>JAKCOX010000018.1:15315000-17815000 GCA_022605575.1 Laterallus jamaicensis coturniculus
GCAGCCCACATGTCAATGGCTTTAGTGTAGTTGTTAGGAGAAAGCAAAAGACGGGGCGATCTGTACCATTTAGTAACCAGTCCTTCAGAAAGATGGCCCTAATTTAAAAAGAAAGAGTTTACTTAAATATTTAAAAGGTACTTTTATTAATTGTTTCTTTTGTAAGGTACTACAAGATCTTTTGATCTCAAGGTCCCAGGGATAGTACTACGTGTCCCCTAAGCGTTTCTTCCTTTTAAAAGTGGAACAGCAATATCTTTATGAGTAAACAGCAGCAATGTAGAAGCATGACACTATTTGTTAGTCAAATGAGGTACTGCAGCAAAACTTTCTTTTTCCGAGGTGCCAAACAAATGCAGAGATGACAATGAACTCTCTTGTGAAGCACCATCTAAACCAGGAAGACAGTATCTCTGAATCAATCCCAGGAAGCAGCCGCACTTGCACACTACGAATGCACCGCTTACATAAGACTTCTACAGCTATGCCTCTAAATGTTGCTCAGTCTCAGGTTCAGTATGCACTGCTAAAAATCTGCTTTTCTGAACCATCTAGTAAAAAATGAGTTTTATTTTATGCTTGCAGTAGTCCTATCTGAGACAAAGCACGTCACACAGACATCTGTTTTACTCTATTTGCAAGCATTCCAGTTTGACTGTGCAATCCCTAAGGTGACACCCCACCTGCTAACGAGGCTCTCCACAGACTATCTACCTCTGGGAAAGGAAGATGCTATTTTTAGAAGGCACAGTTGTCAGTGCATCACTTAAATATCCCCACTCTTTACATACCTTGTGGGAATAATGAGGATCCATGATTCGTGCAAGACCAAAGTCACCAATCTTCAGCACCAAGTCTTCAGTATTAATGAAAAGATTAGCTGGTTTGAGATCTCTATGCAGAACATTTGCAGAGTGAATATACTTGAGCCCACGTAGCAGCTGGTACATGAAAAGTCTGGCATGATCTTCCAGTAAAGGGCCTTGCTCTAGCAGATTAGCCAGATCTGTCTCCATGTATTCCTGGACAATGTAAACACAGTTCAATTCTGTAAGGGAGCCCACGTCATCTGTCAACTGGCTTCCACTAGGACCAAGAATTTCAAATACTTTGACAATGTTATCGTGGTCAAGTCTTCTGATAATTTTGATCTCACGTAGAGCATGTTTAACACTCTGGGGATCTGTTAGGACAATTTTCTTGACGGCCACTCTTTTGTCACAGTCATTATCGACAGCAGAAAAAACTAAGCCATTTCCACCACAGCCCAGTGGTTTTAAGTCCATATAGCGAGAGCCCAGATCAAAACCATGAATGTTCATGAGACTTTCAAATTTTTCTGCCATTTTTAGATTTTGTACGTTTCTTTTTCCTCAAACTACTAAGCTTCTGTAAACACGCAGAGACACTTCCACTGGTATCTGAAGGAAAGGTCTTAGAGAAAGGGAGAAGAAACACTTGGCTTTGACTGCAAGATGGTTTCTTGACACTCTCATTTCATTATGAGCCAGCCAGGCCTGTTGTGTCCCCTTGAATTCAGAGCTCGGAAGCTCTAAAACTCAAACTGAGCATAAGATAGAAAGATTGCAGCATTCATAGTTCAAGAAAGGTGCAGCATTTCTGCAGACATTAAAGAAAATACTCACAAGAAACTCAAACGGAATGAAATGACATACTATGCACTCAGCTCTACTGTGCTAAACTGGTTAACATTTAACAAAAATGTGAATAAATATGCGCATAATAGGCTTCTATTAACATCCTCCTCCTCACAGTGCAGATACATTCAGTGTTGGACTGGTCCTGAGCAGCGTCATTCTATGGTGCTGGTAAGCACTTTTTTTTTCCTTCTTCCTCCTTTTTCTCTCCTTTGTTTACAGTCTAGTTAAACAGGAGTCTGGCAGCTCTTGATTTACAAAAGATGCCTTCTGTTAATGATCAGGTGGCTCCAGCTCACCACAATCACAATCAAAGCTACCATCCATTTTACTCCGTGACAACCTGGAGAAGAGAGAAAGATACATCAGTATTCCAGCACATACAGAAGTCTTCCTCCCCACCCCTTGATCCTTACATTGTCCTAAATATACAACTTACTTGGTCTTGAGTTACCATCACAAGAGCTAAACTAACCAGAAATGACATATACTTTTCATTCTTGTGGAAGAAAACTGACACTAATCACCAGCCACCATTTCTAAACATATATTGTGAAAGTTTTAAATAGATCCTGTTGGGAATACAAGGCACACAATGAAAAATCCTACTGCATCTTAATAAAGAAGGAGTATCACAGAAAACCTGGTAGTTTTCCAATACAGCCATTAAATCAGAAACAATATCCTGCACCTCAGTAATTAAACTTCAGAGTAATTCTTTCCACGCTGAACTTTTAGTCAACGACAAAACTGAGGGCTTTAGCTACTGCACCATTATATTACTTGAATGGGTGCCACTCACACGAAAAGGGTAAGGTTTGTATACTCCCAGTATTCATTGACCTTCTAGAACATACAGCACACATCCAACACCCCTTATAAAGCTTAAATTCCTTGTGACTTTGGATAACGTTAACATCTCTAATGGTAATTTTCCCTTTATAGATTCACTCGTTACAGGACTCATAGGTGTAATTCCTACATATTAAACACATAATATTACTTATCAAGTACTTCTACATTTACCCAACCTAGATTACACAGGAAAACCAGCAGCAAGTACATTTTACACAGCAGCCGATACATTCTATAACCATTTCCCCTAACATATGGGCACTTTCAGACATCATTTATTTTTTAATAGTCTAATGAATGCAGCTACTATTTATGAAAACAAAAGTGGTAATTTTCTCAGTACGTCTCCCTGCCTGCAGGAGCAGAATGCAGTCATAAAGACCATATGCTGCACTTCTGCACAACATCCTCATTTCGTTTAAAAACGCAAAGAGGCCACAAAGTGACGAGGCAAAGGTGCACCTCACAGTGTGGGAAGGCTTGGGCAATTCCATTACAGGCAACTTGTACGTTCTTCCCCAACTATAGGTCACAACAAACCACTAAATGTCTTCAACCTTAGATGAACGCATTTCAGCTCTTCACAAGTTCACAGCCCTCTGAACTATCCTGACACTTTAGAGCCAAGCGTTTTCCCTTAAAACCCTGCTAACACTTGGGTGGGACAACCGGGACCAAGCAAAACAAGTCTCCCCACTCCTATCGTGGCAAGGGCAGCTGACAAAGTATTAACATATTCTGAATAATGGCCTCAATTCACCAAATTCATCAAAAGTGCATGCAGGAAAAAAAAAATAAAGGCAGGCACACTGGCAAACAGAGTAAGGTTGTTTCAGTGCATTTAAATATCCCCAGTCCTTAGGCTTGAGCACAACTGCCACCAAGACACACATTCCAGTGCGCTGCCCTGCTCCCTCCTGCCACACACCACCCACCTCCAGGTATGTGTGTAGCCTAGCCATGTGACAAACAGGCAGGAAGGAAACACAGGCTATCTTCCACTGGATTTTCCTTTGTAAATAAAGATCACCAGATGTAGCACTTCTAAACTGCAAAGCATTGAGCAGCCCTCCACCGATGTGGTGTTACACCCTGCCAGAAGGCTGATCCTCAGCTTTCTTTACTCAGCATGTACAACTACTGCCTTGAGACTCCTTTCCCCCCCTCCCTGTACTGACAAGAGTCCTAACTTCGGACTGGTTTACAAGGGGTGTTATAACCTTAGCACAAACACAATGAAATAGCACTGTTACTTTTCCCAAAACCGCCTTGGACCATATAGCTGGATTAAAGACATCGGTGTGAGGAACCATGAATTTACTTAAAAGAATATAAAATTTATCCTGAAGTTAGTTAGGATAGCATCAGTGACTATCCAACTCTTTGCCCACAATTATGAAAAAAAGAAAAAGAACTCTGGTCTATTGATTTTTAACTCTTTCTTGAAAACCTAAAAATATTTCCCAATTCACACCCACCATTCTCAGGCTCACTCATTCTGAGCTGCTGCCTGTAAAAGTTTACATCACCCCAGACCATTTTTCTTTAATTCCTCAGCCCTACAGAACATTTTCATGGAAGTTAACTTTTGCAGCTTACACTCACACTTTATGTTTCACAATAACTCAAGGTCTGAGGCCTCTGCTTAAATCCTAAGCAATAAGCTGCATTTTACAACCTTGGGACCATCTAAGCCCAGTCGTATTCTTCCCCATAATTAGGCCTATTGTTTCATGCTGCTAATGTCTTCAACATGCAGCCATACCCACTCCACTTGCGCCAGCCGGGGGTTGGGGGTAACATCTGGAACCTCTCTTTTAGCTAGTCCCATCGAACAGCACAGGATCAGATTTGGAAGAGACACCCATCAGTAGCAAGGAGTAGGATCTGCTGATCTCTTCATGGTAACTGGGACCCTTACGGCCACAACCAAACTAAGGCAGTGCTGGCACTACAACATGCACACAGTTACAGCATTACAGCTTCAAGGAAGAAGGGAGTTCTGACTCATTGGCTTACTGAGGTAGGAGTCCCAAAACTTTCATTCTGTACCCCTGAAATAATGTGTTTTTAATCACCTGCTTACACTATATCCTTCCACTACCTGACCACTAATTGCAACATTTTCAGAAGGTACATAATGATTTTCGGAATCAGAGCAACTTAGCCAAGAATACAAATATTGACAAAATAAGCAACCCATTGCAGCCTTCAATTTGACCTGATCCTGCTACAGACTTCCTATGTAACTATGAGCAAACGACTTAATCCCAAAGCCACAGAACCCAGGGCCCAGCTATCATTCCAAACAGGACCTAGCTCTAGGAAGCTGACCAGGCAGGTCACCACACAGACACCGTACCTCACATGAGTCCGGTGAAGACAATTAGAGATTGTCGTAGCAAAAACACCCTACTATTAAATGAAATTAAGATTCAGCAATTCAGAGTGATCTTTTGTTGACAGCCACTGAGATTTCTAACCTGGAAAGGTAATAGATGAAACACTCTAGCTCCTAAACTGTTTCCCCCTTAAAGAGGCAGTTCTTCCACCTGGCCAGTCCAATCTTTCCCCCAGCACAGCCCTTTGCTCATGTGCACCAGCCCCTTTGCTGCCACCAGCTGAGAGCTGACCCCTCTGCCAGGACTGCAGCTCCACAGCATTGCTCCCTCCAGGGGCCAGGGAAGCAGCTGAACTAGTTTCCTCATCCACCCAGTTAATAGCTCTCAAACATTTAAGACAAACAGTCCTGTGACCAGAAGCAGATAGCTGGGATGGAAAATAAGAAGTTAACCTCAAACTTTCCTTCACTCTGAGATAATAATTACTTAAAGGGCAACTGGCTAGAGGAAACCAAGGCTTTTCTCAAGCCAAAATGAGCTCAAAACACCACAATTTCTTCTCTGCATTTTATGGCTGTTCTAACTTTGGAAAAGAGTGAAGAGGGTGTCTTGAAAGCACTAATACTTGCAAAGAGTGACACCAACACCTGTTAAGTTTATACATTTTCACAGAATGGTAGGGGCTGGAAAGGACCTCCATAGGGTCCTCAGTTTCAAGGAAAGCCACAGCCATCAGTCTGAAGTCTGCTGTGACAAGACACACCAAATAAAAATTCCTCTTCCGTTGTGTAATATGCTGTAATCCCATGATGGACTATAGCATAAAAAACAAGAGGGGGTTTATCACCTCAGTTTATGCTGAATGCTCACACAGGCACCGATACTTGCATTCAGGCTGTCACCTTTCAAAGTCTACTGCTTTGGGATGGTAAGTAGTACTTTTATTCCTTCCTCCCACAAAGTTTAAAGAGGGAAAACACAATGATACTACTTTCTTCAGTGGTTTACGACTGTGCTTTTGAAACAGATCAGTTCTCAAGAGAGGGCAACAGAAGTGACCCACAGAAGAGTTGTCATCTTTGAAATTATTCCTAGTGCCAGCAGACATCACCACACACCACCAGCTTCATGCATTATGCAAGGAGCCCCTTCACATCGTGCTCAACTTCTGCACGTGGATTTATCAGAGTTTTCAGGAAACAGGATGTACACTGAAACACAGTCAAGTACGAGACATTTACTTTTTCAGAAATACAAATAAGACAAAGATACCGGTTAATTTGATTATGCAGACCACATAATGATCAAATCATTACTCACAAGAGAAAGACCAAGAATGACTAACGATATATTATACAACCTGCTAAGTACTATCCCTTTGACTATAAAAATACGGGGCACAGAAGTGTTTTTTTAGATCAGCCACGTTGCAGTCAGTAGGCAGAGTGAGTCATCGTCCAACTCACCAAACTGCCGCTTTTCTAAAGCCTCCCACTTGCTCCCCACACTGTTTAGGGAACTCTGTGCTGGCAGTCAGCAAATGTTACTATTAGTTTATAAATCTTCTGAAGGATCTGCAAAAGCACACAGAAATCCACTGCATTTTCCTGGATCATAAATAAAAGCAGCTTGGTTCTCCCTTCAGATTTCAATGAAGAGTCACCACCGAAGGAGCCTACTGTCAGCTACACACAGCCCTCTGCACCTCGGCAGAGCTGCTACCGTCCCTCTGCTGCTCCACTGAACGGTTAATCAGCCAAGAGTGAATTAAAGATAGCAACTGCACAAGCAAGGACTGAGCCTGAGCAAGAGGTTGAAATGAAAGTTACCACGTTAGCTTTACAGCACACGCTTTCTGAGCTCAAATACCAAACTAAAAGCTACCTCTACTGAAAGCTGCCGCTTTCTGGAGTTTGTAGCTGGTTTATAAACACATCATGCTATCACTGTGTGTACATGCACGCACAGATCTAGATATTAAAAAGCTTGTTTACTGGCAACAGTGCTTTTATCAACACACACGCCGGCTGTACAACACGTCAAGCATCGCTTCTTCTTCCACAACAGGGTTAGCTTAGCCACTGCCAGGCTGATCCAAAATGGCACTGAATACAGCCACAGACAGACCCTCATCGCCACAAACCAGGTGCGCGCAGCCTACCTGCCAGCCCGGGGTCCCTGTTTACCCAAATCCCTAACTCTTCAAGGGATTTTCACTGCATGTTTCCAGCGACTTAACAAAACCACGAAGTCACTCCGGCTACAACGGCCCGAGGTCTCAGCGGAGCCTGCCGGCGCTCCGCCGCGGGAGCCAGCGGTACCTGTCCCCACGGCTCCTGGGACGGCGGCTGGAGAGCGGCGCCGAACCCCCCGCGAGGAGCGGCCGGCAGCCAATTCAGCAGCAAAACTTCCGCGGAGTTCGGAGCGGCCGAGCCCGCCAAAGGACATCCTTCCTCCCGCCGCCCCTCCGCGGCCCGCCCGCTTGGCCCACCGGCGCCGCCCTCCGAACACCGGCCGCCGCTCGGGCAGAGGGGACCCACCCCCGCCATGCCCCCCACTGCGAGGCGGACGGCCAGCCCAGCTCCCGACCGCGCCGCGGCTCCCGGACCCGGCGCCCCCGCGGGGCCGCCGCGGGGCGGAGGAGCCCTACCTTCAAACGCCCTTCAGGGCGCGGCCGCCGCCCGCTGCCCCCGGCCCCCACTCCGCCGGCAGAGCCGACCCCCGGGCCCTGCGCGGCGCCGCCCGGCTCGCGGCCGTTGGGAGCGCCCCTCTCGCGGCACCGCGCGGCCGCCCCCGCCCGCCCTGTCAGCGCCCGCTCGCCCCCCTCAGCCCCGCGGCCGCCGCTGCCCCCGGGCCGCCGCCGCAGTGCGGAGGGCCCGGGCCAGGCCCCGGCGGAGGAGGGCGGCGCGGAACGGAGCGGAGCCGAGCGGGCCGGGCAGGGCCGGGGGGCGCCGCCGCCGTCCGGCGGGAGGGAACAAAGCGCCTTTGTGCGGCGGGGCCGGGCCCGCGCGTGTGGCGGGCCGAGACCCCCCTTCCGCCCACCCTCGCCGCCTCGCCGGCCGCCTCGCCGCACTCACGGGCCTTCCCAGGCTCATCGGGGGCTGCGCTGCTCACACGGCCGGGCCCCGCGGCCCCGCCACCGGCTCCCGCCCGACGCCCACCCGCCTCGCCGCAGTCGCCGCTGCCGCAGCCGCCGCCATGTAACCCGGCGCGGAGGGCAGGGAGGGGCGGGGCCGCCGCCGGCTCCGCCTCCGGGGGCGGAGCGCGGGCCGGCCAGGGGCTATCGTCAGGGCAGGCGGGAGGAAGGCCAGACGGCTCGGAGCTCTGCCCGGAGCTCTCCTCAGCGACGGCCGCGAAGCGCCGCTGTCCGCGGGAGCCTCTCGCCGGTGGGCTCGCGCCCTCGAGTCCGGAGGAGCGGTCGTCCCCCATCCCCCTGTAGGGTGGCCCGGGGGCCGCGGGGAGACACTCGTTGGCTGAGCGGTCACCTCACAGCCGAGCCACTCTTCCCGGGGCACGGCAGCCCCCGCTATGTCCGGTTAGCCAGCGGAATCAGCAGCCTCTCAGTCCCCCTGAGTCAAACGCATCAGAGAAAGGGGCCCGGTGGAGCTGTCTGCTGGCGCACACGCTGCCACCGAGGTTACCAGGCCTACCGGCACCACCGGCGGCCCTTTAGTACTACCTAATGCTTCCTCCTGTGGTATCCCTACTGCCCCCCAACAGCCTCAGACTTCTACCAGCTCCTCCGCTTGCCCTGAGCCCTGGCAGTGCCCAGAACCTGGTCTCCTCAGCCTTTCCCTCGGCCACAAGGCCGTGCACCAAAGGAAACCCCTCAAGCGGAGAAGGATGCTGAGGCGCAGGGAGGAGAGCAGCACCGCACCTCCGTGGCCAGTTCACAGGCCCCAGGACAGCTGGGGCAGGAAGGGGAGCAGTGCACAGGCACGGCATCAGCTGCTGTGCTGCTGCAGATGTCAGCATGTGGGGCCCGAACGACGACAGCCGGGGAAGTGGTTGTGTGGGCCCAGTTCAACAGTCCTGGCTTTAAATGTCCCTTGTGGCATGGTTGGGCGGGAGCAGGCAGGAACAACGGAGGCAGCCTTTCCTTCTCCAAAGGTGACATTCTGGCTCAGATGTTTTGCAGTCTTAGTGTCACAGGGTGGCTGGCTGCTCCCTACAAGCATCTACAAACTGCTTGCCACTGCTGTCACCTCTGTAGACACCAGAAAGAATTTGTCTCTTGCTATTGTATCTCCCTTAACAGGCATAGGCAGAGACTGTAAAAGTCTGCTTTTCCCTGAAAATCGCAACAAATACCACAAAATAAATCAAAAGAATGAAAAAGTTAATTTTCCCCCCCATGAGGCAGCAGCCTTACTGTGGGGAGACAGGCAGGAAATCACTAGGCCTGTAGGCATCAGAAGAGCCTTAGGCTTCCTCTGACAGTTTCGGTACAGGTCTCAAGACAGGGTGTGACTTCCCAAGGTCCCTCCTAAGCCTTTTCAGTGCAGGATGACTCAAAAGATGATAAAACAATTAGTACTCATGTTTAATGGTGAAACAGAGGTTATTTATAGTTAGTACTAAGATGGAAGCTACTCACTTTGCTTAGGGCTCTGTGGGTCAACTCTGCTGCCATCTGGACAGAAGCATCAAATTGACCCTTGCACTTTTAAGTCACATAACTTTATTGTTTTAATAAACAAGTCATACATCAACATCCGAGGAGCTCCCTACCCAGCTTCTCTAAAAGTTATTCAACTCCACTAGCAGGAGAGGTAAGTCGGGCATCTGATAATACAGCGCTGTATTAATTGCACACGTGCAGAAGTCAGTAATGGAACTGACACTTTACATAACAGTATTTGTCAATTTACAGGCATCTAACCATGCTGCTACAGTGGAGAAAAGTCAGAAACAAACTTGCAGTTCTTCTGCCCACCCAGAAAAACAGAGTTGGAAGATCACAGCGCTGGCTGCTCCCGAAGGCAGAAACAACCAACCTGCAGGAGTGCATATTTGGAAGAAGTGATGTTGGGATGGCATCTACAGCCAAGCCACAGAGGAGTATTTACTTGCATTAAAGGAAGAGATTTTGGACTCAAATAAGGCAGGAGCAGCCATGATTGTATGTCTAAATCCAGAGGTATTTAGTCAATTAAAGAACCCTTCCTCCCACGCAAGCCATTTTCATTCCGAGGGGCAAAAGAGCAAGCTGATCCTAGGGTACTGCAGTAAGACAAATCTTATAGTGCAGCCTTGCAACAGCACCTGGGGAGCCCATCGCTATACTGCATCCATTGGGACTGCTTGCCAACACCCATGTTGCCATTTCAGTCAGGTGGAGAGGTTGCACTTCCTTGGAGTTGCATCTGCAGCAGCCCAGACTGTTTGAAAAGTAGTTTAGCAAACACGTGTCAAACTTCTTCACCTGGGTAGCACTAGATCTCTCATGGTCCAGAAGTGCCACCATTTTCCTGGCATCCTAGTTAATATATCAAAAGCTACTTTCTTCTTTATTTCCACCAAATTCTTCCATTCTGAGAGCATAGTCTGTGGTCAGATGTAGTGAGTGAGATCCTTCAGTCTAGAGGAAAATCATGCAACAGGGAAGAGCATCGTGCAGGGATGTTACTTATCTTCAGACTCACTATAGAATCACAATGCATGTGAGTGAGTGTTGTTTAGAATTTGTGTGTCACATGGCAATTTATAGCTATCTAATCCATCAGATTGGTAATCTGCTCTCAGATTTTTAATATCCTATTGATTAGGCTATAAATTATTATGTCAGATTCTTTCTCTATTCCCTGCAAAAATGCAATTACATAGCATGTAGATGTTATGCTTCTGATACCAACCCATTCTAAAACATGTTCAGATATTAACTGTCAGTAAAATGCAGAGTAAGAAAAGAACTGGACTTCAAAGGTCATAAAGACCAGCAATTAAAAAATAATTAGAACTGAAGCAATGATTCATTTATTATATCCAAGTTCAAAAAGATCAAACAGTAAATTCCAATGCAGTATTTCAGTCCTGTGTGTGAATCATTACTTGTGCCATAAAAGGGAATGAAGTAATCTTAAGTGTCCACACCCATTATGATTGGCAAGGGAAGAAAGATTTGGAGACAGTTTGAAAAGGTTGCCCAAGGTGACTTGGCAGCTCCAGGCCTTTGTCTCAGTTTCACTGGTTCACTGGACTTTTCTACAGGAATTTTTTTGTTTTCTGGCATTTTGCAGCTCTCTCTGATGATTCCAGGTATTTTTCACAAGAGGTTCAACCTAAGTGTGTACTTCACATCAAACAGCCTCCACCCCCCAGGGAAGGTTCAGGTATCTAAGGTGCCTCCTGGTTCTGTCCTGCAGGATCAGTCCCCTGGGCAGCCAAATTTGTGAAGACATGGAAGGGGGGCTGGCAACAGACAGGCAGCATGCTATCGCCTCATTTGCACTCACGGTGGAACTGACTTTGCAACCTTTGTACGTCTACATTCTGACTAGGAAAGAAGCCGTGACAATATTAGGGCACTTAGAAGAAAAGAAAAAGACAAACCCTAAGATCTTTGTCCCTGTGTGAAACAACAGAGACTGGAAAAGAACAGGACATTAACAGAGACCAGTTCAAACCAAAGGCAACAAAGTACAAAGGGCAAATGAAGGTGGAAGAAGAAAGTTGCAGGTGATAGTCATCTTTGAGGTTAGAAACAAATGGGTTCTGTGACATACTTTGGAAATTCTGTGAACCTGCAGGAAAAAAGTCATTAAACGCTTAGAACAAGTGATTCTTCCCCCTTGGTAGATCATCAGCAATCTAGGACACTTTGGTGCAGCTAGCTGCATGCAGACTCCCTGCTTAATATCACAAGTTTTTATCAAGCCAGGCAATGCCATTGCCTACTTTCATTGTGTCTTAACCAACACTTAGCACAGGGGACACAGCAGTTGCCTAAAGCAGGAGTTGGCAAAGCCATGGCAATACCGGGAGAAGAGGAACACTTAGTGAACTTGCTGTGTAGCTGGGACATCACTGCAAGCGTCAGCCCCTTGTGCCTGAAATTCGCTTGAGGGATGGAGCTCTCCCAGGCTTCTCAGCCTATTATTAATTCCTTGCTAGTTAACCTGGCGCAGAGATGCTATCAGCATTTCATGCACAGCAAACGTAGAAAAATGTACCAAGGTAGGCAATTAAGGCATAGTATGAAGTGGAAACAAGAAGCACTGAATGTTTCTTTCCCAGCACTTGAGGTACGAGAGCATTCTGTGGGCAACAGTTCTGCCCTGTTCAGACCGGCGGGAAGGCAGTGCTCACCTCCAAAACCTCGTGTGGAGTAGCTAGGAGAACACATCTGC
This sequence comes from Laterallus jamaicensis coturniculus, assembly GCA_022605575.1. Classification (NCBI taxonomy): domain Eukaryota; kingdom Metazoa; phylum Chordata; class Aves; order Gruiformes; family Rallidae; genus Laterallus; species Laterallus jamaicensis. Next base: position 15,327,205 of record JAKCOX010000018.1, read on the forward strand.
CCACTGAAGTGGCAACAGAGCCACTGTCCTAAGACTTCTCCATGCTAGTTATTCCATACGCTGTGGTGTTGCTAGAGTTGTAAGGCAGCATATTACTGTACAGATATTACTTAAATATCTGCAATACCATGAGCACACCAATGTGGAGAAATGCCCTGGAAGCAGGGCGGGATGTGCTCAGCAAAAAATGCATTTGGTTTTGGATTGTTACTGGAAAATTTGTCAGCTCTTGAGCAGAAGTTGTAAGGGTTATATGCAGAACAACTATATGTTTTTGTAGAACTGTTGCATGTCATCACAGAACTATACATATTGCCACATAGAGCTGTTCTTGTTCATTCCTACAGAACAGAAAACCCTGCACGCAGCATTTGATGGCTATTGCGTTACAGAGATAAAGCTTCTGCTGTGCAATGGTAAATACAGCTGGTGCTGCAGAGCTTGTCATTTGCAGAGAAAAAAAAATCAGATTAACATTCGCTAACATTTTCACCAACACCAGAATCCTCTTGAAATGCATTTACAGTGGGCAAAGCTCAACACAAATACATGGGCATCAGCTAATAACACTGCTTTGGCAGCCCGAGGTGACACAACTTTTTACAAATCAAATAGCAACAAATGTTATCTACGAGCTTACCAGAGGAGAGGGAAGGTGCAGCGAGTTGAGGCATTTCAAAAACTTTCAAATATTACTGTGCAATAAACTAGATATGAGCAGCATGGCCAGAAGTGAATCTGTGTCAGCCACTGAGAAGATGATCCAATGCTTCCACAAGAAACTTGGGGGTTGGAAAAGCAATGCTAATTGGTCATTGTAGAAGAGTCTCAGACCTCTACCACTCCTTAGGTTTGTACCCTGTAGAGGCCTTCGTGGACTCCAGACCTGCCTAGGCTCTCTGCAGCACTGAGGTATTCTCAGGGTGGTTTGTGAAAACTGGATGAAACATGCCAGACTGGGAGATGCATTAAGAAATCGCGTCTTTATGTGACTGGTCGGGCAAAGGCCATCCTCCATTCAGTTTGCCCTGCACACAGTGGTCTCCACCGTGCCCTAAGCTTGTGGATGCAGCTGTTTCACAAGCAAGCGGTGTATTTCGTGGCTAAAGAGGCAAGCAGGGTCAGGGTAGGCCAGTGGGAACCCAGTGTGAGTGTTGTTGCTCAGGGTGCATTTTGGCTGTGGCCAACAGCCTTTTTCAGGATTCCCAAAATAGCACTTATCATACACAGCAGATTGACTGGGAAGCACACTGCTTCGCTTCATGCCTTCTGCTGTCCCTGCCAGACTCCTATCCCAGTCAGTCTCCTCAAGCTAAAGAGATGGAGAACCTAAGAAATATCAAATAGTAGAAACTTTGTATAGAACATTTATATTTTATGATTCTAACATCTACCATTAAATTCTATGGCAAATATTCAGTGTTGCAAGAGCCACCTCGAGTGGCTTTGTTGTATCTTCAGACATCAAACTCCAGAGTTTTTATTTTGGTAACAAATTTTGTAACTATCTCCACTCCCTTAATATCCCCTTAGTGCTTTTTCTCAGTGCGTGTTGCACCATCTGTTTCTAAAGATTTCCACTACAGATATATAGGGTTATTTGATTCCCCTTATTCCCCATCTCCATTACATCTTAGCTTTTATTAAGATTTTCTGGGATATTTCAGCCTTTCCCAACAGTTTTGAGACACTCGCTGGGAAGGAATACATTTCCAAACTATTTGTTTTCTCATGAAGACTAGATTTTGCTTATGTGCCAGAATCAGCAGACATTTTATAAATAGCTTTGGACAGATGACAGGAAATGATGCAAGATCTCAGGCCTCTCCACAGAGGGCAACTGTCTGAAGTGTTCAGGGAAGAGGGACTTGCACCATTGACTACTACACAGGGGAAAAAAAATGTACAGAAGCATCATTTACTACAGAGGGTATCATGCTTATGAAACACAAGATCTCTATCTTATTACAGCTCAAGCAAAAAGTCTGTTTGCTTGCAACTACACTACAGTGAATTGAAGAGGAAAAACTGACCATAATTGCCCAAACTCACTTTGTCTTTTATTGTTGAGAAGGAGCTTTCCACTCCTAACACACTATAAATGTCAATGCATGCTTTGGAGATTCTCCAGACTCCAACTGGTGCCAAACACTGGGATCATCTTCTTACCCTGGCATTTCCCATCAGCTTCAGCAAAGGCTCTTCCAACTCAAACTGCTTTAAATGTGCTCTGATAATAGCTACTTAGAGGTTAATCTGTGTCTATTCATCTGATCACAAGAACTATCTGTTCCTCTTTGCAATAGTAATACAGAATGGAGCATCGACTCACTGTCTCATTTTGTTTCTGTTAGCTTCCATGAAGATAAAGCACAGCAATTTAACCCCAAACAAACACTTTATTTGGAATAGGGACAAACTCTCAGCTTTTCTAAGTCCATGGCAAAACTTGAGAAACTTAACTGCCACGCAGTGACTCCAGCCTCCTCCCTAGCACCAAGTTGGCTCCTTTTCCTAACAGCAGCAAGCACCTCTCAGCCAACTCCTTGCCACTCTTCCACACCGCTGATAACTGAACAGAGTGCTATACATGAAAGACTACAAGTATTAGTGAGAAAAAGATCGCTTACCTACTCAGCAGGTATGCAGTTTGAGTCATTCAGTCCAGAGAGTGATGTGTTAAAGTCCTCTGTGTTACCCCATTGCAGTGAAGTATCATGCAGGGCTACAAGAGCTGGCCTCGAAGCAGCCACAGGCCAGTCTCTGTTCTGCACCGGCCGCTAGAAGTGCGTGAGCATGTAAGCACAGAACTCATCTGCACCAGGGCATCGTGATAACCACCCACGGTGCTGGGATTTGTTTTAACAGAGAACTGCATATTTGATCTCTCTTGCAACCATACCCCAGAGGCATCCTACTTTCAGCAGTGGATGGTTTCTACCCTTCATTTCTACTCTCTCTGTTCCCATGACAGACAGCGGAGCGTAGAAGCGATCCTGCCTATGAAAGCAGTAAATAATACACGACACTTTTTTTTTGAGCTTTTGTACTGAGTAACTGATTTTACACATGACCTAAATTTCTGTAAGTCTAGAGAACAATTTGATTTTTTTTCCCATTAAAGACATTCAATCTGACTGAATCTTTGTTATTTTGGAAACGTAAGATTTATTACTTCTCTTAGGGGCATGACAGTGCTGAAAACTTTCAAACTTTCTCAGATAAAGGCTATGCAAACAGAAATGGAATACATCTGTCCATTTATACATTGCAGGACATAAAAGCAAATCCCTTTGCTAGTGTGTTTTCGTACACCATGTGTGTGGAGGAGAGAAGGGAACAAGAGAAGATGGAAGAGGCTGTCAGCCTTTGCAGAGCTCAGTGAGAACTCCAGTGGTCCTTAATAACTACAAACATAAAAAGCCCAAAAATTGTAAATCCGGACCTCATTCTTTTCTACACTTGGAAGAAGATCTGGTATATCTGTTTTGTTTATTGACCTAAGAGGAAATGTGTCTCACCTGCTACCTTAATGCACCACTGGATAGCTTCCTGCCCAGGGACACGCTATTCCTGTACAGCACCCATGCAGAGTGCTTCTCAGAAATACCTCCAGAGGACATCTCAGCGCTGAGGCATCGCTGAGACGCGGGCCTGACCCCAGAAAGCTATCTCCTATGGGTACGCCTTTCACTGCACAGTTATGCCTAGAGGTTCCTCCATGATCTGAATAGCAAGATTTACTTTGCAAGTGAGCTGGAATTAAGAAAGATAAAGAGATAGAGAAATCTGCTTTTTAGTGCATCAGCATTCTCTTATCTCCAGCCTATCTCTACACAGTTTCCAATTGCATTTAGTCAAAACCTGGTAAATGAAAACTGAAGAGATATAACATACATATAAAGCTGTATTTTATGGCAGGGGAAAAGTATTCCTCCCTCATTCTTCGTGTTTAATGAAGCACTGGAGAACCATTTAAACCTCAGTTAAAACAAAATGAACTCCTGTTAAACCTATTTTAGTAAACACAAAAAGTTGTTAACCATTATCTCAAATTTCTTCTTATTGTTTAACCTGGACACTCCTAAATCAAAAGCAATCAAGATGATTCAAAGAAGAGGAGTTTCAACCTTTGGACCAGCTCTAATTGCATTACGTAGTTGTCATGACTGCTGCAATTCAGCAGACTCTAACATGACCATAGTGTGCTCTGTGACCTATGCCAGCATTGCCCTGGATGACAGCGAGAGCTGCCATGTGGTTCCTATCTGTAACCTGATGTCCCCAGTGGCTCACAGCACCTCACACCAGCCGAAAGATCTTCTCTTCCCTTGCACCCCAGATCACAGACATCAGGTGCACAAATCCATATTCTCCTGTTCAGGAGTGGAAGACTATTTGCAGCAAGATCAGGCTGTGCCACCTGAAGCAATGAAGATTCAGGCTTCAGCCACGAGACAACAGTTGGCAAAGTCTTCCTGGTAGTTTGTGTCTAGAAATGGTGTCCCAGAGAGGCTCAGAAACCTCTCAGCTTTTCCTTATTGTTAACTTTCCCAGGACAGACAGCTTCTCTAGTTACAGACTGTTTTGGAAAAGGTATATCCCAGAAATCAAGGATGAACAGGAGTCACAGCCCTTGTTTTCAGAGTTGAACCATCCTGCCAGGGCTGGACTAGGAGTCACATTACCACTGCCCAAACCATCCTGCTCCATGGGCACCTCCAAGGAGGATGTGACACTCTCAAGCCTGTCTGTCAGAGAAACAGCATAATACTCATCAAGACCAAGGTGTTGGTTTTCCTCTCTACCCAGCAAAAGCTTAGATGTGTCAGCTCTTTTATTTCTTCCTGACAGACTACCCAAGCTGGTATTTCCACAGCTGCACAGACTATCTAAATACTTCCTAGACATACAGAGTGAAGTGAGATTATTATGGTCTGAGATAATATCCCTGTTTAAATAATTAAAGCAATTCATTTGCTTCTAGTAAAAATGATTCAAGGACTACATGTACGGTTTGTGATCAAAGTACTACCCTGTATCCCATGTTTATCATCCTAGGTCCAATGGTATTTGTTAGTAAACAATACAAATGTAATCATTGCTAGGCAAAGGTAAATCAGTAGCAAGGCTTGAACGGGCTGTTGTCAAGTAGGAAAACTTCAACCAAGAGCCTGTGGTAACTGCCGAAATCAAACAGCAGGTCAGTAATAGTGGAAACTTTTGAACCTTTTCAGAGAAGATGATTTATCTTCCTGATTGCTGTAATGTTTCAGATAGCAGGAGAACATGGGAACATGGGCCTTAATGTCAGCTAGTAAACTTCTCTGACCTTTGAAGGGATCTCCATGTGACATGACAATCACAGTAATCAGAACAAGCTCTATCTGCTCTGATACAGCTTTACAGCATGAGCAGATGCTCCTTTTTCTCACAGGTGCTCAGTGCTCTGCTTCATTCATTGCACAAGACAGATAGTGCTCACCTGATTACCAGTAATTGGATACCACAAAAAAATAAAACCAGTGTACTGCCCTATGTGTTATTCATTACATACTGCCCCAGTCCGAGGGCAGAGCCACCAGGGCTTTTCACCTGAAATGCCCATTAAATCAATTTCTACAATCTACAAGAATGTCAGGGTGTTTCTGTTGCCGCTCTCCTGAACTGAGTCACAAAGATCAAGGTCACAGTAGGCCTTAGCAGCAGATTGCTAGGACTGAATTTTGCCAGGCATTGGTCCTTTATTGCACTGTTCAACTTTTCACTCCACCTTTCAAAACTCCACCTTTCACAGTGATTGGCAGTTCTTCTCCTAAAGTTCTGAGTTCTCAGCTCTTGCAAGTTACTCTAGGCCTGATCCACGCAGTTCTGATTTCCCGCAGCACCAGAAGCCCCTGAGTAGCTGTGCGTGTACACCCTGAGTAGCTGTGTGTGCACACCCTCCACGCCAGCCTCTCCGCTCCCTCTCAGCTGCCCACCTGGGTTTGCTAAGTCCCATCCCATTTTCTAGTTTCTATTATATTTTCTCCTTGCCAATTAAAATCTCATTTTTACAGCTTTTTCTCCCAACATACTCCTTAAAAATTTCCTACCGATTTGGTCCTTGTTTCTTCAGCACGTGAGTCAGGTAGGTACCTCCAACTTCTTAACTGGAGCCAACGGGAGCCACTAAAAGTAGTACATCTGATGAAGGGTCCACTTATGTTCAGTTAAGGTGCCCCAACCCAATACAGACTGCAGCAGCCCATGGATGCAGTCACAAGAAACTTTCTGTTCAGAATCTGACTGGGCTGGAGCACACCCAGGACCAACAGACAGCATGAGAATTCATCTGCCACGTCTATCCAGCCTGCAAAACCTAAGGTTTCCAGTTCACAGGCATCAAGAGATTTTCCCCAAAGATAAAACACACATCTTTGATTCCAGATTTCAAGAGTGCTCTCCTCTTCTGGAACAGGCAAGAGCCTTTTAAAAACTCTTTTTGTTTGCCTTTTTTTAAAGTAGGACAAAATCAATGCTCTCCTCCACCCTGGTTCTTGTAAAATGACAAAATATTTGAGCAAAATGTTCCAGCAAAGTTCAGGTTTGGAAATGTACCTGGCACCAAAAATGCTTCCATCCAAAGAGTGAGCTGTCAGCAAAGTCACGGGCTCTGGAAACCAAGGCAAGCACGGAGACCAAGGCAAGCCCCACGCAAGAGCTTCCCCACCTCGCCTGAGCCCAGGGGCTGCAGGTGCCTTGTTCTGCTTTGCCATGCCCCTGCTCCCCACACATCCAGCCGTTCTCCATCGCTGCTCCTCTGCCTGGGCAGGCACATTCACACCTTCTCCTCCCCCTGGAGAAGGCACCCAGAAAGCTAATGGGCTGTGTCATCTTTCCAGGCAGCCTTCTCCTCATATCCCCGTCAGGGAAGGTGGTGATAGAAGGGTCTTCCTACACAGGAATGCATTAGGGAGTGGACCAGAGAACTTCTGAGAAAGATACAGCTCTGTAAGTCCTCCCCATGGGTTGGTGAGAGGTTTGATGGGGGGGAGAAGAGGGAAGTCCCATGGGGCACTCACTGGGATGTGGAGAGCCCTAATCAAACATCTCTTCCTTTGCAAAGGTATTTTGGGAAAAGGCTCTCAGCAGTGGAAAGCAGGAAGTTGTTTCTTATAAGAAAATATCCCACTCTCCAGGACAAAGTTTCTTCCTATTATTTTGCTGGGACATGCAGTCACACAGGCTCTCCTACCATCCAAACCCTGCTGCTTCCCCTGAGCCCGAGGCACAGACCCCGCACCCCTCATTGCAGCTGCGGGGCTGGGGGGCAGCCAGTGCAGGAGACCCATGGTGACAGGGAAAGATCCCAGGAATTAGGGGAACGCAACAGGGAAGGAGGTGGACAGATAAGTGGCTAAAAAAGTCTCCAGCAGCAGCTTCTCCATAAACTCAGGGTTTGGCTGGCTGGGAGGACAGACAGAAAACACGTGTAACTGTGCAGGGGGTGGGGATATCAGCCTGACTTTCTGATGGTTATGGAGGCTGCGATTTCTTTTATTTTCCACTGTATCCTACGTGAAAAGCATTTCAAGACCTGCCCCACCCCCAGATCCTATTATGGAAAGCTAGATCTCACAGAGCTGTTTTCCAACCTGTCAAACTCAGGTTTTGTGGCTGTTTGACAGTTCTACGAAGACAGCATTAACTCCCAGCCTAAGGTAAGCAATCAGGTCATTGAACACCAAGAGTGCACAACTCACTGTCCCGATGCCTAACATGCCTCAGATGTACTTCTGGGAGCCCACATCTCCAGCCTCAGCAGAGTCTGTCCCACCAGTGGCAGGCAGGTGAGCTCCCAGGACCTTTACCAAGCTATGGTCATGAACTGAAGACCTTAGAGTCACCTTCAACCCCCTGCTCTGGCTTGCACAGGTTAACGCTGCAGCACATCAGCCTGCTCCCACGCTGGCTCCCATCACAGCTACGGGCTGGCTGTCTCACCTGCAACAGGTACACAAGGTGCCTGGGGTCCTTCAGCATGATGCTGGCAGCTGCAGCAGGCAGAAGCTATGAAATACATCCCCAAATCCACCCTTGTGCTCTTTAAAAGAAACTTATTTATGCTACGAGTGGTGGCAAAAAATAGCCTGAGTCCCCAGTCTACCTTCAGTTATATTTTTCCATGAGCAGAGCCGAAGCTCTGAGGCTCCTCTCCCTCTGCAGAGCAAACACAGCATTTGCAGGAATAAAGCTCTGCTTATATAAGCTTCCGAGAATGCCAAGTTGAATGTCTGACAGAGGAAAAACTCCTGGTAAAACCCTATTTTTTGTCTTTTCAAGAGATTTAATCTATCTTCTGCACATTCCTGACCTTCAGAAAGTATTTTCATCTCACACGTTAAGTATAACAATCCTCTTAACAAGGGAACATTTTGTGAGAGCTTTAAATTGGGTTACGTAAATTATTTGTAGTTCTGACAGCAGGTTTCTCTTCCGTCCACGAGGACAGTTGTTATGAGATTGCTACAAGGTTCATTTGCAATCACTGCAGATAATCATCTGAAAAGGCTGTTTAAATTGAGATTTTATCTGGGGGATACGCTACAAGTTTATCAAGGTATAAACGCAACACTACACCAAATCATTAGTAACACACCAACCTGCACGAGAGTTAAAAAAATCCCTGATGTGAACAGTAAAGTGAGAAAACATCATCACAACTCCCAAAAGCTTTAGGAAGAACAGAAGACAGAGGGGACAAATCCCAACAGATATATGCATATATATATATATATATATATATATGTTGTACTAAGCATATTTCGATCCATGAGTTTACCTTTGCTGGCTACAGTGGGAATTGCAAACAGTGAGGATCGTGCTCTTTGTTCCCAGCTAAGTACTTGTTCAGAAAAAAGCAGAGTGGAAAAATGACTCAAGCACTACATTTAGCATTCCTTCAGAGCAGCCAGTGACTTAGAAACGCATTTTTGCTCTACTCTGTTTTCATTCTGCCTTCTCCCCAGCCCCTAACCAGGAATAGGGTCTGACACTGGTTTTGAATGGGAAGAGTTCTCCGGCAGCTGAAGCAGCCGCCCACCGCCCTGTCTCTTGTCACTGGTAAGGCTGATTGGAAAAAAGTTTCCACAGATTTTTTTCTGGAGTGGGAAAAGACAGGCATCGTTTATAAGTTTGGATTAAATTTTTTAGGTTCCCCACTGTACTTATGAGCTACCTAAAAATCCCCAACAAACCAATACAAAAGTCTTTATTCAAATGGAAAGCCTTTTGTTTGACTCCAAGAACTCCGATTCATTAAGCCACGATTTTAAAATGAAAAAGTTCAGATTGAACTTGGAGATTTCATTTAAAATCTTTCCTAAGAGCATTGCGGATTTTTTTTCCTTAGTCACAAGGGCAGCGAGTTAAAATTCAAGGAAAATTGGGAAAAACTTTATCCAATGCTAAGTATGAGCCATCGGGCCAATGCAATAAACCTGATTTCTACACACTCCTCCCGGCATTAAGTCCTCCACAGCATGGGGTCCAGAAGCCAGCAACCACAGCCGCCCCTTTCACAGCATGAAAGTACTCCAAGGAGTGACATGTTCAAAGAGAATAAACCTGTGGGTTTGTAAACTGCACACTCATGCACAAACACAATAACCATCCAGTATAGGTGCTCAGCAGAGGAGGACCTTTAGCCACACACCTTAACATCTCCTAACATTTCCAAATCTGCCTGGGAATGCTTTACCTTGGTAGTTCCAACTGTAATGAGCTAATTCACAGAGTTTTATCTTTCCTTCATATTCCCTCCCTTTCTTTTCAAGATGCCAAACACTTACTTTCATCAGTCTTTCCAGAGTTGTCTCATGATTTTATTAGCAGTCTCTCCTATATACTTTATCTGCAGAGAATGTAGTGCATTAGTACTTCTCAGCACAATGTTAGGTACTCCCCTGCTTTATCCAGAGACACTAGCTGACTTCTATATAGTGCTTTTTGGCAGTTCTCAGAGAGAGAGAGATGTTTATAAGTGTTAGTTAGAAAGATTCATCATAATCCTTTATATTTCTCTCTAAACAAACAGATCTCACAGGAGAATACACATAGGCATTTAACTTACCATTACTGCAGCTATCTTTTGACTTCCTCAGTATCATTAATATTTAAGCAGAAAAAAACAGAACAAACAATTAGCCTAACGACACCACACCAGAGCTAACAAAGTAATTTTTAAAAAGTCATCCAGAAGAAGTGAGAAGGTCGACCAGAAAACACGAGTCAGGAATAGCCGTGCTCCGATGCGGAGAGGAAGGTTATGTTGCTGTGATATGAGTAGTGCACAGCTGTTACTCTAGTAATAATTCATCATATTAATATTTAAATGAGAGGAGGAGGAGGGCACGAGATTATGTGTGACTCAACAGTCCCTCCCTGTCCTTAAGCAGAAAAATAGGCCACCGGTACAGAAAGAGCATTAGGAGTTACAGAGTGGGAAGGTTTGTTTTCATTACCTCATGAATAAAAGTGGGCAAACTGGTCCCTGAAGAAGCCTAGAAATTATCCGTGTTTTACTACTGAAAGTTGGGTTTTGTTCCTCTTTCAGAGGACAACATAATCTAATGAATAAATTGATCTGGCAACCAGTGCCCTAGGTCTGGACATGGTGTTTCTTAGGTTTCAGTATATTTCCAGCAAGCTTTTATGCTTCCTGCAAAGAACTGCCTGCAGGAGCCTTGCTTGGCACCTCCTCGCAGGGAGCTGCTGAATTGCTGCTGCACTTTGCCATTTACCTACAGACACATTGATAAAACCATTTCTTTAATCGGGGTTTACTTACCTCCAGGCTCGTTCCACCACCCTGGCCCATCAGGGTCCTGGCATGGGCAGGCTCAGGAGACCTGTAGCACTTGAAGAAGAGCAGGAAGGGCTGCCTGCCTGGGGGAGCTTTGGGGGAGCTTCAGGAGGTAGAGCAGCAACACCCAGCAACAGCAGGCTCAGCACAAGGTGGAGGAAACAGCTGATGCAGGCATAACCCAGACAGATGTGGGTGGCATCCCTGGCAGGAGAGGCAGCCTGACCATGCTTCATTGCATGTAGGGTTGCACAATTTTATCCAACAATTCAATATAAACACACCTCTCACATGCTAGTTTTTGAGGGTTGGGTTTTTCTTTTTAATTCTATACAACTCCTCCTTATTAGCAGAAAGAGTGTTACTGTGACACCCCTGGCTGAGTGTCGCCTTGTTGGCTACATAAATCTGTGAAGGTAATGAGCGCCCATTTTACCAGAAATACAGACTCCAGAAATGGCCATGAGGCTAAATCACAAGTAGTTTGTAACAGAACAAATCTAGAGAAGCATTCATCTTAGTGCTTGGCATGAAAATACACAGTACACAAAATCCTACCATCGAGAGATGCCAGATTCATGCAGTAGCATCAGTTCTAAGCAAGGTAAATTCCTCATCAGAAAAATTTGTTTTCTCCTGTTCAGGCAGAGACATTTCCCCCCTTCATTTAATTACTCTAATCCTTCAAGATCAAGTTTGCAAACAGCCTGAGTTAATGTTGAAATTATTTTTAGCTGACTGATAAGGAGGTTTTATTTGCTGCATCCTGTACAACAGGATTTGTGTTATTAATACATTGCAGAAAACACCACTCATCAGATCTCCGTATGTGCTGTCAGTGTCCCAGCAGAGGACCATTTAGAACTGGTCTTCATGACTTGCCACAAAGATTTGCGGATACAGCAGCACTGGGTCCCTGAGCACATCAACAAAATGGGGAATATTAATCTAGCCTGCTCACAGGAGTAGATGACAGGGGTGTGCAGGGGGATGATCTCCTCTGTGTATTGGTAATTACGTAAACTAATGCAGGAGAGGTCGGGCTCCTCCTTGGATTTTGGGAGTGCTGGAGGAACAGACCTGCCCCACTGGCTTTAATCCCTCCAGCTCCACCACCACGACTGCCTCATGAGCAGGACAGATCCACGAGGCTGGGATTAGCCACCTACCCCTTAGCACTCCCAGCTGGGACTCACATGGGTAGCAGAAGCCATCCTCCAGTTCCTTGAGCTTCTGTGTCAGTCTCCGGTGACAGCTCCAGCCCCAAGAAGTATCTGATTGCTGTGAGGTTGAAGAGCCTTTGCACTCCCAAAGCTGCACCCTCACTAGTATCTCCGTTACCAGAGGGCTCAGTCTTCAACCAGCTTGGATGCTGAGTGGTGTCCCTGGCCACAGCAGAGTTGAGGAAAGCAGCAGAAGAGTCCTTGAAGTAACAGATCTCACTCTCTGCATGAAGGGACTGGGTCTGGCCCACTGGAATGCAAAATATTTGGTCCTCTCTCCACGAGTAGAACCAAACATGATTTAAGATAAGTCATACCCCCTCCCTTCCTCCTCCTACATCCTCCTCCACACTATATACACACACATACTATTTCAGAACCAAAATCCTCCTTGTACAAACAATTGTCCCTATTTCAAAGCATTCATATGCAGTTGCTGAAAGAATCTGCAGAGCAGCCTCCACTTTTCCACTGATGGCCTGTAAAGGTTAGCAAGCCAAAGAGGTCTTGCTGCTGTTCCCCTTTCTCTTTCGTCTGCATTTTAAAAGCAACTGCCTGAAGCACAGTAATACACATTAACAAGGAGGGAAGGCTAATTTTAAATCAGAAGAAAAACTGCGAACAAAGTTTTAAAAGTCTTTGCAACCACTGAATTGCTAATTGGAGGTGAATGTGTGATAGAAGATAAACATTTTCAGGTACAGAGTGGATCAGCTGACAGATTTAATAGCTTCTATAAAATACCACATTGCAACAGCTTTTATATTGTCTTCATGGACAACCACCAATTTCCATCTGGGCTTGGTGGCAACCAGATCAATGTACAAAGTTTGAGGAGGCCCAGGAGCCCAGCTCAGATCTGTTCTTCTTCCAGTGACAGAAGTTGCTAGTTTAATCTAAATCCATGGTCTTGGTTCAGCAAAGGCTCTGGCCTCTTGACAAGTACCTTTGAGGTTAAGGCTTTTTTTAGGCTTTGTCCAATGTCTGCCCAAATGCCACACTGTTTCAGCCTATGCTCTTAGTTAAAATGGGGGGAAAAAAAAGAAAAAAAAAGAGAAAAAACAAAAGAAGGAAGGAAATTCTCCCACTTCTTTTGTTCCTGTAATTCACTATTACCTGCTCAAGTAGGCGACCACTAATTTCGCGAGTGCCCTTGGGTGCACTTTTGTGCCTCCATTCACCTTGGAGGAGAAGACATGTGCTAGTCAGAGAAGGACTGACTACAAAATTCAAACCAGCCAGTGGCAAGTCTCATTTCAAGAGAAGTAATCTGATGCAGGAGATACCACACCATTCATATAACCAAGCATCAGGCCCCACCACGGTCACACAGCGAGTCCTGGGCGTAGAATAGCTCAGTGCCAAGCTGGCTGCTGCTCTTCTCAGGAACAGAGGGCTCAGTGTGAAGAGCCATGCTGGCACCAAAACCCCCAAATCCTCATCACATGTAAATTCTTATTTCATTAGCAGCACTAGGGTTTAAAATTACGACCACCAGCTGCAAATGGCTGGGCCCAGCCCCTGGCATGGTCAAACGCAGCCTGTGCCCACGTCCAACGTCTCCTTAACCACATGTGCTCCATAGCTTGGCCCTTCTAGATTAAACTGGGCAGCCGTGCTTCCTGAAGGCCACACAAGTGGAGAGACTCCCCTCTGGCTCTGCGAAGGCCACATGACCTGCTTGAGGAGCTAACAAACCCTCTCAGAAGTGCTGCATCTAACTTAGATTTCGAGTAACAGCAGCAAGGCTTACATAGTTGTTTATCAGTGGAGAAAAAAAAAGTGCAGGCTTTTTATAGTCTAAACTTTATGAAGAGATATAGATCTATGAATCATCTAACATGCGGTTTATCTACAGACAAACAGGATTAAAAATAGAGCAGGTAGTTTCATCTTTTTTGTTTTGTTGTGGTTTTTTGTTTAATTGGAATGGAAACAGAAAGCACACTGGCAGATGAGGAAAAAGGCATCTGCTGAGGATGCTGAGTACAAGGCTATGGCTGAGGACTGCAATGAGAGCTTCCTCAATTATTGCGTCTCGTTGAGGAGAGGCCAGATCTTAGGTACTCTCAGATGGCCCTCTTCTGTAATGAGGATCTCAGTATTTGGCCTATTCATATTTTTCATTTCTCTGCACTTGGGCCAGGAAATCCTAACTTGCCATTTTACCACTGGAATCCATGCACAGACTTCTGCCTTTTCCATGCATGGCTCTGCCTCAGAGTTTTTTAATGTTTCCCTTCCCAAATGTAACTGCTTGATGGGAGTGTGCATCCCTGGGTCAGCTTTCAACTCATGATCCAAATAGCTTCTCTTACCTTGGAAGAAATACCGACAGCTTCCCAAAGAATTTTCCTTGGGACAGTCTGTCAATAAATAATTTCTATCAAGTGAAACACTGACAGACCTACTCTGCTCTGTAACTACCCCGTGAAACATTAACCTTCTTCTCTGCCCCGTGGTGGCAGAGACTGTGCTTGGCTGCTTGGTGACCCATGAGTGACTGCGCTGCAGCCCCTATTTCAGTGCACCTCCTTGAGCTCTGGGATTGAGTTACGCAGCACCTACATTTAAAGAAGCAGAGAGGGAAAAGCAGCTGTCATTTCTTCCTTGTCTCTTACTGGGCATTACAGACAGTGAGAGGGGGCAGACAATGCCAGGGCTACCTCTTCCTTACCTGACACCCCAAAGCCTGCCACCACCTAGGGATCTTGCTACTCCAGCACACACAGAAGACCTGTGGGTCTCTGAGGACTGGGGAGGAAGAGAAGAAATAGGATGCTAGGGAGAGTGAGGGCAGACGCCCACTGCAGAACCAGCTGGCTGCGGGGCCACAGGGGCTACCCCCTGTGACACAGTATGTGTCCCTGCAGAGCTCCCTGGACACAGCCATGATCTGCAGTCAGTAGCACAGTTGGGCAGCACCAGTCTAGCAGCACCACTGTCACCTCAGAGGTCTCTGAGGCAGCGTGACACGGGTGGCACATATTTGAACATCATCCCATGTTTAGTGATGTCTGCAGCGAGACAAAGCACAGATTCGTACCTGTTTGTCCTGGGAGGAACAAAGTCACTGGAGACATTGGGGCGCCCATTCCAAAGAGCTCTAGGACCTTGCAGTAAATTCCTGAGGGTTTCAGAGGGTGAGATGCTCTGGGAGACCTCCTCCTCACTCCAACAACCCTACCAGACAGGGTTTGCCCAGAAGAGGGTCACACATGATGCCAGAGCAGTACATGGGCAGGAGCCACCTCACCAGTATCCTAATTGACACCAATGCCTCTAGCTCTTCCCTATCCACTCCCTCTAACCTCTTCCCTATCCACTGAGTTGTTTCTCTACACCCACACTTCTCCACACCCACAATTCTTTCTCCTCCACCTGCAGTAATATGGAGCCTGGCTGTGCTGCCAAGCCCACGCCACACTACTCACTCTTGCTAGCAAGCCCAGAGAAGGAAGCCTCACTCAGGCCCCGATTCCTGGGGTACAAACCAAGCAGAGCACTAGATGTGCCTTCCTGCCTTGTCTCCAGAGGAGCTTTATGCCTGGTGGCACTGCGCTGCACAGGTATCCTCCTCAGGAGGGCTGTACGGCCCTGCCAAGCCTGCGTCAGCATCCCAGATCTGTTTTGTAATTAGGATGCTTCGCTCCAGCAAGAAAAGCTGTTAAAAGAGACAAGAAGTATAGAAGACTGTATTGTGGAAAGGGCTGGGTAAGGAAAAATAAGAGCACTGATCCAGAAAAAAAGGAAAATATTTTTCTTTTAATTAAAATCCAAACCCAACCCAACCCTGTTTTCCCCTCAGTGCCAGTGGATCACACAGCCTCCTGTAGAAAGGCAGCTACAGCCCTGCGAGCTGGCCCAGGCTGGGCAGTGCTGCACGGGGAGAGAGAAAAAGCCAAAACCAACAACCAAAAACCCCACTGGTACTCGGAAGTCAGCCCTCTGCCTGCAACCTGCACACACTAGTCACAGCATGGCCTGGACAGCCAAGCAGAGATTAGGTCAGTTTACGGGAACGAGCTCACACAGCTCAGAGTCCGCTGCTCCCTGGAGGGCCCCAGGCCTTCAGCAGGGCTGGCCAGGTCTGACACTGGCAGGTCCCTCTCTCCTAGCTTCTTATTGGAGCTGGTGCTCCCAGAGGCCCTGGCAGCTCTGCCGGGACACAGGGAACCAAGCACATGCCATGTCCTGGCCAAGTTCTGTGGGGCACAAGGTAACCAAGGGCCCTAAGCTGCCCCATGCTTCTGGGTGTGAGACTTTGGGTTTGGGCTGCCCGTCTGCACGGCTGTTCAGAGATCTGTGGTACCACTCTGCAAGGTGCAGCACAGGAAACCCAAAGATAGAGCTGCATGGCCCTCAGCTCTCTTGCCCAGCTAGCACTTCTGCTTAGGAGAGCTGCTGGTGCCAGGCCAAGTACCACAGGCTGGAGCACCCACCGCTCAGGCTGGTAATGGAGCACCCACTGCGCAGGCTGGTAATGCCACAGAATTGGCACCTTGGCCTCTGTAGTGCTCCCTCTGTGGACTGCCCTGCCTCTGCTGGGTTATGGCCACCAAACGAGCAGCTTTCTGCTACCTCAGCACGAAGAAGCTGCCAGTGCAGCCATCAGTGTGGAACACTCTCCTGGCTTGCTCTCTCCTGAGCTTGTGGCTGATCATTCCCTGTTTTGCCTTTAGCAGCAGAAGCTCTAATCCTTTCAAAAGAGATGCTAAAGCAGGCTGAGATACTGCTTGAGAAATCAAGCTCTCTGCTTGCTCAGCCTCCCTTACAGCACTTTCCCGACCCAGCTAATGTCATTTCAGCAACTTAGTAAAACATTTAGCCTTAAGGTCACAGCTGGGAGGAAACTGTAACAGAGCTGCATAAACACCACAATCCTTATACAGTCCTATAAGTTCTCTGAAGATAGGTGCAATATGAGCTAGGGAGCTGCTTTGGCAGGGGGTTGGACCTGATGATCTCTCGAGGTCCCTTCCAACCCCTATGATTCTGTGATTCTGTGGTTGCACGTAAGAGATGGCGCTAGCACCGGTCGTACGTGCCCAACTCTGGGAAGTAAATCCATAAGGAACAGTTCACCCTGCTGGCTTGATCCAAGACATTTGGATGCCTATATTCAGAGGCTGGAAGTGTAACACCCACAACAGATACACCACCCCAAATCTGGAGATGCCACATCTCCACTGCAGCTGGCCCAGTCCTGAGCCTGTAAATGAACAGGCTGAAGCATTTTGGAACAGGCTGCCCAGGAAGGTGATGGAATCAGCATACCTGGAGCTGTTTAAAAAACACGTAGATGTGGCGTTTCAGGAGGTGGCTTAGAGGTTACAGTGGTGTAGTACTGATGGTTGGACTTGAAGGTCTTTTCCAACCATGATGATTCTATGATTCTGAGGTAGGAAAACATCTCTTGGGAGCACAAACTCTGGATCAAATTCTGTTATTACAGGGAGGAGGGACAGGGGAAAGAGGAAAGGGGAAGAATTCAACAGAGGCTGTATTGTGCATGAAGATCAGGCAGCTTAAAGTGCCATAAAACCCTTTAAACGACTGTTGTTGCAGTAAAAGGAGAGAGCAGCTATTCTCAGGGAAACTGCAGCTACCGTCGGTGATCACCACAATAGCCAGAATGATGCAGAATTTTTCCTTTTTGAACCAGATGCTATCACTAGTGGTATGTACCTGCATACATAGAGAATACTTTAGATCAGCATATCAGGCTGAAATGGAAACTGTCTAATACATTTATTCACCCGGGCTGGGTAGGGCTTTGTTCAATAACCTTTTCTCATGGTCAGATAAGGGACAGAACTGAATGCAGCCATTAACTGTCAATCAAAGCACACATTGGTTTATTCATGGCTCTCCTTACCCCTGGGAAAGGATAAACAGTTTAGATAACCCTCAATTAAATCTCTCCAGGACCACCTAGTCACAGATTTGCTTTTGATATCTTACTTTAAAAACCTTTCATCCCTGCCTACCAAGTTCACCACAGGCAGAGTTGGTGCAGCACTACACTTCTTTATTTTGATCCTTACTTTTACCAGAAAGTTAGTCAACATCTTGAGTCCTACCCCACTTGCTCAGACAAAACCTCACATTGCAAAGATGATTGGGGCTCATTTCCTCATTTTGTCCCTTGGGACAAGAAACATACTTTAATAATGCTCCAGGTTACATAGGCTCATATATGCTGCCAGGGCCTTCCCATGCTGCCTGTTCTGGAGCAGGTTTCCTGTATCCCAGACAACCTCCCACTTAAACAGGCACAGGCTTTCTTCCCACCACCCAGGTGGGACTGTAAGTACCTACGATCCTGCCTTATTAAGCCTGTGTCTTCTGAGTGGGTCACAAGGGCACATGGGAAGCAAAGGGGTAGTGTTTCAGCTGCCACACAGCCATCCTTTCATCAGAGCAGCAGTGAAACCAATGCTGCGCAGATCCAGAGAGGAAACTTTGCCATAATAAGCTTAGATCACAGTCCCAAGTAACTGGAAACATGCCAGTTAATGACTTCCAGCTCCAGCGTGGAAAGCATGCTGGAGGAGGACAAATGAAACAGTGTCTGTCCTCAGCTTGGCAAGTCACAGAGCTCCTTTCTTCTAGCTGCTCCATTTGTGTATTGGGAGAGGGGGTGGCTTTAGGGATGGACACACACAGTGACAATTAGAAACATGCCACATACTTGGATCTCAAATCAGAGAGGCTCTCCCCACACATTTTGTAGTATTAATAGCAGCTCTTCACTTAACCTGTTAGAGGGCAGAGCTATTCCATGAATGCAGAGGGCGTGCAGAGTCCTGAGCCCGGTACTGTTCGCTCTTGGGGCTGGCAAGGGAGGGAGGGCTGGCGGCCCACCGCCTGCACTTGGGTCCCTCCATTTCCTGGCTCACAAACTTCAGCCTGGGCACTTCAAAAAGATACTGAACTTGTCATAGAACAAAGAGCACAGCCACATCCTCATCTTTCACAGGACAGGGAGGAGTGCTCCAGCACGCAGCCAAGGCATCTGACCAGGACTACAGCACCAGTGAAGGGAAAGAAAACTACCTCAGTGACCTGCCAGTGGATCTGCATTTAAATAAAGATTGAGCTCAGTGATACACAGCCCTTTCAAAATGAAAGCTTAATAGGAGCCCAGATCCTACCCACACAGCAGGACAAGTAACTAACTACCTGGGAACCAGCAACAGGCCCACAGCCAAAGAGAAGCAGGTCAGGAGTCTCTAAGGTTCCATCAACCACTATATTCAACACACACAACCAAATGGGCCAAAAAGTCTGCAGAACTGTGCAGATAAGCAGCAGGACTGCTCCAGGACATGTTACCACTCTGTGCCCACATCCCCACTACTGAGGGTTGACTGTTCCTGTGTTTCTCAGATGACCACTTTTACCAATCATGGCTCCCACGGTTAGAGGGAAGTTTGGGACTGAAATCCCAGGCTCCTACCCTCTCATCAAGTAAAGCACCTGGCCACACAATTCCTCTACTCTTCATCAGGCACTCAGACTTGACTCCCTGCAGTGGGAACACCTCTGCTCTGTCCTGCCTCTCTCCTCCACACCCTTCCAGAAGCTGAGCACCAGGTCCCAGCACCCCATCTTCTCAGCCAGAGCCACCCCTGAGCTGACAGTCAGTGTATTACCAGGCAGCGTGCGCTGCGGGGGCTTGCTGATGACGACAGGAGATGAGGTTAAGGTGCTCTTACTGGGGGAATGATCCAGCCAGATGCCCCTCAGATAAAACCCCCCAGAGATAGGGCTGGAGAGGGAGAAGGGTGAGAAGCGGAAGGACATGCGCTGCCTCTGCTTTTGCTGAGAGACACCTTGATGCTCCAGCACCCTGGGAACCGAAAAAAGGGTGCTCTGGGGCTGAACAAATCTGAAACTTTAACTTTCAGAAGTCTGTGTAAACACCTCTGCCTGCTTCTTTTGCAGCATGCAAACCTTGCTTTGAAGGGAGGTTTTCACCCAAAACTTAAAGCAAAACTGCCAAAACCACAGGCTTTTAGAGATTCTCTGCCCAAAATAACTACCTCACCACAGATTTGCACTAAATTCAAATCTCTCTGGTAGGCAGGGCAGAGGGTTTCAGGCTGGTATGCAGCTGGAGGCTCTGGGGGAAAGACTAAGGCAGAGAGGGAATGATCCCTGCAGGAGCCCAGCCCTGCTTGTCTAAGCTGCACTCCGTACTTGGTGCAGCCAGCAGCTCGACCTATCACTTGAACCATCAAACCTGTTCCTGAGCTGTCAGCATTTCTGAATGTAAATCCCTGTACCTAACAGTGAGGTCCTTTGCCTTAATTACTGGTTTACTGCCCACTAGGAATGAGAACTATAAACCTTTCCAGCACTTGCACAGGCACTTGGTGAGCTCCCCCACTTCCATGGGCACTCTGTGGGTTACTGAACCCCCAGCTTGCCCATGCTCCAGCCATGACCCTGTACCTTCCCCCTCTGGTGCAATCCAAGCTGGGAGCCTATTTCTCTCACCCATTTTAGCAGCCTGCTCTCTTTATCTGTTATGAATTCAGCAGTGCTAAAAACACAGGACACAATGGCACTTGGATGGGACACCTGACCTCAGGAATCGCTCCCCTGGCTCCCTCAGCAGGACTGTGGCTTGACAAGCCTCACTTGACAAACACCACTGCAAGCCTTGGAGAATGTGGGAACAATGCTTTCCTGATGTGTATTGGACCTGCTGCTCTCCTCCCTGGATAAAAGGCCATTCGTGCCCCTGGGTCACCATACAGGGCTGCCACAACAGCCAGAAGCTGCTCTATGCTTTTTTTTCCCCCTTTTCTCTCCTATAAAGCACAGACAGAGGAAAACCACAGGAGGAAGAAAAGCCTTAAGTCAGCTTTGGAGATTTGGCTACTACATTTCAGCACTCTCTTTTACTTTTTTTTAACTGGCAGATGTATAGCAGAGATA
Source organism: Laterallus jamaicensis coturniculus (assembly GCA_022605575.1). Taxonomy (NCBI): domain Eukaryota; kingdom Metazoa; phylum Chordata; class Aves; order Gruiformes; family Rallidae; genus Laterallus; species Laterallus jamaicensis. The sequence continues at coordinate 15,348,223 of JAKCOX010000018.1, forward strand.
AGTACGTGCTTAAACAGTCTGCTGAATCAGAATCAAAGAGTACTCAGACTCTCCACTCAAAAGTTGCTCAGATACCTCTGTTACACTATTCACTTAAGCAGTAGATGTAAGTGAAATGTATCTTTCCATGCTTTTCATGCCAGTATTTCCATAGCAAAGACCGTGTATCCCGTCTCAAACAGAATTTGTTTTTCATTGACAGTACCAAAGGTATTGTACCACTGCTGGGTGGTCCAAACAGGCGGTCACCTTGTCAGAAGTGACACAGACAGCCAACAAGCCTTGGTCCCCAAGAGTCAGGTTGCTAAAAGCAGTCTGGCAGCTACCTGCTATCCAAAATACTCTTAAATCTCTGGTCTGAAGACACAGTCTAGACTAAAACCAGCCCTAACGGCCCTGTCTCTAACACCAGATTTTCTCAATGCAGTAAAAATGACAGACTTTCCTAGTAAGGATACTTCTGCTGGCAGAGCATCTCCCTGTTCAGTACATAAAGATAATAACCTAAACAAGAAAAAAAGTTACATTGATTTAATTACACACCTACAATGGGATTTTAATGATACAGAAATGGCAAAAAATAAATCTCTTCTTTAACCAGCATTTCCTTATTATCATAAGCTTCTAATGTAGACCTGGCTTTAGGGACTTGTGGGACAAATTTAAGTCGTAAATCACTTTATGCTGGAAAAATTTTGCAGATGCAGAAGCCAATGCACTCTGCTACACAAAGTGACATCACTTGCTTTGTTTTTGTGGGTTTTTTTTAAGGCTCCTGTTTACTTGACTTTAATTTTTCCCCTTACAGTTGGGAACAACCCTAAAGAGTTTTGCAGACAGCTTTTCAAAATAAACGTCCAAGGTCACGCTGCTGTGGGGAGGAGGGAAAGAACAAGCTCTGCTTCTTGGAGTCAGGAAACGAGTGCGGGGGGAGCAGGAAGCCCCGCAGCGAGGACAGCGGGTCCCCGGGAGCACCCAAGCCAGAGCCAGCTGCTCCCAGCCCCGTGCTCATCCTGTCCCGTCAGACCAATGGCTTCAAAGCCAGGCTTTGTGGTTCATTTCTGAAGAGCTTTTCATTAAGGAAAAAACCCCAAAACCAACACCCTAAAACCAACCCGAAGCAAGGCTTACATTTGAAGTTACCTGCACATGGCTTTATGTTTTAAAAAATCATCGCAGCAATGCCAGGACTGTAGGATACCATCCACTTAGTTACACATATACTTACTTCAGTGGACTGTAATCCAACATCGTGTCATATATCTATCTTTTTATACACGTATGAGCTGAAATTCTACATGAATTTCTGTAGCTGAGGACAGAGAGGTTAGTGGAGGACAGCAAGAGCAGCCTCCGTGCGGGTAAGTGCTCGTCTGAGTTTCAACATGGCTCAGATAGGAAGTTTGCAAAGTAGGCCTAGAGGAGTAATTAGAAGAGGTTGACCTCAGTGTTAAAACATCCTTCCTTGCATTTTCTGCTTTAAGGGCAGATGATTGCGTGCAATCAAGTTGGAGCAATTAAAAAAAAATTACCATTCCAGCAGCTGAAAAGTACCACCCTGATCCATCCAAACTCCCTGCAGCAGGTGACTGGAGGCGGCTGCTGGGCTGCTGTGGAGAATCCAAGCACTGCCAGTTCCTGTGTCCTTGCTGAGGGAGTCAGCCCTCCCCTACCACCGCAGATGTTGCCCCACAATGACCTGGCCTGTGGCAAAGGCTCTGGTACAGGACCTCCCAAACCAGAGCAGACAGCGGTGGCTTTCTGCTCTCCCCTTGGCTACACTCCTTTGGCAGCAGTGCCCATGCAAGGATCGCCATGCCCTGCTGTAAGGAGATGAGATTTCTGGGTGCTGCGTCAGCTAAGGGGTAAAATCGCCATTCCCAGCTACAACACAACGCAGCAGTGCGGGTCAGTGTCTGGGGACAGTACCTCCATGCACAGGGCTGAGCCCTTCCCAGCACAGCAGCAGCCCAGGGATGCTTAGTGGAGAGCAGGGATGTCCTTCTCTTCTGAAGACTGCTGCAGCTGTACTGAACCCGGTGAGCAGTTTGCTCTGGCTAAGTTGCACCCCAGCGTAACCAAATATCACCCTGCCCTGCTCACATTTGTTTTGCTTCAGCTTCCTGCTCTTCTCCCTTGTTCAGATGAGGAAAGGCGGGGGCAAAAAGAGGGAAAACATGTTTTCTGCTGTCTTCTGAACAACAGAGGATTCTGCAATACTGTGCCCTGTGCGACAGTGAGTACCAGGAAGGGCCAGGACAGCAAGAAGCCCCTTTGGACTGCTGCAGCTGGCAAGAGCTTTACCATTGACCCTGTTTGAGCTGTATGGGCAAAGCCCAGGGACTCTTTGTGCAACAGTGGCTATTTAATGTCTGAACGAGGGGTTTAATTAACGTTGATCTTGCCAGCTGTAGCAAAGATACCATATTTTAAAATACTCAATCAGCTAAAAAACCCCACCCCTCCCCAAACTGCTGCACTCTAGCAGAGTAAACACCCATCTGGAGTCTGTACTTTTAGAAATGGGGGGACGAAGTAATCTCCCTTGACATTTCCTCTACGTAACCTTAATACAACGTAATAAACAATTCCATTGTGCTGCCATCGTTACTCAATCTAGCATCAAGATGCTGCTTTTCTAAGAAGGAAAAATTCAGGCATAAATTTTCAAGTCGTATCATCGCCCAGCAGCTTTCCCTCGACAATACCGAGCCCTTTCCTAGACAGAGAGGCTAATGAGTCCCTTCAGAGAACGGCACCAGTTCTGGCTCATTTCCACAGAAGCAGAAATAGAAAAGCCAGTGGCAAGGCCAAGTGTGTAAGAAAGGCTCCACGTTGCAAAAAGCTGAGCAATCCTGTGAGACGCTGAGCTGCTCTGGCTGGGGGCTGAGGGCACGTGGCCCTGGGCAGAAAGGCTTTAGCATCCTGCAGGATCAAGCTGTTACTACTGAATTCCTCTCTTTTGCAATCTGTCAGGGAACAGCTGTGCCAATGTGGAAAAAATCCCGGAAAGTTATTGAAACATTCGTACTACTGAAGACCTCGTGTTTCCACTGCGAATGGATACAACTCCCAGTGAGGTTTCTGGTGTCTCTTAAGGTCAGCGTTTGCGGCATTACAAAATATCAGGAGTTCTCTGATGCTGTACTCAGAGCTTTTGGGAACATTTTTAAGCAACACTAGAAAAAAAGCCTGCAACTTGCTTGTTGTGATTTACACCATGGCTTACCCGTAAGCACACATAGCCCCAATCCTTTCTCCCACTTCTCAGTAGTGATCTGACCTCTCTTCCCTTGTGTACGTCCCGTCTGACTCTGCCTCAGTGTGCTGCAGTGGCTGAGGCCACTTGACAGCAATCTTCCTTTAACCTGTATTTCAAATTCCCGATGAAAGGGACAGTGCTGACTTGGTATGGGATGGCACAGCACTCTGCTACCTGTGTCTGTTCTGTTCCTGTTGTCCAAACCGGCAATCCCAAAATGAAGGATTTAAAGAGAGGCCCCGCAGCAGCTGCTGTCATCTACCTTCCTCCCCACCGAGGCGGGGGGAAAGACTGCAGACAGCAGAGTGAGCCGTGCTGTCTCTCTGAACTGCACTGCTTCATTGTTTCCATAATCGCTAGCATATAATACCCCTCTCGGGAAATAAACCCTTTTTATGAACAGCACTGAGGAGCACTTCAAACAGAGGAGGTTTTTCCCCTTTTTCATCAGTCTAGAAATGCACTCCGGATAGACAGAGTTTAATCTCTCTCTTTGGCGAGGAGAGATCAGACGCTAAATGGCATTCCATGCAAGTGAGGACTCATTACTGTGAAGCTGTTGTTTCTTGCCCAGCCAGTTAATTGTAGCCTATAAAATTTCCATTGTTCAAACCTGGAGTACCTTACTGGCTATGCCTGGACAAGGCAAATCCCAACCCCTCATCCACCAGACTGATACATAGGTTCCCAAACAGGCCCAGGGTGGAAAAGCGACTGTCACCCAAGACTGTGCCACCTGAGCAGGTTCTGCCCAGGGATCTCTAGCTCAGGTTTTAATCCCATCTGTGGAAGTAAAGACGGTGAGAGGTGAAGTCACTTGCCTTGAGGCATGCAACAATTTAGTTGCAGAGCTGAAAATAAAACTGAGGAATATGAACATGCTGGACCATGCTATAATCAGCAGATGCTATTGCTTCCAAGTTCTAATTAAAGAGCTGTCATTACACAAAAAGCATTTGTAGTTTGCAGTAAAACTGATAAAGCTCAATAGTCTGTAGTACTGGAGGGGAGGCATATGTTTTTTAAATCTGCCTGAGATGATAACATACTCTTTTCTTCCAGTCTGCCTCAGCTTCTGCAGCTAGTTGATCCCAGCTATGAGGTGTCTCTACTCTGCCAGACCAGGGATTCTGCCTGTCCAAATTAAGTAATGCTGAAAATATACAGTCTACACTGCAATTTCCTACCTGAGACTGTTTGTGAGAGAGAAACTGCACTGTAGTCCTCACGAAATGGATAGAACAGCCGATGGGAAAAATAACAAGGCTGGGAGAGAACAGAAGCGGTTGATGTGCTGCAGCCATCATTAACACAGCTGGCAGTGCCTAAATGCATGAAAATAGGTGGCAATCCAAATATAAATAAACCAGCTTGATGCCTTGGGCACGAGAGTGCACACAGATACAACATGAATACTCCTAGTTCTCTGCAAAGGAAGACCCTGCCTCCCCCTAACATGGTGTCTGGTGCCACCCCAGAGCTGCCTCGCGCTGGATCCCGCCCCAGTGTTATGGGTTTGATGTTCATAGCGCTGCAGCGGCTGCGGGATTCACACCCCCAGCTCTGGAAGCCAGGCAGGGGCTCAGCACCGCTGGCCCTGCTTCTGCCAGGGGCCAGTGGTACCATGGGGCTGGTGGCAGGCAGTGTCAGGGCTCTGTGTGGCTGGGAGCCAACGTGTGAACAGGCATTGTGTTTGGGTTGGGGGGAAGGTGTGCCCAGGGTTGCTCAATGCCAATGCCTCTGGCTGAGCAAGGAGTAACAGAAACTGTGTGTCTCGAGTCCTGTCCAGCCCTGCTCCTTCAGACAGACAGCAGCTTGACATTGGCCATTGTGAAAGAGGAAAGGATGAGGCACGTGTAGTTCTCCATGTTTCCCACAAAAATTAAATACCTCAAAGACTTTCCTGCGATCACCAGGGTTTCTCACCATGTAGGCACAGGTTGCTGCAAATACTCGCTGTGCATCACTGCTGGGAGCTCAGAGAAGCTTCATGTGCATCCACAGACCAGAGGGGTTTGCATGACTGCATCAAGCCACAAGTGACCGAGAGCTGGTGTGTCCCATAGCTTCCAGTGTCAGCTCTGTTCAGGTAAAAATGTTTTGCTTCCGTGCCCTGCCCGCCCTCTGGTAGCGGGAACATGCTGTCTGTCCTGCACAGGGAGGTGGGAGACATGAGGCCAGACTTCGCTGTCCCAGTGGGCAAACAGGCTGCCCTGCAGAGTAGCTCAAGACCATTTTGTTGGTAACTTACTCTTTCTTGCCTTCTGATTCATGGCAAACATCTCCACTGCATCAGGACCGTGCTGCTAACATCCAGCATGGCACCGGCCCGACCCCAGGAGGGGCACGGAAAGCCCCAGGTCTCACTGCCTGCCCACTGGCTGCAGCTGGGTAGGGGAGGATGGACCAAGCCCTGGCAGGATAGTGTGAAGAGCTGGGAACTTTCCTGCTGCCTTTTCAAACCGAATCATCTCCACGGGGCTGTTGCTTATTTTAATGCTATAAAAAGAAAACCAGAAAAATCAGAAAACGTGACCCAGGAGCACTACGCTCCCTGGCGCGGCTGAACCGGGCTGACACACTCTCCCTCTGCAGACGGCTGCCAGAAAATAGCTGCAGCCTGGAGCTGGCAACAGCTGGGCTCCAGTGAGGCCAGCCACTGTCCTCTACCTCGGCTTTTTCCTTATTTGATCAAGGTTGACAACGGCTGTGCCAGAAGCAGGTTTTAACAGTGACTCAAGCACACGTCAGCTCTATGGAGGTGCAGCACAGGCGTGTGGGCACTGGGGCAGCACTTGGGGCAAGACCAGCAAGCCCCACATCACTGCATACATGGTTACTCATGATTGGACTCCTTCTACCTCTACCTTTCCTGGGATTTTGTTACAGGCATTTCTGGAGCACAAGAAAAGACTGCTTAGAAGGATTTTTCCAAAAGCCAAAACTCCTACTGAGCTACAGGTTCAGCCACTGTTTCAGTGGAGCTTGACCAACGTTTACTGCAAAAAGAGAGAGAGAAACAGGAAACACCTTGAAACAACACAACCAGAGTTATCTGGAGGTGCTCCATGATCAAGGTGGTGTCCTAAGAACAAGGGGCCAGGCACATCCAAGTCTCTAGGAGATAAGGAGGAGGAAAAAAACTCAACCAAAAAAAAACCCACACCAGGTGCAGTTGAGGTCTTCTGCAAAACTAGCAGATGAGACAAAGGCTTGCGCAATTGCTCTTTAGACAGCAAACCAGGGCAGGTCTCAGGAGCTGGGACGAGAAGCCAGTTCTGCCGCAGAGCTTTCGGGGAGGCAGGAGGCCTGGGGTCTTTGCCCTCGGGGCAGTTGGCTCTGTGACTTTGCTGGCTGGGCAGAAGCGGGAGGCAGCCAGCTGGTGGGTCAGAGGATTCTCTGGAAAGCTGCAGCGTTCTTGCCACCGTGCCTTGCAGTGCACATGCCATCAGTGCGTCATGACGAGCAACAGAGGCAAGAGTTACGTAACTTTCCATTCCCAATTAGTCCTGGCACAGTGGCTACTCGATCAGATTTCCTGGCCAGAAATCTTTGAACTGCTTGTTCCAGAGCTTTCTCCGATTCAGAATTGATCCCAAATGGGTAGGTGGAGGGGGGTGCAGCCCCATGACTGCTCACAAACCCTTCTGAGGACCCCTGAGCTGTGTTGCTGCCTGCTGCAGGACCAGGAAGGTAGAACAGCCCCTGTCCTTCCGTCACACACCGGAACAGCCCTCCACAAGACAAGTGGAGGCTGCCTGTAGGGAAGTTCACGCTTGGCAAAGAGAATTACAGATTTGATTCTAGCAGCACTGAGTAAACTGCCTCATCAGATGAGGGGGTCACAGGAGTGAGTGACTGAAGGATCAAAAAGAGACATTCCTGGCGTAGCCCTACCCAGAATTCTTCAGGGTATGGTGCTGAGATGTGTATCAGCCCTGCTGGTGAAAACCAGGCGCTGTATTCAGGTTGGCAAGCCATGTGCCATGTGCAGGGAGCAGAGACAGACCCCATCCTCCTGCTCTTGCCTTCCTCAGCGCAGCTCTCTCAGGGCAGAGCAGATCTGCAGGACCCCTAACACCTTGCTTGCCTGCATGACCCAAAGCAGAACATCTATGCGCCCTGTGCTCCTAGAAAGGCACCCAGAGAAGAACAAACTTTTTTCTCTGTCCACTCAGAAATTAAGAGATCAAGTGAGAAATCCTGACTCAAGTAAAATGAGCAGGACTTTGCCACTGATTTCAACAGGGCCAGCTTTTCACCTCGAGACTCTGCTCTGCTGTTGAGTAAGGAGATAAGCTGCCAGCAGCAACAGTCTGGCCACTGAAATCTGGAGGGGTTTGTTGGCTGATTGCAGAAGCAGCAAATGCTCAGTTTACCCACAGTGCAGATGTAACTTGCATGCCTCCTCCTTTCAGAAGCACTGAGGGCTCCATGTTGTTTATTGTGCAATAGGAAGATATTAATAATCATGCCTGACAATGTTTAAGAATGGAGATAAAATTCTCTATTATCATGGATTATCAGTTGTCAAAGGGGATGCTGGCAGACAGAAGCTTTACTGGGATGAGGTTTGCATTTCAATGAGCGATCTGCACAGAGAGCCTTCAGCTCCTCCTCGCAGCAGATCCAGGCAGAAGCAGATCCATGCTGAAGCTCCCTTCCAGGATGCCCTGCAGTGCTTGGAGAGGTCTAACTCCAGCCAGGTCACAGTGAGGGCTAGACGTTATTGATGACCTTAACTGTAGAAGATGCTGTGCTGCAGAGTAATTGGGAGCTCAGAAAAGCATGCTGAAACCAACCATATTTCCTGCTGTTTATAAAATGCTGTAAAAGGACAAACTGGAAGCACTGGCATAATGCTTAACTGTCACTACTCACTCAGACCTGCGGTGCTCAGATCCTCCTGTGAAGAGAACAGTAGAAGCACGCAGTTCAGCCTCCTTGAAAGGACTTCAGGGGCTTTGCTGGAGCTGACCCCAAACACCCAGGTAAAGACGAAGAGAAAACGTGTAGGTGAGAAGTGTCTCACCTCATGGGGCCTCTGCTGAGCCCCACACAGACAAACCTTGCTGGCTGTCCAAACTGGTGCTGAGTACAAGGGAACCCAGCACGGCTGTTCTGTTGCTCCCAACCTCTCCCCAGCACCATCCTCTCACCACACATCTCCACCCTGCAGCCAGCCTACAAGGCTGATAAGGAACCTTCCTCAGGTTGCTGGACAAGCCTAATGAAGGCTTTTCTTTTAGCAGCAATTCCCTTGCTGTTCATTAGACTAGCAGGATGCCTGGGAGCAGAATACTCCGAATGAAGTGCTTCTCAAGAAGCAGCAGTACCAGTGTGAAACTCTGCACAGATCTGAACCTAAGACCATGCTCAGCATGAAAAAGAGATTATCACCCTTCACGTTTCCAGGTCACTTTCTGCAAGCACAGGAAGTAGAAACATCCCTCTTTCTTGACCCCCTTCAAAAAAATACTTAGGCTTCCCTTAAATATTGTGCATCAAGCAGCTGTCTCTTTGTCAAGCTAGGAAGTATCTCCAGACTTATGATGGAGTCTTGAGCTGATAAAGCTGCCTGTGCGTGTGGCTGAGGAGGCTCTGAGAGATGAAAGTCAAGCCCCAGCCCTGCTTTGGGCCTTATTCCTACCATCCACAAGACTCACACAAGAGACAATGTTGGCTGCATAAATTCTCATGGCCCGGAGGGGCTCAGTGCCGGAGCCTGCTGACAGCAAAATCAAATTCTCATATACAGCACCAACCCTGTGCCATGCTGTAAAACAGACCTGAAAATGGCAGCAGCCACACTGATTCATAGTCACGAGACAAAACACCGGCTGCTCTCTGTTTGCTCTCCAGGATGCAGCCACCAGACTGTACATGCAGGGAGCATCTGCTGTGTGTGCAGGAAGTGCCATCGGCTGGGGCACATGCTCACACTCCTCCTGTGCTCACACGCTCACCAGCTACAGCCTTACTCCGTAAACACAAGCTGCTGCTCAAGTGCAATGCTTGGCTGAGCTCCCTCCCACCTCTAAAGCACTCGAGTGGTTCAGGAACAAGCGGATTGCTGGGATAAAAGCAACCAGCCATTATTCCCTGTGCTGCAGACCTGCTCCCGCAGGTTTCATGCCTGACGTTTGCATAGTGCTCCTTCCCACAGGGTCCCCACACGCAACAAAGGCACACACACTAGGAGGGAAGCATCCTGAGCAACCCTACTGGCTGCAGATTTGCCCCATTTTTTCCTCTGTGACCCATTGTGGACCTGGGGAGCAGGCCCTGTGGTATGGCCCAACTTCACACATCAAGCCTGGTCTCTCCCTCTTTAATTCTTGGTCAGTTGGCTGGACAATCCTTGTTCCAGCCGTTCCATACAGAACATGGGGCAGGGGAGCACCACTGCCAAGCCTGACACTGAGGGTTGCCACTAGTATTTTTGCTGCTCTTCTCTGGTGGAATCACCACTTTTTCAGCGAAAGAATGCAAAACCCAGACCCAGCCTTCCAGCTCTAGCCACACCTCTGCCGAACATGGCTGGAGAATCACTTCTCCGGGTCTTACTGGCTACACTGCTGCTGATCTGTGCCAGCATGACAGGCCCCTGGCACCACCCCCTGCTATGTAATGCCAATATATGGTTTCACTGCCGCCAAGCAGGGCAAAGGCAGTGGGGGACTCAGGGAGGCCAGTGCCTGGTGTGCTTCCTGGCTGTATCCCCATTTTTCTGTGTCCGTTTCTATGTGGGAGGGGAAGAGGATGTTTGAAAAGTATTTCCCTTGGCAAGCCACAGGGTCCTGAAAGACCCCCTGGCAAGCACAGCCCCAGCACAGTTGCCTGCACCAAACAAAAAGCACCAATGGCTGCAGCCACAAACAATGTCCAGAGGCAGCAGAGCCCACGTGCATTGGACAGACAAAACCGCAATGGACTGTGCATGCAGCGTGGGCTGACACAGCTGCCACCCTCTCGCTGTCTCACTGCTCTCCACAAAAATGTACAGTTTGTGTGTTGTGCCCGGGGCGGAGGAGATGCATCGCTGGCTGGGCTGCGTGCCTTCCCTTGCCTCAGCTGAGCCCCCACAAAGCAAGACCTCAAGATTTAACCTGCCCCTACTCCAGCTCCCCTCGCTGCCCAGGGGCAAGGCTTGCCCTCCCCAGTTAACTCCACTCATTGGTACTGGTACCATCCAGCCTTCACAGATGGCCACGAAGCAGAGTTTTCAGTACAAGAAACAGTTGAAACAACAAAAACCCTGCTGAGGCTGATTCAGCTCGTGAACCTGCATCCCATTAAGCAAGTCATTTTTTCCAGTTGTTGAGCGCAGGAACCGTGTGGTCGGGTACGGCTTCCCGGGCAGCAGCTGTCTGTGCTGAATCACCTCTCCCAGCCAGGCTGCTGGCAGCCACATTACTCCAAACTGGACCAAAGCTGCTCCTTCTACACTAGGAAACAATTCCTTGTAAAAACAGGTCCTTGTGACAAGGACTTCGAGCCAATTTTATACTGAAGCCACACTGGCAATGCCATGTGTTTCACCCGCTAGCAGCCCTCTCAGGAGCGTGAGAGTGCACTTGGAGAGTAAGTCTGCCCAATGGAGACCTGCCCAGTGGAAAAAGGAGGGAGTTTGTTCCCATCCCCAGCTGGCACCTCCTAACATCTCTTGAGCACCATACACGGTCCATAGAGCAAGAGGTGGCTGTGACGCTTTGTGGGGCACCAGGAGCAGCACGTGTCCCAAGGAGTTGGAAGGAGCAGATGTGGGTGGCGGCTCTTGCACAGAGATGTGACAATCCAGAGCCAGGGCAGATGGATTAAAACCACCTTTCCCTCCTTTGCATCACATCCCAGACTTACTCATAGTCTGGCAGACAGCTTCACATAAATTGTGTCCCTTTGAGATATCCTAACTCAGAGTACTAAAATATTCTCAAAACCTAGTAAATGTACAGCGAGTGGGACAGCTCTACAACTGGTTTTCTCCTTGATCATGCTATTCATGAAGTGATGCAGTCTCCAGTCGGAATGTGGTTTGTGCCATTCTGCATGTCATCACAGAAGATGCATGACTGAAACAGTCATCAGCTGGGAGACTTCAAGTAGGATTTTTTTAAAAAAAAGCACAAACTTTTTTTAAGGTGGGATTCACAAAGATCCTGTATTAAATTAAGAAAGAACTTATCATCCAAAAGGATAGGTGATAGGAATGGAAAGTAACTGCATCTTTCAGGGTTTGGCTGCTTTTGAAAGCATCTCCTTTAGTCATTCAGCTCAAGCCAGTTGCTTTTAATTTAGCTTGGGAGGCTCAAACACAAGGAACAGCCCATAATTGCTACTGACATATATACTGCTCTCTGAAGTAAGACACACTGAATTGCGAGTTTAAGTAACAATAGGATAAATATTAACTGGCTAACCATTTTGCAATTGTTAAGCAAAGTCTAGAGATATGGGAGTTTACTTAACAAAATAGTTCAGAGGAGTTTGCTGTAGCCCTGGACATACTTTCAAGTAAAAGTCAGAAACAGGTTGTGCTGGATTCACATGGAGAAGATGATGGCAGAATTACCAAACTGTTTGAGGATTTGACCTCTGGAGCAGACTGATGAATGGTTTTGGACTGAAAACGAAGGCACTTATCCACTGTGCAAACACCTACTTGGTGGAAGCATGAGGAGACATGTAACTGATAATGCCAACCTGATCAAGATCACAGAGCTGATCTAGAGACACAGAGACATGCAGGACCCTTTCTGTGCTCTGAGTGTCAAGTGTTGGCCACAAAGCTTTGGCCAACCCTTGAGTGTTTCAGCAACTACTAAACTTCATAGAAGCCCAAAATGCCCCATTCACTCCCTTGGGGCTCAGCCTCTACACCTAGAGAATTATGCTTTTGTTTTGTTTATTCTTTCCCTTTACAGTTGTCAGTTATCAAGAGAAGATCCTCCTTTAAGAGTAGGAAGCAAAGAGCACCCAATGCAATGAACGTTACAGGCCCTTCTGTTCTGCTTACCAGCAGAACTTCCCTGAAAGCAGCACCAGCAGCCTGGAGCTGCTCTCATGCACACACCTTCGTTCGTCCTGGCCTTTCCCAGCAGCTCCGCAGTGTCCATGCCACATCAGAAAACTGTCCTTAGCTCCTCATTAAACGCTGTGTTTGGCTGCATTTTGGTTTTGCCAGACTACAATGTCTTGAATTTAGGTGAATGAGTATTTCGTTACGGGATAGAGTCTGATCTAGATAATCTGAAGCCAGAGCAGCACTAATCTTGCAGCAGATCCATGTCGAGACGCTTACTCATGTCTCCTGGTTAGGGAGTGCGGGCTTTCCCTGCAGCCTGAGGTTGGACCAAAAATACCAAAGAGACGCTGGCAGAAACTGTAATTATAAATGAAGACATCATGAAACTAGCCCTACATAAAGCCAAGATCACACTCCAGCCTGGAGCTGGCTCCTGCATTAGAATTACAGAGTGAAACAAGCACGACATTTATCAGTATCACTGGGAGTCATTACCACAAACCATTATAATGAAGCTCTGAAGTGTTACAGTAAACCAAAACCTGGCAAGCCATGCACACCCAGGATGTTCTACTTAAAGAAATTCAAAACTTGGTTTCACCAGTTTCCTGGTACAGGACAGGCTGGTTTCAGCCCCCATAAAAACACACATTTTCATTAGCTATGAGCTACATAATATGGTTAAATACTGACATAAAAACTGAATCACCTCAGATATTTTTCTTCCTTTGGGCTAAGTATATATTTTGGAGATGGTCCATTAACTATCCGGTAAACAGTATACTTCACAAAATGACCCATTTCCTCCCCGTGTGGCCAAACCATTTAAAGGAGATGTTCATTTGCTTCCTGTAAGTAATGCCTGTGGAAGAATTTTCCACTGTGAAGCAGGTCAGGAGCCAGCAGACAGCCCTGGAGCTCTGCACAAAGCCCACGTGGTGAAGCAAGTCAGGGAGAGCCCACACCGAAGCAGCTGAGATGAGGAAGCTGGAATGGCAGCGCTTGCTTGACACTTGCCAGGTGTTTTGCTTGTCAGGAGGCAGTGGGAGAAGTGTAACAAAAAGATGTTAAGAGAACCATGATTTCTCCTAAAGCCCAAAGGCATCAGGCTATGTAATCGCAGAGTACCTCCTATAGCAGCAGGCTTTGAGACCTGAATCCAAAGGGAGGCAGTGTCTGGTACAGTGCATGAGCTCTCACTGCTCCTGCCTCCTGGCACTTCTCACAGGTCCCGTCACTCTGTGGGGCCATTGGCATTGGCGAGTTTCTGCCCAGTCAGGCTCACATTAAAGAAAAAAACCCCAGCAACCTCTTCAATCCTTCCAGCTTTCAAGTGCTACAGTACTAACAAGCAAGGACGACCATTGCCAGAGCAAATGCTATGGTCTTAACAGCACTCTACACGAAGAACAGATCCACCATCACTGGTCAGACCAAAGTCAGTCTAGCCTAACCCTGTTTCTGACACTGGCCATACACCAAGAACAGAAGAAGAGGATGAAGTCAGGAGGAATTCAGTGGCAGGTTTCATCATTCCTTTGAAGATGATGAAGACCACAAACAAAGGTACACAACAGAGGAAAATGACCTGTGGAGCTGCCAAATCCTCCATTTTCACCTTGCTTGTATCCAACACTCTTTCTGTCTCAGACAGCAAGGCACCTGCAGCTCACTGTCCTCATCTCTTTGAGGCACAACTTGCTTCAAAGCACCAGTGTGCTTGGGAGGTACCTATCTGCTGAAATGCACTTGTACAGATGGCAAAAGCGCAAAATGCTTGATAAAACAAATGCTTCAGATTTAATACCCATAGCCTGTCTCTGTCAAAAAGGTACACGAGGTCCAAAGCAGCCAGAAAACACCAAAACCCAAGTGAGCATTTGTGCATCCTGGGTTTCCAGACATCCAGGAATCCCAAAAAATGTGCAAAATGTCCACCTTCCTCTTGGCTGAAGCTTGTAGGTGGAAAAAAGGAGGGGAGTCTCCTGCTTAGGGGAGGGGTGTGATCTCATGATTAGACCTGAATGAACAAAGCCCAGCCCACATTGAACAAAATGACTTCATGGTAGGAGCATTTTGACAGAAGGAATGAAATGAGCCAAGACTTCAAGCCAGTCTGAGGTACAGTGGGTGCTGTTGTGAGAAGACTTAGCAACACTGCAAAATCCAACAGTACTCCTAATGTGCAGCTGGAATCGGACAATTACAGCTGTGTACATTCAACCAAGGACACCACACCTTGTCTTTGGACTCCAGCACGCTTTCTCCTGTCCCCAAAAATGCTCTTTGTCTGCCCTGGCAGCTGGTTTTCCTCCATGAGCAGCTCTCATGCAAGCTGTAACCTCACTGGGGGTTGTGATGTGGTCAAATATAATGAAGAACAGCCACAGCAGTCTCCTGTTGCAATTTTATGGGCATTTGGGGAAAGATGTCCATGCCCGTTCAGCTAGTGGCTGTCAGGGATGCAAAAAAGTACCACAGCCTCTGGAATCACTGATTTGAGAAGGAGCTGGTAGGTACTTGTACAGCATTTTGAGCGGGTGAATGCTGACTATTAAAGTCCAACTTCTCAGAAGAAACATAATGTAAATAAAGATAAGCAGTCATATAATGAAAGGCAAGAAAGCAGGAATCTTTAAAACTGCTTGTTTTCAGCTGAAGTCACTGTTGAACATCAAAGCTGTTTTGCAGCTTTGCTGTCTCAAACCCAGAGAGGTAAATAATCTGTTGTGCTATGTCTGTCTGTTCTTTAGGGCAAACATAGGATATTATATTTTCATTTAAAGATACAATCTTCAGTGCTTATGAGGTATTACTTACCAGGAGAAAGCACGTGTGGTAAAGATAACTGTATGTTTCAAAAAATAAATAAAGGAAATATAGCTGAAATGTTCCCAAAGATTTGCATTGCTACAATAAAAAGGACTTAAATCTTGAAGTAACTTCTGAAAGGCTCCTAGAAGCAACTTCTGAAAGGCTCCTAGAAGCATGCATACAGACAAATGTGTTGGATCATTCAGGAATCCTGTTCTTGGACTCTTTCATTAGCTTTGGCTCCCAACCTCCTCCTCACTGCCTTTGCCAAGTATAATTTTTCTATATAGAGGTATCATCTGAGTAGCATCCTTCTAGATTTCTTTAAAAAATTAACTTCAAGTAACCATACAAAGCCTCTGAGAGATGTGTGCTTTTGGAGATAATCCAGCTTTGTTGATCATCACAGGAGCAGTTATAGTCAGAAGAAAATAAGAACAGAGCCCATCAGTGTCTAATTTAGGTAAGACTGGAAGAGCCTCACATTCACTACACAGATGAGTTTTACAACTTCTCTTATTTAGATCATAGTTGCCTAGTTTATTCACTGATACTGCCTTCTGCAAGAAGACTGATCTGGAATATTTTTACAAAAATGCAGTGTTTACACTAGGCATCTTGATATGGTCTTGGAACCCACTGAATCCAGCTGGATCTCTGCTGCCTGCAACATCTGCCATACATAGTTTGAGAGACCTACATCAATAAAAGTAACCTGGAGTTCCCAGCATCTCGCATGGCCCTAGCTGAGTCGAAGGGCTCTGTCAGCTGGCATAGCTTCAAAGCACTGTTAGAGCAACTTTATACCAAAACAAGCTAATTACCACAGCCTGCATCCAAGATCGGCTCTCATATATTATTATGCTGTCAAAGAAAAAAACTGTGGCATCCTTAAAGATCTGAAGAAATTCCTGAACTGGTCACTGGTGTATATACCCAGTTACACAGCAGAACATGAAAACACTACAGTATTACAAAGATGAAAAAAAAGAGTAAAAAAAGAAACCCACTAAATAGCTATCATTATGAAAATTCATTGGAAGAGATCAAAAGCAGATTTATCTGACGCCACTTCACTGTCCTCCCACACACCCACAGGCCCGAGCAGCCCCTTCCGTGCCAGCCATCATCCAGACCCCATCACCAACAGTTTTACATGCCTGTCTTGCAATAGCCTCCTCTTGCAGCAGATGGAAAAGCTACACTGCCAAGCACATAGAAATCACAGCCCTCCCTGTTTTGGTCTACATACCTCCAGAGGAAGCAGCAGTAAGAGCTGGGGAGCCTTGTGTGACTGCAGCACTTGCCATTGACCGCCACATCTCTGGTCTTTCAGCCTCCTTACTCTTCAGCAGGTAAGGCTCATGAAGCACACTGCAAGGGACACAGTTCCCAAAAATACCTAAGCTCCGCAGTAGAGGTGTTTGCAAATACATCTCATGTACCACCCTTCCACATGAGGGGAGCGACAGGAAGAAATAGTTCAGATAATTTGTGAAAAATTGGGAACTCCCAGATCAGGACTTTCTGTTTGGTTTTAAACTTCAGCCCAGAACTGCCTCTCTCTGTCACATTTTATTTGTATTTCTTGTTGGTAGCTGAAGCACACTCACAGGCGGACTGAAGTGTTTGGTAAGAACAAGTTTATGCTTTCCACCAGAATAATAATAATAAAGAAAATCTATTCACAAAGACTCATTTAACCCATCAATCAAGCTATCAAGCTGTGAAGCATTTCAGCAATTTAATTTAAGACTGCCACTGTTAGCTACATCTTGAACCCAAAGCTAATGTTGCTTCCACAGAGGATGGGAGTGCAAGGCTGGAAAGCACTCTGATCATTCACCTGGGTTTCCCCAGGCCACAGGGCCGGCTTCACAGCTGCAGTTTGAAGGTTTGAACTTGCGTGTGCATTTATCTCCAACACTGAAATCATAACCAGGCTTTAAAGCCAGATGTCCCTGCCCTGAGAATGAGTCTGAGCTGGCTTGGCAAACTATCCTAACAGCTCTTCATGGTGCCCGTACTGTAAAACCACATGAAAATCACTGGACTTCTTCCAGTTGCCCTCTGAGTAAAAAGGAAAGTGCCTGCTCCTGACATTTGGATGGTTTTATAATGGGCAAAGAGACCTCATGGTAGAGGTTTCACCCTTGTGCTCAAATATTTTGCATCAAAGTGCACTGCTGGGGGACAGCTAACAGGATCCCTGGCCAAGTTCATAAGGCCATGCAGAGATCACAGGTCTCACGCTCTGCAACTGCCTTTGTCCCATGGCCAAGGCTTTGCTGAGGGAACATAGTGCCAGCTACAGCTATCAAGTGTGGTATTTGCCCCAAGATAACTCCTTTGAGGGGAGTTCTTTGCTGCAGCACGTGGGAACCAACACTGAGGGAAGACAAAAATCTCTCCTGTTTATTCTGACTTCAGCCCTGTCCATCCACCACCAAGAATCAAACTGGAGTTGGCAGTTTGGTTGATGACACACAGCTCATTGGCTCTCTGCAGGGATATTAAAACAAATCCTGTACAAACAGAATTAAAGAAAAGCCACCACCATGTCTAAGCAGCAAACAAATCAGACAGGATTTGGGTCTCCTCACCAAGGCCCAGACAGCTATTATTAGAAAATCCCAACTTCTTAACCAGTTGTTTGACCATCCACAGGTTTTTATTTCAGTGGAGAGAAAAGATGCAGGATATTTTCACATCTCCTGGTGCATTTCTGTAAGGAGCAGGACATTCTGCCTGCTCTGTATCCTGGCCCTTTGCGTGCTTCAGGTTACACAGAGGAGCGTTACTGGTAGATTATTTGCAATGCTGACTGAAGAGCATCACTGTAGGGACCACCAAGAGAAAAAGGACCCTCTGCAGCTGTCAACAGTCAGAACATAACCACTCCAGAGTTATTACAGCTTTCAGCATAAGCAGAGCGCAGCAGGAACACCTCTTGTTCTAACAGACTGTGCCCACGGGTAATTATTTATAAAATATGTGGTAGCTCAGGCTGGGGACTGGAGACTCCACCATTTACTGACTCTTGTTGAAATTATCTTACTGATTCTTAAGGCGCCTGCATCTGAGTAGAGGCAAACATCACTACACAGGACTCGCTCCAGTGAGCTTCTCTACGCGATGGCTTATTTTACGGTCATTAACTTCCATAAAATTAATACATACCCAATTTTAATCCATGGAATCCAGGCTCATAAATCCGATGGGATCCGCTCATTGAGAACAAAGAGGAAATTTAAAATTTACATTAATAAGCAGATGATGATGATGCAGAAGCTCTCCAGGCCCCAACCATGCTATAAAGGAAGAAATGTGGAAATGCACCGTTCTCTTCTTTGGGTTGCCTCTAAATGTCTGTCTTCCTCTGCCCAGTAAGCTTTCCACCCACGTTTACTCCCAAGTGAAACGGAGTCAAGTATACCTGCTATTAAACAAGCCAGGAGTGAAACTGATAAAAATGGCACCCTTTATTTTTAAATTATTTTTTAAAATTCCCGGGTCACCCATCAATGCAGCAAATGTGAAAATTCATTTTTACTTTAAACCTTAAAATCAGTAAGTGGACTTATGTACAAGGACCATGTGCAGCACTTTTTCCTTGCATACTAAAGGAACTTGGTAGCAGCCACCACATGCTTTGCACTAATTTTCTTCCCCAGACTTACCAATTAACCCCAGAGGTTCTCTCTCGCTGTCTCTGTGGAGAAGTTCATTCAAACCAAGGAATACCATGATTTTCACTTGAAATAGCTATTTTGGATGAACGCTGTAGAGACTGCTCTGCTAGAGCAAAACTTCCTTTGGAAATAAATCAACCCACAATTAAAAAACCCAAACACTCGACCTGGAATATGTTCCTAAGACAGCTAATTAGAAATCATTTTAGTGGGATGGACAAGCCAGCATGACTCTTTCAACTCCTGCTACAGCTGTGATTACTTTCCCGCTCCCTCTCTCCTTCCTCTGCTGCTGTGCCTCCTTCAAGCACGCACAATGAATGCATAAAGAGCACCCAACAAGTCCCTTTCCACCCACATACCCTGATTTTCATGTGCTGATATGTGTTAGACAGGGGAATCACCTGGTACCTCATGCAGGACCTTGCCCGCTGAGGACACCCTCCGGTGCAGGGGTTTCTCTGGAGCCCCAGCAGCAGCAGTGTCCCAGCTTTAACGGAAGAAAACAGAGATATTGGAAACTCAGTCCAGATAAAGTGACACAACAAATTGACGTCAAACAGGATTAGCACCTTCATATCTTAGTTCCTTGGTAAATACTTTAAATCAACATGTTACTAACCCTAATTCCCGTCCTTCCAAAGATAGGGATTCCTTTTTGTGTTCCAGTCAACTTCCATGTGAGATACTGAAGCACTTGGGAATAATGCACAATGAAAATAATTTAACACACCATGTATCCTGAATAGTAGCATATGTACATAGCCAAATACAGACTGAGGACCCTAAGAGTAATCTCCTAGTCTCTGAAGGCACCAACACCAAACCCTAGCTCAGCACATCTTAAAATCTGACACATCCAGCTAGGCAGACAGCCCATGGGTGACTGAGAACTTCCATGCAACCAGCCTTAGAAGTGTTGAGAGTTGAAGCCATGGAGCCAGGTCATCTTGCAGAGGCTGGAAAGAAAAATGCCCAGACTTGATGGCCCAGAACTGCCCGGGGAGGGCTGGTACTGCTAAAGACACACAGGTTTCTTCTTGCTTTTTCAATCTAATTCATAAGGTTAAGGATGCTTGTTACTCATCTTTACTGTGAGAATATTGTCCAATCACAGCCTACTCAAGTGGTGAAACATTATTCTGTCAATCCAAATTCATCCTTATAGGAAGAAGCTGGAACAAGTTTCTTACGTAAGGACCTTCCATCGCTACTGTCATTTTACAGAAAAGGGAGCAAATTTATTTCTGCTTTTAAAAGCAAACAAATGGAAAAACCCCATAACCCCAGCCTAGAAATGAAGCAATGGCAAAATGAAAGATCTGCTGTGAGTCACCTAAGGCACACCAGGGATTCCCCAGAATTTCTTTGATTAGAGAGTATAAAAATGGATTTGCATACAGGCACACAAAAGGGACCTGAACTAGGAAGAAACACTCCCTCTTTCACTTGAACGAATACCAACTATTGATGCATGTCATATGAGCTGTGAGATGGAAATGGATCTCAAAAGACTGTGGGCCCATCTGCAAGTGATTTACTCTGTGGAAGGAGTGACTTGCAGCAGCATTTGTTCTTCTGCTGGGGAGAAGAACAACTCCCAGTTCAACCATGTAATAACCCTGTGTTATAATCCCTCAAAACAAAGCCAGAAAAAGCCACCAAAGTAGGACTTGCAGTGAAAATGCTTTCATCTCTCCTGTGCATGCCAGAGCAGGTTGGGATGCAGTTGGGACACTGCTGCCTTACAAATGGTGCCACAGTGGGGTGAGGCGCACTGCTAGGAGGAACTCCAGGCACTCCAGCTGCTTCCATATCGCAAATCCATCACTAGAGCCCAAGGAAAGTGCTGGACAATGGGAAATTCATTGACACCCTGACGTGCTGCAGCCAAGCAAGGGACTAGGAGGGCAGTGAAAGCAAGCAAAGGGAAGAGTTGCTCAAGAATCTTGGAGATGCTAAGACTTGCAAGTCCAGCGGGACCTTGCCGCTGAGCAGCTGTCTGCACAGGGAACTGGAGAAGAAGCTGAGAAAGCCTAGGAGTTAATGAGGTAAGGCAGAAAACTGAAACAAGCTGCCTGCAGTGGAACTTGGTGAGCCCAGGTAATGATGAAGCTAAATTTTAGCTTTAAACAAAGATTTACACTGCTTTCTCTCCCACATTTCCAAGTGCCCAGAAAGCTTACCCTATACACTACATTGGTTCTTTGGTTAATACAGCTGAGCTTGTCGGCAAGCAAGGAACAAGACCAGTCTAGTTAATTAAAACAACAGTGAAGGCTAGTGCAGGACCTCATCACATCAGCATTTCTCTGTCCAGCTCTCACACAGAACACAGGAAAGTCATGCTGGCTTTAGCAGCCACATGCATTTATCTTGGAGGCTGTATCAGGTTGCTACATGCCACAAGTGAGTGAGGTAGAAGGCAACGTGATGCCTGGTGTCACATTGTGCTGCAGTTCAAAGGAAGCCAGCTTCTGTACAGGAGAAAGCGATTAGCTGGGAACAATGGGTATGTCCCTAATGGCAGCATGGGGTGGGAGCACTGGGCTGGCTCTGGCCCTGGTTAGGAGGGCTGACCGAGCAGGGTAAGGGTTGGCCAGCTAGGACAGGAAAAATAAAGTCCTTTATTCCACTACTTTACCTCTCACCATGTCTAAGTAATAGGTCCTACTCATGGAAGCTTTCTGCTTACACACAGTTAAATTAAAAAAAAAAAAATCCAGAAGAAAACAGATGGAAGGAACCAGAGTTGCTAGAGAATATTCTCGGGCACTAATATATCCAGATGCAATGGCAACTGCAAGAGCAATAATCTCAAAATAGCTGTGTTTTGCAGGACACAAGGCACTTGGACTCACTTAGCTCCTGACACCTCTCACTAAAGCACAGCTGTTGGGTTACAGGGGAAACCTACCTGCAGCAACATCACGTCTTACCACGGACTAAGTGCCTATGGATTTATTTAGCCTGTTCCTGTACCCTGTGCTGGTCCTGATGAGCCAGAGTGCTGCTGTACCTGAGCACACCAGCACAGAGCCTGTCGAGGTATGCCTGACATGGTGAGCTGCCAGACTTTACATCTGCCAACTTACTGGAACGCTAATTTGCCTGCTCAGACATGTTATAAATGACTTGCTGTATTCCATACCACTTAGATGGGGCTGTAACAGCGAAAGAGGGGACTTTGTAGTACCTGGGACCAAAGACTACTCTGTAGTCTCAGTGCAATGCTCCTGATTTTATATATTATATAAAAAGATCATTCACCATGGAGAAATCAGAGATTAAACAACTTCCTTTTTCTTTCTGTTTCTAAGGGGCTTAAAGTGACTTCATGCCAAAATGACAGCCTGTACTTACTGGCACCTCAAAGTACATCATCTACAAGATGGGTTCAGTGCAACAGTGAGGGAGGCACTGCTCACTCCATTTCACAGAAAGGGAGACCAGATCGTGGAGTCGTGAGGTCTCTTCCCCAGTGCCACCTACTGAAAGCAGCGACCATTCTCCTGGCACGAGTGAAGCTCCAAGCACACGCTGAGTCCCCAAGACAGCAAAGGAAAAGACGTGCTGCCAACCCCCACGCACGCTGGATGACTCCCTCAGAAACCGTGTAGTCAGAAGGCCTCAGCGCCGCGTGCTGTCCCTGAAGATGCCCCGACTGCTGATGCCTGCAGCAGGCACAGCCACCGCTCTGGGGTGCGGATGGAGGCAGCGCTGGTTCTGGGCTCCAGTGGGCCTTGCAGCACAAGGCTGGCTTTGAAGTGAGGATCAGATGTAAGCTGTGATTGTTCCTGCAGCACTAAACAGGAAACCTCACTCCAATGGCCGGAAATGAGACGTAAGCACAGAGTTCAAAACCTGTTGCTACAGGAGAGGCCTCCAATGTGTGGTCCTTCAAGGTGTGACATTAGGGGGCTGCGAAACACTTGTCAGGGAATAGCCTGTGTTAGAGAAGCTCACAGGCAACATTTATAGGAAAACGGTTGCTGCAAACTTTACAAGTCAAGCTGTAGGCAGAAGCTATACAGTTAAACATACAAACGGTAGCTCTGAAACCAGTTCATCCTGTCCGGAGGAGGCTGAGCACCTCCAGTGGCAGATCTGAGGAAACCTCTGCAAAAGCAGATGATTCTGCTATGAAGGCAGGAGCGGGAAGAAGGCCCCTGTCCATGAGCCACATCCAAGCCCTTCTCAGTCCAAGCCAACTGGAAGTGTAAAGTTCTCAACAGGTGAGTGTCCGGAGAGGATGGGTGCTGTATTGGTTTAAAGGCACTTCTTCAGCTATGCTGGCACAACGCTGTTTGCAGGTTGGCCTCATAAAAAGTATTTGTAAAGTGCAGTTTCAGCTGAAGGGCCAGGAAGCTGGGACTTACAACAGCACAGTCCTCTCATCCTGCCAAGATGGTGCTCCTAATCCCTGAAGCCCCCAGTGGCCAGCCATCCCTCATCTAAACCTTCATGGGACTCACGTGGCTTCAGAGAGGGGTCCATCTTCACCAGCAGTTTGCAGGGAGGATTGTCAGCTGACAGCCAGTTTTCTGAAGGTGGTTCTCCCAGCCCTGGCACGGAGGTCATTTCAGGAATGGAAAAACACATGTGTGGAACTGAAGCCTGTTCACATCAGCTGAGGTGTGGACTATGGAAGTATGCTCGGGTGGGGAAACATGATGAGCTTCAAGTGCCTGCGTGACATGCTGCCATCAGAAGCTGCCACGGGAGCATCGCTCCTGCCGGCTCCTTGTCAGTGAGCCACCTCAGGTACACTGCTGAGGGGCCAGGAGGTCTTTGTTTTGCTGCGCCCAGACAGTTCCTTGGAGAGAACTTAGTTCACCCAAATTGCATCTGCAAAGACTCCACTTCCATGGTTTCTTATGATCTCAAATATCTAACTAGCTGGATCAAACACGTATGTGCAAGACGCTCAGCAAGACAAGAACTTCCTTCTGATGTCAAGGTCATCTGAAACCACGCAAGTTGCGTCTGTTAGCTACAAAGCTTGCTGGTCATGTTTGCATGGGGGGGGGGAAAAAGCAGCAAGGAGGAGGATGCACTCTGGGAAGGATTACTGGAATGGCAGAGAAGGTGCAATTTAGCACTAAAACCAATGGAAACGCAAAGAGATTCTTGGAGAGATTCTCCAGTTATGCCCATGGGCACTGGAGAGGAATCAGAGAGATTCCTGCATGAGCAAAGCATGCCGACTGTGAATACTTTATGTAAATTGACCCTGTGGGCACAAACACAGCTAATAAATGCTAAAAGTTTGCAAAAATGCAAGCTCGAGCTCTCCAAGGCCCACAGGCTGACTATAACCTGGCCAAGACCTACTCAGTGTGCCATACAGCCCCTAGCACACCGGGTTCACAAACTGGATTCACAGTCTCAGCAGAGAGGTGACAGCTGAGGGCACCTGCGCTGTCTGATGTTCTTCAGGAGAACATTCCTCTGTCATGTCTCCTCAAACACCAGGACATTTACAGCTGCTACTCTCATCTCCATGGGCTTCCCCTGAGAGCAGAGGAGCAAGGACAGGAACTTCAGTGGAAAAGTGGGACTTTCTGTGATAAGGAATACACTTAGGCCAAAAGCAGGCATTAACCTGGATAGTGATCTCTTGAAGCACCAGCTATCACCAGCAGCTCTCAGCACTGTTCTCTTCTCCAGCTCCCCATTCAGAGGCTGAATTCACACCCTTACTGGGTCACTTTTTGTCCTTCACGCAATGCAGATTGAGTCCAGTGGCCCCTCATGCTAAGGGCAAAGGTCTTTCCTTTTGTCAGCCTCTGTACAGCCCTTTCTAGGTTCAAATAGGCCAGTGTTTTTCCTAAGCTCTAGGCAGAAATGAAAACACAGGTTTGACCAGTTATGCAAAACAAACCCTCCTCCAGCGAGGTATGATTTGGGGATTAAAGTTTTTCCCCTTGAGCTCAACACAACCTAAAAATCTTTCCGGCAGCTTATCGCAGTTTAGCTACCCCCAGTCCTTAAAAGACTTCTCTATCTCAGCACACCAAGGAAGGTCTTTTTCAGGGACTTTCCAAAGCCCTCAGCAAACCTGCTGCACGCAGGGTACAGTACCGGCTTCTGAATTTCACAAAGCATGTGAGATGCCAAAGTGAGAACTGGGGAGTTGGATATCAGGAGCAGAACAAGCCCAGGCACAATTTCACTTCAGAACCCTTTGCCAGTCATCTGGAAACTCATCATGTTCCAGGAGCATGGAAAACAGGGGGCTGCAGTCAGAGTGCATCGCTCCTCACATCCAGGCTTTGTGTGGCCCTGGAGAGCTGGCAGCAGCTCCCTTGGGCAGACTGGGACTGGTCAGTGAAACAAAATTGACTGAAAACCACTTATAAACCCCTCCTGATTTCCAGCTGCTTCTTCACAGACTGTGCTTCTTTCACCCTCTGAGACATGCATGGACATGAGACTAAAGCTTGTGCAGTCCAAGGGATTAATCAAAGGATGCCATGAATTTGCTGGGAGAAAGCAGACTACGTGCCTGCAGTAATGAAGGACGTAGAGAGATTGCTATTAAACACTGTCATAGGCTTCTTTGGTAATTGTTGTCTATTCATAATAGCTCTGTGCTGCAGCCCTCTCAAAAGCCAGAAAACATTATCACAATGTAATCTTGCCACCTTCAAAAACAAGAAAACACTTATGGAAATACCTGAAAGTCTGGACAGACAGACTCTTTTAATTCTATTCATCTAAAAAGCACGATAAAGCCCACAGCCAGCAGAAAGCACATCCATGTTCACTTATTTCTAACAGAGCTACCCCTTGCAACCCAGACCTGGCTGCTGCCTGGAGCTCGAGCCCTATGAAAATGTATCTGTGCCTCCTTGAAAAACTAGCATGTGGTACGCAAGTACTTACTAGCACTCATAGAGTTAACTTCTGCATGCTGCCCTCTTAAACAGAACTGGTTTTGAGATGTATTTGTTTAAACAAGTTAACAGAAGTGTCAGAGGCCATTTCACCAACGGCACATGACGACAGCCGCCTTCCTCCTCTATCAGCAGAGAACAATTACACACTGGGAAACAAGGGCTTACTAGTGTTGAGTCAGAGTAGGAAAATGCATCCAGAAAATACATGCAAATGAAAGAGAGAAAAGACAGACTTTGCATTCCATCTTCCCGCTCTTCCTCCTCCCTTCCCTTGAATAACGGGAGCTGAGCCGACACTGCCTCTCCTGCCCGGCCTGAAAAGCCCCCCTGGAAGCATTTCCCACAACTCCCCTGTGGGTATTGATAGTAAATCGGATGCTCGATAAAGCCTCACTGAGGCTAATGACTTCTGGTGATCTCAGGCCAGGATACTGTTTTCCTGGAGTATCAGGAAACAGCACGTCCTTCCAAGGATGGGTTTGTGCGTAAAGCACAGGAGCTCTTGGCTCTACTCCAGGGCGAGAAGCTCTGGACTTTCGATGACTGCACGAACAAACCATGCCGGCATTTCCCTCCGACCGCAACTCCGGCCGCAGGGGACGTGGGAAGCTACTTTCCTTCACCTTCATAAAGGACCCAGGGCCAAAGGGCTTGTTAGGTGATGGGCGTGATAAGGGCCTTCAGAGAATTCAATTTTATTCGACTGCAAGAGCCGTCTCTCACGTGGGTAGCTGTAAATACTCACCAATAACAGTCACACACAGGAACTTGCCAGCACCAAATCCAGCTGACAAGATCAGCTGTGAAACACCAAGCTCCCCCCTATGTAGGTCCCTCC
This sequence comes from Laterallus jamaicensis coturniculus, assembly GCA_022605575.1. Classification (NCBI taxonomy): domain Eukaryota; kingdom Metazoa; phylum Chordata; class Aves; order Gruiformes; family Rallidae; genus Laterallus; species Laterallus jamaicensis. The sequence continues at coordinate 15,374,756 of JAKCOX010000018.1, forward strand.
TCACTGCCTCTCTGTTTCACACCAGAGGTGCCTTGTCAGAACTTCCCTGAGGTCAGGAGGATCCCCTGTTCCATACCCCTATGCCCAGTGGTGCATTTCCATGCCGCCAGCAGCCCCTGTCTACAAGCAGCAGAGCAGGCATGGTGCCGGCATGGGCAATGACACGCTGCACACCGTACCCTGACCTCAGACAGTGGCGCAGGGCAGACAGCTCTCACCTGCACTCCTCACTTTAGACCTAGCCCAGCAGGCAACAGCGGTGCTGCAGCCAAAGCGATGACTCAAGCTGAGTTTAAGGTTGATCCCAGGAACAGACATGGCCATAAGAGAAACAGGGACATGTACTGCATCGGCATCAACTTCCACTTGTGGCCATGACACAGCCCTGGGCTTGGAGAGGCTCTGCAGCATTGCTTTGTATTTCAAATGGATGAGCAGGTCTGAAAATGCCACCAACCTCCTAACCCTTATTCAGAGCAAGACTTATTCAAAACAGACTAACAACAGAAACACCACTTCCGATGCCACATTCAGCCTTCTGATTTCAGGAGAGGATGGAAGCCAGGTCAGATGCCATGAGTTGTTCTGGTATAGTCCCATTTAATTTCTTTCAAAAAAACTTAGCCATAAATAACTGAATACTCCCACCTCTTCCAGGAACACCAGTCCTGCTCTGCCTTCATTCCCCTCAAATAAAGATGTCATGACTAGGTCAGCCCTAAATTTGGGACACTTTGGCTATTTCTCATTAAGCAGCGGATTCTACTAAGTCAGAGAGGCTTCTGAGTTCTAGGAAGCTGCAGCCTCCTTTGGCAAACAGACCTGTTGATGTTGTGGCTTTTCTACACACACACCATAAAACTTAGCCCCAGTGTGCACAAACACCCTGGGGTAACAGCAGCCTGCAAAGGTCCTCGCTGGTTCTGCACTCCGGGCATAGCTGGGCCTCCGGCAATGGGGCATCCTCTCTTCCCTGCCTGGGTCGCATGCAAGAAGGGCACCCATCAACCTCCTATGTTTCACTTTGGGTTCCTCCACTGTGCTGAAGAGCCATGCAATAAAACATCGCTGATCTTACACATTTAACTCTCCCCCAAGAATCCCCCCTGCTTTTAACAATCTCTCCTTGGTCTCGCCTCCCTCCCTGGGCTATTGTGCTGATTCACTACTTCATGTTTACAGGGTGTTTTGAAGAAGAAGAAGAGTGATATGCACTCAGCATTAGGCGTGATTATTACAGAAGTACTGTGGGCTCTGGCAGTGCTCTTCAGGCCAGTAAGCACAGCAAGTCACTTTATCCTTCTGCCTCAGAACGGCCACCACCCACAGCATGTTTCTCTTACCCAGAAACACGCAGCACATCTTGTCCTACAGCTCAGTTAGAAACCAACTGCTAGTCAGTCCCATGCTCCATGGAAAGCAGAAAGGCCAGCCGGCCCTCGCGGAGCACAAAACCCACCGCTGCGGCAAGCCAAACAGCAAACTCTGCTCTGCCAGAGCAAACTGGATCCGTCCTGTCCCCAGACATGGTGATGGTTAGGTGAGGGACCCTCTGCAGCAAACAGACAGGCTGCACTGGGAGCATGGCAGGCAATAAAGAGACCAGAAATATCCAGGAGAAACAAGTTACAGGAAAATTGAAGAACAGAAAGTGCAGCAGCAGGAGCCAGAAGTGAGGGAGAGTGACCTGCCTGGGATCCAGCCCAAGAGCTCCAGCAGAGCTGGCTGCAGCCCTGCAAAGATGCATTACCCTGTTGAACCCCCTCCCTGGTCCCTTCCTGAGAATGCCACGCCTGGGTCTCCAGCTGGGTCAGCTCAGTCCCAGGTCAGCAGTCAGGCTGCCAAAGACACGTTTGCACCGAGATGCTGGACCTGAAGTTCCAGAGATGCAGACACATGTCCCCTCCTGCCCCCAAAAGCCCAAGGGATGGCTTGGGGTGACACTGTACAGCTGCGTGAGGTGACACTGTACATCTGCAGCTGCTTGCTCCATCAGATGGAATCGGAGTCTGCAGCCCAGGGCAGCAGTGTGGGGCAGGAGGGAACACAGGCTGGACACTGCCACCGCACACCAGGCTGCATGACCAACAGGAGTTCTTCCAGGGGCATGAGGCTGGGTGAGGCTAAGGAATGCCAGAAGCCCTCTGCCTTCCAGATCTGTGCCTTTGTACTTTTTACATATAAAATAGCAAGGCACAGAGTTTGTGTTGTCCTTGGCAATCAGGGAAATCCAGTAAAACATTTTCCTTCTCCCTGCCAGTGCAAGGCGGTTGCCTGTTAGTGTTTATATAGTCCGTCAGTCCATCCCTCTTTCCTGTGTACTTTCTTTAAACTTACCCTCCTAAAAATATTACAGCTGCTATTCTTTAGGTACAGCTTACACTCCAGAAGGAAACAAGCTGCTGGGTAAACAGGCACCTCTGCTCCCCCGCCCAGGCTGAGATGAGCTAAGCGGCTTCCTTTCAGAAGCAGGATGCTACCGACATCCCTGACGCACGAGCTGCCTTTCCCCAGCTCCAGCGCCAGCCACCTCGCAGCAGAGGCTCGCGCTGGGAGCCTGCTGAGTTAGTGATGGGACAAGTGTGGGGAAATTTATTAACAAACAAAATCCTGCTATTACAAACCACTTCCATGGCACTACCAGGGCTTTTAAAGGTTCGTGGCAGGATAAGCCATCTCCTTTCATTCCCAAGAGTGCAATCAAAGGCTTCATTTCCATGATTGCTGAGCTCTTACCTCAGTTCCCATTAGCCGTGAGTGTTTGGGTCTTCTGCAACACAACAGTTTGATGTGCAGAGGGGGGCTAAGCACCCCCACTCTGACTGAAGGCTCAGGGGGTATCCCGTAGGTTTCCACGCCTGACGTGAGACACAAGTGTGAGTTCCTGCTTGGAGAAGCCTGTCCCACACTGTTGCCCACAGGCTTTGAGCACGTGGACACCCTGAGTGCGGATGGGACCCGACTGCCCCTGCCCAGACAGCTTTGGCTCCAGCTCTGGCCCTGGCACCCACAGGTAAAGGCAGCTAGGAGCAGGGAGAGCTTGCCAGCTCTGGGGTGCTTCGGGGGCACTGACCACGGCCTTAGCCTGCCCCAAGCCAGAATATGACTGGAGCAACAAGCTGATGTGCCCATGAAGGGCTGGACCTCCTGAAGCTCTACAGTAGCTGCAGTTTTGGTCCTAAATTTAATTGGCAAGAGGAAGACTTGATAGACATCTGCCCTCAGTGTGAAAGTGCTTTAGAGACACAGCAGATTCTTCAAAGTAATTGTCCCACATCGCCCACAGTTCCTCCTTATCTAAATGTGATATTAGCAGCCTGGCTATTGCTGCTCTCCAGGGATTTAATTATTCACAAGGAATCACTGTTTGCAGCAGCTGGCAGACAGTGCTGGGTAAGGTCTTCTGGGACCAGACTCCTGGCTGCTTTATGGCTTGACATTAAAGGAAATCTCACAAAAATCAGTCGCCTTGTACATGATCAGATAAATGCAGTCGTCAAGCACACAGCTGAAAGCTCCTCAGCGAAGAAGGGGCAGCAGGCTTTGGTTTGGATATTTTTTTCTCTCGCACACTATTATGAACTATTAAGTCAAAACCAAATCATAACGTGCTCATTCAATCTCTGATGTCTGCCAGATGCACAGAGGCTTCAGAGAGAGGTCTGGTTGAAGGAGGCTGCTTTCAGTGATCCACCTGGAGAAAAAAAGCGAAACAGAGAGAAATAAAGTGGATTTTGTTTCTGTATAATCTAGTCCCACCACATGATGCTGGCTGATCTGTGATGAAATCAGAGCTCGGTAGGTGTTTGGGGAGTGACAGCAGCCACCCATCCGGCAGAGCAATGCACAACCACAGGAGAAAGACCCGAAATGGAGGTCAGAGGAAAAAGTGTGTAGGAAGTTGGGTGTGAAGATGAATGATGAAACCAACTAAAACTTGTGCTAAGCGTGATTTACAGTAGGGAAGTGAAATTATCCTCCTGGGTGAGGGCAGCCTCAGGTCACAGCTACAGGGTACTTCTCCATCACACTGACAGTCCCAGGTCTGTGTGTGGTCAGATACACTGGGATAACTGCTTGAAGTCCCCGGGCCAGAGAACATCTCGCAGCACAGCATCACTTCTTCCGCACTGTTGTTACCACATCCGGCTTGCAACAAAGGAGAGGGATTTAATTCCTTCTTCTTCAGAGTTCTTGTCACAGAGGAGCTGCAAATTAGTGGCACAATGATGACATGAACTCAAGAAGAACCAATGTTTTGCTGTTTACATAGCCCAAACACTGGTGACCAGGAGAAAGTTTCAGCTTCTGTCGCTCCTCCAAAGCCAGAGTCCCCATGACCCCAGACCTTTTGGCTCTTAGATGTTTTGGAGCAGCGTACTAAACATAGCCAAGGCACTAAATATACCCCATGTACTGCCTGCGTAGAGTAAAACCCTATGTGTGGGCCAGCTGGGCAGATCTGTTTCAGTATGGTGTCACGGGTAGGATAGGCAATGCACGCTTACCCCAACTGCTACGCTGCCACGAAGGCTGCTGTAGGGCAGGAGCTGTACTTCAGAGCTCACCGGAGAGACACGGGGACTCAAGTGGCAAGGTTGCCAAGGCCTAGCACCTACAGACTCAGTGACCTGAAGGAGGTAACATGGGCTCAAGTTATGGCCTGAGAGTCCTGGCACACATGCTGGCTTCCCCTCAGAGCAGAGGGCAAGCGTGGCTTTGCACAGCTCTTGGGCAGCACACGTCCCAGAGCGCCGGCAGCAAGGCTGGTGCACCAGCGGGATTGTCAGACCAAATTATAAACCAAATGTTTCCCAGCAAGACTGTCACATACCAGGAACTTGTCGGTCAGAGGAGCAGCACAGTGACCTCAAAGTTTTTCCCACAGAAGCTGGGGACTGTGGGTTTGTGGCAGTTTGGTCCTTTGACATTCTGTGCAGGCTGGTTTTAATTCTTGCAAACTCTATACCCACTTTATTGCTGAACTTAGAGCCGCCCGTTCCAGGGGAAGCACGTACTCAGCAGCTCACCCAGTTCTCTTCCTGTAAAGGGAAAGAGCAAAACAAAATCAAAGAAACTCATTTACTGCAGAAAGCTGCACTTTGTGCACAGATGTTAAATACTTTGGAAGATGTCTAAGTAAATTGGTGTGGAAAACTGACACCATAATGTTGTTATTCTTGCCTGAAGCCCATGCTCTGGCACACTGCTCTATTTTCTAACATAAGGATAAAGAAATTAAAAACACCCCACCACAAATGACCCGAGAGAGCCGATGGCTGAGGCTTCTCCAGCGCCTTCTGCATGTGGTGATCGGACCAGCCTGTACGAACGTTGCACCAGTTGCTGCCGTGACTTGCACATACAAGGACTTTAATCCTGATAGCTACTGTAATGATGAATCATTGTGCAACTGAAGTATCATTTGCAGAGGGATCATCCACTGCTGGCTTTTCGGTTCCCTGCTAGTTTTTTTACTGCTGCAACCCTAGTCTCTAGAGAGGGACCATAAACACCCCTAAGGTAATGACCTAGCTAAACACAACTGTATTTATAGCACTCTGCTTCCCCTTTGGTACATTTCGGAGCATGGAGAGAGCAATCAGACCCCTTGAGGGTTATATCCTAACATGTCTGCTATAAATGTTTATCCGACTGATTTAATTTTAGCTTTACCTAGGTCTTCCAGGGACACACAGCAGGCCTGAGCTTGGGAGGCTGGAGAAGCAACACAACGTGACCTTCTCGTGTTCCAGGCAGCTTTCCCTCACCGCCGCTGGGTTAAGTTACCTGTGTGTAACCCACCCGGTACGGCCTCGCAGCGTCACAGCGCTTCACAGAAGGAATGCCAGGACTCCCAGCCCTTTCTACTTGCCACATTTATTGCTGAAGTTAATGATGGAGAAGACAGTGGATTTCATCTTGGTTTTGTGCCATGTAAGACCTTTGACTGTGACAACGAAAAGCCCAGCGCTGCCCAAATTAGTATTACTCCAGAGAGGTAACTCTTTTCTGCCTAGCAGCGTACATTCTCATGAGAGACAGATGTTCGTTCAGCTACTGAAATAAAAGAAAAATAACATCCTGGGCAGTTAGTATCTTGGAAGAAAATCATAAGCCAGAACAACGACATACCTCTGGAGCATGAGCTTTGATGTCGGCTGTCTACAGTGATGCCTGCGTCCTTCACACGTTGTCCTATAAATATTACTCTTGCCAGCAGCTCCCTTCTCAGGCATGGTTTCCCAGCAGATGCCAAATCCTACTTACCAGCCTCTGTACTCACTTGCCTGGCACATCTGTGCAGCAGGAGGGTTTGTGGGGAGGTTGCCCAGGTCCCTACCACCATCCTTCCTCAAGCAGCCCCAGGGGCAGCAGCTATTTTAACCCACTGCAACACACTCCTTACTGCCACGTGAGGCTCCTTTGCACATGCTGTGCCTAGTCCCAGGCGTTTGCCTTCAGGCAGCTGTTGGCACTAGCAGAGCCACCCTGACTTTTCAGAGGTGAGAGAAGCCAGACAAACCAGAAGAGAATCACTGCTGGGACCACTGCCCTTGCTCCATGCTGCGGGTTGGGAAACCTGGCACTGAGGGGTAAAGAGGTAATACTACCACCCCAAGGGGGCTGAGGTGGTCCAGCATGGTCTCCTCAGCTACTAACAACAAATTGACCCCATCAATTAACTGGAATGCTTAACAGATATTTAAGCATCGCTTCACTGGCAGGCGGAAAAATCCAGAAGGATCGTGCTAAGAGCCAAAGTGGTACATGAGCAGCCTCAGGTCTGCATCCCTGTACAGCACTGCTGAACTGCCACAGGGCTGGTGGGAAAGCAAGCTGGATCACTCTGATGTGACCTTTACAGGCAACTTGTCTCAGCAGAAAATGTAAATACATGAAGGAACCTTTGCCAAAAATACAGTGCCCCCCTGCCCCGATTTCAGGGTGGAGACAGATTCCTCAAGCACACACTTGCATGGCCAGGAACGCTCTCTGCTGCTGTACTATGATACGAGATGCCGAGGGACCATACAACTCACAAATGAGGGAGTTCAGTTCAGTAACAAATTTTCCTCTTTTTAAACCAATGTTTTTAAGTAAGCTCTGATTATTTTTCAGCACACCCACTACCCTGGGGCCCACAGGAAAGCACTGTGGAGGAAAGCCCAGGCTGTTGGAGCAGGAATAGTTTTGTCAAGTGGCCTCGTTTTGTTTTGTCAAAGGTTTTATTGCTAAAGAAAATGACACTGAGCTGCACCATGAGTGATGTTTTGGGACATGAAGCTTTCTCACAGGCTACAGAGTCCCCTTACCCTCCCTACGCTGGCTGAGAACAGGTTGAACTGCCCCCAAGAGCCACAGGGCATGTACCAGGGGTGGTTACAGCACTGGGGGGGCACTCGGAGATACTGAGCTCATGGCTTTTAAACCCTTCCTTCCCAAAACAGTTTGCTGAATTCTTGGTGCACAGGGTGGTAAAAGCAGCACCAGTTGCCTCAAACTCTCACTGCAAGGTCCACCTACCATGAGGCCCAGCTAACCTGGGAATGATCGGTCATCAGGAAGATGAGGATCCTTCCTGGTTCTGCAGTGAGGTGGAGTTCACCCCGCTTGGGCAGCGGAAGCAGCTCTGACACCTTCTCACCTCACACTAGGCTGACCCTTAGGCCTTCAGAAGCAAAGCTTTTTACAGGGCTTTGCTGAGGAGCAGATCTAGGTCTTAACAATAATATTAAAAGCAAGAAAGATAAAATCAGTGTTGTGTTTGCTTTACACACAGATCTGCCTGGCGCAGAGTCCCACGCGCAGTTGCATCACCATAGGGAGGTTCACTCAGCTCCTGGAGCTGGGGCGAGAAGCCAAGGGCGGAGTGGGGAACATTGCCACCAAAGTACCTGCACCATGAAACTACACCCACACCTGCCCACTGCAAGAACAGCCCTGTCCTTCACCCCACAGCTTCCCGCTGCACCAGCAGTGGTACTGACCAGGCTGAGGAGCAGGCTGTGTCATAGGTCCCCAGCCAAACATGTCCCCCAGGAGTCCTCCCAAGTCAGGCAGCGAAGCAGAGCCTTCAGACCACAGCACACTGCAGACCCCTTCAAGGGAAGCCTCTCCCCTCTTCTTCCCTGTGAAATAGGTGGTCATGGAGAAGAATAGCCTTAAAGGAGGTGATCCTGCCAGTGGTGCCTTCCAAACTCTGCATGCAAAGGACAGCGCCCTGGAGCACAGCCAGCATCACGGCTTCATGTTCTCTGCTCGACACAACCTTTCTTCGTGGATCTAAGTGGAGCCCATACCTTCTTAATCACTGCTTAAAGATTGGTTGCGGCTAAAGTACTGTAGAAACAAACATTTCCTCCAGACACCAATTAGGAAACATCTCAAGGCCAAGAAAACAGTGCTGGGCTGGTGGAGTAGGGGTTAACTTGCTGATTTGGCCACTCACCATCCCATGAAACAGTGGGTAAAAATACTACAGAGGCTGCTGAAGAAGCTGTAGTGCCTGAGGGACAAAGTGGTGCACAAGAGGCAAGGATGGGTGTGGGGACTGCAGGATGCCTGTGGAGAGCAGCCAGCCTTCCAGCCCCCGACTGGTGAGGAACCCAAATCTGCAATGCAAATTGTCTGTGCACAAGGTAAGTTGTCATCCTGGGCAGATGTGCAGGCCTGGTCTCCTTTCACTTTGGAACAGGAAACTGGGATTTTCACCAGAGGTGTTCATGTGGTAGAAGTACCACCCAGCAGCAAACTACTAGAGGATGGATAAGCCAACTCTTTCAAGTGCAATTCAACAGAGATTTCTTTGGGAAAAAAATCACAAGTCTTGGGGGTTTCCCCGCCACTCCCAACATTCCCATCCCAGTTATGGCCTGCCTCTACAAGACCAACGCCCGAGCTGCCTGCCAGCATCAGGAGCTGTTTTGGAGGTGCCCATCCCCAGCTAGCCAGCTCCAGCACTGAGAGGGGAGAAGGCTGCTCCCATGAGGACACCATGTCAAATCAGGCAGGTGACAGGGACAACAGCAGGTGGGAGATAACAAAAGATCTTTCGTAAGGGCAGTTTGACACAGCGCCTCAGTATTTGATATATAATCCAGTTATCAGTATCATAGAAGTTTATAGTGGTGTAATTAACCTACGCATCAAGTGAGTAACTTACCTGGCCCGGAAAGCAAACAAAACCCCACAAACTCTGACACGAGTATGAATGTGTCACATCAGACAGCAACAGACTTTCTGTAGGAGAACATGAGACGCACAATCTCTTCACCCAAACAAAAAGACTCACCATGGGCTTCTGAAGCTGAATTTCCCAGTTTCTGCTGCCACTGTGGCAGGGGCAAGAATGAGTTCCCAGAGTGCCTGAGACCTTACTACGCGGGTTTGCTGCGGCAGAGCTGTGTGTGACCCTACGCTGCAACATGGCCAGACCTCCCCTCCACGAACAGGGGACCCAATGGCTTCTGCTGGAGGTTTCCTACCGCTCCCCATGGCTCCATCAGCCCTGGAGGTGGTCCAAGTCCAGTTCTATGCACTGCCAGCTGAGTCACCTGAGGCCACCACCCCATGAATGTTCAACCATCCCTTCTCCTGGCACAATGGTGGCAGAGTCCAACTGGTGGGCAAAAATGAACAGTTACATCTTTAACATGCAGTTAGTGGCTCTCAGGGGCTCTCTACAGTTTCACCGACTACAAATTGTTTGAAGAGGACTTTAACCCTTCACCAGACCTTCTGGGTTCCCACCTCCCAACCTGTGCCACCTATGAGGAGCACGGGAAACCTTTGTACCTGCACCAAAGGTGAGTGAAGCAGAAACGCCCCCTCAGACAGCTTCTGCACAGCAGCACACCAACCTCCAAGGGGTCAAACGCATTATGTGATAAGAAACAGCAACAGTTGCTGAATAATTTATGTGAACAAATGCTCCAGAAATAGTTTATCAGCTCTCCTGGCTATCATTGTTTCTGCTGAATCAACAGCCCCCATCAGAGTATACGCTCTAGCCAAAACAAGCAGTGCTGTGACAGGTTAGGAAAGCCATTTACTAAATTAAATGCACACCCCATTTGCTCCAGTGAGCCAGTGTGCAGTACATACATGGAGACCTGAGCAGCTAAACGCATGCTCCTCCTGCAGTGGCTGGCTGAGCATACACAACCTGTCCCTTCAAGGTTTTTCCATTAACATGCCCACGTGTAAAGCTATAAATCACAATGAAAGAGAACAGAGCAGGCCAGCAGAGGAGACAGAGAAGGAAAATACATCGCAGGTTGTTTTTGAAAAGGCAGTGATTAACTGTTATCAGTTAAAAGCAGTCGCAGACAGTGATTCCACACCTCAGCGGCCTGAGACAGGGCTGGGGGAGCGCAAGGAGGTTAGAGAGAAACAAGGTGACATTTGTTCCTCAAAACAGAAACATGGCAATGCTTTTCTTTAAAGAGATTAAACCTCTTGGTAACCTCACACACACGCTTTGAGGCGGAATTTACCACAGGCAGAAAGAAGACCCCAGCATTGACTTCGGCAGAGAATGAGAGGCCAAGGAGGGGAGTGTGCAGTGAGGCACACAAGTGCCTGGGCTGGAGGACAGTTGGTCCTGCTGCCCTGGTACCCACGGGACACTCTGTGCTGCTGCGGCTCCATGGCCTGCCCACAGCCAGCACAGGGACACCACGTACTCCAGCCACCCCTTCACCTCGGAAAGTGCCACTTGGGATTTGCTGGGTGGAAAATTATCAGGTCTTGACTACAAACATTCCTCACTCCTACCATCCGAAGGCCTTCCCTGCCACCACCTTTCTCCAAATGGCAGCTGTGAACCTCTCCTTCTTGTGCAGACTTGGCAGATTTTCAGAAAAAGAAAGAAAATCTGCCATGGGGTTGCTGTGCAACAGATGATAATCTGTTAGCACTGGGATTACATGATTTATTTTGCTAGTGGAAGAGCACACATGGTACACAAGGCCCCATGCCTTCACCATGCTCCATGGAAGCACACCTGTGGGATCACCTTGGTAGATCCAGCAGCAAAAGAAACCACTGCTTAACTTGCTTTGGACAAGAGGAATCCCAGCAAATGCTGGGATTATCAACTCAGACACAAATTCCCCTTCTATTTGGTACTAGTAACATGCAAACTCACACCTGCCTGCAGAAGGCGATCTTTTTTTCTACCCTTGATGGCACTGGGATGCGTTAGGCCTCAGACCAGCCAGTTAATTTGGTGCGGTGCCTCAGCTCAGCAGGCAGCACAGAGCACGCTGGCACGCATGACGACGCAGGAAAGTCACTGGCTGCCCATCAGCCACCTGAGAGGTTCCCATCTGCACAGACTCCCTGGCGCAGCACCTGCTTTCTGTCTGGCAACAGCGGGTTTGGTGCTGCTCAATGCAGCTGCTAAACGCAGGGACCACTTCAGCACAACAACAAAGTCACACTAACAGGTTTAACCAAAGCCGCGTGTTTCCCTGCTATGGAAACCGGTCACAAGAACCAAAAAGCTGCCCAGAGACAGGAGGTTTGTGTGCTGCTCTCTCCTAATCTGTCCCGTTCCCTTCTGAAACCCTAAACCTGATGAACGGCGACGTGGACACATTACAGCCAGCCCCACGCAGCAACCCAGGCTTTTCCCATCAGGGCTCTGCCAGCACGGTACCGAGGGTCACACCAAAGCACAAAGATTTCACCTGTACCTGCAAATGACCTCGTGCTTCATCTTCCTAGAACAGACACCCCACGTATAGATAGATCACAGACCTTTAGGTTGTAAGACACTTTGTTTGTTGTTGTTCTCCAGAAGTCCAAGCAAACTGGAGCTGGCAAGAGCTCGGTGGTGCACAGCTGCATGAGAGATACCACCACATTTAGGGAAAAAAACGCAATGAAAATTGCAGCTCGTCCTTGGCTAGTAAGAGCAGAAAAGTTCTGACTGAAGCTGCAGTAAAGGGTGAGCTGAGGCACAGAAAACCTTTGGAAAACCGGAGACAACGGAGCAGCACAATCCCCACTGGAAACACACCAGTTAAAATCCCTCAGGACAGCTTTCACCGAGTTTATCCTGTCTCAGCATGGCAGCCCACATCCAGCCTTCTTTTCTTATGAACCTAAACCCACCAGTGTTTCACTCCAAGCAACCCAAGAGCCAGAGCCCTCTGTATTCTGTACCATGGAGCCTGGACATTAGGTATTTGCTGCTCTGTACATCTCAGCGATCATTTTTCCTGCTTTCTAATCACTTAAGTAAACTCTTTCCAGGACTTGTGCTCTCTGCTCCCACCCACCTAAGCCCAGGCACCGCAGCTGGCCCTCCCTGGCCATGGCACACCAGAGCCCTCCGCTCACAGCTTCACACACAGGCTGCTGGCAACCCCAGGCTCGCAGGATCCTGCCCGTGCACTGTCTTGAGCAAAGCTGTGCCTTGCCCAAAAAAGCCACCTGACAGACCGTAACTGGTGCAACACCCAAAGGTTTCCCACATAGAAAAGCATGGCCCTGCCTTGCGAGAGCAGAAGCACGCGGCGAGAGCTCAGCCTTCGAGATGGAGCGATAAGCTGGGGACTGGCAGAGGGGAGGGCAGGTGGGTGGCAGGCCTGCACGGGACGGCGGGGCACGAGGCTGCCCGGCACGGCGCTCCGCTCGGGTCGGAGCTGGCAGCGCGTCCCAGCACGCAGCGCGAGCAAGCCCTGGGGTGCACAGGCCTTTGTAGATATGGAGTGCATTGCAAGCTTTCCTTCTTGAATACACATAATTGATCTGACTAAGCTGCACTCGTGTGTTCTCTAATGACTTTTTTTTTAATTCAAGTTTTGGGTTTTCAGTTCATTTTACCGTCGTCTTTGTTTGAAAATGCCTGTATTTATATGGTTTAGAAAGAACCATCTGGAGTCACGTCCTGAAAAACACATCCTTCTGGCAGACAACTTGGGTGCTTCTGAGTAATTACTGTGTGTTTATACAACGACAGGGGACACTTGGGTTTTTTATTTGGGAGTGCACTCTTCATTAATTACTGCGTTTTCCAAAGAGTGAGAAATAACCTCCTGCCTCCCAAACCCAGCTGCAACACCCCCCACCACGTACACAGGCAAGATAACACATCCTCAACAAGCAACTGTGACTTGCACCCTTGCTTCAGCCATGCTGCTCACCCATCTTCCCGGTGTGGTGCTGTGGGGCTGTGCCCCCGGAGCTGGCCTTCTGCCTGCCTGCCAGCACTGTGGAGCCTGGCAGCCACAGCTCCATCCCACAAAGCCTCTGCTCCATTAAACACTTGCTAAGGGTTCTGCCACTTCTCTGCTTCCAAAACAACAGATTTATTTTATTTTATTCCCATCTATCCCACCCATTTCAGACTTCCTTTAGCTTTAAAGCTTGTCAGGTTTTTGGCACACACCTATACCAGCTGATTTAAGGAACATCTAAAAGCTGGACCGCTTCAAGATCAAAGGCCTTCAAAGGGCCAGTTTACCCCAAATCTCCAATACCTTTGAAAGCTGCATAGTCTTTCTAAATTTCAGTCCCCATCTGCTGAAAACACAGCGCTTGCCCAGAGCTCAGCCCTGCAATGCCATTGTCTTCAGCAACTCCCCAAGATCCCCAACTCAAACTCATCACCTTGCTTTCTTAACCCCGTCAAAAAGCTCGAGCCCTCATTTCCAGCTCCCCTGCTACAGCAGCTGATCTGCCAGTGGACCTTGGATGATGTTGTGTAACATCAAAAACCTGTTTGGCCTAGGAAGGCCTGAAGAGATTTAATAAGACCTTGTGAAAGGAAAAGGGATAAAGATAGGCTGAAAAGGAGTTTATTAAACAAGCCTCAAAGTTTAAAAAAAACCAAAAAAACTTCCTCCATCTCATCTGGGAATTGTTCTTTCTATGTGGCCAAACTCCTATCATCTCCAGTACTACACACAAAACCATCAACTGTCCCAAGCGTCCAGGTCAACACTCTCAACCTTTTCCAGTCTGCAGCCCCAGTTTGTAACTGCAGCATTAGCTCTTCTGCACATCCACCTTAGCCTGTTTCACCACCTGCCCGACTGTCATAGTTACACAGTGCAACTTGCAAAGAAGTTCAGGGCCCGAAATCAGATCTAAAACCCCTGCTCTACACAGCTTCTGCAGAGGTGAGAGTGTTTCCAACGAAGAGACGGCGATCGCAGCACATTACACCTCTGTTTTAGTCACGTGGTGCAAATCCAGAATTGCCATTAACAAACGTCATTGTCACATGTATTAAGGACATTTAAACAACTTGAAAACGCTCAGATAATCCTGCTTACTCAGAAACTTTGCTGGCTAACTGAAGGGAAAGTTGTGCTAAAATTTAAAAGTACAGGAGGAGGGGCAGCAAATAACTAAGGAAAAGGGCAGCCCTGATGTCCAGTAAAGTGCCAAAGTACAGAAAGACTCAAGTCTTTAGACTGACAGTGCAGCATTCACAGATTTAGTTTCCCCCAGCATCTAGCAACATCATGCTACAAAAGGACTAAGCCTTAAGAGAGACAATTGCTGCTGCTACATGCCAGCAGCTACTCCTGATTTGGTGTTTGAGAAAGTCCGAGAGCCAGAATAATCCTATTTAGTTCCGAGAGATCAAACAGGATTTGTGAAAGGGTAACATATCCATGGATTAGTGGAATGTTCTCAGTTTTAGTGTGGTCACTTTGTCATCACAGTCAGAGAGCAGTTTCACCTGCAAAGAAAGTTTTTAACCATGTCCATCGACATTAGAACTACACGAAAAGTGACACTCAGGTGTATGAGCCTGTATGAAAAAAACAGGACTGACACAATGCTAACTCCCCCTACCTACCCCTCACACAAGTTTGAGTCGCTCATCAATACAGAAAAGCTCCCCTAGAGCCCTACACACCATCAAAGGGCACATGTAACAGCACAGCACCTCTTCCTTAGCAAAAATGAGCCCGTAAACATTCTCTAGCCATCGACTTCTCTAAACAAGGTTTACTTCCTTCTGAAAAAAGTATTTGAAGACACTACCAAATGCCAGTCGTCTAAGCTGACAAAGTCCATGCTGGTATTATCTACAGTTAATTCATAGTGAATCCAAAATGATGCCGTGATGCAGGTCCCAGCAGACAGCGGTGTCCCTAGCCATGCCTGCAGCTACAGCAGTTAACAGTTCTGAAGAGCTCATTGTTGACGAGAGCCTTAACAACAGCTTAGATATGACACTTCCCGGTCTTTGATTTTAATTCTCTGTGCTCTGCCTCCACTACGATAGCAGCGATACCATTCAGCTCCCAACAGAAAAGCCTCCATCCACTCAAGGCAACTGTGAACAAACTGCCCCCAAAAGAAAACTCAGCCCCCTCCGGTCCCAGGAAAATACAGCTGTGCTGATTGTACATGGCCCCAAGCAGTGACAGATATCACTGGAGGGACAGGGACCAGCTGAAGGGGTCTGCTGCCTCACTATGCTGCCGCAGAACACCAGCCATCTGCCAGTGGAGATCCTGGGAAAGTGCTATCTAAATGCGCACAGTGGGCAGGAACCTGATTATCAGCCAGACAAGCACCATAAATAACCTAAACAGATGCACGGATGTTACTTTGTGATAAGAACAGGGGCAGTGAGAGCTGCAGAAACCTCCCCATCTCATTCATTCAGCACAGGACAACTCCTGCTCTTCACGAATATTCATTCCCCTGCCCCAAAATCTTTTCATCCTTTTACAGTTAGATATATTTAAACTCAGATGAGGATATTTTAATATCCATCCAACTTTTTTATTTACAGCAACATCATACCCAATATGTCTGTAGAGTGAGGGCAGCCAGATCAAGTCAGCTGCCCGTCAAGATAAGAATTGGTATCTTCTCCATTCGCATCCCATCGGCCATGGCTGAACAGGTCTCCAAGAAGATGTGATCCCATATGGGCCTTGAGGGTGCTGTGCTCGGCAGGACTGTTCTTCCCTGAATGGGAGGTTCAGTGAGCTCAAGTAACCTGTCCAGCGCCAGAACTCACTACCTGTCGCGGTGCCGATGCCGTGCAGGGCCCAGACAGCCCCCCCCCACAGAGCAGCCGTGCTGCTGCTGCCCAGCACGCTCTGCACAGACGCTCTGCAGTCTCAGAAAAGCTTGAGCACAGGACTGAGGTTAATGCTGGCAGTGCCCAGGCACATCCTGGGTGCCTGCACACTTTGTTGGGTGCTGAAACAAGGGCAATTTGTCTTCAAACAGCTAGCGACAACGTCCTGGGATATCAGGTGGATTTTCCTTGTTCATCTTTTTCTTCTCAAGCACACTTTATTCACACATCCTACTTAGGAAAGCTTGTTTTCTCAGGGAATCTGATCTCCCTCTTACCTGAAGTAAACTTTGGTTTTACAGCAGTGCCTGGTCACATCATGACAGGTCAGGGCTGAGTTAGCATTTCCACTGTTCTACCGCACACATTTCTTGAATCCTTTACAAACCCACCATAAATATTCACCAGGGACTCCAGGAGGCTTTATACACCCTCATTACATGATTAGACAGACCTTTTTCCTTCAGACAGCCTTCACATACTAGACTGAGTGCCCGTAGTTCACTGCGTTAAGGATCCCGTGTGTTTGTACTGGAAGCTGACCATTTGCTCTGCACGGTATTTGAGCCTGGGTTGGCTATCCTTCACCAGAAGCCCAAACTGCTGGAAGCACAACCCTCCTTGAAACCCACAGGCCTGTTGAGTCAACTTGCTGACCAAACAGTTGTTCTCTAAACTGATTTCCATCACACAGACCGCTGCAATGTACACCTGAGGTGTACTTGACCACTCGACATAGCTGGGCTGTTTCAAAGCGCACGTACTTTCCTGAGGCGATGGCTTGAAGTTTAGCCATCACCCGTGTAACTCTTCACAACACAGGAGCCTGGGGTGGGGTTACATGTCTTTACTGTGGGTACTGCAGGTTATATCTGTACCCTCCCTTCTCCCACAAGGCTGATCTAACTGTAGTGGCTCACAAGGTAAGGATGCTCCCCAGGCATTTTCAGAAGACTGATTTAAGAACACAAACGTGTTTGGGCCAAGCTTTGCAGTTCCATCACACCATGAGCTTTTCACATTAGCCTAAGCCTGCCTCTGTTCAATAAAGCATGAGCATAAGTTCCAGAAAGGAATACCATCCTCATCCCAAGGCAATTCACTGAACTGCTGGGAAGGGGAACAAACATGGTTAGCAGTAAGGTAACACTCCACTATTTCTGTACTTGTTATTTAAGCCTCTTGTTTCATCACTGACATAGAGCTGTGAGTGATCACCAGGGCTTCTCAAAATGATGGCAGGCATTTTGCTTTTTTTTTTTCCCCAAAGGAAGAGTATTCTCATTTCTTTTCCCAGTCACCAAATCAGCCTGTCCTGAGAGGAACACCACAGAAAATTCAATCCAACACTCAAGTCACTGCTCTGACACACACAGGCTAGTAAAGGGGTTATGGAAAAGGGGTAGTAACTCAAGCTGTGTTAATATAAAATTGTATCCTTTAAGAAAAATGTGAAAGATCTATAAGCAAAGGTATTTCAGAGCCTAAAGTAACAGTTTCCCTTAACCAACACAGATTAACTTGCTTGCAGACAGGAGACCCCCTGCCAATAACCTCATTGTCAGGTGTGAGGTTGGAAACTCACAAGCTGCCCAGGGTCAACTTTCGGTTCCACAACTGCGATTTTGGCATTTCAGCTTTTTCCAGTTACTTCTGAGAGAGAAAAACAAGGAAAGATAAAACAAGACAGCCAATAAACAAGCCGCGTTTTAGCCACACTTTGGCTTGATCCTTCCTTATCTTCTCAGGGGTATACTCCCCCGTTCTCAAATATAGCACAGTCCAAGTAGGAGTTTATTTTAAGCTGACAACGAAGGCTAGGAGACAGCGAGCTCACGCGGTTTAGGTTCAGTTACCTTATTCTGTACCAGTAAACAGACCTCAAAGCTGCAGGCAGTAAACACAAATCAAGACCAACACTAGGCCAACAGCTGCCCCAGGATTCTAGAGCTCAAAATTACACCCCCCAACCAGGGAGAAGAACACCAGGCTCAAGCAGTGAACTAAACAGCTGCGCGGAAGGGCTGGCGCTGCTGTTACCAGAGCCCCGATGTTTGTTTCCTTTACATCCCAAAAAGGCCAGCGCTCCTTTGGGACCCACAGACATCCTCCAACACTGGATTTACCATAAGATCAGTAATGAGCCTTATGGTAAGAACATGTCCTGTACAGAATGTCGACCATACATCTTTACACCCAACAAAAAACCCCCAAAACACAACAACAAAAACCCACCTCAGAAAATTACCGGCCAAATTACCAGGCTGAGACTGGCACCTCACTCCCACCGCTGGACTCTGAAGTGAGGTATCTTGTAAACAACAGGAAAAGCATGAAACAGTAAAAAATGAGATTTCAGCCAACTCAGGATATAAAAATGAGAGCATGGTAGTTAATCCTTCCACTCTTCTCTAGGATTTTATTTACCTTTTACTTGCAATACAGAATACAACACGGATACCATTGCAGGACTGGCAGTAACAGCATGAAAGGTACTGCTTCCCAAGGGAACTTCAACATAACCCAGAGACATAAAGTTATGATGCTTGTTGGTAAACTGGCTCTACCACCTCTTCATTTCTTCAAGACCAAGTCTTAATGGAAAAAAACCCAGACAAAAAAAAATAAAAATCCCACTTTGATATTAAGCTTCCACTTTAATAACTGATTTCTTCCAAGTATCAGCCCAGTAAACCAAGATTTATTGGCTTTTAAAGCATAAAAATACCCTTTAAAGACAACCACCAAAAGCCTCCATAAACCAAGTCCTGTCAAAGGGTTGTTTTTTTTCTTTAAGGCATAGAGTTTGTGTCAGAGAACTATTTTGGCACAGATTAATTTCATTTCATGTGATTTTTTTCAAATACTTAGCTCATGCAATTCCTCAGAAAGCCCAGGAACTGTTTTAAAGCAATTAAAGATACAAGCTAGTAATCAATACCAGTTTGCAGCTTTTCTGCAAGTCTTTCGTGTCCAGACAAGCATTAAAAACCCCAGCTCAAGTCAAAGGGCATCACTAGGCAACAGTAGGTATTAGTCACCTTGCTCTCCAAGAAGCACTTCCAAGTCAAGCCACAGGCAAGTTCCTGAGCGTTAGAAGAGCCTCCCCAGGTTTCGCAAGTGCAAGGTGTTATACCTCTTATAGCAAAAATTAAACCAGTTATCAGAAACAAATCACCTTCTCAATCCTTCCCATCTAACAATCTCTATACAACCAACATACCCAGCGAGCTGGGTTAGCAGCCTAGCGCTGTTAGGCCCACGCACTCTGCTCACATTGGCTGACACCAAGGACCCCGTGGGTACTGGCTGAGAAATAAATACCCCTGACTTCACTGGAGAGTCACCATCTCAAGTTTAATACACTTCTCACCTCAGCTCTGACACAAAGGTGCAGCCAAAAACTTGCTGCCATATACAGGACCTGTCCTGCTCCACCTCTGCTTCCCCTTGCAGCACCTCAAGGCACAGTTGACTCTTTGACATGCTGGTTCAGCTACACCAGCAGAAAACCTTTCACTTCTTCGTGTCCAGGGAAAGCTTTCAGGAGAAACCCGAGTCAGTACCTCTGCCAAAGAGCTCACCCTTCCCTGACACCCCCTGAAGCCATGACTGCACCACTCAGTGAGCTCCCAGAGCCAGTACAGCAGCTCCGCAGGCACGCCTGGCACGGAACACAGCTACTCAGCAGGAAAGAAACCTCCTGACTGTTTCACCAGTCAACTCCCAGAGCTGGGCTAGTTATAGCCAAACCTGCTGCTGGGAAGGGCGCAGGACAGCATGAGCTGCTGCTCCTTTCAGTGGGCACTCCTCATGCCATCAGCTGTGCTGCACCATGAAATCCATGCCGAGGTGCACGGCCAGCATGGGGAAAAGTGGCTGGAGGAAAAGGTACTAGAAAGGAAACTCCAGATCAACCACTGGAAACCAGGATACAGCTGAAGGATATGCTTGGAACAACGAAACTATGCAGCCAAGAACAGCTTTCAGTGACTGTTTTGAGAAAATTTATCCTATATCCTATATCCTGCCACCAGCCAGAAAACCACACAGCCTGGAGTCAGCGCTTCGAAAGAAACTCTTCCTTGCTGGAAGCTGTTCAAATCATGCCTCTTCCAGAAGTATTCTGACAGTTCAATCCACAATTTTTTTCCTTTGGCTTGGTATTTGTAATTTGGGTAAAATGAAACAATTCCAAGTAATTCTTCAACACTTGGAGGCTGGGAAGAGCGTAGCAAGAACTGTCTTTGAGTTAAAAACTATACGTTAGACTCACAACTGAAAAATCACTGTGGATAAGGCTAAGTTCATTCAAGTGATTGTCATCGTTAAGCCAATATAAGCTGAGAAAACATTTTCTAAAATTCCACATTTAAATAACTTTAAAAGACCAATTTACAGAAGAAGACAGTGTACAAAAAAATTACTTCTTTTCATCTGTGTAATCCACAAAAAGCCTCGTTTTTGGAAGCTAAAGCAGACCACTTAGCAAAGGCTTAGTCAGCACCCAACCTAAAAAAGTGATTAAAACATTTTCGCTCACGGGGTGCAGAAAAAATTAAAATAGCCAACACTTCAATTGAACTGCCAGGAAAGCAAAGGCATCACCAGTGAAATGGTGGTGTGTTTCCACATGCCAAATCTGTTGTCCAAGAGGTACCTGGGAGGCTTTGATGTGAAAGTACATGTCGTGTCCAGAGAGAACGAGCCCCTTTTGAAAGAGCTGGCTGCTTCCCGAGGTTACCGATGGAAAGCAGGGAACCTCCTGGTAAGGCACCAGTCTCACAGCACAAGGCTGAACTAAGAGGATTACAGGGTCAAAATTCCAGCAGATGGGGAAAGGTTTTATCTGCACATTAGAGAGGCACAGGGCTCTTAGATAACAATGTCATTATAGAGAAAAGGAACAGTTTCTCAGGCTTTCCCACCCTGGAGTTGAATTTTTCCCTTTGTTTTCATACTTGCAAGTGTCTATGCTGCAGTCAGCTGCTCAGCAGAATATATTAATACAGGCAGAGCTCCTTCCTACTGCAGCTAGAAAGCTTCCTGTACCTTCCAGCCAGGAGAAACAAGTACTTTGACAAGCTACTGGCCTAATTAAAGATGACAAAAGCAAGATGTCCAGGTTGAAAGCTGCATCTCAAAGAACCAGGGCACGTCATGAGAGCAAAATGCTCACCACGAGGCACTTGAACCTTCTATTGCTTTATAAAAAAGGATGCAGCTGGGCAGGAGAGAGCTGGGTAACAGTCCTTATGTAACTGTCAGCTACTTTATTTCATCTTAGGTGACACAAATCCACACCCTCAACTTTTCAGAGCATCAGTCAATGGGTTCGTTTAAAGAGGCAGTAAGGTCATCCTGTTTTCTTCCTGTTCCCTTTCCCAAGTTTCATCCAAACTCTGCAGGACTGTGCAAGAAGTCAGCTAAGAAAGGGACACAGGTTAACACCTGAGTGCTCTCTCACCAGTGAGAGAAACGAGGTGCAGGCATTTCCTCATGGAAAGAAAGCGTGCAGCAGTTCATGTATTTCTCCTAGCCTTTCCTCACTTTCCAACTGGTATTGCACCAACAGCTAAGGTGTTCAGAAACAGTGTTAAAGCAGCAAAGGTTTTGTCCAAAGCATTCTCCTGCGACTTCCCAGCTAACCAAACCTATTTATAAACCCAAGCAGCACCAACAGGAAATGGCACCGTGAGGATTAGATGAGATTATGAGACACTATTATTAGGATATATTTTTGAACTCTGGTTTGCTTCATCTTTCAGAGGAGGCTTTAATCTCTGCTTGTAGAAATTCCTTATTTTTGTTTAAGTAAGTGCTGTTACGCTGACATTTACATCACCAGCACATACCTGTTACTATTATTGCTCAGGCAAGATGTGGATTTTCATTTTGTGCTTCAGTGTATGAAAAATAAACATCTCCTGCAATCAGTTAACTATTCTAACCACAGGAACTTCACAGTGTAATTCAAACATGCTATTTTCAGCCATCAAAATATACCAGCATAATAATGTGCTGTCCACAGGCAACAAGGAGTATCTAGGAAAAAACTACTGTGCCGCTCTCATGCTCTTCCAAACCTTTCCATAAAGGCAGGAAGCTAAATTGTAAAAACCAAAGTCTAACTCACTGATTACTTCCCTTGGATTCCCAGTTCCTGCAGTTCTCAAAGCTGAAACATCCCGTGCAAGATAAAACCAGCACCGCGCCGACCCCCGGTGCAACACCTGCTGCATTAAGAGAAAAATCTTAAAAAGTAAAAGTAAGTCAAAAAACTTTATTCACACCAGAAACACAGACTTCAGTGGAATTCTCCTTTATCAAAATAACCCCATTATGGTTACTTACATCTTTGCTGTAAGAGAACTGTACAATATATATAAATATATATAAAATAAAAAAAAAAAAATCAACTTTTGTGCTCAATATTAATCATCATCATCTTCCTCTTCATCGCTGATCACATATTTCTTATGCTTCTTACTTGCTTTGTCATCATCCTCTGCTTTTCTCTTTCCAGAAGGTTCACCTTCCTAAAGGCAAAAAAGGACAAAACTAAACTGATGTACTTCAAGCTAGAATAAAAAACCTCAGAAGAACAACAAGAAGGCCTCCAAGTCTTTCTTGTAAGAAAGCAACAGGATTACTTCTGTTTTTTCCCTTTCATGTTACTGTGATGCAGGACTGCTAATGTATACATACTGAAAAGTCCAGGCAACACTGCTACCAGCCACAAACACCAACCTAAGAGGGGCTGTAACACACCTGCAGCTCCTTCCCTAAGGTGGGTGTACAGCATGTGCCGGGTGTATAGTGCCCTACGGATGGGCCTCAGCAAGTCTGCAGAGCCTGGACAGTTCCTAGGAGTTGTAGTGAGTTTTTCAATATGCAGATGCTTTCCCTTCAGGCAGCTTTCAGACTACTGACACTTGTGTACCTTAAATGACAGCCACTGAGGCAAAGAAGGAATTCAGGAAGTGGATAGATGAGAAACCACCAGTACTGAGAATTAACAGCACAGTTCAGTAACTAGAATACTTTAGGAAGCTTCAAAGAGCTGGTCAAAGGAACTCAAATAACTGAGTTTATTACCTGCTTGCAAGCAATACTGTAACAACTTTTATAGGCTGGATGCCCAAATTTTTGTACCTATAGATTCAGCATGTTGACTTTTATTCCACATGCATCCTCACCAGCTCCATTTCAATCATCCTTCAAAACATTTCAAATCTGAACGCTATGAATATGTTTAATCAAACTAGAGATCACTAGTTCTTAATTCAAAACATCAACTTTTAGAGGAAAAACAAGTGGTGAGTCAATTATTGTTTAAAAAGAAGAGTATCTACCAAAATACCTTCAGGTCTAAGCAACCTCATCCCTTTTTCCATTTGTTGGTCTTGGTTTTGGGGTGGGGTTTTTGTATTTTGTGGTGGTTTTTTTCTTCTTTAACACACATATTACGTGGATATTAGGAAGCAGCAAAGATTGAGTTTCAGCACTTTAATGAATTATTACAGTTTCAAAAGTATACTTTTTAATTCAAAACCCTTTATTCTGTATTAACACACTAAATCATGAACTAATTTTAAGAACTGAAAACAGAAATTAGTAGCGGTTGGAATCTTAACGATACCTTCTTCCTCAGAACACGCATTCTCTTGTGATCTGTCTAGGCTATTGATAAATGATTCAGCTTCCTGTTTAGCAGAATATCCCCATTAACTACAGTAAAGCTCTCTATCGTGCAGTGATAGTGCATTAATAACAGAGTGATGCTTTCAGTAGTGGTTGTTATCAGGACCAAGATGTGAGCTGCGCTGTTGACTGAGCACATGAAAGCAAGTAAGGCTGTGTCGAAGGAAGCCCGTGTACAAACACCACACTTCCTCAGTGGTGACTGAAAGTAGCTGTGCACCACTGGCGGGTTTGCTTCCTGTAATATCATAGCACCCCTCCGTGGCACTGATGGGAATATTACCTTTAAGTCATGCAGTTTTAAAATGGAGGCTATTGCTCCTCAAGCAGCAGAGGAACACTGTTCACTAGACCTCTTCTGAGAGACTGACACTGCTATAGCACTGCTATAGCAACAAGGAGTGTCTCAGAAATAAACTGAAACAACTGAATGCACTTAAATCAACCATTATAGTAATTTCTTAAAAGAAATGGTGACTATAAGGCATTAAAAGATATTCCATAAGCTTACACCAACCTTATTAAACTTTTTTTAAAAAAAAAAAACAACTCCTGCATGATATTCTATGCATAAATATTTAAATAAAACATAATTTACAGTAAAACAGGGCAGGAAGATTAATCTAACTAGCACGCCAGTCTCTCTTAATGTAATAAGAACCAACTAAGCTGAGTCAAGCTTGCAGTTCTTATTCTGCCAGATCAGTGATGGTGTATCCAACGACCCCTCCTCAGCCATACTTGGCTCGAGGGAAATGCCAGCACAGCTCCAACCCCGGGCTGTGCTATGCTGACTGACAGCAAGAGGACAGTCATTCAGACATCACCAGTTCTGTAAGAAAGCAAACTAACGGGCTACTAAAAGCAAGCGGGCCAAATAGCGGGCCCAGCCCAATTCCCTCTTGAACAGGGCAGTGGGAAGCCATGAAGCCAGTGCCAATTGTCCTTTTTTGTGAATTCCAAAATCCCCTCTCAGCTTCCCAAGGCAGACAGTCAATGTCACAGAAGTGTTTTAGAATGAGGAGCAAGGGTCAGGAAAATAAGACTACACAGTATGGCCAGTAGAGAACAAAGTCCAGATACTTCCTGGTTCCACTTCTACCACTGATGAAAACAGTGAAGTTTTAATAACAGAACTGTTATCTGTCCGTTCTGATAAGGATTACTCAGCAGTGCTGTATCAGAAGTAACATTATTTAAATGAACTAAACCTCAAGATGTGATATACAGAAAGACTGATTGCTGCTGGATACAAGCGAACTATTGCTAACCAGTGAAACATGACTTCAGAAGAGGAAACAGCACTAATGCTGTAGCTAACAGTTAACCTGATCATTGCCTCACATTTAGGGTGATATTTGGGTGATGGATGACGTCTATTTAGCAACAGACATTAACTCTTTCTAAGTCTTTTTAATATGCTTCTATTTTGAAGAGGAAAAATACCGTGTGAAAATGTCTCCACTACTTCCACGATAAACAGGAGAGGACCACATACCTTAGGAGACAACACTACACTAGGACTCTCTTAGCAAATCTTATTCTTTGCACAATTTTGGTGAAGTCATTTTACATAACTCTACATAAATTTTTCCATCTTTAAACCAGCACTAACAATAGTGACCTCCTTTGGGAATCACTCAGGTCTACGAACTAATGCAGTACAGAAGAAATTAGTGATTAATTGCGGTGGAAAACATGCCAAGACAAACGACACATTCATCACAGCATCAATGAAACTACAAAAGCCTCAGCTTTAAGACTGAGTGCAGGAAATGTTCCTGCCTGAAAACGAGTAGCTTAAGAACAAAATTATTTTCTTACCTCATCACTAGTAAGTTTCTTTGCCTTGAGTAGTCTTTGGGCTTTATCTTCATCTGAGCCCTCATCACTGTCAGAAGAGTAGATCCTAGCACGTTCCTCTACAGAGGGAAAAAAAAGAGAAGAGAAATATTTCTCTTTAGCTGAAATTGGTGAGAAAGAGGGAGTATGAAAAACAATGCTCTTACATTTAGTCTCACATAAAGCTGGCAGAAACTAACTCCAGAGTAAACAAACTTATATTAACTGAATTTATGTCTCAAATAAGATACATGAGAAGACATAAAATCAGTTCATAAACGTTCAGTTTATACATACTGGCAAAATAGAATCTTACCAGGATTCTCCTGTGAAATTAATCACACAAATTACATGCTGGAAAGGTTTATAATTACCTCTGATGCCACCTTTGTATCTGTTTTTGATAGCTGCTAGACTGATTGCATCATCTCCCTCATCATCGTCATCATAGCGATCAGGTTCTAAATAGTTTGCACTCAGCCCACGCTGATGCTGCTTCTCACGCATCCTTCGCTGCTGAGATTCCCTGCGAATGGAAGCTCTTAATCTCTCCTCTTCTTTCTGTCCAAAGAAAGAAGCAACATATAAAGACTGAGGGGGGAAAAAAAAACCCTCAAAAACTCCAGAGCACCTTGTATTCTACTGCAGCTTTTGAAATAATTTCATAGCAGTGTAAAGACTGTAAATACTCGGATGTTTTGTTATCTGTAAGGTGAAGCAAACTGCACCCATAGCTAACAACTCTTGCCTCTAACTCCAAAACACGCTGGTTTTCGTAGTTGTAAACTGTCCAGAAATGTTCAGCTATGTTACAGTTGTGAGGGTTTGGGGTTTTTTTTTTAGATTAAATCAGTAGATAAGTGAGCATCAGGCCACAATACCTTTATCATTTCTGTGCGCTGAGACTCTGGATCACGACCTGCCATTGGCAAAATACGAATTTTCTGGGTCTTTGAGCATCTGTCTGCCAGAGAGAGAGTCATCTTCCTGTGAGTGGCACTGTCTGTAGAGTGTGGCCTGTTAAAAAATTGCCATGGGTTAAATACCTCTGAAAGGAATGTTGCCATTTTTAAAGGGCATTGGTAGAGCCAGGACACTTCAGATTTCCAAGATTCCCATGCACAAATGTAAAAGCATCATCCTTTATTTATTTATGTGCATTCCAACAGCTACTGCAGACAACAATTCCCCTCTCAAGCAAACCATCTGCAGTCCATCACCAGCCTAAACAGTCATCTTCACAATAACCTAAGACATCCTCATCATCTTGATAGCAACTGTGCATCAGAACGGGGCTTAATTTCAGGGAATATTAGTATCCTTTCTCATTCAGACAAGGACTGGCACTTAAAAGTGCTAATTCAAATATATATATATATATATATAAAAAAAAATACACGTAGTCTAATTTGCACAAATAACAAATTAGCAAATTGGGACAGCTAATTTAGAAAAATTCTTATGCATTACTAACTTTGGAAAACAGCATATTCCTACTGAACAGTTAAGCTCCAAAGGTTTGCTAACTGATCTTCTTTTTGTATACTAATTTGTAACACTTAATTGCAAAAGAGTATCAATGTTACTTATAGAATAACAGGTTTACCTGAAGGTTAACTTTGTCTTGAAAACAGCCTGTCCTTGTAGACCTGTCCCTTGTCTGATAAACAAATGGTTGTGATCTCCCTGCAGTGGTGCCTTGTACACGTCAAAGACCTCATTGCCCAGGTGGAGAGACATGCTAGAAATAGATTTGCATATCAGTCATTAGATAAAAGTCACTACAGTCTATTTTTTGCCTCATTTATAAGTGGAGAAAGCCTTCATGTTTAACATACATCCAATAATCCTATTTCAACACAAATTAAGAGCAGAGAATTTTCAAAGCACTGAGACTAAAATACTTTCTGATGTGCAAAACTGACATCAAAGTTCATTGAATCTTTTGCACCCCATGGCATTTCACTGAGGGAACAATGCTGTTCCCTCAACAGCAAAGTGCCCCAACCAACCTTCCATCCGACCATTTGACTATCCGCGCATTGCTTTCCCTGATCTCATTCCCTTCCTCATCCCGTCGCATCCGCCATCGGATTGTGTTTTCTACCTGTGGGGAAGAAAAACCCAAAAGTTTTCTAACTCATAGTAAGGAATGCTGTGGTAAAATATACTCTTTACAGGTCAAGAATTACACTTAGAGAGGCTAGGTAATTTGCTGCATGATGCAAAGAAATGAAGGTGAACGGTTTTGCTTTTACAGGTGTCATGCAGCTGTCAAGGTGTTGGGGTTTTAAAATGTATTACTTCAGCTTTTCTCAGTGCTGAACTGGCCCACCCTTTCATATCCTGAACCACAACTCAAACCACCATCTACAAAAACCCCTGAAAGAGACTTTGAAGAAATGTGGCTAGACGACTGCAAAAGAGACAAGGAAAATTAACATTATACCTTGAGTTTTAACCTAGTTCTACCCTCTTCATCAAGCATCTCCTCATCTTCAAATTCATCTTCGTAATACTGGGGATCAAAAGGTCTGTAATAAATTGTAAAATGTGGCCTTTATTCTTCTAGAAGTGAATCCAGGTTATTCTAGAGTCGCAGAAGGTAACAGACGATAGAGGTTACACACGCACACAACAGCAGGCACTGCAGCGGTGCGGCAGCCAGCGCTGCAGCCAGGCAATTTACTGCACTGATCGTACCCCACAGGAGGCCAGCCCATCAGTCAGAGCCCCTTTAGCCCTCAGGCCCCCTCAACAGCTCTACCTAAGGAAAGCCAGTCTGCCTCAGAAAAGTGTTTCCTTAGTATCAGGACAACGAGGTCAGGGTGAGGTCTGGGACAAGACATGTGCAGTATTATACACAGAAAACGGAAATGACCATCTATAAATGTGAAGTATTAGGGATTTTCTAAGAGCACAATCTTTGTCATTTTTTACTTGAATCTCAAAACCAACCAAAGGGAAAGGAAGATGAGACTGTTTTCCCCTCTTTTCATTCAAAAAACCCGACAGCTGGGTGGGAGTGGGGGAAGGCCATCCTCCAGCCTCCCTCCTAATGGTTTGCAGGCCGCTGTGAGGGAAAGAAGTGATGAACAGGCTGTTTTCAGTCCTGCCTGAGCCCCAAAGATCCCCAGGACTTCTCTCGCTGATTACACAAAGCAGATCTCCTGAAACAGTGGTGAAGGTGGGCTTTAGGGCCATACCTAACGTCACAAAGAGCTCCAATACCTTGTTTCTCCTTATAAATTCCAGAAAATTTCTCTAGCTTGGGTTAGGTTTGGGAAAGTGAGTAACCAGCCTCTTTGTAATTAATGAGTATATTTAGCATACACAACTGAAAAAGGGATTATTCTAAAATTCAAAATGTTTTTAATCACTCAAAAGTGCATAGACACTGTGCATTAGGCTTTCACAGCTCTGAGAGCCTGAACGTATGGTTAAAATGCAACTGATAGCACATGCATTCCATTAATTATATTTCTGCTTGCTTTTTGAAGACAAGTTGTTATTCAGTCAAGTTGAAGCCCCAGTTCATAAGGAAATTACTCAGCACTCAGTAACAACAGGTACTGCTACTGACTGATCACAAGCAGAAGCGTGCATCTTAATGTCAACCATTTAAAATATGGCCAACACGTTCCATCATATTACTAAACCAAGAGCAGTACAGGGAAGCATAAAGTCGGTATCAATCTTGTATTTAATGTGTGATTACCTGGGCTCCACGCTGAGGAAGTTGGGCAGCTTCACAAAGTACAAATCATTACCCAAGTCTGTGTTTACTTTGGGTATTTCCACCTCTATTCTAGTTTCTGGAATAGGCTCTTCTTCTTGTTGTTCTTGACTCAATCCATTCTCATCCTAATGAAAAAAGGAGAACAGGAGCCTAAGTGAAAAAAGTCCATCTGGCTGCTGTTGCTTTAATAAGCACTTATGTTTTGCCTACAGAAATGCCTCCCATACACAGAGAGAGATCAGGGAGCTCTGGGTACGAGAACTTGCACATTTTCAGTGAAAGCAATTTAACTCAGCATTTTCATACTCCCTGTGATTTCATATACCACTGCAAACTCCAGAGAGCAAAGACAGTAAGGACACAGCAAAGGAGCTGATGTACAATTTCTCCAGCTAAGCACTGGAGAGTAAATGGGGAGTAACTTCTCCCAGATTTGAAAAAATGAAATAAAATTATGTATTTGTCAAGACCTAAAATGAAAATCCTTGCCAAACAGCTGTCCTATCTGTGTCCTACCACAGACAGATACAACATTAAGGTTGGAAAAGTCCTCCAAGATATCTAGCCCAACCATCCGTGATGACAATCAGAACTACTTGTTTTATTTCTTTCAAGTGTAAGAAGTGGGGATGGGGGAAGGCAGATAAATGAATCCATCTGAAATCCAATGTATATAATTAAGTAGTTGTCACTACTTAAAAAGTCAAGTTACTCACAATGGGCTGTCCTGGAGTTGGCGGTTTGTCTTCTCCATCACTCCCTGAAGAAATGTCATCTGCACCTCCAAACAGATCCATGACATCTGCATGCTCTTGAGCAGAAAAATTGCTATTTTAAAATACATATATGTGTGCACTCACCCCTCTACATGGAAATACACTCACAGAAAAAAAGATTAACACATCCTTTATTACCAAGTAAAATCACCTGCAAAGGTTAAAAGTGCGAATGTTTATGAACCTTGCATTATCCTCTTATCTTGAAAAACAAGCTGCCTGTGTATTTTTAGCCTAAAGATTCACAGTAAGTTCTTCTGGGAAGGCTCTATCAAATAAGAGAATCTAGTCAGAAAATGGCAACAGGAGAATGAGAAGTGTAGTATCATCCCTTACTCAGGTAAACAAATACCTGCGAACAGCAACTTCATTACACGTTATGGAGGTTTTACCCAAAAGAATGAACACCTCTTTCTCAACCAGCTAAATACCTCAAAAGCCAGTACAGGTTCCCTGGGCTGCTCTGAGGGGAGCCACCATTTCTTAACATCTTTCAGTAAAAATGTGTGAAACAACACGTGCAGAAGGAAAGCTGTGTCTCATGGAGGGAACTGAAAGCCTGACAGAGCCAACGAATCTGCAGAGATACAGCACGTGCTCCCCAACAGAATTCTTGCTGTCCTATTTTGTTACGTCCATGGCACACACTATCAATTTTATCAAGCTCTGTAGCAGATGAATGGCATGCTTAAAATGGGGGCTAAATGACCCCAGACCCCACAAAACACCAGCACCATTTACCTTTCTGTCCTTCTGTATCACTGTCCACTTCTGAATCTGACGCAATAGGCTTCTTTCGCTTCATTCGCAGAACCTCGTCTTCGCTGTCACTGCCCCTTGCAGACTCTCCTAAGGGGCACAATTATTCTCAGTACATTTTACATTCCTACATGATTCAGATGAAAAGAAATTAAAAAGACTGCATAAATACCCCCCCCCAAAAACCATTCCAAAGATGCCTATGATTGAAAGTGACGTGATGAAAGCTTTCACAGTTAAGTCGAAATCCTTTCAGACCAACAGAAAGGAACCACTAAAGACAGATCAAACCAGAAGCAAGTCATTACTTCTGTATTGTCCTACCAGATTTATGCTCTTGGTCCTCCTCATCAGAGTGCTGGGCCCTTTCATCATCGTCAGAGTTCTGCATCTTCTCCTCATCGGAATGCTGGGCCCTTTCATCATCATCCGAGTTCTGCATCTTCTCCTCATCAGAGGCCTGTGGCCTCTCCTCATCATCAGAGTTCTGCATTTTCTCCTCATCTGAGTTCTGGAGTCTTTCCTCATCATCAGATATCTGCGGTCGTTCATCTTCATCAGAGTTCTGCACTTTCTCCTCATCGTCAGAGTTCTGCTGTCTCTCCTCATCATCAGAGTTCTGCTGTCTCTCCTCATCGTCTGACTGATCACTTTTGTCTTCCTTGCCCCACTTCTCATCCTCTGAATGCGCTTTTTCAGAACCATCTCCCTCTGAATGACGGCTGCCTTCATCTGACCCATGCCTGCGATCATCCTCCTCATCGTCATGAGCAGCTTCTGAAACACTGTGCTGGTCCACATCTGACTGATCATTATCTTCACGCTCAGAATGTCCCGATGCTTCAGAGCGATTGTAGGACCTTTCAGAGTGGTTGTCACTCCCTGTGTGATGGGATGCCCCTTCATCCTCGCTATCGTCTCCAAATAACTCCTTATTACTGGGTTTTATTGCCTCTCTGTCATCATCCTGGTCACTGTCACTTCCAGAAGCATTACTACCAGAGCCTGCGTTCTCATTGTCGGAATCAGATTCAGATCCAGAATCGGAATCTGCAAAACAAACCTCAACCTTACAAGGGTTCAAACGCCCCACCAAGGATGCACATAAGATGATGGGCACTGCTTTTAAAAAATTAATTTTAAAAACCCAACCAAACCCAGAAGAACTGTACGAAAGAACTATAAAAGCCACCTAGAAGAGCAAACTGCTAATAAAGGTACAGCTGAGGAAGGGCACAATGCAAAGTGATGGATTCCATGTGAAGTTTCAAACCACAAACTATCATCTAAGACTCTGAAGTTGTAGAAAGATCAAGCGATTACACAAAAGTGAAGCAAGTCAAGCTTGAAACAGTGAGGGCTTAAAGGAAGAGAATGCAGGTATAGAGTCTGTGAGAGCCCACCCAAGAGAGACTGCCGCCGCGGCTTTACGCCACCCTGTGTCTTATGCCCCCTAGCACGTTTGCTACAACAGGCTGCTCTCGAAGGCCGCGGCTGGGGAATGCCACTTCAAGCAGCAAAATGGGGACGCCCGCCTTGAAAGCGGCTTACAGGAACTGAGACAAGCGCGGTAAAGCTCACAGGTAGCTTAAATCGGGAGGTGTCCCACCATTTTCCTTTAGAAGTGGACGACGGCTTATAGTCCTCTGCGTAACGTGGGGCAAACCGGGTGCACGCCTTGCTTCCACCCCCCCGAGGTGAGTCCTTGCAGCCCCGAGGAACCGCAGCGAAACATACGCGCGTCCCAAAGCCAGACCGCTACAGACCGCCGCGTCACGCAGCCCCGGCACCTGGGTCCGGCTTTCCGGGCCGGAGGGGCGGGCAGAGAAGGCCGTGCGGCAGCGGGGCGGCCCGCGGGGAGGGAGGGAAGGAGCGGGAGCGCGAAGGAGGCCCGGGGCGAGACCCGCCGGCCGAGCGCGGCGGGCAGGAGGCGGCCCGCCGGCCCAAGCCCGCGGGGCGGCATCACCCGCCGCTTCGCTCCCGCGGGGCGGCATCACCCGCCGCTTCGCTCCCGCGGGCCCGCTCGCGGCCCGCCGCTGAGGGAGGGGCCGAGGCGAGGGCGGGGCGGCGGCCTGCAGCGGGCCGGCCCAGGCCTGGCCCTTGCCTGCGGAGCGGGGCCCCGGGAGCGCGGCGGGAAGAAGGGGCAGCGCGGCGCGCCCGCACCTTTCTGCTCAGCCTCCGAGTCGGCGTCGCTGCCGAAGAGATCCTCCATGTCGGCCATGGCGAGGGGACGGCGCCGCCGCACGACGGCCGCACGACGGTGGACACACGGCGGCGCGGCTCAGTGACGTCAGTACGGAGCGCCGCGCGGCCCCGCCACCCGAGGCCGGGGAGGAGGCGGCCGCTCTTAAAGGGGCCGCGCCCCGCTGGGGTGACCGACGGCCGCAGGGTCGGCTGGCGTCCACGACCCCCGAGGGCCGG
This sequence comes from Laterallus jamaicensis coturniculus, assembly GCA_022605575.1. Classification (NCBI taxonomy): domain Eukaryota; kingdom Metazoa; phylum Chordata; class Aves; order Gruiformes; family Rallidae; genus Laterallus; species Laterallus jamaicensis. The sequence goes on from JAKCOX010000018.1 coordinate 15,408,063, forward strand.
GAGCCGTTTCCTAACGCACCGAGCGGCGCGCGGAGGCCGTGCCCGCAGGCTGGGCCTGGAGCGGCCGGCCGCGCGGCATTACGTCACGGCGCGCTCGCTGCCGCGGGCCGCCCCGCCGCCGCCCCGCTCCCAGCAGGAGGGGAGAGGCGCTAACCCAGCCCGCTCCCGCCCCAGGAAGGGCCTCGGCTGCGGGGATCGCGCCCCGCGTCTCTCCGCGCCCCTGCCCTGTGTGGACGGGGCTCAGCCCAGCGCCTCACCCCGCTGCCGGCTGCCTCGTACGCAGCGAAGGGGCGGGACAGCGGGGCTCAGGGGCTCTCACCCGGCCTTCCGCTGTGTGACAAGGGAGTTCATGGAAGCCTTGAGGTTTGAAGAGAGCTCCAAGGCCCTCCAGCCCAACCACCCCCCGCCACCTCTATTCCTCACTAAGCCCTGTCCCCAGTACCTCCTCCAGCCTTCCCCTGAGCACCCTGAGGGACGGTGACTCCACCACCCCCTGAGCAAGCCCTTCCAATGCCCAACGGCTCTTCCCAAGAAGGAAATTCCCCTAAGCTCCCCAGCAGCGACCCCTCACATCCAGAAGTGCCGTTTGGTCCCTCACTATCCCCCTGCAGAAAAAAGTAACGGTCTGACAGGGAATTGACCCACGGGTTTAAGGCAAGTCAGCATAGGTCAAAACCCCCAGCCGAACGACAAACCACCACAGCAGAACACGGTGCTTCAGTCATCCAAAACATTTACTGGTTTACAATCTGACAGCATACAGTGCTGATATGCTAAAACACTCAATTCATGTTTCCTCAATGGAAATTTAAATTGAACACTTGCTCGTTTGTAGCTTACAAACAGTATTACTCAAGCTGTAGAGAGAATGAGGCTATTTCTTTAAAATACAACAGCAAAGAGATAATGGCTTTGGAATTCCATGCTTAGCTTGGAACCAACAGAATCAACAACATGTGTGGTCATTTGACTTCTGCTTTAAGCCTGGGAAATAATTCAGAAGGAAAAAGCATAATGTCTTTTGGAAAAAAGACTGCATGCTTAGGGTAGCTGTTATCAAAGTACTACTGCTTTTGCAGTCAACACCAATTAGGTCATACACAAGATCTCACTACACTTGATAAGATTTAAATCAGACTTTGGTTTACAATTCCTGACTACAGGCTGAATTCCTTCATTTATTCCAAAAAGGATACATGTTGCAGGCACAAAAGTGATTGTTCTAGCTGTTCCATGCACAATACCAAATGTCTTGCAACAATTTGGAGGGCCAAACTCCTCTGGTTGAAAACACCCCTAGTTTCCTACACCCAGCCTGTCAGAGATCTGTCCTGGAAGTGCCCCGAAGCGGGCAAATACTTGGCTGCCATCTACAGAGCCAAACCAACTATTAAGGCCAACTAATATAATCTGTGACAGGATACCTGAGAGTTGGAGCCTAAAAGCCCCTGCTTTTGATTGGAATATAAATCATTACGCAGCTAAACTCGACTTCATAAAGGAAGGGATTTGGGCTATCATTTCCATAATCCAGCCCTTCATTTTTCTCCTCGTCTTCAAGGAGGAGATAACTGCCTGGTCTTGTCAGAGAATGGTAAAGTAAATCATCACAGAATCACAATATGTGCACAGATTTCATGAGCTTGCAGCCCTTCAACAAATGAAGGAAGAATTTACAGCCTGTTTTTGACACAAAATGACTACGGTGCACAGCAAATAAGAAGTACAGTACAGCTTTAGGCAACTCAGCACATGACATGAATTGGCCATGTTTATACAGCACTGTCTGCAAAAAGACACTTAGGACTTTATGCATACTATATAAGAACTTAAATTTCCAACTCTAAAAACTTCTTGAAACTTTACAAAAGCCAAAACCAAAAGAAGCCCTTTTTGCTACTAGTCAGATCTCTTCTAGCTGTTTCAAAGTTACAGTATGTCTAGTCTTTGGTGTTGACAGAATTAATTCCAACTTGCTTTTCAGAGGACACATTTATTTGTAATTATAATAAAGGCTGATTTTGAAGTAGGAAAAAAACCCCAAACATTGTTCCACAAGTATAAACCAGTTATATACATCCTCACTGAAGGCACTGTAGCTTAAAATTCTCTGTACAGTTGCAGTAAAATTTGAAATCTGTCTTTAAAGATCCAAAACAAGATTTGCAGCAAATTACAATAGAGGCACAGTGTCAGAGTTGCTCTGTTAAATTTTTATAGTACAAACAACCTGATGCCAAAATCTCAGTCCAATATGTTTTCTATACATAAAACGCTCACTATATTATGATCCTTTGATGGAAACAGATGTCAGTTGAAGTCTCTGTTGCTATAAGCACAGCTGAGCCCTCCTTCAGAACATTTTTGTGAGGTTATGATCTCAGGACACCATTGATCAATCTAGTACAGCACAGTCCAAGCACCTACACCAAAAAGCCTCTGGATTTTCATATTCATTCAAGGAAGTCTACTGTGATTATCTACAGAAGTTGAAGTGATTCTTGTTGCCTTATTAGTTTGCTTAGATATAGAACTTCAATACTTTAATAACTACTGTGCCCTACTGATTTGACACTGCATATTGGTTAATTTCTGCCTGTCTTATGTAGTGTTTCAACATCAAGATGTGTGTACAATAGAAAAATCCTGTCTTAAAAGTGTTACATCATCGCTTTATTAAAAAGAGACAGATTTATAAGAACTACTAACAGCTTAATGCAACAGCTTGAAAAAAAGGATTTTTCTCATTTGCCAGCAGCCTAGGACACTGGTTTTACAGTTAAGACTGCTTTCCTGTACAGAATTAAGCAGAATTTAACAAATGCGTGTCTACTACTTCTACAGAAATTGATACTTATGATTGCAGATAAGGATTTTTAAACAAAGAATATAAACTAAATAATGCTGATGAACACATGAAGTCAGTCTAAAAACATATCCAGTTTAGATACAGAGCATGATATAATTATGGGACCTTTTGAAAAAGACTTCAGACTTCAGAGTAATAACAAACCTGTCACTTTGCAAGGCTCCTACTTTTTTTCCCCCCCCCCAAAGGCTTCTACGTTGTTATAAGTCCCTCATATTTCTTGGGAGAAGTCCTTAGCCAATTTATGTTTGGTTTAGAGGGATGTCTGTAAGCTTAAATCACAGTATCAAGAACTAACCAAAAGGAAAAAGAATTACAAGTAAGACAGCTATGAAAGATTTCTCTTCAGTGCATATGAACAAGGAACAGCTCTACCCAATGAGTCCAACCGTTGTGTGAAGAATCCCTTATCACTAACACATTGTTTTCAAGAATATATGCAGCCCTCCATGTAAATAAGCACCCCTGGATTTTCTAACAAACATTTCAGTTGGGTCATCATTTGCCCAATGATCTTCAATGTCCCATTCTTTGACTACAGACAATTACACCATTGATTTGCAATTAGATTTTTAGAAGAAAGCACAGCCAAAGTCTTGAAATACAAAAAAGTTCTTTAAAAAACCCAACCAGAAACTACGGTACAGAGACTGGTGCAGTTACTGTGTCTCAATCTGAAAAAACCGTGGTGCACACCAGCAGGTTGCTAATACAGCTTTGCTTTAAAAGGAATGGGGTTTCCAGTCTTTTCCCTTCTAACCCAGGTAAATGTAGTCCGAGATTGCCAAAGCCCACGGTGAAGAGTGTGCCTTGACGACCCTTGAAATCTCCACACAGTTTGACAACCACAAGATCCATTAGTTGTCTCCTTCAACCCTTCTCTTGCGAACTGTAACGAGAGAGGAAAAGATAATCTTTGGCTGTTTTATCATTAGAACTACTTTTCATGCTTCTACATCATCAACACTGAGGGAACCACACTAGCAGTTCCCTACTGTGCCACCTGAAGTTTCACACAGCTCAACTTCAGGTAATTAACACTTAGTAGTGCCCATCATTTTAAGCTTATGCTTTAGCAGTGGTTATTCTGTTATTCATTAACAGCTTCAAATAGTTGTGAGGACAGACTTGCAGGAAACAGTAATTATTTCATGTTTGCTATGTGCATTCAGGCAGCACTTTTTTACACTGCAGTTCTCTAGTGGTGGAAAATTAAGTCTGCATGGCTTCCAAAGAAACAGTTCAAGAGTTTCACAGTGTAGCCAACAGGATTTATACACTTTGAAAAAAAGTTACATCCATTTATCAAAAATATTACTTTGTTAGAAAATGCAAGAGCAACAAAAATTTGTGGCTGAGAACACTAATGCTCACATGCTGTTTAGACTTAAGAATACACAAGACTGACTTACTGGAGTTTTGCTCACTATCTTTAATATTTTTAATTGCTATTTTCTTTTTCTCCCTATCAAACTGTGTTTTCCTTTTCTGTGCAGACACAATAAAAGAGGCTAAGCATCTTAGAATGATATAGGGCATCTCCCCATTGTTTAAAAAAGCAGAGCAAGCACATATTTATATATAAAAGAAAACACTTCTGTTCTCAAATCCACTAATTGGAAATGATGCAGTTTTATAGATACTTGTGATTTAGGTTGATCTTTACCTTCAATCAGAATAAAAGAAGGAAAGCAGCTTTGTTTCCCCTTCCTCGACCTGTCTCAAGACATGCTTTACATGCAGGCTAAAAAAAACCAATCAGAATAGGATCACACTAGAATTTTACTCTTTACAGAGCCAATGTGTTGCTCACTTTGAGAGTAACCTACAGACTCATCTCCATTTGACTTCAAATCATTTTCATCGGGGCCAGAGTTATGTGTACCTGCTTTCATCACATTGCAAGAACAGTTGGAAGAGTTTCCAACCTTAACCTTCTTCAGTCATGCAGTTAAAAGCAACACAGACATATTTCAGACAAGGAAAAGGGAAGTGGTACACAAGGGACAAAGATGACGTAGACTGGTTTGTTTAGAAGAAACGTACAAAGACAGGAATGAGAAGCTTTGAACATCTCAGTTTTCAGTGCTCAATACCCAACAGGGCATCAGAGTAACCTGTCTCTGAAGCTTCAGGGCTGAAGAGATGAAAAGGCATTTGCAGAAACTTTTACTTGCATACTCCAGACTAAGAAAGCAAAGAAAAGAAAAGGCAAGATATCAATAGAAACATAGTTTTCCAACAGTCAAACACTAAAAGGAGAACTACTGAAAAGAGAAACCTTAAAGGATGGATACCTGAAGCATTATGATGAAAAAAAGTAACTGCTTTAGAATCGATTTGGAGAAACAGTTATGCAGTGCCTGTGTGCCTTTCTTCTCTCTCAATGCTTTGTTCTGTTACTTCTCTCCTCCATCTTTTTCAGAGCTGTTCTCCTACACTTTGAACTTTACTCAGGGGGGAAGAGATCTTTAAACCCAATTCCAATCTCCCCTGTAATTCCTTCTAATGTATTCCTGAACTACTGCTGCTAGTGCTGAACTGCCTGGTCCATTTTCACACAGATGAGATGTGTTATCCTTACCACACAAAGCACCTAATGCAAGAAAGTTTAATTAAATGGAGTTCTAAAATTTAATCCTATTTAAATAGATGGACCACATTGTCTTGTAGTTGTGAGCTTCAAGTTCATCATACAAAGGTACTTCCATTCATGTGCTACGTTATTAACCAACTTTCTGCTGGTCTGTCTAGTTAAGATTCTAACAGATGAGCTCCAGCAAAACCTACTACAGCAACTAAAGATGCCACGGCTGGCAGCTCCCTTTAAGGGAGCCAGGGAAGGTACCTGTGCATGAACAGAACCATAAGGGAAGAAACCATCCAGTGCACATGACAGTACACTCAGTTTCCTTGCTCAGGCAGTCCAAATGAGACTGGGAGTGCTGGCACTGAAGAGGGCATCCTGCACTCTGAGTTTCAAATGCTGCTTTTAAACAATGAGTCTTATCCAAAAAAAGCTGATAAAAACTACTATTCCCCCCCCACCCTTTTGCCACAACTCATGTAAAATCTGAATGCCCTTGTTCTAGTCTGTGCTACAAATCCTCAACTCGTACACCTGAGCACCCTGCAGCAAAATGAAACAGAAGGTGAACATCAAGCAGCAGCAGAAGAGGAGGAGTAAAGCATGGGAGAAATCTGAAACTGATCGACTCATATTTTGCTATCCTGGATATGTCAATGGCAAAGCAGAGAAAACAGACACCTTTAAAACCTGTGCCACACACATTCATTCAACTGACACTCTCTACTGACAGGTCTTACCCAAGTCGTTATTGTTTGTGATAGCTGCAGCTGCCCTGGCTCGAGGTCCCTGCTGTGTGAAATGGTATCCAAATTTGAGGATCTTGGTGTTTTCTTCAAGCATCTTGGCAATTTCTACTTCTGCAATTGTGCCCAACTGCTGCCTCTGTTAAAAGTAAAGGTACATAAAGACAACAGAGCTTACATGTATTCAGCCAAAAAGAGGTCAGAATACTTTCACAGTATTAGCCAATAAGCACTTCATTTTGATGAGGCAAAGGCTCAGAAATATAATCGTGCACTTTAAAGCACAAGCAAGCACAGAAGTGACCAGGAATCAATTTCAACTGGATTCTTCTGAGAATCTTAATGGCAATCATGTGTGGGGTGAAGATATTTTAAAAGTACAATATTTTAGAAAGTTTCTCACATGCTGCCTTCTAAAATATCCAGTCAGCTAGGATAGAGTGATTTAAATTATGCTATTACCACCACCTCACTTACCTGATTATCAATTTTGATCTCTGTCAATGTTTCATTGTCTTTCAGTGCATCGACCAGTGCCAAAATTCCAACTCCAGTGATGAAGTTTGATTCTATGTTTAAACTTTTTAATTTTGTGTTGACCCTCAACATATCTGCAAGAGCCTTTGAATGCAAGAAAACAGCATTAAACTTTTGAGTTTTGCTGCAGTCCATCATCAGATACAGTGATTTCCATTAACTAGCTCAAGAGGAGCACCAAGTTCACAGATGCGTGGTACAACTTTGCAAGTTTGCACTCATTATGTGAGACTGAAGTGAGTCTTCAGCCAGGCATTATCTCCATTCCCTTTCTGAATGTATTTAGTCAAGAAAAGGCCTGCCTTTCTGGTGTTACAAACTAAAAAGCTACACAGAATATAAATTGTCTGAAATTAGCATATTGGACCAGTTCCATCTTGTAAGCCTTCACACAGCATACAATGAGCAATGCAAGCTGCTAAGTAAAGGCCAAAGAAAGGGCATCAGGCAACTGAAAGGAGAATTAGGTAGAGTTAATTTGTAAACAGGAGACCTGACTTTCAAAATGCTTGTGTCTACAGATAGGGTAGGAAGCCGTGAAAACACAAAGCTCTAAGCACACAGCAGCATGTAGCTAAAAGCACTCTGATGGGAACAGCTTGTACCTGAGCTTATTTCCAAGAAAATAAGAACACAAGAGTAGGCAACTGCTGAGGTTTACTGTCATAAACCCCATAACATTTATGTTCTTTTGTTATCAAGTCACAATGCAAAAAAACTCCAACAAAAACCCAAACCCAAATCAACAAAACCACCCCAAAGAAAGCCAACCTTTACAGATTTTTAATACAAATGTTTTACTGAAAAGGAACTTTTTAATTGTCTCAAAACATGGCAAACATTAAATGCAAAATGTTCATTTGTGCATTTAATGGAGTGCTTCCAATTAGTTTTCTTTCTAAGCTGAAACTAAGCACAAAGGATTGTGGTGGCCAACAGTTAGTGCTGTTTTCTTACCTCTTTATTTGCAAATAAATAAGGTACTGCTTTTGATTCAACTTAGGAAAAACAGTACCAGATGATAAATATTTAGGTTTCAATTGCATCAAACTGGATACTTTGACTAATATTATGCTGTATATGCCAATGCTTTAAGCTAGTCTTTGGTAGCAAGGAGATCAGACAAAATAGAATTTTAGAACTTTATTTAACTAAACCTCTAGTTAGTTGAAACATTGTGAGCTTTTCTCAGTCCTCAAACGTGCCTTTTTTATAAAGTTAATTCTTTTATAAAGTTTTTTATAAAGCCTTTTTTATAAAGTTAATTCCATTGGCTCATGGAATTAACATAAGGAACTAAACAATTAGGAAAGAAAGGAGAGCAGGAAGGTTAGTCACGGGGAAGGAACTGGAAAAAATAACTCTTGCTCATCTCACACATCTGACACATTGCTGTATATTAGTCAGCTAGTGATCATTTGCCAACTTCAGTACAACAAGGGTTTGTTAAACATACTTTACAGTATAGCAGAATTTAATCATTTTCGCTAAATATTTAAACAGGATTCAACTAAATCCCTTAAGGTTGCCTTTCCACCCTCATACCCCTTGCACCCCAGTTAAGCACACTAACAAGAGTACTTACAACAGCAACAGGATCGTTGCTCCGGGTGGCTGCAAGGCTGAAATTCTTCACATGTGTGTTGGTTTCTAAGGCTTTTGCAAATTCTTTCAGCGTTGGAATTGGTATGTTCTTGAATTAAAAATAGCATTTTACTCTCTTGAGATATACAAGTTTCTCCCTTCCCTCCCAACTTCTTCTATTAACTTATTCTCTTTACAGCAAAACAAACTATAATATCAGTATTAAAAAATACTATGCTGACTTGGAACTGTTACTGAGCAAAATTTACACCAACTGAACATTTTGCTACCAGTATATCAAATTAACCTTTCACAAATACAAAAAGTTTTAGAGCTTTGAACTCATTCTTGGTGTTCTATTAAGAATAATTCCAGAATTTGCCAATTTATAGTTTGCAATTTTTACAGTGTAGTAGCAACCAAGTGTAAAAGGAACACTTTCAGATGATTAGTGTAGCAAGTTTCTTGGGTTTTTTGTATCAGCAATTTTGTTCTTTTGCCTTTTTGAACATTTATTTTGGCTAGCACTCTTCTATTGCACAATATTCTTAAACTCTGCATTTTATTTTCTTCCTTAGGAAGAGAAAGGAATAGCCTAGGCTGCTAGCAAGGCTGCAGCTGGCAGCCTGTCGCTGCTGCCTGCACAGTGAGCTGGGAGGGCTATAGTTCTGTTTTCTCTCATGCAAACATACAAAAGTTTTAGTCATGCCTACAAACACAACTGTTACTCTTATGAGCAGACACAGCCCTAGCTGCCGGCAGCTCTTTTGTAGAAGAATCAGAAGGATGCCAGGTACAAATATCACTTTGTTTGCAACAGCAGGAACTGAGAGCGCAGTGCTTCATCGAGGACAAAGGATTCAAAGTAGTAGTTAACTCCATGATGGTCAACTGCTGGAACTGTTGCCAACTTGGCAGCAACAGAAATCTGAGCTGGCAGTAAGAAAATCTCAGAGTTTTTAAATACACATTTGGCAGGAGAAACCAAGATGCCTTATGGGTTTCGCTCCAGGTTTCTGAGATCACACACACACTGCAACACTTAGTAGAAGGGCTGCTCTGCCTAAAATAAGCCTACCATGCTTTTAGAGTTGCACAGCTTAAAGTGTCTTCTATTGAGAAAAAGTAGCAAATTTACTGCAGGCTTCAAATAATTACCTTAATGTTATTTAAATTCACTTCAACGAGGCGGGGATCATTATCCTTAATCCTCTGCAGTGTCTCCTCCACATTCGTGGGGTTGGGCGGTTCATCAAAAACAGGCAACATTTTCTCACCTTTGACTATATCTGAAAAGACACTTGATTGCAATCAAACAGGTCACATTTATTCACAGTGAATGTACAATACACATCTAAGTATCTACTGTACTTAAAGATCATTCCACCGCACCTTTTAATCTCTCCCCCAACCAAAACCCACACCATCCTCTCCTCACCATGTTATCAAAGTTAAATTCTTTTCCAAAGGCCCTCAGAGCCCTTCCTACTTTTCTTGCTTTTCTCAGAAAACATATAGAACTTGAATTACAAACATGAAACCTAAAAACCAACACACACACACATGCACATTTATGCCTACTTTTATCCCTTCAAAAGCAAATTAACTGCAAAACAGATTTTAATGTAGATATATTTTAATTCCACTCTTGCCAGAACTCAATTAGCAATGTGAGAGACATGCTTATTTGCAATTGAAGACTGAAAGTCTATAAAGAATGCTAGTGCAACAGAGAACAGTTAATGCTATAGGAATCGTGCAGTACAAAGAACTAATTTAGCAAGCCCTTGGGTACACACTTACTTGAGAAGCTGTCTTTGTCAATCCCATTACTGCTTCCTACTACGTCACAGAACTGATTGTTTGTTATCAAGTTGGACATTCCCAGTATAGCTGTAAAAGGAAAAAAAAAGAGATAAAGCAAAAATTCTATTGTATTGTTCAGAAGTAAACCAGCTCAGATGCAGAGTTCCCTTAAATAACATAAACTGATGTTTGTAGAACACCCAGTTATCAATACAATAAGCCATTCTGCCTCTTAATAACTTAAAGTAGGAAAAAATAATAGGTTTTTTGGTTGGCTTTCACATCTTAGAAAGATTTGACCTCACCAGATTCAAGCATAAAAGTGCAGCTCAGTCATAAAATTCTTGACTGAAGCTTTAGGACTGCAGGCACATAGCAACATATTATGATTATACACAGGAAAAAGCGGGTAGCGTACCCAACAAAAGCCAGCCAGTCTGAGGAACGAACAAAAAGGATCTGAGTTGGAAAATCAGATATATTGTGTAGGCCAAAACAATCTACCTTCCCATGAATTACCACAAATAACAAAGGGGATGTGCTATAAGCAAACCAGCACGTAACATGATCAAATTTTTACCATAATTACAACTTCCTGTTGTCACATTTCAGGTAACACAGACACTAACAGATTAATTGTAGAACTTTCTAAATACACACCAGCCCATTCATACTTTAGAAAAACCAAGCCCCTAACCTGCGAGGTCACCCAGTTCTGTGTCTGTGGCACTGGTTAAGGCTTCCTCCAGTTCTGGATCGAGAGAGAATTTTTCTTCTGTGAAAGACTGTACAGGCTTTTGCTTGGGGATGAATATTTTCCCTGGAGTAAAGAAGATTAAAAGTCTGATGTTACTTTGTATTATTTAGCTACTTATCTTCAAAGTGTTCTGCACTTAACGGTACATGTTACATTTAGCAAGACCTAAGAGTAGCACCAAGGACAACATAAAGGAAAGAGGTTTCTTCTGTGTTCTTTAGAGATGAGGAAAGACCATGAGCAGGAATTTAACATGACTTATTCCACATTTTTCTGTGTCTGTATCATGATTTCAAGCTTATTTGTTTCTCCCAAGGATTAGAAAATAAAATACAGGCCTCCATTATACATTTTAAACCATCTAGAAACAGTGCCTGTAAGGAAAATTTAGTATCACTAGAGAACAATGACCAGTATCCTCTCTCAAGGGACCCAGGCAGAACTGTAATCTGAACGTGTCAGAGGAACAGAATATCAAAGAACCATTTAAAATCAGAGACCTGACCATTTACTGCAGTTTTACAGCACACACAGTATTTCTGATTTCAGATGTTAACTCAGTTTTGAAGCAAAAAAAAGAAATATGTGAGCTGCCTGAAGCAAACCATGGTTTGTGAACAGCTCAAAACAAGATCATTGATTTCTCTGCCAATGACTCTATGTTCTAAAATGATACTTAGAAAGATCACAGGAGATTCAACAGGAAAAGGAGCAAGAGTCCTGTCTCATTCTGCACCAACGTCCCAGTCACTACAGACAGGTAAAAGGAAAAGTTATTTTGGGAGACATGCATTATAAGATGCAGTCTGTAGAGTTAGCATAATTCCTGCATTTATCTTCATCTGAAAAGTCAGGGTAAGAAATCAGAATAGGAGAAAGCCATTTAACAATTATTCTGAAAAGAATTTGGATTTTAATGATTTAGAATTGGCCTTTTGGAACCAATAAGTCTAGCACTGGGTGCTTTGGTTCAGGACAAAGTCACGTGGTAAATAAAGGCTATGGTACTGTATGAGAGAACAAGCTTGATGCATTTGATAGAAGTAATTCACAAATAGAGAACTGTGAATCTAATCTTGACAGTTACCCAACGTTTTTCCAAACGTTCCAAGTTGCCTGAGCTATCAATCAGCAGAGCTGTGTGAAGCAGGTTCCAACTTCCTTTGCTTATTTCCCAGGGTAGGAAGCAGTGTTGATAAACATCTTATGTGGACTCAGTACTAAGTCAGGAACACACCCTCTTCCACAGTCACGGCTAAAAGCCATTTCCACATGTGAATCACTCTAGCTCAGCCCAATTAGATGATGGAAACCCACCACGCGCTAGAGTCAGAACAGCTGGGCAGACGCCAGAACCCTAAGATCTTTCTCCCTCATACTGCATACAAGTGTAGCTTGTTACATGTTTGGACTAAGTTTAGCATTTTTAAATACTTCCCAGTGACAAAAAGCTTGATAGGGATGTTTCACTTTTATTTCTGGGAAATTCCAACGAAGTGGGATTTTGACGTCACCACTTGTGGGAAGCAATGCCTGAAGTCAGCTCCTGCATCCCAGAGCTGACACAACAAAACCCCAGCCACATTTCTCTCTCCAAATTCCCATCCTAGATTGCAACAGTTTGAGGCTCATTTTCTTTTTCAATGCATTGCAACTAGCACAGATTACAAAAAACTCTTAACAGGTTTTTCTCTGACAACATAGTCTGATGACCAGGATCTGTTGCTAGCAACACAGTATTTTTGTTCCTGGGTTGCTATCTCTTTGGAAAGTTGTATAAATGGTCATTATCCATATTTAGAAGTAGAAAATAAATCTCCTTACATAACTGTACTGACTACAAACAGTAGCTGAAAGCAGCTGACATGCATTACCAACCATACCTCAGGTTTGATGGACAGTGTATAAGAAACTGTTTGTGGTGATTCAGGATTAAAAGAAAACCTTCATAAATAAAAGGTTTAGGTAGTAAATTATTAGCATTATTTTGATGTAATTGATACAGTGCATTTCTACCCATTTTACTTTACCAGCATCACCTACTGGGGAGAGAATAATTTTCAACTTTAATTGGAATTTTCAGAAAAGATATAAGAATGTTTGACAAGGTTTTCATTAACTCTGAACAGCATACACGTGGTCTAAAGCCTTTCATTAGCCATGTTTGTGTTGCCTTCCCTCAGTAATACAGACTAGTAAAAAAGCAAGGATTTCAGAGAAGAAGGAAGCAGAGAAGGAAAGTATAGTTTTTGAGTACCTGAGCCTTCCTTCATGTCATCCTATTTACAGCATCAGTGCAGCAGGCAAGCGAGCAGGAAAAGGACACAGATTTCAATTAAAAGCAACTTTGTAAAAACATATTTCAACCCAGATCTGCCTCCTGACCTGGTTCATCACAAAAAAGATGTACTTTTCCTGCTGTTACTTTAAGACATTCTTGAACTTATAGATTAGGCACCTCTGGTTCTAAACATCTGGTTCTTAAGAGTAACACTAAATTTATCCATACATGCCTGACTGAAGAGAACCTAAAGAGAGAGAAGTATGTTCAGTTTTTATTCAAGTAAAAATGTTAAAAGCCACTCCCCTCCAGAAACACTCATTGCAGCCAACTCCAGTCACATGTACTGGGTCTGGAGCAGTTTTTGTTCTAAAACAGGTCACACCCTTGTGTACATAATCTTTTATCCAGTGGCTTCATCTTGTCCTAGTTCAGAGGTTTACCATACACACAGGACAGCAGGTCCTTCCCCACTCCTCACTGTTAGTAATGAACCTCCTTCAAAAAGGGCAAGGCCCCTGTGTCTCTGGGGATGAGGATCTAACTCAAGGCTTGCTGCCAAGATAGTTTGGCAATTCCCTTCCCCCCTTACTAATGTGAGCCTAAAAACCCAACAACAACAACAAAACCACTACACATCTGTGCAGCCCACGAGATGAATAGCTTTCTCAGCCCTCACGTGGCGCGTTTCCAAGCAGCAGGGATCTGATCACACAAAGGAACATGACATCCTTCTTTTCAGCCAACAAGGATACTCCAAAGACTAAGCAATACAAGAAGATGCAGATTTCAGAGATCTACACATCATTTCTGTAATAATTATACATTCAGGTCTTCTCTGCCTTTAGCTAACATGTTGTTAGCGTGTCCCAGGATTAATTCACAAGCTTTCCTTGCTTGTGAACTTTGAGGTCCAAGTCCTGCACAGCTGTGTAGCTCAAAAGGCAGAAAGGCTGGATGATGTCTGTGGAAGAGCCCAAGACATTTCATACACTGACTCACAGTAGCTAAGTTGGGACTGAAAACCTTGCAGAAATCAGGTCTGTTCAGTGTGGCCACAGGCTACATATTGCTGGCACTATTCTCACGTATCCCACAGCCCTACCCCCATGGTAGTAGGCTGCATGGGGCCACAATTTGCAGATCAGAAGAATGTCTAAAATCCACTGAAGTCCACACTATCTGCAGAAAGGGAATCAAGTGTCACCTGAGGACACCAAATACAAGCTTGTCTCATCAGTGATTTCTTGAAGAACCATCAACACCTGAACATTCCTCACATCTTAAGTTCCTTAAAGTTTAATCAATCATGAAATTGATAGAATCCACAGTTCAATCACCAACTCTTACCATGTGACAGATTTAGGTTCATTGATTCACTAGTAATTTAATACTGTTTTTTAATTCAACTTACAAGTGTCTTCCTCAGAGTCTTAGCATAGAAGAACTGTTATCTGTCATCTGATAACAGAGCAAATAGAAGTGAGTCAGAAAACTGTTTGACATTAAGGCTGGAGTATCCCACGTTACTTTGTTCTAGTGGTTTTGTATGGAGAACATCAATTAGACAAGTTGTTTCTCCAAAGCTCCTACAGGATATTTCCTTTGTTTTACAACATGTAACACATTTCCTTTAAAGACCAGTGAGTAAAAGGCAGAGAATACAGCATCCCAAATCCTGCTGCAACAGAAGCAAGTAGTGATCTAGATCAAAACTGAGCAGGACAGCAACAGGAGAGCTCTAGCCAGGTGACTACAGTTTCAGCTTAACAATATTTTCTGGGTGATAGAGCAGGAAAAACAAACCAAAACCTAAACAAAAAAAAAAAAACATTAAGGCAGAAGTGACATGAAATGCAAACCTACATAGAACAAACATACCCCAACAGGAACACAGAGGGAGAACTGGAAGAGAAACTCATGAGTAGGAGAGTGCAAAGGCTGGACGTGCAAGGCGTAGTTTACCTAACAATTTGCTAATGCCTTGCACTACACAGCATGAAGTACATGAGTGATGCTAGAAATGGTTTTGTCTCAGGTGCAATAATTCTCATCTTTTGCTGTTCCAAGAGAAGCATTGGTCAGACTTGGTCAGATGCCTGGAACACACTTGAGGGCAACAGACTCCAGCACTGACCCTTCACTTCGCTGTTTAGATGAGGGATCCTTCCCCTTGCAGCATGCCTTGTAAAATCTTTATGGCACACTGATGTACACAGATTGAGACAAAGCTAGTTCTGTTGAAATTATTACCACATTGCTCTAGTGAATCTCTTGAACAATGGTTTACTGTATGGTTCAACACTTAATTGGAACAGAATGTGACTTAAGTCATTAAATCGTGTTTAAAAACAAAGTATGTTTTTAAGGATGCTTTTAGAAACAAAATCAGCCAGTGGAAAAATGCAACAGAATATAACTGAGGGATTGTTAAACCTCACATTTCTTTAGCATTGTTCATCCCAGTACCTCAGGACACTTTACATTGTTTCAGATCTTCCAAAAAAAAGGTTCCAAAGATTTGGAGAAATTACAGCATCTCTCTGTATAAAACACTGTTCTAATAACATGTTACCCCAAAATGAGGCACTTTGTGCAACTGGAAGACAGGATTTTCCTTTACACTGTAGTAGGGAAACAAGGGTCCCAGAATCAGGAGCAAGCCAGAATGTTTAAAATTAATCCAGGGTATGCTGCTTTGACAGACCAAATCACCACACAGGACATCAGTTCTACTAAAATAGGAAAAGGAACAAGAAAGAGGTTAGATTTTCCCATTCTTACCCCAATAAATGAAGAATTAGACCAAGTTAGAACAACAAGACCAGATCTCCACACAGGAATATTTTAGCAAAGCCTGACCCCCCCAAAAATGGCACCAAGAAAACAGCTGCAACTCCAATCCATCTCTAGATCTGAAGGTTCCAATTGTCAGTTTTCTTCTGAATTAACAGGATAATCAAGCAAGATTTTCACCTACACCTATTCCACAATTTGTTAGCATTTCTCCATAATATATTTATTTAGCCAAAGAGAAAATTACATTAAAGAAAAACACTTTAGGATAACAACTTCCTCTAGATAAAAAACATTGTACAGAAGTTCTGTCCTACTCCCTTTCCAAGTTTTACACCTAGATCAAGATCATGATTTTTTGATTTCACAGAATCACAGAATCACAGAATCTTAGGGGTTGGAAGGGACCTCAAGAGATCTTCGGGTCCAACCCCCCTGCCAAAGCAGGCTCCCTATCTCATATTACATAGATAGGTGTCCAGATGTGTCTTGAATCTCTCCAGAGAAGGAGACTCCACCACCTCCCTGGGCAGCCTATTCCACTGCTCCGTCACCCTCACGGGGAAAAAGTTCTTCCCCATGTTGGTGTGGAACTTCCTGTGCTCCAGCTTACAGCCATTGCCCCTTGTCCTGTCCCCACAGACACTGAAAAGGGGCTGGCCAATTCCCCCTGCCACCCATGTCTAAGATACTTGTAAACACTAATTAGGTCCCCCCTAAGTCTTCTTTTTTCCAGGCTGAACAGACCCAGCTCACTCAGCCTTTCCTCATAGGATAGATGTTCCAGACCCCTAATCAACTTTGTCGCCCTTCTCTGGACTCTCTCCAGAAGGTCCCTGTCTTTTCTATACCAGGGAGCCCAGAACTGGACACAGTATTCCAGGTGGGGCCTGACCAACGCAGAGTAGAGGGGGAGGATCACCTCCTTCGACCTGCTGGACACACTCTTCCTGATGCCCCCCAGGATCCCATTGTCTCTCTCAGCCCCTAGGGCACACTGCTGGCTCATGGCCAACCTGTCATCAACCAGGACCCCCAGGTCCTTCTCCATAGAGCTCTTCTCCAACAGGTCATCCCCCAGCCTGTACTGATACAGTCGGTTATTCCTCCCCAGGTGCAAGACTTTACACTTGCACTTGTTGTATTTCATTAGATTTCTCCCTGCCCAGCTCTCCAGCCTGTCCAGGTCTCGCTGGATGGCAGCGCAGTGTTCCTGCGTGTCAGCCACTCCTCCCAGCTTTGTATCATCGGCATACTTGCCGAGGGTGGATGCTATTCCCTCATCAAGGTCGTCAATGAAGATATTAAACAGGACTGGAAAAGCTTAAGTTACACAGATTGACTATTTTGTGCAGAATGACTACAAGCACAGCAGCAAGTCAAAGCTGAACCATAACATTTTCATGAGGGGGAAAGAAAAGGTTATCCTTCACCTGCTATAAATTTGGGCTCTTGCCTCCTGCTGCCCATAGAGCAGAGCATGAATTTACATACTGAGCATTTGTTTCCACAATTTTAGTTTTAATAAAAGCAAGCTACATTTCATTTTTCATAACATTTCCTTTTCTTCCACAGTACTGAAATAGATGGTAGAAAAAGTTAATAGCAACTTCTGTTTTTTCCTTAAGAGATACAGGAAATTTTACTAACTAAACTGGTATGACATATTGCAACAACCAGACAGGCTGCTATTTAGTAATACTTTATTACATAAAGGAAATGACATGTGACCTTTCTTAACCAAGATCTGCATCACAGCTGGACCCTTCTGTTTTTCTACATGATTCTCACAGATTTTATCTACCCCAACAACTAGTTTTGCTGTGGGCATGTATATGTAAGTTAACCTATCAGAATGAAGTGGTAGTACTAACCAGAGCAAATCTTCCATGCCCAGCCTCACATCTAGTGTACAAGTTGGCAGGGCTGCAAGGGATCCACAAACCAGCTATGAGGCCCAAATCACAGTAAGCCCTTAGGCTGTCCCCAGCATACACTAGGAAATACGTTGGGCAGGAAGCTGCCCAGGGGAGGAATCAGCAAGCACACTATGCTGCCAAGCATGGGATCAGTAGGCATTTGCCAGCAGCAGAGGTAGCATAAGGGTACAGCTGCTACAGGTAGCTTTGGCTGCCTTCTACGTTCCATACACTGTGTTGTCCTTAACGTAGTTACTCTTACAGTAAGATTTTCTGCCACTACTCTGCCATGGTCAGGCCCCACCTGGAGTGTTGTGTCCAGTGCTGGGCTCCCTGGGATAAAAAAGACAGGGATCTCCTGGAGAGAGTCCAGAGAAGGGCTACAAAGATGATGAAGGGCCTGGAGCATCTCCCCTGTGAGGAAAGGCTGAGAGAGCTGGGACTGTTCAGCCTGGAGAAAAGAAGACTGAGGGGGGACCTGATCAATGTTTATAAATATCTTAAGCATGGGGTGCAGGGGGAATTGGCCAGCCCCTTTTCAGTGTCTGTGGGGACAGGACAAGGGGCAATTGCTGCAAATTGGAGCACAGGAAGTTCCACACCAACATGGGGAAGAACTTTTCCCCAGTGAGGGTGAGGGAGCCCTGGGACAGGCTGCCCAGGGGGTGTGGAGTCTCCTTCTCTGGAGAGATTCCAGCCCCATCTGGACACCAACCTGTGCAGTATGAGCTGGGGAACTGCTTTGGCAGGGGGGTTGAACCTGATGAGCTCTTGAGGTCACTTCCAACCCCTGTGATTCTGTGATTCACTCAGTGAAACTCCTATTCACCTGTCAGGATGAGTGTCACAGTTATCTCTCAACAAAAGCAATGTTAAACTACCAACTAAGGCAAACCAATGTGTATCGTGAAGTCACAAGCTCTCTATCACTTCAAGGAAAAAAATAAGAGATGCAGCATGGTCAAGTAAGAACTATCTAGTACAGGCAGGGAAAATGCAAATACCCCCAACAAAATGTTCATCAAATACACAGCACAATCATATATACAAACTCAGGAGATGAATGAAGGCTCAGGTCAGAAACACTCTATAATTCACACCAGAGAATTCAGTAGAATGAAAGGGTTTCAAACCATTAAGGGAGGAGCCTATTCTCTTGGGCAGTTGGAATACAACTTACCAAACAATTTACTGACATCTCACTGCAGCAGATCTGCCCTGCTGCTGGGAAAGGTTCAGACAAGCCTAGGATTCACAAGCAGTATGCAAACCCTATGGCAACTATGCATATATGCCCAGTACAGGACTGGGAGTTTCTATCCCTAACAACAGTACTTAGTAAGACACAACAAATGTGGAAATTCTTATTTTGTGGGGAAGACCAATAAAATATATACTTACAGTATTTAAGATGCACATGAATTTTTAATTTTCTCCTGAAAAGGAAAATGCTTCCCACCAAGTCAATGAGAAGACTAGATCCAGAGCAAAGATTTAAAGTCCCAGGCTATAATAATATGTCTGCTCATTGAGTCAATATTTCCATGGTTTTTAAACCACAAAATACTGACTCATTTCAAAGCTTCTTGCGATGATAACTATGTAATTAGTTAATAATAACTATGCAATCTTATTACACTTCTCAGAATACTAGAAAGACATGACTGTATACACCTCTTGCCTGGCTTGTCAGCCTACACCATCTTTGAACATCACTGAATAGCTACCACGACATCATTGTGCTGCTGTTTTTTAAACTCAAGGTAGTATTACAAATGTTACTGTCTGTACTCAGCACCACAGGGCGTAAGCCACAGGCATGACGACAGCGTTTGTTGTTACTGGCACAAATCAGGGGTAGCTCCTACTTTGGAGGATATCATCCCCATCAGGACCTTGTAATCTCTGATAAAAATTCTGAGTCCTACTTCCTTCCTGTGCTATATGCAAACACCACACCAGCCCCACACCACAAAAGGCCTGAACAGGAAGCATCTCGCCTCCACACAGGAGGACTGGTTTGGAAACACCACGAGTTAAACAGTGTTTCAGCTGCCGGTGCTTCAATAAACTTTGGTTCACAGTAGTTCTGGCTAGTCTACCGCTGCAATTTCATAACCACCTACACGGGAGAGGGCTGCATTACCTTTCTTTTCTCTTGTAAAAGGCACATAGTCTTCCCTGTCCTTGTGCTCAAGAGCCTGCTTCTCTAAGTACGCGAGGAGTCGCTCCCTGTCGAAGGGGCCCGAGGCCTTTTTAGCAGTCTGGTCCTTCTGGCGGAAGCCGGCGGGCAGCAGCGCGTTCTGCAAAACACAAGGGAGCAGATCAGAACAGCTTCCACAGCCGGGGCGAGCACCTGCTTAGCTTCACCTCCCTCTTCCTGCTCCCTCTCCCCAAGGTTCAAACCCGACACATCATCCTTTTTAGGCAATCTCTGATCCCTTGCCAACTTGTGTTATTTGGTGCAGGGGAGGACACAAGGTAATCTGTTCTTTAGATCCCTGCACTGCACTCTAAATAGGGCTGAAGCAATTCTGTAAGTACAGTACCTCCCAGCACTGGGCTTACTAGTTACTTTGCATTTCTCCTCGAAAATGATCACTGTTTAAATGAGTAGTAGCAAATAAAACTCAGCTATTTACAGTTTAGACATTCAGCAAGAAACCACATCCTCCATCACTTACATCCCTGGGTTTCTAAGTTGTTCAGACAACCACCTGTACTACTGTCTGGCACTTGACAGGGTATTTCAACTTCTGACCTGACTCAGGGAGGAGTTTTTTACAATCATCAACATACTTCAGCTAAAGAAAACAAACAAAATAGAAAAAAATGGAGAGTATTACTATGGAAAGAACAGTACATATAGAAATTCAGACTATCATAAAAGGCAATGATCACTTTTTGCCAGGTCTCCTCTGTTAAAATGTCTATAAAGCCAACGCTAATTAAAATATCAAGAATATCTTGCAGTGCAACAGAACAGGTGATCATCATATCCTTAAGTGATCCCCAAACATCAAGATTAAATTTAATCCTGTTACCATGAACACAGGAACAGAGAATCAGGAGGTGTAAACACAGGTCTTGGTCTCTGTCCTTACCTGCAGTACCAGTAGAGGACATGACATAGCTCTTCAACAGAAAGCTAAAATATTCCTTATTCAGTACCCCATGCTGACATAACCATTCAGGAGCTCCCAATGGTTATGTCTGCCTCCTCTTTACAAAGTCATTATGAGGATAGGAATAGATATAGGCCATCAGATACTTCAGTAGAGGTTAGCACTCTCCCTCTCCCATCAAATGCCCAACAGTAGAAGCAACAAAATAGAAATGCATGCAAGAGGGCTGTTTAGCAGACAGCTCTGGAAACAGGAAAGTTAAACAGGCATTTCTAAATAAACTTTCTCTTTGAGAACACGACTAAGAGCAATTTTTATTTATAAATAAATCCCAGAAAGCCCTTCCTGAGAATCCATTCTTACATTTTGCTCTACTGTAGTTGCATTCACTTTGAAAACAGGAACAGTTGAACCATTATGTTTACATATACATCTGTAAATAAGATCAGTAGCAGGATAGGCAAAAACTCTGTCCAAAAGTATAGTGTACAAACAGTAAAAAAAGTCAATTTATTTCAGACTAATTTCTGAACAACTGAATCCCCCCTCCCCGTCCCCCCAAACAACAACTTCTGTTGGCCAATACCTACATCAGGGTCAAGATCATCCAAAACAGTTTCCAGTTGTTTCAGTTCTTCTTCTGAAAGTTTGCCAAGAATTTCATCCTCATCAAGATCTTTGTACTTGTCCAAGTCCTTTCGAAATGGGAGTGTCATGACTTGGGCAGTAGCAAGTTGCTCAAACACTTCAAAACCCAAGTCTTATTCTTAACCAGACCTATTTAAAAGAAAAGAAAAAGAAATAAAAAGAAATAACCATAGTTAAGGTAAATAATCTGACTATAAAGCACCTTCAACCTCCAAACGCATCTCTGAAATGAAAGCTTTTTCATCCAGTATTAATATCTATCTGTTATTCTACAGCAGAGGACTTGGATGCTGTTTACACCCTGCTGCTTTCTTTCACTGACAAGAATCCCATTCTGCCATGCCCTTTTCCATCAGGAACTAAGATTAGTGCCAGTATCCAGCTGACTCGAGAACCCCAAGGCCACAGTTCCCACAGAGCAGGGCAGGCTGCAGGGTAGGAGGGAGGAGATACCAACTATACCTAGTATGTATGAGTCCAGCTTAATGACATCAGTTTTTACAGACACTGCAATCAAAAGAAGAGTTAAGATGCTTTGCATCAGCTTTGCTGATGCTGTTTGAGGGCAGCAGATGAGAACTTCACTACAAACAAGCTGATAGGTTATTACTGACTCATATCCCTGTGTATTACCTACAGCAGGAACAAAGGAAGTTTGTCTCTGAGTTAATTATAGCACTACCATTGAAGTAACATTCTGTTCTATCTGAGGGAAATTAAACCACTTTGATGAAAGGCTCAGGAAACACAGCTCCTAAGCAGCAGCACTCCAGTCACTATTACTACCAAAAAAGATTAAAAATATGGAGCAGATTCTCTAACTGCATGATTGCTCACTAAATATCATACTTGGAAGAAATTGGGGTCCTTCAAAGATGTACAGTCTACATAGTACTGCTCACTGACAGTGCACAGGGAACCTTTCTTCTAACAGGTACAGTTTTTGAGCTTCTAGCTTTAAAAAACACCAAGGGTTAATCATGACGTTGTTGAAGCAGACCAGTTGGGTTTTCTTACTTTTCTGTAAGAAGTTCTGGGATTCTCCTTTTGTTCAGACAAATTCTTGCTTCAAGTTGAGTGCACAAACACACAAAAAGGTAACTTGACTGACTCCCTGAGACCAAGAGTGTCCGTGATATATTTGGGGAGTAAAACCTAGATCCATACATGCAGGCTCATTAGCCTCCCAAGCTCCTTTCTCAGCTCTGCAGAAATACTCAACACAGATCAGACATACAGCAAGCATTACTGGTTCTCCAACAGCCCACATTCCAGTTCAGATACTCTCACCACATACTCTAAACTGCATTATGTCAAACCCACACTTACACTGTTCTTCAAAAGCAGATCAATTTTAAGCCATTGCCTCTTAAGTAAAAGGAAAAGAAGGGCCTTATACACATCCTATACCGTGGAATCCTGCTTACAGGATTCCTTCACCTCAGTTGTTTACATCAAGAAAGGTCTCCCTGGCTGTCACAGTTGCATATGGTGATATTTTAATTCAGAGACACTGAACAGACATGAGCACATAAAGGTTCATCCACACCATTCTGTCAAGTTTACTTGTAAAGTAAATCTGTTTTTAACAACTGGCTTTGCAAGAACAGTAAAATTTCAGTTCCAACCAACATCTACACCCGAATGAAGACTACACTTACACCTAATTCAGGATGTCTGCTTTTAAAAAATAGTACTGATAGAAACACTAGAGCCTACTTGTAAACCCCACTTGGTATCAATAGGACATAATTCCAAAGCTGAAATACCAACTTAGATAGAGCTCTCAAACATAAGAAACCCCAGGAGGCATTATCAATCTCATGTCAATTGTGACAAGAGAATGGTGTCTGGCTTCCTGGGATATAAAACCAATCAAGTAGGAAGAGCTCGGACCTTTAACAATAGGCCACAGAGCTGAGAATGTCCAAGTTTAATGGCTGCTGAAAATGCAGAGGGTAGCACACCTATGGATTTCAGAGCTGTGTTCCTGAAGTCACTAAGGGAGTAACTACAGCCCAGCATGCCAGCTCCGACAGTTCTTGCAGTCTGGTGGTATGTATTTCTCCAGGTACAGAACAGCTGAAGGACACTTAGCTGACAGATGCAGCAGATGCCACACAAGCTGTGTGTAAAGTTCTCGTTCCTAGAGCCTGAATGTTTTGTCCTTCCTTACTGCTGAAGCCATTATACACTATCATAAGAGAAACACGTTTCCTGCAGCCGATTACACAGCATTGTTTGTGACCAGGCTGCACCCTCTGAATCCTACATCAACACACTGTACATATCCCATTTCTGCATGTCCATTTGCATTCAGATATTAAAAGGTGCCCTTTTAGTGGGTAATTATGAGGAGAACAGCTAGTATACTGTGGAATAATGCTCCCCTTACCCTGACAGAGAGTAGCACTGCCTAACCGTACATTACATTCAGGTAGGATCTATTTCCTCCCCATGAATCACCGTGAAATGCTGTCACCTAGAATTAATTACCTTTTATTTACTGCACTGGTATGTTTTGCATTGGAAAACTACTCATCCTTTAGAATACATTAATTAATGTTCAGGTCGTAGCCCTTAGTGTTTTACTTGCTTCTATACTATGATCAAAGCAGCTGTTTCAAATCCCAAGCTACAGTGTTGATGCACACCCAAAAAGTGAAAAATAAAGCAGCAGTTCCTGTAACTGAGTCCTCTCTTCAGCAAGGGGAAGAGAACTACATGTGGCCTGGCAAATTTAAACGTAAAGACTTTTGGACTTTTCTAATACCCATCAATCAAAAGTATTTTTAAATACATAAGCATATTTAACATGAGACACTTCTATGAAATTACGATGGCAGCTCTGATTAGCATGCCTGTACTACACAGAGATTGACTGGTAACAACATTCAGAAACATTCCCTACAGAAGAAGCCCCAGCATATGAGACACTCGTATATAATATGCTAAAAATCAGGTTTTAAATCATGGTGTCAGGAGTTCTCATCACCTAAAAAGGGCATAAAGGCCAGTTGAAACCCTAATCTAATCCAACAGGCCCCTTCACCTCCCATTAAACATATTTGGTAATCTAGTTACTTTCCATCTGTCACTGTAGCAGCAGCACAGAGGAAGATACACGTGTAACAAACACAAGCTTTTAGAAGGAGCAGTTACTCTCACTCTGAGTATTTGTGGCACATCTTACTGCAAAATCGCAGGCCAAAGCGTAACTGTTTGGCTTTGCAAACACTTTGCACTTTTTGATGAGTGCAACTAGTTTTCTTCTAAGTATCCTTGTTAGCTTTACCATGACAGCACTGCACACACAGTCAAGAGGGCTAGTGCTCTCGTGTCAGTATGTAAGTAGAAAGTAAATCAAGTCCTTCCCTCTAGCAACTTCATCATCATGTGAAAAACATTTAGGGAAACAGAACCAAAGCCATCGCTTCCAATCAATCACATTTCAATTGCTAAGCAGTGGAGAAGTTGAAAACCCAGAAATGAAGACATTCTGTTGGACATCAGGGGCAAAATTCTTGCCATTATTCCTTCACCTGACAAATCAACGAACAACTAAAGTAACTAGAAGACAGCACTAACTCTAGTTTGGCATGACACGTGCAGAGCATTTCACACTGTCCCACACAACATCCTTGTCTCTAAATCAGAGGCACATGGATGCGACAGATGGACCACTCAGTGGGTAAGGAATTGGCTGGATGGTTGCACTCAAACAGTTGCTGCCAACAGCTCGATGTCCATGGGAGAGCAGTGACAAGTGTGCTCCATCAGAAGAGGGGTGGCAGCAGGGACAGGGAGGGGATTGTCCCTCTCTACTCTGCCCTCGTGAGGCCCCACCTGGAGTCCTGTGTCCAGATCTGGGGCCCCCAATACAAGAAGGATGTAGAACTGTTGGAGAGGGGTCAGAGGAGCCACAAAGATGATCAGAGGGCTGGAGCACCTGCCCTACAATGAGAGGCTGAGGGAGCTGGGCTTGTTCAGCCTGGAGAAGAGAAGGCTGCCAGGGGACCTCACTGCAGCCTGCCAGTCCCTGAAGGGAGCAGAGAAACAGGAGGGGAATCAACTTTTTAAAAGGGCAGATAATGGCAGGACAAGGGGAATGGTTTAAAGCTGAAGGAGGGAAGGTTTAGATTGGATATTAGGGGGAAGTTTTTTACTGAAAGAGTGGTGAGGGGCTGGAACAGGCTGCCCAGAGAGGGGGTGGGTGCCCCACCCCTGGGGGTGTTCAAGGCCAGGTTGGATGGGGCCCTGGGCAACCTTGTGTAGATCCAGGCCTGAGGTTGGTGGCCCTGCCTGTGGCAGGGGGTTGGAGCTCTATGATCCTTGGGGTCCCTTCCAACCCTTGCCATTCTATGATTCT
Source organism: Laterallus jamaicensis coturniculus (assembly GCA_022605575.1). Lineage (NCBI taxonomy): Eukaryota > Metazoa > Chordata > Aves > Gruiformes > Rallidae > Laterallus > Laterallus jamaicensis. The sequence continues at coordinate 15,434,087 of JAKCOX010000018.1, forward strand.
AAGTGGCTTTGCACTGTTTAGTATCTTCGTCAGTGACATGGACAGTGGGATTGAGAGCACCCTCAGCAAGTTTGTCGATGGCACTAAGCCATGTGCTGCGATCGACACGCTGGAGGGAAGGGATGCCCTATTGAGGATCTTGACAGGTTTGAGAGCTGGGCCTGCGTGAACTGCATGAAGGTCAACAAGGCCAAGCGCAAGGTCCTGTGCGTGAGTCAGGGCAATCCCAAGCACAACTGCAGGCTGGGTGGAGAATGGATTGAGAGCAGCCCTGATGAGAACAACTTGGTGGTGATGGCGGATAAGAAGATCCTCCTCTACCCCACCTGGAATACTGCATCCAGCTCTGGGGCCCCAGTACAAGACAGACACGGGCCTGCTGGAGCAAGGCCAAAGGAGGCCATGAAGATAATCAGAAGGCTGTAGAACCTCTGCTATGAAGACTAGCTGAGAGAGTTGGGCTTGGTAGATTTAGGTTAGATATTAGGGAGAAATTCTTTACTGTGAGGGTGGTGAGACACTGGCACAGGTTACACAGAGAAGCTGTGGCTGCCCCTGCATCCCTGGCAGTGTTCAAAGCCAGGCTGCATGGGGCGTTGGGCAGCCTGGGCTAGTGGAAGGTGTCCCTGTCCATGGCACAGGGGTGGACTAGATGACCTTTAAATACCTTTCCAACCCCAAACAATTCTGTGATTTGGGCCATTTAATTACTACACAAGTCACCCCCTGAAAGACTGTCAAGCAGCTTTTACACACCTCTTATCTACAATTATTAATAGCTAGCTCTCAATTTTCTTTCAAAAATGAACCCCCAGAAATTTGTTATACTTAACACAGTTTCTTGGGACTAGCAGGAGTAACTCTTTAGAAATATCTTGCCCACAGGAAACTACAATCTTGTTAAAGTCCACTATAAATGGTTTCCATAACTTGGATTTTAAAATAGAAGTGACATCATGAAAAACAAACCAAGCCGGTTTTGGCCAGCACGTTCACAGAGTTCACTTTAATCTCATTTGTTCCTCTGGAGCCTCCTTCCACCCAGCCTCTGGGTGAACCCGACCGGGAGCAGGGGGGTCTGGAGGAGGGGTTCCACAGGGCTGTCAGCATTCCTGCTCCAGTCAGGGCCCCAGACCATCCCAGCTGCTTGGAAGAGTCTAATCTGAGCTTCTCCCCAGGGAACCCCTACAATGGCAACAATTTTATTTTCCAGTGTGCGAGATTATACAGCACTGTTTATGAAGACTGTGCTGCACTGGAAGGATCTATCTGTATTTAACAAAGCTAGGGGGAAAATGAGTAAATATAAATATTACCCTAACTCCAGCAGGTTCTTTAGGATGTTTTTGTAATGCCTTGCAATAACTCTACTGAACAGGCCAATAATGCTTTTTCTCCCCCTCCCCCCAAAGCTCTCAAAAACCCACCTGAGCCTTCCAAATCCCCAGGCTGGGATAGGCTCACAAGCCAGGTTCTCCTGCCCAGGGAGCCAGCAGACACTCCCCATACCAGAGCTTAATGGAGCCAGCAGGTGGCAGCTCATCTTTGCCTACGCTCTTTGTCAGGGTAAATAGAGTTTTCCAGGCAGGAAAGCATAGCTATTCTGGGCTACTTTCCTACAAAAGCAAGCCTGAGGCTTCGATCTGTTCAAAGAAACAATTCACTAAGTTTTAGACACAGCAAGCTGAGCTTCTCCAACCTCACAAATGTCTGTCCAGTGACCTGAGGAATGGAGTGGGACAGACAGCTACTGCAGAGTAACTACATGGACCCTGAAGATTCTTCCATGATGAAGGAATTAGAAAGACACCTGAATTCCCAGTTCCTGCCAGCTCCCCCTCTGTATCAGAGGGCACCTGGAACCAGACAAAGCTCGCTCTGCTCTATGTCCTGTATACAGATACACAGAACAAGGACATGGCTGCCTCATGGGCAGGGTGCTCCAAGCGATGGCTAAGCTGCCAAGTTGGCATTGTCCCATAAAAACTTACTCCTGTGTGCCTGTTCTTGATAGCCAGACTGCAGGGCTGCACGGACGTACCCACCCAGCCTAGGCAGCAGCAGAGGTGACAGAGCCAGGAGCCCTGAAGCACACATTTGGCAAGCTGCACAGGGCACAGAAGTGGCAGCCTCAGCAGCGCGGGAGGCAGCACTTCAGCACACCCATCACCACAACACTTCCAGGCACACTCATTAAGCTAGCTGCAGGGCAGGTGTTATGATCCCAAATAAATACAAGGCTGGGGTAAGCTAAAAATGTCAGCGACCACAGGTATCACCCACCCTGAGAAGTCCCTCTGGTAGAGGCCTCCAGCCTTCCATTCCCTGCACCAACACACAGGGCAGCGTGCGTGCACCAGGAGCACACAGGGCAGCGTGCGTGCACCAGGAGCACACAGGGCAGCGTGCGTGCACCAGGAGCACACAGGGCAGCGTGCGTGCACCAGGAGCACACAGGGCAGCGTGCGTGCACCAGGAGCACACAGGGCAGCGTGCGTGCACCAGGAGCACACAGGGCAGCGTGCGTGCACCAGGAGCACACAGGGCAGCGTGCGTGCACCAGGAGCACACAGGGCAGCGTGCGTGCACCAGGAGCACACAGGGCAGCGTGCGTGCACCAGGAGCACACAGGGCACCAGGAGTTACTCACCAGCCAGGGTGAAGGTTATTTTGCTTTTCTTTTTGGGGGGGGGTGGGGAATGATACCTGAATTTTCTTCAACAAAGATATACTGCCCCCAGACACTGACACACTGTCTCTCCTCCTGAGAGGCATTTCAGTCAGAACCAAACCTCAGATGCAAGCTATGGAATGCTTGTAGAAACATCCAGACATTTGTATCCATTACAAAAAAGTGGCGACACTTACAGTCCTAGAAAGGGACAGCAGAAGAAATTCACTTTATTTACATGACGTTGCTTGGGAAAACTTTCCCAGTACTGGCTCTTTCCAGGCTCTCCCCTACACCCCAGGCCGCCTTCCAAGCTCCCTACACCCCACACAGTAGCACAACGTTAGTCCCGAGGTTACACGCAATGTATCATAACAAGTTCCAGGCGCGCTGCAACCTCTCCAGAGCAGCACTTACCCACCACGCCACTCGCGCCTACCTGCGAAGACACAGGCAGATAGAGGTTCCAGGGGCTCCCCCCGAGAGCTCGGGAGCAGCATCCTCCGGAAACACCGCGGACGGGGCGCGCAGCGGGGCCCGGCAGCCTCCCGGGCCGCGGCCTCCCCCGCGCTGGGGCCGCTCCGTGCCGGGGTGCGGCCGAGGTCCGGGAGCTCCAGCCGCGCCAGCCCGGTGCCGGGGCGACGGAGCACAGGCGCTCGCCAGCCCCCGCCGGAAAGCGTTCTTCGTCAGCAAGTGTCAGTAACGGCACGCTTTGCAGGCGCTGGGAAACACACTCGGCGAGCGCAGAGAGTTAGGCTAAGCGGAGCCACAGGCTGAGCTTCAAGCTAGTTTCCGGACTCGGCAGCAGAGCTGGGCGCTGGCTCCAAGCCTCGCCAACGCCCCCTCCCTGGCCGCCCACCCGCGGACCCCGCCGCTCCCCGGAGCCCACAGGCCCCTCCGGCCCGCGCAGGACCCCGCTGCCGGGGAGCCCGCCTCCGGCGCGACCCCGCCCCGCGCCCCCCAGCTCCGCGGGCGAAGCCCCGACCTCCCCGCTCCGAAAAGCCAACCGAAGCCTCGGGGGCGCCCGGTGAGCCGCTGAGGTCCGGAGCGGGCGGGCACCGCCCCGGCCCCTTCTTCCTCCTCCCGCCGCTGCCGGGGCCCCTCCCGCCTCCTGTAGCGGCGGGCGGAGGGCTGCGCCCACCACTGTCCGCGACCCCGCTCCCTCCCCGGCACCCCGGCTATGCCTGCCCAGCACGGTCCGAGCGGCCGCGGCCACGCTCCGACCCCTGCCCACCGCAACCGCTCCCAACTCACCCGGGCGGCGGCAGCGACCCAGCTCTCCCTCAGCCGCGACCAGCAACCCCGCCCGCGCATGCGCGCCGCCCCCGAGCATGGCGGGAGCTGGAGTCCGGCTGCGGGCAGACTCCGCGCCTGCGCCGGCGGGAGGGCACGGCTGGCGGCCAATTGGGGCCGGGCTGTTGAGTCCGGGCTGGCTGGTAGTGGTGAGCTGCGCTGGGCTCTCGTCGTCTCAGGGAGCACAGGGCGGCTTCAGTCCCTGAGAGACCCAATGCAGCCGGGGAGGGGCGAAAGTTGTCCCCAGGCTGCGCTGTGAACCTCTGCCTCCCGTCTGGCCCTGGTCTGCAGCCGCCCCGGCCGTGGGCAGCCCTCGTGGCGGGGCACCCCGAAGGCTCCTCACAGCTCCTGCCCCGAGCACCACCGAGGTTGCATCTGGTTGAGGGAGAGCTGGCATCTGCACACAGCAGCCGACTGCCCCCTTGGAGCCACGCTGGGTGAGGGGCAGGGAGGCTGAGGTCCCAGCTGGAGGACGGATGAATGCAGTAGAAGAGCGGGTTTGCCTCTCAGCTGATGTGTGTGCCAGCTCCTCCCTGACAGGCACAGTGGGCCTGCTGCCGCACAGCTGTAGGCGGCCGGTGGGACAAAGCAGCCGGGCCCTGCTCACCTGCCTGAAACTCTGGTGTGTCCCTGCGGGTCCCTCCATAGCTGCTTCCTCCTCTCCTGGGGCCTCCCCATGCTCCCCACTTTCACCTCTGCCCACATTGTCCTTTCTCTGTATTCAAAACATGCAGCTTCCCCCTACAGGCTGCCGGGAAGGGCAGCAGGTAGGTGAGTCCCTTGTTGGGTTGGGTGTCCTGCCCCTCCCTGACACAGCAACAGGCACACTTACAGGGAAATGGTGGCTTTGCCTGCAAAGCGCTGGCCCAAGAGCACCCTCAGTGCTTCCTCCCACTGTCATGAGGCAGGAGGGGTCCCAATGCCGATGTGCCCTGTTAAGGACTGGCCTGTGCTTCAGGAACATACAATTTTGGATGTTTCAGCTGCCAAACGTCACGTGCTAGTAAGCACTGTATGCTAGTAAACACGAGCTATGTACAGGGCTTTTTTAAAGCTTTGTAGTGTGAAAGCAATCTGCACAAGTCTTAAAAACAGGGAACGCTCTTACTGATGCAGTCTGTGCTCTGCCAGATTTCACGGTACATGGAAGCTGGAGCTCCTTAAAGACAGCAGCCTTCAGAGGTTGTTTTTTTTACCAGGGGTTTACTTTCTTCTTACCTCCGTGTTGGGAACTGGTAGGCTTTTCACGCCTTGAAATAAAAGAACAACAAAGAATTTAAACCAAGGCAGTCGTCTGGCACATGCCATTTAATTTGCATGGCCATGTTTCAGCAACACAAAATAATGGAAAAAGCAGGTTTTACCACAGAGACTCACCATTCCTGCTTTGAGGGTAAGGCGTTTGTAGCAGGGAAATAACCACCAGTATTCATTAGGATAGCTAGAACAGTTGGAACTTCAAAGCATTTTCCAGGTATCATGGGCCCTACAGTACTGCTGTGACCTAGAGACAAATTATTCTGAGGCTTAGAATGTAGTTGATACTGAGACACTGATTTCTTCAGTCACTCTTAGCAGATTTGGGAAAAAATGTGGGGTGAAATGTTGGCCCCACTAGTGTCAGTGCTGTCTGCTCCAGCAGTGCCAAGATTTCAGCTCCGTGTGTAGAGTGTAAAGCAACTTATGTAATCTGTCTTATTTAGTATGGAGTTCATTTAAAAGACGTAACATTCTTGTAACTTATGACTAATACAGTAATTAAAGAGATTTTGCAAAGTTCTGGCTGTGCTGATGTAATTAGTAAGGCTCTTACTAACTTTTATAGAGACAGAAATACATCCAATAAATTAAATTAAAATGAAAACTGTGCAAACTTAAAATGAAACAATCCAATGTGTTGGGCTGATCCATCTAAAAATGCTTCACTTTGAAGAAAGAAACCCACAGTTCATACAAAGGAGGAGACTGGGGGCAGCCAGAGGGTGATGGAGCTGGGCTTTGGACTGCTGTGAGATTCTCCCTTGTTCGGTGCCTGGGGTGACAGACCCACAAAGCCACGCTGAGCCCTTCTGGCACCGAGCCTGTGGGTGAATGAAGAGACACACTTATAACCACAAGAGCACTTCTGCAAATGCTCAGCAATGGATTCATCATCCTCCAGTCATTAGAGGGATGGTGTTTCCCAGGCTGGCAGACCAACACGTGTATCAGAGGGCAAACATAATGTTCTCAAAAGGATTAGTAGAGGGATTGCTTATTCAAAGGACGCGATGTAATTCAAGACAATCACAGATGGGTGAGGGAAGTGCTGCATGTAAGCAGCCTCAAAGGACAGAGAACACCTGGACAGCAGTGAAACTGCGGGTAGTGCTGAAACGATGATACACATGCAAAGCAAGAGCTGGTGCAGCATGAAGCACCCTCACTGCTCTGAGCTGAGCTGAGCTGCGCATGGCAGCAAAGGACCATCCAAAGCCACGGGCATAATCCTCAACTGATTCAATCGTAATATATTCACTACTGTGCTGATGTGGTACAACTGAAGAACGTGGGATCAATGCACATCTCCTGAGACAAATATCTGCCTGGCTGCAGAATTCACATGGGATACAGCAGGAAGGATATTGTCAGATGATAATAAAAAGTGATTTCTGGACCCTGTATCCTATATATTTTTAATGAGATTGGCCAGACTCAGATTGAAACAAGTTGTGAGTGAGGAAATCACACTCCTTCCAGCGGCAGCAAAGAAGGACATGGTTCAGTCCTGGGGTTTTTTAGATACAACCCTACTGCTTTCAGAATTTTGTTGTGACATGAAGGGTTAAGGTGAGCGCATCCCCCTGAGCAGGCTGCTTACACAGGAGGCCATGAGGGTTGCTACCTGCACGTGTTTAGGAATTTTTCCCTTTTCTTGCAGATGGTGCCTTGCGGCCAGCCCAGGGCCAGCCTGCCAAGGCATGTCTGCAGACACAGCTGCAGCAACAACCGTCAGACTTGCAGCATCCTAAGCCCTGTCTTCAGGATCCCACACGTTTTCCCAGCCCAGTGTCTGGGACCATGCTACTCAGGCTTTTCTTTCCTACTGTTACTACCATGGCAAGTGGTAAGTGCATTTCCTCAGGATTTAGAGTACTATGGATATAGAAGGGTGCACAGAAATCAAATTTGGGTGAAATCATGGGTGACTCAAAGTTAGTGTTATTTAATGTATTCCTGTGCTCTGCCTTATAAAACAGTCCAAGAAAATCCTGCTATCTGTTAAGTGCATGCAATTAAAAAATTCCAGTCTAAGTATAGTTGGGGTTTGACCAGTTGAGCTGCTGCTGCTGGCTAGCATTTTTAGACCTGAACCACCAGGCTCTTACAAACTGGGCTGACTGCATACCTTGGTTCTCTTTCCAAACCATTTCAGCAAGTATCACCACAACTCAGTAATTTTACATGTAAACAAGAGTCAAATTTTATCTCTTCCCTTGGTCTGAGGTTTGCTGGTGAGGCATTGCACCAAGGGGTTTGATATACAGGTCACTGAATTTGATCACCAGCTGGTCTTTAAGGGAAGAGATCAGACTGCGCACAACACAGTAATCAGGACCAGATGTTTGTCTAAAAGACAAGCTTCAGCTCAGGCAGGAATTAATTAAGCAAAGTCTACAAGCTGTGTTATAAGCGAAACAGATGAAAACATCACAACAGCTCCTCTGTTGGATTAAAAAATAGCCCACTCCCCCCAACCCAATTTAAAATGACCGACCACATTGTGGCTACAAATCATTCAGCAAAACAGAACTTCCTTTTGGGTGCCCCAGTTACAGATGTCCTGGTGGAACCTGTGGGCAGTAAGCTCAGTTTAGGCAGACTCAGTGAAGGCTGATAGAGTTTACTTTGCATTCTGTGATTTAAGGAGAATGTTAATCCTGTAAATGTGGGCATACTCTTGGGTATAAATTTGCATTTAATATATTTATCATGTATATTTTTGTCTGTATGTCTCATGAATGCAGGTGACCTGTATCTTTTTGTAGGCAAAGGCCAATCGTGTTTCTAATTTTTTGATTGCAACTTCTACTCACAAGGTAAAAGGAAGAAACATGAAACCACAGCCAAAGAGAAGAACCTTGCCTCCAGCCAAACTCTGCACTGCCTGCAGAGGCCTTAGGTTGTTGCATGCTAGCATGAAGTGAGTTTGTCAGCTGATACACAGCAACTGCAAATGGAAAAGTCGGCGTGGGAGTGGCTCTTCCCATTCGTATCAATGGAGAAAGAGTTTCAACTTAACAAACATGTTTTAAGGTGTGATAGGAAAATCTGAGTGGAAAACCTGCAGAAGTTTATCAAAAAGCAAATATACCAAAGTTAACTTGCATCCTTTGTTGATATTGTACATTTCCCTTTCCTAGTATTTGTATAATTTGAGTAACTCCTTCAACTGGACCAAGATTAAGCACCCAAGGAGGGTTTAATCCATGTTAAGAATTAAATCTACGTTCCTCCATCTCATGTCTGAATCAGTCCTGTTTGCAGCAAAGCCTCAACCCCAACACCAGACCAGCAGACTCCTTTTCAGCATGAGCCACCAAGATGCCAAGCAGCCAATTTCAAAGTGATTCAGTTCAACTTCCCTGACGCTTCTGGTACTGAACAAACAAAACGATGGGTGCAAACCTTGTTTTACTCTGTTTTACTCTGAATGCTTCAAGGTAGAGATGGAGGAGGGAAGACTGTGGAATAAATGGATCTGTTTCTTTTCAATTTCTGTTCATCTGATAACATTTTGGATGTTGGGCAGAAGCTTTGGTAGCTTCTGGGTCACAATCCTGCTTCGTCTGAAGTTTGTGGCAAGCAGGGTCCAAGGACATAATTGCTGTTTTAGAGCATCTTTTTCCATACTGCACATTATTGTGTGTACAGGTGTTTTCCTGAGCAGCAGTGGCCAAACGCCCATGGTAACCCTTTGGTCCCTGATATCAGTCTGAATTTTCTGCTGTAGGTGTTTGGCAGGCTTTGGAGTGAAGCAGAAAGCATTGTATTTCCTAGATACACTTTTTCTTCCATAGGAAAATTCATCTCTGGTGCAGCACCTGGTTCTTAACAAGGCAATGTCTTGTTTTCCTGCCAACACATCATGAAACTTAAAGACATTTTAATCATAAGAATAGCTTTTCTGCTGCTAGTGACTCTTAACTTGGTGCTCAGAACCAAGGTCCTCAGTTCAGCTAAAGCACAGTATCCAGTGGGCACAATCTGACAAATTAAAATGTGGACATACTTGATTTCAGGGGTACATTCAGATTTGTTACATATTATATACAACCTCAAGCAATGGTTAACTTTAATATAGAACAGATGGACAAATATAAATTGAATTGTCAAAAATAATGAAGAGAGAAGTACCACAGTTGTCTCTTCCTATGTCTGCTGTGAAGATCAACATGTTCTTCTGAGATGTTTTGACCTCACTGCAATGCCATAACCTCACTGCACTGTGATACAGCCAGCAGTCTCCTTGAAAAGATCCACCAAGCTTTTAGGAAGTGCCAGGGTTGTGATTTGTCCTTCTGACATGGAGAGGGGCACCCTGAGGTGCTCCAGATGAGACTCAATCCCTCTTAATCCTTATGGAGATGAAGGATCAGTTGTTAAGGGGCCTTCTCCTCCAGCTGGTCCCCTGCACCCTGGCTGCTGCCCAGGCAGGCTGGCTTTGGGCAGCAGCCAGCTCCCTCCGCTCCAAAACCGGCTCCCTGGGGCAACACATCCTGGTGCAGGGTGAGGCCAGTGGGCTTCTGCTGCAGGACGCGTTTGGCTGGTTCAGCTGCCTCACCTTTTTGCAGAGGAGGGTGAGAGGCTCATACCACACTCTTACCATCAGTGGCCTACCTGTGCACCCAGAACCGTCCGGCACACCTGGTGAGGCTGTGCGTCCAGATGCGGTGAGCACACGCTCAGCTGCTCGGAGATGAGCAGAGAGGAGGGCGATGGCTGCAGCCCGCGGCGCACGGTGCAGCCCATTTCTGCGGTCTCCGTAGAGAGGGGCCGCGCAGAGGAGGGGTAAGGCTTAGACTGCGCCGTGCCAAGTCCAAGGCGAGGGGTAATAAAGGCGGTCTGGGGGTGCGTTAGGGGGGATTCTACCTGCGGGTAGGAAGATAGGGAAAGGGGCGAGGGAGGATGGTGAGGGCGGAGGGATGCGGCTGGCCGAGCTGGCGCTGGCGGGGCCGGTGCCGCTTGCTGGCGGGGAGGAGCTGGCTGGGGGCGGCCGTGCTGGTGGCGGGGCTGCCGCCGGTGCCCCCGCGGCGGCTGCCGCCGGACTACGAGTCCCAGCGTGCCCGGCAGGGCCGGGGCCGCGGTGCGCAGCCGCCGCGCCGGGCACCCACCTGCCGCCGCCGGGCTCGGGGCGCGGAGGGGCGCGCAGCCGGCGGGCGGCGCTGGGCTCGGGCGCGGAGCGGCGCGGAGGCGGCTGCCGGCGAGGGCCCGTCCCACGGCGGGGTAAGGCGGCGGGGTCGGGTCGAGTGGAGTCGGGTCGGGGGCATCGCCCGTGGGCCCCGGGCGGGCGGCGGCTCCGCAGGGCTGCGCGCACTGCGGTGCGGGGCGGGAGGCGCGGCGGGGCGGGTGGCGGAGCATCCGGGGCGCCGGCCGGCTCCCACCCCACCCCGCCGCGCCGCACCCCGCCGCGCCGCACCGCACCGCACCGCACGCCGGCGGCCGGGCAGGCGAGCCGCCTGAAATGCTTCTCGGCGTGTGAGAACCGTCGGGGTGGGCCGGGCGGCCCCGCAATGCCCGAGGCTCCCGCGGCGAGCCGAGTGCCTCTCCCCGCCCTGCCTTTCTGTGGGTGTGCTGGCGCGTTGTACGAGGGAATGCGTGTGTGTTTGTGTCGATCTGCTCGCATCCTTTGTACCGGGCGTTCCCTGACAGAAAGATGGGTGAAGCCACTTAATAAAATACTAAGAGAAGGCTTGTAAATGAAGATGAGCCGTTCCTCCTTAGAGATCTGTGCCTTGCAGGACAGATGGGAGGTGGAGCGGGTCAGGATAAATGTTCCAGTGACAGCTTCAGGAGCAGGATGCGGATTTAGTAACGTTTCCAAGCTCTTGATGAGCCAAATGTGTCCTCAAAACCTGTGCGTTGGCGTTAGATATCACACATGCTCTATGTTGTCATCTTCTGATTACAAAATTAATCAGGGTGGCCCTCTGCTAATTCAAGGAGCTTTGCTTTGATGGAAGCTTTGAGGGAGTTTCTTCTGTCAGAGTGAAAATCCACTGTTGATGGATGAGAATCACATAGAGAAGTCTGAGGGCTACACCACCAAAAAATAAACAAAACCTGGTTAGATTCATGTGACCACCCTGAGCTTAAAAGTAACATAAAATTCTGACACCCCCCCCCCCCCCCCCCCCACATTCTATCACCATTAGTGATCAAATGAACTCAGAAACCTACCAATACCAAATACCAGTTTAAAAATAGTTCGAGGAGGTACTGGGAAGGATGCGCTGTGTCTGTGCTTTTGAAAACATTTATTAGAGGAAGTCTTCAACAAGTTGTTGAGTTGCAGATCTGTAGTAAATCGGTGCAGTATTTCAGTTTCTTATCCTTACAAAAGCTTTTCTCTAACCAATTATTCTCAGAAACTGTCCTTGAACTTCCTCTGTTCTGCCCTCGCTTCTGGAGACAGGAACACGTAATGGGAAAGAAACACCTGGGACCACTGGCCTGATACTGCAGGCATCACATCCTCTAACTCCTTACAAGTGATACAGTTACTAGAAAAATGAACTCAAACTCATGTCTGGAGGTGTCTCACTGAATTATACTAACGCTATGACAATCTCTTCCATGTTATTCTGCACCCGTTTGCTATCCAGTAGGCTGTCTGCCTTTGCTGTGGTGCTCTATGGTGTATAGCTCTTTACTGGCTTCCACATTTTATATGCATATATATAAATACTTATTTATATTTTTGCCACTATGTAAAAAATGAAGAAAGTTATGTGAGTCATTTTAGTGATTTTGCCAACCCAAATTCCACGTGTATCTTTTCTCCCATTCATCTTCCTTTGTTGGATTTGTTTGAACTTAGCCAGCAGCCTCTCTCATTTTGATAATCTAAGTAATTCTGTTCAAATTGGGGCACTTTGCTCTCTCAGTGCATAACTTTTCTTCCTTCCCCAAATGATTATTTCCAGTATTTTACAACTTCTGGACCAGATGATCAGTGAGGTCCCTTCCGACCTGGCATTCTGTGGTGTTCTGTGACTGGTGTTTATGCATTTCTGCTGTTGCTAATCTGTGTTTTTCTGTACCATTCCTGTTATTGAATCTTGTAGTTTGCTGTTGTCCTATGATGGGGTATCCTTTTGTTGGGGGGGTGTGGTGGTTTTGCATTGAGAGGCACCAAGCCATGTCCTGTAGCCACGTGGTGTCTGCACACAGCAGGTTAATACCAGGCTGGGTGCACGTTCTGTTCACAGCCCATAACGCACAAGGGTCGCAGCAGCTCCTCTCAGCACCGTTTGCCCATCATTATTTGGTGCCACAGAGGTCTGCAAACTTATTTTTAAATCCTTTCTTAGGATTATTTCAAGGAACAGCTGGGCCTAAAGTTCTAAAATAGGGAAAGCTGAGAAGGGCAGTGTCAAAAAGGTAGCCCATGGGTTGCTGTCTGTTGGCAGCACAGGTGGAACAATGCTTTTGTTAATACTGCCCGGCGTCCTTTGTTTCCTATTGATGTTTCCAACATGTGAAGAACAAAGACTAGTGTTGTCTTTTCCAGGGCTGGTCTGATCTATTTTGTGTAGAAATAACAAGTCTATTTCCAGGTACAGTTCCTTCTCCTGTTTATTGTTTCGGCCCTTAGGATGTGCACATCATGGGTGGTTTCTGGCTTTGGTTTACAGCTACAATGCATAAAACATAGATAGTCACAATGTCTCTGTAAACCATAAAAACACCCAGGAGAGATGCAGAAAGAGGTTTTTTAGAAGTTATCTAACAATGATCATTATTAATGATCACAGTTCTGCAATCAGTAGTATGTATTCTTAGCCCAGCCTTTGGTTCTGTGCTTTTGCTTGGTGTATGTCGTTGGTTTGAAAGATCCTCCTCAATGAATAAGGCTGGCTGTGGAAGAAAGGACCCATAGCCAAGGGAAGAGAGCTGTCCAGTGCTTGATTCTTGGGAGGTTGTTCAGTTCCTTGTCTTGCCATAGACTTTTTGTTTGACCTTGAACAAGGCATTTGCTCTGACAGGACAGTGAAATGGAGAGGCTCTTAGGTGGCTCATGGAGTTTGAGGCACCACAACGGTAGGGCCTGTCAGTGTGATTGATTAGGGAGGATACCAGAGGCCAGCCTTTGGCTTGCTGAGGGTGCCTTTTGACAAAGCTGTAGATAACTCACCCCCTGCTGTGTGCTTTGCTCTGCATTCATGTTAGATGTGCTGATGATGAGAACTACAGTTCTTCACACAACGCAAAATCTGGGAGACTGAACTGGATGAAGGCCACTGAGTGAATGTCACGGTTATTACTGTAAACTGCATCATGTAGGAACCAACCCATCCGTGCTTATCTGGGCACCACAAAAACTGTAGGGTGCCAGTCACCAGGAAAGGTACAGCCCTTGTTCCAAGGTAAATCACAGAATCAGAAGGTTGGAAAAGACCTTTGAAGATCATCAAGTCCAACCAATCCCATCCTAAGCTAAACCAGATCCCTGAGTACCTCATCTACCCTTTTTCTGAACACATCCAGGGAAGGTGACTCAGCCCCTCCCTGGGCAGCCTGTGCCAGGCCCTGACAACTCTTTCAGTAAAAATTTTTTTCTAATGTCTAATCTAAACCTGCCCTGGCTCAGCTTGAGCCCATTGCCCCTTGTCCCATCTCCTGTCCCCTGGCTGAAGAGACCATTGCCCACCTCTCCACAACCTCCCTTCAGATAGTTGTAGTTCAGGTGATAAGGTCTCCCCTCAGCCTCCTCTTCTCCAAAATCAGCCCCCATCTACTGCAGAATCAAAGCTGCTGAGTCTGGCAGTTACCAAAAGAGGTTAAAAGATATCCATGCCCCACAGAAAATAATGAGGCTGTGTTCTTCCATTTGCTATTAGATGGGCACTTAAACTGTCCCACTGTCACTTGTAACACTGATCAGCATCATTACCGATAGCCTCAGTCAGTCATGATAGTAAGTCGAGTCAATCATGATATTAAGTCTTATCCCAGTGACCCCAGGCAACCACAGCTCGTGCAGCCCAGCAGCAGGGTTTCTGCTCACCTCACTCACACCTGATGTGTACAGGCAAGAAATTGTGGGTGCTGCTGCCATTTCATAGCCTGTTCTGTCTGCATAAAAAGACTCTGCTCTCCAGGATTTTCAGCCTGACACTTCACATTGCCCTCTTTCAGACAGTAGATATGCTATGTTTTTATTTTAGAAAAGCTAATTAACTTTGCATAGACTTTGAAATAATCAAGAGAGTTCTAAAGATCATAGAATCATAGAATGGCATGGGTTGGAAGGGACCCCAAGGATCACAGAGCTCCAACCCCCCTGCCACAGGCAGGGCCACCAGCCTCAGGCCTGGAGCAACACAAGGTTGCCCAGGGCCCCATCCAACCTGGCCTTGAACACCCCCAGGGATGAGGCAAGATGGAAGAAACCTACCTTCCAGTTCCACAAAGTTACCAGTTGCAATGCACAGAAACAGAAGATGGTTGTTCATTATTTTATAACTAAGCTTTATCTCTCTAAAAGCAAGGGGTGTTTCTCTCTGCAGGAGACATGAAAGATCATAGAATCACAGAGCTGTAGGGGTTGGAAGCGACCTCGAGAGATCATGGGGTCCAACCCCCCTGCCAAAGCAGCTCCCTAGGACACATCACTCAGATAGGCATCCAGATGGGTCTTGAATCTCTCAGAGATGGAGACTCCACCACCTCCCTGGGCAGCCTATTCCAGTTCCAGTGGACAGGTCTCTCTGGTCTTTCTCATTTCCCATACTTGGCGTATCACTGTAGTGTCAGAACACCATACACAGCCCCGCTAGTATCTCTAATGCTTAGGATTGTTTTGCATCCTCTTCCTGTAGGTAGGAATTGAGTGATTTAAAGGTTGCTTTTTTTTAAGTACGACTGACTTAAATCATCATACGATCACTGTATAATTAGTCATATTTTTTGTATTGAAACAGTTCTAGTGATTATGATCTAAAAATATGATGATACGCAGAAAAAGGTTATAAATTCATCATGTATTGTAAAGAAATCTGCCTCCTTCCCATAGCTTGATGTTATGAATGGTTATGGATAATACTGCTAATGTTATTTAAGCAAAGAATCAGAAATTAGTTATTAATGCAACTTTACCCTGCATCAGTGGGAGAAGCATTAGTGCATCATCTTTCTTTAATTGACAGTGAAAAGCCTTGCTATCTAAATCAAAAGGAAGTAATCTCTTTATATCTTCTATAAGGGTGCCTTCATATGGATAATTTTGCATCCTTTCTAGCTTTTCTGAGATTTCTGTACCTCCTTGTTCAAAACCAAGAAATTTTGTACCACAAAACGTGATCGCCAAGTATACTTCTCTCATATGGTCATGGCTAGAAAGTACACCCTGGTCTTGCCCTTTAAGTATAAAATTTTAAAAGGAACCTTATTTATATGGCAAGTAATGGACTATTTCTCTATTATATATTATTTTTTAAGCTTGATCTTTCAACAGCCCAATCTTATTTTCCATAGCAGTTCCTGGAGAGCAGAGAGGTCGCCCTGTCTTGCCTTGGATTAAATCTGTTGTTGGGAGCACTCCATTGCCTGGACTGAACAGGACAATCACCCTCCTACTGAGCATCTGCTTGTGCTGCACAAACACTGCTCTTAATCATAATGGCCCCAATCCTATTTATTTGGTCCAGTATCAATTTAACTTGGGATTTATTCCACCTGTTTCTTATTTTCATGTTTAGCTACTTGAGACTATTCAAAGCAGGGGAAGAATTTATCCACATTTACAGACCAGTTTCATGGCTATTTTTCAAAAAACAGATATGCTCCACTGTGGATACAGATAGTTTAAAATAGATTCTGCATCAGGATTTCCTTTCTAAACATCAGTTCCCATCATGTGCAAAAATGAGAACTTCTCAATTCTGATTATAAAAAAAGACTTTTTTCTATAAAAAAGCAGATTACTGGACAACTTCCCCTCCAGCACATCTCTTTACATAGTTAATCCACATACTCTCACCTCCACAGGACCCCAGAAAGATTCTGTTTTTCTAGGTGTGGTTTAAACAGCATGAGTGACCTGATGTGCCTTTGTGGCTGCTGGTCCATAGAAGGTCCTGCAGGTCAGGTTATTCCCAGACTTCTCAAGGGATCCAAGCCAATACAAGTGGGACATCTCTGACTTCTGCCATTAATGCAGGAGAGGACTGATTCCTTCTCAGAAAGAAATACCTGTATCAGCAGTAGAGAATTACAGCAGCATTATGGTATCAACCAAAACGAAAGCCTAGCTACTCCAGGAAATCCTTTCAGCAGTGCGTAAGGGTTACAACCAAAAGGTACTTGTGAAGTATAGAGGAGTTATATGGCACAGCAAGTCTTGACTACATAAAGCAGTAATGATTTTATTCAGGCTGGCTAATGACACCCTTTTTGTCTTTGAAAACATTTTAAATCCTAATGTTGACAGGCATAGGTGAAAAAGCTGCCCCAAATAAAACAGAAGGATGTATTTCTTAATTCAGATGTAATCAAAGATAAAAATAAAGCAATGGAGTCTTCATTGAAGTGAAACATCCGTGCTCCACAAAGATAGAGAAGCACATGGTGAGCAGAAATGCTGCTTCCTGTAGTTCTGCTCTATCCAGAGTCAGGATTCGACCTGCTGGGCACCTACCAGCATGCAGAGGTGTCTGCAGCGAGCGTTTGAGCCCGTGGTACACTGTGGTGCTCCATAGTGAAACCACACGGAAAAAACCAAATGGGATTTGTGCTCCTCTCTGCCTTACTCTCCTTGTTCCCTCTTCCCAGTGAGTTTGAAGGGATGCTCCAGTCTTACTGTAGTCCCTCATTCTGCTTTCCCATGTCCTTAATGCGATGTAACATTCACAGCGTGTCACCTCTGCAGTTGGATTGAACATCTGTTTACTGTGACCTACACCTGCCCTGCAGTTGTACGCTGACAGTAGCAGTGGCTGGGAACTGTTGGTTCGGTGTGGTTGTTTTTAGGGGCAGTGGCTGTAAGCTGGAGCACAGGAAGTTCCTCACCAACATGGGGAAGAACTTTTCCCCAGTGAGGGTGAGGGAGCCCTGGGACAGGCTGCCCAGGGGGTGTGGAGTCTCCTTCTCTGGAGATATTCAAGACCCGTCTGGACGCCTATCTGAGTGATATGTCCTGGGGAGCTGCTTTGGCAGGGGGGTTGGACCCGATGATCTCTTGAGGTCCCTTCCAACCCCTAAGATTCTGTGATTCTGTGAAACTGATTCAAGTTTGGAGTAGATCTCTTTCATGCAGTAATCTTAACAAAGAAATGCAGTGGATGTAAATCTGTAGAAAGCAAGCAGTATGTGCCCACACAGAAAAGTCCAACTGCAGTAAGCAGCAGCACAGACAGCATATGGCCCTGCTTACATACACAAAATTACCAGTATGAAATCCAATTAGGAAGGTGGAGATCATAATCATCATATTAAACAGCAATTTCCAGAGTATATAACTCAAGACTTCGGCATTTCCTCCCCAGGCTGAATGATGCTGAATTGTTAGATTTATCTTGTTCCCTTGGTTTCTGATAATGTGATTGTGGTGAAAGGTCAAGAGGGAGCATAAAGCCAGGGTAGGAGTGATAGGCATTTTGGCAGAGCTTTCACTAGCCTGTACGGCAGGGTGCAAGCTCCAGGAGAGCTTTACTGCTTAGAGGGATTGTGAACAAAGGAATTCCCTAAGCAGTGTCTCCTGCTTTTGTGCAGTCACAGAGCCAGCTGTGAATGGGAAAATGTCAAGGGAATTTCTGTTGCAAACATATGTGTGGAGGGAAAGCATGATTTCAAGCTCCTCATGCACCACTAGTCTAACAAGGGCTACCCAACAGTGCTCATGACATGCGTGAGGTTAGACTGATACACCCTGAGGATCTGGATCTGTGTTTGTATTTCTCTGTGAGTATCCTTGCTGCACATGGTCAAATATCTTACCTTCCTAATAAGTAAAAGGAAACAGTTACACTGTTGAAAGCTCACCTGTTGAAAGGGGTGTCCTGGCCTGTTCTCACTTTTTGGCTGCGCACTGAAGTAATTCACAAAGAAACCAAATCTGTCTGGCAGGCACCAGTCATACTCTGCAGTAACCACCCATTAACGCCTGGACTGCACTCTGCAAACCTTTGCACAACAGCCCTTACATCCACGGGCTTCCTGGTGTCAGTAAAACACTTAGCTGTGATGGGAATTGTGCCGTGCCATACAGCTGAGGAAGAGGTGCTGGTACCAGCTGCCCTGCACAACAGGAGTGCTGAACCTCAGCCAGGGAAACTGTTACGTACCCCTACTCGTTACTTTTCCAATGTGAACCAAATTAATTAACCAAACCTTGGGATTACATTTCTGCCTTTTCCAGGGATGTGATTAAGCTCTAATAAAAAAAACATTTAAACTGCTAAACAGAGTTTTAGAGAGCTCTAATCCCCTCAAAGACATTTTTCAGCCGGGTTAATGACTGCTAGCTGAAATGTTTCGTGTTTAATGAGTTTGTCCAAAAACTTAGAGAAGGTGCCTGGTGCCTTGGTTCAGACATGTTGTACTGCAGCTGAATTTGTTTTTACAGGTTGAACAAATATACTTGTCACTTTTAAATAAAACCTTTTCATGATTTGACAAGTTGTTTTGGTAACAAATTGTATCAACTCAATGTATGTAGAACTAGTGTTTTCTTTAGACCCCAAGTACACACTCATCACTTATGATGGAATTTTGATAATATAGGAATTTTTTATAACTGCTGTAACTTTGTGAAACATCAGGTGCTGACTAACTTCCTCAAACAAACTCAGGATATGAAGAAGAGTTGAATTCTACCATGACATTTGGAACAGCTTGACAAGGATGTCATGCTGTGAAGGCAGGGGTAATAAACAGAGCAGTAATAATTAAGGAAATGAGTGTGTAAGGAAAATAGTGCTTTTGCTTGGAATAGGATGTTTTAGTGTTTCAGGCCAAGGCTTGTCATGCCTTGCAGTAATCATGGTACTGTGGATTTTTCAAATTTGTAATTCTACTTATTATTCTCTTCCCTTTCTGTAGGTTGCTGATTTCTAGTCTGGTTGATAAATTGTTCTTTTAAAATGTAGTATTTTAATAGTGAAACTCATAAATAAATGCAACATTTTCATTTGCATTTTGAATAGAAGGAGAATAAAAATCAGGCTTCCAGCTCAGGTGAAGAACGAGAGAACTCACATGGCTTTTGTTACCTGATGACAGGTACAGACCTGGCCAAAGGAAATCACAGTTCTGGCTGATAGATGCAGCAGGTGTAAGTGCCAGTTGGATGGTTTCCACATCAACCATAACTTTGAAGTTTGTGAGTGCTAAAACTCAGCTGTAAAACTGCACTGCTGGCTGTGTAAGTCAGAGAGCTCTGGTGCTGGGTGGGGAACTGGGCAGAGGTGGGAGAGCCTGGTGTACATAAGAGACCCCCAGCTAATGCTGATTCTGATCTTGCATTAATGATCTTTCACTCCCTCCATTTACAGGCAGGTTCTGCTTCTGGAATTGGTTCTGGACAGGAGAAAAAAGAGGATGGGGAGTCCCTCATCATATGACACATTATATGGCACTGACGACTAGGGCCATGCGAATGACACTTCTTGTTACTGTCCAGCTGGGATCATCTAACAAGGAACCACATTCAAGTTTTGAAACTAAGTTCCTGAAATACTAAGTCCATGTTTTTTCACAACTATGTTTTGAAGGCCTGCAGGTCCCCCATGCAGCAGACTAATTTATAGATGATCTTGAACTAACAGTAGCATATCCCCATTGCAAGAATTATTTTGATAATAATTGCTATCGTTTGTGGCCAACAAATTTGAAATAAAACTACCAACTAGTATACTTTAAAGCTGCTTAGGTAACCAGAATGAACCAAAAAGCCAGCCAAGATGATGTGGGTAAAGCTTTCAGCCATCAGCAAGGTTGGGATAAGATAGAATATCTCAAGGCATAGCATTTTGTTTTGTGTTTGTCAACGTTGGACTGTTTTCTGTGATTCTACCACTTTCCTCTGCCTTTAGCCAAATGAACAAGCAGATACCACTGTTCCTAAGCAAATGAAACAAACCAGATTTATCTCTATGGAAGAGGATATGTTCTGCTGAGCCAGGACATCTTGCTGCTTTGTTTTCATTTATAAAGAGTAAATGTGACTCTCAGCATGTGGGCTCTTTAGGACTCTGTCAGCTAAATGGAGATACTCCTCATGCTTTGTCGTTAACAGTGAGCGAGGCACAAGAAGCTCAGTACTCCTGGATGGTTGAAGTCTGGAAGAGCAGCGTCAGTGGAGCAGCACAGCCGGAGCCATGTCTCTGCCCTTCCGGAAAGAGCTGGAGAAATACAAGAATATCAACGAAGATGAAATACTCAGCAAACTCTCAGAGGATGAACTGAAACAGCTAGAGCATGTCCTCGATGACCTTGATCCTGAGGTTAGTAATGGGCCAGGGGGATCATAGTTCAAAAGCTGCCTGTTGTAAATGCCACATGCAGCAGCATTTTACATTTGTATTCTGTCAGAGGCATTGTATCCTAAAGGATGAGCAGCTCAGCTGGGGACATTTCTGCTGTGATGCACTTCTTGCTTTTGTACAAGGCCCCGTGCCCTTTCTCTCTTCCTTGTGTGTTTAGACCCGAGCTTGTCTGCAATCTAAATCTTTAATCATGTTTGTACACTGCAGCACGATGAGAAGCTTTTTATGGCTGCTACTTCTGAGCGCCCCAGTAAACAAACAAACATAATGCCTGTGTCTGTGAAGATCAGATCTTGTCAACTTCTGAAATCCGCTGACTGTGTCATTCAGCACAGATATTTTGAGCTGAAGAGAATATATTTAGGCATGATTAAGAAAAATAAGATTCAGCTACACGACTGTCATTTTCTAGAGAGCAAGGAGGATTTGGATGTTTGAACACTTTGTCACAAAGAATTCCAAGATCTCTGGCCTGGGAACCACTCAGTCCTACAGTAACAAGGTTCCAGGCGTGCTGGTTGAGAACTCTGACTGTACCTACCCCAAAAGCTTCCAAACTAGTGTAGGAGCTTGAAAATTAGCAGATGAAATTGTTGACTGTGGAGACAACATAAATTTGAAAAATCACAATAAATTAAAGGTTCTAGTTGCACAGCATAAATTTATCTGGAAATTAAGGGTGGGCTTTACTGTTCTCTCCATCCATGCTGCCACTTCCATCACGACTGCCACTCCTACAGTGCATTTTCTGGTATTTTGAAGTGTCTGGCATCAAAAATAGAGACAGAGAACATACCCCTCTCCCCCAACAAAACAAAAAAGTAGGTCACATGCACTGCAGAGTCCATACACCTCTATTCCTTTCTGGGATTTCCTGGATGGAGATGTGGGACCTTTGTGCATCTTCCTGTATTACAGGATGCAGATGCTCCAACAGATATGTGTTTAAAGTTTCATCTGCTTGCATCCTGCATACTCTAAATAGCTGAAGTCCACATAATCCACCGATTACTTTCTATGCATGCCATTCATTTCTGAAGTCCAGGAGACATCTGCATTACAATGAAAGGAATTTTTGAAAAATGAAAATTGAGAGAAAAGTGGGGAGGAAAAAGAGCAAACAAAGAGAAGAAAATGTATGATCTCATCACCGGCTGGGTGGATGGAGGGAGAGCAGTAGATGTCACCTTCCTTGACTGCAGCAAGGCTTTCGATACTGCCTCCCATGACATCCTGATAGCAAAGCTAAGAGAGCATGGGATAGATGAGTGGACAGTGAGGTGGGTTGAGAACTGGCTGTGGGACCGAGCTCAGAGGATCGTGATCAGTGGAGCAGAATCTGACTGGAGGCCTGTGACTAGTGGTGTTCCCCAAGGCTCAGTGCTGGGTCCAGTCCTGTTCAATATCTTCACTGACACCTTGATGAGGGAACAGCACCCACCCTCAGCAAGTGCCAATGATACAAAGCTGGGAGGGGTGGCTGACAGGCAGGACACTGCGCTGCCATCCAGAGACCTGGCCAGGCTGGAGAGCTGGGCAGGGAGAAATCTAATGAAGTTCAACAAAAGCAAGTGTAAAGTCTGGCACCTGGGGAGGAAAAACCACATGTATCAGTACAGGCTGGGAGTGAGCTGCTGGAGAAGAGCTCTGTGGAGAAGGACCTGGGGGTCCTGGTGGGTGACAGGGTGGCCATGAGCCAGCAGTGTGCCCTGGGGGCTGAGAGAGACAATGGGATCCTGGGGGGCATCAGGAGGAGTGTGGCCAGCAGGTTGAAGGAGGTGATCCTCCCCCTCTACTCTGCCCTGGTCAGGCCCCACCTGGAGTGTTGTGTCCAGTGCTGGGCTCCCTGGTGTAGAAAGGACAGGGATCTCCTGGAGAGAGTCCAGAGAAGGGCTATGAAGATGATTAAGGGCCTGGAGCATCTCCCCTATGAGGAGAGGCTGAATAAGCTGGGACTGTTCAGTCTAGAGAAAAGAAGATTAAGGGGAGACCTAATTGGTGTTTACAATTATCTTAAGCATGGGATGCAGGGCAAGTTAGCCAGCCCCTTTTCAGTGTCTGTGGGGACAGGACAAGGGGCAATGGCTGCAAATTGGAGCACAGGAAGTTCCACACCAACATGGGGAGGAACTTTTCCCCAGTGAGGGTGAGGGAGCCCTGGGACAGGCTGCCCAGGGGGTGTGAAGTCTCCTTCTCTGGAGAGATTCCAGCCCCATCTGGACGCCGACCTGTGCAGTATGAGCTGGGGAGCTGCTTTGGCAGGGGGGTTGGACCCCATGAGCTCTCAAGGTCCCTTCCAACCCCTGCAATTCTGTGATTCTGTGATTCTGTATAGAAAATTTATCCTGGTGTATTTACCTGCTCTGCAAACTCTGTGGTTATAGTATGTGTAACACAAAGGGCTCTGATCTGATCTGGAAACCTGGAAGACATGCTGTTTCAGTGGTTATGTTCAGGTAACATGTTCTTGGTGTGACCAAAGAGCATGATGTGAAGGACCACACAAAGAATGGTTTCTCTTAAAAACCCACCCATGGCAATGGCATTTGTAACACTGTGGAAATGACCTGGCTCCCTTGACCTGCCTCCCTCTCTTTCACAGAACGCCTTGCTTCCAGCTGGATTTCGGCAAAAGGACCAGACCACTAAACCTGCCACAGGCCCTTTCGACAGAGAACGCCTGCTCTCCTACCTGGAGAAGCAGGCACTGGAGCACAAAGACAGAGAGGACTTCGTACCATTCACAGGGGAAAAGAAAGGTACTGTCCGTCCTCGTGTGGGTGTGGAGTAATGGCCAGCTCAGGAGTCAGCAGCAGAGCTGTTGTAGCAGGGGGTGAAGTGGTGATCTGCCTTTTGCTGCTCTGGAGTTACTATTACCTGTTCAATGAGGCCTTGTGCTGGGTGTGGGAACACATGAACACCAGTCCAGCAAAGGGTTCTATCAACAGGTCAGCAAATGCCTCCTCTGTGGTCAGGGATGGACAGAGATGGCCTCACTAACCTCACTGAGACAACAGCCACGTCACGCATTAGGCCCATGCTAGGTGCTGTAGTGGGGGAGGTGTTCAAGAGGAAATGTATTAAATGCCTAAGTAAGTATTGCCTACAGTTGCTGTTATAGCTCAGGGAATAACTACAAAAAATGTTTTTCCATTTGTTTACTAGCACATCTGGCAATGCTATTCATGCAGATAGCTTCTCTGCTTCCCTTTGTCCTACAGCTACAGAGAAAAAAGGGAGAAAGAAGAAAACATAATTCTAATCATTCAAACATTGGTAGGATAACCTTAGGGCAGGAGCAGTCATATTTTTAAGCAGTGTTCCTTTAGCACCACTGTCTCAGTTTCCTCATTTAGATACAGTGGATAAAAACACTACTTCAGGCTGCCTCTTAAGCACATCCTATGTCTGGGCCTGTTTCTGGCCACCGAGATACCCTGCCCGTATTACCATGGGACCTGGGCAAGGGAAAGCAGGTATTTCTGGACAGTCAGAGGCAGCAGTGTTACTCAGTGTATCACTGCCACAGATACAAAACGTTATTTGCAGGCCAAGAATTGTTACTATCATTCCATTATGTTCTCAGTCTTTGAGACAATTGTTTTAGACAAATGAGAGGTTTTTCAGCTGGATCTGACTGATGTGTTGTTCTATCATGTGGTGTAGTCTTTACCCCACTTTTCCCTTGTAACTTGTGCTTACTGCTATTCACAGGGCTGACTCTGAGCCCAGTGACACGCAGTGACACTGCAGTGATCCTGCTGGTAGCAGGACTGATCAAGCACGTTCTGTACTGACAGGAAAATGGTTTATTGTAGTATGGATTTATTGCCAATTGTTTCGAGTCTCCCACACCCCGCTGCGTTAGTGTGGTACAAGTTACTGCTTGCAGGTCTCTGCATATTTCTACCAACACCTTCTGTCAGGTCTCACCTTACTGATACTTGCTGACTTAGGGCTAAGAAAGACTTTGGATTTTGCACTGCAGTCAAGTCTGAGGTCTCACACATTCCTGAAACGTAAGTGTCACAACACAAAACCCAGCGGAGCATGGAATCACATATACCCATAGGATTGGCACTCTGTCTGTGCATAACTAACCCCTGTACTGTCCTTGGCACTGTTACTGTATGTACCGACCTGTTTATTCTACTTCAGCTTTCTTTTGATGAAATAAAAGCAGTTTTATTCCTATGTTAGCTTCCAGACACACTTAATGTGCTTATTAGTGCTGCTCAGTAATTCCTGATGTATCTCTGGTGTGGAAATACCACTGCTTTACAAACACAAATAACCACACACATTGCTCCCCTCAGCACAGAGTGAATTCATGCTAGCATTTAAAGCTGTTCTCAATTTGGTGTTTGATTCACTGTGATCATTTACTCCAGAATTACAATTTCAAGAACTCTTACAAGGATGACAGCATTTCAGGCTCAGGGAATTAGTCCCTTGGTTTCTCCTGTCCCATGTACAAAACCACGTGTTCTGTGATTTCTGTAGACATTTGACAATTACAATCTAAACACAAAGAATTCTACTAAATTTTCTTTGAAGTCAAAGGCCAAATGCCATGAAAACACCTTTTCTTTGTTAATGTTAGAAATAGCTAAATTAAGCTGAGATCTGTACACCTGATGAGCTCCAGTGCCTTGAAAATTGAGAACTGGATGAACACCACGATGTCATTTCTGTGCTGCTCTGAGGAACCTGGCCCTGAGAAAGAATCTGTTCATTTTGAGCTCAATCCCATATTGGTGGTACCTGTCTCTCTCTTCTGCCCCTGGTGTGGCTGGAGGGGTCCTACTGAAAGACAACCAAACCAAGTGCTGGGCTTCTCTGCCTCCTTCCCCCTTGCTCCACACTGCAAAGCACAAAATCTGAGCCTTATAAAACATGATGGAGATCTCCATCTGCCAAATGTACTGAAATCTTTCTATGAATTGTATGATAAGTCTGCTAATTGGGTGAATCTGGTGAAACACGATGAGTGTCACGTAAAGGCCATGTGTGGCTGGCTCCAGATCTTAGAATCCGTGCTTGTAACTGCAGCATTAATTATTCTGACAGACTGGATTGAAGAGGCAATAACAGGATGACTGTATTGCAATATTAATGGCTTGACTTTCATTTATACAGAGATACTGTCCGTGTGAAGAAATAAAGCAATCCTGCAAAGACATTTCCAAGATACGATGATGTGTGCTAGGCTTAAAGTCACTTTAATTAGAGAATAATTAGTATTATTCCAAAGCTTAGTAATTAGCCAGGATAAATAATTTACATTTCTAAAAGGTGTCCTGAAAGAAACTAAAGAAGAGTATCTCTTGAGGCTTATTCCTCACCTTCTGCATGTGATGGTCTCTAAGGTGTATTTACAGATTGGTAAATATTTATATGATTATATTGTATCAGTGCCTCTTAGATGATTTCTTTACATTCTAGCAGCACCAAAACGTAGCCATACTGTAAATAGTCCCCAATTGATTTTACACTAATTCTGCTAGTTAAAAATTAAGTTCTCAGGCAGCTCCAAAACGCTTCCAGTCGTGTGTAATTAGAAATGGGAGGTGTTGATGCCAGTGTACCATTTGGCACTATTTGCCACCTGAGAATATTTGTGTATCTGGAGGATTAGAATATGTCAAGTATCATTTAAGCTTTTGCCATTGTTTTGTGCTTTGATATTTTTCTGTCACTGGGAAAGGGTTTATTTCTTCAGATTTGGAAGTGGGAAGCTTCTCCCAAATGTCGAGTGACATTTCTACCAGTTCCTATGCCTATCATGCAAAGCTGATACTGACTTGAAAATTCAGCAATGAACTGAAAAGAAGGAGGAATTTAAAATATGCTCCTTCCAGAACAGTCCATGATACATCATTATTCTTTATCTAGTGTCTCTGCCTCTTTTTGTGTTGGTGTTTTATTGGAGAGTTCTTAACTAAAAAGCAATGCTGAACAGCTGCTGAAGGACAGAGTTCAGTTGCCCACGCTGGTCTCCATATGCCAAACACAACCATCAGGTTTTGATGTTACTAGAAAAGAAGTCAAAAGAAATGTCAGAGCTGCCAGGGGTATTCAGAGTGGTTAAAGCTTGGGAAGTGTTCCTGCAAGCTCAAGGCAGGGGCTGGCATTGTGGGGAGGTCCCTTGGTTTGGATTGCAGTCGTGGTTTTGGGAGGTTGGAAGCGTTGGGCAGAATCAATCAAACATGTCACACGTGTTTGGGTTTTGAGCTGCTGCCATATTCCAGCCTGGTAACGTTCTCCATTAATTGCTGTACAGAAAGACGTTTCTAAGCCCCTGTGGGATCGCTCTGAAATGTCAGTGAAAACCCAGTTTCTGGGCTGAGCTGAGGCCTGAGAGGCGCACACCCAAACTGGCCACCAAGCAGCTTCCCTCTCCCCTCCCACATCCTCCCTCCCACAAGTCCAGGGTGGGTGCCTGGTTTGACTGTCCCCATGGTGAGCGCTGGCTCCCGTTGTGGTATGCAAACAAGGTGGTGGCTTTCAGGACCTTTGTTCCACACAGCTCTGAATCAGCCGTTCCCACAAGCAGAGGGGTCCTTACTAGTGAGCGGTGGAGGTGTAGGGAGTCAGGGCTGATAACTGTAACCATAGTGATTGGCAGTTTGTGTTGGTTTATGTATTTTTGGATTAGTTCCTACTTAGATATTCTAAAAATCCTTCCACAGAACCTGCTGAACTACAGCAGTTACTTCAGCTGACCCACTGCATTTAACACATACCACTGGGACAGCCGGATATCCTGCTCGGACCACTGTGATGCCTCTTCTGTGTCATCTGCAAGTTCATGAAAGGTCCAGAAATAAGAAGAAAGGGTGGAGAAATTAAGAGGGCAGTGCAGGCACAAAGTACTGAAGAACAGTATCAGTGGTGTGTGTTTTCTCTAAGTGAATGCGGTACATCCATCTGATCTCTGTTAAGATCCAAGTACTACTGTGATACAAACAATTAGCAGCAGTGCTGTTTCTGCTGTGTTGCAGTGGTTCTTTTAAGGACATGGTATTAATGAAGCATAATTGAAAAAAGTCCTGTTGTGCAACATCTGAAGATAGGAAATGTTGGCTGTGTCATTTTTAAACGCCGTAAGGATTGCTGTTTCCACCCGTCACCACTAGCCCTCTTTTCTGCAAGGCCTTCCACTCCTTGCCAAACCATTTCATTTTGGATCCAATTCAGTTCTTGTCAGAGTGGTGGAAAAACTCCAGTGGATTGGGCTATTATTATTATTTGTGGCTGGAAAGGGAAGAGGAACACGCTTGTATGTGATTAAACGCTAACGTTTTTAGCCAACTGATAGAAGGGAAAAGAAAGAAAATAAGGATGATTAAACTGGAGAAACTTTGGCCAAAGCCCCACTTCCAGTTGCTCTGGCACACACCATCTATCTTGCACGTTGTGCTGTGCCAAGCAGAGTATCAACACACAGCACTAGTAATAACGACAGTCATTTTC
Source organism: Laterallus jamaicensis coturniculus (assembly GCA_022605575.1). Lineage (NCBI taxonomy): Eukaryota > Metazoa > Chordata > Aves > Gruiformes > Rallidae > Laterallus > Laterallus jamaicensis. The sequence continues at coordinate 15,462,275 of JAKCOX010000018.1, forward strand.
AGAAGGTCAGAGCATTCAAGCAGATGCTAATGAGTTCCAATTGCAGTTTCTCTAACAGGCTCCATATAAAAAGTGAGGCATTGGTTTAGAGACAAGGAATCTTTGTTGGAATCTGTCTTTTTACCCCAATGCTAACACGGTTTGTTTAAAGTTTTGCCACCTTCTTCCTGTTCTTCAAGTCCTAACTTCAGAACTGATGTTTTCCTCCTGAAGCACTGAAGCTGCTGCAGTTGCTGACAGTAAAGCCTCTAGCCAGTGCCTTTCACCGCTTGCTTTTCTAAGACCCTGTTTTAGTTGCTCATGACTTTGCCAAACACACAGAGTTCACAGTGAAATTTCCCATGCAGAGAGTCTGCCTCGAGCTGAATTTTTGGAAAGTGTCAGCAAGAAGGACTCAGCTGTTTCCAAGAATGAGATTAGGAGAAAACACATTGTTTTAGCCATCTAAAGTAAATTTTTCCAGCTGTTTTTTTTATGAGCTGCAGTTTCTCTGTGCTTTGAAGAGGGGACTTGAAACGTATGCCTTCTGCGAACCCCAGGGAAATACCCTTGAATTCGGCATCTTCAGAACATCCATTTCTCATCCATGTAGTTTGTCACTGTGTTCTCCAAACATTCCCCTGCAGTGAGTGTTGGTTCTGTCCTCAGAGGTTCTGACAGCACAGCAGCGCCCGGAGAGACCCTGCGCGGGCGGCTGGCGGGTGCCTGGGCTGTGACACTGCTCATCTGAGGGGCCGCTGCCCCACCAGAACCAGGGCAGGGGGCTCTCGCCTCTCTGACTGCGTTCCCCTCACTGCCTGAGGGCACTGTCAAGGAAGAAGAGTGAGCAGCCAGCAGAGAGGCTAATGGAGAGACAGGAGGGACTAGTTTCCCAGGAGCTCTGTGAATATGTTCCCGATGAAGGACTGGATGGAGTGGCCCTGGGAAAGTGAGCTGTAGCAGAAGAGAGCAGTGGTAAGGAGGAGAGGGCAGAGGGAAAGGAGGTGGTGGAAAGGGTCAGGATTCAAAGATGTGCAGGACCAGGAGACATAGGGTGTGGGGACATGGTAAGGAAGAGAGGGCAGAGGGAAAGGAGGTGGTGGAAAGGGTCAGGATTCAAAGATGTGCAGGACCAGGAGACACAGGGTGTGGGGATGTGGCACTTGGGGCATGATGTAGGAGACATTGTGGTCTTGGGTAGATGGTTGGACTTGATGATACTACAGATCTTTTCCAGCCTCAGAGATTCTGTGATTGAATGATAAGGTGCAGGGGCAGTAAGGAAAGGAACAGAGGAGAAGGATCGGTGAGATGGGAGAAAAGAGGCCAGAGAGGAACAGAACCAGTGTGGCATCTAGCTTTGTCTAAGTTGCAGGGTGATGTCCCTGAAAACCTGAAACCCAGCAGCACAGCTTGGCTCTCCTCCTCCTCTGCTGCCATTCCATGTCAGACAGAAGAAAGAGCTTTCTGCTGCTGTTGGTGAAGCAGGTTAATCCAGGTGGCTCTGCAGAGGACTGCTGTAGGACTAACAGGCATCCTAACCGTTGTCGTAATCTCTGTGAGGGTGTGATGAAGTTCTGGGCTTACTTTTAAAGTTCTGGGCTTACTTTAAATCTTTTAAAGATTATAGGTTAGCTTTTTCTTATTTTCACTTGAGAAAGTACACTTTTCAGAAGAATTCCTTAAAGGGTCTCACTAAGGTGGCAGAATCACAGCACGCTGGTCAAAGATGCTGCAGCAATTAAACTTTGCTCTTTGTGTATATCCACAGTGGTTTAATAACTTTGTAAAGCTTAACTTTGCAACCTTCCTAGTCCATTATCATGATTTTTAAGGCATAGAATATGCAGACACTAATCCAAGAGTAACAGTACAGCAGCAATTGGGATTCTGCACTTTAATTATTACGAGCTTTCAGCTTCACACTTATCTGAACTTGGCCTGTTTTCTTCTTCATAATACAGATTTTTCCTGGTAAGAACTAATGCAGCACCATTTTCATAGAACTCCATAGGGGAGTTTAAGTAAGCTTTGAAAGAAAAGAATAGTGCAAAATGGAAAAAGTGAATCAGGTGCCTGTGATTTATGCAAGGCAGATTTCCAAGATTACTGAATTTCACTTCTAAGGTCAGTGTAGCATTCTGCAATTGAGAATAAACAGGCACTCACTGTAGTCAGAGATTCACTGAAAAGTAAGAAGTAATAAGTGTAACCAGATCTTTTCTTGAAAGTGCAATAATATGAGCTACACTTTATAGGAAAAGTACATTATTCTTTGACAATTAGGGCAAAAAAACACCCCCAAATTAGGTAAGTATCCTTAATAAGACTGATTTTAAATAAAAGGACATTTTAAAAGTTAGTATAAATGGGCTTGTTTCCCCTTGCTCTGTGCTTTGTTGAGCTTTGGCTTGTACAATTTCTGACTTGAGCAAGGTGGGAATAAATACAAAGTATACTAAATAAAAATGATGGCACAAAAGTCTAATGACACAAGAGGACAGGCAGAGAGCAGACACACCAGAAATTATGCTCCAAATGCTGTCAGCTATAAGTAAAGGTGAAATCCTTAAAATGCTTTTTTTTAGAGTGATGTGCTGGTTTTGGCCACACTAGTAAAATCCTAGCAACTATGTGATTAAAATTCCTTCCTCATCCTGCCCTCCTACTCCCTTATATAACCATAAACAAACACAGTTACTTCAGGAGAGAACACTTTTTAAGTAGTTCCCTGCTCAATGAGTACAGTTCCAATGGGTGTGCATATGTGATGTAGTTGTGTAAGGAGGTCAAGTTAGGGATGCATCTCATCTCCTTGCTTTGATGTGGCTTTAATGGGGCATTTGCACAATGCAGGCAATCAGAACTTGCTGAAACCAAGTGGTGAAATTACACCAATGGTTTTCTGACAATATCCAGAGTATTTCCTTTTTTTTTTCCCATGTAACTTGTTTTCTTTTTATCTCTCACTGCATTTCTGTGTGTCTCTGTAGTTCTTTTTACTGAATCCTACCTTTCTCTGGGTTTCAATGGATGATTTTTTTTTTCCCCTGAGCTTCATTTGAGTAAAAGATGAACCATATCATATTTCAGTTTGGGTAGAAGTTTGGCAGTGTATGAAAAGGTATAGGTCTGCTGCTAGGCTGAGCCAGGACAAACCTCTACTCACTGTGCTCGGTCAGAAAGTCCTCAGGCTTATAACAAACTGCCTCAGTTGTCATCCAAGTCACCCCAGGCACTTTGCCCAGTTTGACAGAAAGAAGGGGAGAACTGCATCCACTAACACAGAAAGTTTCATGTTGGGGAAAAAAAAAACCCACTTAGGATTCCAGGTATTTTGGGTTTCTATGCATGTGTAGAGATAAAATTATATTTTAATGACAATAATATATTACTGTGGTACAAGACTGTGGTGCTGTTAACACTGATCTAGCCCCAATATGATGTGTATAAACATTACTTTGTCACTTGGTTTTTCATTGGCAGAAAGATAAGCTATTACTATTAAGACTAACACAGAACATGAGTATATTCTGGAGGTATAATGTAACATGGGCACCATTAATCATACCACAGAGAATGTTATAATAAAGTACCTTCTGAAATACGGTGTGACCGTAAAGAATCCCAAGAGCTGCAGCCTTTCCTCATAAATCTCACTTTAAAATAATAAAACATCACTATTCTTCTGATACTCCTTCCAAATAATAAATTTTAAATTTAAGCTGGACCATTGAAACAAGCAAACTGCAATCCATATTTTATTTTGTCTGTGAATTCCATGATGGCTCTGTATAGTGAAGTTACAATGTACTGAGGGGGGACTAGGAAGGACCTCCTGGACACTTAAACTGTTCTTAAAATACTGACAGAAAAGTTGTGGACAGCCACCTATAAGCACAGGCACAGTTTTACTGTTGGTGGGCAGGTAATGAATTCCTAGCAATGTGCTAAATCACAGAATCACAAGGTTGGAAAAGACCTTTGAAGATCATCAAGTCCAACCAATCCCATCCTAAGCTAAACCAGATCCCTGAGTACCTCATCTACCCTTTTTCTGAACACATCCAGGGCAGGGGACTCAGCCCCTCCCTGGGCAGCCTGTTCCAGCCCTCACAACTCTTTCAGTAAACAATCTTTTTCTAATGTCTAATCTGACCCTGCCCTGGCTCAGCTTGAGCCCATTGCCCCTTGTCCCATCTCCTGTCCCCTGGCTGAAGAGACCATCACCCACCTCTCTGCACCCTCCTGGCAGGGCAGGGGAGGTGGGGAGAAGGTCTCCCCTCAGCCTCCTCTTCTCCAGGCTGAACACCCCCAGCTCCCTCAGCTGCTCCTCAGAGGATTTGCCCTCCAGCCCCTTCCCCAGCCTGGTTGCCCTTCTCTGGAGTCGCTCCAGGACCTCAATGTCCTTCTGATGGTGAGGAGCCCAGAACTGGACCCAGCACTCAAGGTGCAGCCTCACCAATGCCCAGTCCAGGGGCACTATTACTTCCCCAGACCTACTGGCCGCACTGTTTCTGACACAATCAGGATGCCATTGGCCATCTTGGCCACCTGGGCACACTGCTGGCTCATATTCAGCCTGCAGTCACCCAACACCCCCAGGTCCTTCTCTGCCTGACAGCTCTCCAGCCAGTCTCCCCCAGCCTGTAGCGCTGCAGGGGGTTGTTCTGTCCCATGTGCAGCACTCTGACCTTGGCCTTGTTAAACCTCATCCCACTGGTCTCAGCCCATGGGTCCAGTCTGCTCAGATCCCTCTGAAGAGCATCCCTACCCTCAGGCAGATCAACACTTCCTCCTACTTTAGTGTCATCTGCAAACTGACTGAGGGAGCATTCCATCCCTTCATCCAGGGCATTGATAAAGATATTGAACAAAACTGGACCCAAGACTGAGCCCTAAATGCATAAGCTCTTCTAACCTCCACGTGCTATGTATGCTGCAGCCTCTCTTTGCAGGGGAATAATGCAAGAGAATGTTCTCCTCTAGATAGCAGAAGAAAGAATATTTTTAACACACTGCTGGACGCCAGCAAGGCCCACATATATTAAAGATATATATTACCATCTTTGACATGACCTTGCTCCTTTAAATATTTCATATAACCAGTAATAGATTATTTTTTTCTCAAACATTTGCCAAGAATGCTTTAAATGAAACTATCATTGGGAGTCATACACACATTGAAAAAGATGTGGGCTGCCATCCAAGAATTACATATGCCTGAAACAAATGCCTAAAAATTGTATCCCTATATATGAGAACTGTCTGGAAAAAGTATAAGCCTGTCCTGGTTTCCATTACCCTGGATTTCTTGCTGCAAAAGATACTTGGCCTACTCACACCCAAAGTCCACAGAGAAGGACCAACTTTAATGAATACCTATTGTGTCCAGGTTTCATGCAACTCGAGGCCCCCTGTCCCCTCACAGCATTATATGTGAAAGTACAGACTTCTGTCAGCGTTTGCTAACAGTCAGGCTGGGGGTTGGGTCTGTGAAACAGCCCCTCTTGCCTGATGGGGATGTCTGTGCAGGCTGTGGCTCTGTGGAGTGCAGCTGTTAGGGGATGGTATTATCAGTCAGGATTAAAGATAAGCAGGATTCCCTTGAGATCTCCAACAACCTACTGATTACTTGAAACTCATGTGGGATCGCCAGTGATGTGAAAGGACAGTATTTTATGAACAGTGCTTCCCACTGTTGAGTGTTTACTCAGATATTCTGATTAAATTTGGTCTTTTAGCTCACACAGTCACTATTTTTTTTCCCTTATGTGTTATCCTCACCAGTCAAATGGGCATCAAGTTCAGTCCTGGTAGTGGCATCTAGAAGCTGCCATCCAACATTTCAGATTAGGTGGCAGAGAAGCTGAAATCTTATCACCTGTCCTGTCAGGAGGCCTGGAGAACGTGACTGATCTGTGTTCACCGAGCGTTTTTAGCCCACACTTCCCCTTGACTTCTGTTTGATGTTGCTGCAATGGTTCTCACTGGTTCATATCACCCACTGCATGGTGAAAGTGAAAATGATTCTTACCTTTGGCCCACAGAGGCTTCTAGAAGCCTCCGCTTAAAAAAATGACTCACTTAAAACATTGCATGGAAAATGAGTCATCATACGACACCACTTTGTCTTTCTGCATAACCTTCTGTCCAGTTTTGTACTCAGAAATTATTTAGCATTAGTCCAAAGATCTCTAGAGTAAATAACCTGAATCTTGGGTCAATAAATGTCACCAGAGATTCGGAAATTTCCATTAAATTGGGGTTTTTTTTCTGAGCTTATTTGGTAACTTCAGTCATGGAAGCTGACTATGGAAATTACAGTATGTAAAGTTGTATGGAAGAGATGAATGGGTTGCTGGGTATTGTTATGTACATGAAAGTGATGCTTTGCACCATTATGGGGAAAAATAAGCCACAAAAAAAATTGACAGTGTTGAAAAACCAGAGGCAAAACATCTGTAATTAAACACTAAAGATCAAGATTGCATTGATTAATGGTAAACAAGGTAATATCACTAATACAGTAAAAATTAAGCTATTTTGGAGACCTAAAGCCACAGACTGTGTTTCAAGCATTACATCTAGAGTCTGAAAAGCTGCACAAAAAGACAATATGAAGTTGACATTGGGCTGGAACTACCTGCATCCAGAGGTCATCACAGCTTCATTACAACGGGATTAACTAAAGCCTGCTTGAGAAGTAGCAGTTAGGGACAAGGTGAGGGGAACTATTCTGCAGTGGACAGTAGAACACAGGAACTCACAGAATGATTGGGGCAATGACAGTCTGCTACATGTGGCATCATCTAATGTGTTACCGACAGCATGGGTTTGGTACGGGAAGCGATGGGTGGGAGAGGAGCCCCAGCAGTGCTGGTGACTGAAGTGCAGCCCCAGCCCTGAATTAAAGGCTCTTGCTCCAAGCATTGCTGTGACATTGTCAGACTGCTGAGGTTATCTGCAATAGCAGGCTGGGGGAGTAGTCAGACTTTTTGTCTGGATTTCTCCTCTCATTGCAGCAGAAGGGCTGATGATCTCAGTCTTGTGGAATATCGCACCTGTGTGTGGAAACACACCTGCTAATCCCAGTGTAACAGCAGGACACAGGGAGAAGCAAATAGGTCAGGAGTCTGTCTTGGGGAACATCTGGTTCAGTTCCGTTCAGACCTTTCAGGCCTGCACAGATGGTGGGGATAAGACTATTTATGTGAATGATCACCAGGAGACACAAAGGGGAAAGATTCCTGGAGAACCTGGGAATTTAACTGAGTTACTGAAAGAGAACAGGTTTGCTGAGGGTTCAGGCTCTTCTGTAAAGTTTGGCAAAGTGAGAGGTTCATGTCTTGGGATGGTTGTAACTGCTTCTGGTACCTCACTTACATGAAAGGATGAGATTTCAGCAGGCTTTTTGTGTAGACCTGATTCTGCCTATTTAAGGCCACAGGAACCTCAGAAAAATCCTAGCTGTGACCGCTACCAAGGACTGATTTTAGCAAGTTTGCTTCCACATTAATAATCCCCAACACAGAGCAGAAGTCTGCACCTTTTATTTTTACACTTCTATTAAGATCCTGGTGTGGAGAACAGCATCAAGAAGAAATTAAAAATGCACTTAATATTTCCAGACAGTTCCATTGTCAGAGAGCTATTTCCCCACTGCCAGGAGGCAGAGGAGATGTTCCAGTAATTCCTTACTCACTGTGGCTTTTTTCTTCTCCTAGGAAAAATATTTATCCCTAAAGAAAAGCCCATAGAAACCCGCACAGAAGAGAAGGTGACGCTGGATCCAGAACTAGAGGAAGCCCTGGCCAGTGCCTCAGATACTGAGCTCTACGACCTTGCAGGTTAGAGAACATATAAGTGTCTCCCTGTACATCCACTGCAGTGCCTGTCTTGTCCACCCAGTTCAGAACGGATCATACCCTTCTCTGGGCTCTGAGGTTCATAGTCTCTCTTTTTGGGCTCTATTTTATTAAAAAATATTGGTGGGAGTATTGCAACTCTATTGACAAATTTTTTTGTTTATTAGGAAAATCTAAATTAAATATTTTAGTAGATTAGATTAATCTGAATATGGATTAGATCAACATTAAACTCAAAATGCTTTTAGGTAGTATATTGTCTTACTGAAGGATATGATCTTCCCATTGTCTTCTGTAATTCTTGGCTGCACCACCCATTTCTAGATGCATTCCTTTTGGCTCTGACTGAAGTGTGGTGTAGCACAGGATTACAATGCAGCTGGTACTTCTCAGGAAATCTGAAGCTCATGGAACGAGGTTCCAAGTTTTGCTCAGCTCTGGTCAGTACCCAGCCATTCAGGACAGAATTTGTAGGCATTGAAATCAAATGAAAATCAGTGAGTAGCTCACCTACTGCCCAGTTCTGAAAACAGTCTGTACCTGCAACCAAAGAGTCATTTGCTTAAAGAACAGAGTGTTTTATGTAAGGGAAAACTGATTATGGAAGTAAAAATGACGTTAAGTTAATAATTAATGCATGATGCTGTAGAATAAAATCCAATCAGATCATTTATGGGAGAAGTATCAGTGAGCACAGCACAGTTGATTCTCTGACACTATGGAAGTTCATCTGCACGAAAGATAACTTTGCAGCTTCTTTTATGGAGTTTTGGTTTCTCTTGTCATTTCCCTCCTGACAGTTTATATCCTCACTATTTATTTTAAACTCCTGGAAGATATGCTTTTTTTCCCCCAAGCATCCCCATGCTTCTATGAGAAGCCCTGGTGTGAATGCCAGGGACTGAGCTAACCACACACACTGTCACATTACTGTCAAACACGCCAAAGAATACAACCAAGAGCAGTAAGAGGCTCAGGGTGTGTAGAAAGGAGAGAAATGATGAGGAGTGTAGCACTCAACCTGATTACCCCAAGAAACTGCGGGATTTCCATCCCTGGATGTTTTCAGGATCTGGCTGCACAAAGCCATGGCTGACCTGGGTACTGCTGGCTCGAGGGGAAGCTGGACAAGACCAACTCCAGCAGTTCCTTTTAGCTGGTATTTCTGCGATACACATACTACATTGATTTGGTTGTTCAAACCCCTACATTAAAAATGCCTGTAGCTCCAGTGTTTAGACCCCAAAAGACTCTCCCTGCAAGCAAGCACAACTCCAACTTAACATTTTATAAAGGGGGGTTTGTTTGGGGAATTCAAGTGGTGTTTATAGCAGATTCTTTTCTGCAGCCTTTGTTCCTGCCATTAACGTTGTATCCTGTTGTTGGTATTTACACATTTTAGCTGTCCTTGGAGTGCACAACATGGTCAACAACCCAAAATTTGATGAAGGAGGAGCCCGCAGTAAAGATGGAAAAAGCACCGTGAGAAGTAAGCAAGCAGCTTTCTCTTGTGGGCCATGTGTCTTCTTTAGGGACTTGGACACCTCTAGGTTGGGTGTAATTCAGCATAATATAACAGGGCTGCACCTTGATTGATATAATTAATTATGAGGGGAAGCTCTCTGAAGTTAATACAATCTTAAAATTCGTTATCTATAATGACAACTGTACTATGCAAATGAATCATTCCTAAGGAGCTTTGTTTTCCCAGAGAGCAGTATCTGGCTCTGTGAAGGTGCATGAGAAGATGGGAGTATTAAGAAGGCAGGACACACATCCTTTCAGTCTGTGCAGTGGACAGAAAGCAGCGAGCTGTAGCTCAGAGGTGGCTGCAGCCCAGGCCAGGCCATCCCACGTCCCTACAGTTGTGCAACTGCAGAAGGACATGTACCCATGGGGTTGGAACGTGGCTGAGTCCCTGGCAGAGTCACATCGGGCTGCGTTCCCAATGATGCAGAGACCACAGGGACTTGCCCCTGCCCTAGCCACTCTGATCTGCTATCTGCAGTGGTGTCCTGCAGCGCTGTGACCGCTGTGGGTTACGTGGCTCCTCAGGTACCCGGGCAGTGCAGTCGCTCAGGAAATCCCCCAGCACAAGCAGCTGGCCTTAGTAAAACAAACCCAGAAATGTTTGCACTGAATAAACAGCCCTTTGGTGAATCAGGTCTTAGCTCAGCGACCGATAAGAGGCTGGATGGGGGTGGAAATCAGGATGTCTGAATCTCAAGTTTTTTTGGGGAGCTGCCAAGCCTTGATCCAGAGCTCGTCGCTTCCAAGGTCTGGGGTATCAATTGGGCTATGCTTTGCTTTTTGAGACAGCATTATGGAAAGCCCTTTTCAAGGGAAGTAGTACTCAAAAAACCATTTTCTTCTTGTAAGACCGTGAAAACATCAGCTACCTTTGGTAAAGACTTTCATTTCCACCCTTTTATCCTGCAGGAGAGGTAGGAAGCAGACAGGACACTGTGTTACTTCATTTTTTTCAGGATTAAGACTGCTCCACAAGCCTCCCCAGCAGGGCCCTGTGCAAGCTGCCATCTCTCTCATAACAGGCAACTGCATGCATCAGTAATCTACAGAGAGCTCAGATTATTTTTGTTGTACAGAGTCAAAATGTCAGCTATGTGAGTCAGCTAAACTATGCTCCAATCACAGACTTAAGAAACAGAAAATTACCATCACGTTGCTTTATTCTTGGGTCCAAAAGCAATACCTTTCCTTAGCCAAGTGAAACACTTCAGCAGAAGATGGTAACATCTCAGAAGTTGCCCATCAATGTGGCGAAACAGTTCCAGTATTAAAAAACCAAGATAAAACTCATGGGAAGCAACAAGAGGGGGAAAGTGAAAAGTCCTGCTAACTCCAGACTGAGTACAGTGTGAGATCTAACATGGGGACAGGGTGCACGTCTCTCCCTAGCTCCCAGTTTGGCAGGGTGTTGCCACAAGTGGAAAAAACGCTTTGCTGCTTTTTGTTTACTTTCCATTTTTACCTCCAAGACAGGGCAAATCCTCTATATACAACAAGTAGTTTTCAATTTCCTACTCTCTGGGACAGCTGGAGTGTTACACAGGCCTATGTGAGGTCTTCCAGAGAGTCAGCAAACAAAAAAGTTGAGGGTAAAGGGGAGGGGATTGAAACCCAGCCCCAGGTTTGTGTCTGGCTCCAGCTCTGCTAAAAGTATGAGTTCTGAAAAATACTTTCCTTCTGGCCATTGATGCAGCACGAACTTCACCCACTGCACTGAGCTGAAGTGCACAGAGGCTGGAGCACAAATCTTCAGAATAACTCACTGTCTACAGCATAAAATAAGAGGGTTTAAGACATACTTGTGGTCAGTAACATATTTCTTTCCTGCCTCTAGTGGGTTGGGTGGTCAAGGCTCATAAATTAATCTCCACAACTATATGTGTGGGAATTAGAAATACTAATTGTGTTCTGAGCTGTGATTTTTTTTTTGTGCATCTCTAAGAATATTCATGGCTCATAGCTGCCAGCATTAAAAACTCTATCTCTTTGGAGCATGAATACTCAAAGACTTTGTAAATTTTGGGCCTGGCAGGCAGACTTTCTTTTCATGCTGTGATAGCTTTATTATTTAGAAAGTGCAGATGTTGCAATTTTACAAGAGCTAATTGAATTTATAGTCAGGCTGATAGCATCAGCCCAGAGAAGGAAACCCAGGGGCCTCCCCATGTTGAGGCTTTGTGTCTGCACACAGGCTCAGGGATGTTTTCCCACTCATGTAATGGAGCACACCTTCCTTTACTGGGGTAGACAAAGAGCAGAGCAACCCTCACAGTGTATTACATCCCATATGATAATCTTTAAAGCTGCTTTGGCTTAGAGTCATTGTCCTGGGACTTCTGTACAGAAAGGAGGAACTTGCCCATGTTGATAGTGCCCAGCTGCTGCGACTGCAGCCTCCAGCCAGTGACATGCTCCTGGGGGCACAGAAGGTGCAAAGGGATAATTCTCCTATTTCCAATGTGGTTCATAGAAAACCTTTCTTGAACGGTACCATACAGACCTCAGTGGGAATTGAAAAGCCAGATCACTCCTGGTGATGCCTGTTCCTCACATCAACGTTTCATGAGATGTTTTGTTGCAGATGTGGTGAAAGGTGAAAAGGTCAAGCCCATCTTTGAGGAGCCACCTAATCCAACCAACGTGGAAGCAAGTTTACAAAGGATAAAAGCAAATGATCCCACTCTCACAGAAATTAATCTCAACAATATAAAGGTAGATGCTGTAGTTACGTTTATGTCATCATAGGAGAGTTTATGGAAGTATTTTATCTTCAAATTTAGTGTCTTTACCATTCAGAAAAAGCAGGACACACAGGAAAAAGGTGTGGAAGGGATGGTTATGGATGCTGCAAGGTCGTCAATGCCTGATACTGAACTAGATGCCAGTTAAAAGCCCAAGGGGTGACTCCCACTGGCTGCCTTTCTTTAGCAGATTGTAAAGCGAGATGTCTCATGGGCACTATATAATCATCACTGTCCAAATTCAATTAGCCCAGACACACAAATGGAGGGGAAGCTGGCACGCAGAGACTGAGCTACCAGCCACAAAATAAGAAAGTAGCTCAGAGATCAGTCATGTGCTTGTGCTGACCTGACCCAATTAACAGCCGTGCTGACATCACATCCTAGTGTGGGTCTCTGAAGGCCTCTGTGAGAGGAGCATTGTCTATCCAGAGATACTCCTAAAAGCATCAGGGATGCTTAAACTGTGTAGGCTGTAGCTACTGATCAATTGGTGTGATACTAATTAAAATCAGTGCCTAGTGACGTGACTGGCTTTCCTAATTACTGAATGTATCTTCTTAATGCAGAATATTCCTATTCCAACACTGAAAGAGTTTGCCAAAGCTTTGGAGAGCAATACATATGTGAAGACATTCAGCCTTGCAGCAACTCGAAGCAATGACCCTGTAGCTATTGTAAGTTTAAACACTGTTCAGAAAAAGAACCACAACAACTTTTAAGTAGGTCTGTGTCTGCTTTGGGATGCATTCTTCATTTTCCCTTGTGGAGTTTCCCTGTGACTTTGCAAACTAGAAGTGTAATCTGTTGTGATTGATCCCTGGGTTCTTCTAAGCCGATTTCTGTTTTATTTCTTTGTAGGTACTAAGCCAGGTTTTGCAGATTCTGTTATTCCCTGAAACTCTCAAGTCACCATCTCATATTCCCTCTTTCTGACCCCTCAGGCATTTGCAGATATGTTGAAAGTGAACAAAACACTGAAGAGTCTGAATGTAGAATCCAACTTCATTACTGGGACCGGTATTTTGGCACTGATTGATGCACTGAAAGAGAACGAATCCTTGACAGAGATTAAAATTGACAACCAGGTAAAGAGAGGGCATTGATTGAGTCCACTTTTACTTTCCTTCTATATGGATTCCCAGAGGGTTCTCCTGGAGTGCTTTGCCAAAGGCAAGGCAGCATCTGTGGCTCATTCATTCTGCAGCTCATGTCCCGTGCCTGTGCACAACCAAGCAGTGGAAGAGTTCTAAATGAAACTGGTCAAAGCCAAATATAAAACCCAGAGCAAAATCTCCAGGGACGGGATTCTCTTTGTAGTGTGCAGCACAGTACTGAACTATAACCAGTACTGAACTATAACCAACGGGGGTTGGACCCGATGATCTCTTGAGGTCCCTTCCAACCCCTAAGATTCTGTGATTCTGTGATTTCTCTTTCATATGAAAACAAATGTTTTCTTTTCTTTTGGGGCCATTTCATCCCATCACCAACAGAGGCAGCAGCTTGGGACAGCTGTAGAGATGGAGATTGCCAAGATGTTGGAGGAGAACTCCAAGATTCTCAAGTTTGGATACCAATTCACAAAGCAAGGGCCAAGAACCAGGGTAGCAGCAGCTATCACTAAAAACAACGATCTGGGTAAGATGCTATTATGCCCATCATCAGTTGTTCATGTGAGCCAAGCCCCGACCTTCCGAGACACAACCCTCCCTGTCTGTCTGTAAGATTGAATCTTAACTCTAAGGTTCAGTCTGCTACATGCAAAGGGTATATACATATCTCCACGAGCTCTAGGGTAGACAACAGCAAAGATCTTACTGTGGTTATGAGCCACACTTCTTGTCCCACTCCTGGGAAGAGCAGTTACTTCAGGCTTTGCCATGGAGCACCCTGGATTTCCAGCTGCCCAGGCAGCCGTTCTGGGCAGTAAGCAGAGCGCCAAACCCATTCTGTTTGTTCAGTGAACACAGAAGTCCCCACTTCTTTGCCCTGCCCATGAGACCAAGCCTGCCCAACCAAGGGAACCAAAAGAGCCTTTCCTGCCTGTGTGGCCAAGTGCAGGAAAAGACAATAAAGCTTTGCAGGTTTTACCCAAGTGTGACATGCTCTGCCCTGTGTACTCAGTACACAGACCAAGGAGATGATTAGGCAGGAGTAGTTTGCAGTGAGAAAGGGAAAAAACAATTAACTATGTTTTTTAATCAATTCTAATTCAAAGAGGGGTGTCAAACCACGATGCCTTTGCTTGCTTCAGCTTGGGTTTCTTTGTGAGAACCAAGATAAAGCTCAGCCAGAACCTGTTTCTTTCACATATACTTCCCCCTCTGCCCCGTTTGAATTTTTGGCAGTACCTAAGCTTCCAGTGATACACTATTGGTCCTGAACCTATTAGTGTCCCAGATCACTACTTTAAACATCCCACCAACAAAGACATAAAGACTGTTTTTCCCACTATCTAACCACTTGCCATCAGACACGTGTCCCGTACCTAGCCTTCATTTTCCTGCTTTTGTATTGCATGGTTTTGATTTAGTAGGACAGAATACCTAAAAGAATTCAATAAAATCAAATAAAGCAACAAAACACTGAAGGCAGACACAAATGACTTAAGATACACTGTAGTCTTTGGAATAATTCAGTCTGTTTGCCAAGAAAGCACTAAGAAATAAACCTCCTGATAGTAGTATATTGTGTTTATTCACTTGCTGTAGTGAAAACCATCCATCCATCCAGTTTTACTGCTTTTGTTCTGTACTTCAGCAGTACAGGATCAGAAACGGGACACGAGAGTTTGATACAACACTGAGTTTGGTATCACACAGACAGGAGAACCTCACTAATCTTACCTCAATACATTTTTATTAGAGTATGGAGTAGCAATTACTGCCCAACCAGACCTATTCTATACCAGCTGTAACGTATTCTAAGCGCTGTAAAAATACACATGGGGCTGTTTGCCAAAACAACACTGCCCATAACACAAAGCTCACCACTCTGCTTCACTAAACAGCACCTTCAACCAACTTGATATTCCTTAGAAGCACCTTCCTTCCTTCCTATCCATGTTCCTGGGAAGGGAGTGTGCCAGTGAGAACAGCTCTCAGGAAAGCAACAGTGACTGCTCTGTTCTTGTTTTGTTGATCTAGTTCGTAAAAGGCGGGTGGAAGGAGAGCGGCAGTAGCCACGCCACGGAGGGTGCAAGGCAAGATTGGAGGCCAACAGCTGGAGTCTCGGAGTGTTCACTGGTCGGAAGGGAATGCACTGGAAAACCATTACAATGGGAGTTGCTCATTTCTGTTAAGGTCTCCTATTAACCTCGAAAACACAGCCTGTTCATTTTTAACTTCCACGGTTCATTTAATTTTTATGAGACAGTTTCATAGTTGGTTTGATTTTAATGAACAAATGTTTTGCAATATCTGAGGCCAATATGCAGGATCTACTGTGCTACTGAGTGTAACACATAGTGACTCTCACCCTTATTTTAGACACTTTTTGAGATGTTAGAATATGACCTTGTGTATGGATAAGGGATTCTCTGCTGAAAGTAGAAACGTTAGGGCCAAGTTCTGCAATGCCTTATGTTTGTGAGTAATCCTTACCTATGTGTATAGTCCTGCCGAACCACATCCTGCTATGGGATGTTCCCAGGAGGAGAACTAGCAATGCCAGTAGAGGTTTGCAGGGTCACACCCTGGAGCCTCCATCCTGCAGCGGGATCTGGGCAGCTGGAACAACGCCCTTCTACCTTCTTGGGTCTCCACCCGCCCAGGTCCAAGTGCAGGATCACGCCTAGACATTGAAACGTTGTCAAAGCCGAATTGTTTACACAAGCTTAGGTGGCTGTTTCGCAATGTTACACCGATACTTGTTATCCTTACTCCCCGTTGTAAAGTAATATTAGTGCTGTCAACCCCATAGACTGAATGTTTTGGGTTTGTTCCTAGGCCAACAGGTTTTTTTTTGCTACTAGAATGCAGAGTTTACAGCTATTAATCTAAACAAGTATTCTGAGCAATATTTGTTTTGCTTTGAGCCATGTGATTGACTCTTTTCAGTTCTGGTGTCTATGTACATTTGCTAGTATTATAGAACTGTTCTCAGGACCTTTTAGATGAAGATTAAATAGTCAATCCAGGAGAGCAGGAAAAAAATCATTAAAAAGAGTAGCTGTGACAGCTACATAACTTACATTTATAAGCTCCAGTTCAGGTTTGCCCCTGTATCACAAGGCACACAGATAGTCGTGTCAGTGCTAAGCTGAATGAAGGCAGATTTAAGCACATGCACAAATGCTTTTCTAAGTCAGGGCCTTAACTCAGATGTTGGACGTTATCTTAACCCAGTGGAAAATATTTGTGAAGCAGCAGCTAACACCAGTGCTCAACAGCATCAAAATCCTAGTAAGCATCCAGTTGGCTGTTTCATTTTTGTGTATTTTGCAGTCTAAACACTCTGCCACTGTTTTATCACTGCCAAGAGTTGTCTCTAAGAGCCTGAGGTTCATTTTGGTTGCACGTACGTACACATGCTGTAAGAGCTAAGGGAAATGTGGGTTAGGTGTGTCACACCCCCCTGACGCTTTCAGAAAGCTGCAGACATGCACTGGGGCTGACACTGCTCCCTGGGTAACACTAGCCCCTCCAAGAGCTCCTTCACAACAACAGGGGTGAAGCACTGCTTCCTTCACCTGAGTGATGTGACAGTGCTGGGGAGCACAATCACTGCAGCATGCTCTGAACCTGGGGGAGAGCTGTGAGTCGCTGTACAGCTGGGTTGGAACCTGGGGGAGCCCCCGGAGCAGTAGGTACACGTCTGACACACTTCCCCCAGTGATGTTTGTGTGACCAGAGCGGGAGAGCAAGCTAACTGGATGAACCCTCCCTCTGTGCCTTTTATAATGAAATGAGTAGGTCCAAGGCAACACTCTTCCTGTTGGATTCTGGTCTTCGTACTGGGGTCCAAATTGAGTAACATACACTAAAATCTCACTTAAAATAGCTTGCTAAAGTGATCTGTCGAGATACGATCTAGAGCGCAGTGTCCACAGTTTACTTCCTTAGAGAGCTCAGAGTCTTTACCATTTCCACCTCTCCCCCCCTCAAAACAAGGCTGAAACCTTTGCTTTTTGCAAGTAGAAAACACAACACATGGGGGAGTCTTGCTGGGTTTTTTTTTTTCCTGGACCCACGCAGGAGTTGCTGTGCATGTGATATCCCATTAAAAAACCTGACAAGTTCCATGACAGTCAACTCTGCATAGGCTTCAATAAACAGTCCTTTAAAAAGACATGGATTACCAGGGGGATACTGGGCTTTGCAGCATCTTATGGGTAGGAAAAATCCCCATCCCCAAGACCTGAAGATTATGGTTACTGAAACTTCAGTGATTAGAGTCATCCTGTCCTTATTTTCTTCTTTTTCTTTGATCCAACCAAGGGCATTCCAACTATCAATCTTTTGTTTTTAATGTATTTTAAAGGTTTCTTTTTTTATTGGTTACTTTTTTTTTAAGGGTGGTACATATATGTGTTTAAGTTAAACAAGTGCAATCCATTTGTAGTCTTAATTGCCATTTAAAGTGTTGGTATTTGCATGCAGCAGTTTTACAGGGATGGTTTGGTCTGGCTGCTTCGTGTCTGCAGCATGTCAGCCTGTGTAGCTTTGCTCAGCGCCACACCAGTGGTTATATAGTCAGGTGGCTCCATTCATATCAGTCAGTTTGCATTATGGACCAAGGTACCTGGCTGGGGAAGGCCTCAGGGGCTCTCTGTCCCTTCCTTCTCCTGCCATGCTCTTTGCACAGGCCCCCTTCCTTTAAAAGGAGGGCTCCTCTGGCACTAGAGAGCATCAGCTCAAACACCAGCCTCACCATGCGCTCACAGACAGTGCCTGGAGCCACGTACCCCATGGCAGGGACCTGAGAGGTCGTACTCCTTCCAGCCCCTGTGAGAACTCCTAACCCCCAGCCTTCTGGCCACTGCTGCCTGCCCCTGCCAGGGAATTCGGTGCCCAGGGACAGCTCTGCCCTCCCTCCTCTGTGTATGCCACGTAAGGGCTCAGCTGTCAGCTGGCCTTGAGCATCACAAACCAAGAGTCCCAACAGTACCAGTATCTGTTCCGCAGGGATAGTGCACACACCAGTCACGCTCAGAGGCAGATTGTCATGTTAACACAGGATTACTTACCAAGTGTCTGTGATGGACAAGAAAGGGGGATCAGCTACTTGAAATCCCACTTTCAAACAAAGCCTGGCAGTGGGAACAGGGACAGAAGACTCATGTTTTTTATTTAAGCAAACATTCAGGAGTAACTTTGTCCATGTTTTGCACGTTGCTTCTCATGTTGACAGCTTTGGTTTGGGTTGTATTTTTTTATACAGATTTTTCGTGGAAAAGCCCCACTTTGTGTGTGTGTCCTGACACATGTGTGACTCATAGTGTGCACTAAGGGCTGTATGTGTACATGTGTAACTCTAGGTGAAGCTGTTATCTTGGAACAAAAGTAACTGCATGCGCACAGTGTGGTGCATATTGCTCAAGAGGAAGGGAATAACCACCTATGTAACAGTGACTCCCCAGCATTGTGGTTTTTCTAAATAAACCTTCATAAAGGATTTAGCTTTGGCAATCTCTGGTGGTTTTGTGCATTGAATCAAGCCTCCCTTGGTGCTCTGACATCAGATTAAGCCACTTTCGCCACTCTGGGTCTTGCAGCTTTCACTCCTCTGGATTATCTCTTCCCCTCACATTACACACACCAGGCTGTGTTTGTGAATGATGGCTGGGTGCTCACAACTAGGGCTGGGAGCAGAAAGGCCGGAATTCCGCTCCCAGGTTTAACAGAGTAGGTTTAAAGCAAGTTCACCAGGCTTAGACCAAGTTCATCATAGCTGTTCATGCCTCAGTTTGCACTGCTCTAACATCAGCTTAATGCTTTCCTGCCTCCCAACTCAGTGAATGCTTGTGAAACACTGAGACTCCCAGAGGAAGATGCAGCAAGAGATGCACGTTTCTCTAAAGGAAGTTAAAAATTCCCATGTTCAGAATGTGTCACACTGAAATACTTTGGATCAGATTCCTGTGATGCATCTAAATCTGCACATGAAACCCCATGGGACCAAGTACCAGGTCTCCCCAGCTGCAATGTAAGGTTAGAGACATAAGGTAGCAGTTCCTGTCCTTAGACATACCACAGGAATCTGGCCCAGGTTTGGGAACTTACATGCTTTTGAAAAGTATGCCCCATACCTCAAGGCTGCATTACTAGCTTTTTTTTTTTTTAAATATATCACATGACTCTAAAAATAAGTGCACAGCAAAAAATAAACACAACAGAAAAGCAGAACTTTTATACAATGCTGAATATTTTCTTCAGCTCTGGTTTTGAATTTTACAGCTCTGAAATTACGTGACAAAGCAATGATACATCTCTGAAGGCTGCTGTTATTTAAGTAGAAAACTGAGTGCAATTTATAAAAGGCTGCTGCCATTGGAGCTGCAAAGACTAGATTTCATGTTTCCTTCATCTAACTCAGGGAAGAGACTGTCACAGTTTTGAGAAATTTAGAATCTAATTCAACTGTGTGAAGTTGTGTGCATCACTATCATCTGATCAGGATTTTGCATCCAAATCACAGGAGAAGCACTAAATCAGGTTATCCCTCCTCAGATAGTTCTACTCAGAAAGCCTGTGAAGTGGGATTTCTGTGAGCATCAGGTGGAGGAGCACATCATTCCTGCCCTCTTCCCGCATAGCATCTCAGCATACACTGATTTCCTCCAAGGTGTATACACAGCTCTAGGCTTCCAGGCAGTCAAGCACACTGTAGAGTGCCTAAAGGCACCAACTAATTTAATCACTTGTTAAACTGACACTTAGAACCTATGCTGCATGTTAAAACACACTGCAAAACACACGATGGGCATAAAGACAGCTGGGAAAACCTCAGAACATCCCCCCACAACCACCATGCACTCTGCAATCCCAGGAAGCTCAGTTTACCCACAGAGAAGTGAAACATCTTCCCTACCCCTATTAAGGCTGCCTTCTGCCAGTCCCTGAACTCTGCCATCTCACAGTGCCTTTCTCCTTTTCCTCTCTTGCATGCTAAAAATATGGATGAGACCTCAAGAACATGAGGATATCTCAAAACAAAAGAAGAGGAGGTATCTGTGTCCCAGTTGGCGGGTCTGCTGGGACTTGCAGGGCCTAACATGAGTGGCTGTGCTCATGGGAACTAATTCCCAGACCCTCAGTTGTAGGGGAAATGGAGAATACAGCTGCAGTGCAGCTCATGGGGTCATGCACCCCACTTCCTATCTCATAGGGTTTTATTTCTACATTCTTCACAGCTTTTACAAAAACACTGGGTTTGGTCCTGCCTCCCTTTCTTTGCAGGGGTTATTGAGGCCCTTGAGATTCTGATGATGAATGCAACACATGCCAAGGAACACAGATCCTGTATCCCACCTTCGCATTCTGAACCTCTGTTTTAGGAATCAGCTTATTCTCTTGTCACTGTTTCTTTGCAGAATGAAAGTTTCATTTGGGAACACTTGAAGAAACTCATTTACTAAAGGGTCCACACCATTCCCACAGGCTCTGAGCGTGCATCTTCATGCCTTTGCTATTCCACCCTGCTCTCTCCCAAGCCTGAGCAACAGCAGTGGAAACCCCAGGTCCTTGATTTTCTACAGAGAATGCTGGGTCAGTGTCCCTGTGAGTGTGACACAGAGTGACAGCCTGAGCTGCAGCAAGCTGCATGTAACACTGGCCACCCACCTCCTGGTGCTGCCGTGCAGAGGGTCCCTTGCTCATGTGCTTTGGATGCATCTACACAAAAGTCAAATCGACTCAATTTTGACCGATACAGGGGCTCTAGGGAGCTTTCACACAACAGAGAGGGGCAAGCTAAGTTTTATGCTGTGTTGCAGTAGCTCTGATCTGTCTTTCTCTGACTGCAGCCAGAAGCTCTGCATTCTGTGCCCAGTGTCAGGCTGGTGCCAAAGCTGCAGGAGGCTGGCATCCAAATGCAGCTCCTGGAAAGCACTGACCGCTGGAGAGGGAAACCACAGGGCAAGTACTCTGCTGGGTGTGAGGGTGTTGGACAGCAACCACTACACCATGCAGCTCAGAGCAACACTGAACTATTTTAACAGAGGACAGCATTTGCATGTTAAAACCAACAACTGCCAAGGTGGTATAGCTGTTTCAGCTGTATCAGGTATTTGCCTGTGTCTGAGTGGAGCAGAATGGTCGATGGCCCTTGAGGTTTCATTTGTAAGGAAGAGCAGGGGGAGAAAAAAGCAGCAGAATTGTGTTCAGCTGGTTCCCAAACACAGTAAAGCGCTTTATTCATGCTTTTCTTGCCTATTCCAGTAAAGCAGATGAACACAGACAAAAGCAGCATGAGGGGCCTCCCTTAATGAGGGTCTGTTTATTTCTGATAGCCAGCTGCCTGACTGTATTGAGTCTGACATTAGGTAGACTCGTTCAACGAGTAAGGGGGGAGAAAACAAGGCTGCCACATAAAGCAGCTGCAGGTATTGCCTTGATGCTTCTCATCACAACTGCATTGATAACATTGAACGGAATCTGGAAACAACATTTCACACTTGCAAGTCACTTGTTTCCAGGCTGTTGCTACAGGCAGAGGTCACCTAAAAGCTGCCTGGCCTCTCAGTCTCTGTTGGTGATCACGACAAAGAACTCCAAGCCTGAGAGTCTTACACTAATTCTGCCACTCATCCATGAAATGGTTATATACTCATCTCCTGTCTCAATCAGCATTAAGAACTCTGAGATGATGGTAGTGGAGAAAGAGGTCACTGTGTACAAGTGTGTCCTGAACCAGGGCACTGGCACCCTTGGTGAGCCTGTACTGCAGCCGTGCCAGCGCGCTGCATACGCTGGTGTTCCTCAGCCACCTTAACTAGGCTGCTTCGAGGTCAAACCTGCTTTCCTGTCCTTATAACAGCTCCCTTTGCTCTGTGTTCAGGGACAGAAAAGAGACATGGGCAGGAGCTGCCAGCCAGGCTTCCCCTGCAGCTTGCCCTCAGCCCTGCCCCCCAAGGCAGCACAGTCACCCTACTCCATGCCGGTGGGTTTTCCCACAGGCCTTTAGGCTGCTGGAGGGGGGAGAGTGGGAAGTGTCATTAAATGTGTCAAGCTCACTAGAAGATAACAATAGCTCCACAATATAGTCTCCTTTAAATTCTGGTCTTCAGAACGGATTGCTCTCTAGCAGCTGATGACAGCTCCAGTTAAGCTCTCCCTGCCTTTACACCCCAAATGTGCCGGCTGATCCAGGTTAACTACTGTGACACCTCCTTAAATGCACCGCAGGGAAGTTTACAGCATCTCTTCTGAGCCTGGAATAAGGCCAAGAGCACTCCTCATGGATCTGAGCTCAGCTAGCTCACATTTAAGCTGCTCCCCTTGCCATGCTTTGCTGGAGATTACTTCTCATAGACACATTTGTGAAGAAAAAACAGAGGGCCGGACAGAAGGGGAATGGAAGTTTGATAGAGTGAACAGGAGTGCTCAGCAGCTGCAGCACACCCAGCCAGCAGGGACACGGGCATCGTGCCACCTGCCGAGAGCTGGAGTCCCTTCCAGCGTCAGAGATTCACAGGGTTTGAAAGTTCATTTCCACGATGAGAACAACAGAAGGTTTAAACAAAGATGTGTGATGACATTTAAACAAAAACCAGCAGTGTGCCCTGGGGGCTGAGAGAGACAATGGGATCCTGGGTACATCAGGAGGAGTGTGGCCAGCAGGTCACAGGAGGTGATCCTCCCCCTCTGCTCTGCCCTGGTCAGGCCCCACCTGGAGTGTTGTGTCCAGTTCTGGGCTCCCTGGTGTAGAAAGGACAGGGATCTCCTGGAGAGAGTCCAGAGAAGGGCTACGAAGATGATGAGGGGCCTGGAGCATCTATCCTATGAGGAAAGGCTGAGAGAGCTGGGGCTGTTCAGCCTGGAGAGAAGAAGACTGAGGGGGGGCCTAATCAATGTTTATAAATATCTTAAGCATGGGGTGCAGGGGGAATCAGCCAGCCCCTTTTCAGTGTCTGTGGGGACAGGACAAGGGGCAATGGCTGCAAGTTGGAGCACAGGAAGTTCCACACCAACATGGGGAGGAACTTT
Organism: Laterallus jamaicensis coturniculus; assembly: GCA_022605575.1. NCBI lineage: Eukaryota > Metazoa > Chordata > Aves > Gruiformes > Rallidae > Laterallus > Laterallus jamaicensis. The sequence continues at coordinate 15,485,543 of JAKCOX010000018.1, forward strand.
TCCCCAGGGAGGGTGAGGGAGCCCTGGGACAGGCTGCCCAGGGGGTGTGGAGTCTCCTTCTCTGGAGAGATTCCAGCCCCGTCTGGATGCTGACCTGTGCAGTATGAGCTGGGGAGCTGCTTTGGCAGGGGGGTTGGACCCCATGAGCTCTCAAGGTCCCTTCCAACCCCTACAACTCTGTGATTCTGTGACAACACATTTTCTGGCATTTGGTATCAATTTTTCATTGAAATGAGACAGTCACACTTACTATCTTCTAGTTATTTCCTATTCTATTTTTATACCAGTGAGAAAAGCCAATTAAAAATATTATTTCCCTTCACTAAGTTTTCAAAGTGACTCCATAATTAAAAGAACCAGTCAGAACAAGTTACTTCTAATATTTGCACAATGGAAAGCACACTGTTTCCAAGGAGAAGTGGCATGATCCTGCATGCTCTGAAGCCAGCTGGGACCCAAACCTGCACACAGCCAGTGCAGGGGAGAGCAGCAAACCCCAGATACACTGGCTGAAGGACCTGCTGGTCCTGTGAAGGACTCATGCTGTCTTGCTAGCCTGGAGTCAGAATGAACCACTTGAAGAATATCCAAGAAGGGCATCTGGGTGCTGAGGAGGAGACTTGCAAAAGGTTTTTCTTATTGTTTTTCCACTGATGCACACAGCCCTTGTAGCATCCAGCTATACTGCTCAGATAAGTTATCTCAAAGGCCACCCATGTACTTAATCACCTTGGTGCTACAAGTTGCAGCTTTGCCCAGGGGTTACTGCCAGCTCCTGCTGCTTGTTGTGGGTAATAATGATCCTATTTGGTCTCATTTTTCCATAAGTGGCACTATGGGGCCACCTGGTCTGGCCTCTTCTGTACTTCAAATTGCAAGGGGGTTGGACCCGATGATTTCCAACCCCTATGATTCTATGATTCTAGGCCCATACCCAGCCTAGAACTCAAACTAGCCCAACACTTGCATCATTTAGAATAAAAGTAAAAGGTTGACAACAGAACTGTGTATGTAGAATTAAGTACAACATATGCAGACATTTCCATGTGCCAAAAGCAAAACCCACCTGCTACAGAGGAAGTGAAAAGCCAAAGGTCTCTGCCAGCTCAGCTGGTGTGGAGGGCTATGAGCACAGAGCTGGCAATTAAATTTACCTCTGGACACATGAGCAGTTTGGCACACAAGATGTGCCAGAGGTACTGAAAAAGCATTGGCACCAACCTTCTGGATCCTTTTCCGGATGTTCACATTGAGCCTAATCATTCACTCTGCCTGGAGCTTAACAAAGGAGACCTCAGCAGGCTAATTTACTTGAAAACATTTAAATCAGTGCCAAGCTAATCAGCCCTCTGGATGACCCTTTGAATCTCCTCCCCTGAATAAAATTGCTGTAGGAGTTTCTAATCAACATTGCTGCTAGGCTGAGCTATGCCTGGAAGTCCTCTTACCTGCTGCACAGGACACAAACAGTATTCCTACACTGTGAAGGAAAGCCCAAGCAAGCAGCAAGTTATTGCTCATCCTTACATGACAAGGCCTATTTCACTGGGTCTGAACAGGGAACACACATGTACTGTGCTGGAAACGCCACAGCCACCTGCTGTTAACTAACAGCAGCTTCTTGCAGAGGCAAACAACATCACCCTCAGCCAGTTCTCCAAGCAGCAGGGATGAGAAAGCCAGCCCTGAAACAAGCGCTGGCATTCATGGTACAGCTCCCCGCTCTCTTGCTGTGGCTTTGGGGAGGTTAGTGCCTACAGCTTTGCCAGAGACAAAGAGCACAGCAGGTCTGCCTCCTGTAGCAAGTCACAGGATGACAAACAAGTTAGTTCTGGGTAAGTGAAGAGGGAGGTGAGGCAGGACCAGATGAGGCTGAACGCACAGGCCTCGCTGTAAAAGCGCTGAGCTCTTTGCAGACCCAAAGGACACGTAGAGCTCATAGATACATACTTTTTCTAAAGAAATAGTATCATAAATACCAGTGCCTCTAAACTGGGCATTAATGGCTAGCTAAGGCTACTGATCCTCAGAACATCTCCAATACCAACTTCACACTTCGAAAACAAGCCTGGTTTAGAAGGAGGGCTATCAGTTGCACTTGCCCTTTGACTGGCAAAGGTGGCATTTCAGTTTTTGGACCACGCTCAAACCATTACTAAATCACACTTTGCCACACTTTGCCAAACAGCTTTGGTGCAAACATTTAGCAGCACTCAAACAGCGAGCACTGCACACATCCTTACCGTGCTGGAGAGGTGGGAACGAAGGCACAGATACATTCAATACTCTTTCCACGTTCACCCAACAAGACATTAAAAATAGATGTCCCCATGACATTTCCTGTAGCAGCTCCTACAGAGCCTGATGCACCACCCTGTCAATGAAGATTTACTTAGGAGTCACACACGTGTTTCCCAGCAGGGTAACTCCTCTCCTTCCCTGCTGATGGCTGCTGTGAGTCACCGCAGCCTTTGCTCGCTGGCTGGGTAGGAGCGGGAGCAGTGTCACCCCTTCTCTCTGCACTAAGGCAGCCAGCCACCCCAGCATGGCAGAGAGGAGCAGGGGGAGCGTGACTCAGGCTGGAGCATCCAGGGGCAGTGCTGTCATGGCAACTGTGCTTTAACCATTGGATTTCTCAGACTAGGCAGCCTTTCATTAATGCCTCCAAACAGGAGAGGAATAGCTGGTCCAAACAGCACACGGGAAAGCCCTGAGCTCTAAGGAGCCCTGATGAACTGGGGCTGGGTCACCTGCTGGCTTGGCAGGAAGGACAGTGCCAAGGGGATGGACACCAAGCAGGTCTGCCTAGAGCCTGCATCCTCATCAATAACAGACTGAGATTCATGGCCAGCACCTGTCAGCCCCTAACATTCAGAAAGTCTCTTCAGCATCAAAGCAAGGCAGGAAAAGGTAGTCTTGGAATCAACAGCTCCCAAGCATGCATGCCTTTGGTTGTATTGTTGATCATGGGAAGAAGAGGTCTGCTCTCCTCCCAGTGGGATGACCAAGAGCTACCATAGATAAGTTTACATCTTCTGCCAGATGGACAGGAGGCCACTGGCCTTCAGGAACCCAAAGATCAGAGGCTGGAAGTCACTGTAGTACAGAGTGTGAAACTGAAGACAGTTGGAAACATTGGGGGTTTTGGCTGTTGCAGTATTTGTGCCATGCAAAAACTCCAAGATCACAAGAAAGGCCAACCTCCTGCATGCTTGTAAGTTTTACCAGTGACACTTTGGAAATGCTTTATAACAGAAGCACACTCTAGTGAACTACATGAACTACAGTTCAGCATGAACTACAGAGAGACATGAGTCCAGAGTGGATGCTAAAAGTAATTTTTTACTAAAGAAAAATCAACCTGGGACAAGGTATACAACAGGTACTGTAAAGACCCACTCTTGACAAGGAGCTCAAATGCACAGCCTGTAACAGACCAGCCTGTATGTTCTACAGACTGAAGAACTAATTGTGGAAGGAAGATAAAATACTCAGAAAAAAATGTAAAATTAACACAAGAAGCAAATTGCTTTGTCAGATGTAAAATCCTTCATCCTCACAGGCCTGATTTCAGCCTTTTTAAACTCATCCCTAAATCATAGCATAGCCAGAACTGCACATACCCAGTGGAGGTAGGCAGACTGTTCATCTGCACCACTTCCAGCAGAGCCCCATCACCATGCCCTGAGCACACAGCCTTTGCACAGTTACCATTACAGGTTTTTAGGATTGGCTCCTCAGTGATTACTAATTCTGACAGTTTAACAATGGATTCATCTGTTCTGAATCACCAAATCATTATATATACCACAATTATATGCATATGGTAACCCTCCCACCCTCAGAAACACCCCCAAAAGAAGTCTCTAGTAATATTAGAGCCCAGATCTCCCCACTGCCTCTCTGCAACCCCCTTTCCATGGAGAATCTGCAGCTCCCAACCATTTTTATGGGGCTAGGGAAAGGGCTGCAGATCTAGCAGCTGTAACAGCAACGCACTGGCCATCTCCATTTTCCATTTAACTAAAAGCACTCAAGCTGATCCTTGCTTTATGTGTACAAAATCAGTTTAAAAATAAGTGGTACTGCTAATCCACACAAGGCATGCAATAGGAAGCAGGAGAATGAGACCAGCATTGTTCCCCTAATTGCCTGATGTCCACAGCAAGAAAAGATCTGCAGTGTGGGGAACACACCACCACAGCTCTGTTCTGTCAAGATCTTACAAATTGACTTCAGGGTTCAAATTCTGAAGTGCTTTTCCCTTAATGTAGATAGCACAAAAGACCTCCAGATACAGCCAAGCATTTAGCTAAAGCTCTGGCTTGTGAAGAGCTCCCTCTTTTAATCTCAGCATGGACTGAGCATGTGGTCTTCCCCCTCTACCCAGTCCTCAGCTGCCATCCCAGAAAACACTCACCCAAGGTTCAGGGCTGCTACTGAATTTGCCTGAACTACCACTAAATGACTGAACTGCCCAGCAGAAATTCCCTGGGACAGTCCTAAAGAGCTGAGGGCTTATTTTGACTCAGGGAGGAGCAGGGACACATTTGTTATCCAAAATATTACTTCCTCTTGAATGAGAGCTATAGAGAAAAACCTGTCTGAGTGCAGATGAAAAACATGACTAACACAATGTTCCCTCCCATAAGAGATTTTCTTGTCCTGCCCTTCATACCTGAGACACAGAGTTCAATGTTAACAGGGTAGAGCTAGCTTATTGACAGGTATTGTTGCCAGGAAGACAGGGAAGATCCAAATTATTTTTCAAGATGACCAGTTGCAATATAGAATGTCAGGGTTTTGTTGTCTGGACCTCATCCTATGCACATATGCAAATTTAGAGAAGAATCATGATTTTAATTTGAACTGAGTTCAGACTGACTTGAAAATGTTGTTCTCTGTCACAGCACAGAGTAATCAGAGCTCATGCTCTTGTTAGGAGACACAGTGTAGAAGTACATAGAAACCCATGTGGTTCAGGGTGACTGTTTCCTGACATTCAGCTACAAGGAGCAAGTAAGCTGCTCTGTGTAATGGCACAGCTGAAACAACAGCAGCCTCCTCCCCAAACCAGATGGAACCACCCAAAACAAAGCCACATGCAGAGAAGACTGAAGAAGGCAGAGATTACTACAAGGAAATGCTGTGACCCTGCCAAGATCTGGGTTTATGAGGACTACAGAGCCTGAGAGAAAACAGACAACATGGATATACTAATGTAATAGCTGATACTTTGAAATGAAACTGTAGGGACTGTCAGCGAAGCCAGGGTAGATTCTGAGCACAGTAGGTAGGTTTGCAGTAGAGATGATGAGCAGAAATTCTTCCAAGCAAAAACGTTTGCTAAGAGAATTCCTGATTAGTGAGTGTAGCTCAAAAGTGTGACAGGATTACCAGCATGGCATGCTGTTATCCACTGCAGAGAAATGCTTTAATGCCACAATTTTATGAAAAGTAAATTCAATCCCAGCCTAATCCTTAGAGGCTTCACCTGTGAAATGTCAGCTCTGAATGCATGTTCTACTTCATTTACTCATTGGCCAGGTTTAACATTCAACCACAGAAGCCTACCTATTTACAGAGCCAGGTCAGGAGGTGGTGTTGAAGAAACAGCACTACAGGCTCTTACCAAGTAGACCTAGGGATATAGTCCAAGTGAGGGTGAGTAATGGTACCTACTTCTTCAGATGTGCGTCAAAACTAACCCTCATTAGGAGGCTGGCACTGTTCATCTGAAGATTTGCAATGCTGTTAGACTTTAAGTTATTCAAGGACAGAAAGAGTTATGATTCATAAAGAGGCTTTTAAGAAGATGAGTCTAAGCCCTGCACCAGCACAGCCCAGGTAGTGCTCTCACTGTAGCTTAAGTAATCACTTGGGTCAATGAAAAGCTCCAAACCCATCTCTAAAGGTTGCATGTGCATTTGTAACAGCTATTTATATTTTGCAGGCCTCTGCTGAGCAGGAGGCCCCAGTGTGCCATTCAGAGCCCAAATATCTAGCCAAAGCATGGTTACCATTGCAAAGAGCTTAGAACTTTAACTGGCAGTTCTATTATTTCTGTTTTAGAGTTCAGAATTACAGATGTGTGCCTGACCCTGTTGCACCCAGCATACAGAAGCCCAGCTGCATTTAGCTTCAGGCATCCTGCTCTCTGGTGACCTCAAGCCCAGGTACCTCTTTTGGAACACCTGCATTCCAACAGGACCAGCCCAGGGTGACTGGGTGCCCAGGGACCTCATTCAGCCTCTGCAGCACAGCAAGGACAACTCGCCTCCTGGTCCTCAGGCACTGCTCTCCACAGAAACCCTTCTTTGGAGGTGCTTTCCTCACAGAAACCCCAGACAGGTGGCAGTGCCATCAGAGCCACTGAACTACAACTCATACGCAGCTCAGACCTACTGGGGAGAAAGATCTGCCTCAAAGAACTTGGGCTGCTTGCTTCCACCTTCAGATGTAATGTAAGCACCAAAGCAAAACATCAAGTTCTTTTAATCAAGAAAAAAAGGAGAATAAGTTTACAGGTTTATAAACCAAAGCTGAAAACCTTTCTTCAGGACACTGAGCCACTAGAGAACATCATGTGTATTCATAGTGTGGCTTACATAGAGAATGAAAAGAAATCAGCAACTGGAAAGTACCATTTCTTTCATTTAACTGTTATTTTTTTGGACAGAAACATTTAAACTATTTCCAAAAGGTCCACTGCTGAAAGTGCTTTCCAACTCCCTACTCTGAAGCAAGTCTAATAGCTACCAACACCATGGATTTAAAAGGTCACTGCATAATCCTATCTCAGTGATTAACATTTTCCTTTGTACTTATGATTATACTAAAATAATGATCCCAATTCACAGGATGATTAAACACGTCAATTAATTTTACTTCAGTAAAACAGGCTGAAGAATCTTTGTATAACCAAGCTAGCTGAAGCACAGCTCACAACACCTTCAAGGAAGGTAATTTTGCCAGTTAAAACAAAAAACCTATTTCTTGTTCAAACCCAGATTTTTTTGTGCTCCAAGCTGTGAAACAAAATTCCAATTTTAGAATCTAATTCAGCGCCAGCATCTCAGAACTGCTGCTGAATGTTATCCTCCTGCCTGCTAATTTTAAGGCACTCATCGCTGCCCTAGGAGGCATATAATTGTTTACTATAAGAGTTCCCATGCTGTTTGAGCCATTTGTACAAATATTCACTGAGATGAGTAAGTGCACTTCATAGGAGGTGAAAAACCCTGCAACTTCCCAGAAATGATGCCCTCAGAGCCACTTGTCATGCCTTCCTGCAAGAAACAAGAGTTTAGCAGACCTCTCTTGATTTTTTCCTTAGATTTCGTGTATTTCTCAGCACTAACTTGGACCTATTCCATGAGCACACCGCTCTCTCAACCAGAAGAGCAATTAATGTTTAATATTCTCCTTTCTAAAAGCTTGCTTTCTTGCAATTTTGCACTCAATTTGCATTTCATACTAATCAGTCATATGGGTGAGCAGATAGTATGAAACGCTACTTTTAATGGAGGAAAATTAGCCTCTTACCCCGATAGACAATTAAAATGGCAATTAGAGAGCAGATGGCAACTAGAATACAACACTTATGAGATTAATATATTCAGTACTTCTTGTTTCTCAGGTCATGCATTAAATTCTGTTGGTCAGCTTGCCGAGCTCAATCTATATGACTAAATACCTGGAAGTGGGGTGAGGACAAGAAAGTCTAGTGGGCTCTTTTTGCAATCACATTATGCTGCAGAAGAGGAGGGGGGTAAGAAAAGGGTCTGAATATCCCACAATGCCATCAGGATCCCTCAGGACCCATGCACAATGAGGGGCCAAACCATGACAATAACCATTTTAATGTTTTTTTCTCCATACACAGAGTCACTGGAGAGGCACAGATGCAGCCTTAGAGACTCTGCTCCTGGCGTGCTTGAAGCCTTTGAGCTTTTGTTCCCAGCTGTGGAGCTGCAGAGTGAAGCTTCATGGTTTTACAGGCCTGGTCAAGGCAGCTCCTGGCCATTTTGCTCTTCTAATGGATTCCTTTACCCCTTGCTTCATCTCTTTCACCTTCTCTTTCATTTTTTATGTGGCATGCTCTTTTAGGAGCAACATACCCCACAATATATGCAGTGAACAAAGACATCACCTGGTGGTGATACATTTGTGGTCAAGATGTGTTTTTTTAATGCAGAAAAACATCCTGGCACCCACAACCTACCATAAACTGGTAGGCCTCAAGGGTTTTAATGTAATTTTACAAGAAAGGCAATCTTGATGCTAATTAATTCCATAACTACTGCCAAATGAAACAGACCTGCCAGGGATGCTCACCAGGAAACAGCAGAAGACTGATTCTGAGAAACTGCCCTTTTCAGGCTCCTCATGTGACACCAAGTTAGGAAATGAGTCAGAGCAGCATGAGAGAATCACTTAACAGGGAAAGATGGGAGGCAAGTTCCAGCACAGCTGGATGACTAAGGACAGCACAGGTGTTTGCACAATGTGTTTGGGCTCTCTGGGGTAATTCCTCTCACTGGCTCACTTGCCATCTTGAAAACACTTGTTCAGCTGCTGGGAACACCAGGACAGCCACAGGATGAGGGAGGTCTCACATCGCTCCGTTCAGGTGAATTGGCTGATGCCAGCAGTTGGCTCTGCAGTACTTCCACTCCATCAGGGTGGATGGCTGGCAGTGGAGTTCATCTCAGGAAAATGAACATCCCTGGTGCCAAAGAGTAAAGTGACAGATTGGAACAGCCTATTTTAGAAAAGAGCTGCCACATCCAGTTAGTATCATACACAGAGTTGCTGTGCAGTAACAAATGGATGCTGGACTGAGCTAGGAAACTAAAGCCAAAAGTATATAGAGGATTTTAGCCAGGAAAGGGAAGGAAAAGCGCTTTTCTGCATTGAATTGCAGGGAGCAAGCATCCCTATTTTACTGATGCTCTCCATTTTGCTCCTTTCATTTCTTTTCAAGTCATCTTTTTATGGACACGAGACACTAGCATAGATGATGCTATGTATGACCAAATCTGAAATTCAGGGGAAGCAAAGATTTATTTGATGTAAGTGGCAAGTAAATCAGTGGGTCCCTATCCAATTCAGGTTATGGAATCGCAGAATCTTCTGCCACTGTACTGCACCTAAGCTCTGTAGAAAAGAATTACAGAATCACAGGGGTTGGAAGGGACCTCAAGAGCTCATGGGGTCCAACCCCACTGCCAAAGCAGCTCCCCAGCTCATACTGCACAGGGCGGCGTCCAGACGGGTCTTGAATCTCTCCAGAGAAGGAGACTCCACACCCCCTGGGCAGCCTGTCCCAGGGCTCCCTCATCCTCACTGGGGAAAAGATCTTCCCCATGTTGGTGTGGAACTTCCTGTGCTCCAATTTGCAGCCATTGCTCCTTGTCTTGTCCCCACAGACACTGAAAAGGGGCTGGCCATTTCCCCCTGCATCCCATCCTTAAAATATTTATAAACATTAAAAAGGTCCCCCCTTAGTCTTCTTTTCTCCAGGCTGAAGTCCCAGCTCACCCTTTCCTCACAGAATAAGCACTACAGAAAGCTTTCATACAAAAAGCCCCCAAATTCACTCCACCCACCATGCAAAAAAAATTATTTTCTTTGATCCAATTTCTTTTACAGAAGAACCAGGCATTTTAATATAAAACCTAACAATGAAACTACAAATGATCTGTTTCCTTCTGACATATTAATCTGTTGCTCTTCATTTTTATTCTGTGCTACTGTATATTTTACCGCTTGTGGTTGTGCCCATTGTTTCAGTGTGAAAAAACCCCAACCCAATTTGATATAGGCATGAGTATTTGGGCAAAAATCCAGTGTTGTGATGCTGTAAGGTAATGATGGTGTTCTCTAGATTACCTGCCCACCAAAACACATCTGTGAGCAGGCGTAACTGTGAGCTGTAGGGTGACAGCATGCTATTACAGCTTCTGACAGAAACAAGTGGGGATTCTTTGCATTTTCATCTTGTGACATCAAATGATTTTTTTGTTTCATACATTGGCTTCCCCTTTTGATACATTTAATTTGTTCACAATGATTGTAAATTGTTCATGTCTCTAAATTAAATGCATCAAATGACATGCAAGTAATGGATTAAATGTATCAACGTATTTGCGTTTGTTATAAGCAAGTGTGAAATCTGATGTAACTAGTGCAGTCTAGCTGAAGGAGACAATCTGCCTTGCCTCACTGCAGCTCTGATGAGCTCAGCACCTTCACTTGCAAGCCCAGTGAAAATCTAAGCTGCAACCAGGAGCCACCACTGTCCAAACCTCCGCATACATCCAGACCAGCCATTGACATTTAGTGTCTGACCTACCACTGGTTTAATAGCAGAGATAGCCACTCCTTCAAGTACTCTGACTTACTAACTTTGGCTTTAGAAGTAGTTGTCCATACCATCTGCTCTCACCTGTGGCATTCATGTTCACAAATTCAGAGCATGAGCACGTACCTGGCTTAGTACCATAACATTGTGGGCATTTCCCTTCCCACTCTTGCCTGGGGTAACAGTGCCCCAGACAGTCTCCCCACATATCACTCAGTTTGGCTGGGGCTTGAGATAGTGCTGGGTAAAAGCTTGTGAAGTGCCAATACCATAATTTGAAAAAAAAAATATTAAAAATGACATTTTATGGCCAGTACCAGAGTCTTAATTAAGGACCTCTCAGCAACTGGAGAGATGTAAATCATTTCTGAGAGCGCTCCTTGGTGCAGGCAGTCTTCAGCTGAGCCAAATCATCCAGAGCATTACTGGCAATATTTGATACAGATATTTCCCAGAGGCTCGGAGTCCTTCTTCTACATGACATCATGTATGCACAGGCTCAGCTACTACAAAGACTAATCACCCCAAGGACAATGAGCAAGAATGAGCTAGTCATTGCAACAAATACTTCATAGGATGTGGGCTGAGCAGTGAGGAGGGGAAGCCAGCTGGAAAAAATAAATCAGTCTGGCACCTGAAGAGATTCAGAAGGAATGGGGAAGTAGGGAAGCCTCAGGCACTTAAATAACTTGTCCTGAAGGACATCCTAGGAAGGAGTCTTTGGCTGGAATTCTTTGAGGAGTACGAAGCTATTCTAACAACCTGATACACTCACTTAGATCTGACTCCACAAGTCACACTGATGCTTGAACAAATAAGCCTGTCCCTATGTATTAATGCAGAAAGTATGACAGATGTTTGCAGTACCTAAGAAAAGCACTACCTCCCATCTTCATCGGCCCACAACAAACCATTCTTCAAATGCTCTAGGAATGGTAAAACCAAGGTCCCCCCAAAAGACATAACTCCCTTCACATAAACACCCTTTTGCATGTTTGATTTTGCTTTAACTTGCAGGCAAAACAAGTCACATACTGACACACTTTTTGGCAGCCCAGAAAAACAAGCATCTCCAAGTTAAACCAGTACACTAAGCTATGACTTACTGGGGAGCCAGCATCCTTGCGCTTCTAGCAAAACTGCTGTAAAGGCTGTAACCTCTGGCAGAGGCACAGTACAAACCCAAAAGCAGTAATGCTTCAAGTTGCTTTCCCACATGCCAACTTCATCCCTTCATTAACTCTTCGGTTTATATTCTGACTTAAGCTGTTGGGAGTGCTGTGGAGCCCGCTCAGAGACTACCTTTGTTCAGGACCTTTGCTACGTGACATTTCCTCCCCAAGGATCCCGTTGTCAGAGACCAACTCAAGCCTGCTCAGAGTTTAACACAAAGCAATAAAATACTGTGGGGAGACCTAAAGAGCGCAGTGGCAGTACTGCCACCCCATCACAGAAACACTCTTGGACAAAGTCACAGGTTCTGCATTAAGACCATGAACCAGTCCAGAAAGAGCGCAACGCAATGAGTTATGGAAGAAGCACTGATATAAATTAAAGTTACAGGGCTCGTGGTCAGAAGAGCATCTTGAATCATTAAATTTCCTTCAGAATTACAACTCTCCATTTCCCTGTAAAAGCTGAGGGTGCTGATGCTGTCAGGGAGTTGGAGCTGCTGTGCTGTAGCATCGCTTGGAAGCGCCACACCAGCCGCTGCAGAGAGCGGGCTGACCAGTGGGCTTCAGCCCAACACCGACTCACTGCACTCGGGGGGCTCCCTGGGCCCCGGGATCATGCACCCCTCAGAGGGGCTCACAGGGTCCTGGCCAGGCTGGAGTAAAGCCGGGTCTCAGTTGGGCTCGACCAGCTGGTCGCCACTCGAGGGCAGCATTTCAGTAAAAAACCACTGGAACAAACCCGAAGGACACCAGAGCGCCGGACTGTTCCAGCTGACCTTGGAGATTCCGTTTGCAGACTGATCTCCAAGTCTCGTGTATCCATGTGAACTGGGTGGCAACACCAGCAGAGCACTGACAGGCAACACCAGCAGAGCACTGACAGGCAACACCAGCAGAGCACTGTCAGGCACGCAGGGAAGGAAGAGAAGGTCAATCCCAGGTAAATAAGGGCAGAGACTCTACGGCCACTTGAGCTTGCGGATGCACCCACACCCTGACCTCCCACCTTCCCATGGAAACTACCTCCCCAAGGGGCTGGAAAGTTAGTTTGCACTCAGATCAGCCAACTGTCTTCTATCAGATCACAGAAAGTTGTACAACTGTGGTTTAAAACTAAGGAGCAGCACCCAGAAACTGCCAGGATACAAAACAAAGACCCACTTGGTCTGTCATTACCTCCTCACGTGCAACATCATTATAATACTTCCAAAGACAACTCCTCAGTGCCCAAAGAGAGAGGCCTGTAATAAAAGGCATGAATGCTGCTGCTTTACTGCCCTATTTAAACCAGCTATAAATAGTCCCAGGCCCAAACCATGTTCCAGTTTTGGACACAATGACAGCACCCAGCCATAAACACAGACTAGGAGAAGAGCTTCTTGAGAGCAGCCCTGTGAGAAGGACCTGGGGATTCTGGTGGATGAGAAACTTCACATGAGCCAGCAGTGGCTCTTGCAGCTCACAAGGCCAATGGGATCCTGGGCTCCATCAGCAGAGGGGTGGCAGCAGGGACAGGGAGGGGATTGTCCCTCTCTGCTCTGCTCTTGTGAGGCACCACTTAGAGTCCTGTGTCCAGATCTGGGGCCTCAATACAAGAGAGATGTGGAACTGTTGGAGAGGGTTCAGAGGAGCCACAAGGATGATCAGAGGGCTGGAGCACCTGCCCTACAAAGAGAGGCTGAGGGAGCTGGGCTTGTTCAGCCTGGAGAAGAGAAGGCTGCAGGGGGACCTCATTGCAGCCTGCCAGTCCCTGAAGGGAGCATACAAACAGGAGGGGAATCAACTTTTTAAAAGGGTAGACATTAGTAGGACAAGGGGGAATGGATTAAAGCTGAAGGAAGGAAGGTTTAGATCTTAGGGGGAAGGTCTTTACAGAAAGAGTGGTGAGATCCTGGTAACAGGCTGCCCAGAGAGGTGGTGGATGCCCCATCCCTGGAAGTGTTCAAGGCCAGGTTGGATGGGGCCCTGGGCAACCTTGTGTAGCTCCAGGCCTGAGGTTGGTGTCCCTGCCTGTGGCAGGGGGTTGGAGCTCTATGATCTTTGGGGTCCCTTCCAACCCAGAGCAGTCTATGGTTCTATACAGCCAAGTAAAGCAAATTAAAATATTCCCATGGGAAGAAAACACACACCAGTAAACAATGCAAGCTCTTGGGAGGGAAGCTTCCTACACAGCTTTACTGCACCTAGTCACTGTTTTGTCATTGTATTCAAGGGGTAGCTTTCCTTCTAACCAGTGACAGGCAGCTCTCAGCAGCATCACAGGGGTCACCTCTGGGGAAGCTGCAATCTGAGGTATCATCTGCACTCAATGTAGTCAAACTGGGGTCTAGAGGACAGACCGAGTCCACTGGCAAATCACATCCTGTCTTGGACTACTTCAAGTCTGTAGCTGAGGCCAGATCCAATCTGAAGGCAAAAGGGCAACAAAGAGATGGAAACAGAGGATGAAGATGGACAGTTAAGATAAATAAAGTCAGTGAGCAAGCATAAGCAAGAGTAAGTATAGCTTAATATGTAGCACATGGAGATGACAAGCTTGATATTCCCAGCTTGATATTCACAGCATGTCCACTGACTCCATTCATGTTCTTGGGGAATTTCTGAGCAGCTTCTTTGGATTTTCTGATGATGCCATCTAAGGTACCCTTTGGTAAAGGACAGACCTCTGAAATCACTAGTTAATTGCTATTGTACTGAACCCTAAGATCAAGGGAAGGGTTAAAAGGGCTGTTTGATTACTGTTTTTTTAAGTCTTCCTGAACTAGAACAAATCCACAAGCATAGCCTGTTCTAATAGGTCAAGAATAACTTACATGAAACTGCTGGTAAAAATAAGCCTTGAAAAAGGAATTGTAATAACATGTATGAGTAAAGCAGTCTTTTCCTCTGTGGTTCTTCATTTAATTAAGAAAGTTTCCCCTGGCTCTAGAAGGAGCTGTGACTGGAACTACTTTGGCAGAGAGAAGTGCATAATGACACTTCAAAAACACCCACTGACAAATGAATATTGAGGTGCTTTTTTTAATAGCTGTATGAATAAGCCATTTCTAGTAGTGAATCACCTGTTTAAAGGTTTTCCAATTAAATATTCTCCAACCGAGCATGCTGAAAGTGAAAAAGCCACTCACAGGGAAGTAATGGGGTGAGGACAAGACACTTCCTTATTATCATCCCTCTGGCTGTTTTGCACAGCCCTGACAGAGCTGTCTTTATGCTCACTGTTGGTTTTACACATCAGTGGAGATGCCATTAACTATCATATTACATCCAGATTTATTGTATTCATTGCTTTTTAATTAAAAGAGGCTAAAGCAGGGGTTAATTGCACCGAATTTGAATTCAGCAGGGAAAGGAAGACACTGTTGTTAGCTTGGCACCAGAAGGCTCAGCAGCAATGGCAGAGAGGGATAATGGTTAGGATCCTGCATATAAAGGACCTCTTAGTTGGGGTGGAGCATGTGAACAGGGGAGGCTTATCAGGAGAAGCAATTAGCAGGGACAGGTGAGACAGTGTGAATAGAAACATACAGAAGGTAAATTACAAACATGTTTAAGCTTAGAAGTATTCTGCAATGACCAATATTCTAACGCAGTAGGCAAGAATTAATTTTCACATTAATTTCACTTTGGAAATTGAAATCAAGTATGGTTTCATGAGGTCCAATGATAAACAGTCAGCTGTCCAGAAGTCACTCAAAGTTGTCAGTTCTTCACACATTTCTACTTCCATGTTTTCAACACTGGTTTTGGCATCCCTCTCTCTACTCCTCCCCTTCCGAAATGAAGATGATGTGCTGCCATTGCCTTGCAGCAGTGCTTGTGTGGATAACAGATAAGCAGCACAACACCAGCTGCAAACCTCTATGCCATCCTAGGAGGCAAAGGTAGGTTGCCAGTATCTCCTGCCAGCAATAACCGACTGGACAGTGTGAAAGGGATCCTGCTACTGACGCATTATTAAGTTAGTCAATACGCATCCATCTGCTCCCCAGCCTGAGGCTGCATACACCACCAGCAAGGCATGGATTTAAGGAATGCTATAGCCTCACTTTTCATAGAATCATAGAATGGCAAGGGTTGGAAGGGACCCCAAGGATCATAAAGCTCCAATCCCCCTGCCACAGGCAGGGCCACCAACCTCAGGCCTGGAGCTACACAAGGTTGCCCAGGGCCCCATCCAACCTGGCCTTGAACACCCCCAGGGATGGGGCATCCACCACCTCTCTGGGCAGCCTATTCCAGGACCTCCCCACTCTTTCCGTAAAAAACTTCCCCCTAATATTAAATCTAAACCTTCCCTCCTTCAGCTTTAAACCATTCCCCCTTGTTCTGCCATTATCTGCCCTTTTAAAAAGTTGAATCCCCTCCTGTTCCTGTGCTCCCTTCAGGTACTGGCAGGCTGCAATGAGGTCCCCCCACAGCCTTCTCTTCTCCAGGCTGAACAAGCCCAGCTCCCTCAGCCTCTCTTTGTAGGGCAGGTGCTCCAGCCCTCTAATCATCCTTGTGGCTCCTCTGAACCCTCTCCAACAGTTCTACATGCTTCTTGTATTGGGGGCCCCAGCTCTGGACACAGGACTCCAGGTGGGGCCTCACGAGGGCAGAGCAGAGAGGGACAATCCCCTCCCTGTCCCTGCTGCCACCCCTCTTCTGATGGGTTTTTTCAACTGTAATCAAATACATGTAACCCAGGCATCACTGAAGGACAGCAGATACTGTCCCAGGACACCTTCCTAATGATTGCTTCTTAGTTCAGAGCAGGATTTTGTGCAGTTTATGATGTTAATGGATATATATGCATATGCTGATGCTCCAAACATTCCTTCTGTCTGAGCTGTTGACTTTACTGTCTGTAACTTATTAACCAGAGCTGTAAACAGTTTCATTTCAAGGATTTTACAACTTAAAGTTAACAAAGAATAAAATGGCCAAAAAGAAGTAAGCAGAAAGAGAGCATAAAGGCCAGGGTTGTCCCTGAAGAGCCACCGGACAGGTCATCCCACTCTCCTCCCAAGCACTGTCAGCAGAAGCCCCTGCCTGGCAAGTCACCTGTGTTGTGCACCTTAGGCACAGCCTGAGGTCTCATGCAGCCATGGATAGATGGCTTCTTCTCAGATGCAGCTGGACATGGCAATTCCACCACGTGCACGTTCAGCACAGCCTGCCCTTTCAACATGCACAAGTCAAAACCAGGTATCAGTTGCGAGAGGCAGTTAGGCAGAAGAGGCAGGCTGGCTGGCATCGGTGCTCTCCAGCACTGCACACCAAAGCCACATGGCTGGAGGAGCAGAGCACATCCACAATAGCACAAGCCAGCCCACACCACAGGACCCAAAACACCTGCCTCCTTTCCTGTGCAAGGCTGCTCCAACCAGGACAGCACTTGGAGCTCACATTACTAAGGGGCAGGTGATGTGTAAGTAAAGCTAGAGGCAATGAAGAATGGATACTCATGTACTACAGTGCAGCTTACAAAGACAGTCAAGCCCCTATGAATGATAGGAAAAGGGAATAAAGCTCCACTGGCACTTAACACAAAGCCAAGAAAGTTCTGAGAATGTGAGCCCACAGCATATGATACAGCAACACTGTCTCATAACTTTATTACAGAAGCTGATAGTAACCCCTGCTAAGAGTGTTAAATATTAATAATGGCTCACAGCTGCTACTGCTACATAATGGGCTTATTTTGATGAGGAATATGTGCACAGCTTAAGTAATATGCATCAGTTCAGACAAACCTACTTTCCTTTTGAAATTCATGCAGGACCCTCTCTCCTCACCACCAATTAATTGCACAGCCCAGGGCTATTATTCTTAAAGGGCAGGATTTGCCTCTGATCTTTTTCCTACATGGCTTTTTTCTTCTTAATCAGAGGATGCAGCATGAGTAGAGGTGGATGACATAGCTTGATACACCCCTCGTTACCAGGGGCAGCCTTCCTTCTGTCTATTCTGTCCTAATTACTGTGAATCTGCCCACACATGTGGCCCACAAGGATAAGTTTGGTAGAGGTTGTTTTTTTTATTGTTCCCAAAATTAAAACATCCCTGTCCTACCTCAGTACAGCTATTATAGAGTAATAACCCTGGCTTGCATCATAAACAAAGTTAGGAAGCGTTCACTGTTTTATTCAGCCTTTAGTAAGCAACTTTGGGTTTCTTGACTGACAAAATAGCTGATGAATATCTGATCATTGAGTGATTACCTAGCCAGAAGGCATTCTGTTCTATACTTAGTCACTAAATTGTATGGGTTGCCTTAAGCAGGCTCTGTGGATGCTGATCTCTATCTTAGAAGATTGCTCAGTTTAGTCAGTTGACCTATAAAATAAACCAAGACCACCGTGCACTTACTGATCTATATATGGATGTTTTTCTATGATAAATGGCAGCTGAGTACCCAATATACACTGGAAATCAATGGACTGCATAAACTTAAATACTGCTGGTTATTTAGAACATTCATCACAAAGCTGCACTGAGAACAAAACTCTCCTCTTCAAAGGCAATTCAGAAAGACAGAAGAGCTCCCAAACCAAATGACTCATCAGAATTACCTTTAGCTGCTGTGTCCTGAGCAAATATTGCAGTATCAGCACTCACATCTTTTGTGTCCTTATCCAATTCCTGTACCACAGTTCTATGTAAGAATGCAAAGTTAGCATTATCCAGCTCTGAACACCTCCCTGAGGAGGAAAAAAGCCACACAGAAAGGGGTTTCCCCATCTTCAAACTCAGCTGTAGCCCAGGTTAGTACGACATTGTGAACAAGTGGGCTCCAACTTCTGCCAAGGTCAGACAGGTAGACAACTAACCACCTCTCTGAGCTTCTCACCTTAAAACCAAAGAAGCCCAAGGTGAGCTGGTATTTCCTTAGCTTTCACAAGTTCACAGACAACTCCAGTAGCATGGACACAACATTCTCACTGTTGTATTCTTCCCTAAAAATGAAGTCTCATTAGCAAGACACTTCAGTTTCTTCTGTAACTCATTACAGGTGCATATTACTTCAGCAATGCCTTTGATACTGTCTCCAATGACACCCTGATAGCAAAGCTGAGAGAGCATGGGATAGATGAGTGGACAGTGAGGTGGGGTGAGAACTGGCTGTCGGACCGAGCCCAGAGGGTTGTGATTCGAGGAGCAGAATCTGACTGGAGGCCTGTGACTAGCGGTGTTCCCCAAGGCTGGGTGCTGGGTCCAGCCCTGTTCAATATCCTCACTGACACCTTGATGAGGGAACAGCATCCACCCTCAGCAAGTGCCAATGATACAAAGCTGGGAGGGGTGGCTGACAGTATTGTGTCCAGTTCTGGGCTTCCTGGTGTAGAAAGGACAGGGATCTCCTGGAGAGAGTCCAAAGTCTCCCCTATGAGGATAGGCTGAGTAACTTGGGACTCTTCAGCCTTGAGAAGACTAAGGGGGGGACCTAATTAATGTCTATAATTATCTGAAGCAGGGGATGTAGGGGGAATCAGCCAGCCCCTTTTCAGTGTCAGTGGGGACAGGACAAGGGGCAATGGCTGCAAGTTGGAGCACAGGAAGTTCCATACCAACATGGGAAAGAACTTTTTCACAGCGAGGGTGACAGACACTGGAATAGGCTGCCCAGGGAGGTGGAGTCTCCTTCTCTGGAGATATTCAAGACCCCTCTGGACGCCTATCTGAGTGATATGTCCTGGGGAGCTGCTTTGGCAGGGGGATTGGACCCGATGATCTCTCGAGGTCCCTTCCAACCCCCACAATTCTATGATTCTATGATTAAAAATAGAGGTAAAAACAGGTTACCTGATGTAAGCTCTGGCTCAAAAAAAGTATTCACTTTACATGGAGAAAAGACAGACAACTAATCAGATCAAATATCTTAAAACACCATGGATGCAAGCATTCCTTTACTGTAATACAGATTTAGGGGCAAGAAACAAACATCTCCGCAAACTGCTGATGCAAAGACAAGACAAGACAGACACCCCAGAGGAAAAAACCCAACACATACGTGTTCTTGAAAAAGGTTTATTATTAAAATAATGCTTTCAGCATTAAAATATCTGCAGTATCTTTATACTAATGCAAGGGTTGGTGCTGTTATAATAAGAGTTGTGACAGCTGATTTAAACTGTATTGCACACACTGTGAATATAAATAGTTTCAAATAGCATTAGAAGGAATAATACAGTCTAATCTTAGTGCACCTATCAAACATTTTCACACTAACTGATACTGCAATGCTCAGCTCATCATACGAGCACCATTAAACAACATTTCAATTTCACTGAACTGCCCCTCCACTAAAAGCCACTTTAGCTGAAGGCACCAGCCCAAGTAATTCCAGCTCTAGGCAGGTGTCCAGGTGTTTGCTATCTCCATGATCAGCCATGAGGCTGAAGCTGAGCCCTGACTCCACACTGCATGCACAGCAGACAACTCCAATAAATGCTGACCTGCAGTTCAGCTCCTCTGCTGGGTGGGTCACAGCTGAATTGGTGATGCAACCCACAGAGGGAGGAGCTTCACAGGAATTGAAAGCACAGAGGGGTCACAATTTCGTTTTCCCTATCTACAGCCACTATAACCTCAATTGAGCATCCTCAGGGAAGCCTCCAACTTGCCAAATATATTGCAGCAGTACAAATAAACCTGAAGTGACCCTTCTCTTGCTATCCATTTCTAGAATCTCTTGCGCAGTTCTTATCTGTCTACTCACTACCTACAGTTGGGACACTCTAGGAGTGGCACTCTGGTTCCTCTCATGTGATGATGAGGTGCTGATCTGTCATTCCATATGAGTAATGGATGCATGGTGCAGGGTAGCTCTTACATTTTCCTAACATATGCCTGGAAACTTGTAAGCAAATTAACCACCTTTGTCACATGTCTTGATTTTTGTACTGTATTCCTTGGAGAGACTACATGATCCACCCACTGAACATTATCTAAAACCCACAACTAGCTATTATGCTAGTTAATGCATTTGGTCTTCCAAACAGTAATGAGAGTATGGGCTGGGGAATGCTGAAGTTACCACATAAACCAATTAAGATCTCATGCATACTGTTCTTGCTTAAGCCAGGGAGCCCCACTTAGTCTGGTTCACACAGCCCACTTCCCAGAATCACAGCATGGCTGGTGTTAGAACAAGTGACTTCTGAAAAGCACCTTGTGCAACACCTCTGCTCAAGGCCGGTCTCCTAAAGCAGGCTGCCAGGGACGCTGCTTGGTACTCTCACACCCGCTGTGCCTGCGCACAGCACACGCATGGAATAGTGGTTGTTATAAAGCCCCAGAGTTAAGTAACAACGGTCCAGCTTCCAAAGGCGGCCTATGCACAGGTTCCCTGGCAAGCGCTGACTCAGGTTCTTTTCAACTTCACAGCAAAGTTACTCGTCACAAAACCGGCCAGTTCGTCCTCAGATGTGTTCTCCCGGTTCTGTTCTTCCGACCGATGGGCGCAATCGCCGCGCTGCTGTGTCCGCAGCCCCTGCTCTCCTTGCAGGCCTTGCCAGGGCACCCAGCCGGCACGCGGGCCGGTCTCACCCGCCGCCGCCTCCCGCGCCTGGCCCTGGCGAAGGAGGCCACAGCCCCCCCGAGACGAGCTCTGCCGCCGGCCGGGAAGAGGCGCCCGGCCCCTTTTCCCTGGCCAGCGGCTAACCGACCGCACGGCCGATCAGACCCTGTGCTTACAGTCTCCCAAACGCCCGCCCCAGCCGCCAGTGCCTCATGAAGCGGGGTAAGAACGCCTTAGCTTGGGAACGTTCCCTACGGGGGCGCCGAGCCCTCCACCCGCCGGACGCGGGAGCGGCCGCTGGGCCCGCAAGACCCACCCCCTCTGAGCGCTGCCGCGCAGCCGCGGCGCCAGGACGCCAGCGGGCAAGCGCGCTGCCCCCCGCGCATGCGGCCTGTCCCTCTCCGCCGACGGCGGCGCATGCGCGGCGGGCCTGCCGCGAGCCGAGCCGGGCCCTCCGCTGTGGCCGCCGCCGCCGGGCGGGCGGCGCCTGAGCGGGCGGGGGCGGCGCGCCATGCCCGGGGGCGCGGCGGCGGCTGAGGAGCCGGCGCGGAGCCACGGTCGCTGAGGCCGGGCGGCAGCATGGCCGAGTCGCTGCGAGAGGAGCCGCCAGGCGGGCCGGAGTCGGAGGCCGAGCTGTCGCAGCGGCTGGCCCGCACTAAGGCCCGCTCGTACGGCAGCACGGCGAGCGTGGCTGCGCCGCTGGCCGAGCGCTACGTAGAGCACCGGCTGAGCGCCGGGGACACGCTGCAGGGCATCGCCCTCAAGTACGGCGTCACGGTAAGGCGAGCGCCGCCGGGGCGGCCTGCCGGCCCGGGGAGCCAGAAGGGCGGCGGGGCGAACCGGGGAGGTGCTCGGCCCCGGGGCCGATAGCGGCGGCTGGCCGCACCAGCGGCGCGCAGGTGTTAGGCCCGGGAGGTGACGGAGCCGAGGCGCTGGAAGCGAGAGCCGGCCGAGAGGTCACCGTAGGAGGCTGTGCCCTGGGGCACAGGCGGCGCCGCGCGTACCTTACCGTGGGTGCCGTGCTGGTTGCCGGCTCAGTGTTGGCAGTGCTGGCAGCTGGAGGGGTCAGCGCCCAGTTCCGGAGGTAAGCGGCTGGGACGGGCGCTGCCGGCAGGCCTGCCAGCCCCAGAGCCAGCCTGCGCTTGTGTACAGCTCACCACCACACTCACTAAAGACCGGGGAAACCCAGCGTCCTTAAACTTACCCAGGGAAGTACAGTTTTGAGGCTGACAGCCTGTGACAAGGGAAAAGCCTCTTCAGGTACTCTCAGGGCTAAAAACGTAAAGTGATTCACAGCTGCTCTCAAAGCATTGCTGCTTTTCTGCTCTTTTCCTACTGAGGAGAAAGTTTGCTTCTGTGGAAAAACGTTAAAAGGCATATTCTGGCCTCAGATGTGCAGGGCCTGCCAGCAGACCTTGCCACACTGCCATCCCCCATACAGCAGAGCTGCCTTGGTTCCAGCTTATTCAGGGGCCAAGCAGCTGGTGGGCCTACCTAACAGCCTGGCTCTAGTACAGAGTGCCACTTGCACACCAGCTTCAGAGAGCACCTTCCAGTTGGGCTTTCCCAGAGAGGTACAATGCAGTCCCAGCTTACTAGGTTGACTGGAATAGGTTTCCTTTTCTGCTCTGCTTCTTACAGATCTACTGAGGCCTTCCAGCAACTTGAACAGCATTCAGCCCTT
Organism: Laterallus jamaicensis coturniculus; assembly: GCA_022605575.1. Classification (NCBI taxonomy): domain Eukaryota; kingdom Metazoa; phylum Chordata; class Aves; order Gruiformes; family Rallidae; genus Laterallus; species Laterallus jamaicensis. The sequence continues at coordinate 15,508,273 of JAKCOX010000018.1, forward strand.
GTTGTGAAAAGGGTTAAAAGTCTATTTCTTTTCCTGTAAAAAACATGAAGCCACTTCACTGAATCTGGTGTACAACAGAACTAATGGCATTTTGGATTCGCATTGGTCTACATCAGATCAAAGTTTTGGTCACTACAGTGGTCAAGCAGAGGGCTCTAACTGCTGGATTTCTTTGAATTTTTATGTTTGACAGTGCTGAAGTCCCTGGCCTAAGTGGTTTAGCTGTGTTATTTTTCATTAAGATGTGCACTCACAATTAAGTGAAAGATATAAACAGATTACTAAAGCAGTGGTTTTCCAGAAACAGCAAGCATTTCTAAACAGTTTACAGCTCCCTTTCAGCTAAAGCACAGCTGTAGATCAAACCTGTATAGTCTGAAGAGATATGTTAAGCTTACAAACCATACACTTTGTTCACAGCACAACTTTAGTAAGACCTACCTTGCTAATGATGTGTTTAAGTGTAAATACTGGGCTTTTTTAAGCATCTCACTTGTTATATAACATTACTAATATTCCACATAAGCAGCCAGAGTTACATCATTACAGACTTCAGCTGAGAAACTGACATGAAACAACCCCAAGAGCAGTGACAAGTCAGCTGGAATGATCCATTCTGTTTCTGCTTTAATGGGTTTCAGCCAGGGTAATGTATGCAAACATGTTTGCTTTTAGCAAAATGAAGAATCTCCCATGTTTACACAATGACAAGGACTGACTTCCTCTGAAGAGACATTACATCTGCTTCCCACATCCTGTATGCTTGGCTAGAAGTAAGAGTTGCTGTAATGGGAACATTAGAATTATCTTTGGCTGCCATTGCCTCCAGTATTACTGTTTTTAGAAGTTTCCCCTTGAGGTTATCCCCACTGGGAGTTACTTTGCAACAAAAGACATCCTGTCCAGTGCCTGCCTTGGCATGACATAGCATAACCAGTTTAAGATGGATTAAAAACATTGGGTAAGAGGAAGACCAGCATGCTTTGTTGGGTCTCATCCTCTGCCCTTCCCCCCTCTCCCCCAGATGCTGGCTATTGATCTGGTTTGGCTTGGGTTCATTAGATAACACTGGGAATGTTTAGTGTCATCCTCATGGTTCAGTTGGAGTGCTGTTTTCCATCATACAAGGGTATCGCTTCTGAGGGGAGGAGGAAGAGGACTGTTTGTTTCCCTGTCAGTAGAAGTTTTGATGGATTAGTTCAACATCAGTTTATGCATTAGGACAGCTCCAGTTGGAGCACAGGCCTGTGCACATGCTTTCACTGTTAATAGGTGAGAAACTACTTGGGTTTTCCTAGCACTAAACCCCCTCTGTTAAATCCTGCTCTCTGTATACCTATGTGTGTATGGAGTCACAGGAGCAGTAGTATATATTGCACATCCTGAGTGACCAGCTCAAAGCTGAGGGAAGTTCTTTTTAAAACCAAGTGTTTACTACTTCATTATTACCTATTTCAGAGGTACAGTCTTCCAAATGCCACAAGATGATATTTAAAAGGTATGTTAGGAAGAAATAACCAGTGGTAGAGTTACAGTGAAGTAGGATAGAGCATAGCAGTACAGTGCATTATTTATCAGCTACTGAAGCATCACCTTCCAACTCCCCTGTAGTAGAGATCTCAGTTTTCAGCTTCTGTATTGTATTTTTAGAGAAAGTTCCAGTTAGCATTTAGAAACCTCTTTTTGCATGCCTCAAGTATTGTTACTAACTCAGGTGAAGTTTCCTTAGGCCCTTTAGGCAGTACTCAGCCTGGGAGAGAACTTACACCCTGTACTGTGCAAGGCTAACTGAAAGTAACTTCCAGGCTTCAGGAGCTGGAAGAGTAATGAGCTTCTCTTACTAGTAGTAGCTCACTGACTGGGTGTGAGTTACTCAGTTTTTGAATGGTATAATTAACTCTAACCATTTAATTATCATAGTCATTCACATCAACAGGTTGGGGGTGTCTTTAAGCAGCAAATACCATTTTTGTACATGACCAGTAGTAGTTTATTGCCCTATTTCAGTACTTTGCCATACACCCAGCCTTTCTGGAGAGATTCTCCTGTGTATCTAGGGAGAAAGATCTCACCAAGCAAACTCACCCATGACATGAGACATGAATGCCACAGCTGCCAGCCATTCTGAGCCTTACTCCAGTATTAATCCAAGTCAGCAGCACTTTTGCAATAGAATTTTTATTCTTTGGCAGGCTGTTCATGTGAACTTGCATAGAGATGGGAATTCTGTTCTAGAAGAGCATCTTCAGGTAGTGCAAGGCTTGAGAAAGGCCAGTGATGTGGAGTCAAGTCTATATGACAGGAAGTAGCTAGGGAGTTAACAAGGCTGAGACAAAACAAGCACTTTGAAATCACTTTGAATGATGAAGTGAATTGCTGCAGCAAAGATGTGACAGATTTATTGTAACTGTAGGTTACTAGACTTCACAATCTTAGTACTTGATGTTTTGCCAAAGCATAACTTAAATTTTTCCTCTTTTTCAGATGGAACAGATAAAGAGGGCAAATAAACTGTTCACTAATGACTGTATATTTCTGAGAAAAACCCTGAATATTCCTGTAATATCAGAGAAACCATTACTGTTCAATGGACTTAATTCACTGGAGTCTCCTGAGAATGAAACTGTTGACAGCTCCCCTTCTTGTGATGAAGGACTAATGACAGTTCAGGAAGACAGCAGTTCTTCTCCCAGTCCTCAAGAGCCTGACAATCAGCCCACTGCACCAGAAGAACTCTCTGCCAAAGATTTCCTACAGAGATTGGACTTGCAGATTAAGTTATCCAAACAAGCAGCCAGAAAACTAAAAGATGACAGTGTCAGGTAAATGCCACTTTTAGTATTTAGTGTCTTAATCTCACCCTGAAGGCTTTTTAGTCTAAGCTGTGCCTGTCTGGGAGGCACCTCAGATAGCTCTGTAGTTCTAACTTGGCAACAGCAAGTCTGGGCTATTACAATGCACCAGGTACATTCAGAGTACCCCATTTGATACTTTGATATGGCAATTAAAGGCTGCCTCACAATACATTGTTTATAGAATAGCAGTAATATTCCATGAAAGCTAGAAGGCCAGTGTTCTCCAGAATGTCTTGTTATGTAAGTGGGCAACTAAGCAAAGCCCTAGTTTTCACTGGAGTACTAAACTGAGGCCTCTGTGGAAGCTGGCTGTGTTCAGCAAGGCATGATTGCCTTTTTCTTCTGTCACCAACTGCCTCATAACTGCAAATATTCTTCATGTTGCAGTTTCAGCTGAGCTATCCCATCTCCTTTCCCTAGGCAGCCCTTCCTTTTGTGGATCCACCTGTGGAGACTTTTCTTTCTTCAGTGTAACCTCTGGGGAAGCTCCTGGTTACAGAAGTTACTCTCAGAAAAAGCAGTACCCTTTGGCTTCTGCCATAGAGATTACCCCTCACATGCATGGGCACCCCACAGAGATTACAGAAAGAAAGCAAGAATAGATTTCAGTAGTGTTTGTTTTCCCATATCCTTGGGACAAGCTCCCACAGCTTGTTCACAAGCAGTCCCTTGGACTGTTTATTCTCTGCAGAAGGGCCACCATGGCATCACCCTGAGGCAGTTTCTCATGACAATAAAAGGTATGGCTCTAGGGCACTGGCATCACATCTCACCAGGGAGCTGGAGGGAGGTTATGCCTGCAGGTATGTACTCTGCTTTTGCAAATTGGTTTAATATAAAACTTGTTCCATCATCCCATTTCACCCACATATTCTGATTTTGAGTGCAAGCAACATACTTTTCACATTAAGTAATCTTCCAGGTCAAAATCTATTGAGCAGAATCTCCCATCATTTCTTTAGTAAATTAAGGGATTATTTCAGCCATTTCAAAACTCTTCAGCTTAGTTCAGTAAACAGAAGTTTGAGGGGGAGCAGCATATTGCATTTGACAATGGACAAGCCTCTTTTGGAGAGATATTCCGTATGACAGCTTAAGAGGGTAATTGCCTACCTGTCACACACCACACACAACCCTCCAGTGCCAGAGGTTTATAGTTACTGTCTTACTTCCAAGGCTGGAATGCTTTCACATCTTAACATGCTTTCTCTTTTGAGCTGGTTAGAGGAAAGAGGAGGAACAGCTGCTGGAACTCAAAGCCTCCTCTACTCCAACTCAGTCACAGAGCATCTATCCAAATATGTGCTGCTGCTAGACATAAGTAACAGACAGATTAGAATAGGTGTTGACCCAGCAGTTAAGCTGGGTGACAGGAAGCCACAGTCCCTGCCAGAGAAAGACAATTAGGTTAACACCCCTCCAGCAAAATAACATGCTAATTTGCAGGAGGAAACTCACTTAGACCTTGCTGCACCTTTAGCACCAATATGGTGGGAGTGACACTGCACAAACAATGCACTGCTACTACTGAAGCCTGCTTCCAGTATCACTGAAGTTGCAACTTGGTAAATGAGGGCCTGATCCCAAATTTCCTCCCAAGGAATTAAAAAACCATAAGAGGAAGATGAATTATTTCCCCATCTCTTGTTTGGATTTAGTATTTCATTTTGTTAATTATGCAGGGATATGATGCCACAAAGCACAGAGTACAGAGCTAGCTACAGGCTGTCTGCTGAGCTGGGTGTTATTCAAAGCTCCTGAATGTCTGATAAAGTCTTCATAATGTCACCTTCCACCCCACCACTTCCCAGCTACGAGGGGTGTTCCTGGGCCCACACTGAGCCGTGGCAATATTCCTTGCTCTGCTCCAGCAGCTCCCCTCCTCCTAACTGTACCTGTCTTGTCCCTTGCTTGGAGCAGGAGACCTTGAAAACCAGACAGCCATCATGATAGTAAACTAGCTTTGTGAATACACAAATTGTCATTCTTGGAGTGGAAGCCACTTAAGAAGTAAGAGTGCTGCTTCCAGCTCCTCTGGACTTTGGTATTCAGATGAACTTGTCAAGGCTTGTTAGAACATGACATGCACCAACATTGCAGCATACTTAAGGGCCTGCTTAAGACTAAGAAAGGAGCACCTAGAGTTACACCTACCACCACCAGAACTGACATTGGAACTAAGAAAACTGCAAGTAGAAGCAGACTATCAGTTCAGAACTTCTGGAGTCATACCTGTGAGCTTCACCAGGCAGATGGAGAGAATCACTACATCTCAGTTGCCCTTGACTTTGGTGTCCCTTATTGCTGCTGGGGATGCCCACACATACTCACACTGATTCTGCTCAACTGTACAGGCAGTTCCATGGTCAGCAACTGCTGTGTGCTACACAGGCAGCCCAAGGTGAATTACACCTTTAATCATAACTCACCCTTCTAAGCACTCTCAGAGGAATAAAGTATATTAATCTGCCAGTCCTTTCCCAGCTAAAGTCTCTTGCCATTAGAAAAAAATCAGACTCACATAGGTGACAGATACTAAACTTAATAGCTGTGCAAATAGATGAGCATTCACAACTACACAAAGTGATCCACTCTGTGCCAGCTGCCTCTCTATCAGATTGTGTGTAAACATGAGGTTAGATGTACATTTAATACCACTTCTACTGGAGACTTCCACTGAGCAAGAAACCATTAGTTAATGAATCTCCCAGTCAGATTTACCCAAGGTGCAGCTCTAGGTGAGCAGCTTAAGACAGTAAGACTTGCCTTTGTTTTAAGCAATATTTTTGTAGTAGGCCAAAAAGAAATGCAAAAGTATTAATACAGTCATTTGTAGCATGTGTTGTGAGCTCATGTGTTTGTCTATTAGGGAAGAAGACCCATTATTAGCTTTACCCATGCATGGAAGGAAAGTTTAAGACACAGTAATGCTTCCTCTTGCCCCAGATGCTGTTAGGCATGTGTCAGGATGCCCAATCTGACATGTCATTCAGTGATGCTTTTTATATCAGCTAGTTGAACAGCAGAGGTCTAATGCAAGATCTTTATACAGTCCTTAATATTTTAGGGTGGTACTGTGGGGGCTATATAACATGCTTTTGGGACAGATCACATTTATCTGCATTTCCCATGTAGTGACTTGCTTTGAAAACCTTGAAACTGAACAGTGCCACTCTAATTACTGTTGCTTATAGGAGCAAGTGTAATTAACTGGTGTGCAGCACTGGAACAGAACCATATATCGTCACCTCCTCAGCTGCCTTGATCTGAAGCCAGGAAAGACTAGTGTTTTGAAGCATTTAAAACCAATAACTAATTGAGTTAATTTGCCCAATAATTGTTCTCCATCATTGGCTATCAGCTAGGAAAACAGATCCCTCAAGAAGGCTGCCTGGAGAATCCCATTTTCAGACTTCCAAAAGCTGTTAACTCAGGAACTCAGGTTGCTGCCCTGTTTAATTGGGGATTGTAGAAGCCTCCAAGCATTGGATTTGAGTTTACTTGTTCACACTCAGGTGCACTTGGTCTTACAGAAGTGGTAATTAGCATTTTTCTTCCTGGCCAGATGCATACAATAGCTTGCAGTAAGTGTCTCTCAGCTCAGCAGAGTGGGAGCAGCAAACAGGAAGAGACAGCACTACAAAGTGGTGTAGTGCTGTGCCTTTGCCTGGAGGAGAAGTGGCAGTGACTTACCACTTTGCTATTTTAAGCATCTTAAAAGTGAAGAAAATTGTTTGGTCATTAAACATTCACATGCTGCCACATTATCTTGTGAGCCATGGGCCAGAGCTGCTACTGTGTCATTTTATTTCACCTAAAGCTGGGCTTTTTAAGCCACTGGAACAGACTTGCTTCTGTGCCCAGGTCTGAGCAGGTCCATCAGCAGTGATCCCTGGTCGCTGCCCTGGTTTGGAGTAGGGGGTGTCAGTCTCACACTGCCTGGCTCTGCAGCCTGGGGCAGAAGGTTAGAACCCTTCCTGCCAGCTACAGTGTGCCTGAGTCATGGGGAGAAGTTTGGTTTGCACATCACAGGCAGTGTGAACACTGCATGGCTCTGATGTCCCTGCCACATGGGAAGCCCTTCAGCTGGCTGTGACTGGGGTGCCAGCCCTACTGTCCACTGACAATGCCAAGCAAAAGCCCATACCATAGTCCAAGTGCATATTTCACTGGAGCAGCTGAGGTGAACAGCTTAGGCTAGCTCTTTTGTTACTTTGATGTCTGAAACCTTGCCAGTATAGCATTTTTATTTCAACTTTTTGGTTCCCTATGCCCACCCCTAGTATCCACCATGACCAACTGCTGCTGATTTCAGTGCAGTGCTTGGCTGTTCCCATGTCATGATGAATGCTCTATTAAGGCTTTCAAGAAAAGGCTGAAAGGTCCATTCTGCCAACCTCTGATTAGAAGGAAGACCTTTTTGCTGTGACTCTGCCACACTTTATTCTCTCAGAAGGGGAACCAGAACAAAATGAAGTACAAGTAAATTTCCATGTCCAGTATAGGAAGCAAGATTCTTGCCTACAGAGCAGCCTGAGCTCTGAAGATAAAGTTCTCCTTCATCCTCACAAGCTAGCAGGAGGTTGCTGTCTGCAGCAATGCTCTGGGCACATGTGGCTAGGAAGCTGTTGCCCCAGAAGGATGTAGAGCAGAGCTTCAGAATATACATTTGAAATACTTTGCTCCAGAAAAGTAGTTAGTTGAATTTTACAGTCCTGCAGTCCAGTCTTACAAGCTCAGTATGTTGATAGCTTTGTTCTGAAAAAAAGTTATAAAATATATTGTCTTGAGCCAGTTTATAGATCAAAAATGCTTTAGTGCTTACTCAGCTAAGCATGGGATTGTTTGCTTCCTCACTCTGTCATGCCAGGTGTTATGAAGAGCATGTGCATATTAACACTATGCCATGGTAATTTCACAATGCAGAATTGACAGATGCTACTTAAATCATACTTGGTACTGGCTTTGTAGCATCACTCACATAAGTAGTGTTTGTAAGAAAGGCTAACATGTATTGTCAGTACTACAGCCAGCATACCTGCTGGAAATAACTACCAGGCTCATCCAAAACCTGTTTCTTTGAAAGGTTTTGTTTGGGGTGGTTTTGGACAAGATTCCTTCAAGGCAAAAGAAAAATCCCATCTTCACTTAAGAAGGTAACTGCTGAACCACCCAAGAGAAGAGAAGGGCTGGGGAAATGAAAACAAGTTACTCAGCTGCTTGGTTAGATGGTAGGGTTCTTTCCTCTGAAATGTATGGATATGAAATTGAAATGCAGATAAATAACCATGTTTAGAACTCTGTATGGAAAAGCCTGCATGACTGGGGTGTGAAACACTTCTGAAACATATAGGTTTTACCTTATGCCATTATTAGACTATTTTAATAACTACCTTTGTACTACTTGTATGCACATTATTAAAACTAACTGGAAACCCTTTGAAACTCACAGTAGCAACTGTGAAGTCTTTCCCCTCTCACCAAAACACTACACTTGGCAGCAGCATTAAGAGGAGGTTTTCAGGAACATGATTTTGAAGCTACATTAGCATGAAACAGACCATGCTTGAATTAGTACAGCATGCTGGATTGGTTTATAAGAGCAACCTTGTCAAGTAAACCGTAGGCAGATTTATTTCCTGAGGATTTTTCATAGTAACACCACTTTGGTTTAGCCAGCCATTGCATTAACAATAGCAATTGATTTGGCACTGCAGTGTCAATAATAATTCGTTCAACTTTAAACACGTTCTGATGCTGAACTTGCACAGCTTTACTGGTTGTCAGCACCCCCTTCTTGAAACCACATGGTAAGAACCCCAGAGACATAGAACAAAGAGTAGCATACTGCAAGCAGTAGTTGTGTCAGGCAGGGCCAGCCTTACCTGCATTGAGCCCTAGGGCAGACTGGTTCCCTGCATTTGCATTACATCTTCCTGTTGAAACATGGTGTGATCCTGACCTGACAGATATGATTCTTTTCTTTTTAGAGAGGAGGAGAATGAGGAAGGTCCCTATGCAAGTTCTTCGTATCACCAGTAGAAGACAGATGTGATGGCCTGAAAGCTTCCCATGAAATCAGTTCTTAAAGAACTAAATGGTCAATAATCCCACACCCAAGTCTTTTGGACTCCTCATCTTTATGTACTTAAAAGAAGTCACGAATGGGTAATTGCACTGAAATTATGACCTCTTCTGCCTTCCATAGGTTAATGTCCTTATGCTATATCAACAAAGGGTTTAAGCCTTCCAAAACTAGCAATGGCCTTTATATCCCTTCTGTGCAAACTGTAGCATGGTAGCAAAAATATATCCTTGAGGTCACCTTTATGCAGGATGATGATCTTTAGTAAAGATTTTGTAAATACTTGTTAAAGTGAAATTTGTTTTAAGTATTTAAAAATATTGTCTGCTTGTACATGACAAAGTATGAAAATGATAGGAATTTACTTACTCTGCAAACACAGGCAAGTTTGCTGTGGGGTTTTTGTCTACGTCAGGGCTGCAGAACTCTGAAGCCTGTATGTGTCTGTGTGGTTAGGATGTAATCCCCTAAAGGGGAAAGCAACTTGTTTTGATGAGTTAAAGCCTTTACAGTCAAAGAACGGTTTGCAGTTTGGATTCCTGCTAATAAAAGGGAAGACTTACAGCAAGAGATTTTTCCTTGTGAGATACGACATTGGACTATCAGATGTGTGTTTGTGTGTGCAGTTATATTTTGTGTGGGTTTAATTTAATAAATACAGAAATACCAGTGTGTCTGTTCATAATGAAGTCAGCTTGGTTCTCATCTGGTTTTTGTGAAGAATGGTTTGTTTAGTTATCTGAGTGATTAGATGCTAATACCAGGGCAAATTAAGTGCCTCTACCATCTAGCTAACCCTCTGAAGTGAGGCATAGAAAGCCAAACCCAAAATGGTATTTGATCTAGTTGTGCAGTCAAAAAACCTGTTTTTACAAGAGCCACCTTAGAAAGTCTTCTTAGTTCTGAGGACAGAAGCAAGCATTCAGGCCTGCACATGGACCCCACCTAAAGCTCAGGAAGGCAGAATGCAGGCAGTGTCACCCTTTACCCTGGCATTCACATACTAGCAATTTCCTGGTAAGTATACTGCTTACTTCATATGCTCAGGAGGCTTCACAAAACTCTTTGTCAGTAAAGAATCGCTGGATCCCTTCTGTGACAGATGCTGTTTCCTATATATCAGCTTATTTATATGGTTTATTGTTCCCTCAAAGCAAAAGCTTTTTCTGGTATCTTGAAATGGAGACAGTACAGAAAATTACATGAAGTTATTAAAGCTAGAAATAAAAATTCAAAGCTAGACAGGAATTGGGATTTCCCTAGAGCTGCAGGGACCTGGGCCCAGCAGGCTCATTCAAATCATCTCTCGCCCTAGTTCCAAAGAGGAAGTCTGCAGTGACACACTAATTAACAAGAGCAGAGAATGCCTAGAGTGAATAAAAGGAAGCATTGATTTTTCTTTAAAAGTATGGTGAATTAGTTTTATGCCTTGTATCTTTCATAAACTGGGATTTGTATCTAGCCCTTGCAGCACAATAATTTCTATTGTCAGGTAACTTCAGTAGCACTTTGCTAGAGCCAGAATAAACCATTTTCCCAAAGGCAACCCTAGCATCTAGCCAAGTTACCTTGTATAATCCTACAGAAAAGTGTATTTCTTTTGTACTCAAGGCCCCACTGTAATACCTCACCTGTGCACTGAACACAGGGTGCTTCATAGAGCAGGCAGGAGCACAGCCTTCCCTGCACCACAGGCACACCACCCACTCAGTCACATCTTGCCCCCCCCCCCCCCCTTCCCAGCTCACAGGCTGGGGCACCTTCAGGACAAGCAACAAAAGTGACAACATTTACAGCCTTTCCTGACTGAGGAGGCCACACAAAAGCTCAAGGGAAGAAGCAACTGCACCAGCCCAGAGACATAGCTAGGCAGAGACCACCACATGTCACCCCCCAACCACAGGCAGATTGCAGCCCAGCAGCACTCCATTCAGCCCACAGCACCTCTGGGAACGCAACACACAAGCTCTCAGCATGGCATCCACTGCACAGCCAGCAGCATAACCCCACAGAGATACCAAACCAATCTGTTCCACTCAAGCACCCCCAGAAGAGCTTCAATGCCACCATTACCCACAACAAAGGCTGCCTGCAGGAGGCCCTACCTTGCTGGATGTGGCTGCAGAGCAGGTCCCCACTCCTTGCTCTACAGACACTTCAGTGCTCCAGAAGCACAACACTCAGCACTAGGCCAGAAAGGGCCCTCACTATTACAGCCCCTCCCTCTTCCTGGGCTCTTGTAGCTTCACCCTGCCCCGGGCCCAGCTGTTCCTCATGACTGAAGGCCGTGGGGCCTGAGGAGCTCCTCCAGGCTCACCTGGGCCCTGCAGGGCTGGGGCAGCAGCTGCAAGCAGCCTGCTAATTAAACGGGATTCTCTCTGTCCCGCTGCACTGTGGGTGCAAAGTTAGACTTTGTGTTACACCAGTGGCTGTTGGTGGTTTTCAAGGAGAGGGATGTGGCATTTCATAATCCCTGAGGCACATATAGGGACAGAATGCCCATTTTTAAGTGTAGGTAAAATGATTGAGAATTTGCTTCACTGTGGCTCCGCAAGTTTCTCTCAGGCCTGCATCAGCTGGAGGTCTCTAAGGTCCCTTCCAACCCAAATCATTCTCTGAGTCCGTGATTCTGTAGCATATCTTCAGTCAAAGCTTAGAAAGTCAAAACCTGGGCAGGCTTGCACTAGAATCTTGTTAAATGAAATGTGGGAGATAACTATTAAATTTTTTTTTTGGGGGGAGGGGTGTGGTTTACTTGCAATGTGTCTGGAGGCTTCTTAATCCCTGTACATCCCTCTGCCTCAGCCATCAGGTGCTATAGGGGCATCTCCCTTCCTGCAGACATGGCTTTCAGCTTCTACTGCTCCATGGTGCAGGACATCCTCAAAGAGCTGGGCAGGGGGCAGTGAAGCAGCACTCTCTACCACACAAAAGCCTTGTACTACTGTAGCTTGTGGTAAAGTGTTTAATGAAGTTCAGTATCGGAAACAATAGTCTACCAGAAAAGCTCAAAAGGTGAACACTATATATATATATATATCGTACTTGTTAACATCTTCAGTGATAATCTAGGAAGTGAAGGATTTGAAGGATCCAGGAGAGATACAAACAGCACAGAAACTGATTTTTGTCAGTTTAGAACCAGGGAAGTGCAGGTGTTGAAAAGGCCTTTTCTCACCAGGAAAAAGGAAAGTGCTGAGAGAATGTGCTTCACTAATTATGTACTAACCACTCTAGTGGCACATCTCCAGTGCTAATGGGCTCCAAGCGTTCCATTCAAAATAAGGACTGAGACTTGCAGCAGTTTGACTTCCTTTAGCCTAAGTCAGAGCCTGTTGGAAATGCAGGGTGATTCATCAGGCTGGCTGTGCCTTTAATGTCTTGCTCTGACAGGTGTGATGTACCGGTAGCTGCTCAGTTGATGCACCAATGAAACCAGTATTTGAAGCATTCAAACAACAAGTTTAATGGGCTTGGGCAGGGTGGGACGTGGTAGTTTGAAGAAGGTAGCTCATGTGTCCCTCAGAGGACTTGCTCTGTTCTCAGCTACTCATCGGGTCGCTCTCATCGGTCTGTGTATGTACCCCAGCTGATGCACAGCAGCAGGCCAAGCACACACCAGGCCAAGCACACACCAGGCCCCAGAACATGCATACTCTCAAATCAGGTCATGCCCATGCACAAACTGCTCATAATCACCAGTCACTAGTTGATGACATCTTTCCATTAGTATCAGACTTCTGCACAGAGTCCTGAGGGGCCAAAGAACCTGACTTCCAATGAAAATCAAAACCATTATTATGTTACTCTTATATTGACAAAGAAAATTTGGTTGGTTTTGGGGTTTTTTTTAGTAGCCATTGGGGGAAGGAAATTCTGTCCTTCTTGTTTTTGAAGTGCAGATCCTAGATCACTGCCACTTCCCCAGTGGTAAAGGCCTATGGGTAGTTATCATTCTGATTTATTTCATAAATATCCAAAGGTACATTTTCCCATTGTGACAGTCAAGTAAGAAAGTCAGTCACGAGCTGTTGCAGAAAATAACTGAGACCTATGGGGACAAGAAGAAATTCTCGTTTTTTGGGACACTGTTAAATACTACTACTACTACTACTACTTCTAAAAGGGCTTAGAGGGTTTAGGTGAGAATAAATACACTGATTCAAAATAACAGGTATTCTTTTATTCCTGATTGTTTTCTTTGACTACTTTTTGAACAGGAAGGTTCCACATTTCTTGAATCAGTTTTTATCTTAAATACCACCATTAGTGACTGGTACTGCAGTTCAGTGATCCATACCAGGATGTGTATGAGCAGGCAGTGACGTACTTCTTGTGTGCTAGAAACATTCATTAGCTTATTTATCATCAGATAGATCAAATAGATACACTGTTACACCTCACTGCTCTTGCATTCATTTAATGTTACCAGTAACAGTCTGTTGATAATGCTCACATTACAGTTTATGTTTTGCAAGGATTCCAAAGTTTGCTTCAGTTGGTTAAGAAAAGTTGTTCAAATCTCTTCATTCTCCAACTGTTCTGAGAAAATAAGGAAGGAACCAATCTGCCCATTTAGCATTTCCAGAACTTCAAGCTGTGCGGGCGGTGCTGGAAATCAGCATCACCCTCCACTGGCAGGCAATACCAACCCCTGCATCAGCTAACATCTTTTTACTCTATTGATCTCAGAAGTATCATGAGTTTTTTATAAAACTGGAGGAGGGATAACCTTAATTATCAATGAAGAACCTGTAAAGAAAGAGAGCAGGACTTTCCTGGAGTTCATTTACAGAAATGCCTGCTCCAGGGCATTAGTCTCAGGACTTCTATCCTCTGGAACTTGGTTTAAAATTTAGCTTTCTAAAAATATCTTGACAATTGATCTTGCTTCATGAGTTCTTCACACATAAAATTATCCATTAACTTAAATATAAAAGATTTTTGTAAATCATTCTTCAAAAACTCTGTAAGCTGAGGAAGAAGAAGACGACTGACATTTTTGTTTTCCTTTTTCACTCTTTAGGAGGTACCACATTCTTGGCTAATGATACCATATGTATACCTCCAAAAGAGTGTTCCAAAATAATACTGCTCAGATCAGAAGTCAGTAAACACACCACACCTTGATATTCAGAGATGCTGAGATACAGCAGGTTCTTTAAGTTAGGTCTTTCTGAGAAGCACAGCCCACATTCATAAAAACATCTCTAGTTTCAAACTCCCCTTCCCATGAAAACTGACTTGGACTGTTTTCCTTGTTTCTTTCTTTAAAGAAACTAATAGCTATTTACACTTGTCATCGGGCTACTCATGTCAGGAATTCAACTAGTTATGGATGCACAATCATCAAAGGGTGCACCAAAGAGAACATGTATACATGCTGAATGAAGTAACAATGGGGAGAACACAGCTCTGCAATATGAAAGGCAGCTGCAGTGTCAAAAGATGTATTAAGTCAGCTAAGGACACAATAGTCCAAGTTATAGACTACTGCATGAGGAAATTAAAAAAAAGTCAAGGAAAAAAGAATATTAGGATTCAAAATCAAGACTTCTGGATATAAAATCATATCAGGATTAATGAAAACTTCAATAGGTAAATTATTTTCAAATATTTTATTTAGAGAACTATGAACTATTTTCTAATAATGCCCTTTACACAGTTGCATCTATAGAAAGCTAGTGGAGTGAGAGCAAAAAGATGTAGCATTAAAAGAACCTTCCATCAGAAATGATTGGTTTATCTACAGAAGTAAACCAAATACAAATCATAAATCAAAGAGAACATTACATAAATATTTACCCTGTCAAATAGAGAATTGGTGTCAGAATTTGGCGTTTAGGGTTGATTTGTGAGTGTAGGAAAATGCTGTGTGCAGTCAGTGTACAGAGCACTACAGCTCTTCATTTCTGCCTAGGAAGTTGTCAGTACAATGTAAACAGAGCATTTCTAATGATATCCTCAAAATAACAGACCATAAGTCATTGAGCTGGGACTGGGGGAAGCTAAACTAGTTTTCTACATGTTTGGCAGCCGCTAGCGTTTCACAGGCTGCCGTATATGCGTTTGATAACATCAGCCTCTTCCTTGTCCAGGATGCCCTTGTCCACGTAAGCATCAGCTTGCTGGTCAATGAAATCTCTCAGCTTTGAAAGATCATAGTCTGAAAAACAAGAATTCATCCACACAGTGAGTTGTTGCCATTACACTGCTGCACCTAAGAAACAATGTTGTTACAGGGCTGATCCAAGAAACACACTTTATCCAACAGGAAGGGAAGTCACTGCAAGTGCAACCTGCAAAAACAACTTAAAAAAAGCAACACCTGCCCAAAGTCTTTTTACATGTCACAGTGTTTTTGCTGCTCAAGAGGAACCAGCAGCTTCCGCTCTTGATTGCTTGCTGGCACATGCTAAAGTCAGAATATTTTCTACTCCAGAGATTTGATGTTGTAGTCTGCATGCAAGAGCTGTTGTTGAGACCCTATTATTTACACAACTGTCGTGGGTTCAAAGGAAAGCATTAAATTGATGGTTTCCTGTTGAAATCCCAGTAAAATTCCCACTTCCTACAAACACCTATAGCCAAAATTCAAGGAAGCAACTTCCTGAAAAGAAAGCGAAATAATGCAACTATTTACCCTGCTACACAGCTAATATCCTGACAGGAAAAACACCACAGTGAGTAGCCTCTGTAGCAGTGTCAAAGTAGCCTTTGACAGTCTGTATGTCAATCTGCAGTACAGTGCTGAAAGATCCTTTCTCCTTTCCCGATAGACACTGCACCTATGCAGAGTGATTCACACCATGCACGTTCAATAGACTGGGAAACATCACTGTTTTCCATGAAAAGGATTCTACCACACAGCAATCTTTCAGATAACACACAAGGGGAACCTATTGTGTGGTTGTAACTCTGGCAACAGATCCAGGATATTCACATATAAGCACAATACAAGTTTTAGTTACATAATTTGCTGCATAAAATGTAGAGCTTAGCTTGTTAGACTCACAAGTAAGTTGTCTGGACAAAATCAGTGTCTTAGGGCTCCATACTAAGTTAAACAAATTAGTGTCTTTCACAATAACAGACACATCCTGGGTTTTTCAGTATAAATTACTTACTGCACAGACAGAACCATCAGGATATGTTAATACTGATTTTGTTGTGTGCTCCCATTTATGTCTCCACACAGCAACAAGAGGAAGGAACTTCTTTCATGCTGTACATCCTTAACAAACCAGGCAATAATGACTGGCTATAATTTTATGGTTGTGGCTAAAATTGTATAGAAATAGACATTAAAAGCAAATGAATGCTTGTGATCATTTTCCTAAGGGTATAAGGCAGTTTCAAGTGAGTAACACCAGAAGTTGATCCTTGCAGCTCCCCACTCCTGCAGAGGTGTCCTCTCCATATCTGAGGTAACAGGGATTTTGCTGTGTGCTGTACTGAGGATGGGATTTCGTGGCTGGCCTGTTCCCAGCATTACTTAAGAGAATGTAACCTGCTTGTCTGTCCACCCTGTCTGACAAATAGCACCTGGCAATTTAATAATAAGGCTGTGAGATTTCATCCATGTTGACATAATCAGAAAGACACCGTGGAATAGAAATTAATAGAATAGATACTAAATTAATATAACATCCACATTATTCACATTAAAATTCCTGAGCTTATTTTTCTTCTAGAATAGTATTTACAACTCCAAGGTCATTATGTGGGTATGTAAAGGCTTAATTACTAGCCATTCTGTATGAGATTATAACCATCAAGATACTAACCACTTCTAGCTAATTTGTATGTATTGTGGCAATTTAATTTATTTTTTTTTCCTAGAAATGTATAACTGTTAATTTCTAATACTTGTCCTCAACCTATTAATTTGGGAGAGTAATTAGAAAAATCTGCTTTGGTTTATATTCCTCGAACAGCTGCAGTGTTACACCGAGCTGTGAAACCCCTACAGTAAATGAAGTGAGGTCTTGCCACCTATTCAAATCAAGCCATTTGCCATTGCATTTAATTATAGGATTTACTTTCATTCCTAAATGGCTCCTGTTAGTGTTATGAAACTATAAACTATCTAAGCACTTTGTGAAAAATCCGGACATGCTATTTGCATGTGTTAGTTAAATGACTCATGGTTATGCTCTCTGGTGACTAAATGCAATAGGATACCCAGCAGCCACGGTCTCTTGGTGGGAGTGATGTTAATTTACACAGGAGAGGAGCTGGTCCTAAAAAGCATTGGTTGCAAAAGTCAAGCCAGGTCTGGGACATACTAAGGATGGGTGGCCAGCAGGGACAGGGAGGTGATTGTCCCTCTCTACTCTGCCCTCGTGAGGCCCCACCTGGAGTCCTGTGTCCAGAGCTGGGGCCCCCAATACAAGAAGGATGTAGAACTGTTGAAGAGGGGTCAGAGGAGCCACAAGGATGATTAGAGGGCTGGAGCACCTGCCCTACAAAGAGAGGCTGAGGGAGCTGGGCTTGTTCAGCCTGGAGAAGAGAAGGCTGTGGGGGGACCTCATTGCAGCCTGCCAGTCCCTGAAGGGAGGAGAGAAACAGGAGGGGAATCAACTTTTTGAAGGGCAGATAATGGCAGGACAAGGGGGAATGGATTAAAGCTAAAGGAAGGAAGGTTTAGATTGGATATTAGGGGGAAGTTTTTTACAGAAAGAGTGGTGAGGGGCTGGAACAGGCTGCCCAGAGAGGTGGTGGATGCCCCATCCCTGGAAGTGTTCAAGGCCAGGTTGGATGGGGCCCTGGGCAACCTTGTGTAGCTCCAGGCCTGAGGTTGGTGTCCCTGCCTGTGGCAGGGGGGTTGGAGCTTTATGATCCTTGGGGTCCCTTCCAACCCTTGCCATTCTATGATTCTAAGGATGAGACTCCAGAGCTTATATATTGTACATGTGCAAAACACACTTGGGGGACTAAAGCTGATCACGCCAAAATCTAGACTTTTGACATATTCCTCACCCAGACCACTCAACTGCCTTCTTAATAAGCAATTGGTATTTTTAAACTATGAAAATGCAAATTAACATTTCCAGGGTCATTAGTCATTGAGTGAAAAATAATTGCTACTCAGATTTATAGGATCTACAAACACACACCTGAAGAAAAACCTAACCCTCCTCAAGTACATTCAGTGGGGAAACCCATCCATGAATAGGGGTAGGAAAGACTGGCCGTTTTAACACAGAAATGACATTGTGAATCACTTCTCTGCTAGCTCCCAGGTGCTAGCTGAAGTGGAGAAATGATTGATGAGCACATCAATTGAACCTAATCTTGTACTGAAGAAACGCAGCGCAATGCATTCACGCTTAGATAAGCTCACCCTGACTGCATTTCCCGTAACATCATCCCAGGAGAACTGAATTAGCATTTTACAAAAATAAAATGTATGGAAAGGCACAATAAAGATAATGTATCAGAAGAGTAAAAACACCATTCTAATTCTGTGGCAGCTTACACTCGGTTTCAGGCCCATTTCCATTGCCAGAGGACAATAAAGATATTTTAGTGCAAGTGAAAATCCATCTGTGCAGAAAGCGTGCACCTTACTGCATCCACAGGCAGAGGACACGCTCTCAGTCTGCAGCCACGGACCGTTTCCAGACTGCAGCAGTGCAGAGGAATGGGTACTGTGAAGAGGAGGGAGGGGCTGCCCAGGCAGTATGTGTGATACAGGGGAGTAACCACTGCACATGACAGAGATCTGATTACTGTAATGACTACACGGCTAAACAGAAACATTTATTAGAATTGGCAGGAAAACCTCTGAGCAAATCTGCCTGTTGCTAACTGCCATTGTGGAAACACCCTTAAGAGAAAAAAAACAAATTAAAAAATGTCCCTCCTGTTATGTAGTTTCTATAGAGGAATGTGAATGTGAATGTGTTGGGCTGTAGGCTCGCACCCGTCTCTGCAATGTAATTCATACACACTTCAACTCACAGAGAGGGTGGCTAGATTGCCCAGGGCTAATCTCATCTCAGATCTCCCTCTGCTTGGCTGATGCAAGAAGGATCCTTCTTGCCAAGCGCCAGTCATTCCCCAGGGATGCATCCCTTGGCTAGGAACCTTCACTTCCAGAGCGGATGATGGCACAAGATCCAGCAATGGGATAGGAGGCTGATTTTATTTAAGATCTTAAGGGCAAACATGATGCAGATAAATAAAGATTTGTGAAAAATAAGCTAGAAATTCTGCTGCTGTTAGCTCCCTCCCTCCAGCTCTCATGCAGCCCTGCCTCCGAGGAAGAATCAAACAGTGGGGCAGCTGGTGAGCATACCCTGTGCAGCTGCTTTGGGCACTGCTCCCCTTCTACACAGCTTTGCATGTGAGAGCTACAAGTCATTAGAGTTGATTTGGGCTGTAATCCAATATATTACAGTGCTAGTGACATAAGTTTGTATCTTAGCTATTTATGGTTATGAAACAAAACTTACTGCTATTTGTGATAGCGGGCACAGTGCTAGATAAATGCACCGAGCTTTTCTAGGTGCAGCTGGCCATTTAAAATACATTTACTCCATGTATAAAGTCAGAAGGCATGTTGAACATAGACATGAAGTTCATGCCAGACTAACCTGTTACCTGGTGACAGGCAGAGCACTGTGACTATCTGGGCAGCACATGACTCACTTCAGCTGTTGGTCACTGGGTGTTTTGTGGCCAACTGCTGTTTGAGCCAGGTTACATTCATTTGTCTTAGTTTACTATTTTCATTCACTGGTTTAGCTTTTACATGACCTGAACTACTTAACTCTAACATCACTAATTATCACTATCATCTAGACGAGCGCAGTTGCACATTACTATCATTTAACTTATAATGCTAAATTACACAACACCATTTAAATTACATTTCTTGTAATATATATGGTGCCCACCCCAAAGTCAAGGCTTTTTACTTCGTACCTTCTTTGTTACCTTGTTTGTTGTGGCTTTTTAGCCATTCTATGTTCTTCCTGATTGCTTCCAAATATGCCTCAGCTTTCCCTAGAGGAGAGGGTGAGAGAGAAATCAGGCACACACTTACACCAATGTTTGATGCTGCTTGCCTAACTGAATGAAGATGGTCACAGCAAAGGCAGATTAAAACTATTCTTAGTTTCTGTTTAAAAGCTGAGTCCTGTCAACTTTAGTCAGGCAAAATTCCCAGAGATGGCTAGCAGGTTTTGCCTGTGCAAGATTAGTCACCCACAAACTTAAGACTGTGGCTTTTTTGAGCTGTGTGCATAACTTTTGGTGGTATCCTCAGATCATGCATATGTGGATTAAAGGCACCCGGTAGCTTTTTCATCATGATGATTGTTTCAGAAAAGACTAAGCAAGGGATGACTTAAGACTGAGAGCTTTGAGGATCTCACACACAATGTGTCAGAAGACTCCATTCAGTAGTACTAACAGCATACAGCAAATCTAAGATTGTGGTATTTTGGAAAGAAAAGCCAACATGCAGCTACTTCCATTTATTGAGAAAAAGGATGTATTAAGATTACTGTGATAACTCCTTCTTATAGCTGAAAATTTAAAGTGATGGCTATTTTTTGACCAGAAAGCACACAGGACAGAATTAGTTCAAGGATTACCTAATAAGGCCCCTAAGGAAATACTCCAGCTAATGGATTTTGAATTCTTAACTTGGCTGGAGCTTTATTCATGTAATGTTCTTACATTTGTCACGAAAAAAACCCCTAGTGTGATTAGCATGTAGATGGCTGCTACTGCCAACTCTGCATGTCTGGTCCCATTAGTAAGTGGATACAGTATTAGCTATACTGTAATTTTGAGCTGGGAGTGCAGGGTTCGATTTATAGTACCTTACTCTGTGAAAGATCAAAGGGCATTGCATGATCAAAGAACTAAATACTGACCCCATTTGAAGGTTTTTTTCTGAAGGGAAAGGAAAACAACCTGCACCAAACTGAACAAAGCTTCACTAGACAAGGGAATATATTATTTATCACTTCCCACGGGTACTGAGACAATTTTTCTTCCTGTGAAATAAGCCAGCCATCTCGAGCTATTTTCCTCCTCTGTGCTCAAATAATCACTGCTGCAGAAAATGCCACCTTCTGCCTGTGGGTGGCTGATAGTTCACGCGTTGGCAGAGCCCACGGGACTGAACCAGGTGACCAGTGAACCACAACCTACTGTAGCCTTGATGATGGCAATTACTGCCAAGCATTTTGCAGTGAAAACACAGGCATCCAAAAACGTATGAGCATAAAAACAGCATCAGTGCAAAACAGATGATAAGCAATTTTTGAAACCAACTGCCTACAGAACATAGATGCTAATGCTGAATCCGTAGCAATGAGAACCCACTGAAGGGTTTCTGCCCCAACAAACATCATTCTCCAAAACCTAGGCATTCATTACTGACAAATCTCCTGTCTATACATCACTTCCTTAGAAATTCCATCAAGCCTGGTCAATAAATTGCTGATGAAGGAGTTTTTTGAGCTCAGGAGGGAGAACTTACTCTGGAGATGCAGCTAGACTATATTATTCACTCTGTCAAAAGGCACAGCTGAGCCTGAAGCACTATACTTTAACCATCACTTGCCAAACTACTTTTTCTAATATTCCTTGCCCTCATAAGTTCTTCATCCACACACACCTAGAATGAACTCACTCTTGTCTTACAAGTTTACACACCAACCTCTTCTAAGATTTACTTCTTGTATAAGCTGAGAGAGACAAAAATTATATTTAAATATTTGAGAGCTGTGCTGGACACCACAGAAATGCCTAGTTCTCATTGTTAAGGATTCCATCACTTCAATTGCCAAGGATTCAAACAATTCAATTGCTAAAGATTCCAATCACTTGGAGCATACATATGTAGGAAAAGAAATGGCTGTTTTGTACCTCTGGGCTCTTCACTGTTCCCTGCTGAAGTTTTTTCTTCATTTTTTGTAGAATCCTTTGAGATTTCATATTCCTTTTCCATTTTAGCTGCTTCTTCCTTTGTACTGTCTGCTTCTTCACTACTCTTGTCTAAAGAAATAACAATGAAAGCAATTTTGTATCAAAAGTACCAAAAGAACTTCTAAATCACATCAATATGATATTTAGGAAGTAAAACATTTTGACTGATGATTTAGGAAGAGCCTTGTGGGACTCTGGCTTGAAGTGTCTCTGAAGGTTCTCTCTACCCCAGACCTCTGGAAACAGGAATGCCTGTTTCTGGTATTACAGACAGTGCCTGAATACAGGTGACTAAAATGCAGTAATACGTAGTTCATAAAGGCACATTCCTTTGTGCAGAGAAAAATGACAGGAAATTTGCCTTCACTGGATCCAAAGCTGATGAAGAATGACTTTTTTACTGAGTCTTAACAAGCTTTTGCATATGTGTAATGTCTAGACTCCACTGAAGAAAAGGGCAGCGAATATATGTCGGGGCAGACAGCAGGCCTGCTAGCGGCCTAGCTCTCTTCACCCAAGACATAGGCCCTGGCAATATTCTCCTATTCCCATGAGAAAAGTTACTCAGGCTGAGAGGATCCTAATAATCACATTCTCAAAACACAGCGGCCTTGTTGATAGGGGTACAGGCTGCCCTAAACCAAGAAGCAGTTATGGGAAGGGATTTGGGAGTAACAGAACATGTCAGGAACCAACCATAACAAGAGGGTCAAAACCAGCAGGTGTGTGGATGCTTTTAGGTATTAAAGGTAAACTAAGGATGTTTAGCTATAAGATAGGGTTATCAGAACTCGTTATAGTTACTAACCAATCAATATGGTGTGAACAGTGTGTGTAACCAATTAGCAGTTTTTTAGCTTGCCACGTTTGCAGTAAGAAAGGTATAGAATCTGGGTGATTTCATCTAATAAAATGTCTGGCTTCATGGCTTCATGGCTTCACCTAAAATTCATGTATTGAATTGCGTGTTGCTCCCTGCTGGAAACCACAAATATACATCTCAAAGTTTGAACAATTAAGTAAAAATTCCTCTTTTTTTTTGGTATTTGGACATGCAAGCTGTGGCTACAGGCCCTTGAGGGACCATATCTTTATACTAGCAGTCTGGCTCCTAAAGCCATTAGAATCATAGAATCATAGAATGGCCTGGGTTGGAAGGGACCCTAAGGATCATAAAGCTCCAACCCCCCTGACACAGGCAGGGACACCAACCTCAGGCCTGGATCTACACAAGGTTGCCCAGGGACCCATCCAACCTGGCCTTGAACACCTCCAGGGATGGGGCATCCACCACCTCTCTGGGCAGCCTGTTCCAGGACCTCACCACTCTTTCTGTAAAAAACTTCCCCCTAATATAAAATCTAAACCTTCCCTCCTTCAGCTTTAAACCATTCCCCCTTGTCCTGCCATTATCTGCCCTTCTAAAAAGTTGATTCCCCTCCTGTTTCTCTGCTCCCTTCAGGGACTGGCAGGCTGCAATGAGGTCCCCCCACAGCCTTCTCTTCTCCAGGCTGAACAAGCCCAGCTCCCTCAGCCTCTCTTTGTAGGGGAGCTGCTCCAGCCCTCTAATCATCCTTGTGGCTTCTCTGAACTCTCTCTAATAGTTCTACATCCTTCTTGTATTGGGGGCCCCAGGTCTGGACACAGTAGCATGCTTTTAACTGAATAGGTCTAAAAACGTGTTATTCTAGGAGAGAAAACAGTAGAGTAAGTACCTGCTGGTAGCTTTTTTCTGGTTTTAGTGGAAGGGTTCTCAAGCTTCTTCTTTGTCTGCTCAGCTATCATTGTATCTAAGTTTTCTAGAAATCAAGGCAAAACAAAATCAAACCCCAGTTATTCTTCAACAGATATGATGCAGAATCTATACTATATTCTTTGCAGCACCTGTTTGAAGGTAAATAGAAGCCTAAAATAATAGTCTTTGTCCTTTCCTCTGAAGAATTAATGCAGAGCCAACAGTAAAAGAACAAACAAATCATAGAATGGTTTGGGATAGAAGGTATTAATGAAAACAAACAACTACATGATGACAATAGGCATACCAAATCGAGCCAAGATTCAAAAAGACAGTAAATGTGTGCATACATATTCTGTATCATTCAAATCATGTAAGTCACAAAATATAGATAATTCTTGGCAGCAATTTATTCTGGTCAAAGCAATGAAAGGGTTTAATTAACTGCACAAAGTATACAAGACTATAAAATGTGCTTCATCCTGGTGGAAAAATATATCAAACTGCTTATCTGTCTGGATTATATATAGTTTCATTGGAAAAGAAATCTAATAAAAGGTTTTAAATTATATTTAGATGAAATAAATATTTAAATTGAACTGATTAAAACAAATCTTCTTTAAAATTTCTGAGGTCAGGCATTTATCTGAAAGCCCAGTAGATGGCTGTGGCCATGTATGCAGCTCTACAAGTCTAGAAAATGTTTTTTCTATGCAAATTTCAAGGCTGAACTCATCTAATTTAAAAGTAAAATCACCTTTCCACCAACCTGGATGTTTCAGATATAAACATTGTATGCTTATGTGGGAAAAACCCCAACACTTAGCAGATATTCAGCAGTACAGATCATCACACAATTTGCCATATTTCCTCAGTCATATTATGGACAGGGCAGAGAATTTTCTTTCCCTTTATCAGCTTTTTAAAAGAAGTTCATTCAAACACAGCCCCCCCCAAAGAAGTTGGTGGGGTATTTTTGAGGGATTCCCTTGATACCAACAGCTGAAATAGTCAGTATAAGATGTGGTAACTATGGCAGAATGGGTATTAAAGGGCTAGTGAATATTTTAGATCACACCTTCTGTGTAAGGCCAACCTTTTATCCATCAATCAGGAGCATCTTTTTCTATCAGTCTGAAACTCAGCAGTGAAAGCTAGAGATTAGTTTTTAGCAGGCACATTTCTCTTTGTGGCAGATCACCATGAGCAGTTCTGCCTGCCATCTGATGAGAACTCACACAACCCTGTCTGCACCCGTCCTCTGTATTCTGTTATTTACATCAAATTAAAATGTAAGTGGGTTTTCTTGGCACCCTGCCTGATTGCACTGTGTCAATCCTATATCACATTAGGGCTTCATTTGTTACCTAGCCTTTTAGTGTGCTATATGCCCTAAATGGAACAGGTCTGGGCTGGATCAGACATGCAGATGAAGAAAAAAAAACAAGCCAGAATTATAGTGGTGGTATTGATGCCTCACTAATCACTTGATCCAAAGCTTATTGAAAGGACTGTAAACATTCTTTCCAGCTAAGCTTAAGACACTATTTTTTTTATCCTGAATCAGTACCATAGTAGTATTCCAACTGCAATATAAGAACTTCTCTGTTGCAAGAGGCACAGTTTTATGATAAGATTATACAGCTGAGAACTTAAAAACCTTTGTAAATTCAAGTGAATAGATTCTTCTCCTTCACCAATTCACACAGAAGCAAAAATGTCACTGATTTTAGACCTTAATCCAGCAAAATCTATTAAATCAGGCTTAATGTTAAAGTGTCAACATAGTATTTAAATGCTTAAAATGCCACATATATGTAAGTGCATCAATTCGTAAGTGCCTTTCATGTTGTCTTAAAAGTAATTGCATTTAGGCACTGCTGCAGCAAGCTTGCATTAGCAGAAAACAAAAAGGCTCCGCTACAAGATGGATTTATAACCCACTGAGACATCTTTAGATTTATATTTCCAATGGTTTTGTTATGTTTATATACTGTAATGTTTAGAAAATAGACCCATATCCACATGCAGCACCTGTTACTGAAGGCAACAGGATTTAAATTCCTCCAATATTCAGTTACTTCTATAAATCCCATCAAGAATTCTACAGTTGCTCAGAGTCTTTCGATTTGGCTAACCATCTCCTTTGAGCTCAATATATGAGTGATAAACAATACTTATTACTTCTTTATCAAGTCCAGCACCATGGTAACATGCTGTTTTCCAGCCATAGGCACTGAACAGGCACATCTGGATATGAAGCACAATGTGGCAGTGGTTGCCAGCAATGATCCAAGCTTTGCCACTAAAGCCGGGCTCAATATGGTAACACCTATATTCCATTTTGGAAGCTTTATTCTGCCACTTAGGATATGGCCAAGTTTATAGGACAGGCCTTTTAATAAGGATCATATTGAGAAATATGGAAGCTATCTTGCTAGCTGGATGGCACATCAACATGAACCTCAGGATTTCATAGGCAGCTTGTGTTTATGATCTAGGGAACCTGCTTTGGCAGGGGGGTTGGACCCGATGATCTCTCAAGGTCCCTTTCAACCCCTACAACTCTGTGATTCTCTGTGATTCTGTGTTTTCTGCCTGCCAGAAGCCTGATCATGTTTATGGGTATTATCTGGGGTACCTATGTATGTCATAAAGAGAACGTTACCAGAGAATCCCAGTTCTTCTTCAACAGGTTTTATCGCCCTCTTCCCTCTGCAGAATTAATACCTTTAACAGCTGGTGTTGTTTCAAAACATGTTTGTACTTGTCATATGTGGCTAAGCCAGGGCTGAACAATGTTTGCTCTGAGGTACACTGATGGAGTGAGTCATCTCCTGAGCTGAGATGTGCCTGGCCAGCAGCTAAGCAACTGCATGTCGTGTTTGGAGTCTAACAAGAATTTATTACTTTTCCAGCATCATTTCCCTGGCAACGCAATCTTTACAGCGGAAGAGTTCGGAAAGGTACTGACCTTTCTGCAGAGCTGGCCACTTATTTGAAATGGCACTAATTAAAACAACAGAACAATAACTACTGAGCTAATGGAAGTGACCTACGTTGGTAAAATAGGTCACTCCGCTGGCGGGCGGCTTTCTGCGGAGCAGTGTAATCTCATCACTGGAACCAGACACCAGCACTCAGAAGATCTGGTTTCTGCCTTGCCTTGCTTTCTAGCCTGCTCTTTGATCTGGGATGACTCACTGAAGCATTCATGCTGCAGGAGGGCTCCTATTTTGAGTAGGCATTCTGAGACATCAGTTAGAGATCCTATTAGCTGCATCAGAAAATGCAAATTCCCAGCACTTCTGAAACTCTGAAGTCCTTTGAGTCAGGGATCCAAAATTGGAATTGCATAAAAGCAGAATGCTTTTCTTTACTTGGGGAGAATGCACTGTGGTAGCACCCTTTAAATCCATGGAAAAAAATGCCAACCAAGACAATATGACAAACGAATTAATTTTCTTCTTACTAGAGAGGCAGAAACTAATGTACCCATATGAGTGTTTAATGGAACTGGCAATGCAAACCTGAAATGGACCCTTCCCTATAGATTGACAGATTCATGGTGTTTCCTGGGCTCTTGCAAATTTCCCTACAAAGGGCTTTTTCATCTGCATAATTGCCTTGTGCCTGGGAGGCAGTTTCACATTCTATCCTCATCAAATTGACTGAAGCTGAGACTTCATGTCATTAAACTTCCACAGAAAGACCTGCTTTGCTGTCCTGTTTTCATATAGCACAGAATGGCTGTTTATTAAAGAAGAAAAAGGGATGATGGAGGTACCTGAAATCCATCTTGGTGATAGCTAAAAATCAAGTTTACTTAATGAGTTTCCTCACTACAGCAGCTTCAGGCAGAATGCTTTGTGCTGATGTCTGCTTGTAGGAGATGCACACATCACAGGCTTTAAAAAGCACAGTTCTCCCAGGGCTCTTCTGGCCCCTGCAGTATGTGATCCTTAGGGGGTTGCAAGACCTTCTGCCACCTGTGACAAAACTCAGGACACCTCAGCATCTGCTTGTGACTGTTCTGTGGGGAACAGCATACCTGATTAATTATTTGGCCAAATTCTGCTTACATGAGTGCAGGTTCAAGAACTGCCAGCATCCACTGGATTCTCACCAATGTAGCCAAAAGCAGAATTTGACCTTTAGTCAGCTCATATATGTACCATGCTTATGTCACATAAACTGCTTAAACCGTGACGAACAAGAGCAATCCCTCCACTGTGGAATTACAGATGGGCCTTCGCCTCCCAAATCTCCTGTTCCTTTCTGCCTCCCTGCTGTACATGTCAAGATGTGGCATTTCCTTTTTGAATCTTCCCCTTGGACTGATTTGTCATGATGGTGTGTCTGAAGCCTGACATGCCAGGTGACAAAGCCCAGGTAGTGGCATCACTTGTAAGTGGATTACAGGCAAAACAGTCAGAATAATCTGAAACAAACCAGCAGCAGTATCACTTGGCAATCAGATTAAAAGCGACTCAAAAAGTAAAACACAATTAAATAGATGTCTTTTGAGGTGAACAAAGCTCTGGCCAAGTCTCCTTTATTGTCCTTATTAAATTCCTTACCTCAGGGACTATTTCTCTGGTTTATCCTCTCACTGTTCTACAGGCATTTCCTTTGCATTACTTCAGGTCTCCTGGAGCTGTGTGCTGCAGTCCTTTCCTAATCCTTTCCCATCCTGAGGCTGCTCCATGGCCTGTGCACACACTTGAAGTGTATTTTGGTACCAGGCATTTCATGAGCCTGATGGTTTGGGACTGAAGCAAGCACACAGCCGCCTCTACTGCAGGAGTGGGATGGAGCCTAGTTTTGAAAGTTCAGTGACACGCTCTTTACCCCACACCCACATCATCTCAAATCATACCTTACCATCTCAGTGCTCAGCTGTCAACAGAGAGATACTGAATTCAGAAAGTAAGGGGGTTTATGCAGCTATTCAATACCGTGAGAAAAAATAAAAGCATTGCCCTCCTTTAGAAACACAAACCACTTGGTAGGATGCAAAAACCTTGATTCTCAGGAACTGAGCTATATACTGTCAATAGAGACCCTACCAGGAGCTGGTGATTTCTTACAAAGTATCCAGTTGGGAAAGCACAGAGGAGGCAGTGAGGGGAAACAGAAGAAGAGGCAGTGTATTTGCAAGAAACAGCTGCAAATTTAAAGGGTAGACAGTGATAAGCAAAGGAATGAACTGTAATGTATTCATTTTGCTTCTTGTACATGCAATTTGATAGTCATGTAACATGGTGGGAAAAAGAATTAGGAATACTAAATCTACCAGTTGTCTCCCATAAAGATACCAGAGAAAATTTAGAGCCTATGGACACTGGAAATGTTCTCATACATATTGCCACCCCCAGGTGCTGCCCATTTTACTGCAGTGTGCAGTGGTCCTGTTTCTGAAGAACTGTAAGGCTAGCTGTCATAGGCTTTGCACACCAGAGTTAACGATTTGTTCTTCTATGCAGTGAGAGTCTAAATGGGGAAAATGGGAGGTAAGACCTAAGCAGTGGGAGCAGAAAACATCCATGTGTTTGTGCAAATGCAGAAGCAGTGTGGGGCAGATGTGGATGAGACACAGGATGCGGCTACGAAAAGAAAAGCTATGAAGTTGCAGTGGGCTCAGTGATAACTGATCCTAGAGTCCAGTCTTGCCTAGGACCTTTGCACATTCTGTCCCACATCCTTTTATCTTATCTCTGCATGAATTTCTCTTAGGTTTACCTGTTCACATATACTTTACACCATCGCTGCTGCTCCTCCCTATTTGGCCCACTGCCCCCAGCTGAGGCACCCCTGATTTGCATTTTACAGATATGTAAAGTCCTTGATCCTGCTAAGGACAGTAGAGTATACTGACATCTGTGTTACCTTAGTTCATCAGATACATAAAAAATAGCAGAGAAAAGAGACCTGCCTGAAATGAAGTAACTCCCACTGGCAGCTGTATGCTGCAGCCATATGATAAAGTAATACTGGGCAAGGAAAGTTACTGGGCAAGGAAAGTGAAATTCAGATAGAGAAAATTGATTAAAAGTTATAATGCTTATGAAGAAAACCTACAGGAGCAACATAGAGCCCTGTGGAAAAAAAAAAAGTATGTTAAAATAGAAAATGAAGGTCCTATGCTTGAACAGTTCCCTGTATGAAATACTGTCAGTGCCCTTCATCTCCCGGGTCAAACGAAGGAAAGAACAAGAGGTCCACGTGACACTGTCTATATATCACTTGCAGCCTCTGGCACTGGTTTAGCCACACCTCTCCCCCCTTTTAAATCACTGTCTGCATCAGGGAGCATCTGCTTCTGGAGACAGGGGGTAGGGGAAAGACGATGCCAGTCTGTGCTGTGCTCTGCTCTTCGCATCGCACTCTTGGCTCTGTGCCCGCTCTTGCCAAACTAAGCAAATACCAGGATCAGACCTTTGGCCTGCAGCATCTGTGCTGATGAGAACTTCAGGGATTAGTCACAGTATTCTTCCTCTCCAGGAAAAGGCCAGATTGTGTCTACTATGCACTGGCCTATGCTGGGGAAATTGCAGAGCTTTGCCTTCAGATCAGGAGTGGAGCTGTGGAGGGTGCCAAGCACGGATGTGAGAGGCAGAACAACTATTCTACATTCCTTACATGGAGTGGCAGGGACATGTTAAAAATCAACATGGAGGTCTTTCTGCCTCTTCCATTTCCCCTGGATTTTCTTTTGTGCATCCTCAGTCTGTCTAAAAGCGAGTATTACAGCGAGACAGTATCCCAACAGTAACTTTAAAAAGGATCAAACTAATGAGCATATATATACCTTGGCAGTAGCTCACCAATGAACCATCCATCTCCCTGTTGCTAGTGCTCCCTGCAGTTTGGTCTTTTTTCCAGTGGTCCATGGAAAACAAATGATGAGGGGGTAGCAGAGGTAAACAGAGACATCTGTTCGTGCCCATTTCTAACCAACACAATCTCCCACTCAGGCACGGGGGAGAGTGTGGATTCTGACAGTGAGTCAGAGCCAAAGGGAGGCGGTGAGAGAGGTGGCTTTAGTTTGGTCTATGGAAGGAGACAGCTGTGACTCAAACACTGTATACTGAAGAGCTGGAGCAATTTCTCTGGTCTTTCATCATAATTAAAGGGGGGGTTCTCCCCAGCCAGTCTGCTGTGGCCTGTGTGTTGTATGCTGTGGCTTCAGTAAGGTAAGTTCTCTACCATAGGGAGGTGAAAAGTGCACAGAAAGAGCAAAACTACAGAGTGCTTAAACTTAATTTTCCTCCAACTCTTTTGCCTCTTTCTCTTCTCCAATGCTGTTCAGTTGTGGAAGATACAGAGGCCCCTGACTTAGAAACTGAAAATAAAATGACTGACCTCAATAAAATACACACTTCAACATATATGTGAGACAGAGAAGTACTGATGGCAAAAGTTTGTGCTATGTGTACTGATCAATGAGAACTCCACACAAGAATACAGTGATTTACATCATACAGAACTGATTCATGTTTTTAGGGGAATAGTTCATCAAATAACACAACTTTCATTTGCTTGGGGTGGTAATAGGCAAGCTTGCCACAAATCTACTCCTGTAAGCAGTGTATGTAGAGCAGGAGGATATAATCAATGTACTGTGCAAGTATAATCCACACTGTGCCTCTTAAGAATTTGTCTATCATCTCTGGAAGCTCTGTTTTGGTTACGGTCCACTATGCTCTAATTACAAATATTACCTAGAATGGTTCTGAAAATCACTCATTATTCTGGTCTTACTAGTGGGAGATGATTTACAAACATATCTGAACAAACTGGCAGAAAACATTTGTTCCTGCTTCTAAGCTGACAACAATATTATTAAAAGAAATGTGTTACAAAACTATAGTTTACTTTACATAATTACTAAAAATAGAGCTTTTACCAGGGTGGTAGCGGACTGCTATGCCTTCGTTTTAAAATTAGCTAGACAGCCTGGCAGGAAAAGTCACTCAGCACAAAGAAAAATGCTCTTCTTTGTGCAGCAGAGATGAAGCTTTTCCTTAATATTTTTCTGGTCTGTGATAGATGGCTCTGACAGAAAAGCTATCAGAGTGAATGTCCTGCATGAGGCTACTCAGCAGACAGGAGGAGAATGAAGGAAAGTGAAATATTAGTCACAAACCAATATTGGAAGAGTACAAGTACCTATGCAATGGAGTCCTTACTCTGCTCTGCTGCAAGCCAAGTGAATTTTACTATTGGCTCAAACAGCACCTTTTCCCTTGAAGCACTCAGCACCAAGAAGGATATAATCCTTTCCATTCTGCATGTAAAATTCAGTATCAGCTACTTATGCAACTGAAACAGTATGAATGCCATGAATAATTAAATATTTTATGCTGAACCAGTCATAATTTCTCTGAAAGCTTTTTGCTGCTTGCCGCTGGTCATTATGTGGAGGGATTCCAACTCCTCCATCCCACTCCATCACTGCACCCTTGCCAACAGCCATCACCGTTTCAGTGGGCGTCCTAAGTCCCTCCCAACCCTCAACCTGTTCAGTGACAACAGCCTGTGCCTCTGGCAGGTTGGGGTGAGCAAGGAGAGTGCAGCCATGTGTGCAGCATTTGCTGGATGCTGGCAACTGACCCATGTGTAGGTAACTGGCTACCATGGTTGGATTGAATCCACAAGCCACCTGTGGCTGGTGGGCCTGTGCCATGTGATTGATCACCTTATGCTTTCTCCACCAACCATGTTTGTCCATTCTTTGAATTGCAAAAATTATTTTAAAGCAGCTTTCAATCTTCAGATGGCAGCCAGGCTTTCTAGAAAGGCTTCTGCAAGCCTACCAGGCTAGAAACACATCGTGAGGCTTTTACTCCACAGAAGAATTTGCTCCCAGAGCATCAAAAGACAACAGTCATAGTCAAGAAAGTTATGTGTGATAGAAGATATTGTCATTTTTGCCACCAGCAGGGCAATCATCAAATGGGATACACTTTGGCTGTACACACATTTTCTATCAGTTTGTTACAGCCCCTCCTTACTGCTACACTTCCTGAATATATGCTGTACAAGGTCAGCAGTACTTTTTGTCCTCTTTCGTATAGGTGAATACATTGGTTTTGGCTTTCTGGCTGCTGTGTTACAGATTATATTTAGCAAATGGAAAGCTTTTAAATATGTATTACTTAATATTGAATATGTGTATTGAAACACAAACTTCCTGTTGGTTGCATCTGTGTGTCTGTGCATGTGTGTTCTTCTTGCACCACACTGCAGGCAGGGCCTGTGTAACTTAAAGCTAAATCCAATAACATCGTTCACTGCAGCAGCAGGATACTTTCCCCTAGAGCAGGATACAATGATGATGACATAATGCTGTGGTTTCCAAATCCCAAACCAGCTGGTGCTGGTATATGCATTCAAATTCACTGCCTGTTTGTTTGAGAGGAACAAAAGCTTTTGACTTGATTCAGTAAA
This sequence comes from Laterallus jamaicensis coturniculus, assembly GCA_022605575.1. Classification (NCBI taxonomy): domain Eukaryota; kingdom Metazoa; phylum Chordata; class Aves; order Gruiformes; family Rallidae; genus Laterallus; species Laterallus jamaicensis. Next base: position 15,541,352 of record JAKCOX010000018.1, read on the forward strand.
TGATTTATTATTTTGAATGTATAATTCAGAGACATAGCTTATGCATGGCTTCAGCCACAAAGTGAGGAACAGTAATTTAGGCAGTTTCCTACTGTAATAAACCAGAGCAAGGATATAATCCATCTGCACAGACCCAGTAGGTATTTTCCTCCAACTAGCATGGGATCTGCTCACCAATTTTGAACTGAGGGAACAAATAAAAGCTGCCTTTTTTTGTTTAATTGTTTTTTCTCTCTGACATTCATACTAATTCCTTTATCTGCTATAAATACACAGAGCTGAGGGTCAATCCCCCAACCCAAACTGCACCAAGAAACCCAGTACCTGGGTTTATTGTATTGTAACTTCTGATGGAATAAGGGTGGACATAAACCTGCTGCCATGCTTATGGATACTGCAAGAAGCTAAGATTCTCTTGTGCTTACTGTTCTTAAATGTTTAAGAATATTAGCTCAATAAATGAAGGTCAGCTTTAAAGTAATTTCTGAAAAGCAAGTCTAAAAAAAGAATACCACAGAAGCAACTTGAGACCTATGAGAAAGCTTTTTCCACTACAGTGAGTTGCTTTGATGGAGTACAAAATCCATCTCTGCGTAAATCACTCATTTGCAAGGCAGAGTCAGGATACATCAGTTGATGGTTTTACTTTAAATCCAGACTAAATGAGACCTCTAAAATTCCTAACCTAATCCCTGCCCTCTGTACTATGTCATCATGGCAATTTGTTTCCAGGGTTACAGTATTTATTTACTCAAAGTAAAGTCAATGTGAACACTGCCTTGAATTTTAGCAGGAAAAAATGCATCCCTAGTGTAATTCCATTATCTCAGTGGTCCTGTGTCAGGGATGAATTTAGCTTATTAAGTTCTGGCACAACACTATCAGTGAGGGCAATATATGCTCAAGCCATATTATCTTCATCTGTAGAAATACACTGAAATCGCTCTGCTTGTAACCACCTGTTTCTTTTACGTGCACCTTTCTTGAAATGTACAGGCAGCCAGAGAAATAAAGAGCTGAACTGTAGCATAAGTTGTCCAAATGCTCCAAAATTCAGGGGCTTTTCACAGAAAATAAAGGGATAATCTTGGTCAGAGATACAAGGAATTCCTTAGAGGAGGTGCAATTATGCGCTGGATGTGAATCATGATCCACTGGTAGCCAAGAAATTGATAATCAATATGTACAGTTACAGCTGCATCAATCATCTATCTGAAATGGCTCATAGCAAATACGCCAGCAGCAGTCATGAAAGATCATTGCCAGTCCCATCTCTGTGACAGGCTGATTTATTAAGCTGAGAAATTGCACTGATGTAAAGACAAACTTTTCAGATTAGCCCAGACCAGACATCCTTCAGAAAAATGAAAGGGTTGTGCAAAGCTTATGCAGACAAGTCCTTCTTCAGTAGCTTTGCTTGTTTAACTAGAAAGGCTATCATCAGATAATACAGCAAGGTTTATAAAAGCCAGGAGAGGTGTGTGAGAAAATAAACCAAAAAAACCCCAAACCCAGGCTGTTCAAAAATCGTTCTTCAGGAAATAATAACTTTTTTTAAAAGTCTGCACAGCCACAGAAAAAGAGTGCTTCAGAAACCACTCTGTGCCAAGATGTAATGCTCTCCACAGGTGACACTAATTTTACTTGGTATAAGACATTACATCCCATCCACTCTAGGTACTTACACATGAAAGTGCTGAAACACTGGAATGGTTTTTGGAAAATGTAGGTACCTGATGCACCTCAGTGTAACCTTCCCCTCACATAAAACCATTGAAATCAAGAGCGCTTCACAGGTGTGCAAGTGCAATAATCCTCTAAATACATAACTGGTAAATAACCTCTCCTTCATAAGCTGGAAGTATTAAAGCAGTATGGAATTTGTTATAATAAATGATCAGTCATTTAGAAGTCTAGCTTTAACATTTTGAATGAAAAAGTTTGAAACAGGACTCATAAGAGCATGGAAAATTATCACTGTTGGTAGAGTAAAATCTCAGCATTATAACACTGTTGTAAATAGGATGTACTCTTACCCAGGTAGGAAACTCCTTCTTCTGGTGTGATTGTTCCATATTTAACCATCATCTTCACAAAATCAATCAGAGTTTTCATGATAGTTATCAAGGTCTCTTTCTCTTTTGCCTCCGTCTCTGTGTGAGGAGATCAAGGGAAAGCAGTCAAAGACTTCAGGACACTCAGAAAAACTCAGTTCTGCAAACTCTGCACAAACATCATGCAGTAATAAATGCAATAAAGTCAGTAAAAAGAAAAAGCTGTGCTGGGTCCTATGACATGTTTGCCTTTAAACTGCTCCCGCAAAGCACACCCGAGGATACTTTCAAGCTTCAGGGTTCAGATCTTCTTTAGGAAGTTCTGTCTTGAAGGTCTATGTTATGGAAGTAAGATGGTATTGATTCCATTTTACAAATAAGATCACTAAACTCACTGAGATGTAATGACTTGACAGTTCAAATTGCTGGTCAGGGGGCAGAAAAAGGAGGTTTTCTACAGTCTCTGTCGTTTTCTCTTCTTTGCCTGTGAACAGCTTAGTAACCTGGTCTGGGTCTGTATGAGGAAGACAGCTCAGAGAGCCTTTCTCCCCAAGACCCATGTCAAAAAAAGAAAGTGTCTCAAATAAGATTGTTCCTGTAGCCAAGATCATGACTCAGGTACTGGGAAAGCAGTGTATTACATGGTTGGGAGAATCATGACTCCACAACAGGAGACAAAGAATACCTTCTCATGATAAAAATCCATCTTTCTTGCCCACACGCACCTCTGACCATGCTCACAATCACTGCGTTCTTAGCTCTCTTTTTCCCCTGTGTTTATGTGCTGAACTATGTGATTTCCACATTAGCAGCATGCAACATCCCACCACAGTCACACGAGCTCTTCCCTGCACCCCAGGCTGTCACTGAAGGACCCAACAGAGCCAGAGGCACTACCAGATGGGGAAACTCAGAAACATACTCCCTGCCTTGGCAGAAGGCCAGTCCCTTTGGAGAGCTGCTGAAGTGTTTTTTTATTGCTGCCTGCAATTTAACACATCTGTAGGATGCAACTGAACCCCCTTTCCTCCAGTTTGATACAAGCTAGCAGGTGAGCAGCAGAAAGCAGGAGACAAGGCATCAATGTGCAGTCAGCCCAACGTGGTTCTGCTTGCTTGATAGCTTATTAAACCCACCATGCTTCTCTGCTTTGTGAGTAGAAAAAGAAGAACTAGAATGCAAAAAAGCCCCAGGAAAATGAAAATAAGAGGAAGAAAACACAAGCTTTGTAGATTGGTCTGGAGCAAAATGTGCCCTCAATATTTTTATTCTAAACTCAAGTGTTTATGGGCACAGTTTGAAGCAAGATTAAGATGCCTGCAGGCCAATGCATCTATAGCATAAATCGTTGCTGTGCTGGAGAGAGCAGAAGATACGCTAGCTGCAGAGAGTGAAAGTGAGTGTGTGGTAAAGTGTGATGACAAAGGGGCTGTGGCAAGGTGCCACAATTTTCCCTGCAATAACTGGAAGGCAGTGATGTCTAGCACCGGAATAGGAAGAGACGTGCAGAGCTTTCATTGCAATAAACAGCAAACCTGTGGTTTGTGAAAAGGCTGAAAGGCTCAGGCTCATTTACTGGTACTATCACTGTGAGGATTCTACTGTGGCTTACTTGTATGTCTGTTGGCTTAAAAGACAAGGATGTTACTGGAAAGATCTCTGGAGAAAACAGTTCGTCGGTTTTTCATCGTGCCCTTACGGGAATGAAAAGAATTCAGGACTCCTGAATCATACAGCACAAGATGGGAAAGGCTACCTGGGTCACCTAGTTTACAGCGCTGACTACCCTTCCTCCCAGTGTTTTGCCACACTCATTCATCAAATCAGTTTCTGCTACCTATCTTAGAGAATATTTTTAAAGCACATGGTCTCTTGCGACTAGGGAAGCTGTGGGGAAGTGAAAAGACTATAAGAAAATAGAAAGAATCTTAATTTTCTAATTTTTTCCCTTAAGGGGAATATTATATTAATGTAATTTAAAATATTATATTTTTCCCTTAAGGGGAATATGATATTCCTCTAACCACATGATGAGCTCACCTGAGTTAAGACTTTTTAATAGTGCATAAAAGTTTGGAAAATATTGGAGGTCTTCAAAGTTCTCCTCAGAAGGCAGTTCATTCCGTCTTTCCAAGACGTTAGATGACGACCACGTGTTATCCAGTGTATCATCCATTTCTCCATTAACAAGACTACCCTGGTCAACTTTGCTTGGTGTCTCCACAAAAGATATATTAAAAAAAAAAATAAATCTATAAGCACATTGCTTTTGGTGATAGTTAACAGAGCAACAAATAACATTATAATCTTATGCCAACGTTTTCTTTATGATGAGGTGAAGATTATAGTATTTTCTCAAAGGTATTTTAATTTGGCACCTAGCTTAAACTGGAAAGTAACTCCCAAGAAATTCTATCTGATAGAATTTCTTCAAGAACACCTTTAGTTTCCAGATTGAACCAAATATTCCCTAGAGCAAAGGAGCATATCGGTCTACTTGTACTGTTTGGCAGGTGAGTCAAAATGATTAGCTAAGAGATTACCATTCTTTCCTGTTGCTTTTCTTTTGCTTCACTGTCTGCCCTGCTTGGAGGGTAATCAAAATCTTCAGACTCCTTCTCACGATCCTTGGCTTCATTCGCAATGAGCTGTTGTAAAACCTCTGCCACTTCATCTTCCAGGGTATAGGCCTGACTCTCTGTGATCTGTTAAAATATTTGGGCAGGCTTAACACAAGAGTCCAGCTTGAAAGAGGGAACTGCAAGCGTGGTATACCTGTATGTGTCTATATATATGTGTGTGTGTATACATACATGTCCTGCAACATACCTACGTACAATTCAATAACTACAACAGGATACAGAAAATGAAATAGCAAATAGCTTTCTATGGCATCATCAAAATGTTTTGTCTCTGCTTTGTAATGACTATCACTTGAATGAGAACTTTACCATGCAGCTGTCCCACAGCTCCCTTTGTAATCAGTGGGGTTCAGCATGCAATGCCTGATTGCAAAATCTAGTGCAGAAAAGATAAGGCTAGAATTTTAAAATTTAAGGATCCCATACTGCAATGGCTAAATGCATTGAGAGATCCAGAGGGCAGAGAAAAACTCAGACTTGCTAAAAATCAGTAACAATGAAAAATGTATCCTTAACTAACCAACATCATTATATGTCTGCTGATGACCTTTCCCCATAAACATCCAAAAGAAATTGAGAATAGAAAAAACATCTCAGTGAAAATCAGAGGAGAAATTAAAGGAAAAATGAGGGCAGACATGGGAGGAGTACAATCAGTGAATGTTTTCTCAGCATCAAAAACATTCTGCAGTTTGGCCTATTTTGTTGCAAAACCATCACAGTAACAACAACATTATTGCAGAACTAAACCAATGTGCCCTGTGAGCCAAGAAGCTTTCCTTCAGTCTGAATCCCATTCATATCCTCTCAAGTCAGTGTTATTAACTAGACATAATGTTCATCCAAATTTTTTTTTAAAAAAAAAGCATTAAACAACCCACAAAACAGCTAAATGAAGTATTAACAAGATACTTACTAGCCCCAGATTTAGAAGTTTTGAAACAATCTTGTCAAACACTCCTCTATCATTTTCCTCATAAATTCTTGCAGCAATTTTTTGAACAATGTCTTCAGCAGTCAAAGGAGTGCCATCTAGTTGATGGAGGCCATCTGGATCATCTAAAAGGATTACAGTTTCACTGTGTGCTGACTGTCCTAACTCATTTGGATTAGACATCTTGTAAAAAATATCTGCCCACACCTTCTTCTCTTCAGAACAAAGCTGCACTTTTTAGACACATTAGAAATAAACTTTGATGCACACTTTGGAACCCATTATGTCAGTCCCAATGAAATTTTCCTCCTGTCCATTTTTCACATCTGAAATATGTCTTTCTGACAGTCTCTTTTGCAAGAGCAGATGAATGTGAGGAGCACATCTATTCATAGAAAAACTCCTAAGAATGAGAGAAAGTCGCTCACATATACACTTATATGCATCTGCCTGGTATCTACATCCATTGTGAGGCCACTTAGATGAAAACAGGTCATGACAAACAGCATACAATCTTCTTGTTTGGATGCCAGGAAATGAAGTTTTAAGTATGTAATCATTACTTATGGCAAATAATATCATCATGACCGATGGGAAAGTGAATATGGTGAGTAAGCTTTGGTCTGTGATCAGCATCCTCATTGCAGCCTGCCAGTACCTGAAGGGAGCTTATAAGCAGGAAGGGATTTGACTTTTTAAAAGGGTAGATGATGGCAGGACAAGGGGGAATGGATTAAAAGTAAAGGAAGGAAGGTTTAGATTGAATATTAGGGGGAAGTTTTTTACAGAGAGAGTGGTGAGGGGCTGGAACAGGCTGCCCAGAGAGGTGGTGGATGCCCCGTCCATGGAAGTGTTCAAGGCCAGGTTGGATGGGGCCCTGGGCAACCTTGTGTAGCTCCAGGCCTGAGGTTGGTGGCCCTGCCTGTGGCAGGGGGGTTGGAGCTTTATGATCCTCGGGGTCCCTTCCAACCCATGCCATTCTATGATAATTAAAAAATAACCTGAGCTAAATGCTGCTCACAACTCACTTGAACTACACGTCAATTAACTGCTCTTGTAGTAAAGGTGAGTAGTCTTTGGCCTTCTGTAACTTCTTTTATAGCTTTGTGATGAGGAGAATTATCTAACATTACACATAACATTTGGTACAAATATATGTGATTTAGGTCTATATAAAAGCACTTTCTCCTTTCAAAACAGAATTAATACATTTTCATTTAAAAATAGGTCTCATTTTTCTTCCACCAAATCTAAGTTGCTAAAAAACATAATGCAAATCACACAGTTGGATTTTCCTCCACAAAACAGGACTGTGAAAACAGACAGCAATTCTTTTGTATTGTGTTTCAAAACTGACAAGCTTCCACAACTGGAAATAATTGAAATTACACTCCAGTAACAAATACAGCTCATGTTTAGCGGTGAGTACAGCATTCATGATGGCAATCGGTTTGCAAGAGACATCTAACTTATAAGTCACTGAAAGATGATTATCAAATACCTTGGAATTTATAATCCAGCCCACTTTTAGTGGAGTCATAGTCATCCACAAGCCTGCGGTTCTTGGTGGAGTCTGCATCATCAATGGCCAGTTGCTGTTCGTACAAAGAGCTTCTAATTGACTCCCTCTCCTTTTCATTCCTCTCTCTTTCTGCTACTGATTTTAGCAGGTTCAGGTCATCAACAAAGGAATAATTCCTGAACTCTGGCTTATTTTCTGGAAAATCAATGCACACATGACACAAAACCTTACACCTCTTTGAATATCATGATGAAAATTGCTATAAAAACAGGAAAGACGTTTTACCTGTGGGAGCTATTTTCCTATTCTTGTCTGCCTCAGCTTCAGCAATCTGGTACACAAAAATAAAGCAAACAAAACAACAAACAGGCAGAAGGAATACACTAAAATGTGCGATCTCTTCATTTCTTTGTATCAGCAGAAGCCTTAATGCCTGATCTTCACTCTTAGTAAGAAGTTTCCCTTAGTGAGTAGAACATGATTAAGCGCTTGGCACTTTCTGAGCGTACCACCGCGTCCTCAGAACAGAACTGGACTTACAAGAAGCTGCAATAGACTCTCAGTTTTAAGAGAAAAGCCAATTACATTTACCTTCTTTGGTCCAAGCTCCTGCGATATTCCCATAGGATGTTAATACAAAGGGGAGATACACCTGTGAGCTGTTGGAGCTAACAACCTGCTTTTGGAATGCTGGACAGTAAAGCTCTATATGCCAGCTCTTACAAATGATTGAAATGCTATTTCATACCCAACCCCATTCATATTGACTTTACTGACAAAGCTATTTTAAACTCATTCATTAATCCATTAGGATATTCATGGATCTGGTACCTGAACGCTCAAAATATTATGGGAATACCAAAACAAAAAAAAAAACAAACATTGCAAATATTTTTACTTCACTTACCTGTTCCTCCAAAGGTCTTTCTACACTTAATTGTCTGTTGTGTATAGCTTTATCTAGAATAAACACACACATACACTCAGTTATATGATGCAAAAGAGACAGCACACTTTTTTTGGGGTAATTTATAGTTTTCTCCCATAAAACATGGTGTCTTAAATATGATAACAACTGTTAGTTCTTATAAGAAAAATTAATGTTCCTAGAAGGATGAGAAGATGACCAAAAAGTCATTTAAACAACGTGTGATTGTTTGGGGCGGAGGGAGAGGGTCTGCAAGAGATGTAACAGAAATACAGATATAGGCTCAGTAACCCCTTTTCTGAGGAGGCAACTCATAAGCAAACTGGGGGGGAAAATGCTGTAAGAGATTGACTAAAATAGCAATAATCGGATTGACACAACCGAGAGATTAAAAATCTCTTACATCCAGAATACCGGGGGAGCCAGGGGGTGAGACAGACTTTGTGCAGAAACTGCTGCAGAGCAGATGAAAACATAGCTTGGGAAAGACTGAAAACATCAGAGCCTTGTCCTCCACCAGCACCTCTCTCTTCCCTTCGACGAAGGCTGCGACTTCAGTGGTCCAGCATCTTCTGAGAGGAACGCTGTTTCCTCAGGGTCTAATTGCTTCGAGCCGAGTGGAAGGGAAGTTTTTCACTCTTCTCTGCCTACACCCTGCATAACTTCCCCCACCTGGGAGAAAACCGAGCAAACGCGTCCACGGAGGTGCTTACCTTTGCCCCCGGGTTTCGGGAAGCCGTGCACCCGGCTTGCCAGCAGCGAGAGCACCTGCACCGCGACCGCCAGCTGAAGGAACATCTTGCTGCCGCCCAGCCCCCTCGGAGGGCGAGCCCGGCTGCGGGACGGGGCCGCTGCCTGCCGGGGCTCCTGCCGGGGCTCCTGCCCGCGCCGCCCTTCCGCGCCCCGGCCCCGATGAGCGCTCAGCGCCGCGGAGCCGCCGCCCGGCGGGCGCTGTCCAGCGCCGCGGTGCTGAAGCCGCAGAGCAGAAGCGACCGCGTCGCTCGGGAAAGCCGCTGCCGTGCGGGCTCGGCCCCTCGTCCCCGCGGCCGCAGAAATGGTCGAGACCGTCCCCGCGGCCGGCCCCGGGCGGGGGGGAGGAGACGGGGGAGGGCCGCGGCCGGCGGAGCATGCGCGCCCCGCTCCGCTCCCGCGGCCCCGGTAGCCGCAGCCCCGGCCCTCCCGCCGCCGGGGGACAGGGACGGCTGCCTCCGCGGCGCTGCTGCCCCGCCGCCTCGCAGAGGGGGGCCGAGGCAGAGCCTCCGGGGATGCTCGGGTGAGGGGCGGTGTGCGGCGGCCTTTCCCCCTCGCAAGGCCTCTGCTTAAACCCAAGGCAGACTCCGGGTCAAGCTTCGGTGTGGCGCCAGCTCGGCAGGGCTGGGTTGCACATGCTTTTCGCGCCGGAGAAGCGGAGCCCGGCCCTGCGGAGCAGGGCTGTGAGTCATTTACAGCTATATCCACGGGCTGAATCACGCCGAAACGGCACAGACGTCAGAGAGTCTTTTTACTACAAAGAGAGGACATCAAAAGTGCAATGACAGTACATCTTGCTCTGTAAAACGGAGTTTAAAACGCTGTAGCACAGATGCCAATAAGCATGTGAGCTAATGCCGAACGCTGCCGTGAATTACAGTGTGGCCCTTGCAGAGGCAGAACGGCAACAAATCCCTAGGGATCTGGGGAAGACATTTTCAGTGTCATGTCAGAACAAAGGAGTGCAGCGGTACCTCTTCTCAGAACTATAGGATCTGCTTGCAAAATGGGAGATAAATCAGTGTTTTTTCTGAAAAAAAGAAACCCAACATCGCTTTGTAGTCATAAATACAAACACGCGGGGGTCAGCTGAAAGCACTTCAACGTTACAAACCTCAGTACTTGGTAACTGCTACACAAAATGGCCAAAATCTCTTACTTGAAGAGAGAAAGAGTGTCAAGGCTTTTACAACTGAAAACTCGGAGCACAGTGGGACTGGTCAATCTCTTATGACTCTGTAATAATACTGAAGTATGAGCTGGGAAGAATAGAAAACGTAGGGGAATGAAAACTAACAACCACAGGCACTAGAAAAAAAATAAATATTTCTTCATTTTTCCTGTTAGCAACTGCTGTATTTAACACTCGAGACTTCTCATACAATTTAGATGATATGGTGATAAAGTCTGATGCTCCATTTAACATCTAATTTATTTCTGTAAATTAATATGCCCATGATCCACAGAGCAATGAAATTAACTTCCAGGAATGCAGTAACACCAGAATCCTTACCTACAGTGAGGCTCCTATTCTTGCAGCTGTACCAGAGTTAGGAATTACAAGGTATTTTGGATAAAAACCTTTCAAAAATATTTGTATGTAAGAACAAAATAGCCTTATTTATACATTGCCTGTTAACCTACAAGGAAAATTGTTACACTAAAGAGAGCCATCCCTCACTTTAGCACAGAAGACAAGGAGCTTCCACAGGAAAGCGCAGAGTAGCCTCTTCCCCTGCCATCTTTAGCACACATACACCCAACAGGAATCCCACAATACAGAACATTACTGATACAGAAAAATGAAAAGATCAATTATTATTTCAATATGGCTTGATATTCTACCCCAGTTTTGTATTAATTCAGCAGTTCATTGCCTATCTGATGTTCCCAGTGTTCAGTAAAATGTGTACCTTCTCTCCATTTAGCATGCCTGATACTTGCTTCTGTACAGCTTGAACATTTCCCTCAACACACTGCAAACTTGCACCCATTTATAGGACCCTGCACATTCAGTCATTCAGAAAAAGAGTCACCAAATAATACAAGAGCAGTAAATGTATTTTACACAGGCTGCAATCAAGATAGCTCTAAAGCAGTGAGATCAGAAAAGGAATTCTAACTGGTGACAGTACTGCAATGAGCTTGCTAGCTAAAAATACACCTATTGATATGGTATGCCTACATATGGCTTTTTGTGTATAATGGCATGTCTAACTGTGTTCAAATGTGTTTATTTGACATGCTATGCTGATCTGTTTATGTGATAAATATTTCTATTTATGCAAAAACTTTTCCAAACTATTTCCCAGTTCCATACAGTTTGTTATCTCCCAAGTGCTCAACAAATTGCCTCCTGCTTCGCCAGCCTCACAAGAAATGATACAGAAGGGCTCAGCAGGGGCCGGACTGATGGGGAGAGAGCAGAATTCAAAGCCTGCCATCATCCAAAGAAAGCATGACTGGAGTAGCCGTGCCAGTTCTTGAAACTGTATGCAGAAAGAACTTGCCAGGAAAGCCAAGCCAAACACTTCAGACACAACCCGTTTCCCCGCTCATGCTGACTTCACAGAGGCATCGCACTCACAGGCAATGGCCAGCACAGAGCACACCTGCAATGCCGTGCTCTGGCTTTGCACATTTGACCCATTACTCATTGCTAGCATGCTGCTAAGTGTGCGTGACATGTGAAGGATAATACATAATCTCTGCTAATTACAACAAAGTATGTTTAATCATCATAGGAAAATGTCTGGCTAAAAGCATGGCCTTTGTTTCTCACTACATCTCTGTTTTCAGAGATCATTTACATCATCTACTACTACACACTCCACTTCCCAGCGCAGAGACAACACTGTGAAGAGCAAAAGCTCTTCTATTTTGGATTCTATTTTTGGCTCGTCCACAATCAACGCATTTTCTATTCTAGAGCTATTTATTTCCAGCGATGATTCATGAGCCAGAAAGAATACCGCTCGCCTGTCGGATGCCAAGGAGAACTTAGAGGAATGGCAATTAGAATGTTTTTCCTTGTGGTGAGCGCAGTCAATACAGAGCCTAGAGACAGAAGAACCGAAACACAGCCTTTCGGTGCTATTTTTACAGTTGTTTTATAACCATGCTTCAAGGTTTTTCATCTTGCTGATGAAAACAGAAGGCAGATGAAAGCGGAAGAACAAACAATGCCAACAGTCCGCCTTGCCAAGCTTATGCCTAGGTGGTAGACATTCCTTACTTTTGTGGATTTGCTTCTGCTACTTTTTTCAGATTATGCTAAATGTCACTCTAAATATTTTAGTGCTTCAAGGAGAAAATTGTTGGAAGAGTTATTTGGTGATCTTTATGCAAGATGCTAGATATAGCTATCATCATTTGACAGTAAGTCCTGTATTTTGCACACGTCTGCACTATGAATAGTCCAGATTTCAGTGCAATTAGTGAAAGTATGAGAAATTCATCACACAGGAGCCTGAGGATTTGTACTCTACAAGTCATTTTACATAGAGCATTTATTTGTACACCACCTAAAGCAAAGAGAGAGAGACTCAAGACCCTAGAAACAAGAAAAATAAATACAAGAGCCAAGCAACTGAGATTTTAGCCTTTATTCAAGTTCCATCAGCAGCTTCTTCTACACTTACTGAACTTACATTTTTGGTCTGCAAAGCTCACAAGCTTTTCAAGCTTCTTCAATGCAATACAATGCCTTTACATGAAGACTTCTTGACTGAGATATTCTTAACTAATCTATTTCGTAAAATTAACTTTAAAAAATGTAAGTCATTCAACTTAGCTTCAAAGAAATGCCAGCTTTTATATACTTTAAAAACTAGAGACCTCCATTTTTTCTATATATTTTTTTTCTGATAAATCAATATATAGCTTCAAACTTAAGCGTGATTTTCTGACCATACATTGGTGGTGGAGGGATACATTTTCTCTAGATAAACACACAGCTCAGAAGGGATTAGTTTGGTTTCTACCCCACCCTTTCTAAAAAAAAAGAAAATCACCTTTGAAATTAAATAGGAGCCAGAAAATTTCATGTAATTTTTTTTCAAAAAATATGTGTAACTGTAAAAGGTATATGTAGGTTTCAAAAATGGAATGAAACATTGCAAACTACATAAAGTATTTTACTCTGCTGTATTTAATGAGACATATTTGAGTGGCATATTTGAGTTTTTCCTTGCTCACAGGAGAAGCAGTGAGAAAAACTATTGTTAAAAAAATAGAGGAAGATGATCTGAATACATCCTGTCGCAACTGGCTGCAGATTTCATGATGTAACTTTGGAAAGCCATATACTAACAAGGTAACCATGACTAGGTTAGGTGCCCTGTAGTGTGAAACACCTGTGGAAGTTATCTGGGCCTCTCCTTTCCTGTGTTCCTTTCATGGCTGTGTTGGTGAGTGCTGAAGTTCCATTTCAGCCACACAGTCCTGCAGCCACCATGTATGGACCAACGGCGTTTCAGTGCAGAACTGGGGTATGGCCTGTGTCTGACAAACACAGGTGGAGTGAAGGGGGAAGTTTTTTACAGAAAGAGTGGTGAGGGGCTGGAACAGGCTGCCCAGAGAGGTGGTGGATGCCCCATCCCTGGGGGTGTTCAAGGCCAGGTTGGATGGGGCCCTGGGCAACCTTGTGTAGCTCCAGGCCTGAGGTTGGCGGCCCTGCCTGTGGCAGGGGGGTTGGAGCTCTATGATCCTCGGGGTCCCTTCCAACCCATGCCATTCTATGATTCTATGAAACCTCTTTGGGTTCCAAATCACCCCAACTAACAGGGCTTCTCTTCATTTAGCATCTGCAACTACTCCAGTTCAGCTATGGTGACATAAAACCTGAACTCGGAAAGCACCGTATGGCCAAGTGGTATCTAAAAGCGTCAGTAAGAAATGTAACCTTTGAGTTTATAAATTCACAATCTTACTTTTCACTGGCACGAAACGCTCTGTCTCGTTTGCAAGAGCAAGGAATGCAGAGGCGGCCCCAGGAGCTCCGGCACAAACCTCCCCAAGCGGCGGGCGGGAAGGCCGCTGGGCCAGCACCACTCTGCGTGTTCGCCCCCACGCTTTACCAACAGCGCTTCCCACAGGCTCCTACGGCTTCTCCCACTGCTCTCTTCGGAAACGCACCTTGAGGTGTCTTTTGCTCTCCGGTGCTGACACTGAAACAGCTCCCGCGGGCGGGAGGGCGCCAGGCCGCTCCTGCGGGCCCCGCCCGGGCAGCGCTGCCTTATCTCCCTGCGATCCCCGCCAGGCGGCAAGCCTGGGAGGCCGGGCAGGGAGCGGCCGGGCTGACCCGCTCCAAACGCCGTGCCTCAGCTCCACCTCCCGGCCCAGCCGCCAGCGGGGGGCGCAGCCGGGGCCATCTCAGCCGCGGCGGGCCTGCTGCGCGCCTTGGGAGGGGGGCAGCGGCGGCCAGGCCAGCCCGGGCCCTGAGGGAGCGCCTCCCGCACAGCCGCGGCGACCCCCGGGACTCCCGCCTTCGTCACACGCTGTCCCTCAAACCCTGCTCCCCAAGGGGGACAGCGCCGGCGGGGCGACCCGGGCGCTCCTCACGGCCCGCCCTCGGCCCGCCCTCGGCCCGCCCTCGGCCCGCCCTCGGCCCGCCCCCTGCCCGCCCTCGGCCCGCCCCGCGGGCGGGGCAATGCCCCCTGCCGCCGGGAGCGGGGGCGGTCCCGGAAGTGCGCGGTGCGGCCGGCGGTCCGGCGGGGCCTTTCCCTTCCGGGCGGCGGCGGAGAGCGGGCCGCGGCGGGAGCCACTATGAGCGATGTGGTGGAGCGGACGCTGAGCGTGTTGCCTGGGCTGCTGAGGCAGCACGAGCCGGGCGCCGCGCCGGGGGGTGCCGGCGGCCCGGGCAGGGTTTCGGCCACCTCCCGGCTCGGGAGCCTGATCCGGAGCATCACGGCGCTCACCTCCAAGCATGTACGGGCTGCGGGCGGCGTCCCGGGGTGGGCCGGGCTGGGCCTCCTGCTCCTCCCGCCGCGTCGAAGCGGGCGGGGAGCGGGCCTTGCTCCTCTCCTTTCCCGCCCCCGGCTCCCGGCGGTGCCGGCGAGGCGCGGTGCTGGGCCGTGCTGTGCGCCCCGCGGCTCCCCTCAGCCCCGGGGCCGTGTCCTGCTCGGCTCCGGAGCCCGGCGGTGAACCTCATTGCAGTCCGTGCCCGTTCGTGCCTCTCTGCCTTGTGCTGCTCGGGGCGGGGGGGCACGGGACGGGACGCACGGCCTCCTCGGAGCAGGCGTTACCCCCCGAGATGAGCTGTGTGCCGGCTCCGAGAAGGCAGCGGAGCGCTGTTAACATGTCTTTGACTCCTGTGCCGTGTTCTGCCTCCAAAACCTATGCGGGGCTAAAATAAGGAGTTTAATCTTTTCTAGGAAGAAGAAAAACTAATCCAGCAGGAACTAACCAGTTTGAAAGCAACAGTTTCTGCCCCCACCACAACTCTTGTAAGTTCTATTAGCAGTTGCAGAGCAGCAGACCAAAGGGGAAGAAAACCAGGGTCCTTGCTCTTTTTGCCAGGTGGAGTGTAGAGGTTATCTCTGTTACAGATGTGAATCATTAAAAGGTACCAGGGACTGTGGTTTTGCAGCAGGGTTAAAATAGCGAGGACTCTGTGGCTTGGTGTGATGTGAATACGTTGTAACAGGAGGGTGCTCAGAGTCTGTCCTTCTGTAGTCTCTGAACTAACACAGGCAAAAAAAGCCAGGTGATAAAGTGCTTCCATCAGATAACGCTTTCTGCAGGCTGACATGGTTCTTCTAATTAATTTATGCTGTGTCAGAACTCGTGTTTTTGTTGCTGTTGTCTGAGTGGTGGGAGCTGAAAAATACTTGAGTTAGTGAGTGCGTGTCTCAGTCCCCTGAGTGAGGGTGTTCAAAGGGAGAAGTGTTTTACCTCCCACACAGAGAAGACCCAGTGTAGGTCAGAGTAGTGATTAAAGAGAATTTGCATTAGCAGTGTGATCATCTGATGCTTCAGATAATGACCATTTTTTGTTAATCATCATTAATCTAGTGTTGTTCACGTGCACGCTAGTCAAGGTAGCATCTTTAAGGGTAACATGTGGGGAGTTCTGTTCTTAGGGTCAAAAGTTACAGAAGAGGTCCACAGCAAAGCAAAAATCACGAGTACCCTGATCTTAGAAAATGTATATGAATGCACATATGTTTCTATCAGATAGAGTAATCCTCTGTTAGAATGATGAAGAGCATAAACATAGCTGACTTAAAGTTCTCAATAGTTTATTTTTGGTATTTCAGAGACTGATGAAAGAATGTATGGTGAGACTCATCTATTGTGAAATGCTGGGGTACGAGTCTTCCTTTGGGTATATCCATGCCATCAAGCTTGCACAGCAAGGAAATCTTCTGGAGAAACGAGTCGGTATGTGCATGGAGCTCTAGCCTTAATAATGTTCTCAGAGTGTATTTTTAAAGTTTCTTAGGATTTATAAATAATGTAAAAATAAAAGAACATTTTAAGTAACTAAGTCTTATTTTCTTGGTCTTGTTTCATAGTCTCTCACTTTTTGAAATCCCTAGTTTGTTTGCTGCTCTGTGTCTGTTTGTAGAACAGAAGCAGGTGAATTTTGTGAATGATGTAAATCATCAGTTTGTTGTTTTGAGTTGCAGCACCATTAAACAAGGTAATTTACAAGAACTTTGCTAAAAAGCATCAAGCTGAGAATGAGCTTCTGATAGGATTTGGTTTCTTTTTCAAGTACTCTACTACAAAAATAGACAAAGATGTTAATGTCAGACAATTTCTGGAAGCACAGGGTTGGTTTCCACATCTTTAACTAAGAGGTAGTTTTTCAGAATTTTTATAAAGGGCTTATTACTGTGAGCAGACTGGCCCTAAAATATTTTCTGGTTTGGTGCTTGTTGTAGGAAATGAGGCAAGTAGGGAGGTCATTGTAGCATAGATGCAGAAGTTCCTGAGGAACTGTAAAAGGCTCCTTTAGATTTCTTTGAAATGTCATGCAGTTGTGAATTTCTTGCCTGCCAGTGTGGCTATTAACCTGTTTCCAGTAGATTTAGTGGAAGTGGCTGTCAGCCTGTCTCATCTGGAGAATTTCCTTGCAGTTGCTGATTCAACTGCCTAGTCAAGACATTTCTTCTTGTTTGCAGAGAAAATGGTTTAACTCCAAGCAATACTGTTTCTGCATACACAGAAGGAAGGCAATATCTTGCGGGGTATGCTTGTTTGATATCCTTTGTTTGAATTTCATCTGGATCATCCACTCAAGTATTGGAGTTTCTGGGAGAATGTGTTGCAAGGGATGATTTCAAGTTGATTTATCCCTGAGTAATGAAAGCCAGTGTACAGATGGTAGTGATTAAGAAAATCTATCTTCACCAGACCTGGGAGGGCAGGTGGTAAGCTGTTTTGAAGAAAAATGTGACCTCTGCGACTGTCAAGAGTCAATGTGTCTTGAGACCTTTTTGAGGGGAAAAAAAAAATGTTCACTGAAGCTTTTTTAATGTTGGTGACTGTTTGCTACACAGAAAGCACCCTTAGCTTTATAAAAGGATGCTATCAAGAGCATGTATGCCAGTTTTGGGGTTTTTTTTATTGTTGTTGTCCATTTATATTTGATATATGAGGACAGCCTTGTCTGCAGTTGGTGCAGTATGCCAAAGTCTGTATTATGGAAGGGTTGTCAGGTGACCCAAATGAGATGGGTGTCTCTCACCCAAAATGAGCCTCAGTGACTGACAGCAAACTCCTTTTTTGTGGGTGTGCTAAGCAGAGTCCATAGTTTCACAAGCAGGTAGACCAATTGTTGGTTCAAACAGTACAGTTATTTGTATGAAAGTTGTTTATTTTCATCCCTAAGTGCTGAATGAACCAAGACCTGTTTTAAGATCCATCTCTGTAGTAAAAATATTGTCATGACTGGTGGTACACCCTCCCTACCTCCACACTTTCTGTCCCTTAGTTTAAAAGGGAGAGGAGTCCTGGAATAGGTTTCTGGGGTTCTGGATGGTGAATTTACTTACGTTTTTCAAGGTGGATATAAAATTTATCCGAGCTGGAACTGTTATTTTTAAGAGAAACAAGTGTAAGGAAGTGCATTGGTTGTGTAGTCTAGAAGGAATGTCCTTTTGTCCATGTAGAGAAGATGCTTGTTTCCCAGGAAGTGATTTCTCATGGTGGTGTTTGCTGCTCTTTAGCTCTAACAGTATTGTAATGTTTCTTATTTCTCACAGCTTATGAATTCTTAGCTGTTGTTTGTTAAGCTTTACTGAAACTTACATATAGCTGGTGTGCCTGGAAATAAAAGAAAGTCTTGCTATTGAAAACATGAACAACTGTCATCCAACAGTGGGGTATTTTTGTTGTTGTTTAAATTGTTTGAATTAACTCTTCTCATGTTCCAGACTGTCTTAAGCTTTCTATCTTGATGTTACTTTTTTCTTGAAAGTAGTAATGGAGGTTGCTTTCTTTTATAGGTTACCTGGCAGTTTCTTTATTTCTCCATGAAAATGATGAACTGCTGCTTCTACTTGTTAACACAGTTGTGAAGGTACAGTGTTTTTGGAGGTCTGGAGGTAAACTAAACTTGGACCTATTCTTGCCATTTTGTGTCACACAACATCTAAGCTGTGTACTCATTAGTAATATTTTGCTCTCTTAAAGTTGCTGTTTCTTTGGTTAGAAATGGAAATTTGAACTGTCTTTCTCTGGCCTTTTATTTTAATCTTGGCATTTCTGCTGTTGAAGCTTTCCTGGTAACGTGTACCAATGTTCTCAACTCCAGGAGGAGCTATGTGTGCTTGTTTCAATGTAGGCTTTTGCTTTTAACTGAGAGTGAGAACCTGTTGGCATCTTCCAGTTCTTCTTGGTAATTTTTAAAGACAATGGAACATGCTTTGGAATAACACTGTTACCAAATAGTGTTTCATAGGTGTCATCTGTGTTACTGCCTCTTACGTGGAGCAGTTGTGACTTCTCCTAACTCTTTTTGCATAATCATTACTTCTGTATTGCAACAGGCTGAAGTCACATAAATTAGAGCCTGAAGGTGCTGCTCGTTTTTGCTGTTCTAATTGAAAACTATTTTAATACTTAAAAATATGACTTGAAACTAGTAAGGATGTAGAAAGAAGTGAAAAATGAGAGTCCACAAGGAACTACACCAAAACAAGCACTAAAACCTCTCTGGGACAAACAGCCAGAGTGAATAATGATGTGAGCTGGAAATTGTACATTTCTTTTTTTAAAAAAAAAGATGAATTCTAGTCTTGTACTTCATTAGTTAATAATTTATTTGGTTTAAGGTTACAGGGAGCTATATGTACTATTTTTCATTGCATTTGGGATATATAGTGAATTTTTATTCTTTAGATTGTAGAAGGTTACATGTGTTGTATTCAGAGGGAGTAGGTAATGACTTATTTTAGTGTACAGATGTGTAATGGGCAGTATTACTGAGCTTGCCTTTTATAAAAAAATTCTTTGGGCTGATGTAAGGCATTAGAGAGAATACTGCTGAATTCTGTGAGATCCAGCTGGGGACTCAGCATAGCTTTGCAACTGTCAAGCTATTTCAGTAAACAAACATTGATTGTACCTCTGCATGTTAGTCTTGCATACATTTAAAATAGGAATGTGTTTCTCTAACAGAAGCGTGAGGAGCTGATTGTTCCTCTTCCTGTGTAAGAGAACCCAGCTGGGGCTTCTCCAACAGGATTAGGCAATGGGATGGCTAGCAACAGGATGCTTGCTGGAGGTGGGCTGGATAGAGCCTTCTTATGAAAGAGTTGGGGTGTCTCTGTGCAGAGCTTATAAGTCTAAATGAAAAATGATGGTCTTATTTCACTGATTGTAACAGGACTTGCAGAGCACTAATCTAGTGGAGGTGTGCATGGCCTTAACCATCGTCAGCCAGATCTTTCCGCGGGAGATGATTCCAGCTGTTCTTCCCCTAATAGAAGACAAGCTCCAGCATTCTAAGTATGTACCTATGTACAGCATTTCTAGTGGCTTTGCATGGTTGAAAGATTTAAATTTGTAGTTAGTTTTGGTAAAGTGCTGGCTGCTCTTCTTTGAGTTGATCTTTGTAATAATTACCTTCAGAAATTGTTCCTCTCCTCTTTATCTTGGATTCTTGCCCCATTTCTTTGCAGCCTTTACAGAGTATTGGATTGATACTGATTTTTTTCATAACCAATTTTGATAGGTGAATGTAATTGAAATTTTCTGCAGGAGTCCTTTTAACAGTTTGATGAAGAAGTGTTTGTGGAGCAAGTGGAGAAAGAGATGGGGATTCTTGCAGTACTTTGCTGATACTTTTTTTTTTCCCATAAGGCTCTTTATAGAAACTTTGGTAGAAGTAGGTGTGCATGTATTAATACTCTTGAATTGTTTGGGTCTTAATTTATAATATCCCCTACATAGAGGATAACAGTAGGAGTGTTGATTAGAAAGGGAACTGCAGATTGAACTCAGTAACTTCTGGACAAATATTTTTTGGAGCTGCACATGTGATTGTGTAATCTACATGTGATGTAGATTAGCAGTGGCCAACTCTGCTGTTGATCTGAATTGTCAGTCTGACACCAAGCACTACTACAGTCTTAAGTTTGCTTTGTTACTTCTTCACTTAGATGATATTTGCAAAGTGATTTGTTGTCAGATAGGTAAAACATGGGTGTTCTCATCTTCTCAACAACCCGATGTTCTAATAGCTGTAGAAATAACAAGTGCAACTTGGTTTAGGTCAAGTACTTAAAATACACAAACAGCTTCATTTTGTTTTGTGTAAATTCCATTTTGCTCAGGGAAATTATCCGAAGGAAAGCTGTTCAAGCATTGTACAAATTCTATCTCATCGCTCCTAACCAAGTCCAACATATTCACGATAAGTTCCGGAAAGCCTTATGTGACAGGGATGCTGGAGTCATGGCTGCCTCTTTGCATATTTATCTTCAAATGATTAAGGTAGGCAAAAATTAGAAGTACAACTGATCTAAGGAGGTACTTCTTTACTCATTTATCTATTTATTTATTTTTAAAAAAGGAAGTGCACAGGATGCTGTGCAGAAGTTTTACAGGAAAAAAAAAATCACTTGTAATCATTAGTAAAGTTAATTTCTGTGACCATGGAGGTCTGTGTTGTGTTTGTGCTTGCTCTCCATTTAGCTTGGACAGATCCACTTCTTGCAGGATCTGAATACTCAGCATTATTTGCATCATTAGGTAGAGGACCTACCTTGGGACTTTTTATTTTTCGCTGGTGCCTTCAAGCTACAAGCACTTTGCAAATACATAAGAAAATAGCATAGCCTCAAAGTGAAGAGCTTACAGGTATTGGGAGATGAGAATAGAAGTTTGATTTAAAGAAATGAAACCGTCAGTGTAGGTATTTTGATCTTACTTAATTTGTGAGTTATGCTCACTTTTGAGGAGCTGGATCAAAATATTTGAATTGTGTTTCTTTTTCATTATGTAGGAAAACTCCTCTGAATACAAGGACTTGACTGGGAGTTTTGTAACCATCCTAAAACAGGTCGTGGGAGGAAAACTCCCTGTTGACTTCAACTATCACAGCGTGCCAGCACCATGGTTACAAATTCAGCTTTTAAGAATATTGGGGCTGTTAGGAAAAGATGATCCAAGGTGAGGAGGTCTTTCTCTGTATTTAATATTTTGAAGGCACAAAGAATATAGTCATGACCTGCACTTCAAAAACAGCTTTCTGTTTGTGCTTTTAATAAAAAGATTTCAGTGTTAAACTACTTACACGTTTGTTATTAACCAGTACAGTGAGCAGATACTTTTTAAACTGCAAAATTTGATTTCTTAGCTTCTGGATTGGCTAAACAATTACTTACTGTGGGATACACTTGAAATAAGTTTTTTACTGGGACTGTGTGGTGTTGCTTTGTGAGGACCTGGTTGTCTGTGATCCTTTTCCTGTGTGGGTTTTGGTTTTTATACAAGCAGTAAGGGAAGTGATTTTATTCTGGTGATATGGTAAATGTTTCTTTTGGAAGCTGCAAATTATCTTGTTAGATTCCATTTAGAAACATGTTCTAGAGCTCTTCCAGTAAAAGTTAATCTGTGGATTTGAATAGTTTGTGGTGCAGATTTCAATGTCAGTCTATAGGTTGTGTGGCAAAATAAGACTACATGCTTGTTAGTGCTGCAAAGTTTTCTTTTTTTTCTTGTTAAACAGGACAAGTGAGCTGATGTACGATGTTCTAGATGAATCTTTAAGAAGAGCAGAGATAAATCATAATATTACATATGGTGGGTGAGGTTAATTTATTTAATTATCAATATTTGGCAAGTGTTAGTTGTTGATTATGCTAAATATCTATGCAGTACTAAGAAAATAATTATATTCTTAATATGCAACTATGTTCTTAAGTGTCCAGCTAGTGAATTGTAAAACAAGTGATAGGTTGCTGTACAGTGCAGGGTTTTGTTATTGGTGTAACCCATGTTTATTTACTTGGGGATTCAACTTGTCTGAACAGCTCCTGTCCTGTGTTTGTGTTGTCCTTGGCCTTAAAATACAGAAAGTCGGTTCTTCATGAGAGCTTGTTCTGAACAGTGCTTGAGTTGACAGAACATCACTTCAATTGGAATAAATGCCAAAAGAAAATCGGAATGATCCCACCTTGTTTATCAGAAATGCTTAGATCTTCTTTTCACTGCTGTGAGAAAGGCAATAGAAAGTGTGCAGGAGGCCCAGTGTGAGTTCTTCACAGCTCTGTAGGGCTTTTCCACTAGCCACAGGTAACAACAGGGTTATTGACACTGAACAGAGTCCAGTGATAGTGGTGCCTGTGAAAAGATCCTTTGGGGACACATCTCAATTAGAAATTTCTAGAATATGGGAGAAGCCTATCTTAATTTTGTTATTTTCTGAGCAGAGAGAACTCTGATGCTAGAACAAACCAAGAGGAATAACTGCAGTGTAGAGGTTTTTTATTTAAAAAAGAAAAGTTGAACAATTTATTTGAATTTTTATTTTCTTCTCCCCTGCTCCCCACCCATATCTGCTGTTCTAGAACCCTACATTAAGAGCTGTTCCCCTGCTAGGAAAACACCCCCTCGTATTTTACTGCTAAAGTAAAACCCCATAGATGTTGCCAAAGTTCCTGTGCTAATGGAGTGGAAAGAAAACAGATTTTCTTTTTTAATATCTTTTCTTTTAAACAGCCCTGTGTCAGGAGTGGAAGGGAAGGACGAGCCCCAAAGCATTAGATGGCTAATGCCTACTTGATAGGTATTTTCTAAAGCATTGTGTAAGCTTCTGCTCCACTCAAAGGGAACTCTGGGGAAGTACTGTCTTCTAGTGAGTGATCTGTGAGGAAGCATCTGTCAGACATTCAGTGTATTCAGTTTATTGCTTCAATTCTTTTAGGCAAGAATGTAGAAAATACTGGGAGTTGAGTTGCCTTACAATGCAGACAATTTCTTCTTGGAGTTGCTAAGAGTTAAACAGTAAATTTGTTTTGAGCACTTATGGGCCAAAGTGAGCAGTTGCTGATTTAAACAAGGACAGAGTTGAGGTATATAGTTTTTGTTCACATGCAGGAATGTTTTTCTGAAACTTATTGATGATCCTAGACAAAAATGTAATTCTGAGTGACTTTTTTTACTCCAAGTCCTTGGCTGTTACAGAATAGGACAGAAAGCTGCACAATACCAAAGGCAATAACCTTTCATCCTGTTTTTACTTAAAACTCTGCAGTTAAAATCAGTGGGGGTGGGCCAGCAATTCCTTCACACAGCCAGTGAGCTTGTTTGTGTTACAGAGGTGTTTAATGCACATTCCTGATGTGTCATTCTTTTCTCCCCCTCAGCCATCTTGTTTGAATGTGTCCAAACAATTTATATAATTCATCCCAAATCTGAACTACTTGAAAAGGCTGCCAAGTGCATTGGAAAATTTGTTTTGTCACCCAAAATTAATTTGAAATACTTAGGTAAGGATGCTTGATTTCATTCAGATGTTATTACTTTGATCACAGTAGTATACATTCTCTTACATCATTTCCAATCACTTCTGTTCTAGGTTTAAAGGCTCTGACCTGTGTTATCCATCAGGATCCTAATTTGGCACTTCAGCACCAGATAACAATAATTGAATGTCTGGACCATCCAGATCCTATTATTAAAAGGGAGGTCAGTTAAAATGCAGGCAAAAATTAGGTTAATTTTAAAGATGAATGCTGGGTTTTCTGAAGTGAGTAGTGCAAAAAATGTGTTATGTCTCAGTTACTGTGAGAGCACAGTCATGAGCAAAGTTAATATGGCAAACTGGGTACATAAATAGTATATTTAAGACCTGCTAAATAGAGTTCCTCAATTTTGCATCTGACTAAAGTGTTTCTGTTTTCCTGCTTGCTCCTTGAGGCACTGGAGCCAATTAAATATATTTTTTTCCTTTCTCTTTCAGACTTTAGAACTCCTCTATAGAATTACTAACGGACAGAATGTAATTGTCATAGTTCAAAAGATGCTTGACTACTTAAAAGAAAGCAGGGAAGAATATACTGTCATGAACTTAGTTGGCAAAATAGCAGAACTAGCTGAGAAATATCCTTTTATTTTTCTGGAGCTTTGGAATCAGAGCTGGGGGGGAAATGTAGCATTTGTACCTTTCAAAATATCTTTCATGATCTTTAAAGGCATTACAGCTGTCCTTTGCACTCTTTCAAATGCAAAAAAAACCCCAACCCAAAACCCACAAAACAGCCCATTTCACTGCATGGAGTGGCACTCAGAATACTTGATCCTGGCTGCAGAATTTAGCATTAAAACCTTGTGGTTCTAAATCAAAACTTTGAAATCTTTTGCTTACTTTGTGGAGGGAAATGCCTCAGTGCTGCATTGAGTGCTGTTCAGTAATTGTGGGCATGATCTTCCTGTCAGAGAATTCTTCATTGGTTTTAAGATTTTAAGATTGGTGTACAGATTTTAAGAATAACACATTTTCATAGAAATAGAGGATAATTGAACTATGCAGAAGAAATTAACCTGATGTTTAGGCATTTGGCATATGGTGAATGTTGCTGTTAGACTTGCCACTGCCTGATTTTTTTTTCTGTATGTATTCTTGACTGATAATTCAATTTGTACACTCTTTATAACAGAGTTCTCTTATAATGTTGCTGTAGACAGCAGGGTACAAAAGGAAAAGCTGTTTTCATACAACCTGCAGAAGTAAGACACTAACATTGCTGTTTCTGTGCAGGTGAAAATTACCATTCAATAAGTATGCATTTTAAGGTTTTATCTGGGGAGGCAGAAGCTAACTTCCAAAGTTAGTAAAGGCTATGTGAGAAAAGTGATGTTGCTTTCTTTGGAACACTTAATTTACTGAATAAAATAAATCATATATGAACAGCAGAGCATTACTGAAAAGAACAGCTAGTCTACCAGTGATCAAGGTATGCCTTTAGCACTTCATTCCTTAACGCTGGACACGTATGCCCCTGACAATGAGTGGTTCATCCAAACTATGAATGCTGTGTTTTCAGTTGGAGGTGATGCTGTGCATCCTGATATCCCAAACAACTTTCTGAGGCTGCTGGCTGAAGGTGAGTAACTCCCCGAATGCTCTGAGGACTAGAGGCACTCCTTAATCATTTGGCTTTTTTTTCCCTTCAATGCATTTGGTAATATTTTGGGGTGGGGAGGAGGGTGTTACTTGCATTTCAGGCAAAGTATATATTGTTTTCCACTAGGATTTGATGATGGAAAACAAGATGATCAGCTCCGGATGTATGCAGTGCAGTCTTATTTAAGATTACTTGAAGAGGGAGATGCATTATACCCACAGAAGTTTCTTCAAGTTATGAGTTGGGTAAGGTGGATAAATGGTCAAAATTGAATACATAGAACTGAGGAAACTGTCAAAAATTGGGGATGCTATTAATAAGATAACATGGAATATAAATAATTTAGAATGTGTAATAGTTTCTTGAAGGTAGAGGGCATTTGATCGCGGTGTTAGTACTGCATTTTTAAATCTGAAAGCACTGCTTTGTCTGACTGAACACACATTTTGTTGTTCTTTGTGAATAGGTGTTGGGGGAATATTCCAGCCTTGTTACAGATGTTGACCCAGAAGTTATTTTGGCAAAGCTACACAGCCAGCTGAAGAAGACTTTTGTTACTTCTGAAACTAAAGCATGGATAATGGCAGCAGTCACCAAGATAGCATCACGTACCTCCTATTCAGAAACAGTTAACAAACTAATCCAAGAATTCAGCAGCTCTCTAGATACCTGCATGAGACAGCATGCCTTTGAACTGAAGCATCTGTGTGAAGACAAAGCACTGATGAAAAACTTGCTTCCATTTGATGCTAGTTGCACTGACATGGTGGTAAGACAGCTGCAACGTGTGGTTATTGTGAACCTCTTTGTAGTTTGGGGGTTAAGCATTTTGGTTAAGTGTTTCACAATGAATTGTGTCTCACAGTTCTGACTGGTGCCAGTCTTTAGTGTGTTTAAGGTGAGTTTTTGGAAACACACTTTTTCAGGCAGATGTGATGGATTGTAATGTTGTATATTGAAGGATAACCATGGTGCTTAGGTAGCAAGCTGGAGTATGTTTTCACGATTTCATATGCTGATTGATTTTTATTGTCTCTCAAGCTAGGCCTGCTTTAGTGATGTGGTACTGCTTTTTAACTCTGAGTGTGCCTCCTATTTAGAAGCTATTGATCTTGACACTGAAACGTCCATCATATATGATAGGAAATACTATTGATAATACTGAAGGTTTTGAGTGGGGGGCTTTCTGAATTCTGTATTTTTCATATAGAAGTAGGATAAATTTGTGGGAAAACCTATTTTTGTAAACAAAAAAAAAATAGCAGAGGAGTTAAGCTACAAATCTCTAGCTCGAGGTCTGTTTCAGCATAGTTGTTTAACCATTGCTACTGTCTACTGGTAAAGGTTCTGTGTTATGGAAGACATGAGGTGGAGGATCCTGATAATGCACAATATTCTTCTGGTAACATCAGGCTTATGTATAGAAAATATTTTTGTTGCTTTCTTGCTTAATTCTGTACAGGTGGATGCTTCCTTATCTTTTCTGGATGGGTTTGTGTCCGAGGGACTCGGTCGCGGTGCAGCACCATATAAACCTCATCACCAGAGACAAGAGGAAAAACTTTCTCAGGAAAAAGGTGACTGTTAGCTTACTGCACTTATTAAACATCTGGTAAATGACCTGATAACAGTAACAATCTCAGTGTACGCTTAATATTGTTTCTTAAAGTAATATTATCTTAATCCATCTCTTATCTGTAGAGTTAGCTAAGTTAAACTTAGATTTTGAGTTCCTTATCTGTCTAGCTGGTATATGTGACTGCTCATTTATCATTGGTTGAAAGTGTATCAATGTAAAGATTAGAGTGGAGATGAGGGAAAGGGACTTGTATGCCTTGGTAGTTCTAGGCCTGCTAAGGAGGGTTTGCACTCTGCTTCATATGTAACAATGACTGTTAATGTTACAGTCCAAACCAATTCTTTAGAAGCTATTCAGGTTATGCTTTGATTCATATGCTTTGGTTCTGAAACCTGATTTGTTATTCTGAGTAAAAGTGATTTATCATTCAAGGTGTCAGATAATGATACATGGACACAGTGCTCTGCACTCAGAATAGTATTTAGGCTCATGAACAGATGGAAAAGCTCACTTGGCTCAGATCTAATGCAGTACGTCTGTCTTCAAGTACTAAGCATTGGCAGATATTTTAATGATTCATTGTTCCTGTTTAGTTTCAGTATTTAAAGCAGAATATCAGATAAATACACGTTTCAGGTAAATCCACTGTTGGTCTAAAAAAACTTACTTGAGAACAGAAACACCCACTTGAATGGGGATAAGATCTGGAATGGGAAGCCTGAGAAGTGCAGCAGTACAATGTATCTGTTTTCAGAAAACAGGTTTCTTTCTTACCTTTTTATGCTCCATTGTAATTTTAAGATTCTCTGTCTTGCAGCTCTGAATTTTGAGCCTTATGGATTGTCGTTCGCTTCAAGTGTGTCCTCATCTGGCATCACCGGCAGACAGTCCCCCACTGGTTTATCTTTTGGTTCTGATATGTCTGGTAATAGCACTGAGACAGGGCATAAAGAGTGAGTTAATTTCTGTTTCAAATTAAGTACATTTAAGCTTCTCTTCTTGTCAGTATCGTTTGCCTTTTGCTTCTTCCTTACATGGAGCTAAAAAGCGTACAGTTGAACTTCAAACCTCTCTCATGTAAGAAGAAATTCAGATGGCGTTGTCTTTGAAATAGCCAGGATAAAAGCTAATGCAGTGAGACTGGTTTTCCACTTTCTTCACAAAGTACAAATTAAAGGATAGTTAATGCACTAAAATTGGGGCAGGATTACCTGATGATTACAGGATTAAGTATATTTTTCCCTGTGGTTTATTACAGGCTACCCTTACTTCTTGTGGGTTTATAATAATATGCCTTTTAAGGCAACTTTTAGGTAGAAGTGAGGTTAAGGTTTGCAATGTAAGATACTCTTTAAGCTTTAGAACACTACAAATCAATTCCATAACCATAGTTTCATGCAAATGAATAACTCCATTTATACTCTGGTAAATTGGTATGAGGGAAACCTTGGGAGCTTTTAGGGATTCAACCAGGTTCTGTAAGAAGATTTGAGTGAGGCTTTTAGGTGTAGGACATGCAGCATTTAGCCTGTGTCTCTTGAATTAATGTCTACTAGAGTCCAGGGTGTCTGAGAACATGAACACCTCTCACAGGAAGTTAGCAAGCTTTCTGGGACTCTTCTAATTTTCAGTCTCTTACATTAACTTAAAGAACTAGCAATCAAATGATTCAAACATACTTAGATAGAAAGACACTATGTTGCTTGAATTCACTTTTTAAAAAAGTATTTAGGTAGACTATGAGTGTAATCTGAAACTGGATGGAGTGGGCAAACGCAGTCTCATACTGGCTGCAGGTGCCTAATGCTGACTTAGCATAGATCTAAGTGGGTGTGGGGTGTTTTAAAAATAATGAGTGATGCTACTAACATAGAACTTCATGCAGATGCAAAAGTGTTTGTTTATATTCCACCACTCCTTAATATCAAAGTCCCAAAGTTGTGAATGGTGTTTAAATTGTTGGCATGTTTTTATGAATGTGGCTCACAGATGTTCACATGGCTGATCCTGCTTTGTTGTGTTTGCTTTTTTAGGACAAATACTCTGAAACTTGAAGGAGTACGCAAGCTATGGGGAAAAGAAGGTTATCTTCCAAAGAAAGAAAGCAAAGTAGGGAAAGAAAATGAGCCACAAGCAGTTTCTTGTGGCAGCTTATTAGCAGGACAGGTAGTTGATCCTCCTGCGTCACGGTCTGAGCAAGTTGCCAGCCTCTCTGAGGAAGACAAAGAGAAGCAGCAGTTAGCATCAAGTTTGTTTATTGGGCTAGGACCAAATGCTGGTGTCAGTTTGGTAAGTGAGATTTACCAGTTTAAAGTTTATATGTTGCCTTATTTCAATTATGGATATTTATCTTCAAATGGGGGTCAAATTAGGGTTTCAGTAAAATGAGGCAAACCAACTCCCCCAGTTACTGAGAAACTTGAGAGTTGCAATCTGATAATTCATTAATAACCTGAACTGGGTTGGATATTAATTGATGGTGTGCCCTCAGGAGCAGATCTGATCGAGTAACTAGAACTTCCCTGTTTGCACATTGTGTATCAAATCTTACTCTCTGTTTTCCCTAACAAGAAAATGTTTACCTGTGCTTGCTGTTTATAGGAGCTTTTGCTTTATGTTTTACAGAACATAGAGTAATTCTTGCATTATAGGCTAATCCAGTACCCTGTAAGAAATACAACAGAAACCTGCTACTGGCTCCATTGGAGTGTTTGGTCTCTACTTGTCTTCATCATCTGAGTTGATTCCTTGGTCATTGTTTCTCCTTGCTCACTGTTTCAAGCTGTTAACAGTAACACAGCTGGCTACTAGCAACTTCCTCACCCGTATTTTTGTTCATTTTCCTTTTCAGATGGGGAAAGCAGACACAGCTACTCAGAAGTTCAAAAGGAAATCAAAGATAAATGAAACTCAGAATAGTGAGGAGGCATCAGATTTCCAAAATAGCACTGCTTCAGATTTTGGTCCCTTGCTTGATACAGTACCTATTACCATGGAGGACTACGAGGGAGATATATGCACAAGGCTAAGAAAGACCTCCCTGTGTTCTTCAGATATTGTAGAAGACAATTTAGCATTTGAAACACCTCAGTCCCTTAAACAATCTGGGCTGGATGTCAGACTTTCAGATAGTAGGCTGTCACAGTCAGCCTTGTTTGCTGATAGTAATATTGAAATCTTTCAGCCTTCTCCAAGTGCTCAGTGTGAAAGTGCCAGTAAAATGCCATTGTTCCCTTCCTTACCAGAAGAGCTGCAAGAGCTCACTCACTCTGAAATAGCAGAACTTTGTCAGAGCGATGCTTTAGCTCTGCATTTATGTAAGGTGTGGACAGATGACTCTCTGTTGCTCACTGTTTTTGTTTCAAATAAAACCACTTCTGCACTTAATGCTGTGAACTTAGTGTTTGAAGAAACAGAACATTTTCAGGTAAGAAAACTCTTTCCCTTGTATTTCAAATTGACTTGGAACTTGCTGCTTTTGGTTTGCATTTAAGCATGCAATATTTGGTTTAATAACAGCCATGCCTTTTTCCTAAAGCATTTATAGGACCTGTGATGTGGCTATTAACACATCCTGAAGGGTGATGAAAGAATTCTCAATACTAAACCTAGTGTCTTTTGGTATAAAAGTTACCATTTCCTTTTTCTAATTCACTTTGCTTTTGTTTCATGCTGCTTGCCTTCATATACCAAATATGTATTACTTTTCACTTCTGAATTTATATTCTTCCTGGTTCTTGAGTTGACAAAAAAGTCACACTGTGTGGTTGTTTTTTTTTCAGTCTGGGTCTGTCAGCTGGGTTTCTGCATTCATTTGTATTTATCTGATAGTCAGGGCATGATGCAGCTTTTTACCTTAACATTTGTGTAAACTTGAAGCAAGTTTGGTGTTTTATCCCTTTTTTTTTTTTTCCCCAAATCCATTGGTCCTCTCTCATTGCAGCTCGCAAGGCCAATGGGATCCTGGACTCCATCAGCAGAGGGGTGGCAGCAGGGACAGGGAGGGGATTGTCCCTCTCTACTCTGCCCTTGTGAGGGCCCAGCTGGAGTCCTGTGTCCAGATCTGGGGCCCCCAATACAAGAAAGATGTGGAACTGTTGGAGAGGGGTCAGAGGGGCCACAATGATGATTAGAGGGCTGGAGCAGCTGCCCTACAAAGAGAGGCTGAGGGAGCTGGGCTTGTTCAGCCTGGAGAAGAGAAGGCTGTGGGGGGACCTCATTGCAGCCTGCCAGTCCCTGAAGGGAGCAGAGAAACAGGAGGGGAATCAACTTTTTAAAAGGGCAGATAATGGCAGGACAAGGGGGATGGATTAAAGCTGAAGGAGGGAAGGTTTAGATTGAATATTAGGGGGAAGTTTTTTACGGAAAGAGTGGTGAGGGGCTGGAACAGGCTGCCCAGAGAGGTGGTGGGTGCCCCATCCCTGGAAGTGTTCAAGGCCAGGTTGGATGGGGCCCTGGGCAACCTTGTGTAGCTCCAGGCCTGAGGTTGGTGTCCCTGCCTGTGGCAGGGGGGTTGGAGCTTTATGATCCTTGGGGTCCCTTCAAACCCTTGCCAGTCTATGATTCTTGCATGCATTCAGCTAATGTAGGAGAGGAGTTGGTCAGTTTGGTTCTTTGACATCAGATGCATTGAGATTTAACTGTGGCCGGTAAAAGTGTGTGATAGTCTTGATTGAAACCTTACTTAAAATAGGAAAGCTCTTTAGGAACTGCCTCCTGGCATGGCTGCCCATAAATCTGGCTGAAAGAAGCCCAGAATTACAAAAGCTCAGAGACACTCCACAAGGTGATAACTTGATAAAGAGAATTAAGCACATGTTTCTTTTAGCATTGATTTAATCAAAGAATTTCTTATTGGCTAGGAAGCTGTCTGTCTTCCTATTTTTGGCTTGAATCACATATGTCATGGCATTGATTGAAAGTGGGCATCTTGTGTCTAGTTTTTCCTTGTAATTGAATTAGGTTTCTACTCAGACCACTACCAGAGATAGATTCTGTATTAGCTTGTTTGGAGAGGCTAGGGACTGCTGAGTGATCTTGAAATTATCTTTGTTATTAGGCATGATTTCTCAGATTCTTTTTTCTTTTTTTTGAATGTTGCTTGGTGCATGTTGCAGCATTGCTTGTTCTTTTATATTAGTTAATTTTGGAACTCAGTTACAGACTACAGGTTCTTGCTCTCTGAGTAATTGCTTGGGGGTGGGGGGAAACCACTTGGCAGAAAGAGATCAATTTCTCCAGTGTGCTAAATCTCATAGAACTTTTCTATATGTTAATGATTGATTTTCTTTGAGAATTGAAAAATGGTAGATCTGTTCACTTGCCAAATAGTCCAAGAAAAATCAATTGAAATAGAAGGCACTTTTATAGCTGTATTTTAGCCACTTACACAACCTGACAGCAAGCCTTATATTCTATATTCATTTAAAAAAATACAGATTTTGGAGAGTCCCACCTACCAGTTTCCTGCAATTGAAGCTCAAGGTGTGGAGCGTTGTCAGAAATGTGTGTGGATGGACAAGATCTGTACTCATGGAATTCTTTCTGGCTCAGTGAATTGCCAGTCAGAGATGGACACTCACCTTGAATTTGCAGTAACTTTGTCCTTGTTGGACTTCATCAGGTAAATAAAATAAGCTGCAGGTTTTTAAAAACACATGTATTCAAGTAAGTATTGAAAGCAGGATGATTAGGATAATGGTTAGGAAAATATAAGGCTTTAATAATGAGGGCAGCTAATTTAAAGATAGCAAGTGGTTATTTAAACACTTTAAAAAAGGGGCAGAGTTACAGGAAGAAGCACAAATCCAGTGAGAGTATTGACAGGAGCTGCAGGTTAGAATAGCCTTAAACAACAGAATGTGTGTTTTGAGGAGGCTAACAGAACTGAGTGAACAGAAGGGTCTGTTGCTTTCAAGTGTGGCATAACATAAACATGTCAACCTGAAATAAGTGATCTGAGTACAGAGACCCATATATTAGCTGACAGCTTTTGCAGGGGAAGAAGAAAGCTCATTACAATCATTTTGAACACTGCATATATTTAAAGCAAGTTGCTTTTTCTGTTAGACTTTCTTATAGTGAAATAAACCTTGTTTTGCATAATACAGTCCTCCTTACATTGAACTTGTATTTGTCTCTTTCAGTGGGCAAATAATCTGCCATTCATTTTTGGTTTTCCATTAATGTAATTTTTAAATTCTAAAAAATGACATGATTCTAAAGCAAGGAATTGAAAGTTCAGTGTTAAGCAGAGAGGAAGAGGGGTTTGTTTAAACTGCTCTGTACTTGCTTATTGCTTGCTCTACTGTTCATTTGCTTCTAGATGAGATATTTTTTTTTGGGAGACCAAATATGCTCTCAGTAATGTGTCTTTATTCTCCTAAGATATGTGGTGAACTTATTTTTAGGCCAATGGTGATGACTACAGAAGACTTTGGAAAGCTGTGGTTGTCCCTCTCCAACGATGTGAAACAGAATATAAAAATGTCACCTTCTCAAGATTCCCTTTCAGCAGCTCTGGATACACTGCAACAGAAGCTGAAGCTCCATATAGTTGATATTATAGGTGAGTGAAAGTATACTGTAAGGTTCCTTACAACCTGCAATTTGTTCCAGAAGTATAAGTGCATGGAAGCAGGTATGGTACAGTTTAAGGTAGGAGTATAGTAAGCACTTGTCCTGTGGACTTTATTTGCAGTACTCAGACATCTATGGGAAGGTTGATCTAAAGGTCCAAGTGTTCAGCAAACAGTGAATTTCACAGGGGAGCAATCTATGGCACTGTGAATTTGGGCAGGATGGAAAATGAGAACGAATCACAGAATTGTAGGGGTTGGAAGGGACCTCAAGAGCTCATGGGGTCCAACCCCCCTGCCAAAGCAGCTGCCCAGCTCATACTGCACAGGGCGGCATCCAGACCTGGGACCTCCTTCTCCAGGGAAGGAGACTCCACACCCCCTGGGCAGCCTGTCCCAGGGCTCCCTCACCCTCACTGGGGAAAAGTTCTTCCCCATGTTGGTGTGGAACTTCCTGTGCTCCAACTTGCAGCCATTGCCCCTTGTCCTGTCTCCTGAGACACTGAAAAGGGGCTGGCCAATTCCCCCTGCATCCCATATTTATAGACATTAATAAGGTCCCCCATTAGTCTTCTTTTCTCCAGGCTGAACAGTCCCAGCTCTCTCAGCCTTTCCTCACAGGGGAGATGCTCCAGGCCCTTAATCATCTTTGTATCCCTTCTCTGGACTCTCTGTAGGAGATCCCCTGTCTTTTTTTTATCCCAGGGAGCCCAGAACTGGACACAATACTCCAGGTGGGGCCTGACCAGGGCAGAGTAGAGGGGGAGGATCACCTCCTTCGACCTGCTGGCCACACTCCTCCTGATGCTCCCAGGATCCCATTGTCTCTCTCAGCCCCAGGGCACACTGCTGGCTCATGGCCACCCTGTCACCCACCAGCACCCCCAGGTCCTTCTCCACAGAGCTCTTCTCCAGCAGGACATCCCCCAGCCAGTACTGAAATGAACGGTTGTTCCTCCCCAGGTGCCAGACTTTACACTTGCTTTTGTTGAACTTCATTAGGTTTCTCCCTGCCCAGCTCTCCAGCCTGGCCAGGTCTCTGGATGGCAGCGCAGTGTCCTGCCTGTCAGCCACATGCTCTACAACAAATGCGAAGCTGAGGTTACGTGCAGGAGACCTGCTTTTCAAGTGGGGTGTTAGAGGAATAGGGGTAAGAGGAAAAGAGAACAGTAGAAATAGAGTTTGAGAGAAAGATGCATTTTTTGTGAACTGTATTATAGCTATTGTTAATTGTTTTATCATTTTTCCTGTGGCCTCTGTTTTAGGTAATGAGGGAATACTGGCTTGCCAGCTGCTTCCATCTGTGCCCTGCCTGCTGCACTGCCGTACTCACTCAGGGATGCTGGCTCTGTGGTTCAGGTCGCCTTGTTCTGCTCTGCCTGATGGCTTGCTTTATCAGTGTCAGAAGGTGATGGAGGAATCCTAATAACAGGAGTGCCTGCCTTAATCTGTTTGGTGTGTGAAATGCAAATCAAAGATTTATACAGTTGCACAGATAATTACCAAAGCTAAATTAAGATACTGCTTCTCAGAGGTATTTAAAGTTTTCTTCCAGCTGGCATATGTCATGTGGACTTTGTGGGGGAAGAAGGATGACCTAAATTACGCCTCCAAGAACATGCTCAGGACTGTACAGTGACTAACAGTAATCCATTAAAGTATTGTTACCTGTTTAAGTGAAATGTATATTTCTTAATTTTGTTGTAAATGACTGAAAGTATTTATTTTTATTATGTAGCTTTTATAGACATCAACAATTATTCCTCGTAGCAACTATTTAAATATGATTTTAAAGAAAGCTTATCACCATTATGAGGTCAGACTTGTTCAGTTATCAGCATCATCTAATTTTATTTGGATCATTCTTGTGAGGCTGTTTTTAAGCACTGCTGGCAAGAAGACCTGTTATTGGTGGCTGTATAGAAAAGGTTTTAGTGGTTGGTGCACGTCCCATGATCTGTGATATTTACCAGTTAAGTGGTAACATCTAAATAGGTTTTTGAGAGGAGGCAAGCATGGGGAGCTGGATGGAAGCACCTTTTGGGGCCCACCTCAGGCCCTTCAGGTTAGTTCCTGTCTGCAGTTCTTCCTGCCTCGTGTTCCTGTCACCTTCCCTTTCTTTAGGGGGCTGGGACAGTGGCTGAATATCTGTGTGGCTGAAGATGAGCTTCATGTGGCTCCAGACTGAGATGGGTGTAGTTGTCTGTGAATGTGTTCATTGCTCTTCAGTCAACCCTCAAAGTTCAGTTAGGCCGATATCTCTGTCCATGAGAAGTTACACTGAGGAAATGCTGATTATTTTTACTCTCATTATTGATACCCTTAGTGTGACTCTTCAAGCCTTTGACTTGCACAGCTGTGGCTGTGCTGTGTGTGCCTGGCAAGGAACTGCAGTAAGGCTTAAGAGAGGGAAATCATGAGAGGCATTTGATAAATGTGCCTGTCTAGGTTGTCTCCTTCCTGAAATAACCTCACAGCAATCTTAATTTATTTAGATGCTAAATTAAATCTTTGGTACTGTTGAATATTATTTATAACTGGTCATGTTTTTATTTTAAAAAAAATCAAAGATTGTACACACAGCTGAACTCTCCCCTTTGCCTGCTTAATATTAACAAGGAAATCCTTTGTTACCTTTCAGCATTATTGATTCTCACCTGATAAGCACTGGTTCTAAAGGACAGTAAAATAGTCTGTTACTTTGCTAATGCTTGTGAAGTCATCATAAGAATGTAAATGTGCTGATAGGGTTGGTTTTTTTTTTTTGGAGGGGTGTTTTTAGTCAAACCACTTACGTTATCACAAGTACAATCATTTAAGCAAAGCTCTTTTTTTATTGCTCTTTCAGTACCCTCTTACTGAGGAATTTAAAGTGCACTGAACTTGTAAATATACTTCATGTTCTGCATATTTTAATGTTTACTTGATACTTCAAGACAGTTTATATAAATGAAAAGTGATTTATAGTGGAATAATTTCCAGCAAATTATTTCCCTGCTGGTAAATCAGACCTGTGTTATGCATTTGGACTTTTGTAATCATATGAACTACAATAGAAGTGTCTGTTTCTGGCTTATGCATTTAAACCATGTCAGTAACGAGATGTTCAATGTCCTAGTGTTTAAAAAGAACAGCAAAAGATGATAATATCTTTTGCTGTTCCTGTTATCTTCTTTATGACTTTTTTTACTGTATGAACAGTGTGTGTTTGAGCTGTCAGAATGCAGATTTGAGGAGCTTTATGGTACTACCACGTAAAGGGGGTTGCATGGATTTGTACCTCTGTCAGTCTTCATTTCTAGATTAGCCAGCAAATACTCTTCTTAATCTGTCATCATCTTCACATTTCTTGTAGCTTAATAAAATTCAGTTTCATTAAGAAAACCCCAACTTGTTAAATCTTCTTCCCTACAACATGCAGCACATTAAGAACTGGCTTCTGTATTAATTGTTTCTCTTTGCATCTGAATAGTGGTGAAGAATGTAACATTGCAGAAGTCTTGAATCCATTGGTGACTTAAATGTCCTGTGTCACAGTTGAAGGTATAAAAAGAATGAGAATACACTTTGGATCTTTTCAACAGCCTTCTGTGTGCCAGCTCCCATTATCCAGCATTCTTTTAGAGTACTGATGGATTGTGGGAGGAGACTCTGGGGTCTCTTGTTAGTCATAGTTGACAGCAATGGCATGCTTTTCTTGTCCAATGCTAACATAACATGCCCTTTGCTATAGTGTTGAGAAGGAGCTGGAGGTTGGGAGGTTGCTGACTTGAAGGCAGTTGCAGCCCTGATGTAAATTAGAAGGCTGTGTTGTGTGGGGGGCTGTTGGTGTGTACCAAGTGTACACATCTAGTTGATGTAGGAACCTTAGGCCCTTGAGAAAGTCAGTAACTCAGCACTGGGAATCCTTCTGTTCTTTATCAGTCATCCAGTTTTCACTAAAATTAAATGAAACTACGTAATTTCACAAATGAATATTATTTCAGGGCTCGGTGTTGGGTCCAGTCCTGTTCAATATCTTCATTGACACCTTGATGAGAGAACAGCACCCACCCTCAGCAAGTGCCAATGATACAAAGCTGGGAGGGGTGGCTGACAGGCAGGACACTGCGCTGCCATCCAGAGACCTGGCCAGGCTGGAGAGCTGGGCAGGGAGACACCAGATGAGATTCAACAAAAGCAAGTGGAGAGTCTTGCACCTGGGGAGGAATAACTGCTGGAATCAGGACAGGCTGGGGGATGTCCTGCTGGAGAAGAGCTCTGTGGAGAAGGACCTGGGGGTCCTGGTGGGTGACAGGGTGGCCATGAGCCAGCAGTGTGCCCTGGGGGCTGAGACAATGGGATCCTGGGGGGCATCAGGACGAATGTGGCCAGCAGGTCACAGGAGGGGATCCTCCCCCTCTGCTCTGCCCTGGTCAGGCCCCACCTGGAGTGTTGTGTCCAGTTCTGGGCTCCCTGGTGTAAAAAGGACAGAGATCTCCTGGAGAGAGTCCAGAGAAGGGCTATGAAGATGATGAAGGGCCTGGAGCATCTCCCCTGTGAGGAAAGGCTGAGTAAGCTGTGACTGTTCAGCCTGGAGAAAAGAAGATTAAGGGGAGACCTAATTGGTGTTTACAATTATCTTAAATATGGGGTGCAGGGGGAACTGGCCAGCCCCTTTTCAGTGTCTGTGGGGACAGGACAAGGGGCAATGGCTGCAAGTTGGAGCACAGGAAGTTCCACACCAACATGGGGAGGAACTTTTCCCCAGTGAGGGTGAGGGAGCCCTGGGACAGGCTGCCCAGGGGGTGTGGAGTCTCCTTCCCTGGAGAGATTCCAGCCCCTCTGGACACCGACCTGTGCAGTATGAGCTGGGGAGCTGCTTTGGCAGGGGTGTTGGACCCCATGAGCTCTTGAGGTCCCTTCCAACCCCTGCAACTCTGTGATTTTGTGATTTCATCTAGGCTGTATGGAAAATCCTTTACCAAATATCCTTATCTTTTGTGGTGTTCCTGTTTACTTTTCTTTGTAACTTACTAGGACTTGGAGTAACTTGTTTTCAGAGAAAGGGAAATAAGGTGTGTAGAAGTAGGCTAGAAGGAAGAGCACATAACCCAGTTAGCAGGCCAGTCAGAGTATATACTGACCTACAACTGGCAGGTTAACAGCGTTTTGGACCAAACCTGCAGGTACCAAGAGACACCAGCAGCTCTACTGCTTTATGCTGTGGTCAGCTTGGAGTTCTGGACACTTTGGAGTCCACAGACTATTGATTGTATGGGCTCAATATTTCAACTGCTTTGTCAGATCCTTCCCCTCTACCCCAAGTATTTTCAGATATTTCTAATTAAAAGACTTTGGTAGGAAAAAAAAGTGGTGCAAGTGCTACATGGCAGCATGATGCAGTGTATTTTAGATCCAATCTCCCACTGTGTTACACTACTACTTGTTAAGCATTCCCATCCTTTAAGAGGCTGAGAGAATAAATGTGTGTAATGGATGGCACTATCTTCAGGTTTTCCTGTACCCACAAGTAGCTTGTAAATGGCACTGTGCCTGATGGTTTCTAGAAGGTAGTTATCTCCTACAGAATTCCACTAGTAGGTTTTCAGCATAAAAAGCTGTATTATCTTTTCTGTGTGGATAAGACCGTGCCTTGTCACTGTCACTGAGGTCTGTAAAAATGGAAGTAGATCTGCTTAAGCCTTGGAGTTAAGATTTGCTTTTGCATTTCTGTTGGGGTGGTAAGAGTTAGTTGTGGTTTACATTGTGGTTCTCTTCAGGGTCAGCTCTTTCTGTGCCTTTCTGTGAGAACGTTTCTCTAACACAAGTAAGATTACATGTGCAGTGTGATGTACTGTTCTGTGGTATGTGTACAACCTCATTAGGATGCCAGAACTGGTCATTCCCTTGAGTGTTTCTTGAACATTAACATTTTTCTCTTTATGTAATAAAGTTGGCAGTGATGAAACAAAGAATATTGTGTCCTGCCATGATATGATTCATAAAACTAACCTGACAGCAATGTTTTACCAGCAGCATGGCTCAAAATGCCACTTAGGAAGATTGCTTAAACTTATATTTTAAGATAGCTTTCTCTTTGTGCCAATCTTTAATTGCTTCCATTTTAATTGCCATGTGAGTTGTTTGCAAATCCTGAGCTCTTTCAGCCAAAACAGTTTGCCTTTTCTGGGAATAAGGACAGGAGAATATATGCTAGCTGTTGTTAAAAGATTCTGGTAGCTTCTGGCATCTCCAGGTTTAGGGCAGGGGTTTGAAATTTGAAATCTCTCACGGCTGTGTCTTCTGTCTTGTTTCAATCACAATTAGCTAAACTGAGCTAAATGCATCATGGAAAACTTGCAAGAGGGTGGTAAAAAGCTAGATCTCAGGTGTTCCATCTGCTCTGGCCCTGTGACACAGGCTGCCTGTGGATCTTTGAAGCATTGCTCAGGCTGAGCCTAGGAAGAGGCTGGTACCTGCAGGCAAGAAGCTGGTGCCATTTCCTCCCCCTCTGATTCAGGAGGGAGTGTGAGCCTGGTGCCTGAAACACAGTCCTAAAAACATTGAGCCAGCACCATTTGTTAGCTCAAGTGTACTTCCTGGAAAAACAGGAATTTAATTTGTGGGGTGTGTGGATTTTCCAGTTTTCTTTTAAACCCTGAAACTGCCCATCTACCTACCTCTTACCTTCACAAAATCTGGTCGTCCAAGGTGGCAGACATTGAAGGTGACAAAACTTAGCTGACAGGAACTGCTTCCTCGTACTGCTTAATTGCAGCTCACTTTGGATGGTAGAATAAATAAATACAAAGGAAACTAAGGGCAGTACTCACACATTTTTAATCCACAAATATGATAATACATCATATAGTTAAAGTGACCTGAACATTGCCCATATTTTAGCAATGTTATTACATACCAAGCTACAAGTACAAAAGTAAACAATGAATATACAGGATATGCAAGTATGAGAAATACTCAAACATTCCTTAAGGCTACTCAGATTTATAAATAAAACAACAGATGTTCAGCTGTTGTGTCTAAAATACCAGAATCTGAATATTGATACTTGCAACACACAAAAAGAAAGTCACAGGTACAGGATATCCCTTTCCTTTGGGCATCTTGAATGTTGAATCGTCTTTTTCCGGCTTTAAAAACAGACCTTACACTTGCTTGCCACAAGGGAAACAAAGACACAGAATCAGACGTGTGAACTGGGACAGGAGTGTTGGATACAAGAAATACTACTCAGAAGCATCAAACTGCCACATCCGTGCTTGGAGAAAAAATGCAGCTCATGGGACAGGTCAATATGGCTCTGCAAATGGCTGGACTTGCAACCCCTAATGTTGGTATTTCATCGATGAGCTCTGTTGCAAAGGAATTGTCTACCTTCCTGGCTACTAAATATACTTTTTATGGTTAAAGGAAATGCCTGGGGAACATCTACATTGTTACAATCTTCTCTGCTAATGTCTCCTGCTGCTGCCTTTTTTTACTGTGCTCCAAAACGAGTTCTGGGACCAGATAAATATCCATCCAGCGCCACCCAAGTTGACTATGGGATCTGGGTGTGTGTCTTCTCAATTGTGTAAAGGTATGATAGACAAATTTATTGCAAGAGAAACAATATAGTTATTCTGGGGTGAGG
This sequence comes from Laterallus jamaicensis coturniculus, assembly GCA_022605575.1. Taxonomy (NCBI): domain Eukaryota; kingdom Metazoa; phylum Chordata; class Aves; order Gruiformes; family Rallidae; genus Laterallus; species Laterallus jamaicensis. Next base: position 15,582,558 of record JAKCOX010000018.1, read on the forward strand.
AAAGCCAGAAGAATAAAATTTTTGAACAGCTTTCTCTATTATCTTAGTATTTAAGAATTCACATGAGAAACAAAGATTTTTCTTACCCAAAGTAATGAGAGATCTGCACTGGAAGCTTTCCTTACAGAGAAGATTTCCTTGTCTTTGTACATGCATCTCTATTCTAATAGGCAATATGAAAGCTGTTACCTCCAGATAAAGGGATTGTCTGCTGTCTGTGCCAACTAAAAGATGGCTCATGACACTGAAGTGGTGAGCCTGGAGGATAAGACGTAGAGGGGAAGAGGAGGAGAGATTTCCAAACAGAATTCTTACACTTGAGGTAAGCCAGCACCTACAGCAGCAAGGTTCTGCAAGTGGTATGGTGTATGTGCTCTGCTCCCTTTCTCCCTTAATCCTAACAGAACTGTACAGAAACCAGTATTTCTTTGCAAAGTGTTTCCAGTTTGAAGATGCTGTATATTCTGTTTTGAAATCTGCCACTGAAAACTTTCTGACCAAAAGCCATTCCTGGAGCTTTCCCGAGTCAGCGCGGCCGTTCTCTTCAGCCTGCTGTGGGCATGCTACACTGGGAGGAGGTTCCTTTTTACCACACCTCTGTCTTAGGCAGGCACAAATTAACATCATGGCTGAATGTTTTGAGGCCAGGGGATGGCAATGCTGCTCTGTCGCTCTATTGGTATCTTGGTGGTGCTGCTCTTCACAAGCACCATTTCAAAACCTTCCCAAAGTGTTTTGTTCTGTGCAGCAAAGCAATAAGAGCACGAAGAGCAGCACGACCTTCAGCCTAAACTGGTCTGATGTTACCAAATACACAAACCCTGAGAATGGGGGTACTGCTTTATGTAGCTTTCTGTTACCTTTGAGCTTGAACTGCTGAGCTGCTTTTCAGAAGCTGCTTCTCTGTTATTAGGTGGTATAGAACAAAACTCTTAATGAAAACGTTGCTTCGTAGAGCAGCTCTGTAAATTTTTTCCCATTTCTACTGAGTTTGTATTATTTGTTATTCCCCTATTAGACTGAAATACCCTGTAAAATCAGAGATACCTTCTACTGATTCCTGGTCCTTTTGAAAGGAGTGAGCTTAATCCCTTACAGCCCTACTTTCTGTCTAAGCTTTCTCAGTTAGCTTGGAAATTAACAGAGACACACACACACCGAGGGGGTAAATCCTGTACATTGCTCTTACCTTCACCTCTCTGTCTCTACATAGCCATGCATTTGAATTTACTTTCTTTTCATGTGTTCAGCCTTGAACACAAAGCTTGGAAGATTATGGTGTATAGCGATCTGTTTCTGAACTATATATCAGCAGCCTTGTTCGCTCTGCTCCTTGGAAAAGACTGAATTATCTGAACAAAACATGAAAACTGGGAGTATTCTGATTTCAGTATTCCACTTCATCATGAGCCTGGTGAGCGCTTTCTGGCTCCTGCTGGAAATGGGAGCAAGAGACCGGTGGGAAGGAAGCTCGCTTGCTCACTACGGTTCATGAAGGGTGGCCAGTTCCAGAGAGAACTTTTTGGTTGGTTTCTTTCTTGTTTTGGAGCATAGTTTCAAAGGATCTTCTCATCAAGTAGTTTGTTGATGCCGTCGCAGATCTTTTTGAGGTATGGCCGACAGTCTCCATCCAGGCTGTACAGGGCAGTTAGAAATTCCACATCGGCAAAGTGGTTGAAGACATGGTTGATGCGCCCGTGGGATCTCGCTGTCAGGTGTCGATCTACCAGTTCATGCACAAGGTCTTTACATTCGTTCAGAAGTTCTGCAAGAACATTTCTGTCAAAAGTGTATTCTACCTCGTAGAAGCTGACGATTGTCATGGCAGTTTGGTTCAGCTTCTTCCTGAACTTGTCTACGATTTCCAGCTCTTCGTGGTTGAACTGGTTGTTTCGATAGAGGATCCCGATTTTTATTGCCACTTTAATCAGGTCTTTCATAATTTTATGGGCTTCCTTTTTGTTTCTTGTGTGTTCCTTTGTTACTTTGTACAGCTCATCGAAGATTTCACTGCTTGTGTCATCGATTAGCATGTTGGCCATGGTTTTGGTTGCCATTTTACTCAGGATCTTTTTCTGGGCTTGTAGGGCGAGATTCTTGGAGCTGAAACAATCAGGACCTGTTTTGGGATAGCAGAGAAGGAGGAAAATGTTTATTTTACAGGATGAATAATTTTCATAATCAGTTAAGAAAAGCCTTACTTGTAGGCTTAGCTCAGACCTTGCACATTTAATTGCTCATTGCATATAGCCATGACTGCAATAGCAGGAATATTTCCAACACCGTATTTCCAGGTGTCCTTGGGGTCTCAGACACTGTGTCCAGGTCTTGCTGTCACTGAGGGCTTTTTGCCTACAAACTTAAGAACAGAGTATTCTGGCACGGGATATCTGCTGGCTCTTTGCTGGTATTTTAGTTCTGAAGTTCAATATTAATGCTTTTTTGGCAGAGATCTGTTGAGATGTTCTCAAAACAATAAGTAAGTGATCAGGGACAAGCAAAAATGATACTGGCAAAGTACATGAACGGAAATTACACTTTTGGTCATTGGGGGGCACCGCTGTTCCACGGTTGGACAAAGCAGCATAAGGGCTAGTAGAGCGAATTCATAAACATGGATTTTTTTTGCTTTAATCTTTAGTCTTTCCCATTTGTTACTAATTTGCAATGTTCTAGAATGTGATTTTTGTAAAATGTTGGTGCTTCAGTGCATGTGGTTCCTGCCAGATGAAAGTTCCTGAGCTATTTGCTCTAAGCTTGTCAAATAAATACCTTTTGCCCAGCACCTAAACCTGTGGCTACTGCTGCTGAACTTTTACAATGAGCTTCTATAATTACTGGTAGAGATTAATTTGACCTTCCTCTGTTTTTCATATTAATGTTGCATTTAAACTGTCCCCATGTGGACAAAGTAAAGGCAACGGAAAGATTTCATAGGCAATGATTATCCAGTTTAATACTGTGGTACTGAAGTCTCTGCTGGATCAAAGGATGCTTTAGCACTGTGGGCAAATGGTGATGAGTGTGTGTGTATGCTCAGGCATAGAGCTATTGAGGTATGGGCTGAGTGGTGGCAGTGTCCTCTTTGGTAGCAGACACCTTCCTCCCCTTCCCCTCACTTCCCTCTGTATTTGCTTACACGGAGGAGATGCCCTCTGAGCACAGGGACCTACTGTGCTCACTGGGAGACCAGAGCCTTGGCTGGTGCCAGGGGTGGAGGACTGCTGCTGGGGACTCACCTCGCTGCGAGATTAAACCCAATACAAATCAAAGCTCCCAGTGCTGCTGTGGCTGTGGAGCACAGTGGGTCCTGGGCTGCTTGGGTGAGTTCTGGAGGCCCTTTCCAGTCTGCAGCACATGAGTGCTCAGCTGAGGCAGTCGCGCTGTCACCCCTCTCCGCAGCAGTCAGTGTTTGAGCTGCAGCCTCACTCAGCCTCACTGTCGTGGGTTCACTGTGGCATCTCCTTCCTCTGTACTCCCTACACCCTTGTGTGAGGCAAAAGGGGTGCTGGGTGCCAGTGCTCACTTTGAATATGTAACACTCTGAATTTAAACAGTCTCCTGTTTAAGTCCTATTTTCCAGGTTAGCTAGAATACTGAAGTTGTCATCTTTCTTTGTGTGCTACAGCTGTACTACTGAGCAGTATGAAAGAGTAACATTTAATTTCAACTGAACCACCACCTGGAAAAAATAATTCAGTGTGCTTAAAAGAATTGCCTGTCATTTGGAGAGAAAATTGTGGGACTGAGTGGCTGACTGGAAGAAATAGAAAAACTGTGATTTAATCTAGTAAATGATAAAACCAGGATGAAAGCATTCTTTCACTTAGCAGTACGTGGGTATATAAATAGTATCAGTGATGAATAATTACGTGCATTTGACACAGTAAAATGGAAGATTAATATTACTGTCTGCTTCTGGAGTAAGTGTTTGCTGTTAATCAAGTGGACGCAGCAGTTCTCCTGTGATCAAGAGCTGAAAATAACGACAGTATGTTTGTCAGAATATTAATTTTCCTAACGTTCGTGACACTTGAGCCTCTGTCGTTGTCACCAGGTGAGAGCCCTGTTGGCCCCTGCCGTGCTCAGCTGTCTGTGCCAGGGAGAGCTTTGCAGAGTCCCTGTGATTCTGTGGCTTGAAGCAGCTCCCGCAGTTGTGGCGCACAGAAGGAGGGGGCATTCTCCATCGCAGCCCTGTGTCCCTGGTACGCCAGCACATCTGGGGGAGACCCGGGACCAGCACAACCACCAGCACGTTCTGAAACATGCAGGCAGCTGCCCTCCTTCCTGTGTGATATCTGAGAGAAAAGACTGAACGCTAAATTAGCATGTAAAAGCTTCTAATAAATATAGAAGCGAGGTCTGGCACAAAAAAGAGTGGTTCTGGGCTATGTTCCTATATTGTGAGTCCTGGCTCTTGCACAAAACTGAGGGCAGTCCTCAGAGGTGCCACCCCCAGCTTCGGCACCTCGGCCAACAGTAATGCAGCTCCCAGCAGAAGGAGCAAGCTGGGAAAGGGGCAGTGCAGCCAGGGAGCAGTAGTCTGAGTTTAAATGTTTAGGTGGGACTGTTTTTCCATGGCTAGTCCCAACTGTGGGATCTGCTATTAAACAGCCTGAGACTGAGCTCTGTCTCCAAATAAATCTGTGATTGCATTGGAGCTGCTAAACCTTCCTGTAGAAGGTGTGCTCCCCTTTCCTCTGTTCCTTTGCCAGGCCCTAGTGCTGTACCCTGCTACTCTCTCTTTCTCCTCTCTTCAAACCAGGACCCTGATTCCACACCTGCTCTCCTGCCTGCAGCCCTCTGCTCCGCTCCATGCTCCTGGTTCTCCAGCGTGTCTCACTGTAGCACCTCTAGCACCAGCCACGAGTGCCTTCAGAAACCAGCCAGATCCTGGTGCACGCTCCTTTCCCCTCCCCCTCCCATGATGTGTCTTGCTCTGTGCATTGTAAAATCTGTAATGGCTGGTAATTAGTTTCATCACTGCCACTTTGCTCTCTCCCAGTCATCTGTGCCCAACAGACACAGTCCTGGTGGAAAAGGACCATGCTCTGTGGGGACACAGAACAGGCTCATGCAGCTGTGGCATGCTGTGGTGCTCGGTGTTAAATGCAGGAGTGGCCACAGTCCCTCCACCACATTAGGAAGCCACCGAGAAGCTCAGAGAGGACAACTGGTGCCCCCCAGTTGCACTAGCAGGCTGCCAGCCCGGCGGCTGGGAGTGATGCTCTGCCAAGCCTCCGCCCATGGTCTCCAGCTGTTGGTGGGGTCAGACAACACGCAGCGATGGGGAGGATGGAGACAACAGTCATCAGCCCATTTGTGCAGCCTAGACAATGGCCCAGGGGTTCCTTGCAACGGGTTGTACTCAGCTTTGCTTAAATTTGGGGCGTGCATAGTTTTGCAACTGTGTATGCTGGAAAGCGAGAGAGAACCTGGATTAATTGTTTGGATTCCTGCCTGCAAAATCATGTAGTTCTCTGACACGAAGTGATGGCTGGCCTTTCAGGGATCACAAGTGGTTAGCTATGTGATTAAACTCAGGCTTTCATGGGAGCTGCGGGCTTACCGTGGCAATCTTTTCTTACTGCAGCACATGCCTCGTTACACAAAATACATCTTCCCCTCCTACATACAGCAATTCTATTTTCTGCTTTCTTTCATACAGCAAAACAAATCAGCAACAACATTATAGATGTAATTAGCTTTCAGGAACATTACAGCAAAGCTGGAAGAGAAAAACCAACCTCTGAGTGTACTTCTTTGCTGGGTAATGATTAGCTTCCTTAATATAAAGTCTGTTTTACTGAGGCAAGGACCAGTTCTGCCTTCAGATAGGCTCTCTTCCCTCTCTCTCAGTCATGGGAGACTTGTGATGATAAAAGCTATTAAAAAAGCCCCATGTGACAGGATTAATCCCACAGCAATCCTCCATCCTTCAAAAAGTGCAACTCTTCAGATCTGTATTGCCACAGCTGTGGCACCCGAAGAGAGAATGGCACAGCCCAGCTGCGGTGGGGCAGAGGGAGAGGCCCCCCACCCCTGGGCAGTGCCACGGGCAGGGTGTGACACCGCTGCTCCCCACCAGCGGCACAGCCCAACCTATGGCACACGGTGCTGAACATGACAAAGATGTCTCACATCCACTAAATAACAGGATTGCTTAATAACAGAGTTGCTTAATAACAGAACTGTAGACAAAGTTTAGTGACTCTAGGGAGTGGATGTCAGAGTTTTGTATTTTAAGAGTGTTGTATTTTCAGAGGTTTGGGGGCTAAAATGCAAGAGCATCTGCAATATTCTCAAAAAACATTGATCAGATAGCCACACCAAGAACAACATGACTAGGACTAAATAATGCTGTTTTAGTGTAAATACCCATCCAGCCAGTCCGTACACAACACAAGGCAGAGCCCGTGAGCCAGAGCATGCCCCTGCTATGCCCAGGGGAGAGCACTGAAAACAATTAAGTGGAGATGGAAACAAAACCCTGAGCATGGGAATCTGTTTCCCTCCCAGTTAGCCACAGCCTTAATAAAGCCTTGCAGCCGGGCTATGTTCTGCCCTGGCTGGTGCAGAAGGGCCTGGGGAAGTGAGCTCCAGTGGGAGTGCTGCTCCGCAGGTATACATGGACGGAGTGGTGCTCTAAATGTGACTTGAAAATTATTCTAAAGAAAGGGAAAACAGTGTCTGAATATCACCCTAGAAGGATGATTCTACAAGTAGGACAAATGATCATTTGCAGGAAAACCTCAGCAGAATGTTTTACTAATGAGATGTTATTTTGTAATAATTCAGGTTCATAATGTCAGTATTGTCAAATATCATATGGCTTTACCCTTTGCCCCTTTCCTCCAGGCCAAATAATCATTGCTCTGAAAAGACCAAAAGCATCCAAAGGCAATGGGAAACTCTAGGATTGCTTGTCCTCCTGTCCAATCTCCAGTAAAAAAAAAACCCAAACTGATCTGATCAATATAGGAGGAAAAGTAAAGCCACACAGAGATTAGGGAAGATTTCATAGGTTGGAAAGGTACTAAGGAGGCCTTTATCATGGGTGTGCAGGGACAGAGCCCACGTACCATGGTGATAATGCTGACAAAACACTTTGTCCCCTCCCCCAAAAGTTACAGAAAATGACCTATCATAAATCAGTCATAAATCTATATTTTTAAATACTGAAGTGGGGAAACAAATTCTCTTCAGAAATGGGGCTTTTATTTTTGAGCTTTATTTATTTAATTTATAATAATCAAATAGTTAATCTATTTTCTCTGTTTTGTATGTGCAGCGCTCCGGAGGAGCTTGTGCATCTGTAACAGCACTGGCAGGCTTGTTTGGGAAGAGGGGTTACCAAGGGATTCCTTTGGTTTTGTCACACCTGTGGAGCTGCATGGGATGCTGGGAGTTGTTACTGCTGCAGCTCCCGCTCATTAATGGCCTCCAGCACTGCCTTCTTCCCCTAGGGAGAGAGTGGGGCCTATCCACACCTGGGGCTCTGGGCCTGGTTCCCTCTCACTTCCCAGCAGCTGGTGCTGGGTAGTTTTCAAGCCACTGCCAAGCAGGGTGGAGGCACTGACTTGGCCTGGGAGTATCCCAGAGCTGAGCTGCTGTAAGTTAAAGAGCTGAGCCCAAAATGTGCTAAGGCTGGAGGAGCTTGCTGCAGTCCTTCAGCCTGTCAGGAATGGGAGGCAGCGGGGGCAGAACAGGTCCTGGCATCTGTGCTGCAGCTGCACTGTAAGTAAGCAGAGGCCTGAATCTTTGCTGAACAAGAGGGAAGTATGTAGGGAAGTAAAGATGATGAAGAGGCTGAAATATTTTTAATACTCCTGAATCCTCAATTTTCAAATGTAGTGCAGCTTCTGCAGGAAAAGCCAGGCTTGAAGGAGTCAGCAAAGCTGCTGGAAATGTGGGCATCCCTCCAGCTGCTAGCATTTGCCTGGGCTTGTGGGAGAAGGACTAAGCCAAGGAACAGGCACGCTCTCAGGGGCTGCCACAGTAGGAGGTGGCTGGGCTGTGAAAATTGTAGGAGTGCATTGGTTTAATGGTTTGTGTGGCTCACTTTGAATGCATCTGTGTGCTTTAACCTAGTGATATACCTGCCCCAGAGCCCACTGAGCCTGGGGATGCCAGGGAAATGGAATGAGGCAGCTGTATCCTAAAGCTCTTGCAGGGTGTTAAATGAGCAGTGGGTATGTGAATGGTTAATCAGTGCTGCTGCTGATGTTGGTAACTTACTGGGCTGACAGTTTCTTTCATTATAACCTGCAGTTGCCCATATTGTCTCTTTTCTTGTTATAAATAGCTTACAAAGCGTAAATGACCTTTGAGGAAACTAAGAGCAGGAAAGTTTCTTAAGCTGTTGTGTAAAGCTATAAGGACAAGGAAAAACTAGAGGAGTTTTGGAAAGGAGAATGTAGGAAAAAAACCCCAAAGTAATTGAGTCACTTAATTTGCAGTATTCAGACAAAATGTTTGGAGGTAATGAGCTGCAAACTTGTGTGTCTTATTTATCCTTCAAGTGTCACTTACATGTTATAAGATTGATTAGGAAAGCAAACCACAGAACTCAGGCTTTCAAAATAGCTCTAAAAGCAGGCAGGAGAAAAGCACACTAAAAGCCCTTCTTCTCCCACAGCATTTCAGCGTGGGGCAGGCAGGGAGCTAGCTCTGAGCGTGCCTATTGCTCTTGGACAGCTACAGGATCGCTGCAGAAGAAACATTAAGTGTTTCCAGTAACTTTAAGCCAAGAAATCCAATAGACCAGATGGAATACATCAGCTTTCAGGGAGGGCCAATTTAAACACGTGTAAGCATCGGGGGCCTGGTGCTCAGACTTTTAACACTTTTAAAGTGTTTCTATGAACATAAAAGGGTTGTTCATTTCTGTAGTGGAACAGGAGATTACAGACTGATAATTATACGATCCTGGGGAATGTGCTGGTATCCAAAAGTCTGAAAGCTAAGATTTGGGCATTCTGGCAATAGCAGCCAACAGCACTGTACAGAGGGAACACGACTGAATGGAAAAAAGAAAATGACTGTTTTTCCTTTCAGTGTGCCATACGAGCAGCCAGCATGCTGCAGACAAGCACTGCCTGGGAACCTAGTGCCTGGAGGTTCCTAACACTAGGCTGATTTCAGCAGCTGCCTTCTATTTGGCGTTTACTTTACTAGTAAAATGTTGTTGCTCTGTACTGGAGTGTCCCTTTCAGTACCTGGCAGGGGCGGTGGTAGGGTGGGGAGCCACTTCTGTGAAGAAGAGCAATGCAGGACGAGTGGTTAAACTGCTGTCATCGTCTCTGTGATGCCTCCAGAGATGATATCCGGGGGAGAGGAGCTCAGCTGCGGTTTCCATCAGCTCTTCTTGGAGCTGCTAAGAAGGGGTCTGGCTGAGCTTTTCTCTTGCTACCCCTAGTAGCTCGCTGGGAATTGAACTACATGGCTGTATGTTTTTCTGTGTCTAAAAGCAGTAGCTGGCAAGCGGTATCTGGACAACAGCACTGTTCTGTGCCTGAAACTGGCCTGCAGTGTGGAAACCTTTGCATGAGCTCCCTTGAGTATGTGGCAGAGCTGACACGGTGCTGTCAAAACGGCACATTACCCTCCAGTCATATCCTGAAAACTCATACCCAGCTTGTGAGAGAGGAAACCACTCCCGGACAAAAAGGCTCAGTGAGGAACATCCCCACTCGCTGCGTCAGAAACCAGGCAGCAGCCGCTGTGCTGAGACCCAGCCCGCGCGCCCAGCCTGCCAAGGATGAGCTTGGCACACGCAGCAGCACAGTCACCTCTCTTAATTGTTTTTTAATCTGATGACATGTATCAGAACCACAGCCTAAACTAGGCTCAGCACAGGGAATGGTTATCTTTGAAGAGTGACTTTCAAATGTGCAGTTTAAACTTTCCACCTCCCGTTCTGCAGCTCGCAGGGGAGCCCTGCCAAGGTGACAAACACATCTGGTTAACTTTTGGCAAGTGGTGCTGAGCGTAAACAACACAGATCTTGCTTACACAGCACCCCAAGGCACACACATGGAGTACAAACAGGGCTTTGCTCCTATCTGGAGGTGCTCAGGTGTTTCAGGAATGAGTAACTCTGTCTGCTAGAAGTGACAGTAAAATACGGTGGTGTTTGGGCTCTTTAGGCTTTGCTATACAACTAAGAGAGGTTTTGGTACACTGAGCACTGTATTTTATTTTCCATGTCAGGTCACCATGCTGATAGCAAGTGCAGGATACATTGGAAAGGCTGAACATCCCTACCCCAGAAATGCTGGTTTAATGCTGGTTGACAGTGCAAGGGAAAGCGCCTGCACACTGACAGCAAAGGCTTGACAAGGGATGTGTTTGCAATAGATGGAGCCATAACAGACCAGGAACTGCCTGGGCTGATCTCTAGGGAATGCAGGAGGGTTGGTTACTACCTGTTGTAATAGTTTACTACCTATTGATCCAGCTCCTGTATTTTGGGGCAGATGTTTATGGCTACATTAATGGGTTTTTCTTTCAATGCTGTCTTTGGTCTAAAAAGGTCTTTTAGAGTGGAGAAGCATGCTGGCATCTCCCAAATGCTACAGCAGGGTAAACAGGTAGCTCACTAACTCCAGCAGATAGGGCTTTGGTGGCAATGGTGGACTTCTTGAATTGATTAGAGCTTTTTGGCCTTCAAACTCTCAGTGATTTTTTTTTGTTTTTTTTTTTTTTTTTAATAGCCCATCCTGGGCATGAACTGTTGAAGAGTTTAACTTCAGTCTCTGACACATTTTGTATTTAATCTCCCTTTTTTTCTCCACACATACCAGGCTTTTTTACACCTTCATTTAAAAGACGATACATTTAAAAATAAGGAATCATGGTGAGTATGGAGCAAAACCATCTAATTACATGAATAATAATTATAGGAAAATTATGCTTGTTTTAATGTCTGGCCATGTAATTTTCACAACAGGACAGTAACGAGTTCTTTGATATGTGCTAAAGAACTCTTTCTTGCTTAGATGGGACAGAGTCTCTGGGGAAGCATCAGGCATATCATGAATGATAAATAAATGATCTTGTTAGGGAAAAAGCCTGTGTATCTCCTTTAAAAGGACTCGACCAACATATTCTTCCACACAACAGTAACAGTTATCTAGAAAAGAAAGGATTTTCTTGCTGAAGTATTATTTGCCACTGAGTGTCTGATAAGCCATTTCATCATCTTGTAGCTATCCTGTCTTTATACAGATGCAATTATTGTAGCAGCTTCTCTTTGTAGATGATCTGTAGAACTTGCTTGCAGTGCTACTTTATCATGTTTCCAAACTGGTAGATTTTGCTTAGACCAAAAACTAGAAGGGGAAACAAAGAAATTGTGAGCAGTGAATGATAGAAAATCCAGCCTGTGTTTTCTGAGCGTGGGGGATACATGTACACATCCTGGAAGCCAGCAGCTAGAATTGTGTTTCTTAAAGCTGCTGAGGATTTCTGTTTTCAGTATGTGCAATCTTGCTTGCTCCAGGAATGTAGTAACAACTCAGTCTCTCCTCTTGCCTCTTTAAAGCAAACAAAAAGCCCCAAAGCCATACACAGACAGAAAACAGAGCCAGGCAGACAGTATACAATTATATGGCAAGTTATATGTTATAGCTATGTGTTGGTATTCACTTGCAGTGACCCAGAAGCAGCATTCCTGGTTCCACCTCTGGCTATGTTTTCCAGGTACAGATGGAGGATTTGGTGCCTGGGTGCAGCCATGCCCTTTTCCTGATGATTGGACACTCTTCTGGGGTAGTCGAGTCCAATTTCATGAATGGCTTGTGTTCTTGTCCAGGATGTGTGAACTTCTGTGTATTCTGTCATACCCTCCTCTGGAAGGGTGAGGGGAGGAGAAGGGCTGTGGGGGCATTTGTGTTTGTCCGGGCTTAGTGCTTGGTAATTACTGCAGTCAGCACTCATGGTTATCGGGAGGTGCAGATTTCCCTGTGTTTCTGTAGCTCAAATGCTTTCTATTCCTTCCACAGAAGTCTCTTTAGCATGCAGGAGCCAGTTGTTCCCAGTAGGAACATCATAATATGCCATTAGTGAAGCAAGGCCTGGTGATATCAACCCTAAATATTAAACAAGGCCTCTGCGCAATGTGTGTGCTTTACACAGATAAAGGGTGGCTGAGGAACAGGTTATTGGGTACTGGTTCACTGATTTCTTCTTTCCCCCCCACGTTTCTCATCCCTTGAGGAAGAAAATTCTGTGGGTTTATTTTTGTTCCTTGAAGTTGCTTGTTGTTGCAGTGCACTGCTGTTTCTCCGGAGATATAAAGTCCTTGCCTTTTACATAGAGTAATTCTATTTTTGACTTTAGTGTATTAAGAATGGCATGAAAAATAACTATGCCTATGCTCTGGGGATGCACAAAATTCCATGAGAAAGCAAGCAGTTGGCACCCCAAGGGTAGCTGGTCCAAAGATGCTGTGAAACTCCTAAGATGGCATTTCTCTGTAGCTGACTGTAAGGCTGAAAGAAAATGGGAGAGGAAAAGTACTTCTGCTAAACCAGGTCAAGGTGAATGAACTTGTAAAACACCCACAGTAGGTTGCAGCTGCAGGAGGTGCAAGGCTCCTGCTGCCCAGAGAGCTCCCCAGCTGCGCTAGGCTGAGCTCTGTCACATCCAGAGGGAGAAGAGGGGGCTTGGCAGCTCTGGCACTGCATCCCTGTAGAACACCACCAGCATTCCTGCAGAGCATATGGTTCTCTTCACCACCCTCTAGCACGCTGTTCAGATACACCCAAAATAGCCCACCTTGTCCCACACAGGGGGAGTGATTGGAAGCAAAACTGCAGTTCGCTCTTGCATGGTTTTGTCTTGTTTTTTAGAAGTAAGAACGCTGCTGGCAACGCTAATGCTGATACTAATCCCTCTTCCCTAGAAGTGCTCTGAGGACACTGACACAGTGGCATTGGACTAGATGATCTTTGGAGGCCCCTTGCAGCCCTTAACGCTCTGTGATTCTGTAGCATTCTGTGAAGATCTGGAGAGGCAGGGCTAACACTGGCAGTGTGTGTGTGTGTGAATAAGAGGCCAAGGGAGGTGGAGAGGAAAGGTAGGATGTTTAAGCTTGGAATTGATTTTGGTTAATGGCATCAGACTGTCTTGCAAATGAGGGAGATATTTATTTATTTATTTCTTTATGGATGCCATGTGCTGTTGTTTCACTACATTGGTATTTGCTTGCTTGACCAGTTTTGAATTAAGAAGGTGATGGATAGGAGGGAAATCAAACGATGGCCGAGATCAGGTACATCTGGAAAAACATACTCTTGGTCCCTAAATAAAACACAGAGGAGCTGTTGATTTTCCAAGTTGACACCAGTGATGCTTCCAAACTGTGTTTAAACTGGAGAAGAAAATCAAATGAGGGGAAGATGAGGTCGATAGTGGCAAGAAGTGCCTGACAGCAGTTAACTCTCCCAAGTCCGGAGCAGACTAGACTGATTACAACATACTTAAAACTATTAAGAAAAGAAAGTTTAATTACCCTTATTCATAGGCTATTGTCTCATTTTTATTCTTTGCTTGCTATGTTCTTTGGGGGAGTCAATTAATTGAAGTATTGATTTGGTTAGTGCTTACAATTCATTTATGAGTCACAGGGCTGTGGGAAATGAGGGCTTGTTTGGACAACCTGCTGTTTGGCTGTCAACAAGTAGGGACAGCTCTGGCTGTGGCACACCTGGGACAGTAGGACCATGATGTGACTATCACAGGGAAAACGAAGGATGATAGACCTGCTGCAATATGTGGCTTGACGGGTGTAAGGAATTTTAAACTGCAGCTTATCCTGTGATTGTTTAATGTTATTAAAACAAACCAACCCCCAAAGCAACCAACACCTCACCCCTCCAACAACAAAACAAAACCCAACCACCAACCCTCAAACTAAAACTCTTGATAGAAGGGACTCTGCAGGTGTAAGTCACTTACTAAAGGAATATTCTTCTGAACCATCACCTTGAGTCATGCCTAGTTATAATATTTTGCATATCACAGCATCATTACTTACAAGCTATGTGGGTGTTGCCTGTGTCTGTGTTGTTACAAGTTTTCATTGCCTACATGAATGGGAAAGCCTAGATTTGTAAAAGCACCTAATGTGTTGCTGAGTGCAGTCCAAACTTTGAATTCCTCCTGAATATTCTCAGACTAGGGGAAAAAAGGAGGACAAAAACCTGGAAGAGTTACTGCAGTTTGTGGAGTCTTTTTGGGTCAAGAAGATACTTGCAATGAACTCGCTGCTTGGCCAGCTAGTGATGCTCCTGGCTGCAGAGCATCCCTTGCTCTCTGCCCAGCGCCCTCCTGCCCAGTGTGCGGTGCCTTGGCACCTAACTGGGCCCTGTGTTTCTGCTTTGTGCCCCACTGCAGGGCAGAGACAGCATCAACTTTTCTCACCCAGGTTTTAAACTACTATGCTTTGCTTACCATAATAGGTTACAGAATACAGGTCCAGGCTCATGTCATTGCCATTTGAAGCAGAGTTTTGTTTCACCCAGCTCCCATTAGGCGATGCTTTGTGCTGTAGCTTTACAAGAGGGGCAGGATACCAAGTGGGGATGCTGCTTGTGCAAGTCCATAAAAGACCTGCAGGCATCCTCCCTTTCTGTGTAGGAGCTGCTGATAATATCAGTGTCTGAGTGGTGCCTGCTCTGGTTTCTTTTAACTCAATTGAAGTATTTTTCTTCCTCCCACTAAAAGTTTAACAATTTATTTAGAAACTTCTACCAGAGAATCCTGCTGGGGCTTTGCTGAAACAAAAGCTGCTTGCTCTTTGATTATAACCATCAGAATTGATACAGTGGAGTCTATCTTCAGTGATTTAGGTCAATGGTATAAGTTATACATGAACCAATGGTTTTACAAGCTTAAAAAAATACAAGCTTAAAAAAGAAGAATATATATTTGTCATCTACTTATCCTGGCTGACAGGCAAACAAGTGTGTTCTTTGTAGTTTAAGGGTTTTTTTTCCCTCCTTCAACAGGGAAGAGATTTAAGCACATGCTATGCTGAAGGAGCTGCCCACACAGATGCTGGTGCTCTGTGTATCTTTACAAGAAAAAATCTAACCTGAACGAGTCAATAGTGTTGATCTGTGGTGAAATCAATGTCTTGTTTTCAGCCTGAAAGTGCTAGAAAAGTATTTAACAACAGCAAAGCTGAAAATGAAAAGGCAAAGGGACAGGAGAGCTTAAAGAGAATCTGCTTATGCTTCTCTACTCTTCCTAAAAGAGGACAACAGAACTGGAAGAGTCTCCATGTGCTTATTGTTTTAAACAATGCTCTACTGTTTGCTTGGTTACTTAATAGGGGGAAAAGAGATTTTTATAGTTTCAGACTGTGTGGAATCATTGACTTTTTTTCTTTTGTGGCTTTTTTCATTTTCTTTTCCCCCTGCCTCTTGAGAAGGATTAGCTGCTGGGGAGATGGCCAACCCAGATTCCAAAACTCCTGACCAAAGGAAAAAATTAATGCTGGTCAATGCAGCTGGGATTCCTCCTATTCTCTGTCTGAGTTTTTGTGCATCTGATAGGGGATTTATTGGTAGGAAGAAAGAACATGTTGCCTCAGAAGTGATCTGTAACCCTGTTTTCTTTCAAGATGAAGCCTGATTTTGACTTTAATATGTTCTTTGGGTGATCTTCTTTGCACTGCTCATCTTCAGTGTCAGGTGAAGCATCCAGTCAAGATTCACAAAACACTAAAACAGGAATAACTGATGGCTTCCATCCCTATGAAAAAAGACACAGAATACTATGTCTCTATCCTGCATGAACTGGACCACCTGCTGCATTCTCCATAGCCATTCTCTGAAGTGCTCTCATAAAGACTGACCAGTGCTTATCCAGCATTTTTTTTAGTAATTTTTAAACCATGAAAAACTTGTATAGCCTAATGAAAAGATAAGGTGAGCCTTACAGTAAGAGCAAAAGATTATTTTCTGTGGAAGGATACAAAACTCAGTAAGGTGGATTTGTTGTTCTTCCTTGGTTCAAGATCTGCAGGAATAATCTGCCAAAAATTAGTGTCTTGTCATGTTACAGTAATGAAAGAAAAAATCCTGAGGTTGTGCTGGAAAAAAGGAGGAGTACCTAGGCCACAAATGATGGTTTCCTTGCTATGGGTTTAAACGAAAGCGCCAAGCAGGGATGGAACTGACCCAAGCAGCACAAATGGTATCTCACAGTCAAAGCTCCTGTGGAGGATACATGCTAGCAAAGAGAATCTGGTTTCCTACAGAAACCTCTTGTTTATTGTGTGTATACATACTGCAAAACATACTGTGCCAGGAGAAATATCCTGATCACAGGGATGGTGTCTCTGTTATCAGGGAGTCTCTAATAACAGTTTAGCAGCTGTAGCTGTAACCACCCATGGTGTAGAAGTTCACTGGAAGTGCAGCTCTATTTCAGGAAAGCAGAAATGGAAAAGATGCTTGAAAGGGTCAAGACAGTTCGTAGGAGGGCTATTTCATTATTCTAAGGCATGTGAGTAACAGCACTGCGAGTTTGGTTTTGTGTTTTTTAATACGTGTATGTATGTGTGCCTGTTGTGTGACATTGCAGCTATGTGGAGTCAGGACTGAACTTTCAGAGGGAAAATCAAGAAATCAGTGCCTTTATGTTGCCAAAATCATAGAGTCATAGGGGTTGGAAGGCACCTCAAGAGCTCATGGGGTCCAATCCCCTGCCAAAGCAGCTCCCCAGCTCATACTGCACAGGTCGGCGTCCAGACGGGTCTTGAATCTCTCCAGAGAAGGAGACTCCACACCCCCTGGGCAGCCTGTCCCAGGGCTCCCTCACCTTCACTGGGGAAAAGTTCTTCCCCATGTTGGTGTGGAACCTCCTATGCTCCAACTTGCAGTCATTGCCCCTTGTCCTGTCCCCACAGACACTGAAAAGGGTCAGGCCATTTCCCCCTGCATCCCATCCTTCAGATATTTATAGACATTAATAAGGTCCCCCCTTAGTCTTCTTTTCTCCAGGCTGAACAGTCCCAGCTCACCCAGCTTTTCCTCACAGGGGAGAAGCTCCAGGCCCTTAAAGAAAACCCTGAAAGGACAAGCCTCAGTGATAGACACATGTAAGCACCACGGGCCATCCCTCCTGAGGCTTCAGTTCTGTGCAGTCTCGTGAGATCATATGTACTGAACTTACTTGTGCTGATACCTAGACATGTGCTGAAAGTATCACCTGAATATCCAGGGGGATGCAGAAATGTTACCCCTAAACACAGCAGCCACAAGAGTGTTTAGAGAGAGGCTCCACACAAACTGAATCAAGCCTCGCCTCATGTTTAAAGGAAGAAATGTAACAGAGCCCACGGGTTCTTACAATCTCACTGTTTCAGATTCCAGCGAAACTGCCTCCTTTACATCTGGTTAATGGTAATAGAATAAGATACAGTTCCAGCTCTGATAAGAGATAAAGACTGTGCCTAGAAACAAAACTTCATCCCATCAAAACAACAAAATTGGGTGAATTTTGCCATTTCTTATCCTTGAGTGTGGATGCTTAGAGTGTCTGTGATACATACTGAAGAAACAGAGCCATCAGCATGCTGCTTGTCCTTCTGGAGCTGTTCCTCACATAGGCAGCTTCTTGTGGCTGATGAAGAAAGTTTCCAAAGGTGAGTTTAGATCCATCTGATCTCTCCTGGATTTAACATGGTATTCAAAGAGTGAACAGCCTGTGGAGCTTCCTCAGATAGTCT
Organism: Laterallus jamaicensis coturniculus; assembly: GCA_022605575.1. Classification (NCBI taxonomy): domain Eukaryota; kingdom Metazoa; phylum Chordata; class Aves; order Gruiformes; family Rallidae; genus Laterallus; species Laterallus jamaicensis. The sequence continues at coordinate 15,600,301 of JAKCOX010000018.1, forward strand.
CACAGTTGCCTGAAGGGAAATACTGCTTAGTTTCCCCTTACTGCTGTTCAGGATTTGGTAAATCCTTCTTTCCTAGAGACCTAATCTTGCCTTTCTTAGTCCTGCTTTAAGGCTCTGCTGCTTTCAGTGCTCCTTCTGCCTGAAGAAGTGTGACAAAACCTACTTCTTGCGCAGCTCCCACCAGTCCCATAGGAACAAACTGGATTCTGCCCAATCACATGTTTTCCATGCAACTTTTTCTACAATGGAGAAAAAAGTTAATCTCTTTCTTGAAGAGGGACTAGAACAGTTCTTGTCTGTACTCCTGTGTGCAGGCAACCCAACAGAGAGGTCTTAGTCAGGTAATGATGATCCAGGCCACTTGGACCCCAATTCTGGTCTGATTCCCTCTAGCAGGAGGGTCTAACAATCCCTATTGTGTGCTTGCCTAGAGAAATCAGACTGCTATGCTTGGTGTTTTGTAGGGTTCACCTTTTCCTAAAACAACTTCTATCTGTGGTTCCTGCACTTGCTGCAGCCTTACCCAAGGACGTTCACATCTAATTATATAAACAACGAGCAGAAAGCAATCACTGCCACAGAGAGCCTTCAGTCTAATGGTAGATTTGTATGCTTTTAAATGGAGACTGGAGCCTTAGAAAGGAATGCCTGAAAACCTATAGCTCATTACTGTTAGTGCAGATACCAAAATAATCTCAAGAGTTTCCTATGGGTTTGCACCACAAAGCCTAGAACAGGAGTCCAGCCTTGGTGCTCTGAATATAGACATTGCTATATTGCTCATAGCAAATAAGCAGGACCATTTAAATTCACCATCAAGTTGAATAAATCTAAAATAAATAATCTCTAAAATAAATCATTTAGCTTTTGCTACCAGTCGCTATTAATTTAATGAAGCCTCCCAGGACAATTTAAGCCAAAAGAGGGAAAATTTGCAGCCCTCCCCATGGAGACATTGCATATTACATTTTTAACGTGAAAGTTTTGGAATAGGAGCCCTATTGCTTATTCTTATTTCATTTTAATTAATGCTCATTTGAGCTGCTAGTGTTACGCTCTTAAGTGTGGCACTCCATTTGAAGCTTCCCTTGGTGAAGCACTGTGTGGAGATTTACCTGGGCTGGCCTCACCTTAGCAGAGCTGGTTTTGCTGCCAAACTCAAGAGCTGACATGCTTTTCCCCCCCCTTTTTTCCCCAAAGTTTATTAAAATAGTTTCTTTTTCAGCAATCTGTGCTCTTCCTCTCAGCCTGACGGTGTCTCTGCGGAGCCCTTGGCACAGCACTTCAGCCTTGCCTTTGCCTCTTCAGGCAGCATCGGGCCCTCCCTTGCTGCAGGATCTCAAGGTTTTGTGGTAGAAGGGATGCTACCCATCTCCCCATCCATCAGCTGTCTGTCCTTTCTTCAGGCCTGAAGATGACTTACCACTTGCTGGTGTTGAGTATTTTCTCCCCAAATACTATATACTTTCATACTCTCAAAGCACAGAGAGAAGCTGTATCCTTCTGGATGCTGGACAACCCCCTCCAACGCAAAATCTGCTCATGATAAAATCACATTTTCTCACAGCAACCGGCTGCCCCAGTGAGCCTCTGAGGCTGGCTTCCACTGCGCGGGCTCCCGTGACGTGCAGCCCAGAGGTGCTAACGTAACGTTGCATCAGTTGACACTGACTTTAACGCACACAGAAATAGCATGTGTAAAGCTTTTATCAAAGAAATGAAACTCCAAATGCCAGAATGCTGTCTCTCAAATAGTGAGAGATTGCCTAGAAGTCCAGGCAGTGTGTTAGGGCTTACGAGATTTCTGACAAATAGAAACGGGGCGGGGGAGTAAGTCAGCTGTCATTGCCTGAGTAAGCAAGTGTAGAGTCTTGCACCTGGGAAGGAATAACTGCTTGCATCAGTACAGGCTGGGGGATGACCTGCTGGAGAGGAGCTCTGTGGAGAAGGACCTGGGGGTCCTGGTGGGTGACAGGGTGGCCATGAGCCAGCAGTGTGCACTGGGGGCTGAGACCCCATGGGTCTCTGAGACATGGGATCCTGGGGTGCATCAGGAGGAGCGTGGCCAGCAGGTCACAGGAGGGGATCCTCCCCCTCTACTCTGCCCTGGTCAGGCCCCACCTGGAGTATTGTGTCCAGTTCTGGGCTCCCTGGGATAAAAAAGACAGGGATCTCCTGGAGAGAGTCCAGAGAAGAGCTACAAAGGTGATGAAGGGCCTGGAGCATCTCCCCTGTGAGGAAAGGCTGAGAGAGCTGGGACTGTTCAGCCTGGAGAAAAGAAGACTAATGGGGGACCTTATTAATGTCTATAAATATGGGATGCAGGGGGAGATGGCCAGCCCCTTTTCAGTGTCTGTGGGGACAGGACAAGGGGCAATGGCTGCACATTGGAGCACAGGAAGTTCCACACCAACATGGGTAAGAACTTTTCCCCAGTGAGGGTGCCAGAGCCCTGGGACAGGCTGCCCAGGGGTTGTGGAGTCTCCTTCTCCGGAGAGATTCCAGCCCTGTCTGGATGCCGCCCTGTGCAGTATGAGCTGGGGAGCTGCTTTGGCAGGGGGGTTGGACCCCATGAGCTCTCAAGGTCCCTTCCAACTCCTATGATTCTACGATGCATTTTTTTCCTGGAACTCATGTGAAGGGTACATCCTAGGGTAGTAGCTGCAGAGAGATCTGTATCCAGGGACTTTTGGTTAACTGAGAATATTAATGGTGTAAACACAAGCCTGTAAATGTGACAATGTGTCACAAGTATTTATTCAGGGAAATGTTGATTTTCTCAGTCTAGATAGTTGTAATCATTATACTGCTTTGTAAACTGGTCAAATAAATCTCATTAGCATTGTGATGGGTATGGTACTTAAAAATCTAGAGATGCTCGACAATTCTACAGCTATTTGCTTTATTCCAGAACAAAAACCAGACAAATGCCATAGAAGCATAGTGTGTGCACGGATGTCTTAATTTGGATATGCCTGTAATGCTGCCTTCTAGCATCATTTAATTGCTTTCTTATTCTACATTTACAAATAAAAGATGTTTATTTTAAGAAGCAAGCATTATCTTGTGGCGACTGGCAGAGAGCAACATGCAATTCAAAATGAATTTTAGGTGAAGCCATTTTATTAGGTGAAATCACCCAGATTCTATACCTTTATTACTGCAAACATGGCAAACTAAAAAACTGCTAATTGGTTACACACACTGTACACACTTTATTGATTGGTTAGTAATTATAATGAGTTCTGATAAACCTATCTTATAGCTAAATATTGTTAGTTTACCTCTGATGCCTAAAAGTATCAGCACACCTCCTGGTTTTGACCCTCTTGTTATGGTTGGTTCCTAATATGTTCTGTTACTCCCAAATACCTTCCCATAACTGCTTCTTGGTGTAGGGCAGCCTGTACCCCTATCAGCAAGGCCACTGTGTTTTGAGAATGTAATTATTAGGATCCTCTCAGCATGAGGAACATTTCCTCTCTCATGGGAACAGAAGAATATTGTCAGGGCCTCAATCTTGGGAGAAGAGAGCTAGGCCGCTGGCAGGCCTCCTGTCTTCCCCAACAATATCTAATACTAATAACATAATGTATTGACAGAGGAATCGCTGCAACTCCACTCACTGGGAGGTGGCTCTCCCCTCTTTCTTTTGAAAGAGCCACTTACAAAAAATTGAAATAAGTGCCCAAGATAATGTGGTAAGAAAGTTCCTTACATAACCATTCTTCACTAGTATCAGTGATCATGGCCACGTAAAACTATGATGTCATGGATGATGATATGGAGATTATTTTTCAAAAGACACTTCCCTACCTTCCATGACCTGCTCAGGTTTCACTCCATCCATTTCTCATCCAAGCCTCACTCCATAGCCAGCAGCTGCTCTTTCCTAATTCTTTTAGAGGGAACTTGCTACTTAAGTGGGATGTATTCCAGCCAACTATGTTTTTGAAATTCCCTGCATCACCTTTCTCAGACTGTACTGAATATCTGGTGTTATTGTAGTTTCCCACAGCTGTCAGAGGATAGCCATGCATTGTGTGGTGGCTGCTGCCTGACTTCATGTCCTGAATTCAAAATGTCTTTCACTCCAGCGCTCGTCCTCCAGCCTGAGGACTGGACCAGTAAACGCAGAGAAGGATTATTTTCTGATTTCTTTTAGCTATGTTTACTTTTCACTATGACAACTTCCCAAACAGAGAAAAAGCTGAAATCTTACTTATTTCTGTTCTTGCATCGTTCCTTTTTTCTTTTTTTTTTGTAAAACGATTATGCAATTCATCTGGAATATGTGTCAGTGGCTAGATTTAGGAGTGACTTTTAATGGCATTATCGTTGCTTTAGCTTCATAAATGAAGAGACAAAAGGCATAGGTCATCAAAGCAGTAAATGAAAAATCTGCTCCAGAGATAGGGATGGGGAAATGTGAGTAGGAGATGATTAAAAACTCCCAAAGTTTTGAAATATTACAGGCTAATTCTACCAAGCTCTCATGATTTATAGGTCTCTGGAACTCTTAGTTCTGTGTTATTTCTTTACTGTCATTCTTATCACATATGCTGGTTAATGTGTTTTGGTTAAATATGGGCAACTATAATCACATGCTGTTCTTCAAGTTGTGCTTGTGTAACCTTTTCCCCTTTCTTGTACAAGAAAAAGGGACTTTCCTCTTCAAATAAAAACCCATGCCAACACAAGTTTAGATCTCTGACAATGTCTACCATGGTCTAAATAATAACAGTATATTTCTATGAAATTTTGATTTTATTTATTTTCCCAATTGTTTTTAGGTATTCGTTTGACATTGAAAATCTGTGACACATCTCTACTTGGGTGAGGAAAGATTAGATGGAGAGTGTTGAGCACCACACAGTGCATTAGCTGCTCTGTGTTGTTTAACAGACACGTACCGCGTTAATAGCAGCATCTCCTATTTTGTTCATCCCTTTTGCAAAACATACCTGGCTTATTTTCTTTAGTGGCAAAGGTGCAAGTTAAATGGACTCTTTTTTCATCCCTCATTTCTACAAAATGATGCTTTCAGGTATCTTGTTTCATAGCAATCCTTCGGAAGACACACACTCTGCTCTCCTCCCTGCTCTGGAATAGGTTTATCTGTGTGTTACTCAATGCACAGGACTACAATTATGATACTGTGGCTTCAACTCCCCTTGCTGTAGGAGTGAGTTTTGCTGTCACTCTAGGGGCCAAGGACAATTAATGTGGCCAGGGACTGCTTTGGGTAATACCTGTTTAGCGGGTAGGTAGAGGGTAGCGTGAGGTTTCTCAGTAAGGTATCTTTCATAAGGACCTCCTTATAGCCTTTAAGCACTGCTTTCTTGGTTTCCTCACAATCAAACACAAAGCTTGCACAAAATCTAATGAATGGGCATCCTCTGTCCTTTCGTGCCTCCGGAGCACCGACTCAGCAACCGAGCCGTTTGTTTTGCTGGTAAGTAATCCACCCAGAAACATTAGCATGGGAAACAGACTCCTAGGCACAACCCTTGGGTTAGTACAGAGGTAAAGCACTGAATTCAGAAGGGTCATCAGTTCCCTTTCACAACTACGTTGTTCTTTCCCATGCAATATGGAATGTGGTATTTGCCAGCAAAAGTATTTCGTAATTACAGCAATTCCCAAAGTGTTGGTTAGTTCTAACTGCTGCCATTTGTTGTGGTTTTGGGCTGGCAGCTTAACATGGTCACTGGCGGCTTCATGTTTCAGACTTTAGCTTCAGGAACGGGGAGGGGTTAGCTAAATGTTATAGGAACAGGCACGTTGATGTGAATCCTTTGGGTAGGATTGGGTGGGAGAATTTTCCTCTGATTCCTTGCAGAATTTGCAGCGTTACATTGCAACACAGTTAATTCATGAGCTCCAGTGAGTAAGGCTGTTTGGTTTGCTTTCCCTAATTGAGATGTACAGAAATGCACTGAATGATCTAAGTGGTAAGCAAGTGGGGCAAGGTTAAGCTTTTGAAGCCCTAACTAACGGCGAGAGGTTAGTTACACCAGCAGAGCCACCTCCATGTGAAAATACAACCCCCTTACCCTTTGAACAGGTACAATGAGGAGCCTATTCTACTCTGTTCGTCCTGACAAACCCACTGAAGTGGGAAGAAAATGAATGAAAAGCCGTTTCTTTGCCTGCTGCCAGAGAACAGCTTTGGAAATAGCGCTTTTCAGTGGTACCCTGATTAGAATGGCTGGCGGCTCAGGGAACTCCCAGTTGCCAGCCTTGGCACCTCGCTGGTTTTCAGAACTATTTGTTACTTTTTTTAAACCCAAAGCAAGTTGAAATTAACCAAAACACGCTTCCTTAACAGCCAGTGATTTCACAGCCAAGCCCTGCTTCAACTTACTCATGTAAATAGCTTTATCGGTTTATAGGGCATGTTGGGAGTAAAACCAACAGAGCTTACTGTGAAACCAAATTGGAAAAAATCTTGATTATTTTTTTTTCCTTTCCCTCATATTTTCCAAATGTGCCCTCAATTTTTGCCTCTACTACAGTAACCTAATGTTTAACAGCCGTATCAAGTAATATCCTAAAGATGAGTCGGAGCCGCGCTGAAATTTGCACTGAAGTCATAGAAAAACATAACCCCTGAATCAAGAAGAAATGATGGTCTTTCCTATGCCTCCTGTCCCAAGGTACAGATCCAGCTTCTGAAACTATTTGTTCTCTCTAAAATAAGCAGCTGAGTCCTCTGGTGTGCGCTGGCATAGCTCCACCCGAGCAGTTCCCTACCAAGGGAGGGAGCGCTCCCCTCATCAGATTTAGTTTTAATTGCTTGAGTGAAGAACAAGAATCACTCTGGACCAAAAGAGACTTAAGGCTGGACAAATATTATAGCTGTATCTACCTACACAACTGAGAACAGGGAAATTAATGAATTATGGGCTATCCCTAGCATTAGTATAAGCTGGAAATGATCCTTTTAAGATATTTTGATGGAAAATGCTGGCAAGTTGAAATACTGTTGGAAGTGCATGTATTTTTGGTAGAATAGTGTATGATTTCCTGTCAGTCTCCGAGCTTGTCAGACAGCCCTTTCTTCCCATGGCTGCTGTTTGCAGGTTTTGTCTGAAAAAGTGAGCTGTTCCTCTGGTGTGGGAGGGAATCCAGCTCTCTGCTCCCCTTTAAGCTCACAGAACTGATGCTGACCTTGCTCTTGTGTCCTTTTGGAAAAACAAGCAAACTAAACCAAAACACCCTACCCCCTTGTGTGTCTGAGTATGTATAAACTTGTATACACACATATGTATACATAAATATGTATATTTTTTACATTTTCTTACAAGTTTTTCATTCTTAATGACAACACAGCACCTCTAGATTTTGCTGATCTTTCAACAGTGTAAAGATTGCCTTTTAATCAGGTCTAATCTTGCATATGCATATGTAGATTTCCCTAATGATAATGTAATTTCATCTCTGTGACACCACAGGACTGACAGTAAAAATTGTTTCAGCATTTAAGACCTACTGTCCTAAGCCTTTGTCATTTTCATAGGATAACAAATACATTTATTGGGATACCCTACTTCTAAAATATACCATAGAAAAATCATCATGGTTATAAAATATTCTCACAAACTCTGCAGGATTAAATCACATACTTTGAGAGAACTCATGCTTATTAAGAGATTATTTATGAGTTGAATTATATCACTTCTAAATATATAGAGTTGGGATGGCTTCCAACAATAACTAAAGAAGCCAGCAGAGTGATGCTTTCCAATTAAATCGGGCTGACTTTTCTTTTTTTATTCTTTTTCAGTGGCCTGTGTTCTTTCCTCTGTTTTTCCCTGATTCAAGTAGGTAATGTATTAACCTCGTACAACTGAAGTCTCGCACGTCTCCTCTTTGGTATCCTTTCATTTGGTGGTGATCAGTAGGAGTCTCTCTGTAGGTATTCACTACATGAAAGGTTTCTTTCTTGTCCATATAGCTGCTGGTGGTGATGCTCAAGTTCTTGCTTTTATTTAGGACCAGTTGTTATACAGAGCTTCAAAGCTTGTAACTTCTGATGGCTCATTTATATGTTTATTGTTTGTTCTTTGATAATGACTGTGTTAAAAAATCTGCAGGAAACATTGACTTCCATGGTGGTGTTTATGGGGTTTGTGTTGTGCAAGGAGACAAATGTAAATCCATGACTTAACCTATTAGCAAGGGCATAAAGACAGATTAATGAAAGTTCCAAAGAAGAAAATGCACTAAACCATAAAGCATTCCCTTTCCTACTTGTGGTGCACGAAACTCAGATGTGTACAGAGGCACAACGATGTTCATATGCTATACAGGAGTATGCAACACCATTCACCTGCTATACAGCACTTGTACCATCTTTCAAGAGAGTAAAAAATTTTCACAGCTCTCCCCAGAGGTTAATTTCCTTGGTAAACCATATAGAAAATACAGCCTGGCACTCATCCTAGATAAATAAGACCTGGGTGGACATACACAGACTAGAGCAGCCCTTGGATTTTTTCCAAGACATCAGTGAAAAAGATAATTAAGAAAACCTAGTCAATTGTCTATAAATTTGTATTTACTGTCTAAGCATGTTCAACTGAAAGAAAGTTGAATGATCTTCAACAGGAAAGAAAATACTGAAAAAATCCCTGCAGTAGGCTGTGGAGTGTTTATTCTGTGGCAGATCAGCCAGTCCATAGCAGGCCATAGTCATCATCACTGCAGAGTTCCCTTTGTCCTATGCAAAAGGAGTATGTCTGCTTCACAGCATATAGAGCCCACCTTTGCTGCTGGGGTTGGGAGTTTGCCACTCAAAGAGCTAATCAGAATACATTATTTTTTCCAGCACTTTGCAGTAGACAGCAAGCTCATTTGGGTATCTGGCATATTTATTTCACTCTGTTACCAGTTCATCTTGTTACTGATGATCGATTACAAGATTATAAATAAAGGTTTCTCAGCCATTAGTGCTGGAAAATGAAACCAGATTGTGTTACTTGGAAAATGATTTAGAATGATGGAATTATTCTTGTACAAGACAGAAATAGCCAAACACAAGCGTATTCCACAGTTGCCAGTTGAAACAGCAGCCCATTTTGTGCTATGCCTTTCACGGATTCATTTCTAGGGTTGTTCTCTCAAAAGATCTACAGTTAGTGGGTCTGAACTGCTGCTTTCTGTCAAGTGGAAACCGAGTGGCTATTCTGTAGCCTTTTTCCTAAAGCTCCTTTTGAAAGCTGAAACACTGGAGCACAGAGCTCGGGCAGAGTGTGCCACTGGGGATGCAAGAATGCAGTCCGTGCCTAGCGTCCGCAGTCCTGCCAGCTCCTCCCTTTCTGCTACGACAATTCGTATGCTGTAGTAGTGGCTACTGCTGCTCATGCCATCCGCAGGAGTTTTAGCCAAAGGACTCGTGAAGCCAAATCCATTTGTCACGCATCCGCATCTCCACCAGCCTTTATCAGAACTTCCCTGAAACAATGTTCAACAGTGCTGGGGCTTGCAGGCTGGGCACAGCTCCACACAGGCTGCTTTCCTTCCTGCAGAGTGGAATTACCCTGTCATGCTGCTCCATGTGACCAGATATTAAGGGGCTGGCACTTACAGAATTATCTACTGTTTTCAATAAAGGCTTCTTTAGGCAGGTTTCAGGACCTCAAGTTTTCTGGGCACAGGACTACAGTATAAATCGATGCTTTTAGGTCATTTCAACCATCTCTGTGTGGGAGACAATCCATTGGTAGCTCTTGCTAAGACTGACAGCATTAAGGTAGTGGATGACATGCCCTCCCCCTGCCCAAGGCGGTTTCTGGCTGCGCAGGATACCTCTGCTTTCCCTTTACATTGTATATGGGCACCCAGAGCCCTGTGTGTTCCCCATGAATGCAGTTCTTACTCCAGAAGCCCTCAGGAGCAAGGCAGAAGGGGGCAGCCTGTGAGGCATTAGCCAGACAGCGCTCACAAGACAGTGGATGAGTCTTTGCTTATTACAGTTGAGCTGCTCAAACCCACAGTTTTTTCACACCTCCATCTCATAAAGGATAATTGGAAGCCACTGAGCTAGGCTCAGGTAGGGCTGTGGGTCCCTCAGGTAACACTCCTCACAATCAAATGAGGCATTAGATTTGACAATCAGCAACAAAACTCACTGTCTCTTTGAATTATACCACACCTCACTACGTTTTCACAGTGACATTCAAAGGGCAATGGCACACTAGAGTACATAGTTATTACTTTCAACACATGCTCTTAAACAGATTTTTGTGGAACATCCACCATGCTTCCTAAGACTGCATTCTCACAAGTCAGCAACCTTCTGGAAAACTCTTACCAACCACGATCAGCCAGATAAGCCTTAATGGTCAGTACTGAAGATTTTTCTCAGTACTCTGTTTTCTGGGGGTAACGGGACATGGAAAGAATCCCTGCAAAATTCAAATTGCTTAGGGCCAGCACAAACCCTTAGCAGTATCTGAAGCTTAGGTCCTTGTATTGAAGTGTGTATGGGCATGGCTTTCACCTGTGTGAATTTTACAGTCAGAGCTGGGATAGCTCAAGGAAGGAGTAGCAGAAGGCAAAGCCTGACACCCCAGTGCCACTCAATCCATTCATTTTGTTCTGTGCTTTGTGGCTGTACAGTGTGTCACCCTCCCCTAGGTCAGGGCTGCACCCAACCCTGCCGATGGTAGGCTTTAACCTTCTGCTGCCCCTTGGACAACAGCTCATTATTCAGCTCATTTCCAAAATAGCACTTAGCTGCTCCACAGATGATCCTAGCCTCTCCTTTGGGTTGCAGCCAATGTGGCCTCTGTCAAGCTGTTTATTTACAATACATCTTAAAAGCCCTCTGACATCCCAATCAGTAGTAAAATGAAATAATCATTGATTTCTTACAAGATGCATCAATCTTTATACCTTTATAGAGAGGAAGGAAAATAGAGGCTTGAGAAATAATCGGAGTGAAAACTTTTAAATCTCAGTCTGGAAATAGCAACACACACACACACACAATTATACACATGTAGTTAACGAGTGAGGATTATAAACATATTTCCTACATTTTTATAGTTTGCAAGCTCTCAAAGTATACTGAACACAAATACCTTGCAGGTTTTGGTGGCAGAGTATACTCTGATTAATAAACCACCACCACATAGCGTGATGGCTCTTATAAATAGCCACTGAAATGAGAGCTGTCTGACAGAGTGGAGATCCACCTGGTATAATGCTAACACATAGCCCCAAGGTAGCCTGAGAGAGTCTGCTCAGGGAGAACTGGGTGGTCCAATGCATTTGAGCTGGAAAGATCTTTTTGTAACATCCCTATTTGGAAAAGAAAAAGACATGGAAGCAGCTTGTTCTTTCCTTCTCCAAGCAGAAGTTAGGAATACCCTCTCCATGTAAAACTGTACAAAGAAGAAGAAAGAAGCTTTCACAGCAATCAGCTTCTGAGGTATTTAAAATTCCCAATCTCAGTTAAAAAGTACTATCATTGCTACCACAAATTTGCTAGAAAGATAATGACTGATCTGTCCTGAGCTTCAAATAGCAGGCACTTGTTCATTGTTCTTTCATAATGAAATACCAAATTTTCACTCATGTTTGGAAATCAAATGACAAAATCCTTTGACTACAGCTGCGTACAACAAAGGCACTAATGAGAAAATTCCCTGGCAAATGACAAAGCCAGGACTTATTTCTGTTCAAGACCATGATATTTAAACCTACTCAGGTAAATGAGAAATGCAGAAGACAAAGAATAATATTTATGTAACCTAAACATTTTTATTCCCAAATAATTTGTAGCAGCCTCTGTTTATTTCCATATAAAAAGCATAATTTCAAATTTTCTGGAAAAAACCACAGAAACATATTTACTTCCCACCTTCCCCTACGCTGTAGACCTCTTCCTGCTGTATATGCTACCTACGTCAGAGAACAATTCCTTTTCTGGGTTTTTTTCCCCCCAATTTATCCAATCACACTGTCTTTGTACCCATCAGATTTCACACTCAAGCTGAGAATTTTCATTAAGGTCTGCAAAAGGAGAGATTTTGGGACACAGCTAATCATGATTCCTTTATTCTACCCAAGTATGATAAAACATTCTGGAAATGTAAGTTTTGCAGAGCTTTCTGCCATTGAACATTTCGATGTGGAACAAATCCTCAGGCCTTCAGTTGTGTATCGGTTTGTACCTTTAAACTTTCTCTCTTCCCTCCTGTGCTAGGAATCCCACTTCACACATAGGCTAATTAACTACAATTTAGAATGGAGTAGGAATGATTACTCTACTGTAATGCTGCTGTTTCTTAGCAACCATGAAAGATATGGGGAAGGATGTGAAAGATCCAAATAACAACTTTTCCAGATTGAGAATTTCCACCTAGGCTAACCTGGTAGTGGGACAGTAAATTAGTTTTACAATTCCATTTGCCTCCCTCAGTGCTGTGTTCCTTGCAGGCTCTTGCAGTGTGATCTTCACAGTCCATGATGGTACCTAAGCAGTTAAGATCCACAGAGCTGATAATACCTCCTAGCTACTCAAAAAACTTATCATTTCATTAGAAAAATATTTTCCTGTGTCCTTCCCACATAATGATGTATGTCTAGCACTATCTCCTCATTTGGTGGGAGTTTTACCCAAGTAAAACTGCAAGGTCAGCCTTCAGTGTTAAATGATAAACAAAATTTATTTTATTCATAGCAGAATTGGTAATTATGTTTTTCCTCATAATGCTAATAAAGTATTTTGAGCATTTAAATTGCTTTACTGTACTCTGAAGACACTTATTTCATATATTAACCAATTTTACACTGTGAGACAAACAATGCTGTCACTGATTTCCAAAAAGATTAATAGCATTTCAAAAGCAGTCTGACAGCTGAAAGGCCAATTAAAAATCAAATTCCTTTAATAGCTGAAGAATCTTTTTATGCCTGGCTGTGTAGTCCTGCTCTGCAATGGCTGCTTGCATATGGCATTGTCAGTACTGCAGATCGAGGTTCTATTCTGGAAGGGAGGGAAGGTTGCTCTCTGCAATCCTGGTTACATTTGGCTGTTTGAGCACAGGAATGTCTGAAAGGGAAAAACTCCACAGCAGACTTCAAAGTACCAAAGTGAGGATAAAAATGAGTTAGCAGCTCAGAATAGCGTGAACCACCAAGTCAGATTTTAGTCTGTGTGCCTCAGACACAGGATGTGCAGTCATGGGAGATGCACACAGTGACACTGCTCATTCTCGTGGCCTCTGGAGCTCAAACACCCCAGATGGAGGGGAAGGAGGGTTCTGGAAGTATTGATAGTCTCAGGGATCACCTGAGGGTCACAACCCCTACCAGAAGGCAAAAGTCCCATGTCTGCACCTCTAGCATGTGAGACATACTGCTGCCTGTTACTGGAAACACACCTGGCACAGAAAGAGAAGAGCAGTGCCAGGCTGTGAGGCACCAACCTGCCAGTAGCAGAAAGAGAGCTCAAGGCCTGTGGCACAAGGTGCTCCTCATCTGCACATCAGGGGCTTCTCCAGCCACCTGTGCCTGGTGCTCCAAGCAGAGGGGAGGTGGGAGGAGGAAGGTTGTGATCCACTGCAGGGGAGTACAGAGGAAGAAGCAGCTAGTTGTGGAAGGCTGTGACTCACTACAGGGGAGTATGCAGAAGGAGGAGGCTATCGTGGAGGGATGGGCCCTGGGAAGCATGACTTGCAAGGTGGGTCTATGGCTCCTTGGCTGCTGGTGTGTCTTCTGGCTTGGGACATCACAGGGCTGTGACTTGCTGGAGTCTGTGAGAAGTTTTTGTGCTGGTGTTATGACATGCTTTGGGTGTTGTTGTGAGACGTGTGCTGGGCTGGAAGGAGCCTTGGGCTGACTCAGTGCCTATTGTGAGCAGTCTGCTGGGGCCTGCATGGAAAGCTACAAGTGACTAGTGTTTTCATGGTGCTATGGAGTGTGTGTAGGGGTTTTGTGGTGCTTCCATGCTGCTCTGGCTGTAGGGCCTGGTGGAACCAGTGTTTCTGTTGGTGGTTGCTGTGGCTTTGTACATTATGGAACTGAGAATGGATCCAACTCCATGTGCAAGTGATTATTTTTTAAATTTTTAATTTTTTTCTCTGAAAGAAGTCACTAAACATATAAAAATGTGATGCTGTAGTTCTGTAGTCATGAACTTACAGTGGTCTGTAAAGACTTGTATGAACCAAGGAGTCAAGTGTGCTGGCACTATGTGCAGTAATGCATCAACTTGTTTGCTGGATTACATATTTAAAGGTCTCTAGTTTACTCTATGACTTTAATATTTAGGCTAGTTTGGCAGCACCTGAATTCTTTTTTTATTAGGTTGTGTGGTTTTTCTGTGGGGTTTTTGCTCGGTCTATAAAGCAGGGATTTTGGGTTTAGTAGCCTGAAAAATGAGGGAGCTGTTGGGTTAACCAGTATAAGCAAGTACATGCTCTGTGCTCAAATGGTGCTCATGGAAATGGTCCCTGGGAATACTGTTCCACTACTTAAACTGCTTTCTGTTGAGGTATTTTATTTTCATCTAAGAGGTAGATGAATGTTTAACTCCTTTAATATTCAAATGGATGTCATCAAGGCTTGATTAGTTTATTTCTGGCAGCAGAAGAGCTGAACATTATGCCAACTGCTTTCTGTAGCAGGCTCGTTCATGCATTGTATTTCAGTAATTTTTCTCTGATATGTTTTCCTTGCATAGCCCACAGTCACTTTGTAGCACTAAGAGGAAAAATATTTTTTCCCTGTCTCCCTTGTGTGATAAAACTTAAGAAAACCTTTCTGTTAGCAAGTTCCCAACTTGCTGCTCCTGTAGGCTGGCTTCCAGGTGAATGGAAGGCAAGACCATGCTTGGTGTATAGCACTATGAAGAAAGGAGTAAGGCTAACTGTAACTCATAGGTTCTAACATTCCTTTTTTCTTTTTTTTTTTTCTGGTTAAAAATCAGATTCCCAAGGTTGATGGTCTGTAGTCTGTCTTGGGTCACTTTAGGAACAGTTCTACTTTTGTAAGATTCTTCTTTTTTTTTCTTTTCTTTCTGCTATATATGGCTTTGTTATGACAAGATGAAAATGAAAAACCCCTTGATGTTCACTGTATAAAATTACACTGTTGAGTTTGCCAGAAAGTGTATCTGCTCCTCAGCAACTGCACTTGGTATTAATTTGCCTCCTGGCCTCGCTGTGCTTTTAAGCTGTAACACAACACATCACTGCTCTGTGGGCTGGGAGTAAGATGGTATGTTTTCAATTGAGCAGAAATCCACCCTCCTCTTTTTCCAGGTGTAGTTTACACCCATGAAGTGCTTCCAGTGGGCATTAGATAAGTTGTATTTACAGCCAGCTACAGGAGACAGTTATATTTCAGTATTACTTAGGGGGAGGACGTTTGCCATTCGGTGTCAATAATGGCTAGTGGCTGTATGATATGTAAATACATGATATTATTGACAGACCTCCAGGTAGAGTTTGCTGATGACTTAGACTGGCTTTCTTTGTGCTTTCAAAGCCAGCTGGCACAGAAGGTGGCTGCACCTGGCTTCTGGAGAGTGAAGGCAGCCTGCAATCTACAGGGCAGTGCCTGCTGTAGCACGGGAGGATTGGTAACGCCCGAGGTGGTGCTGGGAGGGATTCATCTCAACTGAATCTAGGGAGATGAGAATGGACTGTGAGCGTGATCTGATAAGATGCAGCCTGATCTCATGGTTTCATAAATCCATGTTTTTTCATCTTGCTGCAGAGAAGGGATAAGAATAACCAGGCGGTGTTCTCTAATCTTTTCCAGCTCTGTCTTTATGAGCCTCTGCAATTGACCTGCCTGCATCTACAGTTTGGAAATCCGTGTTTGTGTTAATTATCACCTGTAGTTTGGTGATTAGGTAACTGGTGGGAGAACAAGGCTCAGAAGCTCTTAAGTGGCAGCCAGCAAAGATTGTTTGGCTATCTAGGCTATCTACACAGGTATTAACTGAAATAAGGAGGCTCTCCAGAAAGAGTGGAGCTTTTATCTAAAAACACTATCAGTGTTGGAAATGGAGTTAAGGACACAGTTTTGGCAAGAGTCATTCTACCTGCTTACCTAGAAGGCAAAGTTAGGCTAACGACTTGGTTTGGTGTAGAACACTGTTTACATCACCGAACTAAGCTTCAATTTGCTGTATTGTTTGAGTATCATAGAAACATGAGGCTGAAGGCACAAACTTTATCAATAATCTAATCCATTCCTTTCTCTGAGATAAGGCTGGTAGGCTAGAAGAGATACTCTTCTAATCTGTTCTCAGACCAACATCCCTTTGCAGCTTAATGCAGTGCTCACACCTCATATGTTTAGAAAGGTTTCCTAATGTCAGACTAAATCTCCCTGGCTGAAAATACACTGAGTGCTTCTTGCTCTGCCTCCAGCAGGTATCGACCCCTGGACACATTAACTGACTTTAACAAACTTCCAGTATGTGTGTGTGAAACATTGTCCTGTAGTGATCTCATTTCTAGATCAGACAAACTGATTTTGTGAAAGAAGGAAAGCAGCATTATCAGATACAGCTGTTTGCTAGTCAATCTTGAACCTGTGTTCCACAGGCAAGGTGGCTGTCAGAGCTCTAGCAATGAATGGCTGTGCCTCAGATGGATCTGCCTTGGTCGTATTTGGAGGCAGGTTTCATCTGGCTTTCTAGAACTGGAGATTTGGTGCCAGGTTATTGGATCTTGTTGCCTGAAGATTTATTATTCCTTCGGCTAAGGCACTGCCTGAGCTGAAGGAACAGAGGGCAGATGGTTTTGAAGCAAAAATTCACACCCTAGACAGCCAGCTTGCTGCAGAAAGTCTTGACAGACAGGATCAGAAAACTTCCATGTTCCTTGGCCTGCACACCAAGTGAGCTTGGCAACCAGCAGCTTCTTGAGAAGACTATGATGTAGGTGGGCTATGATATATACATGTATATGAAGTCCACACAGACTATTCTGTGTGGAAGAACTGAAACTCAGGTTATGATGAAAATAGTGACTGTGCTGTGGGGAATGCTGTTCAGTGGGCTTCTTGGGGAGGCTCTG
This sequence comes from Laterallus jamaicensis coturniculus, assembly GCA_022605575.1. Taxonomy (NCBI): domain Eukaryota; kingdom Metazoa; phylum Chordata; class Aves; order Gruiformes; family Rallidae; genus Laterallus; species Laterallus jamaicensis. Next base: position 15,617,349 of record JAKCOX010000018.1, read on the forward strand.
CTCTTGGACCATGGTGTGTGTATCTCAGTCATGGAAGAAAGCCTGCATCCTGCTGCTTGATCAGGATCTCTTTTTGTGTTGGATCCCACCCTGTATTTTGAAAGGCTTGTATTGGAAAATATGCCAGCAATCATGAGCATGTTAATTCTGCCAAACTTCTTTTGTTCTGGTAAATTCTCTTTGGGTGAAAGGCTTTCCTCATTTCAGTCAAAGGCTTATGTATTAAATGGAAAAGCAAAACAAAGCAACACCCAATAGTTTCAAATTGTGGGTTCTATTTTTATTCCAAATGTGCTTTCACTGCCAGAGAGCTAGACGGTCGGCATTGGAAGCAAATGGAATTGGAAGTGGGAGGAACAAGAGCATGTTCTCTTCAGCTGAATTGCTAAAGAATTTAAATAAATTTCTTCTGTTTCTAACATTCCTTTATTGTCTTATCTGCAGTAGTGCTGCTTAGTAAAAAAATATAACTGTAGCCATCTGCTTAATATGACAAAGTCAAGCTTTAAGATAAATTACATCTCAAACTGCAGCATGTTATGAAAGACTTGTATGCATCCAATGTGGCCTTACATGTATAGTCATATTTAAGATAATGCGTTAACTGCAGAGGAGCAGCTTCTTTCTCAGGGATGGAAGTCCTCTCATACCTTCAAAAGCACTTATGGTGATGATGCACTGCACTATTCGTGTTTATTAGCTTTTAATAAAACATCTTGACATTCTTACTGCACAAACTCATAGTGAATGACACTCCTGACCTAAAAATAGTGAAGGTAAACAGACAAAGCAGACCAGGAGTGGGAGGAGAAATAGCCACAGCTGAAATACTTGCTTAAGGCTGTGATTAAGACCCTGCTGTCAGTCCAGTACTTCATCCATCAGATCTTTGAAAGGATATCATACGGGACGCTGCACAAAGAAATTAAACTGATCTCTTTACAGTGTCCTTAAATTTCAAATCCTATTTGCTTTGAAATTCAGAAAGGTGTTACTTAGCAGAAATTTGAAGTGGCAACGTTTGTTTTAAGATATGGCAGATAGCTTTTTCAATGTAATAAATTGGTGGACAAACCATTAATATGGAAGTCCAGGGTTAATATGAACACAGTATCACTGGGACACAGCTACTGAGATGTTACATTCAGAAAGGAATCTTGTCACTTCTTTTTAATGATGGGAGAAACTGAAAAGAGCAGAAAAAATCCCATGAAAAACCTCATGCAAATGTTTTCTTTACATCTTTTTCCAAATGAACACATGAAGTTTCTTAACTGGTGCCCCTTTCTGTTCCTCTGTGTGTATCTGTGCCTGTATACTCTGTTGGAACAGCTCCAGATTACACAAGCCCTCAGTCAGCATCCCATCTGGCAAAGTTCTGGGTGTATCCTAGGAGTATCCTCCCTGTACCCTTTAGCTGTAGCCATCTAACATTCCCTTGGTGATATGCAAAAAACTAACCAGAAAATCCCTAATAAGAGAACTCCTGGCACAGTCCAGGTGTACTACCCACAAGGCCTGAGGGAGCTGCAGAACATTAAGATGCTGTTTATCTTTTCCAGCGATTCATTTATCCCAAATAATGGTGTGCAGTTCTGAGGGCACAAAACCACCCCATAACAGTCTTCCCCAGGGCTATTACTTCACACTCTACCTCTTGAGATGCAGAGCCTATATGTTCTATGGCTTATCCAGGTCTTGGTATTTGTTAAAAATATTTGAAACTTATCTTTCAAGTCTTGAATGGGACGTGCACACATGTCAGTAGGTAAAGGTAACAAGGCAGCATGATCGTTACTGGAGTGGAAAACATGAGCCAACAGGATAATGACTTCCATTCAGCAGAACTCCATTCTCTTACTGTTCTGATGTTATGTGTATTCTTATGAAGGAAAGCGCTTTTATATTGTTCTGTTTCTGTCTCTCTAGGGATGATGTCAAAGAACCTACTGAAGCCTATGACTTGAAAGCATTTAGCTTTCCTTTTATCTATAGCATTTCCTTACTTAAGGAAAATCACTTTTCTCTGCTTTACATATGTATAAATATTTATCTATGTTCAGTCATATGCTGTTTGTATTAAAAAAACCCCAAACAATTTAGACCAAGGCAAGTTTCAATCCAAATGAATTCAAGTAGGTAGCTGAAAAACTTTGAGTAACAAAATTGCTGTGAGTTTTATGAGCTTTATGAGATCATGTGCATTTTTATCACTTTGTAATGGTAAAGAAGCCACAGTGCTTTAAAAGCAAGCTAAGTACTCATTTAAAGACTTGTTTGCAATCTCTCTAATAACATATGTTCTGTAGAGCAGGCAGAACTTGTATTTTAGTCATTGATGAAGTGTCTAAACATAGGCATCAACTGCCCCTAAATGACAATCCCTATTAAGTAGTGTAACTACTGTTTCAGTGTCTGGAATAGTTTGTTTCTTTCCTTGCTCTTTAAATAGTCACTTAACAGTGGCATACATGCTAGCTGAGTTGCCATCAAGCGTGGCTACAAGGAAAAAGGAGCTCTACAAATAAAGAGAAGCTGTTTCAATAACGAGCGTATAATTAAAACCCCTCTCTGTCTGTGGCTGCCTGCTTTGGTTATTTGGTGTATTCTCATTGTACTTCATTTCAGAGCTCAGCCAGAAGTCTTTTCACACACACCTTTCTATCTCCTTGTCATTGACTGCAGTAACTCCAAGGAAATTAAATTCTCTCCTAGGAAAATATGGAAAACACTGAATAATGGTTCCCCCCGCCATCACCCTAAATTCTCTTCCTACACATCACTTGTCTCTGTCTTAATACTGCTCAGCTGTTGCTAAGGCAATATTTTTCTAGAGAAGTTCCAAAAGGTAAATACACAGAGCTCCACGCAGCGCGAGAGCAACTGTTACTCATCTCCTGTACACGGAGGGGCAGGCGTAGGCACAGCTCTTGGGAATATGAAAGCTGCACAGACATCTTGGCTGCAAAAATCACCTAATAGGAGCATGGCACTCCTGCTGTGCTGGGGCAGAGCTGTGCTCTCCCTGGCTCCCTCCCTGTCTGATGGGCAGGACCGCGTGTCCTCTTGTGTTCTGGCAGATGGCACACAAGATGATGCTGACTGAGGACAAATAAGGTGGGTTTGGCATTTGGGGTTAGCATCCAGACAGATGCTGTGGTGGAAAATGGGGATGCTGTTTCTTGCCACCCTGATGCTGGAAGATAGAACTCAGGTGTTAGGGCAAAGGGTGCAAAGGGCAGACTGGGCTCTGATTTGAGTTTGGTCCAGCTCAGCGGTGGGATAGAAAGGTGTTTGCAGGCGCTGTGTGGGCATTTTGGGGAACCTGCATCCTCTTGGCAATTTCCCTGCTTCAAGTGCTTTCCCTAAAACCTCCCTTGGTGTATTTCTGTACTCTTACTCTTCTGCCAGTGAGACAAGAATATTGAAACATTCTTGTCCTAAGTGAAGAAGAGTTCAGTTTCTAGAAGGATCTCACCTTGATTGCCTCCTCACGGCTGTTTAAAGCTCTGCTTGCTTTCTAGATGCAAGTTGTGAATTCTTTTACAATATCTTTATTTAAATTTATTAGAGCCTTTAAGGAAATATATTGGCAAACTTTGCTGGGGGAGATCTGCGTGTCATGGTTCATAGGGATACTTTGCAAAAGGGCTGTGCTCTATTTTCCTTTATTCCTTGTAATTAAGCTATGTCACTAGGAAGCAGCATCCTACTCTGATCTCACTCAATCAGTGACAGTCACTGGCTGCTCTGGAGAGAAATGAAATTCTCCCCTGGAGCTCCTATTCAAGCCCAATGATTTGATCTTATGGGGTGAGGATATACTGTTTCTTCAAGTAGGTGTTCAGGAATGCACTCTGGAAACAACAGAGAGGCTCTTGTTATCTGTGGAGACAGTACTGTGCTCTCGCTTTCTGGCAAATATTGTATCTACCTGTTTCAGTATTTCAAAATTAAATTAACTTTCCTGTTCTCAACATGCTGTACTAATCTAGATGACACTGATCTCATCTGCCAGCCCATTGTCTGTGTTATTTGTTTGCTGGATGGGGCAGGTTTGTTCCTCTGGCAAAGCACATCTCTTCCTAATACCTCTAATTACAAAGACAAGACAATATCTTCCTCTCTTCAGTTTTCCCTCTCATGAAACAGAACCTGACAGCATTTCCTCGCTTCTGTAGCAGCAGAAATCATAAACCCAAGAATATCTGAAGAAATGAGTTAAGGAAGAAGAATCAGATCAATACTGGAAAAATTGAGGCTTGCAAAATAGTATCATATAGGCTGTGGCACAGGGGAAATGATATAGTTGTATGCCAGAAAGATGTGGGTTTCTGGAAGAGGAGTGCAAACAAATTGTAGGTGTAAAAGTAAGGATGGGTAAAAAGAGAAAGAATTGAGAAGAATTCTAGAAGTTAGAAGATGGAGAATATAGCCAAAGTCTTGGTATCTGTGTTCCTGCAAGGGACTTGGCCTCTTTAGTAGCATGTGGCAGTCAAAGGAAGGGTGCAAGGGGGCTTATGATCTCCCCTGCTTGCTGCACGTGCTTTTTTCAAAGCATGAGGCATTTCTGCATGTCCCCCTGGAGTGCAACTCCACTCATTGTTATTCATGTAGCCAAAGCATCCACTTTTACCAGCACAAGCTGCTGCCATGTTGCAACGTAGCACTGAAAGTGGATTCTTCTGGCTCCTTGTAACTACACTTTTAAACAGTGAGCACTGCCTAAAAGCAGCACAACTTTCTCTTGAACATGAAGTGAACGTTACCAAGTAGTTAAAAAGAACCCTAGTTCAGCCTCAAGCTACAGGAGAGACCTTGGTGTGGAGGCTAGAAGTAAGTATTGGGACTGCTCTAAGCCTTCAGGCATCTGATTTAATCCAAATTTTGAAGTTAAATCATGGAATTATGGAGTACAATGGTATTCATCTGTCCTTACGATGATTTGTTCTTGGCTTTCCCTCAATTCTGTATGACTTCTGTAGGGGAAGTGATTTGTGGAGAAATGCCAGTGGTGATGGTTTTGGATGAGTATACTGGTCTGGAGTGTTTCTGGGGTTGGGTTTTTGTTTTGTGGGTTTTTTCCTTTTTTGTCTGTTTGAGACCAGGGTAGGGCACAGGCAAAAGTGAAGTTTCAGCTATGTCTACACCAAGGATACAAAGTGTCATGTCATTCCTTATTATGCAGGATAATACCCGAGACCAACCTTTAAGAACTGATATGGAAATAGGCTCTTAAAAGCAAATACAGGGAAGAGAGAAGCCAGGGAAGCTTCATAACCAAGGACAGGCTAGACTTATGGGATATTGGTTAGATTTAGTCACTGAAAAAAGCCTTCCTCTTTCAGTTATATAGAGCCTGGTATTTTAAAGGGCATCAGTTAAAGTTGGTAAGAATGGGGTACTCTACAAAGTTTGTGGAAGTGATCTTTATATATACTCAGCCTTGAACTTTTTAATCCCATTCCTAAATGTGTAATCCAAGTAAGTATTTTTTTCCTCACTGGCTCTTTATAACTTTCTAAGAAACCCAGTAGCTGTGCTTCATGACTGTATTGTTATTTCTGCATCTACTGCTAAATATTTCTCTTAACAGTGAAGGTCACTAATGAAACAATGTGTCAAAATAGTGATGATTATTAAAATAATGAGACACCAAGTATAACTTGCTTTGAAGTGAACATGAAGGTCACTCTTGGTACCTCTAATCTGCTTCCTTCTGACTTCTGTGAGCGAAGGGGAAATGATGCAAAATATAGAAAGTTAAAATTAAATGCAACTAAACAAAAAACACAGGCATTGACCTGGCATAATACTATATGGCACCAAGGCTTTGTTAAAAAAAATCATCTGAAAGATAGTTATCTTAATTAAAAAACAAACCAGAACTAAGAAAAAAACCGAACCAAAACAACCCACTTTGAAAGTCCCAAGAAGCTTGCTTGTGTTTGATCTGCATCTGTGAGTGATTGACCATGTAAACTATGTGCTCTAAAAGTAAATGAAAAACTATTTGGAAAGGAAACAGTGACACAATAATAGTGTTAATATCTTTCTTCAAAGAGAAAGAGAGAAAATTTAGTTTTTCCTGTAACACATGCTGCTTGGGGAAACAAGTTAACTCCAGAAATGAGATGCTCGTTAGTGGTAGAGTGGTGTTCTGCTGATTTCTTCTATCTGTCTTTCAGAAGATTACCTTTCATTTAAACTAGTGCCAGTAAGAAGACCAAATGGAATGTCTTTGTGGTAAAGTGTTTTTATATCACAGATAGAAGCGGTATTCCTGCATTATTTTCCTTGTTACATCATGTTAGCCAAGACCTGTATCTGTACAGAGAGACTGGTCTCTGTTCCTCTGTAAGAAGGCTAGACAGAACCAACTGATAAAACTTGACTTAAACCAAAGTCCCAACCAAGGAGGAAATAGTGACTCTGGAAAGGCCAGCACAGGGACTCTTGCTCGTTCTCAGCTGTTTTCATTAAAGATGGCTGCCTTAAAGAGCAGAAAAATCACTGGCCACCAGCCAGTGGCTGAGCTCATCTTGGCTTTTCAAGAAGTTTGAGTCTTGGGTATAAAGTCATAATAATTGCAACAAATCAGTCTTGGTGTCCCATCAGTCTCCTTCAGTTAGACTTGTCAACTATAAGATGCTTTCCCATCATCCAGCTGACAGCTTTCTGCAGACAAACAGCCAACAGCTCATGTTGAATTGGGCAAAGCTCCAAACTTACATCTTGGCCCAAGGCAGCTGCCCTGAGAGAGGCCCACAAGCAGCCCGACAGCATGGACAGCTGTGAGTGGTGCACCAGCCGTCACGGTGATACTGAAGGATCTCTGCACCCTGCTCTGACCACAGGGTCTGTGACTGTAAACAAACTGAGGCCAGACCTGTTGTATGTGCATTGTGTTGCCATCTGGATGCAAGCTGATTTTCTCCCCCTCCCCACTCCAAATGGCTGGTATGAATTAAACAACACTGTTAGTCTCTGTCTCGTGCCAGGGTGTTTTGTGGAAGGCTATCTGGCATGGGCTGGAACAGTGCCAGGAAGTATATTAATAGATAAACAGTTTAGAGGATTGTGATCCACTGCTTGGGCCCACAGCCAGGTCCTGCTTAGTTTACTAGAAAAGATAGTGAGCGCTCTTAGAAAGTTAGAGTTCTACTTTCCTGGGAGAGCCTGTTACCCTAAGGCTGCTGCTGTAGGTAAAATGCAGATACCAAGGGCTTTGCAGGTAGGCCAGGTCTTCTTGAGCTCTTTCTCATCTAGCTGACCTGCTGCTTTCCTTTTTACCTGGGGTTTATAACTTTGTTCTTCCATTACCAACAAAATCAGGCAACCTACTGTTCCTACCATGACTTCTTAGTCTTTGGTATAGATGAGAATAAAGGATAAAAGATTTCTTTCTTCAAACTGGATGTGTGAGGCTTTTGAGAAGATGTGTTTGTTGCCTCATATAGGTCATCCCTATCACCAAAATATCTCATCAAATGGAACCCTCTCCCCTCCCAGCCCTTTGGCTGGTGATTGCTGCGTGGCAGGGTATTGCTTCATGTTCCTATCTATGAAATTAGAATCATGATTTTAAAAACAGAAGCCTGAACAAGTGTTCAACCAAACTGTCTATTCTGCTAGTCCAAATTGTCTGTTCATCTTGCAGAAGTGGATTATTTAGTCTTCTCTACAGTTACAGAATGATTATATTTTTTGCCTTTCAAAGTTTTTCCTTTTTTTCTTGGTTGGACAAGGCTTCCTGTCTGACAGCCACTGTGCTAAAGAGAGGTCTCTGTAAACCAGCAGCCCAGGTGTTTCCTGGAGGGAGTAGTAGAGAGATCCAAAATAAATCCACCCAGCCAGGCTCTTGGCTCCTGTGCCCACCCTAGCTGCTGCTCTTACAGGCAGTTGCTGCCTGCTCATCCTCAAGTGTCTCTTGCCCACTTGGTCTTGGCAGAGAACCTAGGGACACGTGCTTGCAGCATGATCCAAAAAGCCCTGAAAAGAGAGTTTGAAGCATGGTTTTCCAGGACATGCTAGTTCATGTCTATTGTCTTTTTCAACTAGCTTTGTTTTTCCTGTTTTGCAGCAGGAGGGAAGGGGGAGCCCTTTTAGACAGGTGCTGGAAAGCATTTCATGACATGAGCACCCAGCAGAGTCTGCACCTTGCACTCAAAAGAGGTGTTTTGAGGTTGTTTTTATTTGTTTCAAGCTTCCATCCTTACAACATGCCATTATCTACCATTTCTGCTGGCTTGTCTAAAGTCCAATAGGTATTGTTGCATATCTGACTTGAACCTTTTTATGTAGAGTCAAGACAAGGGTTTGTTAAATCAAAACCTTCTTTGAACAAACACGTAATTATTCCCTGGGGCAAAGTATATATGATAAATGTTGGTCCAATGACCACTGTGGTAGTGCAAAAAGAGTTATAAAATGCCTACTTGCACTTTGTATCACATAAACATGTTACTGATGCCTCAAATAATTGAGCTATGTATCTTACAGTCTGTTCTAATTAATTTTGTATTTACAAGACTATTAGCTCTTGAATGGCATTTAACACTGCAAAACAGTGATTAAAATATGTAACAGGCTTAAAAGATTAATATCACAAAAGTACAGGCAGTTCACATAGCATGATAAATAACCTGCAGAAAAAATGATTTGCTAAGCATTGCAAATCAAATAATATTCCAGCTCCAGAAAAAATTAGTCCTATCTGTCAGGGCTGCTTTACAACAGTGGGTGATATCTAAACCTGCTGTTCTTATTTATTGTCTAGAGTAGAGTTCAGATAATTCATCAAATAATTTTAAATGCATAAATATTTTTGTGCCAGGACTAGCAGGGTAAGATCTTGGCACTATTGAAGGCAGTAAGACTGCTGTTAAGGATACAAGCCTGTGATAAGGCTGTCTTCATTTTATTCTCCCAGCATCATACAAAGCTGCAAGCTCCACGGTGTTAATGTATAAAAAAAATAAACAAACTCCTGTCACCAGTTTAAAGCCAGAGAAGGGACCAGCACCAGTTTACTCTCCAGGGTATGTTAAACTTCATAAAAAATAGTCTGCATTGTTTCAAAGAGCTTACAGGCAGCTGAGCCTCTAGTTACCATATGTTAATGGTGTAAGAGAACAGTTCCATTAAAATAAATGTGGAAATCTATGTTCTGACTTCGCAGCTTGTAGGGACTTGACTCTCTAGTGCATAAAACCTATGTGGCCAAATTCCTGCCTGTTTGAGCTAAGGAACCTAGGAAGAGGCACACCAGATGAAGGTATGTTGCCGCCTTTCTCTGATGTGCAGAATCTCCAAATCAGCTGCAGAATGATTGCTGTTGGAGATGACCTGGATTTTTGTTGAACGTTACTCTGAAAGATGGCACAGAGGATCATACTTTCATGTGGGAGGCTGCCTATGAAAGACCCTGGGGAAAAAGTAGTCAATTGCTCTACTGAGGAGTTTTCTTTCAAAAAACCCAGCCTCTCAATAGCTGGGCATTAAAAAATGAGAACAAGGGTCTATTTTAAGGTTACCTTTTCAGCTCTCAAACAGCTTATCTGTAGGGCAAGAAAAGAAACGTGGCTAGTTGTGTGTACAGCAAAACTCAAGAAACCTCACTGGGGGTAGCACCACTAAGCAACTAACTTGTTTCTCTTGCATTAAAAGGATGATTCTGAAAAAATACATATACAAGACCTACTTACTGCTCTTAATAGGGGTCTGTTTCATGAGTAACTCTTTCACCTTTTTTCTTTTACCCCAAACTTTTTGACTATACGGCCGACTCCAATGTGAAGCAGTAATGGGTGGGTGTGAGGAGACTGGTGGAAGCCAAAGCCATGGAGCTGGTTGTTTTTGTGTGCAGAGGTGCGATGGTTTTTGTAAGGGTTTGGTTGGGTTTTTTTTTCAGTGCAGCTAACATCTTACACTGCTTGCATCTAGGGGGCTTTTTGTTTGCACCAAAGGAATATGAAGATGCGATCATGACAACGTGTTCAGAATAAATACAGAAAAAATACTTCTGCCTCCTTGGAGACTCAGCTTTAAGTGGGCTATTAAAGGAAATGAGGCTGCTGGGATCTTGGAGTAAGACTCCAGCTGGCTCTCAGCAGCCAAGCGCGTGCGGCAGATGGTGGGGGCGTACAAGGTACCTTCCTGTCCCGCGCACACCGTGCGAGTCCCGGGAATGGCAGGGGTGCTGTTCCGCTGGGACAGAGCAGAAGGTTGAGCAAGTACTGCAGGAGTAGTACCAACCCTTATAATGGGTTGTTTTTAAAACATCTGCCTTGCATTAGAATCATGGAGCCCTAGTCATAAAGTAAACTGTATCATGCTGGGCTTGAACAATCAACCCGAGAAGTGGGCAATGGCTACAAGGAGCTTCAGCTGTATAAGATGAAGTCATTGCTTTACAAGCTTGGAAGTGTGAAGACACTAAGACAATAATGAAGACAGTAAGCTAAACATTCAAGCTTGTGTTACTTTCAATACAAAATCTTAGCTGTTTTAAAACCAGGGGTCAGAAGCTGACATTAGCCAAGACTTCATCCCAGATGCTCCTCTGAGGCACTCTGCTTGCCCTATAAACTGTAGGCAGAATGCCCCTGGTCCCTGTGGTGTGGCACCTACCTGAATAAGGTGACAACTGAATCCCACACTATAACCCCTCAGCTTCTGTGCCTGCACCAGTGACTGACAGCGTGACTACACAACGGCCACCCACGTACAGAGAGATGCTGCTCTGCACATATGGCAGAACACAGAAAAAAGACCAAATGGAATCTAGAAAAAAAAATTATTTTTTGGAATAGGATGGGGGATGCAAACAGCAAGTAAATCTGTAGTGCAGAAAAGATGATTGCAGCTGGTTAAGACAAAACCACCAAGTTTTCATTCTATTCCAAGTTTATTCTGTTGCAGAGGCATCTGCCACGTATGGTCAAAATACCAGATTTTTCTTCTCTCATAGTACAAAGAAAGAATAGAAGAGAGGAGAATGATGAACATCAACTCTTGGCAGCTAGCAAGCGATGACATAAAAAGCACTTACGGCAATATCTAAGTATAGTTATTTTTAATTTCTTTAAAAGAAAATCCTGCTCAGAACAGGAGTAAGTTGTTGGCAGGAGCTATATTACATTAATTTGTCTATAAAGGTAATGTTTGTAAAGCAGTGTACGGACCACAAGTTGAGTATTTGGATGAAGAACTATAGCTGTTTGTGGTCTTTGTTAGTAAGTTCAGCCTAATGGAGCCTTAGGAATATAAAGAGCTGTATGACCTATTGCTGGGCTTACTTCATTCTTTAGATCTAGAGGAAGAAAATAGAAAGTAAGATATCAAGAGTAAAGCCCCTTAATATTCAAAACTTAATTGGATTTAGGACCTGTTCAGCTGGGAGACTTGACAAGGTAATTCCTATTTCTCTTACGCCCTCCTACCACTGTTCATTTCTGCTGTATTAACAGGACAGTTGAAACATACAAAATATCTGGCATTTTTTCCTGTTGCCGTTAAAATAGGTTGGTGTTAAAAACCTCTCTCTTTTGGGGGGTGGGGAGTGCCAGCTGAGGTAAAGGACATGTCTAAGCTGGACAGTGAGAAGGTTTTTCTTAAAGCTCTCCTAGCGTAACCCAGTAACTTTCTGTTTGGGTGTACTCTGATCCCTGGGATGATTTTGGGCACGACTCCAGTCGTTCTTAGTTGTATCTGATGCCAATTAAACGGCTTCAGAAAAGGTGCCCTGTGACTTGCACCGCAGGAAAGTGAGGCCAACCAGGTCCCCGTGCAGCTAGCGTCATCCCCGTGCACAGCGCCTGGGGCCCGTCGCACGGCGGCCGCGTGTGACACGGCGGCCGCGTGTGACACGGCGGCCGCCCGCTCTGCGGGTCGCAGGGTACCACCACCGCCGGCTGCAGGTGAGCTCGGAACCCGGAGCTGTGCGTGGGGAAGGGGGGTGGCGGCCCCGCACTGAGGGCAGCTCTCTGTGAGGCCGGCTCTGGGGTGCGCGCCCGTACCTCGCAGCGTTCACTGTCCGCGCGTACAGCTCGGGCAGGACAGCCTCGGGTTACGGCGCATCACCGGCGGCTCGTTTTGCGTGGGACAGAGGAATGTGGAGACTTGGAAATGGCAGGAGATTCTGCTTTTTGCTTCTGTCTCATCTAAGAACTATGCGAGCAGCTCGGCAGCAGCGCTGTAATGCCTGTCGGTGACAAGTTAAGGCTTGAAAACAATAGGCTCTCGGGGCCCTGCACGCCAGCCTCCGAGGGGAGCCTGCCCTGCGCAGGGGCTTGCTGCCCTGCTCCGGGGGTGGCAGCCAAACGACCCCAACCAACCCCGAAGAACTTTGCAGCCCCTGGGTAGGTAAAGCACAGTGCCTCAGGTTCGCGCCAACACCTCTGATGTAACCGGCTGTCACGACACGGCCCAGCGCAACTGACCAGGTCGGCTCTCCCCTTCCCCGGGGCAGAGCGGGGCCGGGCCGTACCGCTCCCGCGGGGCGCCTCTGCCCGAGCAGCCCCGAGGAGCCGCTCACCCCGCGCACCGCCGGCGGGGCGCGCGGCAGCCGGAGCCCTCCCGCCCGGCGCTCGCTCGCCGGCCGCGAGACGGCGAGGCTCTCCCCTCGGCGCCGGCCCGGGCCGCCCTGCCCGGGCGCCGCCGCGGGGCGGGGACCCCCTTCCTTCCCGCAGGGGCCCCCCGCCCCGTCGCTCGCGGGGCGAGGCGGCACCGGTCCGTGAGTCGGCAGCCCCCCTTACCTGCGGGTGAGACCAGCTCGCCTTCGCTGAGCTCCCCGGAGTCCGAGTCCATGCTGCAGGTACCGGCGAGGGACCGAGGGACGACCCGGGGCGCGCAGCTGGCCGCCGCTGGCAGGAGTGTCGGGAGCCGGGAGCTAACGGCGAGCAGAGCCCGCTGCCTCCTCCTCTGCTCCCAGCCCGGGCGCTGGGTCCGCGCCACCACATGCAGCCACCTCGCTTAGTGCCATTGGCTGCAAAGGAGGAGCGGAGACGGGCGGGCTCCGGCGAGGGGAGGAGGGAGCGGGGGCGCGGCGGAGGAACGGGTTTCTTCCCCGAGCCTGTTACACAAGTTCGTCTCGCAGCCGGCTGCATCTCCCCGGCTTGGCCGCGGCCTCCGACGGGATGCGGCTGCGGGGAAAGGGGTCCGCGGGGCTGCCGGGCGGCGGCTGGGGTGGCTGCCGGGACCCGCGGCCGGCGTGTGGCCTTCCCGCTCCGCGAAGGGCTCCTCAGGCACAACTTCAGAGCGCAAAGCGGGCCGGCCGATAGAACGGTCCTTTACGCTGGCTGCCATCGTGTCTCCCCTTGACTTCGCCTTTTCCTTCTCTTGCTGGCACCTTCCCGACCTTCAGCTGTCACCTTGTCTCTGCCCATTAAGAGAGAGCTAGTGACCCACCTCCTCAGAGACCTGCCATCAGAATAACGGGAGCTGGCAGGGAAGTGTCAGTCCTGGCTGGTTATTAGCGCCCAGAAGAATATCTAAGCAGTGAATTTTCCCACTGCTTCTTTGTACGTTATTCAAAGGCTTAGGGGGACAGTGTAGGGCTTGGGAAATGAAGAACACGTTAGACTGAGTCTGAAAACTTTATCGCTTCAGTGCTGCAGGCTTTCCCCTGTGTCCCTAGGCTACTAGAGTCCTGAGCCGTCCCTTCAGATGGTTGAGGCCATTGGCTTAGCTCTTGATGAGGTTAGGTAGTTCTGTCTTTCTCTTTGCTAAAGATCATTTAAATTCAAGTGCAAAAATCCCAGGAAAGTAGTAGCAAATATATTTTTCTTCCTGGGAGTCAAGTGTAATCATAAACCAGACCTCATAGGTCTATTTGATCCATAGGTGCATCGCATCCTGAAGGCAAGTCAGTGCCTGGAACACTTCCCTGCGTGTTACAGCAGTTTCTGGCAGATGGCTATGCCTGTAGCTGTATACCACAGGCACTGCTGTCTTTGCTTGGTAACTCTCCAAAAGCTATGCAGAGCCTCATGTTCCTGGAGAAAGCAGTGCCTGGACACTGCTTTGAAGCTGCATAGATGAGATTACCTGTTGTCATCAGATTATGCCAAACACTTTGACAAATGCAAAAACTTTCTCAATGCATGCAGTGATATTTAAATATACAGCCATAAAAGGATTCTCCCTAAATTCATAGGGCCCTGTTAAGTTCTTTCTAGTAGTGGTTTATCCTGTGCAATGCTTGAGTCTAAGAACTAGAGCAATAAAAACAAGGCCAGAGTTTTCCTTATCATAGAATGGCGTGGGTTGGAAGGGACCCCAAGGATCATAAAGCTCCAACCCCCCTGCCACAGGCAGGGCCACCAACCTCAGGCCTGGATCTACACAAGGTTGCCCAGGGCCCCATCCAACCTGGCCTTGAACACTTCCAGGGATGGGGCATCCGCTACGTCTCTGGACAAGGGTGCATCAGTTTATGTTGCAGGGTGAATCCTAGCATGTTTCTTAGCCTTCAAATCACTTTGAACCTAAAGAGAAAACACCTCAAGCTTTCTGGCCCTGGGACTGTACACATTGGTGTGTTGAATTTGGGCAAAACGTTCTTCAGCATCTGGAGTAATAAGTTAGGTGTTAAGCAATTTTCCATGTTGCTGTCATGCCCTGAGCCTGTACTGTTAAGGCACTTGGGTTTTATTCCATGGAAAAAAAAAGGACTTTTGTTTGTAATTATTTTAAATAAATTTAAAATTATATTCCAAATATTACTGATTATAACCCCATAAATTAGTACCATATAAAGAAAAAAATGTAAAAGCGAGTTATTCTGTGATTCTATTGTGAAGACCCAATGTCAAATCTGAATGCATAGACACACATCACACAGACTACCAGAACTGTAGAATGGTTTGGGTTGGAAGTGACCTCAAAGCCCATCTAGTTCCACACCCTCCACTAGCTTATGTTGCACAAAGCCCCATCCAACCTGGCCTTGAACAGTGCCAGGGAGGGGGCAGCCACAGCTTCTCTTATATCTAAAAGTCTCACCACCTCCACAGTGAAGAATTATTTCCTTATATCTAATCTAAATCTACCCTCTTTCTGTTTAAAATTATTGCTGCTTGTCCTGTTGTTACTCGCTCTTGTACACAGGCCTTCTCCAGCTTTCCTGTAGGTCCCTAGATGATGTGGTGAATCTATAAGCATGATATAAACTACAGAAAAATGCCAAGATTAAGTAATGATATATAATCCCTGATATTATACCAAGAACAGAATCTGAGGGCTGGACAGAGTTTAGTCTTTCTGTGCTTTTGTTTTGCTTTGGGTTCTGTTTTGGTTTTGTTTTCTTTCTTTGCTTTTTACACAAATGGAGCCTTAAAAACCTCCCCAATGACAGCATAGCAGTTTAAGTCTGATAGGAAGACTAAGCCTATATTTAAGTGCAACTAACTTTCTGGACTGTCTTTAATCTCTTGAAACTCTAATGGTAATTTCTTACCTGGACAAATTCTGACTTTGTAATGACGCTCATGATAACTAGGTTAGCAAACAACAGGGTTGTGGGTTGGTTTGTTTGGGGTGGTTTCTTTTTGCAAGGTCGTGTGTGTTTGTGGTGAACCCTTCCTGCTGCACCAGCTGCAAAGGGGGCTGCCTGGTAGGGTGTATTCTAGGTCACATAATGAGCACATGCAATGCATGTGTGTGCTTCCAAGGCATCTAGGCACTGGCCTTACCCAATTTTCTGTGTGGGCTTTTTTTTTCTTCTCTGAGTGCATAACCTACGCTACAATTGCAATTAAATGTGAAACTTTGAATAGTCACACATCTCTACCACTGATGGCAGTTAATTGGTAAAGGGCAGAGTGTTTTTCATGATCCTCTGAAAGGCAAAAAACTTGTTGTGAAATAGTTAAAAATGGAAACTGAATCCCACTTCAATTCTTGTCAGGTTTTTTTTATTCTTCTATAACCAGGCTAATGTTATGATGGAAACAGTGTAACTTAATCAATAGTGTATTGCATCAGACTTTTGATACATACATTAGATGTGCTCCTTACTATGCTGTCATTACTTTCTATTCCACAGTAAGTGCTGTTTCAAAATTACTTTCCTTCTTTACTACTGTTAACTGTAAAGCAGTTATTAAAGTTTTCAGCTGTGACAGAATGAGCATATTGTTTCATTTCAAAACATATGGTTAGAATCCACTTTCTTTCTCCTTGATGTTCTCTGCCCAGCAGAGTCCAGCACTTGGTCTAACATGTGACCTGGAAAATTCCATATGCTTAGATCTCTGAAATTCAGTTTCCGCTCATTACAACGCTGGCAGAGAGAAAACCACAAAAGGTTTATTAACAGCAGTACATGAGCTAGCTAGAGAGATACATATTCAGTGAAACTTCACATGAAGAAAGTTGACATTTCCCAAATTCTTTTGCATTTAGTACAAATAGTGCAATTCCATATCCATTGTATAAGCTTGAGCTCCATGACTGTTCCCTTTATTACTAGGGCAGACCTAAAGCTTGTTGGGATATTTTTTTTTTCCTTGAGGCTCAGTTAATATATTTGTCTGCAAATCCCTGCACCTATGATTTAACAGAGGCTGGGTTAGTAACTGCCCCATATGCTGTGTGCATTCCCAGTTATATGATGCTGTCTGCACTGGCTGCATTGCTGTATGGCTCCTCCATTCACATTTCAGCTGTGTCTGGTCTTGATCTTCGTTCCATATGGAACTTAACTGAAATCCTTCCCTGCCTCCTCATTATATCTAAGAGCTGGAGATCTGCCTGTGAGAGCTTATAGGATTCATGCTCTTTCACTGTTCTATCTGCAAATCATTCACACAAATACAATTTTATCATATTCTAAGTACTGAAGTAGGCCAGCTACCATAACATCTATGTCTAATATATTTATCCTTACAGGAAAAATGTGAAATAATGGATAGTAGTAATTCTGACTTTCAAGGAGAGGGAAATGAGGTACTGAGAAGCTGTGATTTAAAGATAAATACGAAGCACAGACTTTCACCTGTACCTCTTGAGCTATACCTGAGCTGGTAGGTTAGCCATTTCTGCTAAATAAAAACTTGGCAAGCTGCCTCTGTGCTTTGCTACTCCTCCAGCTTTCCTCCTTGAAACTGAGCTTTAAAGCTTATCCCAGAAATCAGTGGTTTTGTGGCTGCTGTTGTTGGTTTGGTGGTGTGTTTTTGGGTTTTTTTTTCCCCCCTTATTAAATCTAGCAGAACCCCCTCTGCACTACCAATTTGTGTCTGACTTGTCTGGTTTAGACTCTGAAGAGACATGGGTAGGATTACATCTTTTTATTCTAAATGTAAAAGTATGTGATTAAATTTTTAACAGTATTTAAATAAATTCTATCCTAGGATATATTGTTCCCAATTTTGTTGCCTAATATTTGGCTTCACAGTTTATGATATCTTTCATGTCTAAGTGCCATTGCTATTGAATGTATTAAATGGAGAAACACCTCCTGTAGGTTGATATACTAATGAAATGTACTGTAGCAGACTTTAGATTATTCTTTTTTTTCCAATTTCTTCATGGTGTCAGTTTTTGTCATCAGCTACATATACACCATGTGCACCATTATTGGCAAAGTGTAAATAACTACCATCATCAAGGATTGGTAGATCCTCTGTCAACAACTTCATTGTGTCAGGAACTTGGATACTTACTGATGTATGGAACCTAGTCAGCAGGCGTACACATTTTTGTATACAGTTTAAATATGTTTTAATTGTAATAATCTATTGTATAATCTGAATTTTTAAAGGAGTAGTAGTTAGATTGGGAGGCAAGCTTGCTAACATCTGTGCTTACAGACATAGGAAAACAGCACAGCCAGAATAATATAGGTCTGTGGTTTTTTTGGTCTTTGTGGGGATTTTTTGTTGTTGCATAGTGTTTCCCCTCCTCTCTCTGTGCAGTAACTTAACCCTTTTAGCTTTTAGAATCAAGCCTCCCATGAGAACTGAACGGCATAGATGTTCCTGCCTGGTTTTTGGCCATGGGGATGATGTTACTTTTCCATTTACTTAAAGTAGAGTTTTGCTCATATAACAAAATTTTCTGTATTAAACTAATTTGAATTGTCTGGGATTTAATAGTTCTGTATTGCTTTTAGTCATAATTGTTTTTATTTTTTTTAAAAATACTGTGCCGTTCTTTTTAGAATGATGATTGATCCTGTGCTTAGAAGGATGCCCATCTCTCAAATCATGTATATAATTTGCTGTAGATTGGCAAACTCTTGCATTCAGAACTTTGCATTCTAAGTAAGTAAAGAAATAAAAGCTGCTCTTCCAGATTGAAACTGTACCTGTTAGTTCTGTTGGTGGAAAAATTCTTTTGAGGAAATTCTGTGTGGAAATTTTATTGGTTAGGCCATGACCCTCTCTTGTTTTTATGAGCAGGGAGTTCAATATTATTATTTTAAAGCCCTAATAATTAGATAGTTATTATACTTTCAAATTTAAACTTTGTTATGGGTGGTATACAAATAATATTAAAAGATAAGTTTGATTATCCAAAACACAAACTTTGTTTCTGTTTCTCTGTTCTGCAGTCAGGAAAACCAACTCTAAAGAATTTTTCTCAAGGGAACCACTGTAAAATACAGGATAAAGTAGGGGATTGTCTTTTGTTTTGTCCCCATTTTGATGCTGTCTAGAAAAAGCTAGGGGACAAAAACATTTTTTGACAGAAAACAGTCAAAGCCATTTTCCTGTTTGCCACTGTCAGTGGAATTGTTTTTCAATTCTTGTGGTCACTGAAGTTATTTTAAAATGCCACGTTCCTTACTTTCTCTGTGTCATTGAGTTATACTCTTCATTATGAGTTGATTATCTGGTGGCTGCATTTAAGCATTGGAACGTCTAAGATACGAGTAAAATTTGGTGAAACCAAGAGCAGAGGATGCTTGTTGCTGAGCTCTGGTTCAGCAAGCTTTGAAGCAGTTTTCTGCTTCTAGTCTGGAAGATGGGTCACTCTTGTTTTCATCCCTGGTTTCAAACTATGTGTAGGAGGAGGATTCCACAACTTCATGCCACTCTCAGAAAGCAGAGAAAATTCTGTTGCTAGGATACTATGGAGGCCCTATACTGTACTGTACTGCCTTTCCAGAATGTTTTATAATTGGTGTCAGTTATTTCATTAATGTTTCTAATCCTGCTCTTTATGTGAACATTCACATTTTTCCTGTGGTCACAATGTTTTTTACACACTTGTGTATACTAGAAAATAGGTTCTGTGGTTATTTCTCCATTGCTTTCTTCTATTTTTCAATGCACAAAAACCAACCCACCAAACATTTCAGACTGTCGTGCTTTGAAGACTAATATTTATTGGCATCATAATGTTGCCTAAACATCCTGAATTATTAGGATATTGTAGATAATGCTTTCCCACAAAAGGCAAGTGCTGGGATCCACAGAGCTGCACATCTTATGCAGAAACTTAACATTATTCAGGTTGGTTATTATCAGAAGAAATCTTGAAGCGTATGGAGTTGTGCAGTTGACTGGGACTGGTTACTCCTTTATGGTGGGTGCTGTGCCTCCCATTTTACAACAGTAAGATGTAGCTGCACACTGGAAAGGCGTCTGAAGCAATGCTGTGGATTTCAGTCCAGGAGGGATATACCTGTGGCTGAAATAGAGGTTCAACAGCTGAGATCAGTCTTCATATAGAGGTCCTGCTGAAAAGCGTGGGATGCTTTGAACCAAAGGGTGTCATCATCTCTGAGAGGTACTCATAAAGACAGAAAACATTTGGTTTTTTGTGGAGCAGTTCACTAACATCCACAGACCTTGCTCAAATGGCAGAAAGTTAATATACTTGTTTGTGGTTTATGTAGAGCTTGATGTGATTTTTAGAACAGTATGGAAACATTATATCCATCTGACAGTGCGTGGGCATTACTTCATGACCATTTCTGAGAGCATGGGAAAAGGCATTCTGCTACCCACCTATTTATAAATAACTAAATGTCATCAACCCAGACATAAAATTGCATTTTATGGGTAGTCTTAGGAATATGCAACATAGGCAATTAGATTATACTTAGTCCAACAACTGTCCCAGTAAAGAGAATGAAATTATTTAGAAACTTGCTGTCCAGAACACTTCAGGTGAATTATCTCTTGCACACACTGAGGGATTCTGAGTATCTGTAAATACAATATATGAATGACTTGAATTCAACTTGGACAACGTGAATTCATCTATAGATAGGTTGATCTAGAGCCTTTACTTTTGTATGACTAAACTCTTGGATTGTAGATCTTGGGTACTCTTTGCAGCTAAAGTAGCTGGAAAGGTGAAATAAAGGTCCTTTCAAATACTGGTAGAATTTTGAAGGAAATCGACAGTATAAAGGATGCTGATAACTTTATGTAGTCCTTCAGTGAGTTCTACAGCCTATGTGCAACCACTAAGGGAAACCTATCCCAGTACAAGATGTGGCATTTTTTCATTAAAGCCCCTCCTGCAATCCTCAGCTGGCTGTCTTTAGGCAGGATTCTGTGTTTTACTGGTGACTTTTTTTTTTTTTCCCCAAAAAAAGAAGAATTTGGGTAAAAATTAAGGGGAGACCTAATTGGTGTTTACAATTATCTTAAGCATGGGATGCAGGGGGAAATGGCCAGCCCCTTTTCAGTGGTTAGTGGAGACAGGACAAGGGGCAATGGCTGTAAGTTGGAGCACAGGAAGTTCCACACCAACATGGGGAGGAACTTTTCCCCAGTGAGGGTGAGGGAGCCCTGGGACAGGCTGCCCAGGGGGTGTGGAGTCTCCTTCTCTGGAGAGATTCCAGCCCCATCTGACCTGTGCAGTATGAGCTGGGGAGCTGCTTTGGCAGGGGGGTTGGACCCCATGACCTCTCGAGGTCCCTTCCAACCCTTACAATTCTGTGTGATTCTGTAAAAGTTTGATAAGAATCTTACTAGTTCCATCCTCCCCCTTCCCTCCCACCCCACCCTTCAGAAAAAAACACTGTAGGTAAACATTTCGTTGAGCATTCAAAATGGTTCTGTCATCACCCATGTTCTGCAGGAGTGAGGAGGAAGATACTGCCTTGTTGAGAAGGTTTTTAAGGTTTGGGACTGGGGAAAAGCACTGGAATAGGCTGCCTGGGGCGGTGGTGGAGTCTCCTTCTCTGGAGATATTCAAGACCCATCTGGGCACTGACCTGTGAAGTATGAGCTGGGGAGCTGCTTTGGCAGGGGGGTTGGACCTGATGAGCTCTCAAGGTCCCTTCCAACCCCTACAACTCTGTGATTCTGTGAAAAAGAACACAAGCAAGTTGCATTCATAGCTTGCTTTGTAGTACTTTCCTAATGGATTTAGAGAAACACAAGTTCACAGTCCTCATTTGCTTGATTGAAAATGAAGCCTTGAACCTACCTATTTATCTTACATCTTATGAAGTGTGTATGAGTTGCTGTGTTTCATTGCATGTATATACAGTTATTCAAAGTGAATAGTTCCAGCAAGAGTGGTTCAAGCTGGGCTACGGATGTAAATCAGCTGTTATCTTGATAAATAGGACCAAGACTGTCTTCCTTTGACATTGCTGAGGTCAGCACTCTAGTAGGATGTGTCTGTCTAATGATGTCTACTCAACAATTTTATGTAAATTCTACTTATTTCCAGCATATACAGCAGAAGGGTAATGTTGAGAAGTGAAAAAATGTAGCACATAAAGCATAATGAAGGGCTAAGAAGGAAAAAAAGGCATTGTGTGATTTGGAGAAAACTGATTTTTTTTGGGTGAAAAATGCTTAATGCCTTAATACTGGTATGTGGATAGAAATACCTGTGGCTGGCAAGTCAGCAGGTGTTCTGTCCTTGAAGGTATAGCCTTGAGAATTACAAGGAAAAATGTTAGAAGGTAGAACAGGAGCATGGTATTAATATGTCTTTGTTTTCAGCTTTGTTAAGAAAACAAGCTCGCTCTCTCTCTCCCCCTGTCCTTGCCTTGAATAACTTTTGATACAACTATCCAATTTCAGGAAGTCAGAAGAGGAAAGCAAGCCTCAAAAATCATTCAGTTTCTATAAACTCTGAAAATCTGGTCTCCCTCCTTCACTCAGCAACAGAGCTGGTGTCCCTGCTAACGGAAAGGCAGGGAAAACTCATCTGTTGTCTGTTTGGCAGCAATTGGCTGGACAGTTGTCCTGCATTACTCAGATTTAGTTAATGTATCACATGCTGTCACCTTGTTAGTAGGTATTTTGGAAGGTAAATTGTGAATTAGTGGCACAGAAAGTAAATAGGAATGACTTAAGTGCTGAAGGATCCACATCTGCTGGAAAGAAGGCATGTTAATGTCTCTGTCTGTGGAACAGCATATCTGAAAGTGGAATTGCAGTTGTACTAGTGCAGAAAATCATTGTTGTGACTCACCAAGAGCCATCTAATTTTTATTCTGACCAGGGGGCATTTGGTGAGGAAAAAAACACCCCAACAAACTACTAGAAGAAATCCATAAAGATGAAAATGGACATAAAATAGGTAATATACTTCAATCATTAACCTGGAGTGCCAGGCAGATCAAAAGAATACAAAATGCAAACAATCTATAAATCATGGTGAGTTTGACTGAGGAAAATGTCTGATTATTGGTGGATTTGTTGGGTTTTTTGGTTGGTTTATATTAGAAAATCAAGTTATAAATTGGTACAAGACATCTGTGCTCCTCAACTCTGTAGAGATGGGTTTGTTGTCAGCTGGTATATGAAATTAATGAAAGAAGGAACTGTCTGTTGGGTCGCATCACGTCATCATCAAAGTCAGTGGTGGTGAAGCAATAGAAAAGGTCTGAAAACAAGGCTTGCTTGGGATTTGCTTAATATGAAGGCTATCTTGAGTTTTGGTTTAACCCACCAGGCAGCCATTTGCTCACTGCTCCCCTTCCCCCATCCATCCTGGCCCTGGGTGGGGGAGAGAATCAGAAAAATACCCAAGAGATAAACTTATGAGTTGAGATAAAGACAGTTTAATATGATAAAAGGCAAATAATACCACCAAAAAGAATATACAAAACAAGTGATGCACAGCACAATTGCTCACCACCTGCATACCACTGATGACCATCTTGTTTGACCCAGGATCCAAATCCCCAGGCAGCTTCCTTCAGGTTATATACTGAGCATGATGTCATATAGTATGGAGTATCCCTCTGGCCAGTTTGGGTCAGCTGTTCTGGCTGTTCCCCCTCCCAGTTTCTTGTGCACCACCAGCCTCCTTGCTGGTGGGGCAGTATGAAAAGTCCTTGACTTAGTTGTTGCTAGGCAATGCTTACACTGAAGCATCAGTGTGTTGTCAGCCTTATTCGCATCTTAATCCAAGGCACAGCACTATACCAACTGCTAGGAAGAAAATTAACTCTATCCCAGCTGAAACCAGGACAATTGTGAAACCCTCAGAAACACTGAACTTTCTTGCAACTCCTTTCTTTGCAGTTATCAGCAGCACATGGCTTACAAATACAGGAGGAGCTAGCAGATTGAGTTGCCTGCATGTGGAATTTACTGGACTATGCTCTATGGTGGCTTTTGTGCAATGGTGTAGCTGGGCAGTACCCTGAGTCAGTCTCAACTGACCTGTGTGTGTCCTTGGCACAGTACATCCTAGGGAATGGTATTTGCTTAAAACTCAATGAATCCTCACAGCTTCAGTAGGTGAATCTGCTCTTGGGAGGCAGAAATTAGAGTAGGACAAGTATTCTAAGGCTCGTATTTCCTTTAGTAAGTAGAAGAATAACATTAGCTGTATTCATCATGTACTTGGACAGAGAGATCTTGATGGCTGAGTCTTGCTTGGGGAATTGTCTTCTAGTGTGGGATGGGGAAAGAAGAGAAATGTTTGTTTCTCTACTGCTGCAAGTGTGTGTGTGAGGGAAGTGAAGAGATCATGATTACTGTTTCTGCTACTTCAAGAAAAAGAAAATTGTGATGTGCTTCCTGAAGGGATGGAAAAATACCCTGGATATCTGGTTTTCATCACTGCTCCAAGCCCAAGATGGAGAGTAGGGAGTGGGGCTTCAGAACAGAGCTGCAGTGGGGAAACTTAAATGCTTAAAGTCTCACATTGCTTTCACTGCACAGTGGACTCACTTTACTATTCCACTGCTTTATTTGTGAAAGTTGTACAAGGAAAAGGATCTGGAAAAAACCCAAATTACAAAATGCATAACAGAAATGCTGCATTTAACTACCAGTCTGCACAGATTGTAATAAGAAAACTACTTAGGTTCACATGATAACTCAGGTTGAAGGCATCTCAGGATATTAACTAATCAAACTTCCTGCTCAAAGCAGAACTATGCCAAAGGTTTGCCTTTTTTAAGGACAATGGATATAACAATTGTCAGTGGGGCATGTTCTCTCTTGATTTGTTAAGCACCTGTAAAATAAATAAATAATAATTTTAAAAAAAAAAACTAGACCAGAAGTTGTAGGCAGAGGGGAGAATCAGATCCATTTTCTGCAAGGCAATTTAGTCAAAGATGACAACCCAGCCATTACTATAACAACTGTTTCTACCAGGCATCTTGTCAGATTAAAATTACAGTGTCTAGTGGATTTGGAAAAGAATGCCAAGTAAAGGTGCAGACACAGCAGGGGCTGAACATTGCTTGTTTTCAGGCAATCAGGTGGAAGTGGAGGCTCAGCATCATACAGGAAGCACTGAGCATCCCAAAGGGAACTAAGTGCTGATGTGAAGGATGCTAGTGTTGGATGGTTTGATCAGCAGCATGTGGAGGAAACCCTGAAGAGGGGACAGCACTATGTGTTTCAGAATGTGAGAACCCAAGCCCTCTATGTCTGTGCAAGGCTAAGAAGCCCAGTTCATTTCTAAGAACCAAAGTAAACGAACAGTTTTCCTAATACTATCATTAGGTGGGTTATATAACAACACTTTCAGCTCTTTGTCAACAGTTATGAGGAGCAAGCTGAGTCACTGCAGAGATTCATTATGGATATCACAAGCCTAAGGGCAGATCAACTGCTGCAGCAGGTGCTATGATGAAAGAATTTGAAAAATTATAGAAAGCCATCCCAAAGTCTACAAACAGAAATGCTCCAGGAGACCATCAGGGCACTAAAGCAAGCATGTTGTTACCTCATTTTGCTATCTAATGTAAGGTTCTCACCGTATCTCATTTTAAAGACAATAAACCATAGCTGTACCCCATAATTAACAGGAAATCATGCTATGATTTTTGCCATGTGCTTAAACAGAATGTTTAGAGCTTTCTTAGTCAGCCAGGTACCGTTAAGGTCTAACAGTGCACTAAGAATTTCAAAAGAAGGTTCTAACTAGTTAGCTGAAGTCATTCTGGAGACAAAAATATCTTCTCTGGGGTAAAACTGGGCCTGGTCAATCATGTTTTTACTGAAGGACAGAATTCTTTGTTCTGTTGAGTTTAGGACTTTAAGACTTCTAATGAGCAGTATTTAACACTGAAGGAGGCATGGAGCCCGTGGTGTTGCTCGTACCTCCTCATAGCATCATAAAATAGAAATTAGGACTGATTCAAATATTCACAGTTGAGGCACCATTGCAATCAAAATTTGGTGTGAATTACTGGAACTGTAGGGAAAGGTGATCCCTAGTTAACTGATTACATAACTTTAAAAAGTATTTCCAAGTTAAGGATAGATTTAAGCAATAGAAAATAAGTACAAAGATGTATACAACTAGCACTACAGAGCACAGAGTATCTCACTGAACACTACCCCAACATACTTTGGGCTAGCAGGTTCACTTTCAGAGGTGGACTTTGGTTTAAAGTGAGGGGCTCTTGATATTGACAAATATTATATGAAAAGGCAACCTCACACAGTATTGGGCAAAGCATATGTGGGCTGGATTTAAGCGGTCCATTTGTTGTGTTCCTCTCACATGCTATGATAAAATGAATCCTGAAATACCTTGTGTAGTGACTCATCTGATATTAAGATGTGTCAGTGTTCATAAACAATGCTGTTCATCTTCTGTGTGTATGTGCATGTGTAAGAGGTGTAGGCGGAAGCTGAAGTTCTGGTTGTGATGACTCAGCCTTTATTCAATGTTTCTCTCATTTTTGATTTATGAAGAAATTCTTTTCTTTCCTGTGTGCTCTAGGTGAAGTTCCAGGGTTCAGTGAGGAATGTAATATGTTGTTTTCCTGGAACAATCCTGAGATTTTTGTCTTGGATATTTAACTGTTTAAAAAAATCAGCCTCCTGTCTTAGGCAGTGATCTGTGGTTTTTGCCCTCATCTTTTCACTCGCTTGGTAATCTGCTCAAGCTCATGGGGAGGTTTTACTGACCCCCTTCTCTGTCAGATTTCACATGCTATTGCTAAAGTGCATTTGTAGGTAGTGCTCATTAAGAGAAATAGGCTTTTTATAAATTTCAT
Organism: Laterallus jamaicensis coturniculus; assembly: GCA_022605575.1. NCBI lineage: Eukaryota > Metazoa > Chordata > Aves > Gruiformes > Rallidae > Laterallus > Laterallus jamaicensis. Next base: position 15,643,747 of record JAKCOX010000018.1, read on the forward strand.
ATTCTGAAAGTAAATATTCTCAGTTTATCTTGCTAGACTCTCTGATAAGACAGTGATGGATTAGGATGCAATGCAGAAAGTTTATGTAAAAATTATAGGGGGAAAAACCCAAGTGGTTTTGACAGCGTTTAGGTCTTGATTGGTAAGTAGATGAAATAGTCTATTTAACTTTCCAGCACGTTTGGTGGCGGTGGGTTTTTTTTTCTTGTTAGGATTTGTATAATTATAAAAGTTAGATTTTGTAGCTTGTATAATCTCTAAACTGACGAAATATCCTAGAGTTAAGTAAAAAAAAAAGGTGATTTGTCTTGTATTAGGACTAAGTTTGGAGAGAGTTCTCATTTAAATCTTGTATTCGTGACTTGGAAGTTGCATACACTAAGTGTAGCCAGCAGATGGGGGGCTGTACTAACTGCTTGAATTGTGCTTGTCTGGCTGTCCAAGGCAGGTGCATTACAAACAGCCTGAAAGCTGTTGGCAAATTTGATGCTTCCTATTTCTTACAAAGTAAGAACCTATGTTTTAACAGCTGCAGCCTATTATAGTTATTTGAACTATCTTTTCTTCACAAACAAAGATGTATAGATCAATTTGTGACTTTCAAGTCTTTATGGATGGTGATGAATCCAGGTGACCATTGCAAAGCCTGGATGTTTGTGCCCAGGCACACAGAGGTGTGTGTGGGAGTGGAGGGAGGATGACTGCATTTCTTTTTCATATCATGAAAACTCAAAGGTCTATGATAGAAATTCACCTGTCAGCTTTCCTGACCTGCAATGGAATGAGGGTTTTCTGTTTCCTTTTTTTGGGAGATATTGACCAGTGTAATTCACCATACTAGATGAGGCTTCTTTATATAGCATATCAGGATATGGCTTGGTAAGAGAGCTAAGTTGACCTCATGTCACTTGAGAAGGTGTAACAATGGACATGATGCTTGTTGATATGGTAATCCCTTCTTTTAAGGCATGCTCAGCCTGGGACTTTCTCTTAGATCTTGACTTTGTTACCTGCTTACTGCTTGAATATCTAAAGCAATTCAGTAGAAAAATCTGTGCCAGCCTAAGCAGTGACAAAAGCAGAGGGGGAAGAGGCAGTTTTGCCAAGTGGTGTTGGTATGTGAATTGGCCAAGGCTGCCATTTTCTTTGCTAGTTTCCACTTTGTTCTGAGCCCTTGTAATTCAGGGAACAGGGACAGCAGAAATAGAGGCAAGCTACATGTGACCCCCCCAAGTTTTTCCCTTTTATCCTCCACAATGGGTCTGCTAGACCATCTCCCTCTGTTTCTTTTCAGCTGGTCAGCCAACCCAGCATGACTTTTCCCTGGCTGCTTACCATCTGCTTGTAGACTCTTTTCTTTTGTTCCTCTCTAGCTCACCCCTGTGAGGCACTGAGAGTCTGCAGTGACATGCTAGGCATGCATATTTCCTACTTAGGGTTAGGAAAAATGATAGCTTGGAGTCAGTTAAGAGAGTTAGCATCTAGAGACAAGGTATCATGACTTGTAAAAAGGACACACCAGTAATGGCAATGCAGTTTGAGCCATGTTTTTCATAGTCTTGTAATGGTGTCCTAATGAATATTTATCATTATTTGTGAGACCCTATTTTCAGCAGTTGTGTATTATAGTAACAGCTGACAAAATGTTCATTTTGGTTTGTAATGAAATTGTCTCTGTTTTAGCTGTTTATTATGATGGGGATGTCACTCCCATACCATTGTGTCTGCCATTGTAACACAGCTGGATTGTTGGTAGCTTAACAGCATATCTGATTACAGTTTGTTTCTCATCTCGAGGAGGGTTTCTGAGTGGAAATGTTAACACCTCACACTGCATGTTTATCTTGTAACAGAGGTTAAAGTCCCTTCAGGTTTGATAGATTTCTATTTATTTATTTATAGTATATGAGTACTCTCTTCCAAAACTTTCCAAGCTTTTGCTGTTAGTAACAGCCACTAAAATAAGATTTCAGTAATAAGAAATACAAAAGACCTTTCACTGATTACATAATTTTCACTGAATTCGACTTTAAATCAGTTGGAACAGCCTATAATGTAAGCATTGCAGGAAGAAATGCTTGTTAGCTATGTGCCACGTGAAAGGTGTCTATGCTGTTTGGTAAAATGACATTTAGTAGTACTTGAATGATAACCAAGCCCTTGGCTCATGAGCTAGACTTTGTAGCAAGGATAAAAGAAAGGTGAAATACACTGGACTGATCAGTGCACAGGTGTTTGTGATGGAAAGGATTAGAACTCATTCTGTACATACGTTGTCTAAAGTTCTCTGTTGTCTTGTACTCTTCCTCTAGTCCCAACCAGTGTTGGGACTAAAGGAAGCTAAAGGAGGGAAAGTTTAGATTGGATATTAGGGGGAAGTTCTTTCCAGAGAGAGTGGTGAGGGGCTGGAACAGGCTGCCCAGAGAGGTGGTGGATGCCCCATCCCTGGAAGTGTTCAAGGCCAGGTTGGATGGGGCCCTGGGCAACCTTGTGTAGCTCCAGGCCTGAGGTTGGTGTCCCTGCCTGTGGCAGGGGGGTTGGAGCTTTATGATCCTTGTGGTCCCTTCCAACCCTTGCCATTCTATGATTCTAGTGTACTTGCACAGTGAACTTGCAGGGCCTAGAATCCATTCTCCAGTTTTTACATGTTAAAAAATGTATTTGAATCAAATAGAAGCTTTAAACTTCTTTTGCTTCTCATGTTTTAATGTAACTTTCTAGGTTTTCTTTCAATCCTGTAAGAATTAAAAAAAAAAAAAAGGTAAAACTCTCTTACATCAAAAGAAGTGCCCACAAAGAGTGTTTGTTAGGTTTTGTGCTTTAAATTAGTCATACCCACTTTAACCCAGCATAATGCACTGACTTTGCTGCCGCATTTTTATACAACCTGACATAATAGTATGAAAGTATGGGTTTATCTTTTGGGGAACTGCTCATAGTGTCTTCAGGTTTTACAGCACAAACTAAGGTCAGGTCGAAATGTTTTGCTATTATTTTCCCTGACTTTAGTTTTAGCATATGAAATAAGAAAAAACAACATGGAAATGCTCATTAGAGACGAGTCTTCAAGCTAAGTTTCTGCAAACAAAGAGAACAGCTCAAAATAAACCAGTCTTTCTTTTGGGATTACTTCTCACTTTGCTCAAATAATGCTGCTTACTGAGAATACTTAGGTTAGGCAAATGACATTTCCAGATAGAAAGATACTTTATTAGAAATTGAGAAATGGCTCTAAAGTGATGCTGTATGATGGGTTAAAGGTTGTCTTCGTAGTGTTAATTTTGAAGCTTTGGACAACTTGGATTATATAAACTGAAGTTAATTGAATTATGAGTGCAACATTAATCTAGATTGAGTCAACCTCTGGCCAATCCCCCTTGTCCTAAAAATTGAGAACAAATAGGGCTGGTTTTGCTGTAGAAAAGTGTACTGCAGTTGGGTTTTGGCTCTTAAAAAACCCCCAACCCCCCCAAAAATCCCAAACCTGGAGCAACTTGGAGCTAGATCCTTTTTTTTGGTTTTTGTTTGGTTTTTTGTTCACAAATTCCAAGAACTTAGCAGGGAGAAAGTGCTTATTTGTTCTGTACAACACAGACCATTAGATACCTGAGTTTGCCACTGCAGTGCCTTTTGCACTACATCTGATTTCTTCTTGGATCCTTAATTTAGAAATAGAAATTCAGCTCCTAACATAATGAGTGACGTGCCAGCATTTTAATTTTTAAAAGGCACATTCTAGAATACTCAAGTTAAAGCAGGAACGTTCTTTCAAAATGATTGTTAGTGTTCCTGTAAGATGATGTAGAAAGTGTTAATAATATAACACAGCTCACAAGAACAGATGTCCCATGGCAAAGTTTAAATAAAATTGGGAGAAATTAATGCTCAGTTTGCAAATGTGCAGCAATGGAAACTTTGTTCTACATATGGGGGCTCAAGCTTGGACGCCTACATCCCTTCCCCTTCATTATTGAACAAAGAAGAAAATAGGAACACAATAAAAATAGAAACTGATAGAAAAAGCTTAATCGATGTGTTCATTTTTATCCTGTAGCAGAGTTTCATTTGCTGACCCATTTTCTTTGCATAATTACTGATGAATTGAGCTCACCTTTAATCTCTGAAGCACAACTCTTAATTGCATGAATGCAATATATAAAGGCATGCAACATAATCCCAGTTCCAGAACATTGCTGCTTTGATCTTTCCCTTATCTGTTATCTCATTAAATTTTTATCTCTATGAAATTGTTTGTAATTGACAAAACTTGGAAAATTAGAAAGGGAAGAAAAATGATTTCAGGTTTGGCCTGTCCTCTTTCAAACAGAGATGAGAAAAATTCAGAATCAGATTGAATCAAGTCTGTGGTATCCAGTTCCTGGGAAATTGTGAGTAGTTGCTGGGCAAGGAGAAATCTAATGAAGTTCAACAAAAGCAAGTGTAAAGTCTTGCATCTAGGGAGGAACAACCGTTCGTTTCAGTACAGGCAAGGGGTTGACCTGCTGGAGAAGAGCTCTATGGAGAGGGGGTCCTGGTGGGTGACAGGGTGGCCATGAGCCAGCAGTGTGCCCTGGGGGCTCAGAGAGCCAATGGGATCCTGGGGGGCATCAGGAGGAGTGTGGCCAGCAGGTCACAGGAGGGGATCCTCCCCCTCTACTCTGCCCTGGTCAGGCCCCACCTGGAGTGTTGTGTCCAGTTCTGGGCTCCCTGGTGTAAAAAGGACAGGGATCTCCTGGAGAGAGTCCAGAGAAGGGCTATGAAGATGATTAAGGACCTGAAGCATCTATCCTATGAGGAAAGGCTGAATAAGCTGGGACCGTTCAGCCTGGAGAAAAGAAGATTAAGGGGAGACCTAATTGGTATTTACAATTATCTTAAGCAGGGGATGCAGGGGGAATTGGCCAGCCCCTTTTCAGTGTCTGTGGAGACAAGACAAGGGGCAATGGCTGCAAGTTGGAGCACAGGAAGTTCCACACCAACATGGGGAAGAACTTTTCCCCAGTGAGGGTGAGGGAGCCCTGGGACAGGCTGCCCAGGGGGTGTGGAGTCTCCTTCTTTGGAGAGATTCCAGCCCCGTCTGGACGCCGCCCTGTGCAGTATGAGCTGGGGAGCTGCTTTGGCAGGGGGGTTGGGCCTGATGATCTCTCGAGGTCCCTTCCAACCCCTGTGATTCTGTGATTCTGATTATGTAATTCTGTAAACTTACAGATTTTTTGCCTTCCTCACAGTTCAGAAATAAATGTATATAAATATTTAGTATCCAAATCTCTTATTCCAAATTAGATATTGAACTTTCTCAGGTCAGTGATATCCCCACACAATGCTTAATAGAAGATGCCACAAAAAGCCCTTTTTTATGTGTATATCTTTGCTGACTGGTGGAGGGTTTGCACTGTGTGTTATTCTGAAGAGCCAGTGAGCACTCACATGTGAGATCTGTTTTGAAATGCAGAAAAACTTTCACAGACAAACATTTTTCTTTCATGTGAATGAATCAAGTATAAATTACTAAATGATCCCTGACCCAGCAATTATTTTGCTACCTAGCAAGGACTGACAATTGGATTATTATTTTTGGCTTCTTTATCAAAACAGTTGTTGAATATCAGTCCTTTTTAAGACTTGCAGAGTAAAGAAAGTGTGTTTAACTCTGCTTATCAGAATAAACTTATGTACCTATAAGAGTCCATGATATTGGAATTCTGCAGATTCAGCTACACTTTATGGGTTGTCTAACTGCATGTTAGTTTGAGTAGATGGTATTCCTACTGTTTGATAGGTAGGAATATACTGTTATAACTGTTGTAATGACTGATCAGCAAAGAAAATCTTTTAAGTAGGTTACCCAGAATGCAATTTAAACCTTTTTCTTCTTTTTTTTTTTAATTGATTTTCCAAAGATTTTGTTCTTTTAACAAGATTTATGGGATTATGGGAGACCTTTCAGTCTCTCAAAAATGATGATTCCTTTTGTGACTGCCAAGAATTAGCTGTTGTTCTCTCTCATTCAGAAAACAATGGATCAATTTAATCAATTTTAAGCCTATGCCTCTGCTTCTCTATTTCTAATAAAACCTAATTATCAAAAGATGCAATGCTCCTTTTATAGCAGTTGCATTAATTAGATTTTAATTAGACTAGATATAATAATTCTGAGCACTTACGTGCTTTCAGTTTGATAATTCATTACATTCAAGCAGAGCTTGCACACTTATGTTAATGTCATCGTGTATATTTTACCTTTATCACAAAAAAAATTTCAAATTTTACCCTTTCAGCACTATTGAACATGTGCCTGGGGAAAGATAAATATATCTTAGAAAGCTTGGCATGTTGAATTTTTTGATTGTCTGGTCTTCATTTGTCCAGAAACAATATGAAATTTTCAATGTGTGCCTCTGGTTGTAAGAAATAGATTCAAGGCCTCCCCTTTCATTGGGTTTGAGTGTTGGGGAAGTACCGTTGAATAAGTTTAGCAGGAGAGCAGCCCTGTGAGAAGGACCTGGGGATTCTGGTGGATGAGAAACTTCACATGAGACAGCAGTGGCTCTTGCAGCTTGCAAGGCCAATGGGATCCTGGGCTCCATCAGCAGAGGGGTGGCAGCAGGGACAGGGAGGGGATTGTCCCTCTCTACTCTGCCCTGGGGAGGCCCCAGCTGGATCCTGTGTCCAGAGCTGGGGCCCCCAATACAAGAAAGATGTGGGGCTGTTGGAGAGGGGTCAGAGGAGCCACAAAGATGATCAGAGGGCTGGAGCACCTGCCCTACAAAGAGAGGCTGAGGGAGCTGGGCTTGTTCAGCCTGGAGAAGAGAAGGCTGCAGGGGGACCTCATTGCAGCCTGCCAGTCCCTGAAGGGAGGAGAGAAACAGGAAGGAAATCAACTTTTTAAAAGGACAGATAATGGCAGGACAAGGGGGATGGATTAAAACTAAAGGAAGGAAGGTTTAGATTGGATATTAGGGGGAAGTTTTTTACAGAAAGAGTGGTGAGGTCCTGGAACAGGCTGCCCAGAGAGATGGTGGATGCCCCATCTCTGGCGGTGTTCAAGGCCAGGTTGGATGGGGCCCTGGGCAACCAGGCCTGAGGTTGGTGGCCCTGCCTGTGGCAGGGGGTTGGATCTCTATGATCCTTGGGGTCCCTTCCAACCCATGCCATTCTGTGATTCTATGAATATGGCTTGGGAAAGGACAGATTGAGGTTCTCTAAAAGATAGGTATTGCAGTGCTGAGCTCTGTAATCTTTCCATCACCATGTGATTTGCAGCTTGAGTCATTGGGGACCAATGGTACTTTTGGCCATCAGGAAACAGTATATATGGTATCACTGTTAGCTAGTGAAATTTCATGAGTTCCCCCAGTTCAGAGCCATGCATGCTAACACCTTCTTTCCAAATACCTGCTAGATATTAATGTAAAGAATAGGCAATTAAGCTTACAGGTTTTCACCCAGCAATTTACTGAAGCTAACCCCAAGTGTCATACAAATCCCTACTGTATAATCTTGAAGTCCTATTCATTATTATTTTGCACTAATTCTACAGATGAATTTATAAGAGGATTTGAATGTGTGTTAATCAAAGACCCAGACAAAGAAAATCCTCCTCTTTTTACTTCTAGAGGAACTTCTTCTGAAATATTATTGTGCTCAGTATATTATATGCCAAATGTAATTTGCACTGAAAACAGCTGCAATATTTTGCTATTTGTGGAGTCCTGAATATACCACAGGAACTAAGTATGTATTCCGCTGTCTAACCATTAGAGACAACTTTAATTCACACATAAAATGTCTTAAAGCATAATACAATTGTCAGCTTGTTTTTCTGGGAAAGAAAAGTGCTGAAGCTTTATGTGTATGTATGTAATACTGTGGAGAAAAGAGGTGTAGTTAGTACAGCTTTTAAACTGTGATAATATTTTGATATTGTTTTATGGGGAACAATAGTAAAGAAAAATTAGCCTGTAAACCTTTGGATGATTAGTACTCTGTTTGCCTAGAATAACTAGAATGTGCTTAAAAATTTTTCTCTCTAGTTTGCTAAGAAATTTGAAAGAAATATTAAAAAAAATTACAAATATTGAGAACCCCCATCAAACATCCAGTAAAATATCAATGTTTCAATAAGCCTTTTGCTTCAATGAAAATACACTGGTCTAACAGATCAGTTCCTCATGATCAGTAAAATTGTGTTTTAGTGTTCATCACTTAACAAAAAAATGCAGTGGTATGTATTGGATGACAGATATTCCCCATTACTGAAACTCTCTGAATTTATAGGTAACATACTTCTGTATTATGACGTAAATACATTGACACAGGCAGTAAAAAGAAAGAATCTATATACTTGTTCAGCAAATTGTTCTGTAGTCTAATCAGTTTTATGTAATTTACTGATCTTGTCTACTGGATTGTATAGAATTTGACATTTAGTTTGAGTGAACCATGCCTGAGAACTGTGTGAAATATCACTTACTACTGGCTGCTGTGATGAGACAAGTGTTTGAGATTTGATGTGAGACAAAAGATTTTTGAACTGTCAAATAGAAGCTTTCATGAAAAGCAAGGGGAAGTTGAGTCTGTGAAAGCTTCTCATCAAGAGACAGACCAGGCAGTCAGGAGAGAAGGGATATTTTTATAATTTTTTTTTTTTTTTGAGACATTGTTCCAAAAGGACTCATAAGGGATCTCTTTAATAGTTTTGATAAAAGAACCTTTCACAACTTGCTGTGGTCATAGAATGTCTGAGTTCCCTCTGACTTTGGGATCTGTACAATCTGCCCTATATAGTACCTAGTTTTAAGACCTACAGTGTCTGAAATGTCTAAGTTGCAAAAGGGACAACTTTGATAAGAGTGGAAAGAGAACACTCCACAAGATTTCCTAGTACTATTGAGAGCCAGCCATTGTCTGCTGCCTGCTGGCTGACTCGAACAAAGCAGCGTAATACATTATGTCCCAGCTACAGACTCTCAGGTTTCTGTGCATCAACAGGATGTGTTAAGCAGGAAAAGATCCTGATTTCTGATACTAGACAGGGAAGGCAGTGAGGTGCATGCTTTTGCAAAAAAAAGGCAAGGACATCCTTATAAGACTTTCTGACAGCAAAAAAAATGTACATTACTTCTGCTTGATTCTTCAGCTGTCCACTATGATGGAACCAATCTAATTTGGTTAAGATAGCATTTCTATTCTGTTTTTATCATTGAAAAGCACTGTAAAGCTGTTTAAAAATTATAAAAATCGAATACACACTATTTCCAAAGCATGTTATTAAAGCTTTATTGATTTTTTTTGCATTGGGATGGCTTGTGAAGTTGTCCTGTGTGTCCTAGTGATCCAGAAAGTAGTACCTGACTGTGTTTTAACTCTTAGTAAGGACTAACTTAGACAAGTCAAGAACTAGAAGGAAGATGAAAATTAGATTGCAGGTTGTCAAAACTCAACAGCTGAGCAACAGGAGAGCAACCCATTTCTGGAATAAATTATGCTGTTTTCTGCTCCTGTAAGCAACACAGTAGTCATAGTGGAACCTTGGTCAGGAGTTTTAAGCCGTATTTGGCAGTGCAGGAAATGTCCACAGTCTCATGTGATGTTTTTCCATTGTTCCTTCACCCTGTCATTCATCAGTCATTTTTACCAAACATTCAAAACCTGAGCTTAAGTACTCAAAAGGAAAAGCTGCTTGTGCCTTCAGTGTGTTTTGTACAGCCCTCCATTGTGTATGTCGTTATTAACAACAGGGATTGTTAGAAACAGAACTTTGGTTCTCTGATTGTTCTGGTAAAAATAATTTCTAATAAGCTTTTTCTGTTATTCAGGGATATGTTTCACATAATTTTTTCTGGTTACAGCTAAAGAAGATAACTAGTGCTCCAATCTCTGCTGTGAACGTACTGTGTTCACATGGGCATGGAGGTGAAACATTCATTTATATAAAAATTGCATGATTTTGTTACTTTCTTCCATGGAAATGTTTTCTAGGTATTTTTTGTAAAATATAAGGGAAAAAAATTGCAAAAATTTTGTAAAGTAGGAACACATACTGCTCTACTACTGAATGTCTTTCAGTTGTCATGCTTGGTGTGCTCTTTGCATCCTAACAGTAAAAGAAAAGAAAATGTTGATATCTGCTGATTTTACTACACCTGGTATCTAGCTTGGAAAGTTTCTCAAAAACTTAATGGCTTTAGAATCTCCTGTGGATTTATGCTAGACCATAGTAGTATATAAAGATGAGGGTAAGAGATTTATCCTTTTTTAATGTTGTTTTGAAACAGCTGTTGCTACTGATCAACCTAAAATCAGGCTGCAGAGTGGCTGAAAGAGAGTAATAAAAGAAGTGAAACCAAATATTAGCACAAAAAAAAAAATTAAGTGCATTTAACCTATAATGGCATTACCAGGCTGACCAGATAAAGTGAAACAAGAAAATATTGTCATTTACTTCACAGTACAACACAATAGTGCTAGGGGAAAACGAGCTTTGATGTGGGAAATCTTGCTGTGGTGTATTTTTGCTTCCCTATTCTGGGGGAAAAAAAAAAGAATAATAATTTTGGACCATATGGGAGTCTAATAAAACTGAGCGTCCACAGGCCTTTTGCATCCATTCCAGATGGTTTAGACTTTCCTTGGAACTGAATGTCCCATATATAAAATTAGCTCCCTGTTTATTCTCAGTTAATAACAGTTGCAAAGGTGAAGAGAAGATTAATCTAGGAGGAAAGACATGAGATGTCTTTCATGTAAAACAGTTAACAGTGAAAGATACAGCTCTGGTGTATGAGCAAGAGGATATCACTGCTAATAAAGCAGTTTGATTTACTACATCTATTCAAACATATAATGACATGCAAAGAAAAGGAATCTTTCCTGATAAAGAAGGGCTTTTTCCCCTTTCAAAGAAAGGGGTGGTGTGGATATATATTCCTGACTAAAAGGGAAATTCCTAATTGGATTTGGGAACATGGTGTAATTTCCAATTCTTGATGTGAAATAAACCTTTATCTTTAACTCAAAGACCTTTATGAGCAGAGTTTTATAATCAGGCAGGGTTTGGTTGGGTTTTTTTGTAATTGCTAATGGAGATTTAGGATAAAATTGTTCAATAGGCAACACTCAACATTATATACCAATAGAGAAATGCAGATTCATCTCACATTCCATCCTTACTGGCTAAAAGGGTATCCTATGTGTTCTGGTTTCTTTTGTGTGCTATGCCTGTGGTAAGTATTATGATCTAACGTTACCAGTGTGTTTTCTTTTAAAAATGGTGACTTTTTCTTCAGAATCCATCTTGGCACACAGCTCAAAATGTTCTACTGGTGGTTAGAGCTGAGTTTGAATTTGCATAACTGCTTTTACAAAAATCTTGCCTTGTACATAGGTTAGTTGAATTTTTGCTGCACAGATTAAATAGTGACAGATATTCTTAATTTCGTACTGTCATTCTCCTTATTCAAAAACTAGAGATTCTGTTTCCTTTAACAGATCAGCAACTGGAGCAGAATGAGGTCCAGTATACAAAAATCACTTGCTCTATGTTTTCTGTCCCCTCTCACAAATATTATGCAACAAAACATGAAGAGCTTCCTATAAAACAACGTTGCCTGTTTTGAGAATTGGAGCAAATAAGCATTTGGCTTCAATTCTAGCTATGAAAATATCAAAAAGATGCATTCCTGGTGTGAAGGAGAGTTCTGTAGGAAGATGTAATTTGCTAATATTGTGAATGTTGTGGAAAAAGTATTGCCACAGAGTTGAGGACATAAAACTTTCCTGTTGTAGAACAGTAAATTCATTATATCCTTAATAAAGGTACTGGAAAAACTTTCTTTGGTAAAAATTGGGAGCCAGATAAAATCTGGTTAGGATTTTGTAGTACTTTTTACTTAGTTTTAAAACTTAAATGCAGCCAACATGTCGTAGCTAATCTGGTTTGCCTGTTGAGGCAAAAGTCTCACTGCATCTTTGAAAACATTTCTGAGATCTTGTGGGTTTGTTCTTCCCATTGTTTTAGTGCAAAATTGAGTGGGAAAGTTTTTTCTTGAGGTCCAAAAAGTATTTTTGTTGTGGGTGTCTTGACCAAACATTCAGTAATGTTGGACAGGGTTTTGCCTTTGACTGTAATGAGTAAATAAAAAGCATACACACATTTAATATAACCACCACACTCTAATAATTCCTTTGATATTTTTAAATAATTACCTAACAATTTAGTTCTCACAGACAGCTCTGATGCTTGTCAGCTGTATATCTTGTGCACAAGCATTAGTCTACATGAATTATTTTTGTGAGTCATTGTCCTAGGCCCAAAGATACTATGCCCACTTGGCAAAAACATATTGCTATTAATATATCAAACCTGCCCTGAAAAATAATTTAAACCAGTTTGCAATGATCACTTTGTTCTTACTTGTCTTTAAAAGGTATTTAATTCTAGAGAGATATTGGAGGCTGGGGATTTAAAATAGATCTGACAGAGCGTGTTCTCGAAGTAATTTTTAAAAGTCTTGATGTAGCTTCTTTTGTACAGTTAATTTTGAATGCACAATTGTCCTTAATTTATAGTCTAGGTTTATTATCGAATATTTTTACTACTGAGGGATTAAAAAACTGAAAATTGTTTGGGAAGAGCATTGTCAAAGCAAGACTCTTGAAGGTTATATTTCATCCACATACTTCTTTGTCAACTTCTAAGGGATAACAGATGGATTCAAGTGTCCATCCAGTTTGTTCTCAATAGAAGCAATTCTTTTTGCTTGACAAGTTCAGTGGTTTAGATACAGCTCTCCCATTATAGTCTTTGCTGCTGTTTGGGGTTTACAAAGCCAGTTTGTCTCCCCAGTGTTTGACTTCCTAAGAGTATCTGTAATGCAAAAGTTTTTGGGGAGAGAGCAGAGAAATAACAAAGAATGAATCACAGAATCACAGAATTGTAGGGGTTGGAAGGGACCTCAAGAGATCATCGGGTCCAACCCCCCTGCCAAAGCAGCTCCCCAGCTCATACTGCACAGGTCGGCATCCAGACGGGGCTGAAATCTCTCCAGAGAAGGAGACTCCACCACCTCCCTGTGTAGCCTGTCCCAGGGCTCCTTCACCCTCACTGGGGAAAATGCATGAGTCTATAATCCTTATTTCTGGAGTAAATGGGCTTCTCAACATATGTGTGTAATTCTTTGATTTCCATACTTATCAATGCATATAGTAGGTAAAACAATCCATGTTTCTCCACTTCAATATCCTACTAGGTTATATTCAAAAGATGTGATGAATCAAACTAATTTTAATATCCTAGCAGAATCATCATTAGTAAGGGGAAGACAATTATTTCTCTTCATTAAACTTCTAAATGCTTATTTTAAAGTAATCAGGAGACTGTACGCTTTATAGATTTCCATAGGTAATGCACATCCAGTTCTGCATTTTCTGCAGCACCAAAGCTCCAAATTACTGGAGGTTTAGCACATCATTCCTGATGAATTCTGTTCTTTCTTCTACTCACACTGAGTTATAACAGCTCTGAATGTTTACTTGTGCATCAGTAACTCTTCAGTTTTAGGAATTCTCTGTTGCTAAATGAGAAGGTTGAGGAATGAACTTGAGCATCAGACCTCTTGTTTGCCTGTGCTGTAGTGATGTAAATCTGTCCCTTGGATGAGTTTTGTGGACCTTTGACTAGGTCTTTCTTGGATGGAGGGTTAGTGTGATAGATAAATGTCCTCCAGAATACAGGTACTTCTTTCTCCATTATACCAACAGGCTTTGCATCTTTCACATGATCTCATATTTATCCTGTGTAGATTTATGTATTAAAAAGGTACTGCTTTGGAAGGCTGAAGTACAGCATTTATGTTACATCAGACATTCATCGGTTGGAAAAAGAAATAAAGGACTAGAAATGCCATGTAGTCTGTGGAACTAAGTCTCTGCTCTGGAAAGTTTCTCCCTTGATAGATCAGATAGACTGTTGTAGCTGTATCTTGTCATGTTACTGCTAAATGGATGGAGAAGTAAATGAAAAGTTTCAAAATGCTATAAAAAATACTTATTAGTGCAATGGAATAGCACAAAGGAACTGCAAATACGAAGTAGCTATAAAGCATTAAAATATGTATTACAATAAAATGACAACTGAAAAAAACCCAAAATACCAAACCACCCAAACAATAGAGAGTTGGTGCACAAAACTGGATCACCACATGAAGTACAGACTTGATATTTTGGAATTAAAATACTATGAAATGTAATGGTGGCAATGCTTTGTAGATGAGCTACACCATAAAATATCTCATATGACAGGCTGGAGGAAGACTTACTGTAAGGTTTATGTCGTACATGTGTATTGCTGTGATTTGCTAATCAATTAGAATAACAGGTGGTTTTGCTATTAATTTAAAAATATTTTTTTCCTTGCTTTTGGGAGCAAGTTTAATACTTGAAGTGTCATGAAAGTCAGTGTGATTTAGAACTTTATTAGACTTGTTCAGAATACTGAAATGAGCCCCTGTAAACCACACATTGTAAGTTCTGAAAAGGCTTGGGGAATGAATGTCACATTTCAGTTTATTTAACTTTTCAAACTGTGGGCTAATAAATTAATAGTCACTGGACTTGCAAAGGCTCCACTGCAGCAATATTCATTAGGGGTTTTTACTCTGATCCAAGTCCAGTCGATGGTATTTTGTTTGAAAAACTATAGTGTCACAAAACCACCATGCTAATCAATCAGCTTCTTCAGAAGCCAAATGCTGAAGCAGCATTTTGGGTTGCTTTCATCTGTCGCTCTATTCATGCTCTGTCCGTACACTGTTCTACAGAGAACTCCCGGAATTCTTGGAGGAGAATTGGGCATTTAGTCATTTAATACAATACTGCAAAATGTGTATACAGGTTCATTTTAGCACACTTAAGCCACTTATTGAATTTTCTGTTTATAAATTTAAATAGGTCAAATATTTATGCTTTGGATTGGTCACAAATTAATGATCTGTAACTTGACCTTAAAGAACCTACTGAAAGCGCAAGTTACAGAATCACACAGAATCACAGAGTTGTAGGGGTTGGAAGGGACCTCCAGAGATCACAAGGGTCCAACCCCCCTGCCAAAGCAGCTCCCCAGCTCATACTGCACAGGTCGGCATCCAGATGGATCTTGAATATCTCCAGGGAAGGAGACTCCACATCCCCTGGGCAGCCTATTCCAGTGCTCTGTCACCCTCACTGGGGAAAAGTTCCTCCCCGTGTTGGTGTGGAACTTCCTGTGCTCCAATTTGCAGCCATTGCCCCTTGTCCTGTCCCCACAGACACTGAAAAGGGGCTGGCCAATTCCCCCTGCACCCCATACTTAAGATATTTATAAACATTGATTAGGCCCCCCCTCAGGTTTGCCAAGTTATATTGTTAGGAGACTATTCCTGCCCATCAGTACACCATACTGCATCATTGCCCCCTCTCACAAAATATGGTAGGTTGTAGGTTGGTATGTCCTTTTTTCTATTCATTTTAACAATTACCTAAATTTAGATTCTATTATTAGCAGCAGTAGCTAAATTGCAGAACCTTGGCTGCTTTAAATTTGAGCTCTTCTACAGGGCTTTAGAGGATGAGCTATTTCCAAAAAGAATACTCACTAGGTAATATATCTTCTTTTTGTAGTCTGCATAAACTTCCTTGTCCTGTGAATCACAAGCCTCACTATGTCCTGCCAGTGCTTTGTGGTAGTATTCTGTATGAAAACCTCTAAACCCTGTCAAATGTAGTCCTCAAAAACAATTTATCCTTTGTTGGGGCCTGATGGCACTTTTAAGAAATGGTTGATAAATGACTCAAATGTTAGAGAATTTCAATAAGCATTTGTATTTGTTAGATGATATTTTACTGTTATGGCAATGAGTTCCAGTATGTAGCTGGAACTGAAAACAGGGAATTTTCATTCCTTGACATAATTTGAAGTAGCTGTTAAAAAAACCCCAGAAAAACACCTTGAAGTCGTTGCACTTGTTATTTTAAGTAGGATACTTGTCAGCAACAAAGGAAAGCACAAGGTGTAAAGTTAATAGCTTACTGAACCTAGTTAATAACAATAAGCAAGCAGGAATGAGTGACACTTTAGCAAGCTGTATATATTCATCTTGACATGTTCTATCAAGTCCCAAGTTGGTCAGTCCTAAGGTTGCTGGCTATTCTTGCCTATGTGGAGAGTCTCAGCAAGGCATTGGTGTTCTCAGTCCTGACAAAGTATTACTCATGGTGGTCTTTTCCTCTTCTTCCTCTGTACATTCCCTGGAGCCACAGATACACATTTGCAGTAACAGCTGATTTGCTGCCTCATTTTTGTTCAGTTTGCAACTTTTTCTGCTATCCCTGAGTTTTACTGTATTTTCTAACCACAGTATTGTAATTTATTATCTATTTTCAGCTATATTCTTCTTTGTTTAAATTATTAGATTGTATGATTTACATAATGTTAGAGAAATATTCACTGTATATATGATTTTATTTAAACTATGCGTACATGTTCGTAGATGCATACTCTGACAATCTATCCTAACATCTAAGAGAAGGTATTTTACCTGGATTATGATCTCAGTGTCTTGGGGGTTTGACCAAAGATTGTCATCCGTGGATGACACCAAGCTGAGTGGTGTGGTTGACACCCTAGAAGGAAAGGAGCCATCCAGAGGGATCTTGGCAGGCTGGAAAGATGGGCCCAGGGGAACCTAATGAGGTTCAACACTGCCAAGTGTCAGGGGCTGCACTTGGGCTGGAAGAATCCCAGACATAGATACAGACTGGGAGAAGAGCTCCTGGAGAGCAGCCCTGCTGAGAAGGACCTGGGCATTCTGGTGGATGAGAAACTTCCCATGAGCCAGCAGTGGCTCTTGCAGCTCGCAAGGCCAATGGGATCCTGGGCTCCATCAGCAGAGGGGTGGCAGCAGGGACAGGGAGGGGATTGTCCCTCTCTACTCTGCCCTCGTGAGGCCCCACCTGGAGTACTGTGTCCAGAGCTGGGGCCCCCAATACAAGAAGGATGTGGAACTGTTGGAGAGGGGTCAGAGGAGCCACAAAGATGATCAGAGGGCTGGAGCACCTGCCCTACAAAGAGAGGCTGAGGGAGCTGGGCTTGTTCAGCCTGGAGAAGAGAAGGCTGCGGGGGGACCTCATTGCAGCCTGCCAGTCCCTGAAAGGAGATTATAAGCAGGAGGGGAATCAACTTTTTAAAAGGACAGACAATGTCAGGACAAGGGAGATGGATTAACGCTAAAGGAAGGAAGGGTTAGATTAGATCTTAGGGGGAAGTTTTTTACGGAAAGAGTGGTGAGGGTCTGGAACAGGCTGCCCAGAGAGGTGGTGGATGCCCCATCCCTGGGGGTGTTCAAGGCCAGGTTGGATGGGGCCCTGGGCAACCTTGTGCAGCTCCAGGCCTGAGGTTGGTGGCCTTGCCTGCGGCAGGGGGGTTGGAGCTCTCTGATCCTTGGGGTCCCTTCCTAACCCATGCCATTCTATGATCTGAGGGGTGAAGGCACCCTCAGGCAATTAGCTCCTGAGCTCCAATGTAAATTGTCTTTTACAGTAACATTTCTCTGGGGCATGGGTTTAGCAAGTCAGCTCTGTTTCAGAGACTTAATTGATGCTCATAGCATGCTTTGAGATCCTTAGGTGAGGTAATGCAGTGGATTGCTAACACTTGTGTTGTATGAACTCATCTTTTTTGCATTACTTTTTGTGGAAGAAGGAAGACAAGACTAATGAATATAGTTTCATTTGTATTTATATGTGGGAGCTGGTAAAATTTCATTTGAAAACATTTCACTTCACATCAAACAGAAAAAGATCCATTTGCAACTGCTTAGTATTCATTCAGTAGCTGGATCTCATCCTTTTGCAAAATTTAATTATGTGCTTTCTGAAATGGAAGTAAGTGGCAATTTTCTTAATGCAGTTAGCACCATACTTAATATTACAATAATACTGATTTGTACTCCTCTTGTGTCTATCTTAAACTATTGTTTAACACTGAAAAATATCTTCAAGTGTTTGCTGGACTAAAAAGTATAAATATAAATGCAAATATGTACATAGGTGTTAGAAGGTAGTGTTTCTGAATATAGATATTTTGATCTATAATTGCTTGCTGAGAATCTTTCAATGACTGCTAAATAGAGAATGAAATTCAACTCCATCTACATATCACTACAAGGTAAGGATAAGTTTATACAGCACTGAGATGCTAATCAGCTGTTCTAAAATGAAAAAGGAATTATTTAAATCTGATGGGGAGGTATTTTCAGGTCTAATCAGGCAGTGCAATGGAGTTGTGCCAAACATCCTTTTTTGCAGCTGAGTTGACTGGTCATGATTTTGACCAGAAACAGTTTTAAAAATAGAGTTATTATGAAGACCTGCTCAATTTTTAGACTGACAAATTCATAGCTACTGTAGAAGTGTGGTGAGGCTGCATGAAGTATTGGGACCTGCATTAATTATTGAAAGATCGATACACAAAAATCAACTATCCTTCAAAGACTCTGATGTTTCATTAGAGATTCTTGTTCTACTGTGGCCTATGGAAGGATGCCATAGGGCCACTAAATGAAATTAAAGTTTTAAATTATATATAAATATCATATAAAATATCATATTAAGAGAAAGTAAATTAGTATCAAGGCATCAAATGAATTAATTTCAGCTGAATTATAATTAAAATACCAGCAGAGCCTTACAGTTTCCCAGAAATAATTTTCAAAGTTACTGAGCAGGGTTCTATCAATCTTGGTGTCAAATGATACAGGTTCCACTCAAGTAGATTAGGGGAGCACTTTTAGTATAAGGTGATACCTGAAAATAATGTTCTAATGCCAATGAATTCTGTCCACACTACTGGTGGTTAGTTTTCTCTCCAGCTCTGCACTTTAAATGACTCTAGAATGACTCCACCTCTTCCTAAAGCAGTGTTTAATAGCTGAATAAGACCATGGGAGTGTCGTGGCTTTTAGCTTTTGTATATCAACAGGGACTTCAATAATAGATAAGCTGCACGAATACATTTTCTCTGTGTGCCATCTGCTGGACCCTGCTCAGAGTGCAATATTAACTCACATCTTTTCAACTGTATTTGTATCTAAAGTTAACTACAGCTGGAGAGGTGATAGCAAAAATATGTAGGGCATAACATCTCACTTGATGAAATCAGTAGGGTTTTTTGAGGGACTGTACTTCACAATATATAATTTTTTTAAAAAAGTCAAATTTCAATACATTGATGCATTTCAATGGAATTACTGCTACAGTAGTAGAGATCTGTGGAATCAAGTGCTTGTCTATTGTACAATTAATTATTAAATTTACAACAGTATGTAAACCTAGCACTTTTATAAATAGATAACATAACGTTTAAGGCCTACACTAATAATAGATAGGTAATGTTTTGAGCCCTAGAAGTCTTTGCTTCTCAAGTCCTGGGTAACTGCTACTTTAAAATGTCAGCAGTAAATTCTGATCTTAGAGAAGTATTTGTTTCCCCATAACTAAGAGCAGATTGGCCCAACACATTAACTATTATCCTCTAGCTAACAGTAAGACTTACTTTTTTGCTATAAACTTTCAACTGGGATTTTCTTTTAAAGTTAAGAATTTAATACAAAGGGATATTAACTGAAGCTACAACACTGGATTTTATTAGACAATGAAGCCAGCCAGCCATTTTATTAGGTGAAATCACACAGATTATATACCTTTCTTGCTGCAAATGTGGCAAGCTAAAAAACTGATAACACACACTGTTCACACCATATTGATTGGTTAGTAACTATAGTGAGTTCTGATAAACCTATCTTGTAGCTAAACATCCTTAGTTTACCTTTAATACCTAAAAGCTGTTTTGACCATCTTGTTATGGTTGGTTCCTAACATGTTCTGTTACTCCCAAATCCCTTCCCATAACTGCTTCTTGGTTTAGGGCAGCCTGTACCCCTATCATCAAGGCCGCTGTGTTTTGAGAATGTGATTATTAGGATCCTCTCAGCGTGAGGAACTTTTCTCATGGGAATAGGAGAATATTGTCAGGGCCTATGTCTTGGGTGAAGAGAGCTAGGCCGCTAGCAGGCCTGCTGTCAGCCCCGACACATGCATGCATATACACTCACACATTGAAATAATTTTTGTGATTCTCAGATTGGGAAAACTCAATGGAACATGATTTAAACCTTTTATTTTGTGTGTGCATACAATTTTTATTTGATGATTATTTTATTTTCTAACATCATCCACATTTATGTGCTGTGAGCGGCCCATAATGACAGCAATATATAAGACATAGTTTTCAAGTTTGGTCTGCGTTGATATATTGAACATTAATAGAATAGTCACTTGTTGATGGTAGACTTGATTTTAAATTTTTACAGTACCCAGTAATAAATCACTGTTTAAAATTAGACCTCTGTTTTGTACAATGGCATAAATACATTGAAAAGTCTTAAAATGTTTATATCCACACGGCAGGCTTTGAAATGCTGCTTCACCAATTGCAGTTCTCAAACTTATGTAAGTATATGAGGAGAGGAAATAGATCTTCTCATGCAAATATGCATGCAAATAGACCACCACATAACCATAGTAAAGATACAGAGAACAGGGCTCAGACTAGCTAATGGCTCAGATTAGCTAACATCTCAGATCAATTAACCTGTCTATTGTCCAAATGTGGACAAAATTAAGTACTGTAGAAATCTGAGGAACAGAAATACTGTGTACATCAGAAAGAATGTACTTAAAATACAATGGGAAAAAACTCTGCAGGCTTGCTTAAAAAAGTAAAAAAGAAACTGCTTTATTTCTTCCATGGAATAATGATAGTAATCATGTTTCTGAAATTCCAGCTTACAAATTCAACAATACAGAATAGAAATCAGAGCAGCATGCATTTTTCCATTGATCTATATTCTTTTATTTAATTATGTCAAAATTGGAATGATAAAAGTAATTTATTAATTCCAACCTTGTGAAAAATGTTACACAGGGAGACACCTATAATTATGTGATGGAAAACCAGAGTAAATTACCACTATAAAAATGTCATTGTCTGTGAAATAAGTAACAATGCATACTGTGTATATTTATTCCCAAGAAAAGGACCCTTTAGGGATGTCTTTATAAGGTTCTCATACAATGTATGTACTGAAGTACCTTTTTTGGTGTTTTATGATACCAAATGAATAAGAATGGGATTTAATAAGTTTTTTCTGAGTTTGGTTTGTATTTTGTTGTGTTTTTTTTCTTCTTCCAACAGCTCTAACAATTTCCCTAGTTTAATGGCTACAGAGAATACAGATACATTAGATATTCCAGAGGTTCATAGCCCTGTCACTTCATGACTTAAAAAAAATAGCAATCCTCTTTCCATATATTTTTGAATGACCAATTTTGTCTCTATTTACATGTGCTATGGGTCTGCGCTTCACTATTGCAATTTTTGCGTACCATACAAATGCTATAGAGAAAGCTTTAGAAGTGACCTAGCTGCAGTGAATCTCCTTTCAATTTTGAGTTGTTTGGTTTTTTAAAAATTAATCTCAAAATGTGCATGTTATTTTGAGAAACGATGCTTCTCTTCTTGACACTAGTCCCAGCCTGACCTCATTACCTTTGTCTCGTACACATATGTATTTCTGGGTTTATGCAGGTTTATATGCTATTGGATAGATCTTCCTCTGCTGGACTTGGGGAGAACAGTGGTTTGAGAGAAGATTAATTTATTTCTTCTTTAAGAAAGGACATAAGCAATACATAAACAATTTTTTTTTCTTTTTGTAGTTTAAGTGACTTGGAAGGAAAAGGTTAATATAAAGACTATTGTATATTGGTTGGTTGGCTTTATCAAGGCACTTTATCCAGAAAACTCCCTTCTTTGGGTTACATGGTATGAAAACTCAATCTTACTAAACATAGAAAATGTCAAGAATGTTGTCAATAAGCCAGGAAGGTCTTTTTTTTTGTTTGTTCAATTTAAAAACTCATCAATAGGCTGGTAGAGATCAATGAACATCAAAATTCTACCAATTTCAACAACAAATTTTAGGTAGGCATGTACTTTTCCTTTTAAGGACTAAGTAGAGAGCTAATCCTAATTTATAATTAAAAGCTTGGTAGCCAAAAAATCTTTTAGAAATATTTTCCAGAAATCTATTACTTCATAGTGCCCAAGGAGAAAAGTTCTGGAACTCTGAGCTTTTATCCAATGAGACCTCCATCTTACCTTAAAAAAAAAAAGAAAAAAAAAGAAAAAAAAAGAAAAAAGTCTTCCTTCTGAAGCAGTGATTCACTTCTGGGCTGCTGATGTGAAGTAGGTGAGTGTGAGATGAGATGATATAGATGCTTGAGAGCAGGATAGAGCCCAGGGCTCTTTCAGAAGAAGCAGTAAGAGCTGTGTGGCTAAGGAGTGACTTTATCCCCTGCTGTGGTGGGGGAAACATGGGCAACACCTCCACATCTTACTTTATGAAGTAGAATTGAGCAACTAAACCCAGATTGAAACAGGATTTGGTCCTGCTTAGCATAGAGAGAATTTTAAGTTCTCCACCAAACTGAGGTGAGGTGGGAAATTTCTATAGTTTATCAGATGAGGTGGAGCTGTGAGCATTTTGTGTGTGTGTCCTGGTGTAATAGTAGTAGTGATGTTTCAAATTTCTTTCTCAGCTGGACATTACTAAGATGTTCACAGGTGCCATGTAACATACTCTGTAGCAGGATGCTGATCTACAAATAGATAGAAGTTCTCTCAACTGTCGTATTACCTAGTACTCTGAAAATTACTACCATCTCGAAAATCTATCTGACAGTGTCTTTGGTTTGTTTAATATGACAGCAAAACACAGTAAAGAAAAATGTTTGAATGGCTTCTTGTACAGTTTTTTAATAATTTATGTCCTAAACATTTCATATTGTTTCATAGTATTATAATTAACTTTAATATGATTTATTCAGATGTTTTCAAAACCAGATAATTAAATACTGCTAGGACCAGCTTTGGGGAGGTGAAGGCAAGGGAGATACAGGTAGCCTTGGGATTAAATGCACACCAGACATGTTCTTTTGTTGACACTCAAACTTCTGAACTTGAACTCTTTGAAAAGCAAGGCATAACTTCACCTGAACTTGATGGTTTTAAAAAGTAGCCAGGAGTCCTGCATATAGTGTGTTATCATGTCTTTATTACGTTAAAGTTGTGGCCAGAACCTGATTCTGCTGAGCAGGCAGAACAAGTTGTCATCTGAAGCCACAGTGATTCAGGGACAACAAAATATTTTATTCTATATCTTTACCTGGGAATGATGGGTATTTAAGTAGCTGTAGCTGAGAAAGCCCTGCAACTTTAATGCTGATCCATTTTAGTCACCCTGATTTTCGTTTGTGTTGTTTCTTGGAGTGAAAACCATCTCGAGCAGAGGCTGCCTTTCTATTGGGTGCATGGATAAGTCATTGTTCTTCTGAACGTTGTTAAGGCCTCTTCCTTTCATGGTCTGTACTCTGCACCTTCTCAGAAGAGTCACCAGAATCGCTTTCATCATTACCATGGCAATAAATTTTCCTACACAGCCCCGTGGGCCAAATCCAAATGGTTGGAAGTAGCGTGAAGGAACCTGTACAGAATAACACAAGGAATAAAGTTAAGACAATTTTTTCTTCATAAAAGTAGTCTAAATAATGTTGGGAATTGGCAGTAAATATATCATGGAAAATTTGTGGAAAGAATCTCTTAGGAGCCATTACTTCTTTCCTTTTCACCAAAATACAAAGGCACCTACAGAAGGTATGCCATTTCAAATGCTAGAGCAGAAGGGAATGTAAAGTTTGCAGATTAATTCTGCCCATGTATATCAGTCTGTTCATCCTGTGAACTACAGGGATTTTTATGACAAGTTTTGAAACAGGGTGAAGCTTTTGTTCTTCAATATACATTAAAGCACATTTAAAAACTCTTTCAGCAAATGTTTTTCACAAAGCTCATAAATGTTTGAGATAGACAGATGCCTTCTCTAAAACTAATTATAAAGCCATATACCTACTATAATTGCCATTAAAAGGCAGGTGTTCCCAAGAATTAATTTGTTATAAAATATAATATTGAAAATTTGATTTGCTATCTAGTAGAGAGGCAGCACTTGTAAAATGATTGCCTCCTGTCCTGTGAACTGAAATGTGAAATACAGGATTTTTCTGTTGAACAATGCACATCCAGTTTCTGCAACTTCTGACATTGAATAGGTCAGTTATCTAAAATAGTCCCAACAAGAGAAACAGCTGATGAGATACAAAAGCACTTGTTATGACTACAGAAAGCAAGTCTGGCTGTAAAGAAATTATTTTTCTTCATCTGTGTACATTTTTTTTAAAAACTAAGATATTAGCTGTGTTCTGACTTCCTCTTTAACCCAAAAGTAGAGTAGAAAAGATTGCTTTATTTTAAATTATCTAGAAAAAGTGTCCTGAGAAAAATGTTTTCTTTTTCTTTCTTTTTTTTTTCCAAATAAACTGAGCTGTGCTTTTGGGAAAAAAAAAGGTAAATACAAGTGTTTGTAATACAGAGCAAGTACAGCAGCTGCCAGTACAGCACAGGGTCAAATGCACAGTCATGGAAAATGGAAAAATATTTAGATTCTAACAATGCCATCTTGTCATAAATAATGGAGTGGATTGCTATTCACTTATGAGAACTGTGTGAAAAGTGTGCCTGCTAGAATAATTGTGACAAAAGAATACATCAAGTCAGATAGAAAATGTGTCCTTAAATATTTGGTCAAGGGGAAATATTTTTAGTAGCAAAGTGTACTTATAAAGTAAGCAAGGAAACCAGTTTGTTAGAAATACTTTGAATGAAAATAATGGGTGGCAAAATGGAAACTCTTCATAGTGAATAAGTGAATAGTTATTTCAATAAACTAAATCCCTTAATGAATTCTCTACAATGAATTTTTTTCTTGATCTGTTGTTTTTAACACCATATGCAGTTTTCTAGGGATAATTAACCATCAGTTTAGAACTATTAACCAGCTGGTTTAGTGTTTATTTGTGTGTGCTGCATACATGGTACTCCTACATATTTTTTTTTTGTAGGGGAAAAGTAAAACTTAGAGGCATATTTCTGGCTTGAACATCCATACCTTTTTGTTTCTTTATTTTTCTTAATTATTTCTTCAGGTGTTTTTATTAGTAAGCCCATTTTTGGTGTAACAAAGTGGGTAACTATTTCTTAGGAACTGAAATTACATCTGTGTGAGCTGCTAACAGCTCAAAGGAAAGTAGTTTTGCTAGGTAATTATTTTCTAAATTTTTAATTAGACAAGTTGAGAACTAGGACAGCTGTAGAAAAAATTAACTTTTTAGCTTTGGCCCTATTCAACCTTAATATTTGACAAGCCACTAGAAAATCTAAGAGAAGGCTTATCTATGTACATGTATGACAGTAAGGCTAACATTCTGCAGTTGAGATTCTTGTCACAGAATGCCCTCCACTCTTGCATGGCTATTTATTTTAGAGATCTTTCTAATTCCCCTGCAGGAGTGCTAATCACACCTAGGTACTTCCTATTTTGTCCTCTCATGGGTAGCAGTGTTTGCTTCCATTTGTGCTAGTTAAGAGTCAAACCCAAGGAATCTAATATGGCACAAAATCGGTTTGCTTTCTTTCAATAGAGTTTCAGTCTCTCTAGATGATTATTGCTAACATATACAGTTTTGTAAAACAATTTGTTTATTCAGTAATCAGAAAAGCAGATGTCTAAATGAAAGAAAATAATCTGAAGGATGGTTTAAAATTCTAGGGGATTCCAGACAGGAAAAATCACGTATTGCTTTTAATACAGGACTTGGTCATGTAGACTGATGACAAGTCAAGTTCTTTTGGGAGTTAGAATATAAGTTAAATGCTGTGCTGAACTGGGAACTGAATTACTCCACACCTACAGTACTGAGTTGGTTAAAATTTAGAATTTCCATTTTGGTCTACAGAAGATGTTTATTTTTGTTTAAGAATTAAAACCAAAAAGTGGTAGATTCTTGGTGTCTCAGGAGGTACTATACTACTTCACTTCTCCAGGAATCTCCACTCAGCCTCAGCTCTCTGTTGTGCTACTTGCAAGGCCCTAGCTCCCTAAGGGCTATTTGTTTTGTCTAATGTCAGAGGATATAGCAGGAACTATGTGTGCCTTTGACAAATGTAACAAAAAATAAGATTCCTGGGAAAAAAATGTGTTTAATATTATAATTATTTTTAAGAAGCACTTGGATCGTAAAATATCTGCCCAGCTTTAATAATAATAAATAGCAGGATGTATTGCTAACTATGCACTTAGACAACAGTCTCATGGTCACGAAGTTCTTGATCAAAATATTATGTTATCAATAAACAATATCCATTTTCCTATAAGGAATAGATAGAAAAGCTAGAAAACTTACATTTTTCTCAAAATTTTCAAGAGAAAACTCATTTGGTTTTGGGAAGAATTCAAGCTTATGCATACGTCCAATATTGAGAATAATGTTTGTCCCCTTTTTCACAGGATAACCATCAATTACATCATCTTGCAAAGCTTTTCTCATGATCAAGTCCACAACTGGCTGGTATCTCATGCTCTCATAAATAAAATTCTCCACAATTTTTAAGTTGGGCATGTCATCACTCTGTATGTCTCTGTCACCTTGAGGAATAAAACAGATGGTGAAGAGGTTGGTTATGAATTTAATAGCTTCATTATACAAATACCAAAGCCTTTCTTGAAGATTCTTGGTTCCTGAAATGGTAGGAAGGTTTCTACAGCTTCTAAGTTTCTTGTGTAACATTACATAGTCAGGAAATCTGGTATATTGTTCATCAGCATAAACTCTAGTTTATGAATTCATGATCTTCTAGCCTTATCTTCTTAATACATTGAGTCTTTGGTCTGCTTTCTTGTCAATGACAAGTTCTGAAAGTCCTTCCCTGACTTTTGCACTACTGAGAATAAGAAGATAAATCCAATAAATTTTCTTAGAGCTGATGTCAAACAGAACCAGGGAATAGTCTGCAGAGGGGAGATAATTTTGTAGGAACCTTAAATTTTCACCACATGTTTGGGTTTGGCTGGATGTACAGCCAGGTCCTACTGTGGTCTGACTATTTCAGTTACCATGAGTAGCTTCCAACTTAAACCCCTCAGCAGCAGCACTGGCACCATGATATACTGCCAGTGGGAGCCTTACTTTAACTTTCAAGTCACAAGAAGTTCAAGGATTGTAGTCATAATGAAACTTAGGTTCTATATATATACATAGTAATATTGGTGGTTAGAAGTATTTGAAATGAGAGTCCCCTTCTGCTATTTCAAGGTAAATAAAAATAATTTCAAGGGAACTTATGAAGTGAGTGCTAATTTGCACTGCTGTTGCTGAGGAGCAAATATATTGTCAATTCTGATTATTCCTTTGAGGATTTATCTTACAAAATGCTCATCTTCTCTCATTTGATCTTGAATAAAATCTTTTACATACAATGCAGTTCACATATTATAGCACATGCTTCTGTTAGAGGAAAACGCCTAGCACTTCCAGCTTTTGAATAATTTAAATTAGATCACTGTTGAAGCAAAATTGTTTTCTCACATCACTGACTCTGCTGTTCCTGCTTACCCATAACAGTTTCAATTTCTCTCATCATCTCCTCTTCCACTGTGGGGTGCTCGGCAATCAGTATTAGCATAAAGAAGAGAGTCACAGAGAGAGTATCAGGAGCAGCAATCATCATCTCCAGCACACACTGGTTCACATTCTCAGCAGTGAGATCCCCTCTGTTCTGAAAAAAATGGGGAACTTTTAGGAAAACATTGATTGCTGTCTTCTCATTCCAACAAAAGTCCTGTAACGGGCCATGAAGATGATCAGAGGGCTGGAGCAGCTGCCCTACAAGGAGAGGCTGAGGGAGCTGGGCTGGGTCAGCCTGGAGAAGAGAAGGCTGCGGGGGGACCTCATTGCAGCCTGACAGTCCCTGAAGGGAGATTATAAACAGGAGGGGATTCAACTTTTTAAAAGGGCAGATGATGGCAGGACAAGGGGGATGGATTAAAGCTGAAGGAGGGAAGGTTTAGATTGGATATTAGGGGGAAGTTTTTTACAGAGAGAGTGGTGAGGGGCTGGAACAGGCTGCCCAGAGAGGGGGTGGGTGCCCCATCCCTGGGGGTGTTCAAGGCCAGGTTGGCTGGGGCCCTGGGCAACCTTGTGTAGCTCCAGGCCTGAGGTTGGTGTCCCTGCCTGTGGTAGGGGGGTTGGAGCTTTATGATCCTTGGGGTCCCTTCCAACCCTTGCTATTCTATGATTCTATGAACAGTAGAATGGGAAGGACACAAAATATCTGCTTTCAAAAAATGTAAAGATCTTGGCAGTCTTTATTTCATCTGCTAAATAACACTCAGTTTTGGTCTTTTGGAGAAAAGCAGAAAACTCATGTTTTGATGGGTGTGTATTATTTTACATAAAAGTTTGTTCTTAGCTCAGATTCCTATTGATTTATTCCCTTTACTCACAGAGTTTGTGAGAGATTATACAAGACAGGATTTACATAGCATAGCCTGTGCAAAGAAAAGATGAATACAGGAGTTAGGAAAATACTGCTGGACATTGAGAAAGATGCAAAAGTTTGAAGGATGTTGTGTAAGCTAAGGAAAAAAAAAAATCAGACAAGCACTTGTTCCCAAAAATGCATCTATCCAGTGTTTCAATTACTATTAGGGTCTTCAGGTCCAACTAATTTGTATCCCTTTATGACCACATTGCATTCAGGTAGATACATGAAATTTGCAAAGCCTGTGGTGTGAGTGACAGGAGTATCTCAGAAAACTCAAACTAAGCCATATTTTGAGTGCATTGCCAATACCTGTGCAAAAATCAACTGGGATGCAAAATCCATGTGTTCATCCAGTTTTTCAACAGTGGAAAGCTTTTGTCGTTTCTGTTCTATTAAGATTTCCATTGCTCCTTTCAGATCCTTGCTGAAAACAGGTACAATACAACATATTGATAAATATCTGCAGATTTTCAGTATACACTAGTATATGATTGGAAACAGAGGTATTAAACATCTAAGAGTAACAGAGATTAAGTATTTGTAAAAGTGGTTCTATGGTTCTCTACAAAAGCAGTGATACTAAGGGGAGGGGTATTTTCTTATTTCTTATTAAAGAATTGTTTGGGCTGAAATCTTTTTATAGGATAGACTAAAAAAATAGATAATACGCCTGTATATCCTATTAATGAGTAGAGTTTCTTAAGATTTAGTAACCTTTCCAAAGATTTTTTTCTTCTATTTGATAATGTGTTGTATCAGTGAATAAAATTAACTCAGAGAACATGAAGGATAATTGTTAGAAAAATGTAAAAATGTAGATAAATGTAAGAAAAACTGTACTAGTTTGAAGGTAGAATTGATCTAAATTTTTCATATTTAAATAGTTGTTAATACTGTATCAATAGTTTGTATTTCAGTGGTGAAGAAGGAAAGTCCAACAGTTTTTATGTTTTTATTTGGTATTTTCAATTAGCTCCAGATTTGAAGGTAATTGGTTTTTTAAAAAAGTATTTTGAAAAATATTTGAATTAAATTCTCAGGCTTTCCATTTGCATTTGTTATTATTTGGGTTAAAAATTTGACTGTTTGTAGGGTTAAATGCATCTGAAACTTCAAACCTGGTAAAGTTCTCACTATTTATAACTCCTCCTTACGTGTTAGAAATAGCAAATGGTCTTTTTTGCCAACTTTATCAGAAGAATATTAGAAGTCATTGTATCCTGTGGTGACATGATAAAGATCAAAGATGAAGATTGCTGCAGCAGTCTTTATACATTTTCATAATTTTCCATAAGTTTTTCATATTTTTAAAATGAATGAATAGGTCCATTTTCATGTGATTGCTTTTGAAACATCATTATCTGCCTGCAGGAGTTTTCTAGTAGTAACTGGGCCACCATAGCTACCTATTATTAGAATCACAGAATAAAATGCTAATCAGGGCCATAATAAAACTTGCAAGCAAGTGTTAGAGAAGTTAAATCTTGTTTCTAGATCATAAGAATTGCCAGTTACTTTTGATGAACCTCCATTTTTCCTGTAAACCCTGTTATATTTATGTGGCAGTATCAAAACAATTTATTACACATGCTTTGTATGTAGAATGAATCCAAATCCAAAATGAACAAATTGCCAGTTCTTTTTATAGCCAATCCTCATTTGGCAGAGATGGCAAATGAGATCATAAACAAAGAAGCAGCATTTCATATTTTTGCAAAGAGGAAGATGGCAAAATGTATTTTTTCCCTATTTATGAAAAAAAAAAAACTTGATATTTTGGATTGAATCTTGGATTTTCATGCTGAGCACCAGGGTTTAACTAAATTGGTTGTCAACTGAAAAGTACACATTGAGGGCACCCATAAATACAAGTATGTCCAGGGGTTACCTCTTCAGGGACAGTGCTGTGGATGTAGATGGCTTTCTGGTTTTGATGAACAGTAGCCTACTATTTGAGCATCTTTGACTCCATAGCAAATGTAACTTCACCTGGTAGGATGACTTTTCCTTTTCTGTTTGAACTGAACGAGTGATTTCAGTTTAGTTTTGTACTTTAGCTAGCATTAATTAGTATTTTAGTGAGTAAACTAGGACTGAATAGACAAGGGCTTTAAATCATCACATAAGATCAGCCACTTGTAGTGACAGTGGCAAATCTCGTTCTGTGGCTATTTTGGGTCTGCAGATAGGCGACTTCATCCAGCCACCTTTGCAAGTTTCACAATTTCTTTTCTAAAAGGCAGAGGAAAATATCAGGGAAGATCTCCTTAGAATCTTAGGCAAATGATTTGTAAAACTCTTGATACTTACGCTGCCTCCTCATATTTCTTGCACAGCCAAGAAATCTTAAAATAGATGTCGGGCTTTAATAAAAGTGCTTGCCATGCATCAAAGTAGTTCTGTATCTTAAGTACAATGGCACTTTCTGCAAAGAAATGTTAACAAAAAGCAGGGTAAAATATAAGCCTCAACAAATATAGGTTAAGTCAAATTATTCAGAAAAAAATAAGGCCTTATTCCCTACTTCAACTAAGTTCACAGGAATAACAATTGGGTTTTAAATTTGGTAGGTAGCATTGTGAAGCATTTGTAGGAATAGATATTTGTAAAAATGTTTGGTAGCTTCCTAAAAGGAGAGTGAGGCAACCAGAGCAAAACAGTCTCCCCCAAGAAGAGCAGAAGCAGAATTCTTGCAGCATATTGAAATGGGATAATTGAGATGTCATGATAATGTTACTTCTGTCATATGGTTTTAAGGATGAATAAATCACAGAAGATAAAATGTCAGGTGAACTTTTCAAGGCAATCATTTAGTTTGGAAAGATGTCTAATTCTTCCATGCATACAAATATCCTTAAATAGTAATACTGAGGTAAATCTGAGTTTTGGTCACATAACGTTATCTTTTATAACTAAAATAATTTGCAAATCATTTAAATTATATAGTGATGCAAGCCTGTTCTTGCTGTTTTCTGAAACAAAACTGCTGAGTCATGTCAATGAGTGTTTTCCTTAGGCATGCACTTTCAATCTATCATATGGTATGAAAACAAAGCTGTTAGTACCATCCAAAGGGATCCTGAGAAACAGCTTGTTAGATGTGTCAAGCATGATCCGCCTCATAAGATTCAACACATTGATGTTTCCTACTTCAGTGGTGACTTCCTCTAGTTTGTCCAGGTGATCAATTGTGGATTCAACACAGATGGCTATCATACGTACAAGGCCAGGACCAGACAGAGCTGAAATATATTTACAGAATGATCAGAGGATTGGTTAACTTTCAGATCTTATAACTTCTCAATTGGCCCAAATAGCATCAATAAAATGTCAACCATTATCATGCGACTGGTATAAAATCATTCTGAAACTTACTGATTTATCATCATGTGGAAGAAAAATGTAAAGGTTTTGGGTTAAAATGGCAATGAACTCGAAGTCCACACTTTCCTCACATCCAGCCACTCTGTATCTCAAGCACACACTTTATACTAGGTACTGAGCACATTAAGGAAAGGTGTTTGGCAGCCTTTGTGCTACCCATATCCTCATGTGCATTACAGGCACTGTGGATGTCATGTTATGTTCACTTGCAATGACAGTGAGCAGGGAAGATAAGAGGGATTTGTGGGGAGGATGATGGGAATGTCTGAAAACGCCTGGGTGCTCTTAAACAGCACCGTGGTGGCTTTGCAGTAAGCAACAGGCAGCCTGTAGTGTTGCTCTGAACATACTGAAGCCCAACCTCACAGTATGCTGTGTGTTAGCCTGCAGTGTTGGGTGTCTATGAACAGTGGAGACAGTGCCATGACAGATTTAATGCATTTTAAGAATTCAAAAGCAGTGGTCAGTTTAAATTCAGTCAGACTTTGATAGGGTCCAGCAGGGATGCATTCAGTTACATTTTGGAATCAGTTTGGAAGTCCTGCCTTAAGTACTCAAATTACTTTTCCATTCAAGAATTGCTGTAATTGCCTCAAGGAAATGATCAAATGTGTGTTGAGGAGGATTGTATGTTTGTAACTGAGAAGAGAGGAGTCTGTTTTGTAAACAGGGAGAGCTCATTTTAGGAATAAGTAGAAAAAATATTCCTGTCATCTTCAAACAGTTTGAAGTTGCTGGTATTTTTCAGTAGCAAAATCATGTAGGAAAGGCCAAAGTATCATATAGGAGCACAGATATATCAATCAAATAGTGCAGAAAATGAAACCAACACATAATTAATTTCTCTTAGGTGCTGATTTACTTTCAGAAACTAGTGCAATCTCAGCTGGTGAGAATCTTTTCTGTTGTTGTGGTTTAATCCCAGTTGGTAACTGAGCATCATGCAGCCACTTGCTCACCTCTGTCTCCATCAGGGGATGAGGAAGAAAATGGGAAAAAAATATCGTGGGTTGAAGTAAAGACAGTTTAATGAGATAATGAAGGAAGGGAATAATAAAAATATATGTAAAACAAACAAGTGATGCACAAATGTAGCTGCTCATCACCTGGGAAAAAAAAACAAACCCTGGTGTGATGCCTGGTCTGTTTCCAAGCTTCAATTGCTCCTCCCAGCCTGCTTCCCCAGGTATATATGTGGCATGGCACTATATAGCAGGGACTATCCCTTTGGCCAGTCTGGGTCAGCTGTCCTGGCTGTGCTCTCCCAGCTTCTGGTGCACCTGCAGGGTGTGGGAAGCTGAAAAGTCCTCCGCTTAGTGTAGAGGCTACAACTACCAAGCAACAACTGAAAACATCCCTGTGTTATCAACATTATTCTCATGCTAAAGCCAAGACACAGCACTCTGCTGGCTACTAGAAAGAGGATTAACTTTGTTCCAGCTCCAACTGTGGAGCTCTTAGAATAAATGCAGCAGTTTTGTTAGGAAGGCTGTAAGATCATCAGAAGGAATGAATTCTAACAATATACAAATATTAAAAAATTTCAGTTTGTGTAAAGAAGGGGAGTCAAAAATTTGCAGACCTGTATAATATTAACATTGGAATTTATGTAATGTCCTATTTGATTTCAGCCTAGTGATATGAATGATTTCAGTCTTTTTCTTTACTATGTTGATTCCTAGTGTATGAAGGGGATTGATGGAAGATCTGTTCAGAAAACCCATTTAAGTTAATTTTGAAATTAAAGCTTCTTCCTCTTCTACCCCCTCCCTCCCCTGCTTAGAAGAAGACAGAAAAGACTTTGTTACCAGCCCAGCCTACACTGGGTTCAGCCAATTATGTCATTTATGGATGTTCCAGTTGAGCTAATGTAAATGCTGCACTTGAAATGTAAAAACATTTAAAAACATGGCTTGTGGACATCAATTAATTTTGTTTTAATGGATGAAATTAAGAATCTTCAGAACTACTTCAGAACCATTTCAAATCACACAGCAAGCAGGATAAGTATGAAAGAACATCTGTATTAAAATATTTCTATGTGATATATGAAGACAGCTGATTTCTGTAACTTAAATAGGCAGAAGACAAACATCATTTCAGAAAGGATAGACTATGGGCTCCAGCCATACAGTGTATTAATAGACACTGCTTTACCTTTGGTGAAAAAGGGTCGAATTACTTTCCAGTGTGCTGGGTTGTTGTTGAATATGATCCCATTTTCATACATGCCAATGCACTGTAATCCAAGCTTGCTCCCAAATCGAGAAACATAATGCCAATGTTTCATTACATGGAACACACTTGAGGATCTGGGGAAGAAAAAGGGGGAGGAAAAAAGCCCAAAGCAATGATACAGTTTCATAGACTATACACAGAAATGTTATGCTGATATTTGGTAATTACTCTGAAGAGCTGACTTGTAGTCTCAATTTAGCAGGAAATACGATGCTTGACATTAAATGTTGTTCCTTTTACATTATTAAATTTGATGCTAAATGCCTTCTGAAAATATATTAGAGCAATAATGTATTCTGTTCAGATTAAAAACTATGT
Source organism: Laterallus jamaicensis coturniculus (assembly GCA_022605575.1). NCBI lineage: Eukaryota > Metazoa > Chordata > Aves > Gruiformes > Rallidae > Laterallus > Laterallus jamaicensis. Next base: position 15,678,281 of record JAKCOX010000018.1, read on the forward strand.
TTTAGTTAAAATGCAAATGGTTACCAAAAAGATGTTAATCTAAATAGTGTGTATGCTTAGAATTATACATATCTATAGATATATACACTTGTGCAAAGATCAATGTCAGATATTTCAGGTGAGGTGTAAAATGTTTGATGCTTGATAATTTCATCATAATGTGTACTAAATTGCATCTATACTCTTGTAGATAGTTGATCATTCCCAGATACAGAAAGCATAAATATGGAGTTGTCATTTAAATACGCAGCATCATAGTATGACACTGTGTGGGATAAATATTACTAAGTAGAAACGTTAAGTACGCCCCTGATATGTATAATTCTTCTTACAGTTGACAAGGTTTATTTACACGTGATTTCAAATAGGTTGTGAACTGGCATTATTGCTTTAAGATCAAATTTCCTTTAGAGGGAGCAAGCACTTTAGAAATGTTGACATGATGAAAAAAGAAAGAAAATCGGAACAGAGATTGAAATGAAAAAGACACTACTCTCTTTACTACACAGCATACCCAATGGACCAAATCCCAGGCTACTTTCATGGATTAGTCCATTTTTTCAGTCAAAGTAAATGGAACTCTTGCTTGTGGCTTCAGCAGTGCTGCGTTTTCCCCATAGTTTTGCATGAGCAAAGGTAAAGTTAACCGCGAGACACTGCGTGGTATAAATAGACAAACAGGGATTAAGGAGTGGCGTAGAAACAGAGGAGTATGTCTGCAGGTCCAACCTTCCATGGAATTTAGCATAATCTCTCTTTCCTACACTTCCTTACACCTGCTCTCTTCTAATTCCCTTAAAGGCTTTTTGCATGTCCAGGAAAATCATCTGTATTTTCATGAAAACTAAAAGATAAGTGTTTAATTGTGGCAGCTGTCCTCAAAGTGGAAAGGTGCAGGAGGCTCATTTTGTTTCCTTCCATTCCATACATCTGCACAGGGGAGACAATAATGATTTAAGGAAAGTTCTTGGTGTAAGACCTTCTGTAATAAAATTTTCCTTATTAAACTATTTAAGGAAATCCTCCAAAAGACAATGTCTGTTGTAACCAAGGCGGCGGGTCTTTGTGCATTAGCATCACAGTATGATTATTTGTGGAAATAGTATACTTCCACAGAATTTGGGTTATAATTTGTTTTGCAATGAATTTATGATCCACTGAAAAAATTATTCTATTTTATTGGGGTTTTTTTAAGCATTAAATACCAGTTCTCTATGTACTGTCAATTGTTTTAAGCAAAAGACAGTCTCAAGGAAAGGGCTGTATTTTCTGTAAAGTCTGATGCAGCTCCAGCATTGGTGAGCAGCCCTCCAGAATCGTTTTTGATGAATTGTTAGCACAGAAAGTGGAAGGCAGAAGTAAAGAGTTCATAGCATTTCACATTATTCACAGGTAACAGCCCATTAGTATGGTAAATATCAACTTATGTAGGATGGAAATGTAAATAGTTTTCATGTCAGGATCACCTCTTTTTACAGCAGCAAAAAGAAAGTTGAAGCTGGCTTGCTTCACATAACAAATCCTGTGATAGTCCTCTATACTGTGTCATCTTTCAAAAGCTTTTACAGAATGAAAATGCTCTTGTATAGCATGCAATCCTAATTTTAACTGGAATAGTAAGAGACAGTAAATAATTTTAGGACTAAGCCAGTGTGTTTAATCTTCCTTTCCCTGAAGAAAACAAGAGAATTCACATAGACTTCAATAGTAGAGTCTTTAAAAAACCCAAAAGGTTTAGAAAAAGGTGCCTGGAAATAGCAGGAAGTAAAAGGTTTATGTTAACTTTTGAAAGTAATAACTTTAGGGAAAAAAGTAGCAAAGTCATTGTAAAATTATGAAAAAGCTTTTCATGTTATTAATGATAGAAAATAAGGATTTACTTGCTAATTATAAATGTTTCTTCACCGCTGATCCAAACTCTCACAAATTCTCCATATGTCTTATTGTAGTAGTTGCAGGCATTACCTACTCCCATCCAGAGAAATCTCCCATGTGAAATGAGGGGACCGATTCCCATACAGTATCCTGGCCCTAAGAAATAGGGTAAGAAAAGTTTGGTCTCAACAGTGCTCACTGACAAGAATATACCTCTGAGCATCACCCTTCTCAAAGGAGGTTTTTAACATGACAGCTGAGGGTCTGCACAGGGCAGTACATGTATAAAGATCCACTTAGAAAGTTCTGTGTTACAAAAATCTGCATCTACATTGCTGAAGCCTCAGTTAATATCTAAGGAAGCCTATAGTTCATTCAAGGTACGTACAACAAACGACAACCATTAATTCTTTGTACAACTTCACGCTGTTCCTTTGAGATTGCTTACATGTGGAAGGACAATAGACAGATATCAGACAGAAGAAATTCTCTAGAAAAATGCAGCTGGCTTATTAATTTGTGATTTTAACAAATCCTTTGAGTTTTGTGTAGAAGTGTAATGGTAACACCACTATCCTTTTGATGTAATGAAATGTAATTAATTATGTTGCTCTTAAAAGTCATTAATACTAGAGTGAGATCTTTTAAGAAAAAAGTACTCTACTGATGTGAATTTACAAAAACATGCTCAAGTAGGAGCTAAGAATGGATTAATAATGCATCTAGTCAACAAAGTTCTCAAATCCTTCTGCAACTCAGAACCAAATTTTCTTACATCAAAAAGAAGAAAGTGGAGACAGAAGGAAAGAATTTGCCTTTAAATACTTTTAAAAGGAATTTTACTTCTTCAGGGAAAACTCAGTTTTCTCCTTTTGTCTGTAAAACATAAAACTGACTCCATAAACCGAAACAAATGAAGTACTTACAAACCCTATGTATATGGCTTAGAGTGTAAATGTTGTGTACAGCTCCACCATTTGCTAGTAGGAATCGAAAGAATCCAGGTTACTTAAATACCTATAAACTGACAGCATATTTAGTTCTATCTTCTTGTTGATCCAATTAAGCATGCAAATGGAATGCATAACCTTCTGGGACTACTTTCCCCATTCTCTAACTTTTGAAGAGTCTTTTTTTGAAGGGTGTTTGTCAGTGGACTTTTCCCAAAATTTCATTTAGGTGCCACTGCGTTGCTTTAGAACAATTCCTTAAATCCACCTTTGAGATGTATACACTGTTCTTGTTCATGTAGTGCCTCGCTGTACTGCATATAATGAAAAAACATGTTGAATTACTAATGTCTACTATAAGCCCATGTATTATTACAGAAGGTGCCCTCTGAAAAGGTAACTGTTTGGTGTTGCTTTGTTCCGTTCTGGAGGGTCTTCAGTGCCAAACATGGAGAGAAAAAAAATTGATATCCCACTAAAATCAGAATAATATCCTGTGTAGTGGTTCATTTTTAGTAAAGATCATTTAGAAAGGTTTCAATTTAAAACATGTAAAATGTAGAAGTTTATAATACACATGAGAATATGAACACGTAGAGTTTGTAAAATGGTATTATATCTTTTTAGTGTATACATAGCAAACCAGAAAGCTGAATGTCTTATATAGCCAAGCTAGGTTAATTGTAGAAGTTCTGAAGTTTAAAATAGAGCCTAATTTCTTTTATTAGTTATTTTTAAAACTGCATTAATTAACCCAACCCTTAGTAAATTTTATTGGCATACAATCATTATTCAGCATTACTTTCTCACTTTAATTTGAGTAACAAACAAAAATACTATGACAGCTTTTAGGTTGTACTATAGCTAAAGTTAATTTACCTGGTATTGATGAAGTTTCTTCATGATTCCATATTAGAAACAGAAAACACATGAGGATGAGTATGGGCACAGTGGCCACTGGCATCGTTTCTGGTACTAGGTTGGTGATGTTGTAGTGCATTGGATTCAGAGTTTCCAGTACCATCTTTTCCAAGAGCTTCTCTTTTTCTTTAGAGAGAAAGGGGAAGAGGCAGAGTTTTCAAAGCTCAAACATGTATATTCAGCTTTAGTCAGTACCTCTCAACCCCTTTGTAGACCTTGTAAATGAGCAGTCTAGCTCTTGAGGTAGCTTTATTTTATAATGAGACTGACAGCCTGGACTGCTTGCCAGGACATCACAAGTCGAAACAGACATGCAGCAGACGTTCTTTTTGTTTGGAAATAACAAAGCTTTTCTAACCTTGATATCGAAGCATAGAATGCTATGAACTTTGGCTGACAGACCTCTTATCTCTGCTAGTGACTTGGCTGGCCTATACTGAGGTTTACTCCTCACAAATTTCTAACCAAAACACAAGAAATTAAACTTTCAGCCTATGTGGAAGCATTGAATGTGTTCACTCACAAGCTTTTATCTGTTACTTAGCTTTTTTCCTTCTTGCATGCCTGTAGTACCAGAGTCCTTGAATTTCCAAAGTGTCTACATTACTGTTTTGTGATGCAGATAGAATGTACACCAGGTTTTGTTTGAAACACTGTATTATGTTTTGTGGGGTTTCTTTGGTGTCAACCTTTGGGTGTAGTATAATGCACTGCATTCCTTTATGGTTCTTCTGCTAAGTACTTCCGTGTGTTACACACTTTGGGGGTTTTTTCAAAGGGGCTCATGGATTGTCTGGTCCCATATCTTACCTCAGGCAGTAACCAGCACTTGGCACAGGAAAGAAAAAACAAGCAAATGGAACAGGTTTGTTATGCATAGGGGGAATAGAAGGATTCCTTTGAAGTTGCCATTTTTGACTGTGTCATAAAACATGAGGTGACTGTACCCGAGAAAGAAGATGTTGTACTATGAATAAGAACTCACATAACCACAGAAAGATGCTGCTTCCATCTGCACAGTAATTTACCAATAAAGCACCTTCTTAATCCTGCCCTGATGATAATTAAGAATAGATCCCCTATTTTCTTTTCCTGTGGCAATGTTTCAAAATTGAAAGATGCCTTTACTTAAAAGGATGGGGTTTTTTCACTGTTTAAGCAAATGCTTTCCCATCACATGCTTTGGTCTCACATTGCAGAACAAAGTACAGCTTACTGTGTAGTAACTGTCAGTGCTACGATTAGATTAAGCTAAACCAAGAATGTGATAGTTGCTTTCTAGATAGTAAGGACATTGATCAAAGCAGAAAATGTTTAGAGTATAGGCAAAGCCCCAGGGAAGGGAGCAAGCAGCAGCTCCAAACCTTGCAGGCACATGCAATGCTCCAGTGTTTTGGATGATTGCTATGCAAGGCTTCTGGCATTGTTGTGATCTAAAATGCCTGTGACACAATACACCAGGTGACCTTTTAGAAACTTGCATGCTATTCCAGCTAGGAGTACACCTTACATCTTGTGCCCAGTCAGCTGTTGTACTGTCTGGCATGTTGTGGAGAAGGTTTTTGTAATCACAAGCATTTTCTTTATCATATAATGGTATTAGTTTCACTCAAGTACTGTTGCACACTGATACTTGTTTAGTAGAAGTAAAAATGCTAACTTTAAACTTCTGAGTACTATTTGTTACCACAACAAAAGCATACCTGCATGTATATATAAACACTTTTATTAGTTTCAGTCCCTTTCGCTGCGTGAGCTTTTACACCAATATAGAAGGAAATAATGACACTCTAGGGCATATAGTTTCACTTTTTTTGCTTTCTTTCTGGATCTAGTTGAACTTCATCTTTGTAGTCCATTGCCACATTGCTCTGATGTTCGTTGTTTTTTTTCTGTTGTTGGGGTTGGGTTTTTTTCCCCCCATCTCCAAGATATTCTGGTGTGTTTGTACAGTAGTTTCTTTGTCTCCATTCCCTATGAAGAGATGTAGGTGGTTATGCATTTGGGTGGTATGAAATAAACATGCCTATACATACACACAGGTATCTACAAATATTATATCTTCAGGGTTAAATCCTGCTAGACTTCAAGATGCTGATATGTTTGCATGATGCAAGCATGAGTCTCCCCTTTAATTTTCTGAAAGTGAAGTCTGAGTTTTAATCTTGCTCAGTTCTCAGTTATACTAACTGTTTTTGTAAAAGAATAACTTTTTTTTTTTGCTGTGACATGATATCCAATGCATCATTTTGCTGTTAGATTTATATTTTTATATCATGCTCTCATGTAGATAAGAGGCATTAAAGGCACTGTATCAAATTTGAATCCTTTTTATACTCTTACGCTGATCTGAAACAGTCTTATTTTTAGTTAAAATGGTTCCTAAAGTTCTTAAACAGCTGATGTTTCTTGTGTTGGGAAGTTATCCCCTTTCAATGAGTATGATCCAAGTGCATTTCTAATTGGTTTTGTATTGTAAAAGCCAATTGGGCTGTGAAAAATTCACCTTGAGCAGTTCAGCTGGAATAGTCTTATCCTGCTCATCATAGAATTGTCTGTGAGGTAAATTGCTCTTAATAAACTCAACCAAGTAAATTTTGGTAGTGAGTAGTTACTGGATAGACTGAGGAAGTTTTGAAATGGAACTAAGGCAGAGTGCTCACTGTATGTGAAAGAAGCTTTTACTACACTTGTTCATTTTTGTCTTGAAACCTTCTGTGGATAATTCTCCTTTCCTTGCAGCTGGGATACGTGTCTGATCAGAGAGATTTGTTGGATCTGATTGTTACTTATATGGCAGAAGGGGAATAGGAATGGGCCAAAATAGCTTTTAAAATCAAATACTGTGAGGGAAGTGACTTATAATAAGGAAGTGCTTTTGTCTGGCATGACGGTGAGGTGGATCTTACAGCTGGGAAGGCACCTGCCAGCAGAGGGCCTTTCAGTCTGGGCTGAAAAGCACTGTGAGAAAATTCTAGGTTCTGGTAAACGTTTTCTAGCAAAAGGTGCTGTGATGAATGAGGACAGTAAAGAAAAAGTCCATATCATAGAGTTGTAGGGGTTGGAAGGGACCTCGAAAAATCATGGGGTCCAACCCCCCTGCCAAAGCAGCTCCCCAGCTCATACTGCACAGGGCGGCGTCCAGACGGGGCTGGAATCTCTCCAGAGAAGGAGACTCCACACCCCTGGGCAGCCTGTCCCAGGGCTCCCTCACCCTCACTGGGGAAAAGTTCTTCCCCATGTTGGTGCAGAACTTCCTGTGCTCCAACTTGCAGCCATTGCCCCTTGTCCTGTCCCCACAGACACTGAAAAGGGGCTGGCCATTTCCCCCTGCATCCCATACTTAAGATATTTATGGTGATACTTTTTATTCCAGTTAGAGCTTTCTACCTAATGACTCTGTCAGCAAAAGAACACATTATGTACAGTAGTATAGAATTGGAGCTGGAAACATCTGATACTTTTGAGGAAGAGGTCATAGAACTACCTGAAAACTCCTGAAGAACTGTTACTGAATGCTAGATGTCTTTCCTCTGTGCTGGCTCATCTGTCAGTAGAGATGTGGGGAAAAAATCTGCTACTTGTTACAAATCCCCAACACTTGTGACCAGTTTTAGCAGCATCTGAAGCAACTGACCTAGGTTAAATAAAATTTTGAATAGACTGACTTCATACAAAAATAGATCAATTGGCTTATATTAGCCAAGTTAGTCTTTATTTTTCCAGATAAAATGTTGTAGTCTCCCTGTCTCTCTAGAAGCTCGTTGCCTCTTTTCACTCAGTTGAGATTGAGAGCTTAACGCAGACTGTAAAGTTTCAGCCTACCTGTAAGTATGTAGGCAGCTTTAATTGTGCATTTCACACCTGGAAGGCTTATGTCTAGCTAGATAAGCAGTAGTTTCCTTGTATTTGTTCTGTGGGTGCTGACTGAAGGTGCCATAGTCTAGGAGAGTGGCCCATGGTGTCTGCACTGGAGTGTTAGTTTCTATTAGGGGTGTGCTTTGATAGTAAACATTCAGATTATTTCCATTCCCATGCTTCAATATGTCCCACAGAGCAATCTCAGAGCGTGCAAACTGGAGTCGCTGGGAAGAAAATGAATCAGGTAACAGTATTCTAAAGCTGCATCTCATGCACACCAGCTTTCAGTGGGGACTCAAATAACAAAACCTGTTTAGATCTATATAGAAGTGAACTCCCATAAATATGTATAGTTTGAGTGGACCATCACCAAATGTTTTGTTTTGCTCCTATTGTACCACAGTGTTTGCCAATGTTGATATAGCCTAAAAGGAAGAGAGTACCTTCTTGACAAACCAGTTGTTTCTAATTAGTTGGATAACTGTAGTTATGGCATGCCTCTCTTCTGTGCCTGTACATAGTGATTGCAACCTTCATTTTGTGAATTTACCAACTTTCTGTCTGTCATTCCAGGTCACCTACTTAAGATATCTTCTGAGTTAAATCAGAAATTCTCATGTCTCAAAAGAGCTCATGTACACAAACGTTTAGGTACCACAGAGAAGCCACTGGAAGCTACTGTAAAGTGTTTTGAACTGTAATTTCTGCAAGGTGATAGTCAAACAGATATCCTACAGGCTCATCCTCTTGTGATTTGTGTAAATGATTTTTCTGGTACAGTGGAGCTGGAAGTCCAGCCTTTAAACATTACAAAGAAGTTACTAGGTCCTTGATGTCAAAGATCTGATGCTGCTGACATATAACCAAGTACTTACCAAGTTGATAAATGATTGCTGTAATGGCTAAATGAAGTTTTTATGTGGTTACTGATCATGGAGCTTGGGGAGCTTCCAAAAGAAAATATTTATAATACACTCTCAGGTTGGTTTGGATGTTATCTTTGGGACTAACCAGTGAAAATTCTGATATTCTGAAAGTCCTGATTCAAATGTATCCTTCTATAAATTGCTAGTTGCTTTATATCTCTAAATTGATCTTGAGAGGATAAACTTTCACATCCAGAAAAATCATTTTCTGCTAGTGTTAAGCCTTCAAAATAACTAGCCAGTGATAAAACCACAATTGCCTGTAATGTGCAGGACTTGGAATGATAACCCGCTTTGTGCAACTACAAATTTGGTACTCATCTCTTTCCTTTCTGGCCAGTGTCCATCGTATTTCCTTATAGCTATTTATGTAACATGGATGTGTGAGGCAAGGTACGCTGTGTGCTGCCCAAATGACTGTACAATAAGGGTTTCTGCTTTCTGAAAAATCTGTAATTATATGGTGATTTTTCTTTCAGAAGAATAATGATCTGAAATTAGAATTTGGACTATGTCCTCTTCTGAGGTTTATGCATTCTGATGTATGATTTGGAAAAATAACTTGCTAGTTTTAATACCTTTCACAAAAGGTCTTATTGTTGCTTAGGAACAAACATAATGTCCAGGAAAAGTACCATCCAAGTGTGATGGTAAAAAGGTTTCATCTGAAATATACATCTCTTGAAGCAGAATAGGTATGCCAGTGTTTGTAAGCCATCAAAAAGAGCTATGAAAGATAGGAAACTTCTGCAGTATTGGTAAGAATGTATTTTACTCCCTACTTCAGAGTTTCCTTAGAGCACTGTGAGCTTTGATTCAACCAGAATTGGAGTTGTGGATAGACAACTGAAATGTCTAACACGCTTTTAGCAGACTTGCTTGTTATGACTATGGCAAAGCAGACCTACAGGAGGAGGGTTTTCTTGATGTACCTGCTGTTTGTTATTACTACTGGACGGATGGTTTTATTTCTAATTTGGCAGATAGAAGTCAGCTCTCTGCCATAATTATGTTTCTGCTGTAGTACATTTATTACTAACAAATACTTTGACCAACTTAAGCAACAAGTTGATAGAGAAGGCAACATTCTAAGAAATGTAAATGAAATTTTTTAGTTTCCTTTCTGGCTATAAATACTAGTTAATCCTGAAGAAAATGTATCTGGGTATTTGAAAAAAAAAAACTAGGAAGAATGCATGACTCTGCAAATAACTCTTCCTGCAAATGTCTCTGTTAATCAGAAATAATTATAAACTAAGTTGTAGTAGCTTTTAAAGATCATGTTTTTCCACTGTAAGCACCAATTGAGGGTGGTCAAGATATGATAGAATAGACAAATTCTCTGTGTCAGTTGCAGATGATTTCTGATTGAACTTTGTTTTAATCTCACTCATAATCTATTTTTATCCTGTTGTGACAATGCTTGGAAATGTTGGTTTGTCCAAATTTGTTCACTTTCCAACTCATTCTACATTGCTATACATCATCAACAGTTTGCAGTGTCCATTCTATGCCATGTATTCTACTTAACTTTGTCATGATACACATCCTTTCATGAAACATAGTGAATGGAACAAAATCTACTTTAGATAGTGTGAAATCAGAGACCACTCAACAATGAATAGATTTGGGTTTTAATCAGTGGAGCCTTTATCTATAAAACCTAAGAAGTTTTAGTGTTTCTTGGTGTGATACAAACAGTTTGAAAGGTTGAATGAAGGAAACATTTCTAAGGGTGACTCTTCTGCAAGAACATTGTGCCTTGTTTTTTCTTTTTTATAAAAAGTAAAGTATTCTACAAAGTTTCAAAATACATAACACATTGCTGTTGTTTTAACACTAGGAATTTGGTTTAAGACCTGCAGATTTTCCACTAAAAAAATAAATCTCCATTTAGATAATGACAACATATAATTTACACAAAGTTAATTACAGTAACTCAGATAAAAGCAGAAGACATACTTCCTCCTCAGAAGCAAAATAACCCCCCCCAAAATTTCTCAAATGTCCTACTCACATTGTTTGAATAAAAAAAAGCTAGAATATGAATTAAAAATTTACCTGTGTCCTCTTGTTACTCCTTGATTTGTACCGGTGAAGAGCGCTATCTTTGTTACTGACGTGCTCCTTTTAAAGATCTGAATAGGTTTTCTGGTGATTACTCTCTGTGGCATCTTTTATGCAGGTGCTTCTTGTTGCTAAGAGATCAGTTGCTTAGAGATGGAAGTTTGTTTTTTGTAATAGATCAGGGGCCGTTGCTATTGAAAAGAAAAATTTGTAATTTTACCTCTACAGCTCAAAGTATCTGCTGCAGAATAGCCAGTGAGAGAGATACACATGCCTAATGCTGATTAGAATTTTGCCCAGAGAGGAAAACAGAAAACCAGAGAAAGTTTATCATTCTGTTTGGCTCTGAATATCAAGGAGAAATTTGTCATTTAACTGGAGGTGCAACTAGCAGAAATTAGAGGAATTCTTTGTCTAGCATATGTAAATGTAGTTTTCATTTCAAACAGAGAAGAAATAAAGTACAAAAGTTTTATTCTAAAATTGATAGACACAAAATTGTCAATAACCTTTTGCAAGATACAATCCTGCTCTGACATTGGAAAGATCTTACTGAGACTATATATTTTGAATATATGTTTTCCTTTATATTCCCAGTTGGTTTGGTAACTCTTTGGAATTACTATACAAACTATACTGGTTTCACTGTTTTGTGGTGCCTCTTTTTTTTTGCTGTAGCCTTGGGAAAATTGAACAACCTTAATTTATGAAAATCCAAATGTCTTTAAGCACTGCATGAAGCAATTATAGGAACATTAAAATAATGACTGCGGATCTATAGGAAAAGGTGCTGATGCTGTCAAATAGCAGGGTAACAGGGAAGGATAAGGTACTTGTGCCTGTTACTTACTGTTTTGAAGTAAGTTGAAGTCTGAATTTTCTTCGTTTCCCCTATGGAAGATCCTTAGCTGACTCAGCTGCCTCTTCTATATATTTACCCCTATGAGTCTAAATCAACTTGTGCAGTAAGTCAAATTTCTTTCAGTTTTTTTTTTCTTGGTGCTCTCAAATTTATAAATTCCAGTCACTCAAGTCTGTTTTCAGCAAGGCCATGTTATGTCCTCTGGCAGTAGGACACTATGCCCCCTTGTCTTTTACTGTCAGGCCACAAACTTAAAAGATTCCCATAAAATGTTTTCATTCTTCTGTTTCTGAATTCACTCAAGGCTTCAGCATTAGCATTTAAAAGGAATAAAGAAAATAAATTACAGCACTTTTAATAAGATGACCCATCTAATGGGTAAAAGGGTCTTCTATCTAAAGGACTATGATCTCACTTGGAACAAAAGGTATTTAAGAGTTGTACAATAGTTCCAGTGATGGAATATTTCTTAACTTGGAAGGATGGAAAAGGCCTAGAATTTTATTGACTGTGAAAACTCTTTTGAGAAGCCTTCCTTAAAGAAAGTAAATAGATAATGCAGACAGTTTGGGGAGGATAAGGACTAAATTCATGCGGAAATGTTTCCGGCATTACTGCAACCTCATTGAAGATACACAGCTTACACAACCAAAAGCCAACAAAATTTCAGTCTGAGAACTGAACTCCTTTTGCCATGTGCACATACTCCTCTGTATCTATTTGTTACACGGAGACTTGTTTACAGCATAAGCAGAAATGGGCAGAACTTCAGCCAACGATTCCATTGGTATTTCGAGCTGGTCACAAGAATGGTTAAAACCTGTTCCATGGTGTCTGATGTTCTGAAAATGTTAACATTTGGTTTATCTCAAAAAGAGATGAAATCTAGTTTTAATTTTTAAGCCTGACTTAAAATTTGGGGGGAAGTCCTGCATTAGTGGGTTTTTTTTGTTTTAACAAGCCAGCTGTATGTTTTACTGCTTGCAGATTAGGGATAATTACACTTCGGAGGAGCTAGACTTTGAGGTTGGTTTTGGTCCATTTCATGGTACATTTCTATTAGATTTTTGATGTGGACAAGCTAATATGAATTGTCAGTTCTGAAGGAGATGGATAATTGTTCACTGGATACCAAACTAAGGAAGTTACCATAGAAAGCTTCCAGCTCTTTCCTGTGATTTGTAATAAGTTTACTGCATTTATTTTTGCTTTGGTTTCAGCTGCTGAGAAGAATAACAGGTTGTGTTGGACTTTGCTTACTAGCTTTACTTTGAGTTCCCCACGTTTGTAGCAAAAGCCAAACTCTGTATTTGCTGCTGCTGCAAACACATCATTGCTTTTGTGTTCTGTATGGGGTATAAAGGGAAGTTACGATACCTTAAACCCTTGCGTGGCTGCAGCTGTCACTCACTGACTTTGGAGATGGTGTATTGCTTTTGAGGTGTTGGGTCAGGCTGGGGTATGTAATATGAGAGATAATATGTAATGTGGGAGTAATATGGCTATTGGGAGAAGATCTCTGGAAGGCAATACTTTCAGTATTGCTGAATTGCAATTAAAATAAACCTTAGCTTAATTCATAGATATCCTTTATTATACATGCAAATGATAAGACTAAATGTAACTACTCATTATTTTTAAAAGCCTCAGAATGAGACTTTGGTAAAAATAGAAGCCCATACAAGGAATGTGAAACCAATGATGCAATTTTTTTTCTTTGTCAGCATGTGTTGCTTGAGGTTTAGGGGAGTCCCAGAACAGCTTACCCAGTTTCCTACACAAACCTGCTTTGATTCTTACTCTGTTGATACTTTATTGAACAAAAAGTACTGGTTACCAAAAGGAAAAAATGGTAATGTTGTTGTTGGGACTCCTCCTTCTGTCAGTGCTATATCTTATTGATATAAAGAATTTGTGTATGAATAATTCACAGGCAAGAAGCCAGTTGAATTAAACATGAGGAAGTCACAAAATGGGTTAAACAATGTGAGAATACTTGTTTATAGTTAAACTAGGCTTTGCCAAGACTGATGTCTGTGCTATATATCTTTAAATCAAATATTATTTCCATATACCAGAGAAAATGCATTTCAGTTCTTTCATGCCAAAGAATTCCTGGAACTTTGTATAATGTAAACAGAATGATTGGACTTGTTGTTCACTACAAAGAATGGTTGAATACTACAAATTCTTCAGAGCCTGTGTAGGCACTCACTGAATTAACAAAGTTCTTGTTTATAACATTAAAAATAAAGCAGACTTTTTTCTACATATTTTATAATAGACTTTTGCAGAAAAAAGATGCAAAATGCTCCCTATAGGGGACCTTATGGCTCATATGATAAAATTTATTAGAGTTCTGCTTTAGTAATAAGGGCTTGAATCCGATTAAGTAACTACAGAAAGAAAATAACTTCAATTAAATCAGTGGAAATGAAATCACCAATATAAGAATGTGTATTGTGAAACTAGGGGAATGGGTTCAGGCTCTGATCTTAATTCTTTCTGTGTCCTGATGGTTTCACTGCAGTCATTAGGGTATAAGATAAATGCTCACCTTACCCCAAGGATGGATAGCCAGTGGTAAATCTGGCCTTAATATACTCCATGTTGTTGTAGGACAAAAGGAAACAAAGGCAACTGTATGGAGATAGACTGTCAGCACAAGGTCACGTTACAGATCCATCTCGCTCGGTGCAGCGTCTTAGGTGTTGTCCAAAATCAGATTCCAAGTGGAGAGGGTCAGCAATAAGCAAATATATGTACTTTTTTCTCCCTGCCTTTCCACCACTATTCAAGGATAAAGGAATTTCAAGTGCCAGTCTTGGCCATCTCTGCTTGCAGCAACAGTCACCTGTCTTTTTGAGGAACTTCAAGACAGACAATGTAGAAATTTAACCAGGAGTAACCAATTTACTCCTACCTTTTCTCTTGACTTCCCATATGTACTAATTCCTGTTATCCTAAACAAGTCATTTGTCAAGTATGAGGAGAGCTGAGACTACTGCAAGTACCTGTATCCAAATACTTCCTGTGGGACTTTATCATTTAGGAGTGTGTATCAGTCATGGAAATACCTAACCTGTCAGGTTCTCTCACTGGTGAGCAAAATTCTTAGCATTTCAAATTTCTGCAGGAATTTGCTGGAATGCTGCTGTGCTGAAGGCTAAATGTTTGTGGTGGCTGTTAGTCTGTACATATGTTACACAAAATAATCAAACCATCTGACCACTCAGTGCAGTGTTCTTCCACGTGCTTCCACTAGTGATACAGGATACTTCCCCAGAATCTCTGCTTGCTGAAGAGTCTTTAGAAATGCTTAAAGAGTACCAAAAGAAAAAAAAAAAAGGTTAGGGACAAGCTCATTAAATGATTAGATACAAGTCTTCAGAGATTATCACCTTTGAGGACTTGGGGTTTGGTGTTTACGTTTTTGTTGGAGTTTTTTTGGTTGCTTTTGTTTTTGATGGAAAGAGCTTCATAAAAGAAGTTCTGTGTGGGCTTGAACACTCAAAAAGAACTCTTCAGTAATTTTTTTTTAATCTGTCTGGAACAGACACAGATGCAGGAATAACAGTAAGTGGTATGGCTGAATGCAGCTTCTTTAGGGGCCATTTTCATACATGTGTTTTTATTTTCTTAAAAGCTGGCCTACTTGGTGTCTGTGTGCTCTGTGCTTTATTAGAACCATCTTTCCCTGAAAAATACATGTGTGCATAGCTGTACAGGAGACAGTGGGTTAGTTCAGCTCAGTTCATTTGAGGTTCATTTTCATCCCAAACCTGTATCCCCTTGTTTGAAGGAGGAGCTGTACAAGCCACGTGGCAGTTTTCATCAACAGATATTTTAGTTATTGATAAGATGGTGTCATTTGCTGTGGCATTGTATTAATATCAGAATGTTAACTGATCTTTCAGAATTGTTTACCTCAACTGCTACTGCATGAAGTGATTACTATTTTGGACTGTACTTTGGAATATTTGAGCTAGTTTTTGAAAGATATTTAAATACATTACAACCCTTCTAGGAAGGGAGTAGTGATGGCAATCACTGATACGTCTTTTAGAAATATTTGTGAAGAAAAACTGACCCTTTGTTTGGTGGTAGTTATCTGTAAAACAGTGATAGACCTATTGTGAGACCTCCAAAAACATAAAGAGCATTCTGAACCTACATTATAATGATAAGCAGTTGATGGGTTGTTTCCCTAATATTTGATCAGGGCAAGATGCTGGTCCCTATAAAAATACCAGATTCTGATCTATGAAGGTTGTATTGGTGTACTGTTTGACTACTGGACTAATGGATTCTTTTGTTTGATGAATGAGGTGATAATTTTGACACTTCTAAATTTTAAGAGCTTGACTTAATGGTAACTTTCAATAGTATTTTGTCACATTCCTCGTGCTTGTGACAGCTAAGGGCAAAATAGCTTTTTCCTAACACTAAACATATGTTGTAGTTGAGAAAAAGCAAAAAATATAAAGAAGTTTTTGAGGAAAATGGTATGTTAGGAAAGAGGGGAGGAATGCTAATGGTCAGGTTATGTGTTTGTATGTAGCTACATATCTGTATGCCCATCTGCCATTTTAATAGCATTTAGTTGCAGCACTTGGGCAAAACATAGGAAGGATATGATAAAAAGTCTTTCTGTGCTAAGGCATACATAGGGTATCATGCTCTCACAGTTTTCCCTATATTGAATATAAAAGGCTAGGTACTCAGAGGAGCACTAAAATGATAGTAAATTTCAATGGAGTTACAACTTGAAATTATAGGACTTTAAGGTTGTTATTCTTTTCTTTTAGGGTCCTAGGGCTGAGCAGATGTACTGGGCTTTGAGATGCTTAGAAAAAAAAAGGGCTGGGGGAAGGGGAAGGAAAAGTCTTGCAGGGTTATGTTGCTACTGACGTTTGCAATAGGCATTAGGTAGTTGTTTTTCAGTACTCTCCTCCTATTAAGAGAATTTAAATCTTGTAATAAGATTAATCTATATTTTCTTTGTGACTCCCCCCCCTCAAATCACTCTTCTGGTTTTGTCCACATCAGGTAAACAGAACAGCATTACAGACCTCCTAAGGAAAGTCAAAATGGAAAGACCTCATGTGGGTATTTTTCTATTAGTCTGTCTGCACAAGTTCAGTTCTTCTGACTATGGTAGGCTATATTTTTTAATTCAAGAAGTAGTACTTATTTTGAAGATGGGGACAGTGTGTTCTTGTTGCAGGCAGAGGCAGCTGAAATGAAGTAGTATAGGAACAGGGCATGGATGTGCTATCTAAAACTCACCCAGTATTAAGTGTCTGGGTAGCTACACTTCCAGCTTGTTAGCTATTCAGCTTGTTTACATTCTTTTCTTCTCCTGAATTGCTTTTGCAGCTGACAAGGAAAAGGAGGAGGTGTGTAAAGACTTCTTTGTCCTTGATGTGCAGGAACTAGTGGGACTATCTCAGATTTTGACCGTGGACATAAGACTAATTTGAGAGCAGCTCTTTGGGGTGTGGGGAAAGGTCCTTTGAGGGACAAGCTGTTCCCTTGTCATGGAAAAATGTGCAGGCTATAGAGAATAATTTAGGACAAGTCTTCAGATTGCTATAGGCTTCCCTGACATCTAAATACTCTCTCTTTTTTAATCTTTTTTTTTTTCTTTCTCCCTCACTGTAATTCCAGTGTCTTGGTCTGTTTTTAAAGGGGAAGGGGTGAGATTGCAGTCTTGAAGGAATACTGAGGTGTTAGTTACTTGCTCTTTGGTCAGATAGTCACTGTGTACTGGCCAAGTGCTGGCACTACTCCCTTCCTCCTGGGGATTATTCCAGGTGTGGTAGGAAGCAATGGGTCCACTGAGGCTGCTGAACTCACGTTCTTCTTGTGAGGTTGACTTCAGCAGCTTGAAGACACTTGCTGTTTATTGGTGCCACTTATAGAAAAGATGCTCCTGTATACTTTAATTTTCCCATAGCAAATTTCTGTTGTTCAGCCATTCTAGTGGGAGCAGGAGTCCACTGTACTCTTGTTGTATCACACAGAAGTCTTTCTAATGGTCACTTGGATATATTGTGGGATGTTTTGACTATTTTTTAACAAATAGGGATGCTTCCCATCAAGAGTTCAAAACAAAGCTGTTAAACTTTTGCTAAAAGGAAAGTATAGCCAAACCTCTGGTGCATGTAATCCCAACCAGCAAAAGAAGTCGTTGCAAGTGTCTTACAGAATGGAGCATTGTCAGTGCTGAAGGTGAACACAGGCATTTCCTCAGCAGAACTAAAATATTCCATACAGTCCTGAAGTATCCATTGGAAAGAAGGTACTTGGTAGTCACATATAAATGCTACTAGCCACTTCTAGTTGTTCTGAATTCTTTAAACTGCTGCTTCAAGTGCTGTTAGTTATTTTGCTAATGGTACCGATTTCTCTGTCAAGACAGATTGATTGCATAAGCTGTGAAGTGGACAGAGTTCAGAGAAGCCTCTCTGCACCTGCTTTCTAACCATAGCACTGCTTCAAGGTGTAGCAGGACTCCAAAAACATTTTCTCTGCACAGAACTTATTGTTTATATAAAGGGTTTTTCAGAAAGAGATTCTTTTACTGTTACAAAAATTTGCTTGTACCTCAGTCCAAGTGATGAAGTATTTTGTGACTGATGTTTCTTATAAAATGC
The DNA here is from genome assembly GCA_022605575.1 of Laterallus jamaicensis coturniculus. Classification (NCBI taxonomy): domain Eukaryota; kingdom Metazoa; phylum Chordata; class Aves; order Gruiformes; family Rallidae; genus Laterallus; species Laterallus jamaicensis. The sequence continues at coordinate 15,696,402 of JAKCOX010000018.1, forward strand.
TGAGTTTTCCATTCGTGCTGTTTTGGCAAATATAAAGAGGAAAATGTTTTGAAGTGGTTTATGGAGAGAAAAAAAATGCCATAAATGTTAATGAAGCCTACTTAAAGCTGTGAAGAATTAAAAGTCAAAAATATTCCTTTAAAATAATTCTCTCTGTGCTGAAATATATTGTTCTAAGCTTTTGTATTACCTTTGCCTTGTAAAGGCTGAAAGTCAGTTTTGTAGAAACACATATTGTATGTTTAGGGCTTCTCACATATGTGTTTGGGATGTTACGATTTCTTGCTACACAACAGTCTGATACTTGTAACTTTCTGCAGAAGAAGCTGCACACAAACCTGAAATAGTTACATGTGATTATGTACCAAAAGAATCAAGACTTCCTTTTGGATGTGAGTTCAGAATTCATGAACTCTGAGGGAATCCAGATTATATCCCAAATGCTGTGATCTGTAAACATTATTTTAGACTTTAAAGTTACATGAAGTAAGTGTGTTTTGTCTGAGTCCTTTCTGATAAACTATGAAATACTAACAAAGCAGAATTTATGATAGGCTGCACAGGTAAGACTTCCAAATCATCTTGAATTACGTTTGCCAGGTAGCCCTAACACAAAATGTTAACTTGGCCATTACCAAATTGCTCACAAATCCTTGTCTGTGTACACAGGTAAAATACAATGTGTTTTCTGAAAGCCTGGTTATAGCAAGCTAAACTCAAATTGAAGAAGCAGTACTGAAATTTATTCTCCCGAATCACAGAATCACAGAATTGTAGGGGTTGGAAGGGACCTCAAGACCTCATGGGGTCCAACCCCCCTGCCAAAGCAGCTCCCCAGCTCATACTGCACAGGTCGGCATCCAGATGGGTCTTGAATCTCTCCAGAGAAGGAGACTCCACCACTCCCCTGGGCAGAATGTCCCAGGGCTCCCTCACCCTCACTGGGGAAAAGTTCTTCCCCATGTTGGTGTGGAACTTCCTGTGCTCCAACTTGCAGCCATTGCCCCTTGTCCTGTCTCCACAGACCAAAGAAAAGGGGCTGGCTGATTCCCCCTGCACCCCATGCGTAAGATATTTATAAACATTGATTAGGTCCCCCCTCAGTCTTCTCTCCAGGCTGAACAGCCCCAGCTCTCTCAGCCTCTCCTTATAGGACAGATGTTCCAGGCCCTTCATCATCTTCATAGCCCTTCTCTGGACTCTCTCCAGGACATCCCTGTCCTTTTTATCCCAGGGAGCCCAGAACTGGACACAATACTCCAGGTGGGGCCTGACCAGGGCAGAGCAGAGGGGGAGGATCCCCTCCTGTGACCTGCTGGCCACACTCCTCCTGATGCACCCCAGGATCCCATTGTCTCTCTCAGCCCCAGGGCACACTGCTGGCTCATGGCCACCCTGTCACCCACCAGGACCCCCAGGTCCTTCTCCACTGAGCTCTTCACCTGCAGGTCAACCCCCAGCCTGTACTGAAACGAATGGTTGTTCCTCTCCAGATGCAAGACTTTACACTTGCTTTTGTTGAATCTCATCTGGTCTCTCCCTGCCCAGCTCTCCAGCCTGGCCAGGTCTCTGGATGGCAGCGCAGTGTCCTGCCTGTCAGCCACAAAAGAGACACGTCTGAAAAAGATTCTGCCTCAGCAGCAGGATAGAAAACCTGCCAGGTCCTTTCTGCAGAGCCAGTGTTTGGCAGAATCTGGTCAGTTTTCATCCCTGGAGTATTCAGGATTATTAGCAGTTCTAAATGAAGTTCTTGTACATAGTCTGACAGCGTCACTGCACAGTGCAGTGCTCCACAGTCACACTTACACTAACTCTGGGGGGAATACCTGGCAGCTGCTAGCAGAACGATCATGTTCATTTGCTGCTCTGCCTCTGATAATCCAGCACATAATAATAATTCAGATAACTTCCACCTGAGAACATTTACTAAGAATTTCTTTGCTGTGGTTAGGTGACTGAAACCACTGCCTTTGCTGTGCGTGGCTGGTATATGTCATCAATTAAGAGGGCATCTCCTGATCCATGTTTTTCTTAATGATTTATGGCTATACTTGTAGACTCAGAAGATTCAAGGTCCAGCAAATCTTCTAGGAAAACTAAGTAAATAATTGATCAAAGGCTTAAGTGATAAGGAATAAAAAAATCAGATTAGTGTTCTAGACTATGAATATCTTTTAAAATGAATAACTAAAGCAGTCATTGTGGTTTTGCTTCGTATAAAGATTGGTATATTAAGTGATCCTCATCTCTGCTTGTTGGAAGACTTCCTTGACACCTGTAATAGATGCTGATATAATTCTATGAGACATAAATGATAACTACTTGTGCATGAGAGCATTAATTTAAAAATGAGTAAATAGACAAACCACGCAGCTTTTAGTAGTTGTTCAAAATCACTCATCAGCCTCCAAATTCTGTCAAGAAAAGGATATCAAAACCAGTAAAAAAATTACCAGGATTAGCCCATGATTGGGCTGCATCTGATCTCTGCTGGAAGAGTAATGTATTGTGGTGAATCACTCCTAGATCTGTCAATTGTGGGTTGGGTTTTTTTTTTTAATTTATTTTTATGCTTAGGGTCACGAAGATGCTCAGAGGGCTGGAGCAGCTCTCCTACACAGAGAGGCTGAGGGAGCTGGGCTGGGTCAGCCTGGAGAAGAGAAGGCTGCGGGGGGACCTCATTGCAGCCTGCCAGTCCCTGAAGGGAGCATACAAACAGGAGGGGAATCAACTTTTTAAAAGGGCAGATAATGGCAGGACAAGGGGGATGGATTAAAGCTGAAGGAGGGAAGGTTTAGATTGGATATTAGAGGGAAGTTTTTTACAGAAAGAGTGGTGAGGTGCTGGAACAGGCTGCCCAGAGACATAGTGGATGCCCCGTCCCTGGGGGTGTTCAAGGCCAGGTTGGCTGGGGCCCTGGGCAACCTTGTGTAGCTCCAGGCCTGAGGTTGGTGTCCCTGCCTGTGGCAGGGGGGTTGGAGCTCTCTGATCCTTGGGGTCCCTTCCAACCCATGCCATTCTGATTCTATGATTCTTTGTGAAGTTACTGCTTTGGCTAGGGAGATGGTACAGTTCTTTATTACTGCTAAACTTCCTTTGCCTACTCAAGAACTTGTATCCAGCTTTCCTACCTGAAGGAACTGTGTAATTGTGTTTTAATTGTATTGATATTAAACTTATCCTGACATGAGTTGTACAATCTGTGTCTATGTACATGTATGAAATGCACTGAATACAATGCATTCTGCACTCGTTTCTGTTCAAACTCAGCTGCCCAAATATTCTGTTGCTGTGGTCTGTAGTATACAACCTCTTGCTGCTATCATGAATGTTGTTAGATCTGATTATGACTCTCAACATTGTCTTTATAAAAGGATTCTGCACCTGCAGAAGATGTAGGGGCTCAGCACCTTTAAGCTTGCAGTCCTACAGCACCCAATCTGTGATGCCCATTCAGAGTCTGACAAAATGACTCCTTTCTTCAGTCTTTGATCTACTTTTATAGAAAATAACTATTTTTTTTAAAAGTTGTAAATTGTGGCAGTTCTTAGCCTTTGTGTCATCTTCAGACATGTGGAGACAAGGAAGGTAAATCCAGACAGTGCAATCAGAGGGGGCTCTTCCCAGGCCTGGAATCTGCCAAATTGCTCACTTGTTGCCGTGGGCTGTAGTTCCAATGCCTGAAAGGAACGAAGTATTCTGCCAGAGTGCCCCCTCCATCCTGTATTCCCAGAACAATTTGAATGCTGTGTCATAGCCATGTGCCATTCTGAGATCTGCACAGACGTGCACATTTTCTCCAAATTAAAACATGCAAAGCTCTAAACAAGGGTTTACAGTGGAAGGAGAGGAAATTGCCCCTTCTTTCCCCTCTGGAAAAACCTCTGTGCTTTCCATACTTTCTCCCAAAATAAGCCAAAATATTCAAAATGTGTGTACATTCTGTTGTGAGTTCTATGAACATCTTTCCCAAAAATTGTGCATGTAGATAATTTATATAAAACTCCCTACTTAAAACTAAATAATTTCTAGGATGTGATTTATCTTGTGGTCACTTAGTTTTCATGCCTGTCTGTAAGAGGCACTGAGGTGTCATGGATGAATTTACTTAAGGTTCCTCTTTAGCTAATCTAGTGTAAGTGAGTCTTATCCTGGTTATGGGTAAATAGGTAGTTGATAATTATTTGGTTACTAATGGAAATGATAACTCTTCTGATTGAAGAAGATACAAATTATTAGATTCTAGATTATTAGTTGCCTTTAAAGATTAAAATGGCAGGTTAATTTAAATTGCTTTAATGTAGTTGGTTTTAATGTCATTCTAATGCCTTGTTTTATTGCTAGTCTTTCAGTTACTTTTCAGTTATCCCTCTGTATCTTTGAAATGACAATGTTTTTACTATCAGGGCCACAAAGGATATGTTCTGATGTTTTGACTTGAGTTGGCATATAACACATAAAGTACTGTATCTAAAATGGACAGCACTTCTCTCTCTCTTTCTTGTGAACATTCTTCTCCATTTATAAATTATCCCAGCACAGTTGATGCATTTCTTTTGCACTTTCTTTGTGGCTATTATTGTGCTCAGTTTTCTGACAGTTGTAGATACCTGTAGTAAATTCATTACTTAAAATTTCTTCTGTATGAGTTATTAAACAGTTTATATAATGCTATCTTGGTCTTATAATCTTGTATATTTATGGCATGTAAAATGATGTGTCAAATTAATATGCTAAAAGAGCTCAAATACACAAAAGTAGTGTCCCTGTTAATCACAGTGGTAAACAAAATGAAAGACAGAAAGTTGAGGGGAAACAAGCTGTGGAATACTGTTTATATTCAATACTGTCTGAATTAAAATTACCAAGAGATACAGATAACTTTCTTCAGCTCTTTGGTAGATTGCACTATGTGCAATACCAGCTATAAAAGATATGGATGTAATGCAGACCCAATATAATGTGGAGAGATGTATGTGATGTAGAGAAGCAACCTTATTGCTGCTTTACTTCACATCCAGCTATTTTCCTCCTTGTGGTCTGATATCCTTGGGGCAGAGAATCATCCACACTTTCTCCTTGTACAGATTCCTGGAAAGTGGATAATGTGAGAGAGTTCCCAGAGTGTGCAAACAGAATGTTTTCCTGTGTTGCTGCAATATCTTTACCAAAAAACTGTTCTTCATTGTTTTGGGTGACACTCTCAAAATAGAGGTTTGATAGTTTGTTTGATAACATTTAATTCCTGGCTGGGTTTTGGGGTGGCTGAAGAATATCCTCTTTTACCTTTGATTCCTTCCCAAAATGCCAGATCCTTTACAAAAAGCAAGGACTATTTTTCAGTGGTAGCTGTCTGTGGATTTCTCCAATTCTTTTCATTGCTTTTTGATTCCAATGGTGTCACAAAAAAGTGGTAGATCGGTCAGGTTGTCATTTCTGGTGGGTTTTGATCAGTTGCGTTTATTCCCGTGGTTGAAATTGTGAATGGGTGTTTGTAGCCATGGGGTTTGAATTGTTCTGTTTGCCTGTGCTCCTGAAGTCATCTTTCTCTGTGATTCAGCTTTGACTTTGTTTCAAATGTACATATGTGTGTTGGAGGAATTCTGAGCAGTTTTCTCGGAAAATAGCCTTTAGCTGCCAGTGCCTTAATGATGCATCTCTAAGGCATCTTGCTCCAAGAGCGTTGAATGTTCATTCAGACAATGAAACATTCTGCTGATGCCATTGAATAGTTCTCTTTGTGCCGCTCTACTTGCAGATAATTATGGGGGTTGTTTTGAATTTGAAGCACCAGCTTGGCTCACCTAGTAAGAAATTGGTTGTCATTTGTTCTTAAGTTATAATTTATTAAGACTGGCCATTCCAAAATGACAGCTGGGATGTTCTTTGCATAAATTCATTTATTCTTGTGACTCTGTATTAAGTAGGGATTTCCAGAAATCAGAGGTATTATTTAAGGTGTTTGTTGCTGATTCCTTAGGAGGCTTTACTTCTATTATTGTGCTGCTGGAAGCACACAAGATTGTAGGGAACACAACATGCACAGCAGAAGCCCAAAGGGGTTTGGGGTATAAGTGCAGCTTTTTCAGATAGTAATTTGTTAATCATTACCTAGCAATTCCAACTCTTTCCATGCAGAATTTTTATTTGCCTGCCAACTACTGCTTGAAAGGACATTACCATATCTAATTAAATATTCATAGAATCATAGAATGGCAAGGGTTGGAAGGGACCCCAAGGATCATAGAGCTCCAACCCCCCTGCCACAGGCAGGGACACCAACCTCAGGCTTGGAGCTACACAAGGTTGCCCAGGGCCCCATCCAACCTGGCTCTGAACACATCCAGGGATGGGGCATCCACCACCTCTCTGGGCAGCCTGTTCCAGGACCTCACCACTCTTTCTGTAAAAAACTTCCCCCTAATATCCAATCTAAACCTTCCCTCCTTCAGCTTTAAACCATTCCCCCTTGTTCTGCCATTGTCTATCCTTTTAAAAAGTTGATTCCCCTCCTGTGTCTCTGCTCCCTTCAGGGACTGGCAGGCTGCAGTGAGGTCCCCCCGCAGGCGCCTCTTCTCCAGGCTGAACAAGCCCAGCTCCCTCAGCCTCTCTTTGTAGGGCAGGTGCACCAGCCCTCTCATCATCCTTGTGGCTCCTCTGACCCCTCTCCAACAGTTCCACATCCTTCTTGTATTGAGGCCCCAGATCTGGACACAGGACTCCAGATGGGGTCTCACGAGGGCAGAGTAGAGAGGGACAATCCCCTCCCTGTCCCTGCTGCCACCCCTCTGCTGATGGAGCCAGGATCCCATTGGCCTTGTGAGCTGCAAGAGCCACTGCTGGCTCATGTTAAGTTTCTCACCCACCAGAATCCCCAGGTCCTTCTCACAGGGCTGCTCTCCAGGAGCTCTTCTCCCAGTCTGTATCTATGGCTGGGATTCTTCCGGCCCAAGTGCAGCCCCTGACACTTGGCAGTTTTGAACCTCATTAGGTTCACCCAGGCCCATTTTTCCAGTCATTAATTTCACTTTTCACTTTTCCTGTCATTAATTTCACTGATTCCAGTACTGCTCAATCTGTAACTTTTTTTTAAATTGGCTGCTGTTTGGTTAACAATGTCTTCGTTTAGGGCCCACCCATTCCTTCCACAGTATGGCAATGAAAAAATAACTCCACACACAGTTCTTCCTATTAATACCTTTCACCCCAGGTTAACCCACAAAACTAATTGCATTAGCCTTTCTGCAGTATTCTATAGGAGCATCCAAGGCTTCTTCAATTTAAAAACCCTCCTCTGTATAAAATGGTCAGAATCATACTATTTTATGCATGTTTTATTTCCCCTCTAATTCTTAAAAATATTTTTTTATTTCCCCTTGAAAAGCAAGCCTGTGCATCCAATATGCTATAATCTGTGTGGAATGTATGTGCAGAAATGGAGTGGGTTGCATTCTGCTGTCTGTCACTGACACAAGCCTGAAGTAATGCTGTGGGGTGAGGTTAATCACGGAGCTTAGTGAGGCTGAATCACTGTAACTCCGCTATTGTAGCTGCCCTGCAGTTATTGCACAGACATTTCAAACCTACATAGTCCATTTTCTTCTGAACATGAATAGACCAGGACCTCATATGAATTTCAAAATCAAGCCTTTCTTTTTGCATGTGGTCAGAAGCCTTTTAGCATTTTAAAGCTGAGCCTTTGCTATAGAAACAATGTTGGTTTCCGTGCCAAAGTTGAATTGCAACTGTGATTTGGATGGTGGAGCTCTGTAGCTGCTTGGCTGCTAATGTGTCAGGTGGTTGGAGCAGGGATAACCCAGATGAAGAGAACAGCATTACAGCTCTTACTGGGGCTTGCCTTCCTGAGGATAGCCAGGCTGAACGTGGACTTGCAACAGTTACGAGTATCGACTGTTAAGAGAAAAGCCTGAGAAACTTACTGAAAAGCATAAACTGTTCATCAGGTTCTACTTTGTAGGTTTGGAGAGTAGAGTAGACATGGAATCCTAAAACAAATCCTCAAAACCTCTATCATATTTCCTTATAAAGTAGGGATTCAATAAAATGTCAGTTGTCATAGTAGGTTATGAAAGCCTTATAAGACCTTTTTTCACTGTAGTTCAGGAGAAGACATTGCTTTATTTCTAAGAGAATTTGTAAAGATTATCATCTGTAAAATCTTTTCATCTTCATCAGAGGAAGTTTGGTTATCTATCTTATGAGAGTATTATCCCCAGCAACTCAATCCATCTTTCAGCATCAGCTATCCCAGTGAAAATGATATGTCAGTCTCCAGTGTGCTTTATCACTGGGACAGCTGCCTTAAATAGGTGAGATTCAGTAATAACAATTTTTCAAAAGTAAAATATCAGTAGGAACATTAGTTAAATGTGGCAGCATCTGAATACACTCAGCTTCAGAATAATCCAGTGATATTCTTCTTTATTATACATATAGTGTACAATCTGAATACAGAAATACCTCTTGTAGTAAAGACTGATGGATATATATATATATGTGACAATAATTTTCTCACATTGGTTTAGATTTAATAAAGAAACAGGAGTAAAGGTTTCCAGAACTTGACAGAAGCATTCCCAAGCCTCCATTCTGCTTTGCTAATGACTAGTCTGCCATTGGGACCTTTGATTTTCATCATGGAGAAGGAATGGGGCTGTCAATCATGAAGCTGCATTGCACTCTATGGCAGGTGTTATGGGAATGGACCAAAATTTTGGGTGTGTTTATATAGAGAGACACAGAGATCTAGAAGGAGATACAGGATTCTAGGGCAGCTGCAGAGGATGAGAGGGTGTACAGACATTTGGATGAAGTGCTGGTTGTAAGATATGGGGGAAGACCCAGTAGAAAGCTGGGAAAGGCATGTCCACAGACCAGTAAATCAGCTGCCTCTGCCACTGGAGCAGTTAACTGGACTTTCTAAGCAATCTAAGCTTGGGAACTCCTTTGACACAAAACTGCCATCAACTGACTTCTGACTTTCAAAAATGGAGTGGTTTCTTGACAGAGGTGAATCCTCTGTCCTAGCAGACTAAGCACAGGCTGCCATAGAATCTGTGGTGTAGGTAGCAGCTTTGGAGCAGTTAACAGCCTGGGGAGGAATCCCACAACTCTGCCAACTAAGCAGGTTCCATACCACAGCCTTGCATAGGATGCTTGCAGTGATCTAATTTTTATTTTTTTAATGAACAATGTTCAGTTCCTTTTTGATTGGAATGCAGAGAAAATCCTGCAAGAATAGACAGATGGGGAAATAAGAGCACTGCATTGCTTCTGTTGTTCTCCAAATGGCAGCTCGTGATTATTATATCCTTTTTACTCCATCATTATGCTCTGAAATGGACAATAAAGATGAAGAATTGCTGTTTATTATTATGCTCTATGGTCTCTGGAGTGCCATTCTATTTGTGTTCTCAGGAAGAAAGCTTTAGTTTGCTGTTATGATAGATACTATTTTTATTATCTATGAAATTATAAGCTAGCCTTGCTTAAGATATGATGTCTCCTGGGAATATCTATGCGAGGTCATATTTCTCTTTTTTTTCTTTCTTTCAAAAGATTGATATTATAAGCAGAACTCGGATATGTTCCTCTGTGATAAGCTGGGATATCAACTGCTGAGTAAACAATTATTCCTGGAGCCTTCGTTGGCATCAGAAAGACTATTCACATGTTAGTAGAGTTTTGTGATAGCTTCAGAATAGCCTGCCAAGTCTTAGTGCCTCAGAAGGGATTTTTCAGGAGGTTCTTACATATTTGGTTTTGCTATTATTCCTTGGAATGTCGATATTTTACCAGTGGAACACATTCTAAGACTGTTCATACCACAAAAGGTGGCCTCCTCTATATGATGTTAATAGTCTCACATATAATAGACATTTTGTATATATTTGCAGCATGTATGAATTACCAAAGAGGTCCCCATTATTCCATATTATAGCACATACATGAGCAGACTGTCAAGGTTGTGCAGTCATGGTACAGGACACCTGTTTAGAATTTTAAGGAAGAGACTGGCATTGTTGTATCAAAGGAGGCTATAAAGATGGTCAGAGGGGTAGAGCTCCTCTCCTGTGAGGACAGGCTGTGAGAGAGTTGGGGTGGTTCAGTCTGGAGAAGGCTCCAGGGAGATCATATTGCAGCCTTCCAGTACCTAAAGAGGCTGCAGAAAAGCTTGGAGAGGGACTGTTTACAAGATCATGGAGTGACAGGACAGGGGTAATGGGTCTAAACTAAAAGAGGGTAGATTCAGTCTAGATTTAAGGAAGAAATTTTTTATGCTGTGAGGGTGGTTAGGCACTGGATCAGCTTGCCCAGAGAAGTGGCAGGTGCCCCATCCTTGGAAACATTCCAGGTCAGGTTGGACTGGGCTCTGAGCAACCTGATCTAGCCGAAGATGTCTCTACTCACTGAGGGTTAGACTAGATGATCTTTAAAAGTCCTTTTCAACTGTTCTACTCACTATTCTATGCTGGTGATTTTTTTTCTCTGCCTCTCCTGTCATTACAGGGTGAGATAGAATGATGTTTGTCCCCTCTACTTTTCACCCTGCTCCACCTATCATGATGGTTTCAAACCGAAAGAGTCTCCAGTGCGATGCCTGAGGGCACCGATGCATTTTTGAGCCATTTTTTTGTTTCAGAGAGAGAACTTTGATATGATAGAGTTGTTTTCTTGGCTTGGCTTCTCAGCTGTTTAACTGACTACTGCAGAACTCTACGTATTAAATGAAAACTTGCTTTGCCCTGACAGTTCAGCCTTCCGTGCGCTGTGGGATCAGTGGGCCTGGTGTCGCAGACAGCTGCTAACCACCGGCAGCCTTGCAGGGCAGTGTCACAGTCAGAACGGAGGCCAAAGGCTGAGCGTGGGGACCTGCATGCGGAGACCTGCTCGGCAGCCCGCAGAGCCCCTTCCTGCAGGACACTTGGCATTCGAAAGCTGCAGAGTTCTTGAGATCGGTTTAAAGTAGGAACGGCCTAAGAAAACCCAACTGCTTGGTCTTTAAAATGCCAGCTTTTAAGTAACTTTTCTCAGGCTGTTCTGGGTGTAGCGGCCTTTCATATCCTCGATGAAGCCTCCCCCTCCGGTCCAGCCCTGCTGCTCTTGGCAACAGTGACCCTCTGGACGATTATTCTTGTCTTTCTAGGAACTGACTGAGAGCGAAACTGGCTGTGCTAAAGGTGTCCCGTGCCCCGGGAGGGTTAGCACCCCCGGGGTGCCACGTCCAGCTGTGGGAAGGGGGAGGCCGCGGTCCCCGTGCCCCCATCCTTCGTCGCGCCTCTTCCCCCGTTCCCCTCTCTCCGCGTCCCTCCGGCTGCCGGGCCGCCGCCACTCCCCTCCGCCCCGCCAGCGTCCCACGGCGCCGAGGAGCATAAATCCCTCCCCGCCGGCGGCGGCTCGTCCGTCCCCGGCCACCCCGCGGCGATGGAGGCGGCGGGCGGCCGGGCGCTGCGCTGGCTGCTGGCCGCCGTGGGGCTGCTCTCGGCGCTCAGCGCCGCCGGGACGCTCTTCCTCCTGGCGCAGTGGCGGGAGCTGGGCGCGGCGCTGCGGGAGCTGGAGGCGGCGCGGCCCGCCGCGGCCAACGGCTCCGTGCGGGATCTGCCGGGCGCCGCCGGCCCCGGCCCGGCGCTGCCGGCGGCCTCTCGCACCAAGCGGAGCCGGCGCGGGGAGCGCACCCGCGGACACGTGCGCGCCGAGAACGACGAGATGCTCATGATGATGACCTACTCCATGGTGCCGGTAGGGCGGAGGCGCCCGTCCCGGCGGGGCTGGGGGGCGGGCACCCGCTGCGCCGTGGTGGGGCTGAGCGGCGTCCCGGCTTGGCCCTGACGAGCCCTCTGGACGTGCGGTGCTGCCGTTCTGCTGCGCGCGGACGGGCCTGGCCCTCGCTGGCTGCTGCAGGGGTCATGCTGTGCCTGATGCCCTGAGGAGCAGGGTGCCTAAGAAGCGGCAGTGGCCTGCTGCCATCTGTAACTGCTGAGCTCTGAGTCGCTGGGCCATACGGCTTACCTCTTAGGATTAAACTTTAAAAAGGTATATAGGCAAAGGGAGCAAAGTTGTTTCCGAGTGCTATGGATTTAATGACACTTCAAAAACTCACCTGCAGGTAAAAGTCAGCCTTCTGGTAGCCAGGGTCTCAGATTTTTAAACGTGTGCCCGCTAAGGGAACCCCCTCGTGTGGCTTCGGCTCTTCAGCATCTCAACACGAGGGGCTGGATGCTGCTTTATGGTCCTATCGCTTTGGAATTGATCGTGCCCTCTCAGTAAGCCTTAAGCTTGAGGTAATACCTGATGGGTCAGAAGAGGAGAGCTGTATGTCCTTTCTCTGGCAAAACGGAATAGACTTTTGCACTTCTGTGTAAAGATTATACTCGCTCCCTGGGAGCACGAGGTGCCATAGTTGAAAAATTATACAGGGCATATAGTTGGAAAAATAGTTAGAAACACTTTAAGTTCTGAGTCAGAAGGAATCCAAGAAAAATATTAATATCGAGGGAAGTTTGGTTGAAATTCTGTCCCAGTAAGGATTGCAGGCCTAAGCCCACATAACCCCCAGGAAAGGCTAACTCCAGCCCTTACTTTTTAAACTAGCATCAGTTATATCAATAACTTACAGAAAATATCCTTTTGCTAATATTCTGCTGGCATTTTGATTAATAAACAATTGCAGTGGTGAAGACTTTACAGTGATAACGCCTATATTAGATCTACTGAGCTTTTATAGAGCATAGGTGTTTGTCGCATGGAGTTTTGATGGTGCAATTGTTTGGGGTTTTAGTGTTTTTGTTTTTTTTTTCTTTTAGCAAAGGACATTTGAGCCTCATGCTTTGAATTTAGAATTCACAGTACGAGTTTTATGCAATTCAAGTTATGTCGAGGCAAAGAGGAAAGATACTGGAGATTCAGTTCCAGTTCCTAGTTCGCTTACCAAAGTAGCAACATTTTTCACTGGTCCCCACGCATCTTACTGGAGCATTTAATTTTATGAAGCCTTAAAGTCATATGGTTTGTATGGTCTTAAAAATACTATGAATAATATCCCTTCCAGCTCCTTGTCAATTCAGAATAAAAAGTAACTGTTACTGTAGGTTGAAGTGCAATGCAAAACCATTATTTTTTTTGAAATATAATTCTCAAGTTGCTTTTACTGACTGGGATTATTTCAAATTGGAAAACTTAAATGGCTTTCTAGGAATATAAAAAAACCAATGGAAAGCCCCCCCCCCCCAAAATCTTTAGATTTTTTTTTTTATCAGGTAATGTTAAAAAATGTGCTGCCCCAGTGAAATATTTGTGTGTGTGGTACTTAGGCTTTTCATCAAGATATTTAGTCAAAACTGCTTCCTGTTTCTTTTATGGAGTCATCTGTTTATTGGGCAGCTACAGCTCATTTAGTTCCATCCAGTCTGAATTGCTGCTCTGAGTCTGAGATCCACGGATAGAACTGCCAGGGAAGAGGTTTAGATCCTGACAGGGACTGAACGCTGTGGGAGCCGCTTGCTGTTAGGTGCTTAAATCATTACTGGTGGTTGGATGTCCAGGTAATTTCCACAGTGGTGGTTAAATATGCTGCTCTGCTGTCATTAGGTATAACGTATGGATTCAATGAAGTTTCCTGTTCTCTCCAAACAGCACTGAGTGGCACAGTCTGTGTTTGAACAGTGTGTGGGGAGGCTGTTTGCTTGTGCAGCTCCCCTGTTTAATTCGCCACTGTGATGGCTGCTGCATGCAATGTGCTCCATTTAAACATGCGTGTCCTGCCTGGAGCTGCCTGGGGGATTTTTGGGCCTTTCTGCACTTACAAAAAATGTATCAAATGTTTATAATTCTGGCTGTGGCTCAGATGGGTGTGTGATTGTTCAGACCCACTTGCTGAAGGGGAAAAGGGCCCTTAGATTTTGAGGCCCCCCCTTCACACTCCTGCATGTTTGTATTTTGTGCCTAGCTCTCACTGCTGTAACGTGAAGAGCTGAATACTTGTGTGGCATGTGACAAGGTTCCTTGCAGTAGGTGAGAGGATCTGTACTACACTGGTGGGCCTTAGAATGGCGTTCTGGCATCTGTTGAATGTGGGCCCTGAGCGGGGGCTTTGCCCGAACAGGGCCTCTCCTGCAGTGGAGGAGAGGGTTGTACTGCAGGTGCCCGTGTTCTGCTCTACACAGCTGCTGTGTAGGGTACATCTCTTGTGGCAGTGGGTTCCTGCAGGTTGTACTGCAGGTGCCCGTGTTCTGCTCTACACAGCTGCTGTGTAGGGTACATCTCTTGTGGCCCTTCTTCAGGAACCTTTGAAATTGCTTTAGGCACAGTCACACTCTGGCTTTAATAGTGCTAGTGTGTTTTTGGTTGTGTACTTTTCGTTTGTTTATTTTATAAGAGAATAAAAATAGGGAATTGGCAAATGTGCTGCTGTAGAAAGGCTGTTGAGACAGTAAGTTTGCAAGTGAAATTCACAACAGCACAAGTGGTGGCTTATGTTAGCAAAGTAGTTGCTGTATAGTTTAGATTGTCTTTTTTTTTGTCCTTTCACACCCCCCCCTCCCCTTTTTCATGAGAAAACGAAGCTTTTAGCATTTAAATAATATACTTTTGTCTGTGGCTGTTCTATCTGGCAAAGGTGATACTGGCTGATTGGCTGGCTGCTGTACTCATCTTTCATAGCTAAGCTGGTGGTTCTGTTGTAGGCTATTTGTGGTAACACATTTACTTTTTGATTCCCATGTCTTTTTAGTTGTCACCTGAACTACACTGGTTGGTAAAAATAAGGCTGCTGAGATAATTGGAGGGCCTTAAAGCAAGTTGTAATCACTTCAGCAACCTCAGCAAAGCCATTTAGATTAAAATGCAGTTGGAGTTAGAGCACACATGAACAACGTGTATTTTACAAATTGCAGGGCAGAAGCTGAGTGATTTTGAGGGGTGTGAGGGGAAGGAGAACAAGCAAATTTAAAACCAGTTCACTCCTCTCAGCTAATCTACATGGAGTCTAAAACTTCTAACTCTAATAGCTGTTCCAGTACAGTCTGGAATCCAGTAAATTCTCAGTATGTATCTGACAGAATTAAATCCATAGTCACATATAGTTTGAGTTTGCAGCTAAACAATACTTGCCGTCAAAATAATTGCCCTCAATTTGAGTTTGTTAATTTATCACTTGAAGCTAATGATACATTAATTTTAAAAAGGAAGATTGACAGTGGCAAATAACCTTTTTAGGATTAAACCTCAGCCTGCCTTTCCGATTGACTGGTACTTGTTTGTTCCTGTCTTTGGCACTAGTGCATTCCATTATTTGTCAGTAGTGTAACTGCACAGACGAATACATGTGCAACACTGGGTACATATGTTCATAAATTACCATACATTGCACAGCCCTGAAATCATAATCTTTTTCTTTTCTGACTGTAAACATCAGACTTTCTCATAAAGAGCTGAGGCCCTTTCAGTGCTCATCTTCTTAATATTCTTATTTCTCCTGATTGTTTTGATGAGTTGCAGAACACTCATGTTGACTCTCAGCATGGAGGACCTGTAATGTGAATGTTAGGCTAACCAAAACCCATGTATTTTGTAAAGACAAATTAATTGATAAAGTTTAGTCTTAGGACATTAACAGCATCTGTATGAATGTCTCTCCCAGCCTGGTTTTTATAAAGTCCATCATTATTGGACTGAGGTATTTTCAATGGACACAGGTTCATTCCAAATGTGCAGATCTTTGTTATCCCAAGATAAGAAATTGCTTCCTTGGAACATAGCATATCCAGTGAGAAAGATGACCTATGTTGGCAAAGTATCTATAATTTAAGAAGAATATAAAATAAAACTTAATGCATTTTTTATTGTCTGATGCTGGCTTTTAATACCTTCCATTTGTAGAGAGTCAGGGCATGGATAGCTGCACATGTTTTACAGTAATGTCTGAAATATAATGCCTAGATGATGTATGAAGTTGTCTGCCCAGTATTTTCTTCATAGTTTCAGTAAGGTATAAAATGAGTATATTGATCAGATTTCTATGAGAGACTCAGTGCCAGAAGAGTTTGATGGTGTCACAATGTTGAGAGCTTTTTATTATAAGCAAGAGTGGACTTTTTGGAGTTGTTTCTGGAGGCAAACTAGATCTTTTTATGATGCACTGACTTCAGCTTTACTTTCTTTGCAATATTAGGTCCGAGTGATGGTGGATTTATGTAACAGCACAAAAGGGATCTGCTTAACAGGTATGTTTGCACCTCTGTTACCTGTGTTGGGAATACAGAATTACTATGCTAAATTTATTCTAGCAGAATTCACATTTCAATTGGCTTTTATTTTAAAAAAAGATAATAGGTGCTACTTTAGGACTTACCTATACCTACTACTTACTATATATGCTGGAATTTAAGGAGCTCTGTTGATGTTAACTTGGAGCTGTTTCATTCCCATGTAATTTTCATAAGCAAATCTTATGGACTCATGTTAAAAATACTAGCTGGTGTTTTTGTGTGTGTCCCCACACTTCAGGGCTAATAAGAGATGGACATACAGGGTGTAGAAACTTGCTTCCATTGTTGTAACAGTTGTGGGACTTGAATAAGCAGCATGTGTGCCACCCCTGCCTTGGCCCGCAGTAACAGGGCATTGGGTGTCACGTGTTATCAGTGAGGAGTTGGGACAGCTGATGGCTGGGAAAAGAGGAGATGTGACAAGGTTCTGTGTGATGTGGTCAGGTAGTAGCCAATTTAAGGGAACTGTGATGTCTGTAGCAGTCTGAGTTGTGTGTTCTTTTTGGAAATGAGAAGTTTAGAAATAAGCCCCTTCTCATGAGTTTAGGGAAACGCTGTCTCATTTCTATTTTGAAATGGCTTTGAGCTCCATTTAGCTCAAGTGGTTTCAGTGTAAATGAGAATTACCATAGCATCTGTGTCCAGATCTGGGGCCCCCAATACAAGAAGGATGTAGAACTGTTGGAGAGGGGTCAGAGGAGCCACAAGGATGATTAGAGGGCTGGAGCACCTGCCCTACAAGGAGAGGCTGAGGGAGCTGGGCTGGTTCAGCCTGGAGAAGAGAAGGCTGCAGGGGGACCTCATTGCAGCCTGCCAGTCCCTGAAGGGACCATACAAACAGGAGGGGAATCAACTTTTGAAAAGGGCAGATAATGGCAGGACAAGGGGGAATGGATTAAAGCTGAAGGAAGGAAGGTTTAGATTGAATATTAGGGGGAAGTTTTTTACGGAAAGAGTGGTGAGGTCCTGGAACAGGCTGCCCAGAGAGGTGGTGGATGCCCCATCCCTGGGGGTGTTCAAGGCCAGGTTGGATGGGGCCCTGGGCAACCTTGTGTAGCTCCAGGCCTGAGGTTGGTGTCCCTGCCTGTGGCTGGGGGGTTGGAGCTTTATGATCCTTGGGGTCCCTTCCAACCCTTGCCATTCTATGATTCTATGATTCTATGCACTACTGCTGAAGTTCTAGATGGTTCTGTTGGCAGCTGAGGATGAACCACAGACAACCTGGCAATTTTTCTTTGGGCCCCAGAGTTTGGAACTCATGGCACTTGGTGCCTTCTGCACTGTGAAGTTTTGTCTCTGTTACTGGCTTTCTCTGTGATAGGCCTCTCTGGGGTTTGCTACTGTTCAAGCACGTTGCTTATTTATCTTGTGCTTATTATACAGGGATAATGAAGATGCTCAGGTTTTGAGATGAGGAAGGAATTGAATGCACTAATGGGCATGACATTGTAGTGTGGAAAAAATGGTCATTTGCTGGAAAATTGGCAGAAAGATGTTAACTAATGTTACTGCCTGTACTGATTAAGAGGGATAATTGCTGTAATGGTTATTATAAAATGGTTTTCACTTTACTCATAATGCTTTCTAATTAATGCTGGAAATTGTCATCTTTAGGGAAATCTGGTAATTACTGTTATTTTCTCTTGTAGAGAGTTTTGTTGAAACAAGATAGTACTTTGTTGGTTGGATAAAAGTATTCACAGAACTAATTTGGTTCTTTGATTGGAACTACCACCTTTCTTTGTGTTCTGCTCACCTGCTTTTCCTGTTTGCTTTTTGTGTTTTGCAGGTTTGGATAGTTGTTTGGTTTGGGGTTTTTTTAATGTGTATTTGGGATCACATAAGATAAAGCTTGTTACAGAAACAATTTCTGGTTTACTCTTGCCTGCTGTTTTCTTCTCATTAAGGCCTTTTCCTTGAACTAAGATAGATTTTATTGTATTGCATGTTGCTGAATAGCTGAAGCAAGTCCAATTGCTAATACTCCAGCCAGGTTCTGTGGGGGGCTTGGTCCAGTCTGGAGAACACATGAGAAGCCTGATTGTGATTTAGGCATGGCTGATAGGGATGACAAGGCTTCTCCTCTTTCCTATCTAGTCTGACTCCTGAACTGTAATGAAATTTTCCTAGAACAGAGAAGTGTAGAATGTGTTTTCACTGTATGTTTTCAACAGGTTTTTCAAGTGTGACATGAATCAGTTTTGTAAAGCTGTTTTTCTTTTACTATAACATGTTCTTGGAGAATGCTTATGTAAAGAAAATGTAATGATTGTTAGATAGATGCCTTGCATCCTTTGCATTGTGAAGGCACCTAAGCCCCTGACAATGAGGTTATATTGTAGAGGTGGTTGGTTGTCAAAACTTTATTAACTGAAATTTGCAAAAAGCAGAACGTGTGTATATGTAATTGCTGTTAAGGATGCTCTTTCAGTATGTCTGAGTTTCTGCTAATGCTCAAGTATTTATCACACAGAGCAGTTAAATCCATAGGTGTTCATTTGGATCTTTGAAGGGTTTTCCTCTTCTTTTACTCTTCTGATCCAGTGATAATCAATTTACTTTGCATTTGCTTCTTGTTTGGTTGGGTTTTGTTTGGGTTTTTCGTTGTTTGTTTGTTTTCTAGGTTAAACTCACTGCTGCTTCTTTCTTGTGCTCTTTTGCTTGTTCTTGTTACAGGCCCTCCAGGTCCCCCAGGTAAGACACTTGAACAATTGCAGTAACAGTTCCAGGTACAAAGTGTTGAAATGTAGAAAAGTATCTTTTATTCCTGTCTTGCTCTGCTAATTAGAATAAGGGAGGGTTAGATAGCTGCCTGCCTCTTCTAATTTTTGTGTTTAAGTCAACTTGTGTCCCTTCTGAGACAGGAGGTTTCAGACATTACACTGTTTTCAGTGGAGGGAAAAGAACAGCTTCATATTTGATAGATCAAAACCAGATGGAATTAAAAGTGTTTAAGTAACATTGAGCAGAAATGAATTAGTGTATGTATATATATATAAAACTTGAACAAACTGATATTATATTTTAGCACTAAAAACATGTCTTTAAAAAATGTTGGTTACTGATTCTCCCTTCCCACCTCCCCCATAACATTTCCTCCTTTCTTATCTAATTCTCTCTCCTCATTGATGTGGTTGCTAGGCTGTAGGAATGGTTACTTGCCTTCTGTGCTTCTTTAGCTGTGGGTCTTCTTGGAATAACTAACAGAAAAGTAGCAGGTGCTTTTGTTTGTGGGGGGTTCACATGGCAATGAAGGAGGAGGGATGTCTTCTCTACCAGCCAGTCCTGGCTTAGCACTGCAGTGTTCTCAACAAGTAGGTAAAGGCTTTTTTTTTGTGTTACGAAGTCCAGCTGGTGTCATAAGCAACATCAGAGCTCACCATGCTTGTGGAAGATGTCAAAGGGTCCAACTTGAAAATAGGATGGGTTACACTGTATTTTTTCTGGCAGTGGAATCCAAAAGGTAGATCTGTGCTGGCCATAATGCAAAGTGTGTGCAGTGTCCATTTCAGTCAGCTTTCCTGTGCTAAGGCTTGGCTAAACAAACACTGTACCTTTAAGTTTGGTTTTATAGTTTGTGGGTGGTTGGTTTGTTTGTTATTTTTAAGGAGGATATTGGCATGGAAAACATACTGGCCAATTACTGGATTTTGTATGTCTAAGGGAAAAAAAAATTAAATATATATGTATATAAAAAACCCCCCAACCTAATCTGTGTATAGTAGATTTAAGGATACATCACATTTAACAGTGAAAATTCAGTTATGCTGTTTGGTTTGTCCAGGGCCTCCTGGACTTGATGGACTGCCTGGCTACAATGGATCAGATGGAGTCCCAGGTGTACCAGGACAAAAGGGAGAACCAGGAGTAAATGGAAAAAGAGGAAAAATAGGTATTCTTTTCTGGTGGTTGTTTAAAAAAGAAACGGTTCTTTCCTGCTATGTTCACTTTTAGACCTATATACAGGGAGAAGGGTTTCAACAGTTACAAAGAAATTTCCATGTAACAGAATTCTTTAGCATTCAGTGTCTTATGCTAAGCTTTGGGACATTACTTCAGACTTACTCCACAGTGAGGAAGATGGTATACATACACCATAGAAAATTGAAAGTTAAAGCTATTGAGTGCATTTAATGGGATCTTTGGTATTCTGGCCTTGATAGTAAATACTGTTCTTGTAAGAATATTTTCATTCCCTCAACCTGCCAAAATCATGGGCCTTTGACTTTTTCTTTATTAAAAAAAAAAAAAAAAGCACCCAGAATTTGAGCGTGAAAGTTGTTTTCTGTGTTACCTCAGTTTTGGTTACAGATTAATAAGAACTATGGCAAAATCCAGTATTTCCATGTCTCTCTTCTTTTCTATAGTGTCTGTTTGGGCTGGACACTCTTGGAGCAGCTTTTTCTTTTCCCCTCTGTTTAAAGTGTGTGATAAGCTTTGTAGGGCAGTGGGGTCTCTAGGTGCTGTGGTGATGTAGATCATGAGCAGCTCTGCCAAACAGCCCATAGGCTGAATGTAGCCCATAAGCAACTTTCCATGCTGGTGCAGGAAACCCTTTGCCCTGACTTACTGATTTCACTGTGGTGTGTTTCTGTAAAGAACAGAGAGAACCAGCAGCAGAAGTGCTGTGGTCTCTTGGTGCCCAGTTTGTCTGCACATGAGGGAATGGGACAGGGCAGAGGCTGGCTATGGAGAACTGCTCACTGTGCAATGGCTGCAGTGGCAGGTAGGCAGCTGCTGTGCTCCAAGCCTGTGAGCTAGTGTGAAGGTGTAAAGCTGTAACCAGTTTATCCACTGAGTTACTTGATGCACAACAGCTGTGTGCAAGCACTGCTGGGGAATTGGTGCCTTCAAGGCAGAGTGAGAAAGCAGGTTGTGTGTGGTAGGAGGGTAAGGAGACACAAGGCAACTGGATGGTAGAACTGGGAGGTGGTACAGGAGAGGGGTGTGTTGGTGAGTAGACAGGCTGTTGTTAGCAGGTGGTGTTTATAGTGGCCCATCTATTATTCCAGCTCCCTCACCTCGCTGTGAGCACTTGCTAGCAGGTACCAGTGGCACATCTGTCCATATGCCATATCTTGAGGCACTACATGGTCTGTCACTTTAGTATCCTTAATGAGTTTTTAAAATTGGAAATGACAGTGACAATCTCCTCAGAGTCAGGTGGCACTTGTGTCAAAGACATTTCAGATTTCACCCCAAAACTGTTAATTATTTACGATGTCACAAAATCAATTTAAGTAGTAAAATGATTAGTAGAAAACCAAGTTATTTTCTTCTGAAGTAATTTAACAGTAATTTACTTGAAACCTGTGCCACTGACCTTTCTATTTCTACAGCTGTTACGTTTCTCTCTCCTAAAGTGAGAAAATACTAACTGCCACAGAACTAAAGGGTGCAGGGTTTTGATGTGGCAGTTGTAGAAACACACTAGTGCCTTTCTTATTGCAAAGCTAAATCACAGAGGACAAAGGAGGGTCTTGTTAAACATGTGATCTGTTAAACTGTGTGATCATGTGTGAAAAGTATGTGGACTGGTCATGCTTCTGACACACGTAGAGGGAGGGTTGTAGCAGCCAAGTGAACGTTTTACTAGGTAGCTGTATCTGTGCCCTGTTGGGACAGTGGTAAATGTTGTGTGATGTGTGTTGTAATCTTAGTGTATAATTACATTAAAGAAAAAGTCTAGAGGAACCATTTGATACCTCACACATGTGAAATCAATCTATGGCTTCACATCTTTCCTTAGTATTTTACTTACCCAGAAGCTCTCCAACCAGTGATTAGGAGGCCCAGGTCTGTGTATTTCAGGTTCAAAGCTCAGAGATGACTAGGTGACAAAAGTATTATTTGCATCAAACAGATTGTACACTGCTTCCCTTCGTATTAGGTTACAATGTTTGGTTCTGATTTCAAAAATTACAGCTACCCAGTTAAATCCAGGTGCAATCAACATCTAGAGTGAATGTGTTTTGTGTTTAAAAAAAAATAAAAATTCATGTTTAATACTGGAACAGTGTTCTTGGTACTGAAATGCTTTTTACTTCTAGGTGTGCCAGGACCAAAAGGTGATCAAGGACAGAAAGGAGAACCTGGAGAAGTAGGTCTACCTGGCAAAGATGGGATGCCAGGAGGAAAAGGTGCAAGAGGAGCAAAGGGTGAAAAAGGGGATGTAAACAATGATGTGGTATTAGAAGGTAGGAAGAAGTCCTCTTAGGAGCTCTTAAAACAGTGTCCTTGACAAGAAAAAGGCATGCTCTGCTTCTGAAGCATGAATGTGATCTGCAAGAGTAGGACTGGCCAGCGTAACCATCTTAGCCATAGTGAAATTTGAGTGTTGGTCTGCCCAGATTATGTTTTGGTGGAAGTCTTCACAAAATCTTTTCTGCTTGAGCTTTGGGTTGAGGTGTGCATTAGTTCCATCAATACCAGTACACCTCCAGACAGTTCACATCTTCCTGCTCTTCCTTGCCGTGTGTTTTTATTTTTCTATTAGAAAATGAGGGGCAGATTTCCTCTCAGGAATACGTGAAGCAGCCACAAATATCAGCTCTGTAAAATTATAGCACTGTAGCCTGTGAAGCTGAGGTCTTAGAATACAGTAAGTAAAAGAGCAGCAGTGTTTTCTAACTCTCTAATATGCATGTAATCCAGACAGACACACACACATATATATATTGCATTGATGTCCTACAACTTGTGGAGTTCTGCACGGTTCACCTTCTAACAAAGAGCATCCTAAGGAGTTTATTGCACCATATTTCTGTGTGTAGAAACCTCACGAGAGAAGCTGTTTCAGAGATCTCTCAAATCATAGAATCAGAGAATCACAGGGGTTGGAAGGGACCTCAAGAGCTCATGGGGTCCAACCCCCCTGCCAAAGCAGCTCCCCAGCTCATACTGCACAGGGCGGCGTCCAGATGGGTCTGGAATCTCTCCAGAGAAGGAGACTCCACACCCCCTGGGCAGCCTGTCCCAGGGCTCCCTCACCCTCACTGGGGAAAAGTTCCTCCCCATGTTGGTGTGGAACTTCCTGTGCTCCAACTTGCAGCCATTGCCCCTTGTCCTGTCCCCACAGACACTGAAAAGGGGCTGGCCAATTCCCCCTGCACCCCATACTTAAGATATTATTTATAAGGCCCCCCCTCAGTCTTCTTTTCTCCAGGCTGAACAGTCCCAGCTCACCCAGCCTTTCCTCACAGGGAAGATGGTCCAGGACCTTAACCATCTTCATAGCCCTTCTCTGGACTCTCTCCAGGAGATCCCTGTCCTTTTTACACCAGGGAGCCCAGAACTGGACACAATACTCCAGGTGGGGCCTGACCAGGGCAGAGCAGAGGGGGAGGATCCCCTCCTGTGACCTGCTGGCCACACTCCTGATGCCCCCCAGGATCCCATTGACTCTCTCAGCCCCCAGGGCACATATCACCATGTGGACACATACAATGGGCTGCCTGTTGTCTGCAGGGTCTGTGACATTGTACTCTGTTTTGTACATAGGTGCAAAAGGTGAACCTGGACTGCCAGGCCCCCCTGGACCACCTGGACCCCCAGGACCACCAGGAAAGCGGAAAGGTAAAGGAAAAGCACAGCTTCAGGAGAATGTGTACAGCAGCAAATGCACAGGTTAGTTCTTTCCAGTGTTCTTTTTAGTATTATGAACAAGTTCAGCATTATAAACTGGTTCTTATAAACCAGTAAGCATGTGCTAATTTTGGTGTCATCAGTAAAACTGCACAAACTTAAAGCTGAGCTTGTGCTAAGTTTTTTTTCTGAAATATAATTTGGATAAGGCAGAAACTTCAACTAGTATTAATTTTTTAAACATTCTGCTCTAATGCACAGGCAAAGTATTTATATGGTGCATATTTAGAAATGAAGAGAAATGCAGGTGAAATGTTTAGCTTTTGAATGCTGATTTCTAATTTTAAATGTGAATATAACACTTTTTAGCTGGTTACATTTCACTGTATTCTACAAATTTGCCTGGTCACTGGCAGGGCTCAAGCAAGCTTGAACTAGCTAGAATGCTTTAATAGCTGGAGGAACAACCCGAAAGGATTATCTGAGGCTTTGTGACTGTTGGATTATGTAAATTTTGGAGCAAGGTGTTCTTGAGTTCTTTTCCATCGTTGCTGTTTGTCCATATTGTGTCTCAAATGACAGGTAGATCAGGAGTCCCATTTATTTCCCTCACTCTGGCTGTGTTGGTGAGGTAACTGGCTGACTCTGTACTCAGGCAGATCCTGTCCCTGTCCCCACACGTGTCTCAGTGAGCAAGTGCTGCCTCTGCTGTGTAGAGCACACCTGGATAAAGCTGGTTGGCAGACATCTCCTCCTCCATCAGATGGCTGGTTGGAAGTACTTTGCTGTCTCAAACAGCAGATTTTGGTAGTTTACTGAGTGTATTTTCCTGTGCCTGAAGTTTATATGGTTTTATACACAGTAATAATAAAGAAATACTTTGTGGAAGAAAGTCCTGGTGTCAACATGATACCAAAGACTCTATTCATATTCTAAAAACCTTCTATAGTAAACACATTTCTTACTATATTTTTACAGATATTTATGTTTATCATAGAAAAAATTCATTTTTAACTGGATTTTTCAGATAGGCTTGAACAACTTCTTGCATGCTTGAATGGGAATAGCTTCAAAGAGGTTAACTGGGACATTGGCTCTCTGTTCAAGGATTTGCACATTCTGCAATCAGCTTTTTCAGCCACACAAAAAAGAAAATGGAATCTCTGTGATCTTTGATCTTTTTAATGTTCTAAGCAATTCTGGTTTGAATCAGAACTGAAATGAGGGTTTGATTTTTTTTTCATGCTTTCTGGTGATGGTTCTGGCTCCTGGGGGCAGGAGAGTGGGCACAGCTGGGAAGCCTGGTGCTTGGACATCACAGAAGTTCATACTCATTTTATTGTGAAAATCAGCTGCCATGTTTTAAAAGGATTTCAAGATGGATGACTGAAGTTGCTAGAATTTTGAAACTTTTGGCCAAAAATGTTATCATGCATTCCTGAAAACTCTCTCTCCAAAGCAGTCTGGTTTTGTGCTCTTGGGACTTGCATTTCAAATCACTTCTACAAACTGGAAGATGAGCTGCCATCCCCCCCAGTACCCCAGTGCAGAATTAGTGTTGGAAGATGGGAGGAGCTGGTGGTTTGGATGCTGGGAATACAGGTTCTGCAAACACCTTGGTATTGTGCAAAATTTTGGTTCAAGCAGTTGGATGATTATGGAAAGCAAAGAGAGGCTGGAACAAGGACAGCATTGAATCACAGAATCACAGAATCACAGAATCTTAGGGGTTGGAAGGGACCTCAAGAGATCATCGGGTCCAACCCCCCTGCCAAAGCAGCTCCCTATCTCATATTACATAGATAGGCGTCCAGACGAGACTTGAATCTCTCCAGAGAAGGAGACTCCACCACCTCCCTGGGCAGCCTATTCCACTGCTCTGTCACCCTCACTGTGAAAAAGTTCTTCCGCATGTTGGTGCGGAACTTCCTGTGCTCCAGCTTACAGCCATTGCCCCTTGTCCTGTCCCCACTGACCACTGAAAAGGGGCTGGCCAATTCCCCCTGCCACCCATGTCTAAGATACTTGTAAACACTAATTAGGTCCCCCCTAAGTCTTCTTTTTTCCAGGCTGAACAGACCAAGCTCACTCAACCTTTCCTCACAGGGGAGATGTTCCAGACCCCTAATCATCTTTGTCGCCCTTCTCTGGACTCTCTCCAGAAGGTCCCTGTCTTTTCTATACCAGGGAGCCCAGAACTGGACACAGTATTCCAGGTGGGGCCTGACCAATGCAGAGTAAGAGGGGGAGGATCACCTCCTTCGACCTGCTGGACACACTCTTCCTGATGCATCCCAGGATCCCATTGGCTCTCTTGGCCACCAGGGCACACTGCTGGCTCATAGCCAACCTGTCATCAACCAGGACCCCTAGGTCCTTCTCCATAGAGCTCTTCTCCAACAGGTCATCCCCCAGCCTGTACTGATACAGTCGGTTATTCCTCCCCAGGTGCAAGACTTTACACTTGCTTTTGTTGAATTTCATTAGGTTTCTCCCTGCCCAGCTCTCCAGTCTGTCCAGGTCTCGCTGGATGGCAGCGCAGTGTCCTGCCTGTCAGCCACTCCTCCCAGTTGCATTTCTAGCTTACTTCAGCTTGAGAATGGAGGCAGACTTTTGGGTTTGGTTCTACACACTGGATCTGGCTGTCCTTGTCTTTTATCATGGGTGATATTGTTTTTGAGGTGGTTGTGGCTTTCACAGAAGATGAACCTCTAGTAGAGGTAGGGGTGGTCCAGGAGCGACTCAAATCCATGGGCCCGGATGGGATACACCCACGTGTGCTGAGAGAGCTGGCGGAGGTGATTGCGGAGCCGCTCTCTATCATCTTTGATAGATCCTGGACTACAGGAGAAGTGCCTGAAGATTGGAGGATAGCCAATGTTACTCCAGTCTTTAAAAAAGGCAAGAAGGAGGATCCCAGTAACTATAGGCCAGTCAGCCTCACTTCTGTCCCTGGAAAGGTGATGGAACAGCTTGTTTTGGACGCCATCTCCAAACAACTGGAAGAGAAGAAGGTCATGAGGAATAGTCAGCATGGATTCACCAAGGGGAGATCGTGCTCGACCAATCTCATAGCCTTCTATGATGTCATTACCAACTGGGTGGATGGAGGGAGAGCAGTGGATGTCATCTACCTTGACTTTAGCAAGGCTTTCGATACTGTCTCCCACAACGTCCTGATAGAGAAGCTGAGGAAACAAGGGATAGACGAGTGGACAGTGAGGTGGGTTGAGAACTGGCTGTCAGACCGGGCTCAGAGGGTCGTGATCAGTGGAGTAGAATCTGACTGGAGGCCTGTGACTAGCGGTGTTCCCCAGGGCTCAGTGTTGGGTCCAGTCCTGTTCAATATCTTCACTGACACCTTGATGAGGGAACAGCACCCACCCTCAGCAAGTGCTGATGATACAGAGCTGGGAGGGGTGGCTGACACGCAGGAACACTGCGCTGCCATCCAGAGACCTGGACAGGCTGGAGAGCTGGGCAGGGAGAAATCTAATGAAATTCAACAAGTGCAAGTGTAAAGTCTTGCACCTGGGGAGGAATAACCGACTGTATCAGTACAGGCTGGGGGATGACCTGTTGGAGAAGAGCTCTGTGGAGAAGGACCTGGGGGTCCTGGTTGATGACAGGTTGGCTATGAGCCAGCAGTGTGTCCTGGTGGCCAAGAGAGCCAATGGGATCCTGGGATGCATCAGGAAGAGTGTGTCTAGCAGGTCGAAGGAGGTGATCCTCCCCCTCTGCTCTGCCCTGGTCAGGCCCCACCTGGAGTGTTGTGTCCAGTTCTGGGCTCCCTGGTATAGAAAAGACAGGGATCTCCTGGAGAGAGTCCAGAGAAGGGCGACAAAGTTGATTAGGGGTCTGGAACATCTCCCCTATGAGGAAAGGCTGAGTGAGCTGGGTCTGTTCAGCTTGGAAAAAAGAAGACTTAGGGGGGACCTAATTAGTGTTTATAAATATCTTAGACATGGGTGGCAGGGGGAATTGGCCAGCCCCTTTTCAGTGTCTGTGGGGACAGGACAAGGGGCAATGGCTGTAAGCTGGAGCACAAGAAGTTCCACACCAACATGGGGAAGAACTTTTCCCCAGTGAGGGTGAGGGAGCCCTGGGACAGGCTGCCCAGGGAGGTGGTGGAGTCTCCTTCTCTGGAGAGATTCAAGTCTCGTCTGGACGCCTATCTATGTAATATGAGCTGGGGAGCTGCTTTGGCAGGGGGGTTGGACCCGATGATCTCTTGAGGTCCCTTCCAACCCCTAAGATTCTGTGATTCTGTGATTCTTCCTCCCAGCTGAGATGCCTGTTTTCAGGGGGGTCAGAGCGATCCTATGACAGAGTACCAAAGATTATCTCATTAACTAATCTTTCACACTGCTGGAAAAGAGGAGAGTTACCTGTGACAGTAAAGTGGGGTTTCCTTTGTAGTTAGGAACACAGTTTCTTGGTAGGCATGCCTTGAAGGGAATAGTGTAAGAAGCAGTTGGTGTGTCTCCCCATTAGCAGGGTGCTGTGGTGTTCTGTCACTGCCATCCTGTTCAGTTTGCTGAGATGAAAAATCTTTTATTATTATTATTACTACAGATGCTATTAAGCAGTGACTGTTTAATACTGGGTGGAACATATATCAATTATTTCTGCCTTGTATTTTTAACACAGCATTTAATTGTAGGAGCATGTGAGAGCCTCAGTCAGGAGATTCTGGGCACTGAAGTATCAGAACAGAGCCCAAAGAGCCTCCTTAGAGTGGAAAGCAGGGAGCTGGAAAATCTCATCCTCATTCAGAAATGCATGAGCTGCTGTACAAGATATAATTGGACCCTTTACTTAGGTAACCTCTTTTCAAGTGTTGAAACAGGCTGAAGTGTTTTGGAGGATAAGCTATCTGATGGATTTCTGATGGATTTCTTTTCTTCTTTTAAATTCCAGTGTGCAAATGGAAGTTACACTCAGACAGATCCACAAAGATGAGATCTTCCTCAATGAGCATTTACAGTTTATGAGTCAGTAGGCTGTGAGATCTTATTACCAAAATTCAAAGGCTTAAGCCAGCTTTTGTAATTAAATATTCATATCCCTTTGGAGAAAAAGAGCATACACATGCTGATTAACAACAGTAATTAACTACTTCTATAGGAATACAAGAATGGTTTGTTTAAATTTTGAATCTGATAAAACTTTATTTCTTTATGAGAAGAGAGTAATTAGTTGGTAGATCAGGTGTATTTGTTCTCAATGGTACCCTCAGCTAATTCTAAAAGAAACAAAACATCTGTGAGCCACACTCCCTTGCTGCATCCTTCCCACCCTCCCCAGACAGACCAAATCAATAGTTTTTCCTATCTTTTATACTCTAACTCTCAGCCAGAATGTTTTATGATAGGAGTCAGTAGGATGTTTATCTTTTCTTTGATGGGAAGAAAGAAGTGAAAATTTCACATGAGTGTCTGATTGAAAACTGTCTTTGTAATCTTAGTTCTTTCTGTTTCATGCAGTTGAAAGTCCTCAGAGGGTACTGCAGATGTTCTCAAAAGCAAATAGCACACTCAGCTTCATTACAAACACTGACTGGGTCCTTGACTATTCTATAGTTCAGGTAAACTACTGTGTAGGGAACTGCTTGTTCAGTTAACTGTATCTATTGGACTCAGCCAAAGAATCTGAACTTGGGCATTGCAACTTGTTTCCACTGAGTGGGTTCCTTTGTTGAGATACCTTGACAGATGAGAAGCTGGAAAGGGATGTAGCAGGATTGCTAGCATGTAGTTACAGGCATTCATCTTTCCATGGTTGGATTGACTGTGTCTTTCTTTGGGGATGTGCTGTGATCACTTACAAACTTTCAATGTTCTGGATAAATGGGTGCTCTGGATAAATGGACCTCATTGCAGCCTGCCAGTCCCTGAAGGGACCATACAAACAGGAGGGGAATCAACTTTTTAAAAGGGCAGATAATGGCAGGACAAGGGGGATGGATTAAAGCTGAAGGAGGGAAGGTTTAGATTGGATATTAGGGGGAAGTTTTTTATGGAAAGAGTGGTGAGGTGCTGGAACAGGCTGCCCAGAGAAGTAGTGGATGCCCCATCCCTGGAAGTGTTCAAGGCCAGGTTGGATGGGGCCCTGGGCAACCTTGTGTAGATCCAGGCCTGAGGTTGGTGTCCCTGCCTGTGGCAGGGGGGTTGGAGCTTTATGACCCTCGAGGTCCCTTCCAACCCTTGCCATTCTATGATTCTATGAAATGGGTGGGAGAAATACATGTTGTTCTGCTCTGTCTTGGAGTAGTTGCCTTCTGCATGAACAGAGAGGATGTAACCTAAAGGAGAAAGAAACAATGCATCTGCCTTTTCTTTCCTGAATGCTACACTACCCTTTAGCATCACTTCATAATAATTTGATATTTTAGCTGTCTTTCTCATTTAAACTTCCATCACAGCCCCCTAAATCCCAGAATATATTGGAAGGCAACAATGAAAATGTGTCCCCAACAGAATTTGCATCCTGCATGTCAGGTGGAGTGAAACATGTAAGGAGATGGAAGTTAAGAATGGAATTAGAAAACAAGGCTGCAGTGAAATCAGGGTATCTTCAGCAAAGAGCTGTGAACTGTTCCCAGGCTAATTCAGCCTCAGCAAACCATTCTGCATTGCTTTAAAGATATCTGGGTTTAGAGAAAGAGCTCCATAAATAATTACATTCCAACATTGTTTTAACAGTAAATGCTACAAGAATAGCCAGTCAGCTTCCCTCTTAATTTTTGGTAGATGGGGAAAAATGTTCCCAGGTGTCTGTTTCAAAGTGAACCATTTCTGTGTGTGTAGGGACTGTGGGGTATAATTTCCTTTAAATCTTTCATACAGCTTCTTTAATAGCATGGATGACTGGCCTGTATTCTCACACATAAGCAAAACTCTTTGCATAAGCAAAACTTCCAGTGTTGCCTCCAGAATACACCTCCTCTGCTGGAGTTTGAAGGTTTGGGCACAAAGCTTTTGAGCCATCACTTATTGCCAAGAAAGCCTTTTTGGTGCTCACTGCAGAATCAGCCAGGTGCCAGCTATCAGTTGTCTAAAGTTGTCTAAGAAAAAGGGGCATCTCTGCCTTCCTAAGCAGCTACTCAGAAATTCACAGCTGAGGAATTAAATCTGTTGAGCAAAAGTAGTTACTTCTCAAAGCTGACTCTCTGTCTGACAACTCTAAGGAAACAAACCAGCCCTGAACACTGCATTTCCTTGGCAGAAGCCAGAGCAAGTCTTTTTTCTTGGCTTTTGACCAGGCCAACCTAAGCCTTTTTTCCAGAAGAAAGAAAATCCCAGTTACCATTATTTTAGTGGAGCCACTGATGTGCAGATCTGTTGTGTCAGACCCAGAAAAATGGCATGTTTTACCCTTTCTCAACTCCAGGTGAGACATGTGCTGTACCGAATGACGATACCTTGGCTGGGAAAGCTGAAGACAGAACCCCTGCTCCTTCAAAAAGCCCTGGTAACCTGCTACCGAGCGTGTCTGATGCCTGCTTAGTGTATCATGCCACAGATAACGGACGTGTGGTCTTTCCCCCCAGAGTGTGTCATCAGGTCTGTGGGGAGCCCTGTGCACTTTGTCAGTGTGCAGCAGACCTTTGGAACTTGGATGCGGGAACCGGCGAATATAAGTGATGAAAGGATCTGGCTCACCATGCATTTTTCAGGTAGGTTAGTGGTAGTCACTGGTCAGAAGTGGCTTGTTTCACTAACAGTGCTTTCTTAATTCCTTCAACCTAAACTAATACTTCTAATGGAGTATGGCACACATCTTTTTCAGAGTCTCTTACGTGGCACCTGTATAACATTTGACTAGACACATGGCTATAGACATCTTTTAGACATTCTCAGAGTCAACACCAGGGTTTGAAAACAGTTTGGAGATTTTAGTTTTTATAACCAATTTAAGTTTAAATGCTTGACATTCATTCCTTTTTAATTCTGGGTAGGGAGAAACCAGATGAAATTCAACAAAAGCAAATGTAAAGTCTTGTACCTGGGGAGGAACAACCACATGTATCAGTACGGGCTGGGGGATGACCTGCTGGAGAAGAGCTCTGTGGAGAAGGACCTGGGGGTCCTGGTGGGTGACAGGGTGGCCATGAGCCAGCAGTGAGCTCTGGGGGTTGAGAGATCCAATGGGATCCTGGGGAACATCAGGAGGAGTGTGGCCAGCAGGTCACAGGAGGTGATCCTCCCCCTCTGCTCTGCCCTGGTCAGGCCCCACCTGGAGTATTGTGTCCAGTTCTGGGCTCCCTGGTGTAGAAAGGACAGGGATCTCCTGGAGAGAGTCCAGAGAAGGGCTACGAAGATGATTAAGGGCCTGGAACATCTCCCCTGTGAGGAAAGACTGGGTGAGCTGGGACTGTTCAGCCTGGAGAAAAGAAGACTGAGGGGGGACCTAATCAATATTTATAAATATCTTAAGCATGGGATGCAGGGGGAAATGGCCAGCCCCTTTTCAGTGTCTGTGGGGACAGGACAAGGGACAATGGCTGCAAATTGGAGCACAGGAAGTTCCACACCAACATGGGGAAGAACTTTTCCCCAGTGAGGGTGAGGGAGCCCTGGGACAGGCTGCCCAGGGGGTGTGGAGTCTCCTTCTCTGGAGAGATTCCAGCCCTGTCTGGACGCCGACCTGTGCAGTATGAGCTGGGGAGCTGCTTTGACAGGGGGGTTGGACCCCAGGAGGTCTCGAGGCCCCTTCCAACCCTTACAACTCTGTGATTCTGTGAAATGGTAGCTAGGAGTCTTGCCTCTTCATTCAGGCTTGGGAACAAATCAGGTGCTGTATGGACTACATTTAGTGCAGGAAAATTTCCAGGACCAAAGTGGAGAAAGGAAATATGTATATTTACAAACTGTGTTCAGAATTAGGGCCCAACAGGTCAGTGGGATGTGGGCACTGGAACTCTGTCTGTGTTCATCTCTGGATAATTTATCCTGTTCCAGCAAGTTCAGTCGTTACTGAGAACACAAATACAGTTGTTGTCTGTCAGATATTTGACGGACATTGACTTTCAATACAAGTTGAATTCTATGGTAGATTTCAGAATTAGATGAACCACATAAATAGGCTTTTTTCATGTTTTCCCCTTCATTTAGGAAACTCTATTAAAGAATATGAGAATTCCAACGCCTTGCTGAATGACAGCTACAGGATCATTAATATCACAGGATTCTTTTATGGCTGTGGTCATGCAGTACAGAACAATTACCTGTACTATCAGAAGGGAGGAACCAATGTCATCCTGAAGTAAGTCAAACATGGTTGACTTAAGGCAAGTGATGTTGTGGAAGGAGGGGCAATATGTTAAGAGTGACAGAGGTGAACCTCAGAAAAGCAGACTGTTTTCATGGTACTATTTCATGTTTGTCTGTGGTCCTATTGTTTCCAGAACAGAAAAATGAATTCTTTACCATCTATAATGAGAATATGGGCCAATGGCCTTCCCTCTGTGTGTGCAGGTGTGGGAGGGGAGGAACTGGGAGGGTAGTCCAGTTCTGTTGCTGTCTTGTGACAGTGTCATCCAGCTCTGTGTCTAGAACAATTGTGCCTCCAGATTAATAAGATGCCATGTGCAGAATGGCAGCAGATTTCTGTTTTGGCTGCCCTGGGGTCCAAAGTGTTCCCATTACACATTCCATTGCTGAGGGTGTTCTTACACTTGCATTCTTTTTGTGTCCATAATTGTGAGAAAGAAATGACACCAAATGGGAATTTAGGTGTCAGAAAAAAATAAATTGATTTAAAAAACAAGCTGTGCATCTTCCTGCATTAGAGCAAGAACTGGTCCAGCTGCAGTTTGAGGTTCACAACTGGGTGGCTATACAATTACAGCCCACTTGTGGAACTTGGCTTTCCAGAACGTCTTGCTGGGTGGATGCACAGGCTTTGCTCTCAGATAGTAGTGTTCTGAGCTGTTAGGGGTTGAGCTAATAGTGGTGGTGCAGAGGAATGTGGTAAGGCACCAGCTGAGGACGTGTCGACCTGGTGAATTGCACATTCTGTTACGGAGGAGTGGATCTTCTGTTTGATTTCCTTGTATTAAGAAGTTCCTACAACTCTCCCAATGCATCTCTCTGACCTGGAACTGGGAATTGTGTCTCTGTTTCTTCAATTTCTACTGAGGACAGAAACAGACAATACAAATCAAACCCAAAATCTCATCTTGTGGGAAGCGCCAAAGACAGACAGTCCAAGGGCAAGATTGCATCGGCTTGTAAGTTCTCTGACATGACTCTGATGTTTCAGCCAAGAACATCACTATACTTTGATGTCTGTTCCCAAGCAGGTGTGAGTGCTGTCTTCCTATATTCATTTGCATGCCAAGGAATGTGAGCCAGCTGCTTGGGTTCTATAATATTTATTCTGCCAAAGACAAGCCCGCTTTTTGGCAACCTCTTCTCAGTATCTTTCAGGCTTTTTGTTTACACATCTGTAAAAGACCATCTCTGTCTGAGCAATACACAGCGATAGGACAGTGGTTTCTCACCTTTGCTTGGATACTGTTAATTGGGGAATGCCTTCTTAGATTCACTGACCAGCAGGAGTTGGAAGGGACTGCTGGAGATGGTCTAGTCCAACCCCTTTGCTAAAGCAGGATCAGCTAGAGCATGTGGCACAGGATGGTGTCCAGGCAGGTTTTGAGTGTCTCCAGAGAAGGAGACTCCACAGCCTCTCTGGGCAGCCTGTCCCAGTGCCTGGTCATCTTCTAAGTGAAGACATTTTATTTCATGTTCAGACAGAACTTCCTGTGTTTATATACTGATGAGCACAAACTACTTGTGGAATTGTCAAAACCCCTCTAAGGAGCTGCTGGAAGATGGCCTTTTTGTTCAGTAATTCCCACTGATTATTTGCCTTCAGCACAGATAGGATGAGGCACTATGAATTCTGTGACAGTGAAGTCCTCAATTTTTGGCTGCAGAAAAGCTCCTGGGAGTTTCTTTATTGATTTACTGTAAAGAAGAGGTTGAAGGCCTGGTTGGTTCATTTTGCAAATGTTGAAAAAAGTACCTCAAGCTAGTTCCCTGTCATATTTAAAGCTGGTAAAACTGTGTTTTCAGGCCTTTGGCAGTTTGTCTCATGATGGTCAGATCCCTGACGTTACGATTGCTCCAGCCTTTCTTCCCTTGCTTCGTAACGTGCTTTCCCACCTCTGTTTTTTTTTGTTGACTTTGTTTATTTTAGTGATCAGAGAAGTGTTTGTAGCATGACTTCCCTGCAATTGATGCAAATATTACACCATATCTTGTCACTCACCCCGAGGCGCCAGAAGATTAAGGAACTTCTGAACCATTTGCAGTTCTAGGTTAGACTGTCCTTGACGGGGGAGTGGAAGAGAACCTCAGGAATGAAACCTCACTCTTCTGCTCTTTTTGGGATTTTCACATCAAGCAGAGGAAAAGACAAGGTGTTCTGTGGTGCAGATCTTGCACATTTCTAATGAAATTATCTTGCTGGCTTTTAACAGAAAAAAGCCCTGAAGAAAACCTGCCTTTCTGTGTGACTGTTCCTGCTGAGGGCTGTCCTTCTGTCCCTTGCACGAGGTGATTTACGACTCTTGAAACAACTGTCTTGGTTGACACACATTTCTCTGAAATCTTCTCCAGCCTTGAAACTTTTTTATTGCACGTACTTGCTGCTGGAATATGGAGTTGCTGTAGACAAGAGTTTTACAAGAGCTGAGGGGAATATCTAGTTAGTCATTCTTGACTTTTCTTAGGGTTTTTTCAGTACGTGCTATCAAGGCCGCCTCCACAGAAAAATTACTCTTCTGGTATTTTTTTGTCTATTGTAAGTTCCTGGATCTGAAATGTTCCTGTTATTGAGTGTGCCTTTCAGAACCTTCTGTAACTGCAGCAGATTTGTGTCTTGAGTAGTGCTTTTTCTCTGTTTCAGGAGTGGGGCTGTACAGTTAGCTACGAGTCAGACAATGAACTGCACTTCATTACGGAAGGCATTACTTGAAAGGATAAAGCATTCTCTTTCTGCCTTTGCTAAATCACAGCGCTATTCAGTGATTAAATGCTAACTGCAAATGTGTCTTCATAGTAGCTGATTACCCTCTTAAACCAGTAGAGGCACTCAATTTAGCTGCCGAATGCTGCTGTCCTCAGATTATCATCCTATTAAGGAATTTCAAGGAATAAAAACAATTTTATACATCAGAGATGAGACAGTCTGTCCTGTTGGAGGTCAGCATGAGGTCAGAATTTTGGCTCTGCAAAAGTAGAATTTTTATTCCTTTGATGTTTACTTGAGCAAATCACAGCATTATCTGAGCTGTTTTTAAAAGAGGAACTCTGAGACTAGGTGAACCTGCCCAGAATTCATGCTGGTTTCGTCAATCGCATTTTCTCCTTTTAATTCCCACCTAGTAGAAAGCAAACTTCTGCACAGATTTCACTTCACAAATCCGTGCCTTCACCTGGTATCTAATTCTTTTTCATACCCATTCCTTTCAGTCGCTTCTTTCATCCTGGTGATAATAAAGCTCATAGACTAAATAAAGTGAAACTACCAAAGCAAGTTCGTGCTCTCGTGCGTCTCTTAGATTGGCTATGACTTTGGAATTTTTCTCCCAGTGTTTTGGAAGGTGCTGTGAGTGCAGCACTTCATCTGAAGACATCAGAATGGTCCTTGAAATCAAGTATTTTCAACAACGCTTCTATCAGTAATGCATTCTGAATTGATTCAACCAACCTGTGTGTGTAAAAAACAAATCCTTAACACAACCAACTGAACCCTTACTTTATCTCATTTCAGGCTTGGGCTCGACAAAGCATCGTTGGGCATGCTGCTAATTGAAAATGCCTTGTATCACGGTCGTAACTACCTCTTTTCTAACTCGAAGACCTATTTCAATGTAGCAGTGGATGAGAAGGGCCTTTGGATTATATATGCCTCAAGCACTGATGAAAATATAATAGTAGCACATATTGATGAAGAAACATTCTCAGTCATTCGGCATATCAACACAACATATCCTAAGTCCAAGGCTGGTAATGCGTTCATAGCATGTGGCATTATGTACGTTACTGATACTAAGGATACAACAGTAAGTTTTGCTTTTGATTTATTGAAAGAGCAGCAGATTGATGCAAGGTTTGAGTTACGCTCTTCACAGTCTGTTCTTGCTATGCTTTCTTACAGTCTAAGGGATAAGAATTTGTATACGTGGGAGAATGGGAGCTTAATGGTGTACCCGGTACGGTTTGGCAGGTGAAGGGGTCTTTTCAGTGTCGGGCAGGGGAGCCATGTCTGGGCAGGGAGATTATTTAAAGCTACACGATGTACACACGGGGGTCTCTTCACTTGGTATAACCTTCTGTTCAGGGCTGGTGGTCTGTGAGTGTGCATGCAAGGGAGATCAGGCGCCTTTGCACACTGCAATTATACAGGCCCTTCCAGTCTGAAAGAATGGCTGTTTGGCATTGCAGCTGGAACGCGGTTAGCACAGACTTGCTTTTGTTTTTCCCCCTGTTATTCAGCTGATAATTATATCTAATATACATTGATTATTCCATGGTCATGTGCTCAGCAGAGACTATTTATAACTCTCAGTTGCAATCATCTTATCTGCCGTCATTTTCTAGTTGGTGATTATAGTCTAGTATAAATGGCTAAATAATGAACCTTTGTGTACAAATACCTTTGTCCTTTTCACTTGATGCTTTCCACTGAATCTCTGAGCATTTTTTTTGGACAAAGATACAGAGCTGTTAAAAATAACATGGAAAAAAAAAAAGCAGGAAGCTTCAAATTTGACCAGTTCAGTGAACTGCTACATAATCAAAAGCAAAATCCAGCCCAAGTACAAGGAAAATGGGAATAACGGCGTTATTAAATACTGAATATACATGAAAGTGTGTTTGGCAAATGGAGCGTGGGAAGAAAAGTAATGAGGTATAAAATTGAAGATGTAAAACTTATGATTAAAGTTCCCTTTTTAACAGCATTTGAGTTGCTTGTGTTGCTGCACTCTTCTTTGCCCCTCGCTGGCATGTAAACTCTACCATTATCACTTGTTTATAGCTGCACTTAATTATAGTAAGTATATTTAAAAAAAAATAAAATTCTCCCATATTCATCCATAAAACTGAAAACATAAAATGAAGGGTATTCTTATTTTGCTGCAGTTCTTAGAAAAACTAAATATCTGGAGCAGGAATGCATGTATTCACTGTGGTGCTTAGTGACTTAATTGGTTGGTAATTGCCCACTCACATTTAAATTTTTAACAGCTAGAGGTGAGAAATAACAGGAACTTTTTTATTTACATGTTGTTCTGGTATTTCAGATTTCTAAATTTAACACTGAAACAGAATCCTTACTGTTGCTTTGTGTATTTATATTCAGTCAGCCTGTCAGGAAACCCTTACCTGAATTTCTGAGGTATCTGTGGGTATTGGTAAAGTTCACAGAGCTCATCCAAATATTCAGAAGCAAAGTGCCCCTTAAAGCCTGAACTGCACTGAGCTGTTCAATACCTGTGTGACATCCAGGCACCATCAAAGGGATTAATGACCTTGGGAACCTCTGTATCTGTAGAGCCTTGTCTATCTACAATACCTGTGCTGCAGCTAAGCTTCAGTGTGAGATACAGGAGGGGTGTAGTTGGGCTGGGACAGCACCCTCTCTTCTCAGCCTACTTGCTGGTTTCACTAAGGTCAGGATTCAGGCTGTGCACACTAAGGAGACAGATGCAGAGGGAAACAAAAATCCCTGTAATTAATACTTTGAACTATTACATCAAACCTTATATACCAAGAGTTCCATCTATACCTATAGAGAGCACAAAACTTCAGTCCAGAGCTGTGGTTTTGAGGGTGGGGCTTCTTTGGACTTTTGGTAGGTTTTTTCATGGGTTTTGGGGGGCTTTTTGTATGTGTTTTTTTAAAAATGAATTATGGTACTAATAAAGTAGGCTTTTTGGCATTAAACCCCCCCCAAGACCCCCCAAACCTCTGTGATATATTTAAGCAGATGCAGTTCAAGGCAGATGTGAGTTTCTATATATTGTGCCTATCTTAAATCATGTCAAATTTCTGAATGTCATTGCTGGATCACTTGGATCAGCCTCTTGGGAGAAGGCGGGTCAGCAGACTGCCTCAGTGGCAGCACTGGGCTGTGTTTCTTGCAGCTGCCTTTGTTGGAGATAAAGTACTAAATTCTGTTAAACTTATGGTGAAAATAAAATGTAAACAGCTAATAGTTCTTATTTGAAGTCAAGTTCTAGCTGGCTCAGGCAGTACTGAGTCAGTCTCCTAGACGTTTACTTGATACAAACGTAAGAAAGCATTCTGGAATGGGCTGTTCCATGAAATAAAAGTAATTTATTTAACTTACAAAGGGAAAACTAAACAATGGCATTTACTCTTCTTTCTTTTCATACTTCCCGTACTTCACAGCCTGCAATTTAAAATCACCTTTGGAGAAAGGTGCTTTTAATTCTAGTATATTTTACAATACAGCACAGACATCAAAAGTTTCATTGGAGGAATAAGACTGTTAACATTTAAATATGCAGACATCTGTTTCTGTCTCTTAAGAACAAGGTTTTTGTTTACAACAGAAAAATACATCTGACAACAGTAGCTAGTTATATTACAAGCAAACAATATCGAACTCTGCATAGTTTATACAATATACTGTGGTAATAATTGAATTACCAGATTTATCCACTATTTACTAGCTGGCCACATAAAGCCTGACATTCATCTGAAATGTGGCGTTATACGTTCCATTGGTATTCTCTTAACAGCTTCATTTCATGAAGTATTGTCTAGACAAATGAACTTCAAAACTAAAAGCTGACTAGAATCATGGATGTCTTCACTACAAACATTGAGTGCTTACAATACATTCCTAAAGTAAAGGCAGGTAGAATAGAAAACATAGCTGTCAAAGAAAGGAAAACAGTGTGCAAATTAAAACTCATTGCATTTAAAAACGAGTTGATGTGCAAGTTACAGTATAAACTGTGTATTAGTACTAACTGGGAAAAAATTCTCAGCATAAAATGATACGTGTCTCAGTACATCCTTAATTGCACATATTCCATGGCATTTGCATCCATTACACCTTCAAATACACTGAGGACTCTTAATTAAAACTCAACTATTTTACAATGAAAAGTTGTACACATGCTTCAATTAGTGGGAAAAACTGGAATAAAACGAATTAGAATCACATCAGAAATGCTCACGACTGGTAGAGCCACAGTGCTTGTTAAGTGACTGACAGCGCCCAGGACCTTTGCGAGACAGGTATTGAATGCAGCGTGTGGGTTACGGAGCAATGACCCCGCCTGCAACTGACTGTACTGGGCTTCATTCTTGGCTTTTACAACACAGGACATGCATTTCCACCCCAGGGATCCTCATGGGCACACTCAAAATATGCCGTGTGAAGGGTTTGTTTTTTAAATTTTAAATCTTTTCCCCCAGAATACTTAATGCTGCAGGTAACTGCTTTGAAAGGAAACACTCTGTTTCCTTTCTACAGCGTGTATCACTGTGATCTTTAGCTACTTAAATGGACATTGTATAAAACCAAACAGGATCAGCTCACATAACTCTACAGAATGTCAAAAATGCCTGAAGGTACATTGAAAGCATTGGGAAGAACCCTCATTTTCAGCGTGCCATCTGCTCCACAGGAGAAGATCCGATTGCCTTGCACAGTTTCAATTTGGGTGACACCAGCACCAATATTTCTGAAAATGGACTGCTTAGCGTGTTCATTTTTAAATGAATGGATTAAATTATAGCCAGTCAGTCTCCACACCTGTGTTGAAAGAATGACAGAAGGAAATTAAAATTAGGATTTGTATTTTTTTCCCTGATACTTCATATTTCTGACCCTACTCAGCAAAGATAAAGGGTTATTTTTTTGTTGTCTACTAGCAACAACTACGCACAGTCCTAGAGTTTTGAGAGGCTCCTTATGAAGTATGAGGTAAGATAGCAAAGGTTACTTGAATGTGGACCAGGTGATTGCTCAGAGGCTGAAGCTGCCCTTCTGACCTGATCAGTTGTGCCCCTCCTTGCTTCCCCCCCATGAAAGCTGTAGAAATGCACAGACTGGGTTTCTATCAAGATGACTGCTGTCAGCAGAAATGCCTTGCTGCTGAGGAATGCTGCAGAATAAGCTGCGTAAGGAATAAGCATGCAGAGTGGCAGCACAGCTGTCTGAGCTGTCTGTGGTGTCCTAGGTTGCAGGAGCTCTCATCAAGACCAGGCCACGAAGTATGTGGAGGCACAGAAAGCACCTACTGAACAGTATGCTGTCCTGCTAAAAGGAAAGAAACTTAAAACCAAGGACTGTGTTTCTGGTTTGGACTTTGTTTGGGGGCTTTTGTTGGATTATTTTGTTGTTTGATTCTTATTACTGTGGCATCTTAGTAGCTCTCAAGGGTTACTCCAGCCCCTGGTGTTACAGAAACTGATGTGGAAGCCCGTGAGCTCCCCCTGTACTACAAAGGGGAATGGCCAAAGGCAGAACATTTTTAAAAGAATTGGGCACTTTGCTCTATCCACTGAAAATTCAATCATGCAATAAAAAGATTGTTTAATCTTCCTTAGCAGGGAAAAAAACAACCTGCTTTAGAAGGGTGTTAGTATTTCTAGGTTTACATTATAAACATAAGGCAAACCTCCTCCAGGTCAAATGTAGCTTTGGGTTTTGTCAGTTTGTTTTTGCTTTGTCCCTGTGTTCATCTGGCTGTTTACAGCATGCTGATCAACATATCTGCATACGTTCCTTCAGCTCACACTGTACTGCACAGCTCCTAAGATACCTTACCTTCATGTTGCCTTCTGCTGAGCCTGTAACAAAATAGTCCTCAGAAGGATCCAGTGCAAGGGCCTTAACAGCCGACTCATGGGCTTGGAAGGTGTACAGGATTTGCCTCTGTCTGATGTCAAAGACACAGATGTATCCCTTCCTACCTCCAGAAATTAGCAGTTGATGCTTAGGTGCATACTGAAGTACTGTGGCACCGTGATCATGACAAGTGAAGGCTGCAGGAGAAGGACATCAGAGTTTAACAGGCTTGCAACTGTAAGTAACATTCATCTTAAACTGCTTTTCTTCTATAAATTGCTATCTGAATGTTTCCTAACTTGCCAGGCACGTTCCTTCATGTGGGTGATGCCCCATCAGCTGGCAGCTTTTTGCTCTCCTCGGGGCTATAGAGATCTAACGCACAGGAATGTATTCTAACACAGACTGATGTATTTACAGTACAAGCAAGTACCTGCACTTAAGAAAATTGAAAAAAAAATATAGAAATGACCCTATTATGTGCAATGAAAATCCCAAGTTAAAAAAAGTATAGCCAAACAAAACCCAAAAATCTTAAGTACCTTATAGATATGTTTGACTATAATCTAATTGCTTAGCCTATTTTTCATGGGAGCCCTCGTTCTTTAAAATGAGGTTGAACTTCTCTGCAATCTGTTAGTTTTGCAATATAAATCTCAGAATGCACCCATTGTTTATTCAAGTTCTGCAATTGTTTGCAGATGTTTTGGATTTTGCTCTTTTAAAGATTTTTGGATTTGTATGTATTTTGCTTTCATAGCTTAACATGATCAAATTTTGGTTTAGTTAATTACATAAAGGTGAAATTATTGAACTTGGTTGGACAGACACAAACATCTCTTTAACAATCCAGTCCAAGTGCTGAAACACAGTGACAGAAGATGGAGCAGTTGTTTCTACTGTTACCTACAGGTGTCTTTTCCTCTATGCTTCAACAATTTACTAGATATATAAATTAGGTGCCAGCATAAATGAAAGCCTGCATACACATGAGTTCAATAATACAGCCTTAATTAGTCACAGTTAACTTTTTTTTCAGGACTGTATTCAGATATTTCAGACTTTATTAATACTGACACAAACCCAGCTTTGTGTATGACCTTCTTTCTTCTGACTTTTCTATACAGATCCGATGAACATCTTGCTGGAGATTACCAGTTCTGGTGCATGCATTAGTGTGCAATGCACATTTGGACCAGTTCCTCCCCTTGCCCCAGATGCACACCCATGCTGTATTTCCTTAGTAAGAAGCAGAGGCTTTGCACAGTGGTACTCACCATGTATAAGACTGTTAC
Source organism: Laterallus jamaicensis coturniculus (assembly GCA_022605575.1). Classification (NCBI taxonomy): domain Eukaryota; kingdom Metazoa; phylum Chordata; class Aves; order Gruiformes; family Rallidae; genus Laterallus; species Laterallus jamaicensis. Next base: position 15,739,411 of record JAKCOX010000018.1, read on the forward strand.
CAGATGAAACCAAAGTATCCCAGAGGCACACATTTCTGGGAGGAGGGGAAAAAAGTCGTTATGGCCTGTTGCTAAGCGATTCATGGGGTGACATGACACAAAGTGTTCACATTTTATGTCAAAGCCTAGAAGGAGGTGCTAAACAAGGAGCACTTGATTCCCTACAGACACTGGAGAGCATATGCAACGACTTAAGAGCTATAATTCTTTCTCTGCTCTTCTGTGCTTCTTGGTGGAACTAGGCTTTCTACCTTTAAGCTGTGTACTAATCCTAGGTTGTGCCAAGAAATGATAGAAGCTGTTCTTTCCAGAGAAAAAGATTTATCTTGTCTTTGCTGAACATACTTTCTCCCCCCAGAACAGTGTTGTGTTAAGCTAGCTGCAGTCAGAATACACCTGGAAAAACTGGTTAACTGTTGACGGCTCATCACAAAAGCTAACCTTAGGAAACAAGTGACTGAAGGAACCATGTTCAAAGAAATCATCTGGCAAGTTCAAGCTGTAGCAAAGCTTAAACCACTGAGCCTTAAAATGTTAGCCACACAACAACAGACACGGGCTCACAGGTTAGTGGAGATGATTAGGTAGCTTTGGTGGAACTCCTTATTGTTTCTTTAAACACACCTGTTATCATTGGACTGTCCCGATGTAGCAACTAGACTTGAAGAGGTTATAAATGCAAAGTCACTTGTGGTTTTACTGTGGCACTGCCAACTCTATTAAAAACAGAAAAAAAGATGCATTTTTACCAGTTGTAGTCTGCATCAAAAGTTACTACCAGTCTGATGTCACTACAGCATAACAGTCTTTTAGACAGTGTACAAACTGATGAACAATGCAGTTTGAAACCTCAGATAATGGAACAATGGATTAAAAACCCAGTATAAAATAAACCAGTACTAAAATCTACAATACAGTGTATTACGACAGCCTGAATTTCTAAGTGAGCATGGTCTTCATGAACTGTTAAAGCAGCAATGAAAAGAACTGAAAAGTGTATTTTTATTAGGTGTTGGGGCTGTAAAGTCATTACTTTAGTTCTGATTTTTAATTTCATCACAGGTAATGCTGAGGTAATTGTATTGTAGCTTATGGTTACTTTACAGTTAGTTTTCCAAAGCTGGATCACTGAACCCCTGCAGTTGTTTGGATGAAGCATGCCATTTAAAAAGCAGCAAAAGGTCTCAGTGAAACTCTTATGCTCTTGACCTGTCTGGAGTCTCAAAGACTTAATGTTCCTCTGTATATAAAACATAACTAACCTCTGTTTACTTACCAGATAGGGCTTAGGATTTGAGGTCGTTTGGTTTACTTGCCAAATACTTAGAAATCCTTCACCATCAGCAACACCACACTGCAAGGAAAGAACTGCATTTATTATTACTGGGTACTGGATGCTTACCTCATGACAGTAAACAGCTGACTTCAGGGAAAAACCCATCTGAAGCACCAAACCACTACCTGAACATTGAATGTCAGCAACACTGGTTGTCAGGTACAAAAGAAGTAGTTTAGAAGCCAGGTGAGTTCAGTGCTTCTTGTTTAATGGTTATTTAATGGTCGATGCTCTCCTGCATACCTAACTCTTCTCTGTAAATGGAGGCTTTTTAAATGTGGAAGCTCATCTTTCAAGACCTCCTATTAGATGCTAAAGCTTACAGAGCATTGTGACTCCATGACTCTACTTGAAAATGCACAGAAAATTTACAGCATGCCATAAAAGCATGGGTAAGAACTATCATGGGAGGGCTGCACTGTATCATGAATGGTAAAATGATTTTTATTTGTCAACCAAAATGCCTAATAATTAATGATACATATTCTATAAAGCACACCTCTAAGTATTCTATGAAATATTTTTACAGGTATTTAGAATTAATTTTTATATCTTCTCCTTTCAGTCAGTGCCCAAGTGAACTCTGTGTGAAACAGCTGGGACAACTAGTACATCTTAAATTTCTTACTTAAAATTGATACCTATGTGATGTTAAGATTGCAGTATCTCAAAATATAATAAACCCACACATTTTAAAAAAATTTAAATGGTTTTTATGCTACCTGAAAAATAGGTATGCTGGGAGATACTTCATCTTTCCAGCTGTTTGTAAATGTTGATCTCTGCTGTTTTATAGTTATCTTACAGACATGCTCAAGCCCATTAATTCACTCTTTATGGCTTTTAGCTATAATGAAGTTAAATAAGTTTGTCAGCTAAATGCAGGCAAGACCTGTTAAAATAACAGACTGGGCAACATGAAAAACAAGAGGTGGGTATTCCTCCCTATCTGTCTATCTATCTATCTATCTATATCTCTCCCTCCCTCCCTCCCTCCCTCCCTCATGGAGTCATTCCTGGGGAAATGGGCTCTCCGCTGCACTGCTGTGTGTCTATGTTCTTCCACTAACAGGCTGGATGCCCTGCACCTTCTAGGGAATGCATTCTGTCAGAACTTTCTCTTGGCCAGAATGCAAAGTGTGAAGCACTTCTTGAAGACACATGCCCATAATTGATACAAGTTTGCTTCTGCAAAATATGTAAGCTCAATATTTTTTTAAAATGTTCAATTTAGTTATCATGTATTTTGGAATGGGGAGCAGAAAAAGTCTGACAGTGCAGCAAATGGCTAGGGAATAGCAGTGTGAAGCTGAGAGAAGAGAAAGGAGAATAGGGGTTAGTGTTTATTACAAAGCTTCTATATGCAGCTAAAAATAATATGCTAGTGCTTATGCCATCATTCTGGGGCTTCTTAACAGCTTTGAGTGTCTCCAGCTAAAACTCTATTAGACTTCCAGCACAACCAATTGTTTCCTTATGAATATTTAATTATTTTTTTTTTTAAAAAAGGAAAAAACCTTCCATGTTGCACGTACCTTATTGCCCTGGGAATTGAAATACATCCTTGTAACCCTGGCATTCCCAGCCTGCCGGAAACACACCAGTTGCTGTGGCCTTGTCCACTCAAACATTCGAACACTACCATCTTGTGCTCCTGTAAGATCTGAGATTAACAGATAGATGTTCATTAATACCAGAGTGTTTTATAGAAAATGATCTATTCTGTACTAGTCAGTGTGATTCACTTACAGTACTGATGGACTGGATGCGAAGCCATTCTCTTGACATTGTTCAGATTTCTTTTAATAAGCTTCATACAAAACAAATAGAAGTTAAAATTATTTTGAATAAGACACAAACACGCTCCCAATTTGTTTATATCACTGCATCATGAGTGTAGCTCAGTTAAAAAAACCTACTAAGCTAACATTATTTACATCTAAATGCAATAGTTATTAAAGATTCTTTATGACAGGTTTTTTTTAAACATGAAATTTCAAATATTATTAATACTATCTTCTATTTGACGTGCTGATGTGTATGCTTTTGATACTAGTCCCAATGCAAGAATTTAAAGTTTGGGATTGTTTTGGTTGGTTTTGTTTGCTTCATTTTGTCCCCAGAAACTCCATGTCCTGCCTCAAATTTCCCATGAGAAAGAGAAGTACCTCGCTGTCCCATTATTTTCTGTGTCACAATATATAAGAAAATGCTTAGTTTGGTCAGGTCTTGGGTCACTGTTGGCCTTTTACGTCAACAGTGAATTAACAGGATGATGACTAACGCACGCTGTCTCGCTATTAAAGTAACGGTGTCATGACTGCACGCAACAAGAGTACTCACCACACCAGCTCCGGTGCTGGTCTGACCACTGCCTAACCACGGCATAGATGAGGATGGTTGGATCTGACTCACTCCAAAAGATGGTGCAGTTGACTGAGTGAGTGTTGTGGTAGAACCACGAAAATCAATATCATCAGAGCTGTAAAAGAACAGCAGTGTTCTGCTTTGAACAAGTGTTTCTTTGCTACCAACTGTTTGCTTGCCTTGTCAAGAGCCTAATGGCAGTGGGTAAAGGAAGTTATCCTATAATGAGACTATAAATGGATAATTGCCTCACTTGTATATTTGTACAGCAAGCTTTTATGTACTCCAAAATTATCAGTGTCTAACCTCAATAGATGATCCTAACTGTGGTAGGTAGATGGTGAGAATATGTGCTGCCTTGAAGAATATTGCTGGAATGTGTATCTGTGCGCACAGTGGAGTGTGGTACAGGTGAGTGCTTGCTGCAGCTGTAGTTCCCACTCAGCACAATACTGGATGAGACAGTAATTGCGGCTGTTGCCTTGTCCAGCTAGCATCAGGTACCACAGCCTCCATGCTGCAGTGGTGCAGCTGCAGCAGTCCTAAGGTAGCACTCCCTTTTATTAGCTTATGCACCATGGGATTTTACTTCACTGTGTAGCATACACACGCTCAGACCCATAAAACCCTTAGTTTCTCTGCGTGTAAAACACAGAGTAATCATTCTTTTGCCCCCTCCTTTGTAAAGCACTCTGAATCCTATGGAGGAAGAGTAATGTAACATTTTTTTGTATGATCCACTTGTGCTTACAGAGGTATCATACACATGGCCTCACAGGACACCAGCGCTTAATAGAACCATGAAGAAACGGTCCTACCTTTTAGACTCTCTGTCATATTCTTCCCCAATCCATATAAATGACTGAGCAGCCAGTAGAGCTGAAATATCAAGTTCTTGAACATCGTGTGTAGATGCCAAAACAATGTCGTTGCTGTTTGCCTGTGCAGCACAAATAAAAAATTTATAACGACTGTAGTTAAGATCTTTCCCATAGTATTTGAGGCTTGAGGCTTACCTTATTAACTGCAAATGCCATTATCATATCTGATTCTTTATGGATGATTTTTGCTTTTCCTCCAGGGTAGCCAAGATCTGCTTCAACCTACAAAACATTTATAGGACATTTCAATTAGCCTGAAAATCCCTTTTGTAGTGGTACATTCAGACTGCAGGAATCTATACAAAATTCATGCAAGAAAAGTTCAGTGGCCTCAGCATTGTTTAGGAAGCTAAACTTTAAACTTCTCGTACTCTTTGGTGTTCTAGAAGCCAAAAATTATATTTGAGTGTAAGAAACACAAAGGTGTGTGTGCAACGCTATTTACAAGGTGTTTACTCATCCCAATTATCAGGACATCCCAAGTTAATTCACCGATTAAAAGCCTACCACACAGACTACACAGAACACGTAGCTTCTGTTAGTCACGTTAGAGAAAGAAAAGCCAGTTCCACAGAACTTTTAAGAATGTGCTAGAGGTTTGGGAGAAGGGATACTACCTTGGTTTTGTGATCTTCTGCTACGCAGTTTTGTTTGACCTGCTCCACACGATCTTCTACAGACTACATAACATCACACAGTCACAAACACAAAACACATGCACAAACAAATATAAAAAAAGAATGAAACATTCCAAACTAGATTTTAAAGGCCACTCTGTCAGTAAATGATGACAAATGTATTTTTAACTTTTTATAAAAGGCACAGAAACTAAGACAGGGAATCTAAACGAACTCACTTAAAATGTAATGCCTCCTAGATGAACACAAAATGTATGATATATTAAATAAATGGAGGAGTAATACACACACAAACTCCATACTTACAGGAATTCTTAATGGTATTAAATAGTATACTTATTTCCCATGGTACTTATGTGAGGGTTTAAATTTTCAGTTAGACCTCATTGCAGTTGTAACCGGTACAATTCGTAAAGCCCCATATTATATATTACTATATAATATTACTTTTATATGTATATATTACTCATGCATATATACATACAGGCAAAGTAATAGCTCATTTAAATTTCATTTTCAATATGACACAAAATATGCAAATCTTCAAATTTAATTACTTATTACATTTACTGCAATTGTTCTGTTTCTTCATTAGGACAAAATTCAAATACATGAAGGTGTAAGGTGAGATATTCTTGTCTAAAAATATTTGGTTAGTTGATGTTTTGATAAACAACATGACAGTCATGTTGACGTTTTCTTAAAAAAAATCCAAACACTGTTAAATGCAAGAAAGGAAAATGAAATGCCAACAAAAGAATGGAAAGAAAAATGAAAAGAAATACTGAAGAGACTGAGGAACAGTTATAATTGAGATTTCTTTTTTAAAAAAAGTTACATCCTTTGTTTACCTCACTTTGCTTTCTTTTCTTTGTGAATATGTATCTTATGAAAGTCTCCTGAAGAAGTTCTTGCTTCACAAGAAAATGCCAGAGCCTTTTTGCTGGGAGAGCTGAATAATCCTTTGATCTGGATAAAACAAGAAGAAGGAAAAAAAACCAACCCAACCAGCTTCAATGTAATTAAAGGAGGACCAAAACAAAAAAAAAAAACCACCTAAAGAAAGACTCTGAACGACTTTTCTCCAAACTGGAATTTCATCTAAAGAAACACACTGAAGTTTAAGCTCAAATCTGTTCAAGGCAAATATCAAGAGGTATTACTTTCCTTTCTTGCTGCAATTCTGAAAGGTGCAACAGAATAAGTAAAGGATGCTACACTGCCTCATAAGAAGGAACAAAAGGGATGTGGGAAAGTGTTGGCTAAAGCACTGGGTAGAGCTAAGATGGAGCCAACATTTGTTTGACTTCAGGTGTAAATGCTCTTCAGCATTTCTATAATCAAAGAATGTGTTTTTGCTAGGAAGGACATACGTACTTGAATGGTGTGTTCTCAGGCTCAATCATTGCTTTGTTGCGGAGAATAGCGGGTCCTGCACCTACACCAAGGTCGCTAGGATAAGTATTGATGTAGTTCGGTGGTGGCCCTTCAAACTGGTCCATTCTGTCTTGAAGAATCTGTTCCCAGTGTTCTAAATTTTTTATTACAGCAATGCCCAGTGGTGATGTTACAGGTAGATCTGACCAGAAATATTAATAAAGTAAGGCTTAGAGAACAAAAATCATTTATGTTACAGTGCATACAAAAAAATCAGAATAATACAACTATAAAAAAAAAATCTTGAAAAGAAATGTACTTGTTGGCAACTGTAAGAAAATAATGTATTAAATTGTATAAATTCCAAAATTAAAATAAAAACCCAGTGTGACAGAAAGCCACTTATACAGAAAACTAAAATGTAAAGCAGAATTTAACGTACCAGTGAATTCCAGACCAGCAATGGGAAAGAAGTTCTTAATGTTGTGCAGGACTAGTTTTACCATTGTCAGATGCAGGAGAGCCCAGCTGTATGAAAAGAATAGATTTAGTTCTGTTAAAACAACACGAACATAGTTATCTGCAGGGTATTTTTCTCCTTCTACCAAATGCACAACTTAGAAAGCCAGTGTAGGTGGTTCACTGAGGATTACCAGATACACAGACAAAGCTACTTTGTTAGCAAAGACACAACATGAGGGCACCTCGCTGTACGGGATAGTATCCCCATGTCTCTCTTACAAATCCCAATTATTGTACTCTTTTTCCAGAAATGAGTGTGCAGGCGTGAGCCTCTACAAGACAGAGTGAAGTACAAGCCCCCGAAATTCTCCATGAAATCACGAGTACAGACTAACGAGGACTAATGAGAGGCTTGAAGAACACATAAAAGTGCTGTGATTTTTCTCCATTGTTACAATGCTGAGGTCATCCACTTTATTTCAATTTGTCTGGCAACATTTTCTCTTCCAAGTGTTCTATTTAACCTAAAAACTGAAGATGATGATTGAACCGGTAGGCTAACCCTCTGTTCTAGAGCTGGCATTGAGGTACCTCATGTTCTTTGTGTCTTACAAATGAAGACAGAGGGTTTTTCCCCTTCCCCAAAACCCATAAACCACACAGCTATGACTTCCTAATTTCATTTTTTTTAGGCAAGGGAACTTTTACAGTGATGAGAATTTGTAATTTCTGTAATCCTATCCGTAGTACTCAAATTATTTTACTTAAACTGGATGGTGCAGAAAACCTGTATTTTCTTCAATTTGGAAGCAAATTGACATAATTAAAATAGTGAAAACTTCTGCTAACCTGTAAGAATTTGCATCTTTGTGTTCCTGGATCTGTACATCAGAGAGGAAAGCATCATCCTCTTCCTCATCACTGTGCATGCTTTCATCAGAATCGTATATAACGCCGCTGTCTGATAAAGGAAGAAATGGCTGCAACACAATAAAAGTCTGGTGTAAAGACGATTTTCTGATCTCTTAATACTCAACTCTTACTTTAGTTACCAGTGTCATAGAGTTTAAATGACAACAACTTAACCTATAAGTAAGTTTCCCTAAAATATAAACAAGTAGCAAGGGGGAAGCGTTCATCTTGATCACTGGCAAGAGATGTTTTGAAAGTCAAGTGACAGACTTGGAGACTCTTCACCCTTTATTACAAGGATAATATACTGCAGCTTACTATGGAGAGCACTCAAAAGTTTCAGGGTATTTTTATCCGTTAAAACCTAACAGAGGTGAAATAAGCTTTTATAAATGTCACTTAGATTTTTCATTTTCAATTACCTTTGCCATAAAATAGTCCCACATGCTGAGTTCTGGAGGGATAAATTTTTCTTTGTAAGAGGGTCTTTCTGCAGGTACAGGTGGTGGCACAGTGCTGTCTTTTACTGGTCTTCCTGGTACTAGCATTCTCATATTAAACCGACGGCGATGTTTATCCATTTCTTCTGATGGAAGAGGTGGTGCTAAATTCAGGTAATTTGAAAAGCTGGTATTATTATTGCATCCTTAGAAATGGCTGTATTTTGTAATTGAAGCAACTACCCAGTGTTATTGGTACTAATTTCTACTGATTCAAAAATCAAAGCGAGCCTAAATAAAGTAAGTGTAATCATACAAAAAGTTCACAGTAACTCTGGCTTTTATATATTGGATATACTGTGAGAAATACAATATATTATCTGAATTAAGTTCTCAAGAGATGTCACTTTTAGGTAAAAAGCTTTTCTCAAGATTTTCAGAAATTTTGTGAAGAAATAAAATATATAAAATGTCACTAAACTGTTAACTGCACAAGTAGCAGCAGTTATTCAAAATATAAGCCAAGGAACTCTGACGCTAGTGCAGAAAATGAATAGAGACAGACAGGCTTTTGGGCAACTGAAGTCTATTTTAAAGTGTTATGATTTAAAATGTCTTAACAATTATCAAAAATATTAATGTGGAATTTGTTTTTCAAAGTGTTATTAACCAGGCAACACTGAAGATCACACTTACTTTATTACAAAGGAGCTAAGTATTTTAAAACTTTATTTTTAAAAAAAAGTGCTACTACTAACATCCATCTACACTGCAAGTTTTTACAAACCTTCATTACCATCCTCTGAAACATCAGAAGCTGTAGCAGCTTGTAGGTTAAAGGAAAACAGAATACATCTCAAATGAAGACATGCTTTAAGTTATGTAAATAGACATCTTGTAAAAGTAACTGCCCTAAATGAGGTTGTTACTTTGTGAATGACAGGTACCTTTGGTGAATGCTCCTACGGGTGCATTACCTCATTACTGTTTCGTTTTCAATTCCAGATAGGGAACATCTCATTTTTGCTAAGGAAGGTTCAAGTCTATCACTGTTTTGAAAGTATGTGACATGATTTTCAGTATTGTTGCAGTGTGAAGACTATGACAAATGACTGTATTTGTCTCAGAGCCTCAATTCAATCTCCACTTTTGCTTTTCCTCGTGCAGTATGTTAAGAGACAGTCATTTGTCTTTGCAGAGCTCCTGGGTTTAGCTGGAGCCTAGATACACATGAACTGTTTTCCTGATAGATTGATATTTCTTCTCTGGTCTTGTGCAAGGTAAAATGGTATCTTGCAATTGAAATCGCTTTCAAAAATACTGTGTCCCAATTACTGCGCTCATTAAATAACACTTATCTCATGTATGAAAAACCATAGGCATCAACACAGGTTTTTTACAAAAAGGAAATGACTGAAAGTCCTGAACAGTGTTATAAGTAAACATGTAATAGTAGTATTAGTAACATAATAACTGTAGGGTTTAATGGCATGTTCAGAATGGGCTGGGTACCATTACAAAGGACAAGTAAGAAACTAACATTTTTTTCTGCTTATAAATGAAGTTCTCTTGCTAGTACATGCTTACATTCTGCTTGCTTGTTTTTTGTCTTTACTAGGAAAGAACTCTCCTACTAGGTTACTAAAAAGTATAAAATGCAAATCATCAGTATGACCTTTAGAGAACAAAGTACCTGGAATATTTTCTGACTGCCTTCGAGGTTTTACAAGAAGTTTCACTCCTCCACCAAAAACAGCAGCCCACATCCGACTGTTCAAGGGATGGGCTGCCAGTCGAAACAATTCATTACATGAGTTGGTTGCCAGGGCGTGTATAAGGAGACTCAGGTAGACAGCTACAACAGCTTCACAGAGCAGGATGTTTAACTTTGGTTGATCTTCATCCTGAGCTGAACTTAGGAGATTTATAAGTGAACTCACGCCTGCAAAGAGAAAAGATGAGAAGGTCAGTGACAAATGAGTAGGAGTACAAAGGGCAAAAAAGGAAATGTTTCAGCTCTAGATTTTCTATTAAATGTGTATTAATGGCCACGTGATACTTTTATTCAGATGAAACATACTATTGACTTAAAAATAAGTTCTTAAAAACTAAAACCATTAATATTAAAAAACCCTCCTTCTTAAGCCTGGGACTTCTGTGTTGTGCCTCTCTGTAAATAATGTGGGCAGTTCAGCTTGCCTAAGCAATTCCTGTATTCTTTCCACACTTGACCTCAGAACACTAAACTAAATGCTTGTAGATTGGGAGTAGTTGTTTTGATAGCTATACCAAGGAATAAATAGATACAAGACAGTACTGTAGAAACAGCTAGCAGCTTTGCTAGGGGGTGAGGTGGCCTGGAGGGAAAATACTTTAGGATAACAAATTACCAGCTTCTTGAGTTTATTGTAAAGATTCTTGTCTCTTCAAGCAAGATGTTTGCCTTACAGAAAATTTATATTATTTTGATACTTGAAAGAGTTAAAGGCTGTTACTAATCTGGAACTAAATCAGAAACGTTTATCTATCATTGCTCACCCATCATTTCATACATCATATTACAGGACAGTGAGATAATTTTGAAATGTAGAGCTGGCCCAGTGTGCTAAAAGTAAAGTTATTTTTGTCTCACCTGGCCACTGAGCAGGAGAAGAGTTTGGAGTTGCATGCTCTTCAATGCTTTCTGTCCTCAGTCTGCGTCGATCACTCAAAAGCAGTCCTTGATAAACCATCCCTGTAAACTGATTCGCTTCTGTTTGGCTGCTAAAGACAAATTATAGTTTTTCTGATTAGAAAGAATTTTAGCCTATTTTTAATACCTTATAACATATATATGCTTCTCATTTAAAAAAAAAAAAGCAACACATAAAATTCTTGAGAGTTCTATAGAATATTAAAGTTTCATGGTATACAAAATACATTTTAAAAATTAAACTTGAAAGGATTCCATATGGCATTATCAATTTTAATGTGTGATGTTCATAGCTCCAGATATGAAAAAGGCTTTCAAAAAGATGATGTTAATGTATTTGTTCTGAAGACATTTTAAGTGTGTTTTTACAGCATTCTCCACCAGTTCCAGTTTGGAATATCAACTGTCTGAAACCTGAACTCAGGCTCAAATATTTCCTTTGCACCCCTATTCAGCAATGAACATGCTCTAGAAAAGAGGATTAGGTATTTTTCAGAAGCATCCCAGGTGAGATTTACCTATTAGTTATTGGGAAAAAATCTGAATGGCTGCTGTTATTTATTTGGTGTAAAATTGATCTGGCATATCAAATACAGTAATGTGAACGCTGTGTAAGTATCTATACCCATTTCCAGATATTTAATCCCTTTTTTGGACACATCCATGAAGAATTTCCATTCTGGATACACAAAGTACACACCACATGTAGGACTGTAAGAAAACTTCTGTTTTTACCTGTAGCTGTGGCTGTCACATAGTGCTTGATAAATGGACGCAGAAAGCGAAGCTGCTAAAGAATGTAGTGTGTACACCTAAAATAAAAAGAGCCAATAAGCTACATATAAATTATATGTAAAAGGTGAATAAACTACAATTCTCTCTAAAGAGCACTGGAAATGTGTCATGCAGGAATGGCCTAGTTTTAAACCAAGTGCAGGAAATAGTCCCTAAAGGGTACCTTAAATTTATATAATACAGCACTTTGAAAGTGACAACTCCTTGTTCAAGATGCTTTGGTCGCAGTCAAAACCTTCTAATAATTAGTCAAGATAATTAACCTTATTTTAACATAGACCTGTTGCAATGTGTGAGTATACTGGAGGAGTGATTAAGTACATCTGGTTATGATGAATTTGATAGAATGGTGCATTATATTACATCACCATTCACCGCAGCAGTGTTATCAATAGTTATCAATATGCAGGAAATACAAATGTCTCTGTAATCGCTGTATGATTGCTTTATCAATAATATCCTTTTTTTTACCTCATTTATAGATTTATAAATTGCCAAAAGTCTCTAGGAATAACAAGAATAATACTCTGGTTTTGCCTCACAATGGAACAGAAACACTCCAGTTCTTACACAGAAGAAATGGAAGGATTTCTTGGAATGCCTGATGAAATCCATGGTGTGATGACAATGGTGCTGTTAAACCATTAGAGATGTGAATATTTTTTAAATCTGCCCTGTGTTCATTTCCATCTTTTCCTACTATCTTTCCCTTTGGTCAAATGCTAGTCTTAGCTAAAAGCTATGAATTATTTAAATAGTTGTTTTGCAGGTAGGCAGTGTCAGCTCTTCTTTCTGCATTCACTTTTAAAAGGAAATGCATGTGAAGTAGGGGTTTTTAGAGTACGAAAGATGCTTGTTGTAGAATAATATAGGATGGAAAAGAGTCAACTGATAAAAGAGAGAAAATGAGATGTAAATGAGCTTTTGGGAGAAACTTAACTGCCTTGCAGTGGGACAACCTATTTATTTTCCTAATTTTTCCCCAATTCATTTAGTTTGCTAATTTCATCCATAGGAATTTAAATTAATGAATATCAGTACTGATTTAAACATATAAAATAACGATTTAGCATCTTAGTAATTAACTGTCATAGTTTGAGGCTCTTTGTTTTTTCTCCCCCCCTCTATTTACTGAATCTGAACAAAATTTATTCACCCCAAATTATGGAGTCAGATAATGGAATTCACAATTCATTTATAACCAGTACACTTGCGGAAACTCGCACTAAGCTAAATTTTATAGCATCTATATTAACAGAAGGCCATAAGATAAGTCTCCTATCTCTCATTAATATTCCTACAGGTTTTGACCAGGATGATAATGATTAGTTATCTTACATGATCATGTTTTAAGAGCCAAGAATTCAGTGTATTTGTGGAAGTTCACATTTGGAACAATTTCTGGACAATGACCAGAGTTTGGATGAAAGGGAACTAACCAGATTCAAAATTATGTCAGAAAGCAAGTGGTTAATTAGCTTTTTCAGTTTGTTGGACTTATGGGAGGAGGTCAGTATTGTGGAAGTGTTGAAAAGGTAACTCAAACACCCCATCTGATTTTTGCATGCTCACACCCGATTTCATAAAATAATAATTGTTCACTGTTTCCTCAAAGTTCTTCATTACCTTGACATCTTCAATATTAGGATGTGGTGGCGATTTCATCTGCACAATAGTGTAAAGAATATCATGGATGTGGTTGTTTAAATACAGCACAGGATTTGCTATCACAGTTTTTGTGGAAGCTATGCTTGCAGAAAGCAGTGGTAGTGTTGTGGGTAATGGAAGTGGAGACTGAAGTTGCTTTACAGTAGTTTCCTGTTTAAAAGAAAAGATTATATTTAAAATGATTGAAGAAAAAAAAGTTTAAAAAGAAATTTATAATTTTACATCTCAAATGTTTTTTCCAGGCTTACTTATCTTCCACAGCTGTCTGCTCAGCCAGTGACTGATGTCAAAAGTAAGCTTTTATTTACTCTAATAACATGGATCAGACCTGATAGTCAAGTTTGCTGGAACATCTTTTGATTTCCTGTAGGAGTATTTTTCTGTAGTTCATTAGGAAGTGTTGGGATTTTAAGAAACACTAACTAAAGATGCACTTTCAATAGACATAATACTCACTGATCTTAGTTTAATAACAAAAGTCAAATGTGCACTAGTCTGAATTTCTCCCGTGGAAATTAACAGAATTTTAAAAAGAATTTCTAAATTATTCTTAAAATTATGATTTAAAACTATTCTTTAAGTTATTCTTAAAAGCTAAGCCTAGTATTACCAAAACAGTTGCCTACTGCTGCTATTTGAAATGTGAGACATCTAGGACTGCAGCAAGTTAAACGACTTGCCTAATATCAAATTCACTGCTGTAGCTCAGATTAGTCATTCATATTCGCTGGAAAAAAATAAATATCTCCTTTTGTATGAAACAAATGTAGAAGTTGTCATAATACATTAAAAGGGTGCAGTATGCTGACTGACTTGACATTACTTGAACCTTGCAGCTAAGATCCCTTGCATGATTTGCAGAGGTGAGTAGGGTTTGAGATTTTGTTGCATTTCAGCAAGTGTTAAATTAGTTTATTATATAGGTACCCAGATCATTGTGATCAAAATTATAATTTTATTGGAAAACACATATAAAGTGCTCCAACTATAATATAATAAGCAACATTTATATTCCAGTTACAGGTAGCATAATCCTCAGTGTCATGTAACAGATTCTTAAGAACCAAATAATCAGGATATGAAAAAGCAGCACACTTAAATTACAAGTCCTTTCTCTGAGAATATTGAAATGATCCTGACCTTTAGACTGGAAGAATGAAAGAAGAATCTATCTAGGCACAAACCTAAGCATTTGACAAAACTGACAGTCCAGAACTGTACACACCTGTGGATAGAAATTAGGTGAATTTGTTTTACCTGCTGTGACTCTTGCAGCAAGAACTTCAGCTCCATTCTTACAGAGGCTAAACCACCACCTTGTGCCCCATGAAGACTACAATAACTTAGAAAAACTCTTAGAAGAGCTTGGTTCTTCTGCAGCCACCACTTCCGTCTTTCAGCATGTTCCCGTTTTGCTTGCAACCTACGTCTTTCTATCTGGTGCCGTTCATACGAACCAATGTCCGGCTTATCCACAATGTCCTCGTGATCAAGTAGATCCCCATTTACTTTGGTGTATGTTTTACAGTAGTCTTTGCCCCCTGTGTCATGGTTGCATATGGCATGCATGGCAGCAATCTCTTTTTCAAGCCAGTTGTACAGCTGAAATCTGAGCTTTCCTCCATCTACTTCATAACCTGTAGCCAAAGTCCTCAGTTCAGTCATAAGGATCTTCAAACAGGCTCTGAACTTCAGCTGTTCAGCAATAACATCAACCTCAGTGTCTCCTGCATCAGAAATCTCTTCATGTGGTGTTTGTGGAATGGTGTCTGATGTTCTCTCATCATCTTCTCCACTCTTCGAATCAGATTTTGAGTTCTTCATCATTATGCCGACATCCTTGTCCTCTTCATCTGATTCATTTTTGTCTTCACCCCAATCAAGAGTAAGGGGCTCATCATCAAATTTTACTGCTGGTTGACTCCAGTCAAATTGTGCTGAAGATTCAACAGTGTTCTCCAAAGCAAAGGAAGCTGAAATTGGCTTTGACCAGTCTATATCACCACTTCCAGCACCATCCCTTAGAGCTCTAGAATCTGAAATGCCAGGCTGCAGTGGAGGACTAGATGACTCTTTCTCTGCAGCCAGAGTAGACTTTTTTCTTACTTTTGGAATTTTGGAAAGGACTTCGAGAGCTAGCACAGGGCAGCCTACTTTAAAATGAGCATTTGCAGTAGTGAAGAATAATTTTCTTTCTATAAGATTAATTTTATCAACAAAGCTTTTCTCAGTTTTTAGACCTAAGGTGGCCAGAGTTCCTTCTGGTGAACTGAAGTATCTTCGGATAAGCAAAGGGTGGGTCCGAAGATAATTGTAAAAACTGAATACCACAGGATTGCACGACTTGACGATAACTAAGGAATTAAACAGATATAACATCTATTGAAATGGCTTTGAAATGGTATTGTTCTGTTTTGCAGTATTTCTTGCATTAGAGATTTGTCAAAACACAAGAACAAAGGGTTCTAGTTGTCAAACTGAAAGAATTACTTATTCCTCACAAAAAGATTAAAGGTATGAGCTGGGTGAGTCGAAAGATACTAAACTCCTATTTGCTTCACTGTTCTTTTCCACTCAGCTAAGCCTAAAAAAAAAGCTGAGATGATCAGCCAGGTAGAGACTTCCCCAAGGGAGGGAAAATCCCCCAGAAACCTATTTAGCCACCTGTCATTTCAGATTAATCTCGGAAGAGACAGGATAGGAAATCTCGCTAGAACGCTGCTAATTCCTAGAAGCAAGAACGAGAACTTCTGTCCATCAGAATGAAGACTAGTCAGTGTTCAGTAGTAGAGAGGCATCGTAAGGAGGTACTGAACAACAAAGGTCCTCCTGAACTCATCTGACAGCAGAACTATGTTCGGTATTGGGGGTTTGGAGACATGTCCTTGGAAGAAATTGGGAAAAAAAATTGTTTTCAATAAGGAAGTAGAATAAAGTGAGTGGGCAGTGCCTAAGCCAATTAATGATTTCAGCATAATGGCATCTCAGGAGAAGGGATGACATACATGCACAGAAAGTATTTCTCCTTCTCTACTTTACCTTAATAAGTTTGCCCTATCAGACTAATGCTTTTGCCTTACCTGGATTTTCATCATCATCTTTAGGTGTTTGTTCCAGTAACGTGTCCAGTGCTCTAGTGTAATCTTTCATTATCCAGTATGCAATGCTTCTCAGAAATGGATCAGAATGCAATTTTGTACAGCTGAACCCAGCTCCATCCTTACGGCAACCCAAAATCTTTTCATAAAGAATGGAAGTGTATGTGACAGAGGTTTCAAACTCTGATTCATATAAACGGGCAATAACCATAGCCAACTGGATGTCCTCCATTTTCTCAAGGCACACCTATGATAAGAAGCAGGGAAAAGGTTGCTTTATGAGGGAAAGGTGGTTCTGAAAAATAACAATGCAGTGAATAGCTATATGTTTACAGAACAGAAATTTTTTTCCTCTGTTCTAAGGTAGATATTAATCCTTGAGACAGAAATGTTTTAAGTGATACCTATTGAAGCAACATGTTCTTCCATTTTTGGAAAGAGGTGCATTTTCTTCAAGAACTAGACATAGCAGTACATCACAGAGGTAAAGATAGAGATTTTTATTTCTATCCAGTAGAATGAACATATCTCCCAGTGTCAATACATCACTGGTAAGATATTCTTCACCCTGTCGCATCTGCAAAATTACATTTCTGAGGAAAATTCTTTATGTTCTCAGGTAAAGACAAACATAGTGCATAATAGGCAGGATAACTAAAGCTTCTCTAATTCCCATGCTGTCCTGAGTGGACCTGTGTAGGTTATGATCCTGCTTACAGCTCTCACCTCCCTCAAGGCAGGCAACATGACAGTTCTACTAAAAAGGGATCCTAGGGCTGCTTCAGAACAGAACTCTGACTTTTTTTTTTTTTTTTTTTACTTCATGTTGTAACAATAGGTCATGCAGAGTAGCTGGAGGCTGAACAGAGTGCTATGACTTAACTGTGCTGATCAAAGTTTTACCAGAAAGGTCATGACTAGTCTCTCCAAGAGAATTTCCACTGAGGACTGATGTGAATAATTGTTCTGGCCTTCAGAACAGCTTCCATGCTGGTTTTCACAGAAGTGTGGAGGTAAATGGTATATCTGCAGGGGGTCATGTGTGGACATATCACACCATTTGTGCTGCCACAATTTGTGCAAACATCAGCAGAGAACAGCTTGTAAGGATACAGTCATACAGGTCAAGTCAGGAATTGAAAATTTCTCAAAAGCAGGTACCTCTATAGCATCTTTCAGTGAGCCTGCTAGCAAGAAAAATGCAGCTGACTGTTCAAAGCGTTGTTTTCCCAGCAAAGCAAAAGCGTTTTTCAAAGCAGCTTTGCGCCACCTATCTTCACTGAAATTGTGGCTGAAAAAGGCAGTCATCTTCTCATCGTGCTGGGACCTGCATAAGGAAATGCAATGTATACAGCTAATCTTTATATAACCTGAGCACACAATCACTTGAACAACATCACTTTAAATTAAACTCTAATTTTGCTTGAATGCATCCTGCTTTAATTAAATTCCTGATTTAATTAAGATTCAGTCAAACTTATAGTTAGCAGAACTTACCTAAACAGACCCCACACCACTGCCTTTTTCTTCATAGCAAGGTAAAAAAGTGCAGCATCTAAGGCATCATTGTTCCTCTGGAATGAAGCTTTCGCAACCTGTAGTAAACAAAGCCTACTATTATTGCTGAAAATATAAAGGCTGCTTTTAGCTAAGTATGCTGTCAGGGAAGATGGTCTATGTGACTTATTTCTACAAAGCAACAGTAATTTCAGTCAATGTTCTAGTCCTATGTGACAGCTCTCATTACGCAGGAAATGTTCTTAAGACTCAGAAAAACAGCACTACTGCAGATAGTAACCTCTGTCAAACATGGTAGGTCATGACAAACGTGCAAATAATCTTTTCTTTACAAGAGTTAGAGTAACTGGTACTATTAGGTGAAATTCCTCTTGCAATCCATTGTTTACATATACTTAAGCTAATATGAGTATTTTTAAAATTAACACTATTGTTATTGTATAGAACTCAAAGATGCAACTATATTTGATTTGGAGTACTGGAACAATTAAGTTTTTCTCCTGGATTATTTTGAGTATCTTGTAACTTGTTAAAACATTTTTTTACAACAGATGACTGGGAAATTTAGTAAACTGTTCTGCAGACATTTCAGAGATGCAGAATTTGTTGTAGCCTGAAGCAAAAGCTAGTCATTATTCAAATCCATCAAACATCATGTTACAAGAAAGCTGAAGTTCTTATTAAAGCAGGATTTAAATCTCATTCATAACTGTGGGAAACAATTTTAGATATTATCATCAAAATATATTGCATTTTATCCATTATTAGACCTTCCATAAGAAAACTCTGCATGCAAATGAGATATGGTGTTAATTTGGTTTCACATAATCTAAGTGCTTTTTTCTATAAAACAGTAATTTTGCGACTCTTCAGAAGTGTGAAATCTGCATTTACTTGCAATTCAGATCTTCTATGTTCTATACTATTCCATTATAAGTAATATAAAATTTGCAAGAGAACTCTTTATAAGTTTTTACTGACTAATGTTTTTAGATATATTTCTTAAATAAAACCCATTACTGAACTCAAAGCATAATTCCTGGTTTAATCTACAGATATATACTCTGTCTCATCTATCTGAAAGCAAAATTCTTCTTAAAATAAGAGTACTTAATGTGATCTTTAACATACTGTAAAATGGGGGGGGGGGTGCTTCAGAAATGGCTTTTGCCTGGGTTAACTGAGTTATTTTACTATCGTATAATGGAATTTGTAAGGACTGCCAACATCAGTTGGCACAGAAAAAACTAGTTCTGCAGCCTCCTGGCTAGGCTGGAGTACAAAGGAATCTGCTGTATACAAGTCACCATGTGTATCTGTTAAGCACCTAACTATAATTGATAAGCAGCAATAAGTACCTTCTCGATGCACCTTCGGAGTGTGTTGATATTCCTGACCCACCAACCAATACCCATAGCTCTTAATTCGGACCACTGTGGGTCTCCCTTCTGGATAGCAGGAATCATATTAATCAACTCCTCCTCAGCCTCAGAATGAAAAGCCCATGCAAAATGGCAGGTAGATAGGCCTAAACAATAAGATGATACCATTCAGAAGATTAAGAGCTGTTAATAAGCAAATGGACTATGGCAGAGATGCAAAGTGGGATCTCCAACCCAAGAGTTAAGTACATCTGAGAGAGACTGTTTCCCTCATCAGAAAGTAGAGCTGCTAAAGGAACAACTGAAATATCTGTTTGCTCACTAGGGATGTCCTCTCCTGTTATGTAATTTTTTAGTGCCCCATTCATATATGTACTAGAGTTAATGGAGAAAGACCAGAGGGAAATACTCTGTTCTTGCAGAGGCAGACCCATTTTGGGCCTGAAGCCTTTTTGATTTCCTCTTTACAAGGTAACTGCTTTTCTTTCCTGTATTTCACAAAGAATTTACTTGAATTGACCAAAGGAAAAAACCTGCTGCGATGAAAATAGTAAAATAATCTCTATGGCAAGATAAAGCTGTGTTCATGTAAAGCAGTATTTTAATTTCTCCAGTAGAAACAATGCAATATATGTATAAACTGTGTTATCTGGTTGGGGAACTTACTCATGGCTCAATTTGAATGGGGCAGAATCTTTGTTCTAGAGCTATACTTTTTTTGCTGTTCACTGTGTGTGCAGGGAAGCCCATCTGAAGCTTTTGCAAGGTGAGTGCAATAGCTCTAATCTAAAATGAGTAAACGGGTAATAGAAATATCGTATTTTAAATCAAAATCAGCTCAGGTGGATCAAATGAAATAAATACTTCACTCTAAGAATTACCTTGGTGAAGCAGCTGCACACGATACAGAGGTGGGAGTGATGTCAGAAGGCAGGTGTGCAAGCGCATAGCCAACAAATACCGTAAGCCACATTCATCTAAGGTATCTCTTCCTGTGAAATATAAAACATTGACTTTTGAATGTACAAGTTTTTTACTATGTATGAAAAATGTGAGTTATATTTAAGGGTTTTTGTTTCTTACTTTATCCAACCTGAATAACTGATGCTAGCTTTCAGCTTTGTTATCTCAAAATACCCAAGGACTAAGTTTACCTTTGCTAAGAACAACAGGAATGTTAATTCAATAACATGTTAGTTACTAACCTGAGTAATTCTTATCTCTGTTCTCATCTAGTTCAGTGCTTGTCGTGGCCACAGTGTCTGCCAAAGCTACAAGGAACATCTGTTCCAGCCGCGTGAGGCCTGGCAAACTTGAGTGCATTAGGTGGCTTGACAGGACGCTAGCATGTTCTCGGCCAAAGTAAGTCGGGCCATACTGTGACAGATTAATCACTTTGGATTTGCTCTCCCTCTTTTCAGGCTCGAAATCAATAAAGTCTTCAGTTGTCACAGGCTGAATCTGGAATAGATCTGAGTACTGATCCTCTGTTTTTGTAGCATGATCTTCAGAGCCCTGAGGTATTTTAGAAGTTTCTTCAGAAACGTAAGTGGCATCTTGATCAGCAGCAAGCAGTGCATACAGTGGCAGCGGTGGAATTGAGTCTATCTCTGTGTAGTCTCGAGTACCGTCTTTTCCAGCTGTGATGGTATCCTTTGCAGTACTACCACTTACACTAATGGTGCGAGAGAGGTGGCGTTTAGGACCAGTTCCTTCTCCAGCTTCTGTGTCTTTAACTATTGCAACTTCTCCAGCAATGCATTTAACTAAATGCGATAGAATGGCTTTGGCTCGGCGAACTTTACCCAGATCCATAAGTTCTAGTAACTGGGTTGGGTGATACTGGGGTAGAGTAGGTGAAAGAACATGAGCAGCCTCAAAAAGGCCACCATCCTGAATTACAGTTGGAGTGCCAAAAACATCATCCACAATACCTGCCCCATCAATTACACTGGTCTTCTTTGCTATCAGGCTTGTTTTGAGTGGATCTTGTGTTGCTGAGTCTTCAGTAGTAAAAACATCACTTTCTCCATCACCAAACTTGACAGCGTGTTTCCATTGGGCATAAACGTGCATTTCACAGTCCATTCCCACTACCAGTATACCATCTCTCACCCAGGACAGAGAAACAGGCAGTGAAGGAGTGCCATCTACAGAGGATACCAAATCAATTGATCTAAGCAACACCCACTTTGACTTTATACCTTGTTTTATGCTACCACCTAGTGGTAAAGTAATGACAGCTACTCCCTCTTTGCTGCTAGTCTGATCTGTTACAATTCCCGAAAGTCTTCCATACATGAAGATGTTGGCACCAACTCCAACTGTCAATATATGTGAGCCATCTTCTTTTGATACCCAGTCCAAATGCACCAAATGCTTGATACTGGGCACCAGGTATTTTTCTTTATTCAAAAAGGCATCTGATTTACTGTAAACAAATAAATTACTATCTACACTGACCCTTGAATCAAGCACACTTCCAACCTTAACTAAATCATCCAGGTGAATTGTCTGTTCCAAAACCCATTCTGATCCTCCAGTTGACTCACATTCAAGTATACAAACATGCATGGAAAATTCTTTGGAAACAAACCCATTATGCTGTACGGGCTGTTTGTATGCTACTGCAAGACGTCCTGTGTAAGAGCAGCTAACAGCAACTGGCCTTCCTACTATGCTCACTGTACTGCTGTTGTCTTCTCCTTCATCATTCATTAAAGGCCATTTTCTCCATTGATACATTTCCCTTTCTTCATTTTTGCTGTTTAGGTCTGTCTCTACAGTACATCTCCAGAACCGCACTCTGTTGTCTGAACATGATGTTACTATCAAGTAAGGTGCAAGGCAGACTGGGTATATTGATGAAGAACTCAGGTGACCTGAAGTTAGAACAAACAGGTTTCCTTTTAGTGGAATGAAGTAGAATGCCTATATGAATAAGGAAGACATAACACTGTTTAACTGCTGATAGAAAACATTGCAACCTGGTATTATTTTTCTAATTTGGAGTTGGGTTAAGGGCAAATCTATTAAGACTTACAGCCTGAACATTATCAATCATCTGCATTTCTGGTCACAATTCAGAGAAGATAAGCTGGAACAGAACTAATTCAGAAGAGAGTTTTTAGAATAATGAGAGGAATATAAAGTCTTAACCAGATGAGATTAATTAAGATTGGGTTCATACAGCCTACAAAAATGAAACCTAAGAGGGGAGAAAAAAAGACAGGAGACACAAGGACAGACAAACAGAAGACAGTGCAAGTGCATAAGGTAAAAAAAGTACTATATACCCACCACATTAATGCTGGCAAAATAACAAGGAGGTATAAATTGCTCATTAATGAATTACAACTAGAACCAAAACTATTAGAGCAGTAAGTTTCAGGAACAGCTTTTCTGTGGGGACTTGATACATTTAAGAATGAGTAACATGACATGGACGCAATGACTCCAGAGAAGCTTTTTAGACCCCTGTTCCCTGTATCAATAAATTGGAAGATGATGGGCTGAGGAGATACAACCGTATGAGGTAGGAGATAAATTAGTGGATCAACTGAATAGGAAAAAAGCCTGTTAAGTTTACCTGCTGAAGGAGTTGCTCTTATTACTTCTACACCAGCAGGGAGATCCAGAGGTTGGCTATAGACAAGCCTGGAGCTCAGAATGAGTTTACTAGCGGTCTGAAGATTAGCAATTGATGAAGATCGTGGAATGGGACTTATGCCAGGTGATACATCTGGAGAAGAATCCACAGTCCTTTGCTCAGGTACACTAAGCTTATTCTCTGATGAAGTAGCTTCTGTTGGTTTTGCTATATATAAAAAAATGCCAGCGGTGTTAAAACCATTGTTTATAAGCCAGAACAAGGCATGAATAGCCTATAATCAGATTTCATTTTTTAGCACTGCTTAAATTACACAGAAAATAATTTATGAAATGTGCAGGCTCTGTTAAATTTTATTGCATGCTGTAATCATTCATTTGAAGATAGTCATTCTGAAATACTGATCATTTAAAATAAAGAATCTGGTGCATAAGTACACTACCATATCAACATTTTTTTATATTGCTATTCTTGTAGAATGTAACTAGCATTTGTGAGGAATCTTGCTGATTCTATTTCATTCATTGAATCATTCTGAAGATTCCTGACTCTGCTTGAAAAAGGTGACAATTTGTTTTAAATTAACAATGAAGCTTTAAGTTTTATTTTAAATAATAATGTCTGTCTCAAGAAAATTGCATGCACATGCTCACCTAAACAAGCTTGCACAGATTTGAGGTGAAGATGCCACATATGAAGAACAGAGTAGCCATTACTATCTTTTTCAATTACTACTAGGTAGAACTTTTCTGAGAAAGGTGGAGGACGATAACCTGTAAATGAAACATATCACTATTATGAGTTTACATTAAGCACAAATAACTTTCAATAACAGAAAAATCCATTCTACTCTTTGAAAGAGCCAAATGTTCAAACAGTACCATTAATAACATTTTTGTATCAACATTTGGTTTGCTTATGCTTGCAGAAAAATTAAAAGCATAGATAGACTGACAACCTATTAGAAAGAAATCTAATTTATTAGCTTTATTTGCCTTCGCAGTCAGTTGGTGCTATTTTGCTAGGTTGCAAGGACTTTCTTCCATCTTTGTGCTTCCTTCCTTTTTATTTGAAAGCTTTAGATCTACTACCAAATTTCCCAGTTACTTTCTAATGTATTAACTTGAAAGCCACATATATTCACCTTATCACCTGGCACTGGTGCAGAAAACACACTTCTGTTCTATTTTGTACACATTTTTATATACAACATACAGCATTTTGAAAGATGATTTTTGTCATAGAAGTGTTTGATTCTAGGCAAATTAGCATGTCTTTGTTTAGTACCGTTACCATGTAAGCAACAATTCATATGAGCAACATGAAGCAGTCATTTTACTGAGTTCTACAGATCCTCATTAAAAGGGAAATGAGCATCTGCTGACTACATTTCAGTGCACTTTAAGAACATTTTTGGTAATTGCTTCGTATTATTTATTTTTATGCTATACCTTGTGATGGCTGGAAAAATATCTCAGTTTCTTTCCCTTCCACATCTTCCTTATGTGGTTTGTATCCCAAAATGAAGTCTTCTTGAAAGACGTGAAGCAATTGTGTGTTTGAGCCACACTGAAAGATTAAGCAATAGTTACTCTTCCAGAAGAGGATAGCAACATTTGGTACTAATGCAATTCATTCTTTTGTGCCATCTAGCTACTGATGAGGATCACTTCTTTTTTATAATGGCAAAAATTATTTTAATGTATTGAGAGCAACATACTCTAGAACCTGTTGGTCATATATTCAAATAATTTTACTGAGATCACCATGCCAGACAAATCCTGTAATAACACTTTTGTTGCAATTATTGACAGATGAATTAGTATCCTACTGGGTTTTATTTCTTTAGCTGTTGAAATGACAGTGGCAAAACCTCATTTTAGACTTTTATTCCCTCTTCAGTGGGAAGACATATCTTCAGGGAATTGCTTGGGGAATGTATAAAAAGGAAATGAATTGCATGTTTTCCTTCTCTCAGATATCTCAACAGCTTTCCTTCCTCACTGCAAGAGACTTCTTTGAAGTACTTCCACCTCTTTATAAAGGAGGCTGCTGGCAGTGAAATCCTTTCCTGGGGGCAAGTGTAAGCATGTGTCCCAAAGAGAGTGATGGCAAAGTTTTCAGGTTGCAAAACACCCCCCAGAGAAACATGGAAAGAGTATTGCCTGTACTCAACTATAAAAATTCTACACTAGTTTTTTGTAAATCTGAACCTTAAAATTAAGATCTGATGTGATTAATACTTAAGACATTGAAATTTATTGAAATTATACGTGTCAAAACCATCAAGATGTTTAAGAAATAGTAAACCCATACGGTTTTCATAGGCTGCTTTCCTAACAGAAAACAGCACTGGAACATGCATGATCAAAAGAACTATAAGTACAAGATGTAATCTCTTCATTGTTTGAATTATATAGCTATATTAGTTAACAAAAAATAATCAAAACCAAATTTTTTGACAGACCAAAAAACATGCATGGCTAGGAATCCTAAATTTTGGATTAGTTAGGTCTAGTTTTTAGATTTGATGTTTTTTGAAGTTTTGCTTATCTTTTTTGCTTGTCTGGATTGGGGGATTGTGATTTTTTTCCCCCCTTTGAATTACAAGTTTGTAAACCAGTCTTTAGGTAAGTGTTGTTTTCATCAAGATTTATGCTTAGAAAATGTTGTTACACTAAGCTAAAAGAAAACTGTCTGCAATGTTTGAGGTATCTCATAATTCACAAAGTTTCAGGGCAGTCATTATCACCATAGAGAAATGTCATCTCTTTTACCTCTTCCCAACAGATTAGGTTAATTAACAAACAAAGCTATTAAACATATTTATGCGATACCCTTGAAGAGTTAACCACATATTTACTTTGTTGGTTATCACATCAAGTTCTATAATGCATCCTGGCCGAGCAGTAGATTGTTGGCTCACAATGTTAAACACTTCCCCAATAAGTTTCTGAAACAGAGCAAAATGATGAGAAGAGTTAGTATATTTTTCCTTCAGACAGAAGGAAATTGCAGTCATCTACAATAAACCAATGCTTTAATTTTCCCCTTTAGCATAAACCATAACAAACTTCTTCCCGTTATATTTTGGCACTGAATTTTATCAGGACATATGCCCAGTTGAGAGTCTGCAGCTATAGCACACCCATTGTTATTGAAACTAAATACTGTTTATTTAAAGATTTATCTTTTCATAACATAGCTTAGTACCTGTACCATGAGAAACTCAAATATCTGTTTCACTTTTGTTTAAAACTTCAGCTTTTGACATAACACCAAAAAATAAAATCAGTACAGCTTATATATAAACTTAAAGGCTCTATTGATTTTTTTGCTGGAAAGTTCAGTCATTGCTCCTAGAACAGATTCCTCAAACTGATCTGAACATTGACAGACTCTATCTTGCAAGATAACTTATAACAGAAGAATGGAAAGAAAGGAAAGATGTGTTTCTCTATGCACTAACAGTGCAAGGTTAGGCCATGCTTCTTAAAGTCACAGGAAAAAAAATAATTAAAAAATGCTTATTACAGAAAAAATTACCCTAATTATTACACTAATATTACCCTTAAAAAATTACACTAATATTACCCTTAGCAGTAACCCACTGATTTCCTCCTATCCTGACAACTCTGCCCCTCTTCATAGATGTAATTTAAGTGGATATCTAAGTGTTGCTCTTCTGTCTTCACCTTCCCATTTATTCTTGATTCCCCTCCTTTGTGAGAGGACAAAGAAAGAAATCCTATTTTTAATTTCTCCACCCACTACAGGTTGGGGAAATTTTGCAGGGAAATTTTTCACTTTTAGTAGTAGTAGCTGCCTTTCTGTCTGCTAATGTTTACAGACAGCTGCAAAACGTAATTATACAAGGTATAATGCATAAGATCCTACACAGGGAATGGCAAAAGATTACACAGAACTAAGTGAAGACAAGCCATTGGAGGGGAAAAAATTACTTTAGTTTTATTTTAATACTTTCAAACCATTGCTACATAAAACTTACAGATGATTCAGGGTCAGATAACTCATCTAGAAGTTTTCGTGCATCTACAACAGCTTGGTAGAGTCTCAGGTTTTTGCCATCAGAAGCAACAAAGCAAGCACTAGCAGAGTTGCAGTATGTACCTAAGAGAAAAGAACAAATTCATGGTTTAAGAAAACAAAAGGAGTCTAATGGCATAAGGCACGATGCCATTACAAACCACTTATATCTGCTGATGCTTCTAGCATAGTTTTCATAAAGTACTGAAGCATGAAACATAAACAACATTAAAACAACATTATTTGAACTTCAAAATAACTCCTTTTCTGCCCATTTATATAATTGAAACTCCTCATAAAAGTTGAATAAGCTAAGCAGAATCCCTATATGTTTATAAACATTGTTCACATGCGCAAAAAACAGTATATAGTACACCTAAGGGAACGCTGCCATTCCCTGAAATGGTTAGGTTCTTTTCACTGTCTCCTCCAAAGAAGTGCTTGGAAGGGCTAACTCTAGCTTCCCTAGGTCCTCAGACACAACTTGGAGTAGGAGTCTAAGGTAAACTGTTCAGAAAAGCTGTATTAGCTATAGCTCTTATTCTCCTTGTTTACTCTCTCTAGGCTACTTGGAGAAAATGAACTCCTATGAATATTCCTTTCTACCATCCAGTTGTTAAAAGTGCTGATATAAAAGTGAGGGAGAAATATATCTGCATTAATGAATAATATATGAAAAACTGTAAGAGTTTCTTTTTTGCTTCTCTACAGTATATAGAACAAGCTTGACACAAGGTTTTCTATACACATTTGCCTCTGACACTGTAAGAGGGAAGCAGCTAGTTATTTGTATTCAGAAGACTAGCATGTTGAAAGATTTCAATAGTGTAAATTTTGGCTGAAAAACTTTCCCAATGATCAGATGTTCAAATGGCCCAAGTACTAGTTCTGTTAAGTCCACTGCCTCCTGGAGCTGCATGATACTCAACCCAATGCCCAATTTACCAGCACTTCTGCATTGTTAATACCATGTCAATGCAGAGAACACTCAGTGAAGCTGTGCTAAGGAAAGAGATTGTCTTGTTCTTCATGAGAGTGACCACACCAAGAAGCTACCAAATGCAAGCTGATCCACAGTAAGTACAGGCAGACTCAGACCAAATGAAATGTTTTGAAGTACCTTAGCCTCAAATGAAATAAAAATGCTTAATTTGTGTAATACAAGGAAATAGCAGAAAAGTTACTATAAATACACTTGAAATACAAGAGTAATTTATTTTAACAAATTGATTATATAATCATAGAATCATAGAACTTGCAGTGTTGACTCTCTATGGGAACATGCTAAATATACTCACCAAGGCAATAGCTGGGAATAAGCGTTGGAAGCCAGGCTACGTTAGAAAAAGCGGAGGTATGAAGGGAGTTGATTCGAGCCAATTCGGATACTCCTCCAGTGTATGACAAAGGTCCTATAGGGTCTACTCGCCACAGAATCAGCTCACTATAGATTGCGTTTGGGTCATGGAATGTACGAGTTGCTGCATTTTTCAGTTGCTGCCTAGAAGAACCTTTCACATGCTTAACTGGATCTGTTATCCTGTTTATCCTGTCAGAGTCCCAGGAACTGTCCGATTCAGGAGTTAATAGAGCATTGTGGTGGGAAGATGTTAGCAGTAATGGTAAAACAGAGTGGCAAGCTAGATCATTGAGATGAAAACGGTGACCGCAGTACCTAAATTTATGTGATACAGTTAGCACAGTAGTGAAAGCTGACTTATCAGCAAAAGTAACTGCCCACTGATTGAGAGAGCCATCTATATGTTTGGAAATCATCATTACTATGGGAGAAATCATATTGACATTTACACTGTCCTGGGCAAAGCTTAGTCCTTTATTTGCTAGAGTTGTATCTGGAAAATCCATTGTCTTCTGATGTACAGTATTACTGTCTTTTACAAAGACAGGGCAAGCATACATCATAATATTTTTGCTAAGGGAACTAGCATCTCCTGATGGAAATGCAACAGGAATCCTAGAAGAAAATGAAACCTTAAAAAAAAAAAAAAAAAGAAAAAAAGATATTAGAATATAGCAATACAGTTTAAGTCTGAATAAGTGTTAGCTATTTCACAGGTCATACTTAAACTCATACTGATGTTCAGATTTAAAATAAAGGACACAGTGACTGTTGATTAAGATCACAATTTCAAATATACAATACCTGAACTTGTCGAAAGATGCCTGGATTGTATTCATCTAAATATTTCACATGCCACACCAAAAAGGTACCATCAATAGGATGGATAGTAAAAAGCATATCAGGATTTCTGTTCCATTCAGTTAGGAGCAACTCAATTTTCCGATCTAACATAACTGTTGGAAGAGGCATGCGTGGGCCTGCTAGTAGAGAAGTTTTGGGGCTTCCCTCTCTTTCTCCATCATCATGTTCTGAAGAGCCTGTACCAGTCCCTGTCTCTGATTCTCTATCTATAGACAAGTCTGCAACAGAAAAGAAATATGCCATTTATGCATTGCAAAGATTTCCTTATTAGTTTCTACTCCAAACACTGGAGTATTTAACCTGCTAATAAGTACTATATCATAACAACATTCATACACATTGAGGGTAGAAACATCTTTGCTCTGTTGGTACAAAAATACGAGGCTCTAGCCTTTGACTGTTGCTTCTAACTATGCTATACAATTAACAATAAATATAACTGTAAAAATCTAGACACTTGATGTAATGCTCTGCCTAGGATTATTCTGGCCAGCTACATAAAGCCATGCATTTTTCTACAGTTGCTGGTTTCACAAGAATGTGTTGGGATTTTTTATTTAGAAGGTAATCATGAAATACATGGTATGTAATCATAGATGAAGCATAGAATTATTAAACACTTTACTGCATGGGTAAGGTAGATTTGAAGAACCTAAGCATTAGAAATGACACAATGTACCATCGGTCCCTAAATGGTCTCACTGGTTTCTGTACACGGATTTTTATTTTTACACATTCTTACTGGCCCACAGCAATGTAAAACTATTTCTAGTAGGATATATTTTCCATCATTGATTGAAACAGTGCAGTTGTGTTAAAATGGGAGCCATGTCAGGTTGTCAGGTAAATAGAGCGCAGGTTTTAGTCATAATTTCATAGCTCAGTTGAACATATCCAAAATGGAAAGGAAAGAGAAAAGGTACCTTTCATTTTCACTGTTTGTATCGCTATTGTGTTCACACAGAATACATTATTGAATTTTTCATGCCTACAATTACAGCAGTCAAAATTTCATCTGTAAGTGTCTGTTTATTTTAGATCAATGTTAAAATGTTAGAACTTGTAATTCCTGTGCTAAATAATTGCATTAATTATTGCATTAACGTGCTTCAAAATAATTATTGTGCTACATATCTCAGTATTACTAACCGTGATCTAATTTCATATGTAAACCTCTCTCTTTTTCTTCCATCTCTTCTTCGTCTTCGACCTCAACATCAAAATCCTGTTCTAGTTGTTCAGAAATTTTTCTTAGATGTTGCATAAATACTTCAATAGAGGATGTAAAATGAAATTCTTTATTATTCAACCAGTGAACAACGAAGCCTCCGTTTCCTTCATCTGTATTAAAAGCTGTTCCAGCCAAGACTGATGGAATATCTGTGGACATTTTTAAAGAAATAAAAAGCTATATATTAAACTGCTATACACACACATACGCACACTCATTTCTTAAGTCATTTAACTTATTTTAGGTAGAGCACAACTTGTGCTTGTAAGAGTAGAGAAGGTAAGATGCAGATCACATTTCTTGATACAATTGTAATAAAAGAAATAAAGATTTTAACATCAATAAATTTACATGAGAATTCTTATGTGAATGGTAAATGACAGCCAACAGTTCCAATTGCTCATATTGTTTCATATGTTGCAGTGCTGTCATTTTATGTACAGTAAGGCACATGACTGCTCTTTAATCTTTTCCTTGTTTAAAATATTCTACATTATTCTATAAAAAGCAGCTGGTTTCCAGCCAAAAAATCTGTTATGGCGTTTTTTCATTCACTATACATTCTGTAGGATGCAAATACTCTATCCTTCATATACCATTGCCTCTCAACATCCAGCAATCAAATGCCAAGCAGAGTTTAAATTTATAATTCTTTTGCTTTATGATGTATAAAGATTAATTTAATTGGCTTTCAAAAGTGCTGAAGGTATTTAGAATTAAATTCAGCCTCATTTGTCTTAAAAAAGCCTCGACACCAAGTACAGACTTGTGACACAACAGTCTTTTTACAATGAACTGAATCAGGCAAAGCAAAGAATATGAATCCTAGCACACCCCCCCCCCCCTTTTTTTTTTCCCCCCATTATATGCAAATCACAGAATCACAAAATGACTAGGTTGGAAAAGACCTTTAAGATCATCAACTCCAACCACACCGGTCCTCTACTAAACCATATCTCTAAGTACCTCATCTACCCGTGTTTTAAATGCATCCAGGGATGGTGACTCAACCTTCTCCCTGGGCAGCCTGTTCCACATCCCGACAACTCTTTCAGTGAAGAATATATTAGAATGTATTAATACAGTTTATTAAATAGTTGTATTTCACCTGTATTAGGGTTGATGCTTGCTGCTATATGGAAGTGACCAAGTGCATTTGCGTGATGCGAAATGTGACGCTGAACTTCATGAGTACCCTGCTGATCTGGCAATGCATCAGTGTGGGTAACAAGAACTGAAGATCTCCTTTGTCCTTTCCTCATATTTTTCAAATGGTGAATTGTCTGGCATAGTTTTAAAAAATAAATTAATAAATACTTAAAAACTGTAAGGTAAAAAAAAATCACACTTATATAAAGCTTAAACCTGTTAAAATTCCTTCTACCTAAGAAGTAATTTTTTAAATAGATTTCAACAGAGATAAGTAATGCTTATGTACATCCCTTCTGGCCAAAGGCAAAGCTTTTCTAACAGACTTCAATAACAGTGCAACAATACACACTATGTTGTGTAATGTTCATAAACAACATGACAACAATCTTAAAGCAATATAATTGTATAACGAATTAGTTTTGTGTAACTGAAAATTGGTGAGCATATGGAAAGCACAACTGATCCAACAGCCCAAAGCATACTTGGCTCCAGTCTCCCTGTTGGTGATCGTGATATGTAAGAAGTAAAAATTTTGATGGTAATAGCCTACAACTGAGCGGTGGGGTGGTTGGGGTGTTTTTGGGTTGTTGTTTTTATTTTGATAAGTTTTCTCTTGCTGTAAACTTAATAGACTTGATATGATTGCCACTGAAATGTAGATCCCCCTAATATCACCTTTTAGAAATGCAATTATCAAATTCGGTATCTAAAAATTAAAAGGATATTTACTGTTTCCACTGTTGTTATGATTACAGACTTTCAGACCCAATCAGAATTAAACCATCACTTATAATTCCATATTAAACATTGTCTTCTCATCACTATTAGTTAACTATGGAAAGGTATATTGGGTTTTAAGAACATGGAGCTTGGTTGCAGAGTTGCAAAGTGTCTGATGTCTTCAGTGTTCAGCAGTAGACTTTAAGAATCGATAGGAAATAATTCAGACTATTCTGTTATGCTTGTAAGAACACATTCTTAGAGTTCTACATCCTTTAAATATTTAAGTTTTTAAAATAACGAAATAAAAGAATTGACAGAAAAGCATTTCCTCATACCTCTAGTGCATGCTGTATTTTGTCCTTCTGCTTTCCAGATTGAGAGATGGTGCTGCTAATGCTGGAAGTGCTAGTTTCACAGATCTGCTCACCAAGAAGGGTATCTTCTGGTAACAACGTCTCTGCCCACAGCCGACAGATGCCATCAAGGCATGATGTGAGTAACACATTACAGACCAAACCCCTAATGACAGATGTATCAAGATTACTACCCAATGTCGTTAAATTAGCTATATGGACACAGCAGAAATTAGGGGATTCCACAAGTATTTAGCAGTTACTGTTTCATCCGAATTTCTGCCCCTCTCTAAAGATTTTATATCAGTAGTGACTTTTGGCATGCTGATGTACCCATAGATTATTGGCAAAAGTGCATCTGAACATGGAATGGTGATTCTTTGCTAACTGCAACAGCTTTTCAGAAAACTGCAGTTATGAAACTGCCTAAACTTGCTATTTTACTAAATAATGAAAAATTAAATACAACACCTAATTAAACACCAGTATATACAAAAAGGCAGAGAAAATATCTTACTGAATGCTAACTACATAGTTTAAACAAACTGTTCAGTCTCAAAGCCATAGCACCATTTGGTGAAGACAAAGCTTTACATCCATGCTTCCTGTCCTAATTTCAGGAGGCACTGAAGTTTAGACCATTTTTAAAAATAAATCTCACCTGTTGACATGACTAACACTAATTTATTAAGTAACAGAGAAATTTATGCCAAGATATTAATATATTTTATTTCTTGAAGGTATAAGCAGAGAAATTTAATCGTGTTCCTGATAGCCAAACTTTAAAATAGAGTTAAGAAATACTTGGTCAAAGGCTTGCTTGTTCTTTTTTAAGAAAAGAGAACTTCCAAACCTGGGCATGTACTTGCTAATGTTACGCCATGAAAATCCTGTCACTGCTCGAGGATGCGCCAAATAAACAAATGAGAAGTTGACAACCCCTGGGCACTTTTTCTTTTCTTCATTCTCTTGTGGCAGAAGAGAAGACTTCCAACCAGTCATAGGATACCAAACCTTTAAGAGGCAGTCATCCTATATAAAGCAACAAAAATCCATGGGTTTAGCTATCTATAATTAAACATGTCACAAAAATAAAATCTCAAATTGTAAGGAAACTACTGTTCTGTTAAGAATTACGATTATATATCTCATGAAACAACTGATAGAGAGCTGTCCTACAGACAGAAAATGACTTCTGGAACCATCTGCCTCCTCTACTTAGTCAGAATTCTTATTTATATAAAAGTATATGAATAAGAAATATAAATATGCAAGCAAATATTTTGGTAATTTTCTAACCACAATGATTCTAAATCTAGTATTTACTAAGGTGCTGCAAGTATATTTTTAGTCATAAAACAATACAGCTCATGGTTCAGTTGTCCTCTTCAGTGAGTGTAAGAGTACAAAGATCCTAAAATTAATCTCATTGTTCAACCACCATTAAGTGCAAGCAGCACATGCTTACCTATCCAGACTTGAAAACCAAAGGAAGTCACTCAGACAAGAGGTTGACATTAAAGAGAATTATTAACTGAATACTTATCCTCAAAAAAAAAAAAAGCCAAACAAAGAAAAGTTAAGGACTGATAATTGAACTCAAATTTCACTAAATAGAAAACGTTTTCTACTTTATCCACTGA
Organism: Laterallus jamaicensis coturniculus; assembly: GCA_022605575.1. NCBI lineage: Eukaryota > Metazoa > Chordata > Aves > Gruiformes > Rallidae > Laterallus > Laterallus jamaicensis. The sequence goes on from JAKCOX010000018.1 coordinate 15,773,960, forward strand.
TGTGTGCATATTATACCAGTGTAAATGTGGTATCTGCTATAGTAATGATCTGATATTTGTCCTCATTATTTCCAGCAAAAGTAAGAAAATATTTTTATTCCTATCTGAAAGTTCATGTAAGTATACTTCACGTATATATGCACACACAAGTCTCTATCACTGTTACTCTATTTCCAGGTTGATTCTCAAGCATTTTATAAGAGTATACATTTAAATCCAATTTCTTATTACTGAAATTCTTGGAATTGCATGAAAATACAGCATTACACATGAGGTGATAATTTAACCTAGCTCAGACTACAAGAGAATGTATGGTCCAGGACTATTATCCTATATTACTTATTTATTTTTGCCAAACAAATGCAAAACATTGCAAACAATTTTTTATTTTTGTCCTTACCTTCCCAGCTGTTGCAAAGTATTCACCATCAGGCGACCATGCCATCAGGTGTACTGATACTGCAGTCCTAAAAATCATGAGAATAAAGTTTGAAGTTGTAAGTAAAGCCTATTTATTCTATAGTATTACTCTGCATATATTCAGTTGATTAAATATTCCTGCTCGTTTTTTAAATAAAACATAGTAGTATTTTATTGTTGTTCCTTTAAGCATGCTTTAGAAATAGCAGAAGCATAAAAAGTATTTGTTACAATGAAAAAAATGTTCAGTATTTTCATATTTTCACAGTTTTATAGAAAAACAGCCCATAAAATAATAACCTAGGCTAGATCTGACGAGGTCAGACAAGTGAAGTTTGTCCCCCCACTCCTAGTCAAGCCAAGATAACCTGTGATACTCTTTGTTGTGACTACAGCTTATGGGTCAGCTGTCTGAAAGAGGAAAGCAGGAAAGCAGCCTATACAGTGCTTTATGGGCATAACATTGAAAATTGCCCCAAAAATAGTTAAAGGGGTGCATGTGTGTGTATGTATGTATGTATGTATGTATGTATGTATGTATCACGAATCTCAAGTAGAACTGGTTAGAAGGAGCTTCAGAAGACTCTTGCCAAGACTCAGGAAGCAGCTCTCACCTTTATCAGTCTAGCATATCTGCCTGTTACTGATCCTCTACTCAGTCTCATCCAGTATCTCGGCACTACTACAATTTTAATATACTGCCAATGCTACAGTTAGGGTAAGTCTTTGACTAGGTCATATGGTAATAGGTCACTTGAAAAAGTGAGGAATTTTTATTTGGAGTAACTTGTACTATTTGAATTTTATGGTATATTAAGCTGATTTAAAAGCACGCTTTAAAATATTGTTTTAGAGAAAAGATAGTGTTGATAGATAAGGTGGCATTGCAAATTGTCTTAAAGTAAAAATTATCTCACTCACTTGCACTGCCAGATACATTTCCAGTCATTTAGAACTGGGAGAACTTTATCATCTTTGATCTGATTGTCAGCATCATCATCTTCTTCTACGATGTCACTAGATGGAGGGGCCCACAACTGCAAGAAGTCAGTTGCTGTCAACAGTCTGTTACCTGGAAGTGAGTAATATCACACATGTGAAACCAAGATAATGTGTCTATATTGAAAGATTAAGTCTGTCATCCTATTTTGTTGAGAATTATCCAAAGCAAGTTGAAAATTTTATAAAGTCCATTTGAAATGATAGGGTATTCAATCACATTGTACAGATGCTTATATTAAAACATCTGAACTTATTTATTTTGAAAAGAACATAAAGGGGTTTTTGTGATTTCAAATTATATATTTATTAATGAATATTGCAGATACTAAATAGCCATTCATATCTCAAGTAAATACATACTGTTAAGACATCTTATAAAGATCAGTGTCCTGGTACACTGCTGACTTTAATTGTGATAAAATGATATCTAAGTGATCATTAAATGGTAATTTAAATCCGTTGGCAATTAACACTGATTCCCAAACTAAGATCTTGCATAAGAAACTCAAACACTTGGCACAGCAGCTTCACAATAGCTAACTGTAGCTTCATGGTTTACGCAGCACTGCCTGAGAACAAAAAAATCTACATCTTCCATACTTGTGTTCTCACTTTATTACAATAAAAATAATTTGTGTTAAAGTTTTCCTAACTACAAATGATGAACAAATATTTCAGAAACTTCCCATTACCTTGAGGATCCCATGCCAGGTTGTAAGTCATAGAACTGAGGAAGAATTGCCCAGTTTTAAGCCACTGACACTTTAGTTGCTGTTGTTAAAAAACAGTAAAGGATTAATTCTCACAGCAACAGCAAAATACAAAAGTATCACTATTTCATTCTTTGGCTATGAAATTACTATCAAGCCTGTTGCAAAAAGCATTCTGGAGGCAGTGGTAGATTGCTGAACCTCATTTTAATATATATATATAAAATCAAAATTAAATGCATCAGAGTGCCCTGCAAACCAGATCTGGACCTGTCACACACAAATGTGTCTGTAGATTACTTTAAACTAGTTAGGTCACACATTTGTAACAACACAAAGATGGCAGCATCAATTGTGAAAACTGCTTGAGAACAAACTTAATGCCTGAGTGCTCAGCCACGGGCTGTGCTGTTAAAACAAGCCTGGGTACACATATACATGTCATATTTCTGTACTGCAGATCTGACAAGCTCTTTAAGTTAAAGAAATATAAACTTGTGACTATCTCATTCTAGTATTAGATTCAAGACCAAGATCTTGTTGTGAACCTAGGATGAGTGCAGCCCCTGTGCAATTCATGCAGTAGAAGATTCTACCCATCCAATTTTATTATGGATGGTGGAAAACACTTAACCATTAGTAGTCCTTTGTGTGCTGATGTAGTAGTAGTAATAATAAAAACCAGCAACTCATAACTGGCAGACAGAATTTTGCCTCTTAGAAGAGCCTAAGCTGAATTACAATTGAAATACATACTTACACAATTTCTTTTATGAGAATTTATACCAAGTGGTTCAAAAATGCAAACAGCATTTCCATATGATGCTGCAATCTGGAAACAAAGAAAAAAAAGACAAAAGATGTAGGGTTAGGAGATAAGTGTAGTATTCCAGAATAGCTAAGGATTTTCAAATACATCTTCAATATGCTGTTCAAGACAAGTGAAATTGATACAAATACTATTGTTTTATAGGTATACTTCAAGAAAGTTCAGAAATACATCCTCACAAAGAAACCCATCTGTAACAGTTTAACTAGGGAAGACATCTTGTTAAGTGGGATAAAGGCTAATCTGATCTAATGTATTATTCTGGGGTAAATACTGTTAATGCATAAGGGAAAGCTGACACCTTTACTACTTCTATTCACGTTCTGTCTACTTCACAGCCAACCAATAAATTAATTATTAGTGTCTGTGGGTATCAGTGTTATCCCAGATTCCATTTTGTACCACTAAATAATAATTACAAGAAAGAGGAGAAAATATAATTCTGTTTTGAATAGTTAAATAATTTCTGAGGGAAGACAAATGGTAAACAGAAAAACTTAAGTGCTTATAGCAATTAACACCTCAATTCCTTTCACCCACTTATTTCACAGAAGCCCACATACACAAAATCATCTTTATAAGAAATTTATCTTGTCACATTCCTAATATTCATATGCTTATGAGTACTTTTGACTATTTTAGAAATTATTTTCTCTTCCTTAGAAGATAAGAAGAAAAACCGCTTAAATTCTTCCCTTTCAGGATCTGGTTTCCTCAGTACAGAAGTGGTGTAAAAGTTTCACGACATCTGTTACGAAATCTTATTTCCTCTTCAGAGGGAGGGGAGCAAGGGGGGAAAGGTTGCAACAACACACTCCCAAAGACAAGTGAGTTCAGAGTCCTAAATGCAGAACCACCCAGGGGCTCATGGTTATCTTGCTGCTGGAAACTCTTCTAGCCCTACTGGGACGGCACTACTGCAGTACAGCGCTGGCTGTGCCTGTCAAAGCCTAACCAAGGCTTTTCAATACCACAACCAATTTTTAACCAGCTAATATTAGGACAGCTGGCAAAGAAATGGTCAGTGCACTACCATATTTCAGAAAAAGTAGCCTTTTTCTCAGCAACCTAAACTGTCTCTTTAAGCATTGTTTAAGGATTAAAAATAGAACCATGTAGCCTAAGGGCCACACAGATTTGATGGCTTGTACTGTAGCACTTCTAAATATATGAAACATGCCTAAGCTTTTCTGAAAACTGAAGTATTTCTAATTTATTACTTTGTATGACACACACATGCAGACGTGTATCTATAGACATGAATTTTATCCATGACATCTTTACCTAGATGAAAGTATACAATAATGGAGACACTAACAATAATTTTACTACCATTCCAGTTCTCATACTGTACTGTAACAAAAACATATTTCCACGTTTTTTGAGAAAGGAATAAACACCATTGTTACAAGGAGCCTCCTGCTTCTCCTTCCCTACCTCCTTTTCCCCCTTCCCCCCCATCCCCCAGATTATTAGTAAATGGAAACAATTCTCTGAGTACCACAAGAGATGTTCCTCAAATTTACAGATCAGTAAAAACTGCTACTTGCCATGAAGTTAACTCATAAATCCCATTAATGTACTATGTTGTGTTTAATTCTTTAATTTGGAGCATTCGCTTTTCTTAAAAATTCCTATAGAAATTTATGAAAATTCTTACCCTGCCTTGTCGTTGTGAGCACTCCACACAACTGACCTGGATGTTTCCATGTTTAGCACCAGGAATAATTTGCACACATTCAAAGTCATTTGCCAGAATAACAATGTCACAACCAGAGCCATATGCCTGAAATATTTAGAAGAAGAAATACAATAAAAATTTTATTAAAAAACCCCTGAATACTCATTAGCAGACTTCTGTTTTTGAGGGAGCGGATAAACTCTCCATTGAACCAAGATGTGCAGGTTTATTGGAAGAGTAAGCTACAATTAAAAACAAAGTAGCAAAGAAGACCTTTAAATCTACTATGCTTGGCTAAGAGAAACAGTAAAAAACCAACCCCCAAACTGCTACTGGAACCTAAGCTCTATGTGTACTTTCACTTCTGTTTGCTTTGTGGAGTTTTTTTAGACTTTTAGAAAAAGTTGTGGCTTTTTCCTTCCCTCTAATTCTTGTTGCCTTTCAAAGCAGCCAAGAGTTTACTATTCAGGTGCAATATTACTGAATTCACACATTCTTAAATACGTGCGTGTTGTGTTTTCTCCCTTCAGCCCCACTTTTTATTCTTTTTATAGGAATACAATTTCTGAGCTTTAAAGAAGTGCCCACTCCTAAAAGATTGTAAAAAAAAATAAAATGCTGTTAGATACATTACATCTTCTGCAATACACACTACAGTCTAAATCATTTGCTTAAGAGTAAGCTATAGAACAGTGAGTTTGCAGCTGTTTGTTGGCAGGATAAATCAATCTGTCTCTCAACATTTCACCTGTCCTATTGTGCCAGAAGGAAGCTTTCCACTGTTTCCATTCCAGTAGACAGAACTTTTACAACAGCTGAATTAAGCAAAGAGTGCAAGTTTTCAGCACTTAATTTCAGATGGTACAAAATTACTTGGTCATTTTAACGTGTACCCTGCTTCTTTCACAATGATTGTTGGATTACTAAGCCCTAGCCCTCTCCTTTGAGGTCAATCAGTTGAAATGCTACCTGCATTATCTTTCAGAAGTGTATGAGAAATTGCAAGTATTTGTATAGATTTACAGGCCCATTCCCAGGCACAGTAAGATAATGCTGTAAGATAACCACTGGAACTAGAACCAACAATTTAGGGCTCACAACTTTCTATGTCTCCTTCTGATCCTCCTGGGAAAGAGTAACAAGTGAGAAAGCCTGAAGAAAAAGTTTTAATATAGTGAAAGTAGAGTCACTGCTAACACCAAGAAAGTAACAGCAATACAAGCAGCAGAGCAGAAACTCAGGCCTCAGAAATTAACACACCCTACAACTGCACACAAAAAAAATGAAAACTGGGTACAAAACATACATTATCTAAGTGATTTCCAAGGTCATTTCACAAAAATAAAGTGACACAGTGTTGTCTGAGTCCTCAAGCCCACAGCCCTTGTCCTGGAGAGCTCAGAGGAACTGATACTGGAGTTACACAATGTAAGCACAACAGGGAAAAAAAACGTTAGAAGTTGGTTACAGGGAGATTATCTGTGTAACAGAATGTCCTTACTCCTTCATGACTATGCTATGCAATTATTAGACCCAGTCTGGAAGGAAATAATTTATTATTAAAATGGAATAGGATTATTTCCAGAAAGCAAGAGAAAGAAAGATGAGATTCTGAGCTAAGTTCTGGCAGAAGATGGAGACTGGGATGTGAATGCCTGAAAGTAGATGGGAAAATAAAAGCAGGTCCCCTTGATCCAATCATTCTCAAAATTCTGATGTTCACGTGCAATTGATTGTCCTACTATTTGCTTCAAAGGGTGGAAATTAAACCAGCAAAGAATTGAAAGACTCACCTTCTTTTCAACAGTTTGCCTCATAACTACTAATATAAACCTCCTAAAACACATGATTTAAATTATCTAACACAGTAAAAAAAGGTATCAATCTATTTCAAACAAGTACTTAAACCTGCTGAACATCTTACTTTTTCATTATTGGTATTGATAACCTGAGCCACAAATTTCAAATAAAATTAAGCATAATTTGTCACTTGTTGCCATAATGTTAGCAGGAGATATGGATGTCTGGCCCAGAAATTATTTAGGCAAAGGAAAAGTCTTCTCAACTTTCATTTCCTTATGCTTGTTGTTCTTAAACACACACGTTTGTATGTTTGTTTATAATGCACAGAACAAAATATTTTGTATTTGGGTATATGCTGTCTCTAAGAAGGAAACAAACGTTATAAAAATGTTTTAGTTTCTCTCCTGCACTTCAGCAATAAAGCAGTACTTTTCTGGTTAACTATACTAGTTAGCATATTTTTCTAAACTGTGGCTGTGAATTGAAAGGATGGCTTAAAGCAGAAATTTCTTTTTCTTAAAGAATCATCAAAATGTAGAGATTGTTTTCCTAAGTGAGATCTTAGTCACTTGCATCCTTCCTAGGCTTTCCCTGTGTTTGGCGCTGCACCAAGTGACTCAGCACACCGAAGTGTCCTACGCCGACAGGAGGGATCTAGGCCACTGGAGACCTTTGTCGGAACACATACCCAGCAGCAGGTTATCAGCCTTCAGGTCTAGGTTCTTTGAGTAAGTGCTGCCTCTTGGTTCTGTGGTTATTTTCTCAATGTAGATGGCTATTCTAAGAATGTCTCTCATTTCTTGAAAGTATATTAAAGTATATTTGCTTTAAATCCTAAATTTACTTTAATGTGTACCTTTACTATAATCCCACCTTTCAGAAAAGGTGTCCCTTCATTTGAAAACAAATGTTTGCTTTTTCACAATTAGTCTCCAAATTTCTCAAAACAGAAAAGGTCAATATATTTTCTATACTGAAAGCTATTTCCATATTTCCCATTGTATGTCCAACTACAAGCTTTCCATTTGATTACTTTTATGAGGCTTTTCTAATATACTCAATATATTAATGTGTTTACACTGGAAAAGAACATACTTCTATTAAATCCTATTTTCTTTTTGTCCTTTCAGTCCTGAAGCTAGTAATGCAGTAGAAGCACCCAAGCTGGCAAAGAATAGGAAAGTGTCATAATATTTAACATCAGTAGTTCCTTCTTAAGGATTCAGCTGACAACACCTTCAGGGAGGTAATTCGTGCAACCACAGGTGCCTCATAACATTGAATAACGGTTGCAGCAATATTTGTAGCCACAGACTAACAATCTGCATAGCCTGATAAAAGGAATGGGAAATTGGTAAGCCACACCAAAAGAAAAGATGGAAAAAAAGATGCTGAGACTCTGTAATGGATGAGAACAGCACAGAGGTCTTAGATATAACGGAATTATAAGCAGACTCTGAATGAAACCACCCACATGGAGAGTATGCCAACCTCCATTTCTGATGTCACTGATAACTCCAAAGAGAAAATTAAATGGAGTTGCAAAACTGCCAGAATGCAAGGATGACTTGCAGGATCCATAAGCAACTAATAAGCTGTCATTTGCCAATGTCTGCTCTAACTCTCACGATCTAGGACCACTGAAATGAACAATGACAAAGCTCTAATTGAATGCAGAAGCACCAGACAGAAGTAGGACATTGTGTCCTACTCTAAGAATTTATGCCATATCCTCAATTTTGAGATAATATGAAAGCAGCGTGTGCATCTCTCTTTCAGCAGCCCACGTTTTTCAGGTTTGCTTCTCTAATTTTAATGTTGAACACTGGAACTGATAGGAAAATAATTTTTCCTTTACATTCTCATTTTTTTTCTTCTTTACATAAATATTTTTCTCTGTATACAAAATGATTCTTCTCTTTCTATAACCTGTAACCCTCTACAATCTTGGTGTAAGTGAAATAGACCAGAATTCCCAAGCTCCAGTGTGTACCATTAACAATACAGAAGCATTACAAGATGGAAAATTATGTGGAAGAAACAGAATCGGCCAACAGTGCTATTAGAAATAAGTAGTTAATAAACATCTAAAATGACATACATTTATTAAAATCTGGATTGATACCTGAATTAAAGCCTGTATGGGCCTTCTAGTACTCTTCTAGTACATAACAACACTTATCCTTAAGTTTCTGGCTATGGATAGTAAACACAAAAGAGGCAAAAATTCCTCTACTACCTTATTAGCAATGAAGGCACCTGAGTTCTGAAACCTTTCCAAACTATCATCAATGGACACAGTATTTACACTTCCCCCCTTCCATGTCTAAGTACTACTAGAATTACATACACTTAATGCAAACTGGCAAAATAACTGAAACAACCAACGACCCAACCCACTACTAGCCTGTGGCCTGTAGAACAGGCTTTCCTAAACTGTCTTTTGAGAGGGACTCATGATTAATTGCTTTACAATATGCTTACCCCCACAGATCTTCAGAGAGAAAACAGCATAGTGAGGATTCAGAAGTGTCTCTAACCCAGTCCACATAAAGAGAACACAGTGAACACACAGATATACGTGAGTAGGAATAAATAATTGAGAGGGATTTGCAAATAAGGTTTTAATAAGTAATTTCTCAAGAAGGATGAAGTAGAAGAGAACCCTATACAGAAGAGAAACTCTGTGGGCGAATGGTATGGATGAAGATTTTGCTGTTCTCAGTGAGGTGCAAAAAAATGTTTACACAAGGGTGGCAGACTTCCCTCTATACCAACTTCTGAAATTTGTTACACACAGTTCCAGGCCATGTGTCAGTACTGGCATGGAAGATGCCAACAAGTCTGTCCTTTTCAAAAAGGGCAAATAATATATATTTTTTTCATTTCTATCAAAAAAGTTCTTATCTACAGTTATACCTGAAATCTGATATTCTTATTTTTTCATTAATAATGTTTAGAGATAATTTTTTTTTCCTTTAGTGATACCTTTTAAAAGATATAAATATTAATTATCTTCTGTGACACTAGCCAGAGCTTGAATTTTTTTTATACTTACAGACTCTAGTCCTTAGGTAATCGACATATCTATGGATTTTTTATTTATTTCTTTTTAACCTAAACTGACCTTTGAAACAGCTACATTCAGTTCAGAGTTTTGCTGGGGAGGCAGTCCTGAGTTTGGATAAAGTGCAGAACTTGACTTCTTTGTTTGAAACCACCTTACTCACGGAAAGTCAGGTTGGTTACATACATCCCACTTGGAGGTTGGGTCAGCGACTGAAATTGGCTCAATGCAAAACAGCGGCTTAACAACAAACAAATGCAACCAACCACACTTTGAAAAATGTAGTTTGCTACCTTTAAAAACTTACTACCTGCCAGTTAGACTATGAGGTTCAAATAGCCTGCCCTTCTGCCTAGGCAGGGTGTGTGCTGTAAGGTCTTTCTGAGTGAAGCTCAACTCTGACCTTCTATAAACTCCTGTGTGAAACGTGGTTAGCAGTATTTGCTGAAATAAGAACATGAAGCAACAGCAATTTGAATAGAGCACAAAATTATTACCAGAAATGAAGAAAACGGAAGTTCTGTAATTTAGTACTTAAACCCTTTGCTTATGCAGTGTGCGTTTTGGAGCTCAAGCAAAGGGAGACTGAAAACTGGCAGGCCTGGCAGAAAACAGCATTATGTGACTATTTACCTTCTAATCACAATTGAAACACTTTTTCCTGTGTATTACCCACTCTGCTAGAGTGGGTGCAATACAGCTTCAACATTTACAAGCTAGTTTGTTAACCAGACATCTCAGCATGTCATCCCTTGTTTGGGAAATGCTAGCTGTATGTCAGGATGGCTAGGCTGATGTGGGAGCAGAGGGAGGAAAGAACATTGTGCATTTCAGATAAAGGCAGAACCTTGTAGCTGACCCACAGCCACTGTCTCTTTCCATGGATTTGTTTTGCTTTATGGAATTGGTAACACTTGGGGGTTTTTTAGCGGGCAAAGAAAAATTAATGGGAAAACAAAACAGCCTCTTTCTTATTCTCAGAGTAAGTAATGATCTTCACCAAAGCTTTAAAAAAGTTGGGGCAGAACTTGTTATCATCTCACCTCTAGCTACGCTTAGAAATGAAAAGCTTACCTTTATAGCCAGCAAGGAGTCATGTAAACAAGCCAAGAGCAAATCATAGAGAAAAGGATGGATGAAGAAGAACCTAAAAACTGCAGTGCCTCTAATCAGGTCTGAAGAAAATGTGTTCCTTCTTCCAGAACCCTAAGATTCCTGGAGTTAGGCATCTAAAGCAAATTCATCTTAAGGGGGAATTTCTCCCTCCTCCAAAAAAACAGGCAATAGCTCCAGAACTATTAACTGATAAATACATATATCTATCTAAGCTGGTTTTCTACTTTAAAATGGAGCAACTTTAACGTGAGTGATGCATTTCTGCATACAACCCCCTCCCCACATATTTTCAAGTGCCTGTGATGAATCAGTTGTAGGAATTTTGAACTAGTTCTCACACATTTTAAATAAATGCCCTAACATCAACCAAAACTAAGTAAGCCTGTGTTCTACACAAATAATGACTCCTCTCCCACAGCCAAACTCTGTATGGATTCATACAGCACATACTGTGGAGGTGTCCCTTTACCTCTTGCCTTTTACTGCTGCTGCTGTGGTCCAGAAGCTAACAGGTCTTGGGTCTTAAGACCATTGTCTACAGAGTCAGGCTGTGTCACCAATACGGATCAGCTCCTGCCTAAACTCTAAATCCTGCTTCAAGATCCAAGTGAAAGCTATAACTCCAAACAGCTTAATGGCTTGGGGGGACAAAGCTATGTCAGCACAGCAGTGCTGATGTTGACCAGCACAATTCAAGGTTAGACACCAACCTTGAGTGACACCTGCAGTGGATGCTTCTGAGAGTCACACAGGTGACCAGTTTCCTAAGAATTTGGATTTAATACCCCAAACTGTTTGCAAGCAGAAGTTTTTAACCACCATACAGTTTACTATAGGATCAAAGTATAGAACAACAGAAGTTATACCACAAATACAGAGAAAGGAGAAAAAGGGAAGAAAAGGAGCTACAGCTGTGCAAATGCAGAAAGTACATTTATTAAAACATTATCTTTTCAGGTTGTTCTTTACCGTATTATAAGAAAAAAATTGGATGCAGCAGGCAGAGAAGACAGTGAGGTTTGTTATATGCTGTTCCATAACAAACATGGTACCTAATTGATTATGGGGTTGGTTGGTTGTGTTGTTGATTTGGTGTTGTTTTTTTTTTTAATAAAATGTGACTTTTGTTCTTGGAAAATTCTTGTATAAACCTTACATATATTATTATCCATTTTATGTTATCAAAACTACCATAAGAATCAGCATAAAATTGTCTTTTGTAATACCAGTTGATTGACTTTTCAAACTGTCACAGTAAAGGGAAACACTATAGAATAGGAGTGACATTATATAAATATCAAAAGTAACAGAGGTCCCTTTAATAGCAGTATGGCTGCATAGCAGCAGAACAAGGAAAATACAGACATGGCACCTTTCATTTCAAGCATTGAAGACTTTCAAGCATTCATGACTGAAATTAGACATCTGTGATAATCTAAAATAAGCTTTTTCAATGTTTGACAAGTTTGGTGCCAGTTATCTTACGCTAAAAATGGTGCTCTGTATCAATTAACTTGGCATTGGTTTGTGTCTGGGATATAACATTGTAAACGTTAATACAAAAGCTACTGAGGCAATTTATTCCCAAATAATAACATACTGATTAGATGATAGTATGCAAAACACAGCAGAAGCTGATTACTCGTTAAAATCAGAGATATAACAAGCTAAAAAAGTGGAAATTGACATTAGAATACACAAAAATAGCCTGTGGATGATAAACAGATTTTATTATATAAACCACTGGGCTCTTGAAATTTACGCAGCTTTACGTCTCTTCCCATTTCTTGTCTCTTCCAGTTAAGGAGAAGCGTTTGACCAGTTTGTGTTTTATTAGCCACAGCAATCGGAGCCAAACACTCATCAACAGCGGACGGTGCAACAGAGTACATCCTCTCTGCGGGAGGACCCTATAGACACGAACCCCCCGCAACCACCCAGCGAAACCTGAGGCCGCACAGTGCGGGGGTTTCCCTGGCTCTCGGCTCTCCGGGGACCCGCGGAGGTGACATCCGCGCCTCCCAGCCCCCACCTGCAGCCGCAGCCCGGGAAGAGCGAGCAGCCAGACCCCTCCCGGAGGACGTAGCAGACGCGCCGCGCGGGGCCGGGATCACGCCCGTCTGCTCCCGAGCCGTGCTGCCCACAACAACGCTCCCACGCCCCACCTATCAGCACGCCGGTTCTCAGACGCTCGCCTCCACCGCGCCGAGCCCCCCGCTCGTAACCCCCGCCGGAACTCCCCCGGCATTCCCCAGCCCGACACAAGGCCCGCAAAACACCGTGCCCTTCACCCCCGCCCCGCAGGTTAATCCCCCCCGCGCCTCCCACCGCTCTCCTCGGGCCTAGCAAACGCCCTCCCTCCCTCCTTCCCGCACCCCCGCCCGACTCAGCCCCGGCGCCCCCGCCTCTCCCCTCACGCCGCCACCATTACCGTGAAGGGGATGTCCTCAACGCTGCCCACCGAGTAGCAGTTGTCCCCGGGGTTGACGGCGCCGGTGAGCACCTGGTGGAGATGCATCGCGGCCTCCCCCGCCCCCGCTCTCCTGGGGACGGCAGCGCCGCGGCCTCCGCCGGCACCGAGCGGACGGGACCCGGATGGTTCCGCGCTCCCGCCCGCCTCGCGGGCCGGGGCCCTGCTCAGCTGCCGCCGCGGGCGCGCGCGAGGGAGGGAGGGAGGGAGGGAGGGAGGGAGGGGCGGGGGAGAGGCGGCGCACGCGCCGGTCAGGGACGGAATCAGGTGAGGCGCGCGCAGGCACCGCCTCTGCGCGAGCAGCGGCCGTTGTGCGCGCGCCCGCGAGGTGGTTAAATGGGAGGGGGGGGCAAGGGGAGAGGGCAGGCTCGCGAGTCCGCAGCTCCCCGCGTCGGGCGGCGCGGCGGGGAGGAGGAGAGCGCTAGGTTTAAAAGAGAGATGGGAGGGACGGCCCGGGAGCTGGGGGATGCGGTGTGCTCGGCTGACGCCTCGAGGTGAGACGGTGGCCAGGGCGCCTTATGGGGGTGAGAGGGAGGAGAAAGGGGAGTTGGGGGGTTTATCCGCTGCTGCGGCAGCGCTCTGGCCGTGAGGCGGGCCGGGGAGGCGTGTCCCCCGGATCAGGGGCGGTAAGCGTGCTGAGAGGGATGTGTCTCCCGTCGGTGGAGAGGCTGGGCGCCGCCTGGCTGGCAGCCCGCAGCCGCCCCGCGGGCGGGGAGGGGAACCTCTGCTGGGCGGTGAGGGGAACCCCCTGCTGGGCAGGCGCCCCGTGCGCCGCAGGTGCCGGCAGCGGGCTGCGGCTCTCGGGCCGCGGCTTCTAGATACGTGTAGCGCTGCCGAGGAGGCTTTGGGCTTTTTAAAATGAAGGATCCTGAAGTTTGTGCCATCTCTGAGAGCTGAGGAAGCTGCCGGTGGTGCCGGCTGCAGCGGGTCCGCGGAGGCTGGCCGCAGCGGCCGGCCGGCGCGCTGGCTGTGCGGCGCGTTTGGCCCTCGGGAGGTCACGCTTAGGTCCTGAGTCAAGAACGGGGCCGCTCTGTGTCAGCGAGAAAGGAAGGATGTCTCAGGGCCTTGTAAATGCCCATTTGCAGGGTGTTGGTGGAAAAATGACTGGTACCGGATGCTAAAAGAACAGTAAAAAGAGGAGGGGGAGCAGCTGGTTTGGTTAAGGTGTTTGGTTGGGTTTTATACACGTTACGTGACTTCACAGGGTATATAGTGAGGCTTTTGCCGATTGATTTGAGAACTGTCAACCTCTGGAAAACAAGATTTTAAACGTGCCTGTACTCTTCTGTCTCAGAGCTGTGAAGAAGGCTGGATCCTGAAAATTGTTTGGAAAGGATGCCAAACATTGTAGGGAAAAGAAAAATACCATGTACAGTGTCTCACCATAATAATTCTCTGTTTTCTTGTACTAGGCCAATACAGTGGTCTTGCCGTTGTACTGCTGGTGTGAAAAACTTGAAGCTGTAAAGCTCAGTCTTTTGCCTGAGCTAAGACTGCAAGAGTCATCTTGCCTCTTGCCACCTCTTAAGAGCGTCCATATCTCACTGAATAAATTAGTTATTCAGAATAATTTCAGGTAAATTAAGATAAAATCAAGTTATCTCTGAGCTGAAAAAACATTGTCATCACAACGCTTAAGGCTTTATCTACTCCTGTGCTTGTTAAAGACAATCCCTTTTTAAGGAGGCAGCTGGGGTGAAAGGGGAAAAATGCTCTGATCTTTGGTTGACCTGGTTACCTATGCAATAGCTATACATAGCAATATGTTCATGTGCTTCTACTGATACTTACTACTCTGTAACTTTTTACTGGCTGAAGGCTCTTCCACGTAAGACATATGCTAACTTAGAACTGACTTTTATTTTGAATATGACTTTTTTTCAAATGCCTGCAAAGGGACTTAGAGACAAAAGGTGTGGGGGGGTATTTTTTCAAATAAGTGGAACAGAGTCCAACTAATGCCTGAAATGACAACTGGCTTTTAAATTGGCACAGGCAGTAATAATACTGTGTAGGGTGATAGGAGAACAAGTGTGATCTAAACAGAAGCATTAGCCTTTATGAGGTGTAGTAAGGCTATCTGGTTTTGATGGCAAAAAGCCTGAAGGGAGAGTACCTGCTGGATCATTTTAATCTTCCTGAATAACAGACATGATGAGGGAAAGTTTTGGGTTTCAGCCCAGTCCTCTCTTACCTAATCAGAGTAAGACTGCCAGCAACTCTTGGGCATGCCAGCCTTCATCTTGTTGCTGGGGTTGATGAGAAACTTTTTGCAGTGTTTGACTTGTGTGGAACTGTAATTCCACTGAGACTTTGCTGTGGGACAGAGTGTGTGTTATCCTGAAGCAGGTAAAGTTCCTCTTTGAAGTAAAAATAATGACAAGCTAGGGGTTTAATAGCAAGCTACTTTATTTGTGGCTGTGGGAGCCAGTAGGTATGGCTAGGTCTGTGCACAGATACTTGAGCAAGAATTGTTCTACTGTTATCTGCAGATAAGGACTTCACATGCTTCCTGAAAACAGGTATTTTCACCTGAGTATTGCTGACATTGGTTTGTTTACCTTAATTGATTCTTCTTTATTAGTGATTTACCTACCTCACATTAAAGTAACTTTCAGTGCATGTAACAGTGATTTCTATGCCCAAGAGCATGAAGAAATCTCTCTACAAAATATGTAAAAATTTAAAAAGGGAAAAAAAAGTGACAACATAGAAAAACAAAACTAAGGGGCCTTAATCTTTTTTTCCTTTTGTTCCTGACTATCTTGTTGCTTTGTTCAATTAAATTCCTTTCTATTTAACCCTAAGAAAACATATTTGCAGTACTTCTGCTGGAACTCTTTGCCCAGAAATTCCCTGTTTTGGCTTGAAGTTAATTGGATTTGTGGGAGGGGAAGCTCTCTAACCTCAGGAGTGTGGCTGCTGTATAGAACCAAGAGTTCTACTTAATTTATGCTAATAAGATGCAGTTGGAGCTCCTTAGATGGAGTTTTAAAAATGTCTTAGGAATGCTGAGAGTACTTTGCTTTTGGCTCTGTCTAGCAGGATGAATTGGATGACCTCTTAAGACCTTGTCTGCATCATGCATGAGGATAAGTGTATTGGTTGGTGTTCTGCTTCTCCAACTACAGAGTAAGGAAAAAAATAGCAAATCTAAAGGTTTTCAAAGGTTGAGACTTTCATAATCTTTGCTGCCTCAAAAAAGAGGGAGGCAAAGGAAAGATATCCAAATTCAAAGAACAGATGCAGAACTACACATGTGCTATGGAGAAGTATTGTGGTTCCATTTGTTGTAAGGAAGTAAGTTTGTAAGTTTTCCACTTTGTAAGAGAAGGTGGTAACGTACAAAATTGGAAGGAAATACCATGTTTTGATATAGAAACCATGTTTATACAAAAAACCTGACCTTTTGCTTTTGGCAAAGGTGGAGTATTTAATGGGAAAGAAGAAAATTCAGATTGTACTGTGAGAAGGGAAGATCTCCTAAAGCACTTGCAAAAGAAACCTGCTGCGTACAGTCTGGGGAAAGAAAGCAAGATACACAAGAGGCACCATGCAAAAGAAATATCTATGCTGGACTCCCTTTTGTTTAAAAGGTGAAATGCTGTGCTCCATTCTTGGTATCTCAAAACTTGAAGAACACACCCTATTTTAACCTCTGTCAATTTTTTGTGCTCGTAAAGGTATTTACCTTGCCAGAAGAAATGGAGAGCTGCTGAGCACAATGCTGTTATAATTCTGTGGATATTTTCCTCATGATGACTGTCTCAAAGCTTCACTGGGTTCTTGAATAAACTGTATTTTTCCATGTAGAAAAGCTACTGGCCTGTTGTGTTGTTGTTTTTTTTTCTGGAACTCATATTCAGTTATCTCAGAGAAAATGATATTCTTCAATCCATCAGATGTAGTATCTATTCTGTTACTAATTTCTGAATTGTAATGCATGGGGTGGTTTTGCTCTGCTTTTGCTGTTATTGATAGAACTAGATTGTCCCCACAATGATCTTAACTTGTAAACTGTTGTTTGTTGTGTATTTCTGTAGAATACACTAAAGTATTAATCTGTGAAGGATAGACACTCATACTCACTCCTGAAAAGACCTTGCTACACTTGCTTTGATATTTTTAAGATCATGATTGTAAAAACTAATGGTCTTGGTTCCCCAGGTGTACCTAAATGCTATACTCTTTGGCGGGCTCAGTTGTCCCTTTCTGCACCTGTACTGTCCTGCAATCAGCCATGCTTTACATTTTAAAGAATAAAAACTCAAACCCCAATAGCATTAAAAACTTTGTGAAAGGCTTCACTAAGGCTGTGTTCCACAATCAGGTACTCATGGAGGAAAGAACTAACAATTAAAAATTCCAGGTAACAGGACAGATAGTTTAAACAGCACAGAGGAGTTAAAGTGTTTATTTGAATGTGCTGACTTTTTCCATGGCTAAGAAGGTGGCTATTTCTAGGAGTGTGTTGTCTCAATTCCCTTCAGATGCTTCAAGGCTTTTGTTTTCTCTTCAGTCTGTCTAATCATGATGGCAGTAAAATAGGATTTATCTGAGAAATGATTGAGTTGTTTAGTGATTGTTCACTTGTAAGTGCTTAGATGCTGTGAAAGTAGTCAGAATAAGCATAAATTACTCCTAGTAGTGTTATGTGGCATGATGTCAGACTTCAATGACATAGGATTAACTAGTCCAGTTGCCTGAATTTATTCTGTGTGCTTGCTACAAAATGCTTACACTAAACAGAATTTCAGTGAAACTTGCAGTGAGCAACTGTCTTTAGGATCCAGACACAGAAAATTATTCTAATATATGGTAGGAGGCACTGTTGTAACATAAATAGTTTTCTTCTGATGGAAGATTTAATACTTTGTACTCTTGTGGTTCTGGTAATCTCTGGATCTTGTCTTTCCATGTGTCTTTCAAGCATGTGAAAAAATAGAATCTCTGCAGTGAAGTCAAGAATGAACAAATGCAATTAATCCTAAGCACATGCTCTTTCATTAACCCTAAATGATGATGAGATCATAAATGACAAACGATTTTATTGTCACTTGCACACAAACTTTCCTGACAGATAAACAAGCGTTCTATACTAGTCTGAGTGTTCTGATGGTACCAGGTATATATAAAAGATGTTCTGGGCATTTCCTCTGGTCATCCTTTTGTAGAGGAAAAAAATCAAAACTCAGAAGAATACAGAGTTGTATCGTGCTGTCACAAATACATCAATTCTCCATCTCAAGGGTAGAAATTTTGTCCTTAAGAAGGTAATGAAAGGTGTTGCATGAGGTTATTTATAGTACAGAGTGATACCCAGCAGCTGGAGGACACCTGAAGATTCCTATTATGAACTTCTGATGACTGTTTGCAGGCACAGACCAGATCTTGAACACCACTCTTTTATAAGCACCACAGGAACAATTCTGCAGTGAAGGCTGAGGAAGACTTGAATTATAAGTCCTTCTGGGGAACTTAAACACAAATATTTTTGGGCTAACACTTGCAAAGCTTGTCATCAGTTTAGGTTTGTGTTGCTTTCTTAGTAGCTTTTGTATTGTGTATTTCTTCAGCTTCAAGGTGTCTTGTAACTAATAATTCTGGTTTTGTAAGACAGCTATTATACTTCTAACAAAAAGAATGTGTAAGAGATTATTTTTCTTGTGGTGTTTTCTTTTGCTTTTCACATGGTACCCTTTTTGAATTTTACTGGCACTTACATAGACTATTTTAAAATGACATGTACCTCTGCATGCTGCATGCAGTGTCATTTTGACTTATTTTCTACAGGTACCTGAAGAAGCTGAAACCAATATATTCTTAAGACTCATTGTTTTTTGGTAAGAGCTTAACTACCTTAAGACTATTATAATATCTATGTTTTGACAGATTGTAGTATGGGTTTTTAAGTTGTAAGTAAAACCAACCAAGCTTGTAATATTGCTGCCACTTTTGCTTCATTTAAACAGCAGATGCAAATAAAGTATGCAATCATTCATGAATTTAGCTGTTGCAAGTATCTCTGAGCCTCTTATTTTCTTATGTGTGTAGTATTCAAATCCAATAAACACTGTCTTTCAATCTAAATGTATATTTGAATTTGGTGAGGAAGAAGACTGGAAACAGTATCCACACTACTAAGTCTTTTGTTCTTTGTATGCTCCATAGAGTTTCTGAAGAGTATACGTGAACAACAGCTCATACAGAGACCCTGGCTAGGTCTTTCAAACTGCCCTCTGGAACATTGTACCAGTTTCTTGACTACACAGGGAATACACTGCAAGAAGAGGCGTGTAAAATAAGGCTGAATTTACCCCTTGTGCAGCATGTTATAGTTCAGTGTAACTGATGTACTGTGAGTTGCTGGGGTTTAATTTGGTTTGGTAACTTTTTGAGGATCTCATCATTAACTCTTAAGCACTCATGCCTGTAGCATAAACTTTGTTACCTTGTTGACAGTCAAGTTGAACCATTGCTAATTAAGCTAATGGCACTTTTCTCCTGTTGAAACCAATGGTAAGATGTATCTATATAGGCTGTGTCTTAGGCCAATACCTCCACCACAGCTGCAAATAGCTCCAGCCCAAAGCAGCAAATACTGGTACATTTCTCCAGCTGAAAAAGAAATTAATTGGAATCAGTTCCACTGAATATTATTCAGCTGTATTTTATCCATTCTAAAGCAGCCTTAATGAAATAAACTTTAGGAGGTAGCAAGCAACTGTGACATTAGTAAGCAGACTCCTAGTGAGTTAGATTTGAATTACTGGAGTTTTATAATAGGAGAACTTTAAAATCATTTTTAGTTGGTGTTTTTTTTTTTTTGTATTAGCTTAAAAAGAGGCAGAAAGTCTTGTGTTCAGAGTCAATTGTGAATTTCCTGAATAGGAAAGGGACTAATATGTTTTCTTGATGTTTGACTAAACTTCTGATGAATGGGACTTCTAGATGCTAGTTCTGTATAACTCAATGGTTGAAGTGGTTTTAAGTGCTCAGAGCACTGAAAGTTCCAGTCTGTTTCTCAGAGTAAGTTACTCTGACAGCAGACATGTAAAACCTTTAATGTATGTTCTGGGGAGCTTGCAATTAAAGTTGATACCTTGATTTATATCGCTTCTGTTGTGTCTTTTTGGTATGGCTTGGTGGGGTTTTTTTTTAATTCCATAGTACTGGAAAGCTCTGCAGCTGAGGCTTCTGGACACCCTATCTCACTGAGCCCCTTTAGATAAAATACCCTATGACTGGAACTGTTGCTGTGCTAATTCCCTTTCAGGAAGGGAACGGTTTGTCATCTTTGCATAAGGGAGTCAGTGAGCTGAAACTTCCATGGAGTTCCTTGAACTCCAGCAGAGGTTTGTTGCTTTAAAACCTGCTCATAATTTGTGTCCACAGAAGAGCCTTTGAAAATGTCTTACCGTAGTATGTAAAGAGCATTAATATTTAAGGTATATGCATTATATATGTAAATTATATTCTAAAGAGGCATCTAAAGAGTGTAACTTGAGAGTAAAGTTCTATCTATATGTTCAATTCCTAAGGGAAGTCATGCATCATTTGAAATCTTCACAGAGGTAGCGGTAAGTTTAAGGATTTGTGAAATTCTATGGGCTTCATAGTTACGAACTGGCAGCTGACATTTTGTGCCATTTAATTTGCTCATAATAAATAGTAAATTCAAGCTATTGTTGACAATAAACTAAATATGTTTCCCAGATTATATATGGAGCAGCTCAGTTCTTTGTACCTTCTTCCAAATGATGTTAGATGTCTTTACAGTTTTCTAACTGTGGATTGTCTTAATGCAGAGACAGCTAAGGACTGTTAATTCCGATGTCGGTGTGGTGGTAAGGGACAGCTAGATTTTACTTCAGTCTTCAAACTGATCTGCAGGGTGCCATGGTATGTGTTAAAGGGAAATTTACTTGACTCCTTATGTAGCTTTGAGAATCTCTAGGAATATTTTGATATGTGAACTGAGTGTTCTAATCTTGCAGACAACTCTGAGATTGTAATAAAGATGTATGCTTATGAAAAACATCCTCTTGGTTCCTACAGCTGCAAACAGGATATGAAAAATGAACTGAATGCTAGCTATGGTTAATTATGCTGTACAATGAAATAACTGAAAGTACACTCTGGCTATCCAGTCATACCTTAAATCGAGCCAAGGTGAAAATTGAGGCTAAATAAAAAGGTTTTGGCAATGATTTGGTGGGAGAAGTGTTTCAGATTCTTTTATTGGTGTGTTTTTCTTCAAGGTTTTATTGTGCTTCTATAGCTTATGTGCTGTGCCCCCCTCCCCTGTCATTTTTTTCCCTTCCATCTCCCCAAAGTCTTGAAGCCCTGACTCAGCTTAATCAAAAGCTGAAGTCCCTTTGTACATGTTCTGGAAATTCTTGACATGGTGAAGGCCCCCACTGAGGGAAAAACTGCAGTGAGAGGCTTGTGTGGCACAATTGGAAAATGGCTGGTTAGAGGAATGTATTGGTGATGTTAAAGTCTCACAAAAGATGGGGCATGACATTAAGAAGGGCACTGAGGAGGTAACAGCCCATGAGCAGGCTTTATTTGATCCACTGCTCATGTAACAACCCATCTCATAGAAAAGGGGTCCTCTAATGATGCCAGCCAAATGCATGTGGCAGCTGGTTGCTTGACCTGTGTCAGCTTCAGTTTCTTTTTGTTAAGTTAGAATGGGTGAATTTGGGTTACCTGATTTTGTCTGTAAAACAGAGGGAAATGTCAATAGTGTCGTCATCGAAGGAGTGATGAAAAGGCTAGCTGTTCAATGTGTGCAATGTAAGGAGAAGCTAGTACTGAGCGTTCATTACCATTGAGTGGTATGTACCAAACACCTCTGACAGCAATGTGTATGTGTGTTCTGAGGGTGTGCACAGGAGTAAATGAGTTAAATGGTGGTGATATTTGCCAGCAGCGTGATATGGAAATACTGCCCACTCCATCACTCAGATCTGCTACCATCTGTTCACAAAGGTTTGCTGCTTTGAGAGGAGCAGAAAATTGTATCATTTACCTTATGTTAAAGCTTGTGGAAGAACTTGGTTTTGTGTGTGTGTTTTTTTGGGTTAGTTTCTTTTCTTCTCTGGATATTTATTTTCTGTGAATTCAGGTCAAGTCTATTTACTTGTAGTATTTTGAAATTTCCATGGATGTTTTAAATGCAAGTAAATGAGCCTTACTTACATAAATAGTATTTTCTTCTATATGTGATCAACATTGGGCGTTGTTTTATGATTCCAGCAAATATGTAAATTCAGCTATTAAGGTAGCAGGAAAAGCAGCCTGTTATGTGGATCATATCATATTTCTTATATCTTATTGGAAAGTAGAATAATCAAAATTGTTGCCATGTGTTACTGATGGGTGTTTGCCATTGTTTTTGGCTATACAATCTATTTAAAAGTTATTCTTAGTACAGACTGTGTAGCCCAACTAAGGCTATGGGGTGGTCTGTTTGCATAGGGTCTCAGACTAACAGCCATTAGTATCAGACTCTGTATTGTTAAGGTAAGATCAGTTGGTCTTAAATACAATTCTTTATTAAGAAGCCCAGCTGTGTAATAGCAATGATGAGCAGCACCATTCAGTGTCTTTGACAATTTTCCCATCTGCAAATAGCTGTTTGGACACCAGCTGTGCTGTATTACTGGACTGTACTAAAAAATCTGATGTACAGCATATGGGATCTGTAAGCCTTATCTTCTGATGCTCAAATGGTCTCTGCCCCAACACCTCTTTATGCCTCATTAACCTGTTCTGGAGTCATCAGCTTTCACTTAGCAAATGAATTGGTCATTTTTTTGCTGAATCCTCTTTGGGGATTCCTGGAGCAGGAGGCACCCATGCTGAACTTCTGTGTTTTCTAACTGCTTTTTACCAGAAGCACCACAGTACACCTCAGCTGTTACTGCAAGTAGTGGATTAGGTCAATCTTGATTTTGGCCTGCTTTGCATCAAACAGCCAAAGTAATGCTGGCAGGCTCAAGAGCAGCCAAGTGCTCTCCATTTGGTGCTTGAAATGGGCCCAGTGCCAGCCCAAAGATTAATTATTCCAATTATGTCTTGGTTCAAAATAAATAAATAAACTTTGAAAAGGAGAGATGTCTAGGAGAGACAGTTCAGCATTCCAAATTACTAGATTATTTGGTCCTGCCATGGCCACAAAATGCAGTAGACACAAATCAGCTATTTTGCAATCTAGTTAGATTGTAATTTATTGTAGTTAATACAGCTTAATTTGATGCTTGGGTGCTTAGACCTCTAGCACCAGTGTAAATTCTCCATCTGTGCAGTTCTACTAATGAAGTAAAGAACTCAGATTAATTTATAGACCTGGCTTTTGAGTGAAATCCCTGTTCTGAAGAAAACTCTGAAACATTTTCTTGAAAAAATATGAACCAGAGCAACTCTGAAACAGGAATTAAAAATTCAAAGAAATGTTGAAGCAATAATTCTCTCAAGTATTTGAATCAGACACTGAGCTGACTGAAGTGTGGATTCCTGCCACCACTTAAGGTGCATAACTTGGGAACTGATGCTGCAAAAGCACCAGGAATCTTTTTCAGTTCTGAGACTGAAAGTAATTCTGAGACTGAAAAGAATTTTTATTATTTTTAGTAGGGAAAAGAGGTGAGAGGGTTTACGAATCTTGCAGTATAGAACCTAAGGAAATCATACTGCACTTGTGTCCAGTTGTTTTACAATCATTTTGACCTGGCTATGCAGTTTGTATTTAAAAAAAAAATACTGAAAATAAGGATCCATTTCTAAACTTTGGTCTCTTGACTGCTCCAAGTTGCAGGGAACAGAGTGGTTGAGTATTGCTGGCTTTTTCTCTTGTTTCCAGCTGAGAGAAACTGAACAGATGGGAGTGGGAGAAAAAATGACAAGCCAGTGCAGACAGTGCAATTAATTTGTTGGGTTTGTGGTTGGTTGTGTTTTTTCTGCTGGTTGGTTGGGGTTTTTTTGTTTTGTTTTGGTTTTGGGGTGTTTTTTTTTAATTTGGGAGGACAGAGCAGTTACTGCAGAAAAGGCAGCAAAGCATGCAAGTATATTTTTGAGTGTTGTTTGTTCATGCCACAAAAATGTCTTCAGTTGCTATCTGGATGTAGTGGGAAGGGAAAGAATCTATGATACCATATTTAGAAAGGGTTGCACCCATAAGGTAATACAACCACCAGTGTTTCAGTACTCTGCCAGATGGTGTTAGCTGTGAGAAAGTTCTGTGATTTATGTGGTAAAATCTTTGTCATGGCAACTGAGGAGTTTCAGACTTGTTGGTCCAGTCAATGGTAGAACCCACTATTGGTGTCACCAGATGTGACACTGCACATAAGGGAAGCTTCTCATGATGCTACTTTTTAATCTGGTTACTTTGCCCAATGAGATGTAACTTTATTTATTTTTGCTTGCAATTCCATCTAAGGGTTCAGCAGACTTTTAATTTGCTATTTCAAAAACCTGACATGTCTAATAAAGTCACAGAATCACAGAACTGTAGGGGTTGGAAGGGACCTCCAGAGCTCATGGGGTCCAACCCCCCAGCTCATACTGCACAGATGGGGCTGGAATCTCTCCATGGAAGGAGACTCCACACCCCCTGGGCAGCCTGTCCCAGGGCTCCCTCACCCTCACTGGGGAAAAGTTCTTCCCCATGTTGGTGTGGAACTGCCTCTGCTCCAACTTGCAGCCATTGCCCCTTGTCCTATCCCCACAGACACTGAGAAGGGGCTGGCCAATCCCCCCTGCAGCCTATGCTTAAGATAAACACCAATTAGGTCCCCCCTTTGTCTTCTTTTCTCTAGACTGAACAGCCCCAGCTTGTTCAGCCTTTCCTCATAGGGGTGATGCTCCAGGCCCTTCGTCATCTTCGTAGCCCTTCTCTGGACTCTCTCCAGGAGATCCCTGTCCTTTTTACACCAGGGAGCCCAGAACTGGACACAACACTCCAGGAGGGGCCTGAATACTAAAATTATTCACAAGATTCACCTTTACCTTGTCTTTATGGTAACCACTCAAAGGAGAAATGAGTTTTCACTTTCATAAAAGTCTCTCCTGCCCATTTTGGAACAAGCCCTAGGAAGATTAGCCCAGGAATAGGATGTCTAGTGGAAGAAACAGAAAGAAGGGGTAGGGGAAGGCTGAAACAATGCTGGTTTCTTTTCTTCAAATACCTTTAGGGACAAGATCTGCAAGGTGGAGTTCTGGTGATCTATGCTAGCCAGTTATGCTGTTCTCAAACATTTACTGCTCAGTTTCTAGCTTAGTGTCCCAAAGTTCAAATGTGTCCCTCCTTGCTAGTAATTAGTAAGCAGCAATACTGTCAAACAGATCAGAAAAATTTCCCAAGGAATAGTCTGGTAGCTGCCTTGGAAAAATTATTAAGCATCCTCAGAGGCAATATCACATAAGATGTTATGTTCCAGAAAGGACATATACTGACTAAATGAATGTCTAGAGAGACACACCACAAGCCTTTCAGACTTTTTATAAGCTTTTATAAGTTAAAGAACATACCTCTGGGGACATAGATTGTTGCAAACTAACTCCCCTACTACCCATAAAACTGAAAGAGTACAAAACCCATGGAATATCCAAGGCTATTGCAATTTGTATTGTCAGAATCACCTGTTTGGGAATAGGGCTTCCTATGTCAAGAAGTGATTATGGAAGAATTCTGCCTTCAGTCTCGATCAAGGCAGAGAGAAGATCTTCAGCTTTCTCTAATAGCATTAGTTAGGCTTTTAGGTCTCTGTTGTCCCCTGTTCTCCACAGACACACCCCCCTCCCAAGTGTGTCATTTTTCCTATGGAATTGACAGACACTCTCTTCAATTATGAAGTAATTTTTTGCTGATCCCAGAGTATCTTTCTTGATACTGTTATTAAGAAAAGCATATTTAGAAAGACCCTGTGCTGAAGAGCTATTTTGTACCTTAGTTAATACCCGCCAGCACTGCTCTGCTGTCTTCAACAGACCTGTATCTGCCTACACCGTATCAGGATCATTCTCAATCTCGTTGAAATGTCATCCAAATACAGATTTTTTTCCTTATGCATACATACGTATCTATTAGATTTATTTTAAAAAATATATATTTTAATATAGAATGAAAAATATAAGTATGGAGAAAAATTGCAAGGCTGCTACCTTGTCTGTGCTTTATTTTGACCAGATTGTTTCTCTTGATTATTTCTTTTCAAGTCATTTTGCCAGGTTTCTTGGAGTGAAAGATACAAGCTGAATGTTAAAGTTCCGTAGCATTAGGAAAAGGAAAGCAGTAGCATACATAAATTCTGTGCATATACATTACATATGCATTGTCTACATATGACCCTGTAGAATTGCATGTTAGATATCTGATATTAAAATGAAATCACAGAAGAGTTGAGGAAAGGGAAACAAACTTTCTCTCTTCTGTCAGTGTAGTTTTCACAAAGGGAAGCTTTTATTAAGCAGCACATAATGAGTTTGGAATGATTTATAAAAGAAATGGAGTACTGATCATGGTATAAAACTTCATACTGTGGTGTATTATTAGTAGTATATTTTGTTATCAGCATTTTTTGTATTCCTTACACTTACAGTGCTCTAGCAGGTTAGCAAAAAAAAATAGTAGAACATTAGTTCTTTTTGAATAATAATAACTTCTCAAGAATCAAGGGACTGGATAATGCTCTACTTTTTACCAACTAAAATATCAAAGAGAATAAAAATTGGAATTACTAATGAGGAAAAGTGTTTAAATTGCAAGGATAAACTTAATCTCAGTGGCTTTAGATTTAAAGTTATATTTTCACTGCTGATCCCATAAAGTCAAGAGAAGATATTTGGTATTACACTTACAAAACATAATGTTGGGTACTATTATTATTTTATAGTGAAAAACTTAACAAAAAATACTTTTGTACCAAATGGTGTATTGTTTGTGCATCTATGGTTAAGTGATTAAAAGGCTGACAAACTGACACTTGACAAACCCTCTTCCTAAACCTAACAAAAGAAAATCCTTTGAATTCATTTGCTTTATCCAGGCTCAAATAGAGCATTGCTTGTGGAAAGTTAATATACTGGCAGCAAAAAAAGAACTAGTTTATAGAATCTCACCCCTAAACCTCTCTTACAGATCAACCACACAGATGCACAAAGCACCCTGAAAAGTTCTTGTCAGTGCTGGAGTTTAGTATCAATTGATTAAAAAATGATAACAAAGGATGTGTTGATTTTTACCATAGGAGCACATTGACTTTTTTGTTCTAGTTGACACCAACTAATTAGGTTGGTCTGTTCTCAGAATGGCTGCATGGATACAGTTGCCTTCGTGTATTGTTGCTGTGTGGCAGGATTTTGTCGCTTGCTAAATCGAATCCTACTCAGAGCTGAGGCGGAGATTGTATTGATTCTTGGGAAAACACGGAGAGCTGCTGAGGTTCTGTACTCACATTTATTCATCTGTTTAGAGTTAATGCTGGTCAATATGGGTCTATATGTTGTAATGTTGGTAAATATATGGGTATTTTATGAAGGCTTGGGGATTGCCAAAGCATGTTGAAATATTTCCAGCAGGAAATACACGGAAAATGCAATGCAACTTGCTGCCTGTTTTATAGCACATTAGTGACACCCGGTGGTTATATTCGGTTATGGACTAATACACTATTACTCGTTCTAAGCCTTTTTTTTTTTTATTTAAACGAGCTTAAGTGAAGGGAAAGAATTAAAAATACTTCAAACCTGTTTTGAAATGTTTCTCCCTTCATCATGAACTTAATGACAATAGGCAAAGTGGGGTTCTTGTGCTGTAAGGAATGTACTCCTCTTCTTTCTTTCTTTTTCTTTCTCTTCCCTACCTATCCTCTTTATTTCACATTTTAAAATATCACACATAATTTAGTCTTCTCTTCTGCTATGGCTTAGGTAACTCTGTATAGAAAGCCGGGTTAATTCTTTCATACTAGTCATTCCCATTTTGTACTTTGGTTGTTTTGCTAGGACTTCATTTATTGGTCTGAAAATACATTTACTAATTGATTAATGTTTGCAAGGTGTTTTGAAATTATGGGTCATAAACCCATCTTTTTACTATGTCAACTCACCTTATTCACAAGCAAGACCTGCTGCTGATGTCACAATTTTGTCCTACTAAGTTCCTTAGTATTTTGGGGGTTTTTTTCATTCAACATTTATCAAAAGTTCTAAAGACTTATCTAAAAACTCAGGCTTGGAATAAATCTCCTGAATGCAGATGGTCTCAAGGGCAGTGATCCAACAGAGGATATGAAATGTCCAGGCAGAGAGACTTTATGCCCCAGTGACACCAAGGTGATATGCTTGTACTGGTACCCTTCTGGGATTTAGAATGTTGGAGGAAGAAAGTAAAAGGTGAGGTGAGAGGGAAGTGGGGGGAGAAGGGGAAGTTAATCTAGTGCATACAGAAATTCAGTTTATTAATCTATCTCTGTACAGCTAGGGGATGATGTAAACTTTAAGCTTCATGATGAAGACTTGGGTTCTATTCCTTACTTTTACACATACTTGAGCAAGTCATAAGGTTCTAAATATCTGGTCTTTGCCTCTGAAATGATATCAGTGTTTCCCTCTTTTTGAGAACAAATATATTGAAGTCTGGTGACTATCTTTTATGTGTGCCAGTGTAGTATGCAGGGTCATGATTTGGTGGACCTAAACCATACCTTCTCTTTCACTGAGAAAGGAAAATTATTTTTTCACTGACAGGATGGGAAAATAAAAGGGCTTTGTAGAGGAGAAACCCTGTTTGCATTTATTTTAATCAGCTAAAATTGTCAGGACAAGGGGGAATGGATTAAAACCAAAGGAAGGAAGGTTTAGATTGGATATTAGGGGGAAGTTTTTTATAGGAGGAGTGGTGAGGGGCTGGAACAGGCTGCCCAGAGAAGGGGTGGATGCCCCATCCCTGGGGGTGTTCAAGGCCAGGTTGGATGGGGCCCTGGGCAACCTTGTGTAGCTCCAGGCCTGAGGTTGGTGGCCCTGCCTGTGTCAGGGGGGTTGGAGCTCTCTGATCCTTGGGGTCCCTTCCAACCCATGCCATGCTATGATTCTATGAAAGTCCTAGCACTGTTAGGGAAGACTATAAGACTTAAAGACTTCCTTCAGAGACAGGGACCAAGTATGGTGAACCCAGCAGTTTCTTTTATCTTTATTTTAGAAGGAAAGCTTAGCTACTATGACTGTTTCCATGTCATTCATGTATGAATTTGTTCAAAACATTTATTACCTTTCTTAAAAAGAACCACCTGTTTTTCTTGCCTGGCAGCATCCTTTCAGAAGATGCTGAGGGTAATCTGAGAGAGAATGGCAGTACTTTCTCAGCATATATTTCACATGAAATGCTGTTGTTGTGATGGGGCTGATTTTGAGTCTTGGAAAGAGCAGCAAAAAGAACTGACCATAAACCTGAAAATAGTCACTCAAACCTCAAATTTTGTCTCTTGGGCACGTAGAATCTATAACCCTTGAGTGTCCATTTCTGTGTAATATTGATCATTTTAGAACAGGTAATATTTCCATTCAAATTGGCTAGTAGTCTGCTTTATGATTGCAGAGGAGAATCCATGAAATCGAAATGAGACCAGTGTGAGATTGATTTTCTTATATCTGTCTTACTTTATCAAGACTTCATCTGAAATATTCAAATATCATGGGTTTTTTTAGATGCATGCCTTTAACTACAGAATATATTTATCATATCTCCTAGAGAAATGAATAAGACCATGAGGAGCTGTTTAATCATGAGCATGAAGATTGCTCTGCAGATTGCTGTGCTCTGACAGTGCCAGTCAAAATGGAATAAGGAGAATAATGCTGGGAAACAAAGCTTCAGATTCATAGTTACTTACAAAGCAGTAAGCATGCCCTGTACTTTCTAAACAACACCAGGAGAAATATGTACAGAAGGAAGTAACAGCATCTGTTCTTACTAACTAAACTCAGCAACACAAAATTATAACTTCTGGTTCTCTGCGATGTCTGATACATCTCATCATGTTATCCATACTGGGAGGCAGCCTTGGTGAGTCTGGAATTAAGAATTTTCTGAAGGAGACTGAGGTATTTAACCCTCTTTTACATTTAAAGTACTGAGTATGTATTCAATTAGGCTATGAAGCTTGATAAACAGTCACAGTCAGCTCCAAACCTCTAAAAACTCCTTGGCTTAATTCTATTCTGTGTTTTAGCAGTTCTTACTGGGATAGTTGCACAATGTATTTTGTTTTGCTGCCAGATAAAGTCCAGCTGGTATCTGCTGAACTTGTGAAGGTGCAACATGTGTATGGTGTACGTGTGTTTCCCTGTGACAAGATTACCATAGCTGCAATGAGGCATATTTCTTTCACATAGAGATGGCCTTAGGCTATTAGCCTTTAGCTTAAAAATGTGCAGATTCCTATGCACAACAGGAATTTTAGTGGAAGAGATGGTGCTGTGTGGGAGCCAGCTTAAAGATAAGAGATAAGTGAACAGATGAAGATCAAGTATAACAATATACCTGTACATCTCAGCAAGATAAAGCAGCAATTCTTAGGAATTGTGTTGCTCAGTGTGACATTTCTCAGTGCTACAAACACAGTCTATGTTCTGGTTGTCTACAAATCCCAGATGCTTTAGTGTGACAGGACTTTCAAGGAAGGACATTCTAAATGAAATATCTGCCTGCTTTTTGTTCATTTGACATCACCAGAAGAGCTTATGGACATGTGGAGGCCCACCACTTTTGTGGGTTTAAATGTTTTTGCTTTATCCAGTGGTTGAGTACAGGTTTGTACTGGAAGAGTAGAGACAAAAGGCAGAGTTTGGGCTGGAGCCAAGCCATCAGTTCAGGTAGAATAGAGTTATCACAATTAAATTACATGTTTTGCTATGGCTGATTGTGTGTGCACTTGGTAAATTTAAGTCAGGTTTTAATCTCTCTAAGAGCTTTTCTCAAATCACAACTGATAAAAATTTCAATAAGCTGAAAAGGGGATTTCTTCTGCTTTTGCATGAAAAAACTACTGCTGAGGAGATGTACGTATAATTCTTGGCTAGGTTCAGCTATTTGGAAGAATGGAAAGTGGGTAAGAGACTGTAGGAGACTGAATCTTCACCCACAGAAGCCAATGGTAAAAAAATACAGGAATATCAGTGTGAAGAGGAATGCCTGTTAGGAGGAGTAGGCATCTTGAACAGCACCTCTGCAGCAGCCACTTTGTCATTAAAGAGAAACATCTGAGTGGCATGGGCCAAATAACTTGTGTAAGAAGGTTATGGGTTATTTCAAGAACTGTTCAGACTCTGCCAAAATTTTAAGTAATGAACATTTAGAATGTAGTTTTAAGTCTTGCTATATTTTTGGTGTGCACATCAGACCTAAACACCAGCCAGCAGAGGTAATGATGTTGGGACCAAGGATCCAGTTTCAAGCAGTTGTATCTTTCTGTTGGTGCCAGAGGCAGAGAAGGGGAAAGGCTGAGGCAGTGCGGTGTTTTGATTGGATTTTTTTTTTGCCAAACCTCAGTGTTGGATAGAGAGAAGATCTGAAAAATTTTGATCCCAAGGTTTATGTTTCAAAAAATTACAAGTAAAAGAAATGCAGAATGTAAATAGAATGGGTGGTGTCATTCCTCTGGGTTGGAGCCAATACCACACAATCATGTTTAAGTTCACTTGAATTCAAAGCAGCTTTTGATTTGCTCTTGAATGCAACATTTCCAGTCATTATTGTAAGATGAAACAATTACCTGCATGAAATTTGGTACTTTTATTTGAAACTATGTTTTTTTATTATCCTTCTGAGTCCAGAAGAATAAAGGATACTATCAAAGGACAAGTTAGATAACAATTACAGCATAGTAAAAGAGGAGGAACGAAAAGCACACAAATCTCAATCAACCTGTTGGCTCACAGGTATTCATGCAAATCCAGTCATTTTTCACAGTTCATAGTTGCTCAAATTAATAATACTCAACATGAACAATTCAAGAAAAGAATGAGCTAAATTTAGCAAGCTATGTATTTATTACAAATAGTAGCAACTCTAATTTCAGATGAATAGAAACTGTTTGCAAACATTACCAGTCACTGCCAGAGACTGCTGAATTATTTCATTGCATTTAATATCTATTTCTCAAAATGGATCAGTGTGATAAGTTGTAAAATTACAGGTTTATATGTATTTTTGAAGTAATATTAGCATTTATAAAACACAGCAGTAAATTGAAACTAAATATGCCTGTGATAAGATAAAAAAATAACAAATCAACTTCAGAAGTTAGAGCTGAAATAGTCCTTAAAAAAAACCAAAACACAAATGCACAGAACTCTTTCTGCATATAATAATTATGCAATAAGCCCAGCTCCTGGTTTCTAGTTTCTTCTGTGCATGATGTGGAACAAACCCCATCCAAGATGCAGCCAGGTGCCTGGTCAGAGATTTACCCAGCAGGGGAGGCAGGGGCTGAGCACACAGCTACTTTGATGGAGAAAAAGGTTTCCATATTTGGAGATGTCGCCCAGGAAGCAAAGTGGTAAGGTAACAGGTATGGAACTTCTGTTATCAAATAACATATATTCCACAGATAATTTATCTTCTTTAGATTATATTTTAAAATATTTACTGGCATTGTTGAAAAGCACTTATTGATAGGAAAAAAAAATCCATTCATGTGACACGTTTTATGGCCCAATCTGTCACATTTTACAATGGAATTATGAAAAAGCTCAGTAACTTCCTCATGTTGCAGCATGATCCAAAGCCTATGTAAGTAACAAAGATTGATAGTCATTTGGTAGGACGGTGTCTTTCATACTTTAATTTCTGGCATCACCCCACAAATCATTAAAAGCTCTAAAAACATTGGTTTATGAAAGCTGTAGCTGAAATACAGTATTTGAATTGACTATTATTTGAATGGAAGGGTTTCCACCATAACATAACTTGGAAAAGAATCCTACTTGTAATAAATAGTTCTTATGTGGGTCTGATAAATAGTTTTAATTGCTAATAATTAATGACTATTTTATGGCCTCCAAATAAAAAAATCCTTGGGAAAAAAAAGGAGATCATCTCTTTTCCTTTGGTGGTCCCCTGGCCTCACTTTAAGGCAAAACCTTTAAGGAGGCAGCCATCTACAGAAAATGTTCAGATTGCTTGGGAGTAGATCTGTGCTGTTTATGGAATCTGAAAAAGATTGGTTTGAAGGACAAGATACAGAAAATGGATATTTTTTTTTTTTAAGGATGAAACATTGGAGAAATAGATATGAGAATGAGTTATCAGGAAAAGCAAATCTGAACTAAGCAAGCATTGCCTTGATTTTTATTATTATTTTAATTTAACATTTTTTAAAGTGCTGTACACCATTGGTGTGCTCAGTAGCTACTCTCTGAAGAAAAAGGTTGAGGAAAGTTCAGTTCTTGCTGTAAGAAGACAGCACAGCAATGAAAAGCATCTTAGTATTTTTGACAGTAGCAAGAGAAACTTGAGGCACAGGATAGAGCAAATATGAAAGCTGCTGGATTGTTACTTCCATTCTAGTGTAAGTCCCAAGATCTGGAAGGTACAGAATCCCAGTCATTCTTGATTCTTGTTTTCCATTTCCCTCCTCACCAGTGCTTACACTCTGTCTTCACACGTTGAGGTGATCATTTCCTTGCTGAGGAATGACAAAGAAATGATAGGCATTAGTGCTGTTTGCTTGAAGAGGTTGGGCTTTTTGATATTTGGTTGTAGTTTTCTTTTCCTTGTGAAAATTGCTTGGTTCATGTAGCTGACAATCAGCCTTGTGACTTACTGGGAAGTGTAGGCAATGATTAGACCAGTTGTGTTTTCCAGGGACTGTTCTGCATCTCCTTTTTGCTCAGTTGATTTGCATTTTGGTCAAAGATGTATGGTGGTTTAATGCATGCTGACAAAGCACCTAAAATGTTTAATAACTTTTGATTACCAGAACAAACCTGTGGTGATTTCATTTGAAAAAGAAGACTACCCAGAAATACAGCCGTAGCTATCACATCTTTTGTGATTGCATTTTAAAGTGGCAGAAATACTGGATTCTCTTACAGTTTTAATTTAAAAAAATAAAAAATTCTAACCCTCAAAGTGCTGTGGAGAAATCAGCCAGCTGGGATTCACTCTGAAACAGCTTTGCTGAAGTATCCCCTACTCAGGGGTTTCTGTTTTTATCATTGTGCAGCTGTGTGTGAAACTTGCAGGGTAATTTGATTCCTGATCTGCTCTGGTTTGATTTCTTTTGCACATTTCTGTTGATGTTATCTTAATTTTCCTATCTTCTGCATTATCTTTCATGTGCCCCTATCCATTTCTCCTGAGTTGAATGAGTCTGCAAATACTTTTCCAGTGCTTGATTCCTGTATCTAGTCATCACATGTCCAAAATGCATTGGTTGGAAACTCATAAAAGCCCTTGCCTAGATTGAAAAAGTAATAATTGCTAAGATGCTAGGAGGCTTTGATGTTCACAGAGGCTTCCTATGGTATTGCTTATGTGTTGTGGGCGGACCTGGTTTGTCAGATGGCAGTCTTCAGCAGTGCTTGCTATATGTGCCTTGGATGGATCAGTAACTTGCAAGGGAAAGCTAGTGATTCAGAATGGTTTTTAAATGTAATTTTGTAGTGTTAATGGTTATTGCTAGACTACAAGCTTTTTTCGTTTATGGCTTCTGGTGCAGAAATGAGGTATTATATCTGGTTTCAGTTGAACAGGATTGCTATGCTAAGTACTAGTTGGTATTCATCTGAAGGGTAACAGTAGTCTGTAATAGAAAACAGTCAATGTGTCAACGTGGGCTGATGCATTGACATGAGATAGCCCATACTATTTAGCTGTTAGCATGCTTGCTGCTGTAGTTCATGCCAGCTGGCACCCATACTGTGTTCAAGGGGATAGCATGGGTAGGTGCTATTCCCAGTAGGCAGCACTGATAAAAGTTTGGCAGCCTGAATGCAGGCTGTGCCATGCTGATGAGTACAGGCCTTTTTATATGCTAGTATTTTATAGACTGAGTAATGGTTGGGGGGAAAAAAAAAAAGACCTGGGGTCTACACATCTGGGTATTATAAATGGTTGTTTCACAATAATATGGCCTACAAATGAAACCCTATCCTTCATAGGCAACTGTGCAACATCCTTCTGCATCCTAATTCTGCTAATGCATGAGCTGGTTTTGATGGCAACAGAGATGGAATGATTTTGAATTTGGCCATCCAAATGTACTTGATTTCAGTCATCTTTTCACGTTTATTCCCAGTCCAGAGATTTGGGATCATCCCAAGAGTTGTGTTGATCCATCTTGAATCGGTGTCTATCTTCCCCCACCCCCCAGCAAGTAGACAGTATCAAGACTAGAGGAAGATGAAAAATTTTGCATCATACTTGAAAGTGGGGGTTTTTTTAGGGTCTTAGGAATGAAAGAGTTGTAGCAAAGTCCTTCTGGTCTTTTAACCTCCCAGCAGCAAACCTGACAGATGGTGCACTTTATCTCAGCTGGCTGCATACCAGCTACACATGGGTGCAAATCAAAAAATTTTAAATACTGTAGAGCTGGAAGGATAATATGTAAATTTTTTTCCACAAGAGGAGACAAAACACTGGGAGGTATCTGAATCAGGCCTTGCTGATAGAAAGCAGTTCTCAGGATTTCATGGGTACTTCTTTTCCATTTAATAAGATCTTATTTTTTGACTTTGTAAGTAGGCTACTGCTTTGCAAAACTCATTACAGTTTGTTCTTTTCAGAAAATGTGTTCAATCATGATGCAATTTAGATAACTAAGCTGAAGACTGTCATCCTAAAGTGTATGATGTAGCTATTACACAAAATAAATGCCACATTACAAAATTGCTTTTTGATGTGGCGTTTGTTCTTTCTCTGATTGTTCTTCTCATGACTCCAGTGGAATTTTGGTAATTGGTTCTTGGAAACATTGGATTGGTTTGAATCTGGATAGGTATCCAAACTGAATTCATCACTGTCTATCAGTTGTATTTTGGCAGCAGATAGTTCCAGCAGCATGGATGAGTTGCAAAAAATTGTCTGCATGTGTGTTTCCTCTGTATAAGGTCTGTTTGCATATGCTTACCCCAGAACCTCTGTACTCCAAATATATCAGGGAAACAGCTTTGCAATGTTAAATAGTGACATGAGTTATGCTAGTTGAGAAATATTTGTACAGAGGAATGAATTCCACCAGTTCTTCATTTTAGTGGACAGTATTCTCCTAGGTAGCTTGGTTACTTGCTACACTGCTACTGGATCCACTTTGCACCTAAGTATTATTTTCAGCACCTCTAGAAGCTAAGATTAGGGGTGTATCTTGTAGGTATTTATGTTTGGAAGTTCTTATACAGTAATTGCATACTGACTCTTTTTTTCCACTTTGAGAAGAAACAGGTTTCTAAAATTTTGTTGAAATGCAGCAGTCCTTTCCTTCCTTTCTGAAAAAGAAGTACCTGGAAGGACACAGTGAGCATTATGAAAATACAAGCATGATAATTTAAAAAGTTTTCATCAACTAAGAGTGTAACTAATAACTATTATAATCTGCAGATTACAAATCACTCACAAAAATGAAGCCCTTATCCAAAGTGAAACTTAAGAATTTATTGAGGTAATGCAGTGGCCATTATAGAAGCACTGAGCTGTGTTTAGGTCAAAGTCTTGACCTTTCCCAGCAGGAGGAGTCAGAGAAGTGAGTTACAATAATACTTCATCTTCACACGTTTTCCAGTTGTGTAGTAGGCTGGGATTTCCAGCAGAGGGAGAAGTATACTGAATTATTAGGAGCTGAGGTATAATTTTGAAACCCCTGGTTTAGCAAAGCTATATATATGCAAACCTGAAAATTCCCATTACTTTGCTTAGAAGACATACTTATCTGTTCTGACTGATGTTCTTTTGAAATGTCAGTATATCTTTCTGCCAAATTTGTTGCTGGTAATTCTTATGTAGTCATTGTTTTGGTATTTTTAAAACAAAATCAAATAGCTAAGTGCCTTGTTTATAGGGTTTTTTTTTCCACCCTTATAATATTCT
Organism: Laterallus jamaicensis coturniculus; assembly: GCA_022605575.1. Classification (NCBI taxonomy): domain Eukaryota; kingdom Metazoa; phylum Chordata; class Aves; order Gruiformes; family Rallidae; genus Laterallus; species Laterallus jamaicensis. The sequence continues at coordinate 15,811,152 of JAKCOX010000018.1, forward strand.
GGTCTAATGAGTTGTGCTTTTCACTGATTGCAGTGATAGCTGTTCTTTAATCCTTAATTAAACTATGTTAAAATATGCTTTAAGGGACATATGTGTGATAACATTGTTTGTCTAGTCATTATCAGAGTAATCTATGGATAACAGATGTTTAAAAAAAAAAAAAGCACTCACTGACTCTTTGTTAGAACAGTGTGTGTTATTTGAAGGGAAATGTGAATGGAGAGTACAGGATGCTCTGGATGAAGAGCAAATCCCTGATGTGCCAAACTCAGTATATATGTTTTGTCATCACTGTTCTTCCTTGACCAGCCCTGGTTCTGTTCTCTTCCTTGCCTAGCCCAGCACTTCAGCCATATGCTGTGTGCTGCTGCTGGGCAGTGATTTGTTGGGAACACATGGCTTGAACTATGTATTTTATTCTGTGGAGCTATTGTACAGTCTCTTACGTGCTGTTTTATGAAAAAGAGTGGTGTCATCCCCAAAGACTTCTAAGCAATAGAACATTTTGTTGCAGAACATGATAAATTTTGATCACTGCTGTCTCAGCAGTTTGAGCTTTAAGAGACTCAGAGAGAGAGGGTGTTGGAGCTTTTCAATCTTTAGTGAGGCCATTTTTACTCTCTGTAACAAAATTAACCAATATGGAAATAATTATTCTGCAATAACTAAACCCTCTGTCCTTCTTGTGGAAGTGGCCATGTTCAGCAGTGAAACGAGCAGCACTGGCAAAATTACTGGATAACTTGTCCTCAGAGAGCAATTCATGTAAAACTGTCAAATTACACAATGTCAGTGCAAGGTATTGAAGAACACATTACAATGACAAATTAGAAGTGCAAGGTCCTTTGAATAATGTAGTTCCTGTGAAGGTGGAAACTCATTTGAGGGTAGCTCTTGGGACTTCACAGGCTATCTGGGATTTATGAATATGACAGGTATTTTGCTTTTAGGGTCTGGGGGAGGGAGGGCTGTAGCTCTACAATAAGGGTCTTGTTTATATGAGATGAACTTGCTTGTTCATATGCAATGGCAATATATCCCACTGCCTCCCTTCAGCAGGGAATTTGCATATAACAATTGTTTAGGTAATTCTTTAACTCACAGGGGAAGAATTGAAAATTTAATTTATTGCAATAAGGAATTACTGCAGCTCTATTAGTAGAACCAATGATGTATAGAAAAGCACAGTTATAATTCTAAGCCTTTGCAGGGATATAGCATGCTTTAGCTGACACTGAGTATAGTAGCACTGAGCGGGTATTAGACCTCTGTGAAAGGACACTGAAAACTCTCATAACAGAAAGGTATTGGGGACTGGGACTGAGCAAAATAAGATAAAAAGCTGGATACATAAAAGGGTTTAGGAGCCCACCCCAAAATTGCAGTCCTTAAAACAATGATTTGTTTCCCAAGCTTGGAGCAGCCTGCCAGAAGTCCAGAGGAACTGAATTTTCTTAGTAATGTTTCTTAGGCACCCTTGGTCATGTTGGTTCAGTGTTCTTGATAAAGCAAAACAGTCTGGTGCCTAACTTCTGAGCCTAGTGGCGTTCCATCACTGGGGCTTCAGGGCTGAACTTTCTGAGGTATATTCTGAGAATATACCTAGCAGATCATGCTTCTCAGTGTCTCAGAGATATCTTCCTGCAGAATAGTTTCCCTAGTGAGTTGGCATTTGCTACACACAAAATAAACTAGGAAGAAACAATGCTGTTGTAGTGGAAGTTTAGGCTGTTTGTAATACGATGAACATGATGCACTTTGGACATCATGTATGTATGTTCAGCTTTTTAATTTGGAAGTACTGTTTGTCTGTTCCTTTCTCAACGAAGATGTATCATTAATATTGTGAATATGAGTCTTTTCCTTAGAAGTCTCGTGGAATTTGGGATAGAGTGTCTTTCTTGAGATAAAGTGTTTTGGTTTTCTTTCTTTCTTTCTTTTAAAGCTTAGATTCCCCAGTAATGAGCACAGGTTTCTATTAGCAGTATTTAGTTTGATTTATTTGCTCACACATCTACCTCTAATGCCAGAATTAAGTGAAATTCCAACTTTAGCTCTTCACCTGTGTCTCACTGAAATCATGTGAAATGGCCTCTTGTTTGTGATGGTTATTACAAAGCTGTAATTCTGCTGTGGTTCATTTCACAACAGACCTGGAGTATCAGAAGATTCAGCCTACCATGACCCAAATTCTAAACATACTGCAAAACCTAAAAATGGGCTAACTTGCATGATTTCTTGCCTTAATATTTCCTGCTGGGCTGGTTTGATTCACTGGTTAGCAAAAGGGTTGTCAAACAGTGTGTTTTTACATTGGTGAGTAACATTTGTTGAAACTTGACTGTGATTTTTTTTTAAGCCCTTGTGTTTTTAGCATTTTAAAGATATTGTGGTAAAGTGTTTCTCCACTTTGATTTCATGGTAGTCTTATGAGCAAACATGCAAGAGCGTTTACTAGCCAAATGTCTCTGCTGAATTGTGCAATGAGGTTGACAGTTTGCTGTCAGCAATGCTGATGAGGCAGCTGCAAGTGCCTTGGCTAAACCACATATCTGTGTGTGGAGTCTCCTTTGGCCTTCTCCTTTCCCCATGGAAAAAAGTACACTGAGCAACCTGATGCTCTCAAGCTCTATTTAGTAAGTGGAGCAAGTGAGAAACCTGCCTAAGTCAGCACTCCAGCAAGTAGGTGCAGTCAAGCCTGGACTGGACACTTGCTCTGACCCATCTCAGTGTAAGGTGGCAGCAGCAGCTCAGTGCCAATCTTAAATATTTGGGAGGCATTGTCTGTAAGTGGATGTGGCCTGAATGCCTTGGTAATAATCGAGGAAAGTAGATAGGCATATCTCTCTGAACTCCTTCTCTTTTCTTCTCTGACCTCTAAGCTTTTATTTAAGCCCAGTTACTCCTACCAGGGCTTGCTGAGCTCATCATTTGATCTCATCTTCTCTCTCACTCTCTTACACTAGAGCACAGCTTTGCTAAACCTAGAATAAATTCTTGCTTCATCTGGCTGTGCTGAATACTGCATGACAGGAATTGGTTATGTGTAAAGGTGTGATTGTGTTATCACTTTCTTACCCTAGCATGGGATGGGAGTGAAAAATACTGAGGTCATGGTAAGGTTTTGCTATTCTTTTTCAGGCGTTTCCTGGTTTCCTCTGAATTTCCAGTCCATTGTTGTAACTGCTGTTATTACAGCCACTGTCATTTAGTTAATTTCTGTAGTTTTACTAATAAATTACTATATGGAGATTTACAATTGTGGTTGAGAATGTTGCTGTGCTTTGATTTTTCAGGTCTGCTTTTATGTTTGGTTTTGCTGCTCTTATTTCTTGCACTATATAGTACAACTTGCAGATATTTCTGCCTACAGTTATACCAACTGTTGACCAATTAAATTCTGGTAGTTTTATTCTAGTTAGCATCTCTGTGGGATGTCATATTTCATGCACTTCATCTGTGCATCTAAATCTGTATTTTACTTTGACCTAGAATATTCTTGGCTTCTTTGGCTGTTTAATGCAGAGAGATGTATTTTTCACCTTGATCTGCTGCGAGTTACAGTACCTGGCATTTTCATTTTGAAAACTTGGCTAAAAAGGCATAATGAACATTTAACCAAATGTCCACCAGTCACATCAGATACCACTCCAGAAAGGTTACATTTAGCCCTTGGTTTCTCTCTTATCAAGAGACACGAATATCTCTGACATTGCCAGGCTGCCTGACTGCCAACTGGCAGTGCAATCCTATCACCTCAATTCAAGCGAATTTCACCCTGCTTTGTTAATGCTTTGTGCCTTCCCTTCTATTTGAGGAACTGTTATGTAACTGATTTCACATCCTACAGCAATGAATGCACCCACAGGCACCTCCTTTGAAAATTGCATGTTATAAAGTATTTCTGTAAATAATTCTAGCAACAGTTTTCCCCTCCACTAATTTCTTATTCCTGTTGTCTCAGTGGGAAAGTGAAGGGGAGGGCTGTGGAATAGGGAGATGTGAACAGTTCCTTGGCCATTGTGGCTGAACAGAAGGGGCTGCCACACCAGCACCCTAGGTTGTCAATTGGACACAAGAAAATGCATTTTGTACATTGTCCTTGGCTAGAACAGGCACTCCTCTGCTCCCTCTGGGAAAGAGCATGGCCTGGATGATGGCAGTAAGGTCATGCTGGGCCAGAAGACCTTGTAATGTCACACAGAATCAGAGAATCATTAAGACTGGAAAAGACCTCCAAGATCATCTAGTTCAACCAACCCCCTAGCTCCTACATTACTAAGTAAACCATGTCCCTAAGTATCTCATCCAACATTTCCTTGAACACCCTGAGGGATTGTGACTCCACCACCTCCCTGGGTAACCTGTTCCAATGCCCAACCGCTCTTTCTAAGAAATCTTTCCTAATTTCTAACCTGAACCTCCCCTGGTGCAACTTGCAGCCATTCCCTCTTGTCCTATTACTATTTTACTCAGACCTCATCCTCTTACCTTGTGTGCTGGGTGACTCTGTGTATGGACTGGAAAGGGCTTATGCCATGTGCAAATCTGGTCTGATTTTATGCATATGTGGGTACTTGGAATCAAAAGAATCTGGTTTGGTATTACATACAGCTGTGGTGACTACACCTTGTATCCCTTTACCAAATTGTCTTAATTCCAGCTATGTGGTAGCTCAAGGCAGGCTACATGCTATTTAACCAGTTTATTGGTCCATTTTCTTGCACTAATTCTGTGCTTGCACTCAGGCACTTGGCTGTTGCAGAAACTGAGCTCCAGGTATCAAGCAGGTTACTGCATGTGCTGACTGTAAAATTCACTCTGTGCCAGCCAGGGATTTCTGCTGTGCTACAGCAATGCTCAAGGTTGAGAGGGTTGAGCACATTTCTAGCAGCTTTTTGCCATCTCATGTAGGGTAAAACTCTTGGAACAAAATAGAGTCTTGTGCTTATGGGCTTTTGTTGCTGCTGTGAGCAGAGTTAGTTTCCTTAACTTAAATTCAAACTAGACAAAGGTTTTACAGGAAGAGAATGGAAAGTTTTTCAGTAGAATTGCTTGGTCAAAATTTTAATGGGCTACTTCACTCTTGCATGTAGCTGAATAGATATTAAAAGCTGGGAGGTATGAAGAAATTTTAACTGTAAGAACTATGTTAGCAATAGGCTATCAGGCTGTATTCACCAGGAGAAAAATAAAGCTAATGAGGAGAAAAGCTAGGCATGATCTCAGCAATAATAACGTGTTTGGTGCAAAACTTTCTGTATCAGTTACTCTTCAGGTTTTCTTTTCTTGTGTGTGCTGGACTACCTCTGCACATAGTCTCTTTCTGCAGTTTCTTCATACTGAGGTCAGAATCACAGAACATTAGGAGTTGGAAGTGACCTTGAAAGATCTTCTAGTCCAACCCCCTGCCTGAGCAGGATCACCCAGACTAAATCACACAGGGACATGTCCAGATGGGTTTTGAATGTCTCCAGAGGAGGAGACTCTGCAACCTCTCTGGGCAGCCTGTCCCAGGGCTCCCTCTCCCTCACCCTCACTGGGAAAAAAAAAATGTTTTTTCGTATGTTCATATAGAACTTCCTCTGCTCCAGCTTGCACCCATTGCCCCTTGTCCTATCATTGGAAATCACTGAGAAGAGCCTGGGTCCATCCTCCTGACACTCACCCTTTACATATTCATAGACACTGATGAGGTCACCCCTCAGTCTCCTCTTCTCCAGGCTAAATAGACCAAGCTCCCTTAGCCTGTCCTCATAAGGAAGATGGTCCACTCCCTTAATCATCTTGGTGGCCCTGAGTGTATTATACATGGGATAGAAGGAAGGAGAGTTCAGATAAGAGTAACATAAGAGAAACTGAGGGGTTTTGGTGTTTCCATCACTGACCTAACACTTTTGGTTAGTGAGAAAACTTATATCTAATTAACTGCCACTAGTTACCATGTGAAACTGGTCCCTCCTTCCATAAGACAAGAGACACTAATGTAATGTACCTTTGAAGTCGCCAGCTATTGTGATTTAGGTGTAATTGACTCTGGAGTAATAACTTAGTCTCTGGTGCTTGTTGCAAAATAATCTCCTATAGTTTCCTATTTTTGAGGGTGAAAACTACTTGTCAACTGAGGAGGAATATCTCTGAATCAAATGGGATTGCTCTTTCTCATGGTCCTCAGCACTTACAGAGCAGGGGAGAAGCAAGTGATAAGTGGAAGGAAAAATCTGCACGAGAGATGAATAAAGATGGTGAAAAATGAGAAGTTTGCTCATGACAAATGCATGGACTAGTTATGTCAGTGCTTCAGTTCATTTCTCACTGGCACCACAGAAAGAAAAGGTCTCCTGTGGCCTCTTGTGCTCACATAGTTCTGTGAAGGCTGGATGCTTAACTTGTGTGTACTGGTACAGTGATGCTAATGAAAGGAGGTATGGCTGAGGAACTGCTCCAGGAGGAATTATGTTGGTGCACGTGTGGTGTAAGCCAGATGAAAATGTATGCCTTTATTTAGCTCAAGTCCTTGAGCAATGGGGTGGCCAACAGTCAAATAATGTTATTACTAAATTCAGCACTCTGATTCAGCCTGATGGACAATCAAAGTGATCAGAAAAGCAGAAGGGGTGAAGTAAGCAGCAGACAGTGAGTGAGGTAGAATCACTAAGCAAGAAACACTTTGGTGAAGACAATCAATACCTTAACAAAAATTAAAGTTAATGTAAAGGAGCTGGACCTTGGGAAAGTGGGAAATACATGGCAGTTTACTGTGTTCCTGGTGTGAAGGTATTGTCTCTCTGAAGCAGCTGTTCTTTTGCCTACACAAGAGTTGGTAATGCTCCTTATATATCACAAGCCGATTTTTATAGAACAAGATCTACATTTCAAGTGCATCTGAAGGGCTACCTGTGCTGTTTGAATGTATTTAGATGACCCTTCATCAATAAGTGCCATACATCGCTTCTGTCAGGTATGTATTGATTACCATTCTATTGGATGGCAGTTCACTCTCTCCAGAGATGCACAGAGCAGAGCAGAGGACTGGTCCTTCTGTTAGAGCTCTGTTAAGCTATAATGATTTGCTGCCTTGCATGCCATGGACGTTGTGTAAGGTCATGGATCTTGGGACTAGGGCAGGCTTGACCTATGCAGCACAGGCTTTGGCCTCTGTGTGGCAACACTTTGCTGTTTCTTTTCATGTGTCATAGCCACGTGGATCTGTATGGAAATATTACTGCAGAAACTCAGTTGTGGTACATACCTGTGTTACCCTATATCAGCCTAGGCATGTTTATGACCTGGATAAAATCTATGGCTTTGTTGCTTTGGTTTTTTTTTTTAAAGAATCATAGCACACACATCCTTTCTGTTTCTCTTCCCTTGCTAGTCATAAGATGAGATCAATAGTCTTGGGTTGTTTTTTTAATCTTTTTTTTTTTTTTTGAAGGCAGGAAAGGATAAACATCCTCAAGATTTTGCTTTAAAGATTTTAAAGCTTATGTGTCTTTATTACTGTTCCTCATTACAGTAGCACTGCAAGGCTTAAATGAGTACCAGGGCTCTAATGTGCAAAATTTTGCAAAAACAGAAAGCCAAACTCAGCTGATTATCTTTAAAGAGTTAACTATCTGGATAGAATTACACATTGACATTGTAGGTGCTCTCCTAAATGACTCAAACCTGCTGCCAGCTGGATATAATCAATGTGCCCATTATGTAGCTATGTCAGGCTACAGCTTTCTCTGCATTGTTCTGAAGATATATCTAAGGAAACAAGGTGAGCCTTGTGTGGTCAGGTGTGTCAAAAGTGGAAGGAGGTATTTGGATAGAAATTCTGGATGATGCAGTAGTTTACCATATCACGTTATGCTAGGGGCACAACTATTTTGGATGGCTTATGCTCTTTTACTAGGCTAGGTAGGTCTCTCTGAATTATATGAAGCAGGCTTCTTTTGCAGTGGAGACTGTGCAGGTGTTGCATGCTTGAAGACCTCAGCAGGACCAGTTACCTTGAGTGCAGTACTGCATCGATGTCTTCATGAAGAACGGTACCGTGCTATGCTGAGTACTAAGTACTACTTGGAGCAGCTCAAGACTGGCTTCCCACCCATAGGAAAGTATCCTTTGCTTCCTTTTCCTCACTGCTACATTTCCTAGAAGTAAGAAAAGCAGGCCTTGTCTGATGGTTGTGAGAATTTTGTGCCTTTCCACAGCTGAACATTTAGTATCTGTAGTGCTGAGCCATGTTCAGTACAATCAGAGTTAATTTTGTTTTGCCTTCAGTCTTGACTGCCATCCTGAAAAGAAAAGTTGGATTAAAAGATTTTCTCCAAAACATATCCAGAGGGAACAAATGCCTCTGATTAACTTAATAGGTGAATGAGCATCACTGCACTACTGAAATATACTTCTAAATTGGATTCTCAGTGCAAGAAATGCAAGGAAAGGAGCTTGACAATGATAGATATTTCTGTTTGTAGTTTATTTGCAGGTAATTGAATGGCTGAAGGTTTTTGGAGATGGGTTGGGGTTTTTTTTTGTTTAGTTATTGGTGTGTGCGTGGTGGGTTCCTCTCTCCCTCTCCCCTCCAATACCTGGGTAATTTTATTCCTTTTTATTGTGCTTTAGATTTTCAACATCAAGATGACTGTTATTTACAATGGAACAGAATCAGTGTAAGGACCTGGGTGTAGGGAAAGAGGGGAAGATCTGTGTTTTCCATTGATGCCATATTTTTATGTTTCTGAGACCCATATCATTCCCTGCAGCATACTGTCTAGGAATTGTTTTCCATTAAATTTGCTGATCCTCATCTGTCTGGTTCTTTTACACCAGGAAGATGAGCTCATGAATCTTGTTTTCTTGGGTGTATTCAAAAACCCACCCAAGAATGCAACATTTTCATTTCTGAATATTAGCCTGTGCTATATGTGCAGCTAGATAACATGCACACTTAGATCATGCTTCTGTGGAAAAAAAAAAAAGTCATGAAATCTTCATACTAAGAGTCCTAACTTTTAAAATTTGCTCATTTGGTTGTTTTTCCAAGACAAAAGCATAGTTCACTGCTGTGTTTCAGGAGGATTCCAGGCAGGAGACAAGCCATCTGAGTGTTCTTTGTGTCCCAGCATTGGCATAGGGGACATCCAGTAAAACAGGCAGGCTCTTAGCACATAACCCTATGATAGCCTAAGTCAAATTCTGACTTCTGAGCTTATGTCCTTTACTGCATCCAGCCCTTCATTTTCTTTAAACAGTAATTTATATGCACTGGCATGTGTTCCAATTCCTTAATTTTTAGTACCTTTTACCTTAGCTAAGAGACTACTGATTTTTTTCAGAGAAAGACCTTCTTTATACCAAATACCTATTTTTTTCTCTGCATGTGATTATAAATACCTCTATGACTGTTGAAGGGCTGAAACACCTCTCCTGTGAAGACAGGCTGAGAGGTTTGCAGTTGTTCAGCCTAGAGGAGGCTTCAGGGACACCTTATTGCAGCCTTCCAGTACCTAAAGGGGCCTAAAGGAAAGCTGGAGAGGCACTATTCATAAGGGCATGGAGTGACAAGGGGTAATGGCCTTAAGATGAAGCAGAGGAGATATAGAATAGATATTAGGAAGAAATCCTTTACAGTGAGGAAGGTCGTGAGGCATTGGCACAGGGTGCCCAGAGAAGCTGTAGCTGCCCCTGTATCCCTGGCACTGCTCAAGGTCGTGAGGCATTGGCACAGGGTGCCCAGAGAAGCTGTAGCTGCCCCTGTATCCCTGGCACTGCTCAAGGCCAGGCTGGATGGGGCTTTGGGCAGCCTGGTCTAATAGAGGGTGTCCCTGCCTATAGCCAAGGGTTAGAACTGGGTGATCTTTAAAGTCTATTCACCCAAACCATTCTATGATTCTATAAACTAATCGATGATACAGAGATTTTTGTTTCTGGTACACTGTACTGAGGGATCTCTGCTTGTTACTGTGATCAACAAAAGCTTTATTTCATGCCTGAGCAACGACTGGGACAAGTCACATGAGAAAATGCTAGCATAGTTCTTTCTTGTTCAAGATTTGCCCTTGACTTTTTGTTGTTCATCTGCTGGCAGTTTTCTCTGCTTCGGGGAACTCAAGCCAGTGGCTTGTAGAAATCAAAGTTAGTCTGTTTTCTCTTTCAGACTGAGCTTATGGGATAATATACCCTGTACTTGTGGAAATCCTGTTAAGAATTTCCATTTTTGCCATATAAGTTTTATCTGCAGTCTACCTGAGCGAAGATGTATGCTGATAATTTCTGGTATTTCTGCACCAGCAAATATTCTAGTTAATGTTGCAAAGAGACTGCCATTACAGCCTCTTTTCACCCTCACCAACTACAGTTTTGAAAAATTCTGCTGTCATGAAACCCCCATCATTAGTCTCAGCTCAAAAGTTTTCAGGAAGGTTTCAATTAAATGCAGCCAGCTATTATGCAAGTGGGAGGAGAAGACAAACTTCCCATTACTTTTGTTTTGCACATATTAGCTTGAATATAGTTAGATTATATACTCAAAGGGTGGTGAAACATGATGTGTGCATTCAGAGCTGTTCATCCTTTCAAAGCTTAAAGTTAGATTTTCTTTCTTCCTATCATAATAATTAACAACTACACTAACCTAAAATCCAGTAAACTTGGTTTTCCCACAGTTTGGAAGCACTGTTATAGAATGGCAAATTGTTTGTTCGTTCTGTTGTAGGGTGGATTAGAAAGGCATTCAGCTGCATATCCAACAGACTGTATCTATGATTTTTAACTCTTGAGTATACTTCATCAGTGGACACAAAACACTTATGTTTGAATGTCATTTGAAGCAGTATTCCATTGCCAATTGAATATATTTTTCCCATGAAATCACAGCAGCTTCAAAGAAACATCTCTCAATTCCCTCTCCCTTCAATACTTTCATTTACAAATTGTTTTTTCTTCCAATATTATTTTTAAAAAACATATATGTCTCTTATTTGAGTGCTTATTAAGTTAGTACTATTGTGACAGGGTATCATATACCTTATTGTGTCTGTCTCCTATGATTTCACAACGTATCAGTAGTATTGGCACAGGCAACGTTTTATACTGTACTGGTGTACACTATGTCTTGGTGCTGACATTTTCTGTCAGAAAACCAGTCAAACTAGTGTCTATTTTTAAAATTTTATTAAAAAAAAAAAAGTATATATCTTGTCAATAGCCACAGTTTAGCACTCACTGGAACATCCTGTAATTAAAATCAAGATCTCACAGTCGTATTTGTAATGACAAAATCTGGTATTTTAACACTGGATGGAAAAATAGAAACTGAGCACTCCCTGAACAAGAGGCAAAGCTGTCTTCAAAACCTTTCTGCTAGTGTATAATATTCTAAAATGTTGGGACAAGTATTTTTCAGAAAAGACTTTAATATGAAACTTTGAGTTTATTTCTGAAGCAGCATTTATTTGGCAGATTTACACTAGTTTGAGAAATTTTTCAGTTCTGATTTCTTTTGCTGGGGAAGCAAAAATGGCAAGTTTTGATCAATTCTTATGTAGCACTAAAGTGGAGAAAATAAGTATTCTGTAGTTTGCTGGGGTTATCTTACCTGTAATATAGATACAGAATTCATAATCCTTGGACTTTGCAAAGGTCACAGTATTATTTAGCTCTTTCTCTTGTACATTGGAAAGAATACAAGGGAAAGGTTGATTAAGAGTTTAAGCAGGTTCTCCCTCATTTTTAGTATGAGATCAGTGTTGATCATGGTAGTGGAATATTCTGTTTATCTGCTTTAAAATTAATGCTATTTAAATTCTTGTGGGGTTGGTGGTGGGTTTTGTTGTGAGAAAGTGGGTTGCATTAAATATTAAAACCTTTCATTCATTTTGAACATTTTTTGATGTTTTTAAGATGCAACTTGGTATCAAAACTCTTACAATCAGTTGCTGTCTTTTTACTGTTCAGTGACAACATGTATTACCTGCCTGTCCTTCACTCAGTGCCAGCAGTACTTTTCCCCAGGACTTCCTGAAGGAATCTGCTGAGTGGTGAAAGCAGTTGGCATGAGCCACGTGCAGGCTCATAGCTCCGGGGCCTCTGCACAGCAGGATTTTTCCCTTCTCAGTGCTGCTGAGTGAACCAAAGGCCACTGGATTGTTGCCTGGCAAGGCAACCTTTCTGAATGTGCCCATCAACCTGTCAAATATTCTGGGCAGGGAGAAACCTAATGAAGTTCAACAAAAGCAAGTGGAGAGTCTGGCACCTGGAGAGGAACAACCGTTCGTTTCAGTACAGGCTGGGGGATGACCTGCTGGAGAAGAGCTCTGTGGAGAAGGACCTGGGGGTCCTGGTTGATGACAGGTTGACCTCGAGCCAGCAGTGTGCCCTGGGGCTGAGAGAGACAATGGGATCCTGGGGGCATCAGGAGGAGTGTGGCCAGCAGGTCACAGGAGGGGATCCTCCCCCTCTGCTCTGCCCTGGTCAGGCCCCACCTGGAGTGTTGTGTCCAGTTCTGGGCTCCCTGGGATAAAAAAGACAGGGATCTCCTGGAGAGAGTCCAGAGAAGGGCTACAAAGATGATGAGGGGCCTGGAGCATCTATCCTATGAGGAAAGGCTGAGAGAGCTGGGGCTGTTCAGCCTGGAGAAAAGAAGACTGAGGGGAGACCTTATTAATGTTTATAAATATCTTAAGTATGGGGTGCAGGGGGAATTGGCCAGCCCCTTTTCAGTGTCTGTGGGGACAGGACAAGGGGCAATGGCTGCATGTTGGAGCACAGGAAGTTCCACACCAACATGGGGAAGAACTTTTCCCCAGTGAGGGTGAGGGAGCCCTGGGACAGGCTGCCCAGGGGGTGTGGAGTCTCCTTCTCTGGAGAGATTCCAGCCCCGTCTGGACCCCAACCTGTGCAGTATGAGCTGGGGAGCTGCTTTGGCAGGGGGGTTGGACCCCGTGATCTCTGGAGGTCCCTTCCAACCCCTGTGATTCTGTGTGATTCTGTGATTTCCCTGCCTGTTACAGACAAGCACTGAGCCATGTCCAGCAAACAAATACATAGATTTGGCCTCCTTTTTTGTTTAAAAAAGAGCTAATGCCTTCTTGCTGCCAGGCTTTGAGCTTCAGCTCATATAAATAGTAATTACTTCTGTTGACTTAGACTTCTTGCATGTGCTGCTGCTTTTGCTTTAGGGCTATGAGAAGCAATGCTGTTTGTGGTTTCACACCTAACTTCTGCTCTGTACAGCTTTTAGATTTTCCTAATGTTGACTCTCAAAAATATAATTGTACTTTTTAAATACATTTAAAAGTATTCCTTAATTATCTATGACCTTCAAATAAGTCTGGGTTTCAAGTAGAGTTAAACTGAAAGTGTTTACCAGATGCAGTGTATTTCTGTAGATCAGACAGCCTGCAACTTCACTGCTGAAATTGCTCCCACATGCTGGGACTGGAGCAGGTGTTTCTCTCTTCACTTAAAGCCACCCAGTTGACATCTGATTTCCAGATGCTCTAAATTACTACCTTATAACAGTCTATTTTGCGTAGTTCTGCTTGTGTTCTTATCTTTTATTAGCTGTTTACAGGACATATATTAGTGTCCTCTGACAAAAAAGAAGTGATGGATTTGAAATGAGCTCATGCACCTTTGTAAAGTTATAGGATGTATATAACTGTGTTTCTGGCAGGCTACAACTTTGGAAACTTATTTGTGTGGCTACAAATGTTTATACTCATGGGTGGGTATCTCCACAGTGCTTATCTGCAAACTCAATTTCATCTCTCTGATTAGCACTGCTTAATTTCTCTCCTGACATCCTGTTCCTTTTCTAGCTTTCACCTATGTTTGTCCTCTCATATGTCCCTAATTTTTTTCAATATTCTTGACATCTACAGCAGGTGTCTTTGGCCTGAATGCTCCCCAACACCTGCTGCCTTCTTCCAGATTACCTTTTCATAACAATCTCAACTGCTACATATTGTGGGGTAGAAAGGAAATTGTTTACATCAAATGTGAAAAGTTGATGTAGGCTTTTAGTTTTGGTGGGATTTTTTTCTTTTTTCCTTTAAGACAAGCCAATCTTCCAGTGGGGGAAAAAAGCTTCCTTTTTTTATTTTTCCTCATTTTCACTGTTTTTTTTCTCTTCTATGTGCAAAAACCTTGATACTTTGATTTTCATCCTACTAAATAAATGGGCAATGACCAAGGAGAAGGGAGGTAAAATGCAGAGGAAAAAAAAATCTGACTCTCTTCTCCAGGAATGAAATATCAGCACTACTTTGTGTTGGCTTTTCTTCTTTAAGAAAAAAGATGTAAAACATAACAGTTTTTTGAAATGTTTCTTTCCTTGTACTGCATTAGAAGTGAAGAAAAAAACCCCTGAGACACTGGTATTCTTCCATGATTCGCCAACAATAAGCATTACATTTGTGTAATATTGGGAGGCTTATCCTACCCTGAGATTCTGAATATATAGTTATTTCTCTGTGAAAATAAGGCTCTAGACATGGTAGTAATGTTGGTGTGTCTGCGACAGCCAAGGCTTTAAGAAATGCAGTGTTCATAGGGACAGATGAAGTCTTTTATGAGACCAGTTAGAATATTTTCCTTTTGCATCTGCCTCTCATAACTGGTTTAATAAAAGATAGCTTGTTATTACAAAGCTCATGTCTCTGGACTTGGGCCTTTTTCCATGGTTGGTTGTTGGGGTTTTTTTCTCCCAGCACCTCGTTTATGACTGGATTCAAGATGTGTTGTGAACCTGTTCTCTCACAGAACTGGCTTTCAGAGAAAGAGCAATGCTGACTAACATTGACTTTGGTGAAAGCTCTGTATGTTTGTCACTTCTGAAAAGCAGTTCTGTTCCAGGATGATCACTTGGGAGCCCAGATCTCATTCTTCCTAGTTTGGGAAGGATTATGACATTCCTCTGTATTGGAAAGCTTCCACCTCAGATGAAACCACTACCCTTTACCTGTAGAATCCTCAAGCTATGAGTCTGTCTTTTGAAAATGGGGACAGTCCACTCCAAGGTAAACTTGATCTGAAAGAATTGTAATAAAAGATTTATACAAATAATTGCACATCTTCTTCAGTTTAAGGAATTCTGACTTCGGAGTCCTGGGACCTTGAGGGCCAAATATTTTCTGAAGCTGGGGTATATGCCAATTTTTTTAACTTAAGAAATTGTTTTTATATTCTAGTCACTTTCTGTTTATTGGAGTCTGCAAATGTGCTTGGAATATTAAATCTGCAGCGTAGGCCCTTTTCTCTCAAAATTAGTAGACACATGAGATGCAAAGTAGTTTCACCACTCAATGATGACCAAGATCTGTTCCTAAGGGATCATTTTATTGTACATAGGCTTCTTCTAAAAACAAACCAAACTTAGAAAAAAATCAGCCTCCCCAAACTAAAGCTCAAGTTTCAGCATGCAAGTTGCCAAGGTAGAGATGGGCACCTTTTATTTTTATCTGACTCAGCCAGTTCTATGGAAATCATGTTACAGGGAGTCTTTCCATTCACAACAATATGACTTGTGTTAAGACTAGTATATGTATTGTTGCATGTGTTCCCCTTAATCTTTTTCATAAACCAAGTTCTTGTTTGCCCTGGGAGAAAGTAAGTCCATGAATTTCACACCTTCAAGAAAAAGGTCAGTGCAATATTTTTGATAGAGAAGTGCAGGAGTACAGTTGTGGGGAGAAAAGGAATGGGGAAACTATGGGAAATACATGCTTTGTAATAGTACTGTGGTTTCAGCAATGTCTGACTGGTGTCCATGTGCTAAGTAAACAATTTGTCTCTCCAGAATGTCTGCAAAGAAGTAGCATGGATGATTTATTTTGTGAAGCAACTGTGGTTACTCTACCTTGTCATTAGAATCCACATGGACATGTGATACTAGGTCATGAATGAAGAGAGTTTTCTGATGGGCCTTGAGGGAAAATAAAACAAAAAAAACCAACCCAAGAGTGTTTGATTTGCACCCCTGGAAAGTCTAAACTCTGTGAGATGCCATTTAAAAATATTTCCTATGTTTTCTTTTACTTAGTCTCAATACGTCAGGCTCAGCTAAAAGAAGAACTAAATTAAAACTGTCATTTCAGCTCATAAATAACAGATGTCTCACCCATTTAATTATTTATAGTCTTGAATCTTTCAAAAATGAAAATGGTTATACACATTTTTAATGTAGTTCTTGGTAATTTGCTGCATGAATGATAAGATTCCAGATAATCCCAGCACACAAACATGAAAAATAAAACTTTGACTGACTTGCTTATCTTATGTGACTGCTTCTTCAATCCCCTGTGACTTTTTTTAAATTAAAATTTAAGTGAAATCTAATCACAACAAAATGATGTTCATACACTTGCATTAATAATTTATCTGCTAGAGATCACAGTGCAGGTAGTATGGACATTAGAGATTCATTTGCTGCCTGAAAATCAATGCTTCCTTTTTTTGGGTAAGATTCATCTTTTCATCTGTGTGAACTGTGTTTGGATGGATCACAAGTCTGAAATATTAATGTTGAAAGAAATTGAAACTGTGCCAACATTAAAAAAAAACCCCACTCTACTTCCTCCCTCCCCCAACCCACTCTCCTGTATTCCTTAGCTAATGGTAAAATTATGTCACTTGGCTTAATGACTTACTCTCTTTTTATGAACATAGCTAATCTAGTGAAAGATGAATTTATTGGGTTAACAAAGATTCACTGACACAGCATACAACCCAAACACACAGTGTGTGAGCTGAAAGAGGAAACATATGCATGTGAATGCTGCAATTAATTTTGGAGAAAAGCAATCCCCCCAAAAAGCTACATCTACTTCTGTCCTGCTAAGCAGCGCAATTTAAGTTCCTTTATGAGAAATAAAAGTGAATCACTGACAGTCCTCACCTAAGGCAAAAGTATTTTGGTTGTTTAGAGTCTATGCTATGTGGCCTAAGAATATTTTCTTTCAGAGCTGCAGAGGTTAAGCATTATTCCTTGGGTGGAAGAAGGACTTTTTGGGTGTGGGTAAACTGAGGGAGGCAAATCCTCCAAAATATGATTATGAAAGTTTCATATTAGAAAAGTAGTTGCAGAGCAAGTATGGAAAAAAAAAAAGGAGGGAGTTAGCATCTTGGCAAGCTGCAGGCTGCCAAAGAGTTTAGAACAATGACTTAAATTGTATTGCTGTGTGGTTCACAATATGTTCAGGAGTGGAATCTGTTTACACTCTGTTAGTAAATGGGAACAATATCCAACAACTGACCCTTTAATTCTAGTAGAAGCAATCCTTGAGACCTAAATCTTTCAAATATTCTTTAAGATTAAAGCATTCCATACACAAGTAGTTAAGGCAAAACGTTCATACAAATAAGGAATATGACTCCTCCTACCAAATTTCTTCCCAAACCGAATTACTTTGCTACTTCTACTCAGGTGCAGCCACATTTATTAGTTAGGCATTTGTTAACAGCCTTGGCAGGTAAAAATCAACACAGACCCTTTGTATTAATGATGTTGCTGTAAACTCTACCTGCGAAAGTTCAAGTCCAATGTTTTCAATTAGGAACTGCTCCTTTGAGGGAGGAGAGACGGTACTGCTTAAAGTTGAGAGGCTGTGCCTCTGCTAGGCCTTGAAGGGCTGGCTGCAAGGAACAGCTTGCACCTGCAACATATTAAAGGCAGGCATAACTATTTCCCATCTGTTGAGTTACTCTAAAGAGAATTAGAAAGTCATTTTATGCTGCCTAACGTGCTGCTGGTTCTTCAGGCTAAACAGTTGCATATGTGCCGGAACCAGTTGTGCATTTGCAGTCCCTCATGGTGCTGCGGTGTTCTGGGGGAGTGTCCTGAGAAGCTCTGCTTCTGAGGGGAAGGGAGGTTTCCTGTACTGTGGGTTTGTGGGAAGTGATAGGTAAGAAATCCAGGGTGGAACTGAATGGATTTAAGCACTGATATATATAAACAGAACTGGTGTCACCTGAGAGTGATGTGTGCAGGAGGGGAATCAACTTTTTAGAAGGGTAGACAATGGCAGGACAAGGGGGATGGATTAAAGCTAAAGGAAGGAAGGTTTAGATTGGATATTAGGGAGAAGTTTTTTACGGAGAGAGTGGTGAGGGGCTGGAACAGGCTGCCCAGAGAGGGGGTGGGTGCCCCATCCCTGGAGGTGTTCAAGGCCAGGTTGTCTGGGGCCCTGGGCAACCTTGTGTAGCTCCAGGCCTGAGGTTGGTGGCCCTGCCTGTGGCAGGGGGGGTTGGAGCTCTGTGATCCTTGGGGTCCCTTCCAACCCACGCCATTCTATGATTATGATTCTATGATTCTATGAAGACCTGTTTCTGACACGTTCAATAAGGACATAGGCACATACAACCTGAGTGCTTTGCAGAAAGGCTTGCCAAGGATAGGAGAGAGATATCAAGTCAATTTGCTGAGAAGAGCTACTGGGCCTAGTTTGTTGATGTAAAATGCAGTTTATGTTTTGAATAGGGGTGACTGAAATACCCACACAAACTGATTAAGACTTCCTTGGTGCTTAATAAGCCAAACTTATGGTGAATGAATATATAAAAGTACTTTTATACATGCCAGGTGACAGAGCCAGGAAAATCAATCTTTTACAAACACCACCCATCCAAACTTGGCTTCCAGCTCAGTGTGTTTTGTAAATATTATGTCAGCATGATACTGAATAACAAAGGAAAAAGAATATACTGGCATCCATTTTCTCAGTTGCAGGGAAATCTCACTGGCTATTGTAACTGGAGAATGACAAATCAGGATTGCAAACAGATTTCTGTTCTCAGTTTACACTGTGTAAGGATTGACAAAGGTAAGTAAATTAATGATTTTAAAAATCTGATTTAAGCTGTGGCAGTGTCCCTTTAATGATGTTTTGCACCAGTGCAGAATTACATATTGCAGCTTTTTACTAGACACTGCCCTTTGCAAACTTTCTGGAAAATATTTTCCATCATTTTGACATTTCATTTAAAATGAAATATAGAAGATATTAGAAATTCATGTTCATGACAGGTATTATTTGTTTGACTTTGAAATATACAGAGAGCACACATTAATGCATGGTGACTGAAGTGTTACAGGGGTGTGCGCCTGCATATTCATGGGGCACTTCTTTACTCCACAAGAAAGCGTTGCAGAATCAGGAGTGACCTTTTCTAGTACTAAAAATCTGTGTGTGCAACAATGAATAATTTAAAAAGGGACCAGCTGAGATGACCTCCTTCCCAATATATATACAAGTGTGTGTGTATAACCAGGAAAGAATGTTATTTTTCCTTGCAAAGATGCACAGTTCCACAAGATTTTCTAAGTTGGTTCTGTTTACACATTCAGCACAGAAATTCTTATTCAGGTCGTTATATTCATATAGGTATATCTATATTTTTTGCTATAAGTCCAGGATACATATTTAAGCACTTGTACAAACATGCCTGCTGTGAATGCTGCTCCAGACAGGGAGAGCCAGGACCAGACCAATGTTGTTGTATTTGATCTTCAAATCAACTGAAGTGATGTCTTTTTTTCCACTCCTCTTTTTGGCATTCCTCTTGGGGAATATAATGGTGTTACGTCTCAGGGCTGAAAAAGGGCCTACTCTAAGTTTATACTGAGGTATAAACAGAGAGCTGATAAGTGCAAGTTTCCATTGAATTTTATACTTTTTTTTTCTTTTAAATTCCTTGAGAAAGTTTATTTTGTTTGAACTCCCTTTGCCATGAGACAAGTTCTAGTTACTAGAGAGGAAAGGAACACTGGATGGGATTTTTATGAAAATGCACATATCCAGATGAATGATCAGAGCAGAGTAAGTTGTACAGTGGTTGAAGCTGTTAGGAGTGCAACAGAGTATTGAGGTCTCCCGTTGACCAGATAAAGATAAAATCCATTTGAATTTGACTTGACAGTTGCTTTCCTTTTAGTTGAACTGCAGTGTAAAGAACCACTCTTCACTCTTTTTTATGGTCCCACTAACTTTTACAAACCCAACACAGAATCACAGAATCACAGGGGTTGGAAGGGACCTCAAGAGATCATCGGGTCCAACCCCCCTGCCAAAGCAGCTCCGTATCTCATATTACATAGATAGGCGTCCAGACGAGACTTGAATATCTCCAGAGAAGGAGACTCCACCACCTCCCTGGGCAGCCTGTCCCAGGGCTCCCTCACCCTCACTGGGAAAAAGTTCTTCCCCATGTTGGTGTGGAAGTTCCTGTGCTCCAATTTGCAGCCCCTGCCCCTTGTCCTGTCCCCACAGACACTGAAAAGGGGCTGGCCAATTCCCCCTGCAACCCATGCCTAAGATATTTATAAACACTAATTAGGTCCCCCCTAAGTCTTCTTTTCTCCAGGCTGAACAGACCCAGTTCTCTCAGCCTTTCCTCATAGGGGAGATGTTCCAGACCCCTAATCAACTTTGTCGCCCTTCTCTGGACTCTCTCCAGAAGGTCCCTGTCTTTTTTACACCAGGGAGCCCAGAACTGGACACAGTATTCCAGGTGGGGCCTGACCAACGCAGAGTAGAGGGGGAGGATCACCTCCTTTGACCTGCTGGACACACTCTTCCTGATGCCCCCCAGGATCCCATTGGCTCTCTTGGCCACCAGGGCACACTGCTGGCTCATAGCCAACCTGTCATCAAGCAGGACCCCCAGGTCCTTCTCCACAGAGCTCTTTTCCAACAGGTCATCCCCAGCCTGTACTGATACATGTGGTTATTCCTCCCCAGGTGCAAGACTTTACACTTGCACTTGTACAACACACACACACAGTGCAGTTGTAGTGAGAAGGGCATTTTAATTTTTTTTTTCATGGCAAACATTTCCTAAAGTATATATTCTTACTGAGGAATTTTATTTTGAATTCTACAACTTCTGAGGTGGGGTTTGCCTACAATTTCTATTGAACCTTGGGTTCAGCTGATTCTGTATTTAATGTGGTCACAGATCTTAGTACATAATTGTAAAACTTTCATTTTCCTGATCCTGAGCTTGCACCTGTGGGTGTTGTACTGTGTGGCATAGTATCTGTAGAATTAATAAAACTGAGTTGGAAGTTTATTTATATAGCTGGAAGATCCACAGGCTTTCTTCCTTTGCTGAGCTGTTTAATTTTACCTCCAGAATTCCCTGAAATGATGACCTATTGAAGGGGAAATTCTAATTGTAATTGATCAGCACTGGAAAAAACCCCCTTTTAATTCTGTTTCTTCTTAACTATCAACATTGAAACTTTGCTATTTCCCAGAAAAGGCTCATTGTTGTTTATATTGTGAATTGACTCAACCTGGTTCTTTGGTCCTATAGCTTTTATTTAGTCATAGTGAATGACATATTTTGAATGATGCCCAGGTTTCATTCTACTTTTTGTACCTGAGTTTGCCTGTGCAATCATTTCAAGTGCACGTGAATATCAGAAAATTACCTGTTCTAAGTCAAATGTTAACTGCTTCTGTGCCATCCCTGAATTCACATGTGTAATTGTACAGTTAGACAACACCCAAGTTTTGGTAATGCAGATAACTTGTGTGAAAGCAGAGGGCCTGTATCTAATGAGAATAATGGAATGCATCATTAAGAGGATGTAAAATCTTTTTCCAACAGGATTAGTAAGTAGTTCTCTTTTTCATTGGGTTATACTTATTTAAATGGCTGATGTTGAAGGAGTTGTTCTGTATTGGTCTGCTTTTCAGTCTGACTTTGTACTATCTGGAATCGATGTTTGTCTTTAGCACTTATATTATATTTGTAGGGTTCACAGTAGCTGCTGAATAAAACAAAGAGAGTTAATAGGGAAGAGATAACCTTGTATGCATGCATCTGTCTGGGATGTTTGTCGAAGTCAAAGATTGAAAAAAGAACCTAATCAGTGAATTTGCAACTAACATCCATAGACCAAACCAGCTAATTAAATCAATAATCCTTTCTTAGTCTGAAGTGTATAAAACCAGAGTGATTGTGTTATTGTGTTCAAATAAAATAATTTACCAACTTCCCTTTGACATTTCCCCTTACCTTTTTCTTCCTGGTTACAATTGTTACAGACCTTACACTTTTGAATGCCAATGCTGGATTGTTTTCTTATGCAAAGTGGCCTCTGATCAAGAGCAACTGATTATGTACTCTCCCCACACACATCAGCATGTTGATTATGTGAAATCTCATGAAGAATTACAGTCAGTGCCAATCACTGTCTAGTTGAAGGTCAAATTTTACATTCCTCTACTGATGTCATCCTTTTTTTTCTATACTAATCTTTAAACCATGTATGGAATCCTTGGATACGTGCTCTTAACAAAATGTATTTATGCTTTCAACTAGTGTTTTAGGATGCAAAACCAAAGCTCAGTTCTTTTTCAGCATGCTATTTCTGTAATGTTTATTGATACTGAAGAAAGGAAACACTAAGAAGAGCCCTGGGGTAAAGGGGTGTTTAAAGCTAAAGAGTGATGCTTAGCTTTTGTGCCATGTCTGCATGTGGGTGTTATGGAGGGGCATATCTGTGCCCAGTGCAATTCCAATATTGGTCGTATTTATTGTTGAGTCTGCTTCTGATATTTTAGCATCTGGGTGGTGTCAGCGATGCAGGTGATGCTTTTAGGGTTAGTGCCACGTTTGTGCTCTAAATATTCCAGGAGCTCAGCCTGTTGGTGCAAAAATTTAAAAAAAATTAAATGTTCTTTATTTTGTGCAATTTACTTAGTTTATATTTAAAATATTTTGTTAATTGCTACCTAGTCATTGCTTTCTATTCGGGTCCTATGCAAGGCAGTCTTACATCTGGAGATCTAGGCAATTGACAAACACTTCAATAAGTTTGATCAATAGAAAGGTATCTTTGAGATCAAGCTAAGGAAATAGCTACCCAGTGTAGTAAGCCAGTGTTAACTCATGAAATGTTTGCCCAGTGAAGCTTGTAGTAAGTATAAATCCACAAGTGCAAAAAATGCACAATAACCCCCCCTCCCCCCCAGAAAGATGGTAACAATATTCATATCAGTTCCCTGCACTCGAGGTATCAAGGCCAGAGAATATGAGAAGGCAGTACAGTTATATAGGTGATGCCTACATGTTATTTGCAGCCAGCTTATCTTGCAGGAATATTGCTCAAATATGGAGACCAGGGTTATGTGGGATGCAAAGATTCCCCTCTTCTACTCTATTTCTGCTTATTTGAGATAAAGGTTTACTCTGCTCTCCACAACCCCTCCTGCCCAGTTATCACCCGCATAAAAGAAATAATAGTAAGTCATTGTGATTAAGAACTGAACTTTAATTTCCAGATTCTAGTATTTTTATATCAGTTTTCAGAATGCAATATGAGTAGGAAATTAATTTTGCACTTTTTTATAATGCTATACTAACTCCACTGTGTCTACATGGTAGAAATGCAATATTTTCCCTGGCAAAAATAGATGTCTCTCTTTTGCTTTCTGTCCTCCAGTACAGATGTGTACAATGGGAAGCTTATTTCAAGGGGTAGCTAAAACCTTTTTCCTAACAAGATTATGTGAGGCTAAAACTTTTGTACTCTAAATCATGTCTTTGTGGAAGGCACTGGATGTAAAAGGTAACAAACAATTTTTGTTGTGGGATATGATGATGGGATATGATGTGGGATAAGTTCAGGTGAATGAAGGTTGTTATGCATAGTACTGCCATGGTAGCCACACATCTGGGTCAGAAATAGAATTTATTTCTGCCTTTGTCTTCACTTACATGAGATATATATGAAATAGATGACCTGACTAGTATTTCACTAGCAGATCATTGCCATATGTTTTTGTGTTAGATGCTTTAATATTGCTAATAGCAAAGTAGTTTTCCTTTGAAATTTCCCTTAATGGAAGAATGGGATGTTATGACTTTGTTTTTTGAGGTAATTTTCACTCTGTGCTGGAGGTAAGTTTTGAAAGAAAGAGAAAAGTAGAGGCTTTTTAAATTTTGCATATAACAAAACGTGAAGTCCATCTGAATTCTGGCTGACTGCTGCTCTAAATGCAATTGGAATTGTAAGTTGAATTTTATTTTTCCATTCATGGTAGATATTATATCTTAGAATTTAGTACGATCAGAGACTCAGTAATTTATTCCCTTTATTAGAAGGGAAAGTAGTATATTGTGGGAGGTAGAATCTATCTGAAGGTACCCTTTCATATTTGGTTATGCATGTTCACAGTACCTGTCATATACTGGTGGTGATGGTCTAATAAATAGTTTTTCAATGTTCAGGACTGGAGATGGATAGATATTTTGCTGAAAAATCAAAATTTTATGAGGAAGGGACATTTCCTTACAAATTCTAAGTATGCCAGGTCTTGTGATGTTACCTGAAGGAGGACATGATGAGAGAAATAGCTATGTATTTTTTTATGCAACCAAAGTCCTCAGAAATACAGGCTCTGTACGGCTTTGGCAACCTTCAGCAACTGTGTTCTTGCAGTTTTATAAGTATAAATTAGGATTTTGCAAATTGAAAACATTTATATATTTATAGAGGTTTTTCATGATGTGATTTATTCCAGTGTGATTCTTAGCATCAAACTGATTTTCAGTGAAGAATCTCTTATTAATATTTAATGCTGGTATGCAAGGAAGGTAGAAATACCATTTCTCATTTATTAATTTTTGTACAGTTGGATTGATGCCATTCTAAGGAAGATGGCTTTTCTCATTCAATGTTTTTAACTTAACATAATTTAGGTACAAAAAAAATCAACACAGTAAAGAATGGGATATCCTAGGATGGTCTCTTGGGACTGCTGTCCAGTGTCAGTCTTTCACATTACCCATTACCAGGATTGCACTGCACCTAACCCCAGTGTCATAGCTTCATGGTTTGAAAAATTACATTTACATTCATGTCTTTGTATGGCACCCCTACTGTTGAAATAATTATTTTCTTTATTTAGGGAAATATCCACGGTCATAGCTGAAGGAACTCATGTCTTTTACAAAAACATGAAGAAGAAGAAAAAACCCAAAGACATAAAGCTTAAAAAAAACCAAACAACAAAGCAGCAGCTTTACCAGGACACGTGAAAATGTTCCTTGTGTGTTTCCATTTTGACTTGAATTGAGTGTGGAGTATTTGTGCTGTGTTGTATTCACATTTATTACAAAGTCTTGTATTCTACTTTGGCCAGGACATACAAATAGATTTTTTTACATCAGATTTTTCATTTTTAAAGGCATGTGCCCTCAATTCTTGCTATTTTCTTTGACAGTTGGGAATATTCCTTAGCTTTTGTAAGTGTGCCTGCCTGGCTAATGATACGAGGCAGCCAGATCCATGGTGTCGCTGCTTCTGGGTCCTTGAAAACTCTTCAGCAAGAATCTGCAGTCTCACCCAGAATGAGTCTTTCTTGAGTCTCCACCCAAAGCAAATGTTCAAATTTTTAGGCAGCTCTGCATTTTCTGCTTGGATCTGTGTCTAGCAACTTCATTGTGTAGGATATTCTCTTTTTTGTCCTCACCCAGTTCTGTTATTAAGCAATAACAAGTGCAAACATGTTTCAGAACAACGTGCCAGGCTTTGTCTATAGTTAATTTCTGAATGTCAGTCAACAGTATATTTTATGACTAGATATATTTGGAACCCTATGATATTTGTTTGTACTTTTCTACAGGATTAAGCAAGTCACAATAAAAATGTTAGGAGAAAAAAAATCAAAATACATTTATTAGAACTTAAAACTTCTGTGCTGTAAAGTGCACATGCATATACCTTGTGACTTCAGGAGTGCACTCATCACGTATTTAAAAGAGAGTTAGTGCTTTTGGCAGATCAAAGTCTGTCATTGATATTTTATTGTTATCCACAAGAGATGAATAAGATGAGAAAAAACATCACTAGGTCAGACCAAAGAACTTTCTAGTCCAGCAGCAGATTTTTATATAAGCATAGAAAGACCCTTTTGAGAAAAGGGTTATTTTATATTCTTGCAACTTGTGCCAATCAATAATTTAAGGTCTTCTAAGTCAAAAGTTGTATCATAACCATCAGACCAAATATCCAATGACAGATTTATCCTTCAGGAATTTGTCTATACCTTTTGGAAGCAATTGATAGTTTAGCCTTTACAGCACCTACAACACAGATGCAACTTTCATAGTGCAATTGTGTTATGTGAAGAAATAGTCATTTTGGTTTGTTCTATGCTTGCTACCTGATAATACAGTTACAAAG
Organism: Laterallus jamaicensis coturniculus; assembly: GCA_022605575.1. Lineage (NCBI taxonomy): Eukaryota > Metazoa > Chordata > Aves > Gruiformes > Rallidae > Laterallus > Laterallus jamaicensis. The sequence goes on from JAKCOX010000018.1 coordinate 15,837,346, forward strand.
TCCTGTTTGCAATGTCTGTGCTCATTTTTTTGCAGTGCTTTGCTGTTAAGCAGCATGTCACTTGCAGGGGGAACACTTGGTTTTAGCTGCTGAACCATCCATTTAAGCTTGACTTTCAGCATGGGAGAAGGCTCACTGAGCAACGCTTCCTATTCTTGGTATTTATACCTGTTGCTGCTGGGTTATGACATTAGCCTTCTTCATGATTATTAAAGATGAAGGTCTGAAAAGTCAGAGGATTTTGAAAACAATGTCTGTGATTTGCACGTTGATCAGTATGCATACATATATCAAATTAAAAACCACTAAGCTGCATATTTGCATAGTAAATGATCAGTGATGATTGTTCCCCTGGGTCACCTCATTTTGACTGGACAGGCAGTCTGGAGAAGCATTTTTTCTTGCAGATATGTGAGGTTTGCCTCCTGAGGCATTAGGTCCCCTGAGGTTGCCATCCCTCACAAGAGAACTTCTTTATGGTTACAGTAGTTTTGATGAGTGTTAATGGTATATTCTGCTTTTACATGATGCTTTTAATTTTCATCTACAAAACATTTCAGATAAGTCATTCATCACTCCAAAGCTCCCTACCCTTCTCACTGTGCCAGGAAGACTAGGAGATGAGTCAGTATTTCTCTATAGCAGCTTTGTGTGAACGTGAGAATGATGACAGTGTATCTGATTCTAGTGCAGCTATTCTGGGCCACCCTACAGATTTAAGCAGTCCCACAGAATCTGAACTCAAGCCACTTGAGGCTTCCCTCAACTCCTCCTAGCGAATGGTTTCCCAATATAGATGACATTGAAAGTAATCTTTGCTCTTCCTCAGTCTAACCTCCACCTATTCCATGATGTACTATTCAGTTTGGCCCATTGTTTCTGCCTTGAGATAGTCAGGTAGATTCTAGGAAAAATCTATCTTGCAAGTGAAAACACTCAGTGTGTGCCAAGACTGCTGATATTGAGAGGAGTGGCTGTCTCAGTGTTTAGCAAGAGGAGGATTGTTCAGTGAAACAGAAGTTAAGATTGGTTTTTACAGGCTCATTGCTGACTTTAACATGAAGGCCACTTCTGGACTTTTCACAGTAGAAGACCTCTGAGGATTCCTATTCCATTGTAGAGCACCAAAAGTTACCTGTAAGTAGCAAGATAAAGCTATACTAGGAATATGTAGCAAATGCCCTAGTTGACAAAAGAGCATTCATTTTAATATTTAAACATGTCAATAATTTTTTTCCCATTTTTTGTCATGTGACATACCCCTGCTTCTAATGAAAAAATCCTTCATTTCTAGCATTCTCTGGATAATATGTGATCTGAGATGTATACAGCCACTGACTTGTGTCTGTACTGTTTAAAACTGGTTTTATCCAATTTCTCTGTGGGTATTACTGAGGAGTTTTTGTGGTTTTTTTTCTTCATCTGTTTGTTTATTTTTTTATTCCATAGATTACTTCATAATTTGGACAATTTGAGAGGTTGTTAGAGTTAACATAAGTTTTACATTTTGGAAAATAGCAGATAGAACTGTCTAGAAGTACTTTTGTGACAGCATAGAATAAGGACTGAATTAAAAAGTCTGCATTTAAAATAAGTTAATCAGTAACTATGCTTTGCTGGTGGGTCATTTGAAACATTACTTATTTATTTCCATAATAATTTATTCATAAAAATATTATTTATTTATGACATATCCATGCATGTGCTAGGCAATTCATAAAATAAGACTGATATTTGCTATGGAGAGCTTACATGCTTAAATGGTATAAAATCTTGTGGTGATAAAAAGGCAATATACCTCGAAATCCCAGATTTTGATGATGGAAGGCAGTTGGAAAATCTAGGAGAAATTTCCTAAGCAGCATAGTGGAATTCTGTTGATTTACTTTTGGATTTTTGCTTTATCTCTCTTTTCCTACTTGTTCCTTGATCTTTTCTGGCGTTTTCCAAATATTCTACTTGACATCTTTACAATATACACTGTGGGGGGCATATGAAAGGGGAACAGTCATTTTTGTTCTTAAAGTACAATAAAAATGTCTAGATATTCTGATAAAAAATGAGTTTAAATTATATTACATCCAATATTCCAAAGTCATCTGACTTTGAGTAAAACTTGAAGAGCTAATATTTTGATGTCCCTTCACACTAGGTGTGTTTTGTTTGTGGGTGTGCAGGCTACTGTTTATTTTGGACAAGGGACTAGAAAAGTGGATATAAATGCATATGATGTTGATTTATTTTTTTTTGATATTTCAATAAATAGTTTTCTCCTTTTAAGCCAGCTTTTGTTCAGTGAAAAGAATGCAGTGAGAATGTATTTAACCTTACAATATGTGCTGCTCAAAACTGATGAGAACACAGGCTGGTAAAATCAGACTTCCTGTGGCTCCAGAAATATCCTGTAACATCAGATCTACATCAGATCTCTATCTTGATCTGTAGATAATTAATTTTTAATGTTTCAAAAATCCCATTAGTAAATGTTTATTTCAAACTAAGGTTCTTAGAAAGAGCCCAAGTTATTTTAGAAGGGTTTCTTAAATCCACAGTGCAGCTTTTGGTGAAAAGCAGAGTGAATCGGTAGACCACAGGGCAGACCTGTCAGTAGTTTCCCTGTTAGGATACTAAGATACATGCTCTGGGATCAAACTGTATTATTTCTGCCTTGTTTAAAAATCTTTAACCCAGTTCTCTGCATTCAAGGTAAATCCTACAACTCTGGGGCTATGAGGACAGGTTCAGTGTTTATAGATACACTGAAGGAATGATTCATTGGATCTAAATCTTTACTTTAGGATGAAATAAATTACTATACTCCATTGACTTTTAACTAGATTTCTATTGATTATGAAGGGAGCCTAGGGCAAATAAATCTATAGCCTGTAACAGAATATTAAAGATATTCTTAGCTTTATTTTGTGACCTGAAAGTCACAAACTGGGTTTTATTGTGTAGGAAACATGATATATTTTAAATCACATAAAACTCACATTTCCTTTGAGTATCACATTTCCGTGTGAGTATCCAGGGATGTATTGTATATAATGAAACATTTCAAATTCAGGAGTGGCCACTGGATGACATATTGGCTGAATCAAACCTTAGTGTTTCAGCTGTGCCTTGACCTGCTTCCCAGAATGCTCTAGTCCTGCAACCCTCTTCCATAAAGTAACTGAAATCAAGGTTTTCATGGCATAGACATGCCTTTATGTTGGTACTATAACTGGAAAGCTTGTTTACCTTCAGCTACAGTGAGACAGTGTTTGTTCAAATCTGGACAATGTGAGCTATCACATTTGCTCACATAATAGCAGGGTTAATTGATGTGCTACCTTCACTTTATCCAGGACAGTTCATAGACTGTGACTAGGCCTTATAGGGAAATATTACACATTAATTTTATTCTGGAAGAGAGTGGAGGATGGAGCTTGCTGAATCAGTATCAAATTGCCCTTTGGTAGATATGTATTAATGATACTGCAATTGTTTGCCTGCTCTTATTTGTCATTATGGATAATAGTTTTTATTTTATTCAAATTACATGACTGAACAAATTTAAGTCAACAGGATCTGCCCTTGCTCTTTTTTCCTTCCTTTCCTAAAGTTACATCGATCAAGAACAAAAAAAAAAACCACCACAAAACAACCAACTACAGTTAACTGCAATCTTATTCTAAATGCTTTTGCAAATAGGTATTTGTTTCCATGACCAAAGTGGTTGCCTGAAGCCCAAGCTAATCATATCTGAAATAAAAGAGTAGTTAGTTCCTTTCTTGCTGAGATGGGAATTCATTAACACTATTAATAGACTTTGCTGCCTACTAGCCTTACACTAAAATTATAAACTCTTTTAAATGCTTTCCTTAACCCATGAATGCATAACACAAACTGATGTTAGAGGCATTCTTGTTCTCTTGATTATATCTTGTCAAAAAATGACTAAAATAAGTTGATTTGTTACATGACTTTAAACACCTCTACCATTATAAAATAAGTTAGTACCCAAATGGAGGAGAAAACAATGTTAACAGATAGAACAGAATCAGCAATGTCAGAGAAAGAGGGAATATGTATTCTGTGTAGCTTTCTTAAGATTTGACATAGATTTTGATTGTTTTCTGACACTCAGCTTCTAGCTACCTCACATTATTCACAGTGTAACCCTTGATAGAGAATTTATATATTAAATGCAATTCATTTAATCATTGGCTATGCTAATACAAAAAACAAATCCCCCTTACAACTCTGAATCACAAACCTATTGGGATGTTTCAATCTATCTCTGCCACAGATTCTCACAGAAAAGATGGACTTTACAAAGTGCCTTGAATATTAATGAATCAATCACTGAATTATACAAAGCTAGAGCAATTGGAAATGAATATCATCCTTGACTAAAATAAATCTGTTCAGCCTTAGAAGTCCATTCTCACCAAACGAGAGTTTGACTCCCTGACCACAGTTTGTGACCCTACATCTCATCTACTGCATTAAAAAATTAGGGTCTTGCTCTGCTGATGCTAAGATCTACCTATGTATCTTTTCCTGGTATGATTCCAGTTTTTAAGTATTTATAGACAGGCCCAAATTGTTTCATTTGGTCTAAAGCCATCGTGGAACTGTTGCCTGACAATTGTGGTAACCAGCACTTGTTCTGGTCTTAAGCAACACTGGGGAGGTTAAATGGGAAGACTGGGATTCACTAGTCTGGTGTGCTGGTCTGGTGTGGTGCTACAGTGTGTTTCAGGGGAGAGTTTGACATAGAATGAAAAGAGATAAAAAATGCAGCTGCATAGGTCCCTAAGGTACCAGTAACAGCAAGTGGAAAAGCACAGAACAGATTTCTACCCCATCTTTCTAAGATGTAAAAAACATGATTCAGGATTCTCTGTTATCAAACCATTCTTCACTTTAATGTTGCTTCTGTGAACAGAAGTGTTCATTACTGCCAGAATGACAATGGTACATTAGACATGGCAGGGCTATGTGGTGAGCTTGACCAAAGTATGCACAGGGTAAAGGAAACTACATCCCTCATTACACACTGGATTTCACGTTGCAGAGTTGTTTCCTGATGGTTTCTGTCTTTCTTCTTACAATCAGCATAGGGTCATAAGGTTGTTTTTAGAGGTGGTAGTTTGTGAGAGGGCTTCATCCTAGTCTTAGAAGTATTTGTCTGTATTTAAAAATAGATTTCTTAGCTTATAGTTTATCGGTGGTGTTCTTGCAGCCATTCTTTTTTCCCTAGTGGTTCATTTTTGTTTTAGAATGACAGCCCTGTCTGAGATGTAAATTAGATGCAAGGAGGTAAAGCATAATTTCTGAATTCCTGACTGGCAAGAAGAGTGATAATGCAGTAGGTAAAGAAGTTTTCAAGGGCCGTGACATTGGGAATCTTCTGGGGCCCCTGTCAGTACTTTGCAGTGTTAGCTGACAAGAATGCAAATCTGATTGTCTTAGCCTTTGGTTCTGAGTCTGGACAGAATGGGGTGGTACAGGAGAATAAATTTAAACAGCCAGCTTCTCTGTGGTTGAGTCATGCTAGGATAAAAAAATATTTGATCCTTGTGCTTTATAGAGAGTTTTATATTGCATTCACCCTTGTTCAGATTGAGTACATGGAAGATATACACTCATATAGAACAGAGACTCTGATCATGGATCACAAAAGTGTCTGGTGAGAACATGTGTATAACTAAAATGCAAGATGTGATCAAAACAAATCTGCCCTCACTGAAGTCACACAAGTGCAAAATGAAAGCTGCTGGTGTAAACATTTGCTTTTTTTACAACATTCATTCGTGACCACAGGCTCACTGTAGCAACACTGTGATAAAGGCCAGGATACAAGAAGAAGAGATGTTAACAAAGACATTGCAAAAGACTTTCTTCCCTCCCATCTTTGCATGGTGAAACTACAAGGCTGGGCTTTGTATTGTTTTTAGGTTGGTAGGAAGGGATTTCATCAGTAGAGCATAGAAGCGTTCAGTTTCCCAGTAATCATAAAAATGCCAAGTTGTTCTTTCTGGAAATTGTCTGCCTGTTTTTATCTGCAAGACATGCATTTCAGACGTCACCAAATCCTGTGAAACACACTGTGGTAACAAGCTCCTTCTCCCTCAAGGCACTCAGACTTCACAGTAAAAAATACCAGTGTAACTTCTCTGAAGACACTTTAGAGCTCCCTCCTTTTTAGGCTCTGCATAAGGACAGAAAGGCAAACTAGGAAAACGCTGCTTGTCTTTCCTTTCTCACACAGATAAATGGCATCTCTAATCTGAGCGGCAAAGGCAATGCTAAATTTATTGCAGTGAATCAGTCACTCAATCAGTACTGAAGGAGAGCAGACAATTCAGAGGAAAAAGAGGAAATGAGGTGAGGGTGCCTAGAATGAGGACACAGTGGTAGTTTGTTGAAGAATCCCATTGAAGAATCTTATGTGTAGTGGAAATACTGCCCCCAAAATGGGAGACACCATCTGCAACTTTCCTGATCATCAGTTCACCACATAAGGAAGCAGCAACTCTACTGATTTCTCTGTAACCCCTTCAGCTTTCCTAATTTGTTGATTATCATTGATCTTCTGCATAGCTAAAAAAAGAGATATGGTCAGCAGATAGGCATGACAGTAGCCTTCTGTTATTTTTTATTTTCTGACTAATCTGATACTAATGTTAGGTTCTCACTGCTTACAGGGCAGCTTGGAGCCCACAAGTAAAAAACTATTGTGGAAATAAAAAGTTACAGTTCCAGAGTAGACTCCTATCTCATTTTGAACTGGGTGGAGGTTTTATGGAGTTAATGTTTGTTTGTTTGTTTTTTATTTAAATTAAAAAATAATTGTCTTGATTTAAAATAAATTTTATTTATATCACTTTGGTGCTTTCAGTTTGTATGGCTCCCCTTGAGATCTGACTGTGCAGTTTACTATGATGATAGTGTTTTCATTTGAATTCCATTGTACTTGGCATATCTCAAGGGTGCTCACTCTCTATAGGAAAGGAGCACCCTGCAGCATCAAAATGAGATTGCCATTTGTCACCAATTCTTGGATGACTTCCAATATTTCTTACTTATCTGAACAGAATTATTCTATGCTTTGAATTCTAAAAGGAAGTGGCCAGGTAACTCTTTCTTTCAGAATACTGAAATAATGGCTCATTTAGGAATTTCAAATCTGAACCAAACAGTAATACCATATGTATAGATAAATGTCACTTGCCTTACTGTTTTTAGCAGGAGCCTAAGCTCTGCTGACATCATGAGTTATAGGGGCAGTTTCCCTTACTGCAGACACACAGCCTGTTAATACGCCTGCCCGTGTCTTTCACATCTGAAGTTTTGCCCACCTTTGGTTCTTGAACCCATTATGTAGAAGTAGTCTCCTTCTAAAAGAAGAGGGGTGCGGGAGTGGCATTCCAGGAAGTCACAGGGGTTTTGAACTTGCAGAGCATGCCTCCAGCTGTGTCTTGTGATGGAATTGTATGGTCAAGTTTAAAGGGTCACTGGAGTCAATCTCCTGGATGATCAGCATCAGTTGGAGAAGTGTCTGAGTGGAATGTTTTACAATGTTGTCCTCTCTTGTAAAAATGAGAACGTAGGACATGGTGGAACTGAGCAGAAATCCCTTCTTCATTTCTGTATTGACTCTGTTTTGTCCATTTGGCTTCCTCAGTTAACTCATGCGTTGCCTTTTCCCCTTGCATCTCTGTAACCAGTCAGAAAGTTAAGTGGAGGGATCAACTTTTTTTGCTCATACCACCTCTCCACCCCTTTTAACCACTCCTACTGGAGGGGATAAAATACTCAGAAATATTCCAACACATGGCTAAGGACAAAAGAGTTAGAAACTGTGTAGCTAGGCAATCATCCAATTTATGAAGCTAGTTCCACGTTCTTGGTTTCTTCCCTCAGCTGCCTGGAGGTTGGATGACCTGCATCATGAATTGTATTATACAAGTATGGTCTTGAATGGTAAGCATTAACCTTAGTCTTTTCTGGTAGTAAGACATCTTCTATGCAATGCTTCATAATGTGAAGTCAGCTCAGAGCTGTTCCACAGAGGCCACTCGCTTTATCACACAAACTAGAGGTTATTTTTATAAAGAGAGTTTAGAGCAAGCCTTTGTAATGCTTGCTGTATGTTCTGGAGCAGAGTTCTCTGGCCATGTGAGCGGATTTCCTAGATAGTTCTTTAATTATGTAATCAGGGTTTGAGAATGCCCTGCAAAAAGCTGTGTCAACCTATGTAGAGGAAGTATGTTAGCTTATTTAAATGCCACCAGAATTCTAGTAGTAGCTGCAGGCAGAGGAAGAGGCTAGGATATAATGTGAATTTGCTTATGACCTAGTTGGAGGAAAGGGGAGAAGGCAAAAGAAAGTGATTAATTTTGTTAGTTTACCTAGAACTGTCTGGTGTCTACCAAATGAATAACATAATTTCCAAACATCCATAGAATGAAATAATAATAATAATTGAACAATGAGGCCTCTGATTTTTCTAGATTATGTTTTTCCAGTGTGTCAGTGTCACCTTCAGTCACTGATTGCAGGAAAAATGCCAGATGCCCAACAAGTAAATAACACAGCTCAGGCTGTGACTGTTAATTCCAATCAGTACTAACGAATTTGGTGGGTATGATGATCTCTTCAACCCATGAAGAGGAAAAAATAAAAGGATTAGACAAAGAATGTTCAGATAAAGAGAATAAACAACAAAATGCAAAGACTTTCATGTGTGAAAAATTGCAATGAATGTTTTATTACAAAGCACTGAGGGACAAGTATTAAGGGGTAATTTCCTGAAGGGCTGCTCCTCAACTCTCAATTCTTTATGTGAAAGATAGTGGTAAAACAAAACAATTAACCATTTCTATTTAAATCTTCTAGGCATTGCATGGACAAGATTTAGCTGCATAACTCCTGTGGCTAAAGGCCATGCAGTGTTGAAAATGTAGATGATGATATCTCTATCAAAAACCTCAGTGCCATGGCAGAAATCTTGAAGCCGATCCCTGTGGGGAAGTGGTAGTGATCTAATGGCTGTCAGCTGCTGTGAGATATTGCTCTCACCTTTGTGGCCTTGCAGTGCTCTCAGATTTTGGCTAGTGCACAATATGGGTCATACTTTCTGTTTACTGGGTAGCAGTTGATCATGCAGAAAAATGAAAGTATGCTGATAAAGACATGATGGACCTTTGCTTGACTAGACTCCAAACTATAGGATAATCACATTATGAACGATTATTTCCTGTGACTACCTAAAAGACTGACATCCTGTGACCTCAGAAATGACCACAATTCCATAACATGAGACTGGGGAATTTGCTTTTCTGACCTGGATCTGTTTTCTTTGAAAGTGGTGGGTTTGGTTTGGTTTCTACATTTGAACATGCAATTTAATATTGCAGCGAGAAAGGCTATAAGTAATGTTCCTGACACTCTGTTACTGCCTGTCAGCTGTCTGCTGTAAAAGAATGTAAGGCTGGTGTTGTTTGTTGAGATGTCTTACTCTGTTAGCAAAATATAAACCTATTCTTTCCTGTTGCTGGATCTTCACAATCCCTGTGTACGCATGAGGAAGGTGGTGGTGTCTCCAGACAGCAAACTGAGAGATATAGACTTGTTCTCACAAAGATGTCTTTGGGTATTTTACTTTGATTTTTGAATGAACATGGAGGAGGAGTAATTGCAACTTGCTACTATTCATTCAGATGTTTATCCTGGGCCGAATGCATACCTGGCTAGCACCAGCAAGACAGTGCCTCACCTGTTTTTGTTAGGAAGGAGGATTTGAAAAGCTTGTTATTTTTCCTAAGGACTTGAGTGGTTAAGCTGAGCTTTGTCGGTGTGCAGTCTAGGAGCTGCTGAGCTTCAGTGTGATACGAATGCATGTTTCAGAGGTGGCAAAAACAGAGCAGAGATACAGGTCTAGAACAGCCTAGAAACTTTCTATAGTTTAGTGGAAATCTGTGATGCAATCAAGATTAAAATAGGAGTGTCACTTCCAAGAGACTGTTTTAGGCTTAATCAATATGTATGCATTAGATATAGTAAAATTAAAATATTTCTGAGAATGATGCCTGTTTTTTTGAATGTATCATTCAGCTGTAGCATCACAGGCTACACCAGAGTGTAAGGAGTATAGGGGGATTACTCTTGCTAACAACTGAGTATCCTTTTACAAGCAGATCTGCCATCTGTGTAGTGTCTAGAGCTAGGCTGCAGACCTGAGTAGCATTGTGAACAAAGATCAGAAAGCTGGAAAAGATAATACTTAAATTTGGGACCGCTGTTTTCTTTACAGGAACAAAACTGTAGGTTTTTTGAAATCAGTGAATTCAGATCTCTATCCCAGCAACAAAGATACAGCAAAGTTGAGATGTTGAGTTCCTGTGCCCTGTCATGAGATGGGGACAGTCGTCTGCAAATGATATATTTAGTCTTGCAAAACTGTAGTAATATGTCATGAAATTAACTTGAAAGGTTTGTGCTACTTAAAAAATAGTGCACACAGTTAATGGATATACAAGCTGAACTTTGAGTCCAGAGGATATTAAAATCCCTGCAAAATGTCAGCTTAATATTAGTGTCTAACTGCTAATTGCTTATTTAGTATTGAAGTATAACCTTGATTATAGATTTCAGTATTTAAAATGATGTAAATGCAAGAGAAGTAATGATGGGGCTAGTAATGGTGAATAGACCAGATAACTTGCTAAGGGTAGACATCTTTTCTTGGTGTAGCAGTTAAAATGAGAACAAATTTCCTCACATCACCTCCCAAATGCTTCTTTCCTCTTTGAAACAATTATTAGCTTTGTTTCCAGTTACCATGTTTCTAGATGTTTATTGCTCTGCTTCTTATTTATGAAGGAAATAATAAGTGGTCTTGAAGTATGCTAATCCTTTTGAGCTTAGTCTGCTCTTCTACCTAGGCAGTCACTTAAGTTGCTGTATGTTTGATCTTGGAGTAAAAGAAAGACCTAGTTTGAGTTGAATTTAATTGTAGTGCACAGCTATAATTTCAGTCTATGTGTTGCTGTCCTTATTGTGTGTGAACAGGTGAAAGAGAACATATTAAGAATCTACTGTGTATGTAGTGTTTGCATGGTTCTTTAGCTGTCTTCAAATAAAGCTTCTTATCCCATGAAGACAGACTAGCTTCAGAGCTCTGTCCTTTTCTGCTTGGGATGCTGTTAACAGTATTTTTTGACTCTGCTGCTTAAGCCTTGGTGGTCAGCCAGAATTGGCCCATTTGCCATTGTCTGCTCTTGGAACTGGCACACAGCTGACACTGCTTCCTAAATTGTACTTTGTGTTTAACTGCCACCCAGGGGTCTGATGAGATTCTGGAAGCTTTTCAAATGAAAGATTGAAGGGAAGCTGTTCTAGAGGCTATTGCAAAAGTGATGGTAGAGTAGGGTACAGTGCTAATGGGGCTGAGATTCTTGAACGAGAAAGCAACGCTGGAACTCTAGCAGTCAAAGCACTGAGGCAGTTGATGAGGGCCTCAGAGGAGGGGCACGAAGATGATTAGAGGGCTGGAGCACCTGCCCTACAAGGAGAGGTTGAGGGAGCTGGGCTGGTTCAGCCTGGAGAAGAGAAGGCTGTGGGGGGACCTCATTGCAGCCTGCCAGTCCCTGAAGGGAGCAGAGAAACAGGAGGGGAATCAACTTTTTAAAAGGGCAGATAATGGCAGGACAAGGGGGATGGATTAAAGCTGAAGGAGGGAAGGTTTAGATTGGATATTAGGGGGAAGTTTTTTACAGAAAGAGTGGTGAGGGGCTGGAATAGGCTGCCCAGAGAGGTGGTGGATGCCCCATCCCTGGGGGTGTTCAAGGCCAGGTTGGCTGGGGCCCTGGGTAACCTTGTACAGCTCCAGGCCTGAGGTTGGTGTCCCTGCCTGTGGCTGGGGGGTTGAAGCTCTATGATCCTTGAGGTCCCTTCCCACCCATGCCATTCTATGATTCTATGATGATACTCTATCCTAGCCCTCATCTGCTTCTTCCAGCATGCAACTGCATGCTGCCCTTTATACACAACAGACTGCAAGCTAACAGAAATTTGGCCCCAGATGCAACGCTTTGACTATCACAGTGCAAGTGTTGCCCTGAGCAGACATCCATTTACTTCTTAAGTGGAACTTGCAATCTGCAAAGTTGCATTTGTTCTTTTTTCCAGGATTCTGGTCTGCAGACATGTTCTCTAATGAAGTGCCATGAAGTATGATGATAGCTGCTGGCACAGTTTAGAGTGAAGTCATCAAGTAAAAGAAGACAATTTAGAAGAAAGTCTTTAATGGCAATTTTAAATTCACCAGAAGGAAAATCCTGTGTCAGCACTTCTACAATTGGATATTGGAAAAGATGGTAGGAAACAGTCATATTTCTGCAGGCTCTTTCAGAATAAGTTGTGGATTTCTTTGAGCAGATAAAAGAAGCATATAATCTAAAAGTTGTAAAAATTTGGAGTTTAAATTTTGCAATCAATTTCTCATGCAGTATTTGAACAGACAAGAAAGCATGTAAAAGTAGCATGATTGGTTTTGACTTCAAACTGTGGACTTGAGACACTGCCTAAAATACTCCTCATGGAGTTTTGTGTTAACATGTTCTCTGTTCTTTTGGTACCTCCTTCTGTCTTCTCCCTTTAGGCTCTTATAAGGCATCTGTTGAATTTAAGATATCCTGTATTCATGAGTTATTTAAAACATTTAAAAATATTTATTTATACAAAAAATGATTCAGTCTGAATGTTTATCCCAAGAAAGTTCTGTCCCATCTTCTGTTTTGCCACTTTTCCATACTGTATTTCAGAACATATGTAGAGGAAGGTGTCCAGCTAAGATCCTGCTCTGGTGAGATGCTGCTGCAGGATGGAGAATCTTGGTTTTAGAGATGTTTTGACTTCACAAGCTCTATAGGATTCAGCTTCTGTTGCTATGCTTGAGGACTGGGTTGTCTATGGAGCCAAAGAAAAGCTGTAGAGCCATGAGGATTACTGTTCAGTCCTGACATAACTTAAAGCCAGAAGTTATTGCTCGCATTAACTATATCATATCTCTCCCTTCTTGCCACTTTCACCAGCGTTATCAGCCTAATAAAATGAGAATAATCTCACCTCATTGTTCACCCATAGTAAGTTAGGCTTTCTGAAAATTCATAGGTCATGGTTTTCCATTCCTAGATGGGTAACTAGTTCTCATTTAGGCATCTGAAAACCTCCTAAAAAGACCTTAGATCATTTTTAGTTGGACTGTTTCAGTATGTTACTTCTGTTAAAGTAGAAGATTCAGGTAACAAGGGCTGTAAAACTGTGCGGAGATGCATGATGGTAATTTCAACGTAGCCACTGGCAGTTTGAGATTGCTTCTATCTTTACCTAAGCCTCATTTCTTTGAAAAAAATTAGACCTGCAGATTCCCAATTTGTAGCAACTAAAATAGCCAGCTTCATAAAGTAAAATAACAAACAGAAATTTAATTGGTAATCATTTAGCTGAAGATTATTACTTTTCAGTTGTTTTGGGGAAAAGTTTGTCACTGCCTAAAAGACTAGTGAACCTTTTGAATCACAGGTTGTTTTGAAAAGTTGAACTGAAAATCAGACTATGCATTTGCAAAAAAAACTCAGGGTTGGTTTTTTTTTTTTAAAAGCATATGTCTTCTGTAGAGAAGTACTAAAATGAATGCTATCAGTATGGCAAACATTAGAAAGTTTCTGTACTTGCAGAGTAGTGATATCTGTTCTCAATGGCTATTTCCATTGGTTTTAGTACATATACATCAAGAATGCCTGAAATTGCAGAGATAAAGGCACTGAAGCAAATGTTATTAAAGCACTTTCTGAGCTTCTGGTAAACTGATTTACATAAAGCAGGGTAAACTGAAACAGTAATTGACCCCATTGCCCTCTTCTGGTTGTTCAAGGTGGAGTAATCTCAAGGGAACCAGTTCATCTCTGTACCATAGTGCTAGATGATGGCAGAGTAATTACAAAGAATTCAGGCTTAGACTTACAAAGATTTGTTGCTAGCCACTGGATATCATTGGGCTCAATAAAATCAAAAGGCTTATAATTAGTCTAAAGTATCTAACAGTAACCTAATTTAAAAATGCAAATAATGAAAACATCTACCATAACTTTAAAAAAGTCTTAAATTATTACAGATTCCAGCCACGGAGGAGAGTTCTGATCTTGAAAAGCTTGATGCCAATTACGTGCTTCACTGAATTAAAATGAACTCATGTTATTAATAAAGACTCAAATGATCTAGTCTGCTAGTCCAACCTTTCACCACCTCACACTTTCATTAGAAATGAACTTTTCAATTAAGAACTGTCTTCCAAAACTTAGTACCGAGTTCCAAAATTAAGTTTTCCAGACTGTGATTCAGTCACATTAACTTAAGTAATACAGAACAATCTTGCAAAATTTGACACTGTGACATGTAATTCTCTCATACTGCTTCATGGGTCCTTTCACATTAAGTGATCATCTTGTTCAGGCCATTGACAGTGAGAACTAGATCCAGCTGAGCAGTGAATTTTAGAAGAATAAGACTCAGAAATAAGGCAGATATATACAAAGCATAACACCTATCAAGGCGGTACTGAAATCTGAAAATTGAAATGCAGCTGCCAGAGCTCTGCTGATGAGTGTCAGAAGCAATGGATGGAATGAAAAATATTAAAGCTTTGTGAGTTATACATATATATTTCAAAGAACATTTTCTCATTGAGACCTTTTCTTCTAATAATACTTAAGGAAATCCTATTGATTAACTTATAAACATTTGACATCTGAGACATTTTTGAAATTAGAGGGATGGTTGTGCTGTGATTAGCAAGGCCAGGAATCAGGAGATGAAGGTTCTGTGGCTAATTTTGTACTGGAACTTTTGTTCAATGCTGGAAAATCTCTGGGGTTTTATATAGATAAGCAGGTTACACACTACACTCCTGGTTACTTTTAATGCCCATTTTTAATCAGAGTGTTTTGATATTACACATCTGAGTTAGTGGGCTTTTGCTTAAATGGGTTGAATACTATTGTTCTGGGAGTTGTTTCAGTTGTAACCAATCCCTTGAAAGAAGAAAAATTAAAACAGATGGTTAACTAGTTATCACATGTAGTTATAATCATATCTGCCATGATGCTTAACTGGACACAACACTCCAGGTGGGGCCTGACCAGGGCAGAGTAGAGGGGGAGGATCAACTCCTTCGACCTGCTGGCCACACTCCTTCTGATGCCCCCCAGGATCCCATTGTCTCTCTCAGCCCCCAGGGCACACTGCTGGCTCATGGCCAACCTGTCGTCAACCAGGACCCCCAGGTCCTTCTCCACAGAGCTCTTCTCCAGCAGCTCACCCCCAGCCTGTACTGATACATGTGGTTGTTCCTCCCCAGGTGCCAGACTCTCCACTTGCTTTTGTTGAATCTCATCTGGTCTCTCCCTGCCCAGCTCTCCAGCCTGGCCAGGTCTCTGGATGGCAGCGCAGTGTCCTGCCTGTCAGCCACCCCTCCCAGCTTTGTATCATCGGCACTTGCTGAGGGTGGATGCTGTTCTCTCATCAAGGTGTCAATGAAGATATTGAACAGGACTGGGGGAGTGAGCTCTAAAGACCACAACCTGGAAGCTTCTTAATTTGTCAGAGTTTTCAGTGGGATGTAAAAGTCTAATAATAAGGCAAGGCAAGCAAAAGTCCATAAATGAGTACTGAAAGAGAATTGATTTTTCTCCCTCTTCACTGAATTTTGATCAAGGTCAAGAATATAATTTGTAATTATCCTTCCAAAAAGTGTCCTGAATGCCCAAATCTCTCACTGAGTGCTTAGGACAAGAGCCTTCTTAAAACATCTCAGTACAATTAGTGTAGCAGATTGCTTTGGGTTTGTTATTATCCAGTAGTAGACTTGAGACTTAGAAGATTCCCTCCAGTAACTTCAAGTTGTGGTGAAAAAAATCCCTGATAACGTTGACGCCATTTGTAATACATTTGGGACTGGATATTGTCTCTCATTTTTCTTGATGTGCATTGGATATTTAAAACCTTTTTTTTTAAAAACTTTTTATTCTGCTCTTGCACCTGTGATGAAGTTGAAAGCCTTTGTTAACCAGGTATTCATTCTTCCACCTCTCTTTCTGCAAGTGTAATTAATTTCTCATCTGCTTGCATGGTTTGCTGAGCCATTGCCTTCTGTATGCCTTACAACTCAATGTTTTGGTCCTGAAAATACCTACCTACCTGCTGTAGCAACAATATTTGGCTTAATCTCTAGTCATACTAACACTTTTGGCAGGTAGCCTTGTGAAAAGTTGTGTAAGGTGAATAGGGCTTGTATGCTTGTTCCTTCATGTCTTAGGTTTGATACACAAAACATGAAGGAAGCATGTTCATGTTCTTAGAGCAAGAAATTGTTTCAGCCATTTAAAATTAAAAGTGCAGCTATAAAATTGTTTCTATAAATGTCTGCCACTACTGCTCTCTGCATATCAAATTCTGGCTAACACTTTGAGGTTCCCTTCACTGCAGAATTTCGGAGAATGAACAGATGAGGAAAAAAGGGTAATAGGAGACCAAGTGAATGACAGTTTCTCTAGGAGTTCTCCTCCAATAGAAAGCTCCAATAACATTCTTCCCTGAAATATTTTCTTTTTCTATACATGGAGAAACTAAACTATTCATAACTAAGTGCCAGTCACCATAGCCCAGAAGTAGCACTGAAGATTGTACCTAGGCTCAGAAGAGCCATATCAGAAAAAGGCTTGGAAAATCTCACAGAGAGACAGATAGAGATGCTTTGGAATATGTGCCTCAGAGCAAAGTAGTAAAAATATGTAAATACTAAATGTAATAGGAAATAAGAGTACAGCTTTATTATAATAGGAACTGTAGCATTATATAGTGATATTAAATTACAGGAATAGCAAAACCACTTCATGATTTTGTATTTTGTATTTTCAAAGACTTAGATAATTTTCTAATGGTTTTCATAGGCATCAGCAAAGAGAGATGAGACCTGGAAATCTTTGGTTCCATTCTAGTCTCTTGGACTAACTGCATTCCCTACAGCATGCCCAGTCTTGACGTTTTCCCTCCATTGGTTTATATATTTTGCTCATAAAACAGTTCTAATCTTCATAAAGCATTTTTTTCACATGTATTGCTTTGTTCATGCTTTATTAGACTTTATTTACCTGGCTAGAGTGTCTGACATCCATATCTTCACTTGCCTCTCTCACTCCTCCAGACTTACTCACAGATACCTCTAAACTGTGAGTTGTTATTCAACAGCACATTCTCCCCTTCACCTCTTCTGGATTCTTCCCTACTCTTTCTGCTCAGCAGTCTGCTTGCTTTTGAGTTGACCTAGTTCCATTTGCTCTCCACCTTTTTTCTTCTGGCCCAAATGTTCTGGGCCTCAATCTGTCTTTATCCCCACCCTTCCCCAATTTCTTTTTAAATCCTCGGGCTCCTCTTCCTAGTTTGTTTCCTTGAAGGACTAGTCCTCTCCTTTTATATATGACTTTGAGACCTGCCTCTTCTGTATTGCTTGGACTTAGTAATGGGAGGATTGAAACAGCAGAAAAGACCTCTGGCCTTAGGTCAGATTTGGCACTGAGCTCAATTGTACAGAAAGACCTTGTCAGGCCTCTGGAGCATATCCAGTATAGACAGAACTTGGGAAGTACAGCAGCTGAAGTCCAGGAAGTACTGGCAGGGTGTAAATCCACAAGACTTGGAAGTTGGGCACTTTTGAGTAGCTTTTCATTGAGAGTGCAAAAGGCAAAAGATCTCTGCCAACTTGTGAGTCTTCATTCTAAAGCATGGGATTTCTTCAAGAAAGGTCTTCACAATCTTTTAACATTCTATTTCTGTTAGCCTTTTTCTTGGGAGCATCTGCAGTATTTTTAATGAAGTTTCCCAGGAAAATTCAGGCCAAGGTAGACATATGACACAGATGATCAGAGTGTAAAATCTTTCCTTTTAAAAGTACAGACTGAAGTTTTAGCAATGGGGCATAGGCCTCTGTTCCTAAACAGAGACGTGAGTCTAGGCAGGGTTGATAGGGATTAAGATTGGTAGTACTTGTTGTCCTCATTTTGTGTGGAGCCATCTAATGAAGTCTAGATCACCTGGCATTCATTGACACTTGAAGTTTAACTGAGTTTAGGAATGAATGAGTGTGGAGGCTGACCGACCTCTCAATAGGGCTCACATAGTTAGGTTTCTTGGTTGGGTTGTATATTGAAGGCAAGGTACATACCTTGTCTATTCTATATTTCTTAAGTGGGTAAATGAAATATCTTGTCCTCCAGACCTGATGATGGCATTAATAAGAATAAAAGACTTTTCACTGTTTGTCAGGTTGTTGGTAAAATGTTATTCCTCTGTTTTGTTAGTTGTTACTTTATGATGAACATTCCAGAAAAGGGGATCGGTTTTATCCTGTATGCATACTGAGTTTAATCAGAGGGTACCCTAATACCATTTTAAAGGAAAGATAAAGACTGAAAAGGAAGAATTGTCTGTTATATCTTTTCCCAACAATATTGTGTGGTTTTGTGAATGACTGAAGGTATTTGGTGATATTTACAACATGTGGAAGAAAGAGTTGGACCTGGAGAAGGATGTTAACAGAGGATGGAGAGCACATATGCATCATAAACTGGCTTATAGTTTAATGTTTATCATTTAGGAGAATCCATCATATAATTTAATGTCATGCAGACTAAAACAATGAAAATGCTGCAGGTCACTTCATTAAAGTGTTTGAGCTTTAATAGCAAGTGGTTGTGCTGACAAGTTCTAGTGAACTATAGTGTGATTCAGTAAAGACTGTCAGTGTGGTCTTGCTTATGGTCTGGGTTTTTTCTGTAGGACAAACACTTGCCTGGGATGGCTATGTGAATGAACACCTTGAGGAAGCACATTGTGTATTTTTCATTTATTTGCACTTGTAATTGCAGAATTTACTGTATCAAGGGCACTAAAAATTTTTCTGTAAATAAGTTCATTATTCACAACAAAATATTTTTGGAGAAGTTTATGGTCAACCACTCTTTTTTTATATAGCATTTATATTAGAGATGAAGTTTGGATGTAAAAATACTAGGGCTGTCTGTTTTTTCTATCTATGGCCTTTGAATGTTTAATCCAAAAATGCTGTACTGGTTTCTGCTTTTCAGCACCTGTCAGAAAGACACAATGTCATGCAAAATGATGGCTTCCCATAGCTGGCAGTGTAAAAAGGAACATGGAAAGTTTGTAGCATCCCCCTTGCCTCCGTAAGGAACTGCTTCTGCATACTTAGTTTTTCTCTCTTGACTCATAACTCTGAACTGCCAGATGGGTTATTTAGATTGTAACTGATAATTGATGGGCAGAAGGAAGGAAGTTTATGTGTCTGTATGAATTACTGAAGAGCATACATAGATGTCACCTCATAGCATTTTGTTACAATACCACGATATTCTAAACAGTTGTTTGAAAAGCATATTGAAAATGGATACATTTATAAGTTTTGAACATCTGTGAGTGGTTATTGCTCATACATTATGAGGAATTATTTCCTTGAATTCCCCCTTTTTCTTAGTGAAACATCTTCTAAGACCTAAACTATTTTTTTCTTGAAGAGGTGTTTGTGTGATTTGAGCAGAGTACAGGCAGTTCCTTTAGTGCTGTTTCTGTCCTCAGATTGGGTATTTGTAAGAGAAGTGTACATATTGCCATATAGCCTGAAATGTTTAGTGTGGGACAGGAAGGCCTACCTTTTACCCTAGGCCAGTTGCACTGAGATCATTTTTGGTCTGTGTGCTTATGGCAAACACCTTTGTTGATGTTCGTATCCTGATATACTTAACAGAAAATACAAGATAGGTTCCTTATTTTTTTGAGGAAAGATAAGCAGCCTCACCATTTTCTGAACTAAACCCATGCAGTTACCATGGAATAAGTAATGAAATGGCTTGCTCTGCCATGATGTGTGCCTGTGTCTATTGTCTCTCTGATAAGCTTGCCTCAGAATATAGCATCATCAAGCAATTCTGGAACCAATAAAGACCTTAGGTCTTTAATCTCTATCAGATGTTATTTATAGACCTAAGGGCTATCAGTTCTTGAAGCAGTAGGATGCATGGTTTTTATTCAGTTCTCACTAATAAACTTGTATTTCTCCTCATTATCTGCAGATGTCTAACCTGTCTAGTTTCTGGTATGAATGTTTGAAAGAAGCAAATTAAAAATTCACTTTCTGTGTTCATTCATGCTGATGAAACTCAATTAAATGAATATTCATGTAAAGCAAACATGTAAAGAAGAAAGAAGTCGTGTAGCCAAGACAAATGTATTTAATTTTTTTTTCCTTTTGCAGTATTTGCTATCTCTTTAAGAAATCCCAACAGAACATATGAATTGACAGAAAAATGGATGAATGAGTACCCACTAGAGGCAGAGGTAAGCTTGGGAAAACTTCAAGAGAGGGAGCACAGGTACCAGCAAACAGAAATAATACTGCTGTGCAGAGAAAAGAGTTGGGAATACTCCAGGCTCATGACAATATGTACAGTAAGTTTGGTTTGAAAGTTAAAATGGCTCCTTTGTGCAAAAAATCTTTGAATACAAAGTAATTTTCATAAGTATTAAATCTGAATCTTAAACCAAACTTGATCTGCATAAAATTCAGCCAGTGGTTCTCCTCAGAAGTTCAAAGTAAGGCTCAATGCAATTGTACCTTAATGCAGAAATGTTTGGCAATTTTGTGGCTAACAGTATTTTAGGATCTATATGGTCTGAAGCAGGCTGAAATTTATAGCTAAACCTATGAATGTTTATGATATGAGCTCAGTTTTCTGTAGCTAAAGATGTTTGTGGTTTTGGTGATTAGCATGTGAGAGGGAACAGGTGTATTGTTAGTAAGGAATATATACAAAAACTTTACTACTTTTCTAGAGCTGTCAGTCATACTCAACAGTACAGATCTACGCCTTCCAGTTAGAAAAGCAGTGGCCTCTAATCTTGTACTCAGTCAGTGGTCTAAAACAACTTTGTGGTCTGTGGTCTTTAAAACTTCAATTTCTTTTAAAACTCCAGTGGACAAAATATCTGTTTTCATCTTTTTGAACTTCTCTTCTCTTTAACTGTTTTTCATCAGGCTGCTGTGATATCAAACCAGTGGTATCTCATTGAGATGTGATAATATATTGATAATACAGTCACTGAGAGAAGAAAGTGGCAGATTATTTGATTTCTTGCAGTATTTTATATCAGAGCTGTCATTTGAAGGTCTAAGGGATATTAGTTTTCCATTAGATGTTTGTGATCTGTTTGTTTCCTGTGGGATACATATTTGTTTTCTATAATCTGTTTGCATCTGTTATAAAGTGATTATACATTTAGGGCCTGATTCATGCCAGAGTAAATCAGTAATTATTCTAAAGGTGTCATTGACACTCTGCCACTGTTAAACTGGCATGTGGGAAGAGAACCTTAAAACCTGTCCTGACAGCTACAGTGGATGATGCTTTTTGTTACCAAAGAACCTCAGGCTTTTGTGTTGACTTCATAATGGTCAGATATGTTTGAAAAACCTTTTTTGCCTCATGTTTAGCTATGTTAATTAAAAGATAGAGATAACAATGCAGAATCTATCTATCTCATGTGTATGCTGTCCTGTGCAACTGCAGCACTGTTCCTAGGGTACAAACACAGAGAGATGCTCTTATAAGGCAGATTTACCTTAGGGTGTCCATTAGCATTTCCCAAAGCAGTTTGTGTCTTCTCTTGTGTGATAGGAGAGATATTGATCAACTGCCTACTGACCATTTAACTTACAGCTTAATCATGTAAATTTAGACATTCCCTGGGGATTGTGCATTCTACTGCTGGGAGTCAGTGTTGCAAGTCTTCTGTACCCTTGACAGAGAAATCAGCATCCTGATTTGTCAGTCTTCCAGTTGATTTTTCTAAGCTTTGTACTATAGAGCAGCACACAATTATGGAATTCTTAAGACATTTTTTTTTGCTGTCTATTTTCTGGCTGCTGTAATTTCTGTAGCTTATACAGGCTTGCCCTTCACCTCTTTTGTGTTAGCTGATCTGAGAAGGGAAAGAATCTTCCTCCTGCTAAAGGTGTTATCTGCATAGATGATCTATCTGTAGATTTCTGAGGAAAAGTCAAATGACAACATGTCAACTTCTCAGTTCTGGGGAAATTATCCCACGTTACCTTGGCAGTGCTAATAGTTTACAATGTTCATGGTCCATAATGGGCTGTTTGCCTTAAAGGGTTTTGACAGTTTTGCTGAACTTAACATGTACTCAGCTAAGAGATGATCTTTCTTCGCTACATCACTTGCCATTTGAATAGGTCACATTTTGATGAGATGTGTTTGATTTGCTGACTGGGAAACTGGTGAATAAATCTTCCTTTATGCTTACATATTTCTTAGATATCCACTGTATTATTCTGAGGGCAAATACCTAATTATTTGCTGCTGAAAGCCATGTAAGAACAGCTCTGTATTTCTGAAATCCTTTGGTGACATCTGCCACAGTAAGCTTACATCTAGAATTAATAATACAATGGGAAGGGATTTCATTCACTGGTCTTGTTGAACTGAAGTCTGGCTTTGTGATAAGAAAAAGTGAAGGCAGAGTGCCTGGGGAGGTCTTCAATGGCTTTTTTTTTAAGGTTATGCTATCATTGCTATCAATGCTATCATTATGGAAGATCTAGTTGATGCATTGCTTTGTTTGCATTATATCCAGGCTTGGAACTGAGCACTTACTGATGCCATTGATATCAGGTCATGCTGTACAGGTACTTCTACACCTCTCACATTCAGAGCTCCTGAGAGATTGCCTCTGAAACAGATTCTTCTTACAATGTTGTATCTTCCATATACACTTTGGAAGAAATAATACTTAGAAGAAAAAACACAGCTTGTGCTGGATGGAACTTGTTTATGCTCTACTGATGAGCATCACCATTACTGTGATGAGCATCACCATTACCTGTAGGAACGCAAGGGAGAAATGTTCTTGGTAAGTCTTGCACTCCAGAATGGTCTGGGATCTTCTGCAGGTTTTGGATGTCTCTTACAGCTGTCTTCAGATAGTGGGTGTTGGTTGTGACAGTGCAGGCCAGCACAGTGAGGTGATGAATCATCAACATCATAATGTCTGTTATTTTAAGACCTGTGCACCTGTACTTGGATCCCTGTATAGAGTCTAATGCCTATAAAAGTTTGTACAAAGAGGAAAAAACCAACATGAAGAAAATATGTCTAAGAACAACTACTGTCAAGTAAAATTTCTGTAATGGTGGATATAAGGTTAATATGAAGCTGGCTTTTCACACACTGTAGTGTTTGAAGCCTACCCTGGAGCTGTCATGACAACACTAAGCCCTGGCTCATTTTCTCTTTGCCATTTTGAATATTATCTTAACTGGATGCCACCATACTGGGAATGTGTATGATGAAAAATAATGAAGCATGAGCATACTGCACAAGAAAAGGCAATTTTAACAAACAAGATAATGAAAAAAGTTCTACAACTGAGACGAAGCTGTTTCCTTGAGTTCTTATCTGAATTCCATGCATAAGTCTCTGGCTGTCTTCACCTACCCTCCGGTGGCAAAGCTACTTGTGAATCATAGTTCCTTGGTTCTGAAACAGACCTGAAGGCCATATCCAAACTATTGTGTATGCAAGCAGAACTTAGCAGCTCCACTGTCTGAGCATCTGACAATGCTCATAAAGACTCTTATGAATATGATGCTAATTCTATTCCATCCCTTGTTTGGATCTATGAAGGGGGATTTTCTTAAATTGGGCCTTCAGCCATCAGTGCTTGTGTTTGAGAAATGGCAACAGACATTCTGTTTATCACTTGTAGTAATGCCCATATGCCATGTGTTAGGCATCAGGTGGAAGCATCCTTATTTCTCTGTATCATAGGGAAAAAATACTGTGAATTTCAACCTGGCTGTATTCAGAACCCACTGAGTACATTCTTTTGGCCAGAGGGCATCCCATTAAGCAGCATAAGGAAAGTCTCTTGCAATCACTGAAGACTTTTCTTGCTGTAATCCCTGCTGATCTTGGGAATAAGAGGTGGGAACTGAAACCAGATCTTTTTCTGGCTTTGCACAGTTCTGTGACAATGCCTCCACGGCTGCTAATGTATTAGGGAAAAATTCTGCCAAGCTTTTCACAAAGTAATATTTTCTTTTATAAATATACCAGCTGGTTTTAATGACAATTGTGAGACACTTGTGAAACTCAGGGTGGCGGAATCTTACTTTTTTCATGACTGGCAGCTGAATAACTTTCATTCCAGCTGCTTAGAAAGGAACCAGGAATGTCTAAAGCTTGAAAAGATTCAGGTAAATAAAGCACCTGACCTCCCTTCCATTTTCTTCCTTGACCCCCCTAATGATCTGATATTTGCCATCCCAGGCTGATCATCCTGCCAAGCTGATGGGTGAATTATTTATCCATATGTCCATTCACAGTTCTGCCACTGTGTCAGCTTTGGCACATAACTAGTCTTGACGGTGTCAGGTTATATGCTTCTTCTTGCTGGGATGTTTTATTCCATATCTTTTCCGTATCAGAAGTCTAGCATTTCTGTAGCTATCAGGAATATCTATAATATTGGTGAGAGACCACTTAACTGTTGCTTGATGAACAATTAATAAATAATACATCAAGTGCTGGCATTTTGCTTTACCCTGTTGAATTATATAGGGAAAACTTTAAATGTAGTAAACATTAATTCCTGGATGACTGTTTGGTTTATTATCTGTTTCAGTTTTCACAGTTGTCCTGCATCTGAGTGAATGGAATCTTTCAATTTTGAAAGTGACTGTGTTTATTTTAATTTCTTCTGCGTCTCTGCCACAGCTCACCATTCTGTCCCCCAGCTTGCTTTTGAATTTTTCTGATCACATAAAGGTGGTGACATTCAGCAGAGAGATAGTACATTTGTTTGTTTTTCAGGTTACTCAATGCATCTACCAACATCTCAAGGTGGATACATTTCAGTAAGTGAAAAAGGTAACAGACAATATTGAGCATCTCAGGATCGGTTTTACAGCAGTAGAGATCACAATCATTTGTACCATGGCTAAGGGGATGCCCTCCAAATGTGCTGACTAAAGGGCTGGTTTAAGTTGTGCACTAGTTGCACCACCACAAGCCACCCTGCCTGTGAGGTGACAGCTTCTGTGAGCTCTACAGGCAAATGCTCACAGTGCAAGTTGTGGTTACCTACTGCAGTGACTTGCAGCTGCATCCATTGATTTCCTAGTGAACAAATGAGAGATGACATCAGATGAGCTTTGTGCTAGACTTGATTAAATTGGATGCTGCACCAGACAGAAAGGATCACAATGATGTTAGGGCTTCTAAGAAAACATGCAGCACAAAAGACTAGGCTGTGCCTCTGTCAGCAGAAGCTGTCAGCTTTCTCTGTGAGAAAAGCATTTGAAGGTAAAGACTCTACTCTGATGTACTTTGTTTATATCAAGCTTATGGCTCTTTAAAATCTTTTTTTTTGGTGCTGCATATGTTTGGATAGAGCAATATGACCGACTTTTAATATTTCAGATGTTACACTTATTTAGCTTCATATGCACAATACACCAAGTGCAAATTCCTTTTAGGTGCTGTAAATTAGCTACAGTAGATGAATCTCAGCGTGTAATATGATAGCATTTTATTCATGTTGGAAGTAATGATTGTATTATGTATTTCATGCCCAAAGAGAAATAGCATGACTTCAGGCAACAGAAATTAACAGTATGAAACATTATTGTTTGTGATGTTGTTGATGTTTTAATTGCTGATCATTAATCTGTGTTCTTCAACTCCAGTGTTGGTGGAATTATAATTAGTCCAGTGTGTTTAGCTGAAATGTAGGAAACAATCAGTCTGCCATTAATGATAGGGCATGTGGGACTCCAAAACTGAGTATCAAGTCAGTACTTCTGCTCCACAGTGCATATGCATTTTTTTTATATTGATATTTCTGGAGAAAATCATACTTATCAGGAGAATAACTTAAACTAAGCAAAACTTACAGAACTTGAAAAATAATTTCAAAGATAACCTAGTGTGGTTTATTTATTTCTATTTAAATGCTAATTACATGATGGTGTAATTACTGAATCATGGTACGGTGGAAGAAAACTTTGGTCATACATGTTTCTGGCAATGTTAATAATGCCATTTGAGTTGAGCTTAAGTGTAGCCTTCACTCTCCTGTATGTATGTTTGCCTAGTCAGTTAGAAGTCTGTATTCCCCATTTCATAGAAACATAGAATGGCAAGGGTTGGAAGGGACCCAAAGGATCATAAAGCTCCAACACCCTGTCACAGGCAGGGACACCAACCTCAGGCCTGGAGCTACACAAGGTTGCCCAGGGCCCCATCCAACCTGGCCTTGAACACTTCCAGGGATGGGGCATCCACCACCTCTCTGGGCAGCCTATTCCAGGACCTCACCACTCCGTAAAAAAACTTCCCCCTAATATCCAATCTAACCCTTCCCTCCTTCAGCTTTAAACCATTCCCCCTTGTCCTGCCATTATCTGCCCTTTTAAATAGTTGATTCCCCTCCTGTTTGTATGCTCCCTTCAGGGACTGGCAGGCTGCAATGAGGTCCCCCCGCAGCCTTCTCTTCTCCAGGCTGAACAAGCCCAGCTCCCTCAGCCTCTCCTTGTAGGGCAGGTGCTCCAGCCCTCTAATCATCCTTGTGGCTCCTCTGAACTCTCTCTAACAGTTCTACATCCTTCTTGTATTGGGGGCCCCAGATCTGGACACAGGACTCCAGGTGGGGCCTCCCAAGGGCAGAGCAGAGAGGGACAATCACCTCCCTGTCCCTGCTGGCCACCCCTCTGCTGATGGAGCCCAGGATCCCATTGGCCTTGCGAGCTGCAAGAGCCACTGCTGGCTCATGTTAAGTTTCTCATCCGCGGTGACACCCAGGTCCTTCTCAGCAGGGCTGTTTAACTTCTTTATTCAGGCAAAGATCAGTTTCATCATAAATGGATTCTGACATGATAATGTGTCTGTCCATGTACGTTTGAGAAATTTAAAAACTGCCTATTGTTTCACCATTACTTCCTTTGTAGATCCAAATCTAACTCTGCTCTTGGACCAAGCTCACTTGAAGAATATTTCTGTTCCTTTTTCTGTCTTTTAACTCAGAGAAAAGATGCCAGTCAAAAAAATGCCATAGCACAGTTCCTTACATCAATGCAAAAGGAGTAGCAGGATTGGAAATTAGCTGTATGCTTGCACAGGTTGATGAATATGGCAGATGTTCAATAAATATCCAAGGGTTATAAAGCAACTTTTGTGATTCCACGTAGTCTGCAGTGGCAGGGCTTTGCCTCTGTGGGAAAGATTCTCCAGCAAACTAAGATATGACTGTAAACTTCCAAAACTGAGTTGATGTAAATTCAAGTAGATCCTTCTTACACTTTTTCCTCAGTTTAGCTGAAATCAACTGGAAACAAGTCTTAGTTAAAGAGAAAGAAGAGAGCTTCTGAAGTGACTGAGTGTCCCTCCAAGGGTTTTGCACACTATAGCTACATTGACTTTTAATGCATTTAGGCCACATTGATGCATTCCACTTTTGAAGTATCTATAATCTGATCTAGCTCTACATGAAGTCAGTGAGATACTGTGACTTACTACGAGAAAGCAGATTGAATCATTCTTTTAATGAGGCAGGGACTAGTTATCATTTGGCATAAAGCAGTGTTTAAATAATTTATCCTGGGTAAGAACCTATCCCTTTCTTTTTAAAGAGTAAACTTATTTCCTACTTACCACTGATTCTGTAAAATTCCATTAACCTACTTTCTCCACTAAGAAAAAAAAAATTAAAAAAAATAAGAATTTATATTCAGGTTGAGCACAGAATCAAAGAAGTGTTTATTCAGAAATTATTTGGTATAATTCTAAAACCAGATGTTGTTTCCACACTAATCTCTATAATCAATGATGACATTCCTATTGCCAGCAGACAGCTGAATGTTGAGCTCTTAATGACTGAATTTTCAACAAGGCTTCATTTCAGCTCAGTTTCAGATGCAGTGGTACAGGAAAATTGTGAGCTTCATGACTGAAGTGCATATCTCATTATAGATGAAATGGTGGATAAAATTTTGCATTGAATGTCATTTCACTTTGACCATCAGTCTAACCATACTAACAGTAATGTACGATGAATAACCTGTATGTGTGTGAGGTTAAGAAAGAGATGGTTTAAATTCTGGAATCTACTTTTATGTGATGTATATATGTATAATCTCTAAGGTGTGTTAGTTTATGATTAGCACCTGATTCTAAATAAGTTTGTAGTAACATATTTAAGTGGGGGCACCTGCATGGCTAGTGGATTATATCCAACTTTTAAACCTGAACTAAAAAAAGTCAGGCTTATCCATTTATCCATAAAGAGACATAATAAATAATAACAGTGATAAATCATGGTGACTTAAACCACTCCCTCAATATGGTAAATTTTAGAAAGAACTCTTAGCTTGGCTTTTTGCTGTAGCCAAGGAATGGAAGTTTTATTGTTGAAGATCATAGAATCCTGGAATGGTTTGCATTGGAAAAGACCTCAAAGCCCATCTAGTTCCAACCCCTGCCATGGGCAGGGACACCTTCCCCTAGCCCAGGTTGCCCAAAGCCCCATATAACCTGGCCTTGAACACTGCCAGGTATGGGGCATCTGCAGCTTTTTTTGGCAACTTATGCCAGTGCCTCACTACCCTCACTGTAAAGAATATCTTCCTAATACCTGATCTAAGTCTACCCTCCTTCAGCTTAAAGCCGTCACACCTTGTCCTATCACTCTGTGTCCTTGTAAACAGTCTCTTTCCAGCTTTGCTGCAGCCCCTTTAGGAACTGGCAGGCTGCAATAAGATCTTGGAGCCTTCTCTTCTCCAAGCTGAACAACCTCAATTCTCACAGCCTGTCATCATAGCAGAGGTGCTCCAGCCTTCTTCTGATGGGGACTCCAGAGCTGGACACAGTGCTGCAGGTGGGTTCTCATAAGTGCACAGTAGAAGGGGAGAATCACCTCCCTTGACCTGCTGGTCACACTCTTTGATGCAGCCCAGGATACATTAGGCCTTCTGGGCTGCAAATGCACATTTCTAGGTCATGTTGAGCTTTTCATCAACTAATAACCCCAAGTCCTTCTACTTATGTGATGAATGAATCCAGTGAATACTTTACAAATCCTTCAAGTGAAAGGGAATTCCTGCCACTTAAGAGTCAACTGTGTAATGAATTTTTATAACATTGACAACCCACAGAAACCTCCAGAAAGGATTTAGTTACAGGCCAAGAGTTTTATGTAGGAATTTGTTCGGACAAATTCTGGCACATTCTGATTTTAAAGTGTTGAGAGTGGGGAGTAAATAGCATTAACTACCATGTGACTTAGGAGTTGTTACAAGTTGCCCACTGTTGGCTTTAATCCTTCCCAGCTGTAAAGCAAATTGAGACTGGGTAGCTCTTAAAATGAAAATTGATGTTGTAACAAACCTTGACAGCTGTATGACTTTTGCTGGTATTAAGACAACACTCATTTCATTGATTCATTCAGTGTTATCATGCTGATTATAGGTCCTGCAGAACATCTACACAACCTAATCAGTCTCTCCTTCCTTGTCAAGTACATTTGTTGTCTTTATATGAGATTACCCAGCTCCCTGAGTGCTGAGAAGTGGCATTTCTTGGCAGAATGTGCCATTGCTTTTAATAAGATATATGTCAAATCTTGTGCCCCACTGCACCAAACTGCACTCTAAACCAGTATAAATCCCTCCACTTTCTCTTCTTTGTTTTTCATTCTTTATACCTTATCTTGGAAGCATTAAAGGCAACCAGCATTTTGGCTTTCAAGCCTGCCTGAAGGTGTAAGTACAACAATGCTGGTGCCAAAATTACTAAAGAATCGGAATGAGCAACTCCCTGAATGGAGAAAGGGTGGGAGGGAAGCAGGAAAATGAGCAAAGAAGAAGATGAAAGAAGAGCACTGAGGAGAAAAACCGTTTCTTAATTACACTACGAACTTTCTCTTGCAAGTCTTGGATCTCACCCTAATTTAAGTAATTGGCTTGTAGCAGTGTGATACAGATGGAATTTAGAGACATTCAGTACTGGGCAAAGAGGGTTTAAAACTGCATTTGCTAGCTAGGTTGCAAAAGAGCTCTTGGGTTGGTTTTGGTTTTGTTTTGTTTTCTTTCATTGTGTGCAAAAGGAGGAGTGGGATTGGTATGAAAGAGAAGGCACGTGGTTGCACGTATCTGTGTTCTTTAGACCCAGCTGCCTGAATAGTTATGCTCACCTTGCATTCAAAAAGAGTTTGAGCTCCTGCAGAAATGTACCTATGACAAATCCTCCAAATATTTTAGAGACTATTTAGTTGTTTGGGAGAGATTTGGTCTAGTCTGGAAGCAGACAGGAGCTATATATAGCCTTTGGAGGCTAATCTGAATCCTTTTAAAATTATTGGAGTGACACCGAATGAAAATCTGGCCTTTTAGTCTACTGTACTTCTTTCTACTCAGTGAATTCTCAGCTTTGAAGTTTAATGGGTGAAGGATAATGGGTTTGCATGGGAGAATTTAACTTCCATTGGTGGAGAAAAAGGAATATGTGCTAAACAAATGAATTACTAAGGCAAAGTGCTTGCTTGCTGCTTCCCTACAGATCACAGCTCTCTCAATCTGATCATCTGGGCTTACAAAGTCTCTTCACATGTCCCCAAATCTTTGAGAATACCCCAGATCAGTTCAGTTAAAACCACAGTTGGCACAAAATATGGCCAATGGCATGGAGAAGTCATAAACCCTGAATTGTTTGACTGAGGTTGATCCAGTCTCTATGTAGAACAGCTGTGTAAGCTCTAGCTGGAAATATCTAGAGAATGGGCAGTAAAATGAAATCAGAAACTACTACTAAGATGCCAATTCTCACTGTGATCTTTGGGAAATAATTCCAACTTGTCCAAGTTGGAACTTGTGCAATTTCCAGCTGAAGAAGTGCAAAGCTTGCACAAATCTCACTGGTTTTGAAATAGACTGGGGGTTCTCAGCACAGCTACATATCGGGACATACCTGTCTAGATGGGCTTGAAAGAAAGATTAGCTGTATTTGTCCTCTGTTCCAGATGTGTAAGGATAGAATGGGAATAGGTGCTGCCCTTCTGTGAGAAAAAAATACCATCTGCCAGGGGCCTCACAAGAAAACAACTCTGCCTTCACAACAGAGAAAAGACCGAGGAGTTCTAAGTGGAATTCTTATTCAGAACATTAAGTGAGCTCTCTCAGGGCTTGTCATTCCTTAATTCTTTTGTTCACACTCTGAGAATCACAGTGAGTGAGCCAACTGGTGACTGTTAGGGACGATGGAAAACCTGGACTTCCCCTGCTGCCCCCAGATTTCAGTTATTCTGACTGCTTCAGATATCAGTGTGTTCCAGTCAGGTGTAAATAACACGCAAGCAATCGTGTGTCAGAATATGCCAAGATTACTCTGCAGTATTAGCTTTAATGTCTCTGGCATTCATATGGCTGGTGTTGAAATTCCACTGAGGAGTAGCAGGCTGACGTGGCTTTGAGTCTCAGTTTTGTAATGTGTTCTTGAGTTTTAAAGCTTGAATTTTCTGTGTGTACCAACAAGGGGAACAGAGACTCAGGGAAGAGCTGACGGATGCCTCAAATGCTGCTATTGAAGAAGTGTCTGTGGTCTAGTGACAAGTGTCTGTGTTCTGTGAATCAGTGTCTGTCTGTGCTTGCATGGCACTTCAGTCCCTTCAGGCTTCTCTCTGAGGTTGCTGCAGTCTGCCTGAATAGGTCAAAGAAGGACAGTGAGCTGTTAATTAAAAAAAAAAAAAAAGTGTTTGAAGGCCTCTGCCCTCAATGTTTTTTCATTTATCTTCAATTCCTATGGGGCAATTAATATTCCAGGGGCAAGCATATAGCTAGATTATCTCTGCCTATGGGTTAAACAAAAAAATTTGATCAAAACCACCAGAGAGTTTCCTTCTAAAAGAGGATCATTCTCATAGGTGACAGTATCCTTTCTCTTCACCTTTTTAGACTTAGTAACAGTTGGAACAATGCAGTGAATCCTTTGAAATGGTAAGTCCCTTCATTACTGGTATGCTACATCATTTCATCTAGTCACCTAAGCAGGGGGTGAAATGCCAGGAAGTGCATTATGTCCTTCTCATGCCAGTTCTTCTGTCTCTCCAAGCAAAGAAAACCTTAGGTTTCTCTTCTCCCCATCAGTCAGTACTAGTCTTTCTTTCTCTGAACTTCTTCTGAGATCAAAGGTAGAGGTCATTGGATGTGAGAGCCACTACAGTGCATGCTCAGCAATGGTGAAAAAGCACAGTACCATGGCTTCCCTCTGTCCATCTGCCAGAGGGGAGATCAAGAGACTTGATGCATCTGTAGATGAAGAAGCTGATAGGAGAGCTTGCTTTGGAGTGCCTGAAAGGACACTCAGCTCTCACCCCTTCTCACTAGGAGCAGTAGCTCTGGTGGAAACTAGTGCAGCTAACCAGATGCTTTAGTTAAAGCTATTCTAATTTAACAAGCTACAAATAAGATGCAGAAAATGATATGTAAATAATTATAAAGCTTATTTTCTCAGACACTCTTTCTTACCAACTGTTTTCTAGACTTTTGTGGAGAACAGAACCAATGGTAATTAGTGGTGGAGGTCATGCATGTTCCACATAAGTCTGCAATATTTTACAGGCCTAACTGTTTATTAGAACTGCAGATAAGCTTAAACCTAATTTTTGTCAGTGAGACACAGACTCAGGTGTACTCTTACCAGTTTTTCTGGGCTGGAGCTGTGTATACAACTGAGGTTTTCTTTCTGGTCGTGTTGCACAGAGTTTTGTAACTGCCTCAAGAGCATCTTGGGTTGACAGTGAAAATCATTTTATTTTAAAAAGCTGAACTGAGTTGAGTAGTTGTTAGTAGAATGGTCCACAATACACACAGGGAGTACTTAGGGACTCTTCTGTGATATCTTATTGCTGTGTACCTTTGCTTGGGCATGCATAGGTGTAAGCATAGCTAATCTATTTAAAAGACACCATCTCTTATTATGTGCAAAATGAATGTATAACATTTTGTGGGGTGGGTTTGTTAGGTTTTTTTGAGGGTTTTCTGGTCCTCTTTTGTTGCTTTTCTAAATATATATTTAAAACCCTGCAGCTCTGAATATAAGCAGGAAGCTGTGAGATGAATAGATGCTGCTCTCTGTGCTTTGAGCTGCATTTCCTGTCATCCTTTTGTGTGTCTGACAGATCTGGTATTTTATGGGGGAAAAAGTTACAATTTTTTTAAAGTTAAGAAAATAAGTCCAATGAATCCTGCTAAAAGGGAATCTCATGCTGTTGTCATTAATGGCTTCCCCTGAGAAACTGGGAAATTGATAAATTAAGCTTTCCCTCTGTGACAGCCTTTCATACACTCAAAATGTAGTCCTGCTTTAGTCTTCAGCAGCATTAAATCAATCTACTATAGAAATACTTAGCCTTTCTAGCTGGGTACAAAATAGATCTAGAGACTTGGTGCATCAGTTCACTATGTTTAGCTCTAAGCCAATCTTTTGGCAATCACAAGAGGCTTAAATTTTGTATTTATGTTGAAATGCATCCCTAATTGAGATGTCTATAGTGCTTCAAGCCTCTCTTCTTGAAAATCAATTAATACGTATCACACTAGAACACAGTCTTTTTATTAAAACTCAATTAAAGAAGATATAATGAGGGCAAACAAGGTGAAAATTTTAGTGTTATTATATGCAGTAGATCTTCAGAGAGATGCAAACCTTGCTTTGAACCTGCTTCCATGTAGTAATAGTAATAAAAACCACTTGTTCTTGTACTAACAAGCAGCTCACAAAAAAACCCAACAACCCAACCCTGAGCAAACTAAAATACCCTTCCATAAGAAAAAGGTGGATTTTAGTTATCTGCCATGTGAACATGGGAGACTGATATTTTTGTTTCAAATGTTTTTATAAAATCTGATAACTTATTAACCACTACCAGATGCTTCTAAATCATTACCTTTTCCCTGCATCTCATTCACTCAGGTGCAGGACAATTGTAAAAACTGAAACAGATAATAAGCCAAACAGTCATCCAGGAATTAATGTTTACTACATTTAAAGTTTTCCCTATATAATTCAACAGGGTAAAGCAAGATGCCAGCACTTGATGTATTATTTATTAATTGCTCATCAAGCAACAGTTAAGTGGTCTCTCACCAATATTATAGATATGGAAAAGATATGGAATAAATCATTCCACCAAGAGGAAGCATATAACCTGACACCATCAACTGCAAAGAATCATAGAATGGCATGGGTTGGAAGGATCACAGAGCTCCAACCCCCCTGCCACAGGCAGGGACACCAACCTCAGGCCTGGAGCTACACAAGGTCGCCCAGGGCCCCATCCAACCTGGCCTTGAACACTTCCAGGGACGGGGCACCCACTACTTCTCTGGGCAGCCAGACACTTGTTAACCAAGTTGTCTTTATATGAATGCCAAGAGGTAGTGTGGTTTCTCAGGATCCTATCTGCTATGTTGCTTTAGTTTCTCAGGATTCTATGTGATACTTTGAATGAGCTATGGTACTGTTTATTACTGTGTCTTGGATGCATACAGAATGGACACGCTAACGGGAAATCTCTAGTTGTGTGAGGATAGAAGTTACAGCTAGTACTGACCAGGCTTAGTGGTCTGTCCAACAGATAGAAAACATGGTAAATTTGCCTAAGCATTTGTGAAGATGAACTTAAGCTACAGTATTTAGGAAAGTTGAAAGTTGTGTAATTGATTATTATGTCATTCATGTTTTTAGGTAGAAGTGGCTGAATTAAATACAGGTTTATATAATATAATGTTTTACAGTATCTGTATTATCAATGGAGGCTATAATTAAGTAGAATAAGACATATGAAAACCTTAAAAACAGCAGCTAGGATAGAAGGAAAATTGCATAGGTCATCCCTACAAAAAAGAATCTTAAATTATGTAATTGTTCTGGACTCAATGAATCTGTCAGCATCTTTTTTGATAAATGAAGGGCTCAATTGTTCAGCTCTTGACTAAACTTGTTCTGTCATATTTATAAAGAAAACCAACTTTTTGGTGTCACTTTTTAAAAGATAAATACGATCCTTCTTAGGAATTGAGTGAGATGACTTTTTGTTTCCCATTACTGTTGCTAAGTACCATTATTCTCAAAAAAACCCCAAAATCCAAAGCAATTGGCAGAATGCCTTCATCTTTATTGATAAATACAATGCATAAAAATAGTGACTCATAACCAGAATAATACTGTTTGTGACAAGTGGTAATGCCAGGAAAATACAAGTATTGAGATGCATCGTTTCATTTGTCTGCGTAGGTGGCCCTTAGATTCTGTCTTGGCCCTCTTTGCAAGTATGGTATATCAGTCATATATTGAAATATTTGCAACATCTAGATGCCAACAGGAAAGCCTGAGAAACCAGTTACATTCTAGCCCCTCAAACTTCATAGATTAATTACTGGCTTTTTTCAATAAGAGAAAGCATGGGAGTAATGACTGGCAGATCTCACCTCCATCTTTGCCATCATTCATTACTGCTTCTGGCAAGTTCATTAACTTCTTTTCTTTCATTACCTTCTCGTTTCCTATGAATCCTTTAGCATTTTAGAAGCCATTAATACACAAAGTGTTGCTCTTCTATGTTGGTACCACGAGCGCTGTGCCAATTACAGGTGGAAATAATTTGCCATTAGTTTTCTTTGTTTAATAACCAAATTTCACATCACATCCTACTCCTGGTATGCATCCATCGTTTTTGGTGTGTAGTCCTGGCTCACCACATTAGGTTTCTCTTCTCGTTCTGTGCATCTAGCCATGTTTATAGAATATGTGTATTTTATCATGTTTCCAGGTTCTCAAAATGTTAACTGTACATTATATTCAAGACATCATTCCATTTCTGAGCTGCTGTGGTGGTTTAGCCCTGGCTGGAGGCCAGACGCCCACCAAAGCCAGTCTATTACTCCCCTTCTTAGTTGGACAGGAGAGAAAATATGTATCGAGAGGCTTAGGAGTCAAGATAAGGACAAGGAGAGATCATTTTATCGGCAACGATACAGGCAAGACAGACTCAACACAGAATGAAGGAAAAAGCTATCTAATTCATTACACTCCACTAAAAAGAACAGTGAAAACCAAAGTTGGGAGCGGGACCAAATCTTAAACCAAATGCAACCAGATCTGAAAACACGTTCCCCCCACCGCTCCCTGCTTAGCAGACTTCAGTCAGAATCTTGCTCCCTTCTTCCCTCCTGTTTGCAGTACAGGGGGGACAGGGACTGGGGAAAATGGGGTTCTCAGTAGCACCTTCCCCCCACCCCTCCATTCAGGCAGCCTTCCCTTTAGCCAGGATTTTACTCCCTTCTTCCCCTCCCCGCCTCGCAGTACAGGGGAAGCAGGGACTAGGAAAATAATGGGGTTCTGGGTTACTTCTGCATGAGCTGTTTTCCTTTTCCAGATCTTAAAACACCTCTACCTCCCTTTCCCCCTGCCCCCCTCCCCGCCCCAACTTCCTTCTTAGCAGTCTTCACTCTAATCATGATTTCACTCCCTTCCTCTCCCCGATCACAGCACAGGGGGGCAGGGACTGGGACATGGGGGCTTCGGTCAGTTCCTTGCAAGTTGGCTTCCTTCTCGGCCCGGGGAGGGGGCCATTCATTCCACACCCTCCCTCTGCTGCACTGTGGGGTGACACCCACAGGAGAGAGTCCTCCACAAACTTTCTCCAACATGAGTCTCTTCCCCCCAGGGCTTTATCTTTTCATCAGCTGCCCTGCCTTGGGTCACTGCTATGGTGGGCAGCAATAAATCACAATGTCTCCCCAGTCCTCCATGGCAAGCCTCCCCCCAGCAAACCTTTTCTGGTGCAATTCTCTCTCTCACTCATCTCTGTAGGTTGCAAGTGCTGGCAGCTGCTTGCTTGAACGTAATGGTCACAGTGTCTCCTCTATGTTTCCACCTGCTCCATCCAGCATGGAGCCCCTTCACAGGCTGCAGGTGGGGTCTCAGCCTTTTCCATGGGGTTTCTCCACAGGCTGCAGGGGCATCTTTTCCTCTGGCACCTCCTCCCCCACCCTCCCCGGCCTTGGTGTCTGCACAGCTCTTTACATCTTCTCACTCCCTTCTCAGGCAGCAAAATGCAGCTGCTTCCGGGTTGTTTTCTCCTATATGTGATTCTTAGAGGCGCTATGACTATCCCTCATTGGCCTGGCCCTGGTTAGCAATGACTCTGGCCTTGAATTGTTTACACTTTGGAGCTGCAGAGAATTCCAGCAGCGCCTCAAGCAACCATTTTGTGCACCCCCTGTTCTTTTCCAGCACCCAACCACACAAAACTGTGACAAGTACAGAACGTGACTTTAAATTTAGGAAGTGAACCTCACAGATTTCATCTTCAGTGTAATAAAATATTCAGGAAAATCCTCTTAGTAAGTCAATGTCTTACAAGCTTGCAAAGGCTGAGTAAATTCTGAGGGGAGGAAGGAGTTATGTTGGAGCGCGTCTGGGATACCAGGTTTTATTGTAGATTTTAGAAAATTTAATTAATTTACTCAGGCCACAATTTGATACTGACTTATTGTCAGAACTCTTGATGATGTCTCGCCCAATATCACAAGATTTTGGGTCATTTTTAGAGAGGTAAACCCAAGGCCTTTGTCTTCTGAAGAGGCTATTTCAAATATCACTATGGAAGAGGGAAACTTTCCAAGACCATGTGTGTGGCTGCAAACAAAGGGGGAATCAGGATTTTGGAGTTCATCATTAAGTAAACTTTCAGTTTTCAACTATAATTCTGTTTATGTGTTAGATTTAGCTACACTATAGTAAAAAAAAAAGAGGTAATTGGGCCTTCATCCAGCAGGGCACTTATACACATTTGTAACTTTGAACACATGAGTGACTGGGTTTAAATAATGACCTTAAGTGTTTTGTTTGACTGGGAATCCATTGATTGCTTTTTGGCACCAATCTTGTTTTTTCTTTAAATGAAGTTAGTCAAGAAATTAGAAGCCTTAATTTGTTTTCTTGTTCAGACAACAAAGCCGTGTAGAGGACTCTGCTGATAGAGCTTCAGAAGCCTGAGCAAGACATTTTTTATATGAATGAAAACAGTATTGTACATGGGTTCTGTTAATTAATGCTTGGTCTGGCTGCGACCATCATCCCATCAAGAATAATATAGTCATTTAAGGTTCTTATTTTCAAATTCAGTACAGTCATTACTCATCCTTTGAGACTTCCTGTAGATTGTGGACAGCAATCAGTTCTTGTGTTTCTGGCTGTAGGTGTCAATGGTTTGTTTGATAACTGGGGCCAGGAAGTAATTTTGAGGCAATGAATGGCTTTTTAGAATTGTAAAAATACTAGCAAAAACCGGCTATTCTGCACAAGAGATTGCTATCCTGCCAGCTATCTTCCAGCTTGTCCTGGGGTGGGGAAGGGTAACTGGGTGGGATCTGGTGGTGAGTTATCTCAGGTCACATACAGCAGAGCTTCACACAAATGAGGAGCTATCTCTTATGTTACAGGAAAGGTCACATAGCCTTCTCTTTGTTTCAGAGCTCACCACAATGTTGAAATAGCAGGTTGCCTTTAGCCCCTTAGGTCCACTCAGCTTCTATCCTGATCATCATTCCCATAACATCTCCTTTGGTGATTGTAGGAGGCATGATATAGCTGATATATTTGTGAAGATCTGCTTAGTTTCCTTTTCTGATATTCCCTCTTTACCTTCCTTTAAACAGCTTTAGTTAATTACCTAAATAGCCCATGTGAATAAGATTAGAGAATTTGAGAATCTTTCCATATGGCAGCATGTCTGGGTTTGTTTTCCAGTATGATTAGATTTTTTTTTTTTCTGAATTGTTCATTTTCTGAAAAAAAAAAAAAAGTTTTAAAAAAATCCTGGTCTGCTTCAGGAATCTTATGGTGAAGATTCCAACTAAATACAGGAAATCAAACTGAGTTTACACTCCTGGTTGGTAGCTATGATTACACAATTCACAAGACAGGGAGCAAGACCCTTGTTACAGAAGCAGAGTCAAATTGAAGGATTCATTTTCCCTTGCACTGTTGAAGAAGAAAGGTTGCTTTACATCTCTTTCTGTTTTGGGATAGATGTAGAAAAAACAAGATAGGATAAGTAAAGACCATTTTGTATTGGCAGGACATTAGAATGCTTTGTGTGTGACTTAGTATGTCTTCAATAGTTTTACCATTTCTGGTTCTGAAGTTGAGAATCAAAGCAAGCAGTGTGCTCAAGTTTCATTAGTGGA
Organism: Laterallus jamaicensis coturniculus; assembly: GCA_022605575.1. NCBI lineage: Eukaryota > Metazoa > Chordata > Aves > Gruiformes > Rallidae > Laterallus > Laterallus jamaicensis. Next base: position 15,876,794 of record JAKCOX010000018.1, read on the forward strand.
AACTTACTTAATGACCTTATATACTTCCTGTGATTATTCCCATTTTTCTGATAGAAGGTCACCTCTTGACAGAAGCTACTCATGGCTGTCTCAAGGATGAACAGGAAATGGAGTGAAGACAGCAAGATATTAATTAAAAGTCAGGAACCCTGTGGGAAATGTATCCCAGAGGAAACCTGGAAACTCTGTAATAACCAATCTCTGATGCAGATGTCCTGATAAGAATATTTTCTGTTTAGACAGGAAAGATGGTTTCATTAGATTGCTGAAGAATGATTATAAAGAAAGTTTCCCAGGAGAAGGTCACATTTACCTCTTTAAAATTAAACACATCATTAAAAGGTCTTGGCTGAATCAAGGCTAAAGGAACTCAGATCAGTGACTTCACTTTCACACCTGAATACTTATGAAGCAAAATGTGTGAGGCTTCTGAAACTTTATTCCTAATTCCTCCATTCACTGGGCTGGTTTGCATATAAGTAAATCCTCTGTTCTAGCTCTCTCTTTTTAAAAATTTTTAAGTGTGGTAACATCCTCACTGGAAAAAAGCCCCAAACCCACAAAAGCCTGTGCTTATTAATTAATTTATTTTGGTGTTTATTTTTTATAGATCTAGAAGTGTTTGCCAAAAGTGTTTTCTTAACAGACAAATGGGAGGATAAATTACCTAAAGAAGTTGTGCTCACTGAGTGTATCTGCCAAATAATTCAAAATAGCACATTTTGAAGACAACATGTATAGGGGTCAGTGTTTTATTGGCCTGACTGGGGACTTAGTCAGACAATAATTACAGTCTGTAAAGAACAGAAGGTAGAGGGCATTGGAACTATATTATGGAGTTTGAGAAGCTGTGTAAGATCATGGCTATAACCCTTTGTACTTTGGTTAGCAGCTCAGTGATGCTGGACTGTCTAGGTACTTACCTGCTTCATCAGGCTGCACACATTTGCCTAAGTTGAAAAAGGTTGATTTTGATTGTATGCCAGGAAAAACCTTTTCACTTTGAGGACAGCCAAGCACTGGCACAGGTTGTGTGGAAGATTGTAAAGGCCTGGATTGTGTGGATTCCTGAGGGAGTTTCAAACCTAACTGGAAAAAGTTCTGCACACCCTGGTCTGAGCTTATAGTTGACCTGCTTTCAGTGGGAGACTGATGAGGTCCTTTCTAGCCCAAATAAACCTGTGATCCTTATGTTTTGCCTGTGCTTGTGATGAAGAAGGTTCTTGACCATGGGTTCTCTTAATGAAAAAGTTAAGGTCAAAGAAGGAACTCTAAAATCTTGACAAGTAAAATTGGATAATCTGATTCTCTATGTAGAGAGCTTTTACTTGAAATGTGTTCTGCAGTGTCATTGGATCTGTTGAAATGTAGCCTATAAAATAATTGCTGAAACTACCCCAGCAGTGAGCCAGAGGACTCAAGTTAGGTTCAGGAACATACTCAGAGGTGGGAAACATTTGTACTGAAAGATTACTAGAGCTAAGATAATTATCTTTGGGTAGTGAGGTATAAAGATACAGAGGACTCCACTAGGTAAGCTAAATTTCCCTTCAGTTACTTACTTCCATTTGAGTGTAGCCAGAACCCCTGCTCTCTTCAGGAAACTGGCTTGGTGGGCAAAGAAGAGAAAGAAGTAGAAAAGAAAAAAAATGTGGTCTAAAAAATCATCTTTGGATATTTTTGATATTTATGAAAAATTTATTTTTTGTTTGGTTGTGGGGGTGGAATGTAATTGCAGACGTTTCCACAATAAGGTGCCATTTAGATTCTGGGTACTAGACCAGTTGTTCAGTCTCACTTCTGCACATCAAATTGGGTGTTAGAAGGGGGCAGTCAATGTCATAAACCACTCTGGGCTCTTATGTGGAAGAAACGACAATAGGAAATATTTTTCCTTTTACCCCCTACTCCTCTTCCCTTCATGCTGACTGCTGAGAGGTTTTTAAATGCCTATCACCATCATGAGCACATGGTTGGGTTTTACCCTTTATCAGGCACAGAGGAGGCAGGCCAGCCTTTTGAAATTTCTCAGCAGTCAGCGAGAATAAAATGGGCATCCTAGTGGTAGGAGTAATTTTCAGCTTCCTGACAACAATTGGCAGAATGCTGGGAAAAGCTATTAAAAATGAGGTTCGATCACCAAAGTCTATTTTGGCCTATATTTAATGAGATGTGTCAGCTAGAATTTACAATAAGTGGCTAATTGTTAATAATAGACCTGTCTAAGACACTCTGTGACTTCAGCAGATCTGCACAATGCAACTCCATATGCTTCTAAGTTTTCCTTTGTGGGGTATCACAGGTCAGCTTATCACAGTCGTGAAGGAACAGAATGTGATAGAACAAAGGCATTGTTAACTTTATAAAAGTTTATTTATCATATATTATTGGATGGGTAAATTGCAATAAGTAAGTTAAAGAATAAAAATGAAGATGTGACCTTAATGTAGCAGTGGCATCTAATCTCCCTTCCTAATTGTGCTCAGGAGCAGGGCACCTGGTCTGTGAAGAAGGATGTTTGTGTCTAAGTCACTGTGCAGCTTGGTTTTAAAGGTTTATTTTCTAGGGCTGGGCAAGTTACTACATCTCTTTGTGCTTCAGTTTTATCTGTAGAAGGGAATGACACTTCTTCACCTAGCAAAAGTGAAGGGTATGGGTGTATTAGAGTGACTGAGGGCTTTTTAATACTTTGCTTGCTGAAATGTAATTATTTTTTCTTTCTTTCCCCCTCCTCTAAGGGCAAAAAGAAAGGTTTTGAAAACACCTGAGTAAAATAATGGGCCATCCTCCAGGATTACAACGCTAACATTAAACGTGGTTTCTTGGACTATCAGCTTGGGTTGTGTATTGACCATTTTATTTCTTATTGTGGAAACAAATGTTTAGTTCTTTATTCATGTAGCACCTGTCTTTGTGAAGTATTTTTTAGTTTATCAAAGTCATTAGAGGAAATATCCAGGAATACCTTACCAGCTCTCTGAAAGCATCACTCAGCTTCACAATTAATATACTTTTTTAAAGCAGTCTAGATGTCATCCAAGATTACCTTCTTCACTTCCTATGACTTATTGTATTTAATTTGGTTTCATTGAGAAATGTCTGGACCCTCTGAAAGGGGGAAAGTTATTCCTTTTTTGTTTGGGAGAACAGGTTTGTAAGATAGCAGTTTGTGGCAGGTAAAGGGTCACTCCAGGGAGCTGTATGCCTGCAGCTGACCTAGACAGGCAACAGTGAGTAGGAGTCAATGATCCCAGGGGAGACTGAGAGAATAACCTCCTAATCAGGAGGGGCTGTGCAGAGTTTTCTTCAATTAATCACTGAGTTAACTGCACTCATATCTAGAGGAAAGGATCCAGTGGGAAAGAGAGTTTTACCTACCTTTCTAGTTGCTTTGATATTTTGCTATTTAAAATACTAAATCAATTAAGTTGTAGTTCACTTTCTAAACTCTTCCTTTTTAGATTTTCTTTAGTTTAAAAGCATTGTACAGTTCGTTGTATGCTTGCTGTATGAGGTCCATGTGAAGGCTGTGGCTGACATAAAGTCTTCCCATCATTAATATCTTCTTGGGAATCTAATGATCCTCTTAACTCCAAGAGCAGCCAAATGAAGCAATTCTAGCAAAGATACTGGTAGTCCTAAAGAGTTACATTTTTGAAACCTCCAACTTTTAATGCAGATAGGCAGATGTTCTCCAGGGTTCTCTGTAGATTTAGACCCTAATAACAAGATTTATGTTTCAGAAATCTCTTGTTCTAACAGTCTGGGTCATTTGTCAGTTTAGCGGTCCGTAAAGCATCACATCACGTGAGGGAACTAAGCAAATGCATTTGAAGTTCATTTCAGTGATGTTGAACAAAGGTTATGTTGTCACTATTTTGGTAAAACATAATTTCTGTGATGAAATTTTTAATTTTTTTTTTTCCCCCCAGCAAATAGTGTCGTACCATGCCTCTGCACTGGTGACTAAGCTCATATTTTTTTAAACTAATTAGAAAAATATTCTAGTGACACACATGGAGGACATATCCACGGGGTCATTATGGCATAGGGATGGGTCATGACTCACTAGTACTGGGTGATGATAGTCTTTGGAGCTTTCCTTGTTAATTTTTCTCTTGAAGGAGGCAATACCTTATAGTATTTATATAGAGAAATTATTAAACAGTTTTGATGAGCTTTATTTTTAATTAGGACCGTTTTAATGTGGATGATAATGTAAACATCATTGACGTAAAGGAAAAGATAGGGATTCTCCTTGATAGTCATTTGAAAATGTGTAATCCTTGTATTGCTATCCAGTCATGTGAAATCGGGGCACACTTTTATTCTAGACTGCTGTGAAGCTGTGGAGGATATCTGGTTAATTTCCAAGTCAAGCATGATTACAATGCTGTGCCTTCAACAAATTTCACAGAACTAATTTAGCCTTCAAAGGCATGAGAGGTTAAAGCTAGGTCAACTGACATCCTTCTTGCACAACAGCATGTCTTCAGTTAATTATGTTGCATCTAAATGTGGGCTCTGTGTTGTCATACTGACTAAACTAAGCCTAAAAATACTATAAAAGAAAAAATGTAATTGATGAAGATGAATACACAGACTGCCAGCATGGCTTATTTAATAGCTTGTTCAAGTGTACTAGTGAGGAGTTTCAGCTCAGAGACCGTTGTCCAATGCTGCAGCAGATCTGTCCTACAAGCAAAATCTTACCAAGTGTTAATAAAGATAATAATGCTTTTCAGGCTAAGCTCTACTGAGACACGTATGAAACTATTAGAATGTATCAATTCAGCTTGAGTTGGACATCTGACAATAAGAACTGTTTGCAGAATTACTTAGATGTTATTTTATGACATCAAATAGATTATAGTGGGAATCATAGAGCTTTTTGTTAGTAATTAATCCAGTATGTAGACAGTTCTAAACTATCACAGTGCCACAGCATTCAAATTCTACTGTTGAGCCCTCTGGAAGTAAAACATAATAAATTACAGCTATGTGACATAAGTATGTGGGGAAATAACAATTTAGGCAATACTGTGCAGTTGTATACAGACTGTATGTAAAGCTGTGTACTCTAGACAAATCCTGTGAACACTGCTGGTTTCCTCTTTGCATGAATCCTCTTCGTATTCATACTAGTGTGAAGGTGCATACAGCCAGCAGTATCTGCTCAAAAGATAACAGCTTAACAGATCTCTCTACTCCTGTTTGTTCTTTAGGAAATACACTTACAGCAATCTTTAAATGCTTGTTCAGGTTTGTACATGATATCCATTCATACCAATAATATCAGCATGGGCCTGTAAGCCCTGCATGATTTCTGGTTGTATAATTGTGCAAACTCATTGCAACATAACTGCATGTTGTGCCACATGACTCCAGAACTCCTGCATAGCTAATCCTATAATTCTACCTTTCTATGTTTGCCATCCTGCCTGTAGCTGTATCCTACCTAATTCACTGCCAGCAGTGGTCCTGCTAAGGATTATTGTCCATCTTTGCTTTTCAGGTCTGCAGCATCATCCCAATGTCAGCCAGATGAGCACAGCTGCATCCTGGAGAAGTACTGAAGCAAGCACTGCAAGGTGTATGATTCAGCAACTGCAGTTTTCTCACCTGCACACATATTGGACTACATTGTATTGAAAAGAGGAGATGAATATGATCCAGGGGTCTGGGAATTTTCTAGCTATATTTTTTTGCTGTGAAGAGATAGACATTTCTTGTCAGAGCTTCAGATACTCCTGGATAAAGCCCCAAACAGGGAGTCACCTGCCTGCCTCAAACCTGTTTACAAAGAAAGCAAATTTTTAGATACAAGGAAATGGAAAGAAAACCCAAAAAGCAAAGCTGAGAAGTCGTGGAATGTAACTGTGGTGATGCCTCTTGCAAAAACTGGGATGCCAGGCAGCTCTCAACAAGATGTTGTTCCTCTGGATATTGTGGGAATGAAATTCAAAAGACTTGCTTAGGAGTGTGTCCAGGGTTTCCCTCACAACAGAAGGCTTCGAGCAGGTGGAGCATCAGTTCAGTAAGTATTGCTTAATATTTCCAGTGTTTTGTGGGACATTACTGGAAATGGCTCTTCTGTTAAATGAGACCCCTGCAAGGAGAAATGCTGGCTTCTTGGGGAAAAATTAACTTTGATTTAGAGCAGAAGCCATATGACAGGTTTTTTCAGAGGCTGCTTCTAGCTATGCCCCTGCCATGTTCTTGTCAAGATGGCTACTGGCTCTGGGGACGCCCAGCAAAGAGCAGCGTGTTTGCAAGCACTGTATCTTTGTTTCGAATTATATTGCATGCCAGGTGTCCTTCAGTGGCTGATACTTTCTAAAAGTGTATTTCTTCTCATGTACTTAAAGTATGGATCAAAATAGAAGAGTCTGAAAAGTGTGAATTTGGCTAATTTTAGCAGATACTTCTTTGTTAATATTAATTAATTTCTTTAAAAGAAATCCAGGAAGAAAAATCACCTCCCAAATCTTCATGAATTCAGATAGTGATGCCACAGTAACTGTTCTCCTGCACTTTGTGGCCTAGTGAATGTGCAAAAGAGCAAAAGGGGCATACCTAAGTGACAGAAATGAGAACTAGTGGCCTTGGACCACAGGCAATGGGCATGGAGGCAATTGAGTTCTAACACTTCAAAAATGGGAGCTGAGGAAAGCTAAAGGCAAACATAAACAACAATATAAGCAAATATGGAGGGTTGGACCCGATGATCTCTTGAGGTCCCTTCCACCCCCTATGATTCTGTGATTCTATGATATAGTTACCCCTACCCCCCCCCAGACCTCTCACAAACTTCACAATTTGTTTTTCAAACTTTCAGAAATGTATTTTGTATGGGCAAAAGCTTTCCATGGCTAATTTTAATGCACAAGAGGAAGTGACTATCTCAAGGTAAATTAGTGTCAGTCTGTAGTCTCCAAAACATCAATGGGAGTGCATGTTATGAACATAGGTGCAGCCACCACAAATGAGGGGGACTTTATGTTGCCTCCTCTGTGCCCCATTTTGCTATGTTTATCACATAACCCAATGCAACAATTATGACATCCTGACAGAAACAAATGTCTGTTGTAGCAAGCCCTTAATCTGTAAATAACAGCTTTTGCAAGTTATTCCCTGGCAATTTGAATAACTGAACAGTTTCCTAGCCATGTAACTTCAACCTGAGGAATTCTGGAATTAGTTTCATACTAAAACACTTCACTGTGATAGTTGTATATTATTTTGAAGATGATTGACAATGAGGCTTTCTCTTAGTGAATTAAAATCCGTGCTCTTGAATTCTTTTAGGTTTGAAGATTTGTCTGATTTAAAGTATGCATTAATACTTCATGTGGATTTAAAATTCTGGAGCACCTCCTGTGCAGAAAAAGACACAACTACCACCAGAACAAGCTGAAATGCAATAATTTTGTCCTTCCCTTTAGATAAAGGCTTTAAGTTTCAGAAGGAACACGTAGGGAGTGTTGTGGCATAATCATCCTAATTTGTGGAACACATAGTATGGCAAAAGTTTTCCAAGTCAGTTATTAGAGGGCTGTATTTGTAGCCTACCTTTTTATTTTGGGTTGTTAAGGTGTGTTAGTTATCTGTTTGTGTGGGCAGTTACTGGATTGACAAAATCAGACATAAAAATCAAGATTACTGTGTATTTGCCCCTACTCTCACAGAAACAGAACAAACTTGGGATTGAAACATATCATCCAACAGTTGTTAATTTGTCTTGGCAATACATATTGGAATACGGGTATTTTCTGGGTCTTTTATGCATAATTTAATAATTTCCAGGGAAGAAGATTTTTTAACATTCTATAGATACCATTTGTTACCAGCTGCAAACAGATGAGCATTGTGCATTAGCACATATTGAGCTATTTATTATTTAGCAAAATTATAAAATCATAAAACGACCTGTTAAAAATATTTGTTCATACCTCAGTTGAAATATTTGATTAATGCAAAAAGTCTAATGCTTTTTTTTAAAATCTCATAGACCAAGCAAAGTAGAAGAGCTCCTTCCTCCTCCAGAGGGGCTGTTAGCCCTTGTTAGCATTAATCTGAATTATATGTAGACATTGAGAGCTGAATGAACCCATCTCCCTGGCAAGAGCAAATAGTACACAGAATGCCAGTGCCTCAGTTGACCTTTGCTTCTCCCCAGAAGTGCAGTCTGTATTGGCATTTTGTTTTGAGATTGTGTCAACAGAACGAAGTGCAGGTGAAAGGAAGTTAATGCAGAGCATAATTACTTCAATATCAGAGAAGATGTGTGAAGTCATTCAGTCTCTTTTTCTGTTATAAGATACCTACTCTTGTACTCTCTCATAGAAATGACAACATATGTATTTTTGGCTGATCTTTTTACTAAAAATATAGATACTTTTTTTTTTTTTTCGTGCTTCAGTCCAAAGTACCCCTGCAAAAAAAGTTCTGATAACAGAATGTTTTGACACTTTCAAAACAAAGCTGGTGTTTTGTTTATGAGTTGTTTTTTCTCAAATTGTATTTTAACTTTCATTACTTTTTACTTTTAATAAATTAACAAATATTTATGGGTTTGGTGAAATTAAATAGTCGTTAAGTTTGTGTAACACATCGGGTTTTTTGGATAATCACATAATTTTTAATAATACAGAATCACAGAGTTGTAGGGGTTGGAAGGGACCTCCAGAGCTCCTGGGGTCCAACCCTCCTGCCAAAGCAGCTCCCCAGCTCATACTGCACAGGTCGGTGTCCAGATGGGGCTGGAATCTCTCCAGAGAAGGAGACTCCACACCCCCTGGGCAGCCTGTCCCAGGGCTCCCTCACCCTCACTCGAGAAAAGCTTTTCCCCATGTTGGTGTGGAACTTCCTGTGCTCCAATTTGCAGCCCCTGCCCCTTGTCCTGTCCCCACAGACACTGAAAAGGGGCTAGCTGATTCCCCCTGCATCCCATACTTAAGATATTTATAAATATTGATTAGGTCCCCCCTCAGTCTTCTTTTCTCCAGGCTGAACAGTCCCAGCTCACCCAGCCTTTCCTCATAGGATAGATGTTCCAGGCCCTTCATCATCTTCGTAGCCCTTCTCTGGACTCTCTTAAGGAGATCCCTGTCTTTTTTATATCAGGGAGCCCAGCACTGAACACAGCACTCCAGGTGGGGCCTGACCAGGGCACAGCAGAGGGGGAGGATCACCTCCTGTGACCTGCTGGCCACACTCCTCCTGATGCCCCCAGGATCCCATTGTCTCTCTCAGCCCCAGGGCACACTGCTGGCTCATAGCCAACCTGTCATCCACCAGGATCCCCAGGTCCTTCTCCACAGAGCTCTTCTCCAGCAGGTCATCCCCCAGCCTGTACTGATACAAGCAGTTATTCCTTCCCAGGTGCCAGACTCTCCACTTGCTTTTGTTGAATCTCCTCTGGTTTCTCTCTGCCCAGCTCTCCAGCCTGGCCAGGTCTCTGGATGGCAGCGCAGTGTCCTGCCTGGCAGCCACCCCTCCCAGCTCTGGATCATCAGCACTTGCTGAGGGTGGGTGCTGTTCTCTCATCAAGGTGTCAATGAAGATATTGAACAGGACTGGACCCAACACCAATCCCTGAATACAACTTATTTGTATTAATTATTGATATAAATTAAGTATTAATCATTGTGCCATCCTGGTATTGTATCTTTCAAGATGTTCCTGAAGCATTGTAGATCATCTGCTTTTGAAAGCAACACTGTGGGACTTTCTATGTCTGCTGATATTTCTTGGGCCAATGATTGAATTAGTGAGCAAGTTAAATTCTTGGGTAGTTTAGAACAAGAACCTGCTTTGCCATTGTAGCAGGAACTGTGCTAACAAGCTACAGATGCTGAGTTAATGAGTGTGTTTATTAAGCAGATGGGTGGCAGGAGTGGTTCTGCCTCTGTATAGGAAGCAAAGAGGGCCCTGGGAAAGACAGCTAGCAACAGAGCTGTGCCTGATTGCATCGCTGCTATGCGGTACTACTTGGGATGGAGTAATTTACCAGCATGTAAGCTTTTTTTGAATGCTTTATTAAAATCTTATCCATGTTTGGTTTTTCATGTTGTAATGAGTGTAGTTTAGGGATGTATTTAGGAAACTATGATAAAATAATTTGAATACTCTGAAATGATTCTCAGTGGAAAGACCAAGGACTTAATTGAGCCTGGGGACTGAATGAGCTTTAAAATTGAAACAATGCATCTAATCTTAATTGAGCTCTAGGGAGCTCTGGTAGAACAGATTTTAGGAGGAAATCTTGCTGAAGAGCATAGGGACGGCGAATTTGCATTTGCAACTGCAAAAGGAGATGTTGAAAAAGTTCTAGGTGTTGCACTTGGGAGAGCTCTCCTAAAAATCTCCTGAAGGTTGTCAGCCCTCTGATGAGTCTGAGGATGTGACTGGCTGTCTGAAATGAAAATGTAGGCCTTCAGATGTGTAAGAAAGCATCTCTCTTCCTATACCAATAGTTTCTACCATAAATTGGTGTGTATGACTGTTTCAGGTATCTGCCCGTATATAAGTAAGGAAATGACTGTGGTTTTTGAAACCTGAACAGTATTTCTGTTTCTTGTTGGACAGTGAAAGCTTTTTATTTTTCTGTCTTTGTGCCAGAATTCAGAAATATGATAGCACAAATCTAAGAAGTCATCTAATGGAGATGATTTCCTGCTCAAATACAAACATCTATCACTACAAACTGTGTTTCCTTGGTAGGCTTGATAAACTTCTTTTTCACCAAGGGAAAAAAAGGTCACTGTGGCATTTAGTACATATGGTAGGGTTCTATAATAGTTTGTAAAAGCTGCTAAGAAAAATGCCTGGAAAAAATGGCAGAAATCTTATTGAAAGGTATTTACCAAAGTGTTACCCATCTTGAGGCACTGTAAGCAGCTCAATCCAGGATCTGTATAAGGTGGGAGGAAGCTGGCTAACCCTAACCCATTAGTACGTGCCCTGAGAAAGGCATAAGTTTCTGGGTTCAATTTTGATTTGTTTTGTTAGGTAAGGGGAGGGTGTTGTTCCCCCCACCTTATTTCTTTTTAATGGGATGAAAGAAGGAACGATGCAGAGATAGATTAAATGACAGAAGGAAGATGTAATGCTACTACTGAAAGATGTGGTTGCTTTATAGTTAGGAGAAGCAAAATCTGTAATCATGGTAATTATTTAAACTGAGAAGGAAGAAATAAGTTTTCTTTAGGAGACAGTGAATTTCAACCAAGGCATTTATGTTTTGCAAGCTCTTTGGATTGATGTCACTTTGTAATTTTTTTGGCTGCCATCAATGATGAGCAAAGCATGGAATGTTTAGAATATATTTCCTGATAAATGCCTTTCCAGATAGGGGAAGGGCTTCCATCTACCCAATGAAGGGATGTGGTTTTTAAAAACAGATGAAAAATATAACTGCCAGAACTCAGAAAATGTTTGACTTGAGTTGTACTTTGCAGTTCCAAATAAAAGACGAAAGGAGGCTTTCTCTTTAATACTGCTGCCTTGTCTCTTTACAGACCAAAAGGATTTGTAGGAGAACAATATTTCTATCAATAGAACACATTAAATAACCTTGGAGCAGTACTGTTTTTCATGCTTTGAGAAAGGAAATGCATGTAAGATTCCTTGACTGTGTTTTTACCTCCAGTATTGATGTTGCCAAATGCACAGTTGTTCACCTCTTTGCTAGTTTCTTCTTAATTCAGAATCAGGCAATACTGTTTTAAAATTTATGCTGTTGTGAAGCACCAAATATTTTTGTATGATGCTTACTTATTAGGTTTGTGAGATTCACCTGGCTAATTCAAAGATGGTAGACCAGCATATGACTCTGACATAGTGAAACTGGTTGAGCCTTCCATAGAGAGTGATCTAGAATAAGAACAAGTCTTTTAATGAATAACAATTTCCTGTTTACTTCAAGACTATAGAACAGCTTCTGCCACATTATTTAAAACTAGTACTGCAAAATTCATATTCTGCTGTGGAAGAAGTTATATGAATGGGCGTTTAGAAAGAAGCACAGAGATTAAAAGACTCAGTATACCATCTCTGTAAACTGTAATTTAGAGAGCTGCAAGCTGTGTTCTGTAATCAGTGAAATTATAGGCACACAATTACTGTTTTCTTTTATTAAAGCTTATATTTCAATGTACTGTTGCAAATCCATCTTGTACTCCAAGTGATGGAGTTATCCAACCCATCAGCAATCATCAGGACAGGATTGAAATTCAGCACTGTCAAGGTCCTATGGTAGGTTTGCCTGGAAAGACAGGACAGGGGCCTTGCAGTGTCAGGGAATAGGCTGTAAGGGAGCAGGGAGGGAGTCTGTACTCTTCTGGCATGGCAAGTACACAGGACCAGCTGAGAAGTCACAGAAAAAAGTGAAAAAAATCACATTTCACTGTTCAGTTGTTTCAAATTCAAACCATCATGATGGAACGTGCAGCTACACTTATTCTTCAGTTAGGCTGCAGGCATATGTCTTTGTCCATGTCTACCTGAAGGGTTGAATGTGTTTCTTTGCATGGCACAGGTGAGGGAAGCCTTAATCTGCTGTAACCAGTGGCAGCTCCAGTTGGTCCAACCATCTTCTACAGTGCACTCAAAGAACTACACAGAGAAAAAGCTATTGTATCTGGTTGGTGATCGCAGCCCCCTGCTGCCACTTCAAAACTGCCTGCGAATCTTTGCATGGTTGTGCCCCTTGATGTGTTCCCACCAAAGTAAACTTAGCAGACACAGGGAGCTTAACCTGTTTGATAAACTGGCTGACCTAACCTGAAGAAAATTAGAAAGTGGTTCTGCTGTCAGCTGGGAACCAGTTTATTTTCTCCAAACACACCTGAAAGAGCAGTTCTCTTTATGAGCTGAAGCACTGCATTCCTAAGAAAATGCCTTGTAAAACAAAAATCTACTTAGATCAAGCCTTAATATTCTGCTTCAGACTTCCCTCAGAGGAGTGACTTCTGTGGAGAAGGACCTGAGGGTCCTGGTTGACGACAGGTTGGCCGTGAGCCAGCAGTGTGCCCTGGGGGCTGAGACAGACAATGGGATCCTGGGGGGCATCAGGAGGAGTGTGTCCAGCAGGTCACAGGAGGGGATCCTCCCCCTCTACTCTGCCCTGGTCAGGCCCCACCTGGAGTATTGTGCCCGGTTCTGGGCTCCCTGATGTAAAAAGGACAGGGATCTCCTGGAGAGACTCCAGAGAAGGGCTACGAAGATGATGAAGGGCCTGGAAGATCTATCCTATGAGGAAAAGCTGAGAGAGCTGGGGCTGTTCAGCCTGGAGAAAAGAAGACTGAGAGGGGACCTGATCAACGTTTATAAGTATCTTAAGTACGGGGTTGCAGGGGGAATTGGCCATCCCCTTTTCACTGTCTGTGGGGACAGGACAAGGGGCAATGGCTGCAGATTGGAGCACAGGGAGTTCCGCACCAACATGGGGAAAAGCTTTTTCCCAGTGAGGGTGAGGGAGCCCTGGGACAGGCTGCCCAGGGGGTGTGGAGTCTCCTTCTCTGGAGAGATTCAAGTCTCGTCTGGACGCCTATCTATGTAATATGAGATAGGGAGCTGCTTTGGCAGGGGGGTTGGACCCGATGATCTCTTGAGGTCCCTTCCAACCCCTACAATTCTGTGATTCTGTGAGTAGATTACTACCTTTGAGGGAATTTAGCAAGATCAGAGAGGTTTTGTAATCACTGTCACAGTTGATCATTTACTGATGGTCAAGAGAGAAGTTGTGAGCTACTTCTGGAAACTGGTTACTGGAGGTCCTGAGTGGAGCAGTCAACAAGCAAGACAGTTGATGAACACTTCTAGATGGTTTGTATACTCTAGAATGACAGCCAGGCCTGCCAAAGACAGGCTGCTCCAGGCTGCATGACGTGCACAGCACATGTAGTATTTTCTAAGGGCATTGCACACCAGCAGATTGGACTAATGTTGATTTTACCAAATGCCTATGTGGTTGGATTTTATTTTAGCTGCAGTCTTTTAAAAATGCTTTTGAAATCCTCATCTGCAGGACTCGGGTACTTTCAATCTCTCCCACAGACATTAGTCACTGGATTGTTATTTTAAATTTCCAAATGGGCAACTAGCATTCATATGCAAACTAAATTAGGGGTTGAGGCATGAGAGCATACCACTTTTTGCATTGAACTTTCATGTCTGAGAAATCCTAATGTGTAGAAGAATATCTTGGAAGTGCTCCTAACTGCACCCGCTGGGAGAATGGTTAATCAGGGATTCAATCAGCAATAAGTTCTTCTGCCATCACCCGTTGCTTTAGAAGACTCATTTTAACAGGATGGTGGCAGAGTTCCAAGTGTAGTTAAAATATAAGATAAAGCCATATATAAAAAAAATAATGCTACAGGTTTAAGGAATCGTAGAAAAGATCTCAATAAGTTTATTAGTTTTATTATTCTGCTCTCTGACTCACCATTTCTGCTTTAGAAAAATGTCCTGTTATGATGCAAATGAATGTAGACGTTTGCAGCATTTGATGTTATTTATCAGTTGGTGTACAGTGGGGAGCTTCCAGCTTTTGAATGGCAGCAGTAACAATACTCAGTGTTGCATCAAACTGCTTGCTGAGGGACTGTTATGATATAAATGCAGAGTGTGAGATAAAGGGAAGAAGGAAATGCAGATGTGAGTTAAATAGATAGCTTTGCTGCCCTGTCAAGTTTTGCATTGCTGAGTAGGAATGGCTTGCTTTTGCATAGCATTCACTTGAAAAGTATGTGTTCAGGCAGCTTATGAAATTTTGGATTTAGTGATCCAAGTGCTAGAGTCTGTTAACTTGTTACTGGTTATCTAAAGATATATTTATTTCTTTGGAAAGTTTGTTTATGCTTAGATGTTGCATTGTCATATTCCATCTAAATTAATTCTGCTTGCAGGTTGTGGGGCAGTGATGGTTTTACTAAATACTCTGGAGGATGATCTAAACAAGGCCCTCAGAACCAATAGATTTAGGCTATTTACTTTAGCTGTGGCAACAACCTGATCCCACCTGTCTTGTATACTAAAATTTAGGTCTGTTTCTCTAGAATGAGACTTAGGTTTTTAAGGCTTTCCAAGCTCAGCCCACGTGAATAAACCCTGGTTGATATATCATTTCATAACAATGCAGTTCTCAAGTTCTGATTTTTTTTCTGCTTTGAAATAGGTTTCTGTTGTTTTTAATTTTCTTTTATTATCATCTGAAAATTTTCATGAAAGTACAACCTGGATGTGTTAAATTGTAATTTTGATTCATGTCAGAAGCATTTTAAAAGATCAGTGTGTAACTCATGGTAGTTGCTTTGTGGTCAAGGCAAACATCTGTGCTTTGATTGTGTGCCTGCGGAATCTTGTTTGTTTGATCTTGAATCTTGAGGACATTCCCAAGAACAAGCACAAGTGTTGAATGCTAATGAGATTGTGGCCTTAAGTTAATGTCCTTCTCAAGCACTGCCCTTAAAAATGATTCTCAGGTCTTTTTGTTTTGTTCCTTAGTTTGGTTGTTTCTTTCTCTCCAGCATTTTCTTTGTTCCTCAGTGGCTTTTTCTATTGCTGATTTTCTTCTTCCTAAGTGCAAGTGCCATCTTTCTTACCTGACTTTATGAAAGTGGCTTCAGCTGGTTTGCAGCATCTGAGGAACACGTGTTCCTATTCACTGCATGTAAAATTATGTGCTCAAGTTGTCATATTCAAATGCTCAAATAATGGAATCTCTTGTGCAGTGCATATGTAACAACTCAAGCATATGTATATAATGTGATCTCTGGCTGCCAGCTTCTGTCAGAATGGAGATAATTGAAGCTTGTTCCACTGTGACTGTTTTTAGGTAGAGGCACAAATAGAATGACTTGCTACAAACACAGTTAGAAAACTTGCTCGGTTCTGGTGGTAGTCAAAGGTTATTTTAACATATCTTACTATTCAGTTAAAACAGTTTGAGAAAATGCTGTACCATTAGAAACTTAATCTTGAGATACCTTAGTTACACTATCTAATTTCTCTATGAGTAAAAAGTTGCTTTCCTCTGGCAGAAAATGGTGGAGCAAGGAGTGATTGAGAGCTGAAGCTAGACAGATTCCGGTTTGATGCTAAATATGAGATCTATAAGAGGGAGAGGGCTATTTACCATTGGAACAGGCAGTTGAAGCTCTGGGGTACAGTGAATTCTCCACTGATACGTCCAAAGCAAGACTAAAAATCTTGCTTTAATCGTGGAGAAGTTATGTGGCTCAGTACAGTTATAACTGGGTGAGATTTGATGGTCTGTGATATACCCAAGGTCAGCCTGTATGATCTAATGGTTTCCTCTGGCTTTAAAGGCTGTGAATGACAGTTGTACAAATGTATTGCTTCAAGTTCCTGTATGTCAAAATAAGGTAACTTTTTATTCCTTGTTTGGTTCAAATTTGAACTGGCCTTGTGTGTTTTGTTTTTTCTTTCATCTCTCCACTATAGGGGCAGCACTGCGTTCAGACTCATATATCTGAGAGATGTGTATTAAACACAGAAGTAGCCTGAGGTCAGTAGTTCTGATATTTCTCTTGGGCCCTGGTGATCCATGCAGGAGGCATCTGAGACATTAATAAACTTAACAGGCTTGACCCAAGCATGAAATGTAACTTCTGGCACTAAAGGCTTTATTAGCCAGTCGATCATTCAGTTACAAACCTTTGGGTTCACCACTTACCAACCCAGCTGTAGGATAAAAAGAGTTTGTGGGGTTTTTTTAACCCCAATACAGTCCCTGTGTCAGAAGGCCTGAAATTCATAAATATCACAGAATTGTAGGGGTTGGAAGGGACCTCCAGAGCTCATGGGGTCCAACCCCCCTGCCAAAGCAGCTCCCCAGCTCATACTGCACAGGTCGGCATCCAGACGGGTCTTGAATCTCTCCAGAGAAGGAGACTCCACACCCCCTGGGCAGCCTGTCCCAGGGCTCCCTCACCCTCACTGGGGAAAAGTTCTTCCACATGTTGGTGTGGAACTTCCTGTGCTCCAATTTGCAGCCATTGCCCCTTGTCCTGTCTCCACAGACACTGAAAAGGGGCAGGCCAATTCCCCCTGCACCCCATACTTAAGATATTTATAAACATTGATTAGGTCCCCCCCTCAGTCGTCTTTTCTCCAGGCTGAACAGCCCCAGCTCTCTCAGCCTTTCCTCATACGGGAGATGTTCCAGGCCCTTCATTATCTTCTTATCCCTTCTCTGGACTCTCTCCAGGAGATCCCTGACTTTTATCCAAGGGAGCCCTGCACTGGACACAGTACTCCAGGTGGGGCCTGACCAGGGCAGTGTAGAGGGGGAGGATTCCCTCCTGTGACCTGCTGGACACATTCCTCCTGATGCCCCCCAGGATCCCATTGTCTCTCTCAGCCCCCAGGGCACACTGTTGACTCATGGCCACCCTGTCACCCACCAGGACCCCCAGGTCCTTCTCCACAGAGCTCTTCTCCAGCAGGTCAACCCCAGCCTGTACTGATACATGCAGTTATTCCTCCCCAGGTGCAAGACTCTCCACTTGCTTTTGTTGAATCTCATCTGGTCTCTCCCTGCCCAGCTCTCCAGCCTGGCCAGGTCTCTGGATGGCAGCGCAGTGTCCTGCCTGTCAGCCACCCCTCCCAGCTCTGTATCATTGGCACTTGCTGAGGGTGGATGCTGTTCCCTCATCAAGGTGTCAATGAAGATATTGAACAGGACTGGACCCAACACCGAGCCCTGGGGACACCGCTGGTCACAGGCCTCCAGTCAGATTCTGCTCCACTGATCACGACCCTCGCGACTTATAAATATGGAAGAAGCCTTGATAAATTAAAATCATGCAGCTTGTGAGAATGGCTGATCTTGTTCCATTCTTTGTAGGGAGCAGCTGGGAAAGTTGAAATGGAAGTACTCCCCTCTTGCCAAATGCAGCATGCAGTTTGTCACTGAAAGGGAAAATGGGGTGACTCAAAACATGTCACCACTCAGGTCAAAATGCTGAAGTGAATTATTTTTAAGTTTCTCCTCTTGTGTTAGTCTGCTTTAGGTCAAGAAAAGGCAGAGTATGAAATAACATTTGAATTGCTACGTTTGAATAGTACTTTCTTGCCCATTAGCACAGCTTACTTGTTACCTAACTAGATAAGGAAACATTGGCCTTATGCTATTCTTGTGGCTGCCTTGCTAGCATTATGCTAATATAGCTCATGTGAACGTGCTCTTTGGAATTAAGATGAATTCTGAACCCTTCTCAAAGGGAAACTCTGTCAGTATTAGTAATTTGTTATGTATGGTTATGCCCATTTCATTATGCAAGTAAGCTTTGCAGTGATAAATTTACTATATATTTAGGTTTGCTGGCATTCTCATCATTTCAGCACAGACATTTTGTCCAAGCAAAACATGAGGAACTATTCTAATTTGTCTACAGTTTGCAGGCATTTATTCAGTCTGATGGACCATGATTTGTTAGAGCTAATGCAAGGAGGCAGGACAACACCAGTGCAATAGTCTAATGCATCCTATGTAGTTTAATTTTGATGTGTATATGCTGCATCATTAAATATTAGGATCAGACATCCCAGCCTTGGAAACCCTGTAGGAAACTGAACTGTGAGATTAATTTTTCTGCAGAATATAGGTGGAGGGTTATTGTATATCTGTACTGGGCACAGCAGGGGAGGTATTAGGAGGTTAATAATGCTCTAAAAATGCTCACCACATTTGTTCAGCAGAGCAGCTTTGATTTTCTGCAGTACTTTGATCTGAGGATCTTGGACTAAAATGTGAGGTTTCTGTGTGCAGATGTAAACTGAGTTAACATTACATTTGAGGTTACTGCAATGGAGACACACTGTAAATACCTTTTAATGACTCTTAATAGAAAAAAATAATTACAGATACACTTTGATTAGGCAAATGAGCTCCTATGTTAACCCACGGCATGGTTGCCCAAAGGGTTAGGTTTTGGTTTGGGAAGTAGACAGTGTAATCTGCTGACAAGTAGCAATTATAATAATGGGTTTTTTGATATGGACATCTGACTAGCAGAGAATCTGGGCTATGAACTAATGTCATAGAATCATAGAATGGCAAGGGTTGTAAGGGACCCCTAGGGTCTTAAAGCTCCAACCCCCCTGCCACAGGCAGGGACAGCAACCTCAGGCCTGGAGCTACACAAGGTTGCCCAGGGCCCCATCCAACCTGGCCTTGAACACTTCCAGGGATGGGGCATCCACCACCTCTCTGGGCAGCCTATTCCAGGACCTCACCACTCTTTCTGTAAAAAACTTCCCCATAATATCCAATCTAAACCTTCCCTCCTTCAGCTTTAATCCATCCCCCTTGTCCTGCCATTCTCTGCCCTTTTAAAAAGTTGATTCCCCTCCTGTTCCTCTGCTCCCTTCAGGCACTGGCAGGCTGCAATGAGGTCCCCCCACAGCCTTCTCTTCTCCAGGCTGAACCAGCCCAGCTCCCTCAGCCTCTCCTTGTAGGGCAGGTGCTTCAGCCCTCTAATCATCCTTGTGGCTCCTCTGAACCCTCTCCAACAATTCTACATCCTTCTTGTATTGGGAGGCCCAGATCTGGACACAGTACTCCAGGTGGGGTCTCACGAGGGCAGAGCAGAGAGGGACAATCCCTTCCCTGTCCCTGCTGGCCACCCCTCTGCTGATGGAGCCCAGGATCCCATTGGCCTTGCGAGCTGCAAGAGCCACTGCTGGCTCATGTGAAGTTTCTCATCCACTATGACACCCAGGTCCTTCTCAGCAGGGTACAATCAAGAAGCTCTTCTCCCAGTCTGTATCTATGGCTGGGATTCTTCCGGCCCAAGTGCAACACCTTACACTTGGCAGTGTTGAACCTCATAAGGTTCACTTGGTCCCATTTTTCCAGCCGGGCATGCAAGCTACTGTAGAATATCTGCTGGTATTTACTTCTGATTAATATCAGGTATGGGTTTGAATCTGGGAAGAAAAGTCTTCCTGCATACATACCAAACTCTCAAAAAATGAAGTGGCCCCTAGTAAAATGGTCTTGAACTACTTTTAGGTTTTAGGTTGGGTTTTTTCCTACTAACTTTCTCACTTTGAATGGAATAGACACTCTGACAAAATAATTGGTAGTAATTGTTATACCTGTGTCAGTTTTAATATCCATTCCAGTAGAAAATATTTTACAGATCCAGCCATTTCTAATGTGTCACCAGATAAAAATTTCACATCCTTCATCACCTGGATCCTAATGCTAGGACTTGTATTTTTCTTTCATGCTATATTTTTTTCTTGTTAATAATAGAACTGTCACTTCTAATAAAATATGAAACAACCATCCAGGGAAATAACACCAGTGATAGATAGAGCAGGCTGAAACACTAGACTGAGTGAACACAAATGCTCAATAGCTTGGAATATAATTCTGTCATTAAACAGTGTCTGTAGAGGGACTAGGACTGAATGCACTGTGGTGAAAAAGCTTTGCACTTAAATTCAGTTTTTGTTGGGACCATTCAGGCCACTGGATTCAGAGGAGCTTTGAGGGTGGTCCTACAGTGAAGGAAGTGCTGTCAAAAGTCAGGCAGTGTCAGACTGGCCAGAGGGAGAGCCCACTGAAACAAGCATCAAAGATGGGCTCTCTTGTCCACCTGTACCAAAAGATTCCCTTTATTTGTCATTGAAGAAAAGGATGGCAGATCCAATCAGAAATTTTGCACGTGAATGGATCATGGGTCTACAGCTCTTAGATGTTTTTTCTCTAATGCTAGTAACTAGGATCTGAGGCAGAAGGGACAGTGCAGTAGACACATCCCCATCTTCTTGTTCTGCTTGAAATAGATGTGACCTATGTAGGAAAGATTTCTTTTGCATGTGGATCTGGGGGAGTGTTTTCTCTCTCTTCCAGCTCTCCTTAGTAAGGTTTATCCAGGAATTCAAGATCTATTCTGCTAGCCACCTGGCAAATTGTTTCCTCTCTGTGTTTCCTTCCTCCTTTCCAAAAATGGAAATGAATATGTTTATTTTCCATCTTTACAAAACACTGTGACAGTTCTGGATGGACAGTGCATCAGGAGACTTTTGTATCATTGTTATTGTAAACAATGTTGTTTCTTTGTCCCCAAACACTGAAGGCAAGCATTTTTGGGGGGGATTCCAAGCGGGTAAGAAAAGTAAAGCTGCCTATTTAAATGATAATTATGCTCTTCTCATCCTCCAAATAACAGCTAAAATGTCTGTGCTTTTCTCATTGAGCAGTCTGGTTGGCTAATGGACGATGTCTATTTGCAGTTAAAGCTATTGCAATGTTGACAATTAAGCATATACGTGGAGCAGGGTAATCAGTATGAATGCAGTTTTATCACCAGTGTTAATTATCTAATATTTTCCAGCTTACAATAATGTGAAAATTCCTTAGGCATAAATGAAAATGAACCCATCAATTACAATTTTTCTCAAGATAATGGTTGACAGAATGTTTGCTGCCCTGCAAAAAATGGAAGCAAGTGAAAAATTAACAAAATTAACAACTTGGTTGTTCAGGCTCTATAGTATATAAATGTAGGCATATATTACGTGATGTGCATTCTTATTTCCTTATGGGGGAAATTGCCAAGTTGGTGACTGGAATTACTCACAAAAGTCTTTCTTTTCATGAGGTTTGTATGTGCAGCAACTTTTAAAAGCAGCTGAACAAGTCCTGATCTTCTGTGTAGGTTGTGGAGGAGAGCAGAATTGATCTAAAAGCTATTGTTTGCTATAATAATTTTTAGAGATTCACTACATTGGTGCCTAGGAGAGTATGTGCTGCTTTATGTAGAAACAAGGCAAATACTCTCTGGCATGTCTCCTTTATAATCCTGAATAACTTGCCCTTTTCATTTTATTTCTCATCAGCTGAGAACTAATCTCAGTTACAATCATTCCAGTCAGACATTCTCAAGTGACCTTTAAATCCTGAGGAGAGCCACTGAAGATTATTTGTTAACCTCCATCCTCCAACATGAATAAGCATTCTAAGGTAACAGGGAATGAGACAAACCATGAATAAGCAATAATTTTCAGGAAAATTAATTTTGGCAGTCTTACAAGCCCTGTGATCAATTTTCATTTTGAGACTTGCCTTCAAATGAAGACTGGAAGGCACTAAATTACTCTTTTTAACAAAAAGTAAAGTTGGGAATAGGAATGAATTTTTTAAAGCATTCCAGAAAAAGGTGGATGCAGAGCTGTGGGCTTGCTGAGCTCCAAAGGAAAATGCAGGACTGTGTAAACTTATACTGTGTTATATGATATAAAGGTTTGGATTTTAATTTTACATCCATAGCTAATCTTCCTTAAGAATGTAGGCTTCTTTAGTAAGCTGCAGGAAATGGGCTTGCTCTCAGCAAAAGCCCCAGGTAGCGACCTCTTTCTGTGATTGAAACTGAGTTTAGGTCCCTTACCACAGGTAAAGGGCTTGCATGCAGTGTGTGATGCAAGGTGAAATATCTTCATCATCTAAAATATGTTTCTTTTATTTCATAAGAGGAAGCTAAGATTGCACAGAGCTTGTGGCAGAAGAGTGATACTTCATTCTGTCTTCTGGGTTAGTTGACATCAGGCTTAGCTCTATTAATGACTGATGTAGAATTTCCAAGGCTCTTCTCTGTATTTATAGAACAGGGAGTTAGTTATTAAATCTGATACCTGTAACAAAACAAGTTTTGGCTGCAAATTGGAGCACAGGAAGTTCCACACCAACATGAGGAAGAACTTTTCCCCAGTGAGGGTGAGGGAGCCCTGGGACAGGCTGCCCAGGGGGTGTGGAGTCTCCTTCTCTGGAGAGATTCAAGACCCATCTGGACGCCGACCTGTGCAGTATGAGCTGGGGAGCTGCTTTGGCAGGGGGGTTGGACCCCATGAGCTCTTGAGGTCCCTTCCAACTCCTGTGATTCTATGATCTAATACAGGGAGAAATAGAGATATATCTATTCTGTGATTCTGTAAAGCTGTTACCAACTATTGACCAGCAATGCCACTTGTTGATGTAGGTCATCATACTACTCTTTTCCATATGACCAAACTAAGGAATTTGCTGTTGACTTTGAGACAATGATTCTGACTATGATCTTAGCTGGCAGAGCTGGATGAGTATACAGTGTTTATCCAGTAGGTACTTTTGTAAGTAGACTCTGAACTCTGTATAAATGGACAGAAGCAATGTACCTGTTCAAAGATGGTTTGGGTTTTTTCCACTCTCTCAATAAACACATTAGTAATTATATATTTTAAATTCTATTGTTTCCTTTGGTTTTCCAGCTCATTAAACTTTCTGGGCTGTGTTCCCTTTCTTGTAGTTCAAGGGGCTCAGGTTTAGCAAAATGTTTCTTTATTTTAAACAGTCCAAGGTCAACAGAATCATAGAATAGCCTGAGTTGGAAGGCATCCATAAGGATCATTGAGTCCAACTCCTGGCTCCACACAGGACCAGCCAAGTCAGAGCGAAATGGTACCATGCTTTCCTCCAACTAATTTTGGTCCAACACAGACTATGCTGAAATTAAAGAAATATGTATCTGTGTCTCCTCTGGACAAGCATTAACTAACTAGTCAACTTGTTATCGTTCTTCATTTACATATCTGGAAGCCCATTTAAGCTCTAGAGGGCTAAGATTTCAAAGTGGTCTGTGTTAGTTCAGTTTGTAAGTGCAGTAACCTTCTTGTCCAATTCTCAAAGCAGTAACATAGCACAGTTCTGTACACTTTCAGCATAGTGGCAAAATAAAAATGGAGGTGGGCTTGAAGTAATTATGCTTCAGTGTTACATTTGTGTCTATACATTGTGGAAGGTGAGCCCCTGGAAAGTAGGAGGGCAAGAGCTTTATGCGTCCTGCCATGAAACCTGTTCCTGGAAGATAATGTATTCTTCTCTCTAGAAGAATACCAGCATGTGCTAAAGCTCAACAAGGAAATCTCATTTCCCTGTCATGGAAATAGATGCTGATGCTTAACACAGTTTGAATGTCCTAATTTTAATGGAGCTACTGTTGCTGTGTTATAGAACTGCATGGCTTTGGCAGAGTTCTGGTACTAAAGTTGCCTGACACATGGAAATGGAGATTTGATAAAGGCATTCCTTGCAGTGTGTCTCACCATAAAGCTTGATTGTTTTAATTCCTTTAATCAACATTTTAATCAAGTTATCATGTGGCCACACAGTGGATGTAATTGTGTATATGGATTTATGTGCCACACATTACCAATCTTGCAACAAAACCAACAAGCTACAAATCTATCTTCTCATAGAGGAATAGTCTTCTAGCCTTTTGGTGTTACACAATGGGATGTAATTGCTTGTCAGTCTGTAATTGTTTAGGAAACATTGCTCCACAGAGCAGACAGACAAAAAATTACAACTTTCATTACATATAGAAAACCAGCAAGTCAGGCAGAACTCTGACTTAAAAATGTTACAAACTTCCAAGTGACTGTAGATTGCTTACATAGAGTACGTTGAAGCTTTAATTACATTGTGTGATAAAAGAGAAATATATTGTATTTATATTTTGTTTATCTTAACAATAAATGTGGATTCTTTCTCCTAATGTCTGTATCTTAATAGACATGCATTTCTGCAACATAGCATCATTATGCCTGCTTGCACGTTTCACAAGACTGTGTTCCATTTTCTCTCCTATTATATACAGCTGTACTTACATAGATGTGATAATTAGGTTTGTTAGACACTTTTAAGTGTCTGTCAAATTGCTTTCCAAGAATGGGATGTTTTGGCTCATAATCTTTTTCTTTTCCCTTTCCTTAGTCCACATACTATAAGAGAAATTCAGTATAGTCTTTCTAATTTATTCCATTTTCTCTTTGGGGGGAGAAAGGGGGGAGGAACAAGGCTCCCAAACCTATTTCTGCTGTAAAACAATATTAACGCTTCAGCAGAAACAGAAAACATTTTATGATTGAGTAAACTAATTTTTAACTTTCATGTAAATTGACATGGAACAGTCTTCACAGCTAATCTAGCTGATGTTCCTGTAAATATAGGCTTATTCCCCACAGAATATTTTCTTGTTTTGTGCATCCTACCTTTAAATATCTCAGAGGGGACCATACTTCCCTCTGAGACTAATTTACATGCTTAAATATTTAATAAAGTCAGTTATTATTAATTATTCATAGTATTATTTGCACTGTGGTAGGAAACGGGGCCTCTTGTGCAAGTCACTGTGAAAATCATCACAAAGCAATAGATAGTCCTTTGCTTCCCCCTCTCTAAATCATCAGCTTTTTTCAGTGGGGTTCCTGACACTCATTAAAAAAGTGCTACACTTGGAAGACCATAAGCAAACTTAGTATAGGTTTATCTTGCTATTGTGAGTGAAGATGCTCTACCTTCTTTGCTGTTTTGGGTGCTGCTTGCAGATATCACTTGAGTTTGCCATACCAACCTTGCATATGATAAAATTCTGGCTGGGTAGCTGTGTGCCACAGTATGCAAGCCTTTCAGGTTTCTGCTGTTTAAAAAAACCCAACTTTTCTCCCCAGTATATTGAATTGTCTTTCTGCACTCTCTCATTTCTTTTCTGAAATATCGTTAGGTAACATGCCTGTGCACCTTCACACTTTTAATTAAATCAGAGGTATTTCCAGTTAATTTCTTGCCTCTATTGCTTTGGAAGCTGCCTGACTAATATCACAAATATTAGTGATCAAAAAGATCCCTTGAACCCACCCCCCAAAAAATAATTCCCAAACCCCACCAAACATAGATACCTGTCTCTACACCTGTACATTACAGCACTGTTTTGGTTGTGGCCTCTGGGCAATGATATTATATAAATTACTTTGAGTACTCACTCTACTAACCCAAGGTATGAAGCTTGGAGAGGTTCTGATTTCAACTAACCATTTTCCCATAACTGCTTTCCCCATAGCTAACCAAGTGACACTTGGTTAGTTATGGGGGGTGATGGCCAAAGGAAGGTAAATAAATATGACTTGTATTGATAGGATAGTATGATTTTTATGAAGAGAAATAATAAACCATTAATGCTATAAATTGAGGTGCAGTGTTATCAAACCAGAAAGTTTAAAGGAGTTGAATTCATATTGATTTGTTTGCAGCAGGTTGATGTTTCTTCCTTGCAGAGATGTGTCCCTTAAAGTGTCATAGTGGATGAGAAACTTCACATGAGCCAGCAGTGGCTCTCTCAGCTCGCAAGGCCAATGGGATCCTGGGCTCCATCAGAAGAGGGGTGGCAGCAGGGACAGGGAGGTGATTGTCCCTCTCTACTCTGCCCTCGTGAGGCCCCACCTGGAGTCCTGTGTCCAGATCTGGGGCCCCCAATACAAGAAGGATGTAGAACTGTTGGAGAGGGTTCAGAGGAGCCACAAGGATGATTAGAGGGCTGGAGCACCTGCCCTACAAAGAGAGGCTGAGGGAGCTGGGCCTGGAGAAGAGAAGGCTGCAGGGGGACCTCATTGCAGCCTGCCAGTCCCTGAAGGGAGCAGAGAAACAGGAGGGGAATCAACTTTTTAAAAGGGCAGATAATGGCAGGACAAGGGGGAATGGTTTAAAGCTGAAGGAGAGAAGGTTTAGATTAGATATTAGGGGGAAGTTTTTCACGGAAAGAGTGGTGAGGAGCTGGAACAGGCTGCTCAGAGAGGTGGTGGATGCCCCATCCCTGGAAGTGTTCAAGGCCAGGTTGGATGGGGCCCTGGGCAACCTTGTGTAGCTCCAGGCGTGAGGTTGGGGTCCCTGCCTGTGGCAGGGGGGTTGGAGCTTTATGATCCTTGGGGTCCCTTCCAACCCTTGCCATTCTATGGTTCTATGTGTAGAATTTCCCCATACATCAGGGTAAAAAAAGCACTGAACAAAAGTAGTTTGGACTGTATTCTTTGAAAAACAGTTTCTTAATCCTTTCTTGAGTTTTCAGCTCATGTTTTAGTCACCAAAACAAATACACCGCTCAATGTTGTAGGCAATGATAACACCAGGGTAAACAGAGGAAATGCTTTTATTAATATGATCTAAGCATTTAATTGCCTTCCTTGTAGTTTAATCTTATCTTTACACATTGAAGCTGTGTGTATTGTACATTTCTGATCCTCAAAGGACAGCTTTTCATATGGCATTGTGGAATAAGACATTATCACCAGAAACCTGACAGGCCTGTAATGTTGCTTGTCAGCCAAGGGGCTCGAAAGTTTGTTATAATTATGAAGGAGATGTACAAAAGATCATGGTTTGCAAAAGGCAATGCTGAATACCATTTTATAATTAAAGAGAAGGGGTAAAGTCAAGATATGCCAAGAGTGCTGGATTCCTATGAGAAATCAAGTGTCAGAATTCAATAAGCCCCAAAGCAGAGAGTTCACTTTCTGGATGATACATTTGCCATCAGGTTAAAACTCAAGAAACAAAGCTCCAAATTGCAAGTAATAAAAGGACACAGCTAAGCTGAATCCCAAATTTTAGGAGCTGTGTTTCTGATGAAACAACTATCTAGATCAACAATTCTTGTGTTGTTCAATTTAAATTTTTTCAGATTACAACCATCTCTCTGTTCTTGTACATGTAAAGAAACATGAACTGAACAGAGAAGGAAAGCTTGAGGTTTTGCTGCTTCGAGGGGGGAGGAGTGTGTGTGTGTTTGTTTGTTCCCAGGTATTTTAGTTTCCTCTCTTAAGGCATTTGATATAACACCTGGAGTCTTTTCTCTCTTCCAGGTCTAGGTTGGGTTTGTTCGTTTTTTCTTGCTTAAATGTAGTTAGCTAGGATTGCTGGCACTGCTACTTCTGATCTTACTTCAGTTCATGATGTCAATCTTTTTCCATCTATATTGGAAATATATCTCCTAATATATTAGAACTACTCTTGCATTATTTTTTGGTTTTGATACCATACTAACATCAGAATTTCAAATGTCTTTGAGTCTCCCATAATTACTGAATCCATTCACTTGAACACAGAACCTGTTGGGACTCCCTGTCACCCATACACTCTATTTCTGTAAATATGGCCATCATTTCATGGCACTTCTCCTTTCTTTATTCTTACTTCTTCTATTTCTTTTAAAATGTGCCATAACCAATGTATGTTGTAGCGAACCCAGAAGAGAGACATGAAAATATGAGTAGGCATAAATTATGACTTTGCCATTTGGTTGTACAGCTTGCCTAGGAATGTACTGCTGTTTTGGCTGCTAAAGGCAAGCAGCCAGGTTATGCAGTTACACCTGTGTGTAAACTCTCTCAAGAGGCTGTTCTGTTTCAACTCACTTGGCAAATGATAATATAGTAGGTAGCATGAATACAGCTACATGTGTAAGTCCCAAGTTAATATGCCATTATGCAGAAAAGTAAATATCTGAATACAATTTTTCTCTCCTTCAAACTTTGATGAAACAAAATGTAAGTATTAATTTCAAATATTGTAAACATACTTCTTTCAAAACACAATACTTTTCCCAATTCCTTAAGCACCATTTTGTGGTCTGTCTTAGAAGTACTGTACTAGGCAGCTAAAAAAAAATCTTATGTTTGTCTTATGTCCTGGCCTCTTCATCCACAGTTTTCTTTGAAATGCAAAATTGTATAGCACATTTATTTTAACTGAAATCTGCTACAGGCCAATATCCTAAATTTAGACCACTGACATAGTATATTTTGACCATGTGTAACTAATTCATTTGACGTAGCAATAAACTTATATTGTCTCAGTCCAGGGGCACGTCAAAGAAATTTCTACAAAGCTTCTGATGTGTGACAATAAATTACAGAGGGAATCTTGTTTTACCCTTCTGTTATTTTTAACAGATAGTTGAGAACTGGGATCTCCTTTTCAGTCTTGAATTTCCTAGAGTTTATAGGCTTTAAAAGTAAATATAGTCAAGTGCACACATATCCTTTAAATATTATTCGGTTTCCTTATAGCTGTTGAAACTGTCAGTGAATTCCCTCAGGTCATTTATAAGGCCAACAATTTATTGGTATATTTTGGATTATTTGTCTAAATGGTGTACTACATTAATTGTTGCCAACAGTTCTGCAATTGAACTCCCATTAACTTTCTATGAAATAAATGCAATTTTAATACCATATAGGCATATTCCACTCTAACTTTCTCAAGGCTAGGAGCCCTATTTCTCCTTTCTGTTTCATGTGGGCATGGCACTGTTGCTTTTGGTGTAATTTACAGTAGTTGAAAACAGACTTTAGTGTAGAATAATTGACTTGGTAATAATGTAAAACAGTAAGTATCAGCACCAGTCCCTTCTCTGTAGGTTTATATAAGATAAGGGTGAGTGCTTGGGAAAGGTGAAGACAATATTAACGTCATTGTGTGTGTTTTTCTATATGCCTTCTGCTTGGTTTTTGAATGTGAGGGGTCTATTGGGAAATTTAAGAACCCTTATCAATTACTCTAATAATAAATTGGTCAGGACAGAGCTGTTGTAATAGTTCATTCTTGGGTTTGATTCAATTATTTTGACATTACTGAAATGAACCTAGAAATGTCTCTCCACTGGGGAATACAAAGGCAAAAAGAACAACATAATAAAGGAGTCATGAAGAAAGCTTTGTGAAGAGCCAAGTGATTCAGGAAACAGACAGGTGGAATGTTTCTCATTTCCTGCTGTCCCACCTCAATATACCTCAAGAAATGAACCGTATTTTGCCATCAGCGCCTTCCATATAACTGCTAGTTTTGAGCTGATCAGTGATCCTTTGCCTTTAACTGAGCTGAGCATACAGGACTCTGAAAAGAGGGTGAGGGAAAGAAAAGCTGAGGATTTATTCAGGGACAAATCATCTTCAACCCGTGTAGCTTAGACAATTGCTAGATTTATCTGTAGCTTTTCATACAATTTGATGCAATGTAAAGTAATTATACTGGAAGGAAATAGGGATGATAAAAATCTTAAGAGGAGATGTGTATATTTGATCATTTCAGAACAAGGGACTGTAAAACTTCCTAACTTTTCACATTATTAATACAATTAAATTATATCAATGCAATTGTTAAGTATCAGTTCTTTGTATTCTGTCTTCTACTTTCCATTGCAGCCTTAGTTCAAATCCTGAATACCTTAATTTAAGACAGATGACACTTACATGGGAATTAGTTTGCATAACAAAATAATCATCTGTACCTGTTCTATCTCAGTAGAGAATTTTGAAGCTTTTGCTGATGAATTGAAAGACTCTGTGGATGTTTAGATCACATTCTACTGTGACTGAAATTGTAATGGACCATGCACAATAACACTTGCCCTCTTGGAGGAAGGACTCTCTCTGCTCTTGCTTATCTGCATTTCCCATTTTTGGACTGTTGCATGGTAACAGGGTATGCTGGTACTGTCACTGCATCATGGGCTTTTGTCACATCAGTGGCAGAATTGCATGCAGTGGTTTCATTTTGGTTTATTTATCCTCTGTTTTCAGTTGTCTTTATTAGTTAGTTCTGACAAATAGGCCTGGACTGCTTTGGGCAAGGCTACTGTACTGCTGGCTTTTCTGGATGTGTCTGTCTTGATGCCTATGCTGGGATTTCTGAGAATCTTGCAGCATGGTCCATGCTGGTTTTCTGTGGCAGTGGGTTGGGGGAAATCTGGAAACCTTGGAGTTCTCTAGTTTCTGCTTGAATACCTTCCATTGTAAATGGGTGGTAGCTGGTCGGCTCTGAGTATACCCTGCAGACTTGCCACCTGCTTTGGTGTGAGTACACACAGCAAAGCTGTTAATGTTGTGGTGAAGTGAGCCAACCCTGTGGAGTTTCACCAAATATATACTGTATAGTACGTGAGCATGAATTTGGGTCTTGGACATTTTGAGTTATTTTATAAACAATTTTTGGCTTTAATGTGCTTTGAAGTGCAGAATCTCACCTATTACGTAAGGCAAATGACTTGCTGGATCCTGTTAAGTGTTCATCTGTTTGTGAGAAAAGATAACTCTTAGGTTTGCTGTTATACTCAGATTAAAGTATCTAATACAGTTATTTTATGCCTGCAAATATTTTTCATCAGCATACTTTTAATTTTAAAACAAAATAAGAATATATTGGAAAAAAGTTTAAGATTCCCCACTAGCCTGACAGTACCTCTACAGGTAACGTGGCCAGGGAAGAAATCTATTTAAAATAAGAACCTTAATTGAAAAGATGATACTGTCTGGATTCTCTAGCATAGTGAAAAATCACAACATTAAGGACAAATCTATGCCCATAGTGAAGAATGCTTCCAATCACAAACCACATGACATAGTTTGGCACTGCTGTCAGGCTGTTTTGTGTGGGTTGGGTTGGGTTGGGTTTTTTAGCTGGGGTTTTCTTCTGTTTGTTGTTTTCTTTTTCTTTTCTATGCGTGTCACCTACATATCAGGATAAGGTCACGTCAAAGACAGCCCTGGGGACGTTGTATTCTGTGTACACAGAGCTGACCTATTGATAAATGGGAGTGTTTGGTGCTTAGATGGGCTAGTCTGTGGTGGTACAAATATTTACTCAGAAGAGAAAATCAAACTATACATGAGGAGTGAGGTTTCATTTCTTTGGGGAGTAGCTTCTTGTCTTCTTTTGGAAAACTCCATTAGAAGTCTTTTTTCCAGGGAGTGTACTGATGGTGCAGTGGATAAGTCAGATCTGATTGTGCATCTAATGACTGGGAAAAAAATTATTGCAGCTGACAGTTGAGAATTGTTAGAGTGATAGCAAGATATGGTTAGTGTCATGTTTCCTGCTCAATATAAAGAATAGGCACTTAATGGTGGTGAAGTTGAGACTGTAAATGCTTCATTCAAGACATGTTCTGCAGTATATTGACTTTAGGTGAGTATAGTTATATATTTTAGACTTGGCTAATTGTGGGTGAGGTAGTTTAATTCCATATAACTTTCTATTTGTTACCATTGCTAATTTATTAGTGGTTTAAATTATTTTTCAACTGAAATAGAAATTAAAATTTTCAGCTATTGGAGCTGTTGGATTTTTTTTAAAATTCCCTTGAGCTATACTCTTTCCCCAAACCAAATCCTGAAGTAGCAGTTTGCTAATAACCCATAATCATAGAATCATAGAATTGTAGAGATTGGAAGGCACCTCAAGAGCTCCTGGGCTCCAACCCCCCTGCCAAGCAGCTCCCCAGCTCATACTGCACAGGTCGGCGTCCAGACGGGGCTGGAATCTCTCCAGAGAAGGAGACTCCACACCCCCTGGGCAGCCTGTCCCAGGGCTCCCTCACCCTCACTGGGGAAAAGTTCTTCCCCATGTTGGTGTGGAACTTCCTGTGCTCCAACTTGCAGCCATTGCCCCTTGTCCTGTCCCCACAGACACTGAAAAGGGGCTGGCTGATTCCCCCTGCATCTGCTGCTTAAGATAATTATAGACTTTAATTTGGTTCCCCCCTTAGTCTTCTCAAGGCTGAAGAGTCCCAACTTACTCAGCCTTTCCTCATAGGGTAGATGCTCCAGGCCCCTAATCATCTTCGTAGCCCTATAATGGTTCTAGACATATGCATGCAACTGTCCTTAATTTTCCTCAAGATAAGTTGAACTCCTTTCTTCAAGTAGGACCCAGTGGGAATAAATGACACCTCTCTGCTGTGCCTTGATTGACTTCTATCAGGCTGGTTCTATTGGATCAGTCTAATTTCATAGTGTCTGACCCACAGATCAATATAGCAAAATTAGAGACATTTCTTTTTCATATCCCTCTGATTTGCAATTTCAATCACTTTATTCCTACTGGTTATACTTGAAAAAATTAGGATGTTATAGAATTGGAAAGGTAAAGTCAATCCCCTGACAGATACATAATTATTTTCTGCAGTGTAGTCATGTGTGTGCATCTGGTATAACTTTTTTTCTCACTGTCTTGCTTCTCACAGTGATTTTTGACAAAGAAAGTAATTGCAGGCAACACTAAAGAGTCTATAAATTGTTCCAAAGCCAAATCTTGTTGTAAATGAGCTCGTAAGAAGTCAGGAGCTTTGTAGATTATTTTGGTCCTTAGATGTTTGGCTTAATGACTTGTTTCCAATGAACCATTACTTGTGCCTCTGGAGTTCCCATAGAGGAAATTAAGCATTAAATTTTAAGTGTTTTTTTTTTTTTTTTAATTTTTCCACCTGCAATCCTAATCCTCCTAAACCCAATTTTTTTTTTTTTTTTGAGAAGGAATTTTCTGCAAAGGTGGTAAGATTTAAAACTAATTCAGTCCAGCTCAGAGAGCATTTGGCAGTGCTAAGGATGAATCCTCATAGTAAGCAATGAGGAGGAATTGATAGAGTCAGCTGGAAATCATTTGCCTTGCTGTGCTCCACTGCTTATGTTTGACTTGGACCTTGGTATTTGCTTTGCATGCTCCTCAGGAACAAGAGGGCAGAGGGGCCGTGCTGCATGTATTCATCTAGGAGCAGTAGCCTTCTCAGGGCTGTTTTGTTTCCTGGGGGTGGGGAAAGGAATTTGTTCCTGAGTTACATGCTGGACCTAGAAAACCGGTGGGGTTCCAGAAGTGTTAAACCGGCTCTATGCGTGTGGGACTGCTTCAGTGGAGGAAATGTCAGGAGTAGGTCTGAGTGGCAGAACAGGGCTATGGTTGGTGCCTGAGCATGCTGCTTGAATGTGCATTATGCTTTCATTGGTATGTAAGTAGATTGCCAGTGTAGTTACATTGGGATCTCATTTATTATCTTTCTCACCTGAGATTTCTTCCAATCTTATCACTCAACCAGTTATACTTGCAGTAACACAGTTCTGTATAAATTATTTTAGAGGTTTTGTTTCTTATGATGCTTTTGAGCTTTAACTACAATATCAAGAAGATGGTTTATTGACCCTGTACCAAAAACGTTGGGTCTTACTAAGCTTCTTGAAGACCTGTGTACTATGGCAGATCTGTAACAGTTAATGGTGTAACTTGTTAGTTGTCATGATCTGTTGCAAAGACAATCCCTGTTTCTTTGTTACCTGAAATGAAGAGAAACCAGGTTTTTGCTAGGCAGTGGTGTGCTCTCAGGATGAAAGGATACTCTGGTTATTTTAAACCACCAAGATTTGTTAGGTTACTTTGTTTTTTTTGGGTCTACAGGCTGAGCAAGATGAAGCAGAGCTACGCAGTGCTAAGTTCTGCTGTCTGCTGTTAGATTCTGTGCTGCAAGAGTGTGTATGGGTGGGAAGCACACCCTAATCTGCTGTTCCACATTCACAGAAGACTGGCAATTTTCCTATGTATCTCACTTCAGGTTCACAGAGTGCTTTGTAGATGATGGGCGATCCTCATAGCAGTTCTGTAACACGGGAAATCAAAGGTACCATTAATCACATGTCAAGTGGTGAAGTAGCACCCTGGGGCAACTGATGCTGCAACTGTGAGTTCCATCTAAAGCAGCCAAGCAGCCTGGCTGAGATTGTAGTTGTTGAGTTTTATTTTATGGAAAGTTCAGTGCTGTGAGCTTCCCCCCCCCCCCCCCCCCCCCCCTTTCTTTTCAAGGAAGTAGTGGTTTTCTACTAATTTTGGTTTCTTTCTGGAGTTGGAGGCATTGAAAGAAAGAGAAAAATTAAAAGCTAATTGAAATGAAAGGAAACAGATCTTCCAAACTTTTTTCTGTGACTCTTAGTATGAAATACATTTGAGGTGGCTCAGGGGTGTAGAGGAAATAAAGGTTCTTTAGAATCCAATTTCAAAGTAATTACTTTTTTTTAGGGTTGTGGTTTTTTTTTCCTTTCAATAAATCAGCATTATTTCCTCAAACTCTCTGCTCCAAAGAGTAGGATGTCTCTGCCTTTCCAGAGACATCTAGCAGTTCCCATCCAAGCCTGCACTGGTGTGGCTGCAAGCCCAGGCAATGAGCATTGCTGAAGACGAGGGTAAGTGATTCTGTAAAGGGAGATTGCTCAAATGAAAGAACAGAGATTCACTAGTCTGTGCCCTGTGCACTGTGGGGCTGTTTAAGACACACACACACACACACACCGCAGTGTCTCTGTACTGCCCAGGGATCTATTCTGATTCATTCGCCCTCTATTTCTCCCTGTATTAGATCATAGAATCACAGAATCACAGGGGTTGGAAGGGACCTCCAGAGCTCATGGGGTCCAACCCCCTGCCAAAGCAGCTCCCCAGCTCATACTGCACAGGTCGGCATCCAGATGGGGCTGGAATCTCTCCAGAGAAGGAGACTCCACACCCCCTGGGCAGCCTGTCCCAGGGCTCCCTCACCCTCACTGGGGAAAAGTTCTTCCTCATGTTGGTGAGGAACATCCTATGCCCTAACTTGCAGCCATTGCCCCTTGTCCTGTCCCCACAGACATTGAAAAGGGGCTGACCATCTCCCCCTGCATCCCATGTTTATAAACATTAATTAGGTCCCCCCTCAGTCTTCTTTTCTCCAGGCTGAACAGCCCCAGCTCTCTCAGCCTTTCCTCACAGGGGAGATGCTCCAGGCCCTTCATCATTTTTGTATCCCTTCTCTGGACTCTCTCCAGGAGATCCCTGACTTTATCCCAGGGAGCCCAGAACTGGGCACAACACTCCAATTGGGGCCTGACCAGGGCAGAGTAGAGGGGGAGGATCACTTCCTTCAACCTGCTGGACACACTCTTCCTGATGCCCCCCAGGATCCCATTGTCTCTCTCAGCCCCCAGGGCACACTGCTGGCTCATGGCCACCCTGTCACCCACCAGGACCCCCAGGTCCTTCTCCACAGAGCTTGTCTCTAGCCGGCCACCCCCAGCCTGTACTGATACAAGTGGTTATTCCTTCCCATATATACTGGAGAGGTAATCAGACAAGAACAAATCTGTCTGAATATGGAATTAGATGGCCTGTTTATAAAAAGATTTTGCCTATTCTTCTCATTGTTACCCAAAATTCTGAGAGATTTGGGAAATCTGCCATTAAAGTGAACTATGTTCACACTTTAGGTGTTAATTTTAATATGCATGTCATGTTTGAAAATGTCAGCAGAAAAGACTGAATAATACTTGTTGCATATAAATCTGAAGTACATAATTGCTCCAGCTGACATGTATGAATGCACTTTCATTATCGTGTCAAGAGGACACTTTGTGCTTGCAAATGAACAATGTTTGGGGTTGGCAATAAAACGGGAAGCACTTGCTTAAATAAAGTTTATTACAGCTTTTTAGAAAAATGTAATTATGAAGTGTTCAGACTGAATGAGAACACTGGTTTTGAAGTGTTAACTTTAATATGAAAATAGAGTTATGGTTTAAAGGGGAAGACTGCATGGTGTTCAGGGTTTATTAAAGTGAGGAAAATAGAAATATTGAACAATGCATTTGATTTCCATGGCCACAAAATATTTGGTGGGTATGTGAGCTGGTTACACAAACTAGCCAAGGACGGGCAACCCCCTACTCTTTCTGAAACCAGACCACTGACTTTAGTGACAGCAGGTGGAAAATACATGGGTAAATGTAAATACAAGCTCAGAATCTAAGGTAAAGTATCTATTGTTGCAGCTAAATCTAAGCAGTAATACTAAGTTTTACCTGCAGAAAAGATTCTGTTTAAGAACTAAAAAACCCACTCCAGAACAACTTCAACCAAAGAACCAACAAAATAAAAATAATTCCCAAACCACCGAAAAATGTTACTGAATAATGATGTAATGCTGTAGTACTGAAAGTCTTGCTCAGTATCCATAGCTTTTCTTGCAGGCAGGAAAGCTAAGGAGGAGTAAGGCAGGCACTGTTACCCTGGGATGCTTGTTAAAATTTGTTTGGAAATGTGTAGTGTTCACTGGTGCCAATGGACCTCTGTCCCATTGTGTGGCTCTGTACGTGTAAGACATTACAGAGAACTAAATAACGACTTGCAAGACGAACCTAATCCAACAGATCCAATTATTTGAGTTCTAAACATAGTTTTCCAACTTCCATGGGGAATGCAGCCAAAACCTCTGTGTATTCCGAGGCATTGGAGGTGGTGCTCAAATTTATGAGTTGCTGGCTACCAGTCTTGTGCCACCTGGACTATTTATTATACAGAACACATGAGTTAGGCTATGATTCTGACTTTTGTGTTGCTCTTGGTTTAAATCAAGGACTGTTGAATTATGGTTTGCAATCTCTGGAGAAGCATTGGATGAGTCTCCTGTGTAATCATTTAATGTCACCTCTGCTGTAGGCAGTGTAGGGAAATGCAGGATATGAAGCACCAGCTGGATGAAGCAAGGAGGTGCCGGAGGGTGTAGTCTCAGCTGGTGGTGGACATAGAAGTCAGCAGCAGCTGGCAGGACCTGGAGATACACCCATCTGGGGGCTGGAGACAGAGTTTAGCCTGGGAAGCTGGGAAATATATTGAATCATCACCTCCACAAGACACCTGCTGCTTGCAAGACTGTGATGAAGCCTCTGGCATCAAATGAAAGCTGAAGCCCTGAGGGAGCACAGATGGCAGCATTATTTTTTTCACTGTGATGAATTCCCTCTTGTAGGTACTTTTTGCACACACCCCTGTGCTAGCAGGAGTGAATCTGATCCACGCTGCATTCAGGAGTTAACAGGAACTTGCTTAACTCTGATGTCTCTTGTGAATCTTCAGTATTTCTGTTGCTGTTTAAAGATAAAGTGCTACTCTTAAGAGAATGCTCTCCAAATAAGTTTCCTAATTCCATGTTTTCCTATGTTCTTTAAGAGATTTTCAGGCACTCCAGCCATGCTGCTGTGTTTAAAAAACAGTGACTCTCCCAGCAGCGAGGGAGATTTTGCAGAAAGGAGGTAATAATGCAAGTGATATGAAAGCTTCACTGTCCATTTACAGAGAGAGTTTAAATACATTTCCCTGCAGCCCCTGTAGTTTTGTTTGATTAAACAAAATGTCTAAACTTTGTGTGTTTACCACTTGCCTACAAATGTTCCTGCTGTTTATTCTCTTTATTTTTTCTTTATTTTTCCTTATGAATTTAGAAAGATACAATAAAGCCAGTTTAAAAGTCCTTCCTCTATTGGACAGGAATGGCTCCATGAAATCTTGTCTGCTCTGCTATTTCCCTTTAATGTGCTTTGTTTGGTTTCCATAACCTCTTGGAGGTTTCAGGTGCTCATATGAGTCTCTTACTCAATCCTCATACCTGCAAAGTGCACTTTTAATAGGAGTGCTGCCATTCAGTGAAGATTCTCATCAGAAAAGATTCCTTGTGAAAACACATATCTGCCAGTAACCTCAAACCTGTAGGTTACTGAGAGCTCTAGAACAGTGAGACCCCACGTACAGCTGTATGGGGATCACCCTCTCATTTTCAAGCTGTTGTTTCTTTCTGTCTGCTGTTTCTTTCTGGCATGCCTGAAATGTCACTCCCTAGTGAGAGATGATGGTAAGAAATCTGGAAAATTTGTTTAATGCAACCTAAAAATGTATTATATTCTTTCGTTTTTCATACTTAATTACCTGTGGAAGTAGAGAGAGGCAATAGAGCTAATTTTATTTCCCTTGCTGAATCAAGCTGTAGATGCAGAGATAGAAATTACAATAAGCACCTTAATGAAGGTTGGGGTTTGTTACTAAACATATAATCTTCCCCAAAATTGTATACTAAGTATCTAACTTAACTAGTTTAAGCAAAGCTATGTAGCACTGAAGTGCATTATATATGTACAGTACATTGTCCTTGAGATCTCACAGAGAATTTTACAATGTGTTTTGAGCATGGTAATGAGCAGTAAAGGTAGAGCCACACTCCCCTCTCTCTCAGTGTCATTGGTTATTTCGGATTAGATAGTGTTTCTGTAAGCTACTGGACTTTATGTGTGCTGCCAGTGATGGCATGCTAATTTAAATTAAAAGGAGAGACAGTAGGACAGGCCTCTCTTGATGTGACAATACCAGGTGTGCTAGTGTAAGTCTGAGGAATGAAAACATTTTATTGAATTTATCAAGGTCCTGCAGCCTGAAAGGAAAGCTGTCCCTCACCCCCAAGGTTTGGTTTTCAACTGCTGAATCGGTTCTATTGTTCTCTTTTTGATGGATACTGTGGATAACCTTTAGTGCATACAGAGGTACCTTCACATATGAGTGACTGACTGGGATTGGCTCTGGTGTTGATGTGAATGTTAGAGGTGGCACTGTTGTGTCAAAAAAATAAAGCAGGCCAAGGAGTTCTGCTGGCTTTATGTAGTGTCTCAGTGGATATGATACCTTACTGCTCATGATGTGATGTGATTGGCAGTCAAATACTTCCAATGAAACAGGCACTGGTATTATGCAAACTAATCATTCCAGTTCCAAGCAGGTGACAGAAGCCTTGTGGTAGCAGTCTGATGCTAAAGAGTGTATGTATAAGCTTTTAAAATCAGATCATAGACAACTGAATTGTATTTTTCATTTAAATAAAAATGAGGTGTTTTGTTTAGCATGAGTTGAATGTGCCCCTGGTTATATTTTAAATCATTTTGTGTTTTGTCAGGAGCAGGCAAAACACGTATATTAATGGATCTAATGAGATGAGTAGTAATAATTTTATTTATTTCAGTAAACTACAGATTTATTAGTCGTGTGTGGAGAATTCCTATAGTGGCAGAGATGATGATGTTATTTTTTCAATAGCCAGAAAATATATTTGTGTTATTACACCTTTGGGCACACCACAGCATTGAAAAGAATGTGATCCATTGTTTATTCATGTGATCTTGTTATGTTGAAACATACTGTTAGGTTTCTTACCATAAAATGGCAGTGTAGACTTGAAGAGGAGGAGTTCAGATTCACTTTATGGACAAGCTGCATGTAGAACCAAATACCACTTCATGTCATGACTTTTTTTAAATATTATTTTCCCCCAACAATATCATGAATCCCAAGCTTTTGAAACCACAAAAGACCTTTAGATCTAGGCCAACATTCTCCACAGCCCTGTGGATAGACTATAACTTCGTCCTTGGGACCAGCTTAATAGTTTGACTAGAGCATATTTATTAGACAGGGCTGAGTTATATTTGGGTAAAAGCTCTGATTGCTGAAGACCTCACGTCATTCTTGGGTGAGGTAGAATAATGTCTAAATTTCCTTGGAAAATTTTACCTTCTTTTTTTTTTAAACCTCCCTGCAAGTGGTTTTATTATGTAGATAGTATCACTGCAGATGCAGAATTCAGTGTTTCTGGTACATTTCTATAATTCCACTTTTTGAGACTGTGATGGCAAAATGCAGTGTAGATTTAGCACTGGACAACTGACAGATTCAGTGATAAGTGGCTGGACTTAAGCCTTCATAGAAAATTTTCAGTAGGTTTAGGTAGTGGTGTTCTTTGCTTTTTAACAACCTGGTGGGGGGAGAACCCTCAAACCAAACCTACTTCTATGAAAAATTGATTACACCACGTGTATTTGTACCAAAAGCTACAAAGACCATGAATGTATAGCCCCAACAACACATTACCCTGCTGTTTAAAGGGAGGATTCAAGACTTAGAAATAGAATAGTCATAGAGAAAGAATGGTTGCAACGCTAAATGCTAGCTTAATGACTGTTTGTGGGTTCAATGATTTCATTATTAGCCCCCACTGTGCTCTCTGCATTTGTGAGAAGAGTGAGAGGTTCCTGGGATCTTTCACTTCCCACTAATGAAGAAAGATTATGCTTTCTCAAAATTTAGTTAGTTTGTCTGCACATAGATTCAGGTGGAAAATGAAAGGTACCACATTCAGTTCTTCACTGGCAGAAAAGGGAGCAGGGAAGGACTGTTTGTGAGAGAAGTTGGACATGTAATCTCTATAGACATATAACTCATCTGTTTATTTCACCTGCAAAAACACATAGGAAAGCAGAACTGATTTATAGCTGATAAACTATGTGGATTTAATTACAAATTGATTAGGGGTTTTGCAAAAGAGTTGTTCAATACTTTATTCTTTTAAAGTATTATTTTAGATTTTTTAATAAGCTCTGTCATGACAAAACCAGGTATGTAAGTGTCAGTCATAGCTCAGCTTGTTGCAAAGTCAAATATACTCAGGTGTTTTAAACGTGGACTCAGCCCATTCACATGGTTAATCTGGTAAGTCGGTAATGTTTTACATAAACCTAAGGAAAAAATGATTTAAAAAAAGTTAAAAGTAAAATAGAACCAATCATGTCCAAACAAGACTGTCTTGTGAAGGGAGCCAAGTCGTTGCTCTAGTTTCTTCTTAATTTGGTTTTATACAGAAATTCCAGAGAGAATGAGGCCACCATCGTTTCATAGTTGTAGCATCAACTGTGGCCATTTGATCCCTGAGTAGCTAGTGTCTAGTACCAGTACAGATTTTGTGCAAAAAGGGATAATTTACTTTCTAAGATGAGCTGAAGATGTGGAATAAATATTTTCTTGGGGTTGTATTTTTCATCTTTTTCGGTTTTCTTTGGTTTTGTGGGTTTGGGTTTGTTTGTTTGTTTGTTCAGTTTTAATTATTCAGGACTCTTAGTTGTCATATGGTGAAAATTGAAGAAATGGAACATGCCAGGTTTCTGTTCCGTCAAGAATATGCAACCATGTTGTTATTGGTTCAGCTTTTAACACCAAATCCCCTCAGGAAGCTACTGATTTTAAAAATGTTGAGTTTTAAGATGACAGATCCTGAAGTGATCATAGAATCATAGAATGGCAAGGGTTGGAAGGGACCCCGAGGATCATAAAGCTCCAACCTCCCTGCCACAGGCAGGGACACCAACCTCAGGCCTGGAGCTACACAAGGTTGCCCAGGGCCCCATCCAACCTGGCCTTGAACACCCCCAGGGATGGGGCATCCACCACCTCTCTGGGCAGCCTGTTCCAGCCCCTCACCACTCTTTCTGTAAAAAACTTCCCCCTAATATCCAATCTAAACCTTCCCTCCTTCAGCTTTAAACCATTCCCCCTTGTCCTGCCATTATCTGCCCTTTTAAAAAGTTGATTCCCCTCCTGTTTCTCTGCTCCCTTCAGGGACTGGCAGGCTGCAATGAGGTCCCCCCGCAGCCTTCTCTTCTCCAGGCTGAACCAGCCCAGCTCCCTCAGCTTCGCTTTGTAGGGCAGGTGCTCCAGCCCTCTGATCATCCTTGTGGCTCCTCTGAACCCTCTCCAACAGTTCTACATCCTTCTTGTATTGGGGGCCCCAGGACTCCAGGTGGGGCCTCACGAGGGCATCATGAAGAAATACTTTAATTCTATATGTTGGTTCTAATATTCTTCTGGTCAGATGTTCCCTAGTTTATCTGTAACCCTAGTTAACCTTGAGTATCAACACCACTGGAAGATGTCAGCAGGTATGAAGTATGGTGATAGTGGTAAGTGAAATCTGAGCTGTGGAATTTGGGTGGAGTGAAGGAACAAGGAGGGATGCAGAGTGGTTACTGAGATGATCAGAGGTAAAGAATTCAGGTAAGGGGCATTCGAGTCTGGTTTGGTAATCAGACAATAAAAAGAGAGAGAGGAGAGAAGTGCTTTCCAGATTTGAGCACTGTGGAAAAGGAAAGGCAGGAGGAAGGAGGTCTCCATATCTGGGCTGATGGATGTAAATAGGGAGATTTTGGCATTGCATTTGGTGTATAAGGGAAGGTTGCCAACCACTGAGTTGATGTGTCAAACAGGCGATATTTGAGATGTACAAGACTGAATAACAGCAAGATATATTATTAATGTGGAACGCTCACTGTACTTGAAAGCAACTCTTTGTAACTACTGTGCAGATTCCCTTTGTTCTGTGCTACCTCTCTAAAGCGGAGGTATCCTGTTCTGAAAGCATACTTGCCTTGTTTGGCTGTTATAAGCAACTCACATAGTGTGTGTAACAAAGTTACTTCAGTGACAGCACCACCAAATAAGAGGGAATTTGTTTTTCCTATGCCTTAATATTTACATGGTGAACTCCTGGCTCTTTGTCCATCCTTTTCTGGCTCCCTGATCATCATTATCAGTGGCAAAAATTCTTGTTGACAATACAGTATTTCTTGATGCTTACGATTTTGTACAGTAAACTAAAGTTACACACTGGAATATCTACGTCCATGGAAATAAAGATTATTTAAAAAAAAATAAATTCCCATTATCTTGGTGGTTTCTGTCACTGTACTGTGCATGGTATTTGTTAGAGAGGCTACCTGGCACACTGAGAAGAATGTAAAGTGACTTAGGATATGCCTTAAAATTTTGAGTGTCTTCTATTCATGATTGTAATGTCAAGTGCAATTTATTCCCTCCATGCCTTAGCTTTTGGAGGATAGGTTGACAGTACAAGTCTGTGTTAATGATTTTGAATTAGTAATTTATAGAGTATTTGTGGGTACTGACTAATAGCAAGCAGA
This sequence comes from Laterallus jamaicensis coturniculus, assembly GCA_022605575.1. NCBI lineage: Eukaryota > Metazoa > Chordata > Aves > Gruiformes > Rallidae > Laterallus > Laterallus jamaicensis. Next base: position 15,920,060 of record JAKCOX010000018.1, read on the forward strand.
AAGTTGTTTTTCTGGCAAACCAATTAAGAGAAACATCAGAGGGCTAGGAACACAAGAAAGAAAAGGCAAAAACTAAGAGGTGTATCTGAAATCCCCTGCAGAGCTACAGGCTGGGGGAGACTGGCTGGAGAGCTGTCAGGCAGAGAAGGACCTGGGGGTGTTGGGTGACTGCAGGCTGAATATGAGCCAGCAGTGTGCCCAGGGGGCCAGGAAAGCCAATGGCATCCTGATTGTGTCAGAAACAGTGTGGCCAGTAGGTCTGGGGAAGTGATTGTGCCCCTGTACTGGGCACTGGGGAGGCTGCACCTCGAGTGCTGGGTCCAGTTCTGTGCTCCTCACCATAAGAAGGACATTGAGGTCCTGGAGCGACTCCAGAGAAGGGCAACCAGGCTGGGGAAGGGGCTGGAGGGCAAATCCTCTGAGGAGCAGCTGAGGGAGCTGGGGATGTTCAGCCTGGAGAAGAGGAGGCTGAGGGGAGACCTTCTCCCCACCTACAACTACCTGAAGGGAGGTTGTGGAGAGGTGGGTGATGATCTCTTCAGCCAGGGGACAGGAGATGGGACAAGGGGAAATGGGCTCAAGCTGAGCCAGGGCAGGGTCAGGTTAGACATTAGAAAAAATTGTTTACTGAAAGATTTGTGGGGACCTGGGACAGGCTGCCCCAGGGAGGGGCTGAGTCACCTGCCCTGGATGTGTTCAGAAAAAGGGTAGATGAGGTACTCAGGGATATGGTTTAGCTTAGGATGGGATTGGTTGGACTTGATGATCTTCCAAGGTCTTTTCCAACCTTGTGATTCTGTGAATGCTTCGTTGTGAGCACTAGCATTTTGTTATGGTAAGTTTTATAGAAAATCATATATTATCAAGGTGGAACATTAGATTCCATGGTATCATAGACAAATTTTGAAGAGCTTATTGTAAGGCAGTTTTAAACTGTTATAAAACATGCAACATTTCTATATAAATGACATATGGCAAATGCTCAGTCCCTTTCTGGTTTGGAACTTTGAGACAAAACATGCTTTTATTAACATACACCAATCCATCAAAGCAAAACAGTTTTGTGAAAATGTATCAGAGGTGTTGAAGTTATGTCTCAATGCAGATTGCTTTCTGTTGGAAATCTGCATGGTTTTCTGGGAAAGTCGTTGGGATGGAAACCTTTAACAGGAGAAAAATAAAAAATTCAAATAATTTCAGTCCTTTCTGAAATGAAAAGAATTAGAGTTCATGGAAAATGTCAGAAAAGTCTATTTCATATTCAGATAGCAGAAGATCAAGCGTTGAACAATGCTGTGAATCAGCCAATGATAGGACAGGCTTTTGATCTTTTGTTTGTTTATATGCAGAAAGGTACCCTCTGACTTCTAAACTCCTTATCATTTTCCTAACATTGTTTCATGTAATTGTGGCATTTGGGCTGCTCAACTGTTCTCTGCTGACCTAACTAGAAGTTTGGTGTATTGTGTTTGTTATTTCTGATTAGCTAGGATGTAATGACTCCTTGAACAAATCCTGTCAAGTGACTTGAGACTGAGTTGCATTTAGCTTGAACAAACTGAGAATAACCCTATACCTCTGACTTCACTCACTCATTTTGATTGTCCCATTCACCTAACTCAGTGCTAGTTTGACATACTTTTGAAGTATTCTTTCATTTTTGAGCCAAATGCTGCTCAGCTCCTGTGTGAAGGAATAAAAATATCCCAGTCCAAAGTAGACAGGGATAGACATTCACCCCTCGTTGTTCATCCCTTAAGTCACTGGGGTTAGAAAACCACTTAAACTTAGTTGAAATGATTTTTTTCCCACTCTAAATGTAGAGACCCAAAACTGTTACCTCAGTCTCCCTTTAGATTAACTTTAAGAATGAGGCCTCTGACACTTTCTATGTGTCTGAGCCTCACACGTTGCTGTACACAGGGGTCTTTATTCAATCCTGTAAAGAAAAGACTTTGATTTCTAGTGTCCTGTGCCCAGTCAACAATATCTCCTTGTTGTGTAGCCCTAGCCAAGCACTTATTACTAATCCTACTAGTGACTGTAAAAGAACAAAAAAAGCAACTGAACAATGCCAGGTAAATTTGGTTTACACAGCATTTTATAGTAATGAAAGTGCATAATGGCACAAACCTCTTAATGTTTGACTTGCATTGTTAGCTCTCTTCAGCACTTTGCATGTACTGCCCCATGTTGTATGCGTTGGTTTTAAAAGCATTTTGAAGTTCCAACTGTACAACAATGTGTGTCTCTACTAAGGCTTTTGTGTATGAGACAGATTTGTTCTCATCAAATGAATGAACAATTATGTTATCAAAAGAGGGTTTAGAGAGAGATACAATGTTAGACAAAATTGGAAATGACACATCAGTAGTGAAGGATATTGAATTACACAAGTTAACTCTCACGGTGTATTTCTGTGGGCCATTACAGTGAAATAGTATAGTAAGGGAATAAAAGATTGGTATCAGTAAGATACCAGTATCAGTAAGATCAGTAAGGTATTTAAGCCTCCACTCCTGAACCCAGCATACTTATGTTTTACCTTTTAATAGTGAGTAAGATACTTCACCTTATCAAACTGGAATAGGTTAGTAGAAAAACTCTGGACTTTTGGTGTTGCATATCAGCCTGAAGGTGAATGTAGAGTTAAACTCCTTTGTCTAATGCAGATTTGTTCTCATCATAAAGCTAATCGTGTAATTTCTCACAAGGCTGGCAATCTTGGGAGAAAGGAGCTATTACTGAAGCTAAATTACCTCTCACCCTAAAGAAGGCAAAGGATATTCTTGGAAGAATGGCTCAGCATGATGCATGTTATTGATAAAAAGATGTTGCATAATATCAGTCTTGGCTTTTGGCTACAGAAAGGACTTTACTCCTCTTTCTAGTAGTATAACTGTCTGGGAAGTAATTCAAGGCTTTTTGGAATAATTCAGTTTTACTGGAAGTCTTTAAGGATCAGACTTCTTCATTTGGTATTGCCTGTTGACTGCTGATTTGAATTTTCAGTGATGGCTGGAGCCATTAATGCAGTGATTTTTCTAGCTGAACGATGTGCAATGTTGATTTTTTGCTGAAATGTGCAGAATGCTGGAATTTGTGGTTTGTTTTGATTTATACAACAATAGGTGATAAAGTCTCTTTTTTCAGCAGAGCAATTGATTTAAAAGTTTGAAAGCCCTCCTGTGCATGCTTACAGATTTAAAGACAAGAATGTATAGTGCCTTCAGTGATGACTTAAATTATTGAAATGAATGAATTTAAGGAAAGGTAGATAAAACCCACACATTTGTTTTAAACAGGTTTTGCAGTCTCTGTCTAGATTACTGTTTCTTGAAAGCACTAATTCTTCTTTTTGGAAATAGACTAAACTGGAATAAACTATTGAGCCATAGATGGGATTGAATAATAACTTCCTTGAATAACTTCTTTAACGTCAATGACACAATTAATTTTATCTTGTAGTTGGTAGATTATTTTTCAATATTTTCACCCAGTCCAATTGAGAATAATAGAAGAAATTTCTAGCCAGCAGAAAAGTGGGGGGTATTTAAAATGCAAGTGGTTGTGACAAGCCTTAAGAAAGGGAAGCATTTCAAGGAGAAGCGTGGATTGAAAGAAATTAGAGTGCCTATTAAAATTATTAAGAGTACACAGTTGTGGCTCATAGTTCAAAAAGCTGAATGTTTTTTGAGAATGCACTTATACCTTCATTTGCCAGTAGCACACAATTAAGAGGAGAGATCCACTTTACTAAGTGCTTTTTGATGTATCCGTAGAAAAACTGGATGAATTCATCAAGGTTTTGGACATGTTTTGGTTGGAAATGGAAGACATGGGGCTCAAAATGTCAGTGAATTTAATGGGGAGGCAAGATGAATGGTATACTTAACCAGTGAAATTATAACTTTATAAAATGGGCTGTAAGCTGGTAAAAAAAGGTCATACACAGAGATAGCCTTACCTGGCTATCACATGTAAAAACCATTTCTATGTATATTGACTGATCTATTAAAAATAATGGTTTGAGGGATTGTATAAGTTAAGGAGCTGGGAGACGTTGATGTTGAGTATGATCTCTTGATTAGTGAGTCACTTTTGGAAAATCCTTAACCTCAGTTATATGTTTAAGCTGATGGTATGATCTGCAGCTTTATACTGATGTGAGACTTTGACACTTACTAAGAAATTGTAGAAAAAGTAAATACATTATAGAATGAAGTCCTGAAATGAATTTTGAGGCCAATTAGGGCCTAGGTAAAAATATGAGTAATGAAGAATTTAATTTCTCTTTAAAAGCAGGTAATAATAATAATTGTACTTAAATGGCAGCAAATTCAGTGAACAAGATAAGTAGAAGACACTTGTAAGAGTCTTACAGTTGCCTAGAAAAAAAACCAGCATAACTTATTTTGGACAAGAGATGAGCTCTCAGTGTGAATTTTCAGCAGTAGGAAAGAAATGCCTTTAACAGAAAAATGACCATTCAGTGTATGAGGAAAGAATACAGTCAGTGCAAGTCAGAGAGGAAGGGGAGAAAACAGGATGCTTTTCTGTTCCCTATCCTTCCATGATCCCTCCATTCCCACTGAAGAGAGACAGTGGGGAGTGGTGTGAAAAGAAGGGTAAGGAGGAAGCCAAGGAAGGTAAAGGTCAGTAAATGCATGATTTATTTCTTTTTATGTGTTAAATGACTATGACAGGATTTTCTCTGTGATCTATTTTGTAAGAATCTGCTTCATAATACTGCGGTAGTAAAGGTTAGAGAAAGTTCCAGTATGAATTATGACATGTCATTCACATTTCTGAAATAAGATCATTAACACGTAATTTTCCAGTAAGATTCAGCGACCAAAGTTGGCTGAATTTGGAAATTCCATTCTGTTTCTCACCTAAAAAAAAAAAGAAATGTAATCAGTGCTCTTTCTTTCTTCCTATATAGGGAAAAGCTGGTTTCTGTGACATCTGTTATAGGAGTGAAACTGAGTTTCATCCATTACTTCCAACAACTGGGCTTTGTGTGGATGGGTGAGTAGACATCCGAGTTAGATAAGGACACTTTTAACTGAGGTTCTTAATTCCTTTATGTAGGCTCACAGAGTTATTAATAAAATGCCCAAAGAATGATAATTTTTTTTGTTATATACAGACAAGGATAAATGGTCCTAGTAAGATGGTCTTAAAAGGTATTAATGGAAATGGTCATAAATCTGGAAAGGTCAAGAAATCATTGCTATCAACAAGAACAGACCTTGTGGAGCTGTTAGTGACATCACTTGTGTTCTGACCATGGTTTGCATCATTATACACTGTGAACATAAGGAAGTGAAAGCTCCCTCAGTAGTCTACCTGTTCTGTGTTTATTAGCTGCAGGAATGGGTAATGTGAATCAGCTGCTTAAGCTCTTTAATGTCAAACTAATAATCAATTTCATACCACTCAGTAGGGATCAGTATGTACCATTTGCTGGCTTTTTCACAGCATCCAAACATTTGCTAATGTCTCCAGATACAGGAAGGATCAAAATGGCTAAAACTCCTCCACTGCTGCTTTGGAACCCTTGAACCGCCTGTATGGCACCTGGAGAGCCAGCAACCCCCTTTCCAGAGGAGCCCTGTATGGCACCTGGAAAACCAGCAACCCCCTTTCCAGAGGAGCCATGTTTCCAGAATAGTTTCATTTACTGTGTGCAAATCTCTTGCTTTAATTTTGAAGAGATTCTTTGTGTCTGTCACCTCCCTGCTACATGTAGATTGCACGTCAGCCCCCTGACATGCAAAAGGCCTCAATCTCTTAAGAAGCTGCCACCAGAACACCTAATAGACTGTCAGTTTGAATGGTTAAAAGAGACACAGCAAGGTAGGGAATAATGCTTTTAACAGAAGGGTGATGGGTAGACTAGAAAAAAAACCTCAGTTCAACTGACAAGGCAACTGGAAATGTAATACTTGTAGTAGAAAGGAAATATTGATGAAGGCATCAGTAACAGGTGAAAAATGGTGCTTGGATTTGGGCTACTTACAGGAAATAAAGAGAGCATTTGTGGCTGTTGAGAGAAGCAGGTAAGGAATCAGGTTAGGATTTAGAACATTAAGCAGATTTTCTCCTATGTAGGATGCAGTGTTGTCAACCCTTGTGATGATTGTTGCTTGAACAGTATTTTAAAGCTGTGCCTGTGTATGTAATACAGATTTGTGCATGACAATGCCCTGCAAATTCATGTTTGTACATCTTCCAGATGTTTTATGCCATTACAGGTTCAAAGCATCTTTGAAACTCTATATGGCATTGATTAGGTTAGGGATTCAGAACTTAGTTCCTGCATGTCAGCAGCATCTCAGATTGCCTTGCTCATAAATGAAACAGGGAAGGTTAGAAATTGCAGGAAAAGGTTTTTTCCTACTTTTTTGCAAGTTGTATATTTGAACATCACCACTATAAAAGCACATTTACTTTGGTACATGTTTCTTTTTTGGTAAGGCCTATTTATTTAAAGCTGTGGAATGATAATTTGATCCTCATTTTCTACTTGCCACACGTGCTACTTCTTCTTGCCCAGACATTACAACCAAATATACTTTGACTTTGTTGTGGAGTTTTTTATTTTGTTTGTTTTAAGGACTGTAACCCTAATTAACTCGTGCTCAGTGCAAATATGCTTTCACACAGTGGTAGATTTATTTTGGACTATATGTTTGACTGCTGGTCACTGGTCCTAAGAGAATGGTTACATAAATTGTATGTTATTTCAGCTCTGCTGGCTTGACAGACAGCACTCAAGTTATAAGCAGTGGAAATGCATTTCCACCATGAGTGGAAAACCACTGTTTAATAACAAAAACCTGTGGGAGGAAAATTCATCCCCTGTGATCTATGGGTACAAACTTCTGTTTCTGTGTTTATGGAAAAGAATGTGAGAATGAGCATATCCATGTCAGAATTACTTAACTCTGTCATGCTGAGACTGTGCCACCATTAAATCATACATTGCCTTCTCTTTATACTTACCTGTGTGGTATTAAAGTTGAGAAGGTATTCAACTGCAATCTCTCCCATGTGATCTCTGAATATCTTGTATCATAATGTGGTTCATCCAGTTCTTTCATAGTGTGGAGCAGTTAAAAGAAACATTTCCAAATTTCATTTTACAGGGGTGAGTCCTCTACATGTATCTGAACAGAAAATGCAGTGTTTAATCTGCATTTTAAAAAAGCATATGTTAATACAGAAGGTTTTTAGAGGGTTTCAGTCTTCTGGTATTTGTGGCATATTTCAAACCCTAGTGGATTTGAAAAATCTGTGTGGGTTCCCTTTATAAAACCTGCATTGTGTAGTATTACTGAACTTCTTTTCTTTCTTTTCTTTTTTTTTTTTTGATGCCCATTTGTGAAGAGGAGGAATCTGAAATTATTTATTCTTTAGTCAAAGTAAGGATTGGTGAATAGTTCACGTCTTGAAAATGCAATTTGATGGTACCCAGTAGTTCCAAGGTATTCATTCTTGACAAGCTAGAGACTTATGTGAATTAATTTCATGTTATTTTAATGAATTTTTTGTGAGGTTTCTCTTACTTAATTACTATGGTCTGTGAGTAGAGACATGAGTGTGTCTTTACTACTAAAAAACACATGCTTGTGCTTAATATTGGGATCGAAGATGTTTTACAGTATGCATGAAATAATAATAAGGAAAATACTGTGTTTGCATGAGAAAGGGTCTATAAAGCCAATATCGGTGTTGCTGCAATGTAGCAGGATTTAATTTTTAAAAATTTATTTCTGTGTCTGATTTCTGACTCATTATTGGGAAGTCCTTAAAATAAAAGGAATTTTAAGAGACTAAAAAAATCCTGTGGGTTCACCACTGAAACTTATTTCTACACACACCACCTCATTTTAGCAGCTTTTTCTGATTCCATGTTGAACCTGTTCACTCATGGACCAGTGCTACTGCCTTTAACTCAGTTTAAATGTGCTGGGTACTCTCACAGTTACTATGACAGGCAGGGATCCTGGAAGCAGAAGGTGTGTATGAATCTCAGATTAAAGAAATGTGGCAGCCATTACTCAGAATTACTGTTAATATGCAAATATAAGATGATCTGTGGGAAGAGAAAAGCCTCCAGCATTTTTGTCTGCTCTAAACTTTTACACATTTTCTAGTATGATGTTAGTATTTGAAGTAAATATACCCAAACTGATCATTTATTTTTCAACTATGTACTTTCCCACTGTGTATCCAGAACCCAAAGTCTAATAAATTCCAGCATTAATGTTTTAGTGTATTACAGGAAAAATTTTATGCAATTATAGTATATATATTTATATACAACTCTACAAGGAGAATACAAGTCGTCCTCTGTACCCATGCGGCTTCTGTAATGCCAATCAACAGTGGTGACCAAGCCTATTTTGCAGTATCCCATCAAGCCATCATCTGGCCTCAGATGGGAGGTAGATGCCATGGTAGTAAAATATCTGCACTAAGTCAGTCCTTGCACTACTTGTTACAGCATCAGAGGAGTCTGCACTGGCTCTAGAAAAAGCTTCAGTCTTCAAGAGTAATGTATTTCCTCAGAGTACTCCAGTGCAGCTTTGTCCAGGCAGCTAAGGACTGTAGGAGAAGCGGTTTTGCTGTAGTGAGGGATTTGCTGTTGGGAGAGAAGACAGTCTGAATACAGGAATGTTGCCCTGTTTACTGCTGTTTGCTGTTTTTATGATTTGTTTTTAGAGCTTAAAGGCTGAAGTGGCATGATGGGAATACAGACAGAAGCTCTTGGTGGGTGTTTTCTCTAATCACTTAAAGCCTACTTAGAAAAGTAACCTAAGATCCTGACAAGGTTTCTTTCTTCCAACTTGGTTGCAGACAGTATTATGTACAGGTACAATATATGTTAGATCCTAACCATATGTTTAGCAAATGGAAAATCCAGCTCATGCTCTATTCTGTGCTATATCCTATTTTCTAGCCATCTAGTTCTGTAAACAGATTTGTGTGCTTGGAACATGGTTTGGGCTGTGAGCAGAGAACATGAACCTTGCACTTGAAAGGGTTGTTTTCAGATGTGCTTACTACAGGCCAGCCATTCATTACTACAGGCCTTGGGAAAAATGTCTAGGAAGTTAATTAGCATTCACATGCCACCTCATGGAGTGGCTCTAAACTCTAAAACTTGGTTTTGAGGGTCACTTTATACTGCTATAGTTTGTGTGCTGGAGAGGAAGAGCCACCTGTGTCCTCAGTAAATGGTGTCACTGATGGGGCTTGCATTATGTCCAGCTTTAGGTTTTTGTCACACATCATTTTGGAAACTCCTGACCAACAACCCTTCTGCTTTCTCCAAGAAAGATGGAAAGGACAGGTAAACTCCCTTTCCAGTGCTTGGATTTATTCCATGATGATTTTCCACAGAAATTGGACTGTTTTTTCAAATATGAGTGGCCCAAGAAGAACTCATTAAAGTCACCGTCTCTTTCTTCCTTCCTAGCCCTGAATACTGGATCCACTCATGCCTTTGGCTACCTGTTTTTCTGATAACTTGCCAATTAACAGGTTGCAAATCCCATGTTACTGGATGTTATTAAATAAACAGTTTTCCAGATGGCTGTAATATTACATCTTTAAATAAAAGTACACAAGCTTAGTGTCAGCACCTTATTTATGGAATGCTTTTGGCTCCTGAACTGCTTGTTGAAATTGTTGTAAGCCATTTGGTCACTGAGAAGTAATTGTGTATTACTGTAGACAACAAGCTGTTTGCATTAATTAGCAATCAAAGCATATTGCCAAATGGGGAATAACATGTCTTTGACATCTCTGCAGATCCTGGTAACTGAAGCAGTGCAAACCCATGGATTCTCCTTTGCTGTGTGTTTATAGGATGAACTTCTAGTCCATCTGCCCATATAGCCATCTGCAAAATCACTAGGGCAACAGCTGGTAGAAATAAAATCTAGGGTTGGAGAAACAGCATGTGAAGGTATGAGAGAGTTTGTAAAAAGATATTGTCTTTTGCAGTGAAAGGAGCTTTTGTGCATATTTCATGCAGTTTCCAAAAAGGGAAAACTCTGGCTGCTGTCTTGTCTGTAAGCGTGCTCTTTCCACAATCTAAGGAAGAGATGTAGCAAGTGGAGTCATAAGTAACCTGACCCATGTTCAGGGAAACACAACAAAGCATGATAGAAGATCAGGTGTTCCTGTTTGCCTTTTTTTTTCTTTTTTTTCTGATGACCAAAGAAATCTCTCTTGTCCAAGTTTGTCAGGATTTGTATGTTTCTAGAAAAAATTAAATATTAACTATGCTGCACTGATTTGCCTTTTAAATACAATTCAGGTGGCTTTTAGAATTTATTTTCCTGAATCTATGCAAAATACCTGCATGTGTCACTGGGAACTGTTGTGATACTGACGTGGATTGGAATACTTCTCTGTATGTTTCGTAGTGCAAGTGATAAAATGAGTTCCAACTCCAGTGCTGTGAAATATTAGCATAGGAAGTTCAGCACCAACGTGTGGAAGAACGTTTCCCCAGTGAGGGTGAGGGAGCCCTGGGACAGGCTGCCCAGGGGGTGTGGAGTCTCCTTCTCTGGAGAGATTCCAGCCCCGTCTGGATGCCGACCTGTGCAGTATGAACTGGGGAGCTGCTTTGGCAGGGGGGTTGGACCTGATGATCTCTTGAGGTCCCTTCCAACCCCTATGGTTCTATGATTATGGCACTTCAAAATTACTGAATGAATGAGAATGCTCAAATAGTTTAGGAGCCTCTTAAATAGTTTGGGAGCTGTGTTTTGTTGCAGTAGATACCAGAAGCTAGCCAGAGCAGCAGTACACATGTGAACTTCAGTGTGCATGTTTATATCTACTTGGTAAATGTGGTTATTTGAAATCCAGCTGTGCCTTTTCCTTTGTGCCATGTAGAGGCCAAAGATGCACTGGAGAGAGGACAGAGAAATATATTTCAGTGAAGATCAGTGCTTTGCATTTCAACTTTTTTGACAGAATGCATGTATTGGGAAATGCATGTTTCTCATTTATCCTATGCCTAAGAATTAAAAATACTTGCTGCTAAAATTGCCAGGTTCTTTGAGTTATTAAGCACAGTATAATGAACACTTTGCAGAAAGTAACTAGGATGTGATCTATGTCTGCAGAGGAAGCAAAGGAGCAAAACACATTAAAAAATAAATGAATGTAATGCAAAATAGCTTTAGTTCCACTGTAGAGAAATTGCTAATTGCACTGATCTTGTTAAGCGGCTTGTCCAGACGATGCTGCACACTTGGTGCAGAAGTACAGTATGATGATGATTGTCATTCAAAATAAGGATCTTTCATGTTTAGAACATTGCATATGTGTAGTTAGTGTGTGCAGATAGGGGCATTTCCATTGAGTAAGATATTTTCTGGGCTGTAACTCGTAACAACTCCCTTCTGGATTTTAGGGGTGTACTTTCATAGTGGTTTTGGCTTGTTTGGTTGGTTGGTTGGTTTGTTTTCCCCCTCTAAGATGTATTGCTTGCTTTGTTTACTTTCCAAGGGGCAGTGACTGACACAATCTTTTAGGATCTCACTCATGCTTCCAGGGTTATACTGGCAGCCAGGGTTCTGTTCTTGACTCTAGAGACTTGCAAGAGAGAGAGATGACTGAAGTGATTTTGGAACAACTAGAGAAATTTCTGTGATAGGATAAGCAAAGTTAAAGCATCTTTACCAAAACCTACAAACTCAGCATAACTGGCCAATAAATAAATACCCAAAACTCTCCCTTGCTCTGCTGTCTTCCTGGACAGCACCTTTTCTTGAGTGTGTTTTTACAGCTTTGGAGAATTCACAGGCCTTAGTTGCATGTGACTTTAGTTACAGGTTTGAGAATTGTTTCTCCTCCTTAGCTTCTGGGGGAACCTGGGGTCCTGTGGGATGGGACGGGATGGGATGTTTTCCCTAGGGAAAAATCCAGCTGTGAGCAGAGGAGCAGCGTATGATCATCAAGGACTTTGAATGGAGGTCACTTAGCAGGGCACTTTCTGTAATACTGCATACATCTGAAAGAAGCTCGTGGACTGAGGCAGCTTTCTTGCACACTGGGGGAGGTGTACAAAGCCACACATACACCTGTAAAGGCTGACCTGCAAGATGATGGTAGTAGCTGACAGAGTGAAAGGCACGAAGGGAGGAGGCTGCAGCTGGAAGGGTGGGCAGCTTGGATCTCAGTGCTGGCTGGGGGCATAGTGTTTGGAGGAGCTGGCATACTGGTAGGCTGTCCCTGGAAGTGAAGACACTTGTTTATACACATAGGTAGTCTACTCAAATTAGCAGCCCTGCCATGATACTAAAGACATCTGTTCATAAGGACAGGTTGAATTAAGAATGTGTTGGTGCCTGAAAAAGAGGACCTCAGGCTAGGGTTTGAAAAGAAGAGGGGTTTTTTGATTTTATTTATTTTTTTTTTTTGTTCTGTAATAAAAGTTTGCATTTGATGATTTTGGAAAATGTGTTAGAAATATTCAGAATGATTTTTTGTTTGAATGATGACCTGAATGAAGAGAAAAAAGCAGTGCAATGAATGGATATTAAAATGCTCCCCAAGTAAGCACTTAATTTTAGACAAAGCAAAGTTTTTAGACCACGTCTCACTACATTTATGAGTTTCCTCTTTATTTCTAGAGGTGTGTGTATTTGTGTGAAGGCTGAGTTCTATATAAGGGGCAAGGTTTGCCTAAGAACGAAGTTGAGGAGATGCTTTCAGCTTGCCTGGCTTTGATTACTTGTCAGAGGCAAGTGTTGCTCTGTTATTGAACCTGTTAATCTCATTGTTATGCAGTTCTGCTTTTGTCAAAAAACCCCTCCATCAGATATATTTAGAGGTCCTCTTGGATGAAAAGCTACAGAACAAGGCAGGAGTGCCCCTGCTAACTCCTGTACTGTGAAGCAGGTGCAATTTTGCTTTTGAACCTGGTATGATATTTTAAATCAATGTAGTGTTTTGATCTTATAGTAATCTTTTTGGCATTGTTCATCAGACATGAAGATTTTAGCCTTAAACAATTCAATCAGTGGTTGAGACCATTGCCTGCATACTTTTGTTCCCCTTTACTGTTTTTTTCCTTGTCACACTTCATTGCAGTGAAAACAATTTACTTGCTGCTCTTGCTAGGATATGTTGGTCTGGCAGTGAAAATAAGATGTCACTTCAGTGTCTCATTTGATCATCAACATAGACAGCCATCAACAAAATATTTACATTTCTCAGTGATGATTATGGATGAGGATGAATAAATCAAGGATGCTTTTCATTTTATAAGCTAAATTGACAATGAGGAATTGAATCTGAAGTTTTGTTAGGGCTAGAAAGTGCCTAAATGACTTTGTGAACACTAAGCATTGCAAGAAACATTGGAAACAGCCAAAGTCAAGGCTCTCTCCCTTATATTAATATATTTTCACTACTTCACAGTTAATTATTGCTAGTACCTCCACTGATCTTACACTTAAAAGAAGGTAAAGTGTATCAGGTATCTTTATATCTAAACAAACAAAAATTCTTCACACATCAGTCATTTTCCAAAAACTATTAAAATTAATTGTTAAAATAGTGGTGGTCTGCATTACTTGAGCACTGATGTGTGTTTAGGCTTGGTTCTAAACTACTTTTTCTTATAGTCTAAATTTCTGGATTGGGCATGCTACCAAAGTCTGCTGATGGGGAAAGTTAAATCTGCTTTTAGTTTCCCAACATTAAGAACAGTTTAGACAATGTATCTATTACCAACAGCTTGACATATTTCCCTCATTTCCAGTAAGTTAGGCCGTGTTTTAATTCTTTTATGTGGGGTCATCTTCCAACCTAACTACTTGGAAAATGTTGAGATAAGGCCAAATTCCTGTTTAGATGTATACTCTGACAGTGAGTTACTAAGCACTTCTGAGAACTTTGGTGATTGCAATGGTATCTACTGCCTTTAAATTCATATATGCTTTTAGAACTATTTCATGTGTTCACAGGTGTTCTAACAGCATCCTTAAAACCTTGGGCTCATTTTTAAATGAGCCCTTGAGACAGAAACACAGAACAGTTAAAAAGTACGTAAGAGTGATATACCAGGTATAGTCTAGTATCCTGTTCTTCGGGGGTTATTCCACCACTATCTCCCATTCAGCAATCCTGTATGCACAGAAAAAGCCCAGCTGCCTCCCAGAAGACAGCTCAATTTTTCATTTAGGAGATGGAAGTTCTTTCCCATGATAGAAAAGCAAAGGTTTTAAGCACAGATGTTTGTGGGTCTGTGATATAGTACAGTGAGCACAGCAAGTATGGAGTGGCCATTGTTTGTCACACTCCTCTCTTGGGCTTGGGGTAGGTATAAAAAAACAAACCAACCTGGGGAAGAGCAACAAATTCTTTTTAACACATTAGAAATGCCATTTAAAAAAATGCTTCTGTTGTTTTTTTAATCTATGTTTTGATGTCTAAATTAATAGTGTTATGCAATGAGATGGCTTGAAGATAGAATCATAGAATCACAGAATCATAGAATGGCCTGGGTTGGAAGGGACCTCAAGGATCATAAAGCTCCAACCCCCCTGCCACAGGCAGGGACACCAACCTCAGGCCTGGAGCTACACAAGGTTGCCCAGGGCCCCATCCAACCTGGCCTTGAACACCCCCAGGGATGGAGCACCCACCCCCTCTCTGGGCAGCCTGTTCCAGCCCCTCACCACTCTTTCTGTAAAAAACTTCCCCCTAATATCCAATCTAAACCTTCCTTCCTTTAGCTTTAATCCATCCCCCTTGTCCTGCCATTGTCTGTCCTTTTAAAAAGCTGAATCCCCTCCTGTTTAAAATCTCCCTTCAGGTACTGGCAGGCTGCAATGAGGTCCCCCCGCAGCCTTCTCTTCTCCAGGCTGAACAAGCCCGGCTCCCTCAGACTCGCTTTGTAGGGCAGGTGCTCCAGCCCTCTGATCATCTTTGTGGCTCCTCTGACCCCTCTCCCACAGTTCTACATCCTTCTTGTATTGGGGGCCCCAGCTCTGGACACAGTACTCCAGATGGGGCCTCACGAGGGCAGAGTAGAGAGGGACAATCCCCTCCCTGTCCCTGCTGCCACCCCTCTGCTGATGGAGCCCAGGATCCCATTGGCCTTGTGAGCTGCAAGAGCCACTGCTGGCTCATGTGAAGTTTCTCATCCACTATGACACCCAGGTCCTTCTCAGCAGGGTACAATCAAGAAGCTCTTCTCCCAGTCTGTATCTATGGCTGGGATTCTTCCAGCCCAAGTGCAACCCCTGACACTTGGCAGTGTTGAACCTCATTAGGTTCACCCGGGCCCATCTTTCCAGCCTGTGAATATAACAGCAGCTACTTGCTTCTGCTGATGGGGAAAGCTCAGTTAATGTAGTTACACTAGTGTTGAATCCATAAGCAATATGTGACCTTGATTCGAGATACCAGTAGGACTCTAGTAATTCACTCAGGTGCTCTGTCAACTTTACATACTTATGCAGTGTGGTGAGACTTGGATGGCTTTGGAACAGCTTCATGGATGCAGATACCCATCTGCACAAATGGATCCCAACTCTACTTCCTTAAGTCATTTCACTGTTTCTCAGGACCAGACACAGGCTGTACACTCCCACATGCTCTAAAACTGAAGCTCTAAGTCAATGTTATTTTACTCCTGTTGTGAACAGAGAACCTTTTGTACACTGGAAAATATAAAAGCAAGTACATGGGATCTGAATCTGGGATTTCCTGGATCCAACTAAATAGTAACACAGTGTGAGCAGAAAATGACAAGTTCCTGAGCGTGACAGGCCTCTGTACTGTGGGATATGAATTACTGAGAGGGTTTTTCAGACTGGTGAGTTTTTTCATTTGGGGGAGGGTGAGGGTGGAAAACCTGGCATTTTCTCTGATCACTTTTCACAAGTATTAAAAAAAGCCCTCTAATAGGATAAGGAGAAATACTTTTTTGGTTTTGAAACCTTCTATGTTTAATTGCAACCACTAGCTTAGAAAAATTGCTACAGAGCCAGAATGCCAGGATTTATTTGAAATTCTACTGAATTGGTTTCAGTATGTTTATTAAAATGAGGGGTTATATTAAGGTTTGATTATCTTTAGGAGCCAGTTACTTTCCAGTGCTGGTAATTGTATCTGGTAATTATTGTCAGGGAAATAAAAAATGCCTCCTGTGTCCTTTGGTCACAGCTATGTCTTCCACCATGCCCCCTTAATGCTTCCTTTTTTCAGTCAGAGCTGTGTTTAGCATGGAAACTTTATGCATAGCATCAGTATGCTTACCATGTATCTGTTTTATAAAGGATATCATTCATGAGGCACAATTGAAACCCAAATTGTTGAAGGGTATAAACACGGTGAGAGCTAATATTTTTTAAGGAAAATAAAATTAATTTTGATATAAGACAACTTCTGGCAGGCTACCTTCTGTCCTTCCTGCAGTAAAATAATGGCTTTTGTCACTTGTTTTTAGTTTCAAACTGGCATGCTGGAAGTATCTATTTCAAAGATGAAGGAAAAGTAAGACAAAAAGAGATTGTTACTTTCCCCAAATCAGTTTGATTTCTGTCATTACAAAACAATAGCTTTACAGAAGATGTCTTTCAAAACCAGCCAGCACTGTGACAGATAAGTTATAGCTGGTCTGATTATTCATGCAGATATCAGCAGGTTATTCCAAGAGGACTTTATTTCATATTGTTAAAGCTATTCTCTAAAAGAAACAGTAATCTTTTTGATGAACAAGGGGAACAATTTCTTCAATACCAATCCAATTTATTTGGACCCTCTGATTGGTGCTTTCAGCTAGATCTCTAAGCACAATATTAATTATTCATTAAGGTACTTGAAAGGAGAATATTTGCATAGCCATACTGTCAAAATTGATGAGGCTTTGCATATGCACCATAGGAATAGCTTTCAGCCTAGTACTAAAACCAGAGATGATACTAATAAAAATTTTTAAAAAATTATCTAAAAAGCCAACAATAATTTGAACTTTCTCGTAACCACAGCACATTTATTTTTATAGCACCCACAAGTCCTATTGAGAGATCGTGAAAATATTCTTCCTACAGCTGGTCATGTAGTATAGAAGAAAGAAAAAAACACCTCAAGAACATTTGTAGAATAAAAGGTCATAATGGGGATAATAGATAGTAAATGAAAAAAGAGAAAAGAGTAAGCCTGTCATTTAATATATCCACTTGGAAACACTCAGACTGCCTGGTTTTATGGGCAATTCTAGTGTTCTATCAATATATGCATAGGTAGGCAGAGGGTCATCTGGCTGCTAAAAAATCAGATACTTCCCTTTGTGTGCATGTTAAGGTGCACTTACTTCTAGAAAGGTAAATTATAAAAATAATTACAAATTCAAACATTCTGGAAAATAGTAAAAGCATGTGGGAATGGGAAAGCTGTGAAGTGGCTACACTATGGCTTGGCTGCATCCACAGCTCTCTTCTGAGTGAGGGAACCAGACTGTAACGTGCTGAGCTTTTAGGCACATCTTATACCTTTTTCCCATGCCTTGAGCTGTGCAGGGGAGAAGCTCTTGCTTCACACCACACAGAAATAGGAGGAGTGACCTCAGCTGCCGTCACCCAAGTTTCAAAGTATTTATGTTCACAGTAACAATGCTCAGTTACTCTATGAAACCCTGACTCCTTCGTTCTTTCAAATATGTCATCCTTCCTAGCAGAGAAGAAAAGAATGAGGAATGATGTCATAAATCTTGGTGAACATTGAACTCAGATTGGTTGGTTTGCCAGATAGCAGGCCTAGACAGCTAGGACTCCCATATGAGAGGGATTTTCACTCAGGAGCATGCAATAACATTTGCAGAATCATCTGTCAGAAGGTGCTGAGTGACATACAGGAGAAAACGGAAACCTTTCTAGCTACTACTCCAGGAATTCCTTCTCCTACAGCAATGTGGGATTTTAGTTTTGTCACTTAAATTCTGGTGTTCTAGTCTGTGAGCTCAGAAATATCCTGGGAGCATCATGATGGAGATCATAGAATCACAGAATCACAGGGGTTGGAAGGGACCTTGAGAGCTCATGGGGTCAAACCCACTGCCAAAGCGGCTCCCCAGCTCATACTGCACAGGTTGGCATCCAGATGGAGCTGGAATCTCTCCAGAGAAGGAGACTCCACACCCCCTGGGCAGCCTGTCCCAGGGCTCCCTCACCCTCACTGGGGAAAAGTTCTTCCCCATGTTGGTGTGGAACTTCCTGTGCTCCAACTTGCAGCCATTGCCCCTTGTCCTGTCTCCACAGACACTGAAAAAGGGCTGGCCATTTCCCCCTGCATCCCATGCTTAAGATATTGATAAACATTAATAAGGTCCCCCCTCAGTCTTCTTTTCTCCAGACTGAACAGCCCCAGCTCTCTCAGCCTTTCCTCACAGGGGAGATGCTCCAGGCCCTTCATCATCTTTGTAGCTTTTCTCTGTACTGTCTCCAGGAGATCCCTGTCCTTTTTACACCAGGGAGCCCAGAACTGGACACAATATTCCAGGTGGGACCTGACCAGGGCAGAGTAGAGGAGGAGGATCACCTCCTTAGACCTGCTGGCCACACTCCTCCTGATGCCCCCCAGGATCCCATTGTCTCTCTCAGCCCCCAGGGCACACTGCTGGCTCATAGCCAACCTGTCATCCACCAGGACCCCCAGGTCCTTCTCCACAGAGCTCTTCTCCAGCAGGTCACCCCCAGCCTGTATTGATTCCAGTAGTTATTCCTCCCCAGGTGCCAGACTCTCCACTTGCTTTTGTTGAATCTCATCTGGTCTCTCCCTGCCCAGCTCTCCAGCCTGGCCAGGTCTCTGGATGGCAGCGCAGTGTCCTGCCTGTCAGCCACCCCTCCCAGCTTTGTATCATCGGCACTTGCTGAGGGTGGGTGCTGTTCCCTCATCAAGGTGTCAATGCTTCTGCATAAAACGCTTTCTTTCAGGGACACTTTTTCCATGTTGATAAGAAGTGGAGGTGATGCACACGTGTTTGAACCCAAAGGTTATATAGCTTTCCTTCTTATAAAACAAAACATTGGAAATGTCAACAGTGGATCAAGAACATCATAGGCCCCTCATGATTTATTACAAGTCCTCTGATATCTGCAGTTTTATTGAGAACCTCAAGATACTGTGCTTTTATTTAAAACTAAAGTTGTCAACTAGATTGCCACGTGGATATGTGACTCTGGCTTATTTTGAAACAAGCTGAACTTCAGGCCTTATGATAAACTTTAAAAAGCATAATTATTAAAAGCAAAAGGCAGATTGTTTTAAAGAAAATACGGATAGAAGTAGATGTCTGTATTGCACTGCATAATTGAAAATAAGATTCTACCCATTTCAGTATGAATTTACATGAATCTCTATGAAGTGTAAACGTTTTTAACTGAAAACACAAAATTATACTAGAAGTCATTTACTAAATGTGAGATGAAAAGTAAGGAAATACTTGCGCTTTAACTTCAGTGTTTATGCACTATGAATTTACTTTTAATCTTTAGTACCTTCTAAAAAGTAGTGAATTTGCAATATTAAAGCAATTGGAAAACTAGATTATAGTACCAGAAGTATCTTGGGTCAGCTGTAGTATAATTCTATTGACTCTTAACATGTGTGGTTACACCAGAAAACCAATTTTAATGCAGACATATAGAGAAACTGTTACCATATAAATCAGTTATGTATGCTTTCATTATGAAAGTGAGCTAAATTAAACAGCAAATAATATATTTAGCTAATGTAGTTCAGAAGCAAACCCTGAAATTAAAGTAATTCCTGAGTGCCACAGGCTTTGTCCTGTCTCTGGAATTGCAGAGTAAATATATTTGATGATGCAAAGTTTGGAAATTCCTTAATATGCCAAGATACAAAAGATCAGAGGCCAGATACTGCTGCAGATCAAGTTTTATTTCAAGTATGCTTGAGTTTGTACATTAGCCTAAATATTTGGTCTCATGGATGGAATTTGGATGTTCAATCTGCATTGTAACTAAGGGCAATCCAGCAACTCAATCCCTTGAGAGGCTCTGAAAATATGATAAGCTTATAGAAAATCTCATTTGCTTTGTTTTTACCTTTAACATTTCTATACACAACCTGAGTATTATTAAAATGCCCTTTAAAGTGAGCCTGACAATATTGGGATTCCAATTTGAAACAAGAGCTGAATATAATGGAAGACATTAGGAGAGAGAAGGACTAACTGTGAATGCTAGAAAAGGTGTATATGTATATACAAGTCCTGTCCTAGAATCGGAAGGCACCTAAGGATGGAATTGCTACATTATAAAAGAATATGAATTTCATCAGTATTCATAACGTATCAGTGAAATGCTGCTGTAAGCATCAGCCTATTTGCATGCAGAGCAATGCTCCCTTAAATAGGAAAATAAATGAGGATTTAGTCCTGATATGGGAAATGTTTCAGACTATTTCCTTACATTAAAAATTCAGCAGCCTTGGTATGATTGCTGATTTCAAAAATTTAAAAAATAACTGTAAGATGAAATAACCACAAATGAAATCCAAAATAAATATTTCAAGAAAGTTTTGATAATCATTTGAGATTACATCTGAATGGTGTATTAGAACTCAAAGCTGTTACACTGCACGTCTTCTCCTTTTCTTTTCCTTTCTCTTTTCAGTCAACATACAGTCTATAGGAAGCATGCCCAATAAGGACTTGCAAATTACCCAAAATATCCAGAATGTCTTTGATTGCCTCTACTTTGGTTGGGCAGTTCAAGCTGAATTTCTCTCTCTGATCCTCACTGATTAAAACATACAAACCAGCTGTATTGCTGTTGCTTGTACAGATCCTACTGGCTACAGCTCTACGCTTCTCTGAAAAGAAGACATTTTCTTAGATATTTCCTCATCCTTGACTTGTTTTTCTGTGGATTTGTTTGTGGCTAAAATTTAGTTACCTCAGTGTGTGTGCATGCATGTTTGGGTAGAGTCATCCTTAGCTTTTACTCAGTACTTTAAAATTCACTACCTGCAGTTCAAGGCTTTGCTGATTAGGCTATGGTTGCTAACACGATCTAATAGCATACTTCAAAATTCAAGCTGAGCTTAGCCTGCATGGTTGATTTCACCTATTAAAAGAGCTACAACCGCTACCGTTGAAATTGAATCTGACATCAAAAGTCACCCAGATGCCTGTTAGGTAATAGAGAAGTGTGAAACAAGTTTCCTGGTAAAGTGAAATGTGTATGCTTACATAGAGATGCTACAGATCTATCCTTTATTTTTAATAGAATGGTGTCTTAGGATGAAATCCACTACAAGTATCTGAAGCCTCAGAAGGTTTGTGTCTGTAATAGTAGTGAGCAGCAATTTCAATGTTGCCTTTTGCCTGCAGAATGGAAGCATTTATACAATTGATATTATTTAAGGTA
Source organism: Laterallus jamaicensis coturniculus (assembly GCA_022605575.1). Taxonomy (NCBI): domain Eukaryota; kingdom Metazoa; phylum Chordata; class Aves; order Gruiformes; family Rallidae; genus Laterallus; species Laterallus jamaicensis. The sequence goes on from JAKCOX010000018.1 coordinate 15,941,497, forward strand.
GAAAATTAATCAGGACACTTTTGTATATTGTTCATGCCTCTTAATAGAGTGCACCTAAAGGGTAGTAGATGAACTGAGGACATCAGTGCTATCTTTTAGCAAGACACTTTGTTGGAAATGATTCAGGTCCTGTTGGGAGTGTGCCTGTTTGCTTTAGAATGCTTTTTCTTTAGGATGATTAACTAGATTTTTTATTTTTTTGTTAAGTGATGAAGTTAATGATTGTGTATATGGAATTAAAGAGTTTCAAATTCTGTTATCAGTCTAGGCAAAATGAGTATATTTTGACACAAGATTATTTGGCTATTTCTGTACAATTCTGTACTGTATCTCCAAAGCCCACACTCAAAACCAGAACCTCAGAAGTGGAAATCTCCACATTTATGGAAATAATGTGAATGTTGAAACATTCATGTTGAAACATATGTTTTCTAGTTGTGGTTTGGCTGAAATGTAGGTATCAAGAATCACAGAATGTATTTGGTTGGAAAGGACTTTTAAAGGTCATCTAGTCCAACCCCCCTGCAGTAAGCAGGGACATCTTTACTAGATCATGTTTCTCAGAGACACATCAAGTCTGACCTTGAATATCTCCAGGGATGGAGTAAAAGAAAGAAGGGTAAACATGCTGGAAAAAGATTTTTATCAGGATGTTACTACTGCTTTACTTTGTAATAATTTTACTGCTGCCAAATATCATTATAAACCCTACCCCCATGTATGCTTCAACTCTAAACTCTCATTTAGGTCTAACTTTCTCTGGGTCTGTATGCCTTCCTGAATAATCTGACATAATTGCTGAATGAGGCTCAAATGTTTAATGTTTAGAAGTACTTTGATTTGAGAAAAGCTTTGGGAGGAAGTACCTGCACTGGGCAGATTTCCTCTTCAAACAATAATATTTTCATTTAACTAAACCTGGAAGAAACTATGTCTGGGCATTTGTACTTTGCAATTTCCACCAAGGATATATTAAATTTAACAAATATTGAGTAACCAAAGATGGAGTTAACCTCTATAAATGGCATGGCATATTTTTGGGTAAGTACTTAGGACTTGCTAGAAAAAATCAAAGGTTAAAACAGTTTCATTTGCAGCTAGAACAGTCAGTCTTTCTTACAGATGACATATACTTTCGAAGTACCCTATTTTTCCTTTATCTTTGCTGAAGCTGAAGAAACCCACCCATTATTTAACTGCATGTTCTAGAGAGCTTGGTTGTGATCTTACAAATGAGTTTCTTCATCAGAAGAATCTGAGTTACGTAGCGAAGCATTTCCCACTAATAACTTTGCATGATAGTGCTGGTATGATGGTCTCTGCTGCTGCCTGATTCTATCTTGATGTTGTTTCCTATGTCAGTGCTGCTTTGGAACTTTCAGATAGCATTTTCATGGCCAATTGACTTTATGCCATGCTGCAGTATCAAGTTAAACAGGTTAATTATTTTCTGCATTTATCGTTACTGCTTTACAATAAGTACTTATCAGTATTTGAACAGAAGGAATTTAAGAGAGACAGACATGGCTAGGAGTCAAAATACATGTGGGAAGGAAAGGATCTTCAGGAAGGGTAACCTTGTTTGTAATACTGACTAGTGTTCCCAAGTAGAATTTATCTAAATGTTACCTTTTAATGCTGCTACCTCGAAGACTGTCTATTCAGTCTGGTAGATATGTAGCCTAATGGTGTTTCAAGGGGCTGTTTTACTTGTTCTTTGCAATGGTTAAGACATCATCACTTCTACTATGTGTTCTTCTCTCCCTGCTCCCTTTAAAAGTAAGCTATGAGGTAATATTGCAATCTTTCCTTGTCAGGATCATTGTGACCCCACAAGATGAGGGTTGCATACTTTCTTAGGTTACAGGACTGCTGGATTGTATAGATCTCCCAAGCCATTAATGCTGACATAGGTTAATTTTTTTTTAGCTGCTATGGGAGATTATTTCCTACTCCTAAATCCATTTTATTCAAGCAAAACAGCCTTTACTATGATCATATTGAGCTGGTGTAAGTTAGAAGATATTACAGTGAAACAGATAGGAATTAGGAACAGATTAATAAGTTTGACAATATGAGTTTACTGTTAAAATAGTAAAACCCAACCAGGAATCATGTGCACTGTGCGTATTACGATACAGACATATTCCCGCTTAAAATTACACGTGAGTTGAAATTAATAACTAAATCACAGAATCACAAGGTTGGAAAAGACCTTGGAAGATCATCAAGTCCAACCAATCCCATCCTAAGCTAAACTATATCCCTAAGTACCTCATCTACCCTTTTTCTGAACACATCCAGGACAGGTGACTCAGCCCCTCCCTGGGCAGCCTGTTCCAGCCCTGACAACTATTTCAGTTAACAATCTTTTTCTAATGTCTAATCTGACCCAGCCCTGGGGCAGCTTGAGGCCATTTCCCCTTGTCCCATCTCCTGTCCCCTGGCTGAAGAGACCATCACCCACCTCTCCACAACATCCATTCAGGTAGCTGTAGGTGGTGATAAGGTCTCCCCTCAGCCTCCTCTTCTCCAGGCTGAACATCCCCAGCTCCCTCAGCTGCTCCTCAGAGGATTTGCCCTCCAGCCCCTTCCCCAGCCTGGTTGCCCTTCTCTGGAGTCGCTCCAGGACCTCAATGTCCTTCTTATGGTGAGGAGCCCAGAACTGGACCCAGCACTCGAGGTGCAGCCTCACCAGTGCCCAGTCCTGGGGCACTATTACTTCCCCAGACCTACTGGCCACACTGTTTCTGACACAAGCCAGGATGTCATTGGCTTTCTTGGCCCCCTGGGCTCACTGCTGGCTCATATTCAGCCTGCAGTCAGCCAAGAAACCCAGGTCCTTCTCTGCCTGACAGCTCTCCAGCCAGTCTCCCCCAGCCTGTAGCACTGCATGGGGTTGTTCTGTCCCATGTGCAGCACTCTGCACTTGGCCTTGTTAAACCTCATCCCGTTGGTCTCAGCCCATTGATCCAGTCTGCTCAGATCCCTCTGAAGAGCATCCCTACCCTCAGGCAGATCAACACTTCCTCCTACTTTAGTGTCATCTGCAAAAAAAGAGTTTGGTTTTTTATATGCAAGTTGATCATTGACATTGTATATTGTCTTTTATATAAGTCTCCCTATAAAATATTTTGATGTTTAGCTCTTCCAGACTTTTCTATTGAAGGTGTTCCTTCTGTGAATAACAATCTTTGGAGTCAGATCTCTGATTACATGCAGCATGGTTGAACTCCTTAAACGTCTGCACTTCTCGCTGTTATACATTAAATATATTATTAACCTCATCCTCTGGGAGATGGGGGATCTGAGTTTGATTTTTGTCTGCAACATCAAAAGAAAGGATTTTTTATTTTGTGGGTTTTGGAAATACATAAAATACAGAAAGTGGGTAGCAAAAGTCTTGCTTTCCTAGTGGATCTGACCCTACCAGAATGTTGGATGGTGGACAGTCTAAACTATGAATACTGTTCTCATCCTTTAGGTGGCAGAAATAATAAGCAGTTTAGTATTGAGCAGCCTCAGGTGCTCTGTGCTTGTTCAGTGACTGAAATTTAAAGGAACTTACTGGAACTTGAAGTGAGGGAAGTGTGCCTCATGGGTCTAAAAAGGGTGTCAAGAAAGTTCTGCTTTTGCAGCTAAGCATTACAGGTGATGGTAGAGAATGTCACTCCTGTGATGTGATTAGTTGGTAGTGGAAACATTTCCTAGGTTTGTAGTGCTTTGTCAGGATTTGGTGGACATGATACTTTGTGAATCTTATTCTGCATCTTGTCCTAATGCTTCACATCTTAGTGTGGTATCTGAACGTGCTGTTGCAGTGCCAGGAGACATTTTATTTCCATATTCTGTGTTAACATTTCTGGAAACTTATCCTGCCAAAGGCAGTAATTAACATATTTGGGCAATCTACTGCACACATCAGCAAGCTGAAATCGTTTGCTATATTCATTGCCCTGATTTAATGGGTCTACCCAAAACCTCTGGAGGATGGTTAAAAGAGCTGTCTTGTGATCCTGGTTCTCAGTATTACTCCTTAGTGAACTGACTGTGTATCAGTCTGCCTCCTCCTGGATGGCCACCTCTGAAGGAAAGGAAAGGCAAGGCACATACACAAACAAGTAACCTTGTGAGAAGCCAAGACTTAACTGCATGTGGTAACACATCAGCTGATTTGCAATCAATTACTGCCTCCCTTTCCAGACATGAAGGTGTGTAAGAAGTAAGTTCACCCTCTCATTTTCTTTTGTAGTGTCGAATACCTATGAACAGGCTCTCAGTAATAGATGTGCTTTACATCTATTCTTAGTTCAGACTGGACTTTCTTGTCTGCCTGTCAACACCAAGAAGTGCATATTGATTACTTATGGGCTGAAAATTACCCAGAAAAAAAGTAGTAATATTGTATTTATAAATAGAATCCCTTATGAAAGTGTTTTCTGTTCATGCAGAATACATACTGCATGGGAATTCTGAGAAAAGCATATGGGATCTGGACAGGGATAGGGGAAACAAAGACACAAACTTAACCAAGAAGCAAAATAATTAAAGCATAATAACAGTCCTATCCTCTTTCTGTTCCAAAAAGTGTTTTATTTTCATTACTGGGTACCTGACTTTGTAGCTTTAATAATGTTCTCTCTTTCTTTTGTATAACTTAGTATATTTTCCATGCTAGAAAAATTCTCTGATTGTCCATGTATCAAACTGAAAAATGTGGGCATGGAATGTCATATTTTTCCATTAACTGCTTGCATTAATGCTCCCCTCCTGCTTTGGTTAACCTGCTTTGGTTAACCTGCTTTGGTTACTTTAAGACTGTTGCTAGTGAGATGGGAAATCCTGTTCTTTCAGATTTGATTTTCTTTACTGACTGCAATTAGCTTTGATGCTACATCCTGCATGATCTTTACTTAACTAAGGGTTAAAATTTGTCTTCAACCCATCTACAGGAAATCTGCAGTTGCTCTCAGCTCATTCTTAGTCTTAAAAGGCAAAGAGATACATCCAGGTACTAGATTTAGCCAACAATCTTCCTCTCCTTCCTTGTGAGCAGGTTTTAAAGGAAGTGGCTGGAGGAAGGCAACTTGAAGGGGATGTAGAAATCTAACCTGGGTAAGACAGGCCAAGAATTTTTAACGTGGAGGATGCTGGCAGAAAGGACAGCCTGATTCTGAGTTATAATTGAGGAATCCATCTCTCAGACTTCACAGCTGAGATCATTGACAAAAATGTGCTGTTGGTTCCTTGAGATTGTACAGTTCAAGTGCTGTGCCCAGTCTCCTAGTTGGAGATTAGTCTGTGCTGAGTTTCCCAAAAGTATGTTGGTATAAATGAGGGGGGTGACTTTCAGTTGAGGGCAGTCACTTAGTATTCTCACTGCCAGTTTTGTCAGGAGAAGAAATTTATCACTCTTACAGGAGAACTATGCTTAATAAATTCTCGCTATAAATGAAAAAGATATTTTATTCTCTAGTTCTTACAAAAACAGGTGCACTGAAGGATGATTTGGGTAATTAACTAACAGTGTGTGATAGCATGAGTAACACAAGCTAAATTAAGTTTGCATCACTTCTTAAAATTCTGCACAGAAGGAAGCCCTGATACAGAAGTACAGAACTCTTAAAGTTTGGGGAAACAGTTCTTTTCCTGTTAAATTGCAACGTTTCATAAATATCTTCTTTCAAAAGAAATTTAAAAGTAAAAACTGAAAGCAGAAAGAACTTTGTGACTAAAAAGATGATCTTGTAGATTGGTCAAACAGTCTCTGACAAGGTACTGCATTGTGCTATTTGTTGGAGACTGTATGAAAGAAGCCAGAATTATCTTTTGTTAGAAAAATTAAAAGACAGCAGGGAAAGCAGACTTCTGTGTGGAGAGCATTCATGAAGAGCATCTAAAATACAAGAGAAGACAGTGTGGGATAAGCAGAGTTCATGTTCAAAATGTCCTAAAGTTTTGATCATTGGGGGGTTGGGGGAACACCCCTCAAAATATCTCAACTGGTGGTGCTGTTCATACTCTGGATGGAATCTATGATGAGGCAATGTTTGGCAATGAGAATGAGCTTGAAGGGCTACAATAGGTTGCATTGCTTTGCCAGGAGCTTGCAAACATTGGTAGTGTGCCCACAGGTTAATTAAAGGGCTTAATGATGACTTCTTTAGCTCAGAGGAGTTCCTTCATTAAATCAAGGGACACTATTGCAGCAGGAGGTGAGCAGACTACCAGTCTGAACATAAATGGGACAGTTACTAATTTTTATATTGGATGTAGGTGCTGAAGTCAAACATTGTGCCAGGCAGATGGAATTATAAAGAAAAAATGAAAAGGAAGAAGTTGAATGAATGAAACCCAAGATTGAGGCCTTGACTAATAAGAATATAATGAAAGAATTATGTGAGGAAATAAAAAATATAATAGCATCCTGTTGACTAAAATATATATATATATTGAAACAGTGTGATTGTAACAGCACAGTCTTTGGAACAGAAGGGAGCAAGATAATTGAGAGTTTGAGGACACTTTCTTAAGATAGGAAAGCTTCCATATTAATATAGGAGTGATCCAGATGTGCCCATTCCACTCATCATTCTTTTAGCAAGATCTTGAAAAGCTTGTATGCTGAGAATCAGAGGAATAAAACAACCCAACAAACTTCCTGGGAAGACCGTTCTAGAAAGTATATCCCATCAATCATCTGAGTGCTGATAATGAACATCACTGTTCTCATTTCTGCCTCTGAACTGTGTTCCCTTGCATAAATGAAAGAGTAAAGGGCAAGCCTCTGCCTTTTAAGCTAAGTTGTCACAGGCTTTTTGGACAGAAAAAAGTCATATGTTTTAGTATCTAGTCTTCTTGGAAACCAACCATCAGTGCTGTAAAATCCTTATTAGCAGCAAATCACTGAAGAAAGCATGAAATCTATGTTTACGATAAATTTAACATGTGTAGCTCCAAAAGTTTCTTTCCATGCCTTGATAGATTTTCTTCATTCATATTAGTGAGGTATTTCAGTTGTGTGATCAGAATTTGCTGAACTGTGGTTTATAGCAATTAACAGCTGTTAAATAGGATTATTGCAGGCTGTTATCTTCACATAGCGTTGATTCAAATGCTAATTTCACACAATTTACTGCTCCTAAGGCCACCCTACTGCCAGGTACACTGTACGCATGACGAATGATAAAACAGATCTGGAAAGAATATGATGAGTTCAAATGCCTATCATTAGATTTTATGGCCTGGTTTGCAACTCCTTGACACAAGTCAGAATTTCAGAGTGGAATGTTGTGTATATAGTAGTGTCAGGAGTAGCCCAACAGATTTGTGTGACAATGACATTTCTTAGGGATCCTTTAGCTGAGATTATAAATACAATTTTGATAATGAAAACAAATCATGCTTCTCAGTTTGGTAGAATAATAGTAATCTTTGAGTGATATGCTGTCTCTAAATGATGGAAATCTGAAGTAGTACAGTGTAAAATTCAATATACATCTTTTCCTTGCAAAGTCAACTATCATTTCCTTCTGTCAACCTTTTCCTCCTCTCACGTTTCAAACATGGCCAATAGTAGGTGCTTCACTCTTTTCCACGTTAACTTCAGGATGCAATATTTTCCCAAGCTTTGCTGTTGGGATGATGTTGTCATGGGAAGGGAATATTCCCTTTCCTGCCCTTTACCATGCCTTTTACCATGTATTTCCACTCTCTGCCTTTGCCTGGCAGTAGCACTTGTACATGTAGATCCAGGAAAAATAATGCCTCAGAAAGGCACTTCTGGTGAAATAGGTTCCTGCCTTGTTCTCTGTGCAGCCATAAGACAGATGACAACAGTGCATAGTGGTTGGACACTGGGATTGCTGTTTTGGAACTGTACAGGCTTAGACTGGCCCCTCAGAACAGGCTGGAAAGCTATACCCTTAAGCTGTGTTTCCTTATTAAATTTGCTTCATATTTACAGATGGTAAACGTGGTCCCTTGGTACCCACACTAAGATCTTGGTAATTGTTCTTTGAATGCTTCTACACAAAGGTCTACTGGGTATTCTAAAGGAGAGTTTGCAAAGTTTATGCAGAAATATTTTATGTAAACAATTCTTATTCTTACCTCGAATGCAGCAAGATGTTTTTCAAAGGTATTTCTTTTAGGTTCAACTTTGCTGTCACCACTGTTGTTTGGGAAATTTCTACACTTGCAGGTTAGTTAATATTGTCAAATCTTGCATGAAGAGAATTTTAACTACTCCCTGATTTGGTATGAAAGGAAGGAAGAAGAAAGATTGCCATGCACTTTCAGTTTTACTGTTGTCTCATAATGTCTGTGGGGAAAATTATCTTTCATATTAAAATGAAAGAATAATTTATGTATAAAGTAATAAGCTTACTACTTCCTATAGTGAAAAGTCATGTAATAAAATAGTATATATTCAGTCTAATTCTTCTGAGTAGCAGCTTGTAAGGTATGGATTGGATGTTCTATAGTTAAAGTTTAGTCTTAGCTTTCTAACCAAGTCCTTGACAATAGTTATAGTAAATGAAAATATTAAACCTAATTTTGTTTTCAGTAGTCTTGTATAGCCAAAGAACCACAAAACTACAGCAATATTATTTCATTTGATGCTTCTCAGATTTTTCCTAAGTTTTATTTAAGTGAGTCACAAAAGGGGAAATTAAAGGCTTATCTTGTTGCATAAAATAGTAATAAAAATAGTAATAAAAATTGAATGAAGTACCACTGGGGAGTGTCAGACATTTTTAGTTTAAATAAACATAATCAATCACGTCAGCAAGACATTTTCTTCAGTACATAGGCAGCAGTGCGTTGGTCTTAATTACAACCAGATTTGTAACATAGGAAAATTAATGGCTAAAGGATTAGAGTTGCTATTTAATACTCAGCCTTATTGGGATAAAGGATTCTCATATGGGTCAAGATTTATTGTGGTCTTGTGGCAGTGTGTCTTATACTTGCATTACAGTGTTCATCATTTCTCAGTGCAGCAGTAAGGTAACATATTGCTGTGTGGGTTTGCAGTGGAACAGTTAAATGTTTTTAAGTAGTCTGTCATGTAGAGGACATAAATCATATGCTTTGGGATTGTGCCACTTGTTAAACACAAGAGGTAGGTAAATTATTATTAAACCAGCAATTTTCTGATATCTAAAGCCTGTTTTCTATTCATGAAATATCCCAAAGTAGACTTTGATTTTGATTGTAATAATTTGAAAAACACTTTCTTCCCTCTGTGGATTAAGTATTTGCTTTATTTAGAAGCTAATTTTATTTATAAATGACCAGTTTTGGTAAGGCTCACTCATGTTTTGAACAAAACCGTCAATACTCCTGATGAAGAAAACAAATCACAGTTCAGGGACAGCTGAATAAAAATGTTTGTGAACTGACCAGAAGACTTGCAGACAATTATTCCCTGTATTTAGGTTAGACTTCTGGTTAACCCCACAGGTCTTGTTAGTGTTCTTATTGAAGCCATCTGAACTTTCATTTAAGATACATCCTTGAAAACAGCCTCCGTGGGAGCGGCTCATAGCCTGATCAAGAGTCTCTTGGAGATGAAAGTCCTGCAGAGACCTCTGGCAAAGGCTGTGTAGAGAGGAGTAGCATGTGGCACTTAACCCATCTTGACACAGGCTAAAATAGCTCTCTTGGAATACAGTTTATATTCTTGGGCCTTTTTGAGTGACTGTTTGCCCACAGTTGTTTTTGGAGCTCAATGCAAACTTCTAGTGAAAACTTTGAGGGCCTTGAGCCTGCCTTGACATACTTGTGCATTGACTTAGTGTTTGAAATTCTAATCTCTCTTACTGTGCAAGTCAGACTTGGTTCTTGGGATAGGCAGGTAAGCTCTAGCAGCAAAGACAAGTAGAGAAAACACCTCCATAAAAGGCTCTAAAAGCTTTGTGAGCCAATGGGGAAGGCAACAAATACGACTTCACAAAACTGCAGCTGTCTATTCGATCTGCAAGTAAAGACACCTTTCACTCAAACAAGAAATATAGATACAGAAAATAAGCTTACAGTCAGTCCTAGATTCCATGGTTGCTAAGAGCTATGCCATGGGCAAAACAGGTGGGGTGCAAGGGTGTCATCTTTTGAATTTAACACTACTCAGAACTGCAGCAACATGATTCTGTCAGCATTAACTATGTGTAATTAGAAAAGTTGCATTGTGTTTGTCTGCATTAGGTGTTGTATGGCACAGTACACTGAAAATAATATTGAAAATACTGCAAGAACGTAGAGGCAGAGTGAAGGAACAACACTGGCAGTGAGGGCCTAAGACAGCCACTAGATTCATGCTTATTCTTTGACAGATGTGATTAAAAAATCGTATTTAATAGGTATGTTACTAGTTTTCCTTTATTTGGAAATATCTGTTTGAAACTTGTCAGAGCAGTGATTATTTCCATATACATGTTCATACTGATCTGAAAAAAAAAGACACGGTCATGCTATTGTAACTTCAAAATTAGATGACATGCTTTGTGGATGACATGCTTTGTCAAAGACACTAAACAGAATCCTTGAAAGGATGAGTATCGCATGCTATAGTGATAGCTGGCAGAGGAAAGATTAAATATGAAATTCCAGCTCAGATTAATTTCTTGTCAAAGCTCCTGATGATTCCAAGGTGGCTGAGATTACAGTCTGCATATTTCAGAAGAGTCCTGAAGAACACGTCAGACTTATCACAAAATTAATAGTGGTCTTTGTATATCGTATTGATGAAGGAAAGCTACAGGCACCATCGCTTTTACTTGTATTTATGTGATAAAAGTGCATATTGTATAGGTGAGTAATTACTATGATAAAACAATTTATCTTTGTTTCTTATACAAATGGTTCTTTTTCTGTTCGCGGGAGGGACTGCAGAATAGAAATTCAAAAGAGAAGAGAAATGAAATAAAAAAGGACATGATATGAGCGAACTCATAAAACAGCACGCTGTAATTTATGAGCAAAGCATCTCTGTGACATGTTCTGTGCTATTTATATTGGTATTCATGAGTAAAGTGGAATTGATATGACAGTATAGCAATCATGTAATATCCACGTTCAGACTCGTGCCCAAGGAACGGCCAATAAAAAAATAATGGAGTAGTAAAAAAAGTATTTTTTCTTGGTTAAAGGGTTTTTAATAAGAATATTTGTAAGTAGATTTGTCTAATTTTATGTCTAGGAATATTGGACAAGGTGAAGAGATTTGATTTCATTTAGTAAGAGTTTCTTATTTACCAGAATTTATTCTAAAGAGCAAAACAACAGGCATCTGCCACCAACGCATCTAGAAAGTCCTACCAATGTTATCTATTTATTGTTCCTGTGGCTCTTGTTACACCAAGCACAGGTACATAGGTAGAAGCCTGTGTTGATAAGCACACACTGCATATCCTGACTGTGGCCCGAGTTGTATTGTGCATCAGTACACAGTCAAAAATGCAGTGCTCATTCCCAGAGCTTTGGGCATTGTGTTCAGGACTGTCACATGCTGAAACCACTTCGTGTCTATTGGTGTTGGATTCACTCCAGTGATTTTGCTTGTAAGCAAAGGAAGGTATAGCCATAGAACGTGAAGCTCCCAAGTTCTCCTTCACCAATTGTTTTTCAGAAGCCACTTAACATTAAGCAACAAGACTTCAAATCACTGGAATTTTCATAAATCACTGAGGTGTCTGTTCTCTGACCAGCCCTTTAACTAGCTTTTGAAAGATTAAGCAGAAACCGGGTTTGAATTTGAACCACTACCTATCATGTCATCAGCATCTAGTGTTACTATGATAACGCAGAGGAAAAGAAATAACAGAACACCAAGGACAGAAAATGAATAGAATGCATTGAAACAAGGGAAACATAATTTTCTAAGTAGCATTGTGGATTATTCTCTCCTTTCTGGATCCATTCACACTCAATAAAGTAATGGCATATGAAAGGATCAGCAGTGATTCATACAGCATTGCACATAGCTGGTTTGAGAGCGCTGGCTGATGTATTTGCTATTTATGTAGCTATAGCTATTTATGTCAACAGACAGAGTTCTAGGAAGCTTCTGAAGTGGCTAAGAGACAAAGAATGATTTGCCTTTTCACTAATGACAATCTGTGTTTTATGGAGCAGCTTCAGAGCTCAGGCAAATGGACTCATCTCATTCTTTCCTTTCACTCATAATATTTGGCTGTCTGGGAAGTGTAAATTATTCTTATTCAGGAAGATCCTGAAACAAAAATCAAATAAAAGAAGGATTAAAATAATTTTTTTAATGTTAAGGGAAAAAATTAGAGTCTGGAGAGGCTGCCAGTTCAGATGTCAGCACCAAAGGACAGAACAAATACCCTAGCTACAAATTCTTTCAAACTTTACAAAAATCTGGATCCAAATATTATTTGAACCAATCTTAAACCAGCAGCATAATTGCTTGAATAACCAAGACTAGCCTAGAAATTGTTGTTTAAAAATCCACCCAAACCCCAGAAAAACCCCAAACCAAACCCAAAATATTTATTTACATTAGTTCAGTGAAATAGAAGTACCTATGATGTCTGTAATTTTTAAAAACTTTTAGTGGTTTTGTATGAATTTGAAATCTTCTGATGTTCAGTGTATCAAATGATTCTACAGGTGGTAATTTTTTCCTATTTTATCTAATTTACACCTTTGTAACACTTGAAAGCTAATTCACTGCTTTTAGGCAAAGAGTGACAGGCAGACAAATTATAGGCTTATTTTTCAAAGATAAAGAAGTTTTGAAAAATTGCACAGTAAGGAAAAGGAGAAAATAGACAAGTTTTAATTTTTGGTACCTTCAGTGAAACCTTTTGGTCAGATCTATTCAGATAATTGATCTTTGTTATTTGTTGCTTTTAAGCACTGGAAATAAAGAAGCTTGTCCTTGTGTCTTGGGAGAAAAATCACCCTCAAGTTGTTTTTGTATGTCACTCTTGTTCTCTTAGGCAAAACACCTTCTTTTTGTGCTCTCACATGCTTGTATTTGTCATCTCAGAGGGCTTTATGTGAAGCAGAATGTGTGATAAGTAGCTGGCTCTTAAAAAACAAGAAAGGTAAGGCCTAAACCTTGCCTTAAATCAAAAACTTAGAATTTTTCCTGTCTCCAAATATTCCATGCCAAAGCATCAATACTGTATTTTGCAATTAATATTGTACTTACAGACCTTTTCTGAAATTAAGTTATCATCTTATGAAGAACGATGTATTTATGAAAAAAAACCCACCAAAAAATGAAGCAACAAAATTGCTTAAGATTCAGGCTCAAATTGATAATTAAAAAACAAATAATAGATTTAGTAAATTATAGAATGACCTCTTTTTAAAGTGCATTGGTTTATTTTGGAAAATTTGAAAGCACTAAAACTTTTGTGCAAGACTTTACAAATCTTTTGGTAGCAGTACTGATTTAAATTTCCCTAAAAGTGGGAATTAGGGAGGGGGGAAAAAAGGAAATGGGCTTTTATTATCTTGAACCTCATCAGAAGTTCTTCACAAGGATATAAAAACAGTGATGTAGTCAACCTGAAATTGTTTTTCTTTGAAAAGCCAGCAGGATACCTTGCTGGTTTAGGGTGACCTGATCTTTCTGTCTGTGTGTGTGTAAAATAAGGATTCCCCTTTGAAACTGAAAACTCATAATTGTAAAGTTGTCCCCTTTGTGTGCCCTTGCCCTTTGTTAGGCCACTTGTTTGTCTATCTGTAGGTCACAGGTGAGTTCCTCAACAGCACCTGAAACCTTTCAGTGATGTTTTTTCCTTTGAGAAATTAATTATCCTCAAAGCTTCTTGGGATGTTGCCCTGTTCTGTCCAACTGGGAAAACACAGAACTTAATCTGACAACTAATTTCCACAGCAAATTATGTCTGCTGATCTGCATTACATATTGGAAGGAGACTGCATGAGATTCTGCCCTTTAGGTGAATTGAACTTGTCTTTAATTTGTTGGGTTTTTTCTTCTGCTGCAGTGTAATGATAGACCTTGCCTTAAATGATGAAATGTTGGTTCCTGGCCAAAAATTTAAAGCGACATATGTGTATTTTCCGCTAGGAAAGTTGATATTAGCTCATTAGCATCTTTCACAGCTGAAATAACACAGTGAGCCAATGTGAATCAAATGTTCCCAGGGGGCTAATTTCCTCCCACTGATTGGAGAGCGATGAAAACAAAGAATAAGAGGTCAGCCTGCATCTAATTTCAAAAAGTGCCCCACTGATGGGGAAAACATCTGAGATCAAAAGACCATCATCCAAATGTAATCCATACTGATCTGCTTCATGATAAACAGTGAAATCAAGCATTTTAATAATATTACCATTCATTATTATAATGCATCTGCTAATTTTCCCATGTGGCTTTTTTTGCATTCTACACAAAATTTGTGTTTGTATTGATAAGTGAGTTGATGAACACCTGTCTTGGCCGTTACTTTGCAGCTGAACTGACAATATCCATCATCACCAGACTCACAATTGTCAGGTTACCTGGCTAATAAAAACAGAGTCTGTCTTCACATTTCAGGTTGGCAAATAGATTTCTTCCTCCTGTCACCCAGACCCTCTGCTACCATACTGCATTTTTGGTATAGTTACTCTGCTGTTCAAATGCCTCTGAAATCAGGAAAAAAGAAAAGTAAGTTAAAGACTAAAATTCACCACAACAGATGCACAAATGAATGCTGAGATGAATATAGCGTGGGCTCAGAAGTTAACTGTCATCACTCCCCATTGCATTTTTGTCTGTTCCATGTGCTGTGCACCTGTGGCTTGCAGACAATGGATCTGATTGCACTACAGAAAACTGGCAGTCAAGTTAAAGCTGCTGCTGCCTGTTGTTCTGTCTTTGTTCTCTCCTGCGAGCTCTTTGCATGCTTTTCTCCTGTTTTTTTTAAAATTTATTATTATTATTTTAGTTACCTCTGTGCAGCCTTTTAATTATTATATTAGTACCCTTTGCTGCTGCTTTTGAGATACTATAAATGTAGCAAAGAAAAAAGATGTGGTAAGTGAAAGCATTGTAGATTGCAGACAAAAGAAAACAGATATTCAGCAGTCTTTGAAGTACACAGAAAATAGGACAAGTGTTGGAGTGACTTGAGACCATCAGGCAATAGAAATGAATTAACAGCAGACTATCCCCTCCCCCCAGATCCTATCATCAAAATTAAGTGAACACCTGCACTAAATAACAGTGAGCTGAACAAGCATGAATATTAAATTCTGAGCTTGATTTACTGCTACGTTACTCCAGCTTTATGCTGGCATAAATTCCCTTTAAAGCGATAGAGTTACATGGTTATGAATTGGGAGTAATGTGGTTGTGAATCGAGTTGTTCAGGTTCTGCCCTGTGATGTCGCATCTTTTTTTGCTTTGGAGTATCAATACATGTGCCACTCTGTCTTTTGTGATAGAACACAGTGCTAGAGGTGTACTGAGATTTATGAGAAATAATTTTTTGGTGAATCTTCCATTGCTTTGTTTCATGAGGTTTTTCAGTTTTGTAGGGACTTGTCATGTCTAAGAGAAGCACAATGTCTCTAACAGCTTATCACCAACTGACTTACTCAATACACTTGTGTCAGAAAACACCCTGCCATAGCTGGTAGCAGGGCTGGCCTGGTCCTTGTTGAGTACTGTGCTTGTACAACCACTTGTGTGCAGTTCATTGCTGACTGTGCTACAGGATTGCAAAGCAACTTGCGTAGAATGAAGTACAACATTAAAACCACAGGACACGTAGGGTATGTGGAGACCAATTCCTCTAGGTCCTGTGTTTTTTATTACATTGCCTTCACAAATCTACCTGGTTCAGGTGTGCTCAGTGTCAAGTCCGTGTGTGAAAGAGACACTATGATCGGTGCTAAATGCTGACTAGTGGAAGCACTGAGGTGTGAACAGGTGCCAGATTGCTCTAGTCCTACAAAGTAGAACTAAATAATTGCCTTAGGCTAAATAAAGGCTCTTAGCTGACTAGGCTCTGTGTGCCTGAGAACCCAGGATGCTTTCTAGGAGAGGAAGGCCTATCTTGGACTCAATCTCACTTGAGTTTCTAGAGGAAGGTGGGGCTAATTATTGTATGAGAACTATTTTGTCCATCCTAATGATGAATTGTGCAATTTTCCAAGTTGTTGTATGCAGCCTACCTACTTGATCTGTTGGTATGCATTCTATTTTCCTGTATTCTCTATGATAGAGCTAGATGTTTTTAAGGAGACAAGTGGCAAAAAGTAGGGCTGTGTGAAAGATGCAAGGAGATATATGAAGAAGCATGCAGCTGCAAGTAAAACTGCTACAAGAAAAATAAGCTGAGGCCCTAACCTCAGTTTCCTATCTCTTAGGGCTCAACCCAAGAGCTTTTAAAGATTTTCATGGATTTTAGTAGGTGCCAGATTAAGCCCTTAATCTTTTAATTTAAACTCAAATTGACCCAGGTGGTTGTTTAGATTTTCAGGAAATCCATGTGGTTTTAATTTTTTTCTTTTTTTGTCTAGGTGTTGGGTAAATAATTTCTTCCTTTCAGGACTCTCAAGGCTACCTTATCTTATTGAGTCATGCATTGGTGGTTTCTCAATTTATTATGAGTTTCTTGCTATCCTGGGTAATTTATAACAAGATAATACTTTCTTAGTTCCAGAAAGGTATTTGCAATACATAGGCATCCTGAAAGAAAACTGCATTTCCTTTTATAGTTTACTTTTCTACTACAGTTTCTATTCTGATTTTTTTCTCTGTAAAAAATTTCCTATATTATACTTTTTAGATCATTGAACTAACTGCTCTACTATTAATTCAAAAGTTCTCCAGCAGATTTTTGCTGTACCAGTCTAGGGAAAATTTTTACTAATTTTTACTGTCAGTAGCTTTGAGTTTTCTATTGATGTTTCAGATGATAGCAGGCAGAATGTTGCGATAATCAGTCTACCATGTCTCAGTAATCTTTTGTTTGGTATTCCTCTTTTTGACATATGCTGCTGACTGTATGTTAAGGTCTTCTGTCAGTGCCTGTAGTATGAAACACAATAGATTTTTAGGGTAAAAGCTACCTTTCCCTCAGATGGTTATCCTTGTCCCTACAGACACAAACGTGTGTCCTTTGTTTCAAAGTACTTGGGGTTCTTACTTTTATACACAGAAGGTGTCTTAGTAAGATGTTGGGATTAAAGGATTTTAAATGTAGAAAGTGCAGTGTGAGATTGGTAAAAACTTAATTTCAAACTGAAAGTGGAAATAGCATCAGCTGAATAGTGTCAGAAAGTTTAAAAAAAAAAAATTGGTGACATTTTGCTTTGAATGTTTTGAAGCAAATTATGACTTTGGAACAGATTTTGATTTTAAAGTGGGCATTGAAAAAAAAGTGTGTGAAATAAAGTGTTACTTTTGTATTTATTTTATTGTAGGCACACATACATGCAAATTTGAGGTATTCCAAAATCATACTTCAGACTTGCTTTTCAGTTTTTAGGACACTTTCTCTAATAGAAGCATTCAGCAGGTGACCCAGGTAAATCACCCTTAGCTATCCCTGTTGTTGATTAGTTAAATTGTATAAAAAGGGATTAAGGAGTACAAGTAGTGCATCCAGATTTGTGCAAAGCAGCAAGCAGAAGTGTGGCAGAGTCACTGACCATGTTTTTAACCCAGAAGATTGTTTATTTTCTAAATAGCAACTTGTTATTAGTGATAAATGGGAGCAGCAAACAATATGAAGACAATCTGTCCCCTAATGAGCTAGTTTAATGGTATACATAAACAACAGGGGGGGAAAAAAATCTAAGCAGTGATATGTAGTCACTGTCTACACGTGTGGAATAGCCAGCCAGGTATCTGGGGAGCTCTAGAGGCTGCACGCTTTGAAAGGGAACTTTTATTTGCTCTGGGTGTCCACAAGTTCTTTGTTCTGGTTGCCTTCTATATATTTTCTTTATTTCAGGTTGGTAGCTGTCCCATTTACTTCAGCACTTGCTTCTCATGGTCTGGCTTTTACAGTCCTTGTTTTAGTCCTCTAAGGAGTCTTAAGTTAGGCAGCGGCAGCTGCTCTGCTCGTTGCTTGGGATTGTTTGGGGATCAGTGATAGATTGCTTCTATTTACTGTTGTCTATACAACTATGGGTTTCTTGTCAGGCAGTTAGGCCTCCATCTTCCAGTCTCATTGACTCTTATGACTGTACTAAGGAGGAACAAAGGGAAGATGATCTCCATATCTAAGCTGGAAACCGTAACAGGAAAGTATGTACGTGAGTGCTCAGATCACTCATTAATTTCCACATTCATGCCAGTACAGGTTGATTCTGAGTCCAGATATCGTTTGTCAGATTTGCTTTAGGAAGTAGTATTGGATTGTGTGGCTTTATAATTGCAATAACCAAAGAGAAGATAGGGAATTGAATATTCACATAATCAAACTTCTGTTCTTGCCAAAATCAGTGTTTGTCCGAGTGCAGAATTGGAGGAAGTAGTTAAAGAGTTCCTTTATGTATTAACAGACATAATTGGGGTCATCTGTGCATCAGCAATATTCTTTCATCTAGTGAATAATTATCTAAAAGTGAATTTGTAATGACCTATTTCTTTGATAATTACTTTTCACATACTCGATTCTGTGCGCTGGTTGGGGTGCTGCTGATGGGGACTACAGCAATGTGCCACAAGGATGAGCCTTTGTGCTTGAAATGTTACCCAAACCCAAGGCATGATCAGAGCAGTGGTTGGAAGCTGGAAAGGTGCCAACTGGTGGGATTTTTAAATGAGAAGTTGTAGTGGAGCAGCTTTTGTTGCTACTCTTCATATGCCGTGTTTCTTGTCCACAAAAAAAGGGTGCTGCTCCTCGGAGTTGTCAATCCTGGACATTTGTGAAGCACCAGTTTACACACAAACATTTTCTCCTAAAGAAAGTAGTGACAGTGATGGGAATGCCATTGTGGTATAGTGAGTTTTTAGCATTTTAATTTCAACAATGATGATTTAATGAATATTAGCTCATGCTGCTGGGAACTTTTTATGAGTCCCTCCCTCTTGACTGCAGGTGAGTTTCAACTTGTTACTCTCCAAGCAGACACTAATACTGACTGTCAATTTCTAGTTAAAAGGAAATTGCTGTCAGTCCCCTTGATACTTGCTGCCTGACAACTAAACTTCCTCAAAAAGGTTAGCTATACGTAACAAAGCAGTAAATACCCCAATGACATATCACAATGAGCTACAAAAAATAGTGAGAGGGAAAGGCATAACTTACAAAACATTGGAAATTATTTCTCCATTAATTTACATGAGTTTCAAGAAATTTTTTAAAGCTTAAATTAATTTCACAGATTAAACAAATACTCCAATCTGCACTGGCAGTCGAGTGGGAGCTCCCCCTCATTTCCATTTTAGGAGGACTGGGTTGTAGTTTGGTGGTAGTGTACAGGTGCTATTTTGCTTTGGGGATCAGTATAAGGCTTCCTTGTGCTATTTAGTTTCTCCAGATGTGCTATACCATGCAATAGAGACTGGGCAGATGAGCTGCAATACCCTTTGCCTGCTGGCTGCTGCATATCTGAGGAAGCTTCTCTCTTGGACTGCATGGGAGCAAACCAGCTAGTGGAGCCATAGCTGCTGCAGCTGGTATGATGCTGTCCCAGCAATCATTAAGAATACTCTGGGAGTTGCAGACAGAGTGCTAGAAGGAAGCTACTCTTACTTATTGGTACTCTTACACTGTAAAGCTGTCTTGGATCACGTTACTTATAGGTCAAATTTAAGAACCCCAGCTTCTCAAGCTATAGGTGGGCAAAATAGGCTTGTCTGTACTGGAGGTGGATTACTTCTTTGTGGCTGCTTTTTCAAAACTCAAGATGAGATGGTAAATTCACTTGCAGTCTCACCTAGGAGACACCATACTAATATTGAACTTGGCTGGGGGGCTTACAGTAGATTTACAAACGCTAAGACATGGTCACTGGTTTTTTTCAAGCAGTGTTTAGAACTACTAGAAGCCCATAGCAGCTTGGAGACAGCTGCAAAGATTTCTGGATCTATAGTAGGTTCTGTAGTTCAGCCGTGGCAGTGGAGGCTTACAGCTGTGCTTATGCACTTCTCAGAGAATGAATTGCCTGCTCAGAGATTCCATGAACGTCAGAAATGTCGTGATTTGATTTTAAGCCATTCCCTGTCTCCCCTTCCCATTGCTGCTATTGATTAGAAAATATGGGAAAGCCCCACTGTAGTATTTCCACCAAAGCACTGGAAAGGTTGAAATTTTTCCCCAGAACACCAGCCACAAATACTTTCATAAACACAAGGGATGGTTTCATGGAGTCTCATCCATTCAAACAGTTACTGATAAACTGGGATTGTATTCAGGCTGGCAGTGCAAAACAGATCACATACCAGGATACTTCTGACAGGGAAAAGGGAAAAATATGGAGGAAATGTGTCTGTTAAACATGTTCTTCACTGACACTGCTGCATCATTTTGATACATGATTTAAATGTCTCCTTGATGATGAAACAAAGTAAAAGTTAGAAAATAGTGATTATTTTTTTCTGACAGTGACGTAGGATCACAGGGGTTGGAAGGGACCTCAAGAGATCATGGGGTCCAACTCCCTGCCAAAGCAGCTCCCCAGCTCATATTGCACAGATAGGCATCCAGACAGGTCTTGAATATCTCCAGAGAAGGAGACTCCACACCCCCTGGGCAGCCTGTCCCAGGGCTCCCTCACCCTCACTGGGGAAAAGTTCTTCCCCATGTTGGTGTGGAACTTCCTGTGATCTAACTTGCAGCCATTGCCCCTTGTCCTGTCCCCACAGACACTGAAAAGGGGCTGGCTGATTTCCCCTGCATCCCATCCTTCAGATATTTATAAACATTAATAAGGTTCCCCCTCAGTCTTCTTTTCTCAAGGGTGAACAGCCCCAGCTCACCCAGCCTTTCCTCACAGGGGAGATGCTCCAGGCCCTTCATCATCTTTGTATCCCTTCTCTGGACTCTCTCCAGGAGATCCCTGTCCTTTTTATCCCAGGGAGCCCAGCACTGGACACAACACTCCAGGTGGGGCCTGACCATGGCAGAGTAGAAGGGGAGGATCCCCTCCTGTGACCTGCTGGCCACACTCCTCTTGATGCCCCCAAGGATCCCATTGTCTCTCTCAGCCCCCAGGGCACACTGCTGGCTCATGGCCACCCTGTCACCCACCAGGACCCCCAGGTCCTTCTCCACAGAGCTCTTCTCCAGCAGGCATGCAGCAGTAAGAAAAGATATTGAAAGACACTAAAGCAGCTATTTAGTCCCAACAGAAACATCAAGTTATTTGTAAAAACTGTAAGATGAAGTTGCACCTTCATGGATAAAATGTTTTAAAATAGTTGAAGTCTTGAACAAATCTTTCCTCTAAATTTTCAACTTACAATCTTCTAGTGATGGAGAGCTGTCAGTAGTGCTGCATGTTCCAGGGAGTGATTAGACTTAGATCATTAAGCATTTGGTGTAATTGGAATAGAACATAGACACAGGATAAATGTCTTCTGCTCTGAAAATATGTATCTTAGCTTCTCATTAATGCTTATAGAAACCGATACTTCTGCTGACAAAATGACAGAATGGATTTTTAAAGAGTATTTAAAATGTTTTTCTATAGATATGAATTATGAACTTTTCCATGAAGGCAGGGTCTGCTATACCAAAGTCACTTTGAGTATAAATATTACTCAGCCCTTGAATAAATAGGTGCACGATAGAAACACCCATCTGCCTGTAACTAATTACAGTGGTACAGTTGGGTGCTTGTGTTCTAATCACAAAATGCCATTACAGGAGCAAAACCATGAACAGTAGGGAGTTTACAGAAGTGAGCAAAGGAGTGGCCTTCAGATAGATAATTTAGAAATGCAGGGATTCATTGACAGTCGATGGCTATTTTCTGTGACCAAAAAAGCCAAAGAAATAACTCTGAAGCCTTTACTGTGCTAATATGAAAGCAGAAAGAATTTTCACTGCCTGCCACACTCACTAGGCAACTGCGCAGGGAATCTGGGCTGAGTTCTTCATACCTCAAACAAAGGACAAAACCCTTGTGATATTTTAGAAGTTCTCCTTCAATTTTCCATCCACTCTATGTCTGAGGAGTCTTTGATGCCAACATGAATTGCTGAGAAGAATGAAAACGCATAGGAAAGCTCACCTCATGGAGTAATTATCTTAGTGAAGTTGAGGTAGTCTCAAACCCTGAAAATCCTAGAAACAGAGCAATGAACCAAGGCAGGACCCCATTTAATCCTTGTAGTCCCAAGCTATTTTCTTTACTGGCAGGAAATTGTCCCCTTGGAGAAGTCCATGATCTCACTGAGACTGTGTATATAACTAATGTTTCACTCCTGAACAAAAAGATGAAAATAACCAAAATCTAAACCTGAAAGCTTTTTTGATATTTCAAATCTAGTGTCTTGACATCTTCTGAAACTATTGTCATTTCATTGCTCAAAACATAACTAGAATGTATTCAACATTGTCATAGTCAAACTAGTTAGAACTAGCTGAAGCTAGGCATGTGTGCTGCATGGGATGAAACTGCAGTGCACACCTCCTGCTTCCAGAGCTGTCTATTCCTGTCCCAGGCAGAACCACCACTGAAGTGAACCAGAGAACTGCCACATAAATGAAGGCAGTAGGTTGCAATCTACAGAATACAATGCCCTGGTTTGACAGATCTGGAAAAAATATTGCTCCCAACCTTGGGAATGTTGGGTTTACCTGATCAGCAAGGTTGCAAGATGGGCCTTTGTCATGCTTTAACCCCAGCCAGCCCCACACAGCCACTTGCTCTCTCACTCCCTCACGGCAGGATGTGGAAGGGGATCGGGAGGGTAAAAGGGAGAAGACTCCTGGGTTGGGGTACAATTTAATAGGTAAAGCAAAAGCCATGTGCACAAGCAAAGCAAAACAAGGAATTCATTCCCCCCCTCCCATGGGCAGGCAGGTGTTCAGCCATCTCCAAGGCAGCAGGGCACCCTTATGCAGAACAGTTATTTGGGAAGACAAACGCCACCACTCCAAACAAACACACCCCCCTTTCTTTCTTTTCCCCCCAGCTTTATGTTCTGGGAATGATGCCATAAGCATAGGATGTCCCTTTGTTCAATTGAGGTCAGCTGTCCTGGCTGTGTCCCCACCCAGCTCCTTGTGCACCCCCAGCCTCAGTGGTGGGGTCGTGCAAGGAGCAGAAAAGGCCTCGGCTCTGTATAAGCACCTCAGCAATACCAAAAACATCCCTGTGTTGCCAACACTGTTCTCAGCACCTTAGCCTCATACTAGCTACTGTGAAGAAAATTAACTCTATTCCAGCTGAAACCAGCACATCCTTCATTAACAAAACTCTTTGTTTTTGTTAAAAACATGTAAGCAGGTATATGTGAAGCATGTGAGGTTATTAGATGGTAAATTAGATAGGGAGAAGCTAGGCTCACTTACAGGGAGCTTCAGGTTCATTTCCTACTGCTCTGAAAATATAAGTGGGTGACTGGAGACAGTTTGCTAGTCCAGTCAGAGTGGGGATGAAAGTGATGTCCTGTGTTGCTCAAGACATCTCAGTTATGTGACTCAGACTCCCAATGTTGTTGTGAAAAGAGATAGGCTTCTGACATAGTCCATCTGTTCTTCTATTTAGTAGAATAATCTTGGTAGGGTATTTTCACCCATCCTTTGCTAATTATAATGATAAACTTTATGATAAATATTGCTTCCTTGCCCTATGGATCCTTAATGTTTGCTGTGAATTTTAGATGATGCCATAACACAAGCAATGAAAATGGTTATTGGTTGGTAGAGCTTTTGCTGTATTTATGTAGTTCTGTACTGTCAGCTATGATGAAACCAGAAATGTGTCTTGAGATTTAGTTCTCCATGTGCCCTCAGCAGGGGATGTTAGTCATACTCAGTTCTGTGCTTAGCTGCCTGTGCATACTGGAATCTTCAGAGAGAAGAAAACAGCCCAGTTTTTCTTGCTTAGGACATTAGCAAGGGCTGAATATTAGTATTCACATGTTAACTTTTTTCCCCTCATACTCAATTTCAACTTCAGAGTTTTTTTAGGTAATTTAAGATTCTAAGGAGCATTTGAAGAATATCTTTTAACCTGCCTAATAAGATAGAACCTGATTTTGTCTAAAATGGTATTGCATGATATCATAGTATTCCTCAGGGATTAAGGTTTTCTGTAATGTTTTACATTGTTGCCTATGTTTTTCATGATCATGGCAAACCATTATATGCACTTCTGGTAAAAGATCATAATTATATGGACAAATTATCAATCAACATAATTTTAATTCAAATTAATATGAGCTATACTCCTCATCTATGTAAGATGGTTACCATGAGGGGCTCATGCCCCTTACCCATATGACTGCAACTTAATGTAACCTATAGTTTTCTAATATCCTCTAATATTAGAAAGATCTTGTGATAGAACAGAATTTAAATGATATATCCCTCTACTAGTGCAAGGAAAACCAAAATCTAATAATAATGGAATATTTAGAAGCAGAAATATCTTTAAAACATTTTTCTCAGGCTCATGTTTGGTGTTATCATGAAAAAAAATAATCTGCTTTCAAACATTCTGTGGGCTCCACAGGCACTTCTGCACTTCCTGTGTTAAAGTTTTCTAAAGTTTAAATATGACCTGCAATATAAATTGATTACTTTTTGTCTTAGTCCCAGTGGACACAGGAACAGTATTAACTTCCTGCATGTAATAGGCTCTAATTATATTTGGAGATTACTATCACCTCTCGCCTTAATCTTCTTTTCTCTGGACTATACTGGTTATACTGTTCGTTCAGTCTCTCCTGGTGACTCACTTTCTCAAGCTCTGGTCATTTTTTTTTAAAGGATTTTCTTTGGTTCCATGTCATCTTGCAGAAATATGGCAAAATGAACTATAATATTTAGGGATGAAAGCTTAAAAGAAATCTTGGTGTTGCTACCTATCAGCATGATCATCAGGATTGTGCAAGAGTGTAAGGAGAAGTCTCTAGCAATGATGCACTGGTGTTATCTAAGAATTTGCACAACGAGAGTAAAATACTTTAGCTGCTCTGTAATGTCAAGTATCCTCTGAAGATGCACTTTGTGTTCATAGAAAATTACTTTCACTGAAAAGTGCCCCATCTTTAAGCACAGGACTACATTTTCAGAGTGTGAAAGTAGCATTATATTGATATTTCAACTGAGGTACAGCTTCAAAGTACAAAGTTCCATGAGACCAAATGCATACAACTGTTTCTGAGACATTCTGTTTTCAGTGCAGTGTGAATTTTGCATGACTTGCTTGCTGTCACTCACTGGGGTTTCTTCCTCTATGGAAAATAAATTTGTGGTCTCAGTTCAGTTCTCAGGGGACTGGCATTTCTGAAACTTACTCCAGTTGCTGAGATCTCTGTGAGTAGATGGGCCATGAAAACTGAACTAGTCTGTGGCTCCCAGGAGCAGTAATTCCTGGTGAGTGTAGACATGGATCAGCAGGGTACTGTGGGGGGTGGGGGACAAGGTAAATGGTCTTTGCTTAAACATGGTCTCTGTGTTTTACAGGACCTGTAATTTAGGAGTGTTCAAATACAGGAGACTGGTACCAGTAAAGTGATGCTGTCAGTGTCACATGAAGACTAGAGTGTTACAGAAGCACTTAAGTTCTTTGTGAGGTTGAATTTGCCTTGTCAGAAGGATCCATTAAAATACATATATTTTTGAAGACTGCTCTTAAGAAATGATTATGTGAACCTTTCTGAATAGAAAATGTACATATCACAATAGTGGCTGATCTTGACCATGGGAACTCATGAAGCAAGACACCACACACAGTGCAGCCAGAAACAGTCTCATCTCAAAATGCAAACAGCCTAAATGCCTCAAATGCTTAAAGGGGAAATGATTTAGGGCATAATGAAAGGCCAGATTCACATAGGGACTTGTATGCTCTCTTGCATGAAACCCTCACCTCAAGTAAGGAGTAGTGGTAGGGTTTGTCTGTTGAAGAAGAGACTCAATATAAAGCTTTAGGGAACATAAAGAGGAGCAGTGCTGTAGTGCCTGGCAGTAGAACAAAGCATAGCTTTGGGCAAGGCAGAAGTGACTATCTCTTGTTGGGTCTCAAACAGTATTTTGTGTGTTGGGGTTGTGTCCTTCAGTCCTTCTTTGAAACCTAAACTGTGTTATTAATTCAGTGGTACCTACTTTGGAAGGAGAGGAATGGAAAGAGAGAGAGGCTGAATCTATTAATTAGAACTGTCAGTTGGATGGCAGGAAACTCATACTGATGTTCCTAGTCCTATGCATTTATAATGTAGGAAATTTTGTATAATGAATTTCTAATTAATGTATGCACACAGCAACATGGGATTCAACGAATGCCCTGCAAAAGCCAATTCCCTGGTAGTTTAGGCATTTCTGTTTACCTGCAAAAAATACAGGTCTTGCAGTTGCCTGTGTATCTCTTGGAGCTATGGTCTCTGTATCTGTAAAAGTGAGCCTGCATGCCATCAGGTGGGAAGCAGCTGATGAATCAGGGTGACCAGATTCACCTGTCCTAGCTTTCTTCTTAAATCTGGCTATAGTAGATATTCTAGGGTAGAACAACATAGTCGTGTCCTGCTTTGCAATGGGGATGCTCCTTGGGCAGTTCTTGGCCTGCTGGGAGACGTGTAGCCAGCTGGGCAATAGTCCTAAGGACACTTGAAGTGTTCTGTGTCAGCTTGTATTATGAGGAGGTGGGATACAATTGGCTCAATGAGTTCTGAGGTATTTCAGATGTAACCCTTGAATACTCAAGGTAAGGTGTGTTTACTGTTCAGTGAATGTGACACTGCCATTGGGGGAGGGGTTGTATATTTTGATAGGTATGAAATTGTTCACCTCCTGAGAAGTTTCAGTAAGGTATGTGGGCTGTTTTTCACAGACAATGCAACAATTTTTGTTTATATTCCCAATAACCAAAAGAAGACATTGATGCTTCTACACTAAATCACTTCTGAGCCCATGACAGTCATTTTCTAGTTTTGAAATAATACAACTAAGAACCTGTCATTGCTCACATGCCATCTAATCTTTTCCCATTTGGCAAGAGGCAGAACCATTCTTTATTCCTTTTGAACCTTTCCTAATTCTGCAGGCTTTCACTTAATTTCAAAATGTGTAGATGGCTTTAACATATTGCAAACTCATGTTCATCTAATTCCAGGACAAACAAGTTTGAAAAATTCATCTCCCTGCACTAATAGAATATAATCCCACGAATATCAATGTTGCTCTGCTTAGAAAATAGAATGGGTATGTAACATCTCTAGGCTAGGTTAGCTAGTCAGTAAAAAAACACCTGTGCAATCTTGTAAGCTCTATGAAAATGAGAAATGCTGAACCAAGAAGCGATCTGTGTTCACACATCACGTTGTTCTTAATCACATTAGTCTCAAATATGCATTGATGATCTTTGTACTTAAAGCTGCTGCTGTTGTTTATTTTTCAATTTCTTCATTAACGCCAGATTCATACAGCATTAGGCAATAATTTGCTGAGGTTCTGGCATATATTTTATTGCAAAAATGTAATCATGCTTGTCAATTATAGAACTGATTGCATTATATGTCCAAGTTACTTTTGCTTCATATCATTTAAAAAGAAAAAGAGGGTCTTCAATTCTTCCTGCAGCAGAATAGCTAAAAAAAAAAAAGTATGAATTATGCATTAGTCACACTAACATGAATAACAGCCAGGGACTGACAAAACTATGTCCTGTAACAATGTGCAATTGTTCATTTCTTAAAAGGATGCAATTCTGAGACATCCACTACTTGATAAACAACACTTTCTTTGTGTGTCTTTAATCCACGTTTGCAAGTTTTTGCTCTGTTCATTGAAACTCTTGCAATGTGATACAGATTTTGCTGTGTATGCTGGGAGTAACCACTTCAAAGTGAGGATCCTTGATGTGTCTGGTACACTATCACACATTGTGCTGTGTTAGATATAATATCCAGTGTATTCAAAAGTTTTAGGATATTTTCAGTTGAATTCAGAAGATGCTTTATCCATTGCTCTTGTGCTTTGAGCCTTACTACACAAGGCTAACAGAGAGGTGAACATAGAAACATGGAGCCACTCTAATGTGAAAATCTCTGAAGCAGCATGAGCATTCCCAGTGAAAAACTGGGAATCTTTGTGAGACCGAATCTCCTGAAGGTGCTTTCGAGGTTATTTGCAAGACATCAGGGTTCTGAGCTTAGATTTGAAGGTTGTTTGTAGCCAGGTGTTGCACCATAGCCACTGTGGTTGGATAGTGAGTGGGAATGAGGGAAAGAGCAGGTACAGCTAACGGGGGCACCAGGAAGGGAGAGGAAATTCCTACAGAGGGAAGAAGTCAGCATGACAAATAGTCTATATATAAAATTGCTGTCCTTATCTGGTAGATTAGTGGGTAAAGTACAAGAGAACCTACATGTATGTGTATTTGATGGGTTGAACACATATTTGTGGTGTTTTCACCAAAGGGAAAAGCAGCCTGGGGAGGGGCGTGGGGGCTGAGGGAGGCTGACTGACCAAGTGAAGAGCAGGGCAGAGCAACTCAGCTAGAAGGGGCCAGAATCAGGGAGAAATCCTGTGCTCTGGAGCTGGAAGAAAGCTTGCCTTGCAGGTGAGCTGCAAGCCTGGACATGCAGAGTGCAACACAGAGCAAAGATTCACAGTGTGGAGCGGACAGCAAATAGAGGTTGGGTGTGTCCCAAACCTTGTA
Source organism: Laterallus jamaicensis coturniculus (assembly GCA_022605575.1). Classification (NCBI taxonomy): domain Eukaryota; kingdom Metazoa; phylum Chordata; class Aves; order Gruiformes; family Rallidae; genus Laterallus; species Laterallus jamaicensis. Next base: position 15,970,282 of record JAKCOX010000018.1, read on the forward strand.
TAGCTCTAAATACTCCTGTAAATGATTGTAGCTTAATTTACAAGGAGAAGGCTTTGTTATGAGAGGTCTTGGTCCATGCTGATATGTTACAGACCTAGAAAAGCAGCTAGAAGTGGTGTGTCACCTTTCCAGGGCTCAGCTGTAGGTGGCTGTGTTTTAAATTGCAATTCTCTCTCAGAAGACAGGCAGGGAAGAATGGAGGAATAACTTAAACTTGTGGAAGTTTAGAGAAGCATGGGGAGAGGGCTTTTGCTCTGCAGCTGGGGTCAGCTGTAGACAAGTAGTTTGGCTACCTCCTCCTGAAGACTGAAAAAGCAAGAAACAGTTAGGAATGAGTGCTTATTAGACACATGTTTACATAAAGTGTGGAAATTATATGCTACTTGCAGTCTCATCTTTCCTACTGATAGCTTGCTGCTGGCAAGGCAGATGTTGCTCATAGGGTATTGCTTGGCTGTTTGTAAACAGCCTCCTCCAGAGATGTTCCCAAGAGCTGGTATGCTGGTATCTTCCTCTGCTAGTCCCTGGCACCTTCTGTGGCCCTGGCTGCCACAAGCCTTATTGGAAAGTTTCATTTCTTCTGAATGCCTGTCTGCTTTAATTATTGTAATTAGCTCTGCAACATGGGTTTATTTAAAACTATTGAAAATTATTTCTAGACGTATCTATAGTAGCAGTGTTTAGTAACTGGCAATGTTGCTTTTACTCTAACACCACCAGAAACACTTTCTTCTTTAAGATATTTAGTAAATATTAGGAGGTGGACCTAGAGCTGTAGAAAAATAAGGATATGTCATATCATTATACCAAGACAGTACTATTAAAAGGGGGAAAGTGAACATTTAAATACAGTTTCATTAAACTTAATAAAATACTTAGGTATTTGGGATGTAGAGCAGGACAGGATTTATTATTATTATTATTATTTAAATGAATAAAAAATTAAAGTTTCTCTGTGTAGTGGGAATTCTGGGTTTTATCTAACTTCAACAAGGAGGTCTGGATTCTCTTCTAGTTCCATCCCTTTTACAACATCCTGCTTAATGTCCCACTTTTCCTCTGTCTAAAATCATGATAATCTTGCACTGCCTTGCTAGCACAGTGAGACACTGGGACAGCAAGATATTGTACTGGGAAAGTGAGCAATTTTTAAAATATGACAATGTAAGCTCTGCAGGCACTTTGAAGTTCTGATGTGGAAGCTTGTATTGAAGGACAGGCATGGCTTTTTGGAGCAGGTGGGACAGTAGAAGACTAGTTGAATTTTGTAGCTTTTTAGAAAGGAAAAACTGTTCTTAGCACCATTACTATCAGCTTCTAGTTATGAAACTTGGAACAATAGCCATGTTATGGATTTGCTGTAGGACCCTTGACTTTAAGGGCGTATCAAGCGGTTCCAGCTTTCTGTTCTTGCTGTGTTTATAGTCTCAGAAATAATGGCCTCTCTATTGTTTCCCTAAAGTCTGTATTAGAACAAAGTGTAATAGCATCAGTGCTCAATTCAGAAGGTGGTAAGGCATCAGTGCCTGCAGCATTATTCACAGTGTGAACACTACATCCAGTGCTGCCTAGACGCTACTATATCACCAAGTGACAGCAAACTTGCTTGACTGCAGTTGATCTAAAATAGTTCTCTGAGCAGAGCCCTGCAGGAAAGCATAGAAAACTGTGGTTTGTGATTAACGTTAATCCAGTTTTGGTTAATGATGATCTATGTAACTAGATGCCCTATCAGTTACTTTTAGGAGATCAAATATAGGCTATTAGCCAGATATGAAGAGTGAGGCCTACTGCAGTTAACATAAACACTGTTTTATGATAAGCTGATTCTTGATCTTTAACAGTTTGTCCTTTTGAAGTATCATTAGACTTCCCTAATTTGATCCCAATGAATTCAGTAGGAGTCTATTGTTGATTGGCAGGTGGTAGAGCAGACGCACGTAGTAATGCGTGTTTCATTCTGCTTCTGAAAGTCAATCTTATAAAGCAAAGAGTATATTTGTGTTCCCAATGTGTATGTCCCTGCAGCCCCAAAGCCTCAACAGTTGTTAGATTTGTGTGTGGAGGAGGAATTGTAGAGCGGATTAAGCAGAACTACCTCAGGAAAGTTACTGGTAAATATTTTAAGTTTTAGCTTTTTTCAGGATAATTGATTCTTGTCGTTACTGTGAGAACTGCCTGTCCCTTTAGAGCAATGCAATCTGCTTAAAATTGTGTCTGATTCCTTCACATTGTTCCAGCATCCATCAAAACCCCTTTTTAATCTATGTGTTCTTTTTTTTTTTTTGGCCTTTGAACAAAACTGTACTGTTCTCTAAAACATGATTTAAGGTTTGGTTTCCAAGGTGGCAAGAAGATATTTGCTTCTAATTTAGTTCCTCAGTTGAGGGGTGCTGATAAGAAACAAGTATTTGGACCATGTAGAACAATTCCTTTCAGCCTTGTTTGTTCATTGGAGATAAGGTAGAATCAAACCTAAATGATACATGCCAAACCAATTCATGACTAAAGTCTGTTAAAATTAGTTGAAACCTGGGACCCATAGGACAAGACATGGGATTCACTTTGGCATGGTTGGGGAATGAGCAAGCTTTTAACAAGAGTTACAAGAAACAGTTGGAGGAGTTATAGGAATGTTTTCTTTCTTACATAAGTTAATTGAATGAGGTTGTAGAAACCTTTTTCTTCTGTAGAAAAACACCCAAGTACTCTAAAAAATGACATTTTTAATTTTCTTCAGTAAGAAGCAATTGCTTCTCTGTGTGTGTCCCAGTAGTCCCAAAGTCTCTACAGACAGCCAGAAGATTTCTATTTGAGTGAAAGCCACTGCATCACACACAGGAGCTTGCGAAAGTACAGTAAACATCCTTCAAACAAATTCTCATGTGCCCTGACTACAGAGTAAATGAAAAGCAATACACAGGGTTGGAAAGAAACCACATTTCTAGGTTGGTTTCAATAGACTCTTAGTTTTCCCAGTGTATTAGTACTCACTCTGAGTCTGCGACATCCTGCTTTCTCCCCCACAACACAGCTGAACTGCACTTTGTCTACCACTGTGACATTTTATGGACAACCAACATATCAAGAAGGTTTGTCTTTAAAGCAGTAAAAATAATAACTCTTGGTACTTGTGTGGGGTCTGGTTAATTTAATCTCTTAATATGTAGTCAATAGAGACATAAAAATAACAGATTCCTCCCCATGCTAAAGAAGCAGGAAAGAAAGTAGATTAAAGCAGAGTCCAGGGTTGGTTTAAATACCCTGAGCCATACTGTGCCATTGATTTTTGAACAGAAATCCCCATTGAGCTCAGTGGGGATTTCTGCTTAAAAATCAATGGTGCAAAATGACACCCTCAGATTAAGATACAAAGATGGAGGATGAGGCTTAATTGTGCATTCTGGTTGGGATAGGTTCCCCCTACAGAGGGAGGTACTGCTCTTTTCATTAAACAATAAATAGCAAAGCCTGGAGGAATTTCCATGCAAGAGGCTTGTTCTTCTAATGATATTCCTATTTCAAATCTTACCATCTATTAGATTTCACTAGTTTAATTAAAAACAAATACAGAGCCATATTAAATATTCATGACTTTCTCAGATTTTAGGCAATGTGAAGAATATCTATCAGGAACTAGAGGGCACTGTTTGGGCAGAGGAGACACACAAGTGTAGTACCTGCTGTAGGGCTCTACACGCAGACTGGGAAGCAACCTAAGACTTTTTTCTGAGTGTTTTCTGCAATATGAGGCCATTAATATATCTCAGATTCTGTAAAAAGCATCAGTTACTTGGCCTCACTTCACAGAGGGGGAAATAAAGCACAGTATTGCTGTATGACTTGCCTGTGGTCTTTCAGGAAAGCTGTAGCAGTGTTGGTGGCTGAAACCCATGTCCTCTTGTCCAGAGGCAGAGTTATAAAATGCACTGTATTCTCCTTGGAAGGATGTGTGGCTGATTTTTAAGAAGGCCATTTTTCATGTGGGGAATGAAGATAGCCACAGAATACATTTTAGGAAAAGTTAATTGCAGCTATTAGTGTTTAAAAAGTGGATTAGATGATGATAGGCCTTTCTGAAAACTGGGTTATCAGAGAGGGTAAAAGAGGACGTGTTTGAAGAAAAAAGTTCCTGCAAATGGTTGTCAAGGAAGGAGATAAAAGCTGACAGTAGAATCCAGATAGAATTCTTATGACTTCTGCCTATTCTTACCTGATTGGGATTAACGTAGCAGGAAGCAATGGTACTTTGAATTATTGCTGTAATTGATCTTACTGGTCCATAGGGCAAACAAAAAGTTTGGTGACTTTTCTTTTTCTACAAAAAGCAGTTTTGGGTGTTAGTCAGAATTCAAATCTATTGTGATATTGTCAAGAAGAAAAAACCCCACAAGCATACAGAAGCTGAGACAAATTTTGACTTGAGGCTCATCCTGCTGAAACAGGCTGTCTAATCCAAATAACTCCAAACTTTGAAAGAAAAATCCAAACTGCTACATTCCTGAAAAGCAATTAAGACAAACTTGATGGGAATCATGCAGTTGCTATAATCTAGTAATGGACACTTTGATACATAACTTCACTGATTCTTGCATGGACTAGTCAGATCTGCTCAGGATTTATTTCCATGAGAAATGTCAGTCTTTTTTTCTTCAAAGAAAACATTTCACCCAAAAAGGTGTGGTTTTGTCTCTGGCTTCCACAGCTGGAATGTAAAAACTCAAAATACGTTTTCTGGGGAAAAAAAAAGTCAACAATCTTTTTTTCTAGCAAAGCAAGAAAGGTATTGGCAAAAGGAAATGTGTTCAGTCTTACCCATATTCTAATGCTTCAAGGCATCTGTAGGGTTCCGATGCTGTTAATACTGATAAATACATGTCTAAGATAATGTGTTGCTCTAAGGACACACTGGTGTCTCAAACTGTAGTTTTGACTGAGGTATAACTACCACAGGGAGAAATTTTTCTGGCCCTTGGCTGTATGGCTTTGTTTATGCACTCCTATGTTTTGTATAAATTGTTGTAAGTGGTGATTGAAGAGGAACTCATTCAGTGGGGAAAAATGGTTTCTTAACTATGTTTTTTACATTGGCTCTGATGCATCCTGGTTCAGCTTGAGTGAGGCAGCTCTGATTTGGCAGGTCTGCACATGGCTCAGCAGTGGCTGATGCAGCTGTGCCTGTTTGGCACACAGGTTTTTAATTTTGCAATTGGTAGCTGGCCAGTAGCAACCAGTTCTGTACCTTTTCTTGCAAATGGGTGGGAAGGAATGACCCATGGTTGCTTTATATGCAAAGAGCAAGTAACAATAGTAGGGCTATAGCTATATTCATGCTACTGATGGCCTTCAGGATTGGAGTGGAAGAGAAGAGATGTAGTCTGGGAATAGGCACGTGTGAGAGCTGGAATATGATTATTTCTCTGCATCCCTCATGTAAAGGGTTGCAGTGTTTCTTGGGCTTTTAGCAGCTGTCTGGAGAAACTGCAGGGTTATTATGTGTGTGGGTTTAAGTGTCTTTTTCTAAGGTCTTTTCAAAAGCTAGTTGCTTTCTAGATAGTTTCCTTATGAAACTGTATAAAATTTCAAGAACAGAGGTCTTGTGTGCTTTAGGAGTTATAGGAGAAGACTCTGAAGAGTGCCAAGACTACATTATGATATTATTTAAACAACACATTCTAGATCTGCTGTTTAGGGCTGTGTAAGTCTGTGTTGGAGGCTGCTGTTGCCCAGACCAGGCATGTAGCCATGTGTTCTATCCATTACTGGTTTTTTTCTGCACTTGTGTAGGCAACATATTCTCCATTTACTTTTCATCCTCTGAACACACCCATCTTTTCATCTCACTGAACATCTCAGCAGAGCACCATTACTAAGTGAAGCATGCAAAATTAAAAGGTAAGAAAGTAATGATTACATATGTGAGGGATACTGGGTGGCTGCTCTCAGAAGAAGCGTGATGAGTCTGAAAGGTGTCTGAGACTGCCTCGCTCCATACGTGAAGGCAGACTGTCAGTGTGTGTGAGATGGGGCACAACTGTGGTATTGCACGAAATCTTCATCAAGAAACTTGATGAGTTGTCTGTGAGAAGCAGAGAGTCAAAATCAAGGGATCTGGAGATCTTGTCTGTCGGCTGCAGTTTGTGTGTTAGAGAAAGACATATAACCTTTAGGTTTTGAGTGTGGAGCACTGATTAACTTTTTATTGTTATTTATTGCTGTCTTCAAGCACGGATCAATGTTAGAAGGTGGGGTGTCTTTTCTAAACCTTTATTTCATTGGAAAGTAAAGTTCCTCTGCTGACTTCACTCTGCTCATGTTCCTGTTCTTAGCCTTGCTGATGCTTATGAAAAGACCTTGAAGCTGTGAAAACACTCTTTTTAAAGTTAATTCCATTCTGAGCCATCATGTCTTTTCAGACTCCTTTGCACTTGAGCCCCAGGTCACAGTGCAGAGATAAAAAATATGTATGTTCATAATTAGCTTATAAATAATGCAGTGTTCTCATTCAGACTTCATCCTTTCAGCATGCCCATGGATTATTGTTCTCTGAGCAGGTTAAATTCCCGAGCACTCCGTGGCCTGATTTTTCTACAAAGTGGTAGGTTAATTCTCCATTACAGTGCACTCAGAGCCCAAAGAATACAGGGGTGGGGGGAGCCTGAGTAGGCATTATGTTTGGTTTTCATTTGTTTTTCTGTCAAGAATGTAACAGATAAACGATACAGTGCTTGTCTTCAGGTATGAGTTTGTATAGCCAGGGTCTGAACTGCTGATGCTTCACTCCTCTCTAATCTCTAAGGTTTTATGCTATAGATAGAACTAGATTGAGGTGGTTTGAGGCTGAGATGCGCTAATAGGTAGTTTAATAGAATAAAGAGCATGAAAGGGGTACAGAGTTCACATGAAATATTTGGACATAAAAATGAAAGCACCCTTCTTCCCTGCAGTTTCTTGGTAAACAACCTCCAGTGCCTCTTAAAAAACCTGAAAGGTTAGCCCATTTGAGAGGGAAAAAAAACCCCACCACAAAACCTCTCTGACATTTATTAAAGAAACACCTTTTCTTCAACAGATGTTTGCTACTCAGATTTAACAAACCAGAATATTTTTAATGGTTACTGGCAATTTGTATAAAGAAAGAGAGGGTATACAAGAACATTTGCCCTAATTACCAGTCTGCTTATACTTCTGTTGAATAGGTGCTGCTGTCACTTACTGAACATGGATCATGCTGCCATTTGCAGTGGGGGATTCTGTGGCAGAAAGGTAGAGGGTCAGAAAAACTTGACAAGACATCTAGATTTTTATTATGCACCCTCCCAAGGGCAAAGTGATTAGAACGAAGGTGTGAAGGCTTCACATTAGAAGAAAGGAGAGAAGGTTTCACAGGAAACAATAGAGTGGAGGGAGTAGCTAACATTTTGCAGTGCAAGATTAACATTTAAAATTATATTATCCAGCTGAATTGAAAAGTCTGAAAAGATAAGATGAAATTCAACAGGTCCTGTTCAAATGGTCCTGTGCTCTCCCACTTGAACAGAGGTAGTCAGCAAGAAAAATATAAGAGAAGAAATCACTGATTTCAGAGGATTTATTTTTTTCCCCTAAAAAAGTGATGGGATTATGAGAGTTTATGAACTGCTCAAGAATCAGTGTTCTTGTACAGTTACAAAAAGATCAAACACAGTTTTGGAATGTAAAGAGCGTATTTAAACCACATGTTCTACTAGCCCTGAATGAAGAGACTACAGTTATGTTATACATGTTACAAACCTTTTACTGTTCTCCAGTGCAGGGACAAGAAATTTCAAGAAAGTTTTGAACATTCATTTATAAAGGGCCTAAAGAGAAGCAAGATTTGCTGAATAAAATCAAATGTTATTTGATTTCAAAACGTCAGGATTTTATGTTGAAGAGGAGTCTGAGGGAGGGATGATTATAATCACATACATAAACTGTTTCCTTTTGCAATAATCTTTATGCATGAGTCTGTAGTGACCATATTAAGTAATAGACAAATCACAGCAAGAAAGGTTGTCCTGGTTCTGGCCAGGTCAGAATTAACCTCCCCAAGCAGTCAGCCCAGGTGAGCTGAGTTAGCCCAGGCTGTTTCCACACCACCTGACATCACTTCCCCATAAAAGGGGCTGGGGAGGTGTGCTCCTGCGTGACTCCAGGGCAGGCTGAGTGTGGCCAGGTGTTGGGTCAGTCCTCTGGTGCAGCACTGTAATCCTCGGGCTGGTAAGGCACTCTGTGTTATCACCTGGTGTGAGTGGAACTGCCTGTTATTGTTTTACTTCCACGGTGCTTTTGTCAGTAACTTGTCTCTATCCAAACCAAGCAAGCACCAAGAGGTGCTCAGCCACTCTTTGAGGCTAAACCACCACAAAGGTTTAAGGAATGCTTTCAAAAGCAAAGATACTAACTGTTTGGTGAGTTTTGACTGTTTGTTTGTTGGGGTTCTCTAAAAGAAAAGGATGGGGAAGTGTTTTAGGGATGATAGAAGTAAAACTGGCCCTGCCTTGGGCAGTGTAGGGACCAGTGCTGTGCAGGGACCTCTTGAAGCCCCCCAGAGGTCTGTGGCTTTTTATGTTTTTCTGCTACAGTACCTTGGAAAGAAGTGTTTTAGCCAGAGCAGCCCATCTGTTTCTAAAAGACAATCTGCATTGTTCAGAAAGCATGTAAGTGTCCTATATTCCTGCTATCAGAATTACTAGTGAATGGTTTGTTGCACTCTTCAGCATAATCATCTTTGTTTCTGATAAAACATTTCATCTCCGAGTTCCTTTGAATTTATTATTATATGATGAAAGACTAGTTTATGGCACAATTCCCAGATTAGACAGCACTCAGTAATGGAATTCCTTGAATGTGTGAGTGACACTAACATATTTGCTGTGTTGGTGTAAATATGCATAGGGAGATTTTTTTGCATTTTCTAGTCTGTACACAGAGTATATTGTGTGTTTGCAGACATTTCATAGGGATAAACAAAGACTGACTGCCCATGCAGTAGTGGTGCCACTACCAGTGATGGTGACTAAGAGATGGCAACCTTCCATGTTCTTTGGTTTAATAGAAAATACTTCAAAAAATAATGTACTCCCTTGTTTTAGATTGAGGGCCTTGGTTAAAGTTTATTTAATCTTTTAATTAAATGACCAACTGGAAACATAAACTGAGAGGTTTGTGTTGTTTCACAGGGTGAATTCGTTCAGTAATAAAATCAACAACGTAAAGGAAATGCAAATACACAGCTGTTTAGCTGTACAGGGAGTCATTCAGAGCTGAGTGGAATGGGACTCCCAGTTGAAGTGTGGCCATTAGATACTATACGTAGCTGCTTTAGGTTGCATTGTGAGCAGGGTCCAGACTGTTGTCACTTGCTGTTTCTCACCCGGAGTTCATTGCACTTGTATGTGAGTTGAGGTTAAGGCTGTGCATGTGTTCCCGGGAAGTACAGGTTTTGGATTGAAATATCTTCAGCAGTGTCACAGTAGGCTCCAATTTAAACGCTTCATCTTTAGGCACATCAGATGGTCAGGGAGGTTTTGATGCCATAATGTAGATAGATTTCTTTATTCTTTTTCTTTTTCTTTTTTTTTTTCCTTTTTCTAATTGTTCTGTGTGTCTTGCTGATTACAAAGGGAAAAAAACACCTTGTTGGTAGACTTGTAGCCTGTATCAGATCAGTGGGGAGATGGCAATGTGCTCCTCATGTGCTCCATAGACCAAAGGTCAAATGTTGAAGCCCCCCTGGCTGCATGACTACTTCCCCTAGCTGAGATGGGCTGATTATTTCACAGGATACTGAGTGTAGATAGGGCTAAGAACAGAGATGTTATAGGGAAAAGAAAAAACCCCACAAAGCGATACTGGTTAGCCTTTGGGAGCAGCAAATGTGGAATAACATTCTGATTTTCTAAGATGATATTTTGCTGTTGAGTTCTTTGATCTGCCTTGTTGTTGTAATTGCACTTTAATATTACTGAAAGGGCTTTCACAGACAGGAACCTCCATAGGAAGTTTATTTTCTTTGGCTACCCTCAAAGGCTCTTTTGTCAATTTGTTATCACAATAGCAAGATATGCACATACAGTAAATCAATGTAGGTTAACTTTTTAATAGGAAAGGCATTCTACATTTCTGGCATCAGTCTGTATCTTCTTTCAATTATAATGTGTCTCACTGGGCTAAGCGTTTGTCTGGTAGGTGTGCATGTTGGCGACAACTTAATATTCAAAGGTCAAGCTGCAAAGATCTGGTCAGTGTGATGGCATCTTTGCTCTTTAATAATCAGATGGGATGTCTGTGATGTCTTGAAGTGCTTCTTCTAGGTGGCAGTGTACCACTGCAGTAGTTAATTGCCTGTTAGCTTCTTGGATCAATGTAAAAGTGAGATGTGAAGATTTTTCCTAACTCTGTTTTCTTATTACCTCCCAACACAGCTCTATTTGAGCACTTTCTTCTGATTTATCCAAGAGTAACCTGAGTATGTGAGAGGAAGCTTCAATATTCAATTTAGGCACCTGTCTAGGAGTTTTCTCCCTAGCTGAGGGTGGAGAAAAGGGAAATTTTACCTTCTTTACATTGGAGACTGATGATTATTCACTGCAATAGGCTTACTGAGACAAGATTCTGTAGTTTCTCAGTAGCCCCGAGGTGTCGTGGTGCTGTGCCTCCAGTGGGGTCAGTGGTTCTGTATCATTCTTCAACTTTCTCCCAGGGGTGGCTGAATTACTTACTGCTCTATTCTGCAAATGATTTGGAGCTAATAAAACCTATATAGTCCTGATTCCTTGCCTACTCCTTACTGCTTTTTTCTTGATTCAGCTCTCCCTCAGGTATCAAATTGGCTCCGTGTGCAGCTGCAGCCTCTCCATGTGTTTACAGCTGAGAGAAGCATGATCACTTGCTCAACTTTCAGGACCAGCTTCACTAAACAACCCCTGACCTTAATGGCCATTAAGGAGGTTATGTTTTAATGCTCAACCACATGCTATAGGAACAATTTGTATTGATGCAAATTTTTGCCACTGTGGGTGTTGTGTATAGACTATGTCCTCTGCTTCTATCTGGGGACATAAATGAACCCATTTTAGGTAGGTATCCCCCAAAATGTTATCCAATATCTGTACTGGTGTATATAGGTCAGGAAGCTGGTTTGTTTTTTATGTACTTCCCTGACAATCCAAACTCCATAAGAATTCTCATCTTGGTTGCTTTTCTTCTTGATGTGAACTTGAATATTGCAATAAGAAAGGAAAAAAAAGCAGTAAAAATATATACTTGCCTTCCTCCTTTAAAGATTTTCTTCTGTCACAGTCACAATTCCCAGAAGGCTGAGAACATTACTTCACACATCAAATTTTATCCTCTTGAGTTGGGGTTTTTTTTTGGGCCACAGTCATGTTCTAACATCCAGTGTCAATGTTAACATTGGTCTGGGAGAGTCCCAGTAACTTGCAGCTGTTCTACCTCCCTGCAGAGTCAAGGAGCCCTGAAGCACAAGAAATGAAGTGCTGTGATTTGCTGATTTGAGGATTTATTTCACCACTTCAGCATTATGGAGGAAAAAGTAATCATTGCCTCAAACCACGTTTTTCATTTTCCCCTTTTCAGTAACTGTCAGGATGCTGTGACATACCCAACTACTGGTCAGTATCATAATAACAGTTCTTACCAGGATGCCTTTTTGAATGCCTTTCCATCCTAAATGACCACATAATTCCAAATACCTTTGACTCAGGGGAGGAGGAAGAATTTAAAGTGAATCCAATGTATTTACAAGGATGTGCTCTACTTATAAAAAATAAAGTAACTTTTAGTTATCACTGTGAAACTGATCAAGTACTTTCAGTAAAAGACTTCAGACACATCAGTGTACCTATATGAGAGCTTTGCAAAATTAGGCCTGATATGTTGACAGCTGTAATACCTCTAGCTTTTAATCCTTGGCTTCTTTTTTTCATTATTAGGGATTCCAGGACATGGGTAGCAGAAGATTTAGGTTTATCCACTAACAATATGAAATCTTGTAATCCCGTGAAAGTTAAAATCTTCCTTGGGCTGGAGAAGGAAACACATTATCAATATGTACAGTTAGTGGCCTCTTTAAAGCATAAAAAGCACATCTAGCGTGGGGGAAGAGGTCATGTCATATTGGCCTAAGGAATTTAAATTTTAAACCTGTGCCTCAGTTCAAGGAAAAGGTTTAGATGAAGCTACTGAGTTTTGTTCTTTTTTTTTTTTTTCTCCATCATGTATTATTTCATAGAATCACAGACTGGTCTGAGTTGGAAGGGACCCCAAGGGTCATAGAGCTCCAACCCCCTGCCACAGGAAGGGACACCAACCTCAGGCCTGGAGCTACACAAGGTTGCCCAGGGCCCCATCCAACCTGGCCTTGAACACTTCCAGGGATGGGGCATCCATCACCTCTCTGGGCAGCCTGTTCCAGGACATCACCACTCTTTCTGTAAAAAACTTCCCCCTAATATCCAATCTAAACCTTCCCTCCTTCAGCTTTAATCCATCCCCCTTGTCCTGCCATTATCTGCCCTTTTAAAAAGTTGATTCCCCTCCTGTTTCTCTGCTCCCTTCAGGGACTGGCAGGCTGCAATGAGGTCCCCCCGCAGCCTTCTCTTATCCAGGCTGACCCAGCCCAGCTCCCTCAGCCTCTCTTTGCAGGGGAGCTGCACCAGCCCTCTGAGCATCTTCGTGGCTCCTCTGACCCCTCTCCAACAGCCCCACATCTCTCTTGTATTGGGGGCCCCAGCTCTGGACACAGGACTCCAGCTGGGGCCTCCCGAGGGCAGAGCAGAGCAATTCAGGGAAATAGATGGGGGTTTTCCTAATACATTGCTTCCCATCCGGAGCTCGCTAAGAGCTTTACGAGGGTAAATAAATACTATTTAACCCTTCTGCCAGGCATTGACTGGCTGCAATGGGAGCCTCTGGAGGTCCTTGCTGAGTAACAACCCACAAAGATATAAGCCATCCAGAAGCCTGGGAAATTGAATTTAATTGTCTCAGTGTTGCCTAAGTGATATTTCCTCAGTCACAAGTGGTGAATTAATCAAATGAGCTTAAGCAAAAGGAACTTTTGGAGTGCTGGAAATATGAGAACATGTCATGACAAGCTGCCACCAAGATAAATATCCACCCCAACAGCTACTAGTCTGTCTTCTCCAATTACAGCATATTGTTTCTGAAAGGGGTGTTGAGTTTCTGTGTTCTGAAAAGGTTGATGAGGGTGGTGGGACCAGACCCTGAGGTAGTGCTAACCTGTGTTCTTCCTTTGACTGGAGCTCAGACTAGTAGAACTGACGGGTCTCTCAAATAGTTTTTCATGAGAGTTATGCTGTAGAGAGGTAAAAGAACCTCATGTTGGCTGGGCCAGAGAAAAATGAAGGCTGCTTAAACAGCCTCTCTCCTACATTCTCTGACATCTTGGGGTGATGTCCCACTTTCTATCCTAAGCTGGAATCCTTTTGATGTCTGCCTATGCTGCAACAAACTCTCCAAGCACTTTTGTGGGTTGCTAGAGAGAGCATCTTTCAATCCCCTCAGTTTTAGCTGTGTTTCCTCTTTAAGACACTTTCTTATTGTAGCCTTATTTACTGCATTCCTTCCCTCTCTTCTCCACTTGACCTGCTTTGTGCTCTAGAAGATCTTGCATCAGTGCATTATGCTGAATTTCTCTCTGGGAAGACATACCACATCCTTCCTCTCTCCCCTCTCTGAAGGGACAGCAAAAGGGACAGTTAATGGTGACTTTCGATGGCCAGCCTAACCTGATTTTAATAAAGCACACAGTGCTGATACTCTGAATGGCAAGTAACCAAGTAAAAGGCCTAGCACACATCACAGAAGGCCTCTCCAGGCTTTTTCTAAATCCTGGTATTTCTCATTAGCCACTGCCTCTTGCTGCCTCTCATCAGCTTTCCCGTGCAGAGGAGTTTAACTGCTCCTGGTCCTGCTGACTATGGCCCCTCTTGGCTGCTCCCGCTGACTCTGCTCATTGCAAGGTTCCCCTGCTGTTTTCTCTGGGTGCTGCTTCCAGTCCTGTTCTCTGCATGGCTCTGGCTATTGCTGGGAGGGCATGAGCCTGCTTTCCCACAGCCCTCATCTGCTGAGCTGCAATTCGGGTACCCCCTGAAGGTAGTTCAGTAGTTCTAGGAAGGTGGAGTGTTAGGCAGGAAATGTCCAGATTTCTTGTTGCAAAACAGAGGGCTTTCTGATAAACCCTGGGATCCTTGCCACAGTTTATTTGTCACAAAACTGCAAGTTGGAGTATGAAATCCAACTGGCTCCTTCCCCTGAAGCACATCTGGCAGCTTTGGGGTTTGATGCTTTGCACAATGTGATTACAAATGAAATGACTCCCTGAAATTCAGAGTTCAGATGTTTCTGACACAAGTGCCTCAAAAATATGGTACATGAATAGGTAAGGAAAATGCTTGTGATTCTGCTAAAGGCCTCAAAATTTATACTGTCTGCATCTTCCACCCTTTGGACTTGATTTCCTACTAACATCTTTATCCTCCTTTGAGATCCAGGTCATTTGTCCAATAAATATAGTCAGTTAACAGCCAAATCCATAGGTGATACCAAGTCTCGTGACTTTTCAGCATGTCTTTTTACCTCAAATCCTTAGGGGCAGATTTCAGAACCATTCACTGTTTTAATGCATGCAGTAGAAGAATGGAATGTCCAAATTTAGATATATTTTGCTGTTTTCTTTATTGAAGCTGTCCCATAAACTGACCCTATTTATGCAAATGTAAAATACTAACTAAATTAACTGAAGGGGAACAGGGAATCCATTTCTATGCAGTTTTCCAATGGGTGAGAAAATGTGTATGTTTTATGCTTTAATAATGAAAAAATAGCCTTAATTATTTAATTTCTAAAATGTGTTCTCTTTTTAAAAATGTAACTTATGTAAAAGTTTCTGAGATGTGTTTCCATGTTAAATTTATCAAGACCAAACAATAGCTGTACATTTTCTTGGCTTTGTCATTTACTTGATGGTAAGACAGCCGTGGGGGTCAGGAGAGCCAAGAATGTGTAATCCCCTCCATGGAATGGGTCCCCTCTTGATTTCTTATAAAGTTTAAACTAAGATTTTCAGGAAAGCAGGGAAGTCTTAATACCTTACTATTACAAACATAGCTTCTAGAATAGAGGGATTAAAGTATTTACTTCAAACCTAAACTCACAGCAGCAATAAATGTATGAGCAGATCAAGACTGACTTCTTATTCTTGTGGGTGAGCATATGGTTACTTTGCTAAAACAATGCCTCAGGCCCTGAGCCTGCTACTGCATTGTGTGAGTTCAAAGGGTTTTCTCACTGCAACTTTCTGAGGAACTAGGGCTTGGGAGAGGAACAAACCCCCTAAAAATCCCTCATAACTGGACTCCTACAAATACAGATGACACGTATATACTTTTCTACCTAAGGAGATTCTAAAAGCTTCATAGATTCAGTTATATTTTGTGTGTGTTTATCATTAAAGAAGTAACAGCTACAGAATGAGAAGTCAGAGAAAATTCAATGCCAGTTTACAAAGAAGTGATAGCATTTGTTTCTGGGATCTGGGAAGGTTTAATTTGCACCAATGTTCATCATATATGTGTGTATGTATAGATACATCTATATGCTTTGGGTTCATGTTAGTCAAAGAAAACAATTCTTTTACTAAATTCTAACCTGAATGGGAAAGTTTGCTCATGTCCTAACACAAATTTCTGAATCTGTCCTTAGAAGTCAGTACTTCTATTGTTTTTCCAAAACCTGAGTAATTTTTGAGACAGTTGGAAATAAAAGCCCAGTTAATACCTATTGGAGTCAATAGGAACCTTTCCAATAACTGCAGTGAGCACTGAAACAATTTCATTTGAATCTCTCTACTTTTCAGCCCATTACTTCTTTTTTCAATTTAGTGATAGAATATTTCTCAGTATAGGAAGTGTTAAAGTAATAATGAGCCAACCTTGTGAATGCTCATATACATATACACCTTTCAGACATGCAAACAGTTCTATTGAGTTCTGAGGGTTACCTGTATGCATTAACAGCCATACATGTACTCTTCTTTTTGAGGGATTGAGACCCAAATACATAAGTAAAGCAGGAGAAATGTATCTAGCATCTCCATTGCTTAGTTTTCTTTTCTGACATATGGCCCTAGTGGCCAATTCAGAAGGAATTTTCTCAGGTAATAACCATGGAGAAATGAACACCATGTCATACATCTAAATAAAATAAAGTTGCCTGGAAGAACCATTCCAAGAATCCTCTGAATGAGCACAACTGAAATTTCTGTATGAGCTTCCTCTCTCCCCTCAAAATATCACTCTGATTTTAAAAAGTAGAAGAATATTTATAGGTATCACTTCAGTTCTTCTGAATCCTCAAAAATTAGGAGTCACAGTGAGACTGCAGCATATACATTGTCCTTACTTTTCTGTGTTATGGATACAATAAAATTGTCTTTTTCTCTGTGAAGGGCAGTATATAAATAAAAATATCACCAGAAAAATGGGTTGAGGCTTAGCAGGACTGTGCTACTAAAGATATCTCCATTGTCCTCTCAAAATTAATCTTTTTGCCAATTCTGCCTCTGCCAGTCTGGAAATCATTGGGTTGTGCCACTGATTTTGGCCCTAGAATCTGAACCCTTGATGATTTTAGAGGCCTTTTCCAACCTTAAAGATTTTATGAGTCTAATAAAAATCTTAATAAAGGGCATTAAAATGTCTGTAGAATAATGATGTCTTTCTCCATCTTTGTTATTGATACTATATTCTGCCAAAAGTTCTATGCCTTTTTTACAGCCTAAAGTTCTGGCAAAATGGTATTGTTTGCAGCTGCAGGGGAAACCCTTGATTGCTTCCATCTCTTAATTTCTTGTTTCTCGACTTTGCATGCAGGATATTATTTTGATACAGTGTGTGGTGTCTGTGTATATACACATCCATGCACATGCTGACATGCATATAATCCTTATACCAAATTTCTTTGAAAGCTCCATTTGTCCTCTCAAATTTCATGTGGTTTAAAACTCATATTTTTCCTGTGCCTCTTTTGGGCATGAAAAGACTCTTCTTATATCTTTGTAGAGTGGTATACTGTTGTGCTGTGTGGGTAGTAACAACAAGCAATCCATCAGGGCTGTAGTGCACAGACTTCGGTGCCAACTGCCAGCTTTACCATGCTCAGAAATCATGAGTCAAGTCCCAGAAAACAACTGGCGTGGTTTTAAATGTTATGAGACTTCAGAAAGCTCCTACCTTTGGGGACGTTTTGCATTGCCTTTGTGTTCTGTGGCACTGTGTCATGTTTTTGTAACCGCTCCTTGCAACCCAGAGACTCAGCAACGCTGTTCCCCCAGTCATTATTAATGATGGTTGAGGTTATGTTGCACTGATTCCCAACGGTGGAACTATGATGCAAGCATTGCTTACCTTGAACTGAAAATCCTTCTTGCCTTTCCCTCCTGGGGGCTGCCTTGTAATGTCCTGTAATTGCTAGCCCCAGTTCAGCCAACCACACAGGCAGATGCTTAATTTCATTGTAGCTCTGCTTAAGTGTTCTCTCATTCAAGCAATTACTGCTACAATTTCAAGACTTGGCTGTATTTTGGTAGCATACACATTTTCTAGGCATTTTCCAAATATAGGTGAAAAGGATATCTATATGGCCTTCAAACATTGAAGTCATAAGTCCAAGATTCACAGCTTTCATGTCAAGAAATAATCTTGCTTTAGCTCAGTGGGAGGGGAAAAAAAAGGCAGAGAGATATTTTTTAATTATCTTGCCTTTTTGTAGTTTATCCTAAGCAAATGTTTGAGCATCTGAGACGTTTCTATTCTTGGTGAGCAATAGTGTCAGTCTTTTTTGCTTCATTTGCTTTTCATGTAAGATTCTTGCCAGGCAAGAACAAAATATTCAGGTCTCATTTACATTGAAAATGACTCTCTCATGGTTTAGGGGAAAAGATAGAGTTGTTTTTTTTCTGACAGGTGTTCTTTTGTTGATGATAGTACATGCAGCTATAAAGTGATGTTCTATAAGGCTTCAGTGCTTTCTATAACCACATAGCTAGTCTTTAATGACTGTAAATGTTAAAGACCTCTTCTCCAGAAGAAAAATATGAAGCTTGTCTTTGGGGAAGAAAATGACCTGTGATAGCAGAGTACTTTGATTGTGCAAGTTCAAATCCTTGATGGATTCAATCATGTGAGAAATGTAAGAAGCAGCTATAGGTGAAATTTGTAACTTTTTCAGACTGAGCATCTAAAAATTCAGATGATTATCTGCTACTTCTTGGCCTGTAAGTCTCGTAAGAGAACACTTTAACTGGTTTCACCTCAGATAGTAATTCCAGAGAATTAGGGTTTCATGTACTTTTTGAAGAGATTTCAAAGAGTAAAAAAAAACCACCAAACTTTGGCCAAACTAATGTATTCTTTATAGTATTTTATATCTTGACCTGTTTCAGATCTTGAGCAATGCTTGATTTGATGGGTTTGATTTTTGAGTTTGGCACAATTATCTGTTCTTTCCAAATGACAGATCTTTACATAATTTTTCTTATTCTTGAAACACCATCCTGCTGCTGTAGAATTTTTTTTTTCCTTCAACCAAATTTTCAAAACTGAAAACCCTACAGAACAAACATATGAAAATATTTGGTGGTCAGAATGCATTCAAGTATGTTTTAGGTGATTTGTCATACAATCATTACAGCATGCTTCACAGCTTCTGGAGTTCTCAAGCAGGGGGTAGCTTCCTGGTTGTCAGACCTAGGTACCAAGAATCAGGAAGTGGGAGAGAAGAAGTGGTAAGAGAAGTTGAAGAAAAACCACTCCAGTGCCCAGAGCTCCTCAGGCAGTTCAGAAGCTCTGGAGAACATTGATTGGTGTGTGGATTGATTTTATGAGTGGAAAAGGTTTGATACTGAGTAACAGAGAAGATGTCAGGGAGATCTGTGACATGCAAATCCGTTGGGTCTGTAAAAAAAGCAGAGGAGATAGATCATGAAGCACTATCTTTATTTGTTCTTTAACACAGTGAACTTTTGTCACTACCTATTGATTGTAGTGCTTTAAGTTCTCCTGTTGTGCTGTCATCAGCTGCTCACATCTTCCTGTATTATTCTGCTTGTCACATACATCGTTTGATATCTTCTTGTACTTTTGTCATAGAAGCTACTCTGGACTGGACTGAACACGACCAGTGATCTGTGTGCAGATGACATGGCCAACTAGTGACAAGCTCACTTGATTTGGTCACTGTGCAGCACTACAGAAGTTCTATCTGAAAAAATTTATTGGATCTTAAAATGTTTGAATGGAGGGGATAAGCAGACAGTTGCGTCTGGATCTGTGAGCTGTAAGCAAACAAGTTTTATTAGGTTCATAAAATATACCTTTATGTCATAACCTTGATGTCAGCTGGAGAAGTAAGCTGATGTGTATTGCTGAAAGTAAGAATGGCTAATGATGATGATGATGAGAAAAATATTACAGAGAGCAGGCTTTGTTATGAACTGCTTTGTCCTAGCACACAATGGAAAATATTCTATCCCAAACTACAGCCTTATCTACAACATGTTGGTTTTGAAAGAGAAATCATGTTGACATGGGTCTTATCAGCTACCACCAGGCTCCACCAACTTCCTCCATCTGAAAAAACCAAACCAAAATAGCAAAAACTGAATTAACTCAGAAGCAAACAGGGTGCATCTCCTGTAAATCTACTGAAGAGTGGGACAGGGTACACTTCCAGTGACTTGCAATGCCACTCTCTATTTCGGTCATAAGCATCATGTTCTTACCTGCTGAGCACTAGGTGTTTTGGACTGTCTGTGCTCTTAAGTGCAGTAGCAAATTACATGTATGGGTATGAAATCAGATTCATCACCTGTGCTATAGGACTATGGCATTCATCTCAACCTAGATGTAGGGTTTCACCCAATGATCTGTAATGCCTTTGAAGTTACTAGGTCTGCATCCTCATGCGGTGACCTTAGCATGTTTATGAAGACTTGGTGTTCTCAGGTTTTATATGTGTATTGTTTGAAACATTGCTATGCTTTGTTACTATCTAATGTACACCAAGGAATCATTAATGATGAGCTAGTTATGGCAAACAGTTGGTTTTTAAGCACTATGTTCCACACTATCAATATATTTTATGATATTCGTGTCCTACTACTCCTCTCCAGCTGCTACTGTTGTGATGCAACCACTGCATTGAGCCCTCAGAGGTTCACTGCAAAGTCCTTCAGCAGCTGCAAAATGGAGTGGCATCCACAATGTTCAGGCAGTCTTTCTATATGTGGGTGACAGGCACTTAATAGATTAAGAGTCTTTAGATAAAATCCTAGAATGAACATTGATAGCTAACACGTGGGGGTACTGAGGCAATAAAAAGGACCTTGGCAGAATCTCACTTTTGGTATCCAGTATTTTCAGAACAGGCCACAAATTGAAGGTCTTCTGAGAGGATTTCACCTGTGTTAAGTATTTTTCCCACGGTTTGTTCCCATGTTAGTGTCCTTTTTAGAAGAATAAAGTAATATCTTTGTAGGGTTTGATTTCAGGATGGATCAAGCGAGGAAACTGGTCTTCCTTCTGAGACCTAACTGTTGGCTCTTGAGACACTGATAAATTTAATTGGATTGTGAAATATGACAGGAGTTAATTTTTCAGGCTTTAATCTTGGGGAGTTTCCAATATGTGTGCAGACAGAGTTGTAATTCTCAGTTGTTCCAGAGGCCTAACAGATTCTAAGGTCATTAACATTATGTTCTTTACAGCACAGGGTTTGGCTATAAATTATGTTGGTGGGAGCTTGAATAGAACTTTATGAGCTGAAATCTGCTGAGGCCCTCAAACCTTGTGCTGTTACTGTTGTAAGCAAGGATGCAGGTACTAATTAAAAGGAGAAATTCCAATGCCAGTGCAATTTTTCAATACAAACTGATAGTTCAGTGGAATTAAAACCCCTTCAAATTATTTTTGCTGTAATTCTGTTCTAAGGCACTATAATATTTTTTAAAATATATTATATTTTTATTTCTGCTTAATTTATTTACTTAAGAAATGGTTTTAAGTTACATGGCTTTTGGTCATGCTGTGTATTAGTAAAAAATTTGGGCTCCTAGCTCTTCTTTGAAAAATAGGTCATTCCTAGTCATGTTTATTGTTAGCATTATTTCTCTCCAGTGGGTGGAGTTTGGTTTCAGATTGTTTTGTTTAATAGGAGGTAAGGATTAGTGCCTCTTTATCAGTGTTGTCCATGTCCTTGCTCTGTATAGTTTATTCTAACTGCTAGAAGCTGCTTCTCAAAGACAGAGTTTTGGAGCTGTAAAATCAAGCTTCCAAAAGCTGAGGAAAATTGAAATGTCACTCGCTACATAGAGTTTTAGGAGTTAGACTAAGGATTTGCCTCAACACAGACCATCCGTTCTGATGCCTAGTTTAGAAACTTTCAAAATAAATTTAAAATCTTTTCTTTCTAGCTTCTGCATCCTTTCAATCTCATTTTTTTTTTATTATTACTGAATTGCACTTGACCAGAGGGACATTTGTGTAAGATATTGATTTGTTAGCTGCAGTGACTGCAGTTCTTCCTTCCTCTGCTGTACCAGGCACCAAATGGGATGCAGAGCTCCGTTTTGCCAGATGCATTAGGCTGTTGTGCTGTTTGTCAGACAATTCCTCATATCCATAGAACTAGCAACACTCTTCAGGGCCAAATTAGATTTATGTGGAATGGTAGCTGAGCTAGCAGCATTATATACCTCTAAGTGACTATGTTAATTAGCAGCCAAAACATAAATAGTAGCATCTCTGCAAGGAGAATTCTGGCACGCTAACCACATCTGTGGCAAATCAAATTAGGAGAAATCCCATTATCTTGCTTGAGATTCTGCTTTCTACTGACCACATATTTCAATGTTACTGCAGGCCAGTTACTGCAGAGATATTTCATTACTGTAACATGTTCTCTTAGAACAAAGCATGGAGCCATAAAAACGAAATCTAATCCCTAAGAATGCTACTGAGATTGCTATTTACAGTTGAACTAAAGCAATGGATTGTGCTTTTTCCTTTCTGTATTGCTCAGGTGAGGTGACAGTCACCAAAATGCATGGTATGTTTGTAATTTTAACACGTACGTAAATAGTTTTGTTTATATGCTGCTATAACGATAATACCAGTGAGATCTTTCAAAGACAAATATTTTTCATGGTACTTACAACTTTGTCTTGCTCTGTGCTTTGTTTTTAGCAGTTTGTGAACATTCTCATAAGACCTAGGTATATTCAGCCATCTATGCATCTCTTGTCTTTATAAATGTTTATGATATTCTGCAAAGAGTATAGAAACCATAAGGTTTTCAGTTCTAGAAGTGAAATAAAAGCCTGAGAGTAAAGGACACAGTAAAGGTTAGGGAAAATAAAAGCAAACAGAAACACATATTTATCCTGTTATGCCTTTACTAAACTGGAATTGTTATATTTGGTTAAGGGGCAGGACCTGACAATTAATTTGCATATTTAGTTAGTTTTTGGCATTGATATTTTCCAAGGAATAAGAGAACCAAGTTTTACAGTACATAGTATTGCTATTTGAACCATTGAAGATAACATTGGGTTTTTTTAACATTCTAAATGCGTTAGAGACAAAATATCCTCAGAGACACATAAACCCAGATATCAAGTACTTTGCCTCACTAAGCTTTAATTAGGAAAACCTGAAAATAAATCCTGTTGTTTTTTGCAGCCCCTTTCCCCTTTTTGATAAAGCTTGAGTTTGATATTTTATGCAAAACAGCAAGTGGTATAATTAAGGGCTCTAGTAAACCAACCATAGTATTTCAAATCATCTAAGTTTGCAGCCCACTGGGCGTACCTTCTTCCACAGAACTTCAGTTGAGCTAATGACATACTTTAGCAATTCCACTCTGTTCTGATCCAGATTTTAAGTTATATTCATGTGTGCTATCCTGGCTTTTTCTACTTTCATGTTTAATTTGAAGGAGAAAAATTACAATCCTTTTAGAAGAGCAATATACTCATACAGGAGAAAGAAGACCCTTTCCACCTTCCCGGTACGGGCTGTGTACTGAGCCAGTGTACCAGGTGCTCTGTTTTCATTCTGTCATTTCAACCCCAGTGTGGAGTCAAAGAGCAATGTTGAGAAAAATCTATCATCATGTTTTTCCTGCCATCGGGAGTGTTATTCTACTTATTTACCTTTAGTTAAAGGGAATACCATTGTCACAAAAATACCACATTGAGAGCACTAAACCCCACAATATCAGAACAAAACCTCCAGACTTTTGGTGCCAGCTTTCAAGTCTGATTCTGAGGGATTATCCATTAAGAACAAGGAGGTATAATAGCCAGGAGTGTTTGCGAGCTGCTGCTCTGCAGCGATCTCTTAGACACTTTGCTCTGCTATGCTGAGTACTCTACAGTACGTGCCATTCAATACTGTGGTACGTGACACCATTGGAAACGAGCTGTTTTCTTATATTGACTGTTTTGTTCCAGTTCCCAGGTCTATGTGATATTTAGCTTTTGCTTAGACTGCTTATGATAAATAAAAACGGCTGTTACCACTGTACTGATTATAGCCATTTACCATCACTGTTCTAAACATGAAGTGATCAATATGTGCTGTACCTCTCTAAATGCAGCTTGTGTCAGTGCAGTAGAATACAAGTGTTCTGCCCCACTGCAGTTATTCTAAAGCAGTGGACCTGAGAGTCCCATTTGCAGGGCAGTCAGAGTCTTTTAGTTATTTTGCAGCTTTTGGATGTGTATTCTCTGGTTATGAAAATTTGTTACCATTCATGTTTTTGTGGGGTTTTTTGTGTGTGAAACCTTTATTTTTGACATTCTCTGAGTCACCTCATACTGGCATGGGAATATTAAGGTGATGTCTTCAATGAACAAAGGTGCAAAAAGTAGATTTTCTTTTGAACTGGCAGGATGCCTTTTTTTTTTTCCCTTGATTATCTGTTGATCACAGCAACTCTTTGGCAGTCATCCTCCCTCCACTGTATTGAGAAAAAACTTTTATTATTAGCCTTTGTGCCTGCAGTGTAATACTTTGAAATCTCTCACCTGCTTTAGCAATTTTACATTTAACTTGCCAGTGTTTAGGGGTTTTTTTCCTTCTTGTCATTACATACGATTTCTACTTTCTTGATGAATGTTCTTTTACTGTTAATAATTCCCTTTACTCAGCTATTAAATTCTACTACCTTTGGTCCTTTCAGTCTTTAACTCCTGATAGACGTTTACTCTGAGACTCTAGTGTGGTATCTCTAAACAACGTGCTGTTTGCAAGAATTTTACTTTTAGATGGTTTCATTAAGGAGGTCCCCTCTATTATTTGTTTAAAGGCTGAAGTGTCACTGATACGGATTTCTTTTTCTGTGGGTTTTCCATCTGCAAGGATGCTGAATTAAGATGGCATTTAGTTGTCATAGAATCACAGGAGTTGGAAGGGACCTCAGGAGATCATCGGGTCCAACCCCCTGCCAAAGCAGCTCCCCAGCTCATATTGCACAGGTCGGCATCCAGATGGGGCTGGACTATCTCCAGAGATGGAGACTCCACACCGACCCTGGGCAGCCTATTCCAGTGTCTGTCGCCCTCACTGGGTAAAAAGTTCTTCCCCATGTCGGTGTGGAACTTCCTGTGCTCCAACTTGCAGCCATTGCCCCTTGTCCTGTCCCCACAGACACTGAAAAGGGACTGCCCATTTCCCCCTTCATCCCATGCTTAAGATATTTATAGACATTAATAAGGTCCCCCCCTTAGTCTTCTTTTCTCCAGACTGAACAATCCCAGCCTTTCTTCATAGGGGAGATGCTCCAGGCCCTTAATCATCTTTGTAGCTCTTCTCTGAATTCTCTGCAGGAGATCCCTGTCTTTTTTATCCCAGGGAGCCCAGAACTGGACACAATACTCCAGGACAAAGCTTGATCTAATGAGCTAATTTCTGTTGTTAGCCTGTGAACCATGGTCTTAACCCGATCATGGCTAAATCAAAAGCTATTTCTCCAAGACTTACCCCAATCAGATTCTACCTGTCTTCAGTCCCCTAGGCCCTCTGGACAGGTGATGTCTTGTCTGGACCTTGGGGGGGAAAAAAAAAGAAAAAAGAAAGGCAAAATCCCTCCCTGTCCTTTCAAACTTTTGGATGGGATGTTTCAAGAGAACAGTCAGGTCACAGACTGAAGGCCAGCTTAGAGCTATCATCTCCAACCCCGTTAATACATCTAAGCACAACACGCTTGTGTTGGTTGCTTGGCTGTTATTAGTGTCCCAACTAATCTTGCCCACTAACCAAGAGGCAGGACCCAGCGCCCTGCCCACCACGTAGCTGCTGTTAGGCCTGACTCGCTCGTACATGCAGCAGGATGTTGTGAGCTGCACTGAGGCTGGGAAGCATGTCTCCCTGCAGAGCTCTGAGCCCACTGGGAACCTTCACAAGGGTAGAATCTCTGCTACTGAACAGTCAGGATTCTGCCTGCATGGTGAGTCTTTGGTGCAGGAATGCTCATTGACCATGCTGTCTCCTGTCCTAAGGCTCTTAGGAGAGGGGAACCAGAAAGGTGAATCTATTTAAAACATAATCTGTAATGCTTGCTTACATCAGTTAATGTGCAGTCTTATGGACCATTGCTGTAAGTACTAAAAATTATATTCAACATGATGTATGTGTATATATACAGATTCAGAATAATCAGCCAGGTACCTACAGGAAACCCAATTTTCCGAGACCAGCCACGAGTACTTTGTAAGTGGCAGGTGTCATAACCTTTGTGTGTCTGAACTGTGTAAAGGTTAATTATATTTTACTCCATGCAGCTATGGTTACATTCATGGGACTTTGTGCTTAATGCTGCTCTCTAACTAATGTGTCGCTGTAGAGATGAATTATATTAATGCAGAACTGAGATTATTCATGTCAATTACAGTAAGTTACACTTTAAAAATAGAGAAAGATATTCATTAAAAATTGTTATGAATGTAGTATATATTTGTTTTTCAAATACTTCAGTAAATTATTTTTGTTTTCTGATAGTGCATTTATTATTTTTTAATATTTCCTTGCTTGCCTGGGCAGATAATTTTCAGCCAATGGGTTGTGATCAATAAACTTGGAGTATTTCTTATTTGCCACTTATCTTTTGTAATGTTATTTTTACAGACTGGTTAGGAGAGTGAAACTTTCCCACAATTATTGAATTAAATGTTATTAACAAGAATTTCTGTGGGTATGTGCAAAGTATTACATATACTCAGAGTTACTGAAGTGTTTAGCATGAATGTTATCAAACTGATTAGACCAAAATCAATGCCTCTAAAATTAACTTTCAAACTGTTGGGGTTCTCTTGATACACATTTTAGAAATTTTTGCTATATCATTTTAGGGCAACTCAGTCTAAAGGAAATGGTGGATCACGTAGTCTGATTTCTTAACAGCCTAAATATTTCCTGATGGCTTCTGTATTTAATATGAGATCCTGTTTGAAAATGGAAGTTGGATATACATTTACAGACCTGACTTTATCAGTTCGAAGTTGTGCATTATCAACTCTTGGTTGAGATGACATCAAGCAGAACATGCTTTGAATTTCCTTGTTAAAATCCTGTAGTAAGGAACTGATATTTCCCACTGCCCATGGAAATTAGATAGATGTGATCACAAAATGAAGTAGTAGTAGAAAAAGTATGTTTCCCTTCAGAAATGCTCTGGCTTGGTAGAATTCAGAGGCTCCGTGTAGACTTAAGTGCTGCACTTTGGTGCTAAACCTTGATGGGATTTTGCCAAGTTAGAAGCTGCTATGTTGATATGATTACGTATTAGCACCGAGCAAGAAAACATGCAGAATCCAGACCTGTCCTATGACAGGAAAGTAAATTTGTAAGCCTTGGTTGCCAAAAGCTTGGCAATAGCATCAGAAGGCTAGTTCAGAATCTGACTGCTGAGAAACAATCTTACTGTTTCCAGCCTAAATTTACTCTGGTTGACTTACTCCTCTTTTTTCTTATGCTTGGCTTGTCTGTACTTAAAAATGTCCTTTTTTTCTCCCAATGTCTAGCTTGTTTTGCCATTTCTAGTAAGACAGGTTCTCTACTGCTCACATCATCCTAGAAGCTGAGCCCTGTGTGGGATCTGCTTCATCTTTCTACTTTAAGGGTGCTCAGAATTGTACACTTTGTTTCTAGTTCAGATCTATGGTGGTGTCATTAACATTACCTTTGATTCCCTGTCTTTACTTAAAATTCTTCAGTTCATACATCTGGGATTAGAGCTGCCTTTCCCACGGCCAAGTCAGAATCCAGATAACTCTTTGCTTTTTTTTTTTTTTATTTTTTTTTGTTCCTATGTCCACTGCCATCAGTTTCAAAGGATGGAGCTCATAGCTTGTCGATTGCTTTGAGATCTTCAGATAAAAGGGAAAATGTGAGGAGAGTTTGGATTACAGCAGGACTTAAGGACAAAGGACTAGTCTTGCTAGAGTCTTTTTTTCCAAACAATACAAATTACTTTTCATCTTACTTTCTGTTATTGTAGCAACTGTCTTAAACAAAAGCCGACCTGTTTCAGAGTGTATTTTAGCTGTGCAATATGGAAAACCAGGAAGGCAAAGGAGCGCAGCTCCCTGTGGAGATAATAACCATGATCAAAAAGAGCTGTACTTGTAGGTAAGGCAGGTGCTATTATTAAGTATATCTGTGGCTCTACTTTCCAGAATCTCTGTATGTGCTTTTCCTTTAGGAAAGGTTCTCTTTTGGTCTTTGCTGCTTCATTGACAATTACCAGACATTCTGTTATGTGATGTGAAATATCAGAGCTCACTCCTGTGATCATGCTGCTACTGCATGTTCACTTGGATGCTTAAATTACCACATCCTGGATCATGACTACTGTAAGTATTTCTATATTAGGGAGAGATATACACACAGACATAGAACAAGTGGCATTGGTTGGTGAGTGGAGATGTGGGGCCTTTGAACATCTTTACAGGGAGCAACTTGTTCATCATTCTGCCTATTTACAATAGGGTCCTCTATAAAATTCCTCTCTCTGGCTGATTTGAAAAAGTTTTTGTTGGTAAGGTCCTTAAGGGCTCATTGTGAATGAGAGTGGGGACCAGTTAGTGCTAAAGAGCTTAGCCTTCAGTAGCATGGTGAATCAGGACTTAATTATCAAACAGCTGCTAGTATTCCAAGTAGCTTGCTATCAAACCCTGCACAAGCCCTGGTGCTTAGGAGAGTGGTAGCTCTCAGGACTCAGAGGTCTACCCTGGTACTTCTGTTGCAATCATTCTGTTACTGCAACTGCACGATATAAACTGGAACCAAAACCAGACAGGAAAACTCTAATTGGAAGAAACTGCAGCTGCTTTCAGGGTACAGGATTTAGGCTACACTGGAGAACTAGTAAGGTAGAGTAATGCTGCTGTATTCTTGACCACACTGCAGCAGTCAAATAGTGCTATTAATTTTGTGTGCTGCTTTATGAGGCAGTTGTTCATTAGTTAGTAGCCCTAAAGACCTGTTTTCCCTGGGACCCTAGAGAATGCTAAAGAACAGTGGGTGGGTTGGCTTTTTAAGCATCATCAACAAAATATAATAGCAGAAGTTACTTTAGGTGGAGCCCCAGTAATTACTTTTCTGGGCATGAAGTATGCCACATCCAGCAATTTCTATGTGTAACACTTGGTGCTTCTGAATTGCAGAGCTGTGTGAGTGCTACAGTTAACATATCTTACATTATTATGCACAGCAGCAGTAGTGTGCTGTCGTTGGGTCAGGGAGATTCCTGTATTGCTTCAGTGTAAAACATCTGTCTTTTTTGTCTGAGCACTTGTGGTTGCTAATATATGAGAACTACTCCCTCCCAGTTTTTTCCTATTTAGATGTATATAGTTGTATATAGGTAGATATTTTTCCTATTTAGATGTGTATAGTTGCTAAAAATTGAACCAGTGTAACTGCTAGAAGGAATCCTTTCCCAGTTGCTTATAAAACTGTTTCTTCTTTGACAAGAGGGTAGATATTGCATACGTGCACCTTGAAGATCTGCTTGAAGAACCTGCTGCAGTAAATCAGATTTATTCACACTAGGCTGTAGATATTTTGTATAATAACATTTACGGACCAACTTAAACTCAGAACTTTCCCTCATTGTGTGGTTGGTTTAGTCACATACCTGACAGGGTAGTGGTGGCTGCTGCACTGCTTGTCATGCCTACAAAATTTACATAGTTTGCCCCTCAAATTATTTCAGAGGCTAGTTCCCTCCTCATAAACAGAGAGTTGGCAAGAAAGAACAATGTATCCCCATCAGAAAGCTGCAATGTCAAACCATATCAAACCTTTCAAAGTTGTTTTGCAAAGACACAAAGAGTGAGGAACATGTAACAAAACTGAAGAATGAACTTGTCAAACTGATCTGAATCTTGAGAACTTTTAAGTTCTTACCTCAGAAAGGTACATAAAATCCACAAATGTGCTTCACCCTGATTTTGTTTTTATTTGCACAGTCTAATTATGAAGGAGCCTAAATGCAGTGCTAAGATGAAGGCTGGATGCTATGAAACACTGCTGGTCTCTTTATGAAGTAAGCATATGTATAGCCATATCATATTTATTTATGCACTCTGAATCTGCAATTCCCCCATCTGAGTTTTCAGAATGGAACCCACACCTTTTCTGTAGTAGATCAAAGCTCAGTCACTTTGTTTTGGTTACACACTTCTCAGCTTAGGAGCAACGAAACAGATTTTTGCAAAAATGGGAAAAGCTTGAACACAGTGAGTTGCTTCTGATTTTGCAGCAACATTAAACTGGTATATTCCCAAAGGACCAAATTCCAGCCTCAGCTGTTGTGGATTGCCAGTGGTACACCACTATGTTTGCCTGAATTTACCCCTTCTTTTCTTGGTGTACCTGAGAAAGCCAGAGCCATTCCATATTAGATGGAACTCTGTCATGGTGGTTTGTGCAATTTAAAATGGCTGATGGCTCACCATTCGTTTTCTGTGTCAGGCAATCCAGGATTCTGTGGCATTCTAGTCACGACATGTAACAGAACCCCAAAGACAGATTATGCAGTCACAACGATGAAAATTGATTACTAAGCACTCAATGAGTCATCTGCCTCAGGAAGTAACTACTTCAATCTATTATTGTCGATGTCCTGATGGGTCAACCAGGACGTGAAAAGGAATTTGCATTAAATTGATTTGAGTGTTTTTTCTAGAAATAACATCACTCAATCAAAGGAAACATTCAGACAGAGCTGGGGAGAACTGACTGAATTTGATTTGGGAAGGCAGAGCAGCAAGGGATGAGCAGGCTGATTCAGATAAAAAATATAAATGGGATTTAGAGCACCATAAATCTCACATTACAGAATGAAGAGTTGGAACAATTCTTAACAATTTTTGCAATGCAGATTGGGCTGCATGTTTTGGAAATCCTTTATTTGCTTATTGATCTGTGTGTGTACACATGTATATATATGCACACCACCCAGTTATGTGAATAGCTTGTTTATGCAAATACTGTGCTTATACATGCACTCTCCATAACAAAGTGCCATCAAGTAATATAACAATATGGCCAGTTTCCAGTTACCCTGGGTGATTTTGCTGTATTGAACTCATATGAAAACTAGAGTGGAATGTTTCTCCTCAAATATTTTTTTTTTCTTCTCAGAGCTGAAGATTTTCAGAATGAGCAGCCCACCACTCAATGAAATTCAATAAGTGATGAATCATACTGAAATGTCACTTCCTTCTCATCAGTCTTAGTCTTAAAGCAATTCATCCTCTGTCTCATGCTTGTAGTATGGTGTGGGTGTGCTGGCATCTTAAATTATAGTGGGTTTCTGCTATCACGTTATTCCCAATAGCTTTGTATCTTCTTCTAAGGTCGTTACTTACATCATTTGAGAGTCTAATTAAAATCACATGCTTTAAAGAACCCCTCCTTACCATATACATTGGTTTTGAATTATTCCTTTATTGATTTTTATGCAGTCAGACTTTATGTCCATTCCAATAAGTTTTACCTAACAATTTCATGATTTGGCTAAGAAATTGCAGCAAGTTCCTTAAAAAAAAATTATTAGTGACTTATGTGTTTCAGTTTTTGGCTTCCCACCACGGTGCATTATAAAGCTGTAATAGCTGAGGGTGGATATTATCATAACTATTTCAGAGTCAAACCTCTCAGAAATGTCTCAATGTGGAACCTCCAGAATTGCTGCATTCACAATCAGTGTTACACGCTGGCTTTATTAAGTGAAGTTTAACTCTATCTTTCCCCCTTGTGCTGCTTCAGAGTGGCTGTAAAAGCATATGTTAAGCTACTAGTGGAACTGTAAAAGTGCCAGGATGTGCTGGATACAGGCTGAGCAAAACCTCTCAAATGGAGGAAGAACTACAGTCACAGTTCCCTCTGGCTAATCTATAAATGTCATCTCCTTCCTTAGTGGACTTGGTGTTATCCTGCCTGTTTCAGACAGAAAGCAGAGAAGCTGCACTGTAAGGGAGGGAATTAGGGAGCTGCCAATTATTTCAGACCAACAGCTCAGAAGACCAAATTAGGTTACAGTTCTCATTAGAAACCTGAGGAGGTCATAGAAAGTGATGTTGCGTAAAGGGTTGTACCATCTATATGTTGTACATAAGTAAATACTGAGGTTTTCCTGTATGAGCCATGTTACATATACTTAATATACAGAAATGTGCATTTAATTGAACAAAACCACTAGTATTTTAGCACTCAGGACCCCAAGAGGTAGCAAAAAATGATTGTATTATTGTCAGGTAAACCCTCCAGCCATCATGCTCACTATTTTTCTGACCAAAAGCAAAACAATGCCAGTTGGAAAGTTTGATGCCTCGATGACATGTATTGCTATTGAGTAAGGAAGAAAAAAAGAGAGTGAACTTAAATATATTTTCTTAACTTCTTGCTTTGTTTCATTCCTCATTAGTTCTGCTAATGGAGTAAATGTGCTACCTCTATCCTCCCATTTTCCTCCTATTTTTCTGTTTCTTCTTCAGGCAGTTAATTGGTTCGTATTGATAAAGATACAACATTAATAGATTATTTATATTTTCTCTTGATTTATGCATCTATGAGATCAAGATTGAGTTCCAGGGATGTGCAAATGATGGGGAATTGGAGTTATGTGGTTTTGGCAACACTAAGAACATATTTAACCAGTAATTAAATATTTTGGGATAGATGGGAAGTAATTGTCAAGCTGCTTAAAATGTATGATGAGCCACTGACTGTTGGGTAGCTCTGAAAGGCCTAACTCAGCCACTATTAACTACCATGGCTAGATTACTTCATTTCCCATAAACTACAGCGTGCTTCACGAGCTGAGGTTCCTCTCTCTAATGGTGTATCCAAATAGGCAATTCTGCAGTGTCTATTAAATCTAAATAGTAGCCATGGAAGGAAGACCCTAGAAAAGGCTTTGTAATTTCACTTTGTGTTGCGCTAATTTGTAACTGGAGATAGCATTACATATGTTGAAAACAGCCTGTGAGCCCAATCACTGTATTAACAGGAAAATAATGCTTTTGCAATCTTCCCCTGCAAGGAGTAAGTTTGGAACTTCACAGGAAAAGGAATTATCAGTGATTCATTCCCACACAGGACAGTCCAAAAGTGTCTCTGCATCAGTTTCACTTTGGCTCAGAAGAGGAATCTCCTGATTGTCCTCCTTTAGCATGGTTTGGTTTGCATTGGAGGATGGCCTTGGAGTGGACTCAGGCTTCACTCCAGTGCAACTGGGCTGAAAAACTGTTCCAGAAATGTCCTTAATTCTCTCCAACTGCTAATGAGCATTAAATCCATGGGACAAGACTAAACCTAGTCCAAAGTAAATCTCTGAAACATGCAATGTGATGTTGAATCCCCAGCAAAACCTTCTAATTTAGCTATATCATGAGGTTGCACAGAAATTTATGTCCCAGTTCATCAAAATAATTTAAGAGATGTCTAATGTTAACATTTCTGATGTACAGAGGTTGCTGCTTTAGGTTCCTGGCAAGAATCAGAACGGACAAGAGCTAAAATGAAAAATGCTTGAATTTTAACAGAAAATGACAAGGAGTCAAGGCAGACGGTAATCTAAGGCTGAGCACAGGCTCCAAGATGGAACATGGGCATCGATCAGTTCCTATAAATAACATGGATCAGAGGCCTGAAGTACCTTGAACATAATAAGTAAAACTTTTAAATTATATACCTGCTCTCCCAAAAAAAAAAAAAAAAGTAAAAAGAAAAAGGTCGATGAAGCTTCTTAATCCAAGAGGTAACATGATCAAAATGAATTTCAGGACAGCTAAGTCAGTGTGCAACATTACAAGTAGTTTGAGTCTGACAGACTGAAATGAAAGTAGGTCAAGCAGGACAGCTGTGGTACAGGGAAGAGAGGGCTTGGACCTGGAATTTGGATATTCTTGCAAGCATTTCCTGAGTTTAAAAATACTGTTAATCAATGTTTAGTTTGGTTTGTGGGAGAATTATAGCTACTCAAATACCCCTGTGAAAGCATTGGTTTGCCACCTTTACCCAGGAGTTCTAGTAGACAACAAGATGCTGTAAGAACTACGTGAGAGAGAATAAGGGGACGGTGAAGGGCAGGCTGGCTCTGATACCCTCCTAAGCTGCAGGGATGGAAAATGAGATAACTTCTCAAAGTCAAGGAGGTGCACCTCTACCAGTGGAGGCTATGTGAGAAGCAATTCCGAACTGCCTTAAGGTCTTAGAGTGCATGCTATAAAGATAAGTTACTGTCTGACAACTGCGGTCTGGTCTTGAGTAAGACCAAAGCCCTGGTAGAGACAAAGGCAGTCAATAAGCCTGTCTTTCCCTAAAACAGCTGTATGCAGATACCACAGAATAGAGGCCTTACAGTATCTTGTTTTAAATCAGACTATTTTAACTCTCTTATTCTGCAAGTCTGTTAAAATTCTATCCAACCTGCACTTGTGGGAGCATACCTTAAATCGTGCACCCCTGCCTGCACACTTTTAATTTGTAAGACAGGCTAATTAATGCAATAGACTTTCTTAATGAAGAGATCATGAAATTTGCAGAGTAAAAAAATCTATCATGCAAGAATTGGTACTTCAAAATGATGCTAATTTGTATTTGCAAGAATTGAGTTTCTCATGTATAAGTGAAGACTTCTAGTTGAAAATTGGACTGATATATCATGAGTTACTATAATTATTAATATTTTTAAAAGAAGTAACTGCTTGGGGCAGTGGCATGCCTTAAAGAAGGCAATTCTTCATTAAAAATGAGCACTAAGCATAATTTTCTTTGTGGGAAATCATTCTTTTGCAGTTATCTAGACTGAGCCACAACTGAAGCCATCCAGAAAAGTCTCATGCGGTGATCCTTTCCCATTGAGTGGTCGTAATTCTAGTAGCAGCTCTATTAGCATCAGAGTTAAAGAAAATAAAGAAAAGAGAAAAGTTGTCACTAACAAAAGAGTGAATTCTGAATGACTACAAATTGTGGCACTCGATACGTAAAGCTTGGCAAGGTTTGAACACTAAATTTTTCAAAACAAAGGCATTCATTGTTCCCTGATATAAGCAATGTAATTGGGAGAGCATAGCCATAACTTTGTAAGGCCTAGAGTATGAGCTGGGATAGGATCACCTGATGAATGTTAAATTATGTCATTTGAATCCAGGAAACAGGGCATTATTTTCAATGATTTCTGAAATGAAACATGATTTAAATTCTGTCATGAAGTGTGTACAGGTGCTGTCCAGTCAAGTTAATAAAATCATCAATACCTGATGCTAGTAAGTAAATTATATTTGTAACCAGTAAAAAAAAAAAAGTACTAGGTATAAATTAGGATGAGACAAATTACCCAAAATTTGCTTTTCCTCTTGCTTATGTAAGGCCAGCCTTTGTGTAGGCCCACACTAGTAGCGGATGCCCAATAAGGGTGGGATGAGAATACATTGATGCTTTCCTATTATATTCTCTTGGTCTCCAACAACTTGTGTTTCTTGGCCTTCCTGAAACAGGAGAGTGCCTTTGATCAACACTTCTGATAGTTTATCTACAATGAAACTATAATGAGCTTTGCTTGGAAAACAGAGATAGTCCCATACGTGCAACAGCATGCAAAGGAAGATGGGAGCCATTCCTACACAAGGTGATTGAGTTAGGAATTTTTTGGCAATTCTAGCTGCAACCCCATTGTCTCTTTCAGAAGATCCCATAAGCCACTGAGACAAAGTAAACCTGCAGTGACAAACCGTCACGTCATAACGCCTCTTAAGGAAATTCAGGATTCCTGATATCCAGGTTGGCACTTCCATCAGCAAACCTGGTAGAAGCTGAAACAGATCTCAGTCTGCACTGGCTCCAGTGTTGGTTGGAACAAGGAATTGGGGCGAAGTTTGCACGATCATAAAAACAAAATAATATGAACTTGAGTAACTGACACAGCAAAGCTTGGTTTTGTTTAGTCTGTAGACACCACTGCTAAAGAAATTATGTTTCTATAAGGTGAGGAAAGCTAAATGAGGCTGGCCATATTTGAAAACCTAAACAAAAGGTATTTACTTGGGACCCTGAGGTAAAAATCAGTGATGACAGAGAGGCTGCTGTAGGAGACCGTATCAGTTATTCTGTGGCTGTCCCCTGTCATCCAAAGTGCACATGCTGTCCTGAGCAATATTTCAGCAAAGCTTCTTGGTACCTGTACACACATCAGTACCACTGACTCATCAATCATCTAGAAGCATTATATCAGGACCTGCAGTACAACAGAGATGTCCAAAGAGTAAAAACACAGGAGTGACCTAAGATTTTTTAAGCTTTCCTGTTAAGGAAAGCTCAGGAAACTGTACCTAATGTACAGTTATGGCTAGCCTGACAGCTGAATGCCTGAAGTTGGCCTTAAGAGAAAACAAGATTCCTCTTCAGTTCATGCTCTTTAATTGCTGGGATTTCTATCTTCACAGATTAGATGCAAATAAACTCCCTTTTTCCAGATTGTATCTAAGCTTGTAGCCTTAGAGTTCCCAAAGAAGCAGCTTCTCTGAGAGAAAAGATAGTTCAAGTGATACTATTTCAGCATTTCCTGATGAAGCAAAGCTGTCCAGTATTTTTGAACCAACACAAGCAAAAAAACCCAGATCATTTTGATGTACTTATTTATGTTGTCTGACTTGCTTTGAGAGCATCCCTGATGGGTTCCTCACAATTAGCCAAGATTCCATTTTTTTACTGATTCTCTTGAATTACTATTTTAATGGATTTAAAAACTGTTTTCATTTGGAAGGAGTCCTTTAAGTATGAATATAAATTAATCCAATTTCATGCAACTGTATTTATTTACAGTGGAATAGGGATCATCCCACTGTACCTCTGGCAAGGAGTTTGTTTTTCATGACCTGAATGAGTGAAGTATCCATGACAGTTGCAGAAATTACAGGGCTGTGGAGTGTTTTACTATCAAAGGAAAGTAAGGTGTCTGGCAAGAATTCAAGTCCAAAACTAGCAGCTGAAATAAGGAAAGAACAGCTGCATGAAGACTGGAGAGAACAAAGCTAATATCCTGACTCCTAATAGCTGTTTTGCTAATGCATCTAAAAACTCTCTTCAGAAAAGATTAATACTGATGGGAAGACATGATAGGTGATGAAAAAGGCTTCCAGACTATTTTGATCCCAACCCCACCCAATGTCTTTCAACAGTACAGGCTAAACATAACTGAGAAGCCTTCGACTGTACATATTCTGCTCTTCAGGATAGTGTGGCCTATTAAAGTGATTGGAAGGTGTCTGAAAAGGAGCTGTAAGAAGTCTACATTTTTATTTCTTTACTAACAACAAATAAAGTTTCCTTTGCATAGGTGTCATGTAAATCTGGAGCTTGTAGGAGCTGCTGTGGACATCGCTGCACTAAATTTGGATGGAAACAAATATGAATCACCTGCCATACCCTTTATCAGGGAATCAGTGTGAATGTTACACGTTTCAGCTTGGTGTTCTGGTGCATTGAGAAAACCTAATACATGCAGCTGACACCAGAGCTGACATGAATTGAAAACCTGACACCTGCAGGGACCTGCTTTTTCTTGGCAGGAGGATTTAGGAACCTAAGAACATGAAAGATGCCTCAGACTAAATGCTGCTTTATATTGACCTTTGATGAGGATGGTGTCAGCTCAAAAGCTGAGGCAAATTATTATGAAATCGTTAACTCATTACCTAGGTTCCGAAGAGCTGAAGTTTTTCTTATCATTTGCTGTAAGGCTCTTTACAGACATATTTAGGTTGTCTGGGTTTTTTTGCTATTACATACAGAGTCACTCATGGATTTGGGTTTGGGGTTTGTTGGTTTTTTCCCCCCCTACCTTAATGCTGAATTATCAGGTTCAATATTATGTGTTCCAGAGGCTAAACATGCATTGTATCAAATTATTTATTTTATCCTTTTTATAGATACTGTCTTTCAATTTTCTGTTTCAGTAGCTCACAGTTCTATAAATGTTTCAGTTGTCTTTTTCCAGGCAGAGGAAGCCTGACATTCTAGGCAAGTGAGTTTTGAAGTTAAGTTCCCTAAAGTGTGGGGAGGATTATCCACAACCTCATCATTCTCTCACAGAATTGTATTTTTTAATGACTGACCTGAGGCTAAAAGTAGGTACAAATTGCCAAGTTAAGTGTAAGGAGGCAGTTTAATCTATCTGGGAGGCCATTCAAGTGGTCACAGGAATTTGCTATTTATTGTTTCACAGAAAAACTATGAAAAAGTTCTTGGAACTACAGTATAGGTCTTCAAGGTCACTTTGTACTTGAGCATGGAGGATAAAACATTATAGATAAATTATAAGTCTTCTAAGAGGCAATCTTGGTACTAGCTTGACTTAAGTAGGTGCTTTTTCCTATTAAAAGGTAGAATATGTGGCTCCAGTAAAGATATGGAGACATTTAATTTATTCTTTCCATACAGAATGCACAGAAGTCTGTGCATAGGTCTCTAATACATTAATGTATTGTTTAGAAGAATCTAGCGACTTGTGGGGAACACAGATGTTCCAGGAAGTGAACAGGAATAGTAGTATAAATAGTGCTGTGATAATGATGGTAGAAAAGGCAATATTCATTTGACCTTTCAGAAGAATTTGCTTAAATTGTATTCAAGCCTTTCTTACATTGTTTTCCCTAACAATGGAGTCTTTTTTGCATGAAGAATCCAGAGGTGTCAGCATTTTCCAAGTCCCTTCAGCAATAATCTGTTCTGGCAACGTATTTGAAAATGCTGCTTTGGTAACACAGTTACCCAGTTGGGGAACAGAAAGTTTTAACAATAAAAGCATCTGCTTGAAAACCATCCTAAATTATCTTAATGTGGAATGATTGGCATGTTTCTATAGCATTGTAATTTAAGGCTTTCTTATATATTACCTTTCTGTCCTGCAATTTCTTCAGGAGCAAGGCTCAAAGGAGGTGAGGCTCGTTAAGGAAAGTACAGTGCTGCCAAGGGACAGGTCAGTATAGTGGGGCTAAACTTGAGGAGTATTGATGTTCAGTCAGACTACTAGGAGAGGTGGAAGGGGGGCTTAAGGCATTGTCCTATGCTACTTAACCATGCCAGTAGAAGTGGTGTGTCTGCTTTTGTGAGCTTGCAGGGGTAATTCTTGCAATGACTAATTGAGAGCATGTGTTTGGCTTTCCCTTCCAACTATTTGTTAAGCATCTGAGGCAGATGAGAGCAGATGAGTTTCTGCAAAGTACTGCTCAGTAAAGAACCTCACCACTTTTGGCCCTTCAGGCATAGAAATATTGTCTACAAGATTATGAGGTAATCTTAAAGATTAAATACTGATGTTTCAGGGTTTTCTTTTCATGAGGCCTGTGGCTGTACAGCTGGCCTGCTTTCTCTCATTAATGTTCAACATTACATTCTGGATATATGGTGTTACTTGTGGTTCACTTTTGAATAGGAGTAGAATCATAGAATGGCATGGGTTGGAAGGGATCCCAAGGATCACAGAGCTCCAACTCCCCTGCCACAGGCAGGACCACCAACCTCAGGCCTGGAGCTGCACAAGGTTGCCCAGGGCCCCATCCAACCTGGCCTTGAACACCCCCAGGGACAGGGCATCCACCCCCTCTCTGGGCAGCCTGTTCCAGCCCCTCACCACTCTTTCTGTAAAATACTTCCCCCTAATATCCAATCTAAACCTTCCTTCCTTTAGCTTTAATCCGTTCCCCTTGTCCTGCCATTGTCTGCCCTTTTAACAAGCTGATTCCCCTCCTGTTTATAATCTCCTTTCATGTACCGGCAGGCTGCAATGAGGTCCCCCCGCAGCCTTCTCTTCTCCAGGCTGAACAAGCCCAGCTCCCTCAGCCTCTCTTTGTAGGGCAGGTGCTCCAGCCCTCTGATCATCTTCATGGCTCCTCTGACCCCTTTCCCACAGTTCCACATCTTGTAGTGGTCTCTAGATTGTTAATGAAAAGTAATTTTTGCATATGAATATCAAGAGTTCAGAAGTTTGTTGTCAACATCTATACAGAGGTAACTGTGGTTACCTCTTAAGAATTATTTGGCTATGTTTAATGCACAGGCTTTGATTTTCATAAATTCTGAAGGGATTGGTTTGCACGGGCAAAATGGCAAAGCAAAGTTAGTCTAGATGTATAAAGTAAATGAAAATCCCATTATGGCTGTACTGCTTAATAATCTTAGTATTAATAGAGTGCTATAACAACTAATGCAACTTTAGTAATTAAATTAGAAAGCCAAGTGGTCTTTCCTGGATGAGTTCTTAACTATGCTTTTATCTCCAAGTGGCTTCAGCTCAGGTATCTATACAGAGCTGGGAGGGATGCTTCCCATTCTGGTGGAAAGGGTGTTTTGCTGCAATCAGGCAGTAGGAAATGCCAACGCACCAATGTAGCTAATCTGTCTCTTAGCAGATTTCTTCATGTAACTTATGAGGTTGTCAAATCCCCTGTCACCCTCTGGGCTAAAGCAGTTAATAGTTGAGTCTAGACCTATTAAAGTGATGGGGGGTATGCTGGATTTCACAGTGCAGTGGCATGAATCCTGAGGGGAGGGCTGGTATTTCCAGAGATGCCCAGAGGATATGTGAAACAAAGAACAATAAAGATATCATTATGTTGGTGTCAAGTCAAAGCCCCTTAGCTTTTGTGTTCATTGAAACCGCTAAAAAAATCTTTCTAAAGAAGCTTGTGTTAACATTGTCTAACTCGATAAATACAGAACATCTCCATAATCTGCAGGCTAGTGAGTCTATGATAAATAAGTATAGTACCAATGCTTTACCCCCCTCTTTTTTAGGTGCTCTATAATCAATGGGTATTTGTGCAGGTTTGTGAGGATGCATTGATCACACCTAGTAACAAGGTAGTCTTCCTAAAGCAAAATTCTGAGACAAACACTGCAAGTCGGTTAGTTTTACTATTCACAGTAATGGCAAAAATAATTTAAATTTCATTTGCACCCTTTTATTGTAATACAGCATTTCATTGTAGATGTTATTGACTGAGTTTCAAGTAGCTAGTTAAAATTGAGAGAAAATATTTTTAGCTCTTGCATGAGTCAATCCAGGGAAAAAATAGATGAGTGCAAAAACTTGCAAATGGGTGAGCTATCATGTTCCTGAGGCTTTCTCTGTTTAGCAGTAACAAATATTTTATCAAGAATTGGAATACCTCTTTAGCAAGTTCTGGCACAAAGTTCTCACTTTAATTTTTCAGTGGAATAAAGGTACACTAAAAAATTATGTGCAGTGAAACTACTGAGATTGTGTGCCACAGTAAAAAATATGCTCCAGTCTATGTATTTATGTATAGAATGGATTGGGAAAATAGGTAGTTGTCATCTCCATTTATTTATTGAATAGTTATTGTAAGCACAGAAAAGATATGTAATTTGATTGAAAATCAATTATTAAATTGCTGAACATTGTTGACAAATGTTTTAAAATATCTGTGGTTTCAAGGTTGTTGTTGCATTGCTTTAAAAACTTCAATTTTTTAATAAAATATAACTTCTCTTATTAAAGTTTTGATTTCCAGTTTTGAAGCACATTTCAAAATTAAATTAGTACTGTGTGTTTAATGCCCTCTCCTGTGCTATTCCTGCTGCAAGGAGCAATGAAATGTTGGAAAAGTATTGTTGAAAAAGGGGTGCTGGAACTCTCTCTGTAATCTGGAATTTACAGGATGTGACATATTTCTCCTGAATTATTAGAAAGTCTTTGCTGTGAGAAAATGGTAATGGTATCTTTCAGATCTCCATATTTTTGTCTTTACTTTTAATTTAGCTTTATTCTTTCAGCCTTTTACTGTCTTGATTTTCTTGTAGGTTATGAGGTAACACTGAACTGCAGTGGTACTGAGGAGGAAATTCATCTGGCCAAAAGCAGAGGTCCAAGATGAGCTAGTTGTCTGCATTGCCTATACAGCCAATAGGTGCATTTGGGGCATGGTTTGTCTCATTTGGATTGCACATCTACAGTAGGTCAGATGAATTCATCTGTTAAAATGAGCAGATATTTCTTAGTTGGTCTGTTAAGTGATCCTGGTTTGATTAGCTTAACTGTAGATGCCTGCATAGGGGATGCCTAACACTAAGGGAAGTGACTCTTACCCACTTCTGCCAAGTGATAACTCTGGTACCTTACTCTCTGAAACTCTCCTAACATTAAATCAGCCTAACGTGGGTGGTCAGCAGAAGCTTTCTGGAGCGTATTGAAATGCATGGGTTTCTTTCTGGCCTTTCACTAGAATATGAATTTCACTCCCACTGTCTTTTGTCTGGTGGTTGCTACACCTGGAAAAAGGTTAATCCTCCTTGAGGTTATAATACCTTTAACAGCTTATTTTTAGACTTTGCAAAGAACTGAGGAATATGGTGCTGTATTTATTTAGCAATGCATTCTTGTTATCTCAAGAGGATGAGATACTCTTTCATTTTGTATTCTGTCCTGCACAGACCCTCAGTTCTAATCTTGTCCATGAAAAATGAGATTTCATATGAAGAAAGTGATTAAGTTGTGCTTTTCCTTCATTTGGCTGCTATCCCCTTTAAAATGCCAAAGATTTTTAATGGCATAAATTATTTCACATGTGTGGTATCAGAATAGTAAAATACCAAGTTGCAGGGGGATTTGGAGTTTTTCAAGAGCTGATTATGTACAACCCAGAAGTATTGTTGAACAGTCTTCATTAGAATCACTGAACTTAGGCAACAGACTGTGATTCTTAAATCTTTTTCATCAGTTTAGGACTGTTAGTTGTTTTTAGCTCTTTCCTTTTGGCATCCATCTGTCAGTAACGTTCTCCTTCTGCCTAGCTGCAGGAAAGGGCCGCTATCATTTCTTAATATGCTAGGACAGAGGGGAGTCTTTAGTACTAATTTTTAAGGCATCCTTCAGATCTTTAGTGTTTCTGATAGCCCTTACAGTATATGCCAAAGGCATGTGTCTTGACTACTACAGAGCAAAGATTATGGAAAGAAAGAGGAGGAACATGTATCGTAATGATAAATAGACATGAATTGTTCAGGAGGAAAGACAAAGGAAATTTTGCCTTGTATGTCAAAGAGCAATTATTTTTCAAAAAAAATGATTGAAAAAATGATCAAAGAAAGGAAGCTATCAGGGACAAACTGATATGAGAATTAATTATATAAGGATATTTAGTACACTCTGAACAGAATCTAGCAAGAGAGAGATCCAGAGAATTGTCAGGTCTCTTAGTATTTTATATTTCTAATGATTAAAAGAATAGTAAGCTAAAGGTGCTGAAAATGCTGTTGTGCAGTAATGTGAGTCATGAGCTACCCATTCATCTGCTGGAAAGGAATCCAGGTGGCCCAATAGCTGCTTAAAATGTTTTGTAGACAGTTTTCAGATTTCAGGAGATAAAAGAGTTAAAGGGAGGTTTATGGGTTGTTTTGTGGCGTTTTAATGGTGAACAGGTCCAAATGCAGAAGTGAAGGGTGGAGTACGTGGCACAGTTTATGAAATATTTATGTTTCTTATCCAGAAGACAGGGAGCGTCAAGGAAAGTAATAAAAATACCATACATAAAGAAGGGATACTTAGTATCCTTAGGTTACTGATATGGATACTGTGTCGGAGCAAGAGGAAAGACATGCAAGAGAATTGGCAGTTCCTAAGCGACTGTCTAGTAAGGCCACAGACACCAGCTATCCTATGTGAAGGTCAGCTAAATCATGAACTTTTCAAGGACTTAAATCTCCAGAAGGACTCCTATAATAAGTTAAAAGTAGGTTAAAATGCCAAGAATG
This sequence comes from Laterallus jamaicensis coturniculus, assembly GCA_022605575.1. Taxonomy (NCBI): domain Eukaryota; kingdom Metazoa; phylum Chordata; class Aves; order Gruiformes; family Rallidae; genus Laterallus; species Laterallus jamaicensis. The sequence goes on from JAKCOX010000018.1 coordinate 16,013,694, forward strand.
AATGGGAAAGAGTAGCAAAAATTTATATATAGAAAACATGGGAAAGGCTAAGAAGAACCAGCAAACAGGAGCATTAAAATATTAGAAGAAAACACAATATCCCAATAACTGAGAAATCAGTTCTTTCACTGCTTGGTAGATTCTCCTCTGATCTGTCCAGTAGATCTTTTCAAAATATTTAGGCCTACAGTCAGTAGTGCAGTGCTCCCTGTCTTTAATGACTGAGTAATTACAGATTAGCATCACTAAGAATGTTTAGAATGTGTTTGGGATGCTTAGTGTTGCTAACTTCATGTCTCAAAGTTGTTCTTTCTGTCACCTCCTGATACAGCTTTTTCATTAGGTAACAAAGGTAATTTTTTTTTTATTGAATTGTGCTTTTGAAAAGAAAATGTGGAAGCAAGAAGAATAAAAAAATTCAAGGAAAATTAGGAGTTTTAGCCTAAACTTGAAAATAGAGAGCTCTGGAGCTCTTCAGATCTTTCAGCATCTTGGGACCCAGCAATCTTTGGCTGAGTCTGCTGGATTTGTTACAAGGAGGCATTTAGCAGGCAAATGCAGCCAATTCACACAAACAGATGGGTCATCCTTTTGGTTTTGTCAATATGGTGTTGCTGTGTAAAAGTTCCTATTCCTTTCAAAACCAAAACTCAGTCATATTTCGTTTGCTTGGTTCTTCAGACTACTTTCATTAGAAAATTCTTCCAAAGATATTCTGTTATCAAAATTAAATTGCATTTGATTGTCAACATGTTAAATCCTGAGGGAGAAAGGCCAATTGAAAGCAATCTCGTTAAAGCACTGCAATGGCTCTATACCATATTTTCTGCTGCGTTTACCTACAATAAGTCAAATTACTACTTTTATTGTTACACCTAGCAAATGTTTGATGTAAAAATATGCTGCCTTTATATTGATTTAATTTTTTTTTAAATTTAATTGGGTTTTTTTATCCTTTAACCCTTTATACCTCTTGCCCCAAGAAGCATATCTTGCTCACAATTATTTGACTGAGTGGTAAATGCAAGTGCTTTTCCACTGGAGGAAAAAACAATTTACAGTTGTATATATTTATTGTCCATCCTTTTTTCAGTGGCATTGCTGAAATACAGACAAATAGTGAATAAAAGATGTTTTCTGTGAGAATGCTAGTGAAGACTTCAGAATTAAAATAGCATTCTTGGCAACTGTCTTTTCCAGAAAACTATTTTGAGAATGAGTTACCGAGTGATAATTAGATATTGAAATGCACCCAGTTTCACATTTCAGTGCTCCTTTCCAATTAGAATGACATTAGAGTGAAAGTGTAGCTATATAATTGTATGAAGAATAGATCCAATTTTCTCAATGTCACTGCAATATCACCTTTCAGTAGTAACGGCACTGAATGATTACGCATATAATTTAGTAATAGTATTTTATCCATTTCACAGAGATTTTTTAATTTTTTTAAAATTTTTTTTAGAGTGGACATGTGATCAGATTGTAAATGAGCATATTGAGAAGAGGCCGTGCTACATACAAATATATCAGTGTTAATGTTCCTGCTTCTGAACCACTGGGAGAAACAGGATACCGTGTGTGCTCACGTGCAGCGTTTGCAGGCAGGGTACATCTTCTCTGGCTTTCTAATGGTCAAAAAAGCAATTGCAAAAATATCTTAAGGAATACAATTTCTTTTTTGGTCTGCTGCTGTGTATAACTACAAAATGAACTCTGATATAGCTTTAGGATTAAATACTCCCATTAGCCTTGCTGGTTAGCAGGCATTTTGTATGCATCTTCCTTCCTCGGTCTCTATCATTCCATCTTGCTGCAGAGCAAAGCAGTCTGGAAAATGGATAATCCCTGTGAGAAGGTAGTGCTATAGACCTCAAATCAATCATGCCAAATGCTACTAGAAATATTTCTTATAGGTCATGATTGGAAATTTATACAGGAATTTGCATTTAAATGGCAGCTGCTAGAAGTAGAATGTACAGAAATAAATATATCATGTTTAGGCTTTAAGGTGCATTCCTTAGGTCTCTGTGAAAACACAGGACTCTTTTTAGCTCAACACCATAAATATTAGCACAGCAGTGCCTTGCACAATTGAAACTGCATTATCAGCTTGGTTGAAGGCATCTGAGGGGGTTAAAGTTGATACAGCATGTTTGTTTGGGGGTATTTTCAGGACTTGGATGGCCAGGGATCATTTGCTTTAACAGCTGGTGCAAGAGCATGTTCAGATTTAACTTTGTGCCTAAGATTTTAGGTAAGAGTTTTTCACATCTCTGTGATATTTCTCTCTGTCTTTTGGTTTCACTACTTCTCGGGTTTTCTTTTTAAATGCATAGATTTGCTTAGGGCAGAAGCAGTCTCTCATCACCTGTCTGCTAGTTCTTGGGATAGCCATGCCTGCCTCCTCTGCCTATGTTCCAGCTTAATGTTAATTCTTGTTCTTACATTGGATCTCAAATGCCACTAATATAACTGGCTGTACCCCCCATTTCTAAAATAATACTTCGGATAACCCTGCTTATGCTTTATTCATTCAAACCTTCCCTAAAATTACATTTTGCATTATCAGTGCAACAGGTGAGCCATTTCTGATGGTATTTTGATATCCTAAACCAAACCCTAAATTAAAAAAAAAAATTGAAAAAAAAGAGACATCTTACAGTTTTAGTCAAGGACTTCAAATAGTGGCCATTGCACATGTCTGGTAGATAGTTTTGAAAGGTCTAAGCATGCCTAATGGGTCTTCTGTTGGTAAAATATGCCTGTAAATGATATCTCATTATTTACTGTAATTATACACGCAATAAACTAAGAGGCTTCTGAAGGATGTTTTCAGAAAATAATAGTCCTTTTTGAGAAACTGAAATAATTAAGATGATTCTTAGCTCTAGGCTGTAATGATATATGACAAACAACATTAGGGTGGGAAAAAAGATCACTAAGTATACATTTATAAAATACATTTTAAAAATCCAAGGAATTAAAATACAAGTAGACTCTCCTTTTTAACTACAGCTACTCTTGGTTCTTTACACAATAGCAGGTTGAAAGGAAGAGTTAATTGTCTAACCTGCATGGATTTTCCACCTCTTCTATTGCTGACCAGTGATTTGCATTTTCCATCCCTGTTCTTTTGTTGGTTTTTTGTTTGTTGTGTGTTTTGGGGTTTTTTTTTAAATTGTGATCATTATAAAGAAAAATGTCATGTAAGCAATTAGAAATAGCAGCAGGGTTCTGACATCATTAATGTTTTGTTTGCTTATCATATTGAGAAATAAAACATTTTCAAAGCACAGTGTACTCAAAGACTGCTATAAATCCCAAAAGAAAATATTTTGATGCCTGGAAATCTTCCACCTTGGTGTCAGACAGAAACCTGGCATACGTATGTACCAAATTCATATTAAATGACACAAAGTTACATACTTCAATTTTTATTCTTGTATCCACTGAAAAATAATAATGGGAACCTTCTACAGATTCCTTCTTTCTGTGGAGATAAATTTGCAGTTTGTTCCAATTGGGGCAAGGTTGGTACTTCCAGCAGCATTTGCCTCTTTGGAAATGCTGTGTCAGAGGCAAGGACTTCAAAGTGTGTCATTGTATTGCTGCCAGAAGTAATTCTTGCACTTATCATTCTAGACATCCTTGAATTAGGAACAAAAAGGACAGATGGCCAGTGACAGGGACTGACTGACTTGAACAAATTGAAACCTCTTATGGCTATCTGTGTTGAGTTTGTTTTCATTTTTATGTTCGTATTTTTTGTCATTTTGGATAGAAATAAGGAATGCAAACTAACTAGAATAGACTGATGTATCATGGGCCACCAGAGTAATGGACTTTACAGTATCTAAATTTTCCTTCATGTAACAAGGGATTTTCCCAGAAAAAAGCAGGTGTGGGTGTGTTATCGTGCTTTGCACGCTGCTTTTGTTGTTTGCCAGAGTTAATACGGGCTTGAAAATTCTATTCATCAGTATTTTCCCCCAGTGGAGCCTGTCCAAAGTGCTTTACCTTAATGTATTCTAAACATCTGCATTGAAATAATTTATTCATAGGCTGAAATCTCTAATCCCAGTTTGAGGTGCAGAAATGTTTACTTGGTCACTTATACTCTGTTAATCTGGGACAGTGACAGGCAGGTCACATAACATTGTCCTTTTCCATACAAGTTTTTGAACAATGGATTGTTAGTCATTTTATCAAAGAGCCAGAGGTAGCAGTCTGTGTAGATGTATTGAGAATCAGCTAATGGACAGAAAGTACCTGCTCCGACACATTAATTCCCTTCCCTGTCAGCCTGCATCATTGCAGAGTGTGCATGATGGGAAGCAAGGTCCCATCGCACTATGGCACCTGCTGCTTTTCCATCTGCCGAGCGCAATAGCTTCTTTGATTGCCCATTTTTCAGCCTAATGACTTTATTCCTTTTCTCTTTGTAAAGTTTCTACATTTTTATTGTTATTTTAATAGTCATGGTTTGTAGGGTTGGTTGTTTTTTTTTTAATTTCCTCCTCTCCAGTGGGCACTTAGAGTGTTGATAAAAGAATAACTAGCAGAATAATATTCCAAACCTGTGCCCAAATGCTGCGTGCCCCAAGTGTTGTGTTTCATAATTTATTCTGATAAAGTTGTCATGGTGATAATGTCTCTTGAGAATAAAAGTGCCATGTGCCTGGCTGATTACAGGAAACAGCTCAGATGGTATATAAACTGGTAAATATTGAACCCATGGGCAATAATGTTAGCTGTATTCGGCCCATTTATTTATTTATTTATTGCAGCTCTGGTCAGCTTGATTATGGAATGAGTGTGACAATTCATATTTTACTTTCAGAAGGCTTAGATTTATGAGGATAGAAGACAGGCTTTTGTTGGTTTGGGTGGGTTTTTTAATCCAGTGAAATAAACGTTGGCAGAGTTCCCTGAAATAGCCTTTGAATTCTGTCTAAAGCTGTTGATTTGGCTGGATTAGTCAAAGCAGCAGATCATTATTACATATTGAACATCTGTCAAAAATAGAACTTGCAATTAACAGATGCATCCTCTGTAAGTTGTGACTTCAGATTTTTCGTGAGAGAAGTACCTTAAGAATTGCTGATAAATACTGATTTGGTTTATTTCAAATGTGGAGATAAAAGCCCCGCTTTTAAATATAATTCTCTTCTATCAAGGAGAAAACAGAATAATGTGGTTTTCATTCCTAACACTGATCATGTTAAAATCAAAGCATGCTAGTGTACTCCTCAGTGTTCCTCTAGAGCAAAACCTTTTGGTCATGAAGTTTGAAACTGCACACTCCAACAGGAAGATTTTAGATTCTGATATGGTTTTTCCATGTCTTTGTTGTGTAATGTAGTCTTTAGTCTGTATTTAAGAAACACCAGGTAATAGCTGTAATTTTTATACAAATATGCACCATTAGTTACCAGCTATATTTCAGTTCTCCCTTTATGTCTTTTGCATGATAATTTTGTTTGTTTCTGTTAAGAGATATATAAAAGCATCACCTATATTTAACTGTACTCAAGTTGGGGGTAGGAGTCTACCACACCTTACTTCCACTGGAGTTTATAAAAATGTTTTTCCAGTAGTCCTAAAGAACTCAACTTTCTCTAGTGCCATTTAAACATCTGGGCAAAAACCTCTCTGTGCAGACAGAAATTTAAGGCCTGGCATCTATATTTGAAGGTTGTACATAAATATACTGATAGGCACAGGTTTGAACAAGATCCGTACTTTATCCAAACTAAGATCAGGTGATACAGGGACATGGAACTGGTTGGAGATTCCCCTGAGCAGATGGGAAGTGGTATTAGTGCAGTGTTTTCACCAGTGTAGCATGTATGAGCCAAGAAAATGACTGCTGTCCAAATCCAGAGGAGCTGGGAGACCTGCAGGTGGGAAGAAGCAGCTTCTGCGAAGGCTTTTCGATAGTAATGCTCTGTTGGCATTGGCAGGAATGTGAGGTCACCAGCTGTGCAGGGAGGATGGGTCACTTAAGGACACGTCTGATACTAGACCCACCCAGGCCTACTTCTGCTTTTTGTATGTGTTGAGCAAAACAGAGCACAATGACAATTTTTCCACGTAAGTTTTGTCTATCAGGGCAGCAGCAGGGATGCTAAAGATGTGACTGATGTCTTTCAAGGTCATGCCAATATGAGCACAGACTGCAGTATTGTTTGATGGATGTCTGTCAGAGGTAGCAGATGCCTGTTTCTAGTATGTGCTGAATTCTTAGGGAGGATCTAGATCTAGACCTATCTGCAACGTCCTTAATAAGGTCCCCCTCTCCTGGTAACCAATAACTTAATAATGGAAGATTAATACCAGAGTCCCTGACCCAGTCAGTAGCTTGTTTAGCATGGCTTCTTGCACAAGGTGCATGCTGACCAAGGAGAGGGGTCTGGAAGACACAAAGCCAGCTGGTCACCGAATTATTTGGGGTCCTGTGTATCTCCATGCATAGTTTTGCTTGTGCAGGCTGGATGTCCTGGGCTCTATCCACCTGCCATGCTGCTGCTCTGGTGCTGACTGAGATGTCACAGCACCCACAGTAGTAAGGTGCTCAGAAGTGCCTGCAGGATCACAAAACTGATGCAGAGCATGAGGTGTCAACCTTTGAACTGGAACACCCTTACTGGAATTGGAATACCCCTACTAATAGGCTGCTCAGGGAGGTGGTAGAGTCACTATCCTTGAAGGTATTTAAAAGGTGTGAAGATGAAGTGCTTAAGGACCTGATCTAGACTAGTTAAGGTTAGGCTATGGTTGGACTCGATCTAAAGGTCTCTTCAAACCCGGATGATTCTGTGATTCTACTGTGCTGAGGGCCTGTTGCAACAGAGAGCTTTAGAAGATACATTTGCTTCCACATGACAGGTGATACGAAGCCTGCTGGTCATTCTGCATGTATCCTCATGCACCCCTTCCCTCATCTGTGGAGCCCTTTGCTATGCATTCAGAGACAAGCCAGTACTTTTTGCTACTGTTATCACGGGCAATTCTGAAACCCTGTCCTGGGCAGTGCTGTTACACAGCACAGATGTATCACACAGGTAGCAGAGTCCCTTATGGATGACTGTTTAGTTCAGTTGCAAATTCCTTGGAACTCTGTGGCAGGATTAGGTTGCAGAATTATGTTGGAAGATAATGAAGTGGAGAGGAACTCAGGCAACAGAATGCTTCTACAGTAAATGTGAGATGTGACTTCATAGAAGGAATGTGTGGATTGTCCTTATCATCTTCAAAGAACTGGGTTTTGTTCTCTCTACTACCCATTTCCTCCTTTGTTCTGAACCTGAGTCTGAATAGGTTCACTTGTTGACCTCTGGCTCTGGAATAGGTACTTGGAACAGGCAGTTCTTTTCCAACCTTCTCTGTGCAGAGCAGCACAGCCTGCTTTCAGTCAGTCCTTGTTGATTCAGGAGAACTGTCTCTCTGTACGTTTCAATGGTAAATTTTTGATCTGTAATTTGAAGAAGAGAAATGCAGTCTGGCACAGCATCGCAGAGGGACATGGGTGTCATGGCTGCAAGCTACATCTCAGTCATGGAAGGCCCTAGCTCTACTGCAGGCAGCCTGCAGAGCTGATGCTTAGGCCTCCTCTTACGTCCCAAGCTTCCTGCCTACAGGCCCAGGGAGCTGGGAAGTTCAGCTCCAGAATGAAGTCTCTTCGTTCCTCTTGGTAAAGTTCAGAATCATTCTGCCAGGACTAAAGGTGAATGACATGCAGTTGTTTAGGCTCCTGGTTGCAACTTTGTTTAGTTGAAATGAATAACTTCCTCTTTTTTTAATTAAGATGATGCCTTCTGATAGACACTTCACTTTTTGTTTTGTGACAGAATTATTAATTTGTCCCTAGAAATCTGGAATTTCTGTCTTGAAGACACCCCCCCCTTCAACAGTTCTCTCCTAACATCAAGTCAGAAATCCCTCTGTGACCTGCACAGTTCTTCACACATTTGGAATTTAACCAAATCCTGTCATCTTTCAGCATTCAAGGGAAGTCATAGCTTCTGGCCTCCCAAGGTGGCAGTCACAAACTCCAATTGGACTAGGATTTTTCAGTAGGGCCAGGATTTCACCTATATCTGTGCAAGGACAAATTGATTCACAACCCTGAGCTACTGTGCCAGAGGGGAAAATTAACTGCTTCTGCAAGCCATCACATTTTTATAAAAAAAAAACAACATGGAAACTTATTATAAAGTCAGTGTGAAAGTATTCAGTCCCTGACACTTCTCTGTTTCTTGTGAGAACTTGGAGTATATTTAGCTCTTTGACAAGGTTATACATTACACCTAAAAAGAAAGGGGAAGGAAACACTCCACACTGCAGACAAAGCCTAGAATTATCTTTAATAGGTGAAAGACAGCCGTGACCCCAGCTCAGCGCTGTGATGGAGAGCTGCCGGTGTGACAGCTCCTTTCTGCACTCTCAGATACAATGAGGCAGATGGAAGCAGAGTGGCTTCTACTACTTTCTATTCTGCAGGACCCAGAGAGAGAGTCAAACTTGGAAAAAGCAGAATGAGACACTTTCAAGGTACTTTCAAGTAACTTGAAGCATTTGAATGACTAGAGTTGCTATGTTATCTGAACACCATTGACAGGAAAACGAGAAAGAGCTGTTAGGTGTCTTTCTCCAAGTGATTCAAAATGCTGGAGTTCACATTTATACATTTTTGTGCTCAGCTGAAAGTTTGAGAGTAGCTCTGTACACATTTATTCCTGGGAGAAAGGGGGAAGGGGGTGTGCCTATGTCATTGAAGATCCAGAAACTGAATGCAGTAAAAATATACCGAGCCCATCCTCTTTTAGCCCTTAATTTGTTAGTCTTCAGATGAAGCCTCTTCCCAGCTCCCCCAGCTTTTAAATATTAAAAGTCCTAACCAGTAACTGTGCCCAGTAAAACTGAGCTGCAAGCCACGCTCATCAGGCACACACCCCCACCTGCCAAAATAAACCATTTGGAATTTTAAAGACCTGTAGAAATTTTAACATCTATGAGAGCTCAGGTAATATGCTAATTAAAAAGCATTAAATCAGTTTGGAACAGTTTATTATTTAAAGATCTGTAGATGTTAAAATCAGTGGAGAAAAAGTTTAAAAAATTAGATAAAACTGTGCATCAATCTGCTGTGCATGTGATGATACACACCTAAGACAGTCCAAGTGGCACCTCTTCTGTGGGTGGGTTCATGAGCTGAGGATCTGGCTCTCTGTAATTTAAACCTTTTGGTCTTGAAGCTCTTATTTGGTATTTGAACCAACTCGGTTGCTAATGCAGCCTCGCACACATTGTTCCCAGCAAGTTTTAGCAGGTTTTGAATCCCAGAGCAGATGTCCCTTTCCTCTAATAGGACATTTTGATTTTCAGTGGTCATAGCAACAAAATGCCCTCCTTGGCCTTTTTGAAGAAAACCTAGATAGGAAAAACATTTTAATTAAGAAAATATACTAATTAGCTACCACCTGAAGTGACGATAAGAGTTTCACTTCATTAGCAAGGCCGGGTGTGTTTGGAAAAACTCACCTGGCAACAAGGGGACTCTTTTCTGGCTATTTTCAATATTTCTCTTCCTGCAGGGAGAAAGCAATCTTAATTAAAACCTGTGAAAAGCAGGGCATTTTTAGCTGGTAATTTACAGAAGTTTGAATAAGTCAAAAGAGGAAAAGACACCTTTTGGCAAATGGTGCATATAGATGTCTGCCAGCAAGCCAGCACTTAGCAACGGGAGCTTTTTATAAACCTGAGAGAAGCTGCTGGACTGCTGGAACCGCAGGGTGGTTTTGAGATGAAGGCTGAGGTCAGCGGTGTCCATGGGCGTGTGTCACCTGACCCAGACAGGGCCTTTAAACCCTCCCATCCCATACAATTTATAATACATACTATTTGTGTGCCTGTCAGGAATAATTTGCGCAGCTACGAACCAGAATTTCAGGGTCCCATATGCAGTCTGTGCACCTATCTCAGGGTTACTCTGCCTCTTTCCAGTATTGCTCTGCCTCTGCTACCAGCTTTTTTTCCCCCAGCCATTTTCAGAGATTCTTGAAAGATGGAGATAAAAAGAAAAGTTTGTTTTCAGTATTTACTGCTTGATTCATGGCCTTTGCTCCTTCAGTCTCTTGCAGCGGCACACACAAGCCCAGCCCCAGGCACAGCTCAAACACACGCTATTCACCCATCATGCCACAATGAGATTGCCATGCAGTGTGATCTCATTCTGGGCGATTCTTTCATGTCAATAGCTCCATTTGGTGCTTGCCCCTAGATCAGCTTGAATTTTTTCACTTGTGTGAGTTTCAATGATTTGTGTTTGTGGGATTTCTCTTCCTCCCCCTTTTTGTCAATTAGACAGACGTGGTTGTCCTCCCCAGCCAAATGAACCCATTCAGGTGCATGATGGGGGACTTGTGGTCCAAAGTTACTGTGTTTTGACAAGCCTTGCTGTTGGCTTAGGGGACTGGCAGCCCTTTCAGAGGCTTGTTAAAAAGCCTGACTGAAAAATTGTGCTGTATTGTGAATACTGGATTAAGGAAGGATCTTTAAATACTGACTGCCTTTTGCAGACAATGAGGGAAGTACAGGCAAGGGCAGCTGGTCAGGTAGATGCTAAAGGTGGGCATTCAATGAAAGACTTCTGAACGGACAAGACTGGAGGGCTCAGGAGTGACCAGGTCAGGTGGCTTTGATTTAAGTACACTGAAGGTTCGGTGAGCCTCAGGACTTGACTGCAGAACTAGAATTCCCCTGTGTTCTTCTCACCTGCAAATCCTGTGATGTAATTGTTTCCAACAGGACATAGTGATGTAGCTGATGTACATCTAACAGAACCCTTTTCCTCTTCTCATCAGAATTACTTTAAAAATTAATAAAACCTGAGTTGGCTGTGGATTAGATGTGTGGAAAAAACCATAAATAGTAACATCCTTATTATGTGGGTGACAACTGAGTCAGATTATTTTGGCAATGCTATTTATAGTAAATCTCTTCTCCTTAAAATTAATTAAAAGAAACACTGCAAACTGCTGGCCTGGTACATTCTCTCGATTTAAAGGGAAAATGGGAATTTAAATTTTTTTTAACATCAGTCAAATTAATTCAGATGTGCAGGCACTGAAGAAAAAAGACTGCTGACATGTCTATATGCATTCTGGATTCTGTCTTCAATAAGTATCAGTTAGAGCCAAGCAGTGTGGCATTTTGGCCCACAGCCAGCCAGCCTTCAATACTTTAAAATCAAGCCATGTATACATTTTTTGACAATAGTAGCACACAGCAACATATACCAAGCCCTGATCTTTCCTTCTTTGTTGTTCCTGTTGAGGGCACTTAGGTGAGATTTATTGTAAAGGTAAAATTTACCAGGTTGTTGAGTAATTCTTCCATAAATGTGTTGATGGTTAAACTTCTGTACTGATCTATATTTGAGGGCAATTTAAAATTATTATGTAATATATTCATCCCCATTTGTAGCACAGAAGTCGTAAAAAGTACTCTGGAGGATCCAATATTTAATATTATTAACATCCAAGTTGATATCTTTTCTCCTTAAGGTCTCTCAAAGTAGGCAGGCATGCTTTTCCCATTCTCTGTTTCTGAGAGATGATTCCACTGGCATTTACTTTTCCTTGTTTAGAGAAACAGGGCTGGGTGCTGCAATTGGGCATCAGGTCTGGAGTACAGTCGTGAGCCAAAAGAGTTCATTGTTTGCTGGCACCATGTGTTGAACACACATCTTACAGGACATGTAGTGGTAAGGTGCTTATCAAGTGACCAGTCTAAGTAACTCCATCAAGTGCAAGCACTTTAGATGGCCTTGCAAAGCCAGGATAATGTCTGTGATATCCAGAGGAGGTACCTTAACCAAGGCATGCACAAGAACTGAAACACCTTGCCATCATGCATGTCGGGGAGTCTTGGAAGAGCAGCGTCTGCACTTGGCTAAGGAAGCAAGTACTGTGTTGCTTTACTTCCCTCAAAGGAAATTATGTACATCCCCATTGCTTAGCAAGAATAAATAATAATTTGGCATAATTGCCAAAGTATTATTGACAGCACTGGTTAGATGATACACTGTGCCCTTAAATCGGCTGGTTTCAGTTCATGGATAATTGCAATCTTTTACAGCCATAAATTACAAAGCCAGTTTGAAAAAAGTGACTGAATTTGCTTAGTCTCCACATGAGTTATTTTGTTTCACTGAAAATAATACAGCTTTGCTGGAGCTCATGTTGGAAGTTAGGGGGATATTAGCATAAATTGTTTGAAAAATCTCCCTGCTCTTAACCTTATTTCTTCTCTCTGTTCTTGCCATTTCCATATCTAAGCTTTAAACCCACGTGAGCATACCTGTTCACTATTTTAAATGAAGCAAGGTTTAAGAGGAAGGTCAATATCTTTTATTTTTGTAACTGATATTGTTAGGGGAAAACCAGATAGACTTTTTGGCATTAAATTCCTCAGATCAGCGGAGATGGTCTTGGGTTCCTGAAATCTTATTTGTTTTCTTCTAAATATGTTGGTCTAATAAGATCCTAAATCTCCCTACATGCCTTTTTTGTTTAGATCCTTAGACCATAACAACAACATAATTATTTTAATGCATCATAATTGTGTATGAAGAATAGATTCTAGACAAGTTGCCCTCTGTTTTCCTGTCAAACGCATTTTCTGGAAGCCAGAGAAAGAGTAAATGAACATAATTTATTCTCTTCACAAAGCAATGCTTTGTGTTACCTAAATTCTTACCCAAATCTTTTCTCTAGCTAATGACCAGCCTATTTTCCCAGTCTGTGGGAGTCTTCAGAATTTACATTAAACTTAAGTATCTGTTCAGCAAAATCTGAACTGGGGCACCTTATGTATCTCCAGTTAGCTCAGACTGTAGGATTTTATCTCTTATCTCATAAAAGCATAGAATTGTTTTGGTTGGAAAAGGCCTTTAAGATCAAGTCCAAAGTTAACCTAGCACTCCCAAGTCAGATGTTATGCCATATTGTATTGTGTGACAAGGCAAAATCCTGTCTGCACTCAGCACAGATGTGTTAAAGCTGCCAGTGGCACTGACACAGGGCTGTACCCTGAGGGGTTCTGTCTCACTCTGGGAACCATGACTTGATGTTAAAGAGAAGCTACTCCAGGCTTCCACCTCTGAGTGGAAGTTCAAAGGTAGGAATTAGCAAGTTAGCCCAGTTAAACAAGCAGGTATGACTGAGCTTGGAACTGGACTATTAATACAAAGTAATTATATTTTTTAAAATGAAGTATTTATGCACCTTTAATGCAAGTTTTTCTTCTAGCCGTTCTTACATGGAATAATCATTGTACAATAATCATTGTACAATAATCATTGTACAATAATCATTGTACATTGTACATTGATTATTCCATGTACAATGATTATTCCATGTACAATGATTATTCCATGTAAGAATGGCTAGAAGAAAAACTTGCTTTAAAGGTGCATAAATGTATAATGAGAGTAGAATTAATTTTATAGGAATCCAAGAATTTCTTCATCTGAAAGGGGTAGCTCCTTACACTTGAAAACTGTTTACTGCAGAGGTCATCATTTTGAGTTGAAGCTGGTGAAGCTGGGAACAAGAGAGGAGAGGGCCACTGCCACTGAGAGGAAAGGAGCTCCATGTCTCAGATTCAAACTGTTAGAGACAGGAACAGCTGGGTGCCAAGAGATCTTTCCAGCTATATACTTCTCCAGCAGCAGTGTTGTGGATACCCAGATAAGATAAAGTTTTTACAGAGAAAGTGTATCATTTATTGAGCTAATGTGAAAAAAATTGGCGTGGAGTGTGATGGCACAATAGAAAACTGGAAAGAAAGTAATTTTTGCCATAATAGCTTAAAGTTACTGGAAGATTTTGACAAAAACGCCCCTCATTACACTCCTTCCCTGCTTTCAGAGGATTTATTAGTATTTCCTGGCCAGCAGCATCATCACCGCCCCACAAAAGTGGTTGGAAAGTAGAATTCCTCCTCTGAATGGGAAAGTGAAAGCAAAATAGTGGAGTGCAAAAACTCAAATTTTGTTTTGGGATAGCTTGAAATGATATTTTCATTCAGTCATATCAAAGAGTTTCAGCAAGTCGAAACAGTACTGCCAGATTCAACTTGTTAACAGTGTTCGGTTATAAGGTGCTGCAACAACAGTGTTTCAATACTGTAGCAGTAAATGTAATACTTTTAAATGCATTGTAATGTTATTAAATATCAGAAGACTGAACTCTTACTGAAAAGGTTCAGTGATTCTCCAGTATGATTGAATGCAAACCCTTTTGAAAATCCAGTATATTTTTATTTTCTCCTTTGGGAAAAATCTGCCTAGAATTTTTTTACCACCTCTGGCTGCAGTGTAATGGATTTTGGACTCAAGGCATTTTTGCAGTGTGTGTTAGTGAAGTGCCTTGAGAAATATTTGGGTGAACTTTTGTGGGAATTTGGGTAGATCCAGTTTAAAGCTTGGATATTATTAAATTATATGGATTGATTTTCAAATCCTCTTCCATTCAACAGATTGTGCTGCTTAAATGTTAGTTTGGTTTAGTTTGGTTTTGCTTTTGACTCAGTCTGGGTTTGGTTTAAATCTGCATTTAAGAAGTCTGCTGCGTACTCAGTGGTCTGGTTCCAGGAACATTAAACCTAATCCAGCAAAAATATTAGGGTTTTTTTATAATTTTAAGCATATGAGTTAAATTCTCAATGTTGTTCATATGGTGCAAGACATGAGGGTGTTTAGAATAAAGCAATACATTTGAGGAATACAGAAAATGCACTGATAATGTTGGATTTTGACCCTAATTTTCCCTATTTCAGTTTACTATTATTCCTCCTTCCAAAAGTTTTGCAAGGTTTACTGAAGGTATCTATCCCAAGCTGCTAGTTTTATCATCAGTGCTGTTATAGAAGAGCAGTGATTTGTATCCCGATGTTGTGCTGACCTTTGCTCTTGCCACAGAAATGTTCTGATCATGACCTCTGACTACGTGTGGTTTCAATAAAGACACTTGCTAGTTCTTTGCCTAACAACACATCATTGACTGCTGTAAAATGGTTGTGGTGGGACCTAAACCTCAGTGAAGAATGCCAAGTGGTTTTCTTTGTCTGTTTTTATCTAATCTGACATTTGTTAACTGCCTTTACATGGCAATAAGAAGAGTGGCTTCCCAAGTGCTATGCAGTTGCATTTTAAACGATTCTACTTTTTATGGTGACTGCTGAAATGAAACTCTCACAGGCAGATGCAGAAATATGCTTTGCTGTATTTGCCAAAGACTTTTTGTGATGGCAAGGTTATGGTAGCGTGAGCACATTCTTGCTTCTTGGTGAGAAGAGACTTGTGACATGGGTGAGTCCACTGTGCATTACCCTTGTCCCATTGCCTCAAGCTTGCCATGGTAATTTCTCTTTTTCTACTTTTTACACCTAAACTTAGCAGAAATAATATGGTCATCTCAATGACAGAGAAACTGTCATTAAAATAATCATGATTATGACAGATATTGCATCAAAATTCAGTATGCTGGGGAATTACAAAAAAGCTGGCTGCTAAGGCTTTCTGTATCCTTTGAGGGCACAGATGTAAAAAAGGATGCTTTTTACTCCAAAAGATTCAACTGGTTGGACTGATTACTGAAAGTAGGATGCTGTAATTGGGACTTAGGTTTAGATGGACAATGTCTCACTAAATTCTTTAGGAGAGTACTTGCATGTTAGTAAGAGCTGTATCTGCTGTATAACCATATTATTTGGTGGCTGGCTGTATTAATTTAGTGAATCATGTAGATGGTGATTGAATTCAGGATCATTGTTAATCCACTGATTTTTATTGACTCAATTTCAGTTTTGACCTTTGCTTGTATCATCTAATTTCATTGTAATGGCTTACAGTAGAGAACTGTAGTGCTGGGTAAGAGCTTAAGTTTTCACTGAATCACAGAATTGTAGGGGTTGGAAGGGACCTCAAGAGATCATCGGGTCCAACCCCCCTGACAAAGCAGGGTCCCCAGCTCAATTTACACGGATAGGCATCCAGATGGGTCTTGAATATCTCCAGGGAAGGACACTCCACACCCCCTGGGCAGCCTGTCCCAGGGCTCTGTCACCCTTACCGTGAAAAAACTTTTCCACATGTTGGTGCGGAACTTCCTGTGTTCTAACTTGCAGCCATTGCCCCTTGTCCTGTCCCCACAGACACTGAAAAGGGGCTGGCTAACTTGCCCTGCATCCCATATTTAAGATAATTGTAAACACCAATTAGGTCTCCCCTTAATCTTCTTTTCTCCAGACTGAACAATCCCAGCTCACCCAGCCTTTCCTCACAGGGGAGAAGCTCCAGGCCCTTCATCATCTTTGTAGCCCTTCTCTGGACTCTCTCCAGGAGATCCCTGTCCTTTCTACACCAGGGAGCCCAGCACTGGACACAACACTCCAGGTGGGGCCTGACCAGGGCAGAGCAGAGGGGGAGGATCCCCTCCTGTGACCTGCTGGCCACACTCCTCCTGATGCCCCCCAGGATCCCATTGTCTCTCTCAGCCCCAGGGCACCCTGCTGGCTCATGGCCACCCTGTCACCCACCAGCACCCCCAGGTCCTTCTCCACAGAGCTCTTCTCCAGCAGGCCATCCCTCAGCCTGTACTGAAACGAATGGTTATTCCTCCCCAGGTGCCAGACTCTCCACTTGCTTTTGTTGAATCTCATCTGGTGTCTCCCTGCCCAGCTCTCCAGCCTGGCCAGGTCTCTGGATGGCAGCGCAGTGTCCTGCCTGTCAGCTTTTTTTTTTTTTTCCTACTTTTTCAACTCTTAAAAAAGCCTGTGAAAATTAGAACCAGTTATTCTTCCCACATAGCAGCCTGAATGAAAACTTCAAGTATCTAAACAAATGAGGCAAGGAGTCTGAGGGCTACTTGGATTTCTGTCAGAGGGTACATAATTTGGTAGAACTGTGTTATCAGATCAGTGACTTACTGTCCAAATCAAATGTGGTAGAAAATGGCTTCTGTGGCCCCAGAGCTAAATCAGAAATGTTTATGCTGTTAGGAGTTTATGAGGGTTTTGGAGGGATGTAAATCAGGTTTACAAAACTTATTTCCTACTGTAATTACTTCATAGAAATAAATGATACAGTACTGTACCTAGGCAACAATGCCAAACTGACAGGGCAGAATAAAGCATGCAGAAGAGAACGACACATATGAGATAAGTAATCGTAATTTGTTTGCAGGTTTTGTTTCATGATTCTGTAACTTATTTATCAGGAAAAAAGCAGAGGGATTTCAAAGCAACCATTCTGGGCACTCCTCCAGAATTAAGTGCAGCTGTTTATGCCTTAAAGTCAATTATTTTTTCATGTTTGTTCTCTAATCATTTGTTGTTTGTAGATGCCACAAAACAATCCATGAAGAGCTGGCAGAACAAACATTATTCCCTGTAGATTTTTTTTTTAAATATTCATTGTATACTTAAAGTTTGTATAAGGTAGTTCTGTGAACTCAGCAGTACTGAAGGTGCAGAGAGGGCAGCAATGTGTGAATTTAAAGCCTTTTGGCACTATTAAAAATCAAGGTCTTATTTACTTTTTAAATGGCTTGGTTTATGTTTTCTCTTTCCTTCTGGCACATGTTACTGTTGGGATAAATCTATTAAAATATGGGCTGAGTCAGTGTGAACGTATTGAGCTGTGATCCTTTTCAAATTAATATTTCAAACAAGGATTTATCTCTGTCACTCTAATGGTGCAAATACTTTTGTCCCCCCGATGCTGACTTGCCTCCTGCTTGGATCCTCACCTTGAGAATTTCAGTCATGTTTTAATTATTAATAGAGGGCAGATAGCTACAATGAAAGAGAGATTCTGTGAAGAGTGCTCACAGCAAACATTACGCTTTTCAATTTAGTATTGTGAGGTTTGGCTAGCCTGAGTAAAAGCCCGAGTCACTCACATTTTTGCAATCGTTAATTGCAGAAAGTTGTGTTAGATTTATTACTTGAAATCAGTATAAAATAGCTCAGATGGGTCCCTGTGGGTCCATACCTGATAAATAGAATATACTAGCCAAAAAAACAGTCCAGATGCCACTAGATGACAAGTCTGTGTTGCAGCAGTACCTCTTCCCTCAATAGCTGAGCAGGTTTTCCAGGGTGGGTGTATGCTGGCTGAATGATCTACATGATGAAAGGTCTCTCTTGTGTTTCCTGCTGCCTCTAGTTCTGAAAAAGCAGAGACAAACAGGGGGAATAAACACTTTTGCCTGTTAAAACTTACTACTCTATGCTAGTAGAAGAAATATGCAGACACAAGGGCCAGAGCCACTAGTGGGACGAGAACAGCTGTGGCATTGTACTAGAAAAGAAGAGAGAGTAGTACAAGAATAAAACCCAAAAAGTTCATGGGGAGAGAAAGAAAAGATGTCCAGTAATAGAGAAACATGTGTAACAGAACAAGGGGGACAGCAGGGGAAGACCTACAAAAGACCTGTTTTCTACTTGACTGCCCTTGTTTTGGTTGCAGTCTCCTTTCATACAAGACGCTGGCATTTAGAATAGAGTTCAATAGGATTTAAAGGCAGCTTGTATATGAAAAGCTTTACCGTGGGCCCACTCTTCCTTTCCTATTCCAATTTTGTTTATCCCAATGGAGAGCCTGGTCTTGCTTTTCATTTAGGTATGGGGCAATCAGAAAATATTTACTGCAGTAATCAGTTTACCAGTAGCACTGAAGGTGCCTAATTCAACTTGTAATTTCCAGTGTCAGTCAGGGAAGATGCAGTTGAAATAAAATGAGTGTGAGAGTAGGGCAAGATCCGTGGCCCATGTAAAGCCAAAGAATAGGAGTCAGCATGCTCTTGCCTGTGTATCTCTGCTAGTGCACAAACACAAGTGACTTGCCTGTGATGTGTCAGGGAGACAGCTACTGGCCATATACTTTACTTTTTTCTTTTTAATCCCCTCCAGAAGCTGTTTCATATTCAAACCCCTTTGTAATTCTTCAGAGCTATATGTGATGACATCTTCAACCATAATTGACCCAATTCTCTTTCCATTTAAAACAAGGCTATAACTTCAGATCTATTTACAGTCTCTCCTCCTTATGTCTAGTAACTGCAGATGGAAATAAAACCCAATAAACTCAGAATAAATCTTTTCTTATTCTAAAATATCACAAGCCTCCAGTTTGCTTCCTCGATTGTTTGGTGTATTAGTCTTCTGATCCTGTTTCCAAGGGAAGGTTGGGGATTACTTTTGAAAGGGTTAGCAAAAGGCTAAATTCCTTCCAAAGAGCAGTGTGCTGAGCCACACAATGGCCCACTGCAATCACAGAATCACAGAATGCTAGGGGTTGGAAGGGACCTCTGGAGATCATCTAGTCCAACCTCCCTGCCAGAGCAGGAAATGACCGGCAGTGACCCAGCATATGGAGCTCTGGTTCCCAATGCAAACTTTGCTGTACCTTGCTACTTTGGACTCTGCTAGATAAGATGGTATCTAGGACATATGTGTAAGATGCTTAATTTTGTATCCCTTATTATTGAACTAGATAAAACTAAATGTAACAAACTGCTAAATAAATGCAGGTTGCATGTTTATAGAGTATTCTGGTTGCCACCAGCATACTCAGCTTTGAAAATAAGCTGTTGTACAGGGAGAAGTAGCTAGTGTGCATGGGAACTTTCTTGGAATTGGCTTACTCTTATGTATTGTTTAAAATTGTTGAAGACATTTTGGAAAGATGAGTATTTGGTGGACAGTCTAATAATTTAACCACCCAGCTTAGTTCTCTCTACCTCTCACAAATTCCAAAACAGTAATAGCCATCAAATGTCTAAGAAATGTAATTACAGCATTGGCTAGTATAAAATGCTTGATGCAATGATGTCAGTCTAAGAATGAGTGATTCCTCTGTAGGCAAGTGTTTCAGGACTGAAATAAAGAGATGCTGGGGGCTGAAGCACCAGCAAAGTGATGGGAAGATCGAGTACTTAGACGCCAGCCTGAGTTTGGTATGTACCCAGGACTCAGAATAGATGTTGCTAGGTAAAATGAAGGATGGCAATAGCACTCGACCTTTGCAGACTTGTGGTTAAAGCCACTGGAAAGGACACCGTTTCCTATCATAATTCTTGTTAAAAATGTGTCTCTACTTTTCACCCACTATGAACATTAATGTGAGTGTACAAATACAGCAAATTGTCACACAATGAATTGTAATTCTGAAGAGTTTGCAGGGAGGATGCTGCTGCTACCATTTCTCCACTATAGGATGGAGTTAAATTTGAGTCCTGTTTTGATCCCATGACTATGAACATATCACCTTTCATAAATGCTAGGCTCATTTAAAAGTAACAGCTTTTCAGGGAACAAAAGAAAAAAAGAGGAAATAAAAAACCCAAACAGAACACAAAACCTTACTCTCCATTAATTCAGCTGTGTGGCTGAAATAGTAGCTATGTTTATGCAACAGAAGCTGGTTGGTTTTGGTTTTTTTTTTCTGACAAATTGGAAGCTCAGAGACTATAGATGCAATTCTGCTTATGGCCTTGTTTCAAGTAAGGTATAATCCAAATAACTACTATGAATCAAATTCTGGCCTCAGCCCACTGAAACGAGATATTCAGCAATGTTATAAGAGCAATTGCTGGTGTATGCTAGTGTAAGAGCAGAATTCAGCCAAGTAGATCAGTAGAACTGTAAAAGAAAGTGTAAAACTGATTAAAATCAGGTTCAACATGTAATGCAATGTTCAACTAAGCTCAGTTCATAATTTTTATTCATGCTCCTGAAGTCCCAAGCACATAGAATAGTGCACAGGATGCCAGTCTTAACTCTGAATTTCTTTGATTTGGCTGGCAAGTGTCATCATGACCTAGACATCATTGAAGTTGAAAAGAGGGGATTTTGTGTATGCCAGTCTCTGGTGGCGTTATTGGCCATTACATACACTATTCCAGATGTAGAGTGATTTCTCTGGTTTTATAGATGTGGTAACATTAATTTTAATGTTAGCCTTTGGTATGACACAGACTTTGTCTTCATTATTCTGAAATATTGTTTTGAAAAAAAAAAAAAAAGACCCCACACAAATCCATTTATGTTTTCAATTTGCTTTGAACTATTTTTCAACAGCTCAGGTCAAGACCTAATTTCTACAGCAATCTTCACTGTGTTTTATTGTTCACTGGCGACCTGTACATGATTAAGGAATCTATCAGGAAAATTCTTTTTTTATTCTTCCTATAGTATCTCTTTTTCCCAGTATCCCAAGTGCTGTATTGTTACTTATTTTTTTTTTAGTATGGGAGCTGGAATAAAAATTGAAGATGAAAAATGGATGTGTTAGTTCCATATTCGCAAGTTCATTTCAACTACTGCTTTTGTAATTTTGCATTTTGTAACTGTCATGGTTTAACTCCCACTGGTGACTGAGCACCATGCAGCCACTCACTCCCCCTCCTCCCCTCAGGAGTACAAAAACACTTCATGGGTGGAGTTAAAAACAGTTTAATAGGATAACAAAGGAAGAAAATAAAAATACTGTTCAGCAACAACAAATAAATAAACCCAGCAATGTAGAAATGCAATTGCTGACCACATGTGGAAGGGAAAAACCCCAACCTGATGCACAGTCTATTCCTGAGTAGCAATTGCTCCTCCCAGCCTGCTTCCCCAGGTATATACACCCTGATAACAAAGCTGAGAGAGCATGGGATAGATGAGTGGACAGTGAGGTGGGTTGAGAATTGGCTGTCGGACTGAGCCCAGAGGGTTGTGATTCGAGGAGCAGAATCTGACTGGAGGCCTGTGACTAGTGGTGTTCCCCAGGACTAGGTGTTGGATCCAGTCCTGTTCAATATCTTCACTGACACCTTGATGAGGGAACAGCACCCACCCTCAGCAAGTGCCAATGATGCAAAGCTGGGAGGAGTGGCTGACAGGCAGGACACTGTGCTGCCATCCAGAGACCTGGACAGGCTGGAGAGCTGGGCTGGGAGAGACCAGATGAGATTCAACAAAAGCAAGTGTAAAGTCTTGTATTTGGGGAGGAACAACTGTTTGTATCAGTACAGGCTGGGGGATGTCCTGCTGGACAAGAGTTCTGTGGAGAAGGACCTGGGGGTACTGGTGGATGACAGGTTGGCCATGAGCCAACAGTGTGCCCTGGGGGCTGAGAGAGACAATGGGATCCTGGGGGGCATCAGGAGGAGTGTGGGCTGCAGGTCACAGGAGGGGATCCTCCCCCTCTACTCTACCCTGGTCAGGCCCCACTTGGAGTGTTGTGTCCAGTTCTGGGCTCCTTGGTTTGAAAAGGACAGGGATCTTCTAGAGAGAGTCCAGAGAAGGGCTACGAAGATGATGAAGGGCCTGGAACATCTGCCCTATGAGGAAAGGCTGAGTAAGTTGGGACGCTTCAGCCTTGAGAAGACTAAGGGGGGACCTAATTAAAGTCCGTAATTATCTGAAGCAGGGGATGCAGGGGGAATCAGCCAGCCCCTTTTCAGTGTCTGTGGGGACAGGACAAGGGGCAATGGCTGTAAGCTGGAGCACAGGAATTTCCACACCAACATGGGGAAGAACTTTTCCCCAGTGAGGGTGAGGGAGCCCTGGGACAGGCTGCCCAGGGGGCGTGGAGTCTCCTTCTCTGGAGAGATTCCAGCCCTGTCTGGATGCCGACCTGTGCAGTATGAGCTGGGGAGCTGCTTTGGCAGGGGGGTTGGACCCCATGAGCTCTCGAGGTCCATTCCAACCCCTACAATTCTATGATTCTGTCTGTGGCATGGCACTATATGGCAGGGACTATCCCTGTGGCCAGTCTGGGTCAGCTGTCCTGGATGTGCTCTCCCAGCTTCTGGTACATCTGCAGGGTGTGGGAAGCTGAAAAGTCCTCCGCTTAGTGTGGAGGCTACAACTACCTAACAACAACTGAAAACATCCCTGTGTTATCAACATTATTCTCATGCTAAAGCCAAGACACAGCGCTCTGCTGGCAATTAGAAAGAGAAGTTGCAGTATCTCAGCTGAAAATGGACCAGTTACACAACACAGTGTTTCAATCTTGTGCATGTGCAAAAAGTCCTTCAAATGTTTGCAGTAGAGTGCCTGCTGGAGTTGTAATAAGGCACTATTACAGAATCACAGAATCACAGAATCTTAGGGGTTGGAAGGGACCTCAAGAGATCTTCGGGTCCAACCTCCCTGCCAAAGCAGGCTCCCTATCTCATATTACATAGATAGGCATCCAGACGAGACTTGAATATCTCCAGAGAAGGAGACTCCACCACCTCCCTGGGCAGCCTATTCCACTGCTCTGTCACCCTCACTGTGAAAAAGTTCTTCCGCATGTTGGTGCGGAACTTCCTGTGCTCCAGCTTACAGCCATTGCCCCTAGTCCTGTCCCCACTGACCACTGAAAAGGGGCTGGCCAATTCCCCCTGCCACCCATGTCTAAGATACTTGTAAACACTAATTAGGTCCCCCCTAAGTCTTCTTTTTTCCAGGCTGAACAGACCCAGCTCACTCAACCTTTCCTCATAGGGGAGATGTTCCAGACCCCTAATCATCTTTGTCGCCCTTCTCTGGACTCTCTCCAGAAGGTCCCTGTCTTTTCTATACCAGGGAGCCCAGAACTGGACACAGTATTCCAGATGGGGCCTGACCAATGCAGAGTAGAGGGGGAGGATCACCTCCTTCGACCTGCTGGACACACTCTTCCTGATGCATCCCAGGATCCCATTGGCTCTCTTGGCCACCAGGGCACACTGCTGGCTCATAGCCAACCTGTCATCAACCAGGACCCCTAGGTCCTTCTCCATAGAGCTCTTCTCCAACAGGTCATCCCCCAGCCTGTACTGATACAGTCGGTTATTCCTCCCCAGGTGCAAGACTTTACACTTGCTTTTGTTGAATTTCATTAGATTTCTCCCTGCCCAGCTCTCCAGTCTGTCCAGGTCTCGCTGGATGGCAGCGCAGTGTTCCTGCGTGTCAGCCACTCCTCCCAGTTTTGTATCATCGGCGTACTTGCTGAGGGTGGATGCTATTCCCTCATCAAGGTCGTCAATGAAGATATTAAACAGGACTGGACCCAACACTGAGCCCTGGGGAACACCGCTAGTCACATTGTTTGCTTTCAAGCTGAAGAATCCTGCAAAAATTATTAATGCTGGCAAATATCCATCTGACCTGATTCACTAATTCATCCATTCATTCATAGTTAAAGAAATACATTTATATATATATGTAGGTATGTGTATCTGTATATTCATATATGTATGTCTCAAAGACAAAAGCCTATTAGCTTTTTGAGTCTTAAAATTGAATATCTCTGATACAAGGTTTTTGTAAGTAGCTAAATTGTCTGAAACATTGGTCCTTGTTGGTATGTGATGGAAAAGAGTGTGTATATGTTTTCAAAAAGGAGAGCTTTAACTGATGTTTAACAGGTAAGTTGACAAAAATTCTTGTGTTTGTAATGTGCCCATTGCTGATGGTTGTATAATGTACAGACTCAAACTGAGATTTACCTCTGCAAACGTTATGCTGTGATTTCTGTGGTTAAAAGGAACTATAGGGATACAAACTTTGATTAGTAATAAGTTTAGTAAAAGTTTTTTCACATCATAAAATGCATTAATATTTAATACTTTTTTTTAAACTCCATCATGCTTTTTCAGTTATTAATTCAATTACCAATACCTGTAGTATCTTACTTATAGTGAAAGGTCTTAAATGTGCTGCTATAGCAAAGTGCTCAATTTACACAGATACTGTCTGGTCATGTACGTATATACATATATTCAATTAACACAAAACCTAAATAGATCAGGTTATAGGTGATGCATGGAAAATGGATTGTGTGCTTATTTCAGTACTCCAATACCATCAAATTTGGTCTGTCCAAAGAAATATCACTGCATGGTTATTACGCAGGAATCAGCCTTTACAGGCAGGTTGCAGACTTGTTTGATGATGTGAGCAAGCAGAACTTCTCATCTTTCATCTGTGGGTTCCCACCTGATTAAATTAGAAAGAGCAGACAGAAGGTTGAACTCAGACTAATGCCCCAGTCAGGGTAATTTGGATTGTAAGGGATGTTTTCATGGGCTAAGACCCAGCATAAAATGCTCAGGTTTCATAGACGTTTATTTGGGGTTAGGTTATCAGAGACTGGGATAGACCATCAAAGGAACTCTTTTGGTAGTAGCAGTGTTTCAGGAATTCAGGAACCATAATTAACTGTTGAAGCAAGTAATACATTCTGGACCCTATTTAAGAAGTTGTTAAATCCTTGTGGGAAAAGGCATGTCAGTTTTGGCAAAGGCACTAGGCAAAGCAAGGAGGAAGCTGTGCTGCACGCAGCCAGGAACAAGGCACACTGATGCTTTAGGAACGATGGTACTGGCTGAGACAGCAGGGAGATTCTTAATCACCCTCTCTTTTCTCAGCTCCAGGAGATTTTGTATGTTTATGACTCCATGGAGTCAGAATCACTTTTAGCACTCAGTGGAGCCAATGCCTTTTTCTCTTCCCTCTGTTTTTGAGCTCTCGTTACCCAGCGGTGTTCAGCTTACTTCCATCACTTGCATATCTCAGAGGGCTTATGTTTCAAACAGTGCTCCCAGGCTGGTACCTTCTTGAAATTTTGTATAATGCAAAGGAGTGGGTACCAACACCACATTTATCAAGGTTGAGATGAAAAATTCCTTCTTGGGATTTCTCTGAGAATACACCAGGTGGTGCCACGGATATTTGCTGAGACAATGTGTAATTACTTTTCTTCTTCTGCCAGAAAAGCTTTAAAAGGCCACATGAGTTCTACTTTATCACTTGCCCCCCTTTTTTAACTCATGCTGCCTGCAACTCACTTGGACTCTGTTCTGGAAATGACTCTGTGCTCAGTGGATGTGACCCCAATTACTCCTCTTTGCTTTGTCCCCTTCCCTTCCCTGAATGCTACTGGATTTTCTTCTTTACATTTACATGATGACTAAGAGAAATAAACCCTTGCTTTTCCCAATAACTGTACATGAATCTGCCATCTGATATGAAACATTTTAAGCCATATAGAACTGCTCCATATCTTGTTTAGCTAATCTGTTAATAGAACTGAGTGGACAAGGTTAAAAATAGATCTACCTCTTAAAGCAACAATAGTTCCATTTTAAATGAAAAAATAGTTTCTATTGATTCTGCCCTTATCATGCTAGAGCCTTCTGATACTGTACATGTCTAAATTAATGCAGGTAAAAGCTTCTTTTGAATAGTAATGTGTTTTCCACAGTGGCTCCTTTCCTAGCTCATCTTTGGTTGTCATGATGATCTTGTAGGGTCCCTGTCCAGTCTGCTGCTGTTCCTGCTCCTGTGCAGTGAAATGTGAAATTGCAGTCTTCTGCACCAGGAGCGTGAATGGCTTGTCCTGAGGCGAGCACTGGTGTGTGTAATGGCAGTGGCCCTGAGGAGTAAATGTGCAGCAAATCCCCCTATGCACAAGGCATGGGAGAAGGCCAGTATAGGGCTGGTACTTGGAGTGAAGCTGCAAGTTACATGTGAAAAATATTTTGTCAGATTCAAGGCTAGAGTTGATAGTCGTTCCCGTTTAGAAGTTCTTTGAAGGTTGTGTTCATACCATTGGCCACTTCTTGATTGATGATATAAATGATCAATTACATATTTTTAATAGTAAACTTGTGTGCATCTAGCTAACTACCTATGACTTCCTCTCATCTAAATGTTATCTCTAACAGACTCTCCATATGCAGAACTTTTTTCAGAATTGCCATCAACTTGGAAAGGTATTTAGCAAGCACTTGTTTGGATTATTGTATCTAAATCTTGCAAGTCTCCAAATTGTTCTTCTTGAGAAAGGTATTTAAGTTTCAAGATCACTTAAAGCTTCTGACAAATAGCACTCTCTGATAGCAGAAAAGACCTGAGAAGATGATTGTCAGAGGGCCATTCTCTCAGCAGTCCCAAACCATTTAAGCAAATTCCCCTATTTCTGTCTCTTTCTCGAACTTTCTGTCTTTTCAAAAAGTGTTTCAGATTGGAGAGGAAAAACCCCAAACCAAACCCACAATCCCAAACCCCGCTTTTGACTCCGAATTGCATATTTTTAAGACCACAGTTGTGCTCAGCTAGTTGAGTGCTTTATAAAACTTTCCTGGTGTAGTCTTTGTGTATGGCATGAGAATAGCTGTATAGTGTGTTTTTTCCTCCAGTCTTTTCAAACTGAGTTTTACAGTCTGTTTTCCTTGTGTTATTTACTCTTTTTCTGACCCTTTCCCAGCAATCCCTTCCAAATTGAGCTCAAACCAAGACAGTTTACTTAGAAACCAAACCTTAAAACTCACAGGGGTTTTTAACATTAGTTTAAACGACCTCAAACTTCACTAGCACGAAATATTTTCAAGTGGGATGTGAACTGCTACTTGGCCTGGTGATGAGGACTAAAACAAAGCTTTGAGCCACCTTTTAAAAATCTGTCTCTGTAACCAGGACTGGATTCAGCCACACTCTGGACCAAGGGGCAGCTGGAGTCACTGCCTGCTGCAGTAAACTGTGCAAATGAATGGGTCTTAGTCCTGTAGTAAATCCATGCATACCTGTAAAAATATCAGCTTATAAGCACGTAGTGGTAGAAGAGAAAGAAGCTATTTCTGTACTTAGAATCACATGTGTACATAGCCACTGTGTAGCACAGAGGAGCTGTCTGTACTGGATGGGTAGCACAGTATATTTATTTTCCTTGGTATATCTGCTCATTTGGCTGACAGCACGAAGTTATACTACAGGAGCAGTGTTAGGAGAGGGGAGCTGACAACAGATGAAACAATGAAAGAGAAGGAAGTGACTGTGGGGATGATACCAGTGTCCTTGAGATAAACTGTAGGTGAGTTGATAGTGTTTGAATGTGATGCTTAATGAAAAGAGATACAATGATGGGAGGAGTGGCTGACAGACAGGAACACTGCGCTGCCATCCAGAGAGACCTGGCCAGGCTGGAGAGCTGGGCTGGGAGAGACCAGATGAGATTCAACAAAAGCAAGTGGAGAGTCTGGCACCTGGGGAGGAATAACCACATGTATCAGTACAGGCTGAGGGTGACCTGCTGGAGAAGAGCTCTGTGGAGAAGGACCTGGGGGTCCTGGTTGATGACAGGTTGGCCATGAGCCAGCAGTGTGCCCTGGGGGCTGAGAGAGACAATTGGATCCTGGGGGGCATCAGGAGGAGTGTGGCCAGCAGGTCACAGGAGGGGATCCTCCCCCTCTACTCTGCCCTGGTCAGGTCTCACTTGGAGTGTTGTGTCCAGTTCTGAGCTCCCTGAGATAAAAAAGACAGGGATCCCCTGGAGAGAGTCCAGAGAAGGGATACAAAGATGATGAAGGGTCTGGAGCATCTCCCCTGTGAAGAAAGGCTGAGAGACCTGGGCCTGTTCAGCCTGGAGAAAAGAAGACTGAGGGGGGACCTTATTAATGTCTATAAATATCTGAAGGATGGGATGCAGGGGGAATTGGCCAGCCCCTTTTCAGTGGTCTGTGGGGATAGGACAAGGGGCAATGGCTGCAAGTTGGAGCATAGGAAGTTCCACACCAACATGGGGAAGAACTTTTCCCCAGTGAGGGTGAGGGAGCCCTGGGACAGGCTGCCCAGGGGGTGTGGAGTCTCCTCCTCTGGAGATATTCCAGCCCCATCTGGATGCCGACCTGTGCAGTATGAGCTGGGGAGCTGCTTTGGCAGGGGGGTTGGACCCCATGGGCTCTGGAGGTCACTTCCACCCCCTGTGATTCTATGATACACTACCTATGTTATCATGGAGTATGGGAGTTTATTTAGAGGGGCAAAGAGAATAAGAGCTAAATTTCTTGTCTCCTACACTGCTAGTATCTTTCTCAGATCCTACAACCCAAACGAGTTCTCCAAGAAATGTTTCTTTTTCAGCCCTTCTCACGGTTCACTCACCTCCAGCACCATTGGTCAGTATTCACCAAGAAATACTAATCACAGATGTGTGGGACAGATTTGTTACTAAAGTGCCAAAGACTAGGTGCAAAAGAGAATCAAGACATGAAACTCCCTTGCCAAGGTGAACTGTGCAGCGTGTTTAGGGGTGTTAGAACTTGGAGAAATGGAGCTTTCAACAGGGCCACAGGGCTGAGGCAGTGGCTTTTGTAGCACGTATGTGACAGGAGATGTTCCTTTCTAAACTTGGGCTGAAGTGACTAGATATAGACCTTTGAGAAGAATGTTGCATGTCCTTGCTCCCTTGGAAGGCTTATTCTGAGTCTCTGGGTGAGGTTCAATTCACAGGCAGTTGATTTCACTTTGCTACCACTCTCTAAAAAAGACAGTGGTACCCAGCGGTTTCATCCAGAGATCAAATTACTGGAACATGCCACCTGGGATCCCAAAAGGGATAACGGGAAGCTAGTGACCCCGTAGTTGCTGAAAAAGCCTAAGTAGAGGCCTCTGATGTAAAAAGAGCACAACGTGAAGGACTTTAGGGGCAGCGTCCCCTCAGACCTTGTGTACAGATGTCGTGTGAACTCATGGTACCAGCAGATGCATTGCCACTGCATATGCACAGAGGGGACTCTTTGGAAATGTCACCTTTTGTGTCTTGCTGTAGGAAATTTGACTCATAGGTACTGGTGCAGTTATATAGACTCATAGTTTCTTCTTCTGTTAATTTTCTTATCACCTTATATAATCTCACTGCAATGTTTTCATTGGATTATCTGTTTGCTCACAAGGCCATGAGAAGAATGAAGGAAACCTTCCTGTTTCACATATAGACCGGTATGTAGATAAAACCCCACATTCTTCAATCAGGTTTTTAAAATTGGAATTTTGCTGCTCTTATAGTTTAGCCTCAGGCTGCTAATTTGGCACTTGCTTCAGTCACTGGGGTCCTTAATTGGAAAAAGTACAGAACAGAAAAGAGAGTCAGGAGGGGGAGGCGTGGGGATGGATCACATTTATACCAAATAACCAAGTCCCCTGGCACACAAATTCAACCAAACTTTAAATATCCATTTTTTCCCTGAAGAAAGTAGAAGAGAAACAAAGAGATTAGGCCCTGATGATAGAGTCTCTAGAAAAGCATAAAATCTAATAACACTGACTTTCCATCCACCCTCTCACACATGTATCAGTGGAAAATGTCCCTTGATAAATACAATGAAAGTTCAGTTGGGCAGGGTTATTTATTTTCTTTTTAACACGTCCATTCCCCACACATATGAGTGTACTTGTTCTATCTGTGCATGAATCTACATAGGTGATGTCAGCAGTACACATAATTCATGAAGGCTCAGTGTAAAAAGCTAAAGAATTTTCTCATTTTTGGGCCAGTTTTCAAAACTCCAAACTTTTTCTCTTGTTGTGGGTAGGAATGTAGACAAATGTCACTGGGCTTTAAACTTCTTTAGACATTATTAGAAAGCTCCAAGGTTTCCTTTCAGCCTATGAAAGCTGCGTTGTGGAATAATTTGCCCTTAGGAACCCAACATTGTGTGAACAGCACTTCTGGGATGCGAGGATTGAGGACAATCCTCCATCAATGGTGTCTGACATTGTGCTCTTCAGATGGGAAGCTTCTATGTGGGCTTCTTAAGGAGCTGTGGGCAGACAGCCTCTCTGGAGACCTGCTTTGTTGTCCATGTTATTTTGGCACTGAATTCCTCATCTTCCAATTTTATGACGCTGTTGCCATGGCACAGGAACTACATCTCTGTTGGTACGTATGTATAGATGATAACCCTGCATCCGCTTTAGGGAGGGGGGGGGAATTTGTCCCACAGCATTTCTCAGTGTAGCTTTAAGAGAGTATGGTAGTGCAGTAGGTGTAGCAAATGGGATTTTTACAATATACTGTTGTACGCAGGTGGCTTTAGAGTCCAAGTCTGGTGTGTTGTTGTATGTGTAAGTTTACTTAGCAACTTGTATTAATTGAAACAAATGCTGTTCCTCAGCTACAAGTTAGTGACCACTGACAAAAAATGTGCTCTTTACCAAGCTTAAATTACATAATTGTTCAAGAAAGACTAGTATCTCCCGTGGCATCTTTACTTAGAGGAAAGAGATAGTTACTTAAATCAGGACTTCTGAGGATGCTGATAACGATAATTCCTCTCTAATGTGCTGATATAACTCTCAATTGTTTCATATTAAACTGAGAAAACGGGAAGAGTTAGAAGATGGTGCACGTTCTAATAGAAGCAATAATTCTGTGTGGAGGGTTGTCTGAATGCTGTGCCAGGGAAATGAAACCAATAGATCCCATTTTACTGAATATAGCTGTGTGGGAGGAAAGGGTCATAGTCCTGGGCCTAATTCTGTTACTGTTTTTAAGTTGATGTTAGTATTTTTCGATTTATTTGATGGTTTAAGATGGGGAGAAACATATAGATGTAATAATTACTGCAAACTACAGAAGATATTCTTTGTTTGGATCATATGCTATAAGCTTATTAGCCAGTGTGACTCAGCTGCCTTCTGCTCCTCAGCTACGTCAGTTTACACTGAGTAAACATCCAGCTGACGATATTTCTGTTTTGCTGATGATTATTTTGTGCTGATGGGCTATTAGCTATTATGGGCTACTCAGCCTTCTTACATGTACTGCATTCATACTCAGATGTCTTGCTAAGTGAGTACTAACAAGTAACTGCCTTTGAATTTTCATGAGCTAAGCATAATGGGCTAGATTCTCATTTAGTCTAAGGCACGTCTAGATGCTGTGGCATTAAGAAGTGGCCTTATTGTGAATGTAAAATTACCCCAGCCTTCTGAAGAATGATGCCACATGGTATCTCATAGCCCCTTTGCCTTTATATTGCTTCCCTTTGGGAAGTGGTGAAATCCTTTACACAGGCCTGTGGCTGGTATGTCCAAACCTCAGAGGAAAATGATTCCCTGCTGGACCTCATGAATGCTGTCTGGTAGTAAGTACTTTGTCATCAAGTTATAATGTTGTTACAAAATTTTAGTGCTATACGAACTAGTGATGATGTTTAATAAATAATGCACTATTTAGAGGGCTGAAGCACCTGCCCTACAAAGAGAGGCTGAGGGAGCTGGGCTTGTTCAGCCTGGAGAAGAGAAGGCTGCGGGGGGACCTCATTGCAGCCTGCCAGTACCTGAAGGGAGCATACAAACAGGAGGGGAATCAACTTTTTAAAAGGGCAGATAATGGCAGGACAAGGGGGAATGGATTAAAGCTGAAGGAGGGAAGGGTTAGATTGGATATTAGGGAAGATTTTACAGAAAGAGTGGTGAGGGGCTGGAACAGGCTGCCCAGAGAAGTGGTGGATGCCCCATCCCTGGAAGTGTTCAAGGCCAGGTTGGCTGGGGCCCTGGGCAACCTTGTGTAGCTCCAGGCCTGAGGTTGGTGTCCCTGCCTGTGGCGGGAGGGTTGGAGCTCTGTGACCCTTGGGATCCCTTCCAACACATGCCATTCTATGATTCTATGATTTGTCAAACTGCTGGTTGAGGAGACATGTACAGCTTTTAATTAGTGTCTTTTAGCATTCTCCCCTAATTAAAAAGAAGTCTGAAGCTAAACTACAATTTATAGAAGAATTGAAAATATTGTAAAAACTATCTAAAATGCTGACAAAACTGAGTATATACTATTGTACTATCATTATTTTCATGCAACTTAAAATCCATCCAGTTGGGCTAATTTGAAGTCATAGGTGTGTAAAACTATCGCAGCCAGTAACTGGAATGTTTTGGGCTGACAAGCCCCTGCTCTCTGCCATTGCAATATTTGCCTATCCTTGTTGTTAGAATGACACACTCTAGAGAACACTCTGGGAAGGTGTAAGTGTCAATAGGGTTAATATACCTGGCAGGGTGTACATAATTCATTAAGGAAATTCTTCCTCTCCACTGATTCTGGAGTAGTGCTGGGGCATACCTTTCCCCATTTGTAAGGCGATGTTGTCTAATTGTTTTCCATGAGAACAGTACTCAAGAACTATTCATTTCAAATCCCTTCTCTATTCCTAGTCTATTCTGAATCTTGGGGAAAACCTAGTTCTTGTTTTACCTCAGAAAAATAAAACTAATAAAAACTAATAAAACTAATACTACTAATAAAACTAATAAGAATACAGTATTTATTATAGTAAAAATTATTTTACTATCTAATAGAAGTGCTAAGTCTTCTATAGCAGAACCTACAACAATGCTATATGCTTCAGTAGCAAAAAAACCCCAAATATCAGCACTTGTGTTTTCTATAATATGAGATATTTATTTTTTATTTTAAATATTCCTATATCTTTCTGTTGGGGCGCTTTCTGTCCCCATGCAGTTTATGCTCTACATATATAAACTCTCTATGTTACTCTACAGTTATGCCACCTACTTTCCAAAGGTTTCTAGGAAATTCTGGTTGAGAAAAAAAAAAAAGAGCTGCCACCCCCTTTTCTGTGTGTGATTCCAAACAGAGGACTTCATTCTTCTGGAATATTAATCTACTTCCTTTCATAAGCATTGAAATGAAATGAATATTTGCAAAGGTCAAGTTACTGTATATGGCAGGAAAAACATGCCAAAAACAATTAAAATTACCAGGTCTGTGTAGTAAAGTCACACACACCACATATTGCTTACAGGTGCTCTGTGTGAAGCCCAATCCAATAAATGTCAGTCCAGTTATTTACACTAGGAGAGTGCCAGTCATGTAAAAAGAGACAGAAGAACAGATGCTTTGTGAGAAACAAACCCAGTACAAATAAACTCAGAGCTGATTATAAAAAATTCACACTAAACAAGTATTTGAACGCATGTGAACTGCATTTGGAATTCTGTGAATGTTTTGTCTACATTTGGGATTCAGTGAATGATTTGTAAAGCAAGAGGCAAATATTTTTTAGTGCTTTGTAAATCTTTTGAAGCCTTGCCTGTGCATCTCTGAGTTTGTTTTATTTTAATTCTTCTGTCTTTCTCTCCATGCTTTGGTTTTCAAAAAGCCAAAATGTTCATAAAAGTATGGTGAATTTTAAGAATTTTATCTTAGGGTTCTTTTTGTTGGTTTGTTGGTTGGTTTTTTTGTTTGTTTTTTGCTGAGGTGGGGTTTTTTTTTGAAGGGGGGGGTGGCACCTTTTAATGCTGAGGACTAGAATTTTGACTTAAGCATGTGTTTTGAAAAGCTTACACACCCCTGACTTTTTGGGAACTTTGGCTTTGAAATCTGCTGAAAAGAAGCAAGTTATGTGGGTTTAGTGTTTATTGTAAACATTTCATGGTTGAAGCTATTCTCACTGACAAGAGAGAGCCAGGTTCGTCAGCTACCCACGCTTTCCTTCCCTGTTGGCAAGTGTTATCTCTGTGTGCCACAGTCAGAGCTGGAGGATCTAGCACAGGTTGAGAACTACTTGACTAAAAGAGTATTACATATTAGTTGAGTGTAAGAGTTTGGTAGATAAACGTTTATAGTGTCACTTTTTTTTTTTTCTTTTTTAAATTGATGTTGCACTTCCTACAAGCTAAAGATCTCAGAAAAAGCTATGGATTCTGCTCTGGTGACATTTTTAGTAGTCCAATTTCATGCAAGGCACAACCACCTCCGGATATAGGCCTCTTAACTGGATCCAGTCACCAGCGCTGCTGGCTACTTCTGTCCTGCTGAGATTTCTGAAAAACTGGAATCAAACACAGCTGAGCTGAACACATTTTTAAAGGAACATCGGATGTGGATTTCATTCTTTTGTTTCCTTTATCCAAAATGAACATAGGAGCCTTAGAGGTTCCAGAATATGTGGAACTCAACCTTGAAATGTTATATTCTTAAAGACTACTGCAGAGCAAACAGCAGTGAAACTCACCAGGTAAGCTGTCTCTCTTCTGACCAGAGAGACCACCCTTTTGGGTAACAAGCTAACTTAAGTTCCTTACTCATTTAATCCCCTGCCTTTCTGCTCAAAGGGTTGGTGAGGGACTCATTTCCACTAGCAACTGGGCTGAAGCCACACATTCATTTCACATATTGCCACCAAATGGATCTGCAATACTAATGATTTTCAGTCCCTTGAATTGGAGTTCTATCTGACTCTCTGACCAGGAGGTTAAAGGCTCCAAATCCAATTAATGAACCCCAGAGATACCAAGTCACTTTTGCTTAAACATGACATCAGTGCTGATGAAAACTGTAGCAAGCTATTGTATTCAGCCAGGTAGACCAGCAGCATGAAGGCGAGTTGCTAGGATATGCCCCTTTCAGAAAGCATATTTCATCTCTTCTTACACAGTATTCATCTTTCTTCTGAAAGGAAGTGTCAAGTAGTTGAGAAGGATCCTGTGAACATAAAATATACAATCCCATCCTTGGCACCATGCATATGTTCAGTATTTTTAAATACTGATTGCCTTCGACTCCAAGGTATTTTGAGCCAAATATAACCCAAAATATATTTTCAAACTTATGTATGGGCCAAGGATGGGATTGTATAATTTTGGTTATTTCCAAGTGAAAAAGTGACTATTGGACATTCTTTATTCATTGCCTTTTTACAACTGACATTTGAGACTCATGCTTAACAGCTGGTTGATGCCACCTCTTGCCAGTCATCTTTTCTGCTGGTGCTGCTTTTCTGTCAGGACTGAGACAAAATGTAACTGCACAGGGAAAGAACAGTTCTGCTTCTGAGTCATCCCTGGTGCCCTTCTTCCTTGTTCATGTGGCTGCGTGATGGCAAAAGCCCAGTTTATGTGCAAGGAAGATGTAGGTAAGTTTTGTGACGCTGGTGGGCAAGGAGATGTTTTACTGCAATTAGGCTTTGGCTGGCAATTTGGGAAGAACAGAGGAGGTTAAACAGGGGGGAAAAAAAGAAATACAAAGCAAAACAGGAAAAAGTAGAAGTGTAACAGCAGCAGCATCACTGAACTGATTACTTTGATCTGTCTGATGAAGATGTCAGGGAAGAATTAGGGCTCAGCCCTATTTAGTAAACAGGGATTTCTCGAGCATCGACTACGGATCTCTTATGCTGTAATGATTGTCTGAGGCTTTGAGGGAAGAGCTCCTGAAATTAGATAAGAAATGTGAACTTATGACTGAGAAGAAAAATTGTGCAAAATCTTACCAGAGGGCCCAGAACTGGATGCTGTACTCCAGATGAAGCCTCAGCAGTGCCAAGTAGAGGAAAAAAGGACCACCTCCCTTCACCTGCTGGCAGTGCTTTTCTGAATGAAGCCAGAAAACTGTTGCAAACTTGCTGAGAGCTCACTCTGACCCTTCATCCAGGTCCTCAATGAAGATGTTAGACAGTATTGACCCCCAGGGGTCTTGCTTCCAGATGGACTTTGAGCAATTGATCACAATCCTCTGGGCCTGGTCCTTCCGCCAGTTTTCAGTTGACCTCACAGTACACTTTGGAATTGGAGAGGAATTGAATGAGGGACTATTGGCAATGCTACCTGAGAGTTGAAGGTATCCAGAATGCAAAAGCATTTTTCTTTATCTCAGTGAGGGTTCTATCTTTAACAAGATGACCACTCCAGAAGGCTATAAAACCAAGAAAGTAAATTTCTAAACTCCTCTGAGAAATGCCTATTAAAAGGCATTGCATTGCTGCTGAGCACATTTTCTTTGCTGAGAGATACAACATAAATATCAATAATTATAATTTAACTACTGCTATAAATAATACTGTATTCAGGTTTGGTTTATAAAATAATTTTAGTCTCTGAGGACACAGGAACAATTTATGTGTGTTTACAGTATTACTGAGCATTATTCTGAATGAACTAAGGTCTGTTCTTCCTTGGGTGAAAATCATTTGGCTAGTGTATTATCTGGAAAAGCCCCACAAGAATCACTACAAATACATATGTTGTGTGAAAAGAAAGAAGGACAAAGGAACATAACGCAGGAAGATGCAATACACAAAGAGAAAGGGTCGAGACCAGAAAGAAGGTGGGAGAAAGAGGCAATATTAAAACTTTTTAGCTAAGGAGGGTAATCCACCCTCTAATCTCCACACACACACACCCCCACACACCCTGCCCCAAACAAGGGCAAGGGCACTACGCTCAAGATGTCTTGTGTACAATCCTTTCCAGAAACAAGCACCTTCAGTGAATGAGCTCTGCTCCACTGGAAGTGTGTATTTCCACTGCCAATGGACAGCCTCATTTGGCAGATGAGCATTACCAGAGGCTAAATACTGCTTTATTTCCTCCATTCATTCACAACTGAGAACTGCAGTGACTGCAGGTAACTGGAATGTCAAAGAATGTCAGCTGCAGGTGTAATGTTTAATTAACTTCTTTCAAATTCATATCTAATTTATCTAAGTGCAAGTCTGAAATACTTTACTGTGTTCAGGTCTTCAGAGCTGATGCTGGTTTTCATATGCATTTCTTAGCTTCATGTGCTCTATGATTGCACAGACTGAGACAAACACAGAATCATCCCATTGTTTAGGTTGGAAAAGACCTTTAAGATCATAGAGTCCAACCATAAACTTAACACTGCTGAGTCCACCACTAAACCATGTCTCCAAGCACCACATCTACCCCTCTTTTAAGTACCCTGTGTTCTTAGGAGTTGATCATAGGCAAATTGCAACAGTTGCATGTACTGCTTGTCAGAAAGGAGTGCTGTGTGATATTTTATTATCACACAGATATTAAACTATTTTAACCAAATTAAATGCATCTGAAACAAATTATCCCACCTTAGGAATTTAAGTGATGGCTGTTTGGAGTGAATATTACATGTAGAATAACTTATTCTTAATTTATTCTGATAAAAAAGAATGCAAAGTTCTCTATTGAAAAGGCTCTTTTTTAGACAACCTAGAAGACAAAGCTTGATCCTCTATTAATTATTTCCCAGGCAAAGCTGGGACTAGATATCCATTTGCAGAAGAGAAAGGGATGAACTTCATATACTGTCTGCATCTATGTATTTCCCAGTGGGATAGATTTCAAACAAAACAATGAAGAAAATAAGAAATACATTTGCTTTAAAGAGGTAAATGAGGGTGGAGGCTAGAATGGGAGGTGAACATGTCTCAGCTTGGTTTCTTGTCTTGGGAGTTTAATGTTAGATACAGCCTAGAGACTCCTGGGGATTATAAAAAATTGAATTTTTGTGATGAAGGATTTTATGGCATTTCTGAAGTATGAAATGTTCTCAACCATTGCTGCAAGCTCAGGCAAGCTTAACATCACCACCTCAGCATGATTGGCTATTTCATTATGCAATACAGAAGCAGTGGAATTTGCTTAAGATTTAAAAAGAAAGCTTCATATGCAAGGGGCAATTTACTAGGATTTAAATGTCTCTAAAGGAAAGATTTAAATCTGTATAGGAAAATATAGGCACATTTTCTCTATTACCATTTCTAACTCTTCATGTATACACTATAAATCTCAAGAGGAATGTGCACAGGACTTCATTCTAGAGAAATGTACACAGTAGGTTAGTATTTTACTTTTTGCCCATGAGGAAAAATGAAAAGGACACTATTGCTTTCAAAAGGAATTGTGCTGAACTCATGACTTTGGTGTTCTTCTAAATGCTATTGCAAACAGTGGAAATAGAAAATTCTATTTATTTGTTAGATGCCTTCTCTCTAAAGTGTAATTTAAAAAAAAAATAATCAATGTGCTGATGTTCAAGCTTTTGTCACCAAGTGCCAGCTCTTGTGCCCAACTCCATTCTAAGTTGTGTGCTGTGGGGCAGTCTCAGCGGGCAAAGCAAGTTTTAACGAGCAAACAAAACCTGCTCCTGAGATCCATGAGATGTTCTGAGTTGCACTGTGTCAGACCACTTCCAAGGCATCTGGGCTGACTAACCGTTACTAGGGCTGTCTGCTGGTGCAGGGAGCAGAAGTATTGCAGTCAGTGATAGAGCCTCGTGCTTGCTCTGATTTGCACCAGATGGCCAGGCAAATACACAACTAGCCATGGATGAGGCAAGTACAACTTTTTAGACTAAAGACACCCTTGTGCTATTTATCCTTTGCTCTCACTTCCATTTCTGCACTGGGAGAGTCTGTTTCTAATAACATCGGTCTGTGTTATTGGCAACCTATGTACTTTGCCTTTACAGCACACAAAGAAATACACATTTGAATACCAAATTTCATACTAATACTTAGATTTCAGAGTTTTAAAAAATCTCCTTTGGCATGTGGATTGCATGTATGTCTTCTGATGATAGGTAAACCATCCAACCTTCTCTTCCAACCCAAAGCATTCTATGATTCTAAGCTTCAGATGAAAAATACAACGCAGTCCCTCTCCCTGTCCCACTCCAGTGCTGGGATACTGAGATCAGAGTGTGTTTGTCCTGCTGTGAGCTGCTGGGCATGAGATATGGGGTCACCACTGTACTTTGTGATAGTCATGCTGATGTACAACTAACAAAGCTTCTTTCATGCCCGAAGCTTTAAACATGTAGCAGGATTACAAACAAAACATCACAGTACAATCCACACCTCCTTTGGTGTGAAACATCAGCTCTGGTTATGTTAGCAAACTCAAACGCAGGTATCGGAGAGCTGAAGGCAGGAAAGACTGTTCTGTTTGATTTAGGTGCATGCAGAGAAAGGGATGGCCTGAGCTGGAGACCAGGATGATTTAAATTGTCTGCAGATGTTGTGGGGTCTTTCTGCAGATGGATGGTGATGCCAAATACCTGGGTAGGCCAAGTATCACGTGCAGCCAGAGCTTTTCATAGAATCATAGAGTAGTTTTTGTTGAGAAAGTCCTTAAAGATTGAGTCCATTAACCTAACACCACAAAGTCCACCACTAAACTGCCCTTAGCCACCACATCTACACATCTTTTAAATATCTCCAGAGATGGTGACTCAACCACTTCCCTGGGCAGCCTGTTCCAATGTTTGGCAACCCTTTCAGTAATTCTTTTTTTTTTTTTTCTAATATTCAATCTAAACCTCCTCTGGTGCAA
Organism: Laterallus jamaicensis coturniculus; assembly: GCA_022605575.1. Classification (NCBI taxonomy): domain Eukaryota; kingdom Metazoa; phylum Chordata; class Aves; order Gruiformes; family Rallidae; genus Laterallus; species Laterallus jamaicensis. Next base: position 16,053,648 of record JAKCOX010000018.1, read on the forward strand.
CTACAGGACATTCCCTCTTGTTCCATCACCTGTTACTTGAGAGAGGAGACCAACATCAACTTGGCTACAATTTCCTTTCAGGTAGTTGTAGAAAACAGCCTCTTTTTCTCTAGCCAAAATAACCCTAGTTCCTTCAGCTGCCCCTCATAAGACTTGTACCCTAGAGCCTTCACCAGCTTCGTTGCTCTTCTTTGGACATTCTCTAGGACGTTGGTACCTTTCTTGATACAATGATGTTCAGTTCAGTGCCTTTTTAGAGAGATATTATATCCCTGTGAAAAAAATGTTGGGTAGTTGTTGAGATTAAGATTTGGAACCAAGAGTGAGAATGTCTTTTTTGTTAATATAGCAATTTATTATTATTTTTGGGGGGGTGGGTGGGTGGGAGGATATAAAGGGCTTTAGTGTGAAATAAAAGCTTTGCACAGGATGATGGAATAGGCTACAGAATTAGCATAGAAGCCTTAGTGAGAAATGAATCTGTACCTTTTCTGTCCCTTCCTCTCCCTCTTTTGTACACCTGACAAATGAAAAGGGTTTCTTTTACTCTGTGTGAACTGTGGGTTTTAAGGATGTTAATTAAAACTAGTGTTTTGATGCCATTGCACAGGCTACTTAATCAATTAGCTGTATTTGCAAAGCACTTTTAAGGACTAATTACTGCCAAAGAATAAGTGGGTTTCTTTTATTAACTTTCAGGAATGGAGGACGCCAAGAGGAGGAGAGCCTGGTGTCAGAGCTCAGCAGGCAGCTTCTGATCCTCTCTCATTCTGATTCAACAAGAGCAACCAGGTCAGAGTCCTGACACAGCAGCAGATTTTGAGTAAAGCAGGGCAGTTAGGAATGTAATAGCTTTTAGGCTTTGCATTTGGAGGTGTGCTGCTTTTTTGTGCCTCTGTGGACTTGGCTTTTGGGTAGGTTAGATGAGACAGCCCGTTCATATTCCTGGGAGCATATGCTTCAGATACTTAATCCTATTGTCAGTTATGTGTCTTATCTGCTGTAGGATCAGCACTCTGCACTGGTGAGGTGGTGGGGCAATGCTCACAGGCTGGCACTGTTGCTCAAGTGGTCAAAGAGAATGATTCCTAAGAGGCTTCAGAGTAAGCTCACCATCCCTTTTTCCTCCTGCTCAACACTGCTGCTTACCACCTGTGGTGGTGACAGACCATAAGAGAGAGATTGAACAGGCTCTAATTATGGTCCATTTTCTTTTCTGGGGAAGGATGACAGGGTTTCACGGTGCACTAAATACAAACTGATGAACTTTGGAGAAGGAAGCATTATTTGTTTAGGTACTAATATTAATATTGCATGACACCTGACTGAATGGTTTCTGGGAAGTCAGGCTATTGAACCATCAACAGAAGTGTTAGAATCAGAGGTATGCACAGTGGTGAAAACAATGGAGAAATTGCATGATAATTTGTAGCTGAGAGAGGAAAGAAAACCAGGAGACACATAGTCTTGTCTTGGTTGAATAGTATTTATCAACTTATCCATACTAAGCTCATTGAGTATCTTTCTTGAAAGGAATGAAGTATAAAGCTCCTAGGAATGTATTGCAGAGACACCCACCATGTACAAAGCCAGGAGCTACAGAGAGAAACATTTCAGATCTCAGGAGAGAAGGATGTTGTTATTGTCAGCAGTTCCATACTGTGAAGAGCAAGCAGTAATTCACCAAAAGATATATGTTCTTAAGCACTGCTTTGAATAGAAACTAAATAAAATTAAAGCCTAAAGATCCCATCCTATCTTTTGTAGATGCAACAGTAGAAAACTCAAAAGTCTTTTCAGTCCTAAATAGTTGTATTGACTTCAGTGGGACTCTTTGGGAGATTTATCTTGAATTTAAAAAAATTGCAGGACTGGACACCAAGCATAATAGATGTGCAGAATTAAGAGATTATAATTTTTGTTTTTCCTTTGTTATTCTGTTGTCACCCACAATGGCATATAGGAAAAGGAGAGGTTTGGGAGAAATCTGAGACAAGAAAATAATTTAGCAGAATGTATTACAATTCTCCCTTTTCAGTATTATCTATGTAATTATAAAAAAGGACTATAGAATTGAGGATGGTGTATTCACTTCTCTTCTAAAATATAAATTACTTATAAGTGTGTTTACAGCTCAGGTTTTTAACCTTAACATGACATTTCTTTGCTTTTGTGAGACAAACATCTCTTAGATACCTCTACTGTGCTTGTTAGCCTGTTGTTTATTTCAGGGCATAAAGGAATAAAAGCATAAAATAATATAAAAAGAGCAATATACCTTGTGTGAGACATTAAGGTCACGTGTTTACATGTCAATACAGTAAGGGTAATGAAGAACTATTCTAATGAATAGTGTGAGAACTCTTGCAGGTAGTAGGCGAGTTGCAGTGATCTATTATATCCCTTTGCACTATTCCAGCAGCATCAGAGAGTAACTTTACACAAACACATGCAGATATCTTTTGAATGCTTGGGGTTTCCTACCCCCTAGACCTTTGTTGTCTTCAGCACAGTACATACATACAGTTAGCCCCTGTTATCTAGCTGACATAGTAGAGTTTTAGGCAGCAGTAATGTTGAGCAACTGTGTCCGTTCTCTACGCCTGCCCTATAATTTCATTTTAGTAAATCACATCCAGATACGAAAACAGGACAATTTGCTTCTGGAAACTTCCAATTTCAGTAATTCTACTGGTTTGTGTGTGGAACTCCTACTTACTTACTCCAAGACTAGAATGCCCTGTTCTTCTGTTCATTAATAGTATGCCTGGGGGTGCTGCCTTCTACACAAATATGAAGTTGGTTTCTATTAATGGAGATTGGTCTTGCTAAAAAGTAATCAGCAAAAAAATAGTAACTTGAAATGTTGGTCTTTCTGAGGTTGCATTCTGCCTGGCTAAGCATGAACTCACTACTTGTTTCACCCAATTTTCCTCTTAAAGAAACATAGATTCCCATTTTCATGAAATCCATGCATGCCAAACGTCAGCCTAAACCAGACTTTTTCATACAGGTTACAAAGCCTCAGAGATATACTCCCATCAACTACAGCAGTGTGAATTGTGCTCATCTTGGATTTAAGTGCTGCTATTTATAAAAGTCTTGGCACTAGATTCATCCTTCCTTTAAGACAGATGTGAAGAAAAAGTGGATGAGTGGATCAGAAAGGGTAGAAAGTCCTGCAGGCTTATGAAAGGCTGGATATGAGGAAATGCACAAGGAACCCTGGCACTGAAACTCAGTTAGCTGTTCCCACCTTATACAAACTTTAAGAGTCCATAAAAACAAGATTGATATTTGATGTTCTTGCAAATTTGTTTTGTGATGGTAGCATGTAATAGCTTTGCTGTAGCATTTCAGAATTCCCATTGAGTGTCTTGGATACGAACTATGTATTAATGAAGATTTTATACTGCCTTTGGAAAATGAGTATTTAGAGCTCTCTCTGTTTCTTTGGAGGGAAGAAGGGGTTTATATATTTTTTAAGTGCTGGTCACCTTTTTATCTCCCTCTTTTTCTTTTTTTTTCTTATGATGATAAATAACCATGGTGACTTCTGACAGATACGTTCACAGTACTTTTTATTTTTCACTTTCTAACTAGAAAAATGAAGCTATTACCTTAGAGTAAAAAAGGGATCTCCTCCTGAATCCTGTTGACTAGGGTTCAAGCAGTAAAAACCTTTTAAAGCCCTGAATGCTTTTAATGGAAAATAGGGACATGTTAACTTCAACATTGTGTTTGTAACAAACACCATTGTGGAAGATTGCTCAAATGAGCATCATCCAGTGGAAAAACATTTGACAGGTTTTGCAACTTATTTCATGCTTTTGAGCCTCCTCAGGGATGTTCCATAATGTCTAACATTTGAATTCTCACCCATTTGTTTAAACAAGTGTCCCTCCTTGGACTTTATTCAGGTAGTTTTTTAATATTTCAATAGTGAAGTGAAAAATCTTTTTAAAATGTCAGGGGATAATGGGAAAGGAACAGTACATGAAATTACTCTTTAAGATATTGACTTTAAAAGTAGTGTCAACTAGACTAACAAGTAAATACAGAGTGGATGAGGTAAAAAGTAAATTGATAAATATTTTGAATATTCACTGCAGCACTTTCTGCAGTCCATGTGGTTAGCATTTGCCTGCCACTGAGTTCAAATGCAATAAAAACATAAGGAAGCACAATGGCAAAAGACTCATCCTGAGGTCAGATCAATAAAGAGAGGATAGTTGGTAACAGCTAGCTTGTATCTATCTAAACATGAGACATTTTGTTTAGGAAAGACAGAGGAGGGGAAAAAACCAAAATCCAGACGTTTGCAATTCCTTATTTCTCCAGATTCTTTCTTCAATAGGTAGCTTGAGATGAAAAAGGAAACTTTGGACTCAGATTTCCTCTTCACAGAAAGACAAAGATCTACCTCAGCAAGAAATTAATTCATTGTTTACAACATCCCTTCACTGGAAAATAATATAATAGTGATATAATGATAACCTTGTCTCCAATAAAAATATATTTTCGTGTTCTATAGGTAGAAAAACTGGCCAGTCAGATTCCTGCCACTCAAAGCCCAGATCATTTCACTTTTAGCTGCCTCTAGTTGTTTCTACTAAGGTAGTATTAAAAATGTAAACTTGCAAACTCTTAATTTTGTACCGACCTACCTAGCAGACTTAATAGCAGAGCCTCATTTGTATGATCACGTGGCTACTGGCCTTGGACTTGACTTGGACTCTGAAAAGCCCTAATTAACAGCAAAATGGAGCCGGAAATTAATTGGCATTAAACTAAAAGGAGAATAGAACTCAGAGAATAAAGCTGTCTTGCAGTCTGATTCCTGACTCCTAAATTTGTATGCACAGGAAATATTTCTTTCTTACCTCGATGAGAATTAGATTTCTACCTGCAGTGTGCATTTTCTTATCTTTGTTTTTTAGAACTCATTACCAACTTTTTGATAATTAGTAACCTTTAAGCATAGCAAATGATGCTTTATATTTTTTGCATTTGATCAAACAGTGTATTATAACAGGAAAACTGGCTGGAAACTATTTGCTCTCTTTTATCTCTGAGTGTGTGTTTCTTTCCTCAACTTGTGTTACATTAAGTTCAAGGCAAGGAAAGAAGCTGGAACACCTGTGGTACAATACTGCTGAAGTTTACACTAAAAAACTATGATGACTTTAGCTGTTCATTACTTATCTAAAGTTAAATTTATTTTATTTTTTATTGAGGCCAAAGATTTATCATGGAAGTGATATTAATTAACCCATACTATTTTCTTGGGATCTTAATTCCTAAGAAACTAACACTTCAGTGGTCTAATTTGTCATTTGGCTTCTATTTATTTGAAGTACAAGTTCCACAGACTTGTTTTGTAGGATTGAGGTTGTGATGTCATCAAACATCAGACACTAGATGAATTCTTGCAGTCGAAAGAGCAAAGGCCTGAGGTTTAGGTGTTACTTTGTGCCAGTGATCATCAAATCTGAACTGGTTTATGTCTGTGGGTTTTGACGTTTCTCAGACCTATTCATTCCCCAGCCAGTCTGGCTGCTTACAGTCACTTCTACTCTAACCCATTAACCATGTTGTCTCCACTGCACAAATCTGTATCTAGGAGACTAGCATCATTTCATTCAGAAGCAGTTTTAATAAAACTCCTAAAGTGTAATATTTCTGCTTCATAGAAACCCCTGATTCTTTCTGGTTTCTTTATGCAAGCACAATTTGAAATTTAGTAAGAAATGGAACTATTGGGAAATTAGTTGTAAAGATGGCAGTCTAATACAGTCTTGGTTTAAAATGTATGTTATTTCCAGTGATTAAATGGAATTTTACCATTGCTTGGAGTGTTTCATTCATGGGGAATGGTTGAGGAAATAATTGCAGTGAGCTACCTCTTTGACAGTGTCTGCAACTACTATGATTTTGCTACTGGATTAAAATTACATTTACATCCAAGAAATTATTACCATTTTAGAAGAAAAAAAGCTATAAATTGTAGGGAGGAAATACTATAAGCCCATCCACATGTGTAGTATATTTTTATACATATTTAAAAATATATCCATAGTTCTATGAAATATCTCAATATATCAGTATTTCAGTAGATTTCAACAGAGCTATTAGCATAATGCCACTCTTCGTCGAGGGACCCTCTCTGCAAGCAGCATCCCCCGGGCATAGATCACCGTGGGAAACTAACTTAGAGCACCGAAGATCAGAAGGAGAGAGGCAGCGGGCGCACCCATCAGTGGTCGTTAGCCCCCATCAGCTGCCATTGTTCCTCCCTTGCACTGCCACAGTGGTGGTGACTCATCGAGGGCGGAGCTAGGGGCGACGGCAATTATCCCTCCCCAGTCAAGAGGGGCCTCTGGGAGCGCCAGCGACCAGGAGCGCTGCGACCAGGACGGGCAAACAGGGCGTGGCACGTCAGAAGGGCGTGGCACGGCAGTTTGCACGGCAGTTCGCGTGGGCAGGGCGAGCGGGCCGGGCGAGCCTTCCCTCCCAGCTCAGAGGGGACATTGAGCTCACCAGCTCCGAGAACACAGGTTGAGCCAAGGGTTCCCTGTTTCTTTTTGGTTGTTTGGTGTTTCTTTTGTTGGTTGTTTTTGTTTGTTTTTTTTTTTTTTTTTTTTCCAGATATTTGAACCATGGTGTCTACCAGGCGGAGACCATCCCCCTACAAATTTGGGGCAACCCCAATGAGGGACGTGGCTAGGGATGCCTCGGTCCAGGTCACTGGCTGCAGGGAATGTCTGAGTCTACTGCTGCCAAGGGAAAGAGGCAAGGGCCTCACCTGTGTGAGGTGTGAGCAGGTGGATGACCTCCTCTGCTTAGTTGCTAGGCTAGAGGATGAGCTTGCGAGGGTAAAAGCCATTCGGGAAAGGGAGCGTGAAGAGCTCAAAAGGCTGAAAGCCATTCAGGAAAGGGAGCGTGAAGAGCTTGAAAGGCTGAAAGCCATTCGGAAAAGGGAGCGAGAAGAGCTCGAAAGGCTGAAAGCCATTCGAGAATGCGAGATGGAAATTGACTGGTGGAGTAGCTCCCTGGCATCCAAGAGGGAAGAGTGCCAGGAAGATTCCACACTACTGAAGGCGGTCCCCCTGCCCTGCCCTAGCCAGGTAAATGGGAGCAACCCACACCCTGAGGAGGGCTGGAAGGTGGTCCCTACTCGCTGCCGTAGACACTCCCCCTGCCTCCCTACCCCACCCCCTCAGGTCCCCATAAGCAACAGATATGGGGCCCTGGGAGTTGAAGGTGAGGTATGTGAGGAGATGAATACAATCCCTCTACCTCAGAGGAAGCAAAAGCCCAGAGCAAGGAGAGTATCTGCACGCCTTGTGACGGCCTCAGAAAAGCGAGTAAGAAGAGTAGTTGTAGTTGGGGATTCCCTCCTTAGTGGGACGGAGGGCCCCATATGCAGACCAGACCCTACACGTAGGGAGGTGTGCTGCCTTCCTGGTGCCAGGATCAGGGATATTACCAGAAGGCTCCCAGGGCTGGTTAGTCCCTCTGATTATTATCCACTCTTGATCGTTCAAGCAGGTAAAGATGCAATCATGAAGTGTAGCCTGCGCACTATCAAGAGTGAATTTCGTGACCTAGGTCGCTTTGTTGGGGGGGCTGGTGCCCAAATAATATTTTCTTCTATTCCCACTTGTGGGAGGTGGGGTTCGGAGCAGGTCAGAAGAACCCATGAATTGAATCAGTGGTTGAAAGGCTGGTGCCTACACAAGAAATTTGGGTTTTTTGACCAAGGCATGGTGTACTCTGCTCCGGACATGAGTACTGCTAATGGGGCTTACCTGTCCCATAGAGGAAAGCGGATCCTTGCTCAGGAGATGGCAGGGCTCATTGATAGGGCTTTAAACTAGTTAGGAAGGGGGAAGGGGATATTACAAAGGCTGCTGGGGTAAGGCAGATGCTTTGGGAGACACAGCACGAGTTGCTGGGGGAAATAGATAAATGCCAACAGCACAATTGCAGACTTGGGGATGTTGCTCCACACGAGAGTAGGGGTAACTCTGTGGACTACCCCATGAACTCCTCGGTGGAGCAGTTTTTGCCCACCCCCTATCGAAAATCTCGCAGTGAGCTGTTGGGGATATCTGGATCTGCTGCCCCACTAAAATGCCTATACACAAACGCACGTAGCATGGGGAACAAACAAGAAGAATTAGAGATCTTTGTGCGGTCACAGGGCCACGATCTCATTGCGATCACTGAGACGTGGTGGGACAGCCTGGATGACTGGCACGCTACCATGGATGGCTACGTGCTTTTTAGGAAAGATAGACTAGGGAGACGAGGTGGAGGAGTTGCTCTTTATGTTAGAGAGCACCTAGAATGTATTGAGCTCCACCTGGGTAGGGATGAACCGTTTGTCGAGAGCTTGTGGGTAAGAATTAAAAGGCAGGCCAGTTTGGGTGACATAGTCGTGGGCGTGTACTACAGGCCCCCTGATCAAGAGGAACGGGTTGATAATGAATTTTATAAGCAATTGGAAGTAGCCTCAAGATCGCAGGCGCTGGTCCTTATGGGGGACTTCAACTACCCAGATATTTGCTGGGCAAGCAATACGGCCAGTCGTATGCAGTCCAGACAATTTCTGCAGTATATGGAAGACAACTTCCTGATACAGATGGTGCAGGAACCTACTAGGGGAGGGCGGATGCTTGACCTTGTTTTTACTAACAAGGACGGGCTCGTCAGTGAAGTGAAGGTCGGGGGCAGCTTAGGACAAAGCGACCATGAAATGGTCGAGTTCAAGATCCTGAGTGGAAGAGGCAAGCCAAAAAGTAGGATAGCTACCCTGAATTTTGGAAGAGCTAACTTTGATCTCCTCCGAAATCAAATAGGGGCTATCCCATGGGCTGCTCTGTTTGAAGGAATGGGAGCCTGCGAGTGCTGGCTAACATTCAAACAGCACTTCTTCCAAGCGCAGAATAGGTGCATCCCTTTGAGTAAGAAATCGGGAAAGAGAGGTAGAAGACCTGCGTGGATAAGCAGGGAACTTATGAGTAAACTCAAAGGGAAGCAGAAAACCTATAAACTGTGGAAACAGGGTCTGAGATCATGGGATGAATATAAGGATGTTGCCAGGGCCTGTAGGGATGCAACTAGGAGGGCTAAGGCCTGCTTAGAAATTAAGCTGGCAAGGGACATAAAGGACAACAAAAAGAGCTTTTTCAGGTATGTAAATAGTAAAAGGATGACCAGGGATAATGTAGGTCCCTTGTTGAATGAGGCGGGTGTCTTGGTGACGGGAGATGATGAGAAGGTGGAGATACTTAATGCCTTCTTTGCCTCGGTCTTTACTCCGAAGGCTTCTCAGGACTCACAGATCCCAGATGAAAGAAGGAGTGGTTGGGGAACGAATGGCTCCCCTCTAGTAGAGGTAGGGGTGGTCCAGGGGCGACTCAAAGGAATGGATGCACACAAATCCATGGGCCCGGATGGGATACACCCACGTGTGCTGAGAGAGCTGGCGGAGGTGATTGCGGAGCCGCTCTCTATCATCTTTGACAGATCCTGGACTACAGGAGAAGTGCCTGAAGATTGGAGGATAGCCAATGTCACTCCAGTCTTTAAAAAAGGCAAGAAGGAGGATCCCAGTAACTATAGGCCAGTCAGCCTCACCTCTGTCCCTGGAAAGGTGATGGAACAGCTTGTTTTGGATGCCATCTCCAAACAACTGGAAGAGAAGAAGGTCATGAGGAATAGTCAGCATGGATTCACCAAGGGGAGATCGTGCTCGACCAATCTCATAGCCTTCTATGATGTTATTACCAACTGGGTGGATGGAGGGAGAGCAGTGGATGTCATCTACCTCGACTTTAGCAAGGCTTTCGATACTGTCTCCCACAACATCCTGATAGAGAAGCTGAGGAAACAAGGGATAGACGAGTGGACAGTGAGGTGGGTTGAGAACTGGCTGTCAGACCGGGCTCAGAGGGTCGTGATCAGTGGAGTAGAATCTGAATGGAGGCCTGTGACTAGCGGTGTTCCCCAGGGCTCAGTGTTGGGTCCAGTCCTGTTTAATATCTTCATTGACGTCCTTGATGAGGGAATAGCATCCACCCTCAGCAAGTATGCCGATGATACAAAACTGGGAGGAGTGGCTGACACGCAGGAACACTGCGCTGCCATCCAGCGAGACCTGGACAGACTGGAGAGCTGGGCAGGGAGAAATCTAATGAAATTCAACAAAAGCAAGTGTAAAGTCTTGCACCTGGGGAGGAATAACCGACTGTATCAGTACAGGCTGGGGGATGACCTGTTGGAGAAGAGCTCTATGGAGAAGGACCTAGGGGTCCTGGTTGATGACAGGTTGGCTATGAGCCAGCAGTGTGCCCTGGTGGCCAAGAGAGCCAATGGGATCCTGGGATGCATCAGGAAGAGAGTGTCCAGCAGGTCGAAGGAAGTGATCCTCCCCCTCTACTCTGCATTGGTCAGGCCCCACCTGGAATACTGTGTCCAGTTCTGGGCTCCCTGGTATAGAAAAGACAGGGACCTTCTGGAGAGAGTCCAGAGAAGGGCGACAAAGATGATTAGGGGTCTGGAACATCTCCCCTATGAGGAAAGGTTGAGTGAGCTGGGTCTGTTCAGCCTGGAAAAAAGAAGACTTAGGGGGGACCTAATTAGTGTTTACAAGTATCTTAGACATGGGTGGCAGGGGGAATTGGCCAGCCCCTTTTCAGTGGTCAGTGGGGACAGGACTAGGGGCAATGGCTGTAAGCTGGAGCACAGGAAGTTCCGCACCAACATGCGGAAGAACTTTTTCACAGTGAGGGTGACAGAGCAGTGGAATAGGCTGCCCAGGGAGGTGGTGGAGTCTCCTTCTCTGGAGATATTCAAGTCTCGTCTGGACGCCTATCTATGTAATATGAGATAGGGAGCCTGCTTTGGCAGGGGGGTTGGACCCGAAGATCTCTTGAGGTCCCTTCCAACCCCTAAGATTCTGTGATTCTGTGATTCTGTGATTCTGTTGTAAGAGCTACTAGTCAGGAGATTATTAAGGAGTTTCTCAGTTTTTTAGTCCATCTCATCATCATATGAAAGCACAAGTGACTAGAAGAAGAGTCTCCTTTTGGGCAGCAGAAGGAAAAAGGGAGTCGAGGTTATTGGAAACTCAAAGAAACAATAATTTAAAAAATTGTGTCACTTTATCTTCCTTTGCTCACCTGAGCACTGTGAGATACCTTGTCAGGGGCAGAGCTAGTACTGATGCCAGTAAGACTCAGCAGTAAACATCAGGACCTGAGAGCAGAGGGGTTTAGCCAAGGAATTGGGGTTCCCCTGCCAGGTTGGTTTGGTGCAGCCACACACTTGAAGAAAGAAATAATACTTCACTTATTTATTTAAACAGAAGCAAGCACCTTTGGGTGTAATTCTTGCTTCTGCATGAGAAATGTCCAACCTAATCTGTATGTGGGCAAAATGGATTTTTTTTTTTAAAAGGAAAAACCTTCTGGGATGTTGACTCATCCGGATTTGCTGTGACTGATGAAATCACCCCTTCCCAGAGCACAAGAACTCTGCTCTCTCACTACATAAATGCTAGCTGAAGCCAGGCACCATAATGCAACAGTGAGCCATTAAATAAGGTACTTCTAAAAAGGTCATTTTTTTCCAAACCACTATGCTTTTACTGTTGAGAAAATTAATTATAATAAATACAGTGGTCATAAATTTGTTTTTATAACCCCTTGTCTTCAATCTAGAATAAATTAGTCATCATCATAACAGGCTATGATACTGAGATTTACGGTCTAACTTTATCCCCAGTATTATTTCAGCATTATACCAGGAGTGACTTTGATCTAAATGTCTATCCTGTGACTTAGAAGGTGGGGGGCCACCTTCTTCCTTTCCATTATTAATCGTACTGTATTGCCTCTACCTAAAGAAAATCTGTGCTTTTACTGTGGTTGCTCTAATTCTTTCAGCATTCTTTCCACTGTGCTTGTGAACTTTTCCACTATGCCATGTCATTTTGCCTTTAAGCAGAAGGCCCTGTGATAAAAAATTCACATCCCTAAGCCTTCTCTGTAAAGTAGTTCAGAAGTAGAAGTATGAGGTGCATTGTTGGACCATACATGGTTGAATTTGTCCTACCTGTCACCTGAAAGAATGTCAGTAAACTCAGTTCTTCAGTGCTTGTTAGACAGAAATCTTTGTCCCCTTTTGTTGTATCAAGAATGCTTTTTACTGATCTTCAAGAGCAGCAGGCAGAAGAAAGATGGCCTTCTAACCTGCCTGAAGGCAAACGGCTTTGGACCACTAGGGATTACAGGTGTTAAATTCTCTATGTTTAGCCCTTCTTGTGACTCAGCACCTTGCAGAAGTGAGTCTTTCTTCACAGACACCCAGGAAAGTAATGAGTGGTTCAGACAGTGGCAAGTAAGACTCAACTTTCTTTCAAAAGGTACTGCTCTCCTTAGTGAGGAAGAGGATTTAGTTTCTATTTCCACTGTTTCCTTTAAAGTGCATCTGGTTAAGAAGAAGTATTTCCTGTGAGCGTTTTCAAGGAGGATTGTTTTCTTTCATTGTTTTTATATATTTTTTTTAAAATCTAGTTTCTTAAACCAAGGTGGTTTAGGTTTGTTGTGGTTTTTTTGATTGGGAAATTTCTTACAAAACAGAGCTACCATGAAAATGTTCTTGTCCTTACAGAGGTTTGAATGGAAATATTGTATTATCTCTGCCTCTAAAGTATCTGCTTTAATCTAGGTCGGTACAGCTCTGAAGAGCAAAACAGATAATAGGACAAAATTGCATTTGTACTATTACTATCAATTATAGAATGTTGGCTGTCAATTTTGAACAATGTAAAAGAACTTATGGCAATCTATGTCTAAGAGCTCAAAGAAAGAGAAATCTCTAGTTAAGAATACTGGGGGAAACTCTGCTCTATAACGATAGTATGACCATTTTGAAGTTTCTACAGTGAACTGAAGGGAAATTATTGCCTTTTAGATTTCATATATGGGTATTACAGTAAGTGTGGATATTACAGAACCATCATAAATACTTCCTTTTTTGCTAACATCCAGATTTTCTCTATAGACCCATCTTCTCAGCAAAGCAGCAGGTAGTGCTAAACATCCTTTTAATAATTAATGCATGATTACACCAAAGCAAATGCTATATTGACTTGATTTATAGGACTGTTTATTCTAACTTTATGGAAGTACTAAGCTGAAGGCCTTTTTTAATGTTTTTTTTTTGTCCTTTGAAAACATGTGAAGGAGTAGAAAGAGTATTTTTGTTCCATAACCTATTTAGGCCAGCCTACACAGCATGCCCCAATCGGCTCTAGAGGAGCATTTTGCTTCACACTTTTACTCTTCTTTCATGCTTTTCCTGAGACCTTTGCGACTGCGTTGATTAATATGTCAAACCAAATGTTGTGAGTGAGACTTTTGCTACCTGGAGTGTGAGACATACTGGCACAAGTTGTAGAAATGAACTTTAAAGTTCAGATTGTTTATTAGCTTTCTTGTGGAAGTGAAATAGCAAGATGTGGTGGTGAGAAAGACTCATTTGATAAAATTATCCTTCAACCAATGCTGGGCAAAAATCAAACCTACTGATGAGAGCTACCGCTGGTATGAACATTAAGTCTATTTCTGTAAGTCACATAGAACAAAATCCAACAGGAAGAAGACCCTAATGTACAGGACTGTGTTGATCTGCCTGAGGGTAGGGATGCTCTTCAGAGGGATCTGAACAGGCTGGACTGATGGGCTGAGACCAATGGGATGAGGTTTAACAAGGCCAAGTGCAGAGTGCTGCACATGGGACAGAACAACCCCATGCAGTGCTACAGGCTGGGAGAGACTGGCTGGAGAGCTGTCAGGCAGAGAAGGACCTGGGGGTGTTGGGTGACTGCAGGCTGAACATGAGCCAGCAGTGTGCACAGGTCGCCAGGAAAGCCAATGGCATCCTGGCTTGTGTCAGAAACAGTGTGGCCAGTAGGTCTGGGGAAGTAATTGAGCCGCCTGTACTGGGCCTTGGTGAGGCTGCACCTCGAGTGCTGGGTCCAGTTCTGGGCTCCTCACTACCAGAAGGACATTGAGGTCCTGGAGCGACTCCAGAGAAGGGCAACCAGGCTGGGGAAGGGGCTGGAGGGCAAATCCTCTGAGGAGCAGCTGAGGGAGCTGGGGGTGTTGAGCCTGGAAAAGAGGAGGCTGAGGGGAGACCTTCTCCCCACCTCCCCTGCCCTGCCAGGAGGGTGCAGAGAGGTGGGTGATGGTCTCTTCAGCCAGGGGACAGGAGATGGGACAAGGGGAAATGGCCTCAAGCTGCCCCATGGCAGGGTCAGACTGAAAGAGTTGTCAGGGCCTGGAACAGGCTGCCCAGGGAGGGGCTGAGTCCCCTGCCCTGGATGTGTTCAGAAAAAGGGTAGATGAGGTACTTAGGGATCTGGTTTAGCTTAGGATGGGATTGGTTGGGCTTGATGATCTTCCAAGGTCTTTTCCAACCTTCTGATTCTGTGACTAGAGTTAGGTCTTTTAGTTAAAAAATTTTTTCATCATGGGAAAGGATATAATTAGATATTTTCTGGATACTCTTTGACCTGCAGATGCTTGCATCAGCAGACAGAGGAGTGCATAGAGAAGTACTAGTAGATTATAATTATGAGATTTTGGGAACCATGAATTATTTATGGGACATCTTGTGTTCTAACTGCTGGATAACAAGATAGTAAAAAAAAAATCAGTGTCTTACGTAATAATAATTTTTAATTGGTGGTCAAAATCCAAGGCTGGCTTAAGGAAACCAGCTGCCATGTGTTCAGTCCACTCTTACTGTCCTTGCAACTGGTACCAACCATACGGCAAACTAGAAACCAGACAAAAAGAATATCATGAAGTAATGTAGTAAAGATATGTCTGCATTAACCTTAAGGAGACCCTAATTAAAGGAATATGGCCAATGCATAACACTTTATGCCCCTTCTAACTTTGGGCACACAAGTCACATTCTAATCCTGTCTAGTTCAGCAAGTAAATCTGTTATTTCAAATTGACATTAAATACATTCCATGCTAATCTTTTCAGGCTCTGGGCTGTAGAGCCATCAGCTAGTGAGGTAGGCAGGTACTAAGAGATAGATCTCCAGTTGGTGCATGTACTGTAAAGCCAGCAGGGAATAGAAAGTAGCTAAATAAGTGGAGAAACTGGGTACATGTCTCTCATGTCATCTCAGGACAGGATGTTCTCCTTTTTATGAATCAGAGATTTTCTACAAAACCCATTAATTTGTACATACTCCATGTGTATCCTGTCTTAGGATCAGTAGCCATTTGGCCCCCAGCTTAACTATGGGGCTTGTATTTATTCAGTGTGGAGGGGAAAAATCCCAAAACTATTCTGAATTATTCTTGTAGGAACTGCTGTACAGTAGTGGAAAGCATTGTATTTTGCTCTATAGTAATTAAAACTGTGTTTCATAATCTTAGAACTATTCACTTTAGAGATAAAAGGAAGCACAGTACACTTGGAGAATGCCAAAAGGAGATGTATTCCAAAGCAGGATATCTTCCAAGAAATCAGATGATTAATGTGGCAGAGGTTACTGTTGACTCCTGTGTATGTTGGAAATGCTTTGAAATGAGCTAGATTTAAGCAGGTACACTAATGGTTTTAAGTGCTTGAAATAGGAGGTGGTTTGTTTACTGAATAAATTTGCAGCTACTGTCATTTTAATCCTGAAAAATTGGTTTGCAAAAGGCACCTGGCCCTTCCAATGTGCAGGTATAAAATATGAAGAAGCAATTACAGTATCCTCCCTTCTAAAAAGTGTAGCCTCTTTTAGGAAGGCAGAAGTTTTACAAGACAAATTTGTTATCTCGTTGTGTTCTCAAATGCTTTGGTATTAGAAGTCTCCTCAACAGATTCCCAATCTGTTGAGAGGTTTAAAGCATTCATAATTCTCTCTATCAAAAAAGAAAAAAAAAGTAGCTACCATTCAATCTCAAGTATAAAACAAGCAAGACTTCAGCTCTGAGGGTGGGCTGATAGGCTCAGCTGTTAAAGACATGCTCCTCCAAAACAGAGGTGAGAAGTCTACTGCCACATTGGTCAGATCTTGCTGTCTGCTATATCTGCTTATTTATGGGGTCAGTAACTAGCTGCCAGTGGAAAAAAAATTTTTAAAAAAGGAAGGTTTTACCTTCCCCTTGCCATTGCCTGTCCACAGCTTTGTACAGAGAAGCCATCCTATGTCTGTACTATTCTTGAGTAGTGATAGTGTTACAGGCAACAAAAATAGTAGTATTCAAACCAAGCAGTGATAATAAATCTATGGATTTTTATGAGCAAACAAATTACTGAAGATATGCTTTTTGCCCAAATACAGAGATTAGTGTAAAACACACATGCATGCAGTTAAGGGATTGTTTTCTGCCTCAGGGCCCTGATCAGCACATGTTCCCTGTGTATGGGCATAACTCCACTTAATTTGAGCAAGAGCTGTGAAACAGATAACTTTTCAGTTAGTTGAATCAGTTTTCATGCATTTGTACTACAACAATCTTACAGTGTCTCTAGACTTAAACTAAGGGAATAGGAAGATTAGTAGAAGCTTAGTAGCACGGGAACCTCTATGGCCGGTTAGAGAACAAACCCAAAAATTCATGAGGCTCTTCTGGATGTTTAGAATAATACATTTTCCTGGCAAAAATGTCAGGAAAAATAAGATCCTCATCTAAATTTGACAGTTACAAACCATTTAAAATATTACCTATATGTAATGTTCAAATGGTTTGTGACTCCAGTTTCAGTAGACATTTGAATATGCAGTTTGCACTAACACAAAGGGCAACCACAGACACATTCATGAACATTTGGCAAGAAGGCCAAGATTATCTTTCTGAAATACACAGAGCATGCATTTTGTCCCAATTTCCATGAGTCATTTCCTTAACCAATAGAGGAAAAATTCTGAAATGCTAGACTCAATTATAGAATTTAAATCACTACAGTCTGCTAACTACATGTTCATTGTTAGAAAACCTTGCCACCCTGGAAATCTCTTATGCCCCATGCTTTCAATAATATGTAGTGAAAACTGGCACACCTTCATGACCCACCATATGAATGATTATTGATCCATTGAGATGCTACAATCCCTGTAGTAGCCAAGGTGTTGCCAAACCTGCTGACTGTAGATGGCAATTTGATCACTGTATCTACCTCCTGATTTCTCAGGCTTACATCCATGCCTGCATCACCTGCACACCTAGTATGGGTTTTAGCCTACAAGCACTGCAGGCTTGCTTCCTAAAATCAGTCTTACTGCAGAATTTCCTATTTGCTTAAACATGTTTGTCAAACTTGTTTAATAAGAACTGCCAAAATTCTGTCTTGCAATGTATATCCTTATGAGTTCATGTAGCAGGACACTGCACAGAAACAAAGGAAGCTTTTAGTGATTTGGTTTTGAAACGTAAAATGAGTTCCAAGACTGTGAAAAACAAAAAGCTACTGATTGTAGATCACTGCCATCTGAATTCTGAGTTTGAACTAAATTGTTAAAAGCCAGCCTTGCCAAGCTGCTTTGCTGGTCTTGCTTTTAAATTTGGTATAACCTCTGTGGCTCGAAGTTGCACTCTTTTTGCAAAGTAACAGATTTCCTTCAGGCAGTTGCTTGTTTCCACTGTGGAAATGCCAAACTTCAGCCCTGACAGTGAGTAAAATAAACATGATGAGATCACTAAGGGTCTAATTTTCTAGCCTCATTCTTGACTAGGATGCCTGACTAGCAATATAAACAAGCACAAAAATGAGAATTCCTCAACTTTGCTTTGTGAAGATTCTTTGAGAGGGGGAAGAATTTTTATCCAACAGACCATGAACATCCACAGAGGAGCTCTGAGAAAGGTGTGCTGAAAGGATAAAAAGCCACAAGATCTTCTTTAGGCTGCAATAATGATCTTAGAAACAAGACAAGGTAATATCCCTTCCAGGTACTAGCCCTCCCCCATAGTTATATAGTTGTGTGAAAGGGGTGGATGCTTCAGTACAGAGATTTAATTTTCTAACCTTGTTGCTGCATGAGGGAGTCAGCCAGCTTGGCAGCTTTTTTTTTTTGTTTGTTTCTTTTGTGGTGATCAGAGAAGTTACCAGAACAGGTTCCACTTTACAATCAGTATCATTTTTTGACTGCCAGGTCTTCAATAAGAATCTTTGCAAAGCAACAGTAAAAATTAAAGTGCACTCTTATACTCTGTACTCACCATTAACTTCTGAGATATTGTTGTACGTTAATTTTAACAGTTACTTTACAAAACCATTTACCAAAATTATAGATGCCAAAAAATGATACAATGTTGTTCATGTTACACCAGAGCTTCCCACAAATTGGTTCTTGGTATAGAACAGCCTCCTTCACTCCCTTCCTGATACAGCATCCACCCCCAGTGCTTTTCTGCTAAAGGGAACAAACAGCTGGAAAACACTCTAATGTAATTGTGTTTAAAATTCAAGTTAAATTTAACCAGTTGCCTGTGCTGTCAGACAGCTTCAGCTTACAGTAAAGGACTGATGCTGAACTTGAGATGAAATTTCAGAGGAAAAAAGTGCTTAGTTTTTAATTGAGTATTTCTCGCGGCTTTCTCATTTCCCCCCTCAGATAACACTTAGCAGCTGCTGGTACAGTGGTAATAAACATATATATCAGCCATTTTGTTGATATACTTTAAAATTATTTCCAAATAGTAACACATGGTTATTCAGAAAACAGAGCCACAAAAAGCTAAGTGATTTCCCTAAAACCTCATTTTATCTCTTAAATATCTTTGGCCTCTTCGTTGCTATGCCCTTATCCACCACAGCCCCTTCTGTTCAAGCCACATCATTTTGGCTAAGTAAAATTCCATGCTGTATAGCGTCTGCCAGCATGTACAGACTAAAGAACCAGTGACTTTGATGTATAGGATCAAGAAAGGCATCTGTCTCATATGACTCCTTATCAGGACAGTAAAACTATGGGGAGATGCAAGAAAAGCTAAGTGCAATGCACCGTGTATTTTACACCCCATGCTAGCTCTAGAAAAAAAACCTGTGTTATCAGCCTCACCTTAGGGCAATGTCTCCTATTTTTCCAGAGCTAGTGGTGTAATGTGTGTACTAAACAGCGTGGGCAGTTTGTGGGTAGGTGGTTTTTTTCACCCACAGTCTGCTTATTAATCAGGACATTTGTCAGAGAATTTGCTTTGATTGCAGAAGGTCCAAGAAAACAGATAAATCTGAGCAATTCTTTAGTAGCCCTGAAGAGGACACTAATCTTGGTGATTCTTAGAAGCCCTGTAAGTTAGTAGCTATATGTGTCAGAAGATTTGCAGAGAGCTCCCAAATAGCCAAACAAGCTACTTAGAGCACTAGAGAATCAGAATGAAGACAGAATACTGAGATATATCTAAATTCATTAATTAGGAGGGGAGGGGGGAGAGGGAAATTGAGTCAATATTTAAATCAGAAAATTCCTATAATAAGAAATTACAAGCCTATGGCTTGCAAAATATGCTATTAAAGTGTACGCTGTGTTTTTATTAAAATTAAACTTATCAGCCATGATTATCTGTTAAACAGGAAGTGGGGGCTAAACTGAGTGTCTATGTTAGATGATATTTCAGTGCTGTCTGGACTGAGAAAATTCCTCATCAAACTTGATTTCCAATGCTTGTCTTCTCTAAAGATTAGCTCCATAAGGAATTTACAGGCTTCTAGAATGATTCCTTCCTCACTCCCTTTGTGTTCTCTTTCTCTTCATTACTACACTGCAAGCTTTCTTCAAGTTTAATTTGTAGACCTTTAAAAACAGCTTATGTAAAATAGCTGAGTTGTGCTAAGGTGGCAGACCACAGAGTAATTCTGCATTGCTAGAGGACCATCACTCCTACTTGTGTGTAATTATACCTGTCCAGGTGAAATTTCCTGGACCTGTAGCCACAATAGTGTAGTTCCCTCCATCAGTCAAGTTGTTGGATTATATGGGTATTTTTCCAAAGTTACATCAGTTAAAAGACAGTTAAGAGAAAGGCACATTCAACTGAGATAGTAGTTGGCACATTAAAGTTTCTTTTTGACTGATGTAGGATAAATTTTTTGTTGTCAAGAAAATTGTTTACAGCATTTGACTAATGGGATGGATGGTCTGTTTAGGAGAGAAAATAGACATGGTAATGAAAAAAAAACCTCTTATATTGTTGGATTACTGCCCACATACCAACAAAATGCTGAATATGTCTTTAGTCTCAGCCACAACTGGCTTCCACCATAGCCAAAAAGAGTTGAAAATGGTGTAAGTTACGGCAAAAATTGAGCATCACTTACTGAGATCAACAAGCTACATGAGTACTGTGTGTTTTACCTTTATTCTTGCTCTTTGAATGGGGTGAAGTAAGGTCAATACATGTTCTGTTAATTCACGCATGGCTCCACACCCGTTGATTTCTTTTTAAGAGGCTACTGCTTTTTCTGCTGTTAGCAAATATACCATTAGCAGAAAAGTCCAGAGCTGACCTTCAGATGGTGAGGCTGCAAAAGCAATCCCTCTTTCACCAATGTATGAACCAAGTGTCACATTAAGTACTAATTGCATAATATGAAAGCACTTACAAGTAATAGAATGGGTGGATTGTCTACGTAAGTCAGTGGTTTGCTGTCCTGCTTAATATAACAAAAATACTGGGAAATGGTGGGGCTTTTTCCTCCCTGAATCAGGAAAAACATCAGAAGTTATAACTTGTATTACCTGGCTCAGTGGAAGTGTCAGCTCTTTGCTGATCTCAGGCTTCTTTTAGTAGAGCAAACAAGAGACTGGAGACATATCTTGCCAATACAGTTATGTTCTCCTGCAGGCTTTTACCTGCTGAGACCTGAGATGGATGGAGAAGGACACCCACCACAGGTTGCTTAACAACAGGGTAACAATTTTCAGCTGGAGCTAACCCAAAGAGCTCTGAGCAGGCAGCTTGGAGGAGAAAGTATCTGCCTGCATTATATTACACCCTTAAACCATTCAGATTTGTTCTCCAATTTCTGTATAGCAATCATCCAAATTACAGAGCAAAAGGTTTTGTGAATAATGTGCAAAGTACAGCTAGGATTCTTTTAAAAATCTAACAGTCAATAAAGTATTCATGCTTTCTGGAATGAAGTTGGGCCTCTATATATCATTGATCCTTTATTAATGATTTCATTTTAAATACTGCTATCCTGATTCACAAAGGAAGCATTTTCCATTTTCTATCGCTCTTCTGTTAAATATCCAAAGGGAGAATTTTCTGCTTACAGAAAAAGTAATTTCACAGATGACCACAATTGCTGAGGGCCAGATTCAGAAAATGATAATCTTCTCCCCTCTTCCTCCCTTCTCCCTCTTCCTGTCCTTGTTCATTAGCTATACACAGCAAGAGATGAAGCAAGCTGTATGAAACGTTGTAATTGGGCATCTCCCACTGATGCCACATTAATATGTCATTAGACTAATATCTTTTACTGACACACAACTATGGTTTTCAGAACAGACATGGAAACCTGATAAGCTGGATATTGTATTGTAAAGGACGAAAATGATTTATACACTTCTTATTTAAAAATTTCTTAACTTGCAGGGTGCCTTAAAATCTGGCTGAGACCCTACCATGTATCACATCACTGTAGAAAGGAGGTTGCCAAAAATGTGTGTAGCAGTGGGGCCTAATGGTGGTAGTGCTAATGAGAAGTCCAAGCAAGAATAGCACAAAGGCCTCATGCTCTTAAGTCCTGAAAGCAAGTACCCTGCTTTCCTGGAAACTGGGTTGTCTACAACATAACTGCAGCATGTACTGCATGTGTATGGGTATTACTTCCTTTACATGAGGACATACCATCAGAGAAATCTGACTTTGTCCTTAAAGCCATCAGGCAACACGTGCTCCTACATGAAGATACAACCGAAAAAACTGGTCCCTTGTGTTAGTCTGCTTGACATTTTTCTGCCAGTCTGATGAAAAAAGTAGACTAGAGCTGTAGAGAATAAACTGTGACTATATTAGATTTCTGTCTAGCATGGGAATGCTTGATGTAAGGCTTATGTTAGTTGGAAACGGTCTCACAGCAGGCAGTTCAAGGTTTCTGCATGCTGCCCCTTTGACAAGTTTCAATGGGCAAAGAGTTTGAGATAGATTTTTTTTGTTGTCTCTTTTTTTTTTTTTTTTCAAATTCTTTTTAGACGAATGGCAGATAGAGAATGTCTTTTCAAGTGAACTTGGAGCATGGACACTTTCTTGGAGAGAAGAAGGAAAAAAAGACAGCACTGCAAAGAAAATTTGAAGAGCCCTGTGCTCCTGAAGGGCTGCCTGCCCTTCCTTTTAGCAGCATCCGAGGTGAGTTCTGTTTGAATGATTTTGACATGTCTTTATGCTGAAGAGCTATGTGTCGCTTAGCAACATTTAGCAATGGCTAAGCACATGGAAGTTGCCTTTGGTACTTTACATAGCTGTGTCTGCTCTCATCCCAGATTCTGTTAGTAAGATGAAAGGTCTTTCTATGAGTTGATACAGGATCAAGGCATAGAGTGAGAATGGTAGAGAGATCAGAAGCTGAGCTCTTTCAAAGCTAAATGTGCTAGAGAAAAGACTGCAAGCTAAACAAAATGCAGGGCTAGACCCAAGAACCATGTAAGTGCTCTCTCTCTGTTAAACTATGAACTGTCTTCCCTGTTGTAGCTGCAGCTCTGTTTACTTTCATTACCAGCGATAAGAAGAAAAAAATCTATTTAAAGTGTTTAAGGGAGGGAATTGTACATTTGAAATAATTTTTTTTTGTGAACAGTAGCATAGACTTTTTTATAAAAACTGAATAGAAAACAGATTGAGAAAACAGGTACAAGCTCTGCCACTCAGGACATTTTATCCAGGGACATGCAGCCTGAAAACATTCACATAACTTTAAATTTTTGTTCCAGATTGTTATGGAGTATAAAGAGAATAAAAAGGCTATAAGGAGAGGACTTATTGTCTAACATACTTGATCTCATTACATTTTGTGCTTTGACACAGTGCCTGTATGATCAGATTGGATAGCCTGAGGGTTGATGCTGTAGCAGGTCTGATTTGACATTACAGGAATGTAAATCAGGAACAAATCCATTCTAGACAAAGGACTTAAAATCCAGACCACGGGATGCCAAATTTACCTTCCCACTTCTGAGTGTTAGGCGATGCCCTGTGAAGGAAAGATCCCAGCACCATAGGAGAACAGGCAGAGAGTCTGAATTAACTTCTCTTAAGCTGTGATATTCTTAAAGTTAAGGACCATTTCAGATGTGACACTCTTGAATTTCCTTAAAGGCTTTCCTTTCTCTGTTGGCAGAGAGGTGAGAAGGGGCCCCGAGTGCTCTCAAGCCAACTATATAGTAATAATTTTTTCCCACTAAATCTGGCTTTAGGCTTGATAGCAAAACAAGGAAGGTTCTGGAAAATAACTTAGGCAGCTGTAGCTCAAAGGATCTACAAGATCCTCTGTATTATGCATAGCACTGTATTGGCCCTCTGTAGTGTTAGGGACTGGAGAGTATCAGGATTTCAGAATGGCTGCCTCCTAATTATCACAGAAGCACAGAGTTGTAGGGGTTGGAAGGGACCTCAAGAGATCACTGGGTCCAACCCCCTGCCAAAGCAGCTCCCCAGCTCATACTGCACAGGGCGGCGTCCCGACGGGGCTGGAATACCTCCAGAGAAGGAGACTCCACACCCCCTGGGCAGCCTGTCCCAGGGCTCCCTCACCCTCACTTCCTATGCTCCAACTTGCAGCCATTGCCCCTTGTCCTGTCCCCACAGACCACTGAAAAGGGGCTGGCCATTTCCCCCTGCATCCCATGCTTAAGATATTTATAGACATTAATAAGGTCTCCCCTCAGTCTTCTTTTCTCCAGGCTGAACAGGCCCAGCTCTCTCAGCCTTTCTTCACAGGGGAGATGCTCCAGAGCCTTCATCATCTTTGTATCCCTTCTCTGGACTCTCTCCAGGAGATCCCTGTCTTTTTTATCCCAGGGAGCCCAGAACTGGACACAGTACTCCAGGTGGGGCCTGACCAGGGCAGTGTAGAGGGGGAGGATCCCCTCCTGTGACCTGCTGGCCACACTCCTCCTGATGCCCCGCAGGATCCCATTGTCTCTCTCAGGCCCCAGGGCACACTGCTGGCTCATGGCCAACCTGTCACCCACCAGGACCCCCAGGTCCTTCTCCACAGAGCTCTTCTCCAGCAGGTCATCCCCCAGCCTGTGCTGTGATTCCTTCCCAGGTGCCAGACTCTCCACTTGCTTTTGTTTAATCTCCTCTGGTCTCTCTCTGCCCAGCTCTCCAGACTGTCCAGGTCTCTGGATGGCAGTGCAGTGTCCTGCCTGGCAGCCACTCCTCCCAGCTTTGTATCATTGGCACTTGCTGAGGGTGGGTGCTGTTCCCTCATCAAGGTGTCAATGAAGATATTGAACAGGACTGGACCCAGCACTGAGCCCTGGGGAACACCACTAGTCACAGGCCTCCAGTCAGATTCTGCTCCACTGATCACGACCCTCTGGGCTCGGTCCGACAGCCAGTTCTCAACCCACCTCACTGTCCACTCATCTATCCCATACTCTCTCAGCTTTGCTATCAGGATGTCATGGGAGACAGTATCAAAGCCTTGCTGAAGTCAAAGTAGATGACATCCACTGCTCTCCCTCCATCCACCCAGCCGGTGATGAGATCATAGAAGGCTGAGATTGGTCGAGCGTGATGTGCCACAGTAATCATAGTTTACATGCCCCTGAGAACTGATGCCATAGCATAAGATTTTATACATCTTAACCTATCCTGTATGTATTTTAAAAAAATCAAATGGACTTGTAATTCAAGTGATGAAGAGAGCCAAACCTTGGAAAATATGATTAATGAGACTTTAACTTTGGGTAACTGTGAACTCAGCATTTAAGCTTTTTAAGCTTAGCACTTAAGCATGTGCTTGTTGCGACGCCTGCGTGTTGTTTTGTGACAGGGCTTGATAGCCAAATAAAGGCCTGAAAAATTGGTGTCCAACCTAACTGAAATGTAGCTGCAGATACTATAGTTTGTTTTGCTTTGATTATAAAGTCTCTGAAGCAGAGGGCCACTGTTTTATTCTTTTTAAAACACCAGGCACATGTTGTGTCCCGTTGCAGTTCCTGTGCTCCACTGTAATTTAAGAATTAAAAAAAATCTAGATAATGTAGCTGTTTAGAATTTTTCAATAGAAAAAACAGCCAGTAAAAATGTTTTCTGCTTTGTTCCCTTCCAATTCAGTATATTCTGTGATTCTGTGATTCTATGTGCTTTCTTTGCTATTTGGATAGGAGAATTTTATAGGGGGTATCATTACTGTATCGATTCATGGCTGTGGTCCCCCCACAAAATTTTGATTTCTTTTTCCTTTAATTTCAAACTCTAATAAGGCAGATAAGATAATTATGTTCTTACAGTCTTAAAGGGAATTATATTTATGTAATATTATTCAAGATGATTCCAAGAAGAAAACTTGCCGTTCCAGAGATAAAAATTTTTAGTATGTATTGCCTTTCAGAAAATTATCAAATATGTAAATTCCAGAGAGTTGTTTGACCTTAACTTTGATCTGCTGCATGCATCAAGATTAATTCGTTATAAACTAATTCAGGAACAGTTAATTGGTGTTCAAGACATTAATTTCTTTTCACTGTTGTTTAAATTCAGCTATTTCTCTCTATAGCATAATATATGAGGTCATGATCGTTGCTTCTTAACATTTTTGTGCAAATAAATTATAAAATTAATTGTTGATTGCACTGAAATTAAGGAGGTGTCAGTGTTTCAATTACAAAGCTTTATTTTTGGAGGTTTATAAATCAATTATAAAAGTTCTCTGCAAACATAAGAAATAAATTAATTAGCAGACATTGTCTTAACTGACAAGCATGGTTGTTTACATCTTTAATAGTCTCAGGAGTCTTAATCATTTAACATTTTCTAAGTACTTTGAGATCATTGAACGATGGGCTCGATAAAGAAAAATTATTAATATTCTCTTCAATTTGTTTACAATAACAATATTTATGCTTTTGGCTATTTCAACTAGTTGTGTGTGCTAGATCCTGCAATGGATCTGTTAGAAAACATGGAAATTATTAAAGATTCAGTGTGGATCTGGTGATCACTCACCTTGACGAGCAGAGGAATTGGCAAGCATCCTTTTAAGGCTGTCCCCCCTTGGAGGACATAAGAACAGGAAGAAAGGATTTCTGTAATATGTACAACAAATTTGGAAAGCCTGGTTAATAAAAAAAAATCCATATAAAATATCTATCTTTGTAGCTCGGCATCTCTATAGGTACGTAGGAGATGAATGTTTACATACATACACAGATGGAGTGAACACACACAAGTATATAGTGTGTCCATCATTTAGACTGGAATCAAACCACTTAACGAGGTGCCAGTTTCCTATCATAATTAGGCTGCTGAATGGGGCTGTTTATGCCCTTTTTCCTCTCCTGTGCCTTCAACAGTGTTCCTGGGTGTTCTGTTAGCCCTGATCATCGTGCTGTGGTGAGAGCTGGTTCAGGAAGCCAAAGGTACAGGAAGCTGTTAATTTATTGGAGGGAAGGATTCCTTTTCTACAGGTTTAACTACTGAACTAGCCCACTGTGGTGCCAGAGAAGTACTGGAACAGTCAGATGAGCAGGAAAGGTGTTTAGTTCTAATGTCAGATTTTACTGTGGGTAGGAGTAGTCTCTCTGTATTTGGTTATGGGAGCCACACCCTTCCAAAAAGCAGGGAGGTCTCAGGCTGGTGGCAAGGCCCCTTTGTCATTCAATACAAGGGGAGAATAAGGTGAACACATTTTTTTAACATAACCTACTCTTTTCAGAGCCTAAAGCTAGATCATTTAATCTAGGATAAACCAAATCTCACTTAAATGAAAAGTATGCATTTACCATGTATTTTCAGGATTTAGGTTAGAGGAATATGGCCATTGCTCTTGGGCTTGAAACCCAAAAATAGCATTTAAAATGTTCATCAAGTTTACTTTGCAAGCTATTTAAACATCTGAATAAAAGGAAGAACATGTATTGTTATTTAGAGCTCCTTGGAGAAATTCCAAGCTTTAATTGCACTTCACTTTCATTTCAGTAAGAATGAATTTGAATGAAAGTGTCTCTGTCCTGTGGTGCTCTTTCATTCCCCATCTTAGTTCCCGTGAAAACAGTGCACTGGTGCAGCCATACTCAGCCAGGCACCCTCCTGCTGTTGATTTAGACAACTCTTGGCTCCTAGCTGATTTTCTCTTGCTTTGAGAATAAATTAAATGCACGTTTGAAAGTAGCAATGTCAATTTTCCTAATTATCTGAGACGTGGTGACTATAAATACCACACTACCTATTAAACAAATATATTCAAGGAAGTTTAGTGGATTATATCCAGATAAATCAGCTTTTAGAAGGGATCCAATGGTTCTCTCTGGGATTTTCAGGCCAGATAATGTGGCACACTAGATGAGCCATGGTTCTGGTTATGTTGGACCTACTGCTTGTGTACATGTATGGAAAAATGACCTTGTTTTCTAAGAACTTGCAGAATATGTTTTCTGGAGTCCCTCTGTGCATTGGCAAGCTCTCTAATATCTCTAGATGACACCAGCACCAAAAATAAATTACAAAATTGGGTTTTTTCCTTTCAGAAATCATGAGACTGGGTTGTGTAGAAACCCAAGCCTGTTCATCTTTTATACAGCTAATGAGAGGTGAACTCTTTCTTGATTCTACACCTAACCACACTTGATGAGATCTATGGCAGCACACTTAACACAGTTTCTATGCAAAAGCTAATAGCTGAGTTTTGCTTAATTTATGCAACATTTGTTTTCTGAGCTCTACATGCATTTGATGTAGTGCCAGGGGTTCTTCATCAGATGAGTTAAAGGAGAGCCTGATGTTTCTAGATGCTGTTCTTTAATTCCTAGGCCTGTTGCTACCAGATTTCCTCTTCCCTCCTACAAAGTACAGCAGATTTTCTACTATTTTCAATGTCTTCTGACCTGGAAGTTTCTTAAAATACAGCAGGTAATTGGATGTGCAGATATTCTTCATCATATCTGCTATTTTTCTAGTTCTAAACTCTTACTAGAACTTCCTCTGGAGAGAGAGAGAGACATCTACGGAAAATGATGATCAGATACTGCATTTTTAAGGCTTACTTTTACTTCACTGACTTCCTCCCACACACACCACTTTTGCTTACCATCTAAGAGTTCTGGGGACAGATTGTTCAACCTTTACATAATTCTAGCAAGGTTAATGACTGTGTTCTTAAATGTAAGAATGAAAGGACTAGACAATAAGTTGGATTGCTATCATAATGACCCTGGTTGTTTAGTACATATAGGCCACTAAACCTTTGGCCTAAATTTAAGCAGACGTTAAGAGCTGTAGGAACAGACTCTGCGGGCAGAGACTATGGAATTTGTTATACTGGATCCTGAATTTATGTAAAAACTGCAAAGCAGGAGAAAATTGGACATATCTGTATCTTTCATTTCAGCTTATACAAAGAAAGGAGGGTTTATATCTTCTAAAAAGCAAGGTTCTCTCTTTTTTTTAAATGGTTTCATAGCCCTAATTATGCTGTATTTGAATTTCACACACTTAAAGCACTTAAAAAGTTTTTAAATCAAGTAAAAACCCTGATGAAAAAAATCCATATGTGAAACTTTTGGCTTTTTCAGAAACACGGTCTTTTCTGTATCACTGATAAAATCATAAACAATATATTCTACCTGCCTAAATTTAGGAGAGAATTGCCCCATCCCTGGAAGTGTTCAAGGCCAGGTTGGATGGGGCCCTGGGCAACCTTGTGTAGATCCAGGCCTGAGGTTGGTGGCCCTGCCTGTGGCAGGGGGGTTGGAGCTTTATGATCCTTGGGGTCCCTTCCAACCCTTGCCATTCTATGATTCTATGATAGTATGATAATTTATTGTTAAAGCTATAGGTAACGTTCTTCCTGACAGTGACCTTTATAGTCAATAATGAGAAAAAAGCAGTTCAATTCTTATATTTATTTTCCCATGTTCTGTAAAAGTCCAGTGAGATTCTTGCATCTTCCTGCCTGTTAGGATGAGATTGTAGACCTACATGTTTCATAAGAGTAGTAAAGGTATTCAGGGAATATTTCCCATTTCTCTTTAGGGCAGAGTAAATGACTATGGGGAGCTACCAAGAATGGGAAATTTCCCTGGGACTTTGGAGAAGAAGGAGCAATCTGTGTTCATTGGCCTCTAATGAGCTGGTTTTGTCCAATGCATCTTGGTTGATCTGGTTGCTATTTGTATTTTTGAGCATCTCATCTGGAGACAGTCTGTTCAGAGAGGTCTTTTGTGTGTTTTCATTGTGAGGAAGGTAGAGCCTGTGCCACTGATGGGCTGTGGGACTTATGATTATCATATTGGCAATTTTTAGCTTTTATTTGAAGCAGTACTGCCTAAGATATTCTAACCTGCATGAGGAAGAATTAATGATATTGGTCCTTAAATACTGTGTGTACAGTTCTCTGCTGATCTTGCTCAGGAAAGTGAAATCTGGTATAAAGAGTGGTTAAAGGGATATGGAAGCCTACCTTACAGAAGAAAGATGAAAGCATCTTTGGACTACAAAGGCAAAAGCTGAAAGCCTTTAGATTGCTCTCCCTGACAGTCATGAAGGTTGAATGTGAAGTTCCTAATGACATTCAATATACATGTCTTTGCAATGAGGTTTTGTGAGACTACAGCCTAGCTTAGGTTTATTAGACTTAATTTTGCAGTTTGCTCATTACAGCTGAAATAAACCTTTCTAAGGTGCACCCACACTGTCAGATTCCTTACAGAAGTATTGGGTTGTCAAATTATGAAATGTCTTCTGTATGCCTCACAAAATTTGAACCCAAATATACAAATTGTCAATGATTAAACAGGTATATTTGATATTCAGTATGCAGTTGGTTTTAATTTTTGTGTAGTTGCTCTCCTGGCTTCAAAACTGGCCATCTCATTCTTGTTCTAACCTTCCTAAGGTTTCTCACTAATAGAACTTATTTCTAAATGAGATGGGTTTCCTTAAGTTTTATATTAAAAAAAAATTTAACCTATGTAACATCTAGACTTTTCATCACCTTTAAATGAAGTAAATGTATCTGTTTGCAAAATCTTAATCCAGGACTAGAAAACTGTAGACATTTCTTTTATAAGCTACCAGTGGATTGTTCAGTTCATCTACATGCCCAGCTGGGGTAGTGGTATTCAAGAAGCATATGTGTGGGCTAATTGGATTTTCCATTTTGTATTACTTCATTGTTGAATACATGCAGGCATAAAAGATTCAAAGTAATAAAACTAGCATAATGCTACATGTATATGATTACTTCTGTCTTATCAATGACTTAATCCCAGAGTTAATGTCATTTGTTTATCAGATATGAAAACAACCCTTTATTTATCACAATATTAAACACTACAATACTGATTGGTAGAACTAAAAATGGCCTTAAAGATTATTATTTTTTTTCCAGTTTGAAAATTAATGCAATAAGATCTATTTTTTTTTCTGGGTAATATATGGCTTTTCTCCTGTGACACGTTGTCAGAATGTTAAAGTTGCCTTTTTTTAAACCCCTTAGTAGCTGAACTTTTAAAAGTAGTTATGACTTTGGATTCTGTTGTCAGAGCACTGATAAGCCTTATTTTTCTCAATTAACTACTAGTTAAGATGCTCAGCACATGCAGAAAAAACCCCCACTGAATATAAAAAATAAACTAGGAGAGTTAAGATGCATTTAGAGATCTAGGTACTTATTTCCACTGTAATTCAGTATCTAGGGCTTGGACAGCAGAAACCTTTGAAACTTTGACCTTTGAAACTGCTTTCCACCTTTTCAGTATTCCCCATTTTGAAGGTAGAGGAAGGATTGGTACTAGTTATCAGCATAACAAAGACTCTTAACCAGCAGTGGGAAATGAATGGAATGCTGTTAATATGGGAATAGAGCTACTTATTCTGGCAAAAAAATACAGTAGGACAAAGAAAATGTTTCTGTCTCTAGCACTGTCTAACCAAACATTAGACTTGGAGTCTAGAAACAGACTTTCTGTATTTTCAGCAGCTTTCTGAGTCTTCTCTATTTTCTTTCTCTTTGAAGAGGAGTTGTTTACAAGTGGTATAATCATAGCTTTGTTTTACTATGGTAAGGCTGTCAAGTAACACACCAGCAAGAGCCCAGAAAAATCCCCAAAAGGCCACCCAGAGCATTCGTGCAAATAATCAACAGAGATAAATTTAGCATGAAACATTTGGCCATGTGAGCTGCAGCCTGAGAACAATGGATCTCTCCAGCTATGATAGGAGGGACTAGCTACCCCCCTATCCACTAATTATCTGTGAAAATGAGGGTTGGGGGTTGCTAGCAGGATTAATTACTTTGCAACTGCTGAAAATTATGGTGATTTTGAGAAAGTAGCAGTCAAAGAAAATGTCTGTACATGTTTGTTTGCCAAAAATAGCATAGCCAAAACTTAGACATGTTTTAAAGTTTTGAGCAAAATATGTCCTACCATTGCAGTGTTACTTAGATGCCCAACAAGCTGAACTAGCAACATGAATAGCCTGAGATAGTCAAGCACTCAGGAGGCACCTGAAGATCATAGAATCATAGAATGGCAAGGGTTGGAAGGGACCCCAAACATCATAGAGCTCCAACCTCCCTGCCACAGGCAGGGCCACCAGCCTCACGCCTGGAGCCACACAAGGTTGCCCAGGGCCCCATCCAACCTGGCCTTGAACACTTCCAGGGATGGGGCACCCATCCCCTCTCTGGGCAGCCTGTTCCAGCCCCTCACCACTCCTTCTGTAAAAAACTTCACCCTAATATCTAATCTAAACCTTCCCTCCTTTAGCTTTAATCCATCTCCCTTGTCCTGCCATTGTCTACCCTTCTAAAAAGTTGAATCCCCTCCTGCTTATAATGTCCCTTCAGGTACTGGCAGGCTGCAATGAGGTTCCCAACAGTCTTCTCTTCTCCAGGCTGAACAAGCCCAGCTCCCTCAGTCTCTCTTTGTAGGGCAGGTGGTCCAGCCCTCTGATCATTTTTGTAGCCCTCCTCCGAACCCTCTCCAACAGTTCCCCATCTTTCTTGTATTGGGGGCCCCAGAACTGGACACAGGACTCCAGCTGGGGCCTCCCAAGGGCAGAGTAGAGAGGGACAATCCCCTCCCTGTCCCTGCTGCCACCCCTCTGCCGATGGAGCCCAGGATCCCATTGGCCTTGCGAGCTGCAAGAGCCACTGCTGGCTCATGTGAAGTTTCTCATCCACCAGAATCCCCAGGTCCTTCTCACAGGGCTGCTCTCCAGGAGCTCTTCTCCCAGTCTGTATCTATGGCTGGGATTCTTCCGGCCCAAGTGCAACCCCTGACACTTGGCAGTGTTGAACCTCATTAGGTTCACCAAGATGTCAAAGCATCCCTTGTTTTCCCCACTAGTTCTGTGCACTTTTAGCAGACAGAGGCCATGACATGGAGCTGGTATTTGGTCTGTGATGATGTGGTAATCTTTCACCATTTCCTGGAGATATGATAATATGGGGAATGGAGCCAATGGGAGATGACTAGTGAAAATATTAGAAAGAGTTCCTTTTCAGGACAGGGTTTCTAGGAGAGAAGAGCATGTGGGTCCACATTCTGTTCTTATATCCACTGGCCACTTTTTGAGATCATAGAAAAAATAGAGATGGTATTAATGGTCTCACTGATGATAAATTTTGCTCTACCAATTTAAGCAAAAGTGTAGAATTACTGGCTAGAATATTCCACTTCTCCAGATGATATCTGTCTTTATTAATTCATGAAAAGGGAAATATTAGAAATAAATAGAGAATTGTGCAGATCTGTATGGGCTTGCTTTTTTGTGAAGGCTGCTAGCCTACAGGTCCCTCCTGTTGGCAATTTCCAGCTTTTTCTACTGAATGTGTATCATTGCACTATTATTTTACCTGCTTTTGGGAAAGATTTGTGCAAAGCACACTCAGTCTTTTGTTTTATAGATAATTTATTACAAAATGAACATAGCCTCAGATACTTAATATCAATGAAACTTGAAGACAACTGCAAATATTCGTAGCTCTTGTAGTGATGGTCTTGAGAAACTTGAACAGTGTATCTTTATAGTCCACTGTACAACCTTTGAGGCAGACATCTTCATCACATGCAGACCACAGTATATTAGACAGCACACTGAATTCTGCATTAATGACTTTCAAATAGTCCTCACAACTCATGATATTTTTTGAGCTGTGGGAACAGTTTTCTGTAAGGCTTACTGCCAAATCTTCTGCTTTTGTTATTCTCTTATGAAACTGTGGCAATTTAGCACAAGCCTGTCCTAAAAGCTCACATTTTATATACTCAAGAAATGAAAAAAAAAATCAATGCATGAGCAGGCAAAGAAATATTAAAATGCTTGTAGTCTGAAAAGGGGCTACCTGCAAACCCATTTCATCAGTCTGGCTAAGTACTGCAAAGTCAGGAAGCTTATCTAATCCATCTAGATTTCTTGATGATGAAAATCTCAAAAAACAAAGGATTTCTGAGACTTCATGATTTCAGGCATTCAGAGAACACGATGAGAAAGCACTTATGTTTCTTTCATATTGCATTTTTGCTGTCTGCAGACAAATCAGAAAATGAGAACACTGAACAACTCTCAAAAAAGTAACCTTTTTTAAAATCCCTAATGTTTTTGCCTTGTATCTAATGACAAAAATGAAGTAATTATATTCCTGCTTTTGACACAGCCGACTGATCCCTGCTGAGAGTGAGTGTTCACACTTGCTTGCTTCAATAAGTAAGACATGAAAAGGATGTCAGGGACTAAATTCCAGCCAGGTGTAAATAGGTGTAATTCTACTGAGATCAGGGGGACTTTTCCCCCAGAGATTTTTAGAACCTCTCACAGATGCAAATTAAGTGACCTTTCTTGTTTCACTTTACAAATATTCTCTAATGAAAACAGAATTGGTATGAAACTTCATTATTACAGCAAAGGATTTCAAACTGTGACAATCCTGCTCACTTCAGACAGAATCAATGAAAGACATTGTCTGAATTGAATGGCAAAACCACCTATTCTTGAGGGGGTTTCAACCTCAAGTTTCTTGACTGTGGGGATGTTTCCTGAGCTGCCTGCCTCCCAAGAGGTCCTGAGCTTCTCAGTATGAGTGTTTTGGCATCCTGTCATTTTCCCAAGAGACATTTAGTGGTTTTCATTCCAACTTCCCATATACACCGTGGTGGTTAGAAAAAGATTTTTCAAAAGACATGCTCCAGTGAATGAACAAATATAACAGTGATTACACTCAAAGTGTACCATTCCAGAGAAGTTATTGGTTCTGTCAGTATTGCCCATGATGTAGGGAAATGTTTGGGACCTCTGCTTTCTCAGACAGAATCATTTCACTGTGCTCAGGCTTCTAACACAGATCCTGGATTGCAGCAGGACAGAGAATCGTAAGAAGTTGGTTCATTCGCACATCACGTGCTCCTCTTTCCTCATCACGAGCAACTCCTGGAACCAAACTTCTTGTCTTTGCATAAGGATCTCAGTATATTAAATGTTTCTTAAAAGGATCCACAGTTTAGCTCAACAGATTAGCAGCTAAAGCAGTCTCATTGAACTGAAACTAAGCTTTCAACAGAAAAAAGTGCCCAAATTTCGTTTCCTTGATGTTATGTTGTGTTTATGTGTATCCACACACATTTAATGCTAATACCTTAAAAATACTAACAGTTTAATTATATTAAAATAGAGAATAGCTTGGAGAACTATGCTGAAGCACCCAGAGTAATTGTTAAAATTTTACTTTTCAAAGGAGGGTTCAAGCCAGACCCCAAAGACAGAGATCCAGAACACCTATGAAAAATGATTCATCAAATTGTGTGCCAAAATAAAGCAGTCTGTTCTTCATGCCCCTGACAGAAGTGCATCCTATCAATTTCTCAGACTAAATTTTTACAGGCACCTTTAAGTAAAAGAAGCACCAGAGTTACTATTTGCTGATCAAAATCAGATCAAGGCTCTATTTGCAGTTCAGCCACCTCTAATCAGTGAAAAGTTTAAAGGGCTTTTGAAAGACTGAACAAAGCACATGTGGCTAAAACAGAGCACTTGTCAACTCCAGGGAATAATCCAACAGTTGCCAGCCAGAGTCAATCTGTTCCTTGCATGATGGCACAGATACAGCCTCAAGCAAGGGCCATTCAATTTACTGAGAAATGTGGAGTCAGCTATGACCAGATTCAGGGAAATGTAATCCTTTGTATTTGAGGTACCTGCTAGAAAGAACTTGGGCTGTGCTCATATCTAATGCTCCAGATAGCACAGTTTCTCATGAAATGGTCTTGCTACAAGCCCTTCACATTCATCCTGCAACACCTTGCTAAGCTATACATCTCTTTCAGCAATGTTTCCTTCAGCCAGAAATCAAGGGCATTTTCAAATGCTGCTGAAACTATTAACAGAGCATAGATGATCATTTCCTACGCCTAATTATGTACACAAATAACATTACCCAGAACAGATTGCAGAGACAGAAACTTCAGTGTTCAGCTTTCCAGAGCCTCTGTTGCTGTCCAGCTTTAATTCTGTGTACTTCCTCCTCAGACATGCATTTTGACTTATAGTAGCATCATAACCACTGGAGCCCAGCCACTCTTAGCATACAGACTATGGTGAGTGGTTCAGTGCTTTGTTCTGTCCTCATGGCTGACGTGTCCAGACCCCACTTCAGAGGTAAAATTAATAACTATCCTATGGGCTTTTCTATGATACAAATCACCTGGCAAATACATTTTCAGAACAAATGGTTAAAGTTTGGCAGACATAAATGGTATTTGAAAACAGGGTGTTTAAATAGGAAAGATCAGCATGCTTAATAAGAGAAGGCACTGCCATTGCCACCTGTGTTAAAATTCAGCCTTTGAAATGTACTTAAAGTGACTTCAGCTACAGCTGTCAGTTTGGCCTATTCTAGGACAGGTCAGAAGGGGTAACTGAACAGCAGCAGTGTTTAATGATTGCAAAGAATTAACATCTAGGGATTGCTCTGAGTCAAACTTAAAACTCATATATATAAAAATATCTACCAACTAATTAATAGAGTAGTTGATGAGCTAATAATGCATGTTTTCAAATGAGTTAGGGCTGGGAAAGCACTTGTCCCATCTTTAAGAAGACACAGGCAGACATACCCTTTGCTATGAATGCTCATTCAGTGTTATCAAAATGAAAAGATACCTACTGTGACTGTGGCATAATGAAGATGGTCTAAACATTTCTAGTAGTATGTAGAGATGTGTAAAATGCCAACTATGAAGAGAAAATGCACGTTTCATACAAAGTTATATCAACGAATGAGGAGCTTTAGTGCTATGAAGGGAGCCTGCCTGCGCATAGTCAGAGGAAGAAGTTAATCCCCCAAATCCAGAGAGACTGTAGTTAAAAAATCAGCCTTCCAAAGTCTTGCTGTTAATGGTGCAGCCTAGACTGAGCACTTAGTTCTCCTGACTCTTTGTCTGTGATAATTCACCTCCAGAGCAATATTATAGATCAGTCACTCTGAATCAATAATATTTGCATGCACTTATGTGCAGTTCATGCTAAGAAGGGTAAGCCAGAGCTAATCAAGCTAAAACATCATTTGTACACTTGGCAGCTCCCTGCTAACTTTGAACAGTCCAGTACATTAAAGCATAAAGATCAAAAGATCTAGAACTGTGAAATAGTGAGGACAGCTGATTTTTAAATGGAATGACTATAAAAGTCAAGTGCCTCATGAAAGCATATGGGTTTCTACACAGCTAAACGACAGATCTTACCAATACCCAAATGCAGGCAATAAATTACCCACAACCAGCCAATAGCTCTCAGATTTCTCTAACAATATATGAATGCCTCCCATGTATTTAAAAAACAAAACAATTCTTTTGCAGAATGTGTAGGAAGAGCAGCTTGATGGATATCTATTATTTGTTTGATCACAAGTGAGAGCAAAGATCAGCCTCTATGCAAATCAGGCTTTCCTACTCTCTGAACACATTTTTCAGACCAGCTTGATTTTATTTTAAGGTTCTCACATCAGGATACTGGATAACTACCCAAAATTGCAGCTGTATTTTGTTCCCCTTTATAAAAAATGGTATCATCAACAGTGCTTTGTATAAGGGCATTTCATTAATGAAGTAAAATGCATATGCAATCATACAGGTCCTAGATTTGGGGGGAGGGGAGATACCTCTATTGCATGTGCATTTATAGATCATACACTTATGTGTAAAGAGTCTCTCCTTATTACTTGCAGATATTTAGAACCTATTTGTGTATAAACTATTTAACCCTTCTGAACCTAATCTAAATTTGTCATGTCTCTATAGAGAACTTACAGCTTTATCTCTGTATTCCAGACCTGTCTCATTCTGCTCAAAACAAAATTGGTCTGTTTTCCTAGCATTGCCTTGTGGTTGTCCAGCCATCAGCTTGGACTGAACAGGACTAAATTAGAGCTTTTATTCTATCTCTCCAAGCTATGTCCCTGTCATGTCTTCCTTTAGTTGCTATGGACAATACTGCAATCTCACTTGTTTCTTAGAGCAGTAACTGAAGTATCTTACTTGTCTTTTAATGCTTTCTGGGTCCTCACAGTCAGATTCTGTCTACATTTTGCATGGTTGTTTTGGGGGGGTTTGTTTCTTTTTTTGTTGATGGTTCTTTTGGGTTTGGGTTTTTTTTTTCCCAAACATTAGATACAGCCTCTCCAATCCTGCCCACACAGCTAAAATGCTCATCCAGAGACTCTTTGTCTCACATCTTGATTACTGCAACATCCTTTTGCTGATATTGTCAATGCATTTTGCTCTGTTCATCCACATCCACCTAGAACATTGCAGCCTGCTTTATTTTCCTAACTTGATCCTGCACTGATCATAGTGAAATATTTTACTTGCTGAGCATCTCCCTTCACTCTGTCTGAGAGCATCTCAACTCTTCTTAAACACAGATTGTGTGCTTCTTGGGGCAAAGAATGTGTTTGAGACATGGTTAACAGAGTAGAACACCCACCTGTGACTACTAACTTTAACAAAAAAAACTACAGCCCGATGTACACATATATGCCAATGTTGGGTTTATGCCTCATCTAAACCCACTTACTCCAGTAGTACTTATACAATAATGCTTCCTCATTTATACACATGAAAAATTGAACATTGTCACCATGTGTGCTTAGAGGATTGTGCTTACAACTCATAGATATAATAGCCATGAATAATAAAGTGTGTGGCTGGGCAGGTGGAGAGAAATTTGGAGGGAGAAGAAAACCTATCTCAGTATGTATGCTAGTTCTCTAATTGATGATTTTCAGTATCAGATACAGTAATAGCAATGATTATGAATCTCAAGAAAATATTTTTTATTAAGGAGAGGAGAAGAGGGAGACAGAAAACTTAGATCTTTTGCCAGCTTTCACTGCAATCTTTAGCTAATCTGATCTGGGGAAAAAATCCAAAATTAATACTGTCAAACTGAGCAGCAGATGTTGAAAAAGAATCAGGCACTGCAAGAAAATTGATGTGCCAATGAAAATTAGACAGACAGGAAATTCTCACTAAATAAAACCCAGCAGGTTAACATGGGCACAAAAAAAATTGCTTAGATCATCTCTCCAGTTCATTTTGTGTAACCATATTAATGGGGTTTTTCCTTTTTTTGTTGATTCTATGCACATTTGTGTAGTAAAAAGAAATCTTCTGTATGCTATTTTAACCTTCTGCAAAACATCTCTCTTTTCACTGAAATCTCAGCCAGATTGGCTTCACCTTACTTGGAAGGTTTTCTACACTGTCTTCTATCTTGTCAGCACTTGCTTCTCTGCAGCACCCATTGTTTGCTCGTGTATCTGGGTGTAGAAAAAGAGGTTTCAATTGACTGTTTGTAAGAATATGAAATAAATTCACATTCGTCAGGGTAACAGCTTTCCATTTCCAGAGGCTAAGCCAAAGAACAACTGAATTTAGAAGCAAGTTTGTTTGCAGGGTGGCCACAGCATCAGTCCATAAGTGGTTATGCACAGCATAATACAGTTTATGTAATCCCTAGATTGTTCAGACAAGAGCCCAAATATTGGAATGGTGTCTGCAGATTCTTTTGCCAGCTACAGCTATCAGGCCTCTCATTTAAGTTGTTAAAACAGATGTGATTAGGTCAAACATTTTTAAGCCAAAAGCTTCACAAATGTAGTAATTTGAAAACCAGAAAAAGACTAATCTTCTGTGTCTTCTAACTCATCTCATGTTTTTTCTTAGATAGCAGCTGCTGCTCTCAGTTGCATGCAGAATGATTATTTTTGTTTCCCTGGTTTGCCTAATTTCTTTTGGAAATAGATCTCTTAGCTTGTTTTTTGGCAAGCAGGATTCTGGCCTGTGTGTGGATCTTTCTCTCGCTCACTCATACGTACTTTGCTTCCTTTGCTGTTTACCCAGCTTTATAGCTGTTCCTCCCTCTGCCATACGTGCTGGGGGCTCATGTATTAGCATCAGGCAGTGTCTATGGACTAGCTGCATGCTAGGAAGTGTTGATCTGCCTGAGGGTAGGGATGCTCTTCAGAGGGATCTGAACAGGCTGGACTGATGGGCTGAGGCCAACGGGATGAGATTTAACAAGGCCAAGTGCAGAGTGCTGCACATGGGACAGAACAACCCCATGCAGTGTTACAGGCTGGGGGAGACTGGCTGGAGAGCTGTCAGACAGAGAAGGACCTGGGGGTGTTGGGTGACTGCAGGCTGAATATGAGCCAGCAGTGTGCACAGGTGGCCAGGAAAGCCAATGGCATCCTGGCTTGTGTCAGAAACAGTGTGGCCAGTAGGTCTGGGGAAGTAATAGTGCCCCTGTACTGGGCACTGGTGAGGCTGCACCTCGAGTGCTGGGTCCAGTTCTGGGCTCCTCACTACCAGAAGGACATTAAGGTCCTGGAGCGACTCCAGAGAAGGGCAACCAGGCTGGGGAAGGGGCTGGAGGGCAAATCCTCTGAGGAGCAGCTGAGGGAGCTGGGGGTGTTGAGCCTGGAAAAGAGGAGGCTGAGGGGAGACCTTCTCCCCACCTCCCCTGCCCTGCCAGGAGGGTGCAGAGAGGTGGGCGATGGTCTCTTCAGCCAGGGGACAGGAGATGGGACAAGGGGCAATGGCCTCAAGCTGGGCCAGGGCAGGGTCAGATTAGACATTAGAAAAAGATTGTTTACTGAAAGATTTGTGGGGACCTGGGACAGGCTGCCCCAGGGAGGGGCTGAGTCCCCTGCCCTGGATGTGTTCAGAAAAAGGGTAGATGAGGTACTTAGGGATCTGGTTTAGCTTAGGATGGGATTGGTTGGACTTGATGATCTTCCAAGGTCTTTTCTGTGATTTCTTGTGATTCTGGTGCCTATTTACTGACAAGAAAGACACGGGGCTGTTGGAGCACGTCCAGAGGTGACCACAAAGATTATCAGTGGGCTAAAGCACCTCTCCTATGAACATATGCTGAGCCAGTTGGGACTGTTCAGCCTGGAGAAGAGAAGGTTCTAGGGAAACCTTCCAGTACCCGGTAGGGCTTACGAGAAAGCTGGAGAGGGACTGTTTATCAGGAAATGTAGTGATAGGACAATGGTTTTAAACTAAAAGAGAGTGGATTTTTATTAGGTATCAGGAATAAATTCTTCCCTGTGAGGGTAGTGAGGCACTGGAACAGGTTGCCCAGAGAAGTTGTGGATGCCCCATCCCTGGCAGTGTTCAAGGCCAGGTTGGATGGGGCTTTTGGCAACCTGAGCTAATGGGTGTGTCTCTGCCCACAGCAGGAAGGTGGAACTAGATGGGCTTTGAGGTCCCTTCAACGCAAACCATCCTATGATTCTCTGATGAGCCTGGAATAGCAAGAGTGAGAGATGGATATAAAATAAGGAATCTTGAAGTCACTGTAGATATCCACAGAGTAATGCAGAGCAAAGTGGGTCATTCTGAAAACTTTGCCAGACAGTCAGTCTCTGAAGGTGTTGTCAAGCTTGGAGAGTGGCAGGTTGGGTGGGAGGTATCAATGTATTTGCTGTTTTTCATTACAGGATGTTTTCCTGAGTTGATTTCAACCTGATGGAGCTGCTGGATAGGTTAATGAATTTAATACAGTATGAAGAATACTGTTGGGTGAGCGGCACAGTCTTTATATATGCAGCTTGAAATATCATAACAGACCTGATTTTCCCAGTCAGAGATTCAGGCTACTGAATCCAGAACAGAATTCACTGGGAAAGCATATATTTTGCCTAAAGTGTTGCTTTGTGTTAAGCATGTACTTAACTATTTTCCCAAACTGATACTTCTCTCAGGTTTTATTAGCATGCTTAGCACCCTAAATAAGATTGGAATAAAGAAAGGAAGTAAAATTTCTCTGACAAATATGTCAGCTTAATGTCTGTCTTTTTCCCTGAAGAAAGTTATAATGTGGGGTTTTTTCAGATCTGAAGAACTGAAGTGATACATGAGCACTTAGCAATAAACATTTTTAATGGAGACCCCTATCCCCAGCTTAATTTCTGCCTTCAGTCATATTGCATTAATCAATACTAGTGATGTTCCTAGCGGTTTCATTGCACCCTGTGAACCATTTTGCTGCTTGGAATTACAGAAACGTGCCTTGAGTGTATTTTGATACTCAAATTTAATAACAGGGGATCCAATATTGATTTTAATGGGAAATTGTTTGTATATGCATGCACACATCTGTCTTTTTCTGTGCACTCAGTAGTCATGCTTCAGTCCAGCACTTGTGCCTGTTAAAATACTGAAAGGTTATCAGAAATGGTATGATCCATGACAATAGTGATTAGAGGGAAGTGATTAACCAACTAATATGACCTTGTTTCATTGCAAATTATATATAAGTTCCCCAGATCTCACAATCAGTGTTACTCATAAACATGCAATTTCTACCAAGCATTCTTGACAGTGGGAGTATTAACAAAATGTATCTGTAAGGCTACCTGTTAAATGATGATATTCTTGTTTGGGTGGGTTCAGGTCTTTTGAAAACAATATTAGTAGTTACTTGCAATTCCTTTTCTGAATGAAATGCATCCATGGGTAAAGTGGCAAGTGGAACCTTAAACAGGTAAATGAGATCTGTGGGCTTAGAAGGTGCCTTCTGCTGCTAATACTTACAATTATTCAAAAATGCATAGTTGTTTGATTTTCAGTGAAATGTATTACTTCAACAGCCAGAGAGATGTGCTATCCAAACCCTTTTGAAGCCATTTTAGAGGGTTTACATGGGCCATTAGGACTGCTGGGGAGTTTAGCCCCTAAGAACAGCCTTTGCATGCTGTTTTGCTTTTAACTAAACAGCAAAAAGGCACTGGACAGCACATGGATCCTCACTTTTAGCTAAGCTTTATCAACACACAAGTAAGAAGTTATGTCAAAAAAATCTCTTGAATCTATTTCCATCCCTTCTGTGAGTACTTTGAGAGTTTTTCTCAAACCATGTTTCTCACTGCTAAAACAAGTCACTGCACAGAAATGTTTATGTGTATGTGTTCGCTATTCGTGGTTCTGGAAAAAATATACCACTGACATTCACAGAAAATTCAGCCTAATTACTTCACAGGCTGATGAGTTGCAGTATTTAAGGAAAGGTTAGGGGTGCTTGAGTTTAGATGTAGCCAAATTAAGGAAGAAAATTAAAGTACTTGGTCAACTTTAATTTTTAATGGTTCATAAATTTTCAGGCAATAAACACATTTTTTGTTTTCTTTTTTTTTTTTAAATTGAGAGCAGATCATTCTGTAGCATATGGGACCTGAAGGCTCCCATGTGTGTTCTTACAAAGTAACTTTCCTTTAAATGACGTACTTTTACTGGAACACTTTCATACACTACAGTCCTGTTCAGTAATACAAGTCAGGGCAACACACCCTTTGAGTGGGTCAGGAAAATACTACTGCCTTTCTTCTCTCACTACATGATGACATGAGAGCAGACAAGGAGCACTGTACTGAAGCTGATGATCTTTCAGAGGACTATGGCCTTAGACCTTCTGCTTTCTGTCTGGGTTAACAGAAACCTATTCCTGCAGGTAATTGACTGTTTATGTTAGAGAAATTTGCATTATTATTTAATAACAAAACCAGACATTTGAAAGCTACATCTATATAAATTACTACAGACTGCTCCAAAAAGTACTTAAATTAAAATACAGCATGGATAACTATTTTCTTTAATAGCAGTACCTTACATTTATTAAACATATTTCCAGTTACCAAGCCTTTCTGTGACTTTTCTGAGCCATAACTTTTCAGCAAAAAGGACTATAGCCATAATATATGTACCTCCATCATATGGATAAATTGTTTGTATTCAATTTAAAAGCTATTTTGAAAATGATTGCACAACGAAGGTGCATAAATCACTGGAGTGTGCAGTATTACACTACACATACACAAGATTTGTAAAGGGGTTATATTCAATATTCATA
Source organism: Laterallus jamaicensis coturniculus (assembly GCA_022605575.1). Lineage (NCBI taxonomy): Eukaryota > Metazoa > Chordata > Aves > Gruiformes > Rallidae > Laterallus > Laterallus jamaicensis. Next base: position 16,097,263 of record JAKCOX010000018.1, read on the forward strand.
AAATTAAAACCTTATTAAATCACAGCAGCTCTACTACTATGAAGATAAAGACTGCTGCCTTTAGCAATATTTACAGATGCACCTTCATATGTAGACCAAGAGGATGAGATTCATCCTTAGACTTTTAGATAATACTTGGGAGAAACTGTCTTCCATGGAAGCAAATTCTGCCATTTTGCATGACTTGTATAGAGCAAGACACCCCTGGGGTACCAGGTAACATTTGTTCTGTATTTCTTGCTGTTGTGTTGTGGCAGCAGCTGCCACTGAAAGAGGTTTGAGTATATTTGTCCGTGCTAGAGAAAACAGGGGCACGGAAGGGATAGTTAACACTCAGTCAGGACCCAGTCAGCCTGTACATGCAGCCCTAGGTCTGTATAACCAAAGCACTCATGGCTGATCACACAAGGGTGACTAGCATTTTACTGTAAGCTGTAAAAATAAAGGAAATAAACTCTTCTCCACAACTCCAATGAATGGCAAAAGGACTAATGTGTCATTCTTCTAAGTGAATTTAAACCTAAGGAAACATCTTCCAATGATAAAGATAAGTAAATACTAAACCCAGTTACCTGGGGATGTTGCAGGGAATGGAACATCAGAGGCTTTTAAGATCATGTTGGACTAATGACTCTCAGGCACAGCAGAAGAGATGATCCTGTGAATTTGCCTAGGGACAGGATTAGATCACCTTAAGAATCTTTTGTGGTTTATTTTCTGTGAGTTCTGGCCCAAGAAACACCAGCTTTCATCCAGGGCCAGTCTCTCTCCCTTTCCTCTTTACTCTAGCTTTGCTAAATCAGCATCTGTCTAGTTGGGCAGATGTGTATGTACATGAACATAAAAGTGGCAGAAAATTATTTGGGCCCTCATGTTGTAAAAAACAGCTCAAGGAAGTTAAGAGGAGAGCAGCATACATAATGAGACTGATCATCAGGAGATGAAGCAAATTAGAACTGCTTTTGTTGAAACTCGACTCAGCAGAGCAGATCCAGAGAGCAGTCACTGGTCCGCTGCCAGCAGGAAAACAGGCCCCAGTCGGGGTCACCTTTTCTCCCCAGACCCAGCAGCATGTAGAAAAGATGAACCTCTCCGGGAGCACAAGGAATCACAGAGCATCTGCTCTCCCCCTTGCCATCTGGGCCAGGGAAGTGTAATCGGAGGCTGGAGCTAGCGCATCAGCTGCTCTCAGCAGTGTCAGGTTGGCAAGGACGTCACCAAAGTGCTTCCTTCAGCTCGCCAAAGCATCCCTGCTCTGTGCTGCGCTGTCACCCCTCCCTCCTTTGCCCACTGCTGCAGAAAGGTTGTGGACACTGGAGCACATAAGGTATGGTCAGAGGAGTGCTTCTGTTCCTACAGCATCTGCATAAATTGTGACTGTGCTGCTACACAAAGATGTGGTAAACGGTAACCCTCATGATCCTGCTCGGTTATCAGGCATCCCTTTTCTGCTTAAAGGCAGGCCCCATCCTGGCCTGACTGGCTTTTGCTGGCATAACCGCCTCAGGAAAGATTTCCAGCCCTTTAGGTGAAGTTGTATAAGAGCACAAAAATAAACTGCAAAATGACTTCTCAGGAGGTGAAACAGCTCTGGCAGGTGATACAGGCTCTGTGACAGTCTCAAAACAAATTGCAAAGCACCCCTGTACCCCATCTGCCACATGGAGTTGAGTCACTCAGGCGGAGGCGGAGGCTGTGTTTGGAGGCCTGCCTTTGCACACCCTGAGGCGGCCCCTGCGGCCTCAGCACTTCTGCTGGGCCCTGATGGCAGTTGCTTGCTCTCTTTTGGAATGCCCTCAGGGGCCCCACCAGAACAACAGGGTGACCTGCACCTCCATAATGGCAAGAAAGTGTGAGGTGCCTCGGGGGTGGTGAAGCCAGCAAAGTGCACCTGGAGGACATGTCTCCACCTGTCCCTCACAGAGGGCTGCCTGGTACAATGAAGGCCTGAGGAGGCACACAGTGCCTTATTTGCTGCTGCTGCCTGGCAGTGTCTTTCCTGTCTGGTGGGGAAGGAACAAAGTAAACGAGCCCTTTCCCCTGCCATAGCAGCAGGTCACAGAGAAGATCTCATGGTGCTGCAGCCATCCTGCACTGTGGCCTGTCCCTGTGCTCTCCAACCCTGTGGCTGTATGGTGCAGCATGGGCAGCCTCATCCAGAAAGGGCTGTGCCAGTTGTGTGTTTACCTGCAAGAACCAGCAATCTGAGGACACCTAACACAAACAGATGAGGCACTTTAACAGTGGAAGGGAAATTTGGGTCAAGGACACAGTGTTAAAGCCCAGGAGTTTGTGAGGGTTTCAGTGAATGAAGAACAGGCCAAATTTTCCCCAGAACAAACTGTGTTCATCTGTCCCCACACTGCTTTGCTACCATTTCAGCAGCATCTTCTATGATAAAATACTGTGGAGTAAGATGTCCTTGCAGCCTTTCCACTCACACACTGGTCATCCTTGGCATTTCACGAGCTCCAAATACCTCTAAATATTTTGATGCTTGCACGAAGTACTTCTAGAAATGTATTTCTACTATCATTGACACTGTCTACTGAAGCAGAATGGGAAAAACTCAAAGTGTACACAGGTAAAATTCAAATTATTAACCTAGTGGTTAAGTTTCTGAGAATGAAGAATGTTGAATTACAACAAATTCCCTTTTTTGCGATTGTACTCTTGGCAATTTAAGTATCTGTTGACCATCAATATAAAAATCTATCCCAGTGAGGACAGGCTGGGATGTCTCAGGATATCATGTAAATTAAATAAATGTAATCTGAGTGTGATCTATTATCTCAAATACATTCTTTGTGTTATGTACCTTTTAATTTTCCTGGCAAGACCTTCTGTTGTTTAGTGTGAGCTATTTTTCTTCCTGAAAATAGTCTGAAATTATGTCTACCTTGTACCTAATTTGTACATGGCTTTTGTCTCCCCCTGTTTATTCCTTGATGCCAGGGGGTCTAACATGGGTCTTGTTTGTTAATTTATTTTTTTTAAATAAATTCCTCTTTCTTTTCAGTCCCACAGCATGCAATTCCTGTGACTGCTATGTCATTCCTCTCCGTTAGGTTTCTTGGTAACAAAATCCAAATGATTGTTTTTCTTTATGAATAGTACATTCACAGGCAGTTGAATAGTGAGGAGATCAAACTCCTACCAGTTTCATGTTGAATTCAGAGAATAGTTTAGGCTAGAAATTGATTGGCATATGGAAAAGCTGATATGTTTAAAAATAATGTTTGAGGATTTTTGGTTTGAGTTTTCTCTAAAAATTGACACAACTCAAAGTCTAAACAAAGCTTTAAATTGGTGAAAATATTTAATATTGGAGCTAATGGAATGTTACATAAGCATTATAAATAATTCTTCCACCCACACCCATACCCAAAATCAGATATCAATTTGGCTGGACCCTGTTCTGAAGGGAAGGAGCAAAACAGAAAAGTCAAATGTGCTTCTGATTTGTGTTTGCCAGGTGTTGTGGCTGGGAAGAGGAGCTAAATCTGTTTTACACCTCCAAGTACCTCCTTAATCTGCCATTGTCTAGTGTGGTATTATCCAGAGACAATTGGCCTTGTGTCACCTCTCTTGCACAGTGATTTCCCTCTGCCTTTGCAGCTATTTTTCCAACCTGGTACACAGCTCTTGTTCTTTCACAGGTACTTCTGGTGTCACTTTAATTTTGGTCAACGTATTTATCAGTATAACACAACTGTCTCAAGGTCTGATAGATTGTATCAGTCTATTAACACCGTGTTGTGAAATACACTGTAGTGGTTGTCGGCAGTTTTGTATGTTTGAAAGCATTTACACTGATGCAAAATCAGGATAAAATGAAACTAAGACTGTTAAATTGGTCACTCTTTTAGTCTTTCCAGGTAAAGATCCTTAGTGGTGTAATGTGGCTGCAATCCATTAGAGACCAGCTATATGACTATTATGTTAAAGTATATTGAAGTCAGTGGAGTGACTCTGCTATGCTCTGGTGAAGGATCTGGGCTGCTTTTTGCCATCATTTGCTCTGCTGAGCTGAGTAAATATGGCAATTTCTTGGATTGTCAGTAAGAAGGTCACTTTTACTCCTCAATTCCTCCTTGGCCACTCTAATTCAATCATCTGGTTCTAATTTTAAAACTTTTTCTCTTTAGATTTGATTCAATGACCAATGAAGGGAGAATAAATAAAAAAAAAAAGGTCACTGGTACATGTAAAATGTGTATATATGTCCACATGGAAAACAAAGCCACTGCTGTTTCTGCTGCCAGGAGCAAACAAGGACTGCTGTTGTCACCTTTGACTTCCCAGTCCAGATGCCTAGACCCATGTGTAGTCCCATAAAGAGCTGTCTTCAGATCGTGACATAATTTGCAGACAAGACCAAAACTATTGTCTCTACAGGGAGAGCCACACTGTCTCTCCAAAATTCCTTGTATGAGGCTCATTTGCCTAAATATAGGTTTCTAGTTGTGCTATATGAGCCCTACATGGAGTTGTTTGGCCTCCATCTCGTCCCAGAAATGTGTGAAAGTCCCCTGGGTCTTATGCCATATCTGCTAGTTACAGCCAGATGTTTTGAATTCTCCAGGACATTTTAGTGACACTTTTGGTTTGATTTTTTTGTCCTTGAATATTAAGTAGAATGTTTTTGCAGGTTTTGGTAGAACGTTGCCTCAGGCGTCTGTAATATTCCTCTCAGCTTCACAGCTGCCCACAATCACTGTTGCCCTGACTTCAAAGCCCATGTGCTCTGCAGCCTTCCCACCACGTTTTCCCTCCCTCCCTTTGTATTCTGCACAGAGGCCTATTCTATGCAGAGTTGGAGGATACTTTGTAATCTACACAGAGGAGAAGCCTGGCAGGGTTAATCCTTTTTCTCCACTCCTTATTGAGCAATTAGGGCACTAAAAAAGATCTTGTTTACAGATACTCGAAGAGGCTGTAATTTACTAAGTCTTGTAATAAATTTACATCCATCAGGAGGTAGCCAGGGGGAAGTCTGGACTTTTAGCAGTGGCTAATTTGTACCTTCACTCTTGGGACAGGAACAGAATTTTAAAAGTTCCCAATCCTACAGTAATTTGTTTAAATCCCTAGTCTGCCAAAAATGAACATTTGCATTAAAAAAGCTGTGAAAATTCCTCATTGTAGGATCCATCCTTGATATCATAGGAACCATTAGCAGAACTGATACAATTTACCCAGTATGCCTCTGTGTGGGCTGGGCCTTTAAATTTGGCATGGAAAAGCAGCTGCAGTTCTCAAAGAGTTGCTACAAGCTGGTTTCAACACTGCAGCTCCTTTTTGATAAGACTGTTCAGCTATTGCTGTGAAATTTTCTATGGTTGTGGCAAAAAGTGATCCCTTCTCCTATGGTATTTCTATAAAACATGGCTAACTAATGGATAAGTTATTTGTGTTTTAAAAGCTTCATGTCGTAAAGCAGTTGTTTCTAGGATTAATGTTTTGAGTATCTTGTAGTAAATGCTGGCTACGTATGGTGTTTTTGAATCCTATGTGCTTTCAGTATTGAACCTCAAATTTGTCTGTGGAGTAGAAAGTGGATTTAGTGCCCAGTTTAAAGCAGCTGCTTATTAAACTCTGGGACAAGAACAGCGGTGACTCAAGGCTGTTATCAGTTGATTGTTTCTGAGTGGTTTAAGTCGAATGAGGTTTTGGAGTATCAGCCTATTTTTCTGTGGACTGCTTTCCACATAATACTTGGCACCCTTGCTGGCATTTGCTAGTGAAGTGTTCAATGTACCATAGAAAATGAACCTTCTAAGTCAGGTGTGAGGTATTATTGGCAAGATGGGGATGTGGAAGGGGGAGTGGTATTATTGTTGCTTGTGTTATGTGCTGTGTCTCTGCCTCAACTCCTTTGGTAACCTCAAAGCATCACTCACAAAGACTATGTTAACATAAGGTATTTACAAACTGAAGAAACTCTCCTTCCAGGGTTGTTTTAGAAGCATTGTCGATGGTGGTACCTAAACAAGGGAGTAACCAGAAGGACAAGAAGCCCAGCTGTTCTCGGTTTAATTGCAAGTAGCACTGAAAAAAGGGGAGGGGGCATAGATATTGAAGAGAAAAGGACAAAATTGGTAGAAAAGTAATGGTAGTTGTAAGCTGCTATGAAACAACATAGACTAAAGGAAATTGCTTTTATATTTTTTTTGTTGTTTGTTTGGATAGTTTATTGGTTTTATAATGAATCACACAGAAATACAAGAGAGGAAACAACAGCAAAGACTTGCAATGAAATACTGTGGAGATTTACAATGTGGAAATGCACAAGTGCTCAATACATTGTACTGTTTTGATTGGAAGTTCATGGCTACAACCTGGTTTATCTCTTTACATCTCACACCAATGGATTTAAGTCTATACAGTATAAAAATGACTGTATTTTACTCGAGCACACTTGCAATCCATCTTGTAAAATAAAAAAACCAACCCCAAACAACCCTCTCAGCTATGAGGACACTTAATAATCTCGTTAATTTTCAGAAGTCTCCAGTGGGTCGTAATTTTCTTTCATCTTGCCACAAGTAGCCTATAGAATCATATGCATCTTGTGCTGGCTTGGTATTGAGTGAGCTGTAGTTATATGTTATTTAACATTTTGGCCAAGTTTTGGCTTCATGAACAATTTTTCATCTGCACTGCATTTCTGTCCTTGCAATTAATGAAGGTTACTAGCTTTTGATTGCAAAGTGCCCTGGGTTCTCTCCCTTACTTAATTCAGTTTATGTGCATTTTGGTTTAATTTTTTCTAGTCTTCCCTTTGAGCTAATAATTCTTCTTACAGGTGCTGAATGATGTCTACATGTTACATGTTGCCATGCCAGTGTCTGTAGGGAAGCCACAAAGCTCACTGATGTTGTCACGCCCTGTGTTTATTGTCAGAAATTTTGGTAATGCAAAGTGCCTGGGTTGAAAGGGGCTACAGCTTTTAGTTTATATTTACAGGGATTCTACTAGATTATCTGATTTATTGACTTTTGTGATCAGCTTGACAAATGAAGACATACTAGAACCATACAAGAAATCATATTTGCAGTTTCATCATGAGCATTTGCTAGCCTTAGTGTGTTGTATAATAGTCTGTTGTTCAACTATTCCCTAGTTTCCACAGGAGAAAATAATTAGCATTTTAAGACTGACATCCTTAGGCTCTTTTTAATGTATTGTGAGAAGTATATTTGCCTGTCACAGCTCAGATTTTTCAAAGGATTAATCAGACTAAAATAGACTATGCCTGTATAAAATAATAGTATTTCTTAACCTGTGAAGAATGGTGACGTGGTCTGCTTTTTTGCCTCTTTTTTAAAAAAATTTAATTTTCTTTAAGAGCAGATGTGCCTTTTAGGGCTTTTTGGGTTGGTTTGTTTGTTTGGGGTTTTTTTGGGGTGGGGGTGTAGAAGTAGGGCAGCTATCTCCCTTTGATAGAGTTCCCGGGTTAACTCAGTCCCAATATGTTTGCTGCCAAACAGGAGATTTCCATGAGATTGTTGTTTAGGTTTCTCCCCTTCCAGAATGAAATGTCAAGCTGGGGCTAAGCTGTAAAAACACTGTGTAAGTCCAATTAGGATATTATTGGTTAAATGGTAGGAGGGACATGTCCAGCTTGTACTTCTCTGGAGTGAGTTTGTGCATCTCACTTAAAATGGATGAAGCTGCATTGATCTGTGCATATTGAGAACTGGGCCTGTGCTTTAGACCGACAGCTTCACAGGTCTTGATGAGTTGTACTGACTTCTCAGTGTGAATTGGCCACAGAGAGCAGGGATGAGGTCATCTCAGTATCATTAGTTGTCAATGTTGCTTTTGCAGAGTACTGAAATGATAGGGAGTTGTCCAGTGGCTGCTGTATACAATATCACAGAATCACAGAATCTTAGGGGTTGGAAGGGACCTCAAGAGATCATCGGGTCCAACCCCCCTGCCAAAGCAGCTCCCTATCTCATATTACATAGATAGGCGTCCAGACGAGACTTGAATATCTCCAGAGAAGGAGACTCCACCACCTCCCTGGGCAGCCTATTCCAGTGTCTGTCACCCTCACTGTGAAAAAGTTCTTCCGCATGTTGGTGCGGAACTTCCTATGCTCCAGCTTACAGCCATTGCCCCCAGTCCTGTCCTCACAGACCACTGAAAACGGGCTGGCCAATTCCCCCTGCCACCCATGTCTAAGATATTTATAAACACTAATTAGGTCCCCCCTAAGTCTTCTTTTCTCCAGGCTGAACAGTCCCAGCTCACTCAGCCTTTCCTCCTAGGGGAGATGTTCCAGACCCCTAATCATCTTTGTCGCCCTTCTCTGGACTCTCTCCAGAAGGTCCCTGTCTTTTTTATACCAGGGAGCCCAGAACTGGACACAATACTCCAGGTGGGGCCTGTCCAACGCAGAGTAGAGGGGGAGGATCACTTCCTTCAACCTGCTGGACACACTCTTCCTGATGCATCCCAGGATCCCATTGGCTCTCTCGGCCACCAGGGCACACTGCTGGCTCACAGCCAACCTGTCATCAACCAGGACCCCCAGGTCCTTCTCCACAGAGCTCTTTTCCAACAGGTCATCCCCCAGCCTGTACTGATACATGTGGTTGTTACTCCCCAGGTGCAAGACTTTACACTTGCACTTGTTGAATTTCATTAGATTTCTCCCAGCCCAGCTCTCCAGCTATGATGACCATGTGAAGCGTAGCACTTTGCGACTCCATGATTTTTGCTTTCCATCCCATGTTTTTCTGTCAGCACAACACATGCATGTGGAAACGCTCCCGCACGCACACGCAGTGTATCCCTGTTTCATGGAGCTGTAGGCAAATGACTCAGTTGTGGTTTGAACGTAGATGGAAATACATGCGTCCCCACAAGCATCTGTTAGGAAGATGGGAGTTGCAGCCTTTTCATTTTATAAGTAAATTTTTACTTTCTCACTTTTTTGTACTTAAAAAAAAAATTAAAAAAATCTGTGCCACTGTGTGAGATGATGCTCAGAGCAGCATAGACTGTTCTAATGGCTGATTTCAATAATAAAAGACAACAGGGGACTAAAAGGTGCAGTGCAGGAAGCTGGGAAACACATTCCTTTCCCCAGAGGGTGTACTTAGCTTTGTGCCTTTGATCACTTGAGAAGTATCATTAGAGTGCAAAATGGCAGGCACTAGGGAACATTACGGCAATTATAATGTGATAGTTTAAAAAAAATCAAAAGAAGTTTGAACTTATTTGGGCGTTTTCTCCCATAAAGGACTGTTCACAGCTGAAGGATAAGATGCTTTAATAGATAAAATACAGAAGCTGCAGTGGAACTATTCTTCAGTTATTGACTCCCAAGTTAGCTCTGGTGCAGAACAGTCTGTACAGAACAGACTATATTTATTAGTTAAATCTAATCTGTGTATGCACTTTATCACTGCTTACTATTTGATCTGCAGTAGCACCTGCAAGCCCTTATTCAACTAGATCCCACTGTGCTAAGAACTGCACAAATATTAAACAAAACAAAACCCCCCACACCACCAAAACCCCCCAAAAAAACCCCACCCCAACTAAAAACCAGGTCATAGAACAAGAAAAGGCCCAGAAAACCTTTAGACAATGAGGCAGCAGCATAGTTGTTGGCACTTGGAAAATCAAAGTATTTGTCTAATACCTTGCAAATCACTATACAAATATTGTTGTAGTTTATTACTGCATACCTTTATGGAGTGGGTTTATATTTTTATTTCTTAGCTCTTAAAGAACGGAGGAATTTAAATGGCAGTGTTTTCTAAAGTTTTTCAGTAGTGCCTCAGCAATACAGAGCCAGACTTTGCTTTGCTGTGACCTCAAAGAAACCACCTTTTCAGTCAGAGGAACTGCTGTTGGTTGGGGCAGCAGGCCAGCTGAGTTAACATTTGTATATATTTCTGCTGTGGCCAAAGCCTTGAACATAAAGCTGACAGCAAAGGCAATTTCCACTTTCTCCTTCTCTAGAGAGCCAAAAACTCTGCGGTGAATCTTGCCAATTCTAGCGATTAGGGGTATGTGTGTTTGTAGGTGTGAATGGGAACATGAGCTAGAGATTTTCACACAACTTCAAGCATTAACTTCAGTGTTCTGAAAGCATATTGTAGAGTGATAAGTAAAAAGGCTAGCTTGCTAATGGAGCAAAAGATTTTAACGTAAAACAAGAAGATTGTGGACTCAGAGGTGCCTTGTGCTTTGTATCTAAACTGGTGCAAGTACCTAACTAATGCAGCAGTCTTGTCAGCTGTATTGTCTTTGTCTGTACAGTGCAAAATCAGTAATAAGCACAGCTTATAAATATGCTTTTTACTGCCTCATCACAAGCTGCATTGATTGTGCTCATATCCTTAGCATAAAATACAACAGGTAAAAAGAGAAATAATCCTAATTTGGGGGGTGGGGTGATGGTGTTTGTTAAAGTTCTGATTGGGCAAATAGGGATCAAATCTTCTTGTAATGTAGCAAAAAAGATTGTTTTGAACAGTCTTCTCATCCTCATCAACCAAAACAAGCTGCCCATACAGACTTGGCATTTCAATTTTCTGCTCATTTTCTTTTATCCACATTGGATGTATTGACTGTTTTCCTTCGTTCATCCATGTCTCACCAATGGGAGCTTGGAGACCAGTAAGCACAGGCACAGCCGACTTTCAGAAATGGCAATAATGACAAAGAAAAATGTTACAAAATTCTTTAATTGCCCTAGATTCTGCAAATTCTTGTATCAAGTCTGAGTTAGAATTGCTTCTTCTTTTACTGGTCCTCTGATCTGCCTGCCCCCCCCCCTTTTTTTTTTCTGCAGCCACTTAAACATTGTGGTGTTGGTGGCATTTATAGCTGCATAACACTTAAGTCCTGGCTTATTTACATGACTTGGGGGAAATCCTGCTCTAGAAACAGTTAGAATTTCATAGGGAAGAGCTGGAATGTTGTTGAGTTGTGGTATTCTGGGTGAAAGGCTAGAGCAATATGTAGTCCTTTGGTGCTCCAAGGACTGTTTCCACCTTTGATTTTTTTCCTTGACACTTCTAAATGGAAAATGCATGGAGTTTCTTGGTATGTAATAAATTTTAAAAGAGCATATTTTACTGAATAGTATAAATCATTAGTTATAGGAGTGTCACATTTCCTATAAGCATCTGATAAAAAAGCAGGAGACTACTGTTTTCCAAAGCAACAGACTTGCCAAGCCTCAACTGTAATGGCAAGGCACTTGATTCTCTTGGCATTGGTTCTGCCTTCTGTGAATGGGATGTGATTCTTTTCTTTGTTTTTGGTAGTGGAAACATGCACCCTAATTTATGAATGTCTCTTATTCATTTATTTGTGTATTTCTTCCCATTACCCATGTTTGGATTTTTACCTTTTGCACATGAACTGTCTGAGGTCTGCAGAGGTCTTTTTTTGAGCTTCACTTTTAGTGTCTAACTTACCTTATGCTTCAATGGGGAGTTAATTGCCTTTGTATCTTTATGGGCCTGGCACTAAATGATTTGTCCAAAGAGACACCGGAAAATACAGTGAGCTATTTCTTCAAGCTATTATCTTCTAACGGAAGGACTGGATCACACTTCCCCACTCACAGTATTATAAGCCTTAATTCATTAATGTTTTTGAAAGATCTTGTAAGCCCTCTTAGGAGCAGAGCTTTGTGAATACAAAATGTTATCTTATTCACAAGCTTATGAAACTTTGTATTTTGATTATTTTTCTTTAAAGAGAGAATGTAAAAGAAGGCAAAGTTGGACATGTGCATTCTCAGGATTTCAATGTAATTGGAGAAAGGAAAGAGATAGTAGTTAAACACAAAATCTTTCATGTGTCAGAGAGTAAAGGTAAGGAAAAGCCATGCTGCAGTGTTACCCATAGAAAAATCCAGGTTGTTTCAATCTGGAGTATTTTCATGTGGATTCATTTTCTCCTACCAGCTTGTGGCCATGGGATCCAAGGCTAAAGCAGTCTGATAGTTTCCATCAATGCAGAAAACCTAACCTTTTCTCTTTGCACCTTCTATGTTGGAATAATTACAAGAAAAAGGGAGAGAAGCTCAGGACAGCTGGTTTTGGAGTACCAGAAGAGGGCAAAATAAAGGACACCATGAGAAAAGTCTGTAAACCCAAAGATTATAGAAAAAAACCGAACCAATAACAAACATATCCACATCCAAACATAACTGGAGATTGGAATTTCACTGTGCAGGGATGAAATTGTGGGATGAAATTCAACCTTGGAGTAACATTTGTCTACACGTTGCACTTTAGGTACTATCAAAAGAGGGTGAACAGCCAGAGAAAAAAAGTTATTTAGAAAAACAGGGTTCAGGTATGAATGCCCCACACACACACACACACACCCTAGCATTAGTTCATTCACCTTTTACTCTATGGAAAACTGAGTGACTTCAAGGTCACTTCAGCACGTGTAATATACAGACTCCAGATTAAATGCTGGATGGCAGTTTCAAACAGATTGGAGAACGTATCTACCTGCCAATTGTGCCTTGTCCTTTTCCAAGCTTTGTGTCATTGAGAACAGTTTAGCTTAATTTATTAAAAGCTTTGAAATAGATCACATTGCAGTTCACTTCCAAAGTTCCATCACCTGCCTAGAGCAAGCTTCATGCCTGTTCTTGCCTCTTGGATTCACTTATGCAGGCAAAGCCAAAGTTATCGGCATCATTATGAAATCAAAATTAGTGGCAAAACTTCTTCACTCTACTTTGTAATTGATGTCTGTAATGCCCTGTGGCACTACTCATAGAACAAAAATATGTTCCTGGTATTGCACGTGAGTTATGGCTGTTTTGACTAATAGCCATAATGGCAGAAAGAATTTTGACTGTGAAATGAGGTGCTTGTGGTGGGATCTCTGCCAGCATACCAAATCGAGCGGGAGGTCTGAGTGCAGTGTAAACTGGTGTTCCATATGCTCGAGAGACTTTTGGAATCAACCCAGCCTACATATGCTTCTGTTGGCAAGCTCTCGAAGAGAAAGGAAGATATTGTCCTCACCTTACCTAACATACCTCCCACTCATTTGAAATGCTCATTTTAAAACGGAGAGCATGCAAATCTGAGAAGGATAATGGCACAAACCCAATCGTGCTACAGCTGGATAGGAGAATAAAAAAATAACTGAATAAATTTTTAAACTAGAAAAGGTATTTATGTAAAACATTGGTAAGAAAGCATTTAAGATGTTCTCCTATCCCTGATCTGTGGAGCAGTAGACTAACTTGTTATTTTACTAAGTTGCACAGACTTCACTAGCCACTCCATGGAACTGTAGTTCTCTGGAAGGTGCTCTGGTGAGCAAAACACTCAAAACAGTATCATCTGCCCCTGCTTACCTGTGATTGCCATGAAAAAGCTATAGTACAAAATGATCCAAGGAGAGAAAGAGTATAAAAAATAGAGAGGGTTTTAAGCACGTAGCAGAAAGGAAATGGGAGAGAAAGAACCCCTGAACGGAGAGAGTAAGCAGCAGAGTGGTGGGTAGGGAAAGAAATGATGGAGTAAGCTTATTAAGTAAACAGATTCTCAACTAGACTGCTGTAACTTGGTATATATGTTATGAACCAGGTGTAACTGTTGTGTCACCTCCCTTTTTGAAATGAATTCTCATGTCTTCTAATGTCATTCTTCCTTTTCTCACTCGTTCCACCATCCTCAGCTTTTTCAGTTGTGTTAATGCCAAGCATGGAGAGATGAATATTCTGGCCTTGCTCTGAAATTCTGCACTTTGCTCTTCACAGAGTCTGCATTTACAAGAGCTGTGGAGACAATGGTGAGCAGAGCTTTAAGAAGCCATGTTATCTTGGCACAAGTGGCATACATCAGCCACAGAAACACCCTAGATTAAATATTTTGCAAAGCAAGAGTTGAGCTGGAATGGCATTTACTCCTGACCAATTCCAAGACAGTTCCCACTGGATGCTTTTCCCTTCCAAATATTTCTGAAATATTAGGTTGTGGCAAGTGATAGACAGTTCTATGGGCCTGGCCCATCACATGCCTCTGACACTCATGGTGCAGGTGACTAGGAAGGAAATAATGACTGTCAACTTACTCCACAGATATTCCTATTGCTCTTATATACCAAGAACTCGATTGCTTCTCCTTGGCTGCCACCTTAGTTCCTTGCTGATGATTTGAGATGGGATTGTGGGAAGCTTTTCCAGTACATTGGATTTGCTACAGAAACCTTTCTTCTCTTGCAAATATGCTCTCTGAGGCTTTTCAGTTCTGACCTCAAGACACTGAATGTAGCAACGGTGTTCTCTGCCACAGAAAGCTTCCATTATATGCTCTTACACCCTGCTTCTTTTTGTGCCTTGTACCCATCACGAAGTCCCTTTCCCCTGTCATTCATTACGTGAGTATAATTGTCATTTACTAGGAATTTGACAGAATAAAGTTTTCAGGATTTGGCTCCAAGTTTTCCTTGATAATCTTTGTCAAGCATTCAGTTTACCCACCTCTTCTTTCCTATGTGTCTTTGCAATGGATAGGTAGATAAATATCAAGAGTAGGAAGAGTTTTGCTGCATAATCAACACTTCAATTTTACTAGCTTCTGTCTTTTGATGGTAATTTTGAGTGAATTTAAATAAATACCTTCTATTTCTGTTGAAAAAAAATCAAAATATGTAATATACTAAAAAAGTAAAAACCCATTGTCTTTAAGAGAATGGCTACCTTGAGAAAATCTTGCAGTACAAATTTGATTAACATATGAAGAGAACCCCAACAGAGGGCAACTCCAGTTATGAAAGGACTGTAAACACTGCAGGTCCAGTGAAACCTGAATGTTTGATTTATCTTCAAAACTCATGTGGCCCACCGAATCAGTTTCTTGGGCATCAGTAACTCAACTGTTTATCATTGCAGTTCTCCCATGAAATGTGGCTATTGCCAGAGCATAAGTGGCAATGTAAGGTACAGAAGGATCAAGGGAGAGGTCTCTAAATCTGATGAGTTTGCTTTAGATTTGGTTAGTGTGGTGAATAAAGTGATCCTTCAGTCACCCCTGTAAACATACTGTCTAGCCTTACCAATATAAATAGTTGTGCTGGAAGACAGATTCAGCATAATAACATTAAATGTGAATATTGTATGTGCTTATGCCATTGGGCTCTGTGCCAGAGGTGCTCAGAGAGGGTGGTGCATTGTGTAAATCACCTTCAGTAACACTGAAACTTTCTTTAAATAACTGTAATGAAATGAGCAAAGCTGCATTTACTTAAAACAACTCCAAAAAATCATCATTTAACTGGTTTTGTGGAGAAAAAGGGTGTTAATTTTTCTGTGAAGAATTTTTTTCTGCCCCCTTCCATTGGATTGGAACAAAAGCAACATAAAAAGCTGATGTGATTAAAATGGCCCTGAGAAAGCAGAGTTCTGCAAGTTTCCTGCTGTCAGCTGTGAAGCTGGCTTTGAACTTTTTCTAGTGCAATTGCTGTTGCTTTGGTTGGATTATTTTTTATTCATACTTCTAAAATGTATAGGAGTTGGAGCAATGTTGGGTTCTTGAGACCGGCCTCTTATTCCTAAGATGGGACTGTGTATATATATGCACAGTCATTTATATGTTACATTCTCCTACTCACCACTGCCTCTTCCCTCTTTACACTTTGTCCTTGTTTATCCTTTTTTTTTTTTTTTCAGAAAAACAAAAATTAAACCATTTGGAGCTTTCTTTTCTACTCAAAAGCAGAAGGCTTTGGCCTGCTGTTTCTCCTCCTACCCACTGCCTGAGACTTCCCATTCTGGGAGTGAGACACGCAAACATATGTCACACACAAGTGGCATAAATACCGTATGCAAACAGATTCTTTTGTGTGGGTGGCAAGTACAAAACCCAGCTTCTGGCACAAAAACCACCATGCCAGTCCTTCAGAAAATTCTAAGGAAAACAAATTCCACCAGGTGAGGGTAGCATCCAATAAAATACAGTGCTCAGTTTTGCGTCCTGAATAGGACTGAGGGACTCCTGTGGAGTGTGGGGGTTTTCAAGCGCCTGAATTTCACAGGTTATGCAAAACCAGTTCAAATCCATGCTATATTTTTCTTCCTCTTTCCCTGAAATTATAAACCTTGTGGTTTCCAAGGACAATTAAATGTAAAAGGAAAAAACACTAGTTAATGGGAGAGCTTCATTGAATTGGGATGGAAGGGCAAACAAAAAAACCCACCCAGGCTGGCACGAGTTTATGGCCTATGTATACATGGGATTTACACTGACAAGCAGACTTATCCCTGCTGGCATGAATCCCAGAAACCACAGTGGCTGGCAAGTCTGCCCAGAAATGGATTGCACCAATAGTGTGAAATGCCTGTTCCCCCATCTCCTGGGGAGAGCTGAAAACATGATAACTGCTGAGTAACGGGATTTGGCTGCAGAAATTAAAAATGACGCCCTCCCAAGGAGGAGAGTTGGGGGATGTTTGCAGTAGCAGATTCAGGCTGTCAAAGTCTTTTTCTTAATTTGAAAGCTTTCTTCACTCTTCTTTGCCATCTTTCCACACTATCACCAATTGTCATCCTATCTGCTTATTGCTAATCTTTTTTACATTTGTTCCTCTCCCCCTCTTCCTCCCTTCCCCCTCTACCTGACCCCCTTGCCTCAGGTCTCTTCCAGACACCCTAAAGTCATAACCTCTCCTAACTCTGACAACAGTCCTGCTGAGTATTAGCTTTGTACCCCACAACAGCAGCAGGTTTAAAATGGATCAACCTTGCTGGGAATGGAGAACTTTTATCATGAGAGATTTCAAGTTATTGTCTTATCCTTTATTTCTAAGACCAAATGTATCCTCTGGATTTATAGCTTCAAATTTCCTGTTGATTTCTTGGGATGTTAAGTTTAAAAAATAAAACCAAAGACCCTACAGGAAAAAACCCCACTTCTGTGCTAACCCCTATGATGGTTGTTAGTAATTTATTATCCTCTTTTCAATGAGATTAGGAAAAAATCACTTTAGAAGTGAAAAATAGCATTTTAGTAAAATATTAAAGTTATATGTGAAACTGTACCTTCAAGAACTATAGTGTCAGCACTCGTACTACAAAGTATCAGGCCACCCCTCCAGTACACATAGTGCTACTTACTCAGTTGTAATACCTGCATCCTGCACTGTTCATCAGGAGCTTTGGAGTCACTGGGTGTGTGGCTTCAGGAGTAAGAGAAGTTCTGTCATACTGTGCTGTATCTGAGGCTCTCCCTTCAACTGAGCCCCTAAACTGAGCAAGACCTGTTTGAAATATGTGTTCCCCTGGTAAGAAGGCAGCACTGGCATCCCTCTCCTAGCACCCGGCTATGATTTCTTCTCAGTCTCTATTTTTGTCATTGTATTTCTCTAAAAGTGCAGTAGCCAGGCCAGCTCCTTATCAGAGGTGCATTTTACAGTGCCACTGATCCTCCTCTGTACGAACTGAGGCCCAAGCTGCTTGGGTGTGTGGCTGAGGCCACTGAAGGTTTAGCGAAAGACAAGGTTCAATTGCAGGCTCTTACAGCTAACATTTTTCTTTCTCTTTCCCTCACACAGGTATAACACTTCAAGTATTTTCTCATTAAATAACATGTTGTTCTTTATTCTGTTTAGACTGAAGAAAAATAGTGGGAGGTCTCTTGTCTATGCTAGATTTTTTGTACTCGGTGATATTTCCAAAGTTCAGCAGATAGCAAGAAGGTACAATTAATTCTTCCAGAATTTGAACAGCTTGGAAACCTCCTGCTGCCCTCTGTCAAGCACAGCACTGTGTGTTCTGTCTTTATTGCTGCCTTCTATTTTGGACCTAGCACAGCTGCCTGCTCCTCTGCAACCATGTGAAGCAACCAAGAGTTAAATGTGGCACAGGTGACAGGCATCTTTATTTACAAGCATCCAAGTCAGAGTGCAGATTGTGTTTATTTGTAGGATATTAAGATCTCAGAATTGGGGTAGAGCGTGAAGAGTAAGTCAGGTTCATGTCAAATGCATAAGGAGACCTTGCTAAGCAAGGGGTGGTCTATGGAATGAAAAATGCTGGGAGGGGAACCTGTCAACACTGTCAAGGCAGTGCTCCAGGTTTTGCTCCTGTAACATGGTGTGTACATACAGGTCTTTCAGCAGCTTTATGACGGTGAATCTTAAATCTGTGGTCTAGTTCTGTCTACTTGGAAGATGCTGGGGTTTTGTTTCTTCTCATCTGTCTGCTCTTGGTACTCTTTGAACTTACCCATTGCCAAGAGAAAATACATGATTGATTTGTGAGCTTTGTGCATGCTGAAGTGAAAGGAATCTACATGCAAAAAGTACCGAGTAGGTATTTTCAGAAGAGGTAAAACACTTCCAATAGAAGTGTTGAAGCCATTCTGGATCCCATTTTAAGTGAAAAAGGAGACTTTAAACCATGGTGAAAGAGGCTTACTTCCTAGAAATACTCATTTTGATCACAAGCTTTTACATTAAGGGTTGAGTGAAGGGAACTCTATTATTTCCACCTTGATTTTTTAGCCATGTATCATAGGTTTTGATTACTTTTTATTTTTTCCAAACTCATCTGCATCTTTAATTTATTTTCACCTTTTTACTGATTTTCTTAATGTGCTGCATTTGATAACTGCTTCAGTTCTTTTGCTTAAATTGAATGATTTTGGTTCTTCAGATATCTAATGTGATTGCAAGTTCAATTTGCTTCCAAGGACCACTGTTCATAAAGCTCCTGCTCTGGTGAATTCTGAAGCAAGCAAAGTAATTCAAATCTAGTGAACAAACAAACAAAAGGTCAGTTTACTTATGTAATAACTTCTCCTATGAGAGATTATTCCTGGCTCTGTGGAGGTGGATGACAACATCTACGAAACTATTCCTTTTGAAATTGGGGGAACTTCTCAAAAAGTAATGATTAGATGATAGCTTTTGGGGGGGGTTGACCTTTTTCTCCTTAGTAATTCAGTCAGGGGATATCTGGAAGAACTTGGTGTGCTAGCTGTTCCAAAGCTGCTAGATGTTCCAAAGCTGCAGAGTTTCTCTTACAGCTGTGAAAATACATGAGGGAAGAGCTTCCTTCTGTTAGATTTTCATCAAGTTTTCAGGTAGTCTTATGCCCTATTGAGTTGTGGCTTTAAAAAAATATATATTTTTTAAAAAATTCAGTTGCAAATTCATTCCATTCTAGGCCTTGGTGGTTGGAATGAGGTAGAAGTCAGGTTTGCTGATAAACTCTGATTTGGAAATTCTGAGACTTGAGAGGGAAAATTGCTTTATAGAGATGAGGGGGGCATTTCCAAGTGGTACACTGTTGGTCTCTAACCACTTGTTTGAGGAATTCTTTTTCTTCCTTCCTTCTCATGACTTTTTCCTGTTATCGCTTTGGTGGGAACAATAATGTTTCTCCAGCAGCACTGTTTTAGTTTATGAAGCTACAGGTTATTGCATGTTCTAGTCCTTATTGTAAAGCTGATATTGTAAAATTATCATGCAAGCTTAGCTATGTGTTCCCCTTTCTATTTGACCTTAGTTTTGTGGCAGTTTGTAGTATAAATACTCGCCCTGAAAACAACAGAACAAAGTCCTTGCTCTTTAAGCTGTTGAATCTGTCTTCTGTTTCTGGAGCTAAGCCATTTTGCTCCCTGGGTTAGAATCTAGACTCCTTAATGATCAAGCTACTTATCTGAATAGCAGCCCTCCTCAGAGATGTGTTTATTTCTATTAAAACATATGGATCAGTTTATCATTGTCAATATAGGATTACATAATATCTACTTTCCCAAGAATGTTAGTCCCAATTTTCCATCATGTTATTTATTATACTTGCTGTGACTAAGACATGACAAGAATATAATTGTGTTGTGAAGCACTATAGAAATACAGAGTAGTGGCTGGTCCTTGCCTCAGCCACTGTACTGTCTGTGTGCTGCATGGCTTACTCAGTATCAGCACTGAAAGACATCCATGATGCAGGTTATCCTGGAAGGGGGAGAAAATATAACACATGTTCTTTATTAAGCTATATTTTCTTAGGACTATGTCTTCCTTTTATCAGGCTTGAATAGCTTAGCTGCCAGTATTAATTAGCTTCCAGGAGTTTCTTCCTATATTCCACAAACTATGGATACGGTAAGAGTAAGGAATATTTGTTTCTCTATGTCAAAGGATTCTGTAGCAAAACTCAACATAATTCTTCTGTGGTAGGATTTCTACATGTGGCTGCCTTATCAGGAATACTGTGCTGCCATCCAGAGACACCTGGCCAGGCTGGAGAGCTGGACAGGGAGAGACCAGATGAGATTCAACAAAAGCAAGTGGAGAGTCTAGCACCTGGGGAGGAATAACCGTCTGTATCAGGACAGGCTGGGGGTGACCTGCTGGAGAGGAGCTCTGTGGAGAAGGACCTGGGGGTGCTGGTGGATGACAGGTTGGCCATGAGCCAGCAGTGTGCCCTGGGGGCTGAGAGAGACAATGGGATCCTGGGGGCATCAGGAGGAGTGTGGGCAGCAGGTCACAGGAGGTGATCCTCCCCCTCTGCTCTGGTCAGGCCCCACCTGGAGTCTTGTGTCCAGTTCTGGGCTCCCTGGTGTGAAAAGGACAGGGATCTCCTGGAGAGAGTGCAGAGAAGGGATACAAAGATGATGAAGTGTCTGGAGCATCTATCCTATGAGGAAAGGCTGAATAAGCTGGGACTGTTCAGCCTGGAGAAAAGAAGATTAAGGGGAGACCTAATTGGTGTTTACAATTATCTTAAGCATGGGGTGCAGGGGGAATTAGCCAGCCACTTTTCAGTGTCTGTGGGGACAGGACAAGGGGCAATGGCTGCAAGTTGGAGCACAGGAAGTTCCCCAACATGGGGAGGAACTTTTCCCCAGTGAGGGTGAGGGAGCCCTGGGACAGGCTGCCCAGGGGGTGTGGAGTCTCCTTCTCTGGAGAGATTCCAGCCCCATCTGGATGCCGACCTGTGCAGTATGAGCTGGGGAGCTGCTTTGGCAGGGGGGTTGGACCCCATGAGATCTCTTGAGGTCCCTTCCAACCCCTACAATTCTGTGATTTTGTGATTAATTCTTGTAGTACTCTGTGCATGGTTCAGCATATGTTAGAGGATTGTGGGGGGTTTTGTCTGTGTGCTTTTCTAAGCAGATACCCCAAACTCTGCTCCAGCAATTCTTTCACTTTCATGAGTAACATTTCACCATACAAGATTGCCAAATGGAACCAGGCAGTAGAGCATTGGTTGAGGCAGTCTATTTGTTACCTTCTCAGTGATCAGTCAGAGGTACTTTTCCAACAAATCTTATCTACATTCAAATTTGTTTGCTTTTGAATACCATTTAATTTAATGTTTTCTTGTTCTTATATACTAATATCTCTACATCCATGCTGGTATAGTTGGTGCTGTCTCTTGTTTTTGAACAAGTGTGTTGCTTTTTTTTTCCCTCTTGGAATTATTTATCCCTTTGTGTGCCTGAAAGAATACAGATTGTGAGTCTATTCCTATTCATATAAATTGCATTTGGTTCCCAGCATGTACAATGTTTGAAAATTTCTTAAAAATAGAAACCAATAGGTTTAGTTGGAACATATTGCACACATAAAGCAACAGGCTTATTTAGTGCCTCCTCTTGCTTTCTTGAAGTCAGTGGTAGATTTCCTATTGATCTCAAGAGGAGCAGGAGCACGAATTTGAATGCAATAATTCTAGGTAGTAGATTCCGATCAAATACAGAGCAGATGACAGGACTGCTGTGGATTCATTGCTCAGCTTAAATTTCTAATGAGAAAATACCTCAGAAAAACTGTTGTAAGTCTGAAACAATTGTAGTCTTTGTTGATGTTTGGATTTTTGTTGTGTATGGGTTTTTTTGTTTGGCTGTTGGTGTTGGTTTTGGGTTTTGGGGGTTTTTTATAAAGATCCTTCTGATTAAACCTGGTCTATCAGTGCATTATTGCATCTCCTGGCACCACCGAGCAAATAGGCTGACACAGCACAGCTCCCTGCTGACCTCCCAGCAACAGCTGATTGACTTGGAAAGGATTTTTCATTTCAGAAACATTTGCAATTTCCTGGAATGACTCCAAAGAATCACATCATCTTATTTTATATTTATGTTTGCTTGCATCAGTTATTTTGGGGGGAGGAGAGGAGAGGGTGAAATTGTTTCATAGAAGTAAGTTAGATTTAACTAACAAGCAATGTTCTGACCCTAGAACTACTGTCTCTCTACCCGCCTACATCTAAGTAAGATTTGAGCTATCACAGGCTACCTAGAATACTGCCTATTTTATTTGTTTTGCTATGAAGAAGTGGCATTGTAACTTACTTGATGCCTATAATTAAGAATTAGTACAGCTGAGAATCAGAAATCATGAAACTATGAATGTTCAGAAAATAATTGGATTTACTACATGGAGTTGTCCGCCCCCAGGCTCAGCAGGTTCTGGAGCAATCAGTTAGGAAATGGAGGATTGCTGGTACACAATCTACAGCTACTTTGGTTGCTTAGCTTCATTAGAAATTTGTTCAGAAAATAAATACAATAAAAGGACTTTGCTGAGCCCCAGCCTGTTATACCTATGAGACACCTTAGAATTTCCCAAGTTATGACGAATTTGTTATACTTTCATCCCTTTTTCTTCTTGATATACTTTCATCCTTTTTTTCCAAGGAACAAATTGCACAAGACAACTTTACAATCTGTGGTGGGCTTGGGCACAGAGGCACAGAGCTTCCAGAGGGAAATCAGAAGCACAGGTAAATGCATGTGTGATTTTTTTTTTATAGTTTTTTTTTAATTTTCTTTATAGGACAAACTCTACTCTGTTCATCTTCTGCTTTCTATTGATTCCAATTATTTTTCAAGTTGTAGTTTTGTCCCATACCATGGCTGTCTTCTCAAAGATTGGGCAGTTTGATTAAGGTACATTGAAAGAAAACCCAGCAACGCTGTTTCAGGGGGATTGAGACTCAAGTAGAAATTGGTTGCTCCTTCTCCCTCAGCAGGTGTTTTTTTTTTTATCCCTTCCCTTGGTCATGCCACAAATGCATCCTGGGAGAATTTAGCTAGCTTGCATACAGACAGAAAATAACATGTGTGTGTGTGTGTCATTAGGAAAGGCTTTTTTCTTTCTTCTCCCTAATGATTCTCCTAATGTTGAGGCATCTTTATGGATGTTCATCTCTATGCACAATGAATCTTTTTTCTGATCTACTTATGGGTTTTTGGGCGACAAGAGACCTGTCAGTTTAAAGGTGCATTTCCTAGCTAGATGGACCTGTCATCTGCCTAGAATTTCTCATGTTGGATTTGGCCTTTCAACCTGAATTTCTGAGCTGAAATAATAGATATGTCATAGGTATGAAATATGGTTGTAACTCCTCAGTTCCTGTAGATGTGAGTGCTGCTGATAGCTCACACTTAATTGTTTCTTGCTGCGGAAATTCTAGAGGTCTGAGAAGTAGGATTCATCCTTCATTTCTAGAACTCACCACTTCTCAGTGTCATATAACTCCATGCAAAGCACCTGCCATTTGCAAGCCTGACAGAAAATTGGTCCCACGCAATCATGACAGTAAGGAGATCACAATGTTCATGTACATCTTTTTGTTGCAGAATGGCAAAGGTCACACAGCACATGAGAAGCAGAAATGAAAACCTAATGGCTTGCTCTATGAATGGAATGAGAATTACTTCTTAGAAAGGAAATAAATGAGGACTCTAAGCTGAAATGTCTTTGTATAAAGAAACCTGTTTATTAGCTTAGAGCCTAGCACAATTAATTCCTACTGTCTTAGAACTGGACTATGGCATATTATATTCTAGGCACTGTGAAAACACAGGTGGTGATTGAACTTTGTCTTCCAGTATTCAAAATAAGAATGGCCATTATAATTGTTTTGGGTGTTATATATATTGTCAGAAGCTATATAGGATATTTAATAAGCTGGACTCAGCTCATAAGAAAAAGATACACTTTTAATTTATGATATTAAATCTTCTTTATTCAGTTTTAATTTATTGGGGGAGGATGACAGCTATGAAAAGAATAAAAAAAAACCCCCACAAAATCCTTGTTGTTTATTGAGCTATGGGTAAATTGGACTAACTCACTTGAGCATCCCTGTGTGGACCAACTTAGTCACTGACATCATATCAGATCATTAGCAGACTATCCCTATGCTAGTAAGTTACACCCAACCTTACCTGCCACTGTAGTTGTTTGCCTTGTTGGGGGATGAATAGTCTGTCTCTCTTGTAGCAGCCTCAGTGTCATTAAGAATGGGGTGGCAATGATGGCACTGTCACTATCAGCTTTTACTTGGGGTCACATGATGTGAATCTCATTGACACACCTCTCCTAAGAGCTTTCATCTTGACAGTGATTTCAAGTTCAAATTGAGCTGGCACTGCACCTGTTCTCAGAGATGCTATTGCACCCAGGCTGAGTTGGAGTGTCCTCCCTCCACTCCCCTTTAATTTTAAAGCCTGGGAAATTTTTTACAGATTTAAGCCCTTTCCTATAAGTGGCAGTTGATGGCCAGATCCTTGTATGTGGGTCTCTGGAAGCCAGAGGCATTGTGCTGGTTTATACCAGGTGAAGATCTAACCTTTTCTATAGGAGCCCTTGATATGAGAGGTCACTTCTTTAGTTGCTGTTTTGGTTTGGTTGGGGATGAGGGGTTTGTTGTTTTCTGGGTTTTGTCTGTTTTTAACACATAAGCTCTTTGTAAAAGGTGCTCAGTGCAGTCCATTCTTGTTGGGGAGAATGCAAAAAGCATCAGTAAACAGAGCAAATAATTTACATTAGCAAGCAAACACCTATGTCTTCACTCTAAGCAGCCATTCAGAAGAGCTTTGCTGGGTAACCTTACTTGAAAGCCAAAGTCTACATGTTCTACTGCAATTAATCAATGCAGCATATTTTATGATTATTTTTTTTTTATAATCTCATTACCAAAATCAATCCTTCATAGTGCAAAAAAATCTGTTGTTATGGCTTGTGGGGGGTTTTTTAATGTGTTATATTGCAGTTTGGTCAAAAATAATTAAATAATATAAAAGCAGAAGGGTGACTCAATTTTACTGAGATAGAGGTACTGGATAAATATTGAAAAATAATGGCAATGGCAAAAGTACTGAATTAATAGCTTGGATATAAGAACTAGCTGCTAGGATACATGGGAAATCTGGGGTCAGAGCATGAGCAGGAATTGAGTTGTGGAGAAAAACACTGAAATGCCAGAAATATAAAAGCTGTTATAGGCAGGAATAGCAATGTGGAGTGTGGTGGACACAGCTCGATCCTGCACACTTCAGTCACCCAAGTTCCAAAAATGTGATCTCTATGGCTAATTCTAAATGCATTGTCAAGCCTGCATGTGTATGTAGAGTGATGCTCCAACCAAACAGAAGCACTGCTGCTGCTGAGCAGTGGTCCAGAGATTCTTGGCAAATCCTGATGGTTTAGGAATGTGTTTTGGGATATCTTCCTGTACACAACAGTCAAAGACTGATGTGGGGCAGGGGGAGGGCAGTAATTTTACAAATGAGGACAACACAATCGACTGATTATTCAGATTTTGTGACATCTGGCCAGGATGGAATGTGAAGAGCTGAGACAATGGACTACTGAGAAGCAAAAGCTAGATCATGGCCTATCTGCTCTGGTGGACATGGTCTTGAGTCTCTTCAGGTTGGAACAGTCTCCTGTATCCTGGCAAGTGTTCCAAGCATGGTGCCTCTGAATGGAAAAGGAACAGAGCCATCTCTTCCCCTGACTCCTACTCAGTTGTTTTAACCAGGCTGTTTTCTGTACTGGTGTGGGAAGAGGATTCAGGGCTTAGAATGCCAGTTTGACACCAGTACCTCTCCAAGGCTGGTGTATCTGTGTAGAGAGGGCAAGATTTAAGACAAACTCCTCCCTGCAGAGGTTATTATCTGCTCTCAAGCTGTGCTCAGCAGTGGTCTGAGCTTGATGAATTCTGCTCTTGTGTGAGTACTGTCTGGAATCGCTGCCCAAAGAGACTATGCACAGCATCTCACTCAGCTATGTGTGTTACACCAGGGTCTAAGCTCAGTCTTTAGGTATTGCCATAGCTGAAATCTAACATATCCTTGTAATACAAGTGTTCTGCACTTAAGGTATAGTATCTCAGAGCCACACGTAATGGCCACAGCAAAAGAAAGTCTGATCTGAGAGAAATAAATTGGCCAGTAATTATTTATAGGGAAAGGCCAGCTGAATATTAATTGGAATCAATGGCAATTACTGTGCTAGGAAGAAACAAATTAAGATTAAATCAATTAAAGGTAATGCCTTGAAGGAAGGACAATGATATTTAATTTAAATTGTTTTAAAGGGTATTTCACACTCTTAAGTTGTTATTTCCATTTAGACATTTTAAACATTTTACATTAAAAATGGAATTGAATTTTCTCCTCAAAGGCAGAGAGTGAAAAGGGATATTGGCAGCTTTTATTCCACCACATAGGTCAGGAATTCCATGGAAACCACTTTCTCTTACAGTTCTTGGCAAGTTTTAAAAAAACAGCCAAGTGGTTTTGGGGAGGGAGGAAGGTGGATATCTAAATGGTAAATAACATACACTTTTTAAACTGATGTATTTTTTGAGACATGCTTTATTTTGTTTTTACTTTCCTTAACTTGGCAATCCAAGAAAAAAACACTTCCTCAGAGGCTTGTTTGGTTGTTGTGGGTGGTTTTGGTTTGGTGCTTGGTCTTCATGCCTTGGTGGGTTTGATGTTTTCTGGGTGGATTTTTGTTTTAGTTTTCTCATGAATGATCTCTATAAAGACAGTATGTAACAAAGTCTATATAGTCCCTGTAGTTTTAATTTGTAATACTTAGAGCTGGAGTTTCTAAAGTTAATTTTTTATTCTTTTAACTTCTAAACATGGAAACCTGGACTACTAATACACAAAGATATTATTCTTCTTTCATATTTTTTTAAAAAAGTTGGTGGGGGAAGTGGAATAGTCTAGGATGCACATTCCTTAATTTTTTTGGTTCTTTCTCTTTAATGGCAACCCCCTACCATTAGGGACTATGAAACAAATCTCCCATTCTCTTACACATGGTTTAAAACTTTTTTACATATATTTGCATACAGCAGTGCTTTCTCCAGTCCCTGTGCTGGGGATGAATACATTGTTTGGAACAATCTATAGGGGATGACTTATGTGAGCTGTACTGATTGCAGTGGTTTGACATTGCCTGAAATCCTGATGGGGGAGAGAATGGAGGAAACTCCCAGCAGAACTGGTCTGGTTACAAGACCAGGACTTTGCAGCAGTTTAACCTTCACTGTGGGTTAAGGTGAGTACAGCTGATTGGAGGGCATCTTAGGCTCTCCAGGGTTTTGCTGGGTTACAGCATCACATGGAGAAGGTTGGGAACAGTTGTCCAAAGGGATATGAAATCCATCTTTATCAGACTTGCTCTGCAAAGTGCATTGATCTTTAGTAAGGTAGTCAGAGCAGTCATTTCATGGAAAAACTGTAATTGCAGATACCCTTTTTGTGTATTCTTTGAAGAATTTAGAACATGTCGAGTCATCTGCTGGAGGGTTCCCAGCAGCCCAAGCTGCTTCATCGCTTGCATTACTTGGAATTATTATCTATAATTTTGCAGTTCTTTGGATCTCAGTGTCCCACTATAGAGGTTTAAGGTTGCCTTTCTAGAGAGTGCTATTATTTCTGACATTTCCTTCCCTTGCTAGGAAGCTTCCTTCTCTGTGGAACCTCTCCCTTCCCTGTGCCTGTCTCTCCTTAAACCGAGAGAGCCTTCAGCCAAGTGTCACTGCAGGGCCAAAGGAGCACTGGGCACCCTTAACTGACAGCTGCTTTGCCTAATGCAGCAAACTGGTGTTTGATGAGGTTTGAGATACAGGCTGTGCAGATTAGTACTTTATGGCAGTGCAGCACTGTATGGGATGCAGGGCAACTTAGCCAGCCCCTTTTCAGTGTCTGGGGGAACAGGACAAGGGACAATGGCTGCAAGTTAGAACACAGGAAGTTTCACACCAACATGGGGAAGAACTTTTCCCCAGTGAGGGCGAGGGAGCCCTGGGACAGGCTGCCCAGGGGGTGTGGAGTCTCCTTCCCTGGAGAGATTCCAGCCCCGTCTGGACGCCGACCTGTGCAGTATGAGCTGGGGAGCTGCTTTGGCAGGGGGGTTGGACCCCATGATCTCTTGAGGTCACTTCCAACCCCTACAATTCTGTGATTCTGTATTCATTTTGTCTACATTGAGGAAAATGTTTTTCCTTTTTTAATTGAGAAGGGCAGCTGGTGTAAAGCTCATCAGGTTTGGGGTTTTTTTTAACTTCTTTTAGATGAGCTTTAAAAAGATGCTACTTTCCATACGAAGTATTTTGTCTTGTTCTGTTAACCTCTGAAGAACTCTGTTCTGAGAGTTTGAAGGCAGTTTCCTTCTTCATCCCTGAAACAGAAATGTCATGGAGTCAGTTGGGAAAATGACTCCTAATTCCATTGTGCTTTGGAGAGAAATCTGTAGAATATCCAAATAAACAATGGAGTCTACTTCTGGAGCTCAGAGCAGATATTGTTCTGGTGCAATCTGTAAGAACTTCACTGAATTCTTCTGTAGTTGTAGTAAAAATTCTGCTCTTTTTGTAACATCATGTAGTTGGAGGCTTTCAATTTCACTTAAACTAGGTTTTCAGGGATGTAGGTGCCCAAACTTCATTGTTATTGCTGATTTAAGCATTGCTTAAATGCAAGCATATTGTGATATGAAGTCTGTGTGAAAATTGCAGTGACCTTTCTTTTAATAGGTTCAGCAAGGTGTTTATCAAATTTTCTCAGTAAGCAGCAATTAGATAACAAACCATTTCACAGAATAATCTGTCATAAAACTCTTATTGCTATAAGTACTGAAGATTTCCCCACACCTTTGGTACAACATTTGCAATAGATTTGAATGGGGTTTGCATTTATTGTGTATAAGAAATGTGATGTTTACTCCCTGCACAAGCCTCCAGAGAAACATTCCGTGTAGCTCTAATTCAAACTAGACCAGCTGGGCAGATAAATCATAATGTAAAAATACATCATTTCTATTAGAATATTTTATAGAAATGAACAAAACTAAGTATGCTTCCCTTCATGTGTTTCCCCTAAAAATGCTGAATTTACTATAATTAGTTTTGTTCTCTACAGAAGCCGTCATTTAGTGGTAACACTATTAAACAAGTGAAATACAAATTACAAGTGACATTTATATGATCATAATCACTCCTTCCTGGCTGCCAGGAGTATTTTTTTCAGAGAGGAACCTGCATTTTTGCAGATGGCATGGAAAAAAAATGAAGCTTGCAGAGCACACCATTATTCCTGTGAGGCCGTCAGTTCATTAGTTGAAGCAGCCAAGTCTTGACGAGCTGCAACTGATTAGCAAATGGGAAATGAGCAGGAGTATAAATTCCCAGCAAACTGAATCATTAACATTTGCTGCCTGCATCCTGGAAACACAGTAAATCAAAAGTGTCATGATATATCAAGACAAAATATCATTACTAATTGGGATTAATTTGCTGCTGTGGGATTGCCGACCTTTGCTGAAAGAAAAAAAAAAAGAGCCCAAACAAAAATCTGCTTGTTAACTCTTGTTACTTCCTTTCTTTTTTCTTCTTTTTCTTTGAGGATGGAGTAAAATTTCAGTATTCAGGGTCTTCTGAAAAGTGCCATTCTTGTTGCATTTTTCACTTTTGGGAGACAAAGAAGGTATTTTTCATTTAAGAACTAACCTTCCTGTGGATGTATGTGCACAGAGCAAGCATTAGATAACAAAGATGAAATTTTGTATAACCTCCAGCAATGTTAGATTGGTGCTTATTTTTTTTTCCCCAAGTGTGGAATGGAGGAAGATCCACTGTCAGATTCATTGAGCATTTGATAGCGTTTCCCAAAATGCTTGTTGATATTTCCACAAGGTTCTGAAGAGCTCTCCTTTCAAAGCATGCTGCAGCTGCAAACCAGCCTCTTGCCTCTCTTCTGAGCAACTGGATCAGAGTGCCCCAGACGTGATGGAGGGGCACCTGAACCCCACTGCATCCCACTTTCCATCCTTAGGCTCATATATCCAGTTCTGCTGTTGTCCCTAAAGAAATAGTCTTATGATTCTTTCTGAGAAGATAATGTATAGTCACTGACAAAATAATCCTCTTGCTCTTAATGTCATTAGGTATTTTGGTGCCTGTTCAGTGCAAAGTCGCCATATGCTTCAGTCCTTCCCTGCTGATGAGTTGCTCCCCAGATCTTCCTTAATATGTCCCCAAGCTCTCACCAATTGTACTTAAGCATCTATTTAGTCTGTCAGGTTTATGCATATTCTTCATTAATTTCTGATGTTTGCCCCTTTATAATGACTTCTTGACACTCCAACACAGACTAAATCATTATGTTTCCGTAAATACAGGACAACATGAAGTTGTTAGAGAGGTCTGTGACTGTAATGGAAGTAGAGAATAATGCAGTCGTAACATTTCTTGTGTGATGTAGGTTTCTAATCTTGCAACCCTCCTCTCTTACTGTCCTTTAGACTATATTAACACAAAAGGCTTTCATTACTTCATCCACTTGTGATCTGGGGTCATAACCCTGTGTTTGTGTCTAAGGAAGAAGTAACTTTTTTCCTGTTCTAAGCAACCCCCTCCCCATCTCTTTTTATCTTTTTTTTCTCCTTTTTTTTCTTTTCCTTCCTTTGGAAGTAGGAGGAGAAGGTGCATTGTATGCAGAGATCAGAGGCACACAATAAACTGAGCCACGGGTTCTTGCATTGCTGTAAGACAATATAACAGTTCTAGTAACATTGACTGTAATAATCTAAACATCCACACTGACACTAAAAAGGGAAAAGGACAATGATCTAATAAATAATTAAGAGGGAAAAAATCATTTGTTCTCTGCTTAATTCTGAGAAATAAGCTCCCATTTCAGCTTGAGACATGTTACTGCCAAAATTGATAGGCCAAGGTCAGTCTGAGTTTTGCACAGACTTCTCCTTGAAATAGTATTCCCTTGTTCAGAGAAAGGGACTAAGCACAGCTTTGGTGTAAAGCTGATGCCAGAATCAGTGGGGCTTGTGTTAGCTAATGTCTCTGTAGAATCTGGAATACTGTGTCCAGTTCTGGGCTCCCTGATATAAAAAAGACAGGGACCTTCTGGAGAGAGTCCAGAGAAGGGCGACAAAGTTGATTAGGGGTCTGGAACATCTCCCTTATGAGGAAAGGCTGAGTGAGCTGGGGCTGTTCAGCCTGGAGAAAAGAAGACTGAGGGGGGACCTAATTAGTGTTTATAAATATCTTAGGCATGGGTTGCAGGGGGAATTGGCCAGCCCCTTTTCAGTGGTCTGTGGGGACAGGACTAGGGGCAATGGCTGTAAGCTGGAGCACAGGAAGTTCCGCACCAACATGGGGAAGAACTTTTTCCCAGTGAGGGTGAGGGAGCAGTGGAATAGGCTGCCCAGGGAGGTGGTGGAGTCTCCTTCTCTGGAGAGATTCAAGTCTCGTCTGGACGCCGACCTGTGCAGTATGAGCTGGGGAGCTGCTTTGGCAGGGGGGTTGGACCCGATGATCTCTTGAGGTCCCTTCCAACCCCTAAGATTCTGTGATTCTGTGATCTGACTTGCAAGTCTGTGGATGTCTTGTACCCTCACTTAAGTATGTCCACAGCGATGTGTTCAGAAAATAATTCTCCTGTGGCAGAAGTTGGATTGGGCCATGCACTATGGATTCTTCCAAGCACTAGAGAGGGGAAATGTCTAGAAATGGAAAGAAATATATGAGAAGGTACTATGACAATTTGAGGCTGCTTGTAACATTGACCTCTTATTTGGCTGTGCTTTCAAAGGATGCAAAAGATTTTAGACTGATGTGGGGTCTTTTTCAAGAACTCTTAAGTTGAGGGAGCCTGTTCTTATGTGACTGATTTGTTCAGCCAGGACAAAAAAAATGGTTTTTTTGGTTTTTTTTTTTTTTTAGGAAAAGTCCACAAATTAAGCTTCATGGTGGGGGAAGCAACCTTCACTGGCTGTTGCATATTTGACTGTTGTGTGAATTATGTGTCAGATAGGCTGTGTGTTTGGTTGACATTTGCTATTCACAGAAGGCAGTGAGCTTATCAATATAAAGAAAAGTAATAAGAAATTCTGTGTTTCTATCAATGTTTAAATGAGAACAAAACAAAAACATCCCCTCATTATCAAGTACTGCATTATATTTATGGCCCAGAAATTGTGGCTCATTTGTTTAATATGTGAATAGGATAGTTTCAGGTGCATGATAAACTACCAGCTTGCCTACCAAGATCAAGCTGACTTTATTAACATCATCATTAAAAGCACATACACAGTACTCCATGAATTTAAAAGAAAGAAGCTGCTTTAATTAGTGTAACTCAGTTTAAAGTTCCTAGTTCCTAACTTCAGATTCAGTCACCTGAAGTGCAAGAGTGTATTCAGAACTGTAGAAAAGCTTGTTTGAGATATATAATCAAATCCCCCAATGTGCTATATTGTGCTTTTGGGTTCGGGTTCATGTGAATAGACAGCTATATGTTAGAAAGACTTTCTTAAGTCACCTCAGTTATAGTTTAACTGAACTGATAGTGCTTCATTACATGTAACACAGATTGATTGCCATGGTTGTGACTTTCAATTTTTCCCCCAGATCACTGAAAATACATATACACTTATGTACACTTCCACATTTTTATGAGGAAATAGGCTATTTGTCTGTCATGGACATTCTTCTTCCTTTCACCCAAGCATAGCTGTTGACACAAATAATTACTTTTTCAACTGATTTCTGCTGTATTAAACAATGTTAGATGAGAGCAGCTGAAAACTGCTCTAGGCTGTGAAGGGTTCTGGCTTAGCAAAGTCCTCAGCCGTCTGCTCTCACTTTACCATGCCTCAACTTTCAGAAGCTATCCATTGGTAATTTTGTCACCTTGCCTGTTTGAGCAGCTTGTCATTCTGCACCTAATTATGGTAGGATGAGTCTTGTTTGAACTGCCTGGATATTCTGGTCTTTATTCTCTGCATTTGCTTCATCTTTCCTGTTGACCCTGCTGGCCTCTTGCACCTCTTGTGTTACTCACAGGCCACATTTTTTTAAGTTGGTCAGAAATTAAGAATTTCTGAGCCAATGATCCTTCATAGAATCATAGAATGACATGGGTTGGAAGGGACCCCAAGGATCCTAGAGCTCCATTCATGCATCTTCCTTTTCTAACTTGAAGCTGTGGAAAGTTTTTACATTGACGCCATTCTCGAAAGCTTCATCTCATAAGATGAGCTGTCTGGTTCATTGTCTTTCAGGAATTGTTAAGAATGGATGAGGAAGTACTGGCCACTCTGTGGGCCATGCAGATGTCTGGCCCATTTTAATCAGGAATAGCAACTGCTGAGCTGTGCTAGTGAAAGTCAAGGAGAGTGATGGGGTGAACTCAGACTCTTAACCACCTAGGAAATGTGCCTCTTTATATTTTTCATAAATTAAGTGAGACTCTGTCATTACAATCCTTCTTATTAAGGGAAAGAGCCCTATAAAAACATGGGAAGGCAGATGAATAAATTGAAAAGTAACAATGAAAATGCAGGTATTGATGATTGCATAAGATAAACTGAGAAATAAGAACAGTGAGGGTTTTTTCCTAATCCTTTGCTGTTAATAAACATTCGTGTTTCTATAAGAAGCTTTGAGAAATAGTTTTAGCAATAAAATATAAAGATTTTAAAATCATTGTTCTTTTAACAAAATAACCAATATAAACTCCAAAAGGAAAATATTTCAGAGATTACCAAGTATGTGCATGCATTACAGCACGCAGACAGCAGCCTCCTAGAAATTGAATGAATTCACATTTAGGACTCAGCACATAACTGTAATGATTATGTGGTTCTCTATGGTAAAAATTAATTGGTGCCATACACAGCAGACATTTCTACCTATCAGAAGGGGAAAAGTCTGTCCCTTTTTTGTTTTTTTTTTCTTCCCTGTGACATGATACAGAGGAAGCTGTGCAAAATTTCAAGAGTTTTCCTGAGCACCACAGTAAGTGCAGCGCTGAGTTCCCCAGCTTGCGTAAAGATGATGGAGTAATTAGCTGAGTACAAAGACTCTACCGATAATTGGACTCTCTGAGCAGTGAGCATAAAATGCTTTTGATTTTCTTGGAATGTTTTCTGGAAGAAAAAAAAAACCTCTCTGAAAAGCAAGGAATAATTCCATCTCCTGCCTAAGATATTTTCTTTGTTCTTTGTACAGTTGTCTGCTTCCGTAGGAAGATTAGGGTTTGTCCTGCCCACTGTTACTGGGTTTCATACGGCTCCCTTTGTAAATTGTATTCAAAGGAAGGATTCTCCAGGCAAGCATTTTGCACCTCCAGCTGTCACCACAAATACTGTAGAGTCATTCATAAAATAGTTCATGAATGAATATAGGTGGATATCTTCTATCCCCACACTCATAGCAAATGAGCACCAGGAAATGAAACAGATTCGTCTATTGAATCTTCCCAAAGGTTCCCCATGGTGGCACCTTCCCTCTATTAGAAAAGAACCAATTATCTTTTTCCCCTTTATTTACATGAAATGAAGGTATTTCCATAGAGGGTATGAAGTTAGGGGTAATATGGGTGTCTAAGTCTGAGCTGGTCACATGTTTGTAAATGAATAATTTTTAATATAGCTCAATAAATTTTGAGACTACTTCTGAACACAAGAATGCATTGGTGCACTCAGAAGCCCCTCTCTGGAAAGTACTGACTGCAAATATCTACATAAACCACACATACTGTTTGTCAGACTAGGCTCCTAGGACAAGACACCTGCACTGATTGATTTTTGCACATTCTCAGCCAAGCAAGTGGCTTGGCCTTTCTAAGTGTATCCTCCTTTGTCTTCTCCATTTGACATACTGTGTGTGCATATATATGCTGGTACACTTATACACATGCAAAGTCAGTTGTTATATCATTTTATTTCCAATGTTTTCTTACAGTCTTAAAGGATATTTGGTTGACTTAGCTGAAGCTCACTTGAAACCTTGCTTTCTTCCTTTGAAAATGCAAAGTTGCCATTCATTTTTCTATTGCCTTAGGTCAAAGCTACAACAAAGGAAAAGGGCAGGTGTTAACAAGAGGGAACGTGCTGCAGAGGAAGCAATTTTTTTTTTACAGTATCTTGTCACAATGCTTTCGACAGAGCTATTGTTTAAAGCACAAAGCATTGCCAGGAAGATGCAAGAGATCTGATGATACGTTTTTGGTAGCACTTTTGTTTCTGCAGCTGTATCCCAATTGGAGCATTTAAACATTATGATCAGAAGTAAAAATAGTAATTTTCTATAAAGTAATGAGAGGTAATTTATTTGCTGTTAACTACTTAAAGGAATGAGCTATCATGAAGACATATTAATAACTGCTGGCCTTTAAAGCAAACTCCTAAAGTTTTGGCACTAGGTTGAAATTGCAAAGAACCAGGCAAGCCATTTCATCAAAGCATTTTCTGCACACACACAAGCAGTGCTTTCCTAGTCAATGAAGCAGTTATGTGTGTTAATGAAATCCATGCTGAAGTGATAAGTATATTCTTTGTTAGTGTTAGGAAAACGTATGTGGTGGTGAGAAGTGGTGAGGAGGTTGTATGAAGGGGATTTTGGTGGTTGTTTTGGTTTGGGTTTTTCGCTTGTGTGCGTGTGTTTGTTTAGCTTGATAACCAAGGTGGATTCAAGCCTACAGTCTGTATTAGATTAAACTCTTGAAAAAAAATCAAATTACAGTTCAACCTAAACAGCAAAGGCATTTCAGGTCCACATCCTCCTGATTTTGAGTAGGAGTTGGCTGAGGAGCTGAATTACTTTTGCTGGTGTTTAGTCCGTAACATTCACAATTTACATTCACAAATCCTGTTGCACAAGGACTTTGCCAGCAAGTTTCCATCCTGTTCAATTGTAACTATATGGCTAAGCCTTACACAGTTAGCTACAAGTTCATATGTTTTTCAACACTGCTATCTGAAGGCCTAACATTTCTAATGACTTGTTTGGTGCAATAAGGTCAGGTAATCCTGGTGTTTATTTTATACATACCACTCTTTCTGAAGGGAAAAACATCAGATAGAGCATGTAGTTTACGGAACTTCAGCATCTCTTAAGTGTTGTGATTTCTCCTGTTGGTTCAGGACCTGCTGCTACTTTTTCTGTGGGCCTGAGTTTGCTTTTTAAGCTTCTCTTTCACACTACATACTGAGATGAATAGTGGGCTTCAGTAAATACTTACCTCCCAGGAACTGAAGAGACTCCTGGGTTAGTAAAGTCACCAACGTTTTACCATTGTTTTAACTGACATTTCATTCTCTCTGGAGGCACCAAAGGGTGTCTCCTTTGGTTTTACACATGAAAACAAACCAAAAATAAGAAAGGAAGATCAGACTAGCTAATCTGCCTGTGGTTCCTGGAGAACATGAAAATTTTTACAGTGAATGTACGTTTTTAAATATGTCAGCTACTTTAAATACCTAATGAACTATTTAAACCTTTCACTTGTATAATCCAATATACAATTTGCTCATGATATTAATTTGCATTCATGTCTAATGCCTTGCCATTTAGTTCATTGTTGCCACTGGTATCTCTAAGTAAAAATCAGTGTAGATGGAAATATTCATTGTGCAGTACAAGTACATTAATATTACCACAAAAAATAATATTAGCATTGCAGAAGATTCTCTTTCCCTTCAGAATGTTCAGTGTCATCCCATTCTTTTGTATCTTTTGTTCTCTATTGTCCTTACATCAGGTAATAAGAGCTCAAATTATTGTTATGGCCTTCAAATGGAGCATAATTTCATACACTACAGAAAATAGTAAATGACAATTTTCTCCACGTTTTGAGATATTCATATTAAATTTCTGCCAACCATAGATCATTTGAGGGACAAATTGCTTTTCCAAATGTATTTAACACTGGATAATATAAACAAGAATGTGCTTCTGTTACTCTCTTACATGTGCTTGACCATTCTATCAAATATACAACATGCATTTTAAAGAGGGCAGAGTCCATAGAATAATTGCCTGCTTTTGTGGCAATATTTAATGAACCTTCATAAATATTTGGCTCATGATAATTTGATTCTGGGTAGCTAAGATGATTATGCAAGTTTTTAATTTAAAGTTCCTAGCTCAACTACTTGAGTACCTTCAGAGAAGTGAAATATTTCAAGTTATTTATGGTAATGAATTGCTCTCGAAGAGTTTGTAGATAGGGCAATACCAAGAAAGGACCAAATATGACCATACCTACCACTAGGTGCTGTCTGTGAATGAACTGTCTTCCAGTTCTTCCATAGGGAATGCAAGGTAACCAGAGAAAAGGGAAGGGCATCTGGGATGGGACAGCTGGAGAATTACTGCTGATTTTTGGCAGAAACAAGACATAAAAGGAAAAAACTTAAGAGTTATTTCACATTTCCCAATGTGTCAGTGCTGTTAATGCAGAGAGGGCAGTTTTTCAGGCTTTGGAGAAGATAACTCATATATGATTGATAAAAGGGATTTCCTTTTAATTTGTTAGAAGGGGGTTTTGTGCCCTGGTGTGCTTTTCATGGAATGTGTTAATTTTTCATTATCGCTATAGATGTAGGTCTGTTTTACCAAGAGGGAGCATTTTCTACTTCGATTTCTGAACAAGTAAGAATGACGATGCTGTTAGTAAATGTGATGTTAAGGATCTGTGTTCCCCAGAGGTGATGTCATTAATGGCTAATCCAAAGGGATACAAAGGTGACTTGGAAAACCCTCTTCAACAGACAAACACTTCTGGTCATTGTTGCTGTGCTGGTTGCAGTGTCATTTCTGACAGTATTATCTGGTATTAATAAATCTCCCTCTATACTCATGGTCCTAGCAGTGTAGGCTGTTAGGTATTTATAAGTCTTTTACATTTCCTTGGTTAAATACTTATGATCCAGAATTTTAAAGTAGTGTTCCTTCCTAATACTGTTTCCTTTTCAACATCTTCCTTATCACAAGGAAATCAGTATTCCTTTTGGATCTATTTGTCGTGTTTGTAAGGTGATTCCTTTACCTCCTCTGTTCTCTGATGTATTTTAAAATGTTTCCCTACTCTTACAATGCTGGTCATTGGCTTGGCTCAAGGCATGAAAAAGCTTTGATATCCTGGGAGTCAGGCTGAAACCCTAGAGGTTTATACAAACTCACACTTGAGCTTAATATTTTGGCATATGCTTACGTATATGTTTAAGGTTCTTTGGGAAATATATTTAGGAGGATTTTGCAAAGCCACATGCCTGTATTATGATCAACTCTGCAGTAACAGTGTCTGATTTCACTCATTTTTCACCATATTCTTTGTTGGGTGTTTGGGTTCTTTTGTGGTGGTTTTTTTTTTGTTTGGGTGGGTTTTTTTGTTTTGATGGGGGGTTTTTTTGAAAAAAATGTACCAGGGACCCAAATGGGACCCACCCAGAAGAGTTATCATCAGTGGCCTCACAGTTAAACTGATAATTGCAGTGGAGAGCTCTGAATATTTTAGATATACGTTGCTCTGAATTTAAAACTTGTATTTAGCTCCTGTAATTCCCTCAGCTCAGATTTTCTAATGAACTAACACTTAATATAAGGATATATTCTCATCACAAAGCACAGCTCATAACTGTTTAAGTTCAGTTTACGGTCTGTTGATTGGCTAAGGCTGAGTTAATTGAAAGTAATTATAAATAGACAATTTGCAAACCGTGAAAAAGAAAATCACAGTGAAAAATTAAGCCTCCCTGGTACAATTCAGTGAGTCTTATGGTTGAAGAAGAGAAACTATAATGCAAACATAATTCCTTAGCTGCAGTGTTCTTCCTACTATTGTTATTTGAAAAATACATTCAAAAATATATGGCACTTTCTATTGAACAGCATGTCCTGTTGCCACTAAGGCTTTCTTCCTTCCTTCCTTCCTAGACTTGCCCTAAATGGGATACCACACTCTGCACACAAAACTACCACTGGAACAACACAGACTAAAAAAAAAAAAAAAACCCAACCAAAAACAAACCAGAAAAATTCCAAAGCACCCACAACAGAAACACAAAAAACTTTCATTGTGACTGCATTGCTATCCTCTAGAGCTTATGTCCTTGCTCATTGCAGAGTGTGTTTGGTTAGGAAAGCTGATGAGCACTTATTGCACAGTGCATATAGGCTCTGGGTTGCTCTTGGAGGGACATTTGTTCAGTATAGGATTGGGTAATTCAGAGGCGAAAAATGTTGAAGGAGAGATGTGGATTGGCACTCTTTATGTGCACAGCTTGAGAGACAGTAGGATCTGGTGGCTGTAGAGCTACACTAGAAAACAGTGAATGTATGGTGTCCTCTGAAGTCAGCATGAGTCCTTTTGTAGACTGCATCATTTCTTATGGTCTCCTCTTATCTTGACTTGAAAGCTTTAATTTTTAAAGTCATCATTAATGGGATTGTCTCTGTCTGCTGCTATGATATTCAGATACCCATGGCTTACATTTAGCTGGAGTATCTGGGAATTGTGCAAAGTAAATAATGCTACTGGAGAAGATGAAGAGAAGATGACACTTGTTATCTTCTAATTGTTTATAAAGCTACAGGAAAAGCTTCAGTGTGATAGAAAAAAATATAAACATATAGGGCAAGTAATCCTCATACCATAAAGGCTTATGTAGACTCCAATACTTGCTACAGAAAACAACTTGTTACGTTGATGCTTACGCTACAAAGTAATTTTAAGAGAGTTTCTGTCCACTCAGCTTTTGGTTGGTCATCAAAACAGGAATATTAATTTTGATTCCATAAGACTTCCATTAAATCTCATGGGCACTTGTATTACTCCTTTCATTGAAAGTCATCATAGAGAGAAGTTTTATTAACAGTGACCAACAAGAGCACTGCGTAGTGTCATCCTAGTCCTACAACGTGAGTAACTTCCAAATTCATCTCTTAGCTTTGATACCACACAGGTCTCAAAGCATTGGCTTACTTTCATGGGCTGTTACTGTTGGCATAGTATCCAAGCATGGAAGAAATAAATTTAAAGGAAAAAAACCCAAACAAACAAACAACTTGAGTGAGCTGACTCAGGCATTTAGGCATTGTGGAGCTAAGGATTGTCTGAACCATAGCCACTGCTACAGCACACTAGAAAATGCAGCTTAGCTGCAGTCTTATTTGAAAGGAAACCCCATACAGTTACAGTTCACACAAGAACTGTCAGCATTTTGGTATGGCTCATTTTGTTTGTTCCCAAGAACCTTCTACCCAAGAAAAATGTAGATATTTGGGCATTCTGCCCAATTCAAGAGAAAAGCCATACTAGAATGTTGAAATATGCCATAATGTGGAAATTCATAATTCAAGCTCTGTAACAAGCATGCCTGATGCCTGAAATATATAGTGTTGAACAAGATATCTGGCTGGTTTTGGCATTAGTTTGCATCCCCAAACCATGCATGTTTCAAGATAGAACCATTACTGTTATGAGAACTAAATGAGGACTTTGACAATAGCTCACCTTTGGTAAAATATATAGTGATGCACGTTAAAGGATGATAAGAGGCATTTTATACTATCTAGAGATTAAAAATGTGGGTTTAAAGCATCAATCTGCAAATAAAGCCATCTAATAGCAAGTAAAATGAGAAAGGTGATAAGAGTGTCATGATTCATGGCATGAGCCAACTGCATTATGAATGATCAATGAACATTAACATCAGAACAATGTCATATTCTTACAATTATGGTGCATCGTAAATGCAAATATAATTGCTTTGTATATAATGAAATACAACAGCCACATTTAAATAATAATGTTAAGGTTGTGATCCAAACTGGCAAACCCTTGAATAGTCAGCTAAGCTGACATGATCTCATCCTTAACCTTTTCACTGCTATCAGAACAGAAATGGGTTTAGAGAATTTTTTTTAATGAAACATCAGGATTTGCTGATGATATTGGAAATGTGTGTTTGTTCTTAGATGGGAGGCCAAAGCAAATAGATATAATTTCTTCTCCTCTATTTTGAGGTCATCTTATTGATTTTGCAGTTGCTTCTGTGTGGCTAAGAGAAAAGGTAATCCAATGTATAATACAGTTGATTGGGGAGTGAGAGGAGAGGCTGCAAGAATTACAGTGCAGTAACAACAGTAAGAGAAGTGGTAGAAGACATGACTAGGATGGCTAAAGCCCACTTGGAATTGAAACTGGCAAAGGACATAAAGGATAATAAAAAGGTTTTTTTAGATACGTGAATAGTAAGAGGATGACCAGGAATAATGTGGGTCCCCTGCTGAACGAGGGGGGTGTCCTGGTAACGGGGGATGATGAGAAGGTGGAGATACCGAATGCCGCCTTCCCTTCGGTCTGCACTTCAAAGGCCCCTCGGGACCCACAGACACTGGAAGAAAGTAAGAGAGTTTGGGAAACAAAGAGCTTCCCTTTGGCTGAGGTGGGGGTGGTCCAGGAGCAGCTCAAAGTGATTAATGCACACAAATCCATGGGCCCTGATGGGATGCATCCACGTGTGCTGAGGGAGCTGGTGGAAGTGATTGCTGAGCTGCTCTCTATCATCTTCAACAGGTCTTGGAGAACAGAAGTGCCTGAGGACTGGAGGATAGCCAATGTCACTCCAGTCTTTAAAGAGGGCAAGAAGGAG
This sequence comes from Laterallus jamaicensis coturniculus, assembly GCA_022605575.1. Lineage (NCBI taxonomy): Eukaryota > Metazoa > Chordata > Aves > Gruiformes > Rallidae > Laterallus > Laterallus jamaicensis. The sequence continues at coordinate 16,138,996 of JAKCOX010000018.1, forward strand.
GATCCTAGCAACTATAGGCCAGTCAGCCTCACTTCTGTCCCTGGAAAGGTGATGGAACAGCTTGTTCTGGATGCCATCACCGAACAACTGGAAGAGAAGAAGATCATGAAGTAGTCAGCATGGATTCACCAAGAGGAGATCATGCTCGACCAATTTCAGCCTTCTGTGGTGTCAACACCGGCTGGGTGGATGGAGGGAGAGCAGTGGATGTCATCTACCTTGACTTCAGCAAGGCTTTCGATACTGTCTCCCATGACATCCTGATAGAAAAGCTGAGGGCACAAGGGATAGATGAGTGGACAGTGAGGTGGGTTGAGAACTGGCTGTGGGACCGAGCTCAGAGGGTCGTGATCAGTGGAGCAGAATCTGACTGGAGGCCTGTGACTAGTGGTGTTCCCCAGGGCTCGGTGCTGGGTCCAGTCCTGTTCAATATCTTCATTAACACCTTGATGAAGGAACAGCACCCACTCTCAGCAGGTGCCAATAATACAAAGCTGGGAGGGGTGACTGACAGGCAGGACGCTACACTGCCATCCAGAGACCTGGACAGGCTGGAGAGCTGCGCAGGGAGAGACCAGATGAGGATCAACACAAGCAAGTGTAGAGTCTAGCATCTGGGAAGGAATAACTGCTGGAATCAATACAGGCTGGGGTGACCTGCTGGAGAAGAGCACTATGGAGAAAGACCTGGGGGTCCTGGTGGGTGACAGGGTGGCCATGAGCCAGCAGTGTTCCCTGGTGGTTAAGAGAGCCTGGGGGGCATCAGGAGCAGTGTTGGCAGCAGGTTGAAGGAGGCGATCCTCCCCCTCTACTCTGCCCTAGTCAGGCCCCACCTGGAGTGTTGTGTCCAGTTCTGGGCTCCCTGGGATAAAAAAGACGGGGATCTCCTGGAAAGAGTCCAGAGAAGGGATACAAAGATGATGAAGGGCCTGGAGCATCTCCCCTGTGAGGAAAGACTGAGTGAGCTGGGACTGTTCAGCCTGGAGAAAAGAAGACTGAGTGGGGACCTTATTAATGTCTATATATATCTTAAGTATAATATGCAGGGGGAAATGGCCAGCCCCTTTTCAGTGTCTGTGGGGTCAGGACAAGAGGCAATGGCTGCAAGTTGGAGCACAGGAAGTTCCACACCCACATGGGGAAGAACTTTTCCCCAGTGAGGGTGAGGGAGCCCTGGGACAGGCTGCCCAGGGGGTGTGGAGTCTCCTTCTCTGGAGAGATTCCAGCCCCGTCTGGACGCCGACCTGTGCAGTATGAGCTGGGGAGCTGCTTTGGCAGGGGGGTTGGACCCGATGATCTCTTGAGGTCCCTTCCAACCCCTGTGATTCTTTGAAGACATCCAGTGAGTTTCCATTTCATTCTTCATGCCAGTGCAGATCTCACACTGCTAGAAACAGAAAAACTGATAGACTCCATAATTCATTTGGGTCTGCCACAGTACTCAAGACATTTTCATGTCACTTTAAAAAAAACAAAACAACCCACTGTAGATGTTTCTAATACTAGCCAGAGTAAACTACAGCATGGAGAGGGAGATGCCAGGTCTATTCCATTCCTTTTGTTTAAGAAGACAGAGGAGCAAGAAAAAGAACGTGGATGAAATCTTGGCATCAGTGTAATTAACATTAAAGCTGATTTTAGTGAAATTAGGAATTTGTCTCAACAATCAGTCCTGAATTTTACTCTCTTGTGGTGGAATTGCAGTGTAACTTTGCAAATGTCGATACTGTAGTTTTTTGCCTTCCTCAAGTTATTGTGCATTCCTCTTTCCTGGTTTATATTTGGTATAACCATGAATATTCCATTTAAAAGCAGAATTACATTTATCTCTTTTTTTTAGGAGCTCTGTATGCAATAATGGCTTACAGTTCCCTGCTTTCTTGACATAGCCAGTCATTATAAAAGGTCAGATTGCCTCAGCTGGTTGAGAACTGGCAGCTGCTATATTCATAGCATTCAGTAGGCAAACAATGATGTCATACTTCAAAACATATATTTTGACAGATTGTCCAAGAACTGTGGCATTACAAAGCTCCCATCTGCCATAAATGAATCCAAATACATATGTATCATAAATTAGTCTCTACTCATTGCTATAGGTTTTAATAGGGATGTTGTATCAAAATATTGTTTTGATGTAAATATTTAAAAGCCTAGTGAAAGGCCTACTCTTCTGCACATAAGGGTATTTAAAAATTAACAAGGTCTGTTATCACCTGATGCCATAAGAGAGACATCATTTTCAAGTGTAGTCAGAAACCAGTAGAATGCTGCCTGTTAGAAATATGGTTTTAAAAAAACAAAGCAGAGTATCGATACCTGAGCTGCCTTTTGAGTCATTGCACTCTGTTAAATTCTCTAAAAGTCTCCATTAAACTCTGCATGAAAACACTTGACCCTTTATTTTTGTTGAAACTTAGTTGATTTTCAGCATGTCGGTGGCCAAGCTGGAGAAAGCAGTTCAGTTAGAAAGAGGCCCTGCATCAAGGTAATACCTCTATCTGTAAAGTACAAGGAATATTTAGACTGCATACAGTAATGAAATGCTTGACCCTTTTAGTCCTACAGTTACGCTAAGTTTATAATTCTAATATTAATAAGAGCATTGTCATTACCAAGAATACTTTCTCTCTAGGCAACTTTAGTTTCATTTAGAATCTAGTCATAAAATATTAAAGTTTTCATTCCTATAACTGTGCCCTAATTGTTTAATTTAACATCTCTTAATATGCAATTTCTGTTACTAACACTTCCTTAACTTTGAACCCGAAGTTAGTTGTCCAGGACAGGGATCTTGTGATAAGAGGTATGAAAGTTCCATAAACTCTGCCCTCGTGAGGCCCCACCTGGAGTCCTGTGTCCAGAGCTGGGGCCCCCAACACAAGAAGGATGTAGAACTGTTGGAGAGGGTTCAGAGGAGCCACAAAGATGATTAGAGGGCTGGAGCACCTGCCTTACAAGGAGAGGCTGAGGGAGCTGGGCTTGTTCAGCCTGGAGAAGAGAAGGCTGCGGGGGGACCTCATTGCAGCCTGCCAGTCCCTGAAGGGAGCATACAAACAGGAGGGGATTCAACTTTTTAAAAGGACAGACAATGGCAGGACAAGGGGGAATGGTTTAAAGCTGAAGGAGGGAAGGTTTAGACTGAATATTAGGGGGAAGTTTTTTACAGAGAGAATGGTGAGGTGCTGGAACAGGCTGCCCAGAGAGGTGGATGCCCCATCCCTGGAAGTGTTCAAGGCCAGGTTGGATGGGGCCCTGGGCAACCTTGTGTAGCTCCAGGCCTGAGGTTGGTGTCCCTGCCTGTGGCAGGGGTGTTGGAGCTTTATGATCCTCAGGGTCCCTTCCAACCCTTGCCATTCTATGATTCTATGATTCTATAAACGCCTCAGTTGATAGAGGAGTGAAGACTGTGGGCTGAAATTGGTAGACATTATAAAACCTAACATGTTAGGATTGGTTTATGGGCCAAAGGCACTCGTTTCTATATCGGAATATTCTAGGAGGATCCGATCCTTCTAGGATCCAACTGTTGAGAGACATAGATATGAGTGTCAATGCTAGAGTTCTACCTAAAGCCTTAATGATCTACAAAGGATATAGTCAAGGTGTCCTTAAAAAGTAATTACTGCTGATAAATGAAAAATAAGTCTCAACATATCGAATCATCAGGTCTACAAGAGATACAAAGCATGGGTCTAGAAAGATCTGTGTTTAGATCCTGACCAGTTGTCAGCTGTGTCATGAAATCCATGTGTATAAACCTCTACCTTAAACCTAATGAGGTTTTGCATAGTCCTGTTATCAGGTTGCAATCTCATAGTTCTAGTTTTAGCAGTGTTAATCTCCAGTGTATTTACAGAATATTATAATTTCTTTATGTTTCTGATTTGCTAGGTTTTGGTTAAGCCCATATAGATTTATCTGAGCTAACTCTACAACCAGAAGCAGAATCATTTCAGGAGTGTGAAGCCCCAGGTTATTACAGTTCTGCTTTCAGTGCCCATGCCTTCCCAATGTTGTGCAATGGCAGGTAATGTGTTTAATGTGGGTGAGTACCCCTAATCGGAGTATGCTTTTGTCAAACTTTGTGTAGTATAGATATTATTTACGTCATATTTCCATTATAATACATATCATATGCACTTTAGGCTGTCATCATTCAGGAACAGACTGTCATCCAGGAATCTCACAGTCAACTGTTCTGAACCTGAGTGAAAATAAACAGGTTTTTGAAAGAGACTTTTCAGGGGAGAGTTGTGTGAAAGTAATAATTTGAGATAAGAAGAGGAGGAGAGGTAAAAGCAAGACTAGCCATAGTAGAATTATGTTCAGCTTTTCAGAAGATACACAACTGAACTGTGTTCAGTTTTGGGCCCCTCACTACAAGAAAGACACTGAGGTTCTGGAGCATGTCCAGAGAGGGGCAACCAGGCTGGGGAAGGGGCTAGAGAACAAGAGTTACAAGGAGCAGCTGAGGGAACTGGGGTTGTTTAGTCTGGAGAAGAGGAGGCTGAGGGGAGACCTTATCACCGCCTACAACTACCTGAAGGGAGGTTGTAGACAGATGGGTGTTGGTCTCTTCACCCAAGTGACAGGTGATAGGTCAAGGGGGAATGGACTCAAGCTGCCCCAGGGCAGGTTCAGATCAGACATTAGGAAAAAATTCTTCACTGAAAGGGTTGTAGGACATTGGAACAGGCTGCTCAGGGAGGTGGTTGAGTCACCAACCCTGGATGTGTTTTAAAAAAGGGTAGATGAGGTACTTACAGATATGGTTTAGCATAGGGCAGAATGGTTGGACTTGATGATCTTAAAGGTCTCTTCCAACCTTGTGGTTCTGTAAACAAAAGCAAAAGTTCTTCATTCGTAGCAGATGGGGTGTGTGTGTGTGTGTATGTGGTGTACATATTGGGTTTGATTACTTCTGTTGCACAGTGCCTGAGCTGTAGGCCCCAGTCAGGCAATCTCTGTTCATTTTTGGTTTTTTTCTTCAGTTAACACCTGTTTCTTTCTACTATCTTTTGCCTTCAAAATGAAAACTTATCTATTAGAAGAAAAAAAAGTTAAGGAACATAGAATTCGATCAACTCAGTAATTCCCAATAGCAATAAACCATTTTGTGATTGTTCTTTCTCTCTGATATGTACTTCTCACTTAAAGATTTTTGCTTGGGAACTTGCTCATCTTTAATAAAGAAGGTGAGGAGGCAAACTGTTGACCTTCACAATCCCTAAATTTCCATGGCCCTCAGGGATGAGCTGTGTTGGGCTCCCTGGACCTGGAAAGGTCAACTTCCCATGAAATGACCAGGCTCACAAAGACTGGGGTTTCAGTTGCCACTAAGTGTAAGAACACTGTTGTTACTCCTGTGATTTTGTAGCTTGTGACCAAAAGCCCTGTGTTTCTCCATGGTTCAGAAGCTTATCTGAAACCCACTTGGAAGAGCTGTAGGCATCTCACTGTACCAAATTCTGCGACACACTGGCAAGTCACCTACATTTGACCTCAAATTTCATGCCATGCTGTAAGTTTCAATCCTTCTTACAAAGAATTTATATGATAGCACTTTTTCCCCCCCTCCTTTCCTTTGGACCAAAAGCACAAAGGAAGTATGAGGCACTATTTTAATTTTTAGGAAATACATGATCAGTGAGAAACATGTTGCCTGAATTTAGCATGTGCATCATTGGAAGACAAAGCAATTTGCAAAGACTGTAGAAATGAGCTTTTATTTAGGACATAGCTCCTGGGGATGTGTTCAAGTACAAGCTTACACCAACCATTCAATATCCCTTCCCACTGCTTCAAACAGAGCCATACATGAAATCACAGAATCACAGAATTGTAGGGGTTGGAAGTGACCTCAAGAGATCATCGGGTCCAACAGCTCCCCAGCTCATACTGCACAGGTTGACATCCAGATGGGGCTGGAATCTCTCCAGAGAAGGAGACTCCACACCCCCTGGGCAGCCTGTCCCAGGGCTCTGGCACCCTCACTGGGGAAAAGTTCTTCCCCATGTTGGTGTGGAACTTCCTGTGCTCCAACTTGCAGCCATTGTCCCTTGTCCTGTCCCCACAGACACTGAAACGTCTGCCACCTTCACACCTACTCCAGGTTTGTGGGGTTTTGGTTTGTTTTTTCTTCTTCTTCTATGTATTTTTAGTTTATCATTCTTTATAGCATATCCTGATGCTTGACTGTGTAAGAAGAATCACTGTATCTGGCTTTTAATTATGTATAAACTGCAAAATTGGTCTATACAGAAAAATGTGTAAGTGCATAAAGGCAGATGCTATGCTTGCCATTGGCTTCACAAAGCTTAAATGTTTTTGTGGGTATGGGTTTTTTTGAGCTTTGTTTTGGGTGAGGGCTGGTGGAGGTGTGTTTGTTTCTTGGTTGGGGGTGAGCAGGAGTTCAGCATGGTGGGCCCAGAATGTTCCTGTAACAGAAAATGCATTTCAAACTACATACTGTAAAGAAGAGCATATTGACACTGCTTCAGGAAAATGCAGATTTTTCTTAAACCACACATCATCCCCATCCTTCATTTCTGCCTTTTGTGTTTTGTGACTTGGATAGACTGAAAATAAGTTAGCTATCTGTGGGACTGGAGAATCATAGCACTTTGCTGACTGGAAGACAAACTATTTCTGGGGCACCATAGGCTCTATCTTACCTTTATCTGAACCTGTCACCTTCTACTCATAGGCAATTTGGAATATTTGCCTTTTAGTTGTCCCTTCACCATTTCTCTTTGTTTGTTTTAGTGTTGGGTGTTTGTTGGGGCTATTTTTCACATGGTCCTTGCTGCTCAAATGATGTTTTACACCTTCAAGAAGCATTGGGAAATTCTTATTTATCAGATGTTCCAGAACTAGAAGTGTCCTTTCTCCCCAGGGCTGGAAAGAAAAAGGTTTTGATGCTCATAATGCTGATGTGTGGAGGTACCTTAGAGAGGTAGAAGGACTGTTTCTCAGTGTCAAAAAACATAGAAAAAAATATATTTTAACCATTTGAAGTTCCCTATAACAGAAGTAGTGCTACACTTTCACAAGAACCTGGGATTCAGGTCATAAATCTGTAGTACCACTTTATAAATCATTCACAAAATATGCACAATGATTTATTCCTTTCCTTATGGAGAATATTATAAGAAAATATGAAATAAATGCATTTTTAATAGGGTCTGATAGCAGGAGCATTGTCTTTTCAGGAGAGACCAGAGTACCAAAATAAAACTCTGCTTGCCCATGTGTTAATTAAACTGGCCTGCCTCCTTTGTCTCTACTTCCCTTCTACACATTACACTGATAATTGGCTGCTGAGAATTGAAAATGAAATTGGAAATTTGTGAATGTTGTGAGGGATAGAAGAAACCATGTATTCACACACAGTGAAGTGAGAGGGGGAGAGAAAGAGAGGCCATCTTTGTAGTTTTGTATTTTGCCATCTTCTCTTATGAATTTTTTCTTACTCTTTTTTCCTCCCTCCTTTTTTACTCTTTCCTATTACCAGGAGAACAGCATGTCTCATAGTGCTCTGGGTTCTGCTAGAGTCAAGAATTTTCACAAAGAAACCGGATTTTCAGCCTAGAGAGACTTGAGTGACTTAAAGTAAACCTGACCTCAAAGTATTTAAAAGATGTTTATCTAACTTCAGCCTATAAATCTCTCCAGGCTTTACCTATTGTTACCCAAGCTCTGTATTGTGAGCTACTACACAGACTGTATCTTCTGCTCCATTTGCCTTTGGGAGTTGGTATCTAATGGTCATAGTTTTGTGGATGTGCTTGGGTGATCGAAATGCAGTAAACTTCACCCCCAGCTATTTGTGGCCAAAACTTCCATGGTTTCAGAGGTTCAGGCCCCAAACCCTGTGTCAGAGTCTGAAGTAACCTGTTCATGATCCTCTGTCCCCTTGTGTGTGATAGCTTTTTAATCTGATATAAAATTCATGCCTTGAATCTATAGAGTCATTCCATGGTGGTGAGGGTGAATCTTATTCCTTGGCATTGCTATTCATCAGACACAAGGGTGGTTTCTAAACAGCCATAATTTTGTGTAATAGGACTAAAGTCAGTAAAGCTGTGAATTATCAGAGCCTCTACCTCTGAAACCCAGCTGTCTTTGGCATGTATCTAGAAACACGGAAGTATGACCTACTGACAGTATTCTATTTATTATTGCTATCTCTTCTTTATTTCAGCTAGCATCTGTATTACTCCATCAGATTGCTGCAAGCCTGAGTGTGATATTGCATGCTTTTATTATTACTTCTTTCAAAGTATTGAACTTCCAGGAAAAGAAATATTACATTCTCCCATCATCATATGTTATTTGTGCCTTAACTTTCATCCCACATTAAACAGCATTTTACATCCTAACACAGTCCCAAATCTGTATATTTAGTGCCTGATCTGAAGTCTGTGCAAACCCATGAAAGTCTCCAAGGAATGGGGATTGGCATAAGGCCTTTAATGCTGCTAAAATACACTACCCGATTGAAGATGTCTCTGAGCAGTAATTACTGAGGAGGAATTGCAGTGACTGAAGGCTGGGCAGAAACACCTGGGGTTCATTTGGAGCTACTAGAACATTCATTACTTATTGTGGGGAAGGGCTATACTCCCCAAGATACTGGCAGACTTAGATTTCTTGTTTGATGCAGTCTTTGAAATTGTATAGCAGATTTCTGTAAATGGATAAAGTTCTTAATTAAATGAGGAAAAGTATACTGCACTTGGCACAGTGACTGCTGTGCTGTTTTATGAGCTGCTGTATTGGACTGGTTTTATCCTCCCCCATTTTTGTCTCAGGTATTTGCAAATAATTTTTCTGCCCCAAAAGGTGCTGAGAAGGAGAGAGGAGTAGTGAGCTGGGGTGGTTGGAACCTGAGGGGATGACAAATCATCATGAAATCGTAAATAAGCACACAGACCACAGGTTTCCTCAAGATAATCAGCACTGAAACAGTTAACAGTGTGGGGAGGGGACACCTCAGGGATCTAGTTAACTAATGTGGAGACATACAGACTGTTTTCTCTTTCCCAGGACTATTGTTCCAAGCAATTTGCAGACTATGGGAGAGAAAGTGGAATGAATTTACATGCAATTCATGCTTTTGAAGTTACTCTTAGAACTGCAGGGTCTGGAATATGCCTAAAATAAATAGGCAGCTTTTAGATCCATTTTTTACCACAATGAATTTGGCCCACAAATTCCAAAATGGATAGAGTGAAGCACTGCAACATGGATATTCCTGGTTTAATTCACAGTGTTGTTTCCATAGACCCAGGGCTTATGGCACAGTGAGTAGAAAAGATGTTCTTTCATGGCACCAATTTTTCATCACAGGTGTAAGATACTGGCTTTTGTTATCCTGTACCCTGTGGCTTACAAGTTAACTCAAAGGAACAGCTATGTAAACATTATAATTGGGGACTGGGAATGAAAGGATAACCTTCTCAACAGGGTTTACAGGCTGAGGCAACCTATAGGATCTTAGGCTAGAAGGGAGTTCAGTCAGCCAATCACCTCATGCTATGACAGGAGCAAGTGCTGCTAGACATTCCTTTCCAAAGGTTTTGGGAGCAAGCCTTCATACCTATCTGTGAGGCAGACTGTAAGACTGCATCAGGCATTGCAATAGCAAAAACCTGCTTTTGGGAAAGTTTCCATCCAAATCCTGCACTCCTTAGGATAAAGCCAAGGTTTTACATGGTTGCCTTCAATCTGTTTCATCAACTTTGCCAAATCTGAATCATCTACATTTTTTCCTAATTCTGAAGACGTTGATTGCATAAAGCAAAGTAAATCTAAGAAGTAAGTCATGTAAATAAAATCAATAAGAAAGTGTAAGGGAAATCCAAACTGAATTCTCTGACTGCTACAGCTGTTGCTCCTTGTATTTCAAGAGGGAGAATTTGTTTGCACAGGAAACCTGCCTTTGGTTTGACCCTAATGAATTCTAAAACAAGTTATAAGAAACATATAAAAGACCTCTAAAACTGGTTTTAATTCTAAAATAGGTGAAAAACTATTCATTAAACTCCATTAGAAAATAGATGATGTAGCTACTTTGCACAATAGTAGGAATTAATAAGTAGAGAAGATGGATGGTATAGGGGAAAACCTTTATATTAATCCTAAAGTCTATTTGCTCAAAGTAATTTAAGAACACTAGTGTTAAAAGACTTAGAAAATCACTGGGAAGTAGCAATGAGTCCATTTTACAGAAGTTATGTCAAGAAGAAGCTAAGGAATTGTGTCAGTAAATAGAATTAACTGATAATTGAATTAAAGAGGAACACTTTTGCAGGTACTGATTTAACTCTTCAAAGTTACTCCTTACTGTTAGGTGTGTGGATGGTTTTGGTTGGGTTTTTGTTTGTTGGATTTATTAAAGCTGAGTGTGTATATATATATATATATATAAAATATATCTTCTCATTATATTTTTGTTTAGGTTTAGTTAATTTGTGTTGGGTTTTTTGAATCCCCCCCCTCTAAGCCTACCATAAGTGGTCTTTTTTTTTTTTTTAGGTTTTATATATTCTTATATCTGATTTTTCCATGTCACTCTGAGTTAAAGGGGAAAAAATAGACAAGAGTGTGTTTTTTCCTTTTTAAACACTTCTGGTTTGCATCTTCCCATAAAATCAAAAGCAAAGATAATAAAATTAGAACAGAAGCATGTTCTACCCAGCCTACCCTGATGCAATTAATAATTAAGATCAAATGGCTTGTAAAATACCTACTGGTATGATTAAAATGCTATGAAAAGGTTGCTGTAAGAATAATTGCCTTTTGTTTAATGTAACCAAAAAACAAATCCATGGTTCAGTATCTTTTGTGTTGTCTGTTTTCTGTTTTTAAAATTAATGTGACATAAGGTATTCTTTATGCTAATGTTATAGCTCCTTGGATGAGTTTAACACCATTATCTTTTTTAATGAATAATTCATTCCCTGTTGAAAACTTAACTATATCATTTTTACAGTGTGCAAATGAAACTTTGAAGTGCAATTTAACTTTAAAGAACTTGAGATTGTAGAGAATTCTCATAAAGCACCAAAAAGTGCTGTGCTAGTAATACTGCCTTGTACTGAAGTGTGAGCACGTTGTTGTGAGCATGTTTGCAATTTTTAATTTTGCAGCTTCTTTTAAAAAATCTGGGAAAGGAGTCCTGGTTGGTTTTACTTCTTTTGGCATTTTTATAGACTTTCAGTTATGTCATCTTTTTTGAAAAGAAATATATTTTTTTGTTGGCATAGCAAGCTCATCTCCTTACTCCTGTTGAGGAATAACCTCTGTGGGAAGGTGGTAAAATGGGCAAAGTACTCTTTTCCACACCAGCCTTCTTGTAAGAAAACCTCTGACAGTCAAATAAAGCCCTTGATGTGAGAGGAAAGGCAAATGGATCCTAGGAACTTCTCAGATTTTTTGTCTCCAGTGTTCTTTCCTACCTGGACAGGTGAGAGCTACAGTTTCATGTGGGATTATTTATCTTTCTGTAGTCACCCCTACTTGCTGGCTGGAACACTGGGCTTTGTGATTCTGTGTACTTCACCATCTCCAGGAAAGCTGGGCTCAGAATCTAAGCTTCTTTTCCTCCTTAAAAATGAGTCATTGGCTCTTAATTAATGTGGCTATAGAAGAAACAAAATAGGACTTAATACTGATAAAGAATGATTGGCCAATTAATCACAGTATGATGTTGGCCCTAAAGCTTTGTCATAGTATCTTATCATTGATTTCAAGTTTTAGGAGGAGCATTTATGGGTCAGTCTCATACTATCCTCCTGACGTTTGTGCATCACACTTCAATTCATTTACAGGTCTTCTCCATTTTCCTGCATATTGAGTTCATATAAATATTGTAATCCTGATATCTGATGAAGAATTTACTAAGCCATTGAGCTCATTTTGTGAGGTGGTTAGATGACAGTAAGGAAAGACAGTTAAAGAGAAAATGTATTTATATCTGTGTAACAATGACTTGTTACCTGATGCTTATTGAGTGTCACCTGTAGTGAGAAATGATTGATCGCTGTGCTTTGATAATAATGTGACTGAATGGGGCACTGCAGGGCTGGGAGATCAGATATAAGTCCTCCTGGGTGAGGAGGTAAATGATAAAACAGGGGACTATTTCAATAGAGGCATTTGCTTTGCACTAATTTCATGCTAAGCCATGCCTATTTTGAAAGTTTCTTGATATCTCTAAATCAACTCTGGAAGCTGGAAATGCATCTTACTGTGTAAGTTGTTTTTATTCTCAGCGGAAATAATGGCTTCTGGGTACCAGGGAGCAGCATGTGCTCCTTCTTCCTAGGGGAGCACATTATCAGCTTTATTTTTATTATGTCCTTGCAACAGACTTTCATTTTAGGCATTTTAAGGCTGAAAGCTGCAATATTTTATAAAATCCCACTTAGCAAGTGCTTACTCTTTTTCTCTCTCCCCTCCTCCCCTTTCTTCCTTTCAAGTTCTCAGAGCTTGCAAGTCAAAGGTCTTTAAGGAGTATTTATCTTAACTTTGGAAAGAAATTGGCCAAAAAGCAAACAGCTGTACCTAATTATTTTATTTATTTATTGTATTTCTTTTCCCTCTGTTAAGGTTTTCTGTAGCTTTAACTGATGTTGTCCTCAGAGAAAACAGGTGCATGTCCAGATCTGCATTGTTTTACTGCCCTGCATGCACTTTCTTTAGACAGGGAGCTCCTCAGACACTTCCCAGGACTCTGAATGTTACAAATATGTAGCACTGCTGTTCCCAGTAAAAGAGAAATAATTTGTCAGATACATTATCCATGGAAAATGGTGAGATTGGGGTGGGAGGAGGTATGAATCATAGTACTTTGCGAAATGTGCTATCCCTCAGAACATACCTCGCTGTGGACAGAAAACAGTATTTCTTCAAATGAAAAATAAATCCTGTAGTATTATAGGCTCCTAACAATGGCAATTCAGCAGTCTCTGGATTTATGGTATTTTTGTTTTATTTCCATGAGCTACCATTACTGAAGGCTTTGCCCTTGTCTATCTGCACACTGTGAAACATATGAGCATTTCTATTTTCCTCTCAAATCAGTCATTTGATAAATTAAATGCTTTGTTTTTCTAACACTTTGGATTGTACATAACATTGCAATAATCAGTTTATCCTCCTTTTCAATCCAGAGTTCATGCTTTTGTCTCTTCCTTGATGTCCCTTTCTCTTTAAGTCAAATGAAATCCTTTGAAGTTGAGCTCAGAGAAATGTTCATTTTTGCCTTGAATAATACAAGCAGTGACCACCATAAACTATTACATAGGAGATTAGCTTTCTCATTAAAAGGCATAATCCCTATAATAATCCTATTCATCAGGTAACATTTAAATGAAGAAAATGTGTGCAACTTAGTCCATGGTCCTGGTAATTGTTATTAGAACACTATTACATAGAACTCAGGTAGGCTGAGTGAGAAAATAATTAGCTCACCGTTTTTCTCTTTGGCATTATTTATTTGAGCATCTTAAACTAGCCTTTAGAATTACTTTTCAATATCATTATTATGCATTTGCTGGTCTCTTGAGTTGTATTTGGCTCTCCCTTGTCAGTGGGTCTATGAGACATCTCAATATTTTCCTCAAATATAAGCTAAGGCAGTACAAATTTGTGATTATATGATAGTTCCTTCTCTTCAGTCATTTTTTGATACCAAAAAAATATATATTCACTTGAAAAATATTTGCTTTCTGCCAAAGATCTCTGCTTTAGTGATATGAGCTATATAACCTCCTCCTGAAAACTATAGCAGGATGGTGGTATTTAGTGAGTCGAGGTAAATACATGGTGATGAAACACATGCACAGGAGACAGGTTAATGGGCACCAGAGCAGCCAAACAGCAAGACTGCATAGAAATTGTTCAGAACAAGATCTGAATTGAGGCATTGTGTAGCCTGGTTAGAAATCAGACTTCTGTGTGCACGCTGCCTATCTGTCTCTGATAGCTTCTGAATTTACTGGTCAATTTTAACCAACTCTGAAGGAAGAGTCAAAGTCTCAAAGGTCATTAAGTTCTTGTATAGGCCCTGAAAATCAGCAGCAAAATAGAAGAGGAAGATCCAAACGATGTTTTCCCCAGAAGTGGCTGGCAGGCTTCAGGCGTTGTAGGTTCTGCTTGGCAGCAGTAAGGCAGCGACTCTGCTTATTTGTTTTATTGTATGCTCTGCACTCTGTGTATTGGCAGAAGTCTTGAGCAAGATTGAACACAGACCTGAATAACAGCAAAACAAACAGTCTAGGGCTGTACATTACACATAAGAAACCTGAGAGGTTTACAAGGTATTTCACCCAGCTTAAATCACCCTGGAGTTCCAATTAAGTGTGAAAGAATTAAATGTAAGGAAGAGTGGTGCAATGATAGCAATCCTTGTGATTGAAAATCAAGCTGGTTGAATCAAACTCAGCCCTGCTGATGAAAACATAAGAGGGTTCTATATAAGATATGACTTTGAGACTGATCTTAAGAACAGAGAGGAGAGATAATGTAATTTCATGAACACAGGTAACCAAAAATTAAGGAGATACACGTATTTCAACCATCCCTTTTACTGGACTGATCATTCTGAAGTAGGAAGGGAAGGGAGGAGGAGCATCTGTTAAAATGGAAGCAAGTAAGAAACTTGTTCACAGGACTTAGGCAGAGAGTAGAAGTTTCATTTGTGAGCAGCAAAGAAAAATAGTGTCAGTGTTGCCATTTTCCTCATATTTTTGTCTCATGGCTGCTGATGGTACGTTGCTGTTTGACTGAATACCTTCTAGCTGAAAAGTGATCTTTCACTGTTGATTTATATGGAGGAAACTAATTGAAAAAAGAGTTGGCAAGGTGACTCAGTGGATGGGGAGGGATTCATCTGTTATGCTCTGATGCAAGTCCTGGCAGAACTAGTTACATTATCATTATGTTTCTGGTGTCAAACAGCCAGCTTTCAGATTTTCTGACCCAACTGGTATTTTTATTTGTATAGAGTTATATATGGCTTGTTGATTAAGTTCAACAGCAGGGAAGGCAGCAGTGATCAGTTTTGCCCAAACTGAGAATCATTGCAGTCAACGGGAATTTCTCTAAGAGGTTTCCAGGGACGATGTGCCAGCCAAAAGGCAAAGGCAGAACTAAATTATCATAAAAAATTGCAGCAAACCTAATTAAGCTAGGTTTGTGGAGAGAGATATTGGTTTTAACCACATGAATATCTATTATCTGCAATCACTAAATATGCTTACAACACAGTCCTCTCTAGCAAGTCATGCAGTACCTAGCTGAAATCTGTAAGGACTCACTCTCATGTGCCTCCATATGGTACAAGGTGTTAATATTAATCCTTAAGAAGGGAAGTTTTTGTGACATTTGAAAAATGCTCACATATGCTCATGGTGAGGACCAATATGGCTACAAACGATTTGTGCAGTGTGGATGACACAGCAATCTGCTCTCTCAAACAGTGGTTTTGCAACATAGAAAGATCAGAGAAGCATTTCATGGGCAAATGCACAATGCAAAATGTTGTTCCTTCAGGAACTGGCGCATAGCACGCACTGAGAATCCCATCTACCATTCATCACAGGCTCTCCCAGCTAAAAAGGGAACAGAGGAAAATCCCATAATAGTTTCATTAAGGCAGATGACAAAAGAGGTGATGTGACCTTCTACTAATCAGAGAAGACTCTATCTGTGTTGCACAGTCCCAACCAGACTCTTTGCCGAGTGAAGAATTTATTCTCTTCTGCCCCTTTTCCTTTTCCCTCTGGCTAGGATTGGTATCATTGTTGATCAATAATCATTATGAAAACACTGGCCAGAGACCCTGAGTGAAGATTAGAGCCCCATTGCTATGTGCTTTTCAATCCTGAGGATTTTACAGATGTTGTAAAAATGGCTCTATTGTTATGAGCTACTCTGTATTTTACTGTACACAGCCACGAGTCCTTCAGAGTGGTTGTCAGCCATTCTTGTGGTGTTTTTCCCAACATATTCGTACTGATCTTGGGAACTGCAATCCTATAGAACCTGCCAGTTGACAGGGTTCTGACATCCTGATAGTGTATATATATGGATAAGGATGGCCACTTGGGAAACTCTACTACAACCGAAGTAACACCAAAGGTGGACACCGAGGGCAATAAAACTGAAATCTGAGGAGCTGCTATGTATTCATTTCTCACTTCTGTTTTGCTTTTTGGAAAGGGGGAAGAGAGGAGGGATGGAAAAGATAACATCACTTAGACTTCCTGATTTATTGGTTTTCACATGCATCTGTATTAATGGCTCTGAAAGCTATTGCCCAGTCTGGGAGTCACTAGAGGGCAACAGAGTCTGGTCTAGTCCTAGCAGATTTGCTATGTGAAGAGCCAGGAAGGAGAGGTACTAAAGCTAGCTGGTACTAAAATATTAATATGAATTTCACTGGGTTATAGGAAGATGTCTTGGGCTTTTCACACTAAGAAAATTTTCAAGGGGGATTGTTATCTCCTTTTTGTTACATGCAACTCTGGGAGATGAGACCCTAAGTCATTCCCTGACCCACTGCTCTGGGCCAAAAAACCCAACAAAATTTTGTGTGCCTAGACTGAAAGAAAAAGTTTACACAGTGGTAATTGCTGCTTTGTGGTGAAAGAGCTGAAGTGAGCCATCATGATACACAATGAAAATCTTTCTGTGCCTTGGAAGTATGCAAATCAGAGTTTACAAGTCAGCATAACATGTAAAAACTTCCAGTGTCTTGAAGACAGGCAGTATGGGTCAAAATGCTTCTATAATAAAATATACATAATAGGCTGACCAAACGAAAGATCTACACTGTTTACCCCCTCTCATGTATGTCATTGTTTCATTATCAAGATTGCTGCCATGTCTTCATTCTTCCTTTTGTCTTCAGACATAAATTCCTATTAAAGACTCACTGAATTTTAATGAGTGTATATTTTGCAGCACAGCTTAAAATATGATACAAATCTGGCAATGCAGAGTTATTTCTTTGTAAAATGAATAGTCACATTAAAATATCTTAGCCCCTTGAAGTGAAATTGGTGCATAAATGTGTGGATGTATATCTAAATACTCGATATTCTGTCTGCAGATAAATATATCTGTACAAGAGGAAGATCTAGAGGTCTTTTTATGGTCAGGATCCTAAACATGATACAGGATAATACTTAAAATAGTTCAGATGTAAGGGACCTACAGTGATCACTTAGTCCAATTGCCTGACCACTTTAGGGCTGACTAAAAGTTTATCTTTAAGGGCATTGTCCAAAAATCTCTTAAATATTGATAGGCACATGGTATCACCTGCCTCTCTAGGAAGCCTGATCTAGTGTTTGACCACCCTCTCAGTAAAGAAATCTTTCCTAAAATCTAGCCTGATCCTCTCCTGGTGCAGCTTTGAACTATCCCCACGCATCCTGTCACTGGGTACCAGGGAGAAGAGATCAGCACTTCCCTCTCCTTCCCTTTACCAGAAAGCTGTGGAGAGCACTGAGATAATCCCTCATCCTCCTCTTCTCCGAAACAGACAAAACAAGACAAGCAAAACTTACAGGGGGGTCCAGTAAAAAGCTGCTATATAGCAGTATATGTTTAATATACTACTTGCTCATTTAAATATAGGAGGGGAAAAAAGACAGTTTATAAGATACAGCAGTGAGAGGCCCATTACAAGTATAACCAAAAGTCTGTAATACCTGCTGCTGAGGGCAAATCTGTCCTGTAGTGCTCAAGCTGAATGATGAGATAAGGTGATTTTAGCTTCCCAAAGGATTTTATTTCAACAGAACTCCACCATCCCCATTAAGACTTTGCCTTAAATACAAGGTCACTATAAACAGCCACTGTCACATTGAAGACAATAGCTGTTAAAAGACCAACAGTGTGTGGTGTTTATTTTTAAGGAACCCATGGCATTATATCTGTATTACCAAGTAGGAGAGTGTTACCACAATAAATCCAACTGAGGAGGAAAAGTGTGAACGACAGTAATTATAGGTCAGTTTGAAGTCTATCAGGAAAATACATGAAGGTTGCTATAATGTTACTAAACATAAGGGGGTTGGTATTTTTAAAGAAAGTTTTCTAACAACAACAAATAAATCAAGAAAAAAAAAAAAGACCCACAACCAACCTTTCAAACTTTAAAGGCTAAAATACATGGAGTACAGAGAGCGAGCGGTGACCTTTTCGAGGTATATAAAATCCCAAAGAGATTTGAGAGGATAGATGCTACAAGATGATTTGAACTTGTGTCAAATACAAGAACAAAAGGCACGAACTAAAGCCAAGAAAGGGTCAAATCCTAAAGGAATGTGAGAAGAGTGTGCCTGTGCACAGACAATAGCTATGCTGTATTAAAAAAAAAGAACGTGATGCGAGCAGTCATTGTAAGCAATAGGGTTAAGTAAATGTCTTGGGGAAAAAACATAATTGTGGGATGTAGCAATTAGCTTCAGACAATGCAGTGATGCTAAGAGGTTCTGATTGCTGCTTCTGATTTCATAATTCCCTTGCAGTCTGTCTATTTAGATTAACTATATTTCTGTTAAGTAAGAACTGTTCTTCCTGCTAGGTGACGTTGCCATATGTGCAGCACTGGATGCAGCAGTATCGTGTTTGTGCTGCTTAATAAAACATTAACCTTCATATGAATGCTACTGTTTGATAGAACCTAGGTATGGCAAATTGTGTACACAATTGCCACTCCTTGCATGCATCAATTGCTGCATTAGATTTCTTTATTGCAGCTTATTTAACTGAGATTTAATAAGCCCTGCTTTACCCCACTCATGTTACGCTGAATATAGGAAAGAAAATTGGGTAACTCCCTAGGTAACTAGGGAGCTATTTACAAAGAACTCATTTTCAGTAGATTTCCAGGGACCTTGGAGTTCCTTTAACTTATAATACAATGGCTATCTCTAATGTCACTTCTGTTTCCTTCCTCAGTATCACAGGACCAGCGTTCAGCTGAACTTTGCATTGATTGCTATCCTAAAGTTAGAGATTCTTCCTCCTTATATTCTTCTTGAGATGTGGAAGGGAAGGGTAGGTTGACCAGCTACAGTCCAATTGAGTGCTTTTTTGGATAGCAACTTTTATAACAAATTATTATAACACTTATAACAAGTTATATCAAAGTAATTATGAAGATCTTCCAAGAAACACTATAATTTCCAAAGACTGACTGTGCTAATAAAAACACTCTGCAAAACAAATTTCTTTTCAGGGCCCAGACTGTCCAGTTTAATGATGAATTTGTACTAAACATCTCATTAATAGCACAGATTTTTTTTTGCCAATGCTTCTGAAAAAGTATAATTGGAAAATTTATCAAAAATTTCTTAATGTATTTTGTGTTGCAAAAGACAAAAGTGGAGAAATTTATAGCAATATCTAATGATTTATTTGCATGTTATGGTGTGCTCTTTTGTGCTTGGGATCAGAGCTATAGATCTGCATAGCTTCCTGTCTCCAGTAGTGGATTTTCTCCTAGCAATGTTTTGCTATACCCCACAGTCCTATGTGAAACGAAACTGTAGTTTAAACTTAGAGCTGAAAGTATCACAGAATCACAGAATTGTAGGGGTTGGAAGGGACCTCAAGAGCTCATGGGGTCCAACCCCCCTGCCAAAGCAGCTCCCCAGCTCATACTGCACAGGTCGGTGTCCAGACGGGGCTGGAATCTCTCCAGAGAAGGAGACTCCACACCCCCTGGGCAGCCTGTCCCAGGGCTCCCTCACCCTCACTGGGGAAAAGCTTTTCCCCATGTTGGTGTGGAACTTCCTGTGTTCTAACTTGCAGCCATTGCCCCTTGTCCTGTCTCCACAGACACTGAAAAGGGGCTGGCTAATTCCCCCTGCACCCCATGCTTAAGATAATTGTAAACACCAATTAGGTCTCCCCTTTATCTTCTTTTCTCCAGGCTGAACGGTCCCAGCTTATTCAGCCTCTCCTCACAGGGAAGATGCTCCAGGCCCTTCATCATCTCTGTAGCCCTTCTCTGGACTCTCTCCAGGAGATCCCTGTCCTTTCTACACCAGGGAACCCAGAACTGGACACAACACTCCAGGTGGGGCCTGACCAGAGCAGAGGGGGAGGATCACCTCCTTCAACCTCCATGGATCCCATTGTCTCTCTCAGCCCCCAGGGCACACTGCTGGCTCATGGCCAACCTGTCACCCACCAGGACCCCCAGGTCCTTGTCCACAGAGCTCTTCTCCAGCAGGTCATCCCCCAGCCTGTCCTGATTCCAGCAGTTATTCCTTCCCAGGTGCCAGACTCTCCACTTGCTTTTGTTGAATCTCATCTGGTCTCCCCCGGCCCAGCTCTCCAGCCTGGCCAGGTCTCTGGATGGCAGTGCAGTGTTCCTGCCTGTCAACCAAGAAGTTTAACAAAGAAGTTGTTAAAACTCCCATTATCTCAAGGAACATGTAAATTAAGTAAAATAAACTAGTTTTAGTGCCCAGAGCAGAGCCCTGCTCCTCCTGTAATCTAGCTCAGGTGTGCCACTCTGACTTGGCCAGCTCTCCAAGCTGTGCGTCTTTCCTTAAAGTATAAAATGCATCATGCATTCTGCTGAGACACAGAGGTAGGGGTCAGGATGTGATTGGTGTGCTCACCTGAAATCAGAAGTGCTCCTGCATCTGTCCATTTAGATGTAACCAAGAATGATAAAAGCACTGACAACTTTTTGTTTCCTCGTCCCAGTTTCCATCAGAACTGGCACTTCCTGTGGGAATCACTTACAGGGGGAAACTTAGAAAAATATCTTCTTTTCCTACCTTGTAGAATAAACAGTAATGTCTTCAGGGTGATTATATTCATTGCTCTAATGTTTCAAGACATATTTTATTGATGCTTTTAGATATCTGGTACTTGAGTGGAGTTTTGGGGAGGTGGAGCTGGGGGAAGGGGGGTTTTGTTGGGCTTTTTAAAATTTGAAGTAGTTTGGGGATGCTCAGTAGTGACTCTTCAGCCTGTAGTACTCGTATCTCATGAGCCAGGAATTGATACACTTCTGGATTGCAGAAATTTGAAAAATAATTCATCACAATCTCTGGCTTTCTTTAGCTGAGTTTCCATGACCCCTTCTATATGGAATTTTCAACTATTTTTCAGTAACTTTCTATGAAAATAAAACTTACTTGCTGCTATAATAGGATGGAGCAAACACAGAAGTATCATGAACACACCTGAGGTAAGCTCTTAGTTATCTTCGTAGAAAAATCTGTACCAGCTTCTTTGGTATGTACCTCTGTAGCTGGATGTGCCTTACTCTTCTCTTTTAAAACAACCAAATCTTTTAGGAAATAAGCTTTATAATAATACTGTCCTTTCAAGTTTTATAGTTGGACAACTCCACATATTCTTCTATACCTAGTATCAAAAATACATCAATAAAGTCATCCGATATATAATTGTATAGGTACCCACACTGACAAATATATGAATATATATATATTTATACACATAAAGAGGATTGTGAACTGTCACTACACACAAAATTTTTAAAAGGCATCTTAGAAACAGATGAATCCCTTTTAATTCTTAAAAAGACTTATGAACAATGTTTACAAGTCCTTCAGCTGCTCTGGTAACTAAGATGGACATATTCCTTTATGTGTTCCACACTTCTGTAACCAATGTTTCTTGTTGACTATTAAAATTGCATTATTTGGTGCCAGCAAAGAACATCTATGCCAATCTTAACAGCAACTTAGTATTTCTGTATTTATATTTAGTTGTTTATTTTAACTAGAATAACATTTAGGTTGTAGCTCTTACAAGCCTATTTCCCACAGCTAAATAGCATACATAGTTTTATGTGGAAAGTGCTTATTTGTGTGTCCTAATATGTGACCCTCTTAGAGCATAAATATCTTTTCCTCTAGCTGGACTTAATAGCTTAGGTGCAGTGTCACACTGATAAGGTTTTAAGGTTTTTTTCATGTCAGAGTCATCTCAGTAAAAAGTAATGTAGGTACCTGTGCTCCATGTTGTGTCCCTAGAAGTTGATTCAATTCTTGCATCCCAGAAAAACCCTTGTGACCTTCAAAAGTGTCTGACTTCTGTGCCTTGGTTTCACATCTTCAAACAGGACTAAATATCTTTCTTTGCTGGCTTTTCTGGTTTATGTGTTTTAAGTTCTATGGGATAGGTATGGTATCTTGGTATGTAGTGTACAGAACTGCAAAAGACAGCTATTCGTCTCAAGGTCACTGGCTGCTATAGTAGGATGGATAATTTTACTCAATAATATACTTAATAGAAAAAAGTAATATAAAGACTTCTGCAGATTGTAACTTTTGGGAAATGTTCTAAAAATAATGTGACAGTGGTGGCACTAGGTAATCAATTTGACCTGATATTTTGCAAAGCTGAAGATACACTGCATTATGCCAGAGGACTAGTATAAACAGTCTGTTAGTGCAGCCAGCTGAAAGTTCAGAGAGATTCCAATTCTGAAGTGACAGCAGTGGGATTCAAGCACATCCAGAAGTGCAGTGTAAATAGAGGTGGACACTTCAGGCTTAATTTTTTTTTAACTCAGAAGTAGATAATGTGATGAGAATGTATTCAAGCACCTGTCTTCTGAAGATCTGTAGGATCAGACATTAATCTTCAGAAGATATAAATCTTGTTCAGTAAATTAGTCAAAATGTCATTTTTTCTTTGCAATCAGTATGAGAAATTTAGGAGACACCTGAGCTGTTAATAAATTTTCTGCACCTGTAACTGGACAGAGGAATAGCATCACAGCTGCTGTATTATCTACTGCAGAGAGCTTTACTAGTTACAAACAGTGCATCTGTGCAATTTTCAGATCTTATTCTCCTTGATGAAGAGCATTCCACATTGTACTTTACCCACTAGCCAGAGGCCAGTGTAGTACCCATGTTCAGTACCACAGCTCAGATGTAGTAAATGAAGTATCTAAGTTCATAGCAATCCCTTCAGCTCCTTCAGAACCAATGGACTATCCAAGCTGACGCATGTCAGCTGAAGATCTAGCCTTGATGCGTTCTCTGACATGGGTTTGACACGTTGTCATTGGAAAAAATTTCCAAGTAATTATATTTTGCAGCAGTTGTGCCATAAAGGTGCTGATAACTTCACAAAATAGCTTTTAAACTTCAGGCATCATCAATGAAATACTAGAATGACTTTGGCGAATTTGTGGTGGTTTATGAACAAGCCAACATGTAATATAAAACAAGTGTAAAGTCTGGCACCTGGGGAGGAACAACCGTTCATTTCAGTACAGGCTGAGGGTGACCTGCTGGAGAAGAGCTCTGTGGAGAAGGACCTGGGGGTCCTGGTGGGTGACAGGTTGGCCATGAGCCAGCAGTGTGCCCTGGGGCTGAGAGAGACAATGGGATCCTGGGAGCATCAGGAGGAGTGTGGCCAGCAGGTCTAAGGAGGTGATCCTCCCCCGCTACTCTGCTCTGGTCAGGCCCCACCTGGAGTGTTGTGTCCAGTGCTGGGCTCCCTGGTGCAGAAAGGACAGGGATCTCCTGGAGAGAGTCCAGAGAAGGGCTACAGAGATGGTTAAGGGCCCAGAGCATCTCCCCTGTGAGGAAAGGCTGGGTTAGCTGGGACTGTTCAGTCTAGAGAAAGAAGACTGAGGGGAACCTTATTAATGTCAATAAATATCTTAAGCATGGGATGCAGGGGGAATTGGCCTTCCCCTTTTCAGTGTCTGTGGGGACAGGACAAGGGGCAATGGCTGCAAGTTGGAACACAGGAAGTTCCACACCAACATGGGGAAGAACTTTTCCCCAGTGAGGGTGAGGGAGCCCTGGGACAGGCTGCCCAGGGGGTGTGGACTCTCCTTCTCTGGCGATATTCAAGACCCATCTGGATGCTGACCTGTGCAGTATGAGCTGGGGAGCTGCTTTGGCAGGGGGTTTGGACCCGATGATCTCTTGAGGTCCCTTCCAACCCCTACAATTCTGAGATTCTGTAATTTTCCTCTTCAGACAGAGTTTATGGTAACTTATATTGTAAGCTATAGAAAGACAGTTTAACATTAGATCTGCTTCTCAGAAGAGCAGAAGAGTCCATATTTATGGATGGGTATATAATAACTAGCAAGTAGCATCTCTATGTCAGGAGTCAGAGACCATCTTAGTGGAATGCCATGATAGTAGCACAAAATTTAGGTAGAACTCTCTCTTGTATGTCAATAGTGAACTTAGAAATCACATGGCTGCTTACAGATTGAAGAATACCTCTTGAAAACAGGAACCAATAAAGCACCAATCCATGTTGAAGTATGTTCTGACAATAAGGCACACCCTTTTCCTCTAGAAAATCAGGAGAGAGGTCTCTGTATTCACAATTTGTTAAAGACTGATCATCTAACAAAGTATGTTCGTCACGCAGTGTGCTGAACAAATAATAGTTAATAACAATAAGATCCTTTCCTTGCTATTTCAAACTGGCAGTATCAGATTAAAAAAACAAACCCTGTCTCTTGAAAATCATAAATATACAAAAGAAAACCATTATCTCCAAACTGGAGAGAGGTTTTTCAGCCTTATCTTTGCTGGCTTTTCTCCAAGTCCTTCAGATGATTGGCCCCTCTCTGCAAAAACAATAACCAAGAGCTGGAGAGAACTCCTTCCTTTCAGTACAAACCTAAAAAGGCACTTTTACTTAATTAGAAAAGAGGGAATAATTTTCCCTAAAAAGAAGCAGGTGTCTGGGTTTTCTTTAATTTCATTGGGCCACCTCCCAGGCTTGATTCTGCTTGTTATTTATAGAGATAAGGCTGAAATAGGAATTCAGTGCTGACATTTTGGAGATGGACTTTGGTTCTGCTTTTGCAGGTAAGCTGTGTTTGCAAGGATGAAATTCAATTTGCTTTGCATTTCCTCATGTTATAGGAGAAGTTGTGTGAATTCTACATTTAAAAAAACAGGGAATCTTGAACTTAATTGAAGGGAAGTGCTGTGGGGAGTGACTTCCTCCAGCTTTTGGTACTGTGACTAGAGGTTTTGTGCATGGTTAAATGACCACACATAGATTGCAAGGGTGGGTAATCTTTCCAGGAGGAATAGATGGAGTTGTAGAGCCTATCAATACTGTCCAGTGAAATGCATGCTTTGTCATGTGTCTCTCTAGAATTGTCGTGATACCCTCCTTCATTTTAGGAGTTACACTGACCTCAGTTATGACTGTGGCTGTTTCCAGATGTTGATCTGGGAATATAGGAAATAAGACCAGTACAAACATACTTAATGCTACCTTTTTGCTTAAAAATGGTGGCACATTTGAATTATATTGGTAATGGCTGCTTTTGGGAGGAAAAGATAAAAATGCTGTACATCATTTAGACCTCCAATTTAGGCCTTCCAGAGAGACTGTGCATTATTATTCCTTTAGTTACATTGACCTGTCTGACAGTGTCTTTTTCTAGTTGACCAATATACACCTTTCAAGTCCATCCTAACCATCCTTCTTATTTCTTCTTCTCTTAGTGAACTGCACTCATTAAATCTTTACTCCAGGTGAACCTTTAAACTTATAGCATGAGGGGAAAGAGAATATTTCACAGTGGTATTTCATTGCCCTTGTTCCTTAAAATGTTCAAGCCTGTAATATTGTTCAGCCCCCAGGTGTAGAACATGAACTCCTGAGGTTGAACAGAATGATTCACTTGTTTCACTATGAATTCAAAGTGGATATGAAGCATAAATCCCCTTTTTCCCTCTGTAATATAGTAGCCATGAACCACAATGTCACGCTGAGTCGATCATAATCTAACACTTCACGCCTCAGCCAACAACTTGATTTGTCAAGAGAACAGGCCTGCAAGCTGCCAATAGCATTGATTCCCATTGGAGAAGAAAGGATAATTAAGCCCTCAGTGAGCTAATTTCTTCTTTCTTTTATAAAAATAACATTTCGTTTGATCTTTTTAGTAAATAGAAGTAAATATTACATGTGTATAGAATCAGTTAAGTGTTTACTTTCCCTAAATCACTAGTATGAGTTTTTGTTCCGCTTCTACCTGATGAAACGTGGCCAGGATCATTTTATTTCACCACACAATAACACACTGTGCTACATCTCAATTAGGGAAACTGAAGCTAAAATTAATTACATGCAATATGCATGCTAACTGGCTTGAAACAGGATACCACCAGCCCTGAGTACAAGTGTGAAGCTGTCTGTTTGTGAACTCAATGATGACCATGAACAATCCTTGTGTTTTGTTGGAATTCTAGGTAATCACACCAAGGTGATAAACCAAATGTGCTTTGAGTCCTAAATCTGGCTTGTGAGTCCAAAACATGTATGCAGGTCAGCAGCCATATTTTCTAAATGGAGAGGTGCTACATGAACAGCTCGCACTATTACAAGCAAAACTGTTGTTTCCTGAGGAGGAGAGATGCCTTGATATTTTGTTTTCACTGCTTGTGAGTCTAACCAACAAGTGGAGGGCTTTTTTCAATGCAGGGAAATACTGATACAAATAAATATCGTACTGGAATGCAGATATTATTTGACTATGCTTATGAATATTTACATTAAAATTAGATTTGGTTCTTGAATTTTTGTCACTAGGGTGCTTAGGAATTTATGACACACCTTCTAGTCCATTCACAGCCTAGATAAACCCATTGACCAGACTGTAATAGATCCTTCAACTATTTTTCCTTTCATTGTAGTAGAGAATAACCAGTATTCATCGATCAAGGCCAAGTCACTCCATCCTTCTTACTTGCTAAGTTTTGTGTTTGGAAGTACAAGAGAAAAAGAGAATCGTAGACTTTCCAGTCCAATTTCATGTAACCATAAGTAATATTGCAGAAGACTCCTAGACTACCATAGTCTCTGGTTGTTCTAGCCACAAAGCAGTCCCTAGCACCCTGGAACAAACTCTGCCCTAAAATAAATGACTATCTGTCAAGACAGAAAATGGTCCTTTGACTTCAGCAATACAGAGCAATCTCCACCTCTTTCTTCCATGGCTCTTATGTAATGTAGCTGAAATACTCTATGCTACACTACTGTATGATTATTCAGGAATGGGCGTTTCTAAAAGGCTGCTGTATGAGAAGGAAGATTGTACCTTTGTCACCTCTGGGCATCCCATAGTTCTAAGAGAAGAGAGGTAAAGCATTCTTTGTATTTCTCCCAGCTCCTCTCCTAGCAGCAGAAAATAGAGCCTGAAAAAGTGTTTTCAGTTAGAACCTTACAACAAAGTCCAGCATATTTGATTCAGCATGTATTGTGGTTTAACCTCAGCTGCTAACTAAACCCCACACAGCTGCTCCCTCACTCCATCACAGCAGGATGGGGGGAGAATCAGAAGGGTAAAAGGGAGAAAACCCATGGGTTGAGATAAAGACTGTTTAATATGTAAAGCAAAAGTCGCATGCACAAGCAAAGAAAAACAAGGAATTCATTCCCCATTTTCCATGGGAAGTCCATCTCCAGGAAAGCAGGACACCGTCACACAGAACAGTTACTTGGGAAGGCAAATGTCATCACTCCAAACATCCTCTTTCCTCCCCCTTCCCCAGCTTTATATTCTGAATGAGTCATCATATGGTATGGAATATCCCCTTGGTCAGTTGGGCTCAGCACTCCCAGCTGTGTCCCCTTCCCAGCTCCTTGTGCACCCTCAACCTACTCAATGGTGGTGTGGAGTGAGAAGCACAAGAGGCCTTGACTCATTGCTCAGCACTGCCTAAAACATCTCTTTATTAACACTGTTTTCAGCACAAATCCAAAACTTAGCCTCATGCTAGCTACTGTGAAGGAATTAACTCTATCCCAGCCCAAACCAGCACAGCATGGTTATTAATGTTATTTCTGATCATTTAGAGCCTAATCATTTACTTCCTACTACACTGAAATTGGATACAGTTACAATATCACATAAGTGAATAAGCTTTTGTCCTCCCAGTCATTTCTTGTTTCTTCATGCAACTGTATCTCTTAACAACCATGACCTGCTTTTCCTATTATATATTCTATAGTTGCTGGGATACATGCCATTCATAAGTCTCCTGAAACAAACTCTTTATTTTGGCATTGATGAAGCTTTATGTGGTCCAATTGTACTTGCCTATTTCCAAGTATTTGCTTGTGTTGAATTGCTAAGCTACCACAGCTCTGCAGCCTCTCCTCTGCTCCGCTGGCACAGCCTGCAGAAACGGCTGCTTTTCCACCAATGTGTTATCTCTGTGGAGTTTTTTTTTTCTTTACAAATAAAAATTTTCCTCAGCGACCCAGCTGCTATTCAAATTAAGTTATATGCAAATCATGCTTGGGAAGGGAATTTAAGTGGAAATTTATTTTGACATCTGTTTAAATTCTCTCAGATTTTGTTTGGGGCTAAAAAACATTTTTAAAGTCTGTCAAAAAAAGAAATCTCCTCCTTTAAGTGTCTGTGTTACTGAGGAAAAGCAACATAAGTTAAAGAGGATTTATGAACTGTGGCCACCATGTGTTTGACTGGTGTTTGAAAGCTATAAACTACATTTGTTAATGCTATCTACATGTGTTCAGGTTAGGGTTACTCGGTCCTTACAAAACAAATTCTTTCTAGCTCTGTGTCCTTACTCTTTCTAACCATCATTTAGGGCCACGAAGATGATCAGAGGGCTGGAGCACCTGCCCTGCGAAGAGAGGCTGAGGGCGCTGGGCTTGTTCAGCCTGGAGAAGAGAAGGCTGTGGGGGGACCTCATTGCAGTCTGCCAGTACCTGAAGGGAGCTTACAAGCAGGAGGGGATTCAACTTTTTAAAAGGATAGACAATGGCAGGACAAGGGAGATGGATTAAAACTAAAGGAAGGAAGGTTTAGATTAGATATTAGGGGGAAGTTTTTTTACAGGAAGAGTGGTGAGGTCCTGGAACAGGCTGCCCAGAGAAGTAGTGGATCGCCTGTCCCTGGGGGGTGTTCAAGGCCAGGTTGGCTGGGGCCCTGGGCAACCTTGTGTAGCTCCAGGCATGAGGCTGATGGCCCTGCCTGTGGCAGGGGGGTTGGAGCTCTATGATCCTTAGGGTCCCTTCCCACCCATGCCATTCTATGATTCTATGATCTGTGTGATGAATCTGTTGTTTTAGGGAGGGTATTCTCCTTAATATATATGTATAAAATACCTAAGACAGTTTGGCACTGATTCTTTAGCAGTCTTCCAAATCCTGGTGTATACATTGTGTACACATCATCTACCGTGAGAGTATATTCCCCTGCTGGATGTGACTGAATCACTTTGTATTACTAATAAATGGTGATAGTATGGGATGGAAGGACTTCTCTTACCAATCTGCATAGAACATGCCGTACCTAGATCAATTATAAACGTTTGTCATTTTGAGGTATGTGTAACCTTATCTAGAGATTACATACATCGGAGAATGGAAGGAGAAAGATAAATTGGAATCCAAATTTCTTAATTATTTCCAGTTCTATTAAAATCTCCCTGGCAAACTCGGATTCATACTTGTCATTCAGTAGTCCTTGTAAGACCTTTGCAGTTCCTTCAGCAACCATAGAAATAAACTTCAACATTAGAAATAAACTTTAACATTAGTAATTTACTCCAAATTGTGTAGTTACCACTGTGACTGAATAAATGCAAATATAAAAATGTGAGTATTTAATAGTAGCCTGTGACTGCAAATAGACAAGTAATTTTATTTAAAAATAGATTTTAACTCCCCTGAAACATTCATAGCATGTCTCCCTCTTCAGTCTTGCACAATGCGCTTGAGCATCAAAGTCTGTCAGAACTGCAGTCTTCACTTCTCCTTTGTCAGGTTTGATTCTATTGTGTCCATCCAGACAATGTTGTCTGATGTTGTTCCATGTCAACATGCTCTTGCAAAGAATATGATTCCAAACCACGAGGTAGTTAACATATACCATGCAGTATCTATGAGATTGCTTACAGCAGATTTTTACCTCTTTATAGTTCTGCATATAGGAAGCTTTGTGGCAGACAGAAAGAGGTAGCTTTGCAGCTTTTCATGGGAAGTGAGCAGCACCTTAAGAACATGATTACATTTGCTTCAGTAAGGCCATTCTAGGTGAGTTAGGGGAGGAGTGTCCCAAAACACATTAAAAAAATTTTATCTGAGAACAGTGATTTTTTGTTTCAAGTCACTTTAAAAAGGATTTGAATATTATGGTGGAAAATCTGATTGTTAGCAATTTTTAGACGATATTTTCAAACAATATAGATAAAGTATTTTTTCACCAAAACCATCTTTTACATGTTAGTTGTAAAGTGCAAATGTTGGTTTTGTTTATCATTTAGCTATCTTTGAATTTTAACTAAGGAAGAGATCAAAACACAAGTGAGTACTCCATAACTCGAGCAAAACAGCACTTAATAAAGTTCACATCTTGTACAGAGACATTTTGGATCCCATAATTCATGCATCTCTCCATAGAAAATAACAGGCACTTGAAGAGAGATGTGTTAAAAATCCTCTGTCCCCATTCTATCTAATGTGTTTTGTGACTTATTGTTTGTGTAATATCACAGACATTTTTAGGTTTTGTCTTCTGGGGAAAAGCTATATAAATTTGTTCAGTGTAAAAGTTCAATAAACATCAGTATGCAAGAACAAATTTGAATTACATGGAAGTTACCCTTCAGTATCTTTGCTTGTTTAATGTTTAGATAATGAAAATGTCCACATTTGCTCAAAACATCATTTTAGCTAAAATGATGTTTTTTCTTCTTCCCACCCCTAAAGCAAGACCACCAGCATTATGTCACTTATGCAAAAGACATCATGGCATTCTATAACACAACATAACAGTATAGTACACATTAATGACAGCATATTGACTCCCTTGACATATATTTATAGTACTATTTAAACATGTTTTCACCTAGGAAAACCACCCAACTCGCATAAAGGACTCCAAATAGACTGACAGTAAACCTGTAAAAACTGAATATACAAGAAACCTGAATGTCATGTTTTAAATAATAAGCGAGCTCATTTGTATCTTACATCAGTTAGAAGTGGTTGTAATCACCAATGAATGTAAAAGGGCATAGAGTACTGTGAATCCCTCCACTTTAACTCTTCCTTTTTTCCCCTGGTCAGGCAGGGAACATACTTTAGCAAGGGGCTAAGTGGATTTGTCTGAAAGATCATGGAAATGCTTAACTACAACTACTAACTTGGGTAAGAGATTCTTTGGCTGTAAATATCATGTCTTTGAGCAAGCTCCAGCAAGGAAAGAATAACAGGCCACACAAGATACTACTTACCTGAAAAAAGTAGGAAGACAATTAAAGCTGGGAATCCATGACAGGATACACAGTGCCCAGGATTTTCATCATTTTATTTAGATTGCATCTGACTCTGGATTTATGGAGCCTTGGGCAGATACAGGAGTGCTAGCAAGAAGCACTTGACAGAAAGCCTAAAAGCTAGGGAAAGTAAACCTTGGATTGCAGGACTTGAACACAACACGTAAATAGCATAACACTGCAGTGACCAAAGGAGCTAAAGACATGATTCTGGCTGAGCAGTCTGGCCTTAGTGCAGCAGTGCACATAAACTCACGCTTATCTTTAAACATGTGAGTAGTTTCATCGAGTTTAAGCAGCCACACGCTTGAATGCTTTGCTAGTTTGAGGTCAGAGTGCTCTGAACCTTGCAGGATTAAGCCCTAAACCAATGGCTTCTCTGTCAAAGCTTTAATTAATTTCTGAAGACTCAACAATTCTTGCAATTCTTTATGCAATTGGATTGGAGAGGAATCTACTTGAAATAAGAATGAGTAAGGATTTGTAGGACTGAGCTGTCCAAGGAGAAGCAATACAGTGTTTACATGCAGCACCATTTCTGCATAACCAATAACAGTTACAATTTTTCTTCAGAACCTTCCTTGTCACCAAACAATGTAGGCTTGGTTATTCACAACTGTGATGAAGACATTGAGATTTTTAAATTATTTTTTTTTTAAGGACACGAGGGGCTTTCTCCTGGTTTTTTTGCAAGAATTAGTATCTATTTGTCTGATACTTTGGTCTCTTATGACCTTGGTTTTAATCCTGTTTGTTCATTTTCCCATTGGGTCAAAGGGAATCTAGATCATATTCCATGTTGGAATACAATTGCCAGTAGTGCTATCTATTTATGATGACTCTTTGATCAACTTTGATCACACTGGCCAAGTTTCACTGTTGATTTCAGTAGGGGTAGGATTTCCATACAACATTCATTCTATAGCTTTCTAATTCAGAGCACAGTTTATGTGTGGGATACCTAGCAAAATCCTCTAGGAGGTTCCATTTGCAGTCTCTTCTCTGTGTCTAGAATTTTATTTATCTAGAGTAAGCTGCTTTTGCCTCTTAACGTGCCTGTGTTCTTTCTCTAAATTGTGAAATCCCTGAAGTACTTCCTGGACTTCTCATGCAGAATAAATGAAATCACTTTATCTTAACAACAGTATGTCAATATTAATAAACATGTAGCAGAGGAGGAAAAGATGCCAAGGCAAGCCACCTCTAGAGATAAGAGGAGAATTCCACCTTTGAGAGCTGGGACAGATCTTTAATGAGATGTCCTCACAAAGCTTATTCATGCCAGAATTATGGCCTGCACAGAGAGATGTATGGCTTCTAAAAGTTCACCAGCTATCTACACTCCTGAGCACTACTGAGACCCCATAGAATACAACTTCCTGGCATACTTTCATGATAGTAATACCATAGAGCTAGTATCTCTGAAAACAAGTATTGTTGACCTCTTTTCCAAAAAGATAGGATGATTTAACCATGTTTAAAGTTCTGTGGAGGACAAGGAAGGCATGAAAGTCATACATAGCCATTTCCTATGGTTTGAGGCAGAAGAAGAGAGAGACTTTAAATTCAGGCAGATAAAAGATGAACTGTGCACATGTTTAAGTCTTGGTTTATTCCACAGCATCTGCAAAGTGAGTTTGGATTTGCATTGGCATAATTGAAAACAGTGTAGAATATGGGTGAAAGGAGGCAAAAAGGTATATGAAAGATGATTCTTAAATATCTTTTAATAGACTTCTAATGGAAGGGACTTTGGCTGAACCTTAGAAATATAAGCATGTTCTGTCACAGGAGTATAGTTCTAATAAGGGAATAACTCTGATTCTGGAAGTTATCAATCATGTTAGTCCTTCAGCTCCTGTTTATGTGACTATTCCTTATTTCCACATACTCCTGTTTGGATTTCTCAAACAGGGGGTGCATCAGACACTAGAGCTTTGTTCATACATTTGTGAGAGAATTCTTACAGCTGCCACTATCAACTGCAATTTGTTTCTCTGTAATAACATTGATACGCATTGGTAGTAAGCAGGGGTTTAGTTCAGTGTCAAAATGTGAATAGACTTCATTTTCAGCAAGGTGAATTACAGTATTAATTCAATTAAAAGAACATTGTGAACAGCTATTGACAATTTTCCCTCTCTCTATTAAATATGCTTGAATGGTAAGCCAGATTCTGCTCTTGAACCAGATTTATACCTGAATAACTCCATTGACATCCATGAAATTACTCCTAATTTGAATCCGAGCCAACAAGATGAAATAAAGATTAAAAGCTCTCTTACTAGCAGTTTTATCCTGTATTTGGTGAGCTTATTATTTTATTATGGCTCCATTATAGTAAGCTTGTTTGCCTATTTTATTTTTGGTTTGTGTACCATAGAGCTAGGGCTGCCTTCAGTTTCTCTATCTCACCATAATTGCCCAAGTCCACATACACTCTTGCTCCTGAAAGTAAATTTGGCACAAAGTATTGCCATCAGAGGGCAGGACAAATACTGCAGATTCATTACTCTGCAAAGTATACATGGCTTGTGTTTGTACAGTACTTAGAAGACTAGCTCTGTATGCACAAATGGGGGGTGCTAAAATTTGTTGTTTTCTCTATAATGACTGCTGATTGTCTAAGAAAAACAAAAGGCTTGAATAAAAGCAAGTACACATTTCCTGCGCTGTAGTAGGGCTTTTGAAATCTCCAAACATGCTGAATTTTGAATTAGGTTTCCCTTTGAACTAATTTTGAAAGAAATCTAATCTTTGTCACTGTTAAGTGAATTGTTTCTCCCTTTTTCTGCAAAAATAGTCACCTGCCTTTAATTTTCCCCCCAGATATTTTTAGCAAAATGTATATGACCCTTGAGGAGAGCTAGTCTGGCAAGGACAGATTTGCCCTATAAAAACTTTGCTGGTGGTTCAGAGGCTCAAGCAGTTTGAATGATACTTGTACAACATAATCTGAAAGAGGATGGTTAGATACTTCTGGTGATGGCTGAAATGGGATGGTGGTGTTTATTCTGTAATGAATGACTGCAAGTTTGCATAAATTTAACAAAAAGGGCAGTTTATAGTCTGGTAGTTCTATTTCTAAAGCTCATGAGTTCTTGTAATGCATTATTCTTGTCAGATTATTTCCTGCTTTGATGCAGTGAATGATTGCTCTAAGTTCCTTGAGAAAAACATTGTTTTTCTTTAAGTGCATACTATTTTCCTCAGACCAGGCATCTCCCTTAATCACATTTGAGAGAGAACTGTATTTAAACCAGACCATCCATATTGATGTTATGCCAACAGATATGTAAAGAAGCTCATTTGATTATCCCAATCTGATTATCACAATAAGGTATGACAGGCAACATAGTATCTTTCTCTTTTTCTAGGCAACATAAAGAATGGAGAAAAAAAAAAAAAACAAAGCTCCCCAACTGCAAATTTTATTGGGAGAGAAAATATCAGAAAGTTGTTATTTGATGTCTTTTGGAAACTGTATACAGTCAGGTTTGGAAACTGAGAAGGAAAGGCCTGGAAGAGAAAAGAAAATGCAACCAAACTTCACTAAGGGTATACAGTTCTTCAGCTGCCTGAGGTCCCCTGACAGTGATAGTTTGTACACAGGACGAAATGTTGGACAGAATGAGTCAAGAGTCTTAGTTGTACAAGTGGGTAGGGTGGGGTGGGGGAGGAGTGAAATTAGGAAAATAACTACACTTTTTTTTGTCCTAGATGACAAAATAGAAAAGATCCTCTTTCTATTGAGTTACAGAGCCCTGCTGTGATGGGTATAATGTACTTCTATTAGCTCACCTGAATCTTTCAGTAATGCAATGTGGTTTTGTTCAGCATTTGTGTAGCAGCCAATAATTATTTTGAATTTTTCTATTCTAAGCATGCATAGTCCTTCACTGACTAGAATGATCCTAAGAGGTATCACTGAAATACATCAAGTGCTTTGATTTAATGCTAAAGTTCAAAATCATCTAGTTCCAGTCTCTACTTCTAGACATCATTGCCGTCCCTTCAAGTGAAGCAATATGATTTAGAGATGATACTGCCACCTTCTCAGTACATCATCTGATTTAGAACAGGTCCTTGAGGTTACAGGGCTGTTGATGTTGCATTTTCACTGATGTCTAATCTAATA
Source organism: Laterallus jamaicensis coturniculus (assembly GCA_022605575.1). NCBI lineage: Eukaryota > Metazoa > Chordata > Aves > Gruiformes > Rallidae > Laterallus > Laterallus jamaicensis. The sequence goes on from JAKCOX010000018.1 coordinate 16,174,465, forward strand.
GAAAGATCCATCCTACCATGTTTTGTTATTGGAGCTGCATGCACCCAGTGTCATATTCTTGATAGAGACTCATGAATCTAAAAGACTATTCTAAATTAAAACTCACTTGTACATCTCTCCAGGACCATGAGAAAAGAAACAAAAATTCATGCAAAATGGTATGATTAAAAGAAAAAAGAAAAAAGAAAGAAGAAAAAAAAAAGAAGAAAAAAGGGGGGAAAAAAGGGGGGAAAAAAAGGAAAAAAAAAAAGGGGGGAAAAAAAGAAAAGAAAAAGGGGAAAAAAGGGGGGGGGGAAAAGAAAAAAACCCAAACTGATCCACCAGGGTCTACACAGCAAAGGTGTGTGCTGACCTTAAGTCCATGACATTTGGCATCAATTTTACATCGGTATAAAAGAGGTCAGAATCAGGTCCCAGTATAAAACAGTGACATAGATTCATTTATGCAAGTTAAAGTTGGATCTCCTCTAAAATTGTCACAAGAGAAACTGAATAAAGAAGAGCTTGGGGAGCTATTTATTTGATCATGTGTCAAAGTATAAATTCATCACCATTGACTCTGATACCAGAATGGGAGAGGGAAGAGCAGCTCCTTTTCTACCACCCACCCCAAGACAGGAGCATTCTAATCCGTTGCCTGTAATAAGGAAAGATCAGGCTTTGCACATAGTTAACTTGATGATGTTTTGATTGTCTAAAGGAAATAGCTTGTTTTGGAAACAGGCTCCAAGAGGCTATTAGCATTTTTAATTACATAGATTCTGTTTAATGCCACCCTATTTCCACTTCCCATTCTTCTCATCCTCTTTATTCCCTTGTGTGGAAATCACATCTCCTTTTGCTCAGATGCCTTGTTTGTGATTGTTAACTCTCCTATTACTGCCCAGAATTAGTCTCTGTCCTTGCTCTAAATGTCTTTTAGTTTCTTCCAGGTGTTGTTACACAGATACGTGTCTGTGCAGCTTTTACCAAAATTACCTCCATACTCAGTTCTGTGCATACAGATATGCTGATTTGCACTTTCTTCACCATTGCCATCTGCTGTTGCACTAACCTGGGATCTCTCATGGTGTATTTGTTTTATTCCAAACTTTTGGACGTGCTGTTTGTCATAGTTCTCCATTTTCTACCTCTGTGTCCTTAATGTCCTGTCATTGTGACACCTCCTTAGAATTAATTTTTTCCAGCATTGCAATGATGTTGGAAACCAGAAACAAAGGAAGAGTCACTCAGCATACATGGTTGATATAGCTGCATTATTGACATCACTGACAACTTACTGAACCCATTTTTTTTTAAAAAGAGCAAAACATTAGGAAAGAAATGTATGGCCTTTCTTCTATCTTCTTGGCTCTCTTTATGTCAGTGAGTGTCTCGGAGATGTTTGCTGTTGTGTAGGCATGTTATAATGAGGGATATACCAAATGCTCCTATAACTAGCAGAGAGGGAGTTGGAATACCACAGGGCATATGTAGCAGTGATGGGAATGGAGCTGGTAGCTGTGCAGTTGTGAATATGACATGTGAGAGAAGAATTTCTCTTGCTCTCCAGGTATATTCCCTTCCAGTAGTCAGTGGTGGATTCCTTGCAATGCATCTGAAAGAAGTGCAAGTGTCCTGGTTGCTTTGAAGAGATGTGTCTTTCCTCTGCTTGGAGAGGCCATATTCAATTTGGTTTGGATCATGAAAGAAGCTGTGTTCACAAAATACTACTGATGGAGGGAGTTAGTTCTGAATAATGGGGAGAGATTTAAAAACAACAACTCAAAAAGTAAAACATCCCCAACCAATGAACAAGAACAACAAAGAAAGGACTGGTTTTGTCCTGTCCCCCTTGTGGTAAATCTTTCGTTGCATTAGTTCATTATTGGAAATCTGGTTGATTGTTTCCCTAGTGTTTAAGATGCCAGCTACTGATGCAGGGCATTTTAGGGAAGGTGGCTTATAGATGAAACGTAAAAACAGATCAAAGTGGTTAGATATCCAACAGACAGACATCATGTGTGAGTAGTGACGTTAGCCTGTACTGGGACACAGGTTCTTGGAAGTCTCTAAGCATTTAGAACCTGTTGAAACACTTAGAAATTCGCAGTCAAAATACCCCAATTTTTAATTCCCTGATGCAGAAGTCGTAGGAGCTTTGGGGAGGGGTGGGGTGACAGCGTGCATTCTTCTCAGCATCATCTTTTCTTTTTGTGGGATGATGCTATTCTCAAAGTTTTCTACAACAGTGCTTGTGATTCTCATTTGTTCAGTTCACCAGCCTCATCAACAGAAGCTGAGAGAAGGCTCAAACTGCGTAAATATGCAGATGGGACTCAAACTGCCTTCCCTGTGAGCAGCCCTGTCAGGCTTCCCCTGCCAGCCGTTCCACAGGAGTACACCCCAGTGGCGCTCGGAGCTTGTGTGTTAATAACAGTCAAAGGAGAAGCCTTTGTTCGTGCCATAACTGGAAACAGATGTTAGCTGCAGACAGGCACCAAAGAAAATGAGCAAGAACTGCTCTGCAAGCTGATAATTTGAAGGCTTAGGTTGCTATAGGCATTCATCTGTGCATTGCTGGCGATCGCTGATTCTGAGCCCATGTTTTACTTGGTTTCTGACAGTGCAAGGAGAATACCTCAGCATCTGAAAGTGCTTCCAAGCAGTCTTCCAGATGTGGAAATAAATTATAGTTAAAATGGCCTGTTTAGATGCTGCAGGAAGCACCTCAAGCCATCCTAAATTTTGTGAAAACTTTCTTCATCACAAATTTGACAATGGAGGCAACATGAGGGAGGAAAAGAAAGGGAGGCAACACCATGGAATATCGAGGGTGATGGAATGAGACACCTGTAGTCACATCTAAAGGAAAACACATAAATGAGTGCCAGCCTTCAGGAGTCTGTTGTTTCCACTGTGTGCCTTATATTTAAAAGGTTCATTTAGATGCAGCGATGGGCCTGTTTTCTGGGTTAGTCTCAAGATGGCAGAGTAAGAGTAATTACTCACTTCAAGAAAACAAATGTTATGCAAGAAGATTTCTAGAAGCAATGGACAAGAATAATAGAAACAGCAGTTTGCCAGTATAAAAACAAACTTGTTCATCTGTATCTAATAAGATTGGTTTAAAATGATACTGTTTCAAATTATAAAGAACTCAAGTGAATATGTGCATACATCTGTTTTCTTTAAGGGGAATTTTGTGATTTAAAATATTCAAAATGCATTCCAAATCTGGATCCCAGGAGTCACTGGCACAAATCACACAGCATTAGGAAATAGTAATGGGCAAAACTTGGAAGGTTTTCAGTTCAGTTTCAGTTCAGATAAGCCTGCAAGTCTGGAGGTTTGCAGTTGGTATTGTTAAAAACTTTGCATTTCTAAAAGCTCTGATTCAGCAAAACACTGGATTCAGCAAAGTACTTCAAGTTAAGCACAATTTTAATTATTTTGCTGAAAAGAAACAGGTTTGATCGTGTGTTTAAGAGTTTTTTCCACCACTACTTAGGTTACTATGCACTGCAATCTGAAATAATTGCTTTCCCCTTATCTATATCAGGAAAGAAATGTAGTTGAATAAAATATATGGATTTTTTCCATTTTATTTTGAGGGGGATTTGCATTTGGGTTAAATTTTTGGGGCAGCTAGCACAATGATGATACTTTGCAGTAAAATATCATGGGAATGAAGGATCTGGGCCAGTGTTCTTCATTCAGTATGGTTCTTATTTTTATTGAGTAGCTCATCCATCTCCACTCAAATCTGCCTTCTGCATGATGAACTGTTAGTGTAATGAATGAGGGTGCTACTGAGATATGCTTTGTTCTTTGCTGTTGTTGCTCTTTTTAAAGAAAGCTGTTGGTAATAGTGATTAAAATATGTTGGAAAATGTGATAAAACTGTGCCCTTAGGTGTCCTGCTGTCAGTCAAATCACTGGGATGTTTTTTCAGCCAAAAGTTGAATTTTCTTTCTTTCCTAGATTTTAATGTCGGGTAGCTTTATTTAACCTTGAGACTTCAACTTGTTCTTTCAGATCTTGCTGTCTTCTGGGGGAATTTTTTTTCCTTCTGATTAATGTTTTTAAAAATAAGTCATGCAACACTTGTGTCATAACATTTATGTCTCTCACTTGTCATCTCAGTAAAAAAAAATGTTGCTGCATCTGGCTGAAATTTAGCTCAATAAGTGAGTAATTTCTAAAGGCTTTGAAGTGACTCAATTCCTGATTTGGAGAGCACAAGGTATTTTCAGCATTTGTACCAGCATAGTTTTTAAAAAACTGTATGAATAGTGGGGAGATATTTGTGTCTTGAGGAGTCAATAGACTTTTATTGTAAAATAAATAAGTATTCATCATCCCTCCTTTTAATAGTAACTATTTTAATTGTGTTGTTTATTGAGTATTATTCCCTATGTGTTTTTTCCTGAGATTGATAAGGCTATTAATGCAATACATTTATTAAAATGTTTGAATATTTAAGATAGTCTTCATCATCATAAAAACTACCATTTTAATTCAGGTGCATCATTAGAAGAAAAATACTGGAAAGTCTCATACACCCACAGGAACAATGTCTGCTTAATTACTAAAGAATAATCTCCATCTGGTAGATATGTCTTCTGAGTTCATGCTAAAATAAGTCTCCAGATAATCTCTGAAACAGTCTCCTTAAACACACTAAGGTTTCTTTGGTTATTAGTAGTAATTGTGTTGCACAACCAGGGGAATTTTATTTAGCATGGTGGAGGAAGCGATGTCATTATTAGTTGATTAGTGTGAACAATCTTTGACAATATGTAGCACCAGCTATAGTTTCAACCACTGACACCTCATTATTCTGATTGCAGTTTGATTTGCAATGTTAAGAGGCAACAGGAAAAAAGCAATCATCCAAATCTACCTCTATCAGCCAAGAACAATAGGAGGGGGTGTGTTCACTTCACAGTATTCCAGAAATTTCCTTCCCATAAGAAAATAAAACCCACTAATTGACAGATGACTGATACTGTTTAGCAGTTAGTACACATGCTGTGATGTTTCTAACATACCTTATTGTATGTGTGCTTTGCTGCCTTGGGAATTGATAATAAGATTAGAAGTGTAGATTATTGTATGTTTTATTCTCTAGAAGTATCTATTATTTAAAGCAAGGGTGACAGATCTCAAGATGTTACAAATCATTCATTCTTTGATTTGGATTTAGAATGAAATTAAAGCTAAAATTCTTTGAGCCAAGCTCAGCACTCCACATGGGAATGTGGGTGGCATAAACCCTGCCAGCACCAACCTTTATCCTGTAGCCATGTAGCAGACTTTTCCCTGTGCCTTGGGGCACAGCAGTGACAGTAACAAGAGGAATCTGTGGGGCACTGTGCAAATGCAAGGTATTGTAGTTCACTGGTGTTCATACTAGCATGTTCTCAAGAGTGATGTGTAGGTTATCATCTCTGTTAGCAGGACATGATAAAAAGGGTGCTGCTTTCTCCTCTGGAGGGAAACTGTCTCAGAAAGAATGATCCCAGGCTTTTGGTGACTCCAGCATGTGGTTCCTGCTGAAGGGTCAGCAGCCTATGATGGTGCTCCTGTGAGTGAGCTCCCCTGCCCACGCAGGTGAGGTTATGCAATGCATGTGCATGATGTCCAGCCGTGGTCTCTTTGCTGGTTGGGAAAAGGCTTTAATCCTGCAACGTTGGCATGTTTGGTGCAGTCATACTCTGTGGCACCAGTGTGGCATTAAAAAAAAATGTGTAACAGTTTGTTGGGTATGTCCACATATACTTTATGTGTAAGCCCATGGGGCAGGGAGATCTGCCTTTTTCTTGGTTGGTTATAGGCAATGCTTCTCACCTTAGCTTTCCCCTTAGAAATCCCCTGGGCTGTAAAATGACGTGTTTAGAGCTCAATGCTCTAAGAGTTGTTCTGAGGTTTTCTTTTAACCCAGGATGACCTTTTTGCAAAATAAAAATTCTCAAAAGTCATGGTAATTTCAGGACTAATTTAGTGATTAATAAATACCTCCAATGCTTGTCTTTCCCTTTTCAAAGAGCATTGATTTAAATGCTGTTTAATACTTGTTTAATGTGTTTGCCATCATTTAAACAAGCAATTAGAGCACGTGGTACAATCAGTAGCCAAGCAATTGACTCTTTATTAGAAATCTTGGGGGAAAAGGGGAATGAGGACAAGGTGCTTGTATTGCTGTCTGTACTAATTTGGACTTAAGAAAATTAGCATCTGTTCAACCTATACATATTGGCAGGAGCTACATCTGAGCTGGGAAAGAGTGTTAGCTTAGCATGAGAAGAAATTCAGGTTCTTTGTCTTCCACTAAAGATAAGGAGATAGTAAAAACACATAATGTTAAAATGCTAAAGTGTGTCTCAACTTCCCTCTCTTTTGTCTATCTGGAATGTTAAGGAGCTCTGTTAAATTTAACAGACTCACTCTGCCCTGAGCTGCCCAATCAATCAACAGCATCGTTTGGATACATGTCTAAATCAGGTAGGCTAAAGGCTCTGCTCTCACAAGTGTATCCTGGGTTTCTAGGACATCTGTAGGCTGGGGATGCACTTTTAACACAACTAAGGGAGGTTCTTACGCTGGCATTAGAATGTTGGTGGCAATAGTCAGAAGTACCAGGATTTAGACAATCAAGTTAAGTTAGTATTTATTCTTTCTCTGAATTCTTCTGATTAGGAGGTACTTCAGATAGGGAAAGACATTCAAAGGTATACAGTCTCCCTAAGACACTGGCATCCTGGTTCAGCAACTCTTAGCTAACTCTGCAAAATAAATGCTTATTAATTTGAGTGCTATTCCATTAATAAGTTGCACAGGGGGGCATCTTTAGAATTTAAAGACAAAATGGGCAGAACTGTTTGTTTAATTTTGCTTCATAGAGCGCAGAAGACCATCAAAGCTGTTGCAAGCAGCTGCCTGCCAATAGGCCTGAGTTGCATGCTGAGAGGCCAGGGCTTCTCTGAAAGCAGCATGCACTCTGTCACCTCTGATGTTAAGCCAAACTGGATCCTGGCTGAAAACTGATGGTGGTTTGCATATCCATAGTTGACATAGAACTATGATCAGTAGAGAAGGAAAGGAGCTTTTTTTTTTTCTCCCCTCACTCCTCTGGCCTGTTTTCTCCAACTTCAGGATGGTTGGATATTTCTGTCAATGGGACACTGTGTGAGTGCTTTGGTGTATATTAGTAAGTAGTTTGAATTCCACTAAAACTCTTGGTACCATAGCCCAGGTTTCATAATCATTGAGAGTTACTCTTATACTGACAAAAGTTTTTGAAGGTAGCATTTCTGACTGGCTGACATACCCATATCTAGTGTTTCCTGCTTCTTGTACTTGTGATTATAAATTCTGTTTTAGAAGAAGATCCCCCACTCTGCATTTCTACAAGATTACTGCACTTCTCAGATGGTAGAGTACTTTGCCCTCCAGCTCCATACTGCATGATGATACCTGAGGAGTACAGTAATCACTCACTCACCACTGCCTGGTGTAGCTTATTGCTTAAATACAGTGTATGGATTTAGGAGAATAGAGAAAACAAAACCTGAATGTGTCTGGGCCCAAACACATAATGCAGTTGGCTGGTTGAAATTGATTCAACACACTCGGATGATGGTACTTGAAAGACAGCAGGAAGAGGCTTGCTTCAATTTGACAGGCAGGAAAACAAGTAAATGTGGCATTCTCTGAACTCATGCTCTCCTGCAGGTGAGCACAGACACGCAGAGGGCTCTGGGTGACTGTCCTGCGACACTTGTGTGCCTCAGGAGTGCTGCAGGGCCCTGTGTACTGAACCCTGGAGGTTAAGTGTAACCCTCATAACAATCCTGGGTCTTTTCATTACATTTGAAGAGTAGAAGTGTAGATTTCTTTTCTTTCTCTAAATGACATTGAATCCACTTGGGGTCAGGCATCCCTTTTCAAAAACTGTTTTTTCTTTGTCCTTGCAGCTTTGCTAACATTTTTAGGTTTCTGCAAGATTATGGACTGTAGGGACTCTGGGATTCTGCACACTGCTAGTTGCTGCACTACAAGAAGGTTGTTTCAGAGAAGGTTTGCTTTGGCAGCTCAGGCTGGTAGAGTGACATAAAGCCATTAGGCCGATTGCAGTTAAGGACTCTGACACTGGCAGTAGTATAGTGACTATATTTAAAAAGAAAGGAAAAAAACCCAACCAACCACACACACACAGCCCCTCAAAAAAATCCCCAAAACTGAAGCTCTCAGCAAAATTTCAAGCTAGTCTGAGTTCGTTTATTGGTTTGGGTGGACCTCAAGCCTATGCCAAGGTCTTCAGTTTGGGTGAAAACCAAGCCAAATAAGCTTTTACTGTGTAGTAACTCCAGCAGTCAGAAAAAATACACAGAGAGACAAACCTCCTGTTGTGAGGCCTCTCAGATCCCCCCTAACAAAAAAAGCTGTATTTGACTAAAGACAAGAGTGTGACTTGCCATAATTCCTTTCCCCCAGCCCATTTCTGTGGCTGTAGCATTTGGGGCTGTTAGCAGCTTTGTTATCTGCCCTTCAACAGTGTCCTGTGTTAGCAACCAGCCTTCAAGAAAGTTGCCATGTTAGCCCTGGTCAAAGCTATAGCCATTTGTGAAGTATTTCCAGAGTTTCAGCTTCCAGTACTCTCAGTACTGGTGGAAGAGCTGTAAGGTTCAAGGAAATGTCACAGACCTCCTTTGTGTTCGTCCTCCTGTAGCCCTAGTCAGAGTCCAGGAACCTCCCACTGATTTATGCCCCTTATAAGCTGAGTAGAACTTGGGATGGGCATAAATTTGAATTGTCCTTGAGCATGAGTCAAATTTCACTGCCTGTAAGGTCAGGTTTTGCAGTCTTGATACTTTTTTTTCCCCTGGACCTTTTTTCTGTTCACATTTTATTATGACAGCAGAAGCCTGGGTGTGTAAGTGTATTTTTTTGCTGGATCTGATCATGTGTTACCAGAAAGCTGTCATCAGAGCTACATGGATTTGAGAATGCAGAACATCAGAGCTACCAAACAGGGCCTGGAACAGAGAATTTTTACTGTATTGTTACATGTATTGTTGCTTTCATTCATTCATTTATTTTTACAAGCTGCTCTCTTTGTTGAGCTAACCAGGGCTTAATGAAATTAAGGGCAAAGGGGGAAGCATTGATCACTCATTAACGATCATATCGTTTGCTGATGTTTCCTGAGAATTCAATTATGCATACTAATAAAACCCACTTGCTATTGGCATGCTTGAGAGGATGTGAAAAAAGGTTTGGCTTATTAATATTTGGAAAGAATAACACAATGTCTTATTGTAAGGAAAGCCCTCACTGTAGAGCAGGAGTCAGAGAATGCTCCGTTTGCTATTTGGTCTGTATAAGAACTAGCTGGTTAGGTATGGTGCAGCTGAAATGTGAAATGTCCCCTTTTATTAATGAAACAGATAGTGCAGAAGGAGTGATGCAGCCTGACTTGCTGGGTGTCCTGAGAACCTGGCTGTGGGTCTTGCTTTTCAGAACAAGTATGATCCAGTCGAGGGATGTGCACTGGATACAGAATTTGTGATTTGAGGGAAAACACAGATTTAAACCTCGTTATAAAGAAAGGGAAGAACATAAAAACAGCTCTTAAGTCGGAAATAAAGGCTATAATTCACAGCCCATTGAAATCAGTGGGCATTATCTCATCTCAGTGGGCACTGGATTAGGCCTCAAAAGGGTTGAAGCAACATGGTGTTGTTATTCAAGCAAATTTCCATTACTCCCAGAGCATGAGAGCTGCGGTGTTTAGAATGAGAGTGCTTCAGAGTGAGCCAAGGCACAGCCGTGGCCACGGGATCATGGTCAGAGTCTCCAGTTCACCTCAGCTTGCTAAGAGTTTTGAATAAACCACGCCAGGTCTGACAGGACCCAGCATGGCCAGAGCACAGAGGTGGTCCTGCCCAACTGTTTATTGGAAGTGAGAATGTCCAAAAAAGGATTCTGAGTCCTTAAAACTACATTTTATGAGAAAACCAAAGTGATACATGGCAACAGGGGAATTCTTTAAACTGAGAAAACTCGGATGTGCTTGGTGAGACAGATTGAATAAAAGGCTTACAGGCAAACATACCCTAAGCCTGCTCTGTGTGGCGACTGGCAGAGAGCAACACGCAATTTGGTATGAATTGTAGGTGAAGCCATTTTATTAGGTGAAATCACACAGATTATATACCTTTTTTACTACCAACGTGGCAAGCTAAAAAACTGCTAATTGGTTACACACACTGTTCACACCATATTGATTGGTTAGTAATTATAACGAGCTCTGATAAACCTATCTTATAGCTAAACATCCTTAGTTTACCTTTAATACCTAAAAGCGTCTGCACACCAGCTGTTTTTGACCCTCTTGTTATGGTTGGTTCCTAACATGTTCTGTCACTCCCAAATACCTTCCCATAACTGCTTCTTGGTTTAGGGTGGCCTGTACTCCTATCAGCAAGGCCTCTGTGTTTTGAGAATGTGATTATTATGAACCTCTCAGCATGAGGAACTTTTCCTTTCTCATGGGAACAGAAGAATATTGTCAGGGCCTAAATCTTGGGAGAAGAGAGCTAGGCCGCTGGCAGGCCTGCTGTCTGTCCCGACAGCTCTGTCTGCTGAGGACACGTGTGAGCCCTTTCCTCTCTCCATCTTTGTTTTTTTAGTCTATCAACTGTCCTTTCATTTCCTGAATTGCAAAACTGCAGCCATCTCTTTGGAAAGACCTTTGCAAAACCTTTGGATTCCTCAAGTTTTGGTCTATCAGTGACTTTTCCAGGCGCTTCTGGGGCAGTGTCCAGCAATCCCTTCTGCATTTCCCAGTAGGAGTCATAGTCTGTACTCATGTTCAAGGTTTCCTGCTCATTGGTTTGTTCCTTTTCACAGCCTAGCCTGGTCTCTAATCCAAAAGGATCTCTGAAGGCATGTATTCTTAATTCCTCTTCAGTAAGATTTACTGTCAGCTCTTCCTTCAGACAGCTCCTCTTGACCCAAACTGCAACAGGGAGTAAAATGTAAATAGTTTGGACTTTTTTTCAGCCCAACCAGTCTTTTTAGCAGAACATCCTTTGTACAGTGGCTAACCATAGCTTGTGAACAAACAAATCATAAGCCTCAGACTAGGCTTTCCAGTAGTTACATATGTGAAGCATATGTTAGGTGACATGTAGTATTTGTGACAGGTAGTGGAGAAGGAGAATACTGTGTTTCTCTCTGCTCTGTGATACGACATAGTCTATCAGCATAGGTATGTGTGTGTAGAGCCATTTGTTAGTAGAACCCAGTAATGCAGTTCTCTTGTATTACAAATTACCTTGGTATTACGATGCGAAGCATAGAGCCATTCCCAGCTAAGTTATAATCCCCCTTGATGGTTTCATTTCTGTATTGCCAGTGCTAATAGATTCCACACCCAGCTGTGTCATTACTAGGGTGTTATTTGTATGGAAGTGTCTTGCCACAGATGATAGATGCTGTTGGTCCTAATGTCTTTCAAATGTTGAAGCTAAGGAAATTGAATATCTATGAGAAATGAACTGTGGTGAAATTTCATTTGTTACAAGGTAGATTGTTTCCTATTCTGCTCTGGATAAGTTTATGATGGGGGCCATGTGTCTTTTAGGCATACTGCATGTACAAGCCTATATACAGCATTGATACTGAGCAACAGGCTAATGTTAAGAGCAATAAAAAGATACAGTTGTTCTTAGATGTGGTAAGTAAGGTCTATGCACTGAGATAACAGAAACAATTGGGTTTTGATCTCAAGACAATGTTCTTAGAAGAACTGCTGTGATGACACAACAATCTGAGGAAAGGTAACACCATTCATTGGATTGAAGACTGGGCCAGGTTACACAGTAATATACTAATCCTAATCACTATCTGTGCTGCTTTTTGATGCATTACAAAGTTCTCTGCTCTTGAGTATGTCATCATATAGAGCATGTCTGACACACAGCTAAGATACTAAGCATGGTACACTCATATAGTTGGCACTGAACACTGAGGGTGCACTTTGCTTGTGTGAACTTGTAGTTTTTCTTCCAGATCAGATAAAAATAAATGAGCAACAATCTTTTGAGGATGTGGAAAAGAAGAAATGAGTTTCACTAGGCTGAATCCCTTTCTAAAAGAAAGGAAATAATGAGCTTAAACTGAAATAATTTTTTTTTACAACTATTCTGGAGAAAATTTGCAAGTATGCAGAGGGAGTGCACAGAGTTGGAGCTGCCAGCACTGTCAGTACTCTGGCAGCTAATAGGGCCAAATGAGATCAGCTCCCATCTACAGTAGCATCAGGATGGGTTCAGATTGCTTAAGATAAAATGAGTGGAAAGAAATGAAGTACAGGAGCTTTCTTCTTTTGAGATACAGTAGAAACACAAATCCCACTATTTTTCTAATAGCATTTTGCATATACCTCTCTTTCACCACTTTGAAATTCATTTGAGCTGCTCATACAGTTTGAAAAACACTCTCTTGAGTTGTCTTGGGTGGGACATCCATCTGATTTACTTTGCTGCATGAAAATATAGTCAAAATAATCAGGACAAAGGACTCTTAGCATTTTCAGCAGGTATTTTGTTTTTCCTGTGTACCTAATGTATGTTTCTTTTAAAGGAGAGAGTTTAAAAAAAAATAAAAGGAGGTTTCAGCTCTAAAAGTCCAAGAAGAGAATCCACAGTTTCCTCTGTCTTTAATCGTTCAGTGTGCTCATCAGTTTTTCTACTGAAAAATAAGGAAAATTAATATTGTTTTATAGATGGGTTAAGGTATGTATTAGGTATTCAATAAGTTTTAAATGAGATTCAATACATTTAAATGCAATTTTATCCATGTCTTTCTGGTCAACGCTGTACAGCATATTGCCCTGTTCTTCCTGTGGCCTTATAGGTAAATTAGCAAACATAGACTAATTCAGTGTGAAAAGGTGGAATTATTACATCCTATGCAAATAGCATGATTTGCATTTCACTAAGTTTTTCACAGGTTGCCTCATGCATAGAAACTTTCAGTTTTGAGTCTTGATGTATTTTTCGTCCTTGGAAATTCTTTGGTTACAGCTCAAATTTCTCTTTGAGAGCAGTACATTCCAGTTGCCTGTGTAGTCTCCTTTCTTGGAAGGACATATCCTTGTTTCTTAAGTCACCTCTGCTTGCCAGGCCTAGACAAGATGAAGAAAACAAGATGAAGAAAACTTGTCACTACAAAGTGTCATTGACTTCAGGGGAGTGATGAGTTTTCCCCCCACTTTATTATTTCCATAAGGGGATTACAAAGACTTATGGAGTTGCACTGTTCTAGGTGACCAGGTAGCTGGACTACTGTCAGGTCCCTCCACAGGTACAGTTTTAATAATTGCTGTAGTATTTTAAAGTAGGATAGAGGACCATATTCCTGTGAAACCATAGAAAACATCTTGATGGTGTCCTGAGTTTCAGCTGATGCCTACTGATTATTCTTATTCAAATCCTTCCAGATGGGGAAAGAGAATTTGAGGAGGCTTCTGGTGTCAGCCAGTTTTACATAGCTAGAAGATCCCTGCACAAGAAATGGTTTGTGTTAACAGGAGTTACTTAACATCAAGTCCTTTTAATTTTTCTTTTGGGAAGGAAATATGTAAGCAGTCCACAGATCTAATTGTAGGTGCTTCTGATGTTGCTGGTCTGTTCTGACCTCATTTAATTGGGTATGGGTGAGAACAGACATGTAGAGACAGCACATCCAGTGTTTGTTCTGCTGCTTCTTTTAGGGCTTTTTATTGTTTTGCACTGAAAAGGTCCTTTATTGACAAAAAAACTTTAGTAGGCAAAAAGACTTGGCATAGGACCTTATGAGCTGGATGCTATACCTGCTCCGCTGAGATGGCTGGGATCCCCATGAGTGATGGTGTAACTCAGCCTTCCAGTAGAGTCACATCAGCAAATAGGACATGGTGTATGACTTCAGTGCCAGGCGTGGGGCAAGCCTGTTCCCCTTTCCTCCCTCACTACAGAACAGCACAAGGCCCACATGTCCCCAGGAAAAGTGCACTTTTTCAGTTATGCTGCTTTGGTGTGTGGGGCCTCTTTTAAAGACTGTCCTGATCTCCCCATTAGAAATCAGAGGACAAGTTACCTCAGTAAAAACAAGGCACATAGGTGTTGCCAGTTCCATGCCAGAAGACTTTCAGAAATGCCTTCATGTTATCTGTAGCCATTGCCACTTGGTCTGAGCATAGAGCTGTCAAAAGCCTCAGAGAAGCTCTATCAGCACCCTACTGGCATTGTCTCTGGATTTCAGTGCTATCAGTTTTGATTAAAGCAGTGTCTTCTGCATTTATTTCCCTAAATGCTTTATTACCCAAAGTAATAAACATAGATAGATGTTCTGGACTGTCTTGTCAAGCACAAAAATATCTGTACAATAAAAGTCCACCTTTTAAATAGAGAAACTGTAAAATAGCTCTAGTTCCCAAGTATTATTTAATGGTAATGAAGAGAGCATAAGATGAGCTATATTGGAAAAGCAATAAAGGCCAAGTTGCTGTACATGACATCTAATTTCTGTATCAATTGATTTACCTGCTATTGATATACTACAGTATTTATGTACCCTGCCCCCAAAAATGAAACATTAGGTATTACAAACTGCTCCTCCTTGCTGAACACCAGTGCAGTTAGTCTGGGCTCTTTTTTTGATTACCTTGCTAATAGGATAGTCTAAACAGCATTTTTTTCCTCTTAATCTGGTAATACCTATAAACAATTAGGGTCATCTGCATAGCTAGCTAAAGAGCCTGTAAGCACATGACAGTAGCTTTCTGGAGAAGCTGTGATAAACCTTGTATTCCGTGAGGGGACTGACTGTTTCAATTTGTGTGTGCATTCCATGTAGGGTCCTCAAAAGCATTTGCTCTTGGCCTTGCCCTCACTGAGGTTGCTGGAAATTGTCAGGTCGCCACTGACAACAAGTGCAGAACATCTTGCATCCTTCCCCTGTACATGGCAGATAGGGAAAAGCATGGCTGAGGTGAATTTTAGCCCTTGGTCACCAGTGAAAACATGATTCAGGTCCTTTGGAACTGACAAGTCATTGCTGTGCAACAGCAGGTTTCAGTCAGATTCTGGTATCTGATGGATAGTAACAGTTGACAAGAAATGCTGCTAAGTGCTACCGGACAGCTTCTCCTCTTGGCAATCACAGCAAAGCAGCAGAGGTTGAAAAGGAATGAGTGAGCACGAAGCTTAAATCTCTCTCTCTGTTAGGTTATCATGAAGGTGAAGCTGAGGCATATTACTAGGCAGGATGAGGGCAGCCTGGCTTACTGATGAATCTACTTTACCAATAAACAGTGACATCTACTTATCACGCTGTCCCACTGATACCCCTCACACGTACCAAGGTCACTTGCATTCTAAATGTGAGAAACTTTCTTTTTTCCTCTCTCACATATCCCCAGAGGTGCACAACACCTCTGTTGCAGCAGTACTCCAAGTAGATTTTTCTACAAGTTGTATACTAATGGCGCAGGCAGATGCAGTTCTGGTTTAGATGAAGAGCATGTCCAGAGATGGAACATTGACCGTATCATACAGCAGAGAAGTACACAAAGGACTAACTGCTGCAGTGGGAAGGGTAACTAAACCCCCTCAGCCTGCCTATTCCTGCAGTCTGAATCGGGGTATATAATGATACTGCTCTACTCAAAACATAATCAGTTATAGCAAGTATTATGTCTGGTTCTCTATGGACCAAACGTAAATATTTCAAAATACCAGCATTTCATTTGTCACCATTAATTTTTAAATCTGTGGTTTAGAAGTTGAAAGTCAGGAGGCCACAGAACCAAGTTCACTGCCATGGCTTTCTAACTCAGCCCGTGAGATAGCTGGTTAGACACTCTTACACGAGATGGTGTTCCTTTCACATGATTGCAAATCTTAGAAACTTACTTTTGGCTAATCAAAACCTTAAGGCTGCAGTAATGAGGGCTTCATTATAAAAGCACAGGTAGATTCCTACGCTGCTCAGCACCTGGCACTCACTGAGAAATTATAGGCTGTTGTTCTTAGATGCGTAGATGCTGTGCAATGTCTCCTAGCTTACTAAGGGTTTTTCATTTATTTATTTATTTGTTTGTTTTTGGTTCAAATAACTTACATTGACTTGTTCTATCAAATTCAAGCTGACAGAGTCACTCCATAAGGAATATCCATATTTCCAATATATTTATGATCAAATGTTTCAGACTGCACCACCAGAAAATGTAAAATAATTCGCTTAAAAGACAGCACAACTGGGAGGCATTCCAGCTCTGTGCTGGCAAAGGTTACTGCCGAGTATGTGCGGCCATGCACAGCTACCAGTGCTGCTGTTCTAATCAAAGGATAAGAAAGGGCCTTTAAATAGCCTGGAATACTTGGATAACCTAAAAAAGCTCTAAAAAGCAAAACCCAAAACATTTTTTAGAAAAACAATGGACTGAAAATATCAAAGTGAAACACGTGACTAGTCCTGAGGCCAAGAATTGGCACAAGGAAAACAAAGCAGCTTTCAGGGTGGCATTCAGCTTTTCTCATGCAGATTTTTTTTCCTTATCTGGCATAAAAATTGCAGACCTTGTCTGCTGGTCCCATATACCCTTTATTTCCTTGCCGGATACCAGGCGGATATCACCATGCCTATATAGACATCTTTTCTTCTCAGCACTGCACTGAACTCCTGCCCCTGTCCCTTTGTTAGGTATGTTGACAAATACCACTTATTTACAAATGGTTTTTAAATAAATCTATATACTCAAAGCCAATCTGGACAATTTTAAATTATTTAAATTGTCTTTAATTACAGCAGTGTTTTCTAAGAGAGAAAACATTTTAATACACTGCTTCCTGTAGGTTCAGTTGTACTAGCTTAACTTAAATATTTAACCATACAGGAATTAGCAACAATGTATTTTTTTTTAAGTGTACCAATAGAGGGAGATACATCGCTCTGACTGTCTGGATGCATTCAGGCAGCCCAGTGTGTATGTACGTGTAAGGCTGAGATCCACAAAGGCAGCTAAATATGGTTGATTTCAATAGAAGCCCAGTGCCTAAACACTGTGGTAGCATCTGAGTCATCCATGAATGCTTCTAATCTTGTACAGCACCTGAAAAGTTGTGAAAATCACCATGAGTGAGAAACAATGGGGCTTTGTGATGGTTTCAGAAAACTGTTACAAAGAGGTTTACGTATACTTTTGCTATCAACAGCACACATGCTTTGTGCTCTGTAGCATGTCATCAAATGCTTCAGTTAATTACTCACTAATTATAACACTGTTGAATGGCTACACTGTGGCAACCATATAATTATGAAGCATAAAGTAGTGAGCAGTTGCAAGGCTGAGCATATTGACTGATTACAATAAATCCCCTGCTTATTGTTGATATTTTTCACCTGCTAAACAATTTTAATGTTTGCCTCTCGTACCCTCAAACTCAGAGCAAGATATAAAGTGCTAGTAGCAGAAGTTAATTAAAGTTAAAAGCAGGTAAGCTGTACTGAAATGGTAATGTATGGTGATAAATTTGAAACACAAAACCTGGAACTGGCCCTTCACAAGGTAGAGCATTCCTCTCACACCCACAGTGCAAGCCCCTCACTCGAACACAGTAAAGGAAAAAGGGGCCGCTGATGGTTTATAAATACACTGTGGTGAGTCAGAATTTTAGGGCAGCTCACAGAGACAGGCAGGGAGTTTAACTTGTGTGTGCTTCCAGGCTTCCAACCTCACCAGGGGGAGAAGCCATCGAAAGAGCTGCTGGAAATGTTGCCAGCTAATGAGCCCTACAGGGACTCTCCTGGCACGTTGGGGCTGGATGGAACACCATGTGCCCCCACTTTACCAGCGGGTTCCCCATCTCTGGCTGGCAGGAAGCAGATGATGCACAGCTGGCTCAGGTTATACTTCCCAAACAGTCCTTTACATCACAGGAAATGTCAAATAACCATTTTAGGGCAGTTGCCGAGGCTGCTTTATGCTTGCTGGGACAAAGTATAGCTAAAGGTCTGCACCTATCCTTTTCATGTTTAAAGAAAGGAAAAAAAATTCCAGCCCTGGAACAAGATATTTTTCTCCTTGTGCAATGCACAAATAATTTTTTTTAGACCCCTCAAAATACAATGATATTCATGATCTGGGAAAGTGTGTACTAAGCTGTCACTGCCATTCATATCTTATACTCTAGCCAAGAACAAGATACAAAGCTGTTCAGCAAAACACACTAATTAATTAAAACTCAATGAAAGCCTTGCTTGCTCATGCTGCTACAAGTACTTCTTTGTTCTCAGAATGAAATGGTGAAGCAGGAAATGTCTGATCAAAGAGTTTTCAACTTCATATTTAGGAAAGTGAGTCACCCAACACTTGTGCAGTTCTTCATTCACTAACAATGCCACCTGCCATATAAACATGCACTCATAGGAAGGCTCCATGATTGTCATGTGCAGAGTATCGACGTGGTACACAGTCAACAACTTACTTCCAAGTAAATGTGAAGTTCTTTCCACAATGAAAAACCTTTATCATAATGTACTGCTAGTTCCTTCCCTGCAAGTAGAGGTTGACTCTTGGAATGGCCTTGCCTTTTCTCTAAGAGCTCTGAAAGTTGACAGGGACACTACAGCGTTTGTACGAGCTATTAATGTGAAAGGACTGACAGTACACTTTGAAGCTTCTGTCTTTATTGTTGGTGTTCATTATCAAGAAGAATACAATGTTTTAGCAAGATGTGATAAATTACTGCTATATGGAACATTGCAACAATTGGTGGGTCTGGATTTGGACTTCACTAGGAAGAAGATAATTGCTGGTGTAATTACACACAGTTCCAGACAGAGGTCTATCTGACCCATGGTCATTTTTATGCCCATACTAAAATGACAATAATCCATTGATAGACTGTCACCCCATTATTCCCTCTGAATCCTCTTAGCATTGTTGCAGCCAATAATGCATCTGCAGGCTGTGTGTTTTGCTCAGAGCGTTCAGGGTTTTTTAAGAAATGTTCCATTCCTCACCCATCGTATAAACTTCAGTGTGACAGCCTGGACCTGGAAGAGTTTCAGGACACAACGATTTACTGCTTTTCAATGCCTACTGAGAATGATAGACTGGTAGACTCTTCTGTGGATGATATATATAAGTTAATGGATTTTGCCAGTATATTTGAAAAAGCAGGTTTATAAAAAGGGGACTCCAGAGTGTCAGCAAGACTCTTCACTCTTTATACTTTATCCTACTATATACCTTTCTTTAATCTGAATTCAATTACTTATTTTGCATTGTCACAGCTGGGCTTGATTCTGGCCAATCTGTTATGAATTCTGTGAGATGTTGGTGCACCTTTGAGCAACATTTCCTTTGAAATTTCAAAATAATTTGGTTTTAGGATAATTTTCTTGTAGTCATTCCCTTGACATCCACAGAGTTGCATCAGAGAAAAGTTTGACCTCTCTCTCTTCAGTTTGTGTATCTGAAAAATATGACTCATGACTTTTAAGACTCCTTTTGTTTTCCAAAGATGTGACCTTCAGAACATTGTCAAGATGAGGCCAGGTTATCACCTGGGAACAGAAGAGGATGAGCAGCTTTACATTTACCATTCTTGTGTCTTCAGATTTTGAGCATTTTTTAAAGGCTAATATAAATCTTGCTTTTCCTTCCAAACTCTTTTTAGTCCTTTAGAAGCTCTTGGGAAAACAAGTCTAGGACAGTTTCTCTGGTTTCTGGAGCAGGAATTTGTAGGCAAAAAAATATTTAGGGTTTGATTTTTTGCAGAAAGAGGTGCAGGAAAACGTGTGTCGGATCATGGGAGACAGGAAACCGCCGCACTGCTGCCCTGCACAGAACCATGGGGAGTACTAGGCATAGTGGCTCCATTTAGCACAAGGTCAAGTCGCACTTGGAAAGCACCACAGATTAGGATGGGGTCAGTCCAGTACTACTGCAATAAATAGGAGCTTTGTAATTCATTCCCATATCTTAGCCTCACAACATGCAGTAAGAACAGTAGACCAAAACACTGCTTCTGATTCCTGTTCCGTGAAATGTGTGTATCACTCAAGTGTTGTTATGAGCTCTGAAATGTTCAGTAGCCCGAACTTTCCCAAACTGTACAATTCAGAGAAGAAGGCAGTTCTTGTCAAGAGAGGAGCCAGAGGCGTATGTGATGTAAATCTGCAGTTCCATTGATTTCAGGAGAACCAAACAGGGTTGTACTACATCAAGAAATATGATGGGAAATGAACAAATGATGGGATATGAATCATTTTAACCCCTAAAAAGCCCCATCAGCATGCAAAAAGAATCTTAGTGAACCATATGCTAACCACAAGTGCATAGATTTAAGCACATGGCTGAGGGTACCTGTGACATAGTTTAGGCTCTAAATTATCTAGAAAATGAATGTGTAAGTGTAAGAAAGGTCATGGGTAGTTCTGATGTGGGTGCTGGAAGTTCACTGGGGCCCCACACATCACTCAGGTCCTTCTCACACTGAAGGTGTAGTCCTAGGGAACAAGAGGAGCTAGTATAGAGGAATGTGGCTCTTTTCAGGTCGTGGAGAGCAGTGATTTTCTTTGTAAAGGTTTTTTCCTTTAACTGTGCCAAGGATTATTTGCTGATTTAAAAGACCATTCCCCTCTTTGAAAGGGAACAAACAGCAGCTCTGTTTCATCTATATCAAGAGGTATAGCAGTGTACAAGGGTAGCCAGGTGACAAATAGTCAGCCTGTGCCTGAGCACTCCCATTGTTAAATGGGCACACAGAGCTGAACCCGTGTCAGGAGCTGCAGCCAGCAGGTGTTTGTTGCACATGCTCCGTTAGGCCCATTATCGGCTCTGTAATGAACAAGCCAAAAGGAGCTGGTTTGTGACACAGCTACTAACACTAACACACAGTGTCATTCATGAAGGAAATTTAATCTTGTGCTTGCAATTTGATTCAGAATTATCCATTAATTGCTTTTTCCTCCCCAGATGTTGCCTTTGTACTGAATGCAGCTGTACGTGCCAGGCTGGGCAGGGCACATGGGCACAGGGAGCCAATGTGGGCCGCGGCCGCGCAGAGCGGGTGGTGCTGACCCTCTGCAGCACAGAGCTCCGGCAGCAGTTTCAGTAGCCACCCTCTGTTATTCCTAATGCACTTGTCTATCAAACAAGCTGATAACATTGCAGAAAGCCATAGCTCTCCTAAACCCATAGCTGTAGCTTACCAAATGTGAGTGAACCGGCAGCCTCTCCCCCAGCCACCCCTCCCTGGGGGGAGTGCCTGGCTCCTGACTGCTGGCGCTGTGCAGTGTCAGACAGGGACTCGCATCCGGGCAGGGCCACAGACTTAGTGAGCACAGAGATATGAGCAGAGGTGGCTCTTTCAGGGTGGCACAGGTAAAGGGGGCACTGAGTAAAAGCAGCTTTATGATCTTCCTTTTCTCAGGCAGCAGCAGCAGCAAGAATATGGGTTGATTTATCCCTGACCTAACATGCACACTAGCACTGGCGCAGGGACAGACTTGTCTCCAAACTCACAGAAGCTGGCTGGGGCTACTGGGGAACCCTACCAGGCATGAACTAGGTCCAGTGTGGAAGTTCAAAGCCCGGCTTCACCTGCTGGGAGCTGTGTGCTGTGTGGACTCCAGCCCAGAGGGTATTATCAGCTTTTGCTGTAAATTGGTGACTGGTGGGGAGATAATGCTAAAGTTAAAAATGCCAAAACATTCCTTTCCCCCCCACCCCCCCAAAAAAAAAAAAACCCACCAAAACATTTTCAACTTTCTTTTTTGGTGTAATGCTTTTTATGAGAACACAAGCACAGTTAATTTGGCTGTGTTAGATGAAATAAACTCACTTTTTGCTTCTAACCAAATTTATTTTTTTTTCCTTCTTTCTTACATTTTTTTCAGAGAAGAAATGGTGCAAAAGGCAATCTGAAATTGTTTTGGTTTGACCTGATCACATTTTTTTCAGCTTTTCCTTTCTTTTATTTTTGTTGTTTGCTCATATCCTTTCCTCTCCAGTGACTCTTCTTTCCTCCAGATCATACTGTGTTTGCATTAGGCCGGTGCCTGGAGTTGGCACAGAGCAAGCAGAGCTGGTTCTTTGCCCTGCATTAGGACTTTTGATGCCCAGGGTATTCTTTAATGAGACTTATGTCTGCCTGGTGACCCATCTGTGCTCATTGAGCTGGTACAACAGGGCCTTAGGGGGATGATGAAACAGGCATAGTGTACTATTCCACTTCCTCGGCTACTTTTCACCATGTGCATGTCAGATAAAATCCAAAACCACCTTCCTCTACCCTGAAATTCAGACAACAGAGCCTCACTGCCATCCTATACTTCTGATTTTGCATTTTTCTTCCTAAGAAAGCAGGGAGACATACATCCCCTTAAATCTGTCTTCAGTTTGACACTCTAAAGCTACTATTTGCTAACTTATGATAAAAGCTTTGGATTTGCTTCTGTCAGGAGGATCTAGGCTACTTAACAACCAAAAGAGACAGGAGAAAAATTGCCATCATTTTGTGCAGTTTTCCTTTTGTTCTTTAAATTTGCAAAATTATTTTTCTCATTTCTACCAATGAAAACAATCTAAAACTGGTTGAGACACAACTATGTAAAGAGCAGAGTCTCTTACAATAGGAAAGGGGGAAAAAAACCATAACAGATGACTGGGCTGCCTTCTTTCATTTTTTGACCTTTAATTGAAAGATTGAAGATAAGTAGTTCCTAGGAGAAAGCAAAAGGCTGATTCACTTACCCTGTAGCTTTGAGTGAAAAAGCTTCCTGGAAGCCTTACTATATATTATGAATCATCCTCTTGTCATTCCAAGAAGTTCATAGCCAAGTAAAATGTTAGAAATGGATTGATAGTGGAGTGACTGGCAGTAGGGCCTAAGTGAGAGGTTAAAGGTCTCAAGATAATACATTCAGGCATCCCTCAGGACATTTTTGTAAAGCTGATGTTTCTGACCTCAGGAAATCTTGTCTCACTATATTAGGATTCACTGCTCTCTTAGAATAATGTCATTTTGAAAAGTTCACTTGTTTTATATGAAGTTTTAAAATGAAAACTGTTTCAGTTTTCTTTCAAGGAAATCAGATGGAGTCATTGTTGCTTTATGGCCATGGGGCTGTAGAACATGTGGGCTTGACTGGTTATCAGTGTGCCAATTCACACCCTGCAACACAAATGAGAGCAACTATAAACCAGGTTGGAAGCACAAAGGAATCTTTATTAAAACCTTGAAGATAGAACAGTGTATTATGGGTGGAAGAGAACAAGCTTTTCATTTTTTGAGGAGACAGAACGGGGTAAAGGAAACAATTCTTCTGCTTGGGCTGGGGATCAAGTGTTTCACAGGACAGCAAGAACTGACCTTGAACGTACGTGAGCACCTTATCCCTTTTCAGAGCCACATCCTCTCAAGATGCTCATTAGGACATCTAATCCTCACTGTTGACTAGAAGAGTTTATTATATATTCTTTCTAATGTGTTACTGCTTCGCTTTTTAAAGATACATTTTGGATCAAGATGACTCAGTGACCATTTCTTAAACTGACTACCATGAAATTGCGTGTCAGAGAACCGATGCTTATATATAGAATACTTTTGTGACCTGATGGCAGTGCCAACTGAGTAATGCTGCTTTTTCTATAGTTGTTCACTTTTAATGAAAGGACAGGATAGGGGCTGAACACACCTTTTGCCCTGCTGTGATCTTTTCCATCATGCACATTCGACCAAAGTATAACCCTTCCCATGCACAGTCCCTCTTGCCCTAACACTCTGCAGTGAGAGATGAGGAAGAACTAGTGCATTCCTACCAGCTTATGCGAAGGACAAAATGATCCAGATGTTTTAACACCTTTCTTAAAGGCTTGGGACATGGAACTGGCATAATGGTACCACTTCATTGACATGTTCCCCACTTACCTGAGAGCTGAAACAGACTGTGAGACGTTTCATAGACTGACTAAGCATTTAAAATGATCACAGCTTTGATTTGAAATGAGCACTTCACTGGGGTGAATACGGTACTGAAGAGCGAAGGCTTCTGTGCCTTTTTCTGCTGATATTGTTTAGCTGGAGACAGCTTTCTGCAAGACTGGATTACCAGGGCAAGAGTGCATTGATTTACATTCTGAAGGTTATCTTTCTAGTGGAAAAAGGCACAACAGTGTGTGTGTGTGTGGCTTAAATTGAAGATTTTGAGGAAAAATATATGCTAAAATAAAACTATAGTTGAGGAGGGATAGTGCTGTGTGGATTTCTAAACAGTGAACTTGAATACCAGAGGAGCAAGGGGTTTATATTCTGGCTGACTTTTTGTTGTTCCTACTTGTGTGCTGGTATGCATCACAATAATGTATTTTCACCCTTGCTTTCTGCTTTAGCCACTAAGTCATTGACTTGTGTGTTGATTAAATAGTCAGCTGAATGAATCCCAGGAGGGGATGACCAGATTTTTTGATCACTAACAGTTATGGTACCTCAGACCCCTCTATATAAAGTGTCATTTGATTTTATTTCTGTAGTGAAGAGTTAATATAGTATTATCTAATACACTTTTTTAGATGTATTTATATACTCCTACTTTAACATTCATTGGGAAGTATCTATTGTTATCTCTCCAAAGGTCAGCTTCTCCTCTGCTTACTCGCATGTGTAATGTTATTGATTGCAGTATATCTGCTCAGGAGAATAGGGACATCCTGATTTGATGTCACATTGAATGGAAATAGCTCCAGTAAGTCTGGATGTAGATGTAGAACAATACACCTTATCTCGTGCGTATCTTCAAATTTGGGCCCTTTTACAAATAATTTCTAAGTCTACTTGTAAGGATGTAATCTTCAACAGCCTCAAATCTTTCTTCAAATGCTCTGTTGGTTGGTCACCATCTGCTTAAAGCAGGGCTGGACAAGTAATTGGGGGTTTTTTTCCAGCTCTGGGTACTTCCTTTGCTGTGGGAGTTGTGCTGTCACAGAAAGGTACCTTGGAAACAGCATTTCTCTACCGCTCAGCATTCTGCATGTTGTGCTGTCAACCCTTGGAGTCTGAGCTTCATAGAGAAGGAAAATTAAATCTGAAATTTTAAATGCAGCTATGTAAAGAAGTATGCAAAGATACTGTTTACTAGAACTAGGTCTTTACCTGTGTCCACATTTTTTTTAAATCCCTCCTATAATTCTGTCTTCCTGTAATTTTCTGAAGTGAACAATGTCCATATGCTTGCTATTGTTCAATTATTTTTGACAGTGTTTATTTCTGACACATTAACCAATTGCTTCTAGTCACAGTTCTCTCAAAGGACTGGAATTAACTTTTTAATAAGATATAATCTGCTTCATTCATAACTTTGGAGTTTTAAATTATAACACATATAATACTTTAGTGCTGAATCATTTGAGGGATTCTACAAAATACAGAGATAATTGAAATGAGGATTTAAACATGGATTATTGAAAAGAGGATTAAATTCAATCTGTGAACAGCTTGAAATGTTTTATGTTAATACAAACACAAAAATTCTGTCAGATTTAGAGCATAGAGCCTGCTGTTCATTGCAAAGCAAGAAATAGATACATTTTCCTCTAGATTTGAAATAATTTAGAATTGTAGAGAGGATATGAAATATAGGAAAAATAAAGTTTAGGAAATCACATGCTAACTGATAGAATTCCTTCAATTATCGAAAAATAAGGCTAAAACATCCCTCAATACATCTTCTAGTCCAACTTTCTCCTCCAAAGCAAGGTGCACAGCAAGGTGCCCAGGGTACTTCTGCCAGAGATGTTTCTCTAACTTCACGCTCCTGACTTCTAATAGTAAGGCCTTTCCAGTCTTTACAGACAAGCTATTCCCCAGTTTGACTATAAGGAAAAAAAAGTCTTCCTTTCTATAGTTATCCATGTTTATATGCTTTGTTCATCTGGGCCCAAATGTATTTTGTTTCTCCTGGCAGCAATCATTTGTATGTTTCAAGACCGTAGTGTTCCTCAAACACCTTCTCCCCCCATTATTTCTGCCCTTGGCCAAGCCTACCCTATTTCCTTGTTGTAGGTTATGTTCCCTATAGGGAGGTTGTGGTATAATCCAGGTAGCACTTGCTTTTTTAGTCTTTCCTTGCATGATACAGTTCATTCACATTCATTTTGTAATAGACTATCTGGCTTTTTTGCTCTCCTCATTTCTGCCTCTGACTGTTCCTGCATAAGCAGGAACAATTCCTTATCTTTGGCCTTAATTAGTTTTATCTTTTTTTTTTTTCTTTTTTCTTTTCCACAGTGCTGCTGCAGTGACTCAAAATCATCTTGATTTCTGTTCCCATTCTCTAGCATACCTGCAGGCCCTCCCTCTTTGGTGTCATGCAAGCTCAGAAAGCAGCTCTCCTTGATGAAACCTTGCACAGAACCAGACCCAGGAGAGAGTTCCCCTTCTTCCTGAGGTGGTCGTCTTGTAAAATCCATGTCAGCTGTTACATACCTTCTTGTTCTTACAAATAATTCTGTTACTTTTGGTTTTGGTTTTTTGGTTTTTTACAAAAGTTGAATTTAAGCTAGCTGGTAAAGTTTTTCACCCATTCTTTCCCCCCATTTTTTAGTAGGAGGACAGCATTCATCTTCCTAGTAAACCCTTCATCTTTGAGTTCCCATGGATAGTCACTTCAGAGTTTTCTTCATCTTGTTCTCTGCATATGTTATGACAAAAATCAGGCCTAGACTACTTGTAATCACCTTAATTACCTAAATATTCTCTAACCTATTCACTACTCTTCTTCCTCTGAGATCTTCTCCTTCTATTTTGGTATTTAATGCAAGAGACTCCCACTCCTAGTTGACTTACTCTAATAGTTGAGAAGGTGTGGACCCCTCTGCCAAGCCCCTGTACGGGATACACCTGATGCAGTTTTGATCCAGTAGAATTGAAATGGTTATAAAGATTCTGCAGGAGAAATGTCATGTCTCTCTTGAACCTCTGAGTTGCAGAGCAGAAACTACCTCAGGTCCAGTTAAGCTGCACATATCTGCCAGGCCAGGGAGCAGCAGGCTTAGCCCAGACACCAGTGTCACTGAGCTCCTGAGACAGCACCGCCAATGAGACTTCTCCGAAGCCCTGCTGTGCTGCCACAGGCAGTGCAGTTGTGTCACTGTTGTTACCTTGAAGGACCTTTCATGTGTCTCAGTATAAAAGCAGAAATTTTAACTTAGTTATGTTCCATTATTGCAGTTTCCTTCTGAAACACACCCAGTCGGTATATGAAGAGTTTATAAATTGCAGAATCCCAGCCACTGGGGATGTGGAGAGGTATCATAGCCAAATCCCTCTGCAGGGGCAAAAATAAGAATTGAAGTGTTTCTGGCAGAAATCTGTTCTCAAAAGCTCTGCAGAACTTCTAAGTAGTTCTTTCAATGTCTGACTGTCCTAATAGCTAGGAAGTGTTTGCTTGTATGGTCTAAATAATTCGTGTTGCTTTGTGAGCCTTTTTAATTTTGATCCTATCCTAGTAGAAAAGTAGAGAAGTTCATTATCTTTCACTCTATAGCAATCATGTATCTACTGGTAGGTTGCTGTCTCGTGTTCAGGCAAGGTGGTTCTTCTATATTTACACTATTTCCCTTGAAATATGTTTTAAACATGTTTGGGACAGAAAATAGGTTGCTTAGTTCCAGAGATGCCATAATGTGAAATCGTGTATTGATTCTGTTATTAATTTAAAATATATTTGATCAGCTTTTCTCACTTTTCACTGCAATATCCTCCATAATGCTGTATTTTATTTTTTATTACATCTTTATATTATTACAGTTACAAGTTTAAACAGGATAAAAACCGAAACTATGGAAGACTCAAGTATCTAAGCAAATATTTGTTTGTTTTATAGTTTCCAGAAATCAAAATTTATCCCTAGTCTGGGCAGACACAATTCTTTGGATTTATTAGGTGTAAGTGGAATTATCATGGGTCTATACTGGCTTTTCACTGCAATATTGGTTATTGTGTATATGCAGCAGTCATAAACTCCCTGCCAGTAATATTTGATGAAAATATAAAGTATGTAAGGGTATGTATGTGGTTCCACGTTAAGGTTATTACAACAGAACTTAAACTGAGGCTGTAACAATCGGTACCAGACTTCTGTTTGCATAATTAATGAAACAAACTATATTCATAAACCAGTATGTAGGGCATCAGCATTGCAGGATTTTCTAGAATGTTGGTTAGATAAACTGTTTCATGCTCAACAAGATGTATATGAAGACTTCAAGCTGTGACTGCAAGACACGAGGTCAACTCCTTGTGGAACTAAAAGGAAGAAATGTTATGGAAAACAGAGTTATATCTTGAAATTTATAAATTGATGGAGTCACTTGGGGGGAGAAGAGAGGACAAATATTACATTTTAAAAATATTATTCAATGGAAGGAGTAAAAATTAATGAGAAACTTGGATTAATACCTCCTTATTAAAGATCAGGTATTGATCCTTCATCCAGTGAAGAGTGAAACTTCAGTCTAGAGGGCCAGAGGAGCTTAGGGCTTGCAGAGTGATATTTGCATATGGTTTCTTCATCCCACTGTTATAAAACTGAGCACTCTCAGTGGTATCAATGCCTTGCAGGAAACAGTATGCCTCTGGGAGAGAGGAGGAACAGATAACAAAGGAGACCTTGGTGGAATAGGCTACATCAGCGTCAAATTTGCTAAGGTGTTGGATTTCTCTTGACATGAATTCTAGACTGAGGCCAAATTCACTTTGAGAGCAAGTTCTTTCTCTGTTACAGAAGACAGAGTTGAAACAATACACAACTATTACTAGTCCGTGCATAATATCCATGCAAGTGTCGTTCATACGGTATTTGACTGGCTGCATGACAACCTGGATAGAGCAGTGCAGGTGTGTGCAGGGTACCCTGTCAGGTGCTGCCCGCTCAGGTACTTTTGTGCCCGAGATAGCTTCTAACAGACAGCGGTAACTCTCAGCATCATGTGCTGGCTGAAATCACATGCATTCCAAGGTGCTATGGCTTAGCAGTAATGCTGAAATTAAAAAGGAAAGGTATGAAAAATGTAGTTCTCGTGTATAATTGAAGTGCAACTGGAGCTAATTTAAATATTTTTGTCAGGAGTCAGCATTTGGCTTTTTACAGGCTGAGTTTTCGTGGCGTGGTTAGAATATCTGTAACAACCTGGTCTCCTGAATTCAGAGGTTTCTTTCCTGTGCTTTGTCTCAGAGTAAAGCAATCAGACTATATGATGTGAATTGGGTGTTACTACAGAAATACAGCATCTCAGGCAGATGCAAGATGGGGCATAAAAGATCTTAGCGATAGCAAGCATATGTAAACTCTGCTGGGCCTGAATATCAGGAGGAATGTATAAGATCCTTTTTGTGACACTGCGCATAGAAGAGCATCCCAAAAACACTTGCACATGGGAGATCATCTTTGTGGGGAAAAGGACATAGCCATTGGCATATTTGAGATGATTGAAACCAATGACCAAATGCTTGTTGAAAGTTAGTTATTAATATTTATGCTGAGATTTTCAAAGGAGCCTAAGGGAAATGTATGCTCCTGACTCATTGAAATTCACAAGGAGCTGAGTGCCTAACTCCCTTAGCTTCTGCTGAAAATCCCAGCCCTAATCTCTGTGTGACAATCTGATCTTGATGTTTTACAAACCCTACTCCCAGTAATAAGGGTATGCTCGGGAAGCTGGGAGAATGCTGTGAGTGCCTGTATTTAGTGCCTTTATTTTGACATAATTGTTTAAAGGACTTTAGATGAAAATTTGTAAAGTGAAGCAATTTCCAGCTGAAAGCCTCATAACACAGGCTTCAGTCTGTATTAGTGATGTAAACATATGCATTAAACTTTGTAATGGAATTTATGAAACTTAATGAGCAAATTTTTATTGTGCCATAATACTATGTTGAAGCGGTTCTTCCCTCCTCGTTTTTCTTTGCCTACAGCTACAAATAAATTTGACATGCCATATTATTATGTTGTCCAAGTTCACTGTAAGTTTATAATGTTACCTAAAACCAGAGCCTTTATCTGAAATTGCTAGCAAAAGTGATTTTGCATCACGCCTTTCACTCAGAATGATATACAAAAGGCACCCAATCATTTGAAAAATAAGTTGATAGCGTATTTTTTATCGTATTTATTTCTAATGTTATTGCCACTGTGAATCTTCAACTAACCCAGAGAGCTCAGTCAGCTTATATCTACACAGACTCACAGTAGCATTGTGAACAAATACAAACAGGTAATGATAATTTAGAATATGTAATGGCTGCTTTTGGTCAAAGACAACAAGATCTATATAAATTCAATCCTTGGTTATACTTCTGCAATCCAACTATCATCAAGCTGATTACAAATTTGTAACCACAAGAAAAAGTTTTGCTCCTACTGATATATCTGTGAGCCTGACTCCATGATCTCAAACTATTTTATAAGGTACTAAGAGTGGAAGTAATTTAACATTTCGGCATGTGCTTCAGCTAATTTCTATCCCCAAATTGAACTTGCACACAAAGTTCAGCTCTTTCTGCAGAACTGGACATTTTGCCAAAGTCATTGCTGTTGAAAGAGGTGGAGGATTCCTAGCTGCACCAGCAACCTCCACCTTTAGTAACTCGGCTTCTTCCACATTATTGTTAGTGTAAACTATCAGCTTAAACCACAGGTCAAGTGCTGTATGCTCACAGAAATACACTGTAAAAACTAGACTGATTGCTAATCAGTGAACTATTGTAGTTAAGCTACAACATATTATAATACTGGAATAGGATCATTTCAGTCTTTCAAATGACAGGCAGTATTTTCACTACGCTGTTTCTTTTAGCTGAAAGCCTTGTTTTGAATGCCAAGAGCTGTAGCAAAGCAGAGGCAAAATATGTGCAATTCACATTAACATTCTGTTAATGTTTAGAGGTATAAATGGTAGGGTAACTAACTGTATGGACATAAACACTACACCCAGTGAGAAATGAATCATTTTAGCACTCTCCTTGGATGTGCTGTGCTAGAACAACAGGCCCTAACTCTGGCCCACTGACTCTCTGACTGCTTTGCTTTAGTGCAAAATATATGATAAATAATATTGGTAATGCTCAGTAATATCACACTTCACTGTCCAGCTGAAACCAGAGGCTTTCTTACTTGCTTAAAGAAACATTTACTGAAATAAACCTTAAAGTTAATCTCACTGTATGGCTGAGGAGGTCCTGGTATTCTTCTAGAGTATGTTTACCGAAGGCAGGATGTTACTAGTGGTGCTAAGGATCCACTTGGCTCAGACTTTCCGGCCATCCCAACCAAGGTTTTGTTTTAATGAGAAAGGGGCGCTGTGTTCTGGGGCTCAGAGCTCAATTAGCTCTGGGTTTTTAATATTTTTATGCCTGATTAAGAGTCCAGGTAACAAGCAGAGCTGACTGAACTTCTTTGCACATGAAAATGTAGAAAAAAAGTAATTAAACCAAAGAAAAATGTCAACTTTTTTGTTAATGCCAATGGTTCTTCCCCATCTGCTTTGGTTAATTATAAAGTTCTTCCTTTAAAAATCTGAAAGATTAAATAGCAAAACAAAAAACCCAAAAGAACTAATTATTCTACATTTTCATAGTTTTTCCATCTTTCTTTTAAACAACTCTAAAAATGAGATTTTTTCTTTCTACTATAAGTTTCTCTGGCCAAGGCAGACTGTATTTACTAGTGACCATAAATGATAAGATTTGTTAACTTGGCTTCAGAAGCTTCTCTCCTGTTAAGAGACAGTCTTTGGTACTCAAAGATCGTATTCTGAAATTCTAACCCCACTGAGGGCTCCAGGAAACTCAGTTGCACTTAGTGGTAACAGAGTTTATAAACTTTTTTTATCATAAATATGCCCCCAATCTGTATCTGTGCAGGTTTGCTTTACAAACTTTTTAAACCCAGACCATTCAACAAGACATTATTCGAGTTGTAAAGAACCTGTTAAGCATTGCCAATCCTGTTAACGTCATTGTGATGAACACAAGTGCAGTAGGGCTGACAACAGGCAACAGGGCAAACTCCCTCTTCCTGAGCGATTCACAAAAGTGTAAAACAATCTTTTCATCTTTGTTTTGCAAGTGGAATGGCACCTTTGTCTTCAGAAACATGTAAACTGTCACTGCCTGAATCATCAAGCTGAGCCTTGTCATGCCCGTCTATAGGAGCCCGATTGTGTAGTACTAATCTACAGGCTTTGAAACTGCTTCACTTGCTAAATCCAGCTGAAGACTGAAAAGTGCGTGATAAATCCTTAGAGGGCTTTAACTTTGAAGAATCCTTTTGCAACTGAGACGAACGGGATTAGTACATGTGGCCTCCCATAAGGGAGCTCTGGATCCCCCGTTCACTGACAGAGCACTCTTGCCATTTTCCCCTCCATTGGCACCTCTTGATTGGAAAGATAAAGAGATCCACAGGTTTGTAACAGCATCTCTTTAGCCTGGCTCTAATACAGTATCTGTTGAACTCTCTATTACAAGACTCTGATTTAGAGCTTTCTAATTTAGCTGTTAGGCAACATTTTCTGGTAGGTGCTATATAGTCAGTGAAACGTTTTCTATTTGAGTCCAGTGGCTCTGGATCAGGTTATAAAATTCTATCCTGTTGGGGTTTTTCCTTGGTTTTTTGGTTGTTGGGTTTTTTTTTTCCTGTTGAGTATCCAGTTCCATCACTAAATTTGTTCTGTAATTAAGGGTTTGGAGGTTGTTTGGCTCTCCTAAGTCCTTTAAAAAACTTTTAAAAAATGAAACCTTACAAGCTGCTGAAGGCTAAAGCAACCTGTGTTCCTTCTGCAGGTACTTTCACCTATATGCAAATTGCTTTTACTCTCCTTTTACTGAGAGTACTGGCAACCATCTCCCCTTGTATTCAGAGGAGAAGCAGACTCTCCTCTTGCACCTGAAAGGTGTGAGCAGGATGGAAAAGCAAGGCCCTTTGCTCACCACTTCTTCCAAACGTGCATGTCGTTGTGACCCAGTTTGTAAAAGCAATGGCAAATCATCCTGTATGCTGGACGTTGTCTGCAGAGCTGAGAGTGGTTTGGCTGGCAGGCTACAGTGCCTGGAAATTTAGCTCATTCATTTTGAAAGCGTTTTAAATCCATCAAAAAGAATTCTGTACTAAGACATGAAAACACAAGCGACTGAATGGCACAAAAGTCCTGCTCAGCCTCTTCAGTGCCTACAGAGCCTTGGCACCTTTTGAAAGCCTGCCTGCCCATTTTGGTTGAGCTGAGCACTTGCTTCCCCTGCAGCCATTCTGCAAAGGCAGACAAGGTGTTCTTGCACTTGACTGTCCAAAATGAAGACACGTGAGCACACATTGACACACATTGAGTTCAGCTAGCAATAGCCCCTGGTGTGCAAAGGTTGCTCTGGTATCGGTATGGCTGCTCCCAATCTTTGAGCAGCTAAAAGCATTGCTCTAGGAAGCAATGTCCTCTTCAGGCTAAGGAAGTTCTAAGCCACGTTGTCAAATGAAACAAACAACATCCACACCGTGGGCTCTGTCTGAGGTGCCCTTCACCCCTCAGATAGGATCTGCACCACTGTATAGAAAGTTTTCATAAGAATAGGCCTAGAGACACCAGGGGTAAATGAAGTGGCAGAACACTAACCATGCTGAGAATAGCTTAAGTACCAAAAGCAGCACAGCAATGCTGCTGAAGCAATGCACTGAAGACTCCCAGGGAGTGAGCCCAGGTAGCCTGTTGTACGGAATAGGTATTCCCAGAGAAGGGCAAGATTTCAGTATCAACTCTGAATTTAGTACTCCCTACTCCTTCACTTATCTGTCTTGCATCTCACTTAGTCTTCTGTCTCCAATGAGTTCCCTTCATATCTGTGATTAGTAAATTCTAGTACCAGAGTTGAGCGCACTTTTCTCTGGGTCTTAGTCTTCTGCTTGTCTCTTGGTCTCTAGCACACAGTGCATTGTAAAGAATGGCAAATACTTTGGCTTGCAATGTTTTCACATCCCGTTTAGCACAAAAGAAAAGCATCTTTGACAGCTCTGCAAACTCAGTCTTGAGATACGATAGACTTTTATAGTGCTGTAGTTTAAAAAGTTAATAGTATACAGTTTAAAAACTGCCTACCTAGATAGTAACATGACAGATTTTAAGCAACTTTAAGCCTCTCTAATGTAGACAGTACTAATGCTAAAAATATTGTCATTTCAAGCTCTTGCTTTTTCTTTTTTTTTTTTTTGTAAAGGGAAACCCTGCAAAGATGGCAAAGGTGTGTCTTTTCTGTCACTTCATAGAAAAGCAGCAAAACATATAGAAGAAAAGCCTTTCTCTCTGGCTGATTTCCCAAATGTACTTTGAGTTACCAACCACATTTAAGAGGCTGCTGGAGCTTCTTTGTATAGTGGGAAAGTACTGAAACAGAAAAAGCATTGAGCAGAATATGCAATGACTTTGTCACAATTATGGGCATCAAATACAGGGTTTTCAGACACAATCCCTTATCCTGTTTCATCTCAGTGTGTTGATCAGCACATTGCCCCAGGAAATTGCCTTACTGATCAAAAAGTGTCTGTGTGTACTCCCCTTGCACATATCCAGCATAGTCCTTTCAGGACAATTACCAGTTTGAATGTACAGGAGCTAGCAAAATTGTGGACAAGCAGTTGAAACATTCCACTGGTGCACCTTGACTCATGAGAAATGATGCATCTATAGTAAGCAAAAATGTTCTCCATCACAAGTAATATTCAGCACTTACGATGTGCATAGGAACATAACCTTTGCCTCTTTGTTTAATACTCCCCTTTGGGAAACAAATGCCTTTTGAGATTTCAGAAAATGCAAGCTCAGCCATGATAACATTTAGTTTTCCTTCAAACTTGCTGAATATAAAATCTGCCAGTAAATGGGAATTTTCTTGATACCATAGCCATGAAGCCAAATCCTTTCCTGGTGTTCCCTCTTTCACTTACTTGAAGTCATGTCAGAAGAAAATTTAGTTTTATCTCTGTACTTTCTGTTTTGCGAGAACTGTGGCCGTTATATAAATTATTTGTTTCTGTGCCAGGAAATTACCTTTCACTCTTCACCAAGGTGATCAGTAAATTTGTGCCTTTTCTTTGTCAGATGCCCACTTTGCACAATTTTGTATCTGAGTTTTGAAGATACTGAGGACCACCTGCTCCTGTGAACTTCCCTGACAGCTGAAATGAGTCAACAGTGAGAATCCATCTTCTGGGTGAGCACTCAAAAATGGAGTTTCCATTATGTCCTTATAGTGATAAGACTTCAAACCACAGTCTGCCTCCTTCATCATTCTAACTGTTAAACATTTGGATCTGTGTTCACTCACTTAGCTCTCTGGGCATTTACCCAAGACATCAGGCTGGTTGCTCACTCAATACCCTGAAAGTCACTGGTATAGGGAAGGTTAGATAGTGGCAGGCAGAATTGTCTATCAGAAGTAACTCCCCCATTTCTACTCTCCTCTGTGGTGGCATCTCAGACTAGGGCTTAGCATTACTGAGAAGACTCTCGCGGTGTGTCAGGCAAAACAGATTTGTGGCAAGGAAGCACAGGGAGGTACACACGTTAGACCACCATTTGCAGACAGGGGAACAAAGGGCCTGCACTTACTTCTTCAGAGACAAAGAGCAAGGAAGGATTGGATCTGTCTCCCTAGTGTCCTCACCTAATGTTCTTCCAAATCAGCTAAGCCAAGACAGAAGGAAAAATAAGGAAGTAAAATATTTCTGAGCCTTGCAAAAGGGAAAGGAAAAACAAAGTGTGATTCATAGTAATTCATAATTCAATCTAGTGCTCACTCATTAGTTGTCCAAAATATTTATAATCCTATTCAGAAATTGGACTTGGTAAATCTGACATTCTACTGCAGACCAGAAGGGGAAGTTCATTAGAGAAATTACAAGACTAAGGCCTTTTTACCTTAGAACAAGAGTTTGTTTTTTCTTCATCAGGTACATTTGTCATTTACACTGATGATAAACATTTGACAAGTAATTAGCTCTGGAAGAAATGTGATTTACTGCTGCAATCTGTTTTTATGCTATTAATAAAAGTAATCATGTTTGGTACCAGTATAGCCAGCGTAAGCAAAGGAGGTCTGCGTGGCCCCACTGGTGGAAGGCGATGGGTCTCAGAGGACAGCAAAGGTTACACTCCATTATGATGATTTTATTCTAGTTTGATTCCTGGCTTTTCAAAGCTGCAGCCAAGCCTTTCTCTGAAAACTTTGATAGGTGTGTCATCTCCAAGAACTGTCCCCCACATGTTATTTGTATATTCGCTGCTTTATTGAGGAGCTGCTGTTCTTTCAGGTACACCTGTTAGCAATGAGAACACGATTTTGGTAATGCACTTGAGTGCTTTTCATTTTGTGCAAATATAAAGTATGGACTGGCTTTCATCCTTTCTATTGCAACTTTTGTAATACATTTGATTGATAGATTTTATTACTATGGTTACTCCAATTCTATACAGCAGATTTGATTTGTGTGAGTAGTATCATACTCTGACCTCATTCAGCCTACTTTGTTTATTAGGGGCTTTTTTCCACTGCTTTCCTTGAAAGCAAGCTTGCCACAAAATAAGGAGCTTCTCGTGTCTTTAAATCCACTACTTCCTTACTGCTACCTTACAGAGAGAAGATTCTTATTTCCTGAAATACCAAGAAATTTTGCTGGCTGCAAGAGTTCAGAAATCAGAAGCGTGCAAAGAGCTTTTATCTTATTACATGGTGGTTTTTTCCTGGTTTTTCTTTTCTCTTAATTTTTATTTGAAAGAAAAAAGATTTTGCAGAGTAAGTCACAGTGATTTACTTGCATGCTGCAGGCTGATTTAGGATGCTTATTCAATCAGTCTGCTTCTAATGACACTAGAAATACTGTAATGGATGGAACATTCCTGGTCTGTTCTAAATTGGATTAAATGGTTTACTAATGTAATACTGGCAAGCCGAATCAGCCTGTGATGCCATGGGGATTAATCTATAGGGAATATTTGAGCTCTAATGTCCATGTGCTAGTTGAAGTGCAGTCATATCTTTTGATTTAATAAACCATTTTTATATTTCCCAACGGTATGTGTGTGTTTGAGCAGGATGAGCTAATTGGTAGAATTACCCTTTTTAAATGAAACTTCATAACTTGCTGCTAAATAGGGGAGAATACCAAGTACTTCAGTCTTAAAAGATTTGGCTGTTGTTTATGTAATTTATTCTTAATAGCTTAAATGCTAAGGGCCACACAAGGATTTTGTGTTCTCTGTTAAAAGACAAAACTAGCGATGCTGATAGATCTTGTAAAATACTAATTTGTTACTGAACTGAGAAGTCACAAAAAATACACATCCTTGTAAGTGTAATATATTAGATATGGGTTTATTCTAGTCATCACATGATTCATTTAAAAATTAACCCTTGATACATAGTCATTTACAGATTGATGATCAAATAAATTATTGGGAAATAGTCATCCAAAACCAGCTGTAACCTGCTGTAACTTTGTGACTGATTTTGATAGCTGCAGAGAAAGCCTTTTGGGGAAATTAATGCATATATATATATATATGCATGTATGTTTCCTGGGTATAATTACCTTAATTCAAATAGCCATGACATAATGTAGAGGGACACAAAAGAAAATCTTTTCCTTCCACTTTGCCCTCTGACTGAAGTGCTTCCTACAGGTAGTATTTCAGATTTACACAGGGATGCTATAAACATGGAACAGTACCTAATGCAATGTGAAAAATGTCATCTTCCCCACCTAGCACCCATCTGAGAGAGACACGCCTTTCTCCTTCTCAGAACTGTGACAGATCCTAAATTGACTATTCTGACTAACACCTGGGTTTGACACAATGCAGCTAGGATTACAGGCTTTCCAGCTATATGTTACAAATCAGGTACCACATGGAAGCATGTGCTTCTAACCTTGGAACTCTCACAAAATATCAGACTAAGAAATAATGACATGCTAGTATATGGGAACAATATTTTAGATAGTTTTAAAGTTTTAGTATTTCTGTCACTCCAAGTCTTTTCACAAGATTTCTACTTTTCATAAGTAAATCTAGTTGAAAAGTGCTTTGAGAAACAGTGCCATCAAAACAATACACTTTCTACGGCTTTGCTCAAAAAAGCATCATAAGCAGAAATCTTGAGAGTTTTTTTAGTCTATATCAGCTATTTTGGATGACATGCAACTTCTGTATAAGTTAGATATTAAAATGCCAGTCAGTACAATCGCCAGTACATAGTTCTGCAGGAGAGGCTGCTCACCCACAAGTTTGTGGGTAGAATGGGCTTTCAGGTATTTTGCTTCAAATGATGTTCTAACAAATAAAGAAAATCAGAGCAGCTTCTTGGCTGGTTTACATGGTGAAAGGTGTTTGTTCTGTTGACTGGCACTCAAATTTGTCCGTCCAAATAAGTCTCCAAGGACTATCTGCTGAAGTATTCTTGCTTGCTGGAGTTGTCTTACCCTTCATTAGACCAGTTGTCTTCAACTGACATCTTTAAAATAGAATCATTTTCACTGGTACTGAGGCATTATGAGTTGCATACCTCATTCCTTTAGGTTCCTGTAAAAGTCTTGTTTCACTATATAATTTTTAAAAATTTATTTCTCTTTCTTACTTTGTCTTGGTATACAGAGCAGAATCTCACTATAGAATAGTCAGCATATGAGAAGACATCATCTTAAGGCCACAATTGTAAAGATTATCTCCTGTGACTAGATTGGACAATCATCACATTATTTCCAGCAGGCAGCTTTCTGATAGACATGTGCAGCTGTTCTTTGGTGTGTGTAAAACTTTTCCGGCAGTGGTAGCACAGTTGTGGTTATAAATCAGGTTTGGGGAAACCAGCAGGCATTCCTTGTGTTTGTATGATACTGACATGAAGGGACACAAGTGTTTCCATGCAAGAGCAGAGACTGAGTTGTGCACTTGACCAAAGCTTTGCATTTTTTGTGTGAGAGCATATGCTGACTGCTCGTTCTGGAGGAACTGCATCTGAGATGGAGATATACAGGAAATTTGACACCAAAGGATATACATCATTTCTGTCATGGGAGTGTTGCTGTTACGCTGTAAATTTTAGTAGACCTAGTCAATTTAGAGAGGAATATAGTTAGAAATAAAGTTATTAGTTAACATGTATAAAACATGCCAGATGCTGTCATGAAATAAATATGTGTGACTTTTGAATAATGAAAAACAGCCAAAGTAATAGTAATGGAGCAATGCTTTGCATTGGAGTATCTAAATATATTTTTGCCTACTGGCATACCTCTGCATAATGCAAAAAATCCTGATACTGAAGCAGAGTAGAAGGTACACAGCCTTTGTATCATAACTATATGGAGTCCAGGATTCAGGCTGGTTTTTAACACTAAAAATCTGTTGAAGAATATTCAATAACATATCTATATAATTATTTATCCCAGATGCAGTGTTTATAAACACTTGATGAATGCATTTATTCTGCTCATCATGTATGATTTGCAAGTAATAGTGACTGAATGGGACCAAAAATAACAGGGAGAAGTGCTAGAGCCGTTCCAAATGCCCCAGTGACATTGAGACCTTGTACAGTCAGTTCAGTGACTGCGACACTTCAGTCTCTATCTAGTAACTCCAGAAAGCTGTTATTTTGAGGGCATGGTTTACATCACTTTTAACTTCTGATCATCTGGGTTATGTCAAACTCAAAATGAAAGATGCCTGTGTTTTGGACAATGACAGAGACTTCTTACATTTCTGCTTCGAAGCAATAAGAACAGCAGTAGAAAAAAAGGTGACGTAGCCATCTCACAGATATATATGTATATGGTATTTCCTTTCAATTTGGGATTCATTTCTTACTGTCCAAGATACTTTAAAGACCCTGCTGTAATTCTATCCCTGCTATTTTCTACAGCCATGGTGTCATGAGAATACCAGCCTTGGAACCCTTGCTCATAGAATCATAGAATGGCAAGGGTTGGAAGGGACCCCAAGGATCATAAAGCTCCAACCCCCCTGCCACAGGCAGGGCCACCAACCTCAGGCCTGGAGCTACACAAGGTTGCCCAGGGCCCCATCCAACCTGGCCTTGAACACTTCCAGGGATGGGGCATCCACCACCTCTCTGGGCAGCCTGTTCCAGGACCTCACCACTCTTTCCGTAAAAAACTTCCCCCTAATATTCAATCTAAACCTTCCCTCCTTCAGCTTTAATCCATCCCCCTTGTCCTGCCATTATCTGCCCTTTTAAAAAGTTGATTCCCCTCCTGTTTGTAAGCTCCCTTCAGGGACTGGCAGGCTGCAATGAGGTCCCCCCGCAGCCTTCTCTTCTCCAGGCTGAACAAGCCCAGCGCCCTCAGCCTCTCCTTGTAAGGCAGGTGCTCCAGCCCTCTAATCAACCTTGTGGCTCCTCTGAACTCTCTCTAACAGTTCTACATCCTTCTTGTATTGGGGGCCCCAGATCTGGACACAGTACTCCAGGTGGGGCCTCACGAGGGCAGAGTAGAGAGGGACAATCCCCTCCCTATCCCTGCTGCCACCCCTCTTCATGAGTGTATGCATTGAAGTGTTTGAAATACCTTCCAACTTTTCTCACTGTCAAGACATATAACTGCTTCCAAAGACACCTGACTTTCCTGATGAAGAGGTATAATACATTGTTCCAATAAACATTTCCAGTAATGTTCTGATGACACGCTGAGTCACACAGTCAGTAAAGAGCAACAAACAACAGCACTTTGCTGTCACTACAACGCCAGCAAGATAAGCACACTGCTCCACAGAACGTTACAGTAGATGTTTCCCAATTACACCCTGCCTTGCACAGGAGAAGAAAAAAATGTAGGATGGTGAGGATGACTTGGAACAGCACAAGAATAATGCTCTGGTTTTGTATTCCACAACTTTGCACTCTTTGACTTTCAGAAGCAACCATTTCATAAAACTCATATTTGCTTTCCTTTGATTTACAATTATTGAAATTTTAATAAGGATTGTGAAGCAACTCCCGACATCACATATTGTCAGGGAGAAATTATAACTTTATTGCAGTACACACTGACAGCCAACTCATAAAAATGAATGACATTCTATATCATAACATCTCGTAGGCTGTGCAGCATGCTAATACCTCAATTCATCTTTCTTTAGCATAATGAGGCAGACAGCGTACCAATATTCAACGTGAAAATGAAGATTAAGAAAATTTGAATCAAAGCAAGAAAGTAGCATTTAGCAGAAGTTCAGGCAACATTCAGATAAAAAGTTTCAATTAAAGTGCTGTTAGGGAGCCTTTTATCACTGGAGTAAGGCTCTGTTACCAAAGACCTACACTTACTACAAAAAAAGTCTGTTTCCAGCTCTACTTGCCTTTTGAATTGCTACTTCTGAGAGGATCCATAGTCATTCTCTTATCCCATACAGTACTTTCTTTGGTAGACTCAATTGTGTAAGGTTAGATTCATTTAT
Source organism: Laterallus jamaicensis coturniculus (assembly GCA_022605575.1). NCBI lineage: Eukaryota > Metazoa > Chordata > Aves > Gruiformes > Rallidae > Laterallus > Laterallus jamaicensis. Next base: position 16,216,022 of record JAKCOX010000018.1, read on the forward strand.
AATAGGCTATTTTTCCATTGTTGTTCAAACTAAAAAATGGAATCGATATTTAGGAAAGGGTGTAGACATTTTTAGGACTTAGATGACACTTTTCTTTATGCTAGTTTACAGATAATATTTAGTAGCCAACTTTTGCCATATAAAGCACCGATTACAACAGATGAGTGTCTCTGAAATTTATATTCAGAGATCTACTTCAATTCCAAGAGATGCAGTTGCAACAGCAATATTTATGATGCAGATCTACTACTTAAAAATATACTTTAATAAATTTAAAACAAAACATCGTGACTGATAATGTCAGGTTGCATTACAGATTGATTTTTACTACTTTTATTAGCAATTCTCAATGTACCTACTCGAACACAGACAAAATGTTGATTTACTATCCCAAATCCAGGATTATTGTTAATCAAAACTTTATGCTCACTGAGACCTCTGGGTAAGCTACCAGTGCAAACTCACTACAGTCAACTATGAACATATTTGTCCATAATATGAACCTGAATCAACCAACTCTAGCTTTTTACATGAGAAAAACATGCTTCTGATGTTGCTGCTGCTTTCTTTAATTTTGGTGGTGATCAACAGCAACATCTCAGCTTTGTAAGGACTCTTTCTTCAGCTTTGAAGGTATCAGAATTACATGAAATACAAAGTTTCTGAATGTTCCTAAACCAAAATATTTCCAGCTTTTTTTTTCCAAATACATGTGCTTTGGAAGCAGTTTTATGGGTCTGCATTATCTAGTGCAACGCCTGAGCCACATGTAGCTCCCTTGATGTGGAAATATATATTGTGTCTGTTGGAAGGGACTGTGTCCTATGATTTGAATAGAGCACAGTAGATGGGTATTCCTTCTTGGCACAAGATTACAGTTTTGATCTTTTATCAATCTGGTGGGGTCTTTCAGTGGTGGCACTGTGTGAAAAATGTCAAATCAGTATAAGGTTTCATCCATCTCAAATATTTGTGATTAACCAACTTACTATGGGGTCTACAGTAACTAGTGGTGAGGGTTCTCAGTGCTCCAGGGCACCAGTCCCAGCCAGACTGCCTGCTACAGAGAGAACCCTTTGCTTTTGAAAGTGGCCACAGGTCCAGGACAAAGTTGGTGGGTTTTTTTAAGGGTGGGGTTTTGGTTTTTTTTAAATCCCAGTGATAATGGGAATGACTTAATCTTCAGGCTTGTTTTTTACCATTATTCAAAGAAAAAAGTGATTTCTTCTGAGTGCTCCCAAAATGTCTGACACCTACAATGTTGTCAGCTGAGGTTCAGGAAATAACAGGAACATCCTGGAAGCACTACTAAAGACACATCCAATTTTCAGCCAATTTAATTGAATTCTCTCTCCTCGTTCCAAGTACAAAGAAATTAGCACTGTATGTTCCAACTAAAAAAGACACTTTTTGTGATGTATGCTCTCTGTGGAGATGTCTGCCCAAATTTAATGGTTCTCCTCTGTTTGTCTAAACTGCTTTGGCCACTGCTTTTTTCACCCTTTTGATTTTAAACTGTTATTCCTTCAGCATGCTTTTCAATTCATGCCATTTGGGTTTTCTATCACCAACCAACTATTAATTCTGATTTGTTACCTAATGGCCTAAGCTGCCTCCTGATTTGATTCTTCACTCATTAAGACTTTTCATTATGGGAATTTCAAAATTTATGCTGATGCTTTGGAACATCCACTCTTACAAAGGTTTAATGATTTGTTGAATCTCCTCAGTTTTTCACATTATGTTAATTTTCCTTCTTGCAAAATGGGCCATTCATTAGAATTGGATATGTTACTTAATCTTCATCACAGTAATATACTACTCTTTTTTTACTTAGCGTTTGTTTCCTCGTTGTGGGCTAACTGAGCATTTCTCTCCCTTTCCTTGCTTTTCCTGTCGTATTTACCAGCTGCCCAGGGCTCAATAGTTCTTTTAAATCACTCACCCTGCATGAAGACAGTTCACAGAACCAACCAAAGCCCCCTCCCAGATCCTTTTCTCTCTCTTCTGGTTATCTCCTCTATGTCTCCTTCCCTCAGCTGAACGGGATTCCTGCTTTCAGTTCCTTTCATTTGTTTGGTTCAGTGTACTGCCAAGCACACAGTGTCCATATGGATATTTATTGCTTTTTTAATTACTATTATTATTGAATTAAGATTCACTTCTCTGCAAACAAAAAAATATTTGCTCTCTTTGGTGTTTTGCCTTGTTTTAAGTACACTGTATCCATCCCCAAGGCTAATCAACCTTCTGCTGAATACTTCTTTTCATTCAAGGTCAGCTTCTAGCTTGCTAGAATATACCTGCAATTACTTTTAGAATTAGGAAAGCTTGGCTAGTCTGACTAAATGTAGTGCGTTTTAATCCAATCTATACCATTCCTTTTCTTTCTCTGGCAGTTGAGAAGGTGGTAGTGAAATAGCTTTTGCAGCAGCTTCATATATTTGATTTTATCGGTAAGTCTTAGTTCCCAGATCTGATTGCTCATTGGAAAAACTCAGAAGTAATTCTCAGAAGCTAGTGAGTTTAATTTATCCCTATGTCATAAGTGAGTTCAGCTCAGGACTAGAGGTCTGATGCAGATAAGTACTACTTTAAAGGTTATCTGTCTTTCTCCGGGGTTAGGAAGTATAGCTGTAGCGAGGAGTAACTGGAATGCAACCACTGTCTGGGGATGTCATGGGCATCAACAAATTTATTGAAGGAAGTTCAGAGCTAGCTATATATATCAGCTGATGACAGGTAGGAATTGTCTCCCAGGCTGATGGAATCACTTCTCACACCTGCAATATGAATGTACCATATACTTCAGCTGATGACAGGTAGGGGCTGTCTCTGGTTGATGAAATCAGCTCTCACTCTTGCAACACGAATATACTGTACAGAAGAAATTATCATGGCAAAACAAATACAGATGAGAGGTCTTCATGGTTTTCATTTGAGGATGATTGTCTTGAATTCATGAGAGTTCACTTATTTAAATCTGGTGCAATCTTGGTAAAGTTATATGGATTGTGTCATTTTGCACCAATTCATAGAGTTCAAATTTCTCATTTGGTAGTGTGCAATCAGTCACTCTACCTGATATCTCTGCTTTTTTCCTTATTAAATGACTTTATTCATAATCCAGGTATCTTTTCCTCTTCACTTCAGATTTGGACTGGTTTATCAGATTTTGGATTTCTATCTTGTATTATTATTATTTAGCTAATGCCATTTGTCTGAGGAATCAGTAATGCAACTGCTGAATGCATTTTGTGGCCAAAACATAAAGGTAACATTATTAACCTACTTAATTTGTGGTGTCACTGGCATGCAGAAACTACCCAGAGAAACTTTCCAGTCTCCACAGATCCTGGAAAGCAGTACATGTTTTGCATAATTATCTGAGGGTTACTTACAGATATATGGCTTCATATGCCTTTAAACTTGGCGGGTAAAATACAGTCAACCTGCTATTGAATTTCTGGTTTCCATAAGAGTTTTCAGGGTGAAAAGAGAATATATACCATACTTATTACTAAAGCTAATTGCAGGTGATACCTGTTTTTTTTTTTCTCTTGGTATTACATCTTAGTGTTTCAGTGTGCAAATACCTTATTTATAGGTTCATGTCATCTTTTTCTAGAAGAAACTCCTCCCACTTTTCTACATAGATATGATTTCCCAATGAAATGACTGAGTTATTGTACAATTTATGTTGTCTGTTTGTGATTACCTGGGTTTCACAGAATCACAGAATTGTAGGGGTTGGAAAGGACCTCAAGAGCTCATGGGGTCCAACCCCCCTGCCAAAGCAGCTCCCCAGCTCATATTACACAGATCGACATCCAGACGGGTCTTGAATCTCTCCAGAGGAGACTCCACCACCTCCCTGGGCAGCCTGTCCCAGGGCTCCCTCACCCTCACTGGGGAAAAAGATGATTAGGGGTCTGGAACATCTCCCCTATGAGGAAAGGCTGAGTGAGCTGGGTCTGTTCAGCCTAGAAAAAAGAAGACTTAGGGGGGACCTAATTAGTGTTTACAAGTATCTTAGACATGGGTGGCAGGGGGAATTGGCCAGTCCCTTTTCAGTGTCTGTGGGGACAGGACTAGGGGCAATGGCTGTAAGCTGGAGCACAGGAAGTTCCGCACCAACATGCGGAAGAACTTTTTCCCAGTGAGGGTGAGGGAGCCCTGGGACAGGCTGCCCAGGGAGGTGGTGGAGTCTCCTTCTCTGGAGATATTCAAGTCTCGTCTGGACGCCTATCTATGTAATATGAGATAGGGAGCTGCTTTGGCAGGGGGGTTGGACCCGATGATCTCTTGAGGTCCCTTCCAACCCCTAAGATTCTGTGATTCTGTGATTCTGTGAAAAGTTCCTCCGCATGTTGGTGTGGAACTTCCTGTGCTCCAACTTGCAGCCATTGCCCCTTGTCCTGTCTCCACAGACACTGAAAAGGGGCTGGCCATTTCCCCCTGCATCCCATGCTTAAGATATTTATAAACATTGATTAGGTCCCCCCTCAGTCTTCTTTTCTCCAGGCTGAACAGCCCCAGCTTGCTCAGCCTTTCCTCACAGGATAGATGTTCCAGGCCCTTCATCATCTTTGTATCCCTCTCTGGACTCTCTCCAGGAGATCCCTGTCCTTTTTATCCCAGGGAGCTCAGAACTGGACACAACACTCCAGGTGGGGCCTGACCAGGGCAGAGTAGAGGGGGAGGATCACCTCCTTGGACCTGCTGACCAGAGGTATATTGCTTCCAAGTTGTTTTCTTATTTGATTCACCTTCTCAGATGAATGGAGACTGACAAAGAATGGGAGAAATTAAACAGACTTTTTATTAAAAAGCTTTTAAAACAGAGTCTACTCTCAGCAGTTGAGCTGAACATACAGAGGCAAAGAGTAAGAACCAATATCCTACACAGCGTTCTTGTACTTCTCTTAAAGAATCAGTGGTCTCAACAAACTTTTAAAAAAGCATCTGCAAACCAGTAGAAATTCAGACACATCATCAGTGGCAGTCTTCTGTAATATCAGCTCTGAGAGTGTACATCACATGATGGGGAGGAAGCACTTAAGCCATCTGGGATCAGGTCTGCCACTGTAGCTGGGAAGAGAAGAGCTTGAGCATATAGGTAATAATAGTCAAATGGATGGGATATAGTAGTGCACCAGACACCCCCATTTATTAGATTGTTTTTGTGGAGATCAAGCAAGGTAATGACTTCACCACGATTTCAAAATATCCACGCCAATACCTGGCATAATTGCTAGTGACCTATGTATGAAACATATTCAGCACTGGAGTAGATGGTCCTAGGAGTGAAATCTCCAGCTCTGGAGCTCCCAAGAACAAGCTAGACAGGAATTTGTTAGCAGAACTTAAGGCCAAATTTATCCTGGCTTACAGAAGCAGTTGAATTAGTTGACCTCAGAAGGTCATTTCTAGGATTGTTTTATGTATTTCCATAGTTGTGTTTATTAAAGTATTTATCTGACTTTCAGGGTCAATAAGGACTCCTATCAGTTAGTGATACAATAGTTTTAGGTTAAGGGAGCACTTCTTCATTCAAAACTTAATGATACCTTTTGCTACATAGCTTATAAAATCTGGTATTCCACTTCTGCCTTTGATCACAGTGGAAGATTTTTCAAGCTACACTGAACAGCATCCAGGATCATCTCAAATTAGCCAGCCCCTTAGACTAGTTATTTTTAGTGATCTACAAGTTACTGCATTCATGGATGAAGTCTGTATAAGAACAGTGAATGATTTATACCAGTTGGAGTCGAAACATTAGCAAAGGGAATGTATGATGTCATACAGCACTTATTTTAACTCACTTATTAAAGAAAAAGAAAGCATCTAATACAGCTGTTGTATATTGTATATTGTGTCCTTTGTCGTGTCTGTAACACTCCCTTCACCTATTCAAGGATATATTTCTAACTCCTATATTAGACACTTAATATTGTGCTGTTACCCTCAACAGCATTGGACAAAACTTTCATTGTGTACTTTACAATTGCCTTGTCGTTTTCCTCCTCTTTCTGTGAGGTCAAAGCTCTTCAAGTTACCATTAAGCATCAGGAGGAGCACAGGAAGTTCCGCACCAACATGGGGAAGAACTTTTCCCCAGTGAGGGTGAGGGAGCCCTGGGACAGGCTGCCCAGGGGGTGTGGAGTCTCCTTCTCTGGAGAGATTCAAGACCCATCTGGATGCCTATCTGTGCAGTATGAGCTGGAGAGCTGCTTTGGCAGGGGGGTTGGACTCGATGATCTCTTGAGGTCCCTTCCAACCCCTACAATTCTGTGATTCTGCTTATTTTAAGATACAGTTTTATTTAATAAAATAAATACAAAAGCGCTTGGCATGACTAGGTACTGATCTAATCCATCTATGCTTTAATACAACATATCCAACAACAAAAAGGGAGGTACAGGATAGTTGCATAAAACCAGTAAGAGATGCCCAAAGTGAATATATTGCCTGAAAGAAGTTCAGGGTAATTTTCCTGATTTTTAAAACAGCTGGAATGGAACTGAGACCAACTCAATGAATGTCCTTGTCTGCCCATGTCTGTTTCCTCATGTGTAAAACAGAAATAATAATATTTTCCTCCCCAATGTGGTGTTACAAATCTCGATTAACAGGCTTTCATTGTCTCAGCAATAACATGCTTTCTTCTGTTGGTTTAAATCCGATATAAAAGTTAGACATGGGCAGCAGCAAAATTGGACTCTATGGTATTATTAGAGTCCTAATAATCATAACTACAATCATAGTTAATTTTACTTAGGGATTTAAATTTACAAAATAAAAATATGAAGACACTATTGTCCACTATCTGACGAGGGAAAATGGGAGAAATGTGAGATGAAATGCTTGTTAAATTATTATTAATTAACAAATGCAAACTCCATCATGTTGACAAAGCATTAGAGTAGCCGGGAGCTGTTAAATTATAGTCTTCAAAATGTTTGAGAGGTAGACACAAAAGAAAGGCTTTTGTGCGTTAATGCAAAGGAATCTTACGCCACCCCCTTAAAGCTACAGTGAGCACAAGGAGACAATATACTGATCTTAACTCTGTAGATAAGGGTGGTGTTATATTTCTAGTGTTGTAAAATATGTGCTTTTCATTCATGGCACTTATTCAATGTTTCTCCCATATATTTCTAGAGCCAATTTGATTTAAATAACTGTTATCTGAATGGACTATGTCCTACAAACCAGAACAGAGTAGATGTTAAATATTGACTTTTCAATTGGAAAGGCATATTCATTATCCAACTGGAATTATCCTATCTTAAATGTACATAAGAAAACAGAATCTAAAAGCTATAGGATTCCTCTTGAAAAGTGGTTTTTACTGCATCAGTAATGCTCTTCTGACTTTATTTTCTGTTACTTCTGCTGCTGTCAACAATCTGATGTTAGAGGCTCTCTTCCCATTATGACTCAGATAATGTTATAGTCTCATTTAAAATTGTTGTGCACAATAAACTCTTGTAATAATTGCTTTCAAGATTTTTTAGAGGTGGCATCGCATTTTCTAATTTTCTGATACCCCCAAAAATGGCCTTGTAAACATTTTTTCTCTCTTTATTTAAAACTTTATAGTTTATATGGAACTTGCATTACCTCCATAATGAAAGTGCTAATCTATTTTCTTCTTTTTTAAAGACAGTTTTCACATGGGACACTTTCAAACCTTGTTAAGCTCTGTTTGGTTCTTTGTAACTCTTAAATTCCTACTTGGCATAGCAGACAATAGCAAAGGAGAGTAACTCAGTCTTACAACTCCTCGCATCCTGAGTTGTCTATAGCCCAAAGTAGGACAAATCAGAGCTAATTTATCATAACAGATATAGACTGCTGGCCTGTACAGAAGCCTATCAGGCCCTACATCTGCTGGCTTCTGTCATTCCCAGTATACATCCATTTGCAGACAGTGAATTAAATGATCCCAGCTTTGTCCCTAGCTGTCTCTGTGGTACAATGCGCAGGGGACTCCACCAAGACCAAGTTTTATGACCATTCCGTGTGTGTTTCCTGGCACACTCAGACATATACATGTTTTAGTTTTGCTCCAGTTCTGGTTAACCTTTGGCTGAGGTGGTTCTATTTCAACATCACAGATTGCATTTAGTTCTGATTGGAGAAAAAACTAATGTCTGAGAACAGGGTTTGGCTGGAGTTTGATTTGATTACCAGACTCACTGCTGCTCTAACCACCAAGCTATTGTGTTATTCTTTCTTTCTCTGAACTATATAAATATTTCTAAAATAAAAGGTTGGCAGCTGTCCCATGTGGCCGATTAGGGTACATAACATGGAATATTGTCCTGGTTCTGGCCAGGTCAGAGTTGACTTTCCCAAGCAGTCAGCCCAGGTGAGCTGAGTTAGCCCGGGCTGTTTTCCACACCATCTGACATCACTGCCCCATAAAAGGGGCTGGTCCAGGGTGTGGGGTGCTCCTGGGTGCCTTCAGTGCAGTGCTCTGTTATCATAGGGTTGGTAAGGTACTCTGTGTTATCACCAGGTGTGAGTGAAATTTGCCACAGGCTGTTATTGTTCCCCTTTCACAGTGACTTTGCCAGTAAACTGTCCTTTCCCCAGCCCACAGAGTCCCTGTGTCTTTCTCCCTGGGAGTGAGCAAGCAGTGCCTGGTGCTCAGCCACTGCTTGGGGCTGAACCACTACAAATATTATTCCCATTCTACATAATCCAAAGCAGCAGCGTAGTCTGGGTCTCATCTGAGTGTCTCAGCCACTCAGCTATTTATGATTTGGGTCTTTGCTGATATTTTTTTCCAGGATGTACATTACATACTCAACTTCAGAAATTGTTCTAGTGAAAATGTAACCTAGCAAATATCCTTGACCTGGTTTAACCTTCAGCCACAACAGTGAATGAATATGCAGAAACCCCTCTACCATGGCAAACTGCTGGAGACAGGCATGCCTCACATGATGAGAATAATTGCTACCCCTGACAAATGCCTCCAGAAGTGCTTTCTGTAAAATCATCATTTCTGTCCTACCTTGAGTGGGCCTGAGGCTGTGGCCTTCTGTTCAGCATCTTTTCTGGAAGAAATTAGAGACTGAAAAATCTAGGCTTGATTAAAAGATGTAGAGATGAGTCACTTCAGAAAACTGGTAACACTTGTGCTCAATAGTCATCTCCCTTGGCCTCATATCAGCTTTAGTCATTTTGGTGTGGGGGGAGGGGAAAGAACCCTTTTGGGAGGATGAGGTTTTTAGTAGTGTGGACCAACAGCTGTATTTCTGATATCTTGGAGAGCAGTTGTCAGCTTAGTGGAACTCAAAGGGTTGGTTGCTTTTTTTTTATTTTCACAGCTTTCCACTCTACGTATCTTCTTGGTAAGTCATAAAATCTGAGGCACTGTGATATTAGTCTATTCATGTCCACACAGAGAGCTTATTTCTGCAATATCCAATATAAAGGTGGCTTTGCATGCCTCCCATTTAGGCAGACGCTTGAGGATCCCCACAATAAGGCAGTGTAAGAAGAATCATCCATCGTGTTACCGCTTGAGAAGGTGTAATGCATTTCTTTCCTACAGCCAGGCATCTTTAAATGCTGATTATGTCTGACTGTCAGCACATCCTGTTGTAGCCACAGGTATTGAATATAATTGAGAACATCCATCAGGTATCTCTAAATTCTAGTGCAGTACCACACTCGATCAAAATTAAAACTGGTAAAAAAAATAAAAATGTGGTGGAGCAGTTTCCCACTGGAAAATGCAGATTTAAGTTTACTGGAGCATTTCAGAGTGATCTATTTACCAATATTTTTAATGGCAATAGCAAAATATAGCTTTAAAAATAATGCAAGTAATTTCACTTTAGTTTGTAAAATAGAACATAAACAATTAAAAGCAGGATCAAAGCAATACTGAAGTGAAAAGCATTGTTGAGGTGGACTATTTCTACAAAAATAATTTGACTTTTCTCTAAAAGATTCTTCTAGAATATTTTAATTCATGGGAAAGGCAACATTTTTGGCCCTTTTCACATTCAACAGGAAAAAAAATTCATCATAGTGCCAGATATTTTGCAGAAATTGTACTGTTAAAATCTATGGCAAAAAACTTTGTTAATATATTTTGAATGACAGTAAAGATTCTGGTGAAATTATCACAAAATAGTGAAGTTTTTTGGCATAGTTTATGATTTTTACCAGAGGCTGCTTTCTTGGGAGATTTAGCAGCTCTGAGGATGGATAAAGGTTAGACAGAGGAATCACAGGACTAAGCCAGAGGCATAAGCAGGAACCAGGGGCTGAACTGGCAGGAGTGGGAATGCAAAATGGATGCAAGAACTAATACACAGGTGAATTACAGCTTGAGCAAAGTCAAGAATGGTGCTGGGTTTGGTTTCATTCCCATGTGATGTCAGGAGGTGGGTGCTGTGGGAGCTTCCATGGCAAGAGCCGTTATTCTGGCTCCTGCAATCACAACATCCAGCAATGTCAGGAGACACTCTCTGAGTGAACCTGTGTTAACTCTCGTCATAGGGGAATGTCCCTTTTTAGCAAATGGTCTTGCATTTAAAGCTATTGTGATACACATTAAATAAATTGAGGGAATTAAGAGGTAAATAAATTGAGGGAATTAAGAGGTAGACTTCCTAGGTTGGGCTACTCTTGATATCTGCAAGGAAAGAGGCAAGTTCTTATTCCATTAACAGAATGAACTGGAAATATATTTTAAATAATACTGCAGCAAATAGCAGCTGTTAAGAACAAGACCCAAAAGTCCTGTAAGGTCACCTGCACTAAAACTCACTACTATTAGATCCACACATTTGAGGATAGTGACCTCTGAGAAGTTTTGCTTTGCTGTTCAGAAGCAGCAAGCAACAAGGAAAACAATGACTCAAAATAACTGCATCCTTACAATTACTAGCAAAATGGTAAGGGACAATCTCAAGACTATTCATTTTGATGATTTTTTTGCCTCATACTCAGCTGGTTTAAACAAGCTCAAGAAAAGGCAGCCATTAATATAAACTCCTTCTTAATTTCTATGGTATTTCTAAGTGCTTGAGTACTACGGCTTAAATACTGTATTTTAAACAGGTGCCTGATCTCTTCTCCACACTAGTCATGGATCTCCAGAGAGAAAAATTACAATACATTTTACTTTAAATCTAAGAATACAGGTAATGTTGTAATCCATACTGAACTATTTTTACTAGCTAATATGGACACTTCTGTATAGCAACATAGCTAGGAGATCATGGGATTAACATAATTTGGGAAAAAGTGAACAGCTGGAAAGGGGAGGTGGACCCCCACCCAAGGAGAAACTGTGGGACAAAAGCTGATTTTTTCAGGGACAATGGAGAGTAAAGAGGCTGTGGAAATTCTTTTTTTTTTTAAAAAACCAAAAACCCCACAAGCACATTACTGTATTTCAGTCTCTGTAAAGCACAAGACTTTTTTTTTTTTAAAGTAGTTGCTGAAACTTTAATCTTGATTTGATTGTGCCTGGGATTCTTTTATTTGTGAATATTCCAACATCCAGCCTTTGATGTTACCTTTTAGCATAGCCTTATCAGGTCCTGAAAATAGCTTCACAGATGAAATTTTTTTCTATTGTATTAGCCTGGTTTGAAAAGGACCTAATTGACCTGCTGTAATAATAGGTTTGACTTGAAAGTTTGATCCCAGCTTACAAGCGTTTATGTCTCCTGGTCTGTCTTTTGAACACTTAATCAAGAGACATTTTTCAGCTTGTAAAAGGCTTTTAGCTCATCCACATGTATGGACAGTACCTAATGGACCGTATCCATTTATTCACTAGTCTCCACAATTGTGAAGTGTGACTCTTTTATGTTTTACAACTTCAAAATGCTTTCTATTTTTAGGTCAAAATGAAAAATCCATTTGTCTTATTTAGCTTTTTAAATATTTATTTTATGGTATTTTACATGCTTTGTGCTTTGCCCTGGGGCATTTGTAAAAAAACATGCTTTAAAACATGCACGTGATTGATTTAATTTTTGAGGCTGGCAACAAGAGTCAGATTTCACTCCTCCTGAAACTGCAGGAAAATGATGGGGTATTATTAAAGAAAGGGACTATTGCATTTTCCCTGGGAGGAAGAAGCAAATTATATTGATGGGATGTTAAAAAGGGTGGGCTGGATTCTTTTCTGGATTTCTGCTGGCTCTGCTGGGTCAGAATCTGGCCCAATATTTTTTTCTGCAGTCTGTAACTTGAGTGAGCCACGAAAAGTCAAGCCAACAACATTTTATCACATAACTTACTGCCTTAATGGAGAAATATGATGATTTATTACTGGGAGGCAGAAATAGATTCTGTATTTGCAGTGTCTCTCCCATTTCCACTCCATAGGTCAGCGTAATAGAACATGGCAGGTCAAAGGATGGAAAATTTTCTTTCCGGAGGAAGGCACTGATTGAACTGTTAAAGCCCAATTCTGCAGGTTGCACTCAAGTGCAGTGGTTCCTGCTCACTTAAACAGGCCTATTGATGAGAACTGGAGCTCTGCACTTTACAGACACTGAACCGGATCTGAACAACCTGACTCCATGTTTATGCAGTCAAAATTCTCACGTCAGTAAATGGGAATTGTGTGAGAACAAGAATTAAGTAAAAAGTGAGGATGGCGGGATTTGGACCTCTACCAAATGCTTAGGAGAAGGCTGTGCTTCCTGCCCTCTCAGTTAGAAGTTGGGTGTTGTGAAACAGCCAGTAATGCCAAGACAGTTGGCAAGTGTGCAAGACAGAAATAAAAGAATTAAAGGGGAGAAGGATTTTTTGCAATTAAAATTGCATGTACTGGCATTTCTACTATGTGGCAGAGATCCTGCACATTTTACTCCTGAGTAACAAAGAACAGAGCTGTGTATGTCACCATGGAAATGTAAATGGAGCTCCTTTGACAGAGAAATGTATGCCATTCCTTTATGCTCAAATGAACTGTTAGTAGTGGGATGCAAGAGGAAAATGGGATGTCTGTTACAGAAAAGGCATGAAAACGGAATTCTAGTACCATATTCTCCATTCTGGTGTAACTTACTAGGAGTTAAAAAAATACAGAGGCAAAAAAAAGGAGTGATTTTTTTTTTCCCTAACTAGTTAATACAGTATTTATAGCTGGTGGTATAAAGTAATAATGTTGAAACATCCAAAGGAGAAGGTATAGATTGGTGTTCTATGCTACTTCTACATGGGCTACCTGTCTTCTTTTTTTTAAAAAAAAAAGATGGCTATTTGTGAATGAAAGGAAATTTAAAGGGAATGGGCAGCTGTGTTACAACACTATGAAGTTAATTGGAGATATTTTTTTTAGTCTTTATGACCAACAGACGTTTGATTATTTCTGTTCTATTTCTTTCTGCATCATTCTTTTCTTTCTCAGGGCATGAGTAAATGTAGGTTGCAAGGCAAATAAAAGATCAACAGCAACCTATATTGGGAGGTGAAGAACTTACAACTTTTCTAATATTTAGAAGAAAACACTGCTTAGATTTTTGCTACGTGCCATTCAGAACAGAGAACTAGGTAAATATCAAATATTTGCTGTTTTCTATGTTGCTGTTTCTATGTTGCTGATTTAACATATGCTTGTGCTTGATTCCACCAAATACTTCTGAGTTCAACTCCCACAATGATTGTAAGAAGTGAGTCTGTAGCTCATATGTTTGGATGTTTGAACTCATATGTTTGGATGTTTTAGGAGATAAGCAGGAGAGATGGAGTTGCCAAGCAGGTTGTTCTAAAGTCAAAATATAAAGGCAAAGAAAACAGAGAAAGATTTAAATCCAAACTCTTTATTTACCTTTATATTCCCTCTGGAGTTATGTGTTACGACTGTCACAAGATGAAATAAGTTTAAACTCTACAGCAAGCCAATAAAGTTTGCTGTATCCTGTTTTCCATCAGGAAAAAGGCCTTGGATAAGGTTTCTGCAGAAAAGAAAAACTTTATAGGGTACCCGTTGTTCACTTAATTTTACTTATTTTCATTTCTTTCTAACAGAAACCATCCAGTGGCTTCTTTAACCTGTTTTCCTGATTTAAACTTATTAAATAAACATCTCAAATATCTCAAGCGTGGGACACAGGGGGAAATGGCCAGCCCCTTTTCAGCGTCTGTGGGGACAGGACAAGGGGCAATGGCTTCAAGTTAGAGCGTAGGAAGTTCCGCACCAACATGGGGAAGAACTTTTCCCCAGTGAGAGTGACAGAGCCCTGGGACAGGCTGCCCAGGGAGTGTGGAGTCTCCTTCTCTGGAGAGATTCAAGACCCATCTGGATGCCGACCTGTGCAACCTGTCCTAGGGAACCTGCTTTGGCAGGGAGGTTGGCCTCAGTGATCTCTGGAGGTCCCTTCCAACCCCTATGATTCTGTGATTCTGTAATTCAGTGTAGAAATTATGCTTCCCCCAGCTCACATTTTGAATATGGAACCTTAAATATTCTCAGAGAAGTATGTCATCAAGATATAGGGGACTTCTCATAGGTTACAGAAGAGATTTTGCAGTAATTGACCAATTAATGGAAATCGCAAGCAACCTGAATATTTTTTAGTAACAGAAAAGGTTAATAATCTCCTCTGAAACACAACCATAAATACTGCCTAGTGGCTAAATTGGCTGATTAAAATATACTCAGGAGTGACCATCACCATAATCTTTATACGTTATGGATTAAAACCCTTTTTTTTTTTTTTAATTTGGAAGAAATTTGTGTTTAGGAAAATTAGGGAAAACATAGTGCATTCAAACATAATGATAATCACATCATTTGTGTAGACATTCATCCCCTTGGAGTATGCTAAGCTGATGCTCTTCATTTCCTTGCTACTAAAATGCAACTGATTTTGAAATGAAAATGACACCAAACAGCAACATTTCCCAATAACATGGGACAGAATATACCCAGCTGACAATGCAGGGTTACTTTAGGGAGACAGAATATTTTATGGCCAGAGTGAAAACAGTGCTGGGGAAAGGACTGTGTTAGATTGTGTCATCACTTTTCACAAGGTATCTATTTTTCCTATAAAAGTTTGTGTTCCCTTTAAAAGTTGGCACTCCATGTCTAGGATAATAATTCTTTTAGGATAACTTTAAGGTTGTTTCCCAAGTACTTTCTGAGGGATCTAGTGCTCTTTCTGATCATCATGTGTCACAGCCCAGTTTTTGTCTTGATTCCTGTTAAATAACAGGATTTTGTGTAACTTGATATGATAAGAGATTGCAGCTTTCTCTTCCCCCACCATATCTGTGTTCTATTTTGTACTCCTTGCTGTTGTCCATTTGGCTTGTCTTGCTGGAGAAGTTACATGAGGTAGGCTTGTTACCTCTTCATGAAATGTTTATACAGGAGCTGCAGTACCATGCTGTCTTCTTGTACTGGCATCAGTATGTTGCTTGCCAGTCGGTGCGAAGACCTGCACTGACCTTAATGCTCTGGGAAATGTCTTGTGATACAGGTTTTTCTGGTCTGCTCCATATTCTGTTTTCCAGGGGTTTTTTCCCTACAGCATAATGTGATATGCTTGTGGGGAAGAACAGAAATGCTAGAATGAGAGAAAATCAAACTAACAAGTGATTTCTCTCATGAAATCCAGTATTAGTTATGAGGTGGGTTTTGAGCTGCTATCCAGTAGCTGAAAGAAGCACCGTAACCATGATAATTCTTGTGTGAATAGTACTTGGAGTCTCATGACCAGGTGGATAGGCTGTTGCAGCTTTGTAGGGATGGATGCAGATGCTGTGGGGGCATGGTTATAGCAAGAGAAGGTAGGAAGTAAATTTAAAGAGATAGGTTTGCAGGCCTTTATTCCAAACAGTTATAATAATCTGCTTTTAGAGTACATACACCCCAGTTATATGGGCATCCTGAGGGAGCTGCTTTGCCTTGCATTGTGCATGCCAAAATAAAGTATGTTCTTCATCTCAAATTCTTTTTTATGACACCTACAGTTCAGCATAAAGTACACTACAAAATTAATAGCATTCTGCAGTAATTGTTCTCAGCCCAAGGATTCCAAACAACCCAGGATGCATATAATGCCTTAAAACCTCCGTGCTGTTCGAAATGTCTGTAGCCTAATGTGGGCTACTTAGCTCATAAAACCTCCTGTTAACGCAAAACTGACTGAATAAATTGAAATGATAGCCAGTTTTAACATTGCTTTTTCCCGTGTCTGTGGCTGCAGTGAACAAGTTTTCTTTGCAATATAGTTGAATTTTGCACCCATCTACCCCCATCTTGTGCTGAGTTTCACAGTAGCGAGATGAAGAGAGCTGGCATGCCTTTAGGAATAGGGGAACAGGCTTGGGGAACAGCGCAAGGAGAGGGATGTATAAGCAACAAGTATGCCTTCTACTTTTAGGGTTTGTTACTGAAAGGACATAAAACTTCACAGCATTAGGTTTATAGCACTTTTATGCTACAGCAAGAGACTTGAGAATGAGAGGATGAAAAGACAACAGACTGAAGCAGAGCTGTAGTTTCTAACTCTTCCCAAAACAGTAATGAGGAGCTGCGTACAGGAAAATGAGATGTAAATTCCTCCCTGTGCAGTTTATAAGTTAATACAGTTCATTATATTTAATAATAGGTCTGCCTCTGTTCTCTAGACTTTCACATAAGGGCTGCTGCGGCCTGCATCAGCCCCGTGCGAGGCAGGTGCTGAGGCGGGCGGGAGCTGTCCAGGCCCCGGGTGCTGGCTCCCGCTTCGCGGCCGGCAGGCGGGAACGCGCGCAGGGCCTGGTCTCCCTGGCTCCTGAGGGAATGCAGTACAAAGCTCTAATCCCTCTTGCTGCGGCCCGCTGAAGGAGAGTTTTAGCACAATTTCTCTTGTCTTCTCTTGCCTCTTCTCCCCACCCACCCCCTTTTTTTTTTTGGGTGTCTGATTGTCATTTATTTTTCCTGACTGTCATAGGTGTCTCCACTCCTTGGAAAGGACTGATTGTGCAGTTCGCCACAGAGCTAAATTAAACCTAGGGCCTCTAATGCTCACAGAAGCACATGAAACACACTGGTTCTAAAGGAGATGTGACACTGGGTATACGGACTCAGTTCTGCCTGAGGTTTAAAAAGAACTTCTGTCAGACTAACAGTCTCTGAGGAGAGAGAAGAAAATGTTCCCATATGAGCACAGAAATGCTGTGGGTGCATAGATGCACAGAGCTGTGATATAATACAGTGAGAAGGTCATCAAAATAAAGTAGGAATGTGGGGGGTTTATTGCCTAGAACAAAGAGATATTAAATGGTGTTACTCCTGTTCAAAAAGGATTAATAATGTAGAAATAATATGCCAAAAATAGGGATTAGATTAAAAGGATTTTGAAGATACCAAAGAAGAACCCACACCCAGCTCTATGGGAAATAAACTGGTAGTTTCCACATAGTTCCATATCAGAAAACTTAACAGAATTTGTCCTAGTTGCATTTCAGCTGTCAGATTCATCAGGGAAAAAGTCACAAAATTAATTAGTGCCTGATCCAAAGTGGAGAGCTCTACTGAACCAGCATGAGCATGGTGTCACTATGGTCAATCTCACACTGCAGACTTTGACGATGAGTTTGCTCTCCATGTAAACAAAAATGGGGCTTTTAAGGCTGTCAGACAGGCACCATTCACAAGGAAAGACTCCATTTCAGAAAAGGAGAAAGGAACTTGGGCCTGAAAAGCTGGTTTGGACAAACAAAAAGAGCAGTGAAATTTGTGCATTATCTGCTACGCAAGTACATAACAAACAAATCAATGTCATGGCTTTCTGTTAATTGTGGGTAAGTTTTCTGTCTTAGCAAGTTTTGTGATATTCAAAAGAAATAGCAAGATTGTTCCCTCTATTTCAAACCACCATTTTCAGCTAAATCTCAGTCTAGGCAGAATAGGAAAAGGGCACAGTGATGAAAAGGAAATTACAGATATGTAAGAACTCAAGCTATCTCAAAATATGAAAGCTGTATCAATTTTGATAACAGGGCTCTCACAGACCTCTAAAGTCTCATAGCAAAAACAGTAGCATGAAATATATGAGGGTCCAGAGCACTAACTTCCAGGAGAAAAACTGTATAGCAGATATTTCTAACAAGCACTAAAGAAAAAATTCTAGCAATCTTTCTAATTTTCTAAAGATTACAGTTTTTGCAACCTTGGTAAATTGGACGGCTATGCTTGCATGTGACCTACTGTGTGTAGAGTTGTTATGATTAGTATTGTTGTCATTGTAATATTATATTTTTTAATGACAATAATAATAATAGGAGGAAGAAGGAAAAAAAAAAAGAAAAACAACAACATCCTGAGTTAATAATGCTGCTGTAGCTAGACAGAAAAGTTAACCTACAATGAAAAGCATTATACTACGTATTTTCTAGAACATCAGGAAAAGCTCGTGGATCAGATAAAATTTTATTTTCAAAACATCATGTTACTTCAAAAATAGAACACAAGCAATTTTCTCTTTGATCTGTTCTCTGACTGGGAATTCCCTACCTATGCTGTCTATCCATCAGCAGGATAAGATGCAGTCTATGGCATGCAGCTCATTTCCCAACTTGTTCATTCTTAGTATCAGAAATGCGATGTTAGGCACTAGGTTTGCAGGTGTACACATGTCTGTGGAGGACAATCTATTCTACATTTGGAAAGCTAGAAAGTTCTCAGTAGCAGTAGACAGCTAGAGAGCTTTTCACAGAATAATGATATGAAAAAGTTCCAATTCACTGAATCTTTTTTCCCATATGCTTGAACATCTGGAATAAGGAAGAGATTTCTATGTGTAGATAGGTAGCTAGACAAAATGTTATACTGACTTATGCCTACTAGAAATTGGTATCTCATTTGTTCTATTTAAATTCACAAGGGATACGCTACAGTCAGGAGCTGACAGATACCAAGGATCTACAAAGATTTGTAGAGAAGAGCTGAACAAATGCTTGAAAATAATGAAACAAAGAAGGAAGAGAGAAGTAAGAACGAGCTTGTGTCACTCATAGTGTTCAAATGAAGCAAGGTTGAGAGACATGGCATTGGTAATATCCCATTATGTCAATAAGCTGATTCTGTTCTGGCTTACATCTGTATATCTGAGGTAATTTATGGCAATCAGAAGAATTCTAGATTTGCATTTTGAGTCAGTTAGATAAGTATCTGCTGCACTGATCACATTATAAAGTTCTAAACTTTCCTATTACAAGTTATTAAAACCCCTCATATTTCTATAGGGTTATTTGAAAACAGATGCTACAGTTGCCACCTTTCACAGTTTTTTAAATAAATTTTCCTGTATAAAAAGGCTAGTCTACTGATTCACAGAGGATTACTGATAAAGTAAAAAATGCAGTACAGGAGTCTTTTTTTTTGATGCCAGAATTGCATCACAGTGCTCTTCAGATGAATGTAGTCTTATCTGATAGAGGAGTCCATAGCTAAATTCATTCATAAAATGAAGATTAAACAATTTTCTTGTATCTCTGCTTTCTGGAAGGATCATGGCGGCACTAATGAAGGTTAAGTAGACTGAAGGAATGATTTGTAGAATATCTGTGGGAGATCTCAGATATGTGTCGCTTGTAGCACCTACCACGTCGTGTGCCATGTCAGGTGAAAAAAATCTTTCTTCAATTCCCCAGGCATTTCAAATATAATTACTCTAAATACAATGGGTGAAGAGTGCTATTAGTTACAAGTCAAGTGTTCAAACCCATTCTATTCTCTCCTTCTGTTGTTTTTTTTTTATATTTGGCTGTTTTTTCACCATCACTTTTTAGAAGTAGAATTTGTTTGACTCCTGTATTGGAACAATTGAAACCGGAGCCATAAGAACATGTAAGCCACATAGTGCCCCAAGTCAGATGGCTCCACATGAGCCATCAGCCTGCAAAGAGCTGTCCTCTGCTTGATGTGTGCTCCAGGCCCAGTCTGCATCCTCTGGTGTTAAGATCAAGGTAGTTCTAGGACTGTCTTAGCAGACAAAGGAAAGTAAAAAGCATTGCCTTGTCCCTGTATCCATTCACGTACTTGTCCAAACACAGAACTGAGGAAGGCATGCTGTGGATTGTAAAAGGATTTAAATAGACTTGGAGTCATCCTGTGAGAATATATGAGACTGGGCATGTTGACCTTATTACAGACTGTATACAGAGTATAGCTAGCTTAGTAGTGAAATGCCTGCAATAGTCACAGGAAGGAAATGAATAGGTCTTGATAGCCATCTCTTTGCAAAAACTTGAGTTAAAGTGTAATGCCCAAACTACAAATTTTGCTATTTTTGCTGTGGCTGTGTATCTACAAAACTTGCTTTGTCCCATAATGGAAAAAGCCTGTGACAGAGACTGACGAAAGACTTGACTGGGAATGAAGGAAAGAGGTTTACTTATTGCAGAAGAACAGCTATCTGTGATTATATGCTTTATTTCCACTGCTAATGTATATGGTGTTTTGTTGTTTAAATGGATTTTCTGACCAGTCTACGTATCTCCCAAATGGGAGAAAGTCACAAATGCTTGAACTCAGGTGGGTAGTGTGCACAGTTGTATGCAGGGCTTGACAGTTTCTCAGCAGTTCTGACCTTTTTTCTTCCCCAAAGAGACAAAAGGTCTGACAGCTGGGGATGAATGCAATCTGAAAACTCAGAAAGGAAGTATGTCCAGCTAACTGCATATTCATAATAGAGATGTGCCTATTCTATGAGCTCTGTACAGTATGTGTTCAAGCCCCAAGCTGGGTGCCCTAAACACAGGAGGGCTAGTTGTGTTATATATATGAGATATTCATTAAGTTAAAGCAAAGCCAATTTTTCTTTTGGCCTGACCAGGAGTACTTCAACTCTAGAAATTGCGGGTCTCGAACTTCTAAGAGACAGACTGATGTCTATTCTTTTCACTGTTGGAAGGAAAGTCATAAACACTATACTAGTATCAACTGCTGGGTCAATTTGTGAAGGAAGACACACAAAATAGTCAAAAAGGGCAGTCCAGCAAATTAAAATCACTGATGCCAAAACAAAATCCTTCACGCTCAGATGCTAGGTGAAACAGTCACATTGGAAGGCAACATACCATAGCACTCATGATTGCTAACAGAGAATTCAAGAGGAATTGTATTAAAAATAGGAAATATATTTGTAATAGAAAACAGAAATGTAGTGAAATATGAAAAAAAAATAAAAATCCGTGCAGCACTACAAGAGTGAGAGTTTTAAACTCCAGTGCAGTGTCAGTGCTAACATATGGCTGTGAGAGCTGGAGCTACCTCAAGTGTCAAATCAGACACCTTAAAAAGCAAATGTCTATAAAAGATTCTGATTCTGGATAAATATACTTTAAACAACATGAAGATATGAGAAATCAAAATCATTGGCCAGCAGTGTATCTCTGTCAATATGAAGAGTGCACTCAGTAGATGCACAGTGTGTATTTCAGATGCCAGGAGACAGACACCCAGAGCTGTCAAATGCAAGCTGACCAGTGTCACGAAAAGAGGCTGCGCAAGAAAAGCCCTCAGAAAACCCATTAGCAAGCAGGATGCATTAGCAGGGCAGTCACAACTCTGTAGGGCACTTGGAAGCAGCAGCAAATGGCAGAAGCAGGGAAGACTCGTTTCTGACCCATTCATTTGCATTGGCAAGCAGGTATTAAGCCAAAGAATACAATCATTAAGAGTTACCACATCCTTAAGTCAAAACAGACAATCTCTTGGTTAATTCCCATGAACAGAATCCTCTACTAAAACTGAATTCTCTGGCACTTGCAGCGAATTAAAGCTATCTAGTCACAGCTACATCATCTGTGTCCTTATTTTCTATGGAGAACAGAATTTGTTCGAAACCTCAAGACTCTTTAATACTCTATAGGACATTAGCAGATCAGGGCCGTGGGGTCACTGTGCCCATGTTCACTGTGTGTTGTGGAATTCAGTTGCCCCCGTGGCTTTGAGAGACCAGCAATCTAAATGAAAAACACAAAATGTGACCTTCCCCTTCCGCTGCTTTGAAAGTTGGTAGCATAAAAGGACTCAGGTTAGTTCCTGCATGTTGAGTGAGAGAGAATGGCTGTTCCCTCCTTGGAGAGCTCTGCTCTGATCATGGTGGCTTCTGCAGGGCAGGCTGGTGGGGAAGCTGTGGCAAGAGGGTGGTGTCTAGGGGGACAGATGATATACCTACTACAGGTTTGGACACCTGGTCCCAGGTTTTGGAGAGGATGCATAGGCTATAATCACAAAAAAAAGAGCATTTTCTTTAAATTTGAGTGCCCTTCCTCTCTGTACTCCAATGCGTTTCCAGTCGCTTCATTAGTTGTACGTACAGGTATCTGTACAAGGCTCAGTTGCTTGTAGAAGCTGTGCTAAGCAGTTCTGCTTTGGAAGAATTCATTCTGTGAAGTAAATAAATAATTAAACCTGACAAACATGTTTTTCAAAACTCTGAGGAACTGCACATCGCCTGCTGGCACTTCTGAATTTAGAGTGCTGCATATCGAATTGTTTCTGCTCTCCAGTATTTTGCTTCCCTTTCAAAAGCTTTTTCTACTGCAATTTGTAAAACATCTTGTGGGCAATTCTTCTGCTTGCAGCCTTGCCTGTCACATTGCTTTTCCCTCACAAATAGTATAAGGAAATAGAGAATGACTGTCTGGGATGATATAGGTTCTATTGTTGCTATTACATATGGACAGGCTTGTGTTGTAAACTGGTTACCACCTGTTTTCTTCTGAAAATAGAAAAGCAGTTTTCTTCTTTCTTAAAAAATACATGAAACATCTAATTAATTTTGCTCATATCCTCTCATTTACATAACAAATCCTCACAGGATCACAACCTCAAATCTTAGTCAAAATTCTCAATAATCCATTAAGACTTTCCTGTGTTTAAAAGTAGATTTGGAAGGGGGGATGGTTAGTGTCACAATGTGATACTAAATCCAAGAAGTCCTTTAAAAATTCCTGCTAAGTATTCACACTCAGTTTTGGAGCAACATCACTATTGAATCACTGTGTATGTCCTCTGAGATCAAGTTTCCCAGGCCATTTCCATCTCAAATCTACCAACTTGAATGTTTGGTACCACTGAGTTATTTCTCATGCAGATGGATGCTTCTAGTCTTTACATACGTGATTCTTCCAGAGGATTTAGAGTCTGGCATAGGCTGCCCTGTAGATACCAGGAGGTACACTCGACCTCTGGCTCTGCAAAACGAACAGGATCTGTTGGAGAGGGACTACAGGCTTGCTGATAACTTTTGAATTCTGGAATTTTCTCTCTTTCACTCTTTATCTTAAAACAATGCGCAAAACATGAGTAAATAAGTTTGCTTCCTTCTGCCACATCACAATATTATAAACTCTTCATCTACTGTCTCGATAAATAGTTCATCATACCAACAGCTATAAGGCACCTGTGCCACAAGCACAATTCTTACTGCATTTATTCTTCCATCAGGGAAATATCAAGTCAACACCATTCCTAGTTTGGTTCCACTGGGACATTGAACAGAATGGCACTGGCAAGTAATTTAGCTCCAAAAGAAGCTGGGGCTTAATTACAATTAAATTCAAACATTTCGAACTTTCTGTCCTTTCTCAAATCCTTGGCTTTTCATTTAGATCTGTCAGTCAGCACTTCATTAAGTATGGTCTATTTCCCAGCATCTTGTCATTTATAATAATAAAATACACAGTCATGAATCTGCCTAGAGGATGTTTTAAATAAATCTGTGTACATTTATAAATTCAGGTGAATGTGTAATTCTTAATGTCCTGCATGGTTACATGATAAATAATTGTCATCGACTTCCCTCATTTTTAATTTCAGTGACAAAAGACTTGTTGCCATACATTTGAATAGCAGAAAGATTAACAAGGGACAGCAGAATATAGTTGTTGTGTTTTGTGGTTTTGTGGGTTTTTATGTTGGATATTGAATAATATTTAACATCTTGCTAAGAACATTTTTACATGGGATTTGTAAGGGGAAAATTAATTCTAATTGTGTAAAACGTGGTGTTTAATTACTCTTTTTAGTTACCCCCACCCTGGCAATATGAGTTTGAGGGGTGGCAGCCAGATAGTCCAGCCTTGAGGAAAGCCTTGAAGGGGTGTGCTTTTTCAGGGGTGTTCTTTATCAGGTCCAAGGAAAATGTATGGTGTTGGGAGCAGGGAGGACTGGCTGTGTCATTGATTACCTGTGCTAACACAGGGAAGTGTGCATCCTCTGGACAGTCGTCTCTGTTGTAGGTTCTTGGGACTTCAGATGGAACTGGCAGTGCTCACGCCTTGAAGGACCAGAGGAGCCTGAGAACTGGAAAGCAGACAAATGAGTTAATAATAGGTCACAAAGAAAAAAATATGGGAGAAAAGCAGTGTGACAGTCAAGGCCAAGCACAGAGAGATGGAGTTTAACTGCTTATAGGGCCCTCTCTTGGGGCCGTGATGGATTTTAGAGAAGGCCATATGCAACTGTTACATTGATTTCAACAAACAAAAATAATCTGTAGCAAAATTTATTTGCCATTGGAAATTTTTTTTTAAATCTGAAGCAGTCCAATATTTCTTTCAGAAAAAAGAAGAGGAAAATGACTTGTCAGCTTTAGAACAGAAAGCTGGTTTTTCACAGAAGCTCCTTCCTCCAATTTTTGTAATAAAAATATTATGCTTCCATTTAAAAGTTGTCAATAATTAAATATAATCTAACAGTAATGCCAAATTCACTCGTTTGTTTAAATTCTGAGGTGGAGCAGTACTGACTGTGTTTCTGTCTTACAGCTCTTCAGAAAACAGCTTTGCAAAGAGCAGATAAGATGAGTTTGGTTCTTTTCAAGTGACCTTTGTTTTCATCATATTTTACCCTTCCTTGGGGCTAAAAGGGCCTCTGTTTTTTAGCTTTTTTAGCTCTAGTGGATAATTCTCTGAGCTTTCCATCCCCCCTACTCCCTCTCCTTCTATAAGATTCCACATCTCAACATTCATTGCAGCGAATTGACATTATTAATATTCTAACAACTCAAAAAGACATAGGGCTATATTGTGACAGCTACCAAGAGAGTGTATGTCCCAGAGCCGTTATGGTCTAAACAGTCCACCTGAGGGATAAGCACACGTGTGAGAGTAGTTCAATGCCAGAGGTGCTTGGTACATCAGTCTGGCTTCACTCAGAAACAAATCACAGCCTTGCTCACCGAGTCCCTCCATTTCCTGCCAAGAGAATCTGCACACTTTGGCAGCCATCTTCTCAATTGCCAAGAAAATTGTGAAATGGGTGCTAACTAGGGTATCTGAGTGCAAGTAAAGACCTTTAATATCCCTTAATATGCATCTACCTGAAAGTAATTCCAACAAGGTAACTGGTTAATTACATATTTCTAACTAAATACTTGTATAACTTTAAAGGAATATTTTTCCCAAGGTGGTCATAAATTGTGAAGATAGATAGCATCAGGCAATTACCATTTCAAAAAATAGGTGTTGTCACCATTAAAAGTGGGTACTTAGGACATATAATAGCAGTGTCACAATCATCACAGCATCTAAGAGACAGGATGCTTAAATGCAGCGAGAAGGCTGTTAATGCAGGAAGGTTTTAAAACTGCCATCAGATCTCTTGTAGTCAATACTGGTGCTTTACATAAAAATTGCCTGTGCTGATGATAAGGTAACTTGTCTGAGTTCAAATCATTGGAGAACAATCAAATATGATAAATGATTGCCAGGTGCTGCCATTTTCAAAGTAGAGACACAAACTTAGGATAATGGACCTAAGACAATTCACAGAAACTTCAAGGAGGTGACCCCTTCAAGTGCTGTGTGATTGATTCCTGACACTCCGTCAATGTAACTTTTACCTGATTTTTATTGGCAAGAACAGCCTTGTTTTCAGTACATCCAAACCCATCTATTTACATGCAGTAGACATAATCTATACTCAAAAACAGTGTAATATATCTAACATCCATAATTATTATTTAGAGTAGCTACACTTCTGGAGACTCCCATAAAATATTATCAGACCATCTGTACTGAGCAATTGCAGTTGATGTTAACTTTGCTTGTGGCCGAAGGTGCACAGTACTGCTGCAAATGATGCCTGAGTGAAGTTCAAATTCAACACATTAGCAGAGTAGGCATTTAAAGTGAAGTATAATTTTGATCTTATAATACGAAATTGTTATGATCGTTGTATATTTTTATATTCATGAAATTTCCATGAGCTCACATGCAGGAGGGTGAAAATAAACCTAATTTTTTTTTCAAAAAGAAAGGAAACACCTGTTTGGGGACCAATTATGAACTTCACAGAACTATCAGTCCTAATTACTAAATAGCTACAGGATTCTCATTTAAGCAAAATCAACCATACTTGAAAACTAAACTTAGAATGTAAATGATGCAATCATTCATAATTCATTCTGCCACAGTACACAAAAGCAGAGGCTACAGTAGGCTGTTTTAAAATCTTTTGTGCAGATTAATACAGCCAATACTAGATTTTAAAAAGCTTTTTGAGGAGAAATAGATCTTTCAAAGGTAGTAAGTTTTATCCAGCATTTTAAAACTAATCTTAAACTCGAATGCATCTGCTTTAAAACAAAGACTTCACAGAAAAGGCAATCTTATAAAAAAAATCTGTCTTTGAGGAGAGTGATCTGTGTTTGGTGCTCAGCAGAAATCTTAGCAGCTCATTAAAGAATGTTGTATTACCATTTTCAAGACCCATACTTACTTGTAACTGGTAAGTTAAATCTTATATTAGGGAGTAGATAGTATCTAGTGGCCATACATTAGTGGAATCAATGATCCAAGGTAATCCAAGGATAATTTCCCAGGCAAGCTAACTGAGGGTAAGACCTCAAGATCTCAAACACAGCTACAGCTCTCTTGGGGAAGAAGGGAGACTCTCAATATCAATCCTTGATTTAGAGGTCTCAGCCTTTTTGCAGGCTAGAACGACCACACAAATTAGTTGTCCAAGCTCAGGCTGAGGTTTGCCGCTGTTACCCTTCTAATGGGAACTCATTATAACAACTGGATATTCACATTACATGTCATTTTTATGTGAAATTCTTTTTGTGCTAAGATAAATATTGCTCTATGCATGCATAAATATTAAACCTGCTGAAAGCTGGTTACTTGCTGAATTACATTCCACAGCAGCAATTTTGTGGCTTATAGTGTTATTCACTTCTCATGTGCAAACTTTAATCGGAGCTCAGAAGTCTAATATCTATAGTATTTCTGTGTACCAGTACTAAACACTTTTTAAACCACTATTAATCTTATGAGTAGCTTAGGCAAGCATTTGCAGTAAAAATATACTAATCACATTTAGTCCTTCTTTCTGATCACAAATTGCCCAAACAGATTGTGACATCTTCTTATTTCTTTGCCATCAGCTATTCTTTATCAAATATTACAGTGGGGAAAACTGAGCCTACTGGCTGATCACAAATTGTTTGTTGATGTTGTGTATATATATATATATAATGTACTCCTGTACCTGTAATAATTTTATATGCCATCTCTGTGATCCATCGCTTCAGAAAATGTTATTAAATTCCCTGTGCCTTAACCTTTTTTCAACACAAAATCTTACATTTCTCAAAAATTTCTTCCCACAGGCATTGCTAGCAGTAAAACTGTTTTTCTTGTGGACTCAACATTATCTAACCACTTGGAGTCTATCTGTTCAGTTCATGGTGGCAGTGTCCAACCTAGGCTCCACCCTGGGCTGACAGTCTCAGTGGTCCATATGTATATAGCATCCACAAGGATGACTGGATACACATACTGCAAAATCTCTTTGTCATCAAAGCTGATCTGGGACCTTCTGTTTACTTGTGTTTACTCCTGATTGTACGGCTTAAGTCTGGTCGTATCACATCTTGCACTGGTCTTTTTAATGTGCACTGGTCTATCACATTCAATGGGGCGTACTCGCAGATGGCCCCGTATGAGTACATCTTGGGTTGAAGGTGGATGTTAGCAATGGAAGCTCTAGGCTGCAGCAAATCACGAATTCTTGTCCCTCCCATCACAGTGAATACCAATGTATTCACTCAAGCTTTTACTTGAAGTAAGCTTTGGGAAGAGTTGAATTCCCTAGACAGTAGCTGAGGTTTTAAATTTACCTCTGATTACTTCAACACACACAGTGCCTTTGCATTTGCAGAGCAGGAAAAGCAATGCGTTAATGAAGCAATCCTGTATTTTTAACATCTGCAAATGATTTGAACTCTTTTACTGGTCACTTTGTATTTCATTAAAGAATAATAGCATGAAAAAATAGCAAGCCCCAGTATTCCTTCATAATTTGAAAATATAACATTACAGATAATCGAATGTAATTGTCCAGAGGTCCAAGAAAGTGTTTCTATGAACAATAATTCACGTAACAAGAAAGAAAACCCCATTGTCCATTTAGAAGGGTTAAAGGTGAGGAAGTGGGAATATAAACTATGCTATGCAATCAAATTCTTGACATAATTGCATTTGGTTTTGTGTTTTGCGTGCAAAAGCCACATCAAATCATGTGTTCTAAGAGTAGAATTTACTTTAAAGAAATCTTTCTGCACGTGTATTAGAAAATATGAAACTATGTAAAAGTTCAAGCATTCAGCATGTTTAACCATTTATGAGTTGTTAATTAATATTTTATTAACTAGTGCTTAAAAGAACAGGGAAAATACTGCTCAGCAATTCAGAGAAAGTAAGTGATCTTTGGTTTAATGATTTAACATGTAAGCTTCATGAAGTTCTGAAACGTGCTGGTTGCTGTGGTACATGTGCATTTCTCTGATGGGATAGTTAGGGAAGTAACATAATGCACATTACATTTTCTTGCACGAAGACTATCATACCCTTTGGATCCTGTTGAGTCTGCCTGACTTTTGTCTTCTACAGACTTCATTTCCTATCTTTACTCTTTCTTACTAGATCACATCCTTTGCTCAGAGTAAAAATACATTCAGCAACTGAATTGCCCCCCTTTGAAAGTGAACAACCTTGTGATGCACTTTTTTAACATATCTGTTGCTGCATTTACAGCAGTTGAACTGCAACAGATTTTGAATGACTGTGAAAAAATATTGCTATTTCTGCCAGCCAGAAGTGTTTCACAAAGGCAAAAACTGAGCTCAACTATTTACCACTTTGTATATAATACACTATACATCATAATCTCCCCTTAATTTCTGTTTTATTCTATAGGACATCCACTTCCATGAACCTTTCATAGCAATAATAACTAAAAAAAAAAATAGTGGTTGTTATTTTGACTCTGATTGTTTTCAAATGTCAGGTAAGTGTAACAGATTGTGCTGTTTGTGTAGACTCTGAAACAAATTCTCAGTAAGGGGAGTACAACTAAAGTTACTGAAACATATCAAATCATTTGTGTGACTGTGACACTAAAATCTGGTTGTAATCTAGGAGGTATAAAGGTGGTATAAAAAATCAGAGGGGATGGCACATAATAGTAAAGACATTTAAATGTATAAACATCTCAGAAGAACCCAGGAATATTACAGATAAATGGGAGGCATTAATTTGACAATGTGTACAGGTCACCAAATCCAACTAAAGTAGAGATGAGCACATCCTCTGCATGTAAATGAAGATGAAAATAATGGTTGTATGTGTGAACCAGTTTGGGAGAAAAATGCTGGAAGTAGCATGCAAACAGTAACAGAACATTGTTAGAGTTCCTGATAGTTTTCTATTAAAAAGACAGTTTGCCCATAACCAGGCATTTCTATTTTTTACATGAAAATTTCAGTGTGCACAAATAGGACACAACAATTATGTTTCAAAAGGGGGAAGGGTTTCACTGATGGAAAATCTGATCGAGACCAAAAAAAACCCATCACAGAGTGTGTAAATGCAAATTCACCATCAAATGAGGATAAGGTCAGTGAGTTTTGATAGGGCTGAATCTTTTCCATAAAGCTGTAGATATACATATAAAATATCTACCACTAAAACTCATAGATTAGCCAAAGTTTGGGAGAACCATAACAATGAAGACAGGATGTCCACACAAACATAATGTAAATAGCCTGTAGAGCTGCCTTGAAGAAGTGCTCTAAGACAGGCAGGTACAAAGTCACTTATCATGGGGTGCAGAAAGCTGGCCAAAATACGTAAGAGACCACATCTTTAGAAGACAGCAAGCACATACATCCTTCAGGCCAAAGTGTGTCTTGGAGATATCCAAACAGGCTGTAAACAAGCCAACTCATCACTGCATATACTATGCAAAACAGAGTCCTAAACAATCTGATTTATCCTGCTAAGTATGATAAAAACTAGCTGGAGTATGTCTGCGATGCACTACAGTCTATGATACTGATGTACTCATATATTTGTAGATAAGTTTTCTATATCTAGAAGAGGGTTTTGGTTCTTTTGATGATGGGTTGTGGTTGTTTACTAGACTTTCTTAAAGCTCTGTGCTAGCTCCTCTCTTCCTTTAGGCAAGAAGATTGAAACGGGTAATTTTAATTTTCAGAAATCTACCCCAGTTTTCTGCTTCTGTCAAAACTTTGTTAAGGCCTGAAATCTGTACTGGGATTGTGGGTAACTACTGTTTTCTCTGTGTATTTACCCCTTTGCTAGGTAGGTGTAAGTAGTCCCTACGCAGACACAGAAAAGACTAATTTTTAACAATGTAACCTAAAATATATTTGCCCCTGCTTTATCTGATTTCTGCATATGCTCAGAGAAGAACTATTAACCGCCAAATATAGTGCTAGCATCCGAGTCCTAATGCAGGGCTTCTGTTGTCTAACTCATCAAAGTGTAGGTATTGCATCCAACACGAGCGTCTTTGTTCTGAGATCTTAGCTGCTACTTCTTTCATGGGTTTCATCAGATAATATTAATGTTAGGTTATTTAGATCACATGAATCAGTTCGTGTCTGTGCTTATCTGGGTTTGCAACAACAACAGTAGAACAAAACATGTTTGTAGGCTTGTTTACCTTTGAAATATCACTCAGTTCTTACATGTATCAAATTCTTTCTTAAATTTGTCTCTCAAGAAATGATTTTTCTCGGTGTGTAGTTCACTGTCTCTTGCAGTGGGATTTTCCTTTTAGAAGTTTCAGCAACAGACAATTTTGAGAATGTTCCTGATATAGCTGCACTCTGCACTATCCCATGAAGGATAGCTCACAAGGCCAATGGTATCCTGGGCTCCATCAGAAGAGGGGTGGCCAGCAGGGACAGGGAGGTGATTGTCCCTCTCTACTCTGCCCTCGTGAGGCCCCAGCGGGAGTCCTGTGTCCAGAGCTGGGGCACCCAATACAAGAAGGATGTAGAACTGTTGGAGAGGGTTCAGAGGAGGCACAAAGATGATTAGAGGGCTGGAGCACCTGCCCTACAAAGAGAGGTTGAGGGAGCTGGGCTTGTTCAGCCTGGAGAAGAGAAGGCTGCAGGGGGACCTCATTGCAGCCTGCCAGTCCCTGAAGGGACCATACAAACAGGAGGGGAATCAACTTTTTAAAAGGGCAGAGAATGGCAGGACAAGGGGGAATGGTTTAAAGCTGAAGGAGGGAAGGTTTAGATTTAATATTAGGGGGAAGTTTTTTACAGAAAGAGTGGTGAGGGTCCTGGAACAGGCTGCTCAGAGAGGTGGTGGATGCCCCATCCCTGGAAGTGTTCAAGGCCAGGTTGGATGGGGCCCTGGGCAACCTTGTGTAGCTCCAGGCCTGAGGTTGGTGTCCCTGCCTGTGGCAGGGGGGTTGGAGCTTTATGATCCTCAGGGTCCCTTCCAACCCTTGCCATTCTGTGATTCTATGATTCTGTGAAATTTTGGCAAGAATCTTTAAAACTAACTTCGTATCTAGGAGGATTACTGTAAAACTGTTCATATGTCAGTATTTACTACTTTTGTTAAGTGACTGTCCTGTGTGACATTTAAAACCAGACAGAATACTAAGGTCTGACTTCCAATTTCAAACCCTTTTTTAATCTGAAGTATTTTCTCAAGAATAACAAGCCATTGTGTGTCATTATCTGCTTGGAAACAATTCTGCTATTAATGTCTCCTTGTATTCTGCAGACTGAAGCAATTTGTCGTGCATTCACTGAGCCTCATTCTCTGGGGCTTGTCCATTTGGTAGAACCAGAAGAATATTTCATGACAACTTTGCTTAAGCATACATTAGTGTAGTTAAAGGTAAATGTACATGAGGAAAGAAACAAACCTTTCCATTTTCTTTGCAAAGCTTTGTTATAATCCCTTTTTAAAAAGATATTATATCTTCTGCTTACTTTCCATATTTTGGTTAACGTTGCAACTCTAGGAACTGCACAGTTCAGATTTTTTAAATGAAAGCTGAAATTTCCAAGCATTATTCTGTAATAATGAATCAAATTATTTTTCCAGAGCATGTAGACATTCGCTTACATGTTGCTTGTTCTAAGTTGGAATACTTTAAATCTAAGTACTGTTCCAATATTATACAGAATTATATTTAAGACACTGAAATGGCTAGTTTAGCTAGAAAGTTCAAGAGAATGTGACAGTTTATTTCCTTGTGCCAACAGGAAGAAGTGAGGCAATACGTATTTAAATTATGGACATAAAAAAATCTGCCTTCCCCACTTAAAAGTGTTGGGATATTAGAATTTTCTAATTGGAGATTAGATCCTCTGTGGGACGCCTGTTTAAAGTAGAAGAGGTTTTGATTGGTTTGTACTATTAGTAAGAGAAATACATGGGTTCTAAAGCAGTGCAAAAACAAGGTCAGCTAAATTTGGCAAGAAGACCTTATCCAAAACACCACACATTGCAGAAAACATAAAACAGTGCCATGCAAAGAAGTTCAGATAGCAGCACAGGGACAGAAACACAAAGCCCAAACCAGTGTATCTGCATTAGAGGGAAAGAAAAAAAAAATGCTTACAAGAGATGAAGAGTCATGGGGCAAAACCAAGGGCTTCATATTCCACTGCAATAGCTATGAAAAGAAAAAAAAAGGGGGGGGGGGGTGGGGGAGAGAACTAGCAGACTAGCAGCCCCTACAGTGCTTAAGAATATTGAGAAATCCAGGAAGCAAGAGGGTATCTGCCATATGACCTTAACTGCTTCACAAACCCTTGATTTAAATGCTCTGCAGGAAGAAAGGCCGCTAGATTTGCAATTGAGCTATTAGATCACAAACCAATTCAATTGCAGCTGAATCATGGGACCAGCTGCAATATGAGCCCCAGAAATATTGATGATATTACAAGTATTACACTAGAGGAATGTAGCTGAGAGCTGGTGATATACAGTATATGTACTCTGAGTCCTGTAAGCAAAACCAAGCTGTTAATAAGAAATCTGTGAAACAAGCAACATTATCTGTTGGAGTCAGTGACAGCTGACAGGCAGGAATACCTTGCTGAGCAACAGTATAGCATGAAAAAGAGCAATTTGCTCACCGAGTGCCATCCAAAATACTCTAAACTGAAAGAGGGAGGACAGCAGCATCCCAGTATGATGGGGATCCTCTACTCTTCCAGCAGTCCTAATGAAACATTTGAAGAAGTAACAAGCCTATCTTCAAATAAAAGGTGGTGTTATATCTTCTGAAACAAGCACTGTGTGGATCTGCTTCCAAACAGTTGTGACAAATGTCTTTGGTAAACTACAGGCTGGCATTGGCTCAGAACCACTTAACAGCAAAGAATAACATTGCCCATGGACAGCCCCTGAGGCCTTTGGCAACATCCAGGAGTGACCGCTTTGTGTTGCATTAGACAAGCTCCCATTGTCTCCTGACAAAGGTTTCTTCATCCTGCTGTAGGTACCTCCAAAAATTACAGATGCTTCCAGAGAGCATTCTAGTTTACGCTGAACATGCTATAAACTGAATGACACCCTTTCTAGGTGTTAAGAGCAGAGCCAATAGAAATTTTATTTTAGGAAATGGAAAGGGCAAGAAAAAAGTTGTGCAGTGCCTCAAGTTCCAAGGACTTCTACCTAAGAAAAGAAAAAACACAAGGCTGAGTGAAGAGAAGATGATAATAAGTTTCCCTACTTTGGACAGTACGCTGAAAAGTATCGCTACAAGAGCAAGTAGCACCCTAACACTCGGCTCATTTCAGTTTCTTGTCAGTACTTTGCTTCCACATCCCTGTAGCCAGGGTGATTGTCATCCATGTCCAGCCCTCTTAAACTCCATGAGGATATAAATGCTAGTTGAGAAGTTTGAGTGGGACTCTAATCTCCTGATCCCCGCCCGAAGGAAGTCGCTGATCTAATACCTGCTCCAGTTACTGTTATTTGGACATATTGAAATAGTATTGGAAGGCAAATAATCTTCTCTTTCCTCTTCTTACACCCCCAAATAACTTACACTTTAGTAGATCAACAATAAGAATTCAAATTCACTCAGGCAGAGAACAGACCTAGACCTGGGTCTGCTACACGCTTCAAAATTTACTGTGCCTTTAAGATACTACAAAAAAAAGACTGATGAAAATGACTCTGGCCCATTTGTGAATCTTATCCTTAAAAATACCTCCACCTTCCCCCACCAAAATAAAATAAAAAAAAAAAACCCCAGCAAAGCTAATCCAAATCTGTAACTATTCAAGGGTAGTAAGTGAAACTGCATCTTTGATAAATTTAGTGCATGGGAAAAAATAATTCATGAAGCTTTTACCTACAATTTTGTTTAAAGGGAACTAAGCAGAAATTTCAGGCAATGTGATCACTGGTATTATAAGACAGACACGACTTGAAACAGATATTCTCAAGAAGCAGCAGCAAGGGGGGAAATGCTATTGTCCAGTAATGAATGCTAAATTCAGATCATTTTTGGGACAGTAAGGAAAGTGCAGAGTATCGTGATTGACAGTAAAAAGATACTTCTTCCCAGTGTGGTCAGGATGTAATTTTGCAAAGGGGACTAGAGGATACAAATACACCGGCTGACCTCGCTCCAGTACATTCAGTCAAGAATTGTAATCAGAAAACTGAAGGTGCTACAGTCTACTGAAATGCCCTGTGCAGACAATGTTACACTTCAGCAAAATGTGAATGATTCGTTGCCAGATGGGAGTTTCAGCCAAAGGCACCCTCAGTACCCACAACACCTTCTGCAGAGTCAGTGGGAACAGCAGCCAAGAGATGGGTAGTGATGGCAGAACAGAGAAAAGGGGCTTTTCCATGTGGGACCATCGCAGCCCCAGGCAGGATTTAGTTTCTTTTTGGATGTATCAAACATCCACCACTGTAGCCACCGTGGTGGGCTGACCTGTGGTGGGCTGTCAGCTCCCACCCACCTGCTCTCTCACTCCCCTCCTCAACTGGAGAGGGGAGAAAAATACGATAGAAAATCTCATGGGTTGAGATAAAGACAGGGAGATCACTTACAAAGTAGTGTTGCAGGAAAAAGAGACTTGATTTGGGGAAAATAAATTTAATCTTGACAATAAAATAGATTCAGATAGTGAGAAACAAAGCCAAAAAATTCCTCTGTCTGTGAGTCCTGTTCCCCACCCCCAACCCCCTACCTGCCAGGCTCACTTCGGTACTTCATTGGACTCTACTTCTTCCCCACCCTGAGCTGCTCTGACAGGCTCTGCGGGGGCTGGTGGGATTGTTGGTGGGGAACCAACTGTGTCTGGCAGCAGCAGCCCCACCCTCTCCTTACAGAGGTGGCCCCTGCAGCCCCCCAGTACTGCAACCTGGGCACGTGAAGCCAACACAGTCCAGAGGAGGAAGAGGAGGAAGACTGCACAGGGCAGTTAGGCACAGTAAGCAAAGCTGGCAGCCAGGAGAGAGAGATGCCAGATGTGTGCGAGCAAGCCGGGCTCCATCGAGCCACAGCACCTACGCAGAGTGCTGCCCCCATGCTGAGCACGGTCCTTCTAGCTGCGTCTGGTCCATGATGGTAATGACCAAAAAAACACAAGTGCAATTGTGTGATAGTGGAATCTGTTCCCAAAACCAAAGGGAAACAAACAAACAAACAACCCCCAAAACCAAACAAAAAACCCCACCAAAACCCAAAGATACAATGGTGAGCCATAGTGCTTGGAGGAGTAGCAAGAAATGGGGTTTGGAAAATTGCAAGAACCCACCAACAAAAATAAAAGCAGCAGCAATTGCTGAGGGAAATCCTCCCACATAAGTAATAACAGTAATGTGCTGACCTCCACACGTTTTTACAGGAGAGTGCCCAAACAGGGTGAGAAGGGCTGTGGAAAACAGTCCCTCAGGTGGGCCCAGGGTGGGCAGGCAGAGCTCAGCAGAACGGGAATCAACAAA
The DNA here is from genome assembly GCA_022605575.1 of Laterallus jamaicensis coturniculus. Lineage (NCBI taxonomy): Eukaryota > Metazoa > Chordata > Aves > Gruiformes > Rallidae > Laterallus > Laterallus jamaicensis. The sequence continues at coordinate 16,252,286 of JAKCOX010000018.1, forward strand.
GGCTGTGGTGCTGGACCTGCTCAGGCCACTGATAGAAAAGAAAGGACAAGACCTTGGAGGAGAGATCAGAAAGTCAGCCTGCTTCCAGCTTGAAGCCAAGCTGCTGTTGCAGATTCTGAGAAACACAATTGCCACCAGAGGACTTCCAACAACAGGGAAAAAAGGAAAAAGAAGTGTATACTATCACCATCCTCCCTGCACAAGTGTCACTTTCCTCTCTAGCAATCCCCTTCAATATTTGTAGAGGAACCTGTTCCTGCAGAAGGATGTGATGATTTCCTTAGTAGATTATGCTCGAGGATAAGCTGCAAAGTAATTTATCTTCTGTATGTTTTAGGTTCTGTGTATTTCTAAAGGGAGTAGCTAGTTTCTGAACCCAGGTTAGAAGTGTCCAAGTCACCAGTTTAGGGGTTCTCTCTCTTTTTTTTTTTTCCTTCAGTGAAAAGGAGAGTAAAACAAATGGATTACAAATAGACATTACGTTGCAAGTCCAAAATGCGATATGTTAATAAACGATAGACACAAAAAGGCTGGGGGAAAAAGGGTTTTGATTTCTGTTTCAGATTTAAAGCAAACTCTCTCTGAGGCTGGCTGAGAAGAGCAGCATTCTGCAGAGCTGCAAACTCTGGAATAACACATAAACCAAAACAGCCGCTTTCTCACCGAAGTCCTAACTCGGGCTTTCCTTGATGAACTCGCACCCCAGCAGGAGGTGTCTGCACCCGAGTCCCCCGCCTAACTCTGTTGCAGGTGTTACGGAGGAGCGCCGGTACTTCCCACCTGCAGCTTGTGCCCGGACAGGACTGCGGCTCCTGGGGAGCCAGGGGAGCCAGGGGAGCAGCACCCCCCCACACGCAGCTGCAAAGTTCCCCAGGATGCACAGCAGGGAAAGTAAAACGATTTTCTCCTCCGAGGAGAACTCCTGCGTGGTACCTTCCCCCGCAGCTAAAGCAAATGACTTCTCTATCGATCGCTGAAGAGCATTTGCAGCGTCGGCTGGAGCCGGGGCGGGAGGTGGCTCGGGCGGCTGCCGGATTCCCCGAGGCGCGGCCGAGGCGGCCGCCGTCCCCCAGCCCCGGGCGAACAGCCACCGGAGGAGCAGGACCGCGTTACGGCGCGGGGGGGCTGCAGGGAACAAAGGCTCGGGGGGAGGAGGAAGAACAAGGAGAGGGGACACGGAGGAGAGCGGGGATGGGGAGGCGAGAATAAACAGGCCGGGAGCCCCCGGGCAGCGAGCGGGCCGGGGGCCGGGATGGCGGGTGAGGTGGGAGGCCCCGAGGCGGGCAGGGGGAGGCGGGCAGGTGCGCGAGGCCGGGCGGGGCCGCCCGGCGGACAATGGGGCGCGCGGGGCGGGGGCGGGCGCAGGTGCGGGGCGGGGCCGCGGGGCGGGGCGGGGGGTGAAGTGCGGCCGCACGGGGCGGGCTGCCAGCCGCTCGCCGCGGAGTTCGCTGTGCCGCCAGCCGCGCCCGGAGCCCTGCTCTCCCCTGCCGGCCTGCCGCAGCCCCGAGTAAGTCAGTCCGTCCGTCCGTCCGTCCGTTCTCCCTCCTCCTGGTCCCGCGGAGTTGCCTCCGGCCGCCCCTCCCCGCGGCGCTGCCGCCCGGTGCGGAGCCGCGCGAGGCGGGTCTCCTCTCCCGCCCATTGTTTGCGGCTCCCCGAGGCTGAGGGGCGCTGGGGGTGAGGTGGGCGAGCGTCTGCGTGGGTGTTCCCGCGGGCTGCTCCGCGAGCCCCGCGCCGCGGGGCTGCTGCGGGTCGGGCCGGCGCCCGCCGCCCGCGGTACGTGTCTCCCGGCCGGGCGCTGCCTGCCTCTCGGGGCTGCGTTGCGGTTAACCCTCCTCGGATGTTTCCCCTTCCCAGTTATCCTCTCAGCTGGAGGCTCAGCCCTGTCTGCTCGCTGGGCTGAGGACGTGTTTGCGTGTTTGCTTCCCTCCCGCGCTGCGGCCCCTCTCGCTGCCCTAGCGCAGGGGAAGGGCTCTCTCCCCGCGGCACGCGTGGGTCCCTTCGCCCCCGCAAGGCGTCTGCCGTTAGGGCAGAGTTGAGCGGCAAAGGAATACTCTGTGTCTCGCTGAACACGGGTACCGGCGAGCACCTCTTCCCCTGGCCAGCCCGTGTCCTGGTCAGTGCTCGCTGCGCCCGCGAAGCAGCGTTTCTTTAGCTGTCCGAGGTAGCGACGCTCCGGGGTAGCTCCCGTGTAAGGACTGGTGCGGCCCTGAGCGGCTGGCGCGCACCAAGTGTTGCTGGGTGTCCATCTCTGCGCGCCCGACGGACCCCCTGCCCGGGACGCCTTTGGGTTGATGGCCCTCGATGCCCTTGCGAAGCGCATTAGTCTGCCGAGGTTTGGAGTTTTCTAGCCCTGGGGAGCAGCGCATCCTGTGAACACCTCTGTCTAGCGTGGAGTTGGGTTTCAAAGACTAAACCCCGGGACACAGAACTAGTGTTGTGATTGTGGGACGTGATCTATCATTTCTTTGGAAAAAAAAAAACTTGGAGCGATTTAATAAAAAGGAATATAAGGTTTTTGCAGGGATAAAATGTTTACGTTGGCTGTCACCCTCACAGCCATTTAATTCCTCTCTGCTGCAGAAGCTATTTGTTTTCACTTTCCATTTTTATTGCCCTCTCCATAATTATGTTCTATTGATTGAATTCCTTTTCTTTCTTATCACTGTGGATGTTGATCCCTAGTCTAAATCTTAACAGCATCTGTAACTACAGTTCGGTTTGTGCCCCCTTCTTAAGTAAAAGAAAAAAACACCACCACCCCCCCCCCATAGGCAGTGCCTCTATGCATTTCACAACTTCACATTCATAGGAGGCATGCAATACTGATCCCTTGACTTTTCATGTGTGTTTTCTTTCCGATGTTAATATAACTTGTTCCATTTCAAGCAAGTCTTGATTGAGAAGGTGAAGTAAAAATCACTGCCTGTCTTTAATGGTCATTTTGGCTTCTCCCATTGTGTGTTCCCCAATTCCAGTATGATGGGAGTTGTGAGTCTATGCGTCTCTTCTCCTTCCTTCATCCCTCCCTTATATTTTTCTTCTTCACCAAAATATTTAATCCTCAGTCCTCTTTTCACATAACTCAAGTTTGTTTAAATATGGTGCTGAAATGCACAGGATTACTCTAATTTATTTTTCCCTTCCCTAGAAAAAAGCCCGAAACAACAACCAACCAACAGAACAACCGCCCAACTCCTCCCCCCCCAAAAAACCCCCCAGGAGTTAAGATATGTGCATAGAAAGGTTTAATAGACAGTGGAGAACCAGAGATTTCTTTCTTTTGGAAGAGAACCCTTACCAATGTTTATTGAATTTGCTTGTCTGCATGAAGAAAAGAACTGTTGTTTTGTTATCTAGCAGCTGTAGGAAGATTGACAGCTACAAATTGCAAATCTATGAAGGATCTGTCCATGACACAATTTTTAGTTCATTTAGATAGTTATCCTACACATCTTGTCATTTGCAAAATTATATAAACAAGATCAGTAAGTTTGTGGAGAAGATATAAATGCAGTGAATATACTGTAAAGATTGTGAAGCTCTTTGGGATAATTAGCAGAGCTTGGTCTTGCCTGAAATATGACATTAATACAGTTAATTTAAATTCAAATATACACACACCCTTGTAAACATTTCACTGTAGAGAAGAAATACATATTTTGAAACATGCTAGCTCTGTCAGAAGAACATTAAGTGTAATAGTCTTTTTGTTAAGATAAAGAGAACATCATTGATGTCGTAGCGTGCTTTGCATTTTTAAACAGAATCTAATGAATTACAAACATTCATTATGCTACAGCAATTGCTGAAACTTCTCAGGACCCCAAAATAGAGAGTTATTTGTGCACTGACACACGCATGGTTTCTGATTATGGTTTGACTGTAAAAACAGAAATAAATAAACCCCCCTCTTATTCTGAAATGCATTCTCTGCTGGCTCCAAAGGTTTTGTTGGTCTAATTCTATCTTGTAAATTTATGTTTAAATACTTCACTGTGTACAGCTTATGGAACCTTCTGTTGGGAAGTGTGGGAAAGCCACAGGAGGGGGCTGGGAGCAGTCTTTGTTGGGCCTTGGAAGAGTTAAGGGTACATAATCTGCTGCGGAAGGTCGGGTTTACCAAATGCCTGAGAAAGAAGATAGCTGAAATTTTCAAAGGTCAGAAAGATCAGTGTGCTAATTTTAAAGGACATCTTGTATAAATATATTTTAACATGTCAAGATGCAAAAAGTTAATTATTTCTTGGGCTGTGCTTTTATCTAAATGTTTACTTTAAAAATTCATGTTTCTTAAATGTATTTGTAACAAAGTTGTTTCGTTCTCTGTGGGCTCCAGATCGAGCCAGTGGAAGGGGGCTGTATTTATAAGCCCAAGAGAACTTAAAACTTTGGAATGCCTCTGTTCATGCCTATTCCAGGCACTGCACATGGGGGACTGTCACTTTCCAAAAATGCATTTCTTTGAAACCTGTGGGTCTCTGGAGTTCAGTTTCATTTACCTCCTCTTTGGTTCCCCTGTGTGCATGGTAGAGGTGATGGTCACAGTCAGCAGCCAGATGACATAGAGCTAGTAGCTGCTGTCTGCCTTGACCACCAGCGCTGTAGGTTGACATGCTTATGATCCAAAAGGCTGCTTGGCTTGAGTCAGTACAACAAAAACTAGGTGATTCTCTTGGGGATGCGCATGTATCCTCTGCTGTTCACCTAGGATAAGTACTGACAAATTATTACTGAGCTCTACAACTGCTTTGAAATTATTGTAAAATACTGTCTCTTAATCCTTGAAAACTGATTCCTGCATAGCATTACATTTTTAAATTAACTCAAACCTGAGTGGATTCCAAATGCTGGAGACCCTTTTCTAAGTGATAGTGTTAAACAATCTAGTTGTAGTTTGCCATGGATTATCCCTAATAGTCCACATGATTCTCCTGGAATGAATTGTGGGAGGTCTGAAGTGAGAGTATACATCTGCAAGAACTCTAGGTCATAAAACCAGTCCTAGGTTTGATCTAAATTATCCAGTACTGGGGAGCCTCGAAAGAGCATTTAATGCTTGTTTCCCTCCCAGGCGAGGAGGCAGTCTGTAAGGATGTCTGCTACATGGGGAGTGAAGTCTTAATGGAGAGAAGTCTATCTCTCAAATAATGGTGATGATGTGGATGATTTAATTGTGAGCTAATGTAAATGGGGTATAGAAAACCAGATAAATCCTCAAAATGTAATTACAAACCAAAATTAAAGCAAGACGTGGTATTTTTCAAGGCTGGTACCCAGCAGTATTTCAGGGCTAGAAATACGTGTTATTCTATGAAAGAACTAGGGAGCTCTTTTTTTCTGATAGTATAAAACACCTATTTCTTCCCTTGTAAGCTGAGGATCACTTGACTTTATCGTACAATTCAGATATTGAGACAAGCTTTCTTAGGCAAGGAAGAGTCATTGTATTTCTCAGTGTGTCTGCTCCAGTGGCAGGCCTGCCAATGATGCTATTAGCCAAGGGATTGTTCCTTTAGCTCAAGTAAGAAAGATCTCCACTTGGAAGAGAGGCTTTTGAGTCCTTTCTTCCAGAGTAGGAGGAGTTCCTATCAGTTTTGCAGTAGTATTTTTAAGCAGCTTCAATTACATATTCTTAACTTTGTTTCACTAATGGGAGCTCACCTTTCAGTCTCTGACCTTTTTCAGTGAGGTTAGCTTCTATTGAAGCCACCCTGCCTGTTCTGTTAGGTTGCAATTCCTTGTACAAAGTCAACTTTTTGCCTTTCTTTATTCTTTCACTTCTGGTTTTGATCATCTTCCCTCAGTTCTCGGAAATACTTTGTGTTCATTAATCCTTCCCTTTCCCACTGATAGACCAATTCTGTCTCCCTTAGTCTACCCAAAGAAACCAATTCCTTCTACTCCAACTGTCTGGTTTGCTCACTTAGCTCTTAGATCTCTTTACACCTACAACTTTTTCTCCCACTTCAAAACTAGTCATGACAATGTGACAGCACACATTTTCTCTTTCCAGCTGTAGCATGTATCTGCAACTCCAGTGTTACGTTTCTGAACTTGAATTTTCTTGCCACTAATGCTGCACATGAAGTTGTCCCTGCAAAGAGAGTTCATACTGACAAGTAGTATTACTATGGAAATGGGTGATCCATCTGTGCTCTTGAAAGCCAGCAGAATTGATGCTGAAGGACTTTAAATCTGTGTGAGAGAGGGCAGAACCATTGTACAGGTAATCAAAACGACACATGCATGCCTAACTTCCTTTGTTGAAAGGTTAACTGACAAACTGCTGATAGATTCTACTTGCTCCCAATGCAAAAAGAAGCAGTCTTCCTGAGTTACTAGCCTGTGCTCCTCGATAGTCTTCCAAGTCTTGGAATTCTCTCTTGAGCTATTGCCTTCTACCAAGCTTGGGTTTTTTGTCTACAAAATGTATTAGAAGGCTCCTTGAGAACCTGGAGTACAGAATTCTGCTTTATTGCAGCTGCTCTAGAACAGAGTAGTCTGTGTCTGCTTTTTTTTTTTTAAACGGTGGTAGCTTCTTGCTAGCTCATCATGGGAAATATTGTAGTTCCAATCCTAGCCAAACCTATAAAATCTACTTGAAAAATGCTTCAACCACGTGTATTGTTGGTGTAGGGTAAAGAAGAGAGAAAGTTCTTCCTGCATAATGAAAGTGCCCAGCACTGAGGCAGGCACAGCCATCCTGAAAATGTCACATCATAAAGTTCAGCCTTTTTGAGTTGGGGTTGAGGTGGGGGAAACCTGCTTATGCATTGCCATTTCAAGCAAGTATTACTTTCTTTGCTTTGCCATGATTCAAAGAACAGATGAATGAACCTGTCTAAGGCTGTAAAATTAAAAAGAAAAATCACCTTTGGAAGGAAGGGAAACCAACTGTTTCACAAAGCAAAAGATCAAGATGGAGCACTTTGGCTCTAAATAAGAAATTACACAAACATTATAAGCATGAGAATATGGGTTTATAGTGTAAAGTCTAATGCAGTGTTAAGTTCCCTTTTTATTTCATACAAAATGTGAAAAAAGCTAGGATATGAACAGTAGTCATAAAGGCAAGTATCCAGAATTTCTTAAAACTAGAATTTGTTTTCTAGACAATTCCAATTAGAACTTTCAACTACATGATTTAGGAAAAAAAGTGCCCAAATCAAGATGACATTGAATTTTCCAGTACCCATCCTGTTCTGAATGTCACATACACTGCATTTCCACACACACACACACACCCCCCATTACTGAATACTATTTTGGCCCTGCTAGGAGATCAGAAGTTTTAATAGTCAAATTTTTTTTTTTTACCATATTTCCCAGGTTTTCAATGAGTTTTTCAGAGCAATTATACCATTTGGGCTCCAATTGGTATGCTGTAGCAGGTGCAAGTACTAAAGCTTCTACAGGTTGGATCCTGCACTGTCACACTGGTCACTGAAGAACTGAGAAATGTGACTATTGATCACCTTTCTTAAACTTGGCTTGAGGGCCATTCTTTGTATTTCCATTGTAGAAACAGGATTAGACTCAGTTCTTTGGGGCAACTTCCAATTACATTTGTCAGTGAAATCTTCTGTCATACCTCCATCTCGTTCCCTGCAAACCTCTTGGCTTTTGCTGTCAAAGGAAGGTTGGGAATTGTATATGAACTTTTTTGCAGTGATTTGCTCTGCAAGTTTTTATTATGTTTAGACAAGAGTAGGCAGGCTAAAAATACCGTCAGGCTTGTCACTCCCTGCTTCTGAAGGAATAACTACAATACTTCTTAAAAATACTGCTTTTATGTTGTTCTGTGTTAATACCTTCCTATGCTGTTAAGAGGTAAAGGGATTGTGTCTGCCTCCTTAGTCTGTGAGCTGTGTTTGAACCTCTGGATCACCAGCTAGGTTGTACCACCTGAGCTAATGATGTGTTAAGGAAAATAGCTGGTTCTGCTTGAACTGAGTTAGTGGGGAATGTAGTACATACTTTGCCAGATCTACCATCATTCTATAATATTTCCCCAGTAATCTTAGATCCCATCCAAATCTGGAAGAGTATTCCAATTCATTCATCTAAATTGGCATCCAGGTGATTGGATACCTCTATCCATGCTTGTTTATGTGGGGCACTAGGGCAAAAATCTAACCTGACTTCTCAAACCAGACTCTCTTACTACTCACCTTCATCATCCCAGTTTTGTTTTCCGTTCCCAGGCTTCTCCAGACATCTTGCCCAGTCACAGATTACTTTTACTAGCCCCTTTCCTCCCCTGCTCCTATACAGGTTCACTGATCTCGGTATTTCTTTGTTGCTCTCATTTTAACTTCCCATAGAATCTCACTTGCCTGCTCTACAGTCTCCTTACTCTTGCTCTGTTCTGGTAGTGAGGCAACTCTTGTTCCCATTTGAAAACTAACAAAAGCATGCTCTTTCTTGAAATAGCTTGAGCCTGTGACAAGAGAAGCTTTACCTGCTCGTTGCCTAGGTAGCCACAGCTGTGCTGGTGCCACCAAATTAAAAATAAAAATAATAATCTGGGCAGAGTTTTGCCATGTCCCTGTACCTGTAAGATAAAATGTTGAGCACATGCTGAATTTTCAGAGAACACAGCTGTTAAACTCTAAACCCCTACAGAAAATTTAACACACTTCTAAAGTAGACAGGCTTCTCTTCCACTTGAAGAATTCATCTCTGCCATTAGAACACATTAGCAATGCTATTGCTTCTATCAAATGCCGAGTCTTTCCACCAAGGCAAGAAAGCCTTCAGATTTTCTCAGGAAAACAGGATTTGTCCATGTTAAAGCATTCCCATTTTTCTCTTGACAAACTATATATAGAAAACTGTGAAAATTTGGTGAATTAGTTATTGAAAAAGTGTAAGTAAAATGTCAGCGTAATGATGCTTGTTCAAAACTCTATCTAGCCATACTTACAACTGCACCCTATAATAGGGAATGTTGGGCAGCCTCAGGTAGGCACACAGTTCCCATCCTACCTTTGATACATCATGAGTCAGATCGAATCTTCTTCTGTGTGGGACTGTGAGGATGTGCCTGTGCTTACGCTGTGCATCCCTGCCTTGACAGGAAAGCCAGATAAGTAAGAGAACTGATGTGAATTAACACAAGGAGAGTGCACTACTGGTAGGTCTCTATGCAGAGTAGCTCAAGAATGCTTACAAATAGTTCTTTACACAGTGTACCTGTGAGTGTCTTGGAGGATGGAGCTGTATGCTACCCAAGTAGCATGACTACAAGTGTTTGAGTGAGAGGGAGAAATGCACAACAATGTTGGATCAGAGGTTTCGGCAGCGATCCAACTCGAGAGGACGGTGTTGCTCACGACTGGAAGAGATCTGTGTGTTGATGGATAGATGCAGAAAGCGAGGTATTGGTATGCATCAGCTTGGAAATAAGATGCAGTGAGGATAAAATGTAGTTAAATCTTACAGCACTGCAATCTGAGAAGTAACACTGTACTGTAATCATTTTACCCTGTAGAAACAGAAATGTTCAGCTCATTATCTGTGAGCGTGGAGTTTCTGAAGATGGCAACTAATTGCCAAATGGAGATTACCTTCCTAGGCTTTCAGTTGTTTAAAAAAAAAAAGTATTTCTTGTCATCACATAAAAAATTAAATCGTAAACCATGAGTTTCATAGGGCTTTTTTGCTTTATTTAAGCTGTAAAAGTAGATTTTTTCTTACTCGTGCATTATTTCAGTGTGCTGTGAGCATCTAACAGACATACTCATTGAGAAATTATTGAACACATTACCACTGTGCTTTCTGGCAGACAGTCTATAATCCAGTTTGTCAAATGAATTTTCTTGATTGCCTTGCAGCATATGCAAAGTACTTAAAAACGTCATAATTACTTCTCTGAAGAGTTGGGAGGGTGGGGGTGGAGGGAGAAAGACATAAAAGAAAACAGGCAAAATTTCAGCTTTCTATTCTTATGTAAGCAAAAAGAAAAGGGTATGGTTAAAGGCAGCACAAAAGATGTAACAGAAATGTTATAATGAGAGCAATCAAGTCCTTCAAAAGCTGGATAGTGGTTTGGGGGAGAGGGGGAAACACGGGTTGCTGTGTAAAACATTGCATGTGTATTTGGTTTTATTCACCAAGCTAAACTTAAACTATCCAAGTCTCTTGCTGACTGATTTTTTTTTCCCTTGAATACGAATGTTTGTCAGCTCTGCTGGCCTTTGAGATGTGTGGTGCTTGCTGAAGCTAAGGGGTGTCCCTCTGCCTCAGTCCCCTCTCCAGAATTGCTGTGAAGAGCAAAAATAACTGATTTCACTTCTGCTGTGATCTTTAGTGTACTTGAGCATGCATGCAAACAATTGCTGCCTTTGGCTTTCTACAGAATTTGCAACTTATGCTGACTCTTCTCCCTGCTTCAGTGTAGGCAATGTTTTCCTTATATATTGTGTTTCAGCTGCAGCTTGTCTTAGGCTAATGCTTCCTCTACGCGAACTTACTTACTTCTTACAAAATCATGCTTATGATATTTGTCAGGAATCTGTGGAGGGCAAAGATATAAACTCTTAGCAAACAGACAGGATTTCACAGAGAAGTGAGAAAACACTTTGCAAGATTCATGGTATGAATTAAGCTGCTAGCTGATTAGCTTTTGTGGCGCTTTTCCCAACCACCCAAGAAAGGCCAATACACGATACAATAAATCTCCAGATCGTAGAGGCTGCTATTCCTGTGTCTTAGCCCCTCCATCTCTAAAATGTCAGTAGTGCTTATAAATCAGAAGTTTCTGCTTGGTATTCTGGGCACTGTGCCTTTGGAGCCAGGCTGGAGAAAGCACCATGACTGTTGCCTTTTGGCTGAAACCCCCAAGAATCATCTGGAGAAAAAATTCAATGTGGGAAAAGGCCTTCTCAGCCTGTTGCCAGGAGGTGTCACTACAGCTCAGGAGGAACTATTGTGTCCCCTGAGACACACTTTAATATTTTCAAGGTCTCAGTAAGTGCTGGTGTCGTCATGTGCACTAATCCCCTGCCCTTTATCATATGTCTGAGGAAGGAACGCTGAAATCGTGCAGTCCAGTAATTAACATATAGAAAAGTAAAGAGATTATGCTAATACATGCTAAATGTGTTGTCCCTTAAAAATACCCTTACTGCACTGATACTGAAATAAGCGTGTGATGTGGTGTGTGTACATCCTTCCTTTGGGGAATTAGCTCTTCCACAGAACTATCTGATGCAGTCGTTTGTACTCCCTTGGTTCTATTCATCTCTCAGGGCTGTAGCAGAGTCCTGGAAATCGCTGATCAAACGTATTACACTAGAATTAGCATGGCAAGATATCTGTTGAAAGCCAGGAGGGTGAAAGTGTCAGTCTGAAGGAGATGGAAGCATGAGTAGGTTTTGGAAATCATATCCTTAAATACTACTGATACCACTATTTCAAAACTATTTAAATCATTTATTTTAATGCATGATAAGCTTTTTATTCTCAATCAGTTTTGCACAGCATATTATATGTATTTTATACAGCCTGCTAATGAGCTGAAGACTTGTTAATTATATGTGTGTGGAATGGCATAGCTGTTGAATTATGCACATTATTTTTCTTTACAACGAAGCCTTCCTCTTAACTGTATCTGTCCTGGTTGAAAATACACTTCAAGTTGCTATTACTAACTCCTCCACTGTCACTTCATTATCATCAATCTTGGGATTTTGGTGGTATGAGGAGTTAGTCTGAAAGCTGGAAGAGTTGGCTAAGCAATAAAAAAAAATATACTGTTTAAAAGCAGCTTCCTGTGTCACATAAAACAGCTGTTGGGAATTTTATATCCCCTAAAATAAAAAAAAAGGTTTAATAAAGGAGTGTAAAATCTGTAATGGTTCATTTCATTTTCTTACTTCAGCTGTCTGGCTTGTAATTTATTACAGTTTTTCTATTTAATTTTGTCCTCTTGATGTGGAAAAACCTCCAAAAAACACAAGACAAGCACCAAAACAAACACAACCCCCCAACAACCAAAACCAAATCTCTACATGTTATTTACAGCGAAATATTCTATTATACCAGATGAGTATTGTAGGAATTGGAATCTAAGTAGAGATGGGTACACTATTTCCTGAATTTATTACCCTTACACAGAGTGGGAAATGTCATAACAGCTGACCAGCTTTCCCTACCTTGCATTCTTTCAGAGAGCTACAAAGACTGGAAGTGTTGGTGATGCCAGTTAATTATCAATCTGCGTTTTTTAATGGAAAACCGGTGTATAGTATAGTATAGAATTTAAGTCATTATGTGAAAATAAGATTTCAAAATCCCTGTGTCTTTTGCTGTGAATTATTCCTATTAATGAATACTGCTGTCTAGCTCGGAATGTATTGAATGTTTCATTTGCAAGTGTTGGAGGTCACTCTCCTAGATGGAGGGGAAACATGGGTGATGAACACAAAGCAGTGTTCCCTTGCTTTTATCAAGAGCTCTAACCTCCATCCATATCTACACTGTGAGGTTGCTGTTAAAGTCTGGTGTTCTGATCACACGTATGTATTGCATCTTTTAAGCCTCCACTGGTGAAAGATGTGGCAAAAAAAGTGAAAACATGTATGGAAAACTTGCAAAACTCTGTCACTAGGATGTTAGGTGTGTCTGCCACTGCTTGATCACCCTTGGTGCTTTCAAGCCTTGTTCTATATTAAAATGGTGATTCTGATTTAGGAAACTTAAGTGGATGGAGATCAGCTTCTGGTAGCAGTTTTCTCAAGTCAGTATCGTACTATCCATGTTGAAAGGGTCAGATGTTCTGGGGCTTTGTGCTTGAGCATGTATTCCTTAAAGGACACTTTGATTTGCCATTCTCTGTCCCCAAGCTGTGGGCTATGGGGTCTGCCCCAGGCTGGTGAAACATTCCTGCTCTTGTGTAGGGGCTGTTGGAGAACAGAGGTAGCTTAAACCAGGACTTCTGTCACATTGAAAATTATCATCTTAAACAATGTTGTACATGTGGCAGGACCAGTAGGCTGACAGTCCGAACTGCTTTTTAGTGACAAATATGGATTCTTTCAAAAACCCAAAAATCAACCCCACAAAATCAAAGGCCCAGGCAAAAAAAATAAAGCCCTAAACCCCAACAAAAACCTGCTGAAAATTTAGCAGAAGTTGAGCTTTTCTTCTTGAAGATATTACGTTGTAAAAATGAAGGATTTGTGGAAAATGGAAATGGGTAGTGAAAAGTCATTGAGCTGAAGCTCTCTGAAACTTTATGGGAGAGGGAGAAGGTAAGAAAAGTGAAGCTTTAATAGGTGCATTATAAGTGTAATAAAAGGAACCAGAGTTCTATTTGGTAACTTCTATTTTTGAGTAAGTTTAGCTGAGTTGTATATGGCTAAAAATTGAAAGTCATGAGGCTGTCTTGATCAGAGGCCCTGGCTACATAATCCTTGCTTATGTCCAGCAAACAAAGTACTCCTAATGCCGTCACTTGAGCACAACCAGAAAGTATGTTCACGCAGAGATGCATCTTCAGGCTGAGGGTCTTCTATTTCCTTCTCTAGTTAATAGGTATTTTTTGCCATTCAAAAGCAACTTTTAAAAAAGCTGCAGTGTGTCAGAGTATGTGCACCTTGACCATACGTTCATGGGGAGAGGAACAGGTCCAAAGAAACAAAAACATCTAAAATCAGCATGAAGTCATCTTCAGTTTTGTTGTTTATACAGAGAGTGCTCAAGAGGTTTCATTTGTTGTGCTAGCATCAGCTTGTTTCAAATAAGCCATGAAATGACTATTAGACAGATTATCAGCCTTAAAGGATTATGCATCTTTCATCTTAGGTGCTGCTGCAATATAAACCCAACAAATAATCAGCTTAGTTAAGTTCAAGCAGGTGGTCTAATGGGAGAAGTACATTTTACCACCATCTTCAACAGAGGAGCATGTGATTGCGTAGAGAATTAGGGAAATGGCTTAAAAGCATTTTGAAGCCTTATGTTCAAGGTAACCAGAGTTGGCTTGTTTTTCTGGATGTTCTTTTAACCTACTGATGTCATGGCACAGCATGGGTGTGAAGAACTTTATCTGCTTTGTAAAGCACAGCGGTGTATTATGGCAAGATGGTGGGGGACTTTCCCCTTTTAGCTAGTTGATGACCCTGCAGTCATTCAGGTTTTGTTATTGAAAATGGGGTGGTTTTTTTTTTCCCTGTATACAGTGTTGATTTTTCTCTTCTTGCCTTTGAAACATGGTACCTTTGCATGTAGAGACTCTATAACAATTGTCTTCTCTGGCCAGGAAACTGGTAGCAGCAATAGAGCTGAGCTGGTGGCTCTCAGTGACCCATGGGTGGGCTGGCTGCTACAGGGCCAGTGGGATGCTGAGGGCTAATCAGACATGTAACGTCTCTGTGGTTAAGACTGAGGGTTAAGTCTAAAATAACTTTTAACCACAGCACGTTTCCTGGTAACTTGGGATTTGCCCTTCCATAACGGATGCATTCTGTTTTCCTCAAGCTGTTAAATGTCTAAAATAGCTTGCTGCTTTGACATAAATTACTTGCTTTACTGGCTACTTGTAGTAGTAAATGTATATGCCAAGTCTTTAAAGGGGTATTGATACTACACAAAATAGTTTTATTACCTGGCAATAACTTTAAAACCAAAAAAGGAAAATGGAGCTGTACATCTACTTGTGGGGATTCAGGGACTGAGTTGTTTTTAAGTGTTGTTTTTTTATAAGGGTTAATTAACTGCTTCCTCAACTTTGTAGATTAATGTCAATTGCTCATAAGCCATTTTGAGTAGAATTTATTGTATTGTCTTAGAGAAAATTCACCTGACCAAGAATGTGTCTGAGGTAAGCAATCATATCTGTTGTCATCTTTCCCTTTCTGCAGAACCCCTTTGGTGTTTTCTGTGACTGTTACAAAACCATGATAGTGTTCACTTTGTCAAAAGGTATTGTTATTAAGAACGTTCATGGCAAAGTGCTGTAATATATGGCTACAAAGGTAAACGTGAGAAGAGGCACTGTTTTAAGACTGAAATGAAGCCATTGGAGCTATGACTGACTGGAGACTTCCAAAAAGCCTTTTTTGTTGGTTTGGTTGGTTTTTAATGTATTAAACGTAGCTTAGAAAATGACATGGAAATTCCTTGACCTACAGATCAAGAAAATGAAATGCATGAGATGCTGTGGTAGTAAGCTCTGCTACAATTGATCAGATGAGTGCTCTGGGGCAGGGAATGAAGGAAGGAACTGGGGGGAAAAGGTAGCCTAAAAGGTTGTCGCTCAATCTTCACTGAAGGTGGTTTTATTCCTGTATATGGCTAAAAATTTCTTTTTTAATCCCATATATTCAGATGAAAGCTGGTGCAATTTGCATTTCTTGAATGCATGTTCTTTCTAATTTTCATCCAGACAACTTTGTTTGTACATTATGTGGCTCTGTTTGGGTCAATGCTTAAAAGACTGTTTGAGTCTGAATATTTAACTCCCGCAAAGTTTCAATGTAAGACCCAGAAAGGATGAATAGTATCTTATAAAAAGCCCCTTCCTATGCCTGAAGGCTCTATAGATGGCAACAAGATTATTTGCAACAATATTATGAGCTAATTGATTGGTTTCATCTGGCTGAGATGAAAATACATTTAGGACAGTGCATTCTCAGAGACTGCCATGACCTTGCTTTTTGATACTTTTTTTCTTTATGGATTGTCCAGATAGAGGTGTCAACATGGTGTTATACTGCAGAGAGCACCAATATTCAAGGAATGCTGCACCACAAATAAATTGCAAGTGGAATAAGCAAAAGACTGATTCCACTTGAATTGTGGTCGAGAGGAGGCATTTCAGCCTTCTGGCCATGTAAATCCAATTGTTCTTTTGGAAGCGAGATGCTATTTACCCTCAAATCTGTCCTAGCTGTTCTCATTGCAGTAGGTTTTATTTCTAATAATGTATATCATACTGTATATTTTGCTACAGATTGATCTGCTGGGAACAGAGTGGAAACATACATTAGTGAGACAATGTAAAGATTTCACAGTTCCTCTGCTTCTGTAGTGCTTGTGTTTCAGAGAAATGCCAGACTCCAGGACACCAATTCTCCTCTCATTTGCACTTTCTCTAGGCACCAAGGCAAAGATTTAGAAGTCTAAACACAAACATCTAATGCTGTTTATGTGCTTTGGGCACCTGAGAAAACTGTCAGGCCTAGCAGGTGTGACAGACAGCTTAATACCTTTAACAGCAGTTGAAAGCTATGGTGGGATGTCCTCAGATACCTAAAATAGCACTAGTTGCCTATGTTTAGGTATCTGTGTTGCTCCTTAAAGCTCTGTTGTAAAATGAAGTTAGTCAGGTAAAGATGATTTAAACAATTGTATAGGCATGTTTGTATGGTGGGGTGCTTTTTTAAAGAAATTACCTGGCATAATTTGGTAGAGGAATTTAGTGATTAAAAAATGAGATTTAAACTCTTTCCTTTTGTTTCCATTTCAATTCCTTTAGAAATGGCTTGTCCTACAACCTCTAGGCACGTTTGCAATAGTGTAACAAGGTGATGGCTTTGTTAAATGATCAGTTACAAAGCTCTAGATAATAACTCATGTTAAACCTGGTGTATGTTGAGCTACTGACATTGCTGCCTTTAAGCTACCTAGAGTCAAATTCACATCAGTTGGTTCAGGGGGATTTCCAGGGGTTTGGCTGGATGATGACAGTTTCCATCTACCGGGGGGCTTTGTGGAGATAATATTGCCCCAGCCAAACGACAGTAGTGACTTGCCAGCGCCAATCATAGAATGGCAAGGGTTGGAAGGGACCCCAAGGATCATAGAGCTCCAACCCCCTGCCACAGGCAGGGACACCAACCTCAGGCCTGGAGCTACACAGGGTTGCCCAGGGCCCCATCCAACCTGGCCTGGAACACCCCCAGGGATGGGGCATCCACCCCCTCTCTGGGCAGCCTATTCCAGCCCCTCACCACTCTTTCTGTAAAAAACTTCCCCCTAATATCCAATCTAAACCTTCCCTCCTTTAGCTTTACCCTTGTCCTGCCATTATCTGTCCTTTTAAAAAGTTGAATCCCCTCCTGCTTATAATCTCTCTTCAGGGACTGGCAGGCTGCAATGAGGTCCCCCCACAGCCTTCTCTTCTCCAGGCTGAGCCTTCTCTTCTCCAGCACCTTTGACCAGGGTTATGCATGGCAATTGAGCTGTACCACCAGCAGTGGTCTGGCTTTGCTGTTAAATGTGCCCTCATGCACCCAGACTGGTGCCTGTACGCTGCTGTGAGCCTGCAGTTTTATGGCAGACAAAAATCTGGGGATTAGGAGAACTGAGGTTCGAGTTCTCCCTGGCAGCACCCGGGAAATTGGAACGTGTCTCCCACCTCAGCCTGTGTGTGAACGTGCTATTAGTTTCAAAATAACAGCAGCATTTTGTATCTGAGGCATTTGGTAGTCAGGTACTATAGATAATTAAACAGGTTCAATAAATTCTAAATAACACTGTTCTGGAGGTGGTGGTTACCCAGTGAGATCTATGATCAAAAAGAAACTTGGAGTATTCCACTGCTATATTATGTATTTACATTCCCTGTAGTAGATGTGTAGTTAAACAATAAGGCACAACAGGCATTAATCCTGTTGAAATATACTCCTTATGTCAAAGGCATTGTTGGGAAGGAGCTGAAGGGTGTGTTACTCTAACTACCTGAGTGATCTACTAATCTTTTATGAATTCGTTACCCGGGGTGTCTCCTTGCTGTTATGAAATGGTAATTTAAATAAATAAAATCTTCAAGGAGTTGCTATTTGATTTTAACAGAAGTTTGGCCTCACTGAGAGCTAGTAAGGAAAATTCTGTTTACATGCTGCGTTCTCAAGGTGTTTGCTTCATACATATCTAGTACATGACATGGTCATAGCTACCTGGGCTATCAGAACTTCAAAATACACATGCAAGTGCAGCCAGTAGTCTGAGCAACTTTCTTGTGTGTGTTAGACATAAAATATTCTAAATAAAGCTAGAAGTAATTTGTGCTTTAAAAACAGCTAGAGTGGTGAAAAACACAATGCAGTGCAAGACAGGTTTTTTTTCTTCCAGAAAGATGTAAAACAAACTTTTTCTTTTTAATAACACTTGATGTTTTCCAGTATGGAACATCCAGTTAAAGACTATGTTGTTTGCTCCTCCTGTGCTTTGTAATAGAAATAGGAGCAGACTGCTGGTTGTTTTTGGGGTATTTTTGGTCTAGTATGCAATCAGGGTTAGTACAAGATGTTTTTGTTTTAAAATATGGGAGTGTATGTATTCATAGATTTTTAACATCTGTTCTTTTCCAATTGTTTTCTTACCAGCTATTCTTAAATATTTCAGAGAAAACCCAAGGGCTTATTAAATTTTTAGTAAGAAAGCTTATTTTTTTTCAGGGCACACAAGATGTTACCTCTAAAGAAATATTAGTGAATTACTTCTTTCTGTTGACTGTAATGACTTTATAATTACAGTTTGTCATGAAGAAATCTATGCAGGTTCATTGTTTTTCCTCTTTTCTGGCTAAAAGCTAGTCTTGCCCTGGAATCTGGACAGATGTGAATAAACATTGTAAACATCAGCTATGATGATTTCTGTGCAAAAATTGCTTTTGTTTTTATTCTGGTTTTATTTTGAGAAGGAAAGCAAGCCCAACCTGTAGCTATCCCACCAGTCTATGGCCACTCTGCAGAGTGGTAAACTGTAAAACAGGGGCACAAGTACTTTCATCAGCTGGCAGTGATGCCTGCAACATTGACAAGGAACAATAGTGCTGTATTAAGAGGTTTCACAACTAAGGAACAGTGAGAATGTATTTGCTTGCTTAGCCTTTTGTTTTCCTATTTAGGTAATATCTTGCCAGATACATACTGGGGTAGAGGCTTTTCTGTTAGGGCCACTGGGATCTTATTATTATCATCTTTATTGGGGGGGTTGAACTGGTTTAAATATTTGAATTAACTCGTTATTTGCACATGAATATGAAATAGAGACAAAACCTTTGTTTTCTTCCATATAGTGTTGGTTTTGACACTTCAACTTTTAGTGCTGACAGTTGGGGGGTTGCTGTTTATTTTTTCTTGTCTTGGCATGGAGTTGCCTGTATTTCATGGCAGTTAAAGGAGGCTGGGAGCAGGGTCCCCTGTGGAACAGACTTGATAATGTCTGTTACAAGCTGTGTGATCCTACAAATTCACAGTTATTTCTTCTCTTGCTTTTGTACTCCAGGGCTCCAGCATTTCATAACCATGATTTAAATGAATACAAGCAAAGTAGCCTGAAATATTGTGACTTTTGTGTGAAGAATCCAAGAGAAATTTTCACATTAAATCTAATGGCAAAGAGAAATGTCTACAACTGTGCAATATCTCATAATGCATTGCTAATCCAAAATAATTAAAATAGAGCTAAAAGTACGCTTTGACTTTGTCAGTAGACAGCAGACTAAAGTATAAGGATTTATATATCATCCTTAAATTTATTTATTTAATCTTGGCTAGAAATTCGATACTGTCTTGCCACTTATTTATTTAAATATCTAATCCTCTCAGAGTCCTACTAAGCTCTCAGCTGTAAGTTTCTCCTGTAGCAGAGTCCCTGAGTTAGTCGTGCACTGTGTGAAAATGCTGTCTTCCCTCAATTTTGCATTTCTTGTCTTCCAATTTTCTGGTATCTCTTCTTTACACTGAGAGAAATGTTTGACTTTGCTTCTTTGTACAATTTATTGTTCCTCATAGCTTTATTATATCAGATCTTGTGTGCTCATCTCTTACGGAAACGGTGTTTAAAGTCTTATTCTATGCCTCTGATAATTTCCATTGCCTATCCCTGCACCTCCAGTGCTTTTAGTGTCAACTCCTATAATTGCATTATTCTATTTGCAGTGTTTATTCCATCTCTCTGTGTACCAATACTTTCCCCTGCATGTCTGCAGTTCAGACTGAAGCTAATGTGTAAGCAAGCCTATGCAGGAGGTAGTTCTAGCTGATGACACTGAACCACCTTTAAGAA
This sequence comes from Laterallus jamaicensis coturniculus, assembly GCA_022605575.1. Classification (NCBI taxonomy): domain Eukaryota; kingdom Metazoa; phylum Chordata; class Aves; order Gruiformes; family Rallidae; genus Laterallus; species Laterallus jamaicensis. Next base: position 16,272,308 of record JAKCOX010000018.1, read on the forward strand.
ATGGTTTTAAAAAATTTGTGTAGCAACTTCTGCTGCCTTTCAGATCTTCCTTGCTCCCTCTTCCATCTGACTTCAGCCAGGACCCCAAAGCCCCTGTCTCCAGTGCAGGAAGGGGGAGCTAACTGGTGACTCCTAGGCCCTAGGGGTTTGCTGGTAAGTCCACCCCAATGCAGTGATGTCACTGCTGTACTGCCCAGCAGCTGTCAAGCAGAATTTTTCTAGTCTGGCTTCTCTGCCTACTCCAGCTCATAAACCTATTGCAAGCTACCTCAAGGACTTAAAAGTATGGAAAACTGGCACATACAGAAAAAGCAGAACTGGTTTCTTCCTTGTTTGAATATCTGAACTGTCTTAATTGCAGGGGTCATTCAAGGGGAGGGCTGAATAACCCTGTGGACAACAGCTAGTTGTTAAAGCTTGCCTGCATTGTCCAGCTGCAGCTGAAGAGCAGTCCATATTGTTCCAGCTCAAGTGCCTTGCCTTGTGTTTGAGCTTATTAATTTACCATGTCTTCTAGAGAGGCAGGGCAATTCATTATGTCATTCTGCCTTCAGCTCTTTTTGCCTTGGTAACCACACTCTGGGATACTGAGGAAGGGAAAGACCAAGTAGCACAGTTACTGAGGGTCTGGATAGGAAACCAGAAAACTGGTTACATCATTAAAACTGGTGGTCATTAAAATCTGCATTCTTTCTCTAGTGATGCAATTGACTGGTAGGTTTTTGAGTTTTGGTTTAGTTTTCCTTCTCTCTTCCCAGAGCAAGAATGTAACATCAGTTGCTCCTGATCCTTTGGTGTAGTTTAGACCTTTCAAATCCTGTCTGAGAGGCATAAGTATCAGAATTAATGCTTCTAGAACTTAAAATACTTTGTCTCTTGGGACGAGAGAAACCAGATAAGTGGCAGAATTTTATTATAGACTCTACCTGAGACCTGATTAATCTATGGCTGCAGAAACTCTTTGAGTGAGCAAGCAGTCAAATCAGTTTTATCTGAATACAAAACCTGTGTTTCAGTAAAGCAAGAACTGGGGTTTTTTTGTTATCTGTTGTGTGTAACACAATTATAAAAAAAGGCCACTGTAGCATACATACTGATGTCTGCCAAATGAGTCCTTTGGACTTAAAATTGTTCTCCACTTTGAGTAAGATATTGGTCAGGGAGGAAAAAACATAAAGGGCTGAAATGTATGAAATGTCATTAGCCACAGCTTGCAGTGCTGGTGATTTGCTTGCTTTCAACAAGCTGGAATTCATTTACCCCATACTTGGTGATGCTGATGCTGAAGGAACTCACAAGGAACTTGTGTACTACCGAGTACTTAAGTGCTTCTGTGAGAGGTTTTGAAGCATTTAAAAGAGGAAATGTGAGAGGAGAAAAATTATGGAGGATTTTTACTAATACATGGGTACAAGCCACCTACACAATCCATCCTGTAGTGTTCTGATGATGTTTAACTGTAAAATAAATAACTTGGCACTTCCCAAGAGACATGAGAGTCTGTAAGAAATAATTCTTTTTATGGCATGATGCTGCCCTTTCTAAAATTGATTTTTAGGATGCTAGATACTATATTATTCCTGCTGTAATGTAAAATTATTAACTGTTGGATCTTCCTGTTTTGGCAGACATACTGTAACTTGTCCATTTCTTTATATTAGATGTGTAAAAGTGTATATACAAGCAAGAAAATTATTAATAACTGAATAATATGCTACAGGCTTTCTTTTGAGTTCCATTGCAGTATCTTTTGAAGTAGGGCACATATAAAAGTGCTGCCAGCCTTTGAGTGTGAATCTTCTATAATGTAAGTCTGTCTGAACTGTGTTTTATTTTGTATATGTGTGTACATCAGCAACAGGCAGCACCAGGGACTGCTTAGAAATGTAATTTTTTTCATGTGTAGGTCTTGTATTTTTTTATCTAATGTCCATAGTACTTATTGATCTGCTAAAGAACTAACAAAAAAGCATTTAGATCCTAGATTCAAGTATGGAAATTGTAGTTGTGCACTTTGCATGCAATCAATAGGTGCCTTTCAACATTTCCCCTACTGCTGAAAGCAAGAGTGCCGTGTAACACAGCTCTAACTCCTCTGCTTAGAGATTACATTCTGCACAAGCTAGTAAGGAAGCACATTTATAGAGGAAGGGAGCTGAATACAAAGAGGTTGTAGGTATATTATAAGGTCACTGGTTATCTGTGCAAAGGACTGCATAGCACCTAGGCTGTTGCACACTTTGCATCCTCTTTTAGGAGGTAATGATGCAGTAAACATTCAGGTAATGTCTGAAACCGCGGAACAAAGTCGTCATTGACGTAAGCAGGTACAGCCCCACTGACCCGTCCGTTGTGATCTCTAGGTTTGGGGCTTGGGATTAACTATAGAAGGAGCTAACAAAGCCAGGTGAGCAGAAAGCAGGATGGCACATGAAATTGATTTTTGACAAGTGAAAAACTGCTCATGCTGGAAGAACTTCATGTATACATTGCTGCTTTCTCTTCAGCCTCACGTACAGCAATGCTCTACCATCAGCTTGCTTTCAGGTGATAAATCATTTTGAGGCCTCATCTACTTACTGACTTGTGGTGTATGTGGAATAAGGTAGCTGAATCTATCCCTGGTAAACCTAATTATATCTCTCTGACTGTGAGAAATCATCTCTTTGTCTCAGAAAAGATTGCCTGTATCTAAGACAACCCTATGAAGCCACAGAAAACCCAGGAGAGGGGGAAGAAACAAGCTTGCATGCAGAAGCATAATGCTGCCAGTTTAAGGAATTTGCCCATCAGCTTAAGAAGGAAGGAGAGGGACACTGGCAAGTCTCAGTAAGTCTCAATGTTTGTGTCTCCTCTTTGTTCTCTCAGTAACTTGTGAAAATCCAGATATTGTTGGAAGTTTGTAAACAAATGTGTCTTATTCTAATGACATATTAAAAAAATTTGAATTTCAGGAAATTTTGGGTCTTTGCTGAAAAAAACACTTCACACTCCATAAATCACTTTGATTGTATTTGCTAAATAAATTTGATGCTGTAGGATAGCACAGAATATAAAAATCAGGGCTGAAATCTTACCTTTAAGGAGAATGACAAAAGTGATTTCAGCTGGGTCATTTTTCACTCTGAATCTCGAGGGTGCTAGAAAGGGAGAAAAATATCTTCTAGGGTGAAAAAAGCCCATACCCAAAGGCAGTGCTGAATTTGGAGCTGGTGATGATCCAGTCTTAGTGTTTTAACAATTGCCAGAGTTCCCTGATAATTTTTCTTCTGTTTTCTAGAGAGATTTCTTCCTTTTCTAATTTGCCTTTAGCCCTGTCAGTGACCAGTATCGAGTGTAGTCTGATGGTATTGTGTAACTTGCATTTTTTTATTGACTGAAATTGAAGTTGAGTGAAAATACAACTGCATGGATTAAAACATAGTACCTTGAATTATTAAAATGGAAGGCTGGCTTTTTTTTTTAATAAAGAGGTAGCTTTAACTTATACCTCTCCCCTATCTATGAGTTGTCCTCATGCTCCCGCTGTCAGCCATCGTGTTTGTGATCTTTGGTCTACTGTTGCAAAAGAAAATTGTTACATTCTAGGATAAAATGAACTGGTTAATATTGTCAAAACACTTTTCAATTTTTCCCATTAGGTGCAAATTAAAAGAAATATTTTGCTAAGCAGAGCTACTAATAGGAGCTATATTAATAATGAAAGATAATTTAACAGCATGACTGCACAAGCAGAACAAGCCTTTGAAAAGGTCCGAACTTATGACTGTGACTGAATAAACCCATTAGTTCCTTACACATTTCTGTTCTCATTCCAGGCAATCAAAATGAAAATATGCAACCCTTTATTACAGGCAAGGCAGATGTGCTGTATTGAGAATATCACAGTACATACGTGGTTGCCTGTAAAAGGTGGTGCAGACAGGTAACACCATATTTATAGGTCAAAAAAAAGGATGTATTCTGTGCTGGATGTTTTGCTTATAGAAGTTGGCTTACTGATCATGTTTCAGGTGCATCATGCTGAAAAGTTTAATAGATTGGAGTAAATAATTAAAAACCAAAGATAAACATACCATCCTGTTGATTCTGATGTGCAATGGGGGACATGAATAAAACTACTGAAACATTACAGCTGTTGTTGATCAAACTACTCCTGCATGTTTATAAATGTGCCAGTTTAACATTGGAAGAGTAGAACAAATAAATAAATACATGCTTGAAGGGTGCTGCTGTGCTATGATGATATGTCACTTATCTTAAAAAGTCTTGTGGCATTCTGTCATTAGGCAACAGACCAGAAAGGGTAGGTCTTGCTTAAAAACAAAAGAACTGATAATTTTTGGGTGATGGGTTTGTAACAAACAAGTGCAGACAGAAGGACCTCTAGATGGTTCTATCATTCTTTGTTGTCCATCTCTGACCTGCCATTCTGACAGAACCAAGGTCCTAAATGACTTGAAAACCTCTCCATAATTAGGGTCTGTCTTGTTATTCTGTCTCAGCTATTTCCTTACAGTGTAATAAGGGGAAAAATCTAGTACAGCTCTTCCTTATTGCTGCTTATAGCAATTTTACAAATGAATGGAAAGTCCTCCCTTGAGCTACCCTGCCACCCTACCAGTACTGAAATATCTGGTAGAAGAGGTTGTCTGAACACTTGGTAGATATGATGAAATTTGATATAATGGGAAAAGAAAATAGAACAAGAAAGATTAAGAGGAGAAATTAAGTTTAGGGGAGCAAAGGGCTCATAAGGAAAAGAATAAAAAAAATTACAACCAAGGAAGAGAAGGCTCTAATGGGAGGAGATATGCTTTTTACAAAGTTACAGGAGGAATCCTACAGTGAAACCTGTAGGGTGAAGGAAGGAGAGAAAAAAAGAGAAATTGAAGAGGATGGTTGTTTCAGTCTCTTACACTAATAACTTTTCAACCTCTTCTTTTAAAGTTTCCCTCTAATGTCAAGGAAATTAGAGAATACATGGAAAAGACTTGCTGTGAAAGTGGCTGACAGCAATCAGGAAATTTGGAGTTAATGCCAACACTATCTCTGCTAGCTATTGTACTGCTTTTTCACTGGGGTGGCTTGCACTTGTTGTCCTAATCTCTAATAGAAGATGTATTGTGTTTCCTATCAGAAATAGGACGCTACTCAAATTGGTACACCAATTACTTCTCTTATCGCTCCCTGTTTAGACTTTGCTTCAGGTACTTTTAAATGAGAAATTCTGAAATCTTGAAATGAAACGTCTAGTTATTAGACATGATCCTTCAGACCTCACGTTAGGGAGTAGCTCCTTTCCATTCTGTTTGATAGACACTTCCCTGCATATATAATAGAACGGACCTGAATGAATTCATGTAGGCTTTCGCCTCAGGAAGAACAAAGAGGTTATGTAGAGTATGATCCTTTGTCTGTTGACATTATTTTTAAACTTTTCTTCCTCAGGCTCTGGCAATGTGTACTAAATAAATGATAAACATCATCCCTAACAAAGCATATGCTAACAATTTTAGCTACAGAGGGTACTTCCCAGGTAGTTGAGAGGCGTGTGTGTGTGAATTATTTATTTGGGGAAGGGAGTGGGGGTTGATGGTGTCATCCTGTTTCCAATTGTCTCAAATGGTATTTGGGTAATCAGCAGTGAAGATAGATAAAATCTAGCAGTATTAAGTCAAACTTATTTAATAAAAAATAATTAAAAATAACTTCGTCTCTATCATAGTGTGTCTGAACCATCCAGGTACTATCTTGATCCAGAAATCAGAGTCACAGAATCACAGAGTTGTAGGGGTTGGAAGGGACCTCGAGAGATCATGGGGTCCAACCCCCCTGCCAAAGCAGCTCCCTAGGACTTATCACTCAGATAGGCGCCCAGACGAGTCTTGAATATCTCCAGAGAAGGAGACTCCACCACCTCCCTGGCCAGCTGCTGTTTTGAGTAGCTGTGCTGCTATTGCTCAAGCAAAGCGTAAGATTGCTGATTGTAAAAGTGCTCATTTCTTCTCTGAGCAAACATCTATACTAACTGGTGAAATACTCACTAAGGCTTTTCCAAAAATCAGTTTTACTGCTTACTTCCAATAAACAGAAAATTAATAGTTAGGGGCAGAACCACCTATAGCAAACAAGTTTTGTTAAAGAAATTAACGTAGCTTGATTCCAGCTTAAACTGCAGAAAGCTTATTGTCTATATGCAGGATGTGGGTGTGTCTATTTTTCAATCAGTGCCAATGCAATTAATGTGGCTTATTCACTTGCTGCTTTTAAAAGGAAAGAAGTTTCAGGTGAAAGGATGGCAATTCTGTTGTCTTCATTCTGAAGTTGATCCATTAAACAGAATGCCAGTCAGGAGAGTCACTTGGAGAAAGGAAGCATGTCGACCAGTTAGGCTTACGTTACTGGGAGAACCAGGTATAAAGATGGAGCTCTCCTAGCTGAAATAACTCTGGGTCCAAGAGTATTGATTATTCCACAGACTCTGCCTTCCATGTATTATGTTTTCTGCTGTAAATATTTATTACTCATATTTTGTTTCTTGTTTCTCAACATAATGGGGTTTTTTTGTTATCTAAGCAACCTCCCTGCTTTGCCAGCCCTAAAAGAGGCAGTGAGTGCAAGGGAAGTGTCAGGAGAAACCCAGCAGGCCTGTGATGTGACACTTTGTCTAATACATTGCCATGTTATTCCTGCAGAAGTTTGCTAATTAGTCATTAAACTAAAGTTATCCCTACAATCTTGTCCAAACTGTCACATGAATAACATTCATTCAGAACAAACAGAAAAGGATGATTTTTTTTCAAGCTGTCCACATGATGTTATTTTCTGTGGTGCCTTTCAGTCTCTGTGCATATTACACACCCTTTTTAGCAAGTGGGGGAAGCACTCCTAGGACTTGAGCACTAGAATAGCAGCTGTATGTGTGGCCAGGGTTGCTATATAACTGTGTATCCTTCAAGTGAGATGTTTTAGTCCTTGATAGATCAGGTGCAAAGCTTGGATGGGGAAGTGATGGGGACAATCATCTGAATCAAAAAAATCTGCTCTGATTATAGATGGGTTAGAAAGAGATGGCATAAACTTTGGGCTGTCTTCTGCTGTACCTTTAAAAATGATATTAAATTCTTTTATAGGGTACTGTAAACAAGTACTGCTTGGGAGGAAGGGGGACATATGTACCAGCCTTGTGACCTAGCTGCAGAGTCTCAGGCTGTGTAGAGATTCAGTAGCAGATGCATGGTGTCGAAACTTAATGGAATTTCTCTCTTTCTGTTTTTAGTGCTATTTTTAACTGAATTAATAGCCAGTTAGCTTGCTACAAGCTACATTTGTAGTCTGCCCTGGGGGACAGACATTTGGAGAGCGCCCAGCATAACCTTTAGAGAGATGTTAACTGTTCTTAATTATTTGGCTGTTACTTAAATGTAATACTCACTAGACCACTGAGAACCAGCGGGCACCTCTATCTGACTGGATGTGTAGGGGGCTCTTGTGTGTTCTTCTCTCCACAGATTTGTGACCGAATCTCTTCCAGTGTTAACCAGCTCCAGCTTTAGGGCCACTGTCAAAGAGCACTGAACTTCCTCAGGAAGCTCAAGAAAGTCTTAAAACTGCCACTGATTTCTGTAATGACGTTTTGAGTTCCTGTCTCACAATGCAAAGTTCAGCTGTTCCCTTTACAGTGCTTGGCTGGGTGGCTATGTTTTATGGGCTGAGCTTGGAGTAACTACTACAGGCTGGGCTTTGTGGGTTTTTTGTGTTAAACCCACACCACACAGAAAAAAAAGTCAACCCAACTCAAAATGACACAAAACCCTCTTCCTCAGCTCTAGTCAGTTGTGGTAAATTTTAAGGGGGCTTCTGTATCGTACAGCAGTAAGCAGTGACTGCATGCACCTCTATCCACTCCTGGTTTTCAAGGTCTGTAAAATGTTAAACAGTGCAGTGAAGAAACACGGACCTATCTGAAGACCTGCAGTGAGAAATCTGATGAGCCAAGCCAGCAAACTTTATTGCAAATTTCTTAGGAGACAACTTAAGGTGTTTAAATTTGTTGTAGGCAGGAAAACAATGCACAGAAAGGGCACCTTAACAAAGGACAAAAAAAAAATCACATCTGAAAGAGGTAGATATGGGGGTTTACTTTTTTTCTTAATATTGTGGATCTGATTAATTATTGAAAGAAGATATTGACAGATTCAGTGAATTTTGTGGGTTCTAGTAGTGTTGATTTGTAAGCATATGCTTGGGGAAGTTGCCAGTCTTCTAGAGTGAGTAGGCTACTGTCAATACTTTTTAATTCTTAGGGATGCCCCTTTACTCCAACTTTGCAATTGAAATTAATGGAAGGATGTTATAATTAAAAAGAAAATCCTAGGCTTTGTTTACTACTTAAGTCCATGGCAAAGCAATCCTTATAGCTCACAGCAGAAGAGCCATTATGTTACTCAAAAAAAGATGTAGTTTACTTGAAAAGCAGCTATTTTGGTTATTAGGCTCATAATTGAATTAAATGAAGGTCAGTTTTAAACAGCTAGTGGTCTTTCTGATCTTAGACTCTTGTGAGATGAGTAGCAGTAGCACTGGGAAGACCTAAATGGGACAGCTATGCAAACCATTGAATGTCCTCTTGACCTTAGTTATCAAACAATTGACAAACTCGTTGTTAGCAGCTGCAACTCCTGTGGTAGAACAGAGGTGATGGGAATTTGGACAGATCATCTCAGGAGCAAAAATGGAAAAATCAGCTACTGTTTAGAAGCCCGTGGATGCAATCAGGTTTATTTGGGAATGTTCATGTGAATGAATTTTGGGTTTTTACAGTAATTTTTTGATGATGATTCCACACCTACACTGGGAGGAGTAAGAAATGGAATTTATCTTCTCCTCTCACTCTCTCAAGAAGAAACAGGATATTTAATGTCTTAAGTCTATCTGACCACCAGTCAATCCATTAAAATTCACAGACCATTAGAGACAAAAGCATTTCAACTCACTCCATGTTGCTGAGTTTGCAATACAGTGATGCAGTTGGTGCAGTCAATTTAGACAACTTGCTTGGGCAGACAGTAGCTTGCCAGTTTTCTGCTTTCTTGCCTTGTGCCTTTTAGCAGTATCTCATGGGTATGGTTATATCAAGGTTTCCCTCACTTCATCTCCTGAAATAGCTGTTAGTTGCTGATATGCTCATTGTGAATTGCTGGAGATGTTAATGTTCCTGCCAGCCTGTTGTCTCTTGCACACTGTGTCTTTCATCCAATGGTGGTGCCATGCTGGACAAATGCTCTCTTACTTGCTCTTTGCTTCTAGGACAGCTTTGGTCAAGCAATTCTGCACAGAAAAGGAAACCTTTGGGAGCTGAATTTAAAATTTGAGACACTCTGGTAATAGTATTTTAGAAAATTGAAACAAATTTTGTTTTCAGCCCTAGTTTGTTCTTTGATTTTTCTTTGATCTATAATCAGGTGAGATACTGGCCTCTTAATTGGATTTTACCTAAAGGAAAAAGTTGAGGGCAGTTGTAACTCAAACATTAAAAGGTGGATCCTAAAAACTGCTTAGGTGAATTACTGGCTGTTTTTATAGGCAAGAGCCTTATCAAGATTTTGAAGTGTACTATTGTGGAAAAGTTATTAATTTAATGTGTAGTAACATATGATCAAGTCAATATTTCTTGGTGCTCTCTGTGCTCAGTGTGGTGTCTGCAAGACAGACGTGAGCCTGTATGACTTGCTCTTTGGAAGTTTCAGTTTACCCTTCAGCAAGGGCAGGGTTAGGTCTCTTCTGCAGAAGCATTTCGCTGTTTACCAGAAGGCTGGAGTAGTCACTTGGGCATCTGGCTCCAGCATATAGTTGTGGGATGAGAAGCCTGAAATGTGTTTCAAATATTTCTTTCCAAGGAAGAGTCAATTTATGGTGAAGTGACATACTATGCTCTTTACACAATTGCTTTTGGGCCTCAACCAACAACCATTAAGTATGTGGAAAAGCTCCCATTGACTTTAATTAGGGCTGGCTTAGTTGCACACTGAAGAAGACTTAATTGCTGTCTGAAGCTAAGACATAACAGTGAGAGGTACTTTATAACTACTGGACATACATAGATGCTGTTAGAATGACTTCATTTGTATCTAAGTAGGAAGTAAAATTGTCTGTATAATTCTTCTTGCTATTTCCATTACCTCTTATTTAAGAATAAATAAAATAAACTTGCATTTAAACTATTGAACAACTACACCATGCCTGTTCTTTGTAACATGAGAATGATGCTGTCATACTACCTGGATTTAATTTTTAGAGATGGAACCCTAAGGCATTGTCTTGGTTTTGACTGTCTTTGTATGAAATCTAACAGAGGTAAAACGTATGTATCTCTAGATACTTCTAAGCATGAACTTTCATTACTTGCCTTATTGATTTTAATGATGGTTTCTTTGCTATTGGAAATGTTAAAGAATAGCAATAACTTTCAGTGGTAATTCAGTTTTCTGAGGACACTGAAGCAGGTATGAGGCATACCTTTTGGATACCATAAGGCTTCCCTCAAAGTTTGTGAGGAGAAGGGGACTTTTTCCCACGGCACCTGACAGTTGAACAGACTGTGGGTTTTATGCATGTTAAATTCCTGGCAACGTTAATCAGAATGACATGGGCACAGCCTGAAATTAACAAACCAGATGTTATTGCTGTAGACAGCTTCAGATTATTTCTATTTCTTATACTCTCACAGAAGTGTCTCAAGTAAGCAGAACCTGTTTTCCTGAAGTGTATATTCATGTGGAATTGGATGTGATCAAGAAAGGAAAACGAGGTAGTAAATGCAAAGAGTAGAGTTAGAGTGACCACAGGAAAAAAACAGGCAAAACTACTTGCAGGGGCATGAATCCCCAGTAAGACAAGTCATGCAAAAGGGAGTCCAAGGCTTTCATAGAATGGCAAGGGTTGGAAGGGACCCCAAGGATCATAGAGCTCCAACCCCCCTGCCACAGGCAGGGACACCAACCTCAGGCCTGGAGCTACACAAGGTTGCCCAGGGCCCCATCCAACCTGGCCTTGAACACTGCCAGGGATGGGGCATCCACCCCCACTCTGGGCAGCCTGTTCCAGCACCTCTCCACTCTTTCTGTAAAAAAAACTTCCCCCTAATATCCAATCTAAACCTTCCTTCCTTTAGTTTTAATCCATCCCCCTTGTCCTGCCATTATCTGCCCTTTTAAAAAGTTGATTCCCCTCCTGTTTCTCTGCTCCCTTCAGGGACTGGCAGGCTGCAATGAGGTCCCCCCACAGCCTTCTCTTCTCCAGGCTGAACAAGCCCAGCTCCCTCAACCTCTCTTTGTAGGGAAGGTGCTCCAGCCCTCTAATCATCCTTGTGGCTCCTCTGAACCCTCTCCAACAGTTCCACATCTTTCTTGTATTGGGGCCCCAGCTCTGGACACAGGATCCAGCTGGGGCCTCATGAGGGCAGAGTAGAGAGGGACAATCCCCTCCCTGTCCCTGCTGCCACCCCTCTGCTGATGGAGCCCAGAGCCAGAGTCCAAGCCCAAAGTTTTAGATTAGCAGGTAAGGAACAGTGTGTACTAGATGTTACATTAAACTTGTATGTGACTTGACTCAGGAAGAGTTTTTAGATGGTAATAATGGTTAGATTTTTGTCACTTGAGACATGAGGAGGATAGACTTTTCCCTCTTGTTGCTTGAGAGGATCTGGAGCAGGGTAGTTTGTGAGTCATTGGGCCCTGAGTGCAGAGGTAACTATTCAGAGACTAGATATGGAAGAAGAAAAAGATCCAAAGGTTGAACCATAAGGTTCCTGTGAACAATATGCTGAAGAGAATTAGAGGTAGAGGGTATCAGGAGGAAACAGGCCAGGGGAGGGAAAGATAATGAACAGTGTATGATCACTGCTTTTAAGCCAGGTCTGAGGGTGAACTAGGAGGCTGCAATATTTATTGACCACGATTAAGCTTTTTACTAGGAATCGTTATGCTTCCAGGAAGAGCTGGGTGTATTAGAAGACAGAAGAGCAGGACAGGTATGATGTATGGGGGAAAAATGGTATGAGGAGGGAAGTGAGATTGAGGAGAAAGAGTTACTGGAGCAAAATGTGGATAAAGTGTGATGAAAAAGTTATCTCATTGACAGAGAAGAGGTGGAAAGCACCAAAGGAAAAATCAGCTTATTTCGCATATGTTCTCTGAAGAAATCATTAGATGCACAGATAAAAGAGGGAGAAAAGGTTACAAAAGCAAGATAAAAGGTTTCAAAAGAAAAAAGACAAAAATAGCATAAAGGAGTCTAGGATTACAAGCATATCAGTCTGCCAGGGCAGGGAATTAGAGTATTTTAGTTAGGAAGATGTCAGAGCTGAAGGGCAAAAACATTTATAGAAGAAGATGTCAAGTTGGTCAGTTCTTTCCTGCCAGGAATGCCCACAGCCACACATAATAGCAGAGAAAGCAGATGTTGTGGATGAACCAGGCCTGTAGGTCCAGGCATTGTTTTTTGGGGGAAAGAAGAGTGTGTTGTGATTAGGAGTACAGCCTGGAGAAAATCAGAGGTTCACAGAAATGGACCTGAAGGAAGAGGAAGGAGAATTTTGGAGTGGAAGAGAAGTCAGTATTGTAAATAAGCTGGAAGTTGTTATACAGATATGTATGAAAGAGGGGCTACTGGGAAACATTTTGGATACCCTTGGTAATTTTCTCAGCACCCTTCCAGTTTGGGGACATGTGGCATGTTAATATACATACAAAAAAAAAAATTGGAGTTCTGTGGGACCAAAACAGCAGTTGTGTGTTATAGTGAAGGTATATTTGTTTAGTACCTTTTGGCTATATAAAATTGCTTTTGGACTGTTTTTAGGATTCTTCATAAAACAAAGACTTATTAAATTTACTTGGCAGTTGTGGGGGGAGGTAAAAGTGAAATAAGTTGTTGGCTTTTTCTTTGTTTAAACAAAGAAGAAAAAAAATAATCTTTGGCAGTTCTCCATCTCTTATTTTAAGCAGTCTCAAAAGCAGTGATCCCATTTAATATATTTGGGAACTCTGGATCATATTCAGCTCTTGTGAACTGTAGTGAGAAGTGTCCTGAAGTTCAGAGTTTGACCTGAGGTGCTGTAAGTGTGTAGTGAATGAGGTCTGCTGTCTGGGCTAGACGTGGCTGCAGCCCTGACTGAGGCATGGAGAGGTAGAACAGCTTCTCTCAGGCAGCATGGAGAGTACCATACCTGGGAGTGTGGGTGAGAAGGGAGCTGAGCTGGCTTAATCACTGCTGTTGACCCTTGCAAACTGAAATAATAGAATTCTAAATAACAGTTAATTTTTTGAAATGTCACTCCACAGGGATTTTAAACATGAATGGTTGCACTGACAGGACAAAATATTGATCTCTTCAGGTTTTTTACTATATCTCAATGTCTTTATTCAGCCTTGGGGGGACTCTCACTGAATTTCCCTTTTTCCTTCTTTGTCCTTCTTCAAGTCACTGCAGATCCTTTTCTTCCTTTTCAAAGTAGTTAGCAAGGCTATAAACCATGGTTTATGCACAGGGAACATGCCACTATTTTATTTTTTTTATTTTTTTACTTTGTTGGGGGGAAAAAAAATTATTTCCTTTCATTTCTTTCAGTGGTTCCTGAATTCCATTCAGCTTTCTTTGCTGAGGTAGTTTTATGCTCTGTGCCCCTGAATCTGATACAGCAGCTCAGTCAAACTTTTCCATGCCAATGACTGTAGTTGCAGAGTTCTGCACCCATCTGTTGGGGCAGCATCACTCTGAAACCTCTTCCAGCAAAACCTGCCTGAATTGAGTATGCATATTCCAGTTCATTCTCCTCTCTTTTCATGTCTAAAGATCACATCATTTCCTTGTTGCTTATGATAATTTGGTATTGTGAGTTTGGACCTTGCTTGATTTTTTTTTTCCTTGAGTGCTGTCAATTTGTCCTAATCTCCTATGTTAGAGGGGTGGCTTAACCTGCAGACAACCAAACCACACAGATGTTCTCTCACACCCCCCTGCCAGTGGGATGGGAAAGAGAATCAAAAAATAGTAAAACTCATGGGTTTGAGATAGAACCAGTTTAACAGGACCAAAAAGGAAGAGAGGAATACCAACGATGATAAAACCAGACCAAGCAAGTGATACACAGCACGACTGCTCACCAGCCACTGACCAAGATCCAGCTAGTTCCTGAGCAATGGCACTTCCTGACCCATTGCACCTAGCTTCTCTATGGAGTGTGATGTCATGTTATATGGAATGAATATCCCTTTGGCCAGTCTGGGTCAGCTGTCCTAGCTGTGCTCCCCCAGCTTCTTGTAAGCCTCCTGGGAAGGCTCATGTCTCCCTGCTGGCAGAGCCTGGGAAGCTGGAAAGTCCTTGTCTTAATTGTAAACAGTGCTCACAACCACCAAATGTCAGTGTGCTATCAACATTCTTTGCATATTAAACCCGAAACACAGCACTGTATCAGTTCCTAGGAAGAAAATTAACTATTGCAGTTGAAACCAGGACAGACAGATAACATATTGTCTGGCTGTCAATTCCAGACACTGGTTTTCTAGAAAAATGACCAGATTAGTCACTCTCATGAAAGTACTATGCAATCAGTGGAGCGATTTTTCTGAACTGTTTTTTAGGACTAATTAGTCATTTCCACACATTATTTTAATGAAGAAGTAAAGATTTAAAGAGCTTTTGTTCAATTGCTGTGACTGACAAGGCAGACTTCTATATATAGTGATCAAACTCACATGCTGCCATTTCCAGCAGGTATAGTGTTCATTAAATAAAAAGGTTTTTATGGTGACCTGCCATCCTGGATGTAAAACTGGAAAAATAAAGCAAATGCTACCTTATAAAGATGAACCAGTGTTTCAGAGGGGTAAAAATAGCAGGCAAAGTATGTGCTAAGGAGGCATTATCTGAAACCAGGTTCTTGGTGGGTACTTCTTGGTGTTGCTACCCATGTAAAAGTATCTCTTTCTATAGAGCTTTGGATTCCTCATTGAGTTTTGAACATTACAGTATTTTCCACCTTCACTAAATTTTGTTCTAATGCTATGACCTCTCTTTATGGCAAACCTTGACTATTTTAGCATAGCTTAATTTTGTGAGATACTCCTGAAAACTTTTTTATTGGACCTTTCACTCAAACCTCAGATAAGTTACATATTCTTATCTGTCACTTGTCATCTTTACTTTCTGACTCAAAAGAAATAGATCATCTGTGGGTTTTGTTGTTGTGGGGGGGTGTTTTTTGGGTCTTTTTTTATACTCCATTGTATGCAGTACTCAGTTTGGGGTAGGGTTTTTTTTGGTACCAGCTTTACCACGTCCTGCCTGTACTGACTATGTACTGTGGGGGCTGACTGCTGTTCAGACCTAACTGCTCTCAACCATTGTTGAGCAAATGCCTGCAAGTTGGAGCATAGGAAGTTCTGCACCAACGTGCAGAGGAACTTTTTCACAGTGAGGGTGACAGACACTGGAATAGGCTGCCCGAGGAGGTGGTGGAGTCTCCTTCTCTGGAGAGATTCCAGCCCCGTCTGGACGCCGCCCTGTGCAGTATGAGCTGGGGAGCTGCTTTGGCAGGGGGCTTGGACCCCATGAGCTCTTGAGGTCCCTTCCAACCCCTACAATTCTATGATTCTATGAAATGCTTTCTCTAAATAGAAAGCAGCCTAATAACTTCTTTGTTAAGAAGTGAAACTTTTGCTAAAGTGCTTTAGGTGAAGGGGTCATTGTTAACCTAGGACTAAGCAAATGCTTTCTGGTCATAAATGTGATCCATGAAGTCACTGGTTTTCTTCAGGTTGTTCCCACGTCCCTCTCCTAATGCACTAAGGGCAGGCTCAGCATTACTGTTCACCCCTTCTGTGCCAATGCTCAGCTTGTGTTAAAGTCAAACAGGATCAGTACCTAGAACTGCTGGGTGAATGCAGCAAGTAAGATTTTTAGTTTACTATGGGTTCAATTCAAATTAAACCCACAGTAATCTTGCCTCTCTTCTTCTCTGCCTTTGCAGTTTAATTGTCTTTAGGCTGCCTTTAAAACTATACTGTGCTTTCATCTGCTCATTTTATTTTGCTCTTCATTATGATTTTCAAGCCCTCTTTTGAAAAGTGTGTTATTGCTGTGTATTGTGCTGCTCATGGGTATGTTCTTTCGTTGCACTTTTCTAGGGGAATCTATTTATCTTCAAATAGAAATATAGACTCAAATTTGTCTACAGAAGAGAGTAAAATGCAATGAACACTTGAGACTGACTTAGCAGACAGTTAGAAGGAGATTTTTTGTCAAAGTTTGTTTGATCTGTGTTGCTCATGTATTAGAAATTCTAAAACCTGAGGCTTGGGCAAACTTTTCAGTTGCTGCCTGCAAGAGGAAAATGGGTAAAATTTAAGCTATCAAAGACTTCTGCATTGCTGCAGTATTTAAATAAAATTGCATTGAGTTTATTATGCTCCATTTGTTATATCCTGAACCTTTAAAAATGGTTATTTATAGGCACAAATGTATCTGAGTAAAGGTTCTCATATGTCTGTATACTGGCAAGAAAATATTCTTGAATATCTCAAGATACTTACAGAATTTTGATGCAGACTTTCTTACTTTTATCTGAAACTTTAGTTTGGTATTCATTAAAATGCAACATATTATGTGCCCTAGCTTAACATATGCTAATTGCTTTGAATTTTTGTTTTCTTAAGGGTTAATCTTTCCCAGATACAAATGGCCATCCATCACTTTGGAAAAGATTTATCACAGGACAAGTTCAAAACTTAATTCTCTGTATGCTTGACTTTTTCATTCTAGGCCCTTAAAATGCAAGGGGCAAATGCAAAGGTAGGCTCACTGAATAATTGTCTCTGACTCCCCAAAGAAATCATTCTGAGTACTACCAAACTAGAACAAGAATGGTGTTTTAGGACAGAGTGAACACTTCAGACACTATATAATTCAGAAAAGGTGCCTGTGAGGAAGGAACAGATGTCATGAGAGGGAGGTGAAAAAACAACAAGAAGGAACGGTGGGAGTGTGCCACTGAGGAGCTGGGAGGATGATGAAGTACTTGATTATACCAAAACATTTGAAGATAGGACTGTAGTGTACCTTAGTGAGTGCATAATGCCTCTATGTGTATGCAGCCTTCGTACGAAATATTATGTATCATCTATTAAAAGTGAGAAAGCTTATATAATGCCCAGTGGAAAATCCATCTAGGAATTCAGGCTGTGAAGAAACAATCATCTGTAAATTGCCTGATCTAAGGGAGATTAAAGAATTTGGTTGGTTTTTTTTTTCAAAGGAATCTGGATTTGGTTTTTCTCTCTACATAGGCCTACTATGCAGGAAAAGAGGTGAACCTCAGTTCCAATAAAGAGTAACAGTCAAGAAAGCAAATTCTGGGCTTTTTCTCCTCTCCTGTCTATCAGCTGTCTGTACATTAAAATGTAAGACAGTCTGTGGCCTAGCTTAACATGTGCAAATTGTTTTGAATTTTTGCATTCTTAAGGGTTAATCTTTTCCAGATACAAGTGACCATCCTTTACCCTGGAAAAGACTTATCACAGCACAAGTTTGAAACTTTAAGTCAACTTTCTATACACTTGGTTATTTTAGGCCCTTAAAATGCGAGGGGCAAATATAAAGGGATGCTCACTGAGTAACTGCCTCCAGCTCCTAAGGTAATAATTCTGGGTTCTTTCTCATCACTCATCTATCTGTACTATTGCCAACTGGGCAATGAGTACACAACCAACAAAACTATATTATCAGCCCAGGCCTGTGAATGTTCAGGAGCTGACACATCTATTAAAAAATGGAACAGAGCACTGTCCTCACAAGCATGCCAGTTGCTTCTGGCCTTTGGAGTTTGAAGGGGTGAAGCTTGCTCATGGCAGTATTGATGGCTGTGGCACACGGTACCTGAAATGCAGAAGTCTGCAGTCCTGTTGGCGGTCTCAGTCAGTACTCTGTTAGGCCGGTGCGGTGTAGAAGGGAGGTTTGACACTGAAGGAGGAAGATATGCAAATAGTTTTTTGTCCTTCAACTCTCCCCTCCTATAGATATAACTTTCACTCCTCTGCTTTGGAGGGATGGGCAGAGGGAGGCTGTTATGCATAGCTATCACTGTGCTGGATGATTCTGGGTGTGTTTACTAGGTCTCTTCTACCAGTCTCAGTAGCTACTAGCTGTTTTGCCTCTCTAGGATCACCTGTAAAGCCCTTGCTTCTCTGTTCCTGCTTTTAGTGATATTGAGGATAATGGACTTCTTATGGTGTCATTTGGGGTTGAAGCAGCAGATCAGAGTAACTGGGGGCCCCGTGGGTCTGGAAAATTTGCTATTCATGGGACTGGGAGAAACTGAATTCCCTTCTCTGGTTTAGATTCCTTTTGAGACCTAGCAATTAGTGGATGGGGGAAGGAGGTTGGGGAGCAGTTAGAGGCAGGGAGAGGTCACCTTGTTAGCTGGTTACATCTGAACATTTTTGAGGGGCAATTGGTACAAGACCGTATATGGCTGGTCATAAACCAGCATTTTTCTACATGGAACAATGCTTCAGTGGTATTCACAAATTACTGTAAATATCCACAGTGGCTCTGAGCTGGTTTGTACCACATTTAGAATTTATTTTTATTGTAAAAATAGTAATAAACTAAACTAGAAGTAATGGCAAAAATGGATGGTAGGGAATATAATACAGTAACAGTGTGGAAAGCTAAGATTACTATTGGTGTCTACATCCTGAGCTTTTGATGCTTTAAACATGCAGTTTTATCATTGCATTAACACTAGTTTTCTTACTTCATTCTAAAAAGAGTAGAAAAAAGTTGCCTTTACATTTTAATATAAATGAGGATAAGTTTAAACACTCCCCATTGAGACAGTAGCTGAGGTATAGCATGTTCTGCTGAACCTGTATCTTACAAACCTGTGGGAGACAATTATCTTTATAGTTTTTTTTTAGCACCTTACTTTTTCCTGTAACATACATGAACCTAGTAAATGGTAAGGAAGCTGAGCTATGAGGAAAAGGGAAGAAACTGAAAATACTAAAACTAATTCCTTCCCCTTCCTCCTCCCCCCCCGAGTGGTAATGAGAATCTCATAAGCAGTAAGGAACGGGAGCTCGTGTTGTAGTGTAGTCAAGCTTTCCAAGTCATGAGTGGTCATCTCACACATTGGAAGAAACCTTTATTCTTCAGAGTTCTCCCAGAGGAGAACTGCACGATTTTTAGTGATTTGCAGGATGTTAGGGAGCTGCTGTCTGTCATGCTTCATGTCTGTGCAAGGCCAGGAGGGAATGGGAGATACTCTCCCCTGTAGTCTTGGGGCACTTGTTAATCAAATCTATTCTAGCCAACAGAAGTAAGCTTGCAGTGCATGAGGCATGCTCAGTGAGGATCCCCACACAGCAGGAGCAACCTCACAAGGGCACGTAACCCTTTCAGTGCTGCCAGTAAGATGCAGGGGAGACTAGATCACAGAATCACAGAATCGTAGGGCTTGGAAGGGACCTCAAGAGATCATCGGGTCCAACCCCCCTGCCAAAGCAGCTCCCTATCTCATATTACATAGATAGGCGTCCAGACGGGGCTGGAATATCTACAGGGA
Source organism: Laterallus jamaicensis coturniculus (assembly GCA_022605575.1). Classification (NCBI taxonomy): domain Eukaryota; kingdom Metazoa; phylum Chordata; class Aves; order Gruiformes; family Rallidae; genus Laterallus; species Laterallus jamaicensis. Next base: position 16,291,935 of record JAKCOX010000018.1, read on the forward strand.
AGGAGACTCCACCACCTCCCTGGGCAGCCTATTCCACTGCTCTGTCACCCTCACTGTGAAAAAGTTCTTCCCCATGTTGGTGCGGAACTTCCTGTGCTCCAGCTTACAGCCATTGCCCCTAGTCCTGTCCCCACAGACCACTGAAAAGGGGCTGGCCAATTCCCCCTGCAACCCATGTCTAAGATATTTATAAACACTAATTAGGTCCCCCCTCAGTCTTCTTTTCTCCAGGCTGAACAGACCCAGTTCTCTCAGCCTTTCCTCATAGGGGAGATGTTCCAGACCCCTAATCAACTTTGTCGCCCTTCTCTGGACTCTCTCCAGGAGGTCCCTGTCTTTTTTATACCAGGGAGCCCAGAACTGGACAGTATTCCAGGTGGGGCCTGACGAACCCAGAGTAGAGGGGGAGGATCACTTCCTTCAACCTGCTGGACACACTCTTCCTGATGCATCCCAGGATCCCATTGGCTCTCTTGGCCACCAGGACACACTGCTGGCTCATGGCCAACCTGTCATCAACCAGGACCCCCAGGTCCTTCTCCACAGAGCCCTTTTCCAACAGGTCATCCCCCAGCCTGTACTGATACAGTTGGTTATTCCTCCCCAGGTGCAAGACTTTACACTTGCACTTGTTGAATCTCATCTGGTCTCTCCCTGCCCAGCTCTCCAGCCTGGCCAGGTCTCTGGATGGCAGCGCAGTGTCCTGCGTGTCAGCCACCCCTCCCAGCTCTGTATCATCAGCACTTGCTGAGGGTGGGTGCTGTTCCCTCATCAAGGTGTCAATGAAGATATTAAACAGGACTGGACCCAACACCGAGCCCTGGGGAACACCACTAGTCACAGGCCTCCAGTCAGATTCTGCTCCACTGATCACGACCCTCTGAGCCCAGTCTGACAGCCAGTTCTCAACCCACCTCACTGTCCACTCATCTATCCCTTGTTTCCTTTGCTTCTCTATCAGAACGTTGTGGGAGACAGTATCGAAAGCTTTGCTAAAGTCAAGGTAGATGACATCCACTGCTCTCCCTCCATCCACCCAGTTGGTAATGACATCATAGAAGGCTATGAGATTGGTCGAGCACGATCTCCCCTTGGATCCAAATACTCCGTGGTGGGAACGTAACCAGGCTGGGATCTGGGTTGAGGAACTCTCTGTGGCAGCAAGATCCAAACTTTCCAGACTTCCTGTTAGGTGTAACCATAGAAGTAAAACTTGGCTGTGGTTGGAAACTTGTAACAGATCATGCTCTCATTTTTATACTGAGAGATTCACTGCAATGTATCCTACACTAGGATTTCCAGCTAAATAACATTCATAAACACTGTTGGGTTTGGTTCAGGGGCAGAATTGGTTGAGCAGTCAACAGTGAAAGGGGAGCCCTGTGCCTTGAACCATGAGGGATAAAACTAAATGAAAGTGGTCCCTGGGGTCCCTGGTGCACAAACAGAATTACCCAAGTTGCAAAACAGTGTTTTTCAATGTAATTATTTTATTTACTTCCAGAGCACAGATTTCTAAGCAAAGGTGAATGGAGAGGAAATTACAGCAGAGCTGTGTTTTCATTTCCAAGAAAAGCAGATATATACTGGTATTGTGGAATCTTAAAGGCTACTTTTAAAGAGCTAACTACCACGAAAACATGAGTATGTAATCTTTGAAGGCTGCATTTACTCAAATTAGAGAACAAATTATGCACATCCAGAATTTTATGCAGTGATGTTTTGATTGCTTTGGGATATTTAACTTTGGCAATAAGGGAAAAGTTGATCAGTACAGCAAAAAAACCAGCAGGATTTTCGGTTTTATCAGCAGGGGAGCTTTGTTATGGGCAGCAACTTTCAAAATTATCTCAGAAGATGGGATTAATCTGTGGAAATTAAACTAGTTAAACTGAGGTTTAATGAGTTTCAGGTAAATCAAAGACAGGAATCTATTCTTGTCTTTCAGATTAGGTAGCAGTTTTGCCTTTATTCCCCTTTCTGTACTACAAACATGACTCCTCATCTGAATAACCTTGTGTTCTCTAAAAAGGTCTGCTTTTGTCGTGATGTATTAGTTAACAAAAGCAATCATGCAAAAAATAGAGTACATTAATGCTAGCCAGATAACTTCTTATTGTGTACAGCTGTGCAGGAAGCAAATACAAAGTTAATGTTTAAATTTATCAGATATTTTCCATTAACTCTCTATTTAACAAATGATCAGCTATTGTATGTAATATCCAATCTTCAGAAGTCTTAATGATTGTGGATGTGCACAGTAAGAGATTAGCATAAAATTAGCACTCATGCAGCTATTAAAGAATCCAGAAAGATTCTGATATCCCAGTTCATAAATTGAGCTGCAGAATATATCTGAGTTTTGTCAAACCCCTCTGTCTAGCTGAGTTGAAGCATGCTTATGTTCCCCTGGGGTGCAGTCCCTGTATTCCTACCCCCCTGTTTGTTACTTGGTACTAATCTTCAAATTCAACAGAGTAATTCATAAAGCTGTAGGGAACATGCTCCCAGATGGTGCACCTTTCAGGATCAATCCCCAGAAAGGATGAGAGTTGCTGAGTGGTTTCATATCCGTATTTACTTCCCTGGCATAATGTGGTCTGGGGGTGGGGTGTCCTTGTCAGGTTTTGTTTGGTTTTATTTTTAAACTTGCAGGAAGCTTTAATTTCTTGCAAAGGTATGCAACAGTTACATTCTATATCATTCCAAAGTATCCAAGTATGGTGTGGCTTAATGTTGCCTGGTATTTACTATAAATCTCACTAACAAAGCAGCAGATTCCCTAATCTGTGATACTGTCCTGCTTCCAGAGATTTCCCTCCACCCTGCTCTTGTCAGAGGGTCTCGCTGAATTGCAGCTCTTTTCCCAATTTTCTTATTCTGAATGCTTCAATTTTTAAGATATCTAACAGGACTCTCAGGCAGCCAAGCATATTTTTAAAAGAATCTGTTAGCCCTGTAGGGAATATTGTCACTAAAATGAAATATTTCCAAGATGAAGCAAACTCTTTAAATAGTCTGAAATTAATTCTGAATCTTTTCAGCACAAGAGTTTGGGCTGATGTGTTTTCTTTCATATTCCTCCCCCATCTCTTCAAACTGGCTCGTTTGTCCCTACTGGATACAACTTCCTGCTACTTGCAAAGCAGTAATTATCCTAATTATGCTTTAGCATTTAAAGCCATCTTCTGGAAGATGATTTACAAGAATTACATAAAAGAGATCTATATACAATGACACACTTGCTTGTTTGGCCTGAAGCGTTTTATGTTTTCCAGCTTAATCGGAATTCTTATGATGAGTAGAGAAGTTCTAATGAGTTTCTGCATGAGTCTGTGCCTGAATATCTATTCAGATTTGTACTTGGCTAGCCTTTTCTCCATGAACAGCTGAGATGGTACAGCAATCTCTTATTACTCTGCCTTGCTGTAAGGTGTGTGTTGGGACCATGTAAGATCAGTTGCCACCAGTGTGCAACAGTTTTCACTAGTTGAAGAGTTAAAAATGACAGTGCTAAAACTAGTATCAAGAACAACAGACAACTTGATGTACTGGTGTGAACCAACCCATTATTCTTTTTCCAAGAGGAAAATTAAAAAAAAATTCTACAAAAAGCATTGGAGGATTTCCAGTACCTCCCAGGGGAAGTTTGGGACACGGATTCTGACCTCTTGGCAGTTGTAGGGGAAACAGCTGTCTGGTTTTTGGATAGGTCACAATGGCAGCATTTTGTTCTTTCTGGTTTTTTCTATCCATTTATCAGATACAGTTGTCAGAATAGCAGAAAATTAACAGTGGGGCAAGATATATCAACAACATGATTAATGCCAACTTGGGAGTTTTGTAGTCTCAAATTTGTTCTTCATGTGTATCTCAAAGCTGGCCATTGACAGACAACATCCATAGTTGACTGATATTCCAAGATAACATAGCAACTAGAGTCACGACTTTGTGAGCTTCAGTCAGTCCTGAAATGCCCACAGGAACATGACAATATCCCTAATGATTTAAATTAGAAGCCCATTTCAAAACACTCCAGTTGTAGATAGAATGCTTTCTGAGTCATTTTCTAAGCACCAAAACTATAATTCTTCTAATATATATGAGGAAAAGGGCTTACTATGGTGTAGTACTAAAAGAAAAGGACAAACTTTAAAAGCTGATTACTCTTTAGTCTTCAGAAGTCTCATATGAAACTTTAGAATGCTGTCCAAAGCCATTTTACTTATTACATATCACAGAATCACAGAGTTGTAGGGGTTGGAAGGGACCTCAAGAGCTCATGGGGTCCAACCCCCCTGCCAAAGCAGCTCCCCAGCTCATACTGCACAGGTTGGCGTCCAGATGGGTCTTGAATATCTCCAGAGAAGGAGACTCCACCACCTCCCTGGGCAGCCTATTCCAGTGCTAAAAATATGATGCATTAACATACAGTAGGTTAATATACACTTAAAGCTTATTACCAAATCATTCAGGGAGTTGTGCTTCTCAGAGCTTTTGCCTCTGCCTCTAAAACAGGGATGGGAAAGTGGTTCAGTATAGAAAATCTGGTGGCTTCTTGTGGTAGGACTGTTATGACAGAAGTGGTTGTAATGAAGAGGAAAGTAATTGACTCCTCTACCATAACATATTCTACTTTCAAAATGTTGAGGTTATGATGATATGCAATCTAGTTCTATAAAACAGTTAAGTATTTTTTTGATGAAACAGGATATGCCAAGCTGTTCCATTAAGTGAAATGCCCTCCTCAAAGGCCTTTCTATGTGTTACTGCTAGCAGTGGGAAATGGCTCATAAAAAAAAATAAGACTGGCTGATGCTTTCTTAAAATACAACTTTCTTTCAACCATATAATGCCTCTGTTTTTTCCTGTTGCCTTTAATAGTGAAAAAGGGCATTGCATCTAGTTTTTCACATGAAGCTTATCATCAAATATTAAACCTTTCTTACAGGGCAGATTTTTGAACTGGCATTTTAAGTGAATGTATAAACTGCAAAAAATACTGCAGCTGTTGACCAAACAACTGAACCCTTTCACCTACCTTTCAGTATTAGTTCAAATCCTGTTTTTCCTGACTATGACCTTAAGTTATTATATGGGGACACTTCAGAAGTGATCTTGACTGAGGTTCTGACAGCCAGATATTCATGCACTAGGCATGTATACTACTAATTCTCTAATAATATTAATTCCTCTTAATAAAGTCTGCAGAGGAATTCAGGTGTAAGTGACCATACAGATTTCATAGATCTGGATTTCATATGGATGAACATCTTCATGTTTTGAGAGGCAAAAAGGGGAGGATTTCTGTCTATAGGAAAACTTATGAATACTAAATTAATTTGGAAAATTATTAGGGCCTCTAATTACTGTACTGTTTTGAGTCAAATATGACCTCAGAATCTTAATAACAGATTGCTCTCCAATTCCTTGCTCTTTAGCTTGCTTTGATGCTCATGCATATTATTTGCCTACAGTGGGTCAAAGTGTCTTGTACTTTGGAAAAAAGATAGATAAAATGTATTTTTATGATTTTTGCATTTATTTAGGAGAATTAAGATGGAAGAAAATTGCATGGCTTAGCTAGTGGCCAGCATAATGGAAGGTGAAATGTGATAGTGACTAATGCAAAGCAATGCACAACAAAATTTCAACTGCTCATAGAAATTACAGGCTTGTAATTAACTGTAATCAGTCAGGAAAAAGGCCTAGGTGTCTTTGTGGAAAGGTTAAATAGATATCCCTTTGAAGTAGAACACAGCAGTCAAGAAAGTTCATGAAGTTGGATAAGCCCAGAGAATGAGACTTTAGAAGAAAAATCTGAAAATATTGTAACTCTCTATTTAGAATCATTTGCTCAACAACATTTAAACCTGTGGCTTAGGTTCTGATCAGCCATTCCTAAAGCAATATTGCAAAGAAGATAATGATTGGTGGATTGGTATTCATTGCTGCAGGAATTCATCGTGGCCAAAAGATTATCAGGGTTAGACACTTCCTTTTAAAATGTGAGACCACCCATGTTTACTAAAAATAGGATAAAAACCTCTGTAAGAAATCTACCCCAAAGCTGAAAGACAGAGAAGTCAGCCACTTACTGGAGGTTAATAGAAAACTATTTCTCTTAGGACAATCCTCTGTGTTAGGATCTCTCTTGCATTTTCCATCAGAAGAGGGGTGGCCAGCAGGGACAGGGAGGGGATTGTCCCTCTCTACTCTGCCCTCATGAGGCCCCACCTGGAGTCTTGTGTCCAGATCTGGGGCCCCCAATACAAGAAGGATGTAGAACTGTTAGAGTTCAGAGGAGGGCCACAAGGATGATCAGAGGGCTGGAGCACCTTCCTTACAAGGAGAGGCTGAGGGAGCTGGGCTTGTTCAGCCTGGAGAAGAGAAGGCTGTGGGGGGACCTCATTGCAGCCTGCCAGTCCCTGAAGGGAGCAGAGAAACAGGAGGGGAATCAACTTTTCAAAAGGGCAGAGAATGGCAGGACAAGGGGGAATGGTTTAAAGCTGAAGGAGGGAAGGTTTAGATTGGATATTAGGGGGAAGTTTTTTACAGAAAGACTGGTGAGGTCCTGGAATAGGCTGCCCAGAGAGGGGGTGGATGCCCCATCCCTGGAAATGTTCAAGGCCAGGTTGTATGGGGCCCTGGGCAACCTTGTGTAGCTCCAGGCCTGAGGTTGGTGGCCCTGCCTGTGGCAGGGGGGTTGGAGCTCTATGATCCTTGGGGTCCCTTCCAACCCTTGCCATTCAATGATTCTATGATTACTGGAAATACTCTAGGAAGTAGCATTGTGGGCAAAGTATTAGTGGTTAGCATAGCAAAGGTTGTGTAACTGTCTTCCTTCTGTGTATGCAAGGTGTACTCATTGTGATGAAAAATATCACCTTGACTGCAGATATCAATCTTTACATTTAAAACCCAGACAAATTCAGGCTTTCATTCATCATTGTAGGGCTTACCATCACAATCAAAGCGATGTACAAAACACCTTGTGTTTCCCAGTGGGTTTTGAGGTGTCATGCTGAGGGTTCCAGGGTTACTAGTACTATAGTTGCACATAAATATTACCAAAGAATACTCAACAAAAAAACTGTATGAACATGAAATCATACAATCTAGATCCTCCTAAGCTTTTTAAATTACATCCAGACTGTCTTTCCCTTTTTGTTTTTGTTTTCCCAACAATTTTAAATTGCTGTTAGATTTATTTTAAGTTTTTATAACTTTAAGCATCAATAAAACTTCTAGCCCCTCATTATTTGTGTGACCTTGTTTAGTGATGCATGGTTCATCTGTCAGGAAAGAGTGTGAGACTACAGAGCACATCACTTCATACCTCAGGTGTCCTTCTGTCACCATGCCAGAGCAGTTCAAAACCACAAGATTTGTATCAGCTACAAGTTCTAGGGGCAGAAAGAGTCCTCAGCCCTTCCCTGGGCGTGCAAATCTCCATGCTTAGAGACCAGACCAGGAGAGAGGTGGGAAGCCACAGATGTGGCTATTCCTGGGTGCTCTATGGTCCCCGCAGGACCTTGACATTTCCAGACCTCAGGGCTGAGCAGCTTGCTCACCTTGTTTCCATGGCAGCCCCATTTCACCCCACGGGGGGACCTCATTGCAGCCTGCCAGTCCCTGAAGGGAGATTATAAGAAGGAGGGGATTCAACTTTTTAAAAGGATAGACAATGGCAGGGCAAGGGGGGTGGATTAAAACTAAAGGAAGGAAGGTTTAGATTGGATATTAGAGGGAATTTTTTACAGAGAGTGGTGAGGGGCTGGAACAGGCTGCCCAGAGAGGGGGGGGATGCCCCATCCCTGGGGGTGTTCAAGGCCAGGTTGGATGGGGCCCTGGGCAACCTTGTGTAGCTCCAGGCCTGAGGTTAGTGGCCCTGCCTGTGGCAGGGGGGTTGGAGCTGTGTGATCCTTGGGGTCCCTTCCAACCCTTGCCATTCTATGATTCAGCTTAGAAGGCTCCCGCTCCAGAAGAGCAAGATTGTATTCCCCTATAGTGAAACTAGTGTTTTCCTTCCCTTTCATGCAGCATCAAAAGGTGGGGAAAACTGGCACCAGTGAGCAGACTAACTCTGCTTGAGGCTCTGTGAACCCATTAATAACTGGGCCTCAACGAAGAGAGTGAAGGTTTTTTGCTTATGCTTTTCCTGCTTTCTTCCTGTGACAAACAACCTGCATCCCAGTAGAGATTTTATCACTTAGCGTTACGTATGGAGGGAGGGTGACTGCTTAAACACTCTTTACAGCAGGGTTTTTTTTTTGTAGTATTTATTCCTAGTCAATTAAACACTTTTTTTTCTTCTTTTTTTTTGTTTGCTGAATTAGCTTTCCTGGATACAATAAGCAATACTTTCTGCCCATCAGTTGGCAGGAGGTGTTTCCAAAAGTGCTGATTAAGCAACACATGGAACCAGAGTCTAGAGGAATCCCTTTTTTAAAAAAAAAAAAAATCATTAAGAACATTTTCTGGAAGTTCTTCTGGTGGTTTTGAGTTTTAAAATGAAACCTGAGGGGAGGCTACAAAGCATGGCAATTCTTGAAAACAGAAGAGAAATAAGATGGGAATGGAGTTGATTAAATTTTTCTCTCCAATTTACTCTTACCTTGTGCAAATCCTTTTGTCTCCGAAGTTGAAATTTTCTGTATCCCCCAGAAAGCTGTTATGGATTTATATCATTGCTTTTTCTTTTAACAATAATGTCATCTTTCTGGAAGTCTATCAGCATCCTGATAATATCACAGCTTGATACCTTACCAGAAATCAATGATGCAGAAGTTTTGTAACTAGTTTTATTACATGCAAGTACACAAGCCCCATGGAAAAAGAAGCAGCTGCAAACACTACGTAAGCACTCCTGCCTTGCAGAAATCTCTGTTCCCAACAGCCAGTTCCCAGGAATTGTTTCTAAATGTAGAGAACAGCACAGAGAATAACTCTTCTATCTGCCACTAATTTTACATTAATAATAACTTAAAAAGCCAACAGAACAAAATTAGCCATTTGTCTTTGTAGATATTAAAAACTTGCTCAGACTGTGGAGAGGCTCAGACCTGTGTATAATAGTACTTTTTAAACTTAAGGCCAAAATTATTCTCAATGTGATATTAAATGACAGCTGTATGAAGCCCTGCTAGGAAATTGCATCTAAATTATTCAGTACTGTAGCCATGCTTATCTTCTTTCAGAGACACGTATGGTCCTGATCTTACAAATTGTTTACTGCTTCGTGCCAACTACCTCTACCTCAGTACCTTTAAAAACACATCCATGTGTTCTTGTGTTGCCTTCACATTACAATCCTCAGACATATACCTACATGAAGCATTTTATCACTTATTTTGGCTTCATGCCATAGCTGCTCAAATAGTTTGAAGTGCTGTTCCATGTTGGCACCGATCTGTAATCAAGAAAACACTTGAAGGGAACATAAACCAAGAATTCCCAGGGTGGGAGGGAGATCGTGGCTGTGCCAGGAGCAGGAGACAGTGCTCTCAGTGTGGCAAATTCATGGGGGTTTTGAAAGCTCTTGGGGGAAGATAAGTGGAGATATCAGAAGCTGCAGCAGGCAAAGACCATTGAACACAGCAAGCAAGAGAAAGCCTCTTCCACCATGTTCTCAGCAATTTGAGAGTGTTGATTTCATGACCTGGGCAGCTGTAGCTGATGTGACTGTAGTTTCTTTTGTGTGAGCAGGCTAAGAACTTCTCATCTATACCACATTTGTATTTCTGTCTGGAAAAAGGAACTGTTTTCTCTTTTGCATGGTGCTGGTGTGGTTTATTGTAGAAGTAAAAACGTTGGGTTCTTTGGGGCTTGTGAAATTAAGGGTGGTGAGGGCTTTTCTGAAGCTGAAGAGTTTGGAAAATACCAGACTTCTGAAGGTTTTATTTGGACATGGAAACCTTCCACTAAGCAGAGCTTCAATAGCCAGGAGGGTCACTTCTGTGGAACTGTTAAGTTCAGCATACCTGGAGTTGAACTGCAGGGAGGCTTGATACCTGCTGCGCTGAGGAGCACAGGGGTTTAGAGCACTGATTTGTGAAGCATTGTGTAGCAGAGCCCCAGGTAATGCAAATCCACAGGCCACAACCCCACCTGCTATTCACTCAAGGCGTAATTAGTATGAATTTGGAAAATCAGCAGTGTATTAGACTTCAAAATGAGGTTGATGTGTATTATCTGTCTATAAAATCAGAGGAAACAAGGAGCATCTTCTGCTGAATAAACATCTGAGGCTTTCATTTTCTGCCTTTGCTTAGAAACTCAATCCCTTTTCCAGGTTTGAATTTGCAATACCAAATACATTGCAATTGCCACAAGTCCAGGCTGCTAAAAAGATAGTCAATAAAATCCTGTAAAAATTATTAGTGACCAGGATTTTTTTAAAATGGATTATGTGTAATGGCTACGTTACTTACCCTTGCACAGGGAGGCCTGAGCTTCTCATAGATGAATCATTTTGTTGTTGTTGTTTCTTTGGGGGGAGAAGAAAGATGGGTCCTTTTTTGTGTGTGTGTTTTAAAATCAGAACTGTTTCTCACTCCTTGGGTAAAGAAGAGCTGAAGCCAAATTTCTGACGGGTTTGGCCTTAAATGGATAAGGACCCTTGGCTTTTTATTGGGAACCAAGGGAGCCCAGAACTAGCCTCCAAACCAGGTCCTGATATCAAGTGATAGATGAGTCTGTCTGAAATGCCTGCAGCTTCTCCTCTGCTTTCCCTGCAGTGACAGAAAGAACATTAATTTTCTGTAAGTGTATTGCTGCAAATATGACTTTAATACAATTCTCAAATGTTTGAGTAAAACCCTAATGTCTTCCAGTAATTCTCTTCTATAATCCCCTGTCACTGATGATTGTAGACAGTGACAAATGCCAGACCATGTCTGATTGCTGTTTGCTTTGTCTCCTGCCTCCAGTTACCTTACTGGGTTGGATAATGCAATATTCCTTGTTAGGCTGTTCTAAGTTTATTATCCCTCATATAAAAGCAGTACAGGGGGGTGATGGATAGGTGTCTCCAACAGTAGATCTAGAGAGCTGCTATCCACCAGGGAAGGGCAGGCATGAACCTGCAGGCAGTGACCACTGCAGCCAAAGGTATAAATGGATGTGTGTGCTTGTGGCTTGTATGTGCGTGGTCTTTCCCTTGCATCATTAGAGGCTAGCCTTTCCTTCATTCCTTTCCCCATCAAGTGCTTTCATAGAATCATAGAATCATAGAATGGCCTGGGTTGGAAGGGACCCCAAGGATCATAAAGCTCCAACCCCCCTGCCACAGGCAGGGACACCAACCTCAGGCCTGGAGCTACACAAGGTTGCCCAGGGCCCCATCCAACCTGGCCTTGAACACTTCCAGGGATGGGGCATCCACCCCCTCTCTGGGCAGCCTGTTCCAGGACCTCACCACTCTTTCTGTAAAAAACTTCCCCCTAATATCTAATCTAAACCTTCCCTCCTTCAGCTTTAAACCATTCCCCTTGTCCTGCCATTGTCTGCCCTTTTAAAAAGTTGATTCCCCTCCTGTTTGTATGCTCCCTTCAGGTACTGGCAGGCTGCAATGAGGTCCCCCTGCAGCCTTCTCTTCTCCAGGCTGAACAAGCCCTGCTCCCTCGGCCTCTCTTTGTAGGGCAGGTGCTCCAGCCCTCTGATCATCTTTGTGGCTCCTCTGAACCCTCTCCAACAGTTCTACATCTTTCTTGTATTGGGGGCCCCAGCTCTGGACACAGTACTCCAGGTGGGGCCTCATGAGGGCAGAGCAGAGAGGGACAATCCCCTCCCTGTCCCTGCTGCCGCCCCTCTTCTGATGGAGCCCAGGATCCCATTGGCCTTGTGAGCTGCAAGAGCCACTGCTGGCTCATGTGAAGTTTCTCATCCACGGTGATACCCAGGTCCTTCTGAGCAGGGCTACTCTCCAGGAGCTCTTCTCCCAGTCTGTATCTATGGATGGGATTCTTCCAGCCCAAGTGCCACCCCTGACACTTGGCAGTGTTGAACCTCATTAGGTTCACCTGGGCCCATTTTTCCAGCCTTTCTACACAGACACCTTGGTACTGCAGCATCAGTAGGCTTCATTTGCTTTATTTACACTTCCCATTACTGACACCCAGATCATGACCCATGTGCCTTTCTAGAGTCCTGATGTCACTTTCATGTCCAAAATTGCCCTTGCATTTCTGTTCCAATTTCAACCTGTGCTTCGTCTCCCTTTTATTCCATGCCTGTCACTGGCAACATAAATGTAGAGGAGGGGCAGATTTGCAATAAAGAAGTTTATCTGCTGTGATTCTTTTATATTTTAGCATCCCTGCTGGAGAAAAATACTTGAAAGTGCTGCATTTGTGGCTTTAAACAGCGTCCCAGATACCAGGAGAACACTCACGTAGTCACTGATTAGTCTCTTCTAGTGTAATTGAATTTGGATTTGTAGGAAATTTTGAAGGCTTTCAGGAATGGTAGTTAGTGTTAAATTACTTTGAACATTAGGAATACAACCAAGTGGAGCTGACCACTTGCCATTATAAAAAGCCTCTAGAAGTAGCACTGTATCTGAGGCACTACTTTCTGAGGGAAAACCACCCGCAACATTAAAGGGAACAGACTTTCAAATGCAATTGCCACTAATTTCTTAGCTGCTGGGCAGAAAAATAGCTGGAACTAAATTTCTATACGATCATGCTTAAAATTTGAAGTAAGCAGGCACTGTGAGCATCTTACTTCAGAGAATTTAATAATAAATGCTATTTTGATTTTTACCAAAGAAAATAAATTATCTGGCTTAATAAGGAGTGCTGTGCATTTTGCTATCTGTGAAGAGGAAAGAGATACTGTTTAGTTACTGGCTTGTGAAGATTGAGTTTCTTTAATTATTAAAATAGTTTTGCTGTTGGCCTGTAGAATTCTCTGAATCTTCTGTGTGCAGATTGAGCTATCTTAAAATGAATTGTTAATGTTGGTTTGTTTTCCACATTGCATATGCCAAAGTACCTTCAATACATTTTAAAATGGATGTTGTCAGAACCACCCTTGTTTTCTTCCAGATAGACTTGCACGTTGCCCCACCTTTTCACTTCCCATCCTGCTTCAGTTGTGTGGTGAGAGAGGTGAAGGGGAAAGCATATTGTCCAATGGGCCAAGAGACATGTATGGAAGACAGCAGGAAAAGCTGAATTGTCACATTGCTGAGCTGAGGTGTAACTCCCTGGTAAAGCTGCTTCTTGTTTTTGTGACTCGTTTGGGATGCTTCCCACACACACACCTCTCTTCACACTGCAAAACAGAGGTGGGAGAGAGGGAATTCAGACCAATGATGCCACCAAGGACATGGCTGTAGTGCAAGAAAAGTTGTGTCAAGAAGAGAGCATAAGAGAATACGTAGAGGGAGATGCACTCTGAAGATATTTAAGCACTGCGAATGGACTTGGAGCTGTTTTGAGATGACATCTTTTCTGTCAATGGCAATCTCTCCCTCTCACCCACCCACCCTCTGGAGGCAGAGTCAAGAGGGAATACGTGAAGTCAGAGCAGCTCTGAGCACTGACAGGTGTCGCACTACTTTACTCTCTCTCTAAACCTGTTTGCAACTCGGCTGCAGCTCATCAAGAATACAAATGCTGAGAAAGAACAAAAGCTAACTGCATTTCTAGTGAGGAAGGTGCATTCCCTTGCTCCTGTTAGCACTGACAAAAGGGTATGCTGGGTTTTCTTTTCAAAAGTCCTATGAAAATTTCCAGGTTTATGACTTGATATTGAAGGGGTAGGAGGGGCTCTTATCTAGATAACTCTGGTAATGTTTTTCATCCTGGGCTCCATCAGCAGAGGGTTGGCAGCAGGGACACGGAGGGGATTGTCCCTCTCTGCTCTGCCCTCCCCCAGCTGGAGTCCTGTGTCCAGATCTGGGGCCCCCAATACAAGAAAGATGTGGAACTGTTGGAGAGGGGTCAGAGGAGCCACGAAGATGATCAGAGGGCTGGAGCAGCTCCTCTACAAAGAGAAGCTGAGGGAGCTGGGCTTGTTCAGCCTGGAGAAGAGAAGGCCGCAAGGGGACCTCATTGCAGCCTGCCAGTACCTGAAGGGAGCTTATAAGCAGGAGGGGAATCAACTTTTTAGAAGGGTAGACAATGGCAGGACGAGGGGAATGGAGTAAAACTAAAGGAAGGAAGGTTTAGATTGGATATTAGGGGGAAGTTTTTTACAGAAAGAGTGGTGAGGGGCTGGAACAGGCTGCCCAGAGAGGGGGGGGATGCTCCATCCCTGGAAGTGTTCAAGGCCAGGTTGGATGGGGCCCTGGGCAACCTTGTGTAGCTCCAGGCCTGAGGTTGGTGTCCCTGCCTATGGCAGGGGGGTTGGAGCTTTATGATCCTTGGGGTCCCTTCCAACCCTTGCCATTCTATGATTCTATGTTAATTGAACTGGCTTTGTATTTATCTAAAAAGGCAAGGTCTTTTCTTCTATCCTAGTGATATACCACGGTGTCATGGAATTAACATCATTCCTCACCTTCCTGTTTACTGTTATCCTAACACTGGTTTTGATATTGCTGAATGCCTTTAACATTGTACTCTTGGCACAGGGAAACTCAGAAACTGCACCGCGGTTGAACACGGGTTTCAGTCTCTTAATTTCCATGAGATGGAAAACCATACCCCTTTGCAAACTGAGATGACTAATTTAATTCAAAGCATATCTTCTGTAGAATTGACATATACTGTGTAAGCACTGCAGCTGATGGTCTTCTGGAAGACGATACTGGTGACTCTGTGGGCATATGTATTCATGGTGTCACCATTCTTCTGCTGAATGGTGTTGCTTTATGAAAGTAGTCCTATTGCTTTTAAGTGAATAATTTCATGATTGGGGATGGAGACTTCAGAAGAAGTAAGATGGCAGCATCAACAATATAGACTGAGCAATGGCTCTTCAGAGAAGAGCATTAGACCTTAATATTCATGTTATTGCTACAGAGATAAGTATCTTAAGCTAAATTCTCAGAGGTTTGCAAAGGGTTTAACCACACGTGCCGTTCACATCAAAGGAAGTCACAGAGCTAAAACTCCATGTAATGTTTTGAGAATGTATCTCTTGGGTGTTAATTTCATCATCTAAAATATATAGCATAATGGATAGTTGCTGCATGAATACAAAGTTTTAAGTCCCTCTAGGGGCTCTGCTAACAGCACAAACCATGAGAGTGTATCGGAGTTGTTTATGAACAGAAGCCAAGTCCCAAGAGTGATACCCAGCTATAAATTCACTCCAGTCTGTGCCTATCTATTGTTATTTGTAATAACAGAGAGAGCAGTTTTCCTCTAAGAAGACTTCCTTTAAGAGCTTTAACTGGGGAGCTCTGCTTCAAAATCAGTTCTGGTAGCTGAGGAGCTTTGCTGGATAAAAGGCTCCATTCTCTCTATCAATATTTGTGTATTTTATCATACTTTCATTTTGTACTTAACATAGTTAATTGGCACAGGCACGTGAATTGGCTAAATATTTGTAAATAACTTTAGGAATGTATTTTATTTACTGGAGTCTTTTGATAATAGATATTCTGTTAATCATAGGACACCAGGTTGGAAGGGACCTCAAGGATCATCTGGTCCAACCTTTTGCTGATTATCTGTTTTGCTAAAATGTACTGTAAGTATGCAAACTACAATGACATTCTTGAGACCTCTTTACACAACCAAAATGTGTTGTGTGTTTTGGGGTTTTGTTTTGTACTAAGACATGAAAAATCTAATGAACTTTTGGAGGTTTCAGTTGCTTCCCTTCCCTGACAGTAAACCCAGTTCAGGTCCAGTCAAAGCAAAGGAAAAACTTTATTTTTAGCCTTAGAATTTTCAGTAGCAAATCTCTGATGACCACAGAATTTTATGTTTTAATTTGTAATAAAGTGATCAAATGTTGCTATAGTGCTCATATAGTGACCTAAATAGTAGCATAATAGTTTTAAGTTGTCTTGATATCTAGGTATTAAAAAAAGAAAAAATTGTGTTTAGTCAGTGTGACAGCATGCATGAGTGCTGCCTAAATTCTAACACTGGCTGACAGCATGGCTGTGCATGAAGGGAAGCCATGGTTTACCTTGGGGCTGTGGAGAGGGAATGAGCAACATCAGATTGATAAAGTAATAAAATGAGGACTCTTAGTAGCAGAGAAAGCTTATGGTATTCATGGCAACACTGATATCACAGAATCACAGAATCTTAGGGGTTGGAAGGGACCTCAAGAAATCATCGGGTCCAACCCCCCTGCCAAAGCAGCTCCCTAGATCATATTACATAGATAGGCGTCCAGACGAGACTTGAATCTCTCCAGAGAAGGAGACTCCACCACCTCCCTGGGCAGCCTATTCCACTGCTCCCTCACCCTCACTGGGGAAAAGTTCTTCCGCATGTTGGTGCGGAACTTCCTATGCTCCAGCTTACAGCCATTGCCCCTTGTCCTGTCCTCACAGGCCACTGGAAAGGGGCTGGCCAATTCCCCCTGCAACCCATGTCTAAGATATTTGTAAACACTAATTAGGTCCCCCCTAAGTCTTCTTTTCTCCAGGCTGAACAGACCCAGCTCACTCAGCCTTTCCTCATAGGGGAGATGTTCCAGACCCCTAATCAACTTTGTCGCCCTTCTCTGGACTCTCTCCAGGAGGTCCCTGTCTTTTTTTATACCAGGGAGCCCAGAACTGGACACAGTATTCCAGGTGGGGCCTGACCAACGCGGAGTAGAGGGGGAGGATCACTTCCTTCGACCTGCTGGACACACTCTTCCTGATGCATCCCAGGATCCCATTGGCTCTCTTTGGATATCTTGAGTCCCTTGGAGAAACAATTAGGATGTTTTACACATTGCTTCTGTGTTTGGTTAGTAAAGGACCTTGATCATTGTTCTTCTCCTGCACTGGTTTTGGCTGCTACCTGGGAGAATTTACCCCTCACGTTTTGCAGCTCTTTGGGGAGTTAGCCCTGATGGTATGCTTTCCTTGCTGCAATCACAGTACTGTGGACAGCCCTGTCCAGCACAATTCTTCTGATAAAGCATTTGGATCTGATGAAGCATTGGGCACTCAGGCTCATTTTGTACCCTTGTTCTTGCTCATGCTTTGGCTGGGTTACCCAGCAGTGCTTTGTGCACACTTTGGGTGAGTGAAGAGGTGTCTCTAAAAACACTGAGAACTGGAACCTCTGAGATGGGAGGGACTGGCCCAGAGTTTCAGACCTTTGAGAAGTATAGCAGGTAAAACATGCACCCTGAGCTTCTGGGATTGCAAAAGGCTGGGTGGCAGGTGATAGTCTTGCCTGCCAGCCCCTGCCTGTTCCCTGCTCCTGCTGCATGGGACTTCATACGTTACTGACCTGCAGAGGAAAATGGGAAGGGTAAATTCCCACACTAGGCTTATTTTAAAATAAATAGAATCCCAAAGCCCACCAAATCTGCAGTGTTTTGATATCATTAACTAGGCTCGTATGACTTTGTTGTGGTGGGTTTTTTTTAACAAAGAAATATCTTTATTAAGGTCCTGTCATCAGTGAATAGGAGAGGAGGTGTTAAATTCATTCTAGGTCAGCAGCAATAAGAAACTTACATGTTTCAGAACAGGTAAGATTGTGTTTGGACTTCAGTTTCATCAGTGCTAGAGTTTTTGGCAACATACCTCTCTACTAATTCTTGAACTGCATTTAAGTTATGATTCTGTGAAGTTACTAGTTATCAAAACCAGTTTTCTGTTACTGTGAAGCTGCATAATAGGAAGCAACCCACAAACACTCCTGTTCATCTTTTCTGGTGGTTGGTTTTGAAAACTAGTATAGAGAAAAAAGAACCCTTTCCAGCTATTAAAGAAATGTTATTCCCTTGAAATGAGTGAGTGGGTCTAAAAGATGATCTTTTCTAGACCTTATCTTGAACTGCAGTGTTTAGTTTGATAGAGAGAGATTTTCTTAAAGAGGATTCTGTGATAGCACCATGGTTGAGTACATGGTGTTGAGAGCAGCCCTTTTAAAGCAGGTGTGTATTGCATACACAGCAGTCATCTCTTCTTCCCCTCCCTCCATCCTGTGAAGAACAGGGAGTAGAAAAGTATAAAAACAGTAATTGAAAAGGGCAAGTTGGCATAATGCATGTTGCAGTAAAAAATACATGCAGTGAAGTTTCACATTTATTGAGATATTCAGACTGTGCAAAATCAGTAAAGTGAAAAATGTGGCTGTGTTTTTTCTTTAGTTTTCCAAACCAGAATCCTCCTCTGTGAATTCAAAGTGCCTGAGCAACCAGGACATGAGCTATTCTTTTTGCCTTGGCTCTGTCTTGCCTAGGATCTCATTTTTTAAAATGTTAGTTATTCAAAGGAGGCAACTCAGACCATTCCATCACCAAAGATGCAGTCAGCAAAAAAACCTAACCCAGCAATCAAGTATTCCCATCCACTTCAGCATTTGTTAGACTGGGCTGCACAGCGCTTGGAATCCTGCCTTTATCAAACCCCAAAGGCAAGTAAACTTCATGAACTTGTAGAAATCACACAATCTTTAAAAGTAAAAAGTATTTTCAGCTGTGCAATAATTCCCCTATTCATGCTCTTAATGCTTTGATACTGTGTGCTTACCTGCTGCTGGCTGTTGTTTCACAAGCCCTGACTGGAGGCCACAACAGAATTTCTGAAATAGGCAGGTCTGAGTGAGGTCCAGCTCCCTTATTCCTATGGAACTCACTCTAAGTAAATTTTTTTTAAATAAGCTATTTGATGCTAGAAAACATTACTGGGTAATAATATTATTTTATAATAGAAAACTAATCAAAAAGTAAAGTTATCCTGGTTTGTTTCAGTATCACTGTGTTTGGGTGAAAGCTGGAGAGCTGAGAAGGCTGCGGTCTCTCCTGGTACTGGAAGCACAGCAGGAGACAGCCTTCTCCGCTGGGAGCAGCCAACCCCACCACCACCTGTGGGCTAGTGAAAGGCACAGCTCTGCAGTGTGGGCTAGGAGGGAAGGGGCATTTGCCCAAAACTGTACCTGGGCTGCTCAGTATGGAACAGAGGTTTAATGGTCCTGTCTGTACTTTTATGTAACCATGAAAAGCAGGTTTGTGTTACTTTTTTAAAATTTTTTTTTAAAAAGAAGTATTTCAGGGCATGAGGGAGAAAGTGTCTGCCCAGTTCTATGAACTCCTACAAAGTTTGGGAACTGGGCAAAGCAAATAAACTGCATCCTGAGCTTGATGACTGCAAGACCTGTGAAACCAAAGCTGTGCAATTGATGTGTGACACCAAAAGTTCATCTGTAAACCACTGCATTCAGCTTTACTTCTCTTAATTTAGGCCATTAGCATAGTGAGAAAGGTTAAGCTGACTATTATGAATAGCAGATCTCAAGAACATGCGTTCCAAAGGCTATTTGCAAGTCTACAAAACATGGTTTAAAGGAGCCAATTCATAAAATATTATTTGGTCTGTTTCCATGGGACTCTTGAAGTATTTCCCACTGATAACCATTCTTTGTTTACAGTTTCTAAGACAGTTTTTGCTCTCTTGGATTTATTCCACAGTCCTTTGTGGTCCTATTTTTAAATTAGCTTTCTATTTTCCCCCCACCTTTTTCTTTTTTTTTTTCTCTCAAAGGAAAATCTTGGAGGCAACAACAGGGAAAAATTTGCATCTCATCATGATTTTTTTTTTTTAAGGTTAGAAATGACTGTATGCTTACTTTTAATTAAGTTTTTTGAATTTTGCTGGCTGTTGCATGATCTTTGTTTTGCACAAACAATTTAGTGTCGGGTTGGTTAATGAAGGCTTCCAACAGAATTCACTGCAGTGACAGGACAGTGATTGGCACGAAGCAGGAAAGGAGCTCGTGCAGCAGAACTAAAAAGTGCCACTCTGGTTGCCAATATTCAACCTTTTGGTCCATCAGACTTGGAAAAAATATTGTTCTGCTCTACTGGTCATTTCTTTCATGTGATGCTGGAATCTCAAAGAAGGCAAATAATGCTTCATGGGTTTTCTTTTGTCTTGAATAGCCAAAGTAGTGTGCATCAATAAAAATGTTAATAAAGCTAGAATCTACATGGATGAATAAAATGACAGGGGATTTCTGAGAAATATATCTGTGCATGGGACCATATTTCTGCATCAGGAGCTTGTTCTGGAAGTAAGTCTGAGGTGTTTCTATAGTTTTCTAACTGGCTGAATAGAAAAGTTACATTTGAGGAAAATTACAGGTTTTGTCCAGAAGTGTATGAATAAGGACTCATAGCATTCTGTGGTCCCTACATCTAAAAAATATCCTCTTCAAAGATCTCTTCTTGCCTTTTTTCTTAATGCCTACCAAAAGACACAGAAAGGTTAATCACAAATATGTTATTTCCTGCTTAAGTATTGACTATTAGGACATAGTGTAATTAACCCAGGAGATGTCTTGTGTGGTTGTCATCTGATACAAAGGCAGATAGCAGTTATAGTTAGAAATGGCTGCCTGCCATTCTGTTTAAAAGAAGAACTTGTGTGATTTTTCTAAAGGACTTAAAATCCACATTGAACCAACCTCTAAGGCTGGCAGCATCAGTATAGAAAAGAAAAACCAAGTGGGTTTATTTAACAGTTTAATCTGCCTAAAATGTGTGTGTCCACTTGTCCATCCGCTTGGAATAAAAATGCTCAGAGAACAGGTTCTGAATTCATTCTGTGTTTATCATCAAGATTCTGCACATCCCTTAAAACCTATTTAAGCTAAGAAATAGTGGAATGAAAGCAAAGTTTGATCTGATTAAAGATGGCAAAGGTTTAGATTTTTCCCATGAAGACTACTAGAGTCTATCCTGATTTGCGAACTAGTGTTCTATTTTCTCTTCTTTTATGCAGACATGATCTCAAATATGCATGAAAGGTGATAAAAAGTAAGTTTATGATAAGGTAGATGTTTGGAAAGGACAAAAACCACGAGGCTTCTAGTATTAATATTTATATAGAATTAAGCCTCCCTTGCAATTTCTCTCAATTTTAAGATTTACTGTACTTTTTTTTCTTTTCTTTTTCTCCTCCCCAGTTCTCCTGGAATAAAAGGAAAATCATTTTATTTGTCAGTGATCGTTTTTCCCACATTGAACAGTGCCTCACTCTGTGAAATTGTCATATTGAAATTAGAATCTAGCCTGAAAAATATGCAGTGAGAGCAAGCCGGGAGAAATCTATTTTTATACTTATTCTAATCAGTTAAAGAAGTATGACTTAATCTGTGATCCATTGATCGTAGGCAGCCCAGTCCATAAGCAACAAATTCACTGTTAGATTGTGCTTACTAAAATTATCCCTATTTCTCCACATAAGCAAACTGTGGTGGAAATAAAAGTGATCAATGAATAGTCAAAGCTTGAGCTAATCTTTGCCTGGCTGTAAATGCAGAGCATTGTAGGAAATGGTCAAAAGGCTTTTGTTATGTAGCTGCAGAGACAGTGATTTAAAGTATGCCTACTGTTGTAGTGTCTAGATACTGCAAAGAAAAGTCATAAGCTTAACATCATTCTTTCAGGACACTAAATGCTAGTGACTTTCTGGGAAATGACTGGTCCATAAGTTTTTGTTATCACAGAATCACAGAGTTGTAGGGGTTGGAAGGGACCTCAAGAGATCATCGGGTCCAACCCCCCTGCCAAAGCAGCTCCCCAGCTCATACTGCACAGGGCGGCGTCCAGACGAGTCTTGAATATCTCCAGGGAAGGAGACTCCACCACCTCCCTGGGCAGCCTGTCCCAGGGCTCCCTCACCCTCACTGGGGAAAAGCTTTTCCCCATGTTGGTGTGGAACTTCCTGTGCTCCAATTTGCAGCCATTGCCCCTTGTCCTGTCCACACAGACACTGAAAAGGGGCTGGCCAATTCCCCCTGCACCCCATGCTTAAGATATTTATAGACATTGATTAGGTCCCCCCTCAGTCTTCTTTTCTCCAGGCTGAACAGCCCCAGCTCTCTCAGCCTTTCCTCATAGAGTAGATGCTCCAGGCCCTTCATCATCTTTGTAGCCCTTCTCTGGACTCCCTCCAGGAGATCCCTGTCCTTTTTATACCAGGGAGCCCAGAACTGGACACAAGGTTATGGTGCTGTATTGCTGTAGTAGCTGAGATATTCCAAGGTGCCACTCCATCAACGTTTCTGTTCAGAAGCACGCTTTCGAAGTGAATCTGCCAGTCATTCTCCATGTGTTTTGATTTGTTGAAGGAGCAGCTGTAAGGTACAAGGTCTTTTGCACAAAACTAATCAGAGGATGCACTGCAGCAGTAGCCCTTCTATCTGTCCATTAGTTTGCGTGATCAGCCTAGAATAACTCAGTAAAGCATCCCAAAATGTGCAGTACGTAGCTATTAAGTTCTCACCAAAACACCAGTGTCCATAGCTCTGGTTTCCATGATTACATGGTACTAATTCTGCTTCAGTGACTCCTGGTCTACCATAGGTTTTGGGTTGGTTTATTCCATGTTTCTCTTCCCTCTTGCAACATGCAGACTGCTGGGAAGGCCCCCCTGGAACAAGACGACACGTAAATACCCATGGCAGTGTCTGTGAGGTGAATAGTTAAGGTTTCTTGCTCCTCTATAGCTTAAGGAATAAAAGGGCAGAAAGTAAGCTTTTACCAGGAAAAAATATATGAAAATTCAACTTAATAAAATGTTTTTCTGGATCTCTTTTAGCAATCTATCCAGCTATGTGTCAAGTTAAATGATACTCTGTAGTTTCATACTAATTGCACTAATGATAATAGAAAGACAGGAACTTGTGTAGAATTTCCTTTAACTGTCTGAGTCCTGCTGTGAAGACAGTGATTTGCATGAATTGTCCTGATTCAGTCAGCACCCTGGCTATCATAATGGGGGCATATTTGGTTGCTTGGTTACCCGTTTGAGATGACTGTGTTTTAGATAATCATTGATGGAAATGTTACTGAGAAGGTGAGTGAGCAGTATGATGCAGATTTTCAACAGGCCCCAAATGTAAAAATAAATCTATGCAGGCAGAAGAGAAATTGTAATAGATACATATAATTTACATATTTGCTCACACTCACTGAACATGTTTACACGCTGCTTGTATTGCCACTTTGTTGCTGCTGCTGCACCCTTAAGGTAAAAGAAATATGAAATTACAGAACTGTGTGCTTTAGATCAGCAGGAATTGTGATAATTGATGTAAGATGATGACCCAGCACTGTGTGCTTGCAAGCCCAGAAAGCCAACGCTATCTTGGGCTGCATCAAAAGAAACATGGTCAGCAGGTCAAGGGACGTGATTCATCACCTCTACTCTGCTTTTATGAGGCTCTACCTGGAGTACTGTGTCCACCTCTGGTCTCCCCAGTACATGAAAGACAGTGACCTGTTGGAACAAGTCCAGAGAAGGCCACAAAGATGACCAGAGGGTTAGAGCACCTCTGCTATGAAAAGAGACTGAGAAGTTAGGCTTGTTCAGCCTGCAGAAGAGAAGGCTCCAGGGGAGACCTTATAGCAGCCTGCCAGTACCTAAAGGGGCTGCAGCAAAGCTCCAGAGGGCCCGGTTACAAGGGCATGGAGTGACAAGACGGGGGTAATGGCCTTAAACTGACAGAGGGTGGATTTAGATTAGATATTCTTTGCTGTGAGGGTTGAGGCACTGTCACAGGTTTCACAGAAAAACTGTGGCTGCCTCCTCCCTGGAAGTGTTTGAGGCCAGGTTGGATGGGGCTTTGAGCAACCTGGCATAGCTAGGAAAGGTTGTCACCTCCCCCATAGCAGGGTGTTGGACTAGGTGGTCTTTAAGGTCCCTTCCAACGCAAACCATTCTATGATTCTATTTTAAGAGAGGAGAAATTGAGAAGGTGCATAGAGAAATCAGACTCTTGTAGTAGAAATCCATTTATTCTGAAGTTGCAGCAGCTCAACCAATCTTTATTTTGTTAGGAAACATTAATTTGTTTATAAAACATGAGAAGTGCAAGCTTGAGTATGTGAAATAAAAAATTAATTAAAATGCTGCTTCTGATGAGAGGTGCCAGCTGCTTGACATGACATGGGGCAGCAGTGTAACATTAAACCTGCTTAGAAGGGAAGTCATGCTGTACCACACGGTGACAGGTGTTAAAATACCTCATCTCTTGAAATTTAAAAAAATATAATTCCTCACTTACTAAACACAACTGTTAGTTTTGCTGTTACAATGGAATTTCTACAGGATTACACAAAAGAATTATGGAGAATAACGGTCACCTGGAATAGAATCATAGAATGGCATGGATTGGAAGGAACCCCAAGGATCACAGAGCTCCAACCCCCTGCCACAGGCAGGGCCACCAACCTCAGGCCTGGAGCTACACAAGGTTGCCCAGGGCCCCATCCAACCTGGCCTTGAACACCCCCAGGAACAGGGTATCCACCCCCTCTCTGGACAGCCTATTCCAGCCCCTCACCACTCTTTCTGTAAAAAACTCCCCCCTAATATCTAATCTAAACTTTCCTTCCTTTAGTTTTAATCCATCCCCCTTGTCCTGCCATTGTCTATCCTTCTAAAAAGTTGATTCCCCTCCTTTTTTATGCTCCCTTCAGGTACTGGCAGGCTGCAATGAGGTCCCCCCACAGCCTTCTCCAGGCTGAACAAGCCCAGCTCCCTCAGCCTCTCTCTGTAGGGCAGGTGCTCCAGCCCTCTGATCATCTTTGTGGCTCCTCTGACCCCTCTCCAACAGTTCTACATCTTTCTTGTATTGGGGGCCCCAGCTCTGGACACAGGATCCAGCTGGGGCCTCAGGAGGGCAGAGCAGAGAGGGACAATCCCCTCCCTGTCCCTGCTGCTGCCCCTCTTCTGATGGAGCCAGGATCCCATTGGCCTTGTGAGCTGCAAGAGCCACTGCTGGCTCATGTGAAGTTTCTCATCCACCAGAATCCCCAGGTCCTTCTCAGCAGGGCTGCTCTCCAGGAGCTCTTCTCCCAGTCTGTATCTATGTCTGGGATTCTTCCAGCCCAAGTGCAGCCCCTGACACTTGGCACTGTTGAACCTCAGTAGGTTCACCCGGGCCCATCTTTCCAGCCTGTCAAGATCCCTCTGGATGGCTCCTTTCCTTCTAGGGTGTCAACCACACCACTCAGCTTGTGTCATAAACAGTTTGTACTCCATTAAACCTCAGAACACCAGTGTAGTCAATGTGTACAATAGTGGGTTTTTTCCCTGTAGCTTAGTCTCATAGGTCTGAGTAGATATTCAAACAACAAAGGAAGATTCTCTTTGGCTGAATCGAAATGCTAAAAAAGACAAAGCATGACCAGAAGGGAAATTTAAAACAAACTCAGAATAAATAAGATTGCCTTTAAACCAGTCTCAAAAGACTTTGATATCTGGTATCTCTGTCTTCTCTATATGGCCCATCAAATGCCCATTAATATTTAAACACTTTCAATCTCAGATGATTTTAGTCTGAAATTGATTTATGAAATTTTAGGAGTTTTAATGTGAGACACTGTTTTTTGCCCAGAAATACTTAATAATTGGAGTCAGAATGGTAGTTTTCAATGCTTCCATGAGGGCTGACTTTATAGTATCAGCTCTTATGTTTTCCCTACATACAAGTCTTACTGTGCAACATATACTACAAGATACTCTTCCTTTAAAAGACTTTTATCAGGTGGTGAAGACTAAACCAGTTTATAGACAATAAACAAAATGGATATAAAAGAGAGAATAGGATATAAAGGCCTGTGGTTGTCAGCACTTTTAATTTATGGAAGGGAGAGGTGCCAAAGTGTGAGAAAGAACCCAGACATGACTATAGGTTAGTATTCTGCAACATTTCCAGAAGATGAAGTTGAAAAAACTTGTTTTCTTGAGATTCAAAGTATACAATAATATAAATATACATTCCCCAAATTATCAGAATTTTGCTGTTTCTTTCCCTTAAGATACAAGTTGCTTACATTCTAGCTTTTAGGTTATATTCTGATTATTGTCAAGCTACTGTCTCAGAACTAAGTGCTAATAACATAATTTGGCTTTTTCTTGAGGGATTTAGGCTATTTTTGTTTTGTTTTTAAGCCACAGAGGTTCCCATTTAATGACTTGTCTCCAGTATCTTGAGATATCAGAGAAGAACTAAATGCTGTAAATTTAGCAGTCAGAAACAGGCATTTAACAACACAGGGCCCAATTATCCTAAAATCCATTAAAAAATACTCTGGAAGAGGATGAAGAGTCAAATTCTGGGCATGGCCTTATGTAATATATGAGGTAATAGTGTTAGATCAAAACTGAGATGTACATTCCTCTGAGCACAAACTTCTTGAACTGTGGCTAATTCAGATGTGTGCAGTATGACTCTTGTCACCCACTGGGACTGAATGATTTCTTGTTGACAGTGTTTGGATACTTTATGTCCACATTCCATTTCGGGAAGGACTGAAAACAGAAGGTAGCTGCAATTGGAGCCAGCACAATTCATCTTCAAATATGCCTGACTCTCACTGACCTACTACTTCTATGTTAATCCTTTTTTTTTTTTCTTGTTTAAAACAAGTGATAAGCTACTTTTCCTCATTTCCATGTGATACATTGTTTTCCTGTCAGTCTGTACCAAGGGAAGAAGAGCTTGTCTTAAAAACACATCTCTCTGGTCTTTAGAAACCCTACTGCCATATAGCAGCTATTTAGTGTTTTAACTGCAATAGTACTTCTGCCTTATGGGTCTTTGTATTGATTTTCCTTGTGGGGAATTTAACCCCATCATTCAAGAGTAACTGGTGGAATCAGCTGTTTACAGAGTGAAAGAACAACCTTTCCAACATTAGGAAGGGCAGCACACGTTAGGGCTGGACTCCTCCTTTTATTGATACAGTTTTGGAGAGCAGTGGCTTTTATGTGCAGATATCAGGTCCAGCAAATAAAATTACTTTTCAAGTGCATTTAACATGCATTTTGCATAATTACATGACCTAGAGTCATGTATACCCAGTGTATTGGGTCACCACTGGGGCAGGTGATTGCCCTACTCCCGGGAAAGAATTAGATTATACGCATGTGTGTATGGGCAAAGGTAGCATGTTTCTTTTTACTCTTATTTATGATAACTTCTGATGTGTAATTTTGAATCAGTTCTTATTTTATTGTTGCTATTGTATAGCTAATCCACATCCACAAGCTTTTTTTTTTGTTTGTTTTTTTTTGGTTTTTTTCTCTTTTTTTCCCTTTTTTTTCTTTTTTCCCCCAAACTTTCCTTGTGGGTTTCCTCTTTCCATCAGCAGCTGTAAAACCATCATTGACCTTAGTGGAAGAAGAAGTGGACTAACATCACTTGCTTACATTTTTCTAAATATACCGTTGGTGTGAATCATTAGAGTATCAAACTTCTGGGAATAACAGTGACAATTTCCTTACCAAATGAGGAGAGATCACAGAATATTAGGCATATAGAGGACAGCAAATCTGATATCACATTCTCCATCAAAATTCTAACTTTGTGGTAAGATTCCTGATTCTGGCAATTTTCTGAAGTCCTTTTAAAGGGGTTCAGCAAATTTCCACTTGTTATGGGAATCTGCTCTTTACTGGCCCTTTATAGAATTAGGTTGCTTTTATTTTAGTGCTTACATATTGGAGAGTACCTGTGCACAGGTTCCTGACTTCAAAATATTTTACTTTTTAGTAATGCAGCAGAACATTCAACAAATGTCATTTGTTTTCTATACCAGTATGGTGAAAAATACATGCCATCGCTCTTTAGTAAGGGAATATTAATATATTTATATAGGCATGATATTAGATGGAGCAGTTTTGTTTTAGCAAAAGCACACTTCACTTTTGCCTTAAACTCTTATCTGACTTTAAAGCCTGAATTTACCCATCACTCAAGTCATTATGGAGGAGACTTTACCTGAGGTTTGAGTCCTTTGGGCTGTATAAAAATAGGATTATTCAACATCTGGCTGCACAGTCGGAGTATTTCACTCTGAAATACAAAAATAAAACGACAAAAGGTAAAGAGCAAAACATTCCTGGCAAGAAATTATCCTTTTTTTATGTTTCTTGTATCCATCAACTGCTAGCATCCGAAGAGGTGGAAGACGAGGAGACAACAAAAGGAAAAGGAGAGAATTACCGAGCCACATTGTATCATTAATACTTGGGCAGTTTTGACAGCCGTGAGTAGCAATGAAAACCACTGCTCTTTCAAAGCCTTGGATCAATAGGGAACTCATCAGGTTCTCAAAGTCCGATCCTCAGTTCAAATTCAAAGAAAATGCATCCCATGCTGTTACTGGATCTTAATGTACATAAGAGCAGAGAATTAAAACGATCTATTGTATTTATAAAATAGTCCCCAAATAATGTAGTTTTGTAAGTCTATGAAGTTTGTGACTAGAACTGAAAGGTTTTTAGAAGTTGGGGGTTTTTTTAAAGTCTGATTTTTCAGGGGTCATTTTTTCATGTCATCTTGAATATTTTTGTGTCTCAGTTAAAAACCCAAAGGGAGCATGTACTGGAACCAAACAAATGTTTTTACTTTCTTATTTCTCTCTTTTTCTTATGGTTATAAAGGTATCACAAATATCTGTGGTCTGTTGTATTTTCATTAACACCTTGTCAATCCAAGAGTAACTTGTCATGATAGTTGTTGATAGCATAAAATAGAAGCTAATGTCTTGATTATTTCTTAAATAGTAGTTGTATGGAAATGCAGCAAAGAGTTATGTTAATCATCATAAAAATTATTCTTTAATTCCAAGACAAAAAGCCCTATAAAAATAAGAAATATTTAAAAACTTTTAATTAATGACTGGAAATACCCATTTAAATTAGTGGTATTTTTACACTGAGGATGAAAAGTATTTATCAATAAATGTATCTCAGTAAAGAGAGAGCTAGATAATATATTTCTTAACTAAGAAGGTATTTTGTGCCTCACAAAAAACTGGTCAAGAAAGATGAATTTGCAAATTAAATGTACTTAAGTTAATACAGCTTAATGATATTCTAAAACAAAACCAGTGTATTATTTAAATACTTCCATTTTTAAAAAAAATAAAGGGCCAATTTAGTTCAGGGGAAAAAACCAAAACAAAACCAACAACAAAACCTCCAAGTTCCCTTTGAACTCCTAGGTGTGTGAAGCTGAACTCAACAGCCCAGGCTGAAGGCGAATTGGCTTGAGACAAGAGAGCAGCACAGGAATTAGCTTCCCAGTACATGCTTTTGGGCCTGTTGGGATGATGATCACCACCTGTTAGCTGGTACATGTATTGAAACTTCACACTGGTTGTGCTACTTCCCTCAGTTGGTTTTCTTTCTGCTTCTGCTGTACATGTAGCAAAGAGAATGAAATGCTCTCTCTGATAACATGTGGCCACTCTTCCTTTCAGAAGTCAGTATTATATTATTATATATATTTATACATTATATATTATATAATTATATATAATTATATATTATATATATTCTGTGTCAAGGAGCTGCAGAAGATGGCCATTTGCTACGATCAATTAGTACTTCTGGTTTTGAAGCGAATTCTTCTAGAATCAGCTCCTCTCAGCACTGGCTGGTTTTACTGATTCGTCTACTTTCAATGAAGGGAGATTAGAAGCTATGGACAGGCCTCTGTGGTGTTCTTCAGTGCCTTTATTGTTAGGACGTGGGAAGCTGAAGCTGTGGTCTATCACATTCCTCTGCTGTTTAATGTCCACTGTCTTCAGGGAAGGAGGAATGTGTTTCCCAGTTTTGTGCTGACAGCAGTAACATCTACTAAACATTTCAATTAAATCAGTTGAAGCAGCCGTTGTTTATCTCTCCTATGGCTGATGACAAGCTTTTGGCTCACAACTGCTTCCATTTGACAAAATGAGACCCACTACTTCTAAGAACAGGAATCTCCAGTACCTGATGTTCAGCTCTTCTGCACCATTATGTTTGCTGCCTGCCAGCAACTGCCTGGGCATAATTCAGCCTAATAGGAAGGTTGCAGAGAATGTCAGCAGAACTGCTCTTCCTCTGCATAGCGATGCTTCAGTAGTACAGTGAGACTTAAGCAAAATCTCTTGCTCATTTTAGGCAAGTCACCATTGTTCCTAAAGTAGATGGGATCTTTTAGAGTTATAAGGAGGTTTATGTAATTTCTTTCAAATTGTTTGACACCTTTACAGTATATTAAAGACTTTCTAAGGAAAGACAATAATAATTTGTTATAGATGTAATACCTTTTTGCAGATTTCCTTGCCATATATTTTAATTTTCCATGATGTTTCACCCACACTACTTAGAGCAAAATCTAAAACTGCTGCTGTAATTTTAAATTCTTTTCAATTGAAGTTGAAAAGGTAGATTTTTCTCTAATGCTACAAGATGGCAATTATCTTGAACGGAGTTTCAGACTGAACCTTGCTGATTATTACAGTGATCAGACTGCATTTTAATGCATGCATAAAAGTATATTAGAACATTCTAAATAAAAACTAGAAAAGTGTCTCTTTTTTAAGATGGGCAGTTTTGATTATTTTTTCATGTTAGAAGCAGCAGAAGTTGAATATTTAGTTATTGTATGTATTGGCCTGGATGTGTGTGTAGACATGCATCGCACTAGGCAGTACAGTGCTGAAAAGGGTTTTTTTTACTGTTTTTTCACTTAATCTCTCCATATTAATGATTTTCTACATTGACTATCCTATAATCTCACCTGTTATAAAACTAAGGACTTGTCTGCCAGGGAAGGCTCTGTGAAATAGATGAGAGCACAGCCGTTTCCCAGCTGAATGCTCCTGTACCTGCTAAGCTACCCTGTGTGCAGGGTATTTACTGTAGGCAGTGGTTATTACATGGGATTATCATGCAAATTGATAATTTACAGTGAATAAAAAAAGTCATACATTCTACATTAACTACTAGCTACTTAATGTGGACAAGTTTTTGCATTTTAACTATGCATATTATGACAGCTCACAGAAATCTGAGGTTGGTGTCCAAATGACCAAGGTAATGGTGTAAAATTGTAGTAAGCTCTGATCCTCACTCGTAATTGCATAAAAGACAAATGAGTTGTACAGATGAGTTACAAAGACAGCAAATGACCTGTTTGGAGGTATATTGGAAGCAAGTGAAATATCTAGTAAGAGGATTTTGTGTTCTTGTAATGCAGTCCAGCACTGAAGGCAGGCTCCTCTTTGCCCTATGTACAGACAGCATAACGTTGGCTTGTGTTGTGTACCCACAGCTTTTTGCAACAGCCTTCTGAAAAAATGAGCCTTGTGAAAGCATGCTGTCTGCATCTGTCTGTCTCGTTCCTCCTACCCTAGTAACTTCTGAACCTATTGGCCGATTTCAGTGAAATGAAGCAAAGTGGAGGATAAGTTAGTTCTTCAGATGGGTAAAAGAGAGGCTCTGTGACAGAGTGAAAAGTTATGGGAGGAATTCCCACTCAGTCAGACAACAATCTCTGCTTCATAAGATCTGTGCCTAATTTATGGGAGTTGCGCCTTACCAGAAAGGTTAATAGTTGCAGAAAACCAGATTGCCTTAGCTGAAATGCTCCAATCTTCTTTTTTAAGCAAATTGAATGTGTATATTAGGGACTGTTTCAGCCAGATCTTCATGCAGCAGCAGAAAGGAAGCCTGGGTAAAGCCTTGGGCAACCTGGTCTAATGGAGGGTGTCCCTGCCCATGATGGGGAGGTTGAAATTTCATGATCTTTAATGTCCTTTCTGACCCAAATCGTTTATGATTTTAAGATGTGTTTCAGGTGATGCAGGTCCAACTCATACTTGTCTTGGGGTAGGGACCAAGACATAGGTCATACCATTGTAATATGGCATGTAAGGAGAAGTATAAGTTTTGTATTTTGGGAGTCATGACATCTCCAAGAAGAGGAGCATGAAACATGTAGCATGGAATGAGGAGGAAAAGGGCACATGGGCCTATCTTATAAAAAATTACTTAAAAGCCAGATAATGCACCCAAAATGACCAGTCCTGAAGTTTCCATTAATACAGACATATAGCCTTCTAGAACAAAGATCCTGTTCCATGTTCCTGCAGGGAGGAAAAAAATTGAATGATAAGGATATATTAAATAAGTGATTGGTGCTGTGGTGAAATGATCCTTGGATGAATTCTCACCAACATACTGAAGTGCACTGGAGTTGAATGAGCATTTGCCAGGAGAGATAATTTAGAGACCTATAAATTGGAACTGCTCAGTAAAATAGCCAAGACAACTCTTAATGCCCAACTTGTGTTCCTATATTCATTTTTCCCCCAATTTCTGTATTAATCTACTTAAATGAATATCCCAAAGAACTATTTTATTCACTTAGAAATAATATTTATAGGGAAAATGTGTGTGACTAAGACAGTAATAAAAACATGGACTCTGAAATAGCTTCTTCAAGACATCTAAATTATCATTACCAGCTTCACCATTTCTGTTTTAAAGTATTTTTCAAGAAAGGCTTTAGCATCATGTAACTGCATTCAATTTATTTATTTTTATCTTCTGCTGTTATTTGCAATTAAATTCTAAAGAGAATAGACATTACTGTTCAAGGGCTGAGTGCTAATCTTGTACTTAAAAGGACTTTTTTCCTTGGCAATTGAGTAAGTTCAGCCAGACGTAGGATGCTGTAAAATTTCCAAAGCATTTACTCTGTGCCACAGTTTTTGTATAACTCTGCTTTTATGGTTTTTTTAAACCTAGAAATGACATGTTTTACCTCAAAGAAATTGCACGATTCAGGGATATACAGAATGCTAAGGACTTGCTGCAAAGTTGAATACACGTTGCAGTACTGGTATTGCAAGTTTGCCAAGTGTTGGGGAAAGATCTGTTTATATTTGAAGTGGATATCTGAGTCTCTTCTATTGTTCCTTCCAATTTCATCAACAAAACTTCTTACAGTTGTACCAGTGCAATGCTTCCAGCCCAGCTGCAATAAGGATCACATCATACTCTACATGTCTTTCACTGGCCATGTCACCATCACTTTATCAATATAGTTACTTTAGCCCTTCTCTCTTCTGTAGGGACACTGTGCTATTATATCCGTGGCCATCCATAACTGTCAGCTGCTGTTTCTAGTTCAGTTGAAGTATCATTAACAGATATTTTAGAAATGCCTAAAAAGTAGTAAATAAGATGATTTGATCTTTCCTGCAGCCAAGCAGTTACAGGCTTAATCTAACACGGACCTGGGTGGAAAATGTTTAGGGGAATGACATTTCTGCCAAGAAAGAATTCTTGTGACACATCAAACCCCACACCCCCTATTTCTAACAAATTTAGATCTGCTAATTTTAGAATCATTCTGTGGTATTTGTCTGTCTCTTTCTTGAGGCCTTGGCTCTGCAGGGAGTTACTCAGTACTAACCATTTCTGAATACTGATTGTAATCTAAACATTTTGGTTAACTTGGCGCATCTCTGAAAGAGTACGGACAGGCTGGAGGCAGAATATACAGAGGAAGAGGAGATAGTGGTACCATCTATTATTCTCTGCAGAAGAGAAAGGATGGCCTGGTATCTTAGAAGTATAGACAGTAATTTTTCATAACATCTGGACTTCAGCATCTGATTCTGTGACTAAATGTTTTGTAGGGACACAAGTGCCTTTCAGAGGACAGCTGCGAGGGGAGGGAGGGAGCTCCATTGCTCCCTATTGTTCTAACATGAGGTCTCAGCGTGTTTCTGGGCCCTGTCCAAAGTCAGGCAATAAGGGACTTTAAGATGGGCTTTCTCCATACCAGCATGATTGCCCTGAGCACTAGAAAATAATGGAAGGGGCCCTGTCTACACCTTCAGTTTTATGAATGGCACCTAGGCTGTGATGGGAAGCTAGCAAGGCTAGCTTGACAAGTCATGCTTGCCCTACACGCGATGCAACGACACATCACCATTCCCAGAAGTGTTTTTAATTTTTGTGTCTCTGGACTGGTCCATACTGGGACATCCCAACACAACTGGAACTGTCTATGGGCTGCACTAGTTGCTTTGGGCTTGTTTGTATCGCTGGAAATGAGAGCTGTTGGGCCTGCTGACTGCCCATAGGACATGGGAAAGTTGATGGCATGTTAACAGCTCAGAGCTCTGCAGGCCTTCTGCTGTGGTTGGTTAGCCCAGCTGCAGGGCAGTGTTGTATTTAGAAGGGGTGCATCAATATTCATGTTGAAACTTGGCTGGTGTCTCTTCTTACAAACATTTATTGGTACTAATGTTGCTAATACTTATTAAGGATATTCTTGTTTAATTCATAAACATAACTAAATTGTGAGTGTAGAAATGTGAGCTGATAAAGCCTTCAGCTGAACATGTTTAGCTTGCAAACAAACTCTTTTTTTTGCTGTGAGGGGGTCAGAGATGCAGTAATCCTGTTTCAGAAGTGACGCCAGATCCCTAGATAATGTCTGCCCACATGAAATACAAGATGCATCTAAGCAGGATAGCAACAAAGTGCAGCACAGATAAAGAATTGACGTGGTTTGAAATGGATATCCAGTATCATTTTCTAAAGACTAGATAACATTAGCTTCAAGCTCAAACATGAAAGATAGTAATCTTTTTTTTAAGAGGTGACTATGAGTTTAACAGCTGATCAATTCACTACACTACAAAGAATTACTAGGAGGAAATTAGGAAAAGTAGAGAAGCTTTGTTGACTAATCCATGTTCTTTTTGTGTGCCTGTCTAATTCAGTCCTCCATTTCACATTACTCTTTATTTCCAATTTGTTGCTCTTTACTGTGCTGTTACCTTTATTTCAATATCACTAATTCATTTTGATCTTGAGCACAGTTGGTTGCAAACTGCTGTCTGTTACAAATTGATTTGTCCTTTAAAAAAAAAAAAAAGGGAGACAGACAGAAATGTCAAACTTGTTTCACAAGGGAAACATTGCACGTACGAATTGGCTCCAATATAGTGTCCACCCAGTGGTTCTATGAATAAGTGTTTATAGATTGTACTGAGCTTTCCAGCCAGCTCCTAGTGTCTCCTATAATTGCTACTGGTTTTGCACAGGAACATTTTTGTTTCCTAAAAACTCTTCATTTGTGCTGTGTAAAGCTATTATTCTACTTTTGTGTAGGACAACAAACCTGTGTGTTTAAAGAATATAGAAACACAAGATTGGATCACGACAAGTTTCCTCCCAGGTCCAGTGATGGTTGACAATAACACTCTGGTTTACTTAACTCCTTTCAGGTCCCTTGCTGGTTTTTGGTGTTTTGGTGGGGGTTGGAAGGGGTGGTCCATATATTGATCTTTGTGGCTTTGGTGTTTTGTGGGTTTGAAGTAATCTTTTCCTCTTTTCACATTCTGGTATTTCTGGTGAAATTCTTTGGTTTACTCAAATGCATTCCTCTCTGTGTCTGCATACTTTCTTTCCACTGTTTCCCTGTTGGTTAAAGTAGATTAGTTCAGAACAAGTATTTAAAAAAAAAATCAGAGAAAAATAGTAACTACATTGAAAAAAGCATTTGCAGCAGGCACAGCAGTCAGGAGCAGCTCCAGAAAGGTCCATCTGAGAGCATTAGAAGAATGTGCAAAGCATGTACTTGTGCCTAGTGTAGAGGATTGTGCAAGTGATTCTTTTTGTTGGCATTAAGCAGCCGCACGTGAATTGGTCCACGTTGCTTTAGCTGACTGATATTGGTAATTGCCCTTTGAATTTATTATTATGGGACATATGCAAGATCTTCCACTAGCTCAAACTTTTATAATCTCTGTAAGGGAGTTACTAAATGGTACACAGACAAGAGTCAGGAAAAACTTTCAAATATAAGCTGTGAAGCTGGCATTGTTCTACAGTATCGCTGCTGCTGCTGCCGCGTTTTAAATAAGATGCGTCCTATCTAAACACAAAAACTGTTTTACAGTAAAAAGAGGGGAGAAATAAGGAGGAATTGTATACTACCTGCTGATGTGTGAATTGGATAGCAGTGCAGGAAATGACATGTGTTAAATTACTCTGATGATAGAAGGAAGACGTTAGAAAGTAAATGATTTATTTTAAAACACCGAATTAGAACATAGCGTGTGTTCAATTTGAAATACAAAAGCTGAATTTAATATAACATTGGCCACTGCCATTTAAGGCTTGAACAAATGCAATGGTTCTAAAATTCAGACATGAAGTAATACTTAAAGCATACTGCTATAATGTATGCAAAGGATTAAAGATTATACCTTATTAAATTTGAATCAGAAGCTTGAAAGCCCTTCAGCCTTCAAGTCCGTTTGTGTAGGAGTATGCGTGCATGGATGAGTGTTCTTGTACATATGAAATACAATGAGATTTTTCTAAAGCTCCATGGACAATGCACTTGTGGTTTATTTTGCCAAGTGTTAGTTATAGATCTTTGTGCTATACTTTCTATGCACAAGAAAGGTAGATTAACTTTACTATTTGTACGTCAGTCAGTAAGGAAAATATTAACCATCATTTAGGTCTAAACAATTTATACAAGATCTGTAGCTCACCTATTTGAATGCTCTATCCAGTTCAGAGGTCTAAATTTTTAAATGATGCTGATAAATCGAAGGTGCTGAGGTGATTATAGTGCTTCCTCTCCATGAGACTCTTTATTCTGTGTAGTTATTCCATCCGGGAGGTAAAATCATAATAAGAATCATCAGTTGGAAACTGAAACATAATAAATTCAAATGAGAAATCAAACACAAGGTGAACAGTGGTGCTGATTAACCTTGAACGAGCCCAAGGGAGTGCAGAGGTTTTCCAGCTCCTGATAGACTGAGGTGAGGACTGGGTGCCTTTTTGGAAGGCTACATACAAGATCTTAAGCTCAGTAATGGAGAAACTAAAAAAGTAATAACCTGTGGTATACAATGGGTCCCATGAAATGCCTCTGACTTTATAATGTTCCAATTTATTAATCTTGGAGGCATGAGGGAAGTTGAAACTCTGTATTGGTCCCTGTAAGACAGTGGGCCAAAGCCAAGAGCTCAGCCTTGAGTCTGATAGCCTGTGTTGAAGGGAGCCTGGCACACGGGTTTGGGGGATGGCAGCGTCAGGGAAAGGCTGTGCCAAGCTAGCACTGCAAGGACAATAAGCAGCTGGCATTTCGTGGGTGTGATCTTCAGAAGCCTTTCTCTTAGTGGCTGTCCTTCAGGGTTGCTCCTGCTCCATGACTGCAGCTCTCAGCATGCTGAGAGCACTGCTGCTCTTATGTGTAGTTATGGTGGAAAACTTTTAAAACATATCTGCCAGCAGCACATCCTGGGGTTGTCCCAGTCATGAATTTTTCACATTGCTCTGCCTTCTGTCTTGGACATTGCTAATCTCTGATCATGCTTCTTTCTTCCCTATTATTCACTGGAGTCCAGCTTAGCTTTAATGGAGAGACCAGCTTGCACTGCTGATCACTGTGCCTCCTTTTTCTTTTTTTCTTTTCCTGAAATGTATGGAAAGAATAAGTCAAGTTGTTACCCAGCACAGGAGTAGTATGCTCAGAATGTGACATCCCTCTACAGTTGTTCTGATTATGCCATGTCTTCTTTCATTCCTCAGACTGAGGGCAGAGCCAGATTTGCAACAGTCCCTTTTTCCTCTGCCTTGTTTTATTGAGACAGGCAAATCTGCCCATTTTTTAGATGGTAAGTACTGACAGATCTAGAGCACTAGTAATCGGGGGTTTTACTGCTGTCAGCAGCTAGTATCATCTCACTGCTGTGCTGTGCACCCAGCAATAATAACATGAGGAAACCACAGAAATACAGCTGTTCCAAGTAACTCTTGTTTACTACCATGTATAAATGCACATGGCTTTTCTATTTAGATATGGTGTCTCTCCAGTATTCTGGTAGTTTCTACACCAGGTCAGAGGAAAAGAACTTTGAATTGAGTAAATAAAGCTGATTTTTTCAGTTCTAGCACAGGAAATGATCCAAGGTGAAGGTTGTTTCTGACAGATCAATATCTATATAAATATATCTTTGCAGGATTTTTTTAAAACACAAATTTAAATGTTTTGAGGCATTTATGCAAAAAAAGGGTTTGGAAATGAAATAAACAGGAATCTTTGACTGGATTCCAGTTCTTCTGGCAGTGTTAAACGTACTCTCCACCCCATTGAGCTGAGAGATTTGATGCTTAACCCACAAAACAGAAGGAACATGCAGTTAAATAGAATTTCACCAGTCTCTTTACACAGATACTGGAAGGAAGTCTGGGATGGGTAGGAGGGGGAATTAATTTTATTTCTTTTTTTCTTCTCCTTGGGAACTTGTATTTGGGAAAGCAAGATGGATGGATACTGAGAGAATGCTTTGCTGAAGAAATGTATAGCCCTCTGAAATGTTGCACTCATTGCATGAGAAGATGTAAAGACTGCTTGGTAAACAGGAGGTAATAGGAAAGACAAAGAAATAAACAGTTGAGAAGCAGGTATAACTAAACAGTAACAATAGCAGTGCTGTCCAGGGAGATGAAAAAGCAAATTGTAACTTTGATACCACCATGGAATTATTGAAATGTTGGCTCCAGAAACAGTGGTTGTTTTCAGGTTTTATTGTTGGGGGTTTTGAGGGGGTTGTAGGGAATGAGGGAGGGAAGTACAGAAAATACTGTGAATTCTTTCAGAGGTTAATATTAGACCACCATTTTTTCAAGCCATCAGTACAGGGTATGACATGTGGAAGATTTTATTGAAAAGATGATGAAGTTGTTCATTACCACCAAATGTCCATGTTTCCTTTTGTTAGTAGTAGAACGTGTAGGGTCCTACATCCCAGGACTCAGCTCAGGAGGGGGCCTGTGCGTGCTAATTTTTTTTAGTACTGTAATGATCCTGTCTGAGATAGCAATTCATGTTTAGCAATTCTGATTTAATTTACAACTCAGCTAGAATATAATTATTTTCTGATTATACTTTAGATTTTGTGATAAAAGGCAGATTGGTTTTGAAGTTCATAGAGAGGAAAGCCTCAAAACTCTTTCTGCTCAACATTTATTTCTAGAAAACTCATTTTTCTGATAATGCAGTGCAGGTGATGAATTTTTCTGAGTTTTATTTATCCCAATATCAGAATTGATTCCTGGCTGAAGATATGGATTTCTCTTTTATTACAAATTTTACATCCTAATACCTACACAATGGACCTTTTAATTTGTACCAATGAAGGAAAGATTTGCAAATTAGCTAGTAAATATGATGAAAAAAACCCCACAAAACTATGCATCATAAAGGTCAATGCATTCATTGATAGACACTGCACAGGATTTTCATATTTATTATAAAGCTACTGTATTAGCAAACATAAAAACAAAGACAACACAATAGTTTAGCACCATGTTTCTACTTCAAGCAGTTGTTATATTCTTGTACCTCTACTGAGCACATATGTTGTGTGGTTTTTCTCTTAAATACTTGCCAGCAGTGTCCCTGAGGGACACATTCAGCCCTGTGGACTTTCTGAATTATACAGGAAACATGGAAGACCAATCATACCTCCTGTGTGTTGGCAGCTCTTGACTATCTCCTTGTTCAAGCCTTTTACTGCCTGTCAGGACTACAAAAACTCCATTACACTAGCATGCAACTTCTCTCTCTTAATCACCATTGATTTCATATATTTAATACATTCTGTTCCTTTTCTTTTTTCTTTGTAAATCTCATTAGGTCTGCAATAGAATTACCATGGTCACAAGTCTTGTCCTTTCAAAAGGGCTGTACCAATTCAAAGCAAATGCTGTTTGTATCTCTGGTTCTTAGGAGAAACAAGCATCCCTGGTGGCTGGATAGCACATCTATCTGCTAGGCAGGAGTCATGGGACAAAGCACTGAACTTCCCCACTGGTTTCTCATGAGCCAAAGGTAAAAAGCACAGGCTTATTATCTTATGAACAGCCTGCTTCTGGTCTGGTGTACCATGCATCAGAGGAGGTAAAGAACAGAGGCCAACCCTTCTGAAGTATTCCTCTTCTAGGGCACAATTCCTCTCCTTGCCCTCTGATCCTATGGCTGTGTCTCTGTCATTCCTTGTGGTTGGTGCACACTGCAGTGCTAGGAACTGTCACTGCAGCTCCCGCTCTGAAGCGGTAACCACTGCTGGCAACAAGTCTCAAGACAGTGTATACTCTTGCAGAGTTAATTCATCACTGCAATCATATTCCACACGCAGCCTGCAAAAATGAGGAAATCACAACTCTGGCAGATGTGTTCTCTGCTCAAAAACCTGATTTCATGCTTTCTTCCAGCCTAGTCTTGCCTCTGATGCCACAGTTGCAAGCCCTGGAGTAGCAGACTCGTACTGACCCAGGAAGTGATGGTCCTTCCCCAGAGTTGTATGTCTGTATCTGCTTAGTCAATCAGGGACAGGAAGAAAGATGGAGGGATTACTATAATGTAGCTTTAATTTCTTTCTTCTTTAAACTGGTGCAGTTTCTCTATTGAGAATCACAATATTCAAGACAAGAGGCAGCAGTGTCGCTCACTGGGGGTTTGT
This sequence comes from Laterallus jamaicensis coturniculus, assembly GCA_022605575.1. Lineage (NCBI taxonomy): Eukaryota > Metazoa > Chordata > Aves > Gruiformes > Rallidae > Laterallus > Laterallus jamaicensis. The sequence continues at coordinate 16,332,375 of JAKCOX010000018.1, forward strand.
TCATCTCGTTACCTCTAACTGAGCAAAGTTCTCTTCAGTCTCTTAGGAGACTGAAGCCTCTGAAGCTGATGCTGGGTTTGGTGAAGAGCTGCTCCTGTCACTGTTAAACAACTTTCTACTTATCAGTAGTGGAATATGTGTGTAGCTACTCAAGAGCTGGGGCACAACATGTGATTTCTGCAGGAGGTATTGACTGCACACGTGTCGCTTGGGGTCTTTGGCACATAAAATGCTGCAGCTGAAATTAGAAGTAGGTTGACAGAGGCTTTGGTCTTGTAGTTCACCCTTTGTCATTTTGGGGATGGGGGTGAGGAAAACCCACAACCAAGAGAGACCTTGGGAATGGCTAGGCATATGTCTCTGAGCTCAAGCATGAGAGACTTGCATGTGTATATTTAAAAGACAGCATAAGAGTATCTTGTCATTTTAAAGCTCTTCTTTAAGCGGGGAAAAGAGCCTGTTTTCGGGGGATGATACTTTTACAGCCATAAATACTTGAGTTACTTGAGGCACAAGTTTCCTGTGGTTTGGGTCACTGAAGAAGCTCATTATAGCACTGATTGGGTGCAGGTGGCAAGGTGCTGGCAGCTGGGGGTGGCTTCTCTGAGGAGAGCGTGGGGCTGTTCCTGCAGGTCACAGCTGGTTCCTGCTGGTTCCCACCAGCCCCTTGACCTGCCACAGCTGAGCCCTTTAGAGGGGCTGGTGGTGCTGCTGTGCAAATGTATTTAAGAGTAGGAAAACCCCACAAGGATTGTGAGGTGTGAGGAACAGCCCTGCCAGCACCTAGGTGAGAGAAAAAGTGGGTGAGGGAAGGTGCGTTAGATTTCATTTCTTACCACTCAACTCTAATTACCGGTAATTAATTTTCCCTAGGTTGGGTCTGTTCTGCCTGTCATGGTAACTGGAAAATTATCTATCATCTTTATCTCAAGCCATGAGCTTTTTCTGTCTCCTCCCTTGCCCTGTTAAAATGGGGATTGAGAGAGTGGCTGTGTGGGCAGCTGGACAAGATCAACCCACAACAACTATTTAGGGCACTTAAAGTATTCTGACTTTCCAAATAAATCCATAGTTTCTGCTGATAATACAAAGAGTGTTTTAGTTTTACAACTGATTTTCCTCTTGTGTTGCTTTGAATTGAGAACAACCAGAAAATCCTTGTTTTGGGGTGAGGGATCACAAAGGGAACTACTGCCTTGGCTGGTGTAGCTGCAGTTTGCGTTGAGGAATCGTCACGTTGGTTGCAGTCCTTGGGGGAAATTGCTGTGTTTGGATCTAGGTTTGCTCTGTAAGAGATCAAACCACAGCATGTCTCTGAATAGCACTGTCAGACAAGTGTTTAACAGCAGCACTAGCTTTTTTGTCTGGCTGGCTTGGAGTCAGGGACTCCTAGAGATAAAAGCAAAAGCGGTTGCATCTGAAGAGCTGTGTTTATGTGTACTAACATACCTTCTCTGTGAACTGAGGCTGAGGGAGGCTTGTGAGACACACTAATAATTTCCTCCAGGACTCTCCCCTTCTCGGTCCAACTGAGTTTGTTGGTCACTCTTCAGCACAATATCCAGTTGCAGAAGCTGAGGGGTGGCTTTAGTCATAAGGATGAAATTGACCCAAGTGGAATTTAAGGCTTCTCTTCACAGAGCTGAACTTAACCCCAAAGGGATAACAACTTCACATATAAAGCCAAGTTACTTTGATTTCAGACCATGCAGTTGTTACAGGGAAGCAGAGGATTTAGAAACTCAGGGGTGAAAACAGCAAGCTGTAGGCATAGTCATTACATAGAGTAGTTCACAGTGTTGCTGTGTACATAAGATACTTCCTGATGACTCAATAACCTAATCCCATATTTAATTAATAAACATTTTGGAGAGTTACAATGTTGTTTATCACTTACAGGCTTCTTAATAGCTCCCCAGGGACAGGACAGCTAGTTAGATGAGCAGATATTCCTCAATTAAGCCCCAATTTCACATCAGCACTAAAGCTTCTGTGTTGCTGATATTACATATGCAATTTAGTCCATATAAGGGGGGAATGCCTGGTCTGCATGTGCTTCCTTTTGATTTGCATGGAATGAGTGTTAGGATTAGAGAGAAAACTTTTAGAAATACTGAACATTATCATTCATGCAAGCATTCCAGATAGGTAAACTTGATTAAAAGTTTCAGTGTAGGACTTTGTATAATATAAACAAGCTAATTTATTAAGCAGGTACTTATGTATTTTAGTGAAATTAGTGTCAGTGGGCAAAAATATCATCTATGTTTAAATATATTACTCTTAAAATCATGCTCATTTTCAAAAAGGAAATGCACTGTTGGGAGACACGCTGTTAGAAGTTGCTAGAATACCTTTTATTTGGGTAATGCTAGCCTTTTCCTGTCCCCCTTTTTAAAATGGTGGAATTAGATTACTAATGTCCCTCAAAGGATACATAAACTAATCAGGAAATATCTGAAAGAGTTTCTGTCTTCCCAAAAGGACCTGATAGGGTTGTCCCATCTGGCATGTATTCTTTGTAACAGCAGAAAAGCTTCTAGGACTACTTAACGAGAAAGGATAATGGAATTGTATATATTAATGGTCAAAGCCTGAGTAAGAGCTGATGTCCCTTAAAACAAGTTCTGAATATGTCCTTTGGGAAGCATTTCCTGCACAGATTATTTTTTTTTTAATTTATGAGGGAAATGTTCCAGACAATACTACTTCCAACATTAAGGGGCTTATGTGCACTTATCAGGTAGTGAGATCTAAAAAACAAAAACAGTATCAAAAACAGTGTGGCCAGTAGGTCTGGGGAAGTGATTGTGCCCCTGGACTGGGCATTGGTGAGGCTGCACCTCGAGTGCTGGGTCCAGTTCTGGGCTCCTCACTATAAGAAGGACATTGAGGTCCTGGAGCGACTCCAGAGAAGGGCAGCCAGGCTGGGAAAAGGGCTGGAGGGCAAATCCTCTGAGGAGCAGCTGAGGGAGCTGGGGGTGTTTAGCTTGGAGAAGAGGAGGCTGAGGGGAGACCTTCTCCCCACCTACAACTAACTGAAGGGAGGTTGTGGAGAGGTGGGTGATGGTCTCTTCAGCCAGGGGACAGGAGATGGGACAAGGGGCAATGGGCTCAAGGTGAGCCAGGGCAGGGTCAGATTAGACATTAGAAAAAAATTGTTTACTGAAATAGTTGTCAGGGCTGGAACAGGCTGCCCAGGGAGGGGCTGAGTCACCTTCCCTGGATGTGTTCAGAAAAAGGGTAGATGAGGTACTGAATGATATGGTTTAGCTTAGGATGGGATTGGTTGGACTTGATGATCTTCCAAGGTCTTTTCCAACCTTGTGATTCTGTGATAGCATCCACAACCTCCAGCTTGTACCCACTTCACTAAAGGCAGAAGGCTTCATTCCAGCTAGATAACCATATCTGATCTCCTTGCATATCATAAATCACTGCATTCTACTTGGTTGCAGCAACATGAGTTTTAATAGGTTTCTTTAACTGAAATAAATTGCTAAACTGTGCAAAAACCAATTTGCTAGTGAATGCACTGTTCCTCCTTACAGGTTCTAATGGTTAAACTAAGAAAGAAGGAGCTGTATTCTTAACTTTAATTGGTCTTGTTTCAGATTCTAGCAATTAGATCTTCTCGTCCCCTTCTCCATGGTATTAAAGAACCACTATGTAACAAGTATTCTCTTGGTTATGGTCGCTTCTCAATCTTCTTTTGTATAAACTTAACAGAATGAGCTCTTGGAGGCCTAAGACCTTTGCTCCAGTCCTCAACACGCTTCTCCAGTTCCCTTTTTTGCACTTTCTGATGAGTTAGGACTTCTTAACCAGGTATTCCTCCTCTTTAAGAGGAAAGATATCTAATTCTTTAAATACACAATTTTTGGAAAACAGTCACTTCAGTCCCCCAGTATAGATTTACCAGAACTGATTGTCACTTACATTGACTACACATAAATAACTTTCATCAGGGAATAGGGTATCTAAAACAAGAACACTCGTTATCGTTGTGGATGTTTTATGATGTTTGTTCTGTTCTATTATTTTAAAAACATTTTTAGACAGCAAAAGAACATTAAGAATGGAAAATAAGGTAACAGATGCTGAAACAAAGGTTTCCTTATCCTTCCCTTTTTCCTCTCCTCACCTCATGCAGTCAAACCCTGCTGCTTCTCTTGGCACCAGCTGCCAACACTGTAGATCTGGCACTGGATTTTACCCAGGCCCCCTAGAATATCCCCAGGAAAGCCTTTCAAGTCTTCTAGAGCATGTCCAAAGAGGGGCAACCAGGCTGGTGAAGGGTCCAGAGAGCAAAGCTTACAAGGAGCAGCCAAGGGAACTGGGGTTGTTTAGTCTGGAGAAGAGAAGGCTGAGGGGAGACCTTATCACCACCTGCAATTACCTGAAGGGAGGTTGTAGACAGATGGGTGTTGGTCTCTTCACCCAAGTGACAGGTGATAGGACAAGGGGGAATGGACTCAAGCTGCCCCAGGGCAGTTTCAGATCAGGCATTAGGAAAAAATTCTTCAACAAAAGGGTTATCAGGCATTGGAACAGGCTGCTCAGGGAGATCATTGAATCACCAACCCTGGATGCATTCAAGAGACAGGTAGCCGAGGCGCTTAGTGGTATGGTTTAGTTAGAAGACAGGTACGGTTGGACTCACTGATCTCAAAGGTCCTTTCCAACCTTGTGAGTCTGTGATCTCAAGCTATATATCCTAGTTTCCAGAAACTAACTTCTCTCCAATGGTCCTATACAAATAAGATCTTTCAAAGGTTTTTCATGTAGCCAAACTTGCATTTTCTCAGGAAAAGCAAAAGGTACACACATCCTTAAATACAATTGAAGTCAGATATTCACCACATCAAAAAGCTCAATTCAGTGATCATTAGAAAAAATATTGTGACATATTGAAGCAAAGTATTTTAAAAAATCAGCTCTGGGCATGAGCCCAGCATAGAAAAATTCTCCTGCTTTCCTAAATACAGTGAGTTATTTTTCAAAGACCTGGAACATTTGGCTGCTCAAACTAAGAATGAGCTCTGTGTTTGTAGCTAGTTGGAGAACCAAGTTCGGCTTGTTCAGCCTGGAGAAGAGAAGGCTGCGGGGGAACCTCATTGCAGCCTGCCAGTACCTGAAGGGAGCAGAGAAACAGGAGGGGAATCAACTTTTTTAAAGGGCAGATAATGGCAGGACAAGGGGGAATGGTTTAAAGCTGAAGGAGGGAAGGTTTAGATTGGATATTAGGGGGAAGTTTTTTACGGAAAGGTAAAAACTTTTTACCTTTCCGTAAAAGGTAAAAAGGTCCTGGAACAGGCTGCCCAGAGAGGGGGTGGGTGCCCCATCCCTGGGGGTGTTCAAGGCCAGGTTGGATGGGGCCCTGGGCAACCTTGTGTAGCTCCAGGCCTGAGGTTGGTGGCCCTGCCTGTGGCAGGGGGGTTGGAGCTTTATGATCCTTGGGGTCCCTTCCAACCCTTGCCATTCCATGATTCTATGAACCATGGGCAACAAGAGAACTTTAACACACGTGAAGTTTAGTATTTTTCAAGTGAGCTAACAGCTGCATGGGGTTTTTCAGACTTGTGTTTTGGGTGTAGACACTGCAGTCTTTTAAAGATTTTTATCATAAGTGCCCATGAAAAACGTTCCCAGAATCATCCTGGTAATGAAGTTTTAGCCAATAAAGCATAGATTTTTTTTAAGCATGGTTTTTAACGAAGCACATGGCTTCCCACAGCTCCTTAGTCTTTCATTGTAATTTCATAGGACACAGATTATTCTTCACAAGGGAAACAGTTGATGGAGTCCCAGATTAAATACTTAATTACAACACCTGTAACATACACAGTCTGCTGCTCTTTAGCCATTTCTCTGCTTTCAAATTATAATTGGTTAATAAAACTTTTTTTTAAACTACACTGTGGCATTAGATTTGATCTTTCCCCTTTCTTTTGTATAAGTTTTAGTACACTTGAACTGTAACAGTAGTAGGAGTTACAACAGAACAATTTAAGGAATTGTATCTGTCAATTAGTATTGATGTCCAGACAACTGGAGTTGTAGAACAGTAACTGAGTTTGTAGTGCAGGATCAAAAATCAGGCAATAATCCTACATTTTAGATAGATAAGTATTTTTATTAATTTATGTATTTTCTTAGTTCTATCAATTTCTTGTGCAGTCATTTCAATTACATCTAGGAGTCTTAAATAAAGACTTTCAAAATGATTAATAAATATTATCTGAAAACTGAGGAGTGAACTTTTGTGATTTATTAAGGAGTTCAGAAATTGCACTTTTCATTTGCTTATGTAAAACATATATAACTAATTAAGAGGTTTTGTTTGTTCCCTCACTGAATATAACATATGAGCATCCTCTTAACAGAAGTCAAGGAAAAAACAATTCTTGGCTTCTGAAATTGGAAAACAATGGAACTGTGCAGAATGCTTCCATTCTATAAAGCTCTCTCTGTACGTGGCATTAGGCTGCCCTGTGCAGAAAGTCCTGTGATGATAAATATAGTTGGGAAGTGTGTCTAAAACCATGCTGCTGCTCTCCCTTTGTAATTTGTACTAGCTGCCAAGATTGTCTTTTGCAGCTTGTCCTTCAACCCTTCAGAGATGGGCAAGGTGAAATACAGCAAACTCTTTTTTTAAAGTTTTGTTTCCTGGGTCAACATGTGACACTTCATTTTCACTGCCTTGAAAATGTCACATACATCTGCTGCTTTGTGTAGCAAATCTCAAGATTTACATAAGCAAATAGCTTTCAAGATTCTTGAGGCCACAGCAATGTGGAAACTGGTGACTGCACTGTGAATAAAGATTTAAAGGACTGGAGATGACATTAATAATTTCAGTATAATGTCTTCATACTGAAATTATTGCAGTAAGTTGAAGTGGTATATTTAAGTTTGGTCCCTTATTTTTATTATTTTATTATTCTCCTGAAGAAATTTGAATTCAGGAAGAATAGAATGAAGTAGAGATGTAGTTTGCATACTGCATTTATCTAGCAGGCAGCTCCAAGGTTTTCAGGAGAAGTTGAATATGTACAGAGGTGTTTGGCAAGGTAAAGACTTTTGCTTAGAGCAAAACACAAGTGTTTGCAGTGTTTTTGAACATATATATTTTTCCCCTCCATTTTTTTCCATTGCTACTTCTACCTTCTGTAAGTTAGCCACTAACCTGTGTTTTAATAAGAAAGGTAGCTCAGGATTCTAGGCAGAATTTCCTACCCTGACTGCAAATACATATACAGAAAGTGCAAAGAAATGCAAAGGTGTTTCAAGGTTCCCAGGTCTGGCCATGTCCTGGTAGTTTATCCTGATGATTGCCCTGGGATTGCCCAGTGTCATTTGAGAGGTCTGAGCCACCTGCCACAATTGTGCTACAGCAACGCAAGCAGCCTTGGACTTGGTGTGATGACCCAGGATATGAGTGTGCATACGCAGGTATCTGTGCGTATCTCAGGCTGGTGCAGCCTGAGATATTCTGTATACCCCTCTGCTGCTTTGGTTGGGGCAGGAAGAGGAAGATCAGTCACTTCTATTGATAGTGCCTTCTGTGTCCTGAACTGAACTGCAGTGCCTTCATCTGTTTGCAAGACACTGGAGAGCCGAGGTCTCCTGTGGGGAGGAAGCTGTTGTGAGATATCCCAGACTTCTCTGATGGTTTACTTGCATAAAGGGATTACTCAAGACACTTTATTCTTACTTCATATTTGCACATAGAGAAAAAGAACATTAAAACCATACAGGCAAAGACATATTATAGCTACCATTAAAGCTTTATTAAAGGCAGAAATATCACTATTCCTGCTGCCTTTCCAGCATCTATCTGTTGCTTTTTTGTCTGTTCTTTGGAAGGTTAATTTAAGAGATGATGCTTTTAATGGTGTTCAGAAGGCACCTGTCATATATGGGACGCTACTAGCTGTAACACATAATGGTGTTCAGAAGGCACCTGTCATATATGGGACACTACTAGCTGTAACACATAATGATGATAATCAGCCCCAGAACTTGAAATAATGTGATGGTAAATGTGAAGCCTGTAGAATTCCAATTCCTCTAAAACTTGTCAGTTATCTTTAATCTTTAAGTAGAAGAGATGTACTGTAAAAAGAGCTTCATGTGAAAGCTGTGGAATGGAAATGCATGCCTGGCTATTAAAATTAATACATGTCTAATAGCTAAAATGTTTCAAGGATGTGAAAAATCTGAGAAAATAACTGTTTACATGTCCATTTTAGCAAGATTGTCTCTTATTTATGTTCATGGTACTTTATCAGTGCAATATATGCTAAAACACATGCAAATGTGATCCATGTTATGATTTTGCTGGTAACTATTATCAGTTACTTTTTAATTATGTATAGCCCTTAAACACTTTGTAAAAATACAAATCTCTGACAAAACTGGAAAGGTATCAGCAGGAATAAATATATTGTTCTGCAAGTTAAGCCTTTATCATAATGTGCAAACCATTGGATTAAAAGCAGTGAGTATCACAGGTCAACTGCACTCACTAATCACAGCTTCAACAAAAGAGAATGACTTTATTGCTAGCTGGCTGCAGTAAGAATAGTAAATCACTTCGTAGACTTGATATTTATTCAGTTCACAGCTTGATCACTACTGTTTCACCTTCCCTCTGAAAAGCAGTAATGTTCTTTGCTTTGTCCAGGAAATAGAAATTGCTCATGGAATCTCCTAACTATTTGTTTTAAGTGAATGAGCAATACAGCTTATGCCCACTGGTTCCTGAAATGAAGCGCTGTCATAGCATGGTGCTTGCAATGAATATTTATATTGAAAATTGGGGGGGGGGTGGTTTGGTTGGTTGGATTTTTTGGTTGTTTTTTATAGCCAGCCTCTGATAGATGATTGTGCTGCTCTGCGCATTACAGTTCCTATACTTTGTTATCTGTGAAGACTGCCTTAACATAACTTTGCAGGTAAAACTGCAGGCAAGCATCTTGTGAAAGATGCACCTCCTGGGATACTGATTGCATTACCATGCTAAACAAAATTGCTGTAACAAAAATGTTTAGCCAAATCTCCATAGAAAAGGGTAACGTTCATTCAAATACATTTTCAAAGGGAATCTTCTGAAATGGAGCAAGTACCTAAATATGCCTTTGAAATAGCTAAGTATAGAGACAGAAGGTGAAAAATAAGTGTTTGTTGGCATACTGTTTCACTTTCAAGCTGTAGAGTTTAAATTTTATTAGGAATGAAAGTGATGCTCTAAATACTTACTGTACCAAAAATAAAAGCTTTTCTTGTCTAAAGACAGGTTTGGAAAGATAAATTCAGAGGAAAAATTGGGACTAAAGCAAAGAACTGCCATGCTGAAACTGTGGGATGGGCATATTCACGTTGGGACAAATATCCTTCTCCATTGGTTTCATTGGTTCGGGCTCATGACTTAAAAAGAGGAAAGACTGATTAAGCAGGAGCTACACACAGGTCTGTTCTGTAACACCGAGTTTTGTAGCTGCTAGTACATCCCTTTATAGCAAATCACTAGATAAAATAAGTTTAGATGCTTTGCTTTGCAGATGTTCCTTCTCTAGATCTTAACCTAATAACTTCTGAGTTATAATTTGAATATTATTATTAACATCTAGTTATGTGATCTGTCTTGTAAAGAGGAAGAAGTGGCTTTAGTTCAGAAGTATGAATCAGAAGTATGCCAGCTCCCAGAGTGGCTTTCAGAAGGTGCTGAATCCTTGCCTGCAAAATATTCCTGATAGTTTACAGAGTAACATGCTGCTATTCAACAAGGAAATCCAAGGTTTATGGTAGTCCTTTGTAAATCAGTGGCAAGAAAAGTGGCAGTGCAACAAACACACTGTTAGTTTGGGGAACACTGGCTTGAATTACGTCATACATACAGTTGCATTTAAATGAATATGTTCTAGACATACAGTTAAGTTGGTTGTGGTGCAGCTAATGAAATACAAGGACTGGTTTTCACATACATTCTCCTGAGCATTCAAGCTTTAATATATTATTGTGCTTAAGGCAGGGACTTGAAATACGGTGGGGGCAGGGAGGAGTTGTTATTCTTTGTTCGTCTCAAACACAGCACGATATTGCTATCAAATGCTAAGCATATTTTGATACAGAGGTAGTCAGTGTTTCAATTAGCTATTATTTTAAATGTTACATTATAACTTCACTCTTCTAAAATAAGTAGCAGCCATAGTCATGTTACACCTAAGTGCCATTATTACTGAGTTTTTTCATGCTTTTTGAAACAAGTGTGCTCTCCACAATTAGCTCTTTAAAACCATTCTTTGAGTATATAGAGGTCCATCCTTTGAAAGTTAGGGTCACTGATTTTGATGTCACAAAACACCTCTTCAGGAGTCTGCCTTTGCCTTGATAGTTTAGTGTACTTCCAGGATCCTGCCTGCCTGGCCTACAAGTCACATTAACTTTAGGAATTTGGTAGTCAGAAGATCTGAACTTTTGCATTCTTTTGGAAAAGAAGCTAGTCCCAGCTGACAGCTTAAACAACCTGCTTTATTTTGGAAAAGGTTAATTCTTGGAAAACTGAGGACGTTTATGTTGTGGAAGAGACTACTAGTACTTGAATTGCAAAGAATGTACCTTAAATTAGGTTCAGCTCTATCTGGCCTGGGGTATGAGCTGCTTCATGTTGACAGACAGCATAGCAAAAAGCTTGGGCATTTTACTGCATGCATCTCTAGTAGGTAAATTGAATGCTGGAGTCACTTTTTTTTTTGTGATGAGTAAACACCTATTTACTTGTACATTCCTTTAGATAGGTAGATATGCTTATATTTAAGTGGGTTTTAGGAATAATGGCAGGCACAAATGCATAGGATGTTTACAAGTGTTATATTTAGACTGTGACTTCTACAGCTTCTTTGAGATCATGAGTAACTCTAGCCTAATAAAAGCATGCCCAAGGAAAAAGGCATCCTTGGAGGACAAGAGCAGACTTGTACATTCCTCTGATCTGTGGTCCTAGGTTCCTCTCCTGCTGTAGTAGAGTGTAGGGGTGCTGAGGCAGAGAAGACCTGCTATGTGAAATCCTATAGCTCACTGATGTTGTGACTTTACAGGGTAATCCAGATGCTCTTGTTTAAAGTCTGTCTCTGAAAACCACCCCTTTTTCCCTAGAGGGATGATAACTGTAGCCAATAAGAAGCTTTGTCTGAAGGGAAATGGGGGGCTTACTACTCTCTGTGTGGGAAGAAAAAAGTTATCTCTACAATGTTTCTATGGAAGTGGTTTCCTAACGTTCTTCCAGGGCTTCAGGATATTTCATCTTAGTAATACTTATTATCTGCTTCTACTTCTTCATTTCTTCAACTAATGTGCATTGGAAATGTTCACTTATGCACCTGTGCTCAATGGAGTTTTATTACATGCATTCCTGTTAAAGGCTGAACTTATTTTTATATTACTTCAGGTTTTCAATTAACCTTGCTTCCATGTATTTCACAGCATTAAAAGCAGTTTAGTATTAAATAACTCACATCTCCTCACACCTCTTCTCCTCCCTCTCTAAAACTTTTAAATGCGGCTTTTCTATGCAGTATGAAACTTTCTGGTATCCGGATCCCAGAACCAATTGACATTGGCTTTATGCTAGTTCTAGGAAATTACACCAGTGGTAATTTTCCAGTGTTTCACTCCACTGTTAAATGTACTAGCTGATGTTGCTACACCAAGCTGCATCCTTTCTTAATAAAGCACGGACATCAATTTCATTCATGGTCAATACATAGATACGGCTTTTTAATGTATGTGCATACATCTAAAGAAATAATTATTCTTATTTTCAAAATTCTGTTAAATTCAGTGTGGTTACATGAATATAGATGAAGATTAGATTAATGGAGAGCAAAAATGGTGATAAATTCCATTCTAAAACATAATATTTGGTTCTACTGGATTGCTTCTGTTGTCACCTAAATATTTTATAGAGACTAATCTGATGGTTGGCTAAATTAATATTTCATGGTACACCATTCAGGTTGACTACAGTAAGGTATAAAACATTGGGTTCACAGTGAATTTTAGGACATTATCAGTTCAAGTATTTGTTACTCCTTTGCATCTTTAAATTTTTCAAAGTCCTTGTCAATATTTGGCCAATGTTTTGAGGGGCTTGCTTCTGCTCAAAACTCTATGTGCTAAAATACTTCTGCATTACCAGAAATGTAATGAGATTGCCATCGTGTGTATTTCTATCCCTAGTATGGACTTGACTATGAAGAAAATGGAAATTTCAATTTCAATGTTCATGTCCTCACACTATGTCCCATGAACATGAAATGCATCATATGTTTTTAGTCAAAGTCATATGATTTTTCTGAGAGAAAAATCATAGTGGGACAAATAAGCCTGTATTTTGTTTAGCCAGTTCAGGTATCATGTCTGAATGTACACTAGGTATTCAGAGACCTTTTAGGGATCTGCAGTTATGGTGCTGCAGCTCCATGGCAAATTGAACTCCATCCACATGTCAAGTTCTGTTCATGTGACACCATGAGAGCTTTAAAGGTCCTCTTATGACAGACTAGAAAGGATGGAAAATCCCCAGCAACTTTTGTCTCCCCACCCTTGATCTCCTTGCTCAAAAGCAAAAGTTATACATGAACTGATTGAAGTCAGGCTCTGCCTTCTCTCTGCATCTCCCAAAGTCATAAAGACCACCGCTCTTAGAGATTTTTTTTTCTGTTTATTGCTTCATGCAATAAGATATGTCTAGTAGAAATCCTGAAACTAAGCCATCTTCCTCCATGATAGCCATTCTTTTTCCCCTCTCTGTTCTGCCAGACGCCTAGCTACTATAGTTGAAATCTTCACCCACAGTTCTAGTCTCCTCTTCACCACCTTTGATTCATTCCTCAAAGCTTCTTCTCACGCTACAATTTCTTTCTGTGAGAAGGATCCTGACAGTTTCTTTCCAGTGAAAACTCCTAAGCACATGATCTTCATAACTCTTCCTTTCACTCTTTGTCCCTGAAAGTTTTCTAGCATGTCACAAGTTATAAAACTTTCCAACTGCTATTCTCTGCTCACCCACTTTATGCAGTGGCCCTATCTTAGCCCTTTTTTCCTCCAATCTGTCACTCTCTTCCTCTTTTCTTGCCGTTTCAAGCTTACCTTAGTATTCAACTTCTTTAAAAATGTCCCAGTGTTTACACCCCCCCCCTTTTTAATAAGCTCTCCTGAATGCATAGAATACACTACAGTCACTGCCAAACGTCAGCTTGAGTCATGATTTCCATTCCAGTTCTCAAGTCAGCACCTTCATGCCTTCTCACATCAAAACTCTGCAGACACTTCTGCAAAACTGTTTCTTCAAATCTCTCCAACTGTGCCTTTGCCAGACTGCCTAAAAAAACCACTGCTTGTCATAATGGCTATTATCTTGCTTTCCCCCCTCTTATTTCATGCTGACCTATTGCCTTTTGTCCTCACTGTATGAATTCTTAGCCGTTTTTTCCCCACAGTGCCTTTAGAGAGGGCTAATACTGTGAAGTCCTGGTTGGTGAGTGTTGCTCAGAGGTGCGATGGTAAACAGCACGGAAGGGAACAGTAAAGGCCAGGAGGAGCTGAAGTCGTGCCTGTATCCCTGCAGAATGGGCCTGGCACGCTATTCTAACAGTTAATATTTTTGGCAAAAGCACAGATATGGAAACTATGTTCATGGCCAGATGTGCACGCAGAGCTGCCAAAACCTAGCAGTAAAGGCTATAAGCTGTGCTGTTTCCCCCAAGAACGTACACAGAGCATGCTAGTCCTTACGCTGGAAAAAGTGAAGCACTGAGTAAGCTCCGAGACCTGCAGCTATGGGTCTGGGGTGATTTCAAGCATTGCAACCTGATGCCTAACCAGCTCAGTCATTCCCTCCAGCACCTTCTTGTTGTAATCTCCCTCCAAAGATATTAAAAATACAGAAACCTTGGCCAGGTTGTAGTTGATCTAATTTATAAAATGTTTTCTGGGTATTAAAAGCTAGGGCAATGCACTAGTAGTTTTTAAATTGTGTTAAATATACTGTAAACTCCAGAAAGAACCTTTCATTGAAGATTATTGTATGAAGATTTGAAGATTAAAGTGTCTAGATTAAAGACTAATGTGAAGTGCACTGGGAAATTGTTTGATGTATAAGGAGCTATATAGTATATTAATTGTGTGCTTTTCAAAACTGCCTGAGGGAATTAGACACCCAGTTCTCTTGCATGTCTTTGAAACTCTCACCCTAGGGAATTTGTTGTTATATAGTGAAAAATATTTTCATTAGAAACCTGAGTAAAAGAGGAAAGGAGAGATGTGGAGACCCTCTATTCATCTAGGGCTTGATGTTGGCTCCTTACAGGGGTTTTTTTTGGGGTTTGAGTTTGCTCTGTTATTATGTAGAAGGAACCTGGATTTGGTGCTATGAATTCATAAAACTGGTCTGCCCCAAGAACACCACACCACCTGTCTATGCATTTCTTGTCATCAGTTCCACTTCTTTTCTTTCACTTCCAGATAGTTTTCATATTCCCCTAAACAGAAGTAACTTAGATTAATTTTTAAAATAACCATGTAAACATTAATGAATAACCATACATACATACATATTTGTATTTATAGCACTATGTGCATTAACTAAAATTATATAGAAAAATAATTGTTATACATTTATTTCATAAAATAATGCTTTTGCAGAAGTTTTCCTCATTTCTTTAGTAGAAATTGCAATACTATAATGAAAGAAACATTCCACATATGGTAGAAATTACAACTTTGCTTGTCCCTGAAGTGCTGCAATACAAATAAGCTGTTAAATGCCAACACTGAATGTTGTTTTTCAGATGTTAAGAGAGATAATCCTGCACTAAAACTATTAGGAGGCAAATTTATTTGAACTTCAAAACCTCTTTGATCTGAAATGAAAATGAACTGTGCATGAGTGTATGCTTCGCTAATTTGGGGTTACCCCGTTGTATGCATTTTTGTTTGTTTGTTTTTCCATGAGGCATCTTTCTAATGCAGTTTATTAAAACTAATAATGCAAGGCAGTGTTATTTTTCCTGGTAAAATCTGTTGCTTTGCTTTCATAAAAGGGGAGTTTCTCTGTAGAAAATGCCCTGTGGGAATCAACGTTCAGGTTCACGTGCGGGTGTGTTGCGTTCAGATCTATTTTAGTGGCCTTATCATTAAACCTGCAGTAGGCATTTATAAAGTAAGCCTTCCATGGGTACTGGGAAAGTGTGATTAAAAATAATCTGTCTGATGAATATTTTCCTCTGACTTTTGGCAGGATCACTCATCTGAATTTGTGCCAGACTCCACAGGAACACTGATGCCAGCAATTTAAGGATCTTCATATTCGGTCTCAGTGGTAAGGTCTAAAGATACTATAGGAAACCACATTAAAACCTTATTTTTCTGTTATGTTAGACTGAAATTGAACCTGTGTAAAAAACTAAGTATTTCCCCTTGAACAATGCAAGGATAGAGAGGTATAAGAACATATATTGATCTGCAAGAGATTGAGCTTGGGACACAAGTTCTGAGCAATTTTCATCAGAATAAAATCAGCAAGGCCATCTTTATTGTCCTCTCTACTGATGTAGCTGCTCTTGGAAGCTTTGACATTGTACATTTTGAAGTATGTAACTATTTACAGAAGGATGGTGGGCAGACTCCAAAGAGAAACTAAAATGCAAAAAAAGGTAATTCAGTGGTTTTCTCTTGCTGAAAACTGAGCAATAAGTTGTAAAATTACAAATTATTTTCCCCTCTAATGCTATCTGTGCTGTGCATAGTTTGATTGCTCAAACCTTGAGTCAGATTCTCTAATGCTGCTGTGGACACCTTGTGAAGGGGTATAAGCTATCTGCGTCTTGAAGCTCAGAATTTCTGCTGCAGGGATAAATTCTCTGCTTTGCTAAAAGGAAGAGGGAACAGCTGAGTCCTGCCATACTTTTGCATTAATTTTGAATACATTTTCTAGAAAACTGTAGTTGGGTAGTGTGGAGTAGTTGTTTAGCAGGAAATCGTGTTAGTGTATAAATGTTCAGCTTTTGGGGGAAGAAAGATCTAATTTTTCGATTATAATATTGTCTGTGATGAGATTTTGGTCAAAATTATTGAGCCTTGTACCACATTAAGTATTTTGGGACTGGGGTAAACATGAGGCCAGGGAAGGTATACTGCTGCATGCTATACTCTTCCACTTGGTATCATCTAGAAGATGGATAGCCCTTTGACCTGACTGTCCAGTAATGCTTGTGCTGGTTTTAGATCTCTGTGATACAAATGTCAAGTATCACCAGTTCCAAGTCCTGCCAATTCCAGGCTATAGAAGTGTTTTGAGTTTGGGTTTTTTTTTTAAATTAGATTACACAACAGAACCTAGAGCTCTTCTGACATGAAAACAAAACCTGTATTCAGCATTCCTCTAGAATGTACTGTCACTTACCAAGTAGTTGGATAAAATTTTTGCTTTCATTTAAAGATGTATTCAACAACAATATCATTCCTATCCAATCATGATCTTTTCATAGAAAAAACAGCATAATAATGTGTTAACATGAATCCTCAAGACAGATTACATTTCATTATTGCTGGGCAAGTTTTGTAATGTTGGAATGTGTTCTTAAAATAAAGGACAGTATCTCTCTCAGAGCATTCATTAGAAATAAAAGAAATACAGCATTCATATTATGTTGCTTAATCACATAACCAAGGTGCAGAACAACAAATAATCAAGGCAGTTTTGTAAGAAAATAATATGATCTTAATAACCCTAAACTCTTCAAATTGTTGTTCAACACTACTAGATTCTGTATTCACTGTAAGATGGAGAACTGAAAGTCAGTGCCGTTCTAACAGACAGAATTCAAGGAAGCTAGAAGTGACTTGTACTGAACTACTAGATCTTTTTTTTCCCCTGGAAACAAAAGACACTAATGGCCTAGTAAAGGAAAGCAAGAGAGCTTCATTTGTTGTCTTAACTAAGGCAAATGGAAATCCATTATAAGTCATCCAAGGTCCTTGTGACAAAACTCCCGTTCACTTCAACAGGAGCAACTTGGGAAACAAGGATTTCAAGCACTAAGAAACAGAATGGGGTTTAGATAAAATTCCTTCCTATCTAGGAGAAAAAAATTACCAACTATACAGGGAGAAAGTTCCATATTCATGTTATCAGTGACTATGTGGCATATGCCTAGGAAGGATTAATGATCTTCAGGGCGTACAGATGACCAGTTCACTTGTTCTATTGCTATGAACTCAAAAAATAGTTCAGTATTCTGTACAATTCAAGGAAAAGTGTGCATATATATGCACATATGTGTTAAAATGAGGAAAAAAGTGTGTTCCTCCTTACTGCCTTTCTTCATTTGACCATCCCTTCACACTTCATTTCAGCCTTTATATAGTTTTTCTGTTCGTGCTTTATTATATTTTCTTGAGGCAAGAAAGATTTTCAATGAGAAGTTGATGAATGTCCATATTAAATTGGATCCCCTTTTTTAATTAAGTTCATCTAAATTTAATTTTGCAATTTTACTTCAGTAAACTCATCTGACTCCAGATGTTGAATGTGCTTTTCCTATTCCTGCTTTCACATAATTGTACCTGTAAAAGATTTATGACTTAAAGAAGCATTTCTGAATACTTCTGAGTGTTTCCAGCATATGTTTTATGGATGGCTAGTTGTATGACCAGTTAGCATTGAAAAATACTTCTCTGCACCCAGGCTTTCTTTTAATAGGATGTTACTTTCATTAGCTAGAACTTTGAAACAAATCAGTTTAAAGGAAACATTGTCAAAGCACTTTAAATGATAGAGGGATATTGCATAGTACAGAAGTGAGAGTAAAGTCTTTAGGAGCTGCAGGATGCCATGAAAAAAAAAAACATAACTAAGAATTACTCACTTTGATTAAAGGTAAAAAGTTTGTGGATTCTTGGGTCCCTTCTGTTACAACTGTGGTGCTGAGTTTTTTGGTGCTGACAGCATGTTACTTGAACTTTGTAAACATGGGAAATATATACTCAAGTGCTTATTGGTCTTAAGGATGAGCAATGACTTTGTAGATTCACTCGTAGCACATACTTTTCATGTTCTGTCATGTCTTTTGGATCAGTGTGAATGGCTCTTGTTTTAAGAATTGCCCAGAATTTGCTACTTCTATCTAGATGCGTCTAACAACGTTTCATTTGACACATATGAGGCATTGTATTGCGAAGGCTCTGGTTCTCATCATACAAACAGACACCCCAATTAAACTTTCAGATAACATTAAAAAGAAAATGATCCAATTGTAAATCAAAGGATGGTTTTATTCTTTTTCTTCTTCAGAAGAAGAAAATCACTTTCCTTGATTTTGTTCTGATGTTAGCACTTTGATATATTAATTTGAAATATTTATCCATGCAGTAAAGAAATCCAGTTTTGAACATTTGTGTCAATTCAAGGCTCATAGCATGCAAACTGCTCTAGGCATGATTGGCAATCTGTCACTCCACATTTGTTTGGATGTTTCTTCAGAACAAGTAGTACCAGTACCAAGTAATGCTAATATGAATCCAATTCTCTTTTTTCTTCTTTTATATTCCTACAAGCCTCCATAATATAACCTGGCACTTACTAAAGAATTTAAAGAGGCTGTGGTGTTCCTGTTGTTCATGTGTTACAAAAGGGAACGAGTAAGTGATCTGTTTGGTCCTGTTTGCATGAGAGATGTCACAGTCAAGGAAGGTTGTGAGGCAATGTCTTTTAATGACTTCCTGTAGGCAGTGGAGGAAGTCAGCTGGAGAAGCCTCCTCAGTCTCAGAGCAAGACTGTAAGCCCTGGAGATTTCACTCATTTTTGTGCTCAGATCATATCTTCCTAGGGAAAGATGACCTTCTACTGAAAATCTCACTTCTGTGTAAGACTTGTGTTCTCACAGCACATATTACTAACAGTTCTAGTTTATATGTTTCCTAAAAGGACCTTTCTCCATTTGTCAATAGAGGGTGCAATTTTGCATCGCTTTCATTTCCCCCAGAATTCTTAGTGATGCTGGGTCCGAGTAACTGCCATACAGACTGAAAGCAAGTATACAGCCATGAAAGTTGTAGCAAAGAAACTAAAGTAGCTTTAATTTCTAGCGAAAGAAAGAAATGTAGCAATCCTCCATTGGGTGTCATGCTTCTGAGCTTTAAAGGCTTCATGTGACTGGCTGGAGGGAACCCACAGAAGGAACCACTTCAAAATTACAAAATGACAGAGCTTGTTATTGTTAAATGTTCATGATTTACTATATATTTGCTGAGATGGTAACCATACAGGGTGTTTTCAAAGACACTAACTAGAGAAGGGTATGTTAAACCTCCAAAGTCCTAAGAATGCCTAATGACTGCCTGCCAATACAGCTGGATCCTGCTGGGTAATGGAGAATGCCTACCATGTAAATATAAAGGGGGTTATTTAGGAGACTCGGTGAGCTGTGAATTATTGCCTAGGTTGTCACCAAAAAACCCCCAAAAATTGTGAAAAGGAAAGAACGTGTATTGAGTTCTGAATAGCTCTGTGAGCCTCTTTCTGAGATAGGTGAGGAAACTTCTATACACTCTCTGCAAAAGGAGATATCTGTTTTGTCAGATTGCAGGTGCACCAGCCACCTAGATTACTGTGAAAAATCCACTAAGGAAACAAAACTGGGTTATTTTTATGCCTGAAAAATGCATGAATCTGAAGAAAATAGTATTTGTCTAATAACTGAATTTAGGATCTGTATTGATCCAGCTTCTGCTGAAGTCAGTGGGAAAAATTCTGCTGGTTTTAATGGGAGTTAGAGTTGAGAGCTGGATTGACAGGAGAGATAGTAGGGAATATATTCCAAGCCTCATACTCCATTAAATGGCGTATGTGAGTTATAAGTATGGTGGCAGAAAGAGCATAGGAAATGAAAGTCACTTATGTCAGCTGTGTAAACTTTTTTACAGCTAGTTCCTTTAAGGAGATCTACCTGGAAATATTGTTGTGTTTTTCAAAATTGTAAATGGCTTGTCAAATTAAAGTCATGGGTTTCTTTTTTTTTTAATCCTACTTTCAGCAGAATAAATACAATTTTATACAAAGACTGAATAAAAATGGAAGAGTAAGACCACAGGACTACTAATCCCCCATGATTTCTAAGACCATAGGAAAGAGTATTTTTCAAGGTGTCTGCCTTATTTTTCAATAAAGTTGGAGATTTTATTGCTGAAAAGGAACAGCTGAAATTAATGGGAAATGTCTTTTTTTTTTTAATCCACATTTGGAGGTGGAGTAGAATTCCTCAGGTCTCTCAGTAATTGTTGGTAAGGACTTTCACTGCTGAGCTGAGTGATTCTGAATTAAATTATTTGTTTTTCAATATGAATAAGATGTTATCAGTCAGCTTACATGTAATCAACTTAAATGCAGTTTTAGAAGAGATGAACCATGTCGATGTAATTCCCAAGATGAGAAATGAATACCTGATGAACTTCATTCTTCTAAGATAAAAAATAATGCATTGCTTTAGCATTTTTTCCCCCTGGTGATTCTGTTAAGCAGTATTTGTGAGGTGGGTTCTTGTTACATGAAGAATACGCTCCGTATAGTATATACGTACTTAAACTTCTTGTACCATAATTGCATTGGCGGTGAAATAACCTAAAATCTCTTAAAGGTTTTACCAATAGAACTCTTCAAGAACACTGAATTCAAGATGACAAATTAGGCTAGCCAAAAAAGAAGATTGGTTTCTGAACAAAGCCAGTGGTAGTCAAATGTCAAGTACGGACACATTTTCAATCATTGCTTTGTTTTTGTTAGGTTTCACCTGACAAAGGTGAATATGAAATGATAGTCTGAAAGCAAACCCCACCCCGGAGAGGAGGGAGATATTTATAGTACTAAGGCAAAGCAAGGCAGTTCAAGAGGATTTAGTTTAAGCTGAGTTGAAATTCCATCAAATGGACTGTTAGATACCAGCATAAAGTCAATGAGAGGTCTTGGAAGGGACTGCAGTTGTTTGGGTGTCTTCCATACAATGTGCATTAGTCCTTGACTATAGCATTGAGACACAAAAAAAAGGTATTAGGAAAAGAATATAATATAAAGGCAGGTCAGAAAGTAATCTTGCATGATGCTCTTACATATGCAAGAAGGACCTTTTCAAAAACCTTTCCCCTTTTTACCAAGGCCCGAGCTAATGGCTCACTGGATCTCCACATCAGAGTGTGACGTTACTGTGTCCTGTAAAAATGAAGTAATTCTTCATTCATGAGACTTGATAATATGCAGTACAATAAACTCATTAACTTTTTTACAAAATGTTCATAGCTAAGAGCAAACAATAAAGAGTAATTTAAAAACACAAACTCAAAAACACACCACAAAACCCTACTGGTCTTCCAATTGTATTTGCTACATACTACTGCAGAATTACTAACAAGAACATATTTAGGTATAAATAAATCTTTTATCCTCATTATAGTTCCACTGTGTTCCTACAGTGAAGTCATCCACACAGAGCTGCTTATGGGTTGAAAGCCTCAATAGCCTCTTTTATTTATAATAAATATTGCATACTAATGTTAACAGTGTCATTGTGTGATGTCTCAATAGAGGATTATGACTTCATGTAATCAGTTAGCTGATGTCTCTTCTCTCCCGTAATGGAGTCAATTTTCCTCACAAAGGAGATGAGAATCACTTATTCACAAACCTTGTAGCACATATTCTATGTACTTATTCTGTTAACCCAATGTTTAGGTGGCACAGTGAAACTCAAAGCCAGGAAGCACAGGGTTAAAGTTCAGTGCTTCATCGTCATTTACCCCGTTGGGTGCACTGAAATAGTTAAAATTAGAAAGCCTTATCTCTTCCAAAATAGTATTTGAAGTGTGAATTGCTGCTTTTTCAGGTGTAATTCCACATATAGATACATGGAATATTCCTGAAATGTACATGACTATAAATAACATAATCATAAACGTTATTTTGTGGCATATAGCTAGTGCAAAGAGGGGATAAAATGTATTTACATTAATGAGCAAAGAGTAAAGCAATCTTCCATCATCTACCAGAGACAAATGGCATGTTGGGGAATAGCAGCCCATCTCAAACAGCACTTATGCACATGCTTAACCTCAATTATGGCATCAACGGGATTTCAGTACAATCTTAAACACCAAGGGGAAAAAAGGAACTCTAATGCATCAGCGTAAAGACTCATATTTATATAATAATGCAAAATATTAAGTAAACTATAGCACAGTCATTTGTGATGCATGAATATAGATATCTTGTAATATTAACATAATACAATTGGATGCTTAGCTCCTGAACGCCTTCAAAATAATTTATCTGAATGCTCATGAGAGAAGTTCAGGCTAAGATGAAAAGCATAAATCCACCGAACATCTAACAAATAATTCACATAACTGTCTGAAGTCATGTTCAGAGGATAGGATTTTATGATAACTAAAGGGCAGAATATTCCAGTTCTTGTCAAAATACCAGCTCTTATTGCAAGCTTGCAACTTAGCAAGAAAAAAGAAAATTAAGCAAGAGTTACTCTAAAACAAAACCTCTAGAACTGAATCCTTTTTGGTGGAATAGGACACCTGGTAGAAACAGTTTCAGAACCAATGCTATCCATCCCATTTTTTCACATCTGTATGAAAAATAGATTTCACATTTTATTGTCCAGTGCAGGTAATGAAAATACATGGATACTTTGTGTGGAGAAAAGAATATGGGGCCTTGGGAGAAAGAAGTGATATTCTGATGGAAATATAGACGTGGCTCTAAGTGAGAGAGAATTCTAACTGTAGTGTATTCCTGCCTGGTTTTTCTGGAGTTCTGAAACATGCTAATATTTTGTCTATATTAAAAATATGTTATTCAAGAGCTATTATTTCATATGGCAATTTTAGGAACTCTTAGCTGGATTTTCTTTTATCTGCCAGCATAAATTTAGAGATGTTCTACTCAAGTCAGCAGTCAACTTCACATTTACGCCAATGTATCTGTAAAAGATTTCTTGCCCTCTAGCCTATGTTCTCTAACTGCATATTCATAACTTTATTTGAAGCTTCCTTTTATTTTCATTAGAGTATGTGCTAATTAGGAATGATTTCAAACCACATAATTATGTGGATTGTGTTGGAATGAACAAACCAGCGGATGTGTGCATGACACCCCCTGGCTGAAAGAGACGATCAGTTCTTATGTGCAGTAAAGGAAATTAGTTAGGACTCACCTGATATTTTTGCCTGTAGTCACTGGGATGAAACCAGCCTAGGTTTGAAATGGGTGCAAAATGAGGGGAGCGATGAACAGATGTCATTTCAGCTTGTTGATAAGGTGGGTGTCAGTAGGTATCATTTCAGGGGCAGTGTGCAGAGCTTTTGGTGCTCAGGTGGCATAGATGTGCTTCCCTGTGGACTTTGGTACCTCTGTGGTGATAGTTCAGCTAAAAAAATAATAATTCTGCTTTGTCCACTTAACTCCAAAGAGACAGGGTGCTGTGGCTGTGCAGGGCAGACTCTTAAGATTCATGGAGTCTTACGAATTTCCATTATCTCTGACTTAGTTTGGTGCTGCTTTACTTCAGTGGGGACTTTTCACCTGGGTACAGTCAAGCACGTTGTAAATGTCTGCAGGGTCGCAGCTCTTTGTGGCTGCCAGGCAGGACACTGCACTGCCATCCAGAGAGACCTGGCCAGGCTGGAGAGCTGGGCTGGGAGAGACCAGATGAGATTCAACAAAAGCAAGTGGAGAGTCTGGCACCTGGGAAGCAACAACCGTCTGTATCAGTACAGGCTGGGGGTGACCTGCTGGAGAAGAGCTCTGTGGAGAAGGACCTGGGGGTCCTGGTAGATGACAAGTTGGCCATGAGCCAGCAGTGTGCCCTGGGGGCTGAGAGAGCCAATGGGGTCCTGGGGAGCATCAGGAGGAGTGTGTCCGGCAGGTCTAAGGAGGTGATCCTCCCCCTCTACTCTGCCCTGGTCAGGCCCCACCTAGAGTGTTGTGTCCAGTTCTGGCCTCCCAAGGGGCAGTGGCTGCAAGTTAGGGCACAGGGAGTTCCACACCAACATGGGGAAGAACTTTTCCCCGGTGAGGGTGAGGGAGCCCTGGGACAGGCTGCCCAGGGGGTGTGGAGTCTCCTTCTCTGGAGATATTCCAGCCCCGTCTGGATGCTGACCTGTGCAGTATGAGCTGGGGAGCTACTTTGGCAGGGGGTTGGACCCCATGAGCTCTGGAGGTCCCTTCCAACCCCAATGATTCTATGATTCTTTGAGACACTACACTGTGCTCAGTGCAGGTGGGGTCAGGCATAACAGTACCTTAAAAGTTTCAGTATGATGTAAATAATGGAGAGAAATAATGGAGATATAAATAATGGAGACTCTAAACATCAGTCAACTTTTGAATGATCTGGAATGTATTTATAAAACAGGAAAACAACCTTTTTGCCTTTATAACATAAAAAAATTTAAAGGGATTTTTCGTTTGAACTTTTACATGATTTCAGCAGGTACTTGTAGAGCTCAGCTCAAATGCTGCAGGTTTTGATACTTGAAAATGAGTGAAAACAGGGATTTTTGCTGAGACCATATTTCCAGTTTGTGGCATGCATTTCTAACCAGACTTTCACCTCTCATAATAAATAAGGGCCAAAACCTCCCCATCTGTCAGGGGATTCCCCATTTGTGCAGATGCACTCTGGTCATCTTGGTGGATGTGAAAGGAAGAGTCTCGATGAGAAATCCTGGAGCTCCTGTCCTCTGGGTCTCACCTCTGCTGAAGGTCCATGTAGAATTCCTCCCTTCCCATGCTGTATGTGCAGTAGCTGTTCTGCCTGGCAGCAGTGTCAGTGCTGGGCTGAGATTACAGCCTGACTTCATAGTTTCTCTGCAGTGAAAGCCATGCATTAAGAGTCCTTATAAACAGATAATTAACCTCATGTTTAATTATATGTCCAAGAATCATCTGAAAATTGATGTGCCAAAAATTAAAAACTAATTCAAATTTTTTAGCTGTTCTCACCATGCTCATTAGGAAAATCCTCCAAAAACTGTCTCTCGAATAAATAAGCCTCCACTTACATAAATAAAGGAGCCATATTTAGATTCCAGTTCAACATGCAGGAGAAATTTGGCAAATCTAATGCTTTCAAATCAATTTGGTATGTGTTATGAGAGTAATGCCAGTGTAAAGGTTACTTTTAAATTTTTTATCTTTAAAAATGTAAAGGAGAAGGAAGAAAGTTGGCTTTGATAAACAGAAAAGCAATGCTTTAAATAGCTAGAGTGATAAGGCAAAGAGCTTCTCAATAAATGAGGTGTGAAATATATATTTTTAAAGTCCAAATGAAAATTGTGTATTCACCAGAGCAGCTTTAAATTTTGGGAGACAGGACAGCCAATATGTTTTACAATTTTGAGCAAGGAAACAGTCTTGCCATAATAGAATATGTAGTACAGCCTTTCAACGACAATAAATAATAGAATGTTTTCACCTTGACCAAAGAAATTCTGTAAAATAGAAGTAACTTTGATTTTGCCACAATAAAAGAACACCAGAATTTGGAGTTTGATAAAACTGTTCTATTGGCTGGGAAGTTTGCCTTTCAACTGTTTTTGAAGTGATATTCAGTTTATTTTGCCAAAATATTTTATGTCAAGTATTCCTATTAAATCTTTTATGTTGTAGAAATTTTTGTCAACAGACACACAAGTACTGAGCTTTAAGTGGAGTTCAATGATTAACTTGGAGAAGAGAAACACTGGGGGAGTACTTCACACAAACAAACCACCACGCAAGCTTCAGCCATTTCTGTAATTATTACCCTGTTTTCAGAACAGTGTAGGTAAAACACAAAATCTGGCTCCCCCTCTGATCTCTATTCATGTGTAAGTCTTGTAGAACCTATTAGGAGAATTGGATAATTAAAATAGAAAAAAAAAAGGATGTATTTGCTGCAACTGCTGGTGTATCAAATCTTTTGAAGTCTTTAAGGATTTGTATCTGAGCATTTCTTTTGGAAGCCAAAGAAATAACATAGAGCTTCCTAAGGTGTGCTGTTGCTTGACTCTTTCAATTCTTGGTAAATCCCATCTATCATGACAGCAATAGATTAAACATTAATCCATTTTGCCTTCAAAAGACAAATCTTAAAAAGAATCCCAATGGAATGAAGCAGCACCCTGCCTTTTTTCCCTGTATGCTCCAGATTTTCCAAAATATTTTTACTTGGTGTCTGTGGTTTCATTTTGCTATTTGATTCACATTGTCAATTTGGCCATCTCTTAAATGCAAAGGTAAATACGTATTGCAAAGGTGGGGTCTGGCACCTGGGGAGGAACAACCAGTCGTTTCAGTACAGGCTGGGGGTGACCTGCTGGAAAAGAGCTCTGTGGAGAAGGACCTGGGGGTCCTGGTGGGTGACAAGTTGGCTATGAGCCAGCAGTGTGTCCTGGGGGCTGAGAGAGCCAATGGGATCCTGGGGGGCATCAGGAGGAGTGTGGGCAGCAGGTCACAGGAGGGGATCCTCCCCCTCTACTCTGCCCTGGTCAGACCCCACCTGGAGTGTTGTGTCCAGTTCTGGGCTCCCTGGGATAAAAAAGACAGGGATCTCCTGGAGAGAGTCCAGAGAAGGGCTATGGAGGTGATGAAGGGCCTGGAGCATCTCCCCTTTCAGGAAAGGCTGGATGAGCTGGGACTGTTCAGTCTGGAGAAAAGAAGATTAAGGGGAGACCTAATTAATGTTTACAGTTATTTCAAGCATGGGATGCAGGGGGAAATGGCCAGCCCCTTTTCAGTGTCTGTGGGGACAGGACAAGGGGCAATGGCTGCAAATTGGAGCACAGGAAGTTCCACAGCAACATGGGGAAGAACTTTTCCCCAGTGAGGGTGAGGGAGCCCTGGGACAGGCTGCCCAGGGGGTGTGGAGTCTCCTTCTCTGGAGAGATTCCAGCCCCATCTGGACTCCGACCTGTGCAGTATGAGCTGGGGAGCTGCTTTGGCAGGGGGGTTGGACCCCATGTGCTCTGGAGGTCCCTTCCAACCCCTACAACTCTGTGATTCTGTGTTTGCTGTGCTTGTTATTACTGTGTACTCAGGAGCATGAAATCATTGAGCATAGATTAGCTCTCCAGTGGGAGCTGGTATTAACCATAGGCACTTGGCAAGTGATCCCCTTCCATACCAGGGAGAAGGAAGGTTGTATGTGGATAATTCTGAGTGATGTTTAGTAGATACTACAGTGGTGCTACAGAAACTCTAGCTTGTAATTCCTGAAGCCAAAATCTTCCCTTCATCACCAAAAGCAGCATGACGTGGTAGTCAATTCTGATTGGGATGTGGGAGAGAAAATCCATGGCACAAACCAAGGTATGAAATAGTATATTATAGTCTGACAACAGGGCCGCTCCTGCTTCCTAATGAAGCTACAGTTCTTAATGAACCTGTCCTCCTGAACCATAGAGGATAATAGATCTATGCAGTTCAGGACTTCTTTCCCCATTTCGCAGAGCCCAGGTTCAAATGAGAGGCACTGTGCCATAAAAGGATGACTGCCATTCTATATTGTTACTTTTCAGTTACAAGTATTGGTCTTTGTGTTTCTTGTTTTCCATGGTAATCATTACAATACCTCTGTTTCCAGTGCCATTTGACTGTGAAAGTGACAGGGAAGGGAATATGTCTAGAAAAGGAAGAGACATGACAACTGTTGCTAAACCATCATCCCTGGTGGTTTTGTAGCACTGTATCACAAACAGGGACAAAAACTTACACCAAAAAGTCAACATGCTGAGGCTGTGCACTTTACCAGGGTCAGCTGCAAGATATCCCTAGTTTGGTGTTTGAATAAGGCAGAAGTGGTCCTGTCTTCCTCAACACCTATCTGATCAGAAGGACCACGGAGGATTGAAGTGCAAGGTGGCATCCTCAGTACTGTTTAGGAAATGGAGGCAGGGTAAAACACAGCACGAGGATGTTCATTGCTTTTTTTGTTTTGGTCTGCTAATGGTTCCACAATAAAGCTGGCATGCATTAGAGATGGCTTGGCAGTGCAATACAAAAGTCCCAGTATGGATGCTACAAGTAGTCTTTCTTTCCAGATGATGAGAGTTTTGCAGGAACTGCTCTAGTCTGGCCTGGCAGTACCCACAGTATTAGTTTTCCCCACTACTCACTTTGGCTGCTGCTGTTCCTGCTTTGGGCAAAGACTCCGAATCATTTGCCTGCCCACTAACAGGAGCTGAGGCTTGTGCCAGCCCTGGGGCTTAGTTTAAAGAGTGTTTCTTCTGAGGGGAGCTACCAATGGGCTCCTGCATCCTCCATTACTTTCTTGTTCACAGAATGACTGTTTGTGTGTCCTGTGTTAAACAGCAGGGCCTATGTATTTTTAAAATACGGTGAAGAACAGGCTGGTTTACTACTTAGTTTCACAAGCATCTGTTTTGGGGACTATACAAGGGTGGAAATAAGAAAGACTGTGCAGACAATATCTGGTTATTTTTTACCTAGGAACATTTTCTTCCAGATAACATGGTGTGGTCTTCAAACACTTGCTTTAGCCCAACTGAGGAAAATATGGGGGCATAATATGAGGCCAAGGCTACTTCTGCTGTCAAGTCTATGGAAGGATACACTTGTGAATGTAGATCCTTGGCTTCAAGTCTTGGGAAGCCAGGAGAGGCTGGGTCTTGTGCCCTTGAGAGTCCACAGAAGTCAAGACTTGAATCCATCACCAAGACCTGATCCTGCTTTTATCATTTTTGCCTGTACCGTAGCGCTAGCTGTCCAGCAGGCACAGAGGTAGGGAAGGAATCTTTCTTCTGCACAGAAGTGGTAACAGCTGCTCTGTAATGGCTCTGAGTTACCTTGAAACAAGAGCCAGAGAAAATGCAATGTGTCCCTTGCCTGTAAAGTCCCTCTGAGGCTTTAACTTTGTGCACATCAAAAGGTTTTACTCTCCAAAAATTACTCCTCAGTTAAAAAGGCGAAAGATGCCCTTTGCTACTTTTGCCTAGAGCCCAATATCTTCTGACATTCCATAGCAGCTGTGGCATTGCTCTGCTTAATGCGAAGAACATCTGGGCTGCCTGCAATTCTGGGAGAGAAGTGTCAAAAGTGTCATAGACATCCTTGAGCAAAGAAGGATCTTCACTTTTATTACACAGAAGTGTCAAAAACAGCATTATTGAACATCAGGTTGCAATTTGGCACGCAGAATATAACTCTGAATAGATGTGACAAAACCCCTTCTAGGAAATTGCTACTTAGTGTTATTTTTTTTGCACTTTCAAATTAGCATTTAAAGAAAAAGAACAAATGGAGAGCAGCTAGGTATAACCCTGAAGATGAAAGAGCCTAGCATTCTTTTTTAGTGCTTGCTTCACAACCTCATTGCTGTCCACAGAGTGACTGAGATTGATTAAATCATTGTCATCAGCGAAATACACTGCATTGATCCAGCCTCACTCACAAAACCAGCTTAAGTGACACAGCTTATCTGACATAATTGAAAGTTCCAACTCCAGAAGGTCACTGAGCTGGACTCAGGATAACTAGTTATTTTGTCATTGGAAAAGGGTCAACTCTCCTGATCAAATGGCTTTGTGTCACACCTTTAATTGCTTTTTCATGGTTTGTGTAGGATAAACCCAGGCTTTCATATTTTGATTGAATTTTTATGGTGGACAGGATATAATTATCACCTGTTTATACTAATTTTTTTTTTAAAAAACCCTCTGATTAGACAAAACATGGGATTGAGCTCCACTTCCTTGCTCATGTACTATTCTAAAGAAAAAAATAATCTTCAAATCAGGACAGCAAGTGTCTTTAGATAAGGATGGCAGCGTGATATGCATTGCTATGTATTTATTTTACAAAGGAAAATATGGCATTAAGTAAAGGTTTGTTGGAACAGTATTGCAGGTGATGTTACCACATCTATTTCCCAACTTCCCATTTTTTCCATTTTCTGTTCTTCTCTCCTGGAACTTGAGTGCTGCAGTCAAGATCTCAGATTGAAACAACTCTCAGACCATGGCGCTGAGTAAACTCAAAGGTCACCACACAGAGTACAGAGGAGTTACAAAAAGACATGCAGACAGGCACCAAGACCAGGTTGTCAACTTCTTAGTAGTGCCAAGTATTTCAGCTGAAACATCTCTGAACTGGGTCCAATTTCCTGATGAAAAGTTGTGCCTTCAGGAAAATGGTCATCAAGCCATTTTGTCATGCATTAAGATGGACATCAAAATCCCACACCACCTTCAAGGTGTGGTTTATGTAAGCAGTGCAGTA
Organism: Laterallus jamaicensis coturniculus; assembly: GCA_022605575.1. Classification (NCBI taxonomy): domain Eukaryota; kingdom Metazoa; phylum Chordata; class Aves; order Gruiformes; family Rallidae; genus Laterallus; species Laterallus jamaicensis. The sequence goes on from JAKCOX010000018.1 coordinate 16,362,718, forward strand.
TGAATACCTGTGTCTAAAAACTGGGGGGTTTTTTCATGAAGAAAAACAATCAATCATTGAAGTGTTTGGAAAAAAATGTTTCTTTATGCTTTACAGAATCCAGTAGGCAAAGCCAGGAATTTAGGTAGGTCTTAAAAGCTGTGTAATAGGTTTTTTGGCCCTTTGCTCACAGTGAAATTTGCAGCATATCTTTTTTTATTTTCTCTGTGATTGCTGTTAAAAAGTCAGCGTATCCCAGTAGCTCCCATTGCTTCCCATTCCAAGTGAGGGCCAAAATGCCAGCTTCCTAACAGTGAATGTCATGTTTAATTTCTCACAGAAAAAAATTACTTGATAAAAATCTCTGCAATAGTTTCTTCTTGCTTTGTTATTCAGGTAAAGGGGTTTTTTTCTGGGTTTGGAGGTTTGTTGGTTGCTTGGGTTCTTTGGAAACATGTCTCTTGGCTATAAAGCCAGCAAAAAAGGCACCAAAATGCTAATGTACTGGTAAACAAGGTAAAGGACTTTTGTGGGACATTTGTTTGACACAATCTCTGTGTAATGGATTAGTGTACCTTAATCTCTGAGTTGTGGGGAAGGATTTTGGCAAAGCAAGCTACGTAGATTTGCTGTGATTGGTGATATGTTTTTTAGGATGATGAAGGAAACAGTGAGTTAAGACAGTTGGCTCACTGAATGAACATAAGACATATAGAAAGCAAATAAATCTGTCTTTGTAGTTTTAAAAAAAAAATCTAGTCTTTGGACATATGCATAGAGGTAGATGGTAGTTCTATATCAAATATATAATTCTCTTTTAAGAAATGAAGGTCTAATCTAGACCAAAGGGAAATAACAAGCCATAATGCAATAGTTCTGATTGGTTTATGTTTTGTAACTCTTTCAAAAGTTTCTTCCTAGCAGCTTTTAAAACAAAACTTGCAATGGACAAATCCCGTTGGGCTCCTATTTATAGTATCCTAATTTTCAAAGCAAGCAAATCAGGCAACAGTTTTTAACATGAATAATATTGCTCCCAGCATTCTGCCTGCAGCCCACACATTGTGTTTTTTGGCATGATCATGGCAATTAAAAAAAATAAACAGTTCTTTTTAATATTTTTTTAAAATACATAAGCTATTACAGTCAACGCTGACACAGCTGGCAAAGAAACTCAGTGAAAGGTAAACATTCTGCTCAAAATGTAGTATAACATATTGTTGTGTTTGGTTGTAATCTCTCTGAAAGAATATTTTAAGAGTAAGTTTATTTCTTAAATTTTTTTTCACAAAATTTGTGAAATTAATATCTGTTTAAAAAGTAACTTTTTAAAGAAATTGCACTTATGATGCTGGACATTTCAGTCAAAAACTTACTGAATTTCTAAAGTATTCTTACCCAAAAACAGGGAAGAAAATTAAGTATGATGTTCTATCTTTCAGCAAAATATAATGGTCCGAGCTAGAAAAATCCATTTCTTTTATTAAAACAGTGTCAAAAGCAGGAAGTTCAGTAATGAATTTCTTCAACTATTTTAACAGGAAGAAAACTTCCAACAGAATTAAATTAGTTTGTGACTTGCTTCAGCAACAACAGAAACTTGTCTAATTCCTTGACCTAATTATTGTGAGTATATATGAAGCGAGATTGTGAAATTATACATATTTCACTAGAGAAAATATGCAGAGATGCTTCTTTTAGCTGTGGGACATAGGATGATAATTATCTGTCACATGTGTCCAGAATTCCTCGCGGTACTTATATTTTTTTAAATCCTGACATGTGTGATTGCTCAGGATTAAGGTGATGCACTTCCAACACTTCGTGCCCTTGGAGGCAAATGCAGAGGCAGCAAAGTGGAGCTGGGTGCACAAAGGGTGCTGGTGCTCTCTGCAAGGCTCAGAAGGATCCATAGCACCAGCCAGGTGGTGCTGATGTATTGCAAAACCCACCTCTAAGTATGTTGGTGTTCAAGGACAGGTCTGTGGGACGTGGGCGTAAATAAACAGCTGCAGAAAGCACCTAGTATATCCATTGTGGAAACCTGTGGACATATTTTACCTGTGTGCACTCCATACTGCATGCCAGCTCAGCAGTTACTGAAAATCCTGCTTGATGCTCGCTGGTCAGGAGTGTAAGAACAGAGGTGTGCTGTGTTGTGCTAGCTGGGCAATGGAGGAGCATTCTGTGCTTAGCCATCTGAGTGTCCACCATAAATGGTGTCCCTGTCAGCTTGTCTGTCACTCTTCAGTTACACTTGAAAAGACTTGTTTAAAAGATACAAGTTTTCCTTTTACTGATTACCAGTACATCCTTGGCATTGGGGTCTTCCAACTCCCAGTTGATTCTCTTTGTCTCAGACTAAGTTATAAAAAGGGCAGGTGTGCTGCACAGTAGATACCTGCCTTTTATAATCGAGTAAATAACTATCTGTGTACAGAATTGAGTGCACCCTCAGCAAGTTTGCAGATGGCACCAAGCTGAGTGGTGTGGTTGACACCCTAGAAGGAAAGGAGCCATCCAGAGGGATCTTGACAGGCTGGAAAGATGGGCCCGGGTGAACCTAATGAGGTTCAACACTGCCAAGTGTCAGGGGTTGCACTTGGGCCAGAAGAATCCCAGCCATAGATACAGACTGGGAGAAGAGCTCCTGGAGAGCAGACCTGCTGAGAAGGACCTGGGCATTCTGGTGGATGAGAAACTTCACATGAGCCAGCAGTGGCTCTTGCAGCTCACAAGGCCAATGGGATCCTGGGCTCCATCAGCAGAGGGGTGGCAGCAGGGACAGGGAGGGGATTGTCCCTCACTGCTCTGCCCTCGTGAGGCCCCAGCTGGAGTCCTGTGTCCATATCTGGGGCCCCCAATACAAGAAAGATGTAGAACTGTTTGAGAGGGATCAGAGGAGCCACAAAGATGATCAGAGGGCTGGAGCACCTGCCCTACAAAGAGAGGCTGAGGGAGCTGGGCTTGTTCAGCCTGGAGAAGAGAAGGCTGCAGGGGGACCTCATTGCAGCCTGCCAGTCCCTGAAGGGAGCAGAGGAACAGGAGGGAAATCAACTTTTTAGAAGGATAGACAATGGCAGGACAAGGGGGATGGATTAAAACTAAAGGAAGGAAAGTTTAGATTAGATATTAGGGGGGAGTTTTTTACAGAAAGGGTGGTGAGGGGCTGGAATAGGCTGCCCAGAGAGGGGGTGGATGCCCTGTTCCTGGGGGTGTTCAAGGCCAGGTTGGATGGGGCCCTGGGCAACCTTGTGTAGCTCCAGGCCTGAGGTTGGTGGCCCTGCCTGTGTCAGGGGGTTGGAGCTCTATGATCCTCGGGGTCCCTTCCAACCCTTGCCATTCTATGATTCTATGATATGGATTTGACTTTATAAAAGCAACTGAATAGTCATTTTTAATGTATATAAATGAGATTAAAAGAATCATTTAAAGTTTAGAGCAACCTTCAGTAGGGAGGAAAATTATCTGGTCAATCCTACTGTTGATCTTGGAATGCATTTCAGCTGTTAGGTGTGGATTTCATATCACCTTCAGAGCATTTAATAACAGCTAAAGGAACATTAACTCTGCGAGAGCCAGTGGAGTTCTATCAGTGTGAATCCAGGGGGATTGTTGTCTTTATCTTGTCTCAAACTAAGTTCAAAATAACTGTGCAGGCATGTTCTGATGCCTGACTCTCCAGTCATTCTGATCCGTAACACCAGGGCAATTCTGAATTAAACTTGTCCTCTGACTAGGACAAGTACAATACAAAAGATTTTGATTGCATAGAGACTTTTTCCAGAGGAAATACCATAATTACAGGAGGAAGAGGGCTTGGGGGGGGGCAGGAGCTAATCCTAGAATTTTTGTCAAACTCTTTTAATAACCTATGCACGCTCTCTTCATGGATATGACCATACATGGTGTCATGGCATAAAAATAAAAGACTAGGAGCTTGTAAGAAAGAAGGGGAAGCTCTTCCAGATTCAGGAGCTTTCAGTACAGCCTAAACTATTAGAATAAGGGTATTTGGGGATATGCTGCAGCAGGTTTTCTAATGGTTCCTTAATCTTGACAGATTATACCCCACATAGCTGTCCCAATGTACCTTGTGATGGATTTGAGAAGTCATCTACTCTTGACTGGGGCCAGTGTCTTTCTGTTCTATTCTTACTGAGTTTCAGAGCAAGCTCCTCACCAAATGCAAACCCAAATATGGGGATGAAATAAAGTCATCTATGTTGATTCAATTGATAATGCTATAGACTTTCCAGGATCAGAATGCATGAAAGTTTCATGTGCACCTGTGTACTATTGGCAGCACATTTAGGTTAGGCTTTTGGAGCCATTGATAGGTGTTCATAGCATGCTTTGGTGGAAGGGACCTCCAAGATTTGCTAGTATTCTTAGCCTGTATGCAGCAAGAGGTCATCTCTAACTGGAACAGTCCTGATAGGCAGCAGATCATCTTGTGTACCCCTTCCTGAGAATTCTAGCTGAACAAGTTGGAGCTTCCTGTGGGGCTGTTGGTGTGCACATGCTCATGATGGACAGCAGGCTCTCAATTTCCAGACTAGCCTGAAGTCAGTAGGGAAGGAAATACAATGCTATGACAGACTTTAAGCTGTGACATACAACACTGATTATTATTATGGCCCATGTATTAGTCCAGTTTAAAATGAAGTTGCTGATGTTAAACACAAAAATACCTGAGCTAATTTTATGTCCAATCAAAAAAAATAAAAAAGGGTGGAGGGGGAGCAAAGGGATCGATGTTGGCTTAAGAGAAAAAGATAGCATCTGTGGGGGGAAAATTAGAATTCTCATGTTTTTAGGACTATTGCAAAGAATAGCAAATAAAAATAGAGACCTGGAAAAGCAATAAAATCTATAAACTTGAATTCATAGCATGTTTTTTAAAGTGTATGACATTTTTTTTCACAAACCCACTAATAGGGTTCTAAATATGACCGAGAATAGCAAATTGCTTTTTCTGTCTCTGGGATCTATAGCTTCACCTCTACACTTGAATAAAAACATTAACCAAGGGATAGATACTTTTTCTTTTGTTTATGCTCAGCCCCAGGAATTATTCAGCTGAAATCAATAATTAAAATGTTTATTAGCCATTGTACTGTTACAAATGCAATTTTGTTAAACACAGATGTATATATTTCTTGGGTAACTGAGATATTTATGTCCTGATTTTTTTAGCCAAGTAACAGAATTTGGGAGGCAAGGCAATATATAACTTCATATTTACACATTGGATACTGTATTCACTAAGAAGATACAAACAATTTGGTATCTTTTAATTTTCTCTGAATAATAGAAAGCAGTAGTTGGTTCTTAAGAAACAGATTTGCATAGATTTTATTTTCCAGTGTTAGGGAAAGCATGGGATTTAACAGAAAAGCTTCTAAAAGATCATAAAAGGGTAATAAATAATTACAGAATGTAAAATTCGTGGCATTACAATTTCACTCTTCTGAAAAAGTCTCTGATTAATCAAAAATCCTTACAATACTTAGCTGAGGTTACAAGTATAATTTTCTATATGTATATGTAGTAAGATGACTTGGGTGTATATTTGAAATGAGAAAATGAGACCTTAGTATTAAAATACATATTTTGGCTTGTAATATCTCTACTACTGTCTGTCTATTTTTTTTTTACTGTTGTCTGCTATCTCTACAGCTGTAGGTTGTGCCTAAGAAAAGGAAATTATTTTAGAAATTCCATTACTATTAGCTGAAGACCATCTCTTTTTGATATACAGTGTATCAGAGTATGAACTGATTAAGTGTTTGAGTGTGTGTTTTCTCAATGGAAGAGGGATTGTGTACTTATATACAGTACTCTGTTGTAGAGGGGTAAAAGGTTAAACAGCCCCATAATTCTGTTCCTCCTCTTCCTGTGGCACTCTGGCCAGGAATGGTTAAGGAATGAAGATGTGCTTCTTGCTCGTTAAGGTCTTGGGATTAAAACACTGAATATAATAAAATAAGCATAAATGTTTTGTAGGCCAGGATACTTTTCTTCAGATATGTACAGGAATATAGATCTGGTTGTATATTTTTCCAACTTCCCTTAAAAATTCCATTATACCAATTCCTTTCCTCTGGTGGAACAAAACACAGTTTCTTCTTTTTGGTCCCTCTGAGCATCCCTAGGTCTGATGTGGAGCTGTACATCCAGCTGGGAAGGTGCTGACACAGGAGTGCCTTTGCTGCAGCAGGCTGGGGCTGCCCTTGGCGTTCAGTGGCAACTCGCCCTCAGTGAGAATCAGTCAAGCTCTGCTGGATTTGTCCTCCCAGCCACAGATCTAAATCCATGAAACAAAAATGTTCAAAAATGCTGTGTTGCCCCCTTGCTCCTCTCCTTACACCAGTGGTGCTAGCTTGCAGTACTGCTTATGTGCAGGTCGATTTTTCAATCCAAGCTCTTCTAATAATATGCCTTAGTTTAATGAACTCATGAAATGCTCCTCTTCTCTGAACCTCTTCTCAAAGCAACATCTGCTGTAATACTACAAGAAGTCACCCACCTGGAGTATTGTGCCCAGTTCTGGGCTCCCTGGTATAAAACAGACAGGGATCTCCTGGAGAGAGTCCAGAGAAGGGCTATAAAGATGATTAAGGGCCTGGAGCGTCTCCCCTTTGAGGAAAGGCTGGGTGAGCTGGGACTGTTCAGTCTGGAGAAAAGAAGACTGAGTGGGCACCTTATTAATGTCTATAAATATCTGAAGGATGGGATGCAGGGGGAAATGGCCAGCTCCTTTTCAGTGTCTGTGGGGACAGGACAAGGGGCAATGGCTACAAATTGGAGCACAGGAAGTTCCGCACCAACACGTGGAAGAACTTTTCCCCAGTGAGGGTGAGGGAGCCCTGGGACAGGCTGCCCAGGGGGTGTGGAGTCTCCTTCTCCGGAGATATTCAAGCCCCATCTGGACGCCGACCTGTGCAGTATGAGCTGGGGAGCTGCTTTGGCAGGGGGGTTGGACCCCATGAGCTCTTGAGGTCCCTTCCAACCCCTATGATTCTATGATTCTAAGTCACTTAAACCCAGGAACAGCAGGAGTTCTGTGATAGAATGGAAGGTGGAGATTTTTTGTTAAAACTTGCAGATGATTTTTGGAACCATTAAACTGTGAAATAGCTAGTTCATTAGCTTACAACTTTTGTCTATACGTAACATTTCATTCCTCTTCATCATTCCTTGGTTTTGCTTCTCAGAGCGATTTGTTCTATCTTGCTTCAGATGGAAGTATCTTCTTGCTCACTGATCTAGCACAGTGAATCCCATGGCAGCATCTACAAATAAGTCAGCCCCCTCAGAGGAAGCATAGGTAAGCAATACCCTGTGAACAGTCACCAGGCATAAGTATGGTTCATATTGTAGTCCAGTATATTGCTTAGGAATTATGCTTTGTGGACTGCAATATGTATTTCTTAGGATAAATCTGTTATCCTATAAGCCAAATTAATGGATTTTGAAAGGAAACTAATCATTTGGGTTTAAACACTGTCTTGTGTTGGCAAGAGTGGAGAAAATTGAGTCTAATAGGAAACCTGTGATGGTTTTACAAACACAGATTTCTGTGGGCTATCCAGAACATTAAGTGATATGTCCTCTACTTCATTTTTGCTTATGCAGTGATAATACAAATGAAATCTTTACAACTCTATGAGTGGTATTCATTTGAGCTGTGATCAGAACTGGCCCTTGTGTTTATATAGATAATAACCTGCCAAAGTTTGACTAGCAATGTCAATTGTGTCAATGTTTGAAAATATATGTATTTTGTTAGAATATGGACATTGACAAAATATGCCCTTCTCTTTGTTTTAATCACGGTTGCAATTTGGAAATAAGGAGTGAAAATGTTGGATATTTTGAGACTGATAAAGGATAAGTATCATGAAAGAACAAGGTTATTATTTCTGACTGCTTTACATTTACTTGCCGAAAAGTTTAGCCAGAATGAAGAAAAAATATATCATATGGAGGCTGTGAGATGAATGTCATTTTAAATACTGATCCCTTCTTTTTTGTCTGGGCTATGAAAAACAGGCTTAGTGTAGGGAAGGGAAGTGTGAGGCTAGCAAACTCAGCTGTATTTTCAGCATACTGGATGCATTGTATGCAGCCTGGCAAACAGGCAAAAACATTGCAAAGGCAAAAAAAAAAGTGAACAGACACTAACAATATGGAATAATTCTCAGCTAAAGGAAGAGAGAGTATCTGGTGAAACTGCAAGATAGGAAGGATACTGAGCTCCTCCTCTGCCAGATGGAAAGAAGATGGGTTTTGGCTCTACCATGTCTCTCCACACTAGGCCTGGAAAGTTCGATGCTGTGCTGTGGCTTAACCATGGCAGTGTTTAACAGCCAGTTTGCTCATGCATTCCCATCCCAGTTGACACTGCTCAAAAAGGAGGACATTTAAATGAGAATAAGAAGATATGACCCCAAAAAACACAGTCAAATCCCCCTATATGTTAGTCTATCATAAATATTGCAGGAACTCTTTAGGATGAAAAAGATCTCTTATTTTTTCTGTCTCAGTACAAACCCTAGGCAAGGGAATGTTATTGCTGAACATTGATGCCCAATACTGAGATACCATGGCAGGGAGTAGCTCCTTCCAACATATTTTTGTCTAGATTTGACCAGAGGGGTATCTGTGCCCATGGAGCTGGACTGCTTCTTGCCTGCCAAAACTGTTGAGTTTGATGATTCTGTGGGTAAGGTTCTCATGGGGCACTGCTCAGGACTGGAACTTTTCAGTATTACAGTAATACAAATAATACATTATGTTAGGAGGCTTTGAAAGAGAAATGTATTGAGCAAGTAATGATGTTTGATGTACCTCCAAGGTGGCAGTCAGTGGGTGAGCCTTGCAAAACTCAGCTGCTTCTCTCTCAGCAAGTTTCCGCCTTGTAAACAGTGCCTTTGTTTTCTGTCTGTGTGGGCTCTGATGCCTTAGATTTCCCTTTGATGTATGAATGAATCCAGTGCTTCAAAACAAAACTCAAACTAGAGCTGGAAAAGCATAAGGGAAAGAAGAAAGGAAAAGGAAAATGCAGTTTTGAATATCCACATTAATAACGCTGGCAAAATGATGTGTTTACAGACAGGATGAGTATGTATTTGCTGTTTGTGACCATTTGGGGCAGTTGAGGCTTGTGAATATGCTCGAGGTTGCATGCTATTTTTTCTGTGTGCTAGCACCTACATGCATGTGAGCAGTGACAACTTAAAACAATAAAAATAGTGACTGCTGGCTCACCAGAAATGGCCTGATTTGCATGGACTATTTGAAGTGTGCAGTTGTGCAGTCACTGTAAGAACGGTAACAGCGAGCTGTCTGCATGCAGCTCAGAGGCAGAACTTTGTTTACTCAAAGTGTCTATCAAATCACTCAATACAGCAACTAATTAAGGTGAAAACACTAATCTGGTCTTAGACATCTGCAAGCAGACAAATGGGCCAAGGACTAAGCTGTTGTGGCATCTGTATATGTGGGGAGTAACCTGGCCTCTCCTAGCAGTAAGGGAGGATGCTTCTTTCTTTGCACCTGTCCATCCTATGGTCTTGATCACTAAGGATCCTTTAACTGATTGGTTATCCCACATGGAAATGGAGAAGAGGGGGTATTCACTATTGCATGTCTGTCTGTCTATGTATGTGAGATGAGGCTGTTTCCTGGGTTCAGGGTCTGGCGAGGCCACGCAGGGCAGCATGCAGGACAGACTGCCCTTCTCTGTTATGTGTCAGAGTGGTGAAACAGAGCCCAGATACACTGGCCCTCAGTTTGTCTAATAAAGTTCTGTGCTATAAATGGATCAGCCAGTTGGGACTGGAACTGCAATCCTCAGGGAACCTTTCAACAAATCTGGTTTGAGTTTCAAGTTGCAGTGAAATACAAAACGAGGTGGGTTTCATGTGGTTTCAGGTTTTGCTGAAAACCTTTCAACCAGCTCTAGTCAGTAGCTGCTGCTCTTTCAGCTTCCTCCCTCTAATGTGTCTCTGGTGTTTCTAGTTGAATGTGCTTCAGATGGAGTGCAGTTAGGGGAAAGGGTGGAAATGAAAGCCCCTAGATGTGAGTCAGTACTCTGGGAATTGAGAGAGAGGAGGGGGGATGCCCTTTCTTAAATTCTTCTTTTAGTCCCCCTTCCTGTAGTTGTAGCAAAATTTTGGGGGTTGTATGGAGATTTCTGGAGTGTTTAGCTAACTGTGATAATAGCACTACAGATTGCCTTCTGACTGGCTGGGGCAAGTGGAAAAGGAGCCCTGCAGACTCGGTCTGGCAAGTGGACAGCAGACCTGAAGAAGCAGTCAGATTCCCAGCTGGCCCATGGCGCTCACAGCCGGGAAAGCAGTCTGCACGCTGCCTGCCGCGGAGCCGGGAGGCGAGGAGGTGCTCCACTTCCCAGCTGGCAAGAGGAGTGCAATGCCTGGAGAAGTGGGCTGCTTTTCGTTTGGCTTCACAGGTTGTGCAAGAGGCCAAGAAATGAGGTTCAGTTCCCAGTAGCCTGTCTGGTTCTTGATTTGCTTCCTTTAGTTAAAAGAGGCAGAGAATACTGATGTTGTTTTGCCAGGCACAGGATTGAAACTGAGTGGCATGGAAGAATAGAGACTTAAATAAGCACAGCTCGCTGTCTCCACTTGCTTTTGTCAGTTCGTGTAACAACCTTGCTGCCAGCAACCTTCCTTACTAAATGGAGGAAAAAACAGGGGTCACTGGGAGGTGATTGTGCACTTCTGCGTTTGGTACTTAGGGTTGGTTTAAAATATTACAGAACCATTTATATCTGTAGAAACCTGTTGTTAACCTAGGCAGTGTACCAATGGTTTAAATATTTAGGAAAATATTAGTGATTCCTTCTCAGGTATATTGGAAAATACACTTAATAGTTTGCCTGCTAGAAGGTTATTGAAATACATCTCAAGTATTTTATGTGCAGACAATTCAAGCTTCATCTTCCCTCAAAGTATACTTGCAGTCTGTTAATTTTTTTAAGTATACAGTAGTTATGAAAACAACAATAGATCTTCTGATAATATGTGGTTGCCTCCATTCTAAACCTGATTATTTTCCCCCCCTCATTGCCTGTAGTTATTCCTTTCAAATTTGTGGCCTGATTTAAAAATCATTCCTGATTTTTGTGCCAATCTTCACGGGAGTTTGTAATAACACACTGTAATTTAGGCAGCTCTCTGAAATCCCATGTGTAAAGTTATCTGTGTAGTGCTTGCATGATCAGAATCCAGGACAGCCCCATTTTCACCGAGTGCAAGATATTAACATTTTAAAATTACTTCAGATCCATGATTCAGTAAAAGCCAGTTGAACCTGAACTTCAGGGCTCTCTGCACTGCAGGCAGTAGCACATCTGTTACCTCACTTGTAACACAGTGCTAATAGCCAAGACACTGGCAGCACATCCCTCAGTTGAGAAGCACCCAAAGCCTTTAGAAGGTCTGAGCGGCCTGGGTGGAAGTTTGTGCTGATGCAGCTTCTCTCTTGGTATCTGAGTTGGCCAGTGAGTCTTATCCACTGCATTCACAGGTGCAGCTTTCAGTATACATCTGGTTCTAGGGGAGAGACAGCATGAGTTGCTTTTGAGGTTTACTGTAGGTTTTTAGCAGATAAAATCCATACGTGTACATAGCCAGGGCTCTTTTTATATTTGAATGCCCTTTCAAGGTAGGCAAACTTTGAAACTGGTCTCCCAGTCTCATCACACCACAGCCAAATCCAGAGCAATGAAATTAGTTGGGCCCTAATCTATCGGTGTATCTTGGGAACTGCATGTGTGTAAGGACATGTCTGCAGGGTGCCATGCAGGGTTCCATGAAGATAATCCAAGCTAGTTCAGGTACTATAAGTAGTATGACCAGCTTTCTAGCAGTCCCCTTGGACTCATTAACTGCACTGTATCATGTTATCACTGCTCTGTGGGCCCTTAGTTGGGTTCCTGATCCCTTGTCTTGAGGATGAGTCACTGAAGAGGAGCTGTGAGTTTGTTCGCCAAACCACAGTGACTCGAAGCAGTATATCAAGGAAAGCTGCTCAACCAGCTAGCATCTTCTGAGCCAGGAGGATTATTGCAGGGTGCCTCAAAATGCAACACAGTATGTGGCTAAGCAGAAACAAAAGAAAGGGAATATACTCTTGGTGAAGTTGTGGCTAGAAGACCCAGTAATAAGGATAAACCACAGTTCAAAACATTCAAAGCATTCTTGAGCCTTCACTGAACCTCACCAGTACATTTTTATTGAAACACACAACAACATCCGTGAGATATGTGAGCAGCTGGCCCTTTGGAAGCCCATGTGATCACCTTTTTTCAGGAAGCAAGCTTCAATGGTAACTGAGGAGGAAAGAACACATTACCCTGTGCTCACTGCACTGAGGGAAACAGTGTGCAACGCATGCACAGCACAAGTGATTCCAGGGGAATTTATTCCCCAGGTTCCCGCTTTGCACCCCAAGCTGGACACTCCCATTCACTTGGAGAAGAGTTTGTATAACTCAGCATGTTCTCAGTGCAAAACTTGCCCACATAAAGAAACGTGTATTTGGTTTGCCTTTAGTCACAGAATTCCAGTTTTTCCTTAATCAGTTTTAATCATAGTATTTATAAGTTGGCTCATTTTACTTTTTTTAACAACAGTTGATTGCCACATTATATAGGCAATAACCTATAAACTGGAATTGGTTTACACTCATAAAGGCTTAAAATAGCAAGTCTAATTTGTTTATAAAAAAGTGATAAAAAAAAAAAAAGACAATGCCCCATGCTGAGACTCTGTACACTACCTTTCATCCTGGAGTACATCTTTATAGCTCCATTATAAACCCCTCGGAAATGGGTTTTGTAGTAAAAGTGCTGACACAACTTTAACTATAGAATCTGAGCAGCAGCAATGCACTAAAAGATCAAACTGTAATGCTAGAGTGTAAAGAAAGAATTATGTTATGCAAAAAAGAGCAAAAGGTTTTCATAAGTCATGGATCCTAATATGAAGATCTTGGATATGGACAAAAGAAATAATCCCACCAAATCTTAAACCAGCTCTTGGAACGTATATCACTTGTCTTGTGGACTGCCTGCCCATGAGGCACTGGGCTGTTGCTGTACATTGATCAAGTCCAGAGAATGGCTGAAGCTCAGCTCACTCAAGTGGGTTTCTGTTGTCCTCTTCTGGCATGAACAGCTGACTATTCATGAACAATAGTCAGTTTGCGCTGCATTGAGCAATCAGTAAACTAGGCACCCGAGAGAAATGTGCTTCTGTAAGGGGTCTTTAGTGAGACAAATGCAGTGCAAGACATTCCTGCAGCAACACAGGCTAGTTGCTTTCAATCCATGTTCTTGACAGCAGCTAAACCAGCATCAAGTCAATAGAAGCTCTCTGTGTTATAAGAGAATCCTTCCGGGGTACCGAATGCCAAACAAATTTTCACTGTAACTTTGCCTTTGTCAGATTAAAGGTCTGTTGGAATTTGTAAAGATCATGACAAGAATTATGAGTTTAGCCAGAGAAAGATATATAGCAATTGTGTATTTTAACTTAAATGGCTGGGAGTCCCTTCTGGAAGCGGTCTGACTATGTAAAGTCACTTTGTTGTTGTTCAGCTTGGATGTACCTGTAATGTAGTATACCTCATGCAACTGAAAATCAATTCGTTCTCTCTCAATTCTGAGCTACCTCTCAAATTAAGTCCGATAAAACATTTCAAATAGAACAAAGAAAGCTGGCTGAAATAATATTTCATCTTCTGAAATAAGGATTTGTCAAAGCCAGTTGCATTACACATGGCCAAGGAGGACACTGCTCATTTGAAAGGCTGTTGAGAATCTAGGAGATCATAAGTTCAAGTCCATCTGCTGCAGACTTCATGCATTACTAGCTATTACAGTAGCTTGACAATAATCTCAGCATCATCTTTTATTCCAGTCACAAAGCGCTGTCAAAAACCAAATAGTAAGAATTACTATAAACAGCAATGATTCAGTCTCAATGGCAATGGCCCTCTATATTCTAGCAATGTAATCTACTGCTCTACCCTTAAATTGGATATAGCATATGAAGTCCGTCAGCCATGCAGAAAGTGAAAATGTATATTGTCAAGGCCTTTGCTGTCTGGGAAACTGCTGATGAAGAGTCACAAAAGGAGTTTTAAATGCCCTAGAAGAAATTCCAAGTAACATTACAGTCACAAATAGCAAATTTGACAACTCCCTCTGGACTAAGGAACTGCCTTCAAAAGTTTTATATTAGCTTCATGCATCATTGTTATAATTTATTAATGTACAATTTTCATTTTTTTTCAGACTGCATGGCTGGGGAGTGGTAACTGTAACTTCTTTTTCATGATAAACAGCTGTTGAAAGATTTGCCAATATTCCCTCCTCTTATAATTCAGAAATGCATGCATTGCTTTTCATCTTTCTCTTTCCCCCAAAGCATAGTAAGATACTATATTTATGATTTAATTGATGAAACCTGTTCTCTGTGGAAATTACTATATTGTTTAGTTTGCTAATGTGCATATTTGCACCTAATCTATTAAAAATCAGATATCTGGGCATATACTGGCTGAAAGCCACCTTTAATGCTTGGGCTTATTCAGTAATTCTCTGGCAATTCCTGTTCATCTTTGATTACAATCTCAGGAGCTTGGAAGAAAGAGACAAAATTGATAGGCAGTAAAAATACAGAATTTTGAAAAGGTCACCTGCTCACAGGATTAAAACTTTGATTCCACCTGCTCATTATAGAGAAGGTACCAAACATGAAATGGCATAACTCAAGTCTGCTCTCCCAGCAGCGCCTGGGTTATGAGACTAGCAAATAGCACATCACGTGCTTACAGCAGTCTGCCTGCGGAGAAACTCCTGCCCTGGCTCACTCCTGAACACACCATCAGCTGGCTTTAGGAAGGATGGTTTAGATTTTCCAGCTCCTGTAGCTGCTTAAATTTTCAATGCAGGCCTGTTCCAACCATCTGCAAGTGCCGTGTCTGGCTGGCTGTTTTACACCTGAGTGTAGCACAAGGCCTGAAAGAATCAGGTAGAAGTTCCAGCACTTTGCAGTTGTCAGACACAGATGTACTGGCTTGTTGGACACAAACCCTGGGAGAGTCAAAATAACAAAGAAAAGCTGGTTGATAAGGGATGAAAGAATGCTGGGATGTGAGACATCTTGACACCAGAGGCAGGATAAGAAGACCCTGGTCAGCCTTGAAAGGGAGAATGAAACATGCTTTAAGAAACAAGACCAGAGTATGTGTAAAGGTTGTGTGATTAGGCCTAAAATGCTTTTTCTAATAATGTTCCTAAGTGTTTTTAAACCAATCAGCAAATAGTAAATGTAAGAACGGCTTCTGCACTCCAATGAAGCTAAGGCACACGTGGGCTTTGCAAAGTATATCAACTTGTGATTTGCTACAATAACATGACAATTAGCTTGCATCAAGCTGTGTCCCATCTCTTAATCGCAGCACCTGAGCTTCTCCATGATCCATATCATACCATTCCCAGTGCCCACAATTGTGCAGGATGTGCTTGATCTTTGTTCCTCTCTGGTTAGCGTGACAACCGAAAGACCATGGTGGTGTTTCTATGAAATGTATTTGAACTATACAATCCTTAATTTAATCATCCAAAAAAATTCAGCACTTTAGGGGTATTTGCCCCATTCCTTCAAAAGGAAAGCATTGTTCATTTAGAAGCCTGACTAAAATGCTTCAACAGTTAACTGAATATAGTGATATTCTTCAGGTCTATTATAGGCAAATTCTTCATTTATCTCAAGCAGCTCTCAGAACAGAAACAAGTAAACAGGAAGAAAGAAATCATTAGAGGAAAATCTACAATTTTCTATGAAATTCCACCCAAAGTATTGTAAAGGTTAGAGAGTGCATGTGTCAGATTATTCCCACTAAACTCAGTGACAAAGCTCTTGATTTTATTTCCTCTTTTGTGTACCAGATATTATGAACAATCTGCGTTTTGGTAATAGTCATTTGAAATTCTTATCTCTGTTCCTGAAATAGAGTGCTGTAACTGGCAATAGTTGATCCATGGTATAGTGTGATTTAGCTACTGATACAAAAATGTAACACTTTTCTGCTTCCTTGCATCACTGCACATAACACTTTCCTCTTCCCCTTGTGCCTCCCTCCAGGATGGATTCTTGTTCTATTCTTGCAACACCTTACTAGGAAGTTCAGGATATAGCCCTGAGGATTCTGCATTACAAACCCTGTTTCTTGTATACAAGCTCAAATTGCCTCTAAATACAGAGCACAATTTATCTGTATCGGAGAAGTGCTGGAGAAGGCAGCCCCAAAGATAACTGAAGAAAAATAGAGACCCTGAATAAGGAAATATGCAGTGGGAATGTGTGAAATATGAAGAGAGTGGAAAATATTTTTCATTATTTGTTTGTTTTTAAAATAGATTACATTTCATGATATCATTAAAAGACCCAACCCCAAACTAGGGGTGGAACATCCTCCACTTCGGGGGTTTGACGCTAAGTCATTGTTTAGTTAAAGCAGTTACCTCATATTCCCATCCCCAGGCTGTTTCAGTACGTATCATTACAGTGATTCTGGAGAACAAAGAAATCATTTTGGCTTCTGTTCTTCCACAAATGAAACAATTCAAAATGTTTTGAAATGTCTGCGCAGTACCTTAGATCATCATGGTAACAGCAACTGTCTTAATAATTACCTAGGGACAGATAAACTAATAGCACAAGCAAATGTTTGCTCTGTAGGCCTTTAGCCAGTGGTACTTGTAAATTACATTAAAATAAGGCAATGTTATATTTTGTTTACACAGCACTAGTCTCAGAAATTGGTGTGGACACTGGAACTCCATCCTCTACCTCTTCACTCACCCTAGTGTACCAGGTATACTCATCTGGTATGTACAGGCAAGACATGTTGGCATTTCTGGCCAGAGTTCATGTTCTTTTTACACTGAGGTAATCCCATTGACTTCATTGGCCCAACAGTTATTTAAACCAAATGAATCTTCCAGAAGTTTATCTTCACATCAGGGACTTGGCAATATTGTAAAAACCCGTAAGATTTATATGGATGTTGAACATAGCTTGGACATCATAAGGCGTTTTAATTATATTGCTGTGAAGCATCCCAGTCAGAAAGGGGATTATTCTGACACTCCAGCTACATAAGAAATTCGTGGGTTTGTTTTCTTGAGGCTATAGGTAAATCACAGAGAAGGCAGTAGAGATGCACAACTGTATTAGGACAGTTTGGCATTTTGTTTTCCGCATGTTCTGTCTGTTTATTGCCTTGGACCTCATCACTTCCTTTCTTTCTAGCATATGTTACTACTTTAGAAGGGCAGGATATGAGCTCCATTCTGTCTTTATTTTAGAAATTGCTACCTCACCAGTGGATACAAAAGAAATGAAGGCCATAATCTCTTCACAATTGCAAGTTAGGTAAAATTACTGAAATTATTCGTATAAAAGAAGGTGGCATTAGCCTCATAGTAAAGTAATAAAATTAAAGGAAATGATAGGGAGATTCAGATATTTAGATGACTATCTAGAATTTTTATCTGTAGGAGTAAAAAAAAAAAACAAACCAAAAACAAAACCAACCTGTAGCATCAAATTTATTTTACTGAAAATAGGATGAGAATCTGCATTCAACTGACATGAATTCGGCAATCTGTAAACTAAATTATTACATTAATGTTGAAGGAACATCTGACCCTGCCACCTTATTTCACCTCCCACCACCGTCCACTTCCCAACTTAGACAATGTGTAGCTCACACCCCACCTAACTGAGGATACAGAACGCATCAGAAATCACATGAGTGCATTTCTGAAACCCTTTTGTAAGTATCTGTTTCACTTTAATACATGATTTTTCTCATATCATTGTAAAACAAATAAGTGCACTAGTTGGTATTGTCTGATACTTTTATTTAAATTTTTTTAATAATATTTAGTGCTTTAAAGTCCTGCTTTGGTTCATTCTGTGGTCTTCATTTCCCTCTTCCTAAAATCCTTTTGCTGCCTAGTCTTTATTTATTTATTTCTCGTTGCTCAGCTTCCTCAGTGTCACTCTCAGATCTTGACCCAGTTCACTGTGATGGTTACTGCTCCTCCATACAGACTGGCTGTGCTGTGCTCCAAGCACTCAGAGCTGCTACATTTTAGCAAAGTGTGTGCTTTGGGAAGGCCAGGATGAGCTATACTATCTGTACAGGGCATGTTTTGATCCAAGGCTAGCTGGATGTCCACCCTCACAGGGTAGTTGAAAGTAGAGGAAAGATTCACATCAAACATTCAGACGCTCGCAAATAATTATAGTTCTAGGGGAGATGAGTTTTCTCAGACAATTCCTTCTTCCATTCAACTCTTGATTGAAGTCTAGCCACCCATATGGTATGAAGATGTCTGGCTGGGCATAGTTGCACACAGCTGGAAATTGGTTCATCTTTTCTCACCTACTTTCCAGAAGTTTCATACGGATAATGAATAACCTGGGAAGAATTCTGGCCCAGGTGAGGGCTTTGAAGGTCAAGAAACAGATGCTCAGGAGAAGCCCTCATTAAATACATGTGGTGCAAAACGTTTCGATGAATTACATTAAAAGCCCACATAAACATCAGGGACTAATTAATGGTGCAAGAAACACAATAACACTCTTTGCACATGTGACGCAGTTACATCCACACTGCTCACAGCATTACAGCCAAAATTCTGTTCAATTAGTTCAGCATTCAGCAAGAGGCCTTAGACTAGTCCTTGCTCTGAGCTTTCTACATTAAGAATTTCATTTGTTTAGAGTGGGCAGCTGAACCTATATGCATCTTTGGGCCCCAATTTAAGCTTTGTATCAATGCTGAGGGCAAGATGGAGACTGACCATGCCCCTAGCAGGAGGACTGCAGAGTGGTTTTGTTTCTAATTTGGTAACGTATCATTTCCCCTCCACCTGCAACTCGGGTGCCATTGCAAGCAGCTGAAATGTTTGCCTGAATGAATAGGCTGATGTCAGTTTTCCAGAGCTAATTCATGGAAATTTGCAGTGTAGTCTTAGTTCTGAGTCACAAATTGTGCAAGAGGAAAATACGATTTTTCTTAACAGAATGATATTTAAGAACCATAATCCAGAAGAGAATGTCACCCAGTCGCCCAGACATGGGTCTGTCTTTGGTTACATCTCATGGTCTCCCCACCACATAGGTAACAAGCTGCCAGCCCTTAAGTGTGGTTTCGAAAGATGTATGATTTTAGAGTGCTTTGTTCCTTTCCCTATGGTTTTATTCTAGGTGAGTGCACATGAGCAATTACAATTCTTTCTGCAGATAATTGGCATTAATGGTATTCTTAGTTGTAATTAGGAAACAGCACTTTGACTGCTCGTACAATGGCTCTAGGTACACTAGTGTCGAGAATCCTATAATCTGGCTCTAAAGGGATTCTTTCAAGCTCAGCTTTCATGATCACTATGTCCATACATCATTTTCCCATTTTCTACCCTGTAAAAGCAAAGGAAGCATCCACTGGGCTGTGGTCTTAGCCATTCACAGAGCAAAAACTATTTCTTCATCTTAAATGAATGTAGTTCTTATATTGGTTTACAGTATACATTACTCTGACTGTAACTGCTTTACTACATTTCAAAAGCCTATTTCAGTAGATATGAATCACAGAAAGTACTGACAACTTGCTAGAATTGGGCCTATAAACAATGCTTTGGTTTTAACCAGGCCTTTGGAGAAGATACAAATAATACAAAGTGAAAACCCTTTCTACTTCTTTCTCGACTTACTCAGAATAATACTCAAACTAATATCACTTCTTATTATTTCCAGTTGTTTTACACAAAGGCTGTTATATTTAAGGCCAGAATATGTGCAGCATATGTTAAGCTATTTATAGATTTACAATTACCTCATCAGACAGAATCGGGCAGATGGTAAACATTACTACTAGGCATAAGTACATTTAGAATCAGACATTTAAATAAATTCAGATCTGTCTCAAGCTTATTTAAAGGGTTTTATCTCTTAAGCCATTTGAGGTGTCTGGTTCTGCTGAGTATATTTGTTTCACATTCAGCTATCAGGCTGTATGACCAACAGCCTATAGATAGCTGTAGAAGTTGGATGACGTTAGTCCTTGTTTTTTGAACCTGACACAGGCAATTGAACTAGTAAGCCACGTTAATTTGAGAGTAAAGAGAATAAAACTTTTAGACTGAAAATGACAATGGCTGATTTCTTTTATGGTGTTAAAGGAATATACATGCTTCGGGGAACATCAATTGGTGTCTCTCTAAAGCTGAAAGACTTCATATAGAGATTAAAAAACTGACAAAGATACGTGCCAGAAGGGCAAATTATAATCTTTCAACTTTGAAACCCCAGGCTATGGTGGCTTTTTTCATGAATCTTACAGAAGAACAAAAATAAGAGTTCAAACTAGATCTAAGAATTGACTGAGCACTTTGGTTGAATGTGATTAAAGTTGATCAGGACTGCTTAAAAACTACTTTGCATTCTTCAAAATTGTTATTTTTAGGCAATTTAATATATACAAACAGTTAAATGGTGTCAACAAATGAAACCAAGCAGTCAAAAAAGCAAAGCTTTTCATTTGAATTATGCTACCTGGGTTTTGGGATTCTTTCTTTGACTGTCAGGGCTCATTTTCTACAGAAGTTCTTACCTGATGCACTGTGACACAAACCCATTAACCTTTTTTTTTCTTTGGATGGCAGGGAGATAATGCAATGATCCAGATTTTTTCCCTTTGTAGCTACAGTGCTAATCCAAAGCAATGCAATGAAAGTCAAAGCAATTCCTTCAGAACAGCTGCATTGTAGCTGAAAACAGAATTTGGTCTGAGGTCTTTTGTTCAAGACACAGTCTGGCCCAGGGACCCAAAAATAGAAACTAGAGGAAATATGAAATAATGTATATAGAAATCCACCCTCTCAAGGTAGATAGCTTCCCCCAAACACCCGCTGCCAGGAGGAGTGTGACTTCCAAGTCAGGGCTGCAGTAATGTTCTTATTTGTGCAACAGCTCATACAACAGCACGAACAAGGTCCCAGGCCTGTGGGAACTTGCTCATGCACTTATGCAGGGTCTGCAGGAAAGGAGCCCTTCTAGCAGGGTCCTGGCACACAGCAGGGACAAGGTCACAGCTGCTTGTCAAAGGTGGTTATGCCAGTGTGAACCCTGTCCAGACCCAACAAGCTACTGACACCTGCAAGCATTTTTCTAAAACATCAGTTGGGTTAATCTACTAAGTGCCTTGAACTGCTGCCCCAGGGCACAGAGTAACAGAGGAGTTCACTGCTACGTGAGCCAGCAGTCCATCCCACTGTGCTGCCGGTACCAGGAACTGGGAAAAAGGCTTGCACAGCCTCCACCTCCATAAAACAGTTCATGCTTTTATGGCTGTGACGTCGATTTGTGCTACCACAGACAGTTGTCCTTATCTGCCTTAGATAATATCTTTCATGCTGATCAGTAAAATGGACATCTACAATGTGACCAGGGGCTGGCAGTACACCCGATGAGTGTTTAAATGTCCTGGCCTTTTGAGATACCCCCTGGGTTTTTCCAGTGCTGGACTTCACTGTTAAGTTCAGGATGTGCTCCACACTGCTTGAGAGGTAGTACTTGTACCTGTCTTACTTCAAGTGTTTTCTGAGACTCGTAGTTACTTTTCAAAAGGTCTCAGTGGTATCCCAGAATTGATAGTCACAGACTAATTCTGCATACCTAGAAGAAAAGTAACAGTGACATATTTGCAACTGTTTCTAAAATGATTATTACCATTTGCTATTGTAATTGCCACATAACCACCATGCAATGGTATTCCAGAATCTAAGCTTTTTCTAGAAGTCTAAATCTTTTGCTTTTACAGTTAAAAAGTAAATCTATCTCAATGTGTACAAAGATAGTGAACACTGTTGTAATTGTACAGGGGTTGGTTTGAGAAGGGTGATGAGGAAGAGGAGCGTGAGCGGAGCCACTGATCCATGATGCAACCGTCTCTGCATCTCTGCACGTTACTGCAGATACCTGCAGAACATTATTGGTAATATTCATATCAAATCATAGAACAGCCCAGGTTGGAAGAGACCTTGAAAGATCATCTGGTCCAATCTTTTGTGAGAGGGAGCCTAGATAAGTTTTACTAGCACCCTGTCCAATCACATCTTGAAAACCTCCAGTGACGGGGACTCTACCGCAACCTGAGGAGGTTGCTCCCATGAATGATTTCTCTCATTATAAAAGATTTATTTCTTATATCAAGATCAAATATATTTGTATTACATGTTGGTAAGAACAGCACAGGACATAAAGCCATCCTACACATCCCATGGACTCACACATTCAACATCAGATACATACTACCATCACTCTTTCTGCACACTATGAGATAGCAAACAAGATATCTTTATTTGGTCCACGAGTCTGTTAAATCCTACACAGAACTGAGTCTGAATACAAATAATCTTCATACTGCAGCAAGTGATAAATATACATTGTTTGTCCAGCACTGTCATATCTATCACACTCTTACTGTTAACAAGCAGAGTTAGTGTGGAACTCACTGACATGTTTAGATGTTATGCTTGGTTCCATTAAAGGACTTACATTGGATATATAGAATTGTCTGGGGGCTTTAGACCGTTTTATTCCATACAACATTATCATGCTAAACCTAATCTCTGCTGCCAAAGATGAAGAGTGAATGTAACTTTCGTATTGCAGGTGGCTCAATCCTCATTTCTTGTTTGAAATTCACTCTGGTCTTATATTGCTGTACTTTGAAACTTCCCTTTCTTCCTCCATTGCCTTTTTAATAACTGAAACCATATCAGGAGAGGCAAAAAAAACAAATTAATGAAATTTCTATAGATAAAAAAGCTAATAATAAGCTTACCTTCAAAAAGCTGTCTGATAGTACAGATAAATCATGGAGAAATAGAAAGCGTGGTGTAGTCTAGCTAATTATAAATGGATTAATACTGCATGTAGTCAAACCCTAAATATTTGGTTTAGTGATCACAGTAAAAAGCAATTACTACTACTGTGGTTTGTTACTATAGAATCAATAGCATCGCTGTGCTAATATGCAGAAAGCTTTGAGAGATGTAGTTTAGAGAGTCACGTTTTGCAGCAGTCAAGTTATTTCCAATAAGAATGCTGCTGCTGCTTCTTTTTGCTGGTAAGGAAGATTTTGCTGAATAACTGAACCATCATCTCTTTCTTTATTGTAAGCTCTAATTTAGAAAAAACTGGTCAGTAATATGTGGTCTTGCCTATAGTAAGTTGTCAAAATATTTGCTAAAAGTTAATAATTTAGGTCCTTGATGTGTTTAGCCTGTTTCTTATGAGTTGCTTTAATTTGCTTTTATATAATTAAGAGCAGGCTACTTTGATCTGAGATTGTTCTATTTCATTCAGTATCTTTAACTTCTAATGAGTGTAATTTTAGTGATAAAAGCGGCTCTTAGCCAAAGTGTTGTATCAAAGTCTTTATGAGGAAATAAAAGAATTCACTGTTTGTGAAGAGAGCTAATCTTAATGGTTTTTATGAATCTGGGAGAGAAAGGGGGGAAGATACTCTAGTCAGTAAACTGGCAAGGGGTGTTTTATCTGAGCTTCTGAATAAGGAAACTCTGAAGAGGAAAAAAAAGGAAACTTCTCTGTTTATAGATTCAGAAGTTTTCTGAGGAATGCAGAAAAACTATTCATAGAGAAATTGAAGGAAACATTTGTATTTTATCAAGTAATTATAAATACATAGACTAGTGTGGTGTCTGGATTATATTCAATACAATATAGTTTTGAAAAGTCCAAAACCAATAACTGTTTTCAAAGGAGTTCGGCTCACTTCTAGGTCTTTAAGGGAGTGGAAAGTTTGGAAATCTGGCCAGTGGTGTCACACTGAGAACTTCAAGTGGCTAAATGCTTTGAAAAGTCTGTCCTTAATCTTGTGCCAAATGGGAGGTGAGGTCTTTTGATAATTTGGCCCAGGGTTTTGTAGTTAAAAGTTTGGTTACAAGTACATTTGAAAAAGTGGCCTTTAATGAATTTCATAAACTTGTTTCCTAAGTTTTCTCTGTTACCAAATGCAGTGATGGGAACAGGAAGTCTTCTCTAATGCTAAGATTCAAAGCTAGGAATCTTGAAAAAAAAGTGATGTTTCTTCTTAGTTTTTTTCAAGATATGTGCTGGAAATGAACTGTTCCAGTGGGGGCAGCAGTAAGATGCTGTGGAATCATTTTCAAATAGTGTACGTTACTTTCTGAACTTCAAGGAAAACCACCTTTTTTCACAATTACACTGGCTCCCTGCAGAGCATAAAGCATAAATTAGGAAAAGAGCTTGCACATTCCCTATGTCAGCTGCAGACATGTGCAAGAACAATTTACAGAAATTCAGGGACACGAAGCCAGAAAATATACCTTTGCCTCCAGCAAAAGTATTTGATTCTAAATGAAAATTGGTGAGAAGAGATGAAGGAACAAAAGAGCTACAAGCAATCTTCACACTCTGTCTGCTGCAGAGTCTAGGGAAAGTCCCTGGAGATACAAAAAGATATTGCATATCTTTGCACTATGCACAGCCTTCTGGTTCTTGCTGCTGAAATTCTCCTTGCTATCTTTTTGCCAAAAAAGGTCTTGTACAATAAAAGTGACTTACTGCTCTCCTACTCACCAAAAGTAAGATTGCTTAACGTTGGCAGAAGAAAGCTGGTGCTGTGCCATGTAAGTGCCTCACATATGAATTTCATAGTGTGCATGTGATACAACATAGATGACACAATGCTAGCTTTGTGCTGAAAACCCTAACGTGGAATACACATCAATTTTTAGCAAAAAAAAAGCTTGATTCCGATTCATTTTGAAATGTAATAGCTCATTGTGCAGGTGCAAACCAAGTGTTTTTAGTGATAAGCAAACCTGCCCTAGTTTTCAAGGCTGGATGGTAACTTTTAGATTAACAGCAAGGCTATCTCCTGAATATATTTCTGTTTATCTTGATATTTCACTGATGATATTGGAGTCATCAAGAAAGGGAAATATTCAGCCTGCCGTAAGGAAAAATATGTGACAGGAACATGTCTTGCAACAGAGAGATTTCACAGCTGAGGAAAGTTGAGTGCAGTTCCCAGAGGCATGGCTTCTTTTCAGAGGCCTGTAGACTATGAGACTACTGCTTCATGTCCCAGTAAGCTGCACATGCAGCAATAAATTTAGCCCTAGGATGGGTGATTCTGTTAATTGGGATTGGCAGGCACAATGGGGCTATGATCACAGTCACATTAAAATGATGCATACTGACTGGGCTGAAAAAACACCCACATTAGGACAACCCTCTAGTGACATTTCTCATTTTTAAGGATATCTGAAAGGACACCAGAAAATGTATTTCTATGTTTCCATCACAATTACTAATTTAGCTAATTAGAAATATTAAATGTTGGCTATTTGATTACTAGAGATTTAACAGCACCTGCAAAGAATTGTAGAGATAGAGGCATGTGTTAGCCCACCATGTGGATGCAGTAAACAGTAACCAGGAGCTTTGCATGCAATATGCAATCACTGAATTCAAACTCCAAAAAGAGTCAATGGCTATATTTTAAATGGTCATCAAGGAAAATGTAGACTCATTTAGGAGCTCATTTTTTACGCCCTTTGTTCTGTGAAGGAACCTAAAATGTCCTGATGGTTGGAATAGCCTTCCACATGAGAGTTTTTCCAGTGCACTTTAATTTAAAACTCATTTTACTGGGTGACACCAGAAGCAGATGCCTCTGTAGAATTTCTGAAAGGGTGGAAATTGCAATAGCAGGGACACAACTGCATGGTGGTTCAGGAAACTGGGAGGTGGAAGTCTTTGAAGCTAGCTAGCCCTGCCTGTGGAAACACTGCAGGAGTCCCACTCTGAGGCTCACTCAAAGCAAAGTACAATTTGACATTTGAAAAAGGCACATTTCACTAAACAGCAATCCAAACTCCATATTAATACATCTTGCTCCAAAAAATATGATTCATAGAAATAAACCCAATGAAATTATCCATAATTTATTCGGAATGTGGGGTAAACCAGTTAATGTATCATGATATTTAGATAAGTATCATCAAACTAGTTAGCTGTGGGTCTGAACAGTATAGCTTTGTTACAGGATTTCTGTACAGGCAGAAATAATTTCATGAATAGACTGGTGCTATTGCAGCTTTATTACTTGACAAGCATGGAAATTTGCAGAGCAAGTGGTAAGCTGTCAGGTGATGGCAAATTCTGCCTCTGAGAATCTGCATTACAGCAGGCCCCTGGCTACATGGCTCAGCCTACTGCACTATTCTCATTCTTACTCTTTCTCCACTCTTTCAGGGAAAGGGTCAGCATCTTCTGTAACTTTTGGTCACCCTTAGAATTGTGTTATGTGACAATGGTGGGACTCAGGGCTTCATGGACAATGCACCACTGCACAACTATCTGACTCTTCACACCGGCAGGGCCCCAATGTCAGCTGGCACTTGCAGGTATCCACAGCCCCTTAGACCCCTGCGCTCTCTCACAGTAAATGTACTGGTGTCATTCTGGGATTAAAGATGACCAGACATGGGTCAGGGTAACAATACTGGCAGCTGAGGGTGTAGCAGGTACCTCAGAGGTCATGTGTCAGCAAAACTCTGCGGGATCTGGGATCCCTTAGCAGGCTGTGAAGCCCAGAGACCTACAGGTCTTCCCACTCCAACATGGCTACAAACAGGGAAGGATCTTGGCATCTGTAACACAATATGAATGTGCTGGTGTTCTTTTTAGGATTGCTGTTGCACCACAGAATAAATGGGCTGCATTGTAAATTAATCTCATGCCTAATTTCAAGCACATGAGTAATCCTGGTGAAGGTTTAAGTGCTTTGCAGGACTGGGGTCTTAAAGAGGTTTGTTTTTCTGGGAAAGTTTCTGCTGTTTCATCTGAGAAGTTACATTCACTGATGCGAGAACAATGGAGCAACTATAACTTATTCCAAGTAAGGACAGCAGTCTATAGTGCACAATCACAATTTGATCTTTAAACACCAAAGTGATTATGTCAGGGACTAAAAATCAAGATGTTCCCATCTCTCCCTCTCCCAAAGAAGATAATTTAAAAGAAGCCGAATGTTTTTGGTTCTGCCTTTCTCCAGGCTATGGCCAAGCATGAAAAATTTTAGCATGAAAGCTTTTTGAAGGTGTTTTAGAATGTGTGAAGTGACAAGGTAGATTGAAAGTGTTGTCTAAGTCTTAACTCTCAAGTCTTTATTAAGTTACATCTTGAATTTCTTTTTAATTTCTGTTAACTGTAAAGTGTCAATGTTAGAGTTTTAAATCATAAATAAAATGTTTAGTTTGACATATTTAATAAGATCTCATATCAACAGCCTGTCTGAATCGTTAATAGTTACCATAGCAACTTCACAATTTTTCTCTCTATCATTATTTGCAGCCTTTGGTCACATCATTTTAAAAGTTTGGTTTCTGTGATAGCATAATTTAGTTGCAAATTGATTCATACCATTGTGTTTTTTTAAAGGGCTACTTATTTCTGCCTGTATTTAGAAGTGTCAAGGTTCCTATCAGTTAGGAGCAAACTCGGTGTCACTGCATTACACAGGCATTGGCTGAAATAGGGCTTGGGGCTACAGGAGAAACAAGATGAGTCCATGCAGTTCACTTCAATAACCTCGAGAAAGTCCCACGTTTGGACTGTTAATTATCAGGTTTAGGTTTTAATGACTGTAAATTTCAATTTTCCATCTAGAAATCTTTAAAGAAACTTATAACTCTTTGTATGGATAACTGATCTTTGGTTTTTTCCTCTGTGCTCACTGTCTATTAAACTGGATATTTTATAGAATGCAAAGGTATGATTGCCCAGCACTCATTTCAGATGGTCTTCAACCTCCTCTCTGGATCCCTTTCTAAGTTCCCCATCTATCAATCCATGATCAACTACCCAAGATAAGATTTCTTTTTTTCTTTCCATGATGTTTGATGGCATTTGGGATAATTTTTGATGCTCAGGACTAAATGTCACAGGTGACTGAAGAGGGGGAGATTCTGCAGTAATTAAAAACCACATTTTAAGTGGTTTTGCTAAACTACTTTTGTCTCAGGATTGTTGATTCTTGTCATCTGAGAGACTTCCAGTTAGTTGACCTTTACGATGAGTTATAGTCAGGATTCCTTTTTTTGAGCTTTTTTTTTTTTTTATAAAGTGTAGGTGAAGATGGTTTGGGGGAGGGGGATCAGTTTGTGGGTTTTTGTGGGATATTAATTGGTAATTAAGATGCATTGATTAAATAAGGGTTTAATAATCTATGAGATTCATAAATTTTTCTTCAGACACTTGCCAAGTGTGAATGGATGGCTTTAACTAAAAGGAAAAAGTGGAACAGTGAGTAGGTTTTGGTTTTTATTCCACCTGAAGTGATCCTTTCTTTAGCTCTATTCCACTCCTTGGGGTGACAGCACACTCAGCCCCTTTGGTCCTTATATTTTTCAAACCCTACATGCCCCCAAATGTATTAGTACTTACATCTGGGTAATATGGTTCTATATACATGCTGCTTCTAGCACGTCACACAAAATTCCTCTGTGTTATTTTACTCTTGCCTATTATTCTGTGTCCTTTCATCTATGCCTGCCATCTTCAATAATGACCTCAACATTCATCCACCTCTTATCTGCTCCATCCACTTCTCTCCTAAATATCTTTGTGCTTTTAAACAGAATGACCACAACATGGATAGATAGAATCTCCAACCTGGCCACATGGGCAATTTTATTCTAATGATCCAAGATTTTCTGTAAAGATTTTACATTGCAATGTTTAAGAATTTTTATAAGTGGCAATGTACAAAGTCCATAAATAGTTATAAATGCATCATATTTTCTTTTCATTTTTTTCTCTACATATTTGTCTATACAGCAATCTCTTGTTTATGAGTCTTAAGGTACGACTGTATCTTTTAATAAGCAGCAATTGTCTGGCATGTTGTGTCTTCCCTAAATTACAGACATAGTAACAAATATAAATATTTTCAAGGCACTTTCTCTGCTATATACAATAGCAATTTATTTTTTTTTTAATGCTTCTAGGAGCAACTCAAATGTCTTGCATTAAATGTTGTACCTGCTAGCACATGTCACAATAAAATTTCACTGCCTAGCTGTTTTTTATTGGCCACCCACTGACACGTTAGACGAAACCAGAATGAGTCCCACTTTACCAAGATTATCAGGACTGAAAGGGTAGTCAGATACTGCGTCTTAGAAGAGTATGGTGCTGGAGGGAAAAAACCCAGAACGACCTTGAACTGCATTGCCTGTTGCTCGCTGATTCTGTTCTTTCCCTGGCAGAAGTCCATCTCAGCATCATTGCAATCTACTAGTGGGTGCTGCTATGGACACGGGCAGAAAAGAACCAAGTGTGAGATAGAGAAAAGGCAAAGACAAAAAAAGGGAAGCCCTTGACCAAAACAAAGAGCAAAAAATGTGATGGGTGCTATGGGTACTAATGGAACAGCTCTACAATTTCAGTTTAAGTCCTGCCACAAACAAGATTTTCTACTGCTCTTCCAAAAGTATTGAAAAAACCCTCTAGTCTTTAAATAGCTAAGTGTTGCATCTGCAAATAATCTGTGGAAATAACCCATCTGTATTTTAAAATGGAGAAGTATTACCCTCATATGTTTCGAGAGCTTAGGCTTTAAACTGTTTTACTCTACAGCTGTATTCTCCTAGTCCTCCAAAAGAATAGCCAAGAGTGAAATGAGACAAATAAGCTTGAGTTTGGTTTGCGTGTATTTTGTGAAGTGCTGCTCTAAGTATAGAGAGGGAAGAGTATCTGAGTATGAGTATTTTAACAGATCTGATTGTCTTCCTGAATATCTACATTCTTACAGCTGCTTTCTCTTTAAAATCCTCACAAGGAAATACTTTCCATGTCCTTTGAAACCTGCTTCCTTTTACACCCTCACAAGCCCTTTAAAGGGGTTTGTTGGTTAAAGACTACGCAGTAATTACTTTTGCTGCTACAATACTGTGATAGATGAGACTGTACGTAGCTCCCGTGCACATTCACCACAGAAAAGCACTGTTCATATTCGAGGACGTTTTGAAGATTGTTTTCCAAGCATAAAATCCCACAGAGCTCTATGTATTAAGTCTTGTACTTTTGTGTCTTAAAATAGCTTTGACCAAAAACATTTTTAAATGACATAGATCAGCTGGCCTGCAGCACGTGGGACAGGACTATCAACAGTCTGCTCTCCCCTGCCCCCTTGGCAAACAAAAAAACCAGGGCTAGTTTAGCAAGGACAGTTTCAGCTGCAGACACCAGCTACACAGAATCCATAGAAATGGGCTGAGAAATCACAGGGAGCTGCCTGGGAGCCACAGGTTCCCTTTAGCTGACCTGTGCCTGTCCCCCCACCCCGCCTCCCCAGATGGGGTGTGGCAGGCAGGAGCCTTGGAACGTGTTTGGCCTACCGTCCTCTCTGAGGGATAGTGTGCTGGGCCAGCCCTGCGGTGCTGGATGGTGTCACTGGCTAGACGTGACGTTTTGCACATGAAGTCACAGCAAAGTGCCGTGAGAACCTAATGGCAGTGGGATGGGTTTGGGGGGTGGGTGAGGGTAGCCTGCAGGGTGCCTCTTGTTCAGGTCTAACTGCATTGTAGTCATTTCTTTGAGCAATAAAGAGAGAAATGTTCACATGTTGCAACTCCAACAGATCCGTATATCCAAAGTCCTCACGCTATCATCCCAGTACCAGGTAGCACCCAGGCCTTCACAAAGGTGAATTTGCAGGCCAGAGTCATATAAATGCTGACATCGTGCTAGTGCCTGTGCCTTTGAACTTCTCTAACTTTTGCCCAGGGGACTAACCCAGTGCGCAGCTAGCGCTGGATCTGAGGAGCTCAAAGAGGGTATGAAGTAACATGCACACATGTGCAGGCATGCACATCCTGCCATCAGGCTTCACAGTGTGGCACAGCGCTGGGTGAATAGAACTGTGAATAGAACAGCTCTGCATCCTGATCTGTGAACCTTTGAGTGCATAACCATAGGGTCTCCAGCATGCAGGTGGAGCTGCCGGTTCCTGCTGCACTTCAGTCTATTTTGATCTGAAATTGATTAGTGGTTTGTTTGCTTTTCTTTTTTTAAAAAAGTGTAGGAAATCGATTTGCAAATTAAGGTAAATCAAGCTGGCCTGCTATGTTATCCATCATTTTGTGAATAAAGTGGACGTGTATTGATTTACATTGTATCTTTCGGTAGCTCTTCACAACTCAAAACTCTGTATGTGACTGGATAGTAGGTGTCCTGTTCTTGAGGACCCAAGTTCTGCTTTAGGCTTTCATATCTTGTTGTGTTGTCGATTGCCTTCTGTCACATCCCTTCATGCTACATCAATTCCCGCGCCAATGTGACTTAAGGTCAGCAAAATAATATTACACAGTGGTAAAACTAGGAGGCAAATACATCTGTCTCTGGATGAAATATTGTACTTACTTTCAGCTCAGATAGTGAACAGTCAATCCCAGTTTAAGGCAGATAGTTAGGATTCTGTTATCTGCTAAAAGTGGGTAATTTTCTCTAACCTTGAACCATCCGTGGAAACTGAATACCTGTCCTCTCTATCTCTAATTGGTGTGCTGCAGATGTGGCCAGTAGTTTTGTATAGTTTTCCTCCATCAGAAAAGATAAAGGAAAAATAGAGACTGCATAACAATAATCATTCCACCTCTTATCCTCCACTTCCTAGGAAAGGACTGAGTACATGTGCAGTATAGCCCAGGCAGCATGAAGAAATGTTACTGTGAAGGAGGGGAATTTGTGCTTTTCTACCAGCAAAAGAAGAGGAAATGGTGCAGAATGGTTCTCATAAATGCATGCTGGAAATGGAAAACAGTTTGCAATGATGCTTCCACCATTAGGCTTCATTCAAGAGCAATCTATAACACAACAGTCATTTTGGATGATTGCTTCTCATTTTTGTGCTGTGTGTACATTAGCTAGAATTTTTAATGTGTGCACGATGGGTGCTTTGGAGTTGAGTTACTTTCTTTGTGCTCTTGCTTTGTTTTGGGTTTTCTTTTGAGGGGGGGAAGGTGTTTGCTAGTTTGCTATAGCCAGGACTTTGAAATAATGCAAGCAAGTCTAATGGACTTGTTAGTAGTCCCCATAGCATAGGCCCATGGGCAGCCCCCTGGCTCAGCACCATCTAACACTACACCTTCAGGAGTCAGGCCATTTTTGAAACTTAGTAAAATCTCATTTCAAACCCCTTTTTTTTCCTCAGCCAAAAAAGACTTCACAGAAACCTCCTCACTCCACATGCAGCCCCTCAGCCTTTATAGAAACCAACTCACCACTTCCCACCTGGATCTGATAATTGAAAAGAGCTGGCTGGCCCTGAGCCCCGTGGCTCTTTATGAAGCAGACCACCCCGATACTCATGCCTTTTCCTCAAAACAACATACTGGTTTTGGACAGGAAAGAAACTTTTAAATAAAAGATGGCAAATGCTACTCAAAAATACCAAGCTCCAAAAAAAAAATAATATATATATATATATATATATGTTTTTAGAAGCTGTAATAGCTTCAGATGTTTTTGGAAAGTTAGCATGCACAGCATACATGTGTGATATGTATCCATGTAGATACCAGCACGACTGCTTGATTACATTGGTCAGGTTCCCATTAGGAGAAACCAGGTAAAAAAGACCCAGGAATTGTATAATCCTCCTGGTGTTTCAGACATATAGATGTGAACCTGCTCTTCTGTTTCCATTTTGTCCTGCTCAAATACAGTGCAATTTGATGACCTGTCCCATGCATTCCTTGTGTTTCTGACTCTTTTTGGCATTACCTTTCGCAGCACCAATATGGACTGGGAATGGCGTTTTGAGCACAACATCACCTTCCTTTTTCTAACCTAGTGATTTCAGCCTTAGTGTTCTCCTCTTTCTCTGAACTTTCATCCCTATAAGGGAGGGGGAAAAAAGCAAGCTATAATTTCTATATACAATTTGTAAAAAAGAAGCATCCACAATTAGAAAACTCTCAGAGGATTCTCATCCCAATAGCACTTCTTTAGAATACCCAGGAACCCAAGAAAAGAACAGGTTTAGCAAGGCCATTTGCTAAATCTAAGAAAAACAACAACTAAAAGAAAGCATCCAAAAGTCTGTTAAAGTCACTTTCAAAGTGCAAAGGAGACAGGAGGTCAGTAGCCAACAAAATGACATTTTGGCTGTAAAGTCTTCATTGCACCTTGCTTCTGTATGACATGAGGAATGATAAGGGCTCTGTTCAGTGTGAATGTCAGCTTTGCTTCTTTCCTTTTTTCACCTTGTTTTAAGTGTCTCTCCACTGAGATTCTTCCATGCAGGAGCCTTGAGTTGTCCACATTTACTAGCTGATACATCTTTGTCTCACATAATTTCTTCCATGGACTGTGAATCCAGAACAACCTTTGTTTAAAAATTAAAATATTTTCCCTATCCATATTCACCTTTTCCAGTAATCTAGTATTAATCTAGTATTGCATGAGGCCTTGTGAAGGTATCACAGAGCAGACCATGGGAGTGTGTCTGTAATAGTAGTATCTGCTAAGAACAAGCTGGTAAAGAGAGCAAGTGGGAATGTGAGAGAGATCCCCAGATAACCCATACTGGGACATCTTGGTTCTCTTTGCTGGCAAAGTCAACAATAGCCAGTTGTTGGGGGGTTTTTTTGGTTGGGTTTTTTTTTTTTCTTTCCCCTAAAGGAAATTAAATGTAAAAGATATGTTAGCACAACCTTAAAGCTGAGATTTAGACATGTTTTCCAGTGTTATGATTCCCACAGCAATTGTAACTCGACTTCACTACACATTCTACTGTAAGGCATAAAAATTAACATCACACCGTATACAGCAGAATATATTACCATAGCACTCTGTGAAATACTGTACAATTTGAGAACAGTATTAGGTTGTGCCTATTCCAAGATTGTGTCTATTCCAAGCTCTTGAATGAGTGTGCAACTTTAAGTATTAATACAGAAGGGTTTTTTGTTTTGGCTTGTGTTTACAGTCCACAGTCCCAGGTTAGCAAGGTTTTGTACTTACATGTAACTTGCAGGACATGATTTTTTTTTTATTTTTGGTTTCCTAGAGACTGCTTAAGTGCTTAAAATCACATGCCAGCTTAAATATCAACCTTCTGAGACTATGGCCATTTCTGCTCAAGGGATATTTGAGGAGCTGCTTATATCTTTTGAATCTTTCGCTTTTCAAGCAAAAAATTCCTGTCCTTGGTGACTCTGCATTAGGTTTAAAAATTAATTTTAATAAAGCTTGAGCAAAAAATGGTTCATTGTTTTTGAGAATGAGATGGAGCAAAAAGGTCATTTTTCCCATTATAAAAATCACATGTGACTGTTATTGAACAACTCAAAAGCTACGGTGGTTGGGCTAGGAAGCTTCAATTTGGCAGGTGTTTGGGTGAAGAGGTGACTTCAACTGTTACAGTAAAAGACATTTTGCTTTGCTGAGCGCCTGGAAACCGTTGCTCACTCACACTTGATAGTCCTCTAACAGCAGCCTTCTTTCTCTGCTGATGTTCCAAGAGCAAATGGGCTCCAAGGCTAGTGAACAATGAGTCAACTAATGACTTAGGGAAAATATGGTAAATTTATGTACTGGAAGAAGTAGAGATGCATGTCATTGCACCCACTTTTACTACTACTTCAGCTCTTCCTTCCACTCTTAATCTACTGTGGCATCAGAACTTATACTAAGTATGATTTTACACTACATAACCACGCCTGGCATGTTGCTCCCACTAAAAGGGTGTATAATATTGCAGAGTGACAGCTTCATGAGATTTAAGCCCCTACTGTAGTGCTCTAACGTGCTGAAATAAAAAGTACTCTTTTATTCTGCATCAGTAAATTGGTAACTGAGAAGCACAGATATGGTTGTAGGCGGTTTGTAGACCAGTTAATGATTTTGTACTTGGTACACAAGATAGGGAAGCTCAGGTTTTTAGAGCAGAGCCTATTAATGCAGCATGTGGAGCCAGCTGGTACTCTGCTGAGAAGACTGCTGGTTTCTGCATCTTTTATTGTCATAGAATACATACTGTAGCCAGAAACACCTCTGCCTGGACTAACTTCATTTGGTTTTCTGGCCTTTTCATCCTTGAAGTGTATGAATATCCTGGGGAATGTGCACACATGGCAGCTAAGACAGCTGTACGTGTAGCACTTGGTGGTTAGTCAGACTGTGTGTCTGTTTTCGGTAGCACTGGTAGTGCCCGAGCCTCGCCGGGCCAGCAGCCTCCCTAATCCTCTAAAGGGTTTTCCTCTGCCTGTGTGACACGGATCAGCCTCCTGAAGCAGCCTCACTGGGCCAGCCCCGTGGCCTCAGTGGCTCTGAGGACGCGGGGAGAGCACAGCCTCTGTGAAACCCACTGCCAGCTGTTTTGCAGTTATAACCCTGCATGGGCCTAGCTGTGAGGCCCAAAGACGGAGGAAGAAGCACAAGTGTTTCTATGGAGAATGTTATTAGGATAGAATCAGGACCGTAACCCTGAAAGCACAAGGCGTGGGAATTCTTGGGTCTTGGAACAAGGCAGTGTGAACCCTTTCCCTTTGCAAAAGCAGCTTCCTCTGGAATGATCACCAGCAAACAAATAATTCAAATACTTCTTTGTGTATTGTTTAGGAAATTAGAGCATTTAGTGTTAAAATAGCAAAGTGGGGAAATTAACAGTTTTCAGTTAGACTTCTCTGCAAAAATGAGGAAGAACAGGGAAAGGGTTGCAGCAGGATTTTAGTCCCCCAATGAAACAACAGACTGCAGAGTTCACGAAAAGATGAACAAATAGTGCTT
This sequence comes from Laterallus jamaicensis coturniculus, assembly GCA_022605575.1. Lineage (NCBI taxonomy): Eukaryota > Metazoa > Chordata > Aves > Gruiformes > Rallidae > Laterallus > Laterallus jamaicensis. The sequence continues at coordinate 16,398,666 of JAKCOX010000018.1, forward strand.
TTCCAGAATGGAATACAATGGGTTTGGAATTCCAATAACATCTGAATGTAATATCTCTAAGAATAACACATTTTCATTACTGGGCGGATATAGAAAATCTGGATTTTTTAGAGCTGGCTGAGAATATGACATAGTACAAAAGAACAGGCTCAAAAAGAGGTTTGTAGAGCTACAGGCAGTTTCCTCTGGAGTCTCCTTGGAGCTTGCTCCTGACAATAGTGGCAAATATGATATTGTTAAATAGATGCCAGTTTGAACCCTGTTGAGGCAGATAAAGATATATAATTATTGTGATTCAAGTTGTTTACAGTCTTATATGCAGCAGGCAACCCTCAGCCTCACGTGCCAAACATCTGTTTAAAGAGCCAGGTGCTCCAAGGGCTTTCCAAGGAAGCTCTTGCCATGGCACCCATATAGCAAAGACAGGAAGCCTGTGGATTCCATTCAGCTTTCCAGGGGTTAAAATCAGAAGAGGTAACGGTAGTCAGGCAAAAATAGTTTTGGGACCAGATAAGAATAATTTACAGCTTTAGATCATTTAAATAATTTACAGCTTTAAACTAATTTTTTCAACTATTCTGCAATCTTATATCTGCATCAACTGGCAGAAAATTGTTCAATTACAGCATCCTAGGTGAGATTAGTAGTCTAGTTCTGAAGATATCTGAGCAAGGAGTTGCTACATGATTGAAGAAATAAAACCAAACAAACCTGCAGTACTACCTAGAGGCTGGGATGTACGTTTGGAAATGCTTGTGTCTTTTATTTTTTTATCATGAATTTTTGCACATTTCTGATGTTCAAATTATTGTTCCCCCTTTCAATCTAGTATCAGGAAATCATAACCAAGAGCATTGATCAAAAAGTTTACGTGCAGTTAGAATTGATTCTCCACTATGTCTTGAGGAAATCTGATGATCCAGAGTCTTTTGGCCATGTGCAACAGTTCTGTCACAAGTCAAAGTGCTTGCAGGCATCTACTGTTCTTGTATGTCTGTGGGCTTGGCATTAAACTCAAATAGTACCTCTGAGTCGTGGCTTTGAGTCTTTTCCTTAGAAGCTTTTCTGACATCACTTCTAATTTGAAAGGATTCCATCTGAAAGATTTCTTCTAGCAGCCTTTGCACTGTAAGTCAGTGTTTATTCTGTGGTGCTCTGAAATACATTGGCATATACAGATTTCTCAAATTTGTATTTCTTAGCAGTGTTGGAAGTGCAGTGAGTGGGGCAGACTAGGAATCATTAGATTTAGGGAGTCTTCAATATGCAGACCCCTGAATAAACAGCTGCACTCTTCAACAGATTATTACAATAATAAATACAGTTTTATGGAACATCTGTGCCCAAAGGCCTCTTCAAAAGCACATTTAAAATGTTAGTGTGTTGCAATCTTTCCTGCTTCTCATCACATTGCTTTAGCTGAATTGGGATAGAACTGCCCACAAAATAGTCCTGCCAAAGCATCACTATAATCAGAGTTTATAGGGACAAAGGTAAGAGAATAATGGATGAAATATATATGATTACAGAAAATTCTTGGTTCCCATATAAACAACTCTTTATCAATGTAAACTGACCGAGAATATTGCTAATGTAGGCTTACGCGCTTGCCTTGCTGAGAGCAGGACAGCTGGACTGAGGAGAAAGCAGGACAAGGGACTGATTTTTCCCTTCTACTTGGCATTTCTGAGACTGCATCTGGAATACTGCAGCTAGTTTTGGGGTTCCTGAGAACAACAGGGAGTCCAGTGGAGAGCCACTAAGATAGTCAGGTGCTGGAACATAAAACGTCTGAAGGAGCTAGGTTTGTTTAACCTGGAGAAGGGAAGGCTCAGGGGCATATACTCAGTCTTTTGCTACCTAAAGAGAGGTTACGGAAAAGATGAGTCTGATTCTTCTCACAGGTACACAGAAGTGCTCTCAAGAAGCTATAAACAAAAGTTGCAACAAGAGAAAATTTAGTTGGACATAAGGAAATCATTTTTCACAGTGAGAGAAGTGCAGCAGGGAGCAGGCTGCCCAGAGAGGCTGTAGGATCTCTGTGCTTGGAGGTTTTTTAAAACACAGCTGGGCAAATCCTTGAGAAACATGATCCAACTTTGAATTTATACTTGCTTTGAACCAGAGTTTGAACTAGATGATGATCTGCAGTGGTCCCTTCTAAACTCAATTTTTCTTTTCTGTGGTTCAGTTCAGTTAAGGTGCAAACTGGCTCCCTTGGCTGAACATTCTCTGACTTCCCCTAAAATGGTAAGGCTCCCCTCAGTTTGTCAACAAATGAAGTGTCAACAATTACAGAGAAGGAAACAGCATGATCAGCACTGCCTATGTCATCTTGAACACCTGTATTACCTGCACACAGTCCAGAGTTTGGTGTAGCTAGCTGGGAGCTCCGAGACCAGAACCTGAAGACGGATGTGTTCCTGTCCTGAAGGAGTGCACTTGGAGCTTCAGTCCATACTGTCAGTAGAGGTTCACAGGGTTTTTTCACCAGGAGACTGGCCACGTTGGAGAATGGTTTCTCTTGGGCTTAGCAAGGAGGAAGGTGGAAGGCAGGTTGTGATTGATGAGAGGATAACAGCCTGCAAGTCCAGGGTGATGTGAAGGGAGCAGCCTTGGCATTTGAGTGTATGTGGTTCTCAGTGCCCTCAGCTGAGATTTGATTTAGTAAAGGGATGTTCATCTTTATTCCATAGTACTTTTGCTACGTAGTAAATGGTAACTGCTTATTAACTCTGTAGTCTTATGCTAAGTTCTGTGATACAGATTTAAATAAAAGGGAACTGTTGAGAAATCTTAATAATTAAAATATTTAATTCTTTATTGCCTGATGTCCAACATTTACATTTAGAAGCACATGATATTCTGTGGAACTTGTGACACATTAATAGGCCTTAATTCTGTTGTAATGATGATTTGGGGTAGTAAATATGAAGGAAAGATGTAAGGAAGTACTTCAAACCCATCAGCCACTTTATTCATACTGCTATCTCTTCTGCTGCTGTAAATTAAATTATTTTTAGTTTACCATGCTACAGATTGCACTTGTGCAGCTTTTTTCTATGCATATATGGATGTAAATATTTCATTTTCTTTGAGACTTTGCTGCTGATAACTAACTACCAGCTAAATTGTTTGAATCTTGACTTCTAAAAATATTTTATGGCAAGAACAGCTTGGTGAAATAGGGCAACCTCTCAAAGTTTTTTGGTTCATAGCTACATTTACTGACTTTTCATTATCATTTTTTCTATACCCATGCTAATAACGTAATCACAGAGCAAACTGATCACTAGAATAAACTACACCAACTATCATACTTGAGACTGAGAATTAAAGAAGAATGCATATAATAAGAAGTGATTTTCTAGCAGTCAGTCTTAACTGACAGTAGGGATGTTGCCTGCTTTCAAATGTCATGTCCAATAATGAAGTATAACATCAAAATATTTTTGAAATTGTCATTGCTAAAATACAGTACTTGTGATCAGCAGTGAGAGGTGTGCCTGTAATTCATCATGTATATGCCCAAGCTAGTATCAAGCTAACCAGGTATCATGTAAACCCAAGAAGGGCTTCAAACCCAGCCAGGAATTTGTTCCACTGCTAAATATTTCAGAAGACTGAGGGGGGACCTAATCAATGTTTATAAATATCTTAAGTATGGGGTGCAGGGGGAATTGGCCTGCCCCTTTTCAGTGTCTGTGGGGACAGGACAAGGGGCAATGGCTGCAAATTGGAGCACAGGAAGTTCTGCACCAACACGGGGAGGAACTTTTCCCCAGTGAGGGTGAGGGAGCCCTGGGACAGGCTGCCCAGGGAGGTGGTGGAGTCTCCTTCTCTGGAGAGATTCAAGACTCGTCTGGACGCCAACCTGTGCAGTATGTGGCAGGGGGGTTGGACCCCATGAGCTCTTCAGGTCCCTTCCAACCCCTACAATTCTGTGATTCTGTGATTTCCCTGAGCTGCCACAGTACTATTTTTGGAAATGCCTGTACCCTAAGCAATGTCATACATCATTTCTTACATTAAGACCAGTTTACACAGTTTGTCAGGAAAAATGAAGACAAATATGTTACCATAATGCATCTACATTCGATGATGGGTGAGTGGGTGATGTTGGTTTTAATCAAAATATTCGGTTTGTGAAGACTTTGGGGTTAAAAAAGGCAATACTAATTAAGCCTGGATTTGCCAGACCTCAACTCATCAGAACACTATACCTTGCAATCTCACTGAAATAACTGCAGAGGGCTCTCATTCTGATCTGGTAGCCTTTGCACTGACCTTGCACTAGGGTAAATAGCTGCAGGGTCAGGGGGTGACAAATTAGTCTCCCAATAATTTTTGATGGACTGGAGTTATGTAGAGCCATTAAATCAATTAGCTCAAGAGCCTCTAGTTCACTGAAACATCTTTTATTTAGAACATGGCTAGGTGACACCATTGCTTAAAATTTTTAGTGTTCACTTTGCTACTTCATTCAGTAAACCTGTAATCAAGTAATCACAGTGTGATATGCATAAGGAGTAAAAACACTGCCTTCATAAACACAGTGGAGAAAGAGCCAAGGTATCTACAACTATTAGTCTGTGGAAGGCTTGTGGGGTGTGGTGTCTTGGCTTTTTAAAAACACTGCATGTTCCATGTGGCAGCCTAGCTTTTAGGAAGCAGTGCTGTACCTTCCAGTGCAGGATACTATGTTTTCAAACATTAAATGAAAGCAAACAAGGTGTGAGGATCTGGTGTCTCACTTAAAAAATCAGCTACAGACATGTAGATAAGTTTTTGCTTGAAAACAAAGGCAAGTCTGCTGTGTTGTCAAGTATAGCTAGTATAAGCACTGTATTAACTAATGCACAGCAGAATGCCAAATGGAGCCTAATCAGAGCAGATTCCAGTTTATAGAAGAGATGAGCCAGCAACTTGAGGTCGCCCCTCATCAAAGAGTGCTGATATTGTTATTAAATCTTATTTACTGATCTCTAACGTTAAATTATAATCTGAACTATGCTGTTTTCTCTGGTTTTGCGAAGGGAATCAGGTATGGTTTGAAGGTACTTACCAGTTTTTATTCTGCTTCCTTGATGAAAACTGAGCTTATGAACCTCTGATCATAAAAGGCTCTAGGAACTAGTGAAGGTTTCTGCTTTAACTGCATAGTTAATGCATTATGTTGCAATTAACACAAGGTATGTGTATATATGCACACCATTTGCATATATTAAGGGGTATGAATGAATGGGAAATGTCTCTAAGCAGAGAGCTGGAAAGGACCAAAAATGTTACGCCCATCTCAGACTTTAGTTTTGTCCTGGTGTATATTGCCCGTCACCCAAATTTGTCAGTTCATAAATGGTCCCTGTAGCCACAGCTACTGAGAGCACAGAACACCTCCTAATGGGTCACGACAGGCTGTCAGTTTTCCAGTAGGAAAACTTGATTAATCTCTTTTTACATGGCACATTATGTTTGCATTAGCATGAGCTGTTAGGCAGGCTATGTTGTTATTGCCCTCTTGAGCTATTACTCAATGATATATTTAGTGCATCTTACATGCAAACTTTTACAACTTGAGGTTTACCTTTCATTGAAAAGGTCATGAGTTCATTTCCCAGTGAGAATGACTTTTCAACCCACTTACCTGAAATACAGTGTTGCCATTTTTAGCTGCACTGCCATGTTCATTCCACCGGAGAGAAAAACATCTTGGAAAAGCACTTAGAAATAAAACAAAGAGCTGACCTTATCATATTCTGCTTTGTAGGGGCTTACCTGGTATCTGTGTAAATGGTCCCTATAGCCACAGCTATTGAGAGCACAGAATACCTCCTAATGGGTCACGACAGGCTGTCAGTTTTCCAGTAGGATGCTAATTGATTATACAGCTTTCAGACTCACAATATGTTCATCCAAAGCCCAGCATTCTACCTGCTTGCGCTGCACGCTTCGCAGCCCCACCGTGCTGGTTCTGATGGGTTCGGAGCCAGGAAACAGGTGGAAGTGCAGGTCAGGATTTCGAAAAAGTATATATTATTTCAACCTAAATTACATATTTTTGCAGTCAGCTGCTGTGAAACTAATTATAAGAAGTCTGCATTCAGTTCTGGTTCTTTAAACATGCAAATAGCTCCCTTGTCATTATTATGGTTCAGTGAAGAGGAACAGGGGTAAAGGAGTTTAGCTATTGATTTTTGTGGGGCAAGAACTTCATTACAGAGTGCTCGCTTTTCTGACTTGGGTGGAAATTGTGTAGGACCATGGCAGTAATCATCCTCATCTCTGCTCCTTCAGCAGTGCTTAAACCTGGGTTTCAGGTTCCATAACTGCAAAATGGGGACAGTGGTTATGCATCCTGCTGTGGAGGGCTTAAGAATGATAGGTGATTTTTGCATAAATACTCGTGGTTACTACTCAGGTGAACAATGTGAACAGGATACTTAATTACTCCATGTGAAAAGCCAAACTTTTGTATTCTCTGACTAGCTATTTCTTAGAAGTATGGTGTCAACGCTATCCCTCCCCATATACAGTCAAAAAATACTGCAAATTAAACACACTCATCATAGCAGCCACAATTAACTGAAATCAATTTGCATGTTGTACTGAGAATTTCTTCTGGGGATTTTTATTTTGAGCAGCACCTAACTTTATCATAAATTCCACAAGCCTGCCATAGACTGGAGTGAATGCAGAATTCTTGCTGGTGGCTAACAGGGGAGCCGGCAGTGGGAACTAAAGCCTGTCCCTGGCTGATATCCCACACTACGAGTCTGCTCCCTCAGCTGACCCTTTGCATTTTTCAAGTGTTGGGTTTTCCAGTGTGAATTTGTTGAAGCCAGAATGGGAATTACTGACCCAGTAAAACCCATTATTGGGAATTAATTGAGAGACTTCAGTCATGCTAGAGAGAGAACTGTTACTGCAACATGTCCTGGTTTGCCTGCCTGGAAAAAGCCTTTCATAAAAAATGCATATATTTGAAACTATCGTAAACTATGTCTTTGTAGCACTGATTGTCACATCTCTTGTAGCACAAACAGATGTGGCACCCATGTAGGAGTAAAGAGCCTTCTCTGACCCCTTGTGCAGGGAGACAGCGAGCAGCGCAGCCCAGCAGCCCTCTCTGGCGCTGCCATAGCAGAGGGAAGCTGTCTAGAGATCTGCTTGCAGGCCAAGGGCACACAGAGCGAGTTGTTCTAGAAATTAAGGATTTCTAACTGGCTTATAGACAGCTAACTGCAAAGTATATGAGCACAGGATGAGTTCTGATTTGAAACAGTATAGAAATGTTACAGTATACACACACTTAAGGACTAGATTTCTTAGTGATGATTTCCACTTGGCATCAAGCTAAAGGAAGGTGAAAGCCTTGTGTTAAATATACAATACAGAACAGTAGTTAAACCTGAATAATAAGAGCATGTGGTCTTGCCTTGAATCCATATTACTAAATGTTCCGAGCTTTGTCTTTTGCATCTGTTTATGTCAGCTCTGAGCTATTGCCTGAAGGAAAGCTGATGTGACATGACACAATGCAATGTTCATGTCACCTAGTAACGCACTTTGAAAGGGACCCTGATTTTTTGAATGTGTTATACTTGGAGTTTATTAATTGCAATGCTTAGCTGCTGCATTGTTCTGCTGCTAGTCACAGCTGTAACAAAAGCATCCAAGATTTTATGGCTAGTACAGTTCAGCTTTAAATTTATATGTTCTATAAATGCCATAATATTGTTATTTTAATCTGTAAATCAGGTTTGTCATGAGCTATACATTAAAAATGGCTCCTGTGTCCAATATAACTCCTAGCAGCCCCAATTTTGGTTGATTTTAAAAGGACTCTTATGCCCTGAGCTCATCATATTCCTGACTGCCACAGAGCAGCCATGCTATGGAAGATCAAGAGGGAAAAATATTTCTGTTAGTGAAACATTTATTCTTGGCAGGCATTGAAACTTTGCTGGATTTTCAGTTCTATCATTCCCCAGAACCAAGAAATCAGTCTTCTTTTTTAAAGCTGAAACAAGTGGGAGAGGTGGGGCCACTGGTGTTCTGCACTGTTTCATGGAAGGCGTTGAGCTCCTCTGCAAGGAACCATGAGACTGGGGGCATGCCACAAGCATCCCCCCACGCTGGCCAGTTGCAACCCAACTCTGCTCTGAAGGGTCTAAGACAAGTTCTAAGACCAGAGAAATTAGTTTTATTCTAAGGCTGGAGACAGGACCTCAGCGTACAAATGGTACAAAGCCTCAAGACTACAGCTGGCCTAAGTGCAGCCAGCCTACAGTGTAGAGAGGTTGGTCTGAACAGAGTAGCATTCAACAGCAAAAAGGAAAAAAAACCACCAACATGGGGCAGAGGAGAGTCAAAAAGGGCTGTACTAGGAGCCACATGACACAGAAACCTCCTGTGGCAGAGCTCATAGGCACTGGGTGAAAATTCACCTCCACTTGCAGGAGCAAGACCAAGGAGAAGAGATTCAGATGCCAAAAGCAACGAAGCAACCAGGGAACTCAGGTTAGCTCAGGTTTTACAAGCTGCCTTTAAGCCTTGGCACATAGAATGCAGCCACAGATGGGCTGCCCAGCCACAGCACTTCACAGGGTGAACACGTCAGCTGTGTGCTGGGAGATGGGACCCAACAAACTGTGACACTGGAGACCTGCAGAAGAGGAGGCTGGTAGGAAAGAGAGGAAATGGGTGGGTGCAGAGTGAGGATGTGTGTTTGCTGGAGTTTGATTTGTGTTGCCTGTCCTTAGAGAATGTGACATAGAATCATAGAATCATAGAATGGCAAGGGTTGGAAGGGACCCTGAGGATCATAAAGTTCCAACCCCCCTGCCACAGGCAGGGCCACCAACCTCAGGCCTGGGGTTGCTGATAACTCTTCCTTTTGGTTCCTTGTTTTGGCCCATCATTGTCTTGATTGAGATCAAGCTAAAGAGAAGTAGGTTGAGGCTTCTTGACTTAGTTTGCCTTTCTCAGATGCAGTGACATCAATGTTAAACATATGACAGTGTGTGACACCTGCACTGAAGGATCAGTACTGCTACAGCTGAACAACTGGCCAGTGTTTCTTTTTGCCATCAGACCTGGGTGAATATGTCAACTGTTTCTGAGTTTCTTTCAGTTGCCCCCATGAGTATTTTAAGATGCTGCTGAATGAATTTTGCATCCTGTCTGTTCAGGAGAGGTTACTCAGGAAAACAGGCTGGGTCATGGTGAGCTGGTGTGAATGAAAAGAAGTATTGTTGCTCACAGGTATGAGCCAATCATATGTTTTTGAAACTTTCAGGGACCCATGAATTTTGGAAAACTTTAGTTTTTCTTTTTCATGTATTGACTCTACTCTTTTTCCTGTCTTGTCATTAAATAGCAGTTCCACATAGTCAGCCCAGTGGCTTTACATTCTTATTTTTTTAAAGGAAAAACATACTTTCCAGCTGTTTTTTTTTCAGATAATAGGGCAGAAATGCCTCCCCTGAAAAAGAGGACACTGGGAAACAAAAATTAGTGTAATCTTCCCTTGATTTCCCATGTCATACATGGCCTTAGTTACTAAGGAAAAATTCCACTTAGTCTGATTGTTCCTTCCCTGGAAGCGCAAAGAAGGTGTTTTGCAGTTGATACCATTCATTTGAGAAGTGAAGATAATCCTGTTATTCAGAACAAGGGCCCTTCATCACTTGGGCTAAAAGAAGAGTCCCCAGACCTTGGTTCCTCTCCCACACATACTCAAAGCTGGGGCAACAGCAGCAGCAGGACTCCCTGGCAAAGGCTGGCACCAGGGCCCCCTGCTGCTGCTGCCTGTGCCCATGTCTTTCAGTGAGAAGCAGTGGGTATCTTCCTATGTCATTTCATCAGTTTTCTGAATTAGATACAATTTCATCAGCACTGAATGCAAAAAAAAGTAGCACCTTTGGGGTAGCCTGTTACTGGGAAGGAAACAAAATCCCTGTTCCTAATGCAGAACAGGTTTTAGACATTTCTAACTGGAAAAGAACCTCAGTTATCCCTTTATAACACACTGAAAAATTAAAATCTATGCATTTCCAGAAGCCTGCATTTGCAAAGACTCTGATCATAAGATGTGATGGTAATTAAAGAGATTGTGCCCTGCCTGTGCACCCAGTTCTTGAATGCTTTATGATTGTTTTGCCTTCTGATGCCCACATTCCTTAGCCTAAAAATCTTTCTCCTCTGTCCAGAGTTCGGGGCAGGATGTAAGACATGGTAGGTGCACTATTAACTCTATTTACACAGTAATCTTTCCTTCAATGTTTGAGAAAGTAGCATGCAGATTTATTGTGTGGTGGTTAGTGCAAAATTCTGAATGGGCACATGTGGTGTTTGGCCAGAGAAGAGAGTGAGAGAGAGCATGTGAGTGCCAAAACCCCAAACGTGTGCATGCTGGCTCACAGTGTGAGGAAGCATGTAACCTGCTCTGCTCTGCTCTGCGGTTGTTATGGTCAAAGCTTGTTCCCTTTGACTTAAGTATAATTAACAAGAGTAAAGTTTGGCCTCTGAACTGCAGAAACCCCTGTGTGGTAGTCTTTTAAAAAACCTTTTCATATCTGTACTCGTGGCTAATTTTGATATTTTAACACTGTGTATTTCTGTGCTCCATTACTGGAAGATGTGTCTGACCTTAGCCCTCTAATTGTGCAGTAATTAGCATCTAAATGCCATGCAGAACTCCCTGCAAATCAACCAATTGGAATATTAATTCTTAATCTAAATATGTCCTAAAAAAAAAATTAAAAAATTGTAGAAGTGCAAATTCAGTCAGTAGAAAACTGTTTCTCTGCAGCTGGTCTGTCTGTGCAATGAGGAGGTTTGTATTTTGAGACACACACAGGAGAGCGTGTCTGCAACCGAGTGGTGAGGGAGCTGATGCGTCCCCCAGTCTCATGGGTTTAGGCCCAGAGCCCCAGACAGTGTTTTTCTGTATATATGCTCCAAGCAAGAAAATCAAAATGTGTTATGGAGTCAGATTCTAGATTCCATTGTTATTGACAAAAACCATATGGTGTATCACAGGTTGGTTTTTGTTTTAGTAGAACAGTGTTTTGTGTAGTGATACATTTTATCTGGACAGCTTTGTAACAAGCCATAGCCCAAATTACTAATCTCCCAGGATATACCCAAGTAAAGAATAATTAAAACTAGGATTCCTCACCTCACAGACCATGGAGAGGTTGGCATGTCCTTCCCAATTTATATTCAACATTTTACTTTCAATTTTTAAGTAGACAGACTTCACAACTGTTCAGACTAAAACTATCAAAGATCTTGGAAAGGCAAGGACATGGGGAAAAAAATAAATTAATCACAAAGGTGAGTCAGCCTCAGAACAGCTAGTGCCAAAGAGAAATTCCCACATGGAATGCAGGGTTAATTCCAAAATTTACACTTGAAAATGGACAGAAAAATCTACAAATGTCAAACTGTAAATAAAAATATGATTTTCAATTTTAGGCACAGGCTGCTTTTTTTTTCAGGAGACACGCCTAATATCCACTGCAGTTTATGTACCACCCACCTGCCTCCCAAACTTGTGCACATACAGTGATCTATAGGTACATTATGCTAATCAGCGAGGTTTGGGAACTTGGGTCACTTCAGTAATGTGGTTGTGTTTAATATATGCAAGACTGAAAGCTTTATGTCGTCAGTAGCAAAACATGAAATACTATATGAATTAAGCAAAATCCAATAACAAACAGCAGGATGCCCCATGCATACATATCACTGTTGTGGTTATGAGCAAATGCAAGACTGTACATGATTAACCACGATTTATTCTTACTATAAGCTCAGCAGACGGATGCAGAAGACATACTATAATTGCATACACATTTCCTCCCAGAGCTTAGAACCAATAAAAATATGGTAATTTTGTATAACTTAAGACACATTCTTTACCATTTTTAAATAAATACTAGGGGTTTAACGTGCTCCCATTGCTTTGCTTTTTCAGTTTTTGAAATAAACTGTGTTTTGAATGCTGATATGTAATGAATTAGAAACAGTATTACCTACAGGGACACTGATATTGTTGTAGAGAAAGATCTCCTGAATTAAGCTGAGGAAGTTAGAGGGTTTTTTATTATATGTAGTCACAGCTATTTTAACGCTTTCTGGTTTATCCACTGTTCAGAGCTTTGACTGCAACGGGGGTTTTTACATCACATTTTGCCATCTCCGGAAAGGATATTTACAATTGCACAAAGTGTCTCTGAATGAAGACAAAACAAATACCCAAGCCAAAATCAGCCTCCAGAGCTCAGAAAGTGGATACCAATTTTGACAGTAATTAAAACTACGGAAACATCAATTGTCTCAGTGTTATTTTAAACTAAACATTTCTACACAGAGTCCAAAAGTGTAATAAGAGTATATCTAAATATACAGTTAATTGCATCAAAATAGCACATCCATCTGTGAGCTTTGTTCTAAGCTTGCTGAGCGAGTTGAAAATAAGGAATGTGATCTGCAAACCAAGCAAGTTACTAAGTAGCTGTGGAAAACTTATCTAAAGAAGTTGGTTTGCTGAAGTTTCCCATTGCAGTTCTCACTGCAGCCGTAATGAAGCAATTTCAGGACCGTCTCAACAAATTCAACCTCTACAACGTATGTTACTATATGAACTTGACCCACTTCCCTCTCCCCTTTCCAATTGCCTTGCAGATTTTGTCTGCTTGCAAAGGTAAGCACTCTTGAATATTCACTGGCCCATGGCAATGCAGATGAGAAACTTTCATCAGCAACCCATGTCTTTCTGCTGTGACAAAAAGGATCTCCTCAGAAGGCACTAGTTGTGAGCCTTCTGGAGTCCACAAAGTTACTTTTTTTTGTTTGTGTTTGTGAAGTGGGAATCCAAACAAATAAAATGGAATGTAGCAGCTGAATACTTAGATCTTTAGCTGGAGAAAGCTAGTTTTTGTCTTTAGTTTTCCAGGCTGATTAATCCTTTTATGAAACTGAAAGCTGCTAACCTCTGTAGCAGGATCACATGGCAGCGCTCTTTTGTCTGCCCCTCTCATGCCGCAGTGCACCTTCAGGAAAGCCTGTTCTTCAGGGAGGGTTAAAGCAGGTTGCCTCCACAGATCCCTGTAATGTTATATTTTAATTATGGTTTCCAGTGCACTTCAGACACTCCAGCAGGACTGCCTAATTAACAAGGTTGTTCAGCTTTCACATAGTATCAATCAACTAGTTGCTGAAAATGTCTTGATCTCATTTTCTGAGATTAAAGTATAAACGAAGGACACTTTGCTCCATTGTTACTAAACTAAGGCGCTACCATCTGCTTTGCAAATGTGATATTAAAATCTCTGGAAATGTCTGAGGCCCCGTCTCAACAAAGCAGTAAGCACATGCTTACCTTTGAATATGTAAGTAGAACCATTTACTTCAAGGGAATCACAGACCTGAGGTTGAATGTATCTAGGCATTTTCTTTTAATCGGGATTTCATAGGCTCATTCTGAAATACAATACCAAACTTTGCAAAATAGACAACAGTGAACTAACCTATTTTGTAACATTAGGGGAATCATAGCTTAAATGGCTTAAATAAATTTAATATCCCAAATAGCTTGTGCCATATAAGGCTCAGTAATAGTAGATGATAAGATAATGTAATTTTAATTCAACAGTCTTCCATAGTGTTTTATAGTTAGTGTTAAACTGTAAAAAAAGGTAATTGCGAGTCATACATGGAAAGATGAGTGAAAGGAAATGGCTATAATTGGAAATCATTTTTATCCAGAATATATGATATCCAAACATTTACTTTTAATATCTAGTTGAAATGGTGAAATTGTGTTGGGGATTGTTATTACGCTACCATTTAATGTTTTAAGTAGATTCAAACTAGATTTGAGCTGAACTATAAAACTTAGCTCCCTCCCTTTTCCTCTCCCAATTTGCTATACTTCTCACTTGTAGTTATTTCCCCCAAGTCTGGGAGCAGTTTGTGGGTTTGCCACTCGCCCCAAGAGGCAGAGCCCTGCACCTGGGGATGTGTGATGATGCAGGAAATCAGTTTAGTTCTCGACACTCAGTTGCTGTAAAGGGGAGTTAATGTGCACCTGTCCTTTCCCTGGCACACGTCTCCCTCTGCTATGGACCTGCTGTGGCAAGTCAGAGCTTTTCCTGCTCTTCCCTGGCTACTGCTCCATACCATGCAGGCCAGGAGAGGAGAGGCAGAGGCAGTGGCAAGAGCAGCAGCCTCCTGCAAGGACCACTCTTTCTTCCCACTGTAAAGCGTTGCATGGAGAGCACATGCAGTGGAGACAGATGGTGCTTGCTTTCTCTGCAGTGCCATCGCTTGGCACTTGCAAAGGAGAATGTGATGGCTGCATGAATGCAAAACTGCAGATTTCAATACTAGAAACTCAAATTCACCCCTCTGAAAAGAGCAGGAGCAAGACCTCTTCCCCAGTAACATACCACTTCAGTTCTGTTGTGATGGCATATGTGTGAGCTGAAGTGGTGCTCAGGGACAGATTTTACTCATAAAATCATAAATGGATTTCATTAAACCTATGTGGTCTTTAATATATCAAAGGTAGTTGAGCCTCGGGAGTTAAAAAAAAAAAAAGAAAGAAAAGAGGAGAAAAAGATGTATTGGTTCATTTCTGTCTCCCCAAACATGAATCATAGGTATTTCTAAATCAGCAGTGAAAAACAGCAAAATTAGAGTAAGAGCTGCATAAAAAAAAGGTGAGGTGGCCTTCCTGGGAAACAGAATAAGTTAATACATGTATGTTAGATGTGGTTTCAAATAAGCAATAACATTTTTAATCCTAATTAAAGAAATATATAATCCTCCCTCTTTGAGCCCTCAAGAAAAGACAAAACAGGAGTCCATGACCACGGAAGGCTGAGTATTCCATGAAACAGAATAGAACATTGCATTTACTAGTTTTGCAAATAAACATTTCTGCATCCTTTTACCTCAAACACACTTTTTTTCCTTTAAGTTACATGCATTTTTTGATGTCTTGCAAACCTAAAGCAAAGGCCAAATGCATAAAGCTTCCTTATTCTTTGTCCTTGCTCTTTGAATGAGTTTTTACAGACATAGCACATGTCTCCATATCACATTTGACTAAAAATAAAAAAAATTGAAACAATTATTCCTATATTTAATGCATGGTTTTGAAAGGAGAGCCCTTTCTTATAAATACTGATATTTTATTAATGTTCTGCACATGAATATTGGAGTTGGTACTGGCAGTTGTAACGTGCTTAATAGCCAGTATCTATTTAAGTTTAAAAAACCCATCTGTGTTTCTCTAGTACGGTTATCTGGAAAACCACGTAGCGGTAAAGCTTTGTGGATTAATGCCTTTGAATCAGAAAAGCTGCTTCAGATTAACAATTCTTTTAGCTGGTGCCATATTTTTTTTTATTCTATATAATAACAAACATGATTAGCACAGAAGTACTAAGCTCTCCATAACCTGTTTGTAATTGGGAGAATCTGCAGTATGTATTCTACAGTCCAGCTCACACTGGAGATTGAAGTGTAATTACAGTACAGGCAATCTCATCTCTAGTAATTACAGCTGTCACCATCGATCCAGTTAACCAGGATAACTAACTGTGCTGAGCCAGGGTTGACAAACCTTTCTGGCTAAACCCAGATTGCTGTATAAGATTTTTTTTTTGTTGTGTTCTTGAGACTTTTTAATTACTCAAACACTGGTTCTTGAAAAAGTAGATAACAAATGTGGATTATGGATTAGGAAGCCACAAACAAAATCTGATTTCACTTCATTCTCAGGATTGAAACTTGTAAATACAACTTGAAAGGCAAACAATTAAAATGGAACCTGTACAGAAATGAGGTGACTGTAGAACTGGGCAGAACTGCTGTTGGATGTGCAGGTCAGGTATGCTCTCGGTCCTCACAGGGGTGATACCATGCAGAATAAGAGTCATTGCTGGCCAGCAGGCATGTGTGCAGTGTCCAGTGAGGGGCTGTGTAGGGAGCCCCGAGCCCTTCAGACCAGTAGCCTTGGATCTTTTGCAGCAAAGGTCTTTTACAGTTCAGCTGCAGTGCTGTGCCAGCATAGCTATACAGTTTCCAGGTTATGTGCTAGCCTTGCCTTAATCAGCAGCGTTGACATGCAGGAGTGTGCCAGCTCAGCTAAGCAGCAGACCCAGGATCTCTGTGTCCTGCAGCAGCTCTCAGAAAAGATGCACATGCCTGTTTGATGCTACACCAACATGGAATCCTTCCACCCTTGATGAGTTGTGACTGAGAGCAAAGTCTGGTCCGATCCATGGACAGATAATTACTTGTCTCTTCTCTCTCTCTCTACACGCTGATTTCTTACAGATGTTTTTAGGTACTCATCAGAAGTACACCACAGTCCAAAGCATTTAAAGAGGAAGACAGACCTCAATGTTTAGGACAGATTGCTAAAGCAAGGTCTTAAGCTTGGATGGAAAATAAAACCCAGAAGACTCCTCAGTTCTGACCAGGAGAGGAAATATTACCTCCTGGGATCCCCCTTCCAAAGCAAATTAATATCTTACAGTTTAGTACCAACTTCCTCTGCTGTACAGTAGTAGAATTGTTTCTTTTTTGTGTTGTAACCTGAAAGCAGCTGGAAACTTCCCTATATGTAGCTTGACTGAGCCACTACTATAGATTCTGCTGTATTACAAGCCATTGCCTTGCCACTGTCTCAGTTGTTGGCACTCCAGATTTAGGACAGGATTGAGACATTTCCTTCACAGGTGTCCACAGTGAGTTCACTGGGACCACTTGGAGTATATCATACTCTTCTGTGGGTTTACACTAGATTTTTGGTAATGGAGAAGACTCACATTATTTTTGTCAGGCACTTTTCCAACCCCGAGCTGGGCTGCTGCAACAGGATGGAACTGGGCTGCTGCAACAGGATGGAACTGGGCTGCTGCAACAGGATGGAACTGGGCTGCTGTAACAGGATGGAACTGGGCTCCTGCAACAAGATGGAACTGGGCTGCCTGACTTCTTGTGAAAACAAGCTGTGAAGACGTGAGTGAGCAACAACATTCAGTGCTTGCTTCTTTCACAAGACTCCACAGTATTACTGTGGTAGCCTAAAGGCTTCACTGTTGCATTTCTGTGCCTCCAGCTTTTTAGCAAAAAATGCAGGTTTGTAGGGGGTGTTCCATTCTCAGAATTTTCCCTGGATTCCAAGAGTATGACTTCACAGAAGATTTTTGAACAAAACAGCAATTTACTGTTTTTCTCACACAGTTTTGTCTAGATCTTACTTGACCTTAGCAACACTCCAAAATATGCAAAATGGCCATTATGCCAGTGTTAGCAATGAGAGTGACAACTGTAAGCTGTGAAGCTGGAAACTACCAAAATAGTTCAGGCTTTACACATATCAGGAAAATACTTTCTAAAAAGTCACCAGGAGAAACCAGAAGAAAGTGGCAGATCTCACTAAAATTTCTTAACTGCATCCTGGACTCTAGTGATAGCAGGGCAGAAAGCACTGTAGGTAGTCAGTTGTAATTGATGCCTTAGAGAATTTTCTTTGGAACACATTGGCCATGGAGAAATTCACCTTTCTACAGACAGACAAAGATATCAATTTATTCAGTGTGCTGTAAGAGAGGATGAATCCACACAACCAAAATCCACAGCATCTTTCACTCCTCGCTAAAGCAATATATAGGTACCTTATGTGCAGTACTTTGCTTTTACTTGTATTTATAGCCCCATTGAAGAAAAAAGTCTATTGGATGTACTCACCACGGGACCATATATACTCCAGCATCTGAGTGGGATATAAAATTACCCACCAGATGCAGTGACTGGCTGCACTATGCATTCCTCTCTGTGCAATGTCAAAAAAAGTAAAATATAAAAAAAAGAATAGTGAAGCCATGTCCCATCAATAATACAAGGCATTGTAAAGGGGCCATAAATTGAGAGGACAGCTAGTTGGTTTGGGCTTTGGTTTTGTTTTGTTTCTTCAGTGAACGTGTTTGTCCAAGAAAATCCTTGCAGTGAATCAGTGTTGTGGTGGTAGCTGTGTTTAAGAAATCTTTTCTAGCTTTTCTCTGAGCAATAAAACTAGCAGCTGGGTTTAATGAGTAGGTGTTTTAACATCCATTCAAGTTGTGGGTTTTTGTTTTCTATTTTTGCATATAGAAGACTTTTAATAAGAAGGACACCTTAGAGGTGTGTTTGCTATCACCTATAGGTGTGTTTGCTATCACCTAGAATCTAGTCTTTCTTTCCCATATTCAAGCCTTTGCTGCATCACTGCAGCATCAGTCAGTGCGTCTCAAACTTTTTGGGGAATGATAGTTAATCTTACTGATGAAGATCCACTGAAGATGATGGCAGCTGTGAAAGCACAGGAGCTGGCTCTGCTCCCGTGGCAATCAACAGTCAAACTCCCATGGACCTGGGGAGAAATGGAGGCATGCTTAGCACAACAGAATATCCTCTTCCAAACAGAGAAAATCCATGCACAGACTTGGTCCCTTTCTCAAATGTACGTGGTGCAGTGATAAACTGGGTCAAAACATCACGTGTAAAGGATGTGACAACACAGAGCTAAACCTGTGCTACTGTCATACTTCAACCACTGCCTCTTCAGAGATCTCCAGTAGAGATCCATGCCAACTGGCTTTATTTCCTCTGCCTTCAGTTCCCTTTATTTTACACGAGCTAGCCCTGTTCAGTGATAGGTTTTTCTCATGCTTGAGTGTTTACATATGCATCTGCATCTCGGACTTTTTCAGGTACATTCACTGTTCTACATAACATTAGTGGAGCACAGCTAGTACATTAAACTGCCGCTGCAATACCATGCTCCACTGTGCATGTTTTCTAGCTGTACAGCTTTGTATGCATGTTTAATATTCAGAATTAAATCTGTAAACATCTTAAAACATCTTAACAAATTGGAGAGGGGAGGGGAGAGGGTGGAATATGTGATCCAATATCTCTTTATTCAGGTTTTCATTAGCGAAAAATTCTGACTTTTCTTTCTCCCCAAATGTAGATCCATAGCCTCTGTGAAAAATACTGTCTTTCCCTGTTCTGCACAGCTCATTAGCACTTCCCTCTGTACACTTATTTCTGGTGCCATTTATTTCTTCTGATATCATATTATGCAAATGTAATACACAGCCTCACTGTATAAATAAGAAGCCTTCCTTAGCACTTACTTCTTTTTTTCAAGCTCTACAAAGTGCATTTCACAAGCACAGTTGCTCTAAAACAATTTCACAAATTGGATAACGGATTAAAAATATGTGTGAGAAGAAAATCAGCAAACAGTTAATCTTAAAGGTCACAAACTAAAGTAGTTTAACTTCATAAAACACAACCCTGTGTCCTGAAGGCTGGCCAGGAGAATGCTGGAACATCTTATGTGAGGAGAGGTGAAAATCTTTGCATGTCTAATGGCAGATTTATGGCCAGACAATCTCTATGAAAGTCTGTGGTTGTTTTTTGTAATCCTAAACACAGCTGTTTTGTTAATTGGGAAGACCTTTTAATAAAACTGAATAGTGGGTGCTTTTCAAGTAGCCCAATTCAACGACTACATCCTCACTTGAAAGCTGAAACAACAATGCTGCTTTTCCCAACAGTGTTCATATTTGGAAACAATTGTTTGGGTTTATACATTTACCAGGATGTGTCAAGATTAGAGCTGGATTTTTCTGCTCGTGTCTAGCCTGGGAAAATATATTTAAATGTCAGTCTCAGCTGACGCAAAACATTTTGCCTGACCTAAGACAAAGAACTTTATTTTGTAAGAGGGTTATTTAGCTTTTTTTCATCCCCCAAACCAAATGGATCTGTCAGTTTCAAAATGCAATGTCATTTTTGAACAAAAAGTCAAAATATTTCACCTAGAAAATGTCAATGAATAACATTTATACTTCTCTGCTTTTTCTCTTTTGGCCAAACTATTTTACAAAATAATCTGACTTTCTGAATAGCTTAATTCCCTCTGAAACTGACTATCCGTAAATTTTACCCTGAAAACATTTTCAACCTCTTCTAGTTCCATGCTGGTAGTGCTACGATTTGCATTACCCTCAGTATCACTCTACAGAGGTGCATCTCTAAGTCATAAGGTCTCAGCCAGGCTGCCTGAAGGGTATGGCTGAGGGCAGCTGTTGGAATACCTTGTCTGCAGCTGGGCAGACTCTGGCCCAGGTTAGGACCTCTTGCTTTCAGAATGCACGTGCCAGCTCGCTCTGTGTCTCTGATCCTGTTATCTCCAGCCAAAGTTTTGTTTTGACTCATATCTACACATACCTAGGGCCTTATCCTGGAAATCCTTGTTCGTACCAGCAAGTTTCTTTGCCAGGCGATTCCCTTTAAAGGCATGGCAAGGGTTTCCAATATGCCCAGAAGAAGTTACACACAGGATCAGGCCTACAATCAATACACAAACACTTGTGCAGTCAAACATTGTACTTGTATATATTAAATCTTTTTTACAATGTTAAGGAAGTTGTGCTAGAAAAGCTCTTTTCCCCCAAAGATTGTCAGTCTTAATAAGAACTAAGAAACTAGAACAAAGTCATCGTGAATTCTAATGTATTGGAACATATGGCCCTAGGACCTGTTATTACCATATCAGTCAGATAAAGGAGTGGGAGAGTGGTTGCAACAGCACAGAAGGAAAAATGTTAACACAGCAAAAGGACTCTCTTAATTTTAAAGAAATAGTCTGTGAATTTAGTTTCCAATTTAAGAAATTCTTGTGGATAGTAAAAAGTTCTTACAATTCTTGTTTATATTGGTCCTTTTCCATTTAAAAACCTGGCTTTCTGTAAATCTACCTTCAGAGTGAATGAGGGTGTTTAAATACTATATTTGATGCTTGTTCATGGTATGCTAGGAAAGTAAGTAAAATAATCTCTAGGAGGGAGAAGCGAATTCAGGTCAGAGTCCATTTCCAAGGCACATCTAAAAACCTAATCAGTTCATTTAGTCTTTGTCCTCCAGCTCTCAAATGTATATCAGCATAGGCAAACGCTCAGTTCCCAGGTCTCCGAGCAGCCATCAGCTGTTTCTCCTGGCTGCATGTGCGCGTGTGTGTGTGAGGGAAATGTGTGAAACCATGTAATTGTATGTATCTGGAGCGAGAACTGGACCTGGAGTTGCTACAACCTTAATGCAAGGTTTAATCAGGTTTACCTGTGACTGAGGATCATCTAGAAATCCAGACCATCTCAGGCACGTTCAGTGTGACTTTTTGCTGTCAATTCATTGCAGGCATTCTGGTATTTACAGAAATTTTGAGGAAGCAAAAAAGGCTTTCTAAATGCATTTGATAATTTTACACCATTTCCCGTAAGCATGGATGCCTGGCAGCAGGTTAGTGAGCCAGGATAAGAGATCTGGTTGAATTTCATGAATGCAGATGGTGCAGGGCCAGGATGGATGTTAGTGTCTTGTGATGAACTACTACCACCATGTTCCAAAGCATATTGCACCATCTGGATTGTGATCATTTGAAAATTTCTTGGTTTATATTTCATTAAAACATTTCTAAAGCTTTACTTGAGTTTTATACCAATCTTTCTGCTAACTTTACAGATGAGCAAATATAGAAACATTTGGATAATTGCTTTTAATACTTGCACTGGCTTCCCTCAGCATTTTTTAAAAAGGATTTTTCTTTGACAACGTACCAGTGACTTTGTCTTTCCTTCCACAAATACCCATGTAAATGAGTTTTCTCAAGATAGGTAGAATTTATCCTGTGTAGAGGACCATTACAAAGTCTGTATCATTTAAGTACCATGTTTGTCTTTTAAGAAAACCTGAAATGATATCTAAATCCTGCTTAAGAGATACATGTGCTTAGAGATGGCCTTCTACACCCAGCTATATTTCATGTAGCTTGTTGTTTAAAAAAATTCAGGTAGAGCAAAGGAAAGTGGATTAGTCCCTGAATCGCTGGTAAAACTGAGGAACCTGGGTAATCATTTTGACCAATGACAGCTTCTTTATATAAAGGATACAGTGGCAAAACAGGGATATTTAAGGGGCCTGTACCTATTGGGCAAGAGTGAATTTAGGGTAATAATATTAACAAAATAATAAGAATAAGATCTAATGGTAAGACATAATCTAATAGTAAGTACATTTTACAACTAAGAGCAGGTAGCAAGCTCTGTGGTTTTAGTGGTTATCCTATTATGACACTATTTAAGCATTCATACTGTAGCTTCTGCAAAAGAAAGGAGAGGATGAGGCAGGAACCTAGAAAGAGCTGAAGTAGGCCTTGCATTAGAGCTTATCTAACAGCTTCAGCAGGAAGAAGACGTGATGGTGGAGTCTGGTTATGGGTTTGCTGTACTTCCTGGGGACTGTTGTCTGGAACGACCCTGACTCTTCCAGTATAGCTACGTCTGTCACTAGAGAACATAACTGTCACGCTGAAATACGGTTTCCTCATGAGGCCTAGCTTTTGTCAACAGCATTTTCAGTCCTATCTTTTGCCAGTGGAATTTAGGTTTATTTAGTAAGCAATCTGATTTTAGTTTGAGAAGGAAAAATGTGAGTTATTTTCTTCTATAAAGGATTACTCTGAATGGCTAGACACTTTCTTCTGATTTAGTCCAATAGGATTCACAACAGGCTGAAACCTTGCTCTAAGAAAGACTTTAGGGCTACAAGCCTGTCTTCTTGCTTGTGACTCAGTTTTGCAGTTTAATCTTTGCATAATGGACATTGCTCTTGATAGGTGCTTTTTTCCCCCCATTTGGTGGATGCTTTTGTAGCATATATTTCTGCCTTCATAATGTGTCAAGGAAAAAAATGTCATTACCCCAAAAAAAGAGGCAGGCAAAAACTTATTTGGAATGCTGAATATGAACAAGCTTAATACAAATACTTAATACTAATTGTCACCTACTCAAAAGAAAGGGATGGAAGCCTGTGCTTCCATGAAAATTTGTAAACACCTCTTGAGACTTTAATATCCCAAAGACCTGCTAAAAACTCACCACATACCAGTATAGGATTTTTTGCCGAAATGCTTTGCCAAAGCATTTTGAATTATGAATGAAGCAAAACAAGCTATAAACTATTCAACAGATCACAAACAGAATGAGAGGCTAAATTTGTGAACTATAAATTCACTACAATTTGTTTACTCAGCTTCAGCCAGTTTATAGGTTGTGCTGGAAATCTGCCAGTTCCTGGTATGGCTGAGGCTCAGTAATTCAAGACGAAACCTCGTTACTGCTTATGATAAGAGGTTCTCAGTACTCCTCAAGATGGAAAGTCAAATGAAATGAAAGTAGATCTTGATATACTCCATGCTGAATTTCAATACTACTTGTGGGCAATTAGGTCAAAACATCCTCACTGGATGCACGCCACCAACAGGGCCTGTACTGCAGGCTGAGGGGGCAGTATCATCTGTCAGACACTCACGTCTGGGAAAGAAGGACGATACCCACACAGAAGCCACAGAAGCAGGAGCCTGGTAACAAGGAATGGACTGGGATGTTTCCCACGTGACTCAAGAAAACCGCAACCAGAAACTGTTGAGAAATTTCCCTTTATGCCCTTGAATCATGCTGGAGAACAGATGTGGGTAACACAGCAGAGGGCAGCAATGGAAAATGAGCCTTAGAGATTCCACGCTCGGTGTGTTTTGCAAACAATAAACAGGCACAGGGTAAATAAAACATAAAAAGACCAGACCAGAACCAACCCTAAATATATCCTCTAGGAGTAATCCTACAAAAGCAGAACATTCAGGCAATGGCACAATTTAGAAAATGTCAGTGCAAATATCGTCCTTTTCTCCTTATTCTCAGCCTTAAGCAAATTTGCTAAGAGTGGGGGTTTTTTACTGCACGTGTCAGGAAAAGGGGTGCCACAAATCACATTGCCTCTGGGGCATTTGGAAGCCCAGCAGTTCAGATCATGCTATTGTATGAAATATACCATGTGGAAAAGACTCTTCATTTTCCATTGTCTAAGAGAAATTAAGAAATCAAGTTTATAGCAAAAAAGAGAAACAGAAATTCAGTATTTAACTCCTTGTACAGTAATAATTGAAGAGGCTGCTAATGCAGATGACTCGCTGTTGCAGCCTCTCTAGCTCTGGTGGTTTTAGTGGCCACTTGCTGAGGAGCTACCCCAGTTTTGCTGTCATGCCCTTCAAATCCATTAGCTTTAATGAGACAATGTTGCTTGGTTAATTAAAAGAAATTAAGCTGCTTCTAACAATCTGAAAAATTTCAATTTGATAAAGTTTCAGAAACACTCCTGTGTCTAAAACCCAGTTTTTTAGGGTTAAATAACTTTCTGTGAGTCAGCTGAGAGTAATCTCCTGCTACAATCAGAGCTCTGGGTAATGGCTATATTTCAGACATACATTATGTGCACTTTAAGCAGATAAGTGTTAGAAAACGAAGTTGAAATAGCCTTCTTGTGAGCTGTGCTAATACAGAATGGGAAGAATGGTCTAACTGTGAAACTTGAACAAAGGGGGGAAAGAGATCATTGGAAAAACTTAATTCTGAAATGATAAGTGTGCGTGAGGGACACAGGGACACAGAATTATTACTATGTCCGAGCACTTCATGCCCTGCAGAAGCGAAGAGGGTAATTTGGATCCATTTTCATTTACCAATCACGCCTTTTGAAGTGATGGAGTTTGGCAAGGATGTTTATGACTTGTTTAACAATTACTAAATGAGCCTTTGTGTTAAAAAAAAAAAAAAATCAAGCTGACTGTGAAACGGACTCACCTTTCTCTGAGAAACGACTGCTGTTTGATTGTATTAGATTAAATGATGTCTTGAGACTAACATAGCCCTCAGAGAACTGTCATTTACAGTATTTAACATTTATTCAATGAACAGAGATTATGCTGATCTAGAAAACAGTAAGCAAAAAAAATCCTGGGTGATTATAAAGATAAGTGTACCAGTATTTGATTTTGAGAGCTCTGATCTGTCTGCTCTGACATGCAGTAGAGATTTACACTTCCTTCCCAAATGTTCTTTTAGAGATATTTACTGTACCTACCACAGGCTTTGCTGAAACTGCAATCTGAAGGATACATATAATACGATTTGAAATCAATAAGACAACTCCAGTACTTCATTTTAAAGATGAAACTTTATGAATTTTAAACAAGTTCTAAGTAAAATGCACTCGTGCTGCAAATATTGCATAAATTGTTCCCCAATTTTATCATGATTGGATAGTAACTTGTTAGCATCAGTATTTCACATCGCATTTGTTTCATAACCATATGAATGGCAGAGGCAAATGATGCTTGTTAAATATATACATTGATATTTTTTACCTTCTGTTGCTACTTGAGGTAACCTTAAAATACATGCCTCACCTTCAGATGTGACAGCTGTTTCGTTTTGTTTCCTAAATGCTTCAACCCATACTAGATTAGTCAGTCTTTGGTGTTATGCAGAAGCTGTCTGTATTTCAGGCTGCTAAAACAAAGAGTATTTTGTATTTAGCATATTAAAGTCAGCATATTAAAAAATCAAGCACAGTACCATCTTCAAAATATAAAATGTGTGAATCATTCATACATTTTTTGCTGTCAAATGATGTTTGACAATCATCAGATGATAATGAAATGTATAATTAATAATAAAAATGCCAACATCTGTTAGCTTGCTATTACAGACTGATTCTAAGTGTACTACTTGGAACATGTCATCATTAATTAATATTAAAATCCTTTAAATACAATTTGTTTTCATTAGTTGCTAATTTAGATAGCTACAAGGCATACAGGGGAGGTTCTGGGTTTTTTGCCTTTGTAAATAACCAAAATTTTAAAATGCCTTTAAAACTATTAAATTAATGTAAATGTCCTATTAGCAGATGAATCCAGTTAGATGAATGCTCAATGTTCAACTGTGATTGAGTAGCTTTTGCTAGGTTTGCCTGTGCATGGGTAATCCCCTCTCTGGGAGCAATGCTGGTTTGCCTGGCGTCCTGCCCACCAACCTCTGCAGTTGTTCTACTTTCTTACTACCAAAGAAAGCACACATTCAGGTGCTTGTGCAATTCATAGCTGCAATACACAGGCCCCTGAGCTAATTTTATGCAGTCTTACCATGCATGGTTGTAGCCCTAAGACACCCTCCTACTTGCTGAGGAGAAAAGGTTCTGAGGTCAGGCTCCCCTGGAGGGCTGATCTGCTGCAGATGCTTTCACTGAATGAAAAAATATTCTCCATGAATTTATACATACATACATATATACATATATGTGTTTACAGACACTTAGGGAAATATGTATGTGTATATTTAGTACGTTGACACTTGCCAAAAGAAACACTGGACGCTTGAAAAATTGTGTGGTGAACAAGGAGAGGCAGTGGTAGGGAAGGTCTTACCTATGAGGCAAGTCATGAGGACTGCAGAAATGCAACCTATAAAGCAAGTCTGCCTATCTTTTAACATGCAAATTAAAGTCACCCTCCAGTAGTCTGAAAACAGCCTGGGGATTCGCAGAGACCATCTGAAAGCTGCTAAACTTCTCAATAATGGGGGTGGAAACATCTGGCCATGAATGAAGATCTCCCAGAAACATCCCATTCTTCTGGTCACAGCTGAATTGGGAGGCATTTTGTCATTTTTGTGCTTGGAGTCTGTTGGTGGTGCGTGTCCCTATAGTCTTTCTCTGAAAAGTTAGTGAGTCTATTGAAAACCGTAGAACCAGCAGCTCAGCTCATAGATACGCTTAATTTGGCTTTATGACACTGTTATCTGAATGTTTGTATTAAATGATAACTGCTTTTAAATAATACCTACATTGCTGCAACAGTGGATGTTGCAATTTTTCACAGGAAAAATGCATACAGTAGAGATTGATTACATTCTTCTTGTCATGCAAGTAAAACTGTCCACAAAAAGTGCCCAGTTCCCCATTTCCCACCTGGGAAGGCCTTCAGCTGAAATAAGTGAGAAACCACATTTTTTTCACATTCTTTTTCTTTTCATCAAATTCTTCGTCTACCATTCTAAGGAGCCCTGCTTTAATGGATGCAATAGAAAGCAACTATTGCTGGGTTTGTGGATTTACAATACAGAATTCACAAGTCAGAATTAACAGATTGTAAAAATACATTAATTATCAAACTGAAGGGGGGAAAAAAAGAAAGCCAGTGTTTATGCTGACCGCAGAGATAAGCCAGCTTTCCTCAGCTCGCTGTGACGTTAAGGAAATTAAAATCATCAGTGAGGCTTTGTATGTAATTTAACAAGAGCGATGCCATGTTTCAATAGGAAGAGTAGTTTTTTTGGTGTTCTGTGATAGCTTCTACAATGAAACTTTCCAAGCTAAGCCATGGTTCATGGTAATTGGCACAAATCTGGGTGGGTTCCCATGGTATCTGAGCTGGCTGACCTGAGGGAGCAGCACCCTCCAGGAGAAGCGACCTGTGTTAAGGGCTGAGGGCACTCATCTCTTCAGCCAGGGCACTGGGACCTGTGTGCCTGTGAAATTCTTTCAACTGAATGTATCAGTCTGAATGCCTGTGGCTGAAGTTAGGTGAGATGAATCACATCGTTTGCCTTTATGATTCATGTGAAGAGTGACAGATTTCTCCTAATGTCACTGGGAGCTGCGTGTACACAGCCAAGAGAAGTTTGACCCAAACAATTTGCAATAGCGTTTGTGAACATTAAAACAAACAAACCAAAACAAAACCAAAGAGAACCCAACAAAAGAAATAGATGCAACAAGCAGGTTGCTCCTACGCTTTGTTTTCACTTGAACAAGTTCTTTGTTGTGTGATTTGTATGTGGCGGTAGGATGGAATAATATTTTCAGGCAGGCTGGTGGTGTGTTATTAGCAGCAGGCCAGAGGTTTGGAGTTGGTTCCACTCCAGAAATTTTTAATACTGGATCATAATTCAGTCCTGGATATAAAGGCTGCCTGATGCAACGATTATTGAAGCTATTTACTTTAATGACCTTTGGACTGGAATTTCTACATGAAAATAGGGAGAAGGGATTTATTTATTTATTTATTTATTTTGTATTTGGTTTGTGCCTAATTCTGGGCACAAATTTGCTACTGTCTCCAGCAGTTTATTACAGCCTGCCTGCAAGAAGTCACTGTTCGCTGCAGGCTGCCAGTCAGACTGCTGTGGCAACACCATCCTCCTTCCTTTCAGCCAACGCCAATGTGCCAACTTGAAAGGTTAGAGGTGGGAGGTGACTGTTGAAGCAGTTCAGCTGACTGATCAGAGTAAGCTATTGCTTTCAGAACCAGAAATGTAATCATGGCCATTTCTAACTGAACAGACCAGAGACAAACTGAGGATATGTGCTTCTCCCTGTACCAAAACCACTTTGTCCCTTTTCACAGAATCACAGAATCACAGAATCTTAGGGGTTGGAAGGGACCTCAAGAGATCATCTGGTCCAACCCCCCTGCCAAAGCAGGCTCCCTATCTCATATTACATAGATAGGCGTCCAGACGGGGCTGGAATATCTACAGGGAAGGAGACTCCACCACCTCCCTGGGCAGCCTGTCCCAGGGCTCCCTCACCCTCACTGGGAAAAAGTTCTTCCCCATGTTGGTGCGGAACTTCCTGTGCTCCAGCTTACAGCCATTGCCCCTTCTCCTGTCCCCACAGACCACTGAAAACGGGCTGGCCAATTCCCCCTGCAACCCATGTCTAAGATATTTATAAACACTAATTAGGTCCCCCCTAAGTCTTCTTTTCTCCAGGCTGAACAGCCCCAGCTCACTCAGCCTTTCCGCATAGGGGAGATGTTCCAGACCCCTAATCAACTTTGTCGCCCTTCTCTGGACTCTCTCCAGAAGGTCCCTGTCTTTTTTACACCAGGGAGCCCAGAACTGGACACAGTATTCCAGGTGGGGCCTGACCAACGCAGAGTAGAGGGGGAGGATCACTTCCTTCAACCTGCTGGACACACTCTTCCTGATGCCCCCCAGGATCCCATTGTCTCTCTCAGCCCCAGAGCACACTGCTGGCTCATGGCCAACCTGTCATCAACCAGGACCCCCAGGTCCTTCTCCACAGAGCTCTTTTCCAACAGGTCATCCCCCAGCCTGTACTGATACATGTGGTTATTCCTCCCCAGGTGCAAGACTTTACACTTGCACTTGTTGAATTTCATTAGGTTTCTCCCTGCCCAGCTCTCCAGCCTGTCCAGGTCTCGCTGAATGGCAGCACAGTGTTCCTGCGTGTCAGCCACCCCTCAGTGTCCTCCCTTCCATCACTTTATTGCAGTAGGGCTGGCTTGGTATGCAGCAGCAGGTGATGCTGGGATTGCTACTGTTCCACCAGATGGGTGCTTTTTTTTAAAAATGGAGAAACTGACTAAAATCTGTGCAATCTCACATATTCCTAAATATACTTTTGGCATGTTGGGTATATTACCCTTTAAACAGTTTAGCCAATAAAACATGCTCATTTATAATGGAGATGAGCACCCTTTAGCTGACCACATACTTTATGTAGAGGAGATCGAGAGCATTTACTGAGTTGAGAAAACTGGGTAAACACAGTGTTCTACAGGCAGGTTGTGCTGGGAGTGCTCTATAGCAATTCCCTGAACATGCAGTGGTTCCCAACCAGCAGTGAAGACTGAAACGTACTAGTGACCAGCAGTTAAAAGTAGCAATTTTCATAATAGCTTCACCCTGCAGATCCTTCTTATGAGATTTTCAGATCTGGCTTCCCTGGAGGCAGGTTTGCAGCATGATTGTGGCTCTCTTGCTAGAAACTATGCAATATTAAAATAAAGGGACCCCTAAATGACCCACTCTCACTCTTGGAATGCCCCATCACCCTATCCCCTTCTATCACTCCCAAAGTCGATGTAGTTCATATATTTCTAATGCTGAATGTATTCAAAGTGAAGACACCGATTTTCTATGGCTTTTAGGAATTATCTCTGTTCTGAAAGGAGTCAGATCACATGCTTAAGTGGCAAAGGTTCAGCTATTTTCAGAGATGACACCAAGTCCTGCAGAGAGGTGGATGTGAATGCAATCAGGCAAAGAATATGTACATCAACGAGATATGCTAGTGCATAGGTAAAGTCTCTGTCTGGTATCAGCAATGTGTGTTGCCCTGGACTCAAGGAATGCATCTTAATTCCTCTGGTAACTGGAAGACCCTGCTCTGATAAATTTTGAAAACCACAATCCAGTAATAACTGCATGGATAGATGAGAGGTTGGACATGCATTCAAAATAGATTTCCTGGGTGTTTTGATGTTTCATAACAAAAGCAGCAAGTGTAACAAACCACATCAAACTTGTACAGCTGGACCAATTAAAAACATCAACAAATCACCTGTGACCTAAAGTCCTTAAACCTTAGTGAGGTGAGTTCTTTCCTCCTGGGCTTTAAAGGCCACCACATGTTGGAGGAAGCTGGTCAGTCTACATAAACAGGACACTTGCTAAGGATATTTTCTGTACATCTAAATTGGCATGGCAGCATGGAGATGAAAGCACAGGCAGGAATAAGGAGTAAAGAGTGCCAGTATACATCACTGTGATTTGTTTATTGCTTTGCTAGGCCAATGCGTGCCTTTCACACAAAAGTGGTATTAACTGAGAGAAATATTCATCATCCCCTTTGTTCAATATAAGATATGAATCTAGTCTAAAGGCTGCTTAAAGGAAATTATTTTTGAGGATTAAGTAAAAAAAAATAAAAAATCTTAGTTTGGTTTTCATCAAGGCTGCAGTTACAGCCACAAATAGCTAAGCAGAATACCATTAATTGGGCTGTAACTGGCAGCACATTGTATTCCCCTAGCTCCAACGCTGCATCTTGGGCTAGTGGCTTCTGAAGCAGTCACAGGCATCTAGCTTACGATGGCTATTCGAAGAGCAGATAAAGCAGCTAGCAGCACTGTATTTTTGGAGCCTAAACTTTGTGATTACAGTTTTCCTGAGAGAGTAATATTTTCTATGTAAAGTATACTTTACAATGTATTGGAATTTAACTACAAAGATATACACCTTCATAAGTACAGGCTATTAAAACAATTTACTAGTATGTCAACAAGTACTGATATGTACATAAAACCAGAATAATTTGGTTTGTTTTAACACACTGAGCCAATCCAGCAGTGTGCCGTCAAGTACTATTGAGAATCACTTTGCACTAACAGGATGACATGACTGGAATCACATTCACTGCACATCTTCCTTCTATTGAATGATCCGGAGTTGAAATGACTGACTGACACTTTGTGAATAAAAGAATAAAGCGATTGTGCCGTTCACACTGCACCAGGGGTGCAAATGTGCTTTCATTATATTGGGAATTAAGATTCACTATATTGGAGTTCATTAAAGTAGGTAGGAGAATGGGAGTCAGTGAATAATTAACAATAAGTCATTTATCAGGGAAATCTAGCTTTTTCTTCTGCTTGTAGAAAATCTATAAGCAGATCACAGCTGCTTCAGAAGTCTTTGCTAGTCAAACCTATTTTAGAAATAGCTTTTATTTTCCCCCAATTCTTAGCAGTTTGGATTGTTTGTAATTTGTCTTTGAGGCTATAAGGTACTTGCTACTCATTTATCAGCCACGGTTTGTCATATAGGTACATGGTTATCTGTCTCCCTCCTAGTTGGATGTGTTTGCCCACTTTTCCAGAGCAAATATGAGTATGTGCTCATACAAGTGTTAATTTTTTTCTTCACCAAAATTTCTTCAGTGACGCTCTGAAGGCCATTTATCATGAATTCTGGTGCCAAAAAAATGAGGTTACTTGCATTTCTGTGAAATGTAAACAAAAACACCCTGGTGTGCAAGTCAATCTGAAATAATGACAACACTTTTGCAGTATTTCACTTTGCTAAGTTTTATTGATGAATATTCAAATTTGAAAGAAATGAGATAGTTAAAAAAGCCAATTAGTCATCAACGGTAAGTCTGATACACAAGTTACGCAATAGATAGCAAACATCTCATTACAGTTTGCAGTGCTTTCCTACAAAAGGTCCCTACAGGGACCACGATGGTATTTTTCACAACACTTCTTTGTGTTTATGGCTCCCCTGAAATAATTTTGCCATTAAGTGCAGTGAGATCAGTATGTTACCCAATACAGTTGACCATTGTCCTTTCTAACAGCCCAGTGCACAGCGTTCTGCAGGCTTTCTCCTTCAAATGATAGGATCCTTCATGCCACATATTTAGCTTTCCTCTAGTAGTAAGTGCTGGTATCTGGTTTGAGATCAGTGGATTAAAAGCTTTACAGGAGTGCTGAGAATTATTATTATCTTAGTTATCACTATTTTTCAGGAGTATTTCCCAGGAGTGCAGAAACTCTTGGCCTCTAGATTGCAGGGTCAGACAATGCTGAGTGCCTGACACTATAATAACAAGAAAATTCATTCAAATAGAAATAGTGGTTGCCTCCTACTAGTTCTGATAGCACTCAGGTAAAGGAAGAATGTCAAAGGATGCCTGTGGGAAGAGATTCATCTCTAATCAAAAGCCACCCAAAAATTCAATAAAATTAATTTCTCATTCACAGCTGATGGGGAAAAGGTGCAGTTATAGTAAAACAGAGATTCTGAATCCCATTAGCAAAACAGCACACACCTTATACTTAAAAATACATACAGCTCTCTTTGAATGCCTTTTCAGAGCTTGTGTTGCCAACGGTTATGCCTTACCTCTTTTATGTGACAAACATGCCTGCACACCTGGCAAGCAGTGAGCTGTGCTCTTAGGCAGAGGTGGATTGGGTTACAAGGAGGGGGCAGTGCCGGGGAAGTCTCAGGAGGGATGTCTGAATTATATTTTAAGAAGAAAAGCTTCAAATGGAAAGTGTAACCCAATGCTTTCTAAATGTAGAGGCATGCTTAAAGAGCAGTGCTATTTGGTTTCTCTCTACTTTAGAGAAATTTAAATCCTCAGTAAATAAATCCTGCTCTTCAAGTACTGAACAAATGAAAATCTCCTGATCAAAATTTAGAGAAGCTCCTGCTGCACTTTCCAAGAGCAGGACGAATGGGGAAAGAGTCTAACTTGCTAAAGGAGGGCTAAAGCTCAGCCTCTAGCGCCAGAGATTACAAGGAGCTAAATTCTGTCCTTGGGTCAAATTCAGTGGAGCTGGGATAGCCTGGGTGTAAGCTGAGAGCAGAGCCTCACCTTTCTGGAGAAGGATCACAGCCAAAACCAATGCATTTTCCTGTAGTAGAAGGAGCTCCTTTCGGAGTAAAAGTCTTTCTCACTGTGAAGCCTACACACATGACAAGCACTGGCTTAGCAAAAAGCCAGGAAACCAGAACACTAGTTGAAAATTCTTAAAGCATCTAACATGTGGAAGATTTCTTCATGTTCTCGGGCAGCAGGTGTGAGGACAAGCACACTCCCTCACAGTGGACTCTTGTCAGCATCGGAAAGGAAATAAAACTGTTCCTGCTGATGAAATGCTCTTCTAAAACACTGCTGGCTGGGACATGTCCTTCTTTGTGATTAAGATCAGGTTTGTAGTCAGAGAAGTATCGGGTACGATACTCTGGCACAGAGCTGGTCAGGCCTTCTTCAACAACAGTTTGGTTTAGGGTTTCTTTATTTCTGGAAAATGACAATGAAGCAGAAACAATTCCAGCCCAGTAATTCAGCTGTGCCTGTTCACTCTGAGGAGTCACTGGAGCAGAGACTCCAACCCTCATCACAGAGACCAAAGGTGAATGCTCAAACTTGCTGGACTGTAGAATCCATCTCTCATTAAATTTAATTAATAATTACTTATCCTACAAAATAATTACTTATTCCTACAGCTCAGGAGTGACAGAGAAGTCTTCCTTTCAAGTGACCAGTTCCTAGTAGCTACCAATCATCTGTGGGATGTAAAAGTTCAGGTTTTGAGTCCTTGCTTGGAAACATTCTGGGCAGACTTGAGAATATGAGGTAGCAGGCCCTAACCATGAAGCTCTCTGGCTAATTCATTGTCAGCTCTGTGCTTTTTAAAAAATATTCAAAATAAAAAAGGTCCTGAAGATATAGTTCCTCCTCGTACAGTAGAGGATCATTTGCAATCTCCCAAATACCTGATAAACAGAAAGTCTTTTGCAGTCCCCTTGTTCTAGGCAGGAGCACAAGTACATATTTATACTAAGCACAAGGAAGAGCTTTAAGTGCCAGGGTATGTGGAACAAATGCAAGGTCCCATCTAGTGAAGAACATACATCTAGGTTAAATTCAGCCTTCTGTAGAGGGCTCAGAAAATGGCTTTTATACTATTTGCTTCATCTTTTAAGACAAATAGGGAATTAACTTTTCCACAGCAAGATCTCTTCCCCCCATCCTGTGCCCCTTCACTAACAATTCTCATCATTATTTTATCTGCTATCGCTGCTTAAGCTGAGAGTAGTAGGGGATTAAAACGAGGAAAGAAGATGCAGAAGTATGTAACAGCACTACAAGGCACTCACAAAGTAAACTTACTCTGCATCCTCTTACGGCCCTTAGAGACTATTGAAAGAAGGCCAAAAGAGGTCCCACAAGAGTAAGGGGCCTTTAGTGTATTCTTCATGTTTCTCCCACGGATAATTTGGAAGAAATACAGTGTACTTTTGTATGCCCCCAAAGTAAAATTACAACCAGCTGATGGAACTGTCTCAGCAGCAACAACGAGAGTCAACTCAGAAAGGCAGGGTTTGTTGCCAAATAACACAGATTGTTTATAATGAATATAAACAATTACACTGCTGACCAGATTCCCAGTACACTTCCATCCACAGAATATACAAAATACTGCTCTGGCACTGGTCTTCCAAATATTTGCCATATATTGAGCATTTTCAATGAATGAAATTCAGCGGAAACGCAACAGAGGAAAATCCATACCCCAGTGTTCCCATCCCCCAACAGCTTTTGTTCCACATACTCATTTCTGCCTTTCATATTATAATTCTACATAAGCAAAACACTTCTTGATCCACCATGATCTCTCCCTAATTCTTTGATTCCACATTGATTTTTCTTGTCTTCTCATGTAACCCATTTAACACTGAGCACAAACAAAAAGACAAGGGGAGATGTGGGAGCAGATAGCATCACATTGCAGTTTCCTCTGCCATACTGATAAATCCTGCTGGTTTTCCTCTTACTTCTTTCTCTGTCACATCTCAGTGCAGATCTTGACAACACCACCCATCTTACCGGACCTGAGACCACATGTAAATTCGTGATAGTACAGACAAAAGGCTTTCTCCACTGTAACATCCATTCAAGCAGGCTGAGCCTGGACATCGCCAAGCATTAATCTGATGGCAGAAACTTAAGAGGTTTCTAGTTCGCTGTAAAAGGTAAACCCTCCTATGGGACAGTATTGAGGGAACAAAAATATCCACAACGAACAACAGAAGAATCTTGCAAAAGAAAATTCCTTTCAAAGCTCTAGTGATAAAAATATAATGTGTATGATGTTAACAGAGGTAATTTGCAAGAAAGGTCCATAAATCATCATTTCAATGGGTCATGAACTTCAAACTGTGCATTCAGCTCAGCAATTTCATTAGAGCAAAATAACCTTATTTCCATACATAGAGCAGTCACATGGTGCTAATTCTAAAGTAACAAATTATTCTTTTTGGTTCAAAATGTATTAACACTATCACTGATAGATGGGGGGGAGCAGGAATCAAGAACAAGAAAAGCTGGCCTTTCTGATGTTGTCCACAGAGGGGGAGTTGGAGAATGATGATGATCACCCACTCACTGCAGTTTTCTGTTGGGTGTCAAAGCAATGTGTTTTGCTGGCAGAAGCTGCATTAGTTATTACTGGAGTGAAAGGCAAACTCCACAAGTATCACACAACTTTTATCGACTGCTTACACATTGCAGTGTTCACTTAGTTCCTGAATCATGTAGAGAATCATGTGGACACCTATCAGTCAGTACTAGTCTACACAATGTCAACTTGCAAAAACAATACTCCTTACCCCTAAATGCCTCTGATAAAGTTTTGTAAATAGCAAACTAGCTGATGTTTCCCAGTTGCCCCCTATAAAATCATAGAATCACATGGAACAGCTGAGGCTGGAAGACACCTCTGGACATTTTCTAGTCCAACCCCAATGCTCAGAGCTGGATCAGGCAGAACAGGCTGCCAAAGGACTCTGTGCAACTGGGTTTTTAGCATCTCCAAGGACTGAGACTCCATAACCTCTTTCAGCAATCTGTTCTAGTGTCTGACCATATTCACAGTAAGGGGAGGGGAAGCTTTTTCACTTATGTTTGAATAGACTTTCTTGTATTTCTATTTGTGGCCATTGCCTCTTCTTCTTGGGCACCACTGAGAAGAGTCTGGCTTTGTTTTCTTTAGGTGACCCCCATCAGGTAATCTGGTAAGACCCCCCTGAACTGTCTTTTCTCCAGACTGAACAAATCCAGCTCTCTCCTTGTCTGGCAGATGCTCTGAGACGTTAATCATCTTCTTGCTCCTTCACTGGACTAAGCCAAACATGTCTGTGTCTTTCTTGTACTGAGGACCACCAGCCCTGGATACAGCAGATGTGGTCTCATCAGTAAAATCCATCTGTTAACTACTCAGTCCTTATACTGTCTTCACATATACACCCACATATCATCCTTTTTTTTTTTATTAGAAAACTGCTCTTATTTCCAGAATATTTTTCTTGTAAGAAACAAGAATTGGTGTAGCAGTTATGCAAAAGATAGCTTTTCTCTGTGATTTTATCAAACCACTCCCACCAACTTTATTGTGTTAGGAAGACATCTGATGGGTGAGTTGTGGATTAAAGCTGCATCTGTTTTTCTAGAAAGCTGTATTTCTGATGCTGCCCCACCATCTTACTGCTACCTCTCTCCTTGCCCATTTCCACCCGCTATCCCATTGGGGCTGGGCAGTCAGCAGCAGGCCCTGAAGTTCTGACCCTCATCTGTGCTAAACTCTCTCTTAATATTGAAGAGGTTTCCCAGTTCTCAGTTTCATTGTGCACAGACCCAGCTGTGCACTTACCAAAGCTGATGACGTTGACATAGACTTTATCAAAAAAAGGATTGGGCCTGTGATGCTGTGATTAAAGTTTCAGGTGAAGATACAAACTCTCCTGGAAACAATGAACTGCCATACAATATCGAGTGCTAACCAATCAGTAAAGTTATTTTCCGGGGTTCCCTGTAAAACATACGTCCTTGGGTATAGCAAATATGAAAACCAATGATAAAGCACGATACATTTGAGCCTGGCCTTGAAAATCTGCAGCTACTGCAGCTGTGGGTGCCTTACACTAACTACATCCTGCTTATAAACAGCCAGCACAAAAATGTCATTTTTCTGACTTGAAGCCATTTGCTGTAGCCAAATATGTATTTCACGATAACAAAAGTGTCTTAGCCAGTTAGAATTCCTTCCTCTCCCCATGCAAATAAACAGTAATCACCTCACCCATTGGTGGCAGTTACTCAGTGTGTATATGCAGCTCTGTCTCCCTCCTGTTATGAATATGCAGATCTCTCCACTCTCATTAGTTTCTGAAGGGCTTCTGCTCACCCTGCTTGCTGTAGTTGGCATTTTTGAGTTGTTTTGGTGACAATACCACAGCTTATCACACTCTGCTGAAGACAAAGATAACTTTAATATGTATATAAAAGAAAAAAACAATACCATGCCACAACTCAAATCAAGCTGACTTGAATTTTGTGTCTTAGAAATGGATTTTCAATGCTAAGAAAGAGTGGTGAAAAATATCTTGCTGATGGGTTGCTCTTATCAGTAAGGCCACGATCAGACAGTAACTTTGTCCTATGCCAATAAGCCTGGTGGAGTCTGTTTTTGCAAACTGGGTCTGAGTAAGGCACAGCAGCTACGTTTGTTCAGTGTATCTGCACAGGCTCTTCCTCTCCATACTCTGCCTTCACAGCACCAGCCGGTGCTATGCTTTCTATGACATTCTGGTTTATTTTTTATTTATATTATTTTTCTTTTTTTAATGAAAGATAGTTTATCAGACTGTGTTGAGTTTCAAAGCTTATATTCCAGAAATTATTTGCGGTGTTAAGAAAAACCTGAAGGAATCCTTGCAGGCTTACACTCAGGCTGCATGAGCTGGTTTGCAAAGGGTGTGTGCATGCTGATCTTGCAGAGATTTACATCTGAGTGTAACCTCTCTCTCCTCTAGTATTCCCAGAGAAGTGGTTGTGAACCCACAATATCAGTTAACAAACCATTACCGTGGTTTAAGACATCACTGCTTTACTTTCCCCAGCTAGCAGTCTGGTGTCACAAATTTCCCCTCATTTTTTCAGCAGAATGGTCTCCAAGACTCCTGCCCGTTTTTCCTCCAAGCTGTTGGGGATTTAAAACTACATTAGGTTTAAATAGTTTAAGCAGGTGGTTAAGCCGACTGCCTGATTTTGCCTAGAGAGCACAGGGAAGAGTCCTGCACATGCTCCATTCTGCCAGCAGTTACGGGGCAGCAATGGTTGGCAGAGGGGTGGTAAAAAGCAGCTGGGCCTGGTAATGAGCATCAGCACACAGAAGGGAATGTGTGTGCTCAGCCTGAGCACCTGGTCTTGCACCAACCCTGGTGCTGGCAGACTCCTCTGCCCAAGCAGAACCCCACCAGCTGCCTGGGACAGGTTTGGAAGTCCTCCGGTTTATCTCAGCACAGGACTGGAAACTCTGGTCTCAATCAGGAAAACTGCTTAGATCATTAATACTTCCAGTCTACGTCAGTGGGCCTTAAATGCACGTTGGAGGCTTAGCCATCTGCAGTTGGAGGGGAACATGTCCAGGGAATTTAACTAAGCCACAGGACTTTGCACTGAAGCAGCTACTGAGCACTCACGCGGTCTGCTCCATCCACTCCTTGGCGGGACACGGCGTCTGACAAGCAGGTGGTAACAAACAGCTTGAGGAAATTGCTGCATCTGCTTTGTTAAGTGAGCATGTGTCTGAGCCCTGAATCCATCTTTCTATCAAGCTTTTAATAGGAAAATGTAATCCTGAAAATTTTATTTCTGAATGGGACCCAGTAAGGAATAGAGGGAAATGCAGGCATGGTTTAGAGTAAAATAATTTAAAAAAACTAAATCATTCAAAGGGTTGTAAAAAAGTCACCTGGTGCTGAAAGCAATCATAATTGTACTGGTTAGTTATGAAATTGTACATTTAAGTTTGAAGCTGGCCAATCTCCTGTCTAGTTTCGCTTGCAAGGCTTAGTTGTCTAGATTGAACAAAGAAAATCAGCAATAAGCCAAAGAAAAATCATGCAGAGACGTGGATCCAGTGTTTACATTGCCATCCCTTTCACTGGGATATGACAAGAGAGAGACTAGAAACATCCAAATTGTAAAATACAATCTTGCAATTCCCCTTTCAGGATTGATGACTAATGAAAGCAATTAGCCAGCAATGTTTTTAAAACTTGTCAAATACATTATTTGACAAATATATTCATAAATCACGTACCTAGTCACAAACTGTGTGAGCTCTGAAAACTACCTCATCATTTTAAAAGAACTTGAAAATCTCATTTCACCCCTTGATGAATCACCTGCCTGCATTAGCAATAAACTGGCACAGGCAAAGCAGAGACATTTTTATCTTTCACATCATATGAAGTGCATTTCAGGACACTTAAACATTGCTGAATTTGAGGAAAGGCAAACACCAGTGTGTGTGTGTGTGTGCTTTGAGACCGTTGATGCACACATGCAGGTTCTTACAAAGAGCAAGTTTAATCTGAAGCAGCAAGGTAGCTCCATGCAGATGGATCATGCGAAGAACCCATGTCACTTCCAGTAACCCAAATGCACCTCCTTCAGAAGAGGGCCCTACTTCCACCCACCCAGGTGGCACTTGTTGAGGTTGAGAAACTCATTGCCCTTTCATTCCCCTCCCTCCCTCTTGCTGTAGGCCCTGACAACAGCTGACTTTGATAAAAGTGGGAAGAACTTTAAAATCCATACTTTTTTTGTGTGTAATTCTAAGAGTGCTTGTCCTGCACAGTTATGATAGTGGCTTTCCGACCTGGTGGAAGCTTAATCTGTCAACTTTTTATTGCCTCATATAATGCTCCTGACCGTGCATTGTCACTTAATTAGGCTGAAATTAAATAGATCAAGTCTGATTCTCCATGGTTGTGGACTCATGCCTGTGTGCTGGACTGTAGTAGCTGGTTGCTTTGCACTACCAGGGGATGTGAATTACGTGTTTCGTTTGGTACCTACGTAGTGTGTACAGCCGTGAACTCCTCAGGGAGTCCCCACACTGTGGCCAAACCCAGCTTCACCAGATACTTCTCCAAAAGTAAAGTTAAAATCTCATTTCCTTGCAGTCTGAAATACAAGTCATTTATGATACGTATCTGAATCCCAGTCAGTTCATGGTGCACCTATTCACTATTGGTAAGCTGATAGCTTTTGTGTGCTTTTTTAGAATATACCCAGTGATACTTGCAGATGAGCTGGCTGGAAGTATGATATTTTGGTGAGGGAGAAACAGTTCACAGGGATGCACTAGTTTTCACCAAAAATTCAGCTGGAAAAGGTTCGCATTGAGGAAGAAGGGGAAGAGCAGAGGAAAAAAAAAGTAAAAGAAGTCTTTCACTCAAAATTAAATATCTGAAAGCATTTCTTTTGGTGCAGAGCTTTGGAAACCCATTACTAAGCCGGAGAAGTTGCTGCAAAATGCAAGTGTTGCCTGCTGGCTCATTTTCTTTGTTTCACAGACTGAGAATGTCAGGTCTTAGCTGAAAAGGGAATCAAAGTCTTCCCATCTTAAGCCAAGGTACACACTCTCTCTTGCATCCTCCTGAGCTTTGTTCCAGATCATCTCTGTTAATTCACAAGAAGCTATACCATTTATTAATAGACAACTTGGCCTTGGAATTTATTTTGTAGGAGATTTTGTTATTGCCTCATAAACATAAAGCTCCCTTAAATTGTCATCAAATCATCACCTTAAAATTACTGAAGTAATAGAAGAAAAAACCTACAGCACTGCTGCACCAAATTCTCCTTCTATTATGCTTCTCTTCTGTGAAATTCACTGGGCTTGCAGGGATCTAACAGCTTTGCCATATTCTTTTACTGGTACAGGTACTCCAAAAGAAGCAAAGACATTGTCAGCAAAAGATTATTTCATTTCCATGGGACTGTGGACTCCAATCTAATAGGACCATCTTAACTCTTCTTAGATGCAGCCAGCACTAACTGCTGTTCTTCACCACTCTGAACCTTAGGCAGACATTTATTTCTGAGCAAAGCAGCTGTATTTTATACTTGAGTAAAGCAAGGCTCTTGATTTTGGAAGCACTTTCCATGGGTGTCAATGACAAGCCCAGGAGATGCAGTTAGCCCATTTCAAGGAGGAGGGCAGATGAGACTTGGGTTATCGCGACCTGTACTGGGTGGGTGTTAATGGCTGTGTAACACTGCAGGAGAGGAAGATGCTGTTTGTGCCACGACACCTCATTTCCCACTCTCAGTGCGCAACATGCAATCCAAGCAGGGAGCAGGGTACGTGCCACAGGTGGAAGCATTTCCAGGAGGCTTCCTGCACCTCACTTTGTGAAGGGTTTTGGGAACCACCCAGATGTGCAGACACTGTTTATGATATGATATGAGCCCTGCAATTCTCAGTAAATAAACTGTAGGGAAATGGCAGTACCAAATTAAATGGCAATAAAGCTTTTGCTGTTTCGAGTTTATGCAGGTTTTAAGACAGAATCTGTGATGAACTGCATTGTGTATGCTTGCACCAAAATAAAGAGAGTAGCATGGCATATAAATAAGTTTAACATTAGACCAGTATCTTTTTCAATTTATGACTCACTAACAGAGTTTTACAGAAATTTGATTACGATTTTACTGCATGGAGGACTCTTTTGCATCTGTTTCACAGATACCCACCTTTTAAATTTTATTTAATTTGTATTGATTTTTTCCTGCACTTTCATAAGCAGGCATCACACATCTGAGCTCACACAAAAAATG
This sequence comes from Laterallus jamaicensis coturniculus, assembly GCA_022605575.1. Taxonomy (NCBI): domain Eukaryota; kingdom Metazoa; phylum Chordata; class Aves; order Gruiformes; family Rallidae; genus Laterallus; species Laterallus jamaicensis. Next base: position 16,440,654 of record JAKCOX010000018.1, read on the forward strand.
ATTACTTAAGTGATGATTTAAAAATAATGGATGTACATTAGCACATGAATGATTAATTCCTTTTTGTGAGTACAAGCATCCAGGCTATGGCTGAGTAAAATATTGATGGTACAAAGGAAATGAGCTGTTTCTTAATTTAGTTTTGTTCTGGTAATGTGTAACTAATGTTGTTTCCTTCTAGCAGTAGGCATTTAGTGACCCTTTTAAATTTTAATACCTAGTGATAGCTAAACTAATAGCTTCATGGGACATATAAGAGGGGATTTTGAAAAGATGCAGACATAGCTTACATGCATTCATTTGAGACACTCTGTAAAACATTTAATGCAAACAAGTACTACAGAAGAACCTAGGTAAAGTCTACACACGCACAGGATAGCATTTCACTAGAAAGCTGAGAAGAGACACTGAAAGGTGGAGATTTCATTGCCAAATTAGTCTTGTGAGGCTGTGGCCTATGAATTTGAGTTCATTGATGCCTGATGCTCTTGTGATGCCTTTGGGAATGGGGGAATTTGTGAGACTAGTACCAAAATGAGAGCACAGATTGCTCTTTCCAACTGATGCCTGGGCACGTGTTTTCCCTAAACGTGGGGAGGCTGAGCACTGAGATTACCCCTGTGCTAGACTCCTACAGCCCAAATAGGAGATATCTACATTGAAGTTCCTCAGTGTTCCCACAGCCCTTGCGGTGTTTCTGGAAGTTTTGCCATGACTACAGCATCCTGAAGTGTTTTCCCATCTATTTGCTGGGAAATGCCACAGTGAGGAGAAAGGCACTGGAAGGCAAGCACTACTCACATGGTCCTGCTCACACCTCCATTGCATACCCTGACAGGCCAGGCTCACCCATCCAAAACTTAACCCAGGTGCCCGGCTGAGCAGAGCAGCATGGCCTCAGAATCAAATGGAAACATTTGAAATAGTCTGTAGATATGGCTGGACAGCAACACATGTGGAGACACAGGTTATGGTAGAGCACAGCTACAGGCTTTGACGTTCTCAGATGGGGATACAACCTTGTTACTCAAGGTTGATATACAGACTGAATCACTGGCGCTGCCAACCCACTGCCCATCTGTTGGAATGGCACTTTGCCCACAGAGATGGTGACATGCCAGGTTTCATCTGAAGTAGGTGCCTTCTAACAATGGGTTTAGAAAGCAGCCTGTTGAAGACAGCAACTGACACTTCTTTTCTTCAATAGGCTATTTTTGGAGTGGGAACACTTGCTGGCAGCAAGTGCAAAGGGCCTAAATCGGCTTCTGTTAGTCAGCTGCAAAAAAAATCTCATTTGCTACAGTAACAGAAGGTTTGGGCTAAAAAGTAAAGTGATTGCTTCCATTTTCACTTGCTGGCCTTGCATCGGTATGTTTATTGTGGCTACCTAATCCCACTCTACCACACTGCATGGCAATTTGCAGGTGGGAAAGGACAAGGAGGAAGAGGAGCAGTGTATTGCCTTTGAGACAAGAAAGGGTGCTTTTTTGTTTAATTTTAAACCATGATCCTTTGATATTTTCCACTGCTGCAATGGATATTATATGGTAATCCTGCCAGGACATTTTATATGTGAGGAAGAGTTTGCGGGTTGGCTCCCCAGGATGACATTTGAAAAATATAGTTCACATTTTTTTCCTTTGGCAACTGAGAGAAAAGAGGGATCTTCATGCAGTCTCAACAAAAATCAAAAGGCTTTCTGTCATCAGGTCTTTTTGAAAGGATTTTGAAGATCCTAGAGAAAAACATAGGCTTTGGCTCTGTCAAAAGTCCATGAAGGGGGTGTAGATCAGAGACCAAGTTAACGTGCATAGTTCTCCCCGGTGACATTCTGGATACAGGATGCCTGAAACGTGGGCAGGGTGTAAAAACCACACCGCTTTAAGAGCAGCCCAGATGGCCAGCAACCCCAGAAACACATGCACACGTGCTATCCTGATCCTTCTAGGAAGGATTTTCAATCTAAATTGTCGGCCTGACATCAGCACCATGATATTACTGATGGGCAGGAGTGATAGATGATCTGCCTCGCGGACAGCTACTCGCTTGGGTTTGTAGTGAGGAGTAATATGGCCTAACAGCCCCCTTCTGACATGGCCAAAGCTCACCTGAGGTTGAGTCCTGACAATGTGATGTGATGCAACGGGAGTCTGACCTTGACCATGACTCCAACCTGCTCTCCAAAGGACCTGGCACCTGGCTGGGCGTTGGACAGTCTGTTTTCTCCCCGCTCTGCCTCTACTGTCTTCCCCCAACTCCACTCCCTTCTTCGTCACTCTGCCAGGACGAGGCGCTGCCCTACCTGGCAGCGTGCTGGGAGCCTGGGGCAGCGCAAGGGGACTTGCCAGATGGCAGGGGCCGGCTAAGCCCTCGCTGCATGCAGCTGGGTCCCTGTACCACATATGGAGAGGGCTTCTGTACAGTCTGTGCAAGGAGGTGGAGACCTTTCCATCCCCTCTCTGTTTTAGTGTTGAGCTCTTGGCCTGATGGACATATATGGCGACAGGGAGAGAGAGGACCAACTAGGCATTCTCTGCCAGCATGCAAAGTACAGATGAGCACAATAAACAATCACTGAGATTCTTCAGAACACAGGAAGTTGCTCAGGCAACATCTGAGGTACTCAGATAAAATACCCAACTCTGAAACAGCTTTTGATACGAAAGCTGAGAATAACGTGTAGTTTATCTTTGGATACTGGACAGTAGAGACTTTATTATGAAAGGATTTACTTGCTATAACATGGCAGCTAAAATCTTGGCACCTTGTTAAGCAACTAATTAAAAAAGTCAAATCTATAAAAGGAGCTGGAAAACTTTGGCTGGAGCTACAAATACCATTTCTTCAATTGCTTCCCAGATACAGAACTGCTTTTTGTGCCCTCCTCTTATCCACAATGACACAGAAAAGAGAAGACCTGCAGTTAACATCCCCCAGCAGCTATGGCTGCATCACTCCAGAGGTAACAGAGCACCATCAGCAATCTCTGTCTTAGCCAAGATGGAGATGTCACAGCTTACTTTTTTTTTTTTGAGCCATGTCAGAGCATAGTGTTGGTCTTCCTATCTGAGCCTGTTTTTCCACGTCGAGCACTGTTCAGAGGATTTAGTAATAACTTGGCGATCACTGGTTGCTTCTTTATTGTATATTTTTGCTATGTTAATTCTTCCAGTAGGTGCTGCAGTCAGATTTTGTGGGGCAGAATAGATGCCACTGCTAATTTATATTGCCTTGGATCTAAAGCACTTTCTACACTTTTGACCCTCCACACACACCCCTCTTCTAGACAAAGCCTCCTTCCTGACAGCTCCTTTGCATGACTGTTTCCTGCATGACTTGTCACAGACAATGGTATTTCCCCATACTCCATGGAGTTTTGCATCACTCAAGATTAGTGGGCTGACATTCACAGTCATACAAGCAGCTGGCAGAATGTGATCAGTGAAACAATGGGGGGATGAAATTGGCCACCTATCTCATTGTCACCTGCTGTCACCTCAAAGGTGAAAATATGTCATCTTGCACTCACCAAGTCAAAGTAGTAACGTGTCCCAGATCAGTAATGTGAGGGTGGCTCTCAGACATGGTGCACCATTTCAAATCTTAATGGGCCAGAAGGAGTAGCAGTAACTCCAAAGGATCAAAGCCACCTGGACTCCCATTAGTTTTGCTGATGTGGTACACACAGAATATGACTTGTTTGTACCCAGTTGCTGTCTCTACGTGGGATTTTTTTCTTCTGCACTTACATGCAAAGCACAGAAGAGAGAAAAGCAAACCTTTCACGGATGGCTCTGTCATGGTTACTCAGTAAAAAGGATTTTGCAGCCCACAGCTAGGAACACTGAGGTCTACCAATGCTAGAAGTCATGTTTTCAAACAAACTGTAATATTAGATAAGGCTATACATGTGGGAAAATAATGAAAGATCTTCACCTATGTCACAAGAACAAAATATCCTAGGCTAAAGCCAGAAGCTGAGATGTCAAGGGGCACACACTAAACAGAAACTCAAGTTAACATGGCAAAGGCAGCACTCCCATCATTGCCAATTGTGTGTGGGCTATGAATTTTCTGTATGTGTCAGAGAGGTGTAAGTAAATAGTTTGATCCTCTTTCTTCAAACCTAGGGTGAGAGTCTACCCTCTTTCTGGATAGGAATGCACTGGAGAAATATGGTAAGGCTTTATTTCAGAGTTCAAGCACATACAAATTTGCAAGCAGTTTGTTTACCTTCCTATTTTTAGTGGTTACTGGTATTAACTCTTTTCTAGGCACTCTCTCTACATCAGCCACGAATAATGTCTGTCTGATCCTTTACAACTGTTTTACTGTCACCCAAATGAGGCAGGTTTTTGGCTCCTGAGTCAGTAGGCTGGACAGCTGCTTAGCTGTGACAGCCCAAGGAGCTACCTCAGGCTTGCCCCAGGGAAATTCAGACTGTACTCAATTACATTCTTAGAGTCATATTTAAGGCCTTAATCCACGGAGTTAAATTTGGTGGGACAGCAAAGGAGCAAGGTTTATGAGTGTCTGTGGATGTGTCTCTGTGAGTCTGTACATGCATGCCTAATTGCTTGTTTTCTGTAAAGCTTAAAACCTCCACGACTGCAAAATGTCATCACCTCTGGACTCACCTTTATGTAGGACGTGATTGTTGGTATATGAAGACAAGCTGATTCATGTTGGATTTTGTGGACTCTGGAATGAGTAATGTGATACTAATCTATAGATAAACTAATCTGCTGGTATTTATAACCAGTGAGCAATTGCCTCACCCCTTAACTGCAAGTTTTGGGATGTGACAGTTACAGTAGATAGTAGCTTTACTGTAGCTCTGAGCTGTTTGGCAATCTGTATTTTTTGCTGAATATCTAAGGGAATATTTGATTTACCTTAAAGAAAACATCGGTCTTGTCTTTGGTCATTCTTACTGATAGGAAGTCATTTTTCTTCTGGGCCAGGACATAAAACACTTAAAGTCTGAGCCTAGTGAAGTAAATAAAAAGGTAAAATTATCATCTGTTCCCATCCTGTGCTATCTTGTAATTTACATGTAAATAGCAGTGAAATAATAGAATGCTTTCAGGCCCATTCCTCTTCTGAAGGTCACTGGGTCTCCATAGGACAAGGTGTGGGGGGGAGGGGGCTCATCACACCAAATCAATTACAGGATTAGGTAATCCCCTAAAATGGGACAGAAAAGTGATTTTGTGTAACACAAGTTGCTATATATAATACAAATAGATTACATTAAGTGTCTTGTCATCTTGTGATTATACGCCATGAACACAGATTTGTTACTAATATGTCTTTTCATCCGTCTATGCCTGAAAAAGGCTGCACATTTTACTACTAGTGGGGAAAAGTGCAGGTAAACACTGGAGATAGTGAATAGGTACTGACTGACTAGCAATATGACAAATGAAATTTTGAAAATTAAAATTGTAGGCTGTGAGGAAGATCGCCTATTAATCTTGGAAGTATGTCATTAAATCTAATTACAGTATTTTGTTGATATTACCTTAGATGTTTGAAACGAATTCCCCATCAAATGATAGGTGATGTAACATACCTAACTGAAAAGCTAATCATTTTACAGAAAATGGAGTTTTCTTGCTTTCAACAATTCCTGTAGACATTTAAAGCACTGAGAGGAGTCAGCGACACATTCCACCGTGTCCCTGGCCCTCAAGGGCACCATGGCAGCACCTTCAGCTTGGCTTCTCTGTTCCCAGCTCTCTGCCCTGTACAGCTGTTCCCCTCCAGTTTGGTTTTTTTTTTACAAAATTATTCTTTTACAAGGACCAGGAGTTTTACTGTCACAGTGATCTTTGCAGGCAAGTGCCATGGCCAGAATTGTTGGCCTGGGAGAGTTGGTTTCTCAGAGTTAAGTCTGATGGGGAGCTTGCAGGCAGGAAAGACCAGTCTTACAAGACTGTGCCCAGTTACGTTTATTGCTTGAATCCCTTTCATTAGCTTTGACATACAGTCATGCAGATTCCACTCTAAGCATATTTCAAGTAGTAAAATACACAGGACAACACATTACAAACACTGTGTCTATGTCTTTTCCATCTTTGCTGATGCAGGGTTCTCTGCCAGCCCCACAGCTTCAGTAGAGGAGGAATTTCTGGCCTTCCACTGCCCCAGGTTCATCTGTGCAGGATCCCACACAATCCCCTCTGGCTGACCCATGCAGTATCCTGCCAAAGCATAAAAAAATAATATTTGTTTTCCAATTCTTTTTATTAATTACTGGCACATCTCCCCTACCTCCCCAGAGGTAGACAGGGGTTTCAGATAACCAGTATATTGGATTTCAGTCAGACTTTTGCCTAAGTAAGAACTAAGAGCAGCAATTAGATTTATGACTTACACATTCAATATAGAGATAGTGTTCTGTATGCTTCTCAAGGTAAACTGATGTCAGATAGTCGTGCACGGGCATGGAATAGCAGTGTGGCCCTGTTTCTTACACCAGGCTGAAAGAAAAATGACAAGAGTGGAAGCAAATGCAGATGCTGATCCTATAGAGAGCTACGATGCAGTTGTGAAGTTCGGATACACAGCCCTTCAGTGTTAACAGAAAATTATCACTGTGCCTTCAAGTGACAGGCATACAACTTCAGATATCTACACATCCCTCTAAGTGAGGAGGCAGATTAGAAAAATATAAAAAAAGAGAGAACAATGATGTAAATTGAAGTTTTGACAGTCAGAAATATTTTTAAAACGAGTCTCAACACAGCACCCAAGAAGATGCTAAAAGGAAGTGTTGAAACTGTTTTGTATCTTCCTATAGTTCACAAATGCTAATTGCTGAAAGTGCCTCCTAGAATCTTCTGACAACTGACAAGAGTGAACAGGGGTGTTCCACATCGTTTGGGAAATATGAGAAAATTCTTTTCTTTCCCTCAAGCATTATAAAGAGCTACACTTAGGTGCTACCTGAATTGGATATTATTTACAGGGATAAAATCATAGTGTCTTTTCTTAAACTTAGCACTCTTTATACAGTACTTGACTTCTAACCAATTATTTACCTGTATCAACACAACACAGGCTTGTTATATTAGCAATTTGCTATTTTTAGCCTATTGGTGTAAATCATGAGCGACAATGTTCTGAAATGTCTCACTTCTGATGTGTGTTGATACTGCTGCAAGCTCGGGACTCAGAGGAGGAAAATGGTTGGCTCAGTCTTACCGCTTTGTCAGCCAAACACTGGGATTTTCACCTATATTTCCCCAGGCAACAAGGTCTAGGGTGGCCAAACAGGGATAGGGTCTAAATGCACTCCAGGCAGATTAAAAACCCATCTTTTCTGGATCTAAACCATGGAGAATGGTGGTGCGTAAGTGCCTACAAATAGGACAGTAACTACAGTAAAAGTTCATGTGTGCTAAAGCCAGGAGCAGTAGGCATCCATCTGACAGAGGTGAGCATCAGAAAACACCTAATTCTGCACTGTGTGGGCTAACAGTGGAATACCATAATGAGCTATCAGTTTCAGCTTATGTGGCTTTAACCCTGTTCTGGTGATGAGCTGTGAAATATTACAGCTTGAGCTTCCTATTTTCTATGTTTATGATCTTAAAAATCCTAAGGAGAGAATTCCTCACCAATCGATAGGGATGAAAAGCCTGATTTTCTTGGAAATTGTTCTATATTTATTCACATATTATACATGCCTGCCCTGCACAATGGCTCCTTAGATATTGAGAGGGCATGAAGGCACATAAACCCTAAGCTGTATGAAAATAGCTTTTCTAGGTTGTTAATAGAAACTAATATTATCAGGCAGACTAATATTTACCCCTGCTATGGGAGCGTTACTCATTGAATAGCACCTTAAATTGTCCAACTAATTTTATGCACTTATAATAAATAAACTTTATTCTCTTTTATTATCAAGCTTAATTACAGTCAAGGTAAGTCATAACATTCACACTTTGCAACTTAGATTTAGGGACAGAATATAAAACTGTGCATGTCTACTTCATCAGAAATCATATATCTGATCTGTACTAAATCACCTACCAAATCTTCTACACGATGCCTGCAGTAGGCAGATATCTGTACATACTGGTGAAATGTGGTGCTTTTCGGAGGAAGAAAAGAGAAGGGGAGGGGATATACTTAGCTAAAATATAATGACTCTTACAACCTCATCATCTGGCAATGCTGTGATTTGACCATCCTTCTGTAAGTGACGTTTGCCACCCTTATTGGAAGTGACACAGCCTAAATGAACATGCCCTCAAAATACAAGTTTCACATTTCATTCAGAAGCCATCGCGTCTGTGTGTCAGCGTGCTGAGTCACTGATTGAGCTCTGGCACAAGCAGAGGGAAACCATCAATACCATCTTCCTCAGCACTTGGTATTTCATAGGGATGCGCCACTTGAGCAAACTTTGCCGGGCGACCGTGCTCTGAAGGTGGTTCCCCAAACCTGCGCGCTGCCCTGCACTGTGTGCACTTCTCTTTCTTACCAAATCACTGCGGGGCTGAAGTAGTGATTTTAATGAACAGTTGTGTTTGCTGAAATCAATTCAGCCTTGGTTATACACCCAATGGAGGCACTCAAGCAGAATGAAATGTCTGGTTTAAACACATATTAGTTTAGTATTATCTGTATTTTCATGAAGCAAAACCTCAATTTGTTGTTCTAACAGATGGTGGCTCTTTTATATGAATGTAAATTTTGAATATTTTGCGTACATTTTCAAATTTGTGAACAAATGTTGCTTAAGTCTGTAAAACATTCAGAGGGTAAAAAGTCCTTTAGACAACAGAAATAATCCACAAGCTCTACCTATGAGATAGGGGCAGTCTGTCGGAGCCAAAGCTGGTCCTCGGGCACTACCGGCTCTTGGACTGACACTCAGTCCATTTTATTGTGCCTCTCTACTTTCAGATTCTGCTGATGTGTTTCTTTTACAAATCAATCATTCTAGGGGTAATTAACATTTAAAAGCCAGGTTTCTTTTAATTCCATTAGTATGTTTGTGACAAGAAATGTGTTGGCAGAATCCAAAGGTTAAGAGTTACAATGAAGAACAAGTTTTGGGATAAATGAAAGTTAAGACCTAAAATAGCCTGACAATACCCCATTAATCTGCACACTATTGACACAATAACGGTCTGTTGTGTCAATGAGGATTTAAGAAGCTTTGCAGCACATGTTACTGATAGTTTATCATATCAATAGGAGCCTGCATATATTTGTGTTTAAAACCTGTGGCTGTGTAATTCCCTGACTGCACACATATTGTAAGTGCACATACTTCAAATCCTTACATAAAGTGGTTTCTAGACACGCAGGAAATGTCAAAACTATAATAAAATACCGTATTTAAGTGTAGACACAAGATACCAGTCTTGGCTCTACCAAGATCCTCCCAACATATCGTACTTCAAACTGAAACCCTCTACCCTAAAGGAATATGGTCTGATATGTCATCCAATTGAAGCAGAAGGAAATTTAAAACACATTAGTCTCCCATCCTGATATATGTAAAACTTTAATCAGCTCGTGGCTGGGATGTATGGTGGGGAAGAAAGGTCCCTTCCCACAAGCAGCCCCTCTCAGAGCAGAGGGGAGTGTGCAGCCACAGCCCAAGCAGATGTGCCCTGTTTCTCGTGCCCCCACTGCGGGGATCACCGAGCAGCATTGCCCAGTAATTTCTACATGCCTGTAACAAGAGGGATGTATTGAATGAAAATAACGGGTGGCTCTCCTAGGACTGCAGTTTTTCTGGCTGGCACCACCATCAGGCATTTAGAAATCCGAGCAACGAATGCCACATTCGTAATGCCCTGGTGTGGGTAGCTTGCACCCAGGGACCAGCACGGCCTATAACCCCACACCACAGTGGGTCTGCTCCTTCCAGTGAAAAGGCCACAGCTATTCTGTGAACTGAGCCCTTCTCTTTTGAGGCACTCTAAGCTTTTTTTTGTCCTCAGGTTGCAATTCGATTCCTAACCAAGCAAGCAGTCTCTATCACAGCATTTTCATGCCCTGTGCAGATTGTGACGGTTTTCAGATTAGGGCTCTTCCTGAGAAAGAGAAAATCATGTCCTTACACCTTTAACCAGGCAGCAGCTCCTGGGGTGCAACATAGGCGTGCTGTGTTTTCTGTGAGGAAGCCCATAATGATCTCGCCTCTAGCCTGTCAGCACTAGGAAACATCAGAGAGAGACAGCCAAGGGACCCAGTTGCCAAAAACGTCCTATTCCCATGGCTGAGAGATTTTGTTGGCGCCATCTCTAAAGAGAATTTACTATGGGCCAAATCCTGGCACCCTGGCTTGGATGAAGCAGTTGTGAAGAGGCAGCGCTCCTGCTGCGTGCGTAAAAACCTGCAGGATCAGCCCAAAACACTGCTTGGGAGCATCAAGCCCTTGTCTTCCGGAGGGGCAGGAACGCCGGGCAGAGTGACCTGCCCAAGGACTTGCTGTGGAGACAGGAATTAGGGAATTTGCACGGGAACGGCAGAGATGTTTCCCCAGAAAAAAAAGTATCTATTTTTATTCGGATTTTTTTTCCCGATTTCCTATAAAACCAGCAGAGATGACACAATTTGGCAAGTAATCTCTTTTTTTTTTATTATTATTATTTTTTTTTTCCCCTTGCAGGGGCACCCAAACTATTTTGTGGCACTTTAAGCCTTCATTTCTTTTTCACGTGAAGGAAAACGAATTAGTGACAGCTATTCCCTGGGCTTCATTTCTGGGATTGAACCCTTTGTTTCTGGAATATCTGAGGGCACTGTGGACAGGCGCTTAAAAATATGTCATTTCAAGGACACCTCCCCCCCCCTCCCAGCCCCCCAGCACCACACGAGTACTCGTCTGCAAAACTGAGTCTCATCAGCCTGCCAAATTGCCTTGCTCGCAATGACTTAGTTTCTAAGTAGAAACTGAAACGGCCAAGAAGCCAAGGTAGCGTCGGCGGCGAACAAAACGCCTCCCTGATGGCTCCGTCCCAGCTTGTTTACCTCCGCGGCTGCGGAGGCGGGATGGGCACGGGGTTGGGGAGCAGGCGGGCAGGTTCACGGAGGTGCTTCGGCGGGGGCAGAACTACAGGCGAAGTTTACCGGAGCTCCGCTCACGCCGCCGCAGCCGCCGGCAGCGGAGCCGCGCCCGGCGCTGCCCGCGGCGGGGGAGGGCGGAGGCGGGGGGCCGCGGCCGGGGCGGTGCCGCCCCCGCCCCTCCATGGCGCGGCTCGCCGCGGAGCTCCGCCGCTGGGCGCGCTGTCGCCTCCTGCGGGCCGCGCTTCCCGGGTGCGGTGAGAGCCGCGGCGCGCCCGGGCGCGGTAGCGGGAGGGGGAACCGAAAAGTTGGCCGCGACAGTGGCGGGGCGGGTGCCGCCGCGGGCGCGGTGTTTGCGCGGAGGCGGGGGGGGGGGGGCGGAGCGAGGTCGGGCGCGGCGGGACAGCGCGGCGGGGCGAGGGGCGGGCGAGAATAAATACATTAGAGGCAGGGAAGGGTGAGGGGGGGGTGAAAGGCAGGCGGGAAGGGGTGGGATCTGCGGGGCGCGCCTCCCCCGCGCTGGCTCGGCACCGAGCGGAGCGCCGGGATGGGGCGCCCGGCGGGGGACAGCGGGCGGAGGAGGCAGCCCCGCCGGCGGGCGGCGGCTGTGGGCAGCGGCGCGGTGGCAGGTACGCGGGGCCGCGGCGGCGTCGCCGAGCGGAGCGGGCGGCCGCTGTGAGAGCCGGCGCTGGCCGGAGACGGGGGGGGGGAGCCGAAGCAAATCTATTGGGTTTATCCCCAGCGAAATCGCCCCGGGGCGTTTAGGGTGAGTTTGGGCGGACGCTGGGTCGCTGGCTGAGCCGGCCCGGCCCCGGGGACTCGGTGCTGCCGGCGGGGCGGTGGCGCGGGCCCCTAGCGAGGCGTGATTTACGGGCTCCCCGGCAGCAGCCGGGCGCTGGGAGGCAGAGGGAGCTGTGCTTCAAGCTTCCCATCAATTATGGATGGAAACAAATACCGGAGTCAGTTCTGGATTATCCCCGTGCAGAGGCAGGGCTCGCTCCGCTCCGTCTTCCTCGCCTCCCGGTGCAAACAATGCTCCGCTCAGGTGCGGGGCCCAGAAACTTTCTCTTTTTGCGGGGGGGGTGTGTGGAGGGAGGTGTTTCAGCACTGCAGAAGCCGATCCAGCGCCTTGCAGAGAGTAATTGGGGTTTAAAGCCCCTTTTATTATTTATAAGCGCTGGATGGAAGCGAAAGGTCACGCAGATCTTTCTGGGTGGGTGTTATTCTTGCGTTTTAAAGGGCTGTCGGGTTGTTGTGCTGGGTCTTTATGGCTGTCCTTGTGTTTTATCTTGTGAGTTGGAAAATGCTGCTAAGTGTGCTTTTGGCTGATGTGTTGAAAATACCGTAGGTCCGGTGGATATCCCACTTGTTAGCATCAGTACAGCTTGTCTGAAATTAGTGGCTTGGTGCCAACCTCTCAGTTGTTTCTTACTTCTGGTCAGCATCGTGTCTGTATCACGGGCGTTAATTTGAGCACGATTCAGCCCTCGGTGTGTCAGTCATTTGTATTTATACGTGTGTGTGGCTTAGAATACGTTTACTCCTGAGCATAGCAGCAGCAATGATGGTTCATAATGCTCACATATGTGGCACTTGCTGTGCAGATGGTATTGTAGCTTATCCATGTACACACACACACACGCTTCATGCATAATGTGCAGGAATTACAGCAAACTTCCTCCAAAACACTGTTCAGTGCTCTGTGAATGTGTGGCATTTTCCCCTTGGTTATTTCCTCCGGGGAAAAAACGTGTGTCTTGATTCAGACAGCTTTGTGTTCCGAGTTGTTAGTCTTCCCTTCATAATAATGTTTATTAATTCACTTAAATATTATTTGAAAGAACAGCTTCCTACTGTCTCAGAGGCTTTTACTGCTGGTCTGTTGCTCTCACACACAAATACTTTCACAGAGAATTTTCTGAGGTTCTCTCCTTTTTCCAAGTCCAACAGGAAGCTCATTGTAAAGCTTTGCAATCACTTTTGTGGCAAAAGAGAATAGACGTTTTCCTGCTTTATTCACACTATAAAATTCTATGCGCCTCTATAGTCTACTTAAGTTACTATTCAGTAAATTAAGCTGTATGTAATGTTTAATGTAGTAAGTGACAGGCATATTTTGTTATGTTGGCAGATATTGTATAAACATTTACTCTGGCTTAGATAAATAAAAATTGCCAGTCGAGTGCTCTGGGTTGTTTTTTTCTATATAATAATGGACTTTAACACTTTTATAGTACGTAATACAAAGCTCAGTTGTTTTAAAAACAGGGAGGAAAAGTTTGTAGCAAGAATTTATTAGCGTTCTGAATTATGTAGCTCAGATTTGTTTTCAAAAGGACAGCCCAAAAATTATAACCCAGAGGCTCCAAATTGCTTTATTTAACCAGCTTCTCACTTTAATCTGCACCTTTAGTTAGAGTGAACAGCTACCTTTCTTCCTCGCATCCTGCAGTCTGTCACTACCTGTTCTCATTTACGGTGGAGATGCAACAAAGATAACATCATTTTCTAAACGTGCTTTGTGTGATGCAGGAGTGTGTGCCAGGAATACAGTGATGGCCCTGTCAAAGCTCTACAGACCAGCTGTATGGCTGCGGGTTTTCCCCCCAACCCCTCGCGCCCTTTGAGCTGGGCCATCTGAAGGTTTCTACAGCTCTTGTATGGCTGATCTGAGCCAGCAGGTTACTTTTAGCCCTTGGAACCTCCGTAACTTTGATGTAGACTTACGAAGAGCACACACTTGGAAAGATTGCTTAATTATATATGTAATTAATGCTGACTAAATGAGTCTTCGATCTGATCGGTACTGTCCTATGAGATATGTGAAGGTAAAGAACAGTACGTCATAGAAGCTCACTTCAAAGCATGTATGAGGCATTTGTAATAACATCTTCTGGTCTCACTACAGTCAGTCACATGTGGATTGCAGCTCTTTATTTTGATGTGTGTTCAATTCTTTTTAAAAACATTATTTATTGCACTTAGCACAGGATTCAGCATCCCTGGAAGTCAGGTGAAGCTCGGTTAGTTGGCAGAACCTGTACAGAAATGTTGAAATGCTTTGGTTATGCTTTCTTCTGAAACAAAGAAATCTGAAGTGTAGATCATATGTGAATATGGTCAGTTTTCATCAAGTGTGGTACAAGTGATACCACAGAGACTGTTTCGGTTCTTGTCTTTCTTTGTGAAAGACAAAGGAAACAGTTACATCAACAGCTTCTCTTCTCCTATAAGCTTATGTTGAGCTTACTTATGTTGCAGTCTGATATTTTTCAAGGAATACATTATACATTTGCTTACTGAACAGAGGAGGTGGTGGTTGATTGCCTACTCGTGTGTTAAACATACCTATAATTCCAGTTTGGAAAAGCAGATGTCTTTCCATTGGATGAAGTAATAATTTGCTCCAAGAGTAAGAAAAGATGGAAGGCATATTACTTGCATTAGTAGGGTAGTACAAATTATTTTCAGTCTTAGCAGCTCTGTATGTAATTAAAACAGTTCAAATGTTGCTTTCGTCAAAACTGCTGTTACAACAGATGATCTCTTTTCTTAAGCATCAGATAAGCTACTGCAGTTACCGTTAAAATCCATCTAAGCCATTTTATTAAGTTGTTACTTGCTCTGTGAATAGCTGCCAGCCTCCAGTTGAAACGAAAGTAGGTTCTGATTTGTTCCCATGTCACATGGAAGAGGTGTGCAGTGAAAATCGTATTACTGCCCTTCTGCGGCTGTTTTCCAGAGCTCTGTGTGTTGGTCTGACATAGCCCGCTTTCTCTCATTGTGCCTTGACAATAATTACAGTACAGCTAATATCAGAAGTGTATTCAAACAGGAAGAGTGTTGAATTGTCTCACTTCCAGAGTTAAATGTTTGTGTTAACTACAGAGGCCAAATCTGTAGCGCACATATAGACCAGATGAGTAGTGTTTATTTCCCTAACTTTCCTGTTCCATTCGGCTTTTGTTAACTAACCCAGATTAGCATTTTAACAACCCCGAAGTGAACTTCTGCCATTCTCTCTGCTTGGACAGTGTGTGTAGACCATCCATCATCCTGTCCTTGGCCACAACAGGCTACTGGCTCCATAACCATTTGGAGCTTCACAGAAACCATCTGACTGTGAACAGCACAGCTGGCTACAGCCATTTTTTCTTCCACACCACTGGCAGCATTGTCTGGCTATGGTAACTAAAGTTAACATCCAGAACGCCAAGTTTCTTTAGAGTTCGGGCGCCCCTGCCCAGCCCTGCTGCAGCTCAGAGGGCACACCTGCAGACGGGCTGCGAGATGGCTGCGAGGAGCCAGGCAACCTCTGGACTCTTTTCTTTTCAAGGCTCTGGTTTGGAGACAGCAACCTGTTGTTTGGAGTGGGATTACATTAACTCCGTGCTCGCTTGAGAGGGAGCCTGCTACCTGAATCCTCGCAGCGTGCAGGTGGGGGTGTGCTCTGAGAGCCACCAGCTAAGGAAACAGGACTTGCTGCTTTAACTTAGCCACGCAGGCTGCCAAAAAGCACAGAAAGAAATGGAGGATTTCGGCTGTGTGTTTCACACATTCTTGTAGGAGCCTTTTTAGTTCCACAACGGAAACCATGTGATTTCACAGGATCTGTGCCCAGACTCTAATACTTGTTACAGATGCTTTCCTTGGTTTGTTTTGCAGATCTCTGAATGCAATCCGAAAGAAGCCGTTACGGGATTTATTGTTTTAATTCTGACGTCTGCTATGAATGGCAGGTAACCAGCAGGTGAATGGACTTGTGCCACTGTGCTAATTTTACTTGTTGATATTTTCTGCATAATTTAAATCTGTGGGCTTAGCATGGCTGGCTGTCGTGCGTGAGCCACAGCTTTCTTGGTAGAAGAGAGCCCTTGCTTTCAAGAGCAAAGGAGGTCAAGAGGTGTTACCAGGCTGGGAGGGGCTGGGTGGAAGTGAAGGAGCAAAGAAGTGATGGTGGAAGAGGAGGAGGAGCAAGGAGCTCAAGCAAGAGGCATTTGTTCTGTCCAGAACGGTTACAAACCTTGTAAATGAAATCAGTCCCTGGACAGCTTTGATTTATATTCTCACACAGCCCATTGGCCTTTGTCTGCCTGACCTTGGTAACATTACAGAGGTCGTATTTGTACACAGATACTCTTCTTGCAAAAAGGTGTGGTGTTGCTGTTGTTCTGTGGTTGGTTGTTTGGGTTTTTTTAACCGTTGCATGTGAGAGCCAAAGTGCAGCCCAGGTTTCCAATTCAACAAGCACTGGATAAACTCAGAATAAAAAGATGGATCTCGTTTGCTACAGTGGATGGTTTAAGAGAGGAGATGGCAGATGGATGCAGTCAGGCAGTGGCCTCTCGAAGCAGGAGAGCCACAGTGGCCTGCATAATCAGCAGCTGTGTTAGCACACAAGCCGCATAAGTGTAGCCAAGCTGTGTGTGTGTCAGGGAAAGGGGACACACTTGTCGGCATTAGA
This sequence comes from Laterallus jamaicensis coturniculus, assembly GCA_022605575.1. Lineage (NCBI taxonomy): Eukaryota > Metazoa > Chordata > Aves > Gruiformes > Rallidae > Laterallus > Laterallus jamaicensis. The sequence continues at coordinate 16,457,155 of JAKCOX010000018.1, forward strand.
GGCAAAGGAGAGCTTTGAAGAGGGCTTGGGCTGAGAATGAGGAGTTAATTGGCAGATTCATGGTGGGGTTCCTCTTCAAGCGCGTGAGGGACAGTGGGGAAGCAAACTCAGAGGTGCTTGTCTGGACAGGTAAGAGTGAGCGTCAGGGTCCAGCATCACAGACTGGCAGCGCCCAGAGGTGGAAGTAAAGCCTCTGAAGAGATGAGAGGTGATCAGCTGGTCACTCGGCTCAGCCATTACTGCAATAATAGGCTTTTCTTAATGCCAGCCACACAGCTCGTCCTTCTTATGCCAAATGGTCACGACAACTAAGTCTCTGCTTTCCCAAGCAGCAGTCAGGTACCAGCTCACACCTCCATTGTGTGGGACCTTCCTCAGAGGTTTACTGTGGCATGAAACAAAAAGGTTACTTCCCTTAAGTGCTGCTGCCACGCTCCCCTGGCGTGTTGGTAGATAGGGACCGCCGCAGCTCCAGCACCAACAGCAAGTGTTGCTGCTATTTCTGTGCACATCTATCGTGATAGATGCACTTTGGGGTCAAAAGGAAATTCTCACGCTTCTGTTTCAAGACCTTGTTTTATATATCCCTCCACTTGGGTACCCCCTTCCTGTGTTGTGTCCTCCTGTTGGGCTGTGTAACCATCCTGTTACGGAGACCACACAGAAGAAAAAAGTGTCTTTAACTTACAAAAGCCTCAGTGTAAAGTTAAGGCAACAGTATTAAAATTTTAGATGGTTGTTTGAATGCGGCCCAACGTTGCTGAAGGAGTTGCAACTCTGCCTGTTAGTGTAATGGAAGTTAAAACCAAGAAAGAGCTATAAGCTGGCTGTATGTTCCCCAAGTGATGTAGCACCTGGGTGTTAAACACCAGAGTACTTACTGCCTGGTGCATCAGGGAGGTGCGGTGCCCCATGGAACCACTGGAACCAACCAAGCTGGAGAGGGCTCTCTAACTTCCCACAGTTGTCCAAGAGCACCCCTTGCAAATACAGCCCTTTTGTGTATTGCCACCTGGAGACGGAGTGCCAAAGAGAAGGGCGAGGATAACAGAGGAAAAGTAGTGGTGTGAAAGCTGTCAGCAGTGTGTGAACAATGTCCCCAGGTGTCACATGAAAGGAGTAATAAGGGGGGGAAAATCATCTGCAGAGTTGAATGGTTTCTTTCAATTTGCAAAGTTCTGCTCTCAGTGATGGTTCCTTTAACCCAGCACGTGTTTATCAAAGATTAACACTGAAAAGCCAGTAATTTGTTTTTGCTCAGTAAATTGTATTTTCTTCATAAAGTAAATGCTGTGTGGATATTTTTAGCATTATGTAGTTGGGTTTTTTTCCTTAATGATAACCTCAGACAAAAATAATCAAATACCATGCTCTGGGGATTAATCGGATTCTGTGTAAGGGTATGGATAGGATTTTTTTTGTCTTGTGTACCACTATACAGGTTTTACTGTGAGAGTGGATTATGTCTTTTTTTCTTCCCCTAAAGCATCAGGTTTTCATCCTCACCAAAGACATAACAAGCACCGCTTGTGATTGAACAGCAGTCTTACATGGCCAACTGTGCCAATGCAAACCTACATGTATTTGGTGCAGGTGTGGAAGAAAAACAGATCTGTAGACATAGATAGTATGTGGGGGTCAGATACGGATATTTAGTGACATTCTTACATTGGGCCAGTATTACTACTGACAACACAAGGATTTAGGGAAACAAGGCAATTGGGGATCTCTGGAGGCCAATATGGAGGAGAGGGTGGGACAGGCTGTAATGTAAAGCTTTAAAGCCCTAAGTCTCGTTCCCTGATTTGCCACAGATTTCCTTGTGACCTTGATTCAAGTACTTGCAGTCCATATGTTACTGATTTGAAATTTTTATTTTTATTTACTTTTAAAGGTCAGATCCATGGCTTCTCTGTGGCTCACTAGTCAAAATGCCAAGGTAGTGTGATGCAGATACTTCTCTGCTTTAACAGGGTGAACATTATCATGAGGTGCTGTAGCCCAAGTAAAAGAGAAAGGGAAGGGAGAGCTGGTGCCCAGCTCGGCTGTGTCCCATTCCGAATGACTGCCACGCGTGGGCTTTGCAGGTTGCCTTTGGCCTGTGGGAAGTGGGTGGCTCTGTGATGCAGAGAATTCCCCAAACTGGTGTGATGCAGCACAGGGATGTGCCCAAGCTTGGGATGCAGAGCACGATAGCCGTGGCTGCACGCAGCACCAATCCTGCCTCTAACCTCAAACTGGCAACAACATGGGGATCGTTTACCTGGCTGCATTTCTGTCAGTTTAATAACTTGAGCAGACTGTTGGGCAAGGAATCAGATGGATTAAATCCTGCACTAATCTGATTTTTAAATAAATAAAAATCATTTTCTTACCACTACCCCTTCTGTGCTCTTGATAAGCCGGGGGCTCCCAGAAGACCCTTAGCACCAGCACCTCTCAAGGCATACCCCCCCCCAGGGTCTCGCAGCGTGAGCACCGATGCTCTCTCCCTCTCCCCTGTGAATATGTACATACATATGTTTACAAATACACGCTCTGAGACTACAAAAGCAGTAAATGCAATAATGTGATCCGACTGCTCAGTGCTAGGCTAGAAGGAAGTGTTTTTCTGCCATTATGTGAAAATTTAGCGTGACTGGAACAGAGTCTGCATTTGATTAGGCAATTTAAGAAACGTAAGACTTCATACTGTAGGGCAGTGCTGCAAAACAATTGCTCGGAACATGTTCTAAAATTGGTTTGCCTTCACCACCAGCTTTCTGTGTGTTTCTGCACGACGTTGCAAATGAAAACACGAGCAGTCACGTGGCAAGTGCCTGAATTCTGATATTATGGTAAATAAAAGCACCAGTTTAAACAAGTATTCTGAGTAGCCTTTGAGAAGGGAAAAAAAAACCACAGAACTCTCCCTCTATTTACTTTGCAGCCTGGGAAAGACATTTCATAACACATCCTTTCACCAATGTAGTTAATCTTTAATGCTTAACAAAGTTAATAGTAATCGTTAACTTTCAACTCGGGCTTCCTCCAGGTTTTCATGCCTGTGTTTTGTACATGTAATTGATTGTGGCCAGGAAAGTGGCAGAGCACATGCTCTGCATATACAAATAGGTACTGGGTGGCCAGCTACCAGATTTGTCCATGCAGAAAACCCAAGACTGGTTAAAAGCACATTGTTCCCCAGTCTCTGTAGGCAGTATTACTGTGGGCAAGGCTGGCTGGCCATTCCAGCTGCAAGAATGGCATGCTGGTAACACCAGGGCACTACTCGAGATGCTCTGCTGTGTTTCTTGCCAGTTGATAGTTGTCTTATCTTCCCTCGTATTTTCCAGCAGCCATTTACTTTCTCTTTGAAATGAGAGCATTGGTATCCAGCAGACCTTTTCCCCAGCAGCAACAACTCAAGTCAGCAAGCCCATGCTCCAGCAAGGCTCAGCGCCGAGATGCTGGAGGGATGCTTATAGCAGGGGAGAGCAGTGGGTGGAAAGTGATGCTTTCTGGAGTGAGGCTGACCAGCCTGTTCAACAGCAGATGTGCCTTCTCCACAGTGTAAATCCCTTTTTTCTTCAGCTGCCCTGCAGTTGGGGTGTGTTATTTCCCCAAAACCACCCTTCCATTTCAAAACATCCCATTCACTTCATCCCGTAGGCAAACCCTGACCTCCTGGGCTCCAGCCAGCTCTAAAATGGGCAGTGCTTACTTATCTCAGGAATCAGGGCTGGAGCACGCCTCAAGATGAAGGCTGCTTTCTCCACTGCTGGGAGACAGCAGGGCTCACAGACAGGAGACCTGGGGGTGCTGCCAGCAATTCACTATGGCTGTGGCGTCAGCCAGAGTGTGCAAGTTGTGCCAGAGACCTTCATTATGTCCTCACCTGCAAATACTGGTTTATACCTGTCCCAGAGCTGCCTTATCAGATGATGCCTAATCATGCTGAAATGAGTGGCAGTTTTTCTATGTAAATCATGTACTGCAGGCTTGAAGGAAGAATACTTACTTCAGGGAGGAAGAGGCTAGGTTTTAGACTCCACACGTTGTGGAGTCTCCTTCTCTGGAGATACTCAAAACCCGCCTGGATGCAGTCAGGTGCAACCTGCTCTCAGTGGTCCTGGTTTTAGCAGGGACTTGGGCTAAATCTCCAGAGGTCCCTTCCAACTCTTGCCTGTCTGTTACTCTCTGGTTGTTTCCAAACCTACATTCCAGCCTTTATGTATTACTGTAAGAAGTTAGATCTTCACCATCATGGTTTAAGAGTTTAAGCACCCTCAGCCTTTCCTCATAAGGAAGGTGTTCCACTCCCTTAATCATCTTGGTGGCCCAGCGCTAGACTCTTTCAAGGAGTTCTATGTCCTTCTTGGACTGAGGGGCCCAGGATATTCCAGCTGCAGTCTCCCCAGGGCAGAACAGAGGGGGAGAAGGTCCTCTCTTGACCTACTAACCACACCCCTTCTAATACACCCCAGGATGCCGCTGGCCTTCTTAGCCACAAGGGCACATTGCTGGCTCTTGGTCATCCTGCTGTCCACCAGGACCCCCAGGTCCCTCTCACCTATGCTGCTCTCCAACAGGCCAGTCCCCAACCTATACTGGTACCTGGGGTTGTTTCTCCCCAGATGCCAGACCCTACACCTGCCCTTGTTAAATCTCATTAAACTTCTCCCCTCCCAGCTCTTCAGCCTGTCTTAAGTCTTGCTGAATGGCAGCACAGCCCTCTGGTGTGTCAGCCGCCCCTCCCAGCTTTGTGTCATCAGCAAACTTGCTGACTGTACACTCTATTCCCTCATCCAGGTCATCAGTGAATACACTGAATAGTATAGGTCCCAGTACTGACCTTGGAGACATGCCACTAGATACAGTCCTCCAGCTAGACTCTGCCCCATTGATCAAAACTCACTGTCACCAGCTATCCATCCACCTCACTACTTGAGAGTGGAAGGCATGAGACAGCTGTGAGGTGGAGGCACTCAGGGGTTCAGCCTCCTGCTCCCCCCCCACCAGCGTGGCATTGTGTTCCTTGGGCTGGGGTCCAGGCAGGAGCAGGAGCCCGCTGCTTTGCCATTCTCTGCACCAGTCCACAGACATAAATAAATAAATACTCAATTGGGCACGAGCAGCTTGAATGACTAAAACGCAGGCCCGCTGAAAGGGTGCAGCAGAGCCCTGCTTCAGGGACAGTACCTGGCGCTTTGCTCTGATGGCTCAACCCTGGCACGCTCTCAAGTGGAGCATGTCCTGCAGGAGCTTTGCGAAACAGCAGATCCCACCGCAGATGTGAACTGAGCTCAAAGGTTGGTTTCAGCTGGAGGACTCTTGTATCGCCCTGGTAAAGGAAGGTAGTTAACATTCACTCTCAAAAATTAACTTAAAATAAACATAATTGAAGCCACCGCTTACGGTTTGCTCAGCATTTTATTTCCTTTCCTGCTGAAACTACCTTGTGTTCAAGTACATTTTTGATCACAGGAGAATTTCGCCCTCAAAGTGCATCTAATCAGCCACTAAACACTTGCATCATTAAAAGTCACCCTATCCATTTTGCAAGCATTCTGTCAGCTCCTTCCAGAGCAAGAGGGGTGCGCTTTCTGTACCGTTAAAAGCCTGCAAACAACTGAAGTGTAACTAGCAATACCATAAGCCAATTAAGATGAAAGCGGCGATACTCAGCGGTGGAGTCGCGTCGCTTTAATATTAAATTATCTTTTTTTTACTTAGGCATAGATCAAGAGGTGTTAATGCAGAATCCTTAAAAGAAGTCAAGTATTATCTTAAAATAACAGACCTGTTATTTGCACTTTCATGCTCAATTAATATCACAGCTCCAAATATCCTAAATTTTTTTCTTCAGAGCTGTAGATTTGGAAGTTGCTATAGAAAAAAGTAAGGGTGGCTACACATTGCAAGTTTGAATTTGAGTGTACCTTTGTAGGACAGAAAGTTGGGGGTTTATGTTTATCCATACGAAAGCATGCTGCAAGTTTCTAAAAGGGACTACAAGAATTAAGTATGTTTCTTTTATTATAACCACAAATATTTTCCTGTGTCATTTGATAATTAGCTGGAACAATCTGTCACCAAATTGCACAGTATGGATTTATCACATCATAGACCATCTCTGAGCCTTGAATGCACTGTAAACCCCTGTGTCAGGCATTGCCTTTAGGAACTTCACTGCAATCAGCTTTCATTAGAAGCAGCACTTTATTACTGGAATATCATTTGAAAAAAAATCTGGTCTTATATTTTGGCTTAGATGATACAAAAATGCTGCATTTTCATGTTCCAACTAGCAAAACCCTTTGGCCTGGTTCCCTGAGTGTGTGGCTCTGCACAGCGGGCAAAAGTAAGGGGCTGTCCTGAGCGAATGTTCTGGTGCATCTATGGTTGGCAGTGCATACAGGCCTAGGGTACCACAGCAAGCAGGCTGTACCACATTCACCTGTTTTCTTCTAAACGTCTTCTGAAAAGATTGACCTGCTTGTCAACCCAGAAGTAAACAGCTCCCTACCTGTGTGTACCATGCAGTAGTGAAGCACCGCTGCAGCTGCTGCACAGGCTCCTTCAGAAACTGCTCTCTCTTCAGCGGGATGGAGAAGTTGAGCTTCTCCCACCTGGTAGCAGTTACCATCAGCAAGTAAACTCATGTGTGAATCCCTAGCCTTCTAAAGGAGAGTCACTTGCCAGCATGCCTTTTAACTTCATGAAGCCCAGAATTTGAACCATACCCTTTTCAACTAGTGTTTTTCAACCTGCAGTTAGTGAACCATAAGTGATAGGTACATCAAAAGATAATCCCTGGGGCTGTAGCAAACAACATTTTTAACCTTTTGTTACATTAGCCCTTTGTATTGAAAAAAAGAGGGGAGAGGGAATGGTGATAAACACATGTGTTGTGTTTGGAGAGACTATCATAACTTCTGTCTGGTTGCAAGTGAAATCTGTGACTTGCTCTAGCCTGGCCAACAGATCTTAGTGTTTGAGTGGTCTTCTGGTTAAAGAACTTTGAAGTTCCTCAGTGCCCTGAAGCCACTGTCCAAGGATGCACTGTGACCCTTAACCAGGGGGAGTGTCTCAAGGACCAAAATGAGTGGAGGCTGCTGAGTGTTGCACAGGATCTGCTTTGCTCTCTGTCAGAAGGAGGAACTGAAGTCTCAGCTGTAGGCCCCAAGAAACTCACTGACCATCTGTGAACAAAGCAGCAGTAAAGGATTTTTGTTTGTTTGTTTGTTTTAACTTTTATCTTATTTGCCTGGTTTCATGCAAAATTGCAAAGGTACCATCTCAGAAATGCACTAGTTAGTGCATTTGCACTAATTAGTGCCCTCAGGGAGCTATTTGCATGCAGGAAGGAGCAGAGGACAACAAGGATTTCCTGATCTGCCAAAGTCTAGCCACTTGGGATTGTGGGCAACCACATCACATAAATTGACTAAGCTCAGCATATTACTAATCAATTCGGCCTGTCCCCCTTCAACATTATGGTTAACACATAACTCCAAGCACAGAGGAGATCCTTGCTCCCACCTGACAGCCTGATCTTGCCCTGTGTCTGGGGGAGAAGGAAGATGGTGCACTCATTTAAGCCTTCTGAAATTGCGTGCCTGTTTTTCAGCTTGTATTAATGCAACCCTTTCCTCCTGTGCCTTGCCAAGCTCTCCACAAGTGAACTAAGTTTTAGGATATCTCTGTTGTTCTCACCTATCTTGAGCTCCAGCCTGGATTTGGCACACCACGCTCTTGTCTGTGCTTAGCATTCTGAGTAGTGATTACTGTGGTAAGGAAGGAAAATTTTAACTTGGTGGGGTTTGTTTTTTTTTTTAGTGCTTAGAAGATATTGCATCAGTCTGGTTTGAAACTATTTTATGTGTTGCTTCTCTCCAGCTGACTGAATGCCCTTTCCCTTCCCCCTCTGTGCTATTACGTGGCAGTGCACAGAAAGATGATTGATGGAGTGTCACCAGTGCGTTGTCAAAGTCTGGAGTAGATTAATGGGCAAGAAACACCAGCCTGTTCCCCTTCACATGTGATTGTTTGAAGGAGGGCTCATATTTTAACAGAAATGATATCCTGCTTCTCTGGATTCCCCCAATCAGGAATTGAAGGATGGGATTCATAGCCAAGATTGAAAGGTGCCAGCCACAGAAAGCTAGTTTATTACTTGGGACAACTGCCAGCCTTCCACTCGACCAGCAGCACTCACCCTGCAGCCTGTTTCGGTCAGGCTGCTGTCCTCTTCACTAGTGTGGATTTTTGCCACCAGTCAACATTTATACCTCTGTTTCTTTGTATCTGGCAACACAACTAGTTACAGCATAGACCAAATGGCCAGAAGATCTCTGATGTTACTGCCTTTTCTACCCGAGTGGCACTGGGTACTTTGCCAGCGCTGACCATGTATATATAGCCCAGAGTAGCTCCAGTCCATTGAAAAGGCTTTTTTGGTGGTTGGCCTTGATCTGTGCCTCAGTTCCCCAGTTGCAGTAGAGGGACAGCAGTATGGTAATTTCCAAACGTTGCACTGGCCGTGAATCGTTCCCTAGCAGAAATGCTAGGAATGCAATTTGTAAGAGAAATTAATCAAAGACTGGTCTGAATCCTGGCTGGGAGAAAATAATCGGATCCAGAGCATGATTGCTTTGTTTTCTGCATTTTCTTGAAGGTGGATGAACATTGCCAGCATTTCGTAATCAGCTCTTCTGGTCCAGACAGATACTTCAGCATTGTTTTTGTAGTCCCCAGTAGTGGCCTCCATTAAAAGGGTTGAATGTGGCAAGAATTACGTCTTTCTCACCAGCCTATCTGTGTCCACCAGAAGCACACACCTGGCTGTCATCAACCCCTGTTCCAAGGGCTCCATGGAGCCTGTTTTTCTGCTTATTCAGGGAGCAGCTGTTTTCTCTTTTTGGTGGTTCTGATCTCAAGCCTGTGTCCAAGCAGCTAAACGGCGCAGCTACGCGCCTCCTACAGCAGGTGCCTTTTCACATCTAGCTGGGAAGCGGAGCTGCTGCTCATTTTCCTGAGCTACGCTCACAAGCAAAACAATGAAAAAGAAATCTGCCCTTGCTACCTGTCTGGAAAGAGGTGATTTCCTGTGGTTTGCTGATCCAGTCCAGCTTTCTGTCTGCTTTTTCTCTTGTCATGATGAAGGTCTGTGCTTCATGCAGGTGTAGACATTTTCTTTGATACTTGTGACAGGTGATGTTTAGTTAAAGGAGATTGCTGAACATAACTATTCCTGCCTTTCATGTTCTCAGAGCTCATCTCTGGAGTATATTCAGAGGTGAGGTAAGGGGGGGAAACGACATGTTTGAGGAAGGCATAAGTGTCAGTTTGGTTTTGCTCTGGATGGAATTGCTAGGGAGACACATCCTGTAGTTTTACATTGACAAAACTTTGCTGCGTTTTGGGGACTATGATATACCCCTGGAAATTTGAACCTGACCTGGTACTCTCTTTGTTTACCTGCCATTGGGTCATTTCCTTCTTGGTTTTGTGAATTTGCTTTTAGGCCACAATTGTTGTGGCCAATACACAGCAAATTGCCCTTCTGCTGTCTGTAGCCATACCATCCAGTCCGAAAGACACTGGCTGCTTTTGTAAGGCAGGTTACACTTAAACTTTGTATTTTTGCCCCAGTGAAGCCATCTAGCCACGGTATACTGGAAGGAAAGAGAGGAGAAAAGAAACTATGTGATGTGTGCCCATGCTTGCTAACAGCAGAACTTGTTCAGTTTGCAGGCTGTGTGTGTTTTGCAGCTGGGCCAGGGTCTCCTTGAGTCATGATGTGTGGGCCATGAACAGCCTTGTCTTCTATGCTAACTAAAGCCTACATGGCTGGGAAAGCTTCTTGCTCTTTGGCAATCTGTATTCATTTGTTCTCCAAGAAAGCAAGGCTTCAGGGAGGACTTTTACTAAGCACCTAACAGATGTTACTGTGCACTGACTCAAGGTACCGTTTTCGTGCCTCCCCTTTCTCTGCTGTCACTGGGTCAGCAGTGGGTTGGAATTTGGAGCCCACTTCTCCTGGAAGAAAGACACACACACACACCCCCAAAAGAAAGGATTGTGTAACCATTAATGATTTGTTACTGTGTCTGGGAGCCACTGTGCTGCAGGACTTTGCTCTAATGGTGCTTTCACAAGAAAGAACTAATTTGACTAACTTTATTAATTCCAGTTTGTTTTAAGTTTGCTCATTAGTAATTTAACGCAAGATGCTTCAGCTGAAGAGGCCATGTCAGGACAAGGAAGAGCAGAGGGAAAGTGCCAGCAATCATTAGTGTTTATTAACCACTGCACTCATCAATCTTGACTAAGAGCACACAGCCCATTCGTTCTGGACTGGTGGACTGAGATACAGAAATATCATTAACATTAAAAAAAAATGCTTTTTTCCAGGTCAGCCCATAATGGACGGGCATTTAGCTGCCACCCCCATCACCAACTACTATCAGCCTTTACATTGGTCTCTCTCTTCACAGTCCAGCCTGAATTTAGGGAGCTCAGCAGCGTTGTAACAGGAAGAAGCCCTGCCCCTAGCCAGCTGTAGTATCAATTAACAAATACAGTATTTTCATCATCCCCAGTAAACATTGCTGAAAGGTTAAGTGTTGTTATGATGGGGGGGGGGGGGGGGGGGTAATTGCTTTTCAAATTATTAAATGATTAATACTTATGTGCTTTGCTGGATCAGGCCTGGCACTTTGTGCTGGCAACATGAACATCTCGCAGCGATTCTTGAAACATTAAAATGGAAAGGCTTCTCTTTTCTGTTTAGACAAAGACTTTAATAACCGATTTCAGCAACTGCAAGGTGTTGAGCTGATGTCTCAAAGCTCTGACCTGTGAATTAAGGCTGAATGAATGCCTCCAAGAGGTTGGAGGAGGGAATAGTACTGCATTTGCCAGGTTTCTAATGAGAAATATGACCCCTGCCCAGCTCACTTGTGGTCATTAAGGATTGCATTTCACATGGAGAGGCGTTTTCCTGCATCCTACCCAAATTGCAACTTGAGTAGTTACATTCTGCTCACTAAAATATCCCTGTGGTTTAATTGGAGAAGTTATGTTTCTCTCCCCTCTTAAAAGCTTTGTTGTATGATGTTGTGGTGCTATCATATTACATGCTGCATTATCTATAGAGCGCACACAACACCCAAAGCCCACCATCACAGGCTCTGCATTAGCTAGCTTTCTACAGTAGCAAATAGAATTAGGAATGCAGTTCAGCGTTGTGGCCACATTTGAGTGTCCTGCAACCCTTGCAAAGCATGTCACAAGCACTGGCACACTGCAGAGGCATCATTTTTTTGCATTGCTTTGCACATGTGTAAATCACTGCACAAGGCAAAGCATCACGTGGCTGGTCCTAGACATCATGTCATCTGCAGTGAGCATGTTAGGGTTAGTGATAGGCTGGCACAGCCTGGAAACAAGCAATAATTTTAAAACATGGCATGGATGTTCAGACAGATTGTGTGTGTCATGACTTTTGGTGGATAAGATTTAGGTATTTTATGGGGAAAGGGTTTTATTGGATGACAGTCAGTGATAGAGGGGCTGGAAAGAGATTGCAGTTTAATTAAAATTCTAATCCCAAGTTTGACAATTTTTCTTGCCAGGTCAGCAGCCTGCATGTTCTGTTTGTGATTCCCATGAATTAAATGGGCTGACAGTCATCGGCTTCTTTGGAAATGCCTGTAAATCCAGCTAAAAATCAGAAAAACTACCAATATGTTCCTGAGCAGCTTTGACTAGGGATATGTCACGCAGCACTTTTCCATCAGTGCACATGCAGGAGCCTTTCCTAAGCACCAGTTTAGTCCACTGCTGCCAGTGGTCAACAACAAACAGAAAAAGACCTTCTCCTACAGTAGGGAGTCACACTTGTTGTCTTGTGCTGCTGAAATCTCACTGGTGTGTTCTCTTTTTCCAGGTAGTTAAACAGTGTTGCCACAAAGGTAGGATTCATCTTTCACCAGCCATGAGGCTTCTCCTGCTTTGTGCCTCCGTGATGCTAATGAGTCTGTCCCAGTGCCGGGCTGTCAGCTTCCCTGAAGATGAGGACCCTATTAATGTTGTTGACTATCACTGTAAGTAGTCTGCCAGTGGTGCTAACCACTAGGGAAAAGTTGAAATGGTGGGTTTGGTTTTATTTTCCTTCAGAAGTTAAAAAAAAAAAAAAAAAAAAGAAGCCTGTCTTATTTCCAGTTGCAATGTGTTTACTGGCTTTGTATCTTTAATAGAACACTTAATCATTTTCTTAAAAAAGCAATCAGAAATACAGCAATAACTTCAGGAAAAAGAACATTTGCTGACATTAGCCATCTTTATCTCATTTATATTCAAGACATTACTCAAGGAATTTAGTTTAAACCCTTCTACACATAGTATATACAGCTAATCAATGCCATATATTGATTCTTCAGCTCTATAATCCTGAGTGATGGTGTAGCCCATTTTTACTTGCAGATTCAAGGCAATATCCAGTATTTAGAGGACGCCCTTCAGGCAATGAATCTCAGCACAGACTGGACTTCCAACTGATGTTGAAAATTCGAGACACACTTTATATCGCTGGCAGGTAATTTTCCTCCACTCAGTTCATTAGATTAAAATTCTTTTCTCTTCTGGTTTTGCATTAATGTGTAAAATTCATTTAGAAAAATCTGCAGAATATGATAAAAATTAGAATTGGGGGAGGACTTCCCAGAGAAATACGCCGTATCTATGGCCAGTGCATGAAAATTGGATTTGAAGGCTGCAGTTACTGTAGTTATGCTAAAACCAATGATCAAATACTCTTTTCCCTCTTTTATATTACTGCCCTGATAAAACCCTCTCCTGATCATTTTAAACTTGGACTGACACATCAGGGATGTAGGAAGTGAGGATAACTCCCTTGAATATTTACAGTCTAGATTAGTCTTCAGCAGAGTGGAAAAGCAGAGCTGGATAGCTGGACACCGTAGGTGCTATCTAAAGACCACACCAGTAATACTCAAAACCACCCCATGTTACCCCTGACCAACCTTTCTCTAAACACAGAAAATCCATAAGTATGCCTTAGAAATTTCTGGTCTAACAAATTGCTTTTAAAATAGATTTAGTTTATCGAAACTAAGGCAAATGAATTAATGTATTTACTTGTGGCTTCTTTCTCTTTGCAAACAGGGACCAAGTTTACACTGTAAACTTAAATGAAGTTCCAAAAGCGGAAGTTACTCCAAGCAAGGTGAGTAGATAAAGGTGCCGGTGAGGGAGAATTGTTTTCTTTGGGTTTAATTTTTTTTTAAGATTGTTGGGTGGAAAGGAAATGAAATGCTCTTTTCTGGTTTGATTGGACAGAAATTAACATGGAGATCAAGGCAGCAGGACAGAGAGAACTGTGCTATGAAAGGCAAACATAAAGTAAGTTCAGCACATGCGGTATAGAAAAGCAGCAGTAATATTTATTATATACGTTAAGTCTGCATTTAATACATCTTTCTCTCTTGTCAGGATGAATGCCATAACTTCATTAAAGTCTTTGTTCCAAGAAATGATGAGATGGTGTTTGTCTGTGGAACAAACGCATTTAACCCTATGTGCAGATACTATCGGGTAAGGATATTGAAAATGTCATGAATATGCTACTGGGTTTGCTTGCACTCGTTTTGCTAGAGCAAATACATCCACTGTGACTGCAGAGTGCTTCAAGGTGAAAGAGCAACAGAAGCCAATGTGCCAAATTAAGTTTTGTGGAAAAAAAAACGACATCACGCTTCTGTGCCACTGTACAAAGACACTATCACCCATTTATTTTTCTTCTCTAGCTGAATACCTTAGAGTATGATGGGGAGGAAATTAGTGGTTTGGCAAGATGCCCATTTGATGCCAGACAAACCAATGTCGCCCTCTTTGCTGGTAAGAACATTTGCTTGTAATGACTCTAAATGATTAATGACACCAAAGGAGCCAGAGAGCTTTTAAAGCGAGCACAGGAAAGCTAAAGGTGTCATGGTGCCCCTGCTCTTAAACTTTCTAAAAGGCCTCCAAAGGATTAGAAGCTGACCTGTTAATAAATAGGTTACAGCAATTTGGGGAAGAGTGGCAGTAAAGAAATGGAGAAGAACACAGGCTAGTCAGAATTCTGTAGATTATTAAAGGCCTCTTAATACCACGTTTTCAACTTCCGTTTTAGATGGGAAATTGTATTCGGCAACAGTAGCAGATTTCCTGGCAAGTGATGCTGTTATTTATCGCAGCATGGGGGATGGATCTGCCCTAAGAACAATAAAGTATGACTCCAAATGGATAAAAGGTAATTTGGGGAAGTATTTTTCCCATACACATGGCAAGTGCAATTTCAGTGTCCCGGAGGATCAGGTAATTCCCAGCCAGCGTGCTGTACACATAGGCTACAAGTGGCAGCATACAGCCAGCTTTCAGTGCAGCATGATTACAACAACCAAAAAAAAGCAGTTTAATACAAAGAAAGCAGAATTCTTGTTAAAAGACATTAGTGATTGAATCTGCAGTAACAAAGTACCTCAGCTGAAATGCAATTTCTGTGAGGCCCTTTTACAGGCCATTAGCCAACATTAAAGACTTGGAGTTCATTTAAGCTCCAGTGGATCCTCAAGTATCTGGATGGCTGCAGCTCCTGTTAGCTGGTGTGGACCTGTGGGGGAGCCGCTAAATCACACAGTGTAGTAGGTGTCACAAGCCAGTGGAGTATTTCTTTGAAGTAACCTTCTCCTTCCTCTTCCTCACAGAACCACACTTCCTCCATGCCATAGAATATGGGAGCTACGTTTATTTCTTCTTCCGAGAAATTGCTGTAGAGCACAATAATTTAGGCAAGGTGGGTATCGTCACAGCGAGCTGTCAGGTAGCCACGACTCGTAGAAAAACAAGATCATCCTAAAGAGCACCAGTAACAAGCACAGTTTACAATATCGAGCAGGGACTAGTACAAAGTTCACACAGTTCTCCCATCATTATCATTTACGGCAGGACAAAAAGAGACATGGAACAGTGCATTCTTCCACCAAAAAGTTGCTCTATGCCATGCTGTGAGGCGAGCTCACTACAGGTATCTTTTAGCATTGCTGTTGTCTTAGTGCTGCTGTTGCCTTAACATTTGTGGCAAGTAATGGAAAATCTGAGGGGTTTTTTCATGCTTATTAAAGAAACAAAAGAAAACAACACAAAAGAAGAGTTTCAAAGAAGTTTCTCTAATGTCCCTGGATATTGAATAATTCAGTCATGCCTGTACAGAGTATAATACTCATGCCTCACCACGGAAGGATATTCTATAATAAATTATTAAATCCTTTACACATGGTTAATTAAAGTCTTTAAATCTCACTAACAATATGATTTTGAAGGGAAAAAGGGGTGGGGACAAGCTGCAGAGTTGCGTTTGCTTGGTGATACATTAAAATGCCTGTGCACTATGAGCTAAACACTGTTTGCTTTCCTCCCTTCTGTGCAGATAAATGGCAGCTTCCTCTTAACAGAATTATTTTTGCAGGTTGATTAACAGCTCAGAAACAAGAACTGCTTCCTTGCCTCTCTCAAGCCTGTGTCCCTTTTCTTTCTTGTTTTGGTTTTGCCCTTCGCAGGCTGTGTATTCCCGTGTGGCACGCATATGCAAAAATGACATGGGGGGGTCCCAAAGAGTCCTGGAGAAACATTGGACATCCTTTCTGAAAGCTCGGCTCAACTGTTCAGTTCCTGGGGATTCATTCTTCTACTTTGATGTTCTGCAGTCTGTCACAGACATAATAGAAATCAATGGAGTCCCCACAGTTGTCGGTGTATTCACCACACAGCTTAACAGGTGAGAGATGCGCAACCTCACATCAAAGGTAGTACTGTGGTTCTCTCTTGCACTGAGATTGGTGCCATTGTAGTCTGAGTTCTTGCAACTATTTTTCTAATTTTACAGCATCCCTGGTTCAGCAGTGTGTGCTTTCAGCATGGATGACATTGAGAAAGTCTTCAAAGGGAGATTTAAAGAACAAAAGACTCCTGACTCTGTTTGGACAGCTGTACCTGAAGACAAAGTACCAAAGCCAAGGTAAAAGGTTCTTACTCGTGATGCCATAATATTGTCCTTGTAAAGAGTGGCCTTAAGTCAGCTGAATTCTTCAGTGTCTTGTCGGGTGAAGACCAAAGCAGAGCTTTGCACTTCAGCTGTAAGGATGCTCATTAGCAGGCTGCCTTCTCTCATTAACTGAAATACGAAGAGGAAAATTATGTTCTTCTCCTTTCAGACCTGGCTGCTGTGCAAAACACGGCCTAGCAGAGGCTTACAAAACCTCCATTGATTTCCCAGACGAAACGCTCTCCTTCATCAAATCTCATCCTTTGATGGATTCAGCTGTTCCCTCGGTCATTGAGGAGCCCTGGTTTACCAAGACACGTGTCAGGTATGACACCATGCAAATATAATGCGTGTGAAAAAGAAAACAAGAGCACAGGCTGCTAATGATACGCCTTTTGGTCTCAACAGATACCGATTGACAGCAATTGCTGTAGACCATGCTGCCGGACCCTACCAGAACTACACAGTCATATTTGTTGGCTCTGAAGCAGGAGTAGTACTTAAAATCTTGGCAAAGACCAGGCCTTTTTCTTTGAATGACAGCGTATTACTGGAAGAGATTGAAGCCTATAATCCTGCAAAGTAAGTATTACCAGAACACCTAAGCTCTTCATCTAGCCCTTGCTACCTGGCTAAAAAAACCCACTGTAAATTAAACCTAGACTCGTTATCACCAACATCACCGCTTGTTTGTCATTTCACGGTGTTCTTCGTGGTGAATCACCTGAAAATATTTGGTCACTTGCTGTTTTTCATGGGTTGAGTGAACAGCCTAATTCCACTCCAGTGACGTCAGTGATACAGTCTAATTCTTCTGCAAATAGATTCCCTTCTTACGGAATACAAAACAACCGCACTGTCTGCTGCTGTTCAAAAGGAGTGATGTGAGCTTATCTTAAGGGTTTCTCAGGAGTCTCCAATAATGTATAAACTCCAGCTAATAATGTTAAACTTGTTTATTCTATTGCAAAGAACCTGTGAATGGAAGCATTCCAATTAGACTCTCCAGGTGTCCAATACAGGACTCCCGTCTTGCTCCATCGAGATAGTTATACCGACTGAGAGAACAAAGAAGATGGATTTGGATATTTTTTTTCTCCTGCATAGTTCAGCGAAATTGTCACCTAGCTGTAAATAAGAGCCAGAAGCTGGCATTTGATAACCCACAGGTTTAGAAATCACTCCGTGAAGACCACTAAGTTACTTTTATATATGTAAAAAGAGTCTTCACTATCTACACAGCCATAAATAAAACGTTTGCGGTGTAAGCACAGCACAAAGTGCTGCAGTTACTCAAATAATGGGCTCCCATTATTTTTGCTGCACAGGTGTAACACTGAGAGCGAGGAGGACAGAAGAGTCATTTCCCTTCAGCTGGACAGAGACCACCATGCTCTGTTTGTGGCGTTCTCCAGCTGCGTCATTAGAATTCCTCTGAGTCGGTGTGAGCGTCACGGGTCATGTAAAAAGTACGGCCCCGTTCCTGAACTCCCTTTAAAGGAAGGGCACCAACATCTCTTGGGAAGGAAGTAAAAAAAATGCATGATTTTTTGGGGTTTTTCTCTTGCAAGGGCATGTATTGCTTCACGAGACCCATACTGTGGCTGGTTAGAACACGAGGCATGTGGAAGAGTGACACCAGGCATGCTGTAAGTACTGCTTTTCAGATTAGCCCAACATCTCTACATATGCTTTACAGACCACATGAGCTCATATCCTGTGCCTGTTCCCTTGCACTCTGTTAATAAAGCTCCATGTTTCTAGGGATGCTTTTGCTGCTTATGTATGTAAGAGACCAGGATGCTAAAGTCTGACCTAATTCTGCAATCTCTAGGTGAAGACTTGCTTTCAGTGGGAGTTATACATGTGTGGGAGGACAAACAGACCTGTAGGAAGAGCAGTTGGAAGCAGGAAGGCAAGAAATTGCTGCCTACAGACCCGAGCAGCTCTGAGAGGACAGTACACAGTATTGCCTTCCAGGCACGCTCACGGCCAGGGCACAGTCAGTTGCAAATATGAAAGCACAAGACTCACAGTGGGAGAAGAGTAAGATTTTGCCTCCACGCTGGAGCTTGGGTGATACATATGCATACCAAAGGCATTTGCACAATGAGGTCTATAATATGCAGGGCATTAGCAGCAGTATCTTAAAAAGAGGCTGTGTAGCAGGCCAGTGCAAACTTTAGCATAATGGGCTGGTTGTATCTAAACCCAAGAGCACGCCCAATGTAGAAGATACGATGAAGCTGCTGTGTTGGGGTTTTTTTTTTCCTATCAATCATAAGCACGTATATAGAATTTTAAAGCCTGGTTATAACTAACTTGTGCATTTTGTAAAATAAGGATTTGGGCCATACACTTGCTCGTGTGTCTGTTTCCATTTGCTGATTCCAGAAAAACAAAACAAAAAAATCACTATTTGTTTCCCTACTAATACTGTTAATTGCAGGTTCTCTTTGTTTGTTTCATACAACCACAGCACTGGAGCCTATGTACAAGATGTGGAGTACGGCAACACAGCGCAGCTTGGGGACTGCCACGGTAAGGCACAGCCAGTGCTGCGCGGGTCTGTCTCAGCTCTAGGCTGGGGCCACACCTCACTTACGGATGTTAAATTTGCGATGAGCTTTTCAGTAACACGATGAACACATCACCAGGTGTTGCTGTGAATGTTCACAAAGCCCAGCTTTTTAGTCCTGGGTGGCAGAGCTTTGTCTTTCTTTCACCAGTTTACAACTATTTGGGGTCTACAGCAAAGTATTGAAGAATTTATTTTTTGTAAGCAGTAATATTTTAGTTTTGATTTTCCATTACTCAGGTTTGAGATCTTTTCCTTTCTTTTCGTTACTTTTTTACTGATTACTTGTTCCTTTAATTCTTTTAGAAATTTTGCCTACTACAGCTACACCAGATTACAAAATATTTGGCGACCCAACATCTGGTTAGTTTTTTTTAATTTTTTTGAATTAATGACCTTTACTTTCCTTCAGTTCAGCATTTTCAGCCCTTTTTTCCTTCCTTTTGCACAGTTGCCAATCCTCCATTTTTGTGCTTTTACTCATGTTCCCACTGATGGTAAAGATAGTCAGACTCTTCTCACTCAGCACTTCACCCTGTGTAGCCGCATGTTAACAGCTCATTATTTATTGAGACATCTTTTATTAAAGAGCCTGATTAACATAGATGACATCTTCACTGCACGAAAGTCCACTAAGCTTTACTCTTTATCCCCAGCCATGCATTTGTGAATGCCCTATCGGTCATCTCTAGTAGATGAATGGCAGAATTTCATCATCTTCCTCCTTACCTCTCCTATCCCCCTTTCCTTCTTCCCCAGCAAGCTTTTTGCACAAATACACATTTTCCAAAATGTGTATTTTTATATTTTTGAAATGTTTTAAGTAGTTTGTGTCAATGGAAAAATTTAACATCACAAACTGTGCAGCCGAATGATGACCTGTGTAGACAAAGGTGTCTCAGGAAAAAAACTCCCTGTGCTGTTGCCAGATGGACTTTCACATCCTTCTCACTTCCAGCAGTAATTTTTCTAATAGTGTTTTCGCCACCAATCCCTGGTGTTCAGGGAGACCCAGTGTGCCTCTGTTGAACTTGGGAGCAGAACCAGTGTTGACTTCCAGAGGAGCAAGACTTATTTTCCAGTCTTTTGCTCCTGGAACTTGGTCTCTGCTTTCAAACCGAGGGCACCTTTCTGACAGACAAACAGGAAAATAATCTATTGGTATGTTAAACCTGTCAGAGTGCAGCAAGGACAAGAGCACTGTTCTGCGTTTTGGTTTCTGATATTTGCACTTCTACAACTTGACAAGAAGTAATGTTTGAGACAAATATTTACCCATAATGTAAGTTAGAGATCTCTTAGGAAAGCAAAACAAAACACAACTGTGTTAGATGGCAATGCTACCTTGCTTGCATGAGTGTTTATCCGCTGGATTTTCAAAGTGGACATGGGTACAGCTGAACCTTATTTTCAAGCCCTGACTAAGTGTGCTTTTCAAGTCAGATTTCAAGCCTAAACCTACTGGGACAGTGAACACAAAATACTTGATTGTGCAAAGTACTTTCGATTCTAAACCCAATTTGATGTGTTTACTTCTCGTGCATTTTCACGTAGGCTGTAGTGGTTCTGTTCAGCAAATGTACTACAGAGGACCCAGAATCTATGTAACACTGTTCCTTAGGAACCATTACAAAATAGAGGTTAAAAACATTCCTTTCATCCCCACCTGTAGAAATGGCTCATTCAGCAGTTCCAGGTATACCATAATAGCACTAATGGAGCTGGTTTCTCAGGCATAACCTGTCATGAGTGTCTATCTTTCCAAGTAACTTCTTTTTGTTTTTTTCCAAAGATGTTTAAAAGGCAGCCAAGTATGTTGTCTCCAGTGAAGAATATAACAATTAAGTAAAATAAGTTGTGCTTTTCACGTCTGTCAGTTGCTTACCTTAACTTCTGCACTGCTCTCATGTTTGACTTCTCTGGCTTGTTGGCTAGCAGCTGTTGATGGTTTCATGTGGGGGTTTTTTGTACTTAAACTTTTGAACACATTGATTTTAATCAGCTCTCTGTCCTTCTGCAGAGTCTAGGGGGGGTCACATTTTGCAATGACTTGTAATTCCCATTAAATACTGTCTCCAGCTATAGCTTAGATGTGCCATGAAACAGTGAGGAAAGCCTGACTGTAATACACATTAATAAAAATCTGTTTGCCACCACAGACATGGAGTTCTCCTCAGCTTCCATTACCACAATGGCAAGTATCCCAGTTATATCACCTAAAGTGATTGGTTCCTGGAAACCTAAAGTGACTGGCTCTCGGAAATTTGTAGTTCAAGATGACCCAAACACTTCTGATTATTCTGATCCATTATCAGGTGTCCCAAAGGGTAAGGCCTTACCAGGGAATACATTGCAGCTGAATGGAAACCTGATAGTCTCAGCATTGTCTAAGCCTTAAATGTAACAGCCATGATTGTGGGGCTGTGTTTTACACCCATTTCCTGTGAATATGCAGACAGTGCAATCATGTTTTTCGTACCTACTTATCTGGTGTACAAAGTGCTGCTTAGAGCTTATAATGGGAAACACAAATAATAAGCTCAGCCTTTTATCCAGGGTGCTCCAAAGCTCCCATTCAAATCAGTGGGAGTTCTAGGTGCATTGAAATACTACATTTGAGTTACCTGCACCTTTAGTGCTTTCTTTCAAACCAGTCTAGATTAGGTAAGACTGTTAGTCCTCATGAATGATTGCTTACAAGAGCTTAATGGGGTGGGTTTTTTCCATTTGGTGAGGGGTGGGAGCAGGAAACAAAGCACAGCTCCATGACAGATCAATGCATTAAGTGGGACATATCCCAAACTCTGCCTGCAGCTTGTTTCGGAGGAGTGTGGGTCAGATCTGAGTAAAGATGTGCTGCATTTTTATTCTCTGGATATAAGCATCATGCTACAAATTATCTCAGTACATAGACACACACAGGTTTCAGGCTGAACACAGGGACACATATTCTGCATGTAATTCATCTTCTGTGGCTATTCTTTCAGCTAAGTGAACCTTTGGGTAGGCTCTGAGGGCAACAAAGGCACTAAATCAGTAGGACTATTGCAGTCAACCAAAGAATCTAGAAGCTTCCGATCCCATAACCAAAACTTCATCAGTACACAGAATAGCCAGGTGACAGACATGTTTGCACAATTCTGTATTTACTGAAATCTCACCGGCCAAACCCCATCTGTGTTGTATTACCATTCACCGAAACATATCAGGTTTCCTATCAGCCATTATGGCAGTGCATTTCTCATTTTAATTTGTTGCCGTTCTTCTCCATTTTGCTTTAAGTTTTTGTTACCATTTGCTCTCGATTCTGAATCACATTTTGTGTTGTAGCTATTAGTGAACTTTACTCATGTTTTCTTTCTTCTTCTGCACAGTGCCATTAAAACCCATAACCCTGAACATTAACAATGTTCAAAGGCCTTGCCTCTAACAAAAGTGAATCTGTTCCATCCCTCTTGCTCTTTCATTTTAACATCCCTTGGGATAGTTAACAGAATTACCTTCATTAAAAACTAACATTGTCTTAGCTGCAAGATGTCTGTGGTTGCTTTAAAAATCTCAAAAGTCAAAGGAAGCTTCTTAATACACAAATAAAAAACTAATCCAATATTCAGATTCTTAGTCTAAGTTAAATTTTACCATTCTCTAACTTAACCTTGCAAGTTGTTGGGGTTGTTTATTTTAATATTATGCAAATATTTATGTTCATTATTGACTGAAAAAAGAAGAAAAGTTAGTGCTCTAATAGATGACTTAATTTGAACTTCAAAAATTGTATGTTTATGTAACGCAAAGTGTGCCACTCCAAGGATAGCAACATATGGATGTGCTAATGTACAAGTTTCGCACCATATTACATTAACGTAGCTATAGCAGTGCAGTATGTACATTGCACAGCTCTACACAACATTTGCATAATCCTGTCTCTCTTTTGATTCTGATTTATGAGTTGGGCAGAAAATGGAGAGAGAAATCCATCCACGAGTTATTAATTGCTGTCTGGCCCAGTAGCACCTTCTAACCTCAATTTTCCAGCAGAAATCATTAATGTTAATAACATACAGGCCCCTATTTGTGAGCCGTAAAGGAAATTTGGGGACAGGCTAAACTGAGCATAGTATGAGGAGAGGAGCTTCGAAAAGCATTCTTTGTTCCCAAAGCAAACGGGCAGTCCTCACTGAGACTGATCAGTGCTCACAGAGTCATTTTTGTTTATAAAATTATTTGCATCCACCAGTGCTGTGGCTGCGGGCTCCAGCTGAGGCACAGCAGCGCTAGGCACAGGGCACGCACTTACAGACACTTACTAACTTCCCTGAGGGAAGCTGCCGCCTTCTGAACCGTGTCCGTGTGAAGTACCTGTAGATTCACGCTATACCGCATGTCTTTTGCAGGTGTGAGGTGGGAAGTACAATCAGGAGAGTCCAACCAAATGGTACATATGAATGTCCTAATCACTTGTGTCTTTGCGGCTTTTGTCCTGGGAGCCTTTATCGCGGGAGTGGCCGTTTACTGCTACCGGGATGTGTTTGTGCGCAAGTCCAGGAAAATACACAAAGATGCAGAATCGGCTCAGTCCTGTACTGACTCCAGCGGGAGCTTTGCTAAACTCAACGGGCTGTTTGATAGTCCTGTCAAGGAATATCAACAAAACATTGATTCACCCAAACTTTACACAAACCTGTTGACCAGCAGAAAGGAGTTGCCACCAAACGGTGATACGAAGTCCATGATGATGGACCACAGGGGCCAGCCTCCGGAATTAGCTGCGCTTCCAACTCCTG
This sequence comes from Laterallus jamaicensis coturniculus, assembly GCA_022605575.1. Classification (NCBI taxonomy): domain Eukaryota; kingdom Metazoa; phylum Chordata; class Aves; order Gruiformes; family Rallidae; genus Laterallus; species Laterallus jamaicensis. Next base: position 16,480,610 of record JAKCOX010000018.1, read on the forward strand.
AATCTACGCCAGTTCTTCAACAAAAGACCCTGCAGGCTATGAAAAGTCAGTCGGACAAAGCGCATAGTAACCTCAATGCTTCACGAAAGGAAACCCCGCTAAAGAGCCCTCAGTTTTTTCCTTCCAGTCCTCCACCCCACTCTCCTCTAAGTCACGGACATATTCCCAGTGCTATCGTTCTTCCCAATGCCACCCATGACTACAACACGTCTTTCTCAAATTCTAATGCGCACAAGGCAGACAAAAAGATACAACATATTGATCACCCACTCACAAAACCATCCAGCAAAAGAGACCACGGGAGGTCTGTTGATTCCAGGAACACCCTGAATGATTTTCTGAAACACTTAAATGAAACTACTAGTAATCCCAAAGCAATTATGGGAGATATTCAAGTGGCCCACCAGACTTTAATGCTGGATCCAATGGGAAACATGTCTGAGATCCCGCCTAAGGTTCCCAACAGGGAGGCATCTTTATACTCTCCTCCATCAACTCTTCCGAGAAACAGCCCCACAAAACGAGTGGATGTTCCCACCACTCCTGCAGTACCAATGACCTCTTTGGAAAGACAGAGAGGTTATCACAAAAATTCTTCACAAAGGCATTCAATATCTGCCCTTCCTAAAAACTTAAACTCACCAAATGGTGTTTTGTTATCCAGACAGCCTAGTATTAATCGTGGGGGGTACATGCCTCCCACGGCAGGCACAAAGATGGACTACATGCAAGGGACGCCTGTCAGCGTTCACCTCCAGCCTTCCTTGTCCAGGCAAAGCAGTTACACGAGCAACGGCACCCTTCCTCGTACAGGGATAAAGCGGACACCCTCCTTAAAACCCGATGTGCCACCAAAACCCTCATTCGTTCCTCAGACAACTTCAGTCAGACCACTGAACAAATACAGTTACTAGGACATGGCTGTGCTAAAAAAAATGAGTGTGGCATTGACCTGTACAGGTTGTGAGGTGACGTCGTGGTAGACACGTAAGACAGAGACTCGCTTGTTATTACAGAGAACAAAGTGGCCAAAGAAACTGTCTTCAGCAACAGCAGTGTCTCGCCACATGTAGCTGTAGCAAGGCTTCCTGTTCTTGCTAAGAGCAAACACACAGAAAAAAACAAAGGAAAGTGCTGGTCATTACATTTCTTTTGTTTGGAGCTAAGGAGACATGTAGCACAATGGGGTGGGGGCTACTTTACTGTTCTAAATAGCTAAACAGAGTTCTTGGGGAGAAAAATCAGTAAGCAAATACTTGAAAAATGGGTTCCATTTTAGACTGCCATTAGGCGTGGTCCTTCCCATTAAATGTGAACGTTTTAATATGTATGCATTCACCTTGCCTCTTGCACAAATGTCAGAAAATGGTAATGTCTCAATGAATACCTGGGTTAATAATCAATTTGCTGGAATTCAGTCTCTGGCCCAACTGTAGCATTATTATTTTTCTCTCTCCGTGTGTGGCTCTTTGTGCCACAGATAAAGCTGTGCGTGCGTGTGGATGTGCGTGTGTACTGTACACGCTAGGATGTACTTAGATTCCCATCGCATCTTCTATGCTATGGAATTGTTTACATTGAGCATGACTGAACAAACAGATGACTCTGCCTTCTGCAGCCCCTTGGGTTCAGTTTGGAGACAGCAAAGGACGACCTGCGCGTCTCTGCCAACCTTCTGAATGGTGACGCCTTGGAGAAATAGTCTCCCAGTGAAAGAGCGCAGACACGTTTAATTCTTCATAACTCTGTAATGCTGCTATTGATTCAGAGCTGTGCATTTCAAATCTAGTGTTTTGGGCTGGAACAGGGAGTTTTACTGTGTTTCCACAGTGCCTCCATCCAGTACCTGGCCACTGTGAACTTGAGCCCCTTCACTTCTCATTGAGGGCAGCTAATAATCAATTCACTTGGCAAAGGCCTGTGTAACTAACTAGAGAAGGTTATGTTTTTGTTGCATTTAATAATGCCCTACACGCTGATAGACTCTTGTCAATAAAAAAGAGGAAACACTAATTGGCCTGGCAGAAGCAGCCTGTGAAAACTCAACAGTAGTGCAATCAATTTGTTTTTGTTGTGTAATGTAAGGGTTTTTTTCCAAAGTCATGCAGGTAATGACAATATTCTGTAAATAGTATGTGTGAGTTTACCTGAATCTGTGCATTTTGTGCCTTATTCATGCAAATGATAAAAGTACTAAAAAAAAAAAGAAAAAAAAAATAAAAATCCTGTCAAGTGTTCTCACTATAGCACATATCTCCCCAGTGCCAGTTGTAAAACCTCCAAACAGCACCCAAAAAAGCAAAAAAAAAAGGCAAAAAGCAAGAATAATTAATGGTAACTAAAGGCAGCCTACAATCTAGGAAGACAGCAGCATTAAATCACCTTACCATGAGAAACATTCCACTCCAGCTCTCTGAAGGATCAAACGGTTATAATGTGAAATCAAATGAGGTTTCTAGGGTAATGGAACACCTGCTGAAGTTGTGTAAGCTATTTAGTAGGTTTTACAGTATCCACTTGCAGCTGATGTTCACCACAGATGGCTATTTTAGCTTGCAAACTACACACTACCACATTGTTTATTGAACATAACTATAGAAATAACTATGGCAGAGGAATATTCATGAATTAGCGGGACAAATAACTGCAGTGGGTTTCAGAGACGGTGGAGATTTATATTAAGTGTTCAAAGGGGGGAAAAGGTTACTCACTGAAAACTGCATCTCTGTAACTGAACAAAGAATAAAGGATAGAAGTAGTCATTTTTTGCTTGTAAGGCTGTAAGGGACATTTATTTTCTGAGACCTCTGGATCCAAAAATCAATGATCTCTCTTCCTAAAAAACTCCTATCTTGCAACTAAAACACTACAGATTAATAACTATTAAAAATTTACTCAGTTGTCAAAAGACACAAACTGATCCGAATTCACTTTACAAATATTAATTAATACAAACTTGTGTGAAACCGAAAGATAAATGTATGTGAACCCTGATAACCTCCTGTAACATTGTGCTGCCTTGTAGATGGTAATGTGAGTTCTCTCAGTATTTATGTTGAAATTTCTAACATTCAACCTAGTCCTTATTCTGTTAATTTAATAATAAAAGATGCTTTATCCATTTGTGCAAAGGTAAACGCAGATTGTATCTTTTTTAATGGTACGGCATAAAAAAGTAACCCTTAAATGAAGCTGCTCTATACTATAGAGTACTTTAACATGTATAGATATCTTGTAAACTTGTATTGTGGATGTGTAAATAATACATTCTTTGGGTTTTTAACACCGCATGTAAAGTCAAAATAAAATATTCCAATGTACTGAGTGTCTAATGTCGTTACTGGAGAAGTCAGTTTTAGGTGCATTGGTGTTGGGATTGCAGTAGAGGAGAACTTTGCTTGCCTGCAGTAGCTCTGTGAAGGCAGAGACATCCTCTCGTCAGCTGCACAGGGGACTGGCAGAGGCAGCCGGTGACACATGCGGGAGCCCTTCCTTTTCCAGTGCAGCCACACGTTGACACGCGTGTTCTTGAGGGAAGTGTCTGCAGATGACTTTCAGCCTCCTGAGTTAAATATAAAACGTGAAAGTGACTGGCACGCAGCAGGAGAGTGTACTAAAGTCAGGGTTGCTCCTATGACACACCAAGAGGCACTGAAGACTGACAATATATGCCTGTAGGAAGCCTTTATTGGCACTAGAGCCAGGTTTCAGCTGGGCTCTCGTTCTTGCAGACCTTTCTTGTTAAGGTTAGAAAAATACCAATAGAAGATAGTGTGTTCTTTGGAAAAGGTAGGCTACAAAAAGATAGAGATCATTTGTGGGAAAATTAATTACCAACTCTACATAGCAGGACATTCCTAAATACTTACTAATGCTTCATAATTGAAATTCACATTTCAGACAAGACAGTAAAGCCCAACAGAAATACACATGTATTTAGCATGTGCCAACATCACACGTAATTTTAAAATAATCAGGGTAATTTAGCATCAGAAAACAAATAGATTATTTTAATTAAAAACTGATTTTAGATAGTGGATTTTTTTTAAATGAGATTATACTGCAAAGTTATTAATCATATTAAATTACTCTGCATGTTACAGCGATACAATGGCACCTACTTGTATCTTACTCTGTAAACCAAAATCCAAAGGGAAAATCATGGTACTTACAATGATCCCAAACCTACAATGGCTTGTGCTGGTTCTGACTGAGTTAATTTCCTTCCTAGCAGCTGGCACAGTGCTGTGGTTTGGATTCAGGATGAGGATAACACACTGGTGGTTTAGTCATTGCCAAGCAGTCAAGGACTTACTGGCTCCTCATGCCGGCTTGCCAACGAGATGGTGTGGGGCACCAGAGAACCTGGGAGGGGACACAGGCAGGACAGCTGACCTAGACTGGCCAAAGGGATATTCCAGGCTGGGAGAATATTCCAGCCCCTTTTCAGTGTCTGTGGGGACAGGACAAGGGGCAATGGCTGCAAGTTAGAACACAGGAAGTTCCACACCAACATGGGGAAGCACTTTTTCACAGTGAGGGTGAGGGAGCCCTGGGACAGGCTGCCCAGGGAGGTGGTGGAGTCTCCTTCTCAGGATGCCTATCTGTGTAATATGAGCTGGGGAGCTGCTTTGGCAGGGGGTTGGACCCGATGATCTCTTGAGGTTCCCTCCAACCCCTACAATTCTGTGATTCTGTGAGGTGGCACAGCTCAGGAACTAGCTGGGCATCAGCTCCAACTGCTGAGCAATTGTGCTGTGCATCACTTGCTTTGTATATGTTGTTTTCATTATCATCATCATCATCTTCTTCCTTTTCTGTCCTATCAAACTGTATCTCAGCCCACAGGTTTTATTTTTTTCCCCCCGATTCTCTCCCCCCTCCCACTAGGGGGGCTGTGAGCACAGGGCTGTGTGGTTGGTTTAGCTTCCTGTGGGTTAAACCACCACACGGCTCAATATGCACTTCTTCAAATTTAGCTTTCTCTCAATTGATGTGGGTTTGGGATTTTTTTTTCCCTTTGGATGGCTTTACATATGAAATGAAGAGTCAAACACATACAGCTGTCATATGCTGTGAGCCTGTGCTGCGTTTCCACTTTAAAATCACCGTGCCTTTGACATGAAAGTGTCAGCCAGTACTGGGAAAGGTGTTCCCTCTGGGAAGGGGCAGTACCTTTGAAGCACACCTACTTGAATAATTTTCAGTCAGACACTAAAGGTCACAATGAGGTATTACAGAGAGTTACTTTAGTGACACATAAGTATGTATCTACGACACAAATGATGGCATAATTTTGTCCAGAAAATACCTGTATTTACGCTAAGTAAAAGGTGTCAAGTGACCGTTTTCCACAGGTACTTGTTTTGGTCTATATCAAACCAGCCTTTGCTTAACCAGATTGATGTGGCTGGATGGGGCTAGCCTGACAGTCATCTCTCCCAACACATGCTGCCAGCCTATGAAAACAAATATTCACCCTTAAAAGTAAGTGCAAGGCACACTCGCCCTTTCCTAAGAGGGAAGGTGGCAGCCAAAGGCTAACCTGCCGCAACAGCCAACAGCAGCTTTCAGCCTGCTTTGTCTTTAATGATGATGCCAAGGCAGCCACCTACAGACGCCCATTCTGAAGGGAACTGCAACAATAGGGATGAGCTTAGCAACAAAAGAAATTAAGGCAATTTCACTTTTTCTTCTCAGGTGTTCTTTAAGCATCTTAAAGTCACTGGTGAAGAACATTCCATAGCTACAGGGCTAGCTGATGAGCATGTGAAGGGCACTTGATGCTGACAGGTAGGAAGGTCCTGGGCCCAGTGCAGCACGGTCCTGAGCACTCAAGGGTGGGGAGAGGTGCGCACAAGTCCTGATGTGGGCACGTGAAGGCAAAGGAGAGGCTCCTATTCAACTCTGGCTTCCTTTGCTTTTTGTAGAAAAAGGTTTTGAAGAGAACACAGACAAGTAAAGAAGACATAGCAAAAAGGGCTGCAGGCCCTCAGCAGTGAGATGACAGCAAGAAAACCGATTTGTAAATCCGCGAGTCGTTGCCATACGATGTGCTGCCAGCACAGACCTCCGGCCTCCTCAACTGGGGTCTTAAAGTAATCAGAGTAGTTACAGAAAATCGGGATGCCTCTGTCTTAGTGCTGTCTTGCTAATGACTCACTCTGTGACCCTGGGAAGATTATGCAGGGTTTATTCAGTATAATGGATCCTCAGAAGGCAGCGTTCTTAGCTGGAGCATAGGCAGTTGGTCTGTTTGTAACGGTTCCCACTTGCAGAGGTTTTCTTAATTTTCCTTCTCCCTCTGTGAGTCTGAGCACCAGCAAGGACATCTTGCAGGTAAATAAAGGGAAAGAGAAATCCCTTCCCATCTGGGAAATGTTAGTATTTCCAGGCTTGAGGAGGAGTTGGCTGGTATTTCCCCAGGTACCTATTAATTTCATGGGATGGAAAATATTTTTTAAAAATTGATCACGACAAAATACCTCATAAACGCAGCATCTGGACTTCAGCTGGGATGTGCAAGCTTTTCATATAAAAAGCAATACCAAGAGACCAACCTACCAAGACTGCATTTGTTGTTCAAATGTCATCATAGCACAGTATGAAAGAGCAAGAAACCAAAGGATTTGGAAGGGAAAAAAAAATACCAAAACATTAAATATTTAATTAGATTGAGCTTTGCTCAAAGAACTGGAGCTTCTCACGTTTTCATTCAATCATACTAAAGTGCACTGGTGTGAGGGCCTGGCTCTGGACCTGCTGTTGCTGCCTGCTTGCAAACATTTCTGTGGACATATTGCATTGGCCTTTCACACATCTGAAATTATAATCTGCCCTGAACTCATCTGAGAAACCGTTTCTACTCTGTCTGAAATGAAATTTATTGGAAGCTCTGATTTTATTAGTGCATTCTGAATTCATCCAATGACCTGATTTATGGTCTGCTTGCTTGCTTTTTTCCTACAGTCCCCACAACTTCTCTGAGCTCTGCTCGTTAAAATCGTAACTAGATCCAAGGCAGTGTCCTACAGTGAAGGCTGCTGACCAGAGCAGAGATACCAGAGGAGACCATGTAGGTACAGTTCAAGAATTCCTCGGGCTGCAATTTTCACACTGCATTCTCTCTGACAGAAGGGTGCCTCTGCTCTTCCTGCCAGCCCAGAAGAGTGTTCCTTAAGCGCCTCTAATACTTTAAGGGTAGGGGAGGAGAAAATATACCCCATGGACAAACTGTGCTGACCGTGTTCAAGAATGGTTCCCCATCTGTCAAAAGAAAAGGAAGTTTACAACAGGAAAATTTGAGCGGCAAAAAGCACAAATAGCCCCAAAACCGACGCCCACACAGCTTGCTGCCCTTGTTTTGCACATCACAGGCTGTTCCAGGCAGAGGCCCACTGACCTGCACAAAAATGAGCAGAGAACACCAGTTCTGAATAGTGGGCCTTCTGCAGGATAATACCTGGCTGAAATCGCTGTTTTGTAACTTTTTCCAGCAGCTGACCTTAAACATTGGCAAAGGCAGACCATGAGCTAACCAGTTTGCTTCTGTAGCTGTACGACAGCCTTTAACATATGCCTATTCCTGCACAGAAATGGACGGCTGCCTAGGAAGAGAAGAAAGGTGGCAACTGGCTTTTAATTTGGGTCACTTTAAGCGCAGGCTCATTTCTCAAACCTTTGATTTACAATACTGGCCCCACATGAGCAAAAAATAATCAGAAGTAGATCAGAGCAGATGAATCATAAAAGCAACGCACAAGCTAGCTGCACCTTCCCTGTCTGGGCATTGAATATCCACCTGATTACTCCAATTTCCTCAAGAATACATGTTGGTCAATTAACAGCTTGAATTTTTTTTTGTTATGGACTAATGGCAGATTTTGCTAATCAGGCCGTGCCGTGCAACTGTGAAGGGTCATTAGTCACAGGTTATTGTGCCTGGCTGATGATCAGGGGAGCGAGCAGGACTCCCAATATTCATGCTGCATGTGAGAATTGATTTCTGTGAAAGCCGGTGCATGCAGCTCTGACGTTCAGTCTCTGTCACCATTGGTGCAGCTGAAATACTGACTCCATCAAATGAGATGGCAGAGCTGCATGGGGCCAGGCCCTCACCCTCAATCACTCAGACATTCCCAGAAAGCAAATGCTAAGGAGGTATGAGCAAGGCCAAAGCAAAATGGGATGCACATCTGCAGGAAAGCATTTACTGTAACAGGATGCAGCCCCAGCATCATCTCTGGCCCCGTTTGTTTGATAAGGACATCAGGGCTTCAGAGTAAGAAAAATGCCTCTGTGGGAACTGTCTGCTCTTTCTGGTTTTGGAGGGGTTTGCAGCAGGTATGGCAATGGGAGCTGAACAGGCCTGCTTAAGCCAGCTGGCATTTTTTGTGTGGAGTCCTGGACCAGAGGGAGAGTGGTTGTGAGTTTGACTGGTTTTAAATTCACTAGAAAAGCCCAACATATATTAGACTCAACTGGGACATAAGGTGCCAAACACCAAGCTCCCAGGCTCAAGAGGAAAGTAATACAAAGGCACCCACTGATTGCAGTGAAACCATCCTGTGGAGAGCTGCTTGTGCTAAGAGGGGCAGGAGACTGCGTTTTGTGGTGTTCGTTTCACTGCAGTAAGGGGTATCAAAACATCAGAAATCACAGAATCACAGAATGGCTGAGATGGGAAGGAACCTCGGGAAATGATCTGGTCCAACCCCTTGCTCAAGCAGGGCCACCTAGAATTACTCAAGCATTCAGGAAATTACTGAGTTGAATTATGACCCTGAACTGAAAGACTGTAAAAATGATTACTCATCCTTAAAATCCTTCTTAGAACTTTTAGATTAAGCAGATCTTTTTGCATAAAGGTGAAGTCTTCCTTCTACTCAGGCTGAGGTGAGTTTGGATATCTGACTACTATTTTTACTGCAGTACTTATTTCTCTTTGACAAGCATAGAGTGCACATCTCAAATAGTCCTTCACTGTTCAGATCCCAGAGGATATCAGCTGATCCTAATGCACAACGTACTACTCTCCATGCGAGTCTTTCATCTGAAGTGACATCATGATCAAAGGCGAGGTTATATGGAGTGCAACACACTGAGAAAGTCACGTGTCATTTCAGAGCTGCTTCATTACTGGGATGGATAGTTCAGAAAGCGCTTGAAAATGACATTTTACTATACATGATATGTTCTATCCTAGCATTCCTTGCTAGTTTCTGCTGCTTTAGTTAAACTGCAGTACTTGGTAAGTTGAATTTTCTCTTCCACAGGAACAAAACTCCAGGTAGAATTTCTCCCCATACTGTGAGGGAGGGGATATGCCTCAAAAGGCTCTAACTGCATAAGTTGGTTATGGCCAGGAGGGACAAAAATATCACATAGGACACAAAACAAGATCAGTTGCCAAAAATACACTTTCTGTCACATTTCAGACTAAAACCACTTAGAAATCTGTCATCTCAATTTGATCGGGCAGGGGGAATGTTTGCCCTGAACCTGCTTGACAGAATGGACAGCTTTATGATGTTGGCTTCTAACAAAATCTTGCACAAATGCCACACAGTTAACAATGTTGGCAGTTTCTATCTAAATCCAGTACTGGATGTTTTTAAACTCCTCCCTGTGTTCTTTAAAACATAGTTTCACTTGTCCTGCACAGGACAATAACTAAGCCATCTCAGAGCCTCACATTGGCATTTTAGTGCTCATTTGGTTTTCATAAAGTCCCTCCAATGAAAGCCTCTCCTCTCATCAGCTGCTGTTTCACAGGATATTCCAGCCCCATTCCTCTCTGCTTCAGGTGCAAGGCTATGTCAGGGTCCAAGAAGCCCAGCTTCAAGAATATGCCTTTGTTATGCCATGTGCTCTCACCTCCAGGCTCATCACCCCATGAATGAAGAACTGTCTCCAGGATGGTTCTCCATTAGCTCTTTCCTGTTGAGTGTAGGCTTCTCCACCCCACCAATATAACATGGGTGCTGACATACATACATGACATACGATCCTTGGGGTCCCTTCCAACCTATGTCATTCTATGATTCTATACATACCTTTGAAAATTTCCCCAGATGCCCATCAAACACCCTTAAGTAGTTTGTCCATAACACCATCAGGGAGAGCAGTGGGGAGGCAGTGACACCAAACCAAGAATCTCACAGCAAGCCTGGAAAACCAGTAGAAACCAGCAGGACATACATGTCTAAATGCCACTCATGCCTGTGAAAATCCCCTCAGCTGTTAGGCCCATTTAATCCTTGTTCTCTGTTCAGCCACTAACAAAGACGCCAGCTACGATGTGTATCACTCACCCTTGTAGGCACAGGGAAGAACCCTGGCATCTCTGGAAAGCATCCCAAATCCCCAACTCCAACCCAAATACACTACAGACACCAACTAGCTAATACCCCATGACGAAGGAAGGGTTTCAACCAATAACCACAGACCTGAAGTTCCTGAACTATCCAAAGTTGCAGAATGTGCTTTCATTTTGGGTGTTATTTTCCTAGTTGGGCTGCTTTGGTGTTAGGCTGGTGTTTAAAATACAGCAATTCCAGAATACTAATAAGCCTTGCTGGATTTTTTTTTTGCCTGAGAATATTACAAAAATTGACATTAACTCATTTTCTGTCTGATTTAATAAATTTATGCCAGCCAACCAGCAATTTTAATTTTTTTTTAATTAACCCTGGAGGTTAAATGGAAGTTTACTAAAATCAGAATATGTTAAATGAATAATTTCTCTTGGCTTCTTTCAGGAAGTCCCTCTCTTACCCTAATAATCAGTTCAGCTGCAAAGAGATCAATAAGGTCTTTCAATTCAATGAGTAGAAAGCATACATTAAAAAGTTGGTAACAAACATGATAGACTGGAGAAGATATTACAGTCTGTTATGGGCTTTTTTGACACTAAATCTATCTGCTAAAAATTCTTGAGAAAAGGTTACTGCCCATACACTACAGTTGCCAAATAGAATAATTTGTTAGTGTTGCTTAAGATCTTCTGGCTTTTATCCACAAACACAAGGCCTGCCTGTTAAATCCTCATTACAGGAGCATCCAGATTTTTAATCCTGAAACCAGAAGTATTTTTCAGAAGCCAACCATTGTTGGGACTCTCCATCCCATAGGTGCACAAAGTAGTTTATCACTTCCTATGCTACAAAATCCCAGTCAAGAACCCTCCCCCTTTCCCGTTAAGGAGACTCCCAACTTAACAGCTGGCCAGGTATGGTGTGCACAGCCCCAGACATGCTGCACACGTTTCTCTGCCGCTCCCCATGTAGCAACTGGGGTTTGTTAGCCCCAGGAGTGGTCACTCAGGGCAGTTCAGTGAAGGTCAGTGAATTCAAGGTCATTTAGCGTCACTCTCACTGAAGCACACGGGACAGTACAAAACCCTCCAGTAACACTCTCTTTTTGGCTGTAATTATACTGATAGCTTTAGATCATTAAATATAGCCATCACCATATTTCCATCAGTCTCTTAAGCCACACGTGCAGACTCACAAAGACAAGGAGTGAGTTTTTTAGAGAGCTGAACTGTAACAAGAACTCAATGACAGTGTCCATACAGCGCAGCGGAGCTTAGCTACGCAGCTCCCAGCGGAGCAGCAAGCGGTGTTACATCTGTCACAGGAGGCAGAGCTAATGTGCCAGAAGAATTTCATACCGCTGAATCCCCTCCATGGATTTAAACCCTCAGAGAGAAATGTCTCAGTTTATTCCCCTGATATTTCCATAGAACAGAAATCACCTGGCAAATTACTTCTGGTCACGTTTTGCAGGTATTTACCAACAGTGGTTCAGTTCTCATCACAGTCTCAGTTTTCCTCAGTGGCCCCATTTTGTTCTTGTTAAGTAAACAAGACTAGCACTCAGGAAAGTGCTCAAAGTAAAGCACTTTATATTAGGTGCCTGACTGAAATAAGCATTTCAATTAGATTCATTAAGGAAGTTATTACTTGTTAATTGAATAGCAACAGACTGCTAAGGATCACTTATTGAGGTCTAATAAGTATGTAAGAGAGAAATCTACTCCTCATGTAATTCCATCAGCAATAAACTAGTGTAATTAGCTTCTTACTAACAAACTTAAATTGTGGGGAATGTTGAGGCAGATAATTGGCACTTAGGAAGATACCTATAGTAAGTTAGAGCAGTATCAATTAACATACTTATGAAACGTCAGTTTAAACTCTGAACAAATAGTTGATACCAGTGGGCTGCAGGTTATGTGGTTAAATGATTAAACTTGCTATTTAAATGATTAAACTTTCTTATTCACAAAAAAACCCCAACCCCAAAACAGTCCTCTCACTGCCCTTTTTAAAAATTCTTACATATGCCTCATTTCCAGCTGTGTCACCTATTACCTGCGATCACCATCAGTACGGACTCCAGGGCGCGGGCTATGCACACTGACACGTGGGCGACTCGAGGCCTCCGTTGCCCAGGCTGCTCTCTGCTCAGCAGCCTGCCTGCATCTGACCTGCGCTCCCTCACACTGTGTGCGGGTTATTTAGCAACTTATTTTCATGGATTTATAATTCTAAATGAATGTGAGTCACCTGAGGACCAGCTAATCGCTACTCCTTGCCCTTCAGCTGACAACCGCCACAGAACCTCCACCCGCTTTCTAGTTTGATCAAATTGAGGTTCATACCTCATGGCTGTGAAGTCTCATTCCATACATGTAGAATCTGAGAGACCAGAGCAGTAACTTTTTGCCCAAAGGCGACTCGGAAGGATCACAGTAGCTCTGGGATCGATTCCTTCCCCAGGAGCCAGTACCTATGATACCTCACTGTGCCATTTGGACACCATATCCAACCTGTGCTGCTGGAACAAGGTAAGCATCAGTAATTGTCTGGTCAGGACAAGCAGCAACAGAACCGACCTCCATGCCTCTCTATTCCTGTGATCTTATCACAGTTCCTTCTCTTCCTCCAAATATTCTCCAGATGTTCTGGAAGGGCTCAGCCTACCTGTTTGAAATGGAAATCCCTCTGCTCTCTCTTTGACTTAACATGCAGTTTGCCTGCAGGAAATGAAACATTTTGCAATGGCATGGAGCTTACAGAGGACTTCTGTTTGTATGCACAGCCTGAGCTTCTTCGTGCTCAACAGAGGCCTTGGGAGCAGCAGTAGGAGAGAAAGGTAAGAAACGGACCCTTTGGGGAGCAGAGCCAGCCCTTGGTGGCAGAGAGGATGGACTGGATCTTCAGGGAAGGGGCTTGGAGAGGAGGCAGAGACACAGAGGTGGGATGCTGCCAGAGCAGAAACCAGCAGGCTAGAGCGCCCAGCTGGACACACCAGGGTGTGGGGCAGACAAGGCAGAAGGGAAGGGGAATAACAGGGCTGGGGTCTGAGCCCGGGCAAGGACGGGAGGGCTGGGAAGCAAGAAGGCATTGGCAAGGGCAGTACTTGCCACTTTAAGGGTATCTGTGCAAACCAATTTTAGAAACTTCTATTTTAAAACAGGATCACCCCTCCCCCTTCCCCACACACAGAAACACACACTGATCCATCATGTGGAAATAGTCCAGACTCATCTATTTTAAAAAATTGACAGCATATCCCTGTCAGCTAGGAGTGTGATTTTTTTTCAGCTATGCCAGCAAAAGCCCTAATGCAGACACAGCTGTGATATGAGCAAAAGGGGAAAAAAGTTTCTTTTTGCCAGTACAGCTTCTTTTGCTCAGGCAACTGATACAAGCTGTATTTTTTTTCAGGCTTTTTCCTAGGATAAGCTTCTGCACTCTGACTGCACTGTCAGTGCCACTACGCTCGAGGTCTGATAAAGGTGTCCGCAAGGCCTTAAATTGTGTCAGGGAAAGGACAGCACCTAGCACTGTGAAACCCTGCCAGTGCCTGGAGCTCGAGGTGCAGATGCAATGAAAACACAAAATAGTAATGAATTCTGAGCCCAACTTTCCTAAGCTCCAGAGTAACGGCAGCCAAATCCTTCTTGCTTCCCCAAGCTTTCTAACAAGCAGCTCCATCCCACTGCAGCATTGCAGGTAATCATCATCTGCTCAGAGTAAATCGTATCTCAAAACATTGAGCTGGCTCAGTGTCCAGAAAGCCCTGGGAAGTTGAGAAGTATGGGAAGGACTTTTCTGTTCGGTACAAATGGAACAAAACCTAAGCATTTTGGGGGAAAGGCAATCTCAAATAATAAATAATGCAGAATCTCCAACATACCTTTTAAAGCTTCAGTCCCCTTATAATCTAATGTTTGAAATGCTATGCTATTCCTTCAGAAGGCTTTTCTCTCCACGGCTGATGATGGTCTGTCTTTCACAGACACTTGAATAATGTCTTTCTTCCTCTTGTAACATCTTCTTTGACTACACCTCATGCATAGTAATGCTAATAATCTTGCAGCTTTCAGCGACATTTTTCTTCCCTTAAATGAACGCCTGGTTTTATGCAGGGCTGTTTTGTTCAGCACCGTGTCTCCTGCATGCCTCTTTTCGCTGCAGTGTACCTGTGTGCATAAAAGATCTTCTTACTGCTGCCCATTATCAGCTGTTCATGTTCCATTTAGCAGCACGCAGAAGAATCAGACTAATTGATTACCTATATTATGCAAATTGTAGCAAAGCATAAATGATGTGGTCACGGGTAGCTTGCTGTTACGTTGAATATTGCTCAAATGTATACGTAAGCGTAATCCCTCCCAAAAGAACTTACACCATCATTAACTAGAGACCTTTTCCATGTGAAATGGACTCGATATCTGGCAAATTATGCAGTGGATAATACTATGTGCAGTCATGTAGAAAGATATATTTTATACTACCTGACCACCACAGAGTTTTAGAGTTCTTTCCCCAGAGAAGATGAATTCAGACTCTATCACCTCCTAAATGTAAGAATGTAAATATGGACAATAAGATAAGTATTAAGCTCATTTGTCAAGGGGAACTAGGTAATTCATCTCAGGTCATGAAGCAAGAAAGGACAAGAAATGCAAACAGAATCTAAAATATAACTGTTCGTCAGGTCCCCTAACCTGCAGGGAGCATGCACTTGCACACATTTAGAAGCTTTGTGCTTCTAAGTTATTTTTAAGCACCTTCTCAGTCATCATTAAATGTTAAAAGGATCTTGTGTCTTTTGGAAAGGGTGCAGTTGAAGATCCTGGCTGTTTCCAAAGCTTCCTGAAATAGAAATCCTCACGTGTAAATGGCCAATATAGGATTTCAAATGCATTTTATATAAATAATTCTGGTAGGAACCCTGGACTAAAATCATTCTGATGGCTTTGATACAAGCACACAGTTGGTCTATGAACTTGCAGCCACTGCAAAGAGTAACCACATTAATCTGAACACTATTTCCAATGGCAGCTGACAAAGAAATGAACACCAGACTAGTGATCTCAGGCCCCTCCTGCTTATTTAACCAGTACTCCTGCTGCACTTAATATTATCACTATGAAATCCAGAGAGAACTCTCCTGCTTAAATACAGTCCTGAAACAAAGTCGTATGCTGCATTCTCAGAGTCACACACTATTAAACATAAGAAGCAAATTATAAGCAAGAGCTTAGAAGGTGAAACACACAGACACCTTCAGAACATTGAACATGATTACAGCAAATGCCATCATTCGCTTTTCCTTTGAGTTGATGTTAACAAGTAAAGCATTTTACTTGTCTTTGTTTACTGGGGGAACATAAATACTTCATTAACTACATCTTCTTGCCAACTAAGCTTTGCCTACAGGATGGCAGCTTGTTCTGTGTTTATACTTTCAAAGAGTTGAAAGCTCAGTGGTTGAACAGTAACAATTTGGGATGCTACATACATGTGAAATGTGCTTGTCATTAAATAAGTACTTGAGAAAACCTTAAATGTCTCAACCTGAGATTGCCCAAAGATCTAGCTGCATTGCTTAACAATATCTCTCTAGAAGTATTTCCTGAAACACCCGAAGTGCTGCGGGACCCTATATCCTAGTCCAAAAGGCAGTTTCCTAAGGGAATTAGAGCCACCTTTCCTCTGCTAAAGAAAAGTGGTAATAGACACCTTGGAGGAACATAAAAGCACTCAGATCTTTCTGAGGTGCTAACGCACTGCTAGGCAACCTAGCAGTACCCTGCCTAGGCTTTCTATGCATCCCAGCTTCCCTAATTTTGCTGTCAGAAGCCCCTCTTGGTCACAGGTGGAGAGGTAGCTCAGAGACTCCCTTCAGTGAGCCAACTGCCCCAGGCCTTGGTGGTGTAACACCAAACCTGCCAGTCCTGGGATCCTGGTGTGAACTTCCTACCATGGGTTTGTTTATTGTACTCCAGAAAATACAGTGTAGAAAGGCAGTGCTGTGTTTACACTTGGGGTGCCTAAGAGCTTCTCAAGGGCACACCGCAAGTTTTGGGAAATTTTATACATTAAAACTTCACAATGCTCCTGGATGCCAGCCCACAGCTAGGTGGGCTCCTTGTAGATAGTCTTGCAGAGCAAACATTGAGAGATGCTGCAGAGGAAGCATCCTGCAGTATTGTGCGCTATGTAGTGGGGAGAGAAAAAAGCCCTGTCTATACACTCCTACTAGGCAAGCACAGGGACTTCTGCCAATGCAGCATGAGCTGATCTAAACTCAACTGTTTCAATCTGCCTATGATGGGCTGGTTCTGCCTCCAAAGCTGCAAGTTGGCTGGAGACCCATTGTTAGGACCTAGGGATTGAAAGGAAACTGGAAGAGTTTCTACTGGTTTTGTGCAAAGCCCATGTCTGGCCTGTAAAAGACATGACAGCATAATACCAAAATGTATCTTTCGGTCAGCTCAGGGGTGAAATGCCCTGGGTGCTTCTGCCTTGCTTAAACACCCCGGTTCTGATTTCCCATTTCACGTGGAAGCAAACCAAGAAAATTATGTGCCTAAATGTGGTTGCTCTGTCTAACACAAACTGGGCTGTGCTCCACAGATTACTGAATGAAAGATCAGCATCAAGTACCACCATGCAGCGTGCAACATCTGGGAAAAAAGTTATAGAGCAGTTTTCATTATTGTTATAGGGGGAGAGAAAACTGCAAATGGTAGAAGGGATAAGAGGGAATTCTAACAGATTGTACATTGTCAGGGACTCTCTTTCCAGCTGTGGCAAACCTGATAATAAAACACACAATCACCTCAAAGCTCAAACATCAGCAGAAACAAGGCAGCCCCCACGGAGAGCTTCCATGCCAGATGGGATTTCAAAATGGCAGCTCCCCACAGGTAAGACTCAGTCTGGATGCTTTGGAGAAAGCCTGAAAGCATTTAGAGGATCAAGGTATAGCCTTAAGTGAGATACTCCCTGTTTTTTGTTTCTTTGGGGGGAGGTTTTTCTTGTTTTATGCATTAAATAAAAGAGAGAGCAGGCATTTATAACAATATCCTCAATAAGCATATATATTCTTAGGAGAATAAAGCGAAGATGATTAGAAAGCAAAACCAAAGGAGGAGGGAGGAATTCTAGGGACAAAATGTTCTCCACTGGCTATGAAGGGAAAAAAAAATATCAAAAGCTGCAAAACAGCAGCCCCTGTTATTTGCAAACACGTACCAAGGAGGCTGAGAATAGATCCAATGACAGCTGCAGCCTAATTGATAGGAGACTCGCCTAACAGGTTGTCAGACTGCTGCGTGGCTTCAGTCCAGGCCGCGCTGCTGGAGGCACAATGGCAGGAACACTGACAAACGCTTACTAAAAATAAATAAAAAAATATTCCAGGGCAAAGGGAAATATGGCTCCAAGTGACTACTTGCAAAATTGCATTAGATCTCTAGGAAAGAGGAAAGTAAGCAGCAAAACGTGTGAGAGTCCCCCCAGGGCCTGCAGGACAGACACAGGCAGCCTGCCAAGGCACTCCAGGATTGTGCTAGCTGTCAGGAGCATTGGCTCTGGGTGTGCTGAGAGCAGACCTCCGCAGAGGCAACGAAAATAACTACCAGATCAGCAAAGAGCACAATCAAGAGACTTGACTAGCTGCAAAAGAAAATTATATTTGATTTATCGAGATGGATCTGTTTAGTGGTGGGAAGGAAACCATGGGGGCAAGTCTTTGAACTCTTACTTACCAGGAAAAGGATGTATGGCTTCCTTGGCCAGTGGGGATGGGAAGCAGAGTGAGAGAGCCGAAAGTGCCTTAAGTACAGCCTTATGCCCATCCCATGCAACACAATCCCAGACAGAGAGTCACACTTGGGATTCTTTGAATGTGTTCAGCTACATGCTAGGGCAGAAGGCTTGAAAGAACCTTTGGTCTCGAGCTCCCAGGTAAGCAATGCATCCAAGCAAGCTGCAGAGCAGACAGGTGAAAAAGAGAAAGCTAAAGCAGTGGGTTGGGAAGGAAAAAAAAATACCCAAAGAAAAAAAAAAAAGAGAAGCCATATGGATGAAAGCCTGTTAGGACTGTGAAGACTGCTCTCTTTGAAGGAGATCCCACTTTCGTAAAGCTGAGATTCTCTGTAGGAGGGAATAATCTTCTGAAGGTAACACCTACCACTACAAGCAGCACCTAGGGCAGGACTATTACTGTGCATGTGTGTGCAGAGGGACCTTGAGCCATGACTACACAGTACATCTGGATTTACTAGCACTACTAAACAGACAAGTAATAAAGTAATAAAATAATAAAGAAGAGAGCCCTTCCACAGCAAGGGGAACAGAGCAGAAAAAACCAGCACTGGCTGCTCAGTCAGTTTTCAGCTGCTCTCCAGCCTTCCTCATTGCCTTGGGGTTACCGCGCTTGACACCTCTGTCAATCTCTGGTTAACAGTGAAGATGATCAGCAAATTAACACATTCAGAATTCATTCCTAAAAATACTTCATTAATTTCTATAGAAAGGAACTTCTGAACAAGCACTTTCTTTGCTTGGTCACAGCATGATACTCATGAGAAAGTCTCTGAGAACGTCCAAAAAGGTTGTGAAATGTTTTTTCGGAAATAACCAAGTGATTTTACATAACAAATAAACTCATAAACCTCCCTGCACACTGCAAAACAAAGGCAAAAGGCACTGAGGAATCATTTGCTGCTCTCTCCTTTATGGAAAAGTGACATTAGGTCTTCATGGTCCCTGAATTAAAACTCAGAGGGCACTTTTTTTCTACAGAGGTCTAGCACGGGGCCACCATGAAAATTAATGGAGCAGCCGCATGGCTAAGAACTCGCTCAGGTGCTTTCAAGATATGCTCCTCAGCATTCAGCAAATCTGTGGGTAGATACAGAACCAGAAAATGACTCACAAGCTGGGGCAGCCTGAATGAGGGGTGCTGCTACATGAGAGCGAGACGCTGTCAGAAATGGGTTTCAGAAGTAGGTTTCTGCAGCATTCTCTGAAATCCCAGCCTGCTCATCACAACCTCCCCCTGAAGAGCAACTATTAGCAGACACTTCTCCTTTATTAGATGGGTTCAGCATCACGGTTTCCAGTATGGGAAACAGGGAATAACAAACAAGAAATTCAGAGCAAGGATCATGAAACACAAAGTTACTGAGGAGCTGAAATTCTCAAGAGGCTTGTGGATGCATGTGTACACACAAATATCCAGCTTATGCATGCAGACAGATCAGAAGTCTTTCTGATAATTACAGGAGGAGGTCAGCCTATTTCCAAGCTTTAAAACCAAACACCTCTGGATTGTGCACATTCTGAGACTATCAAATTAAGTAAATTAAATCACTCAAAACTCTGCTACCAATTCACATTCCCAGATCTGACGTAAAGTATTAGTTACCCCATCTTCTACTAACTGTAATGAAAACACAGTCCCTGGACTATGGGGAGTGTAAAATCCTGTTGAAGGTTAGCTGCCTCCTTCATAAGGCCCAGTACTCGACACAGTTCAAGGGGCTGTGTGGGAGAAAAGGCTGTGGACAGAACCACTATTTTTGTATTGTTTATGAAATAAACTCCCTGAAGAGTATACTTGCATCACATTACTGCAAGAGTAGAATTACTGCTTGTGCTGGAAACCAAGCATCTTGATTTTTCATACAGAAATTTTTTGCCCCCTATAAAAGACCCCGACCCAGATTGGGTGAAATTTTGAAGCATGATCCCCTTATTGACTTTAATAGAAACAGGATTGAGCTCTATAACCAGCTTTTATTTAAGGCAGACGTGCTCTTTTGTACTGTGTTTTTGTGACTTCACGAGACCTTAGAAAGCATTAACCTGTTTTGAATTCACAACACTGCTCCTTAAATAGTGGACTCTCACCCAAGAGACTCAGGACACTGAAACACTGACCTTCTGCATCCAGTGATTTTGATCATGAGTTTGCAGCCCAGAACTGCAGGTCAGGTTTAGATCTCGGCTCAGTATATGAGTACATAGTGGGAGTGAGGAGTTATTTTCTAGGGCACATGAGTCAAATGCTCCATGCTGATAGAGAAAATGGTATGGTTACTGAATGTAAAGAAGTTGCTGCTTCTTTACAGCCAGCCCACTTCAGCAGAAACCTCTGTAAGAAATGATGTAGAATCACTTCCTTACTGAGAAAACCACTGAAAGATCTTGCTTATTGACAGGAAGCAAGACATGGGAGATAGGAGAGCACAGGAATATTCAAATGCAGCTTGGGCTTTTACAATAAAAACAGCTTTCTGCTTTTCAATGGAGCAAACTGTAGTTAGTCCATTTCCCCAGCGAGCAAAATCAGAATTTTTGAAATGTCATAAATTATTCATAACCTGTGTCTGTGACAGCCCAAGAAGCCCATGTAGCCATAGCATTCAAATTTCAGAAAAGGGCTGAGCATATCAGAAGGGGATCCAAAGCCCCACACACCAAACTACCAGAGTGAACATCAGCAAAGAAGCGTGCCTTTGAAGGCGTTTCATCCCTCGGTGAAGCATAAGTCATGGGCAAAGGCTGCAGGTATCTTCAGCGGGGCGTCAGCACCCAAAATTGCATGGCCACCTTCTGTATAGTTCCTTGAATGTTCAGGCACTCACCTGGGCTGCAGCTGTGCTGCAACCAACAGGCATTTGATTCACCTTTCAGGTAAAGAAAAGTAGTCCCCACTCTGGTCTCAGTACTATGCTTCATAATTCATTTCTAATTCAAATTCACGGGATTTGAGTTTCAGTGACCATTATTCAAGGCTGACATAGAGCAGGCATTAGGACCACAGGTCAAAGCCATTTGTTGACCATTCCTGATGGTCTCCAACATAGCAACAGAATTGCTCAAGAACATCCCCTTTGCAATTTGAGAACTGCAATCACCAACTGTGTTCCTTTAGCAGGGTCACACTTTCCTTCTGCTACAGCAGTAAAACTCATCTCTGTA
Organism: Laterallus jamaicensis coturniculus; assembly: GCA_022605575.1. Taxonomy (NCBI): domain Eukaryota; kingdom Metazoa; phylum Chordata; class Aves; order Gruiformes; family Rallidae; genus Laterallus; species Laterallus jamaicensis. The sequence goes on from JAKCOX010000018.1 coordinate 16,501,906, forward strand.
GGATACTATCCAGGGCGAGACTGTGCAAAGAACTCCCCAGAGCCACAGTGTCTTACATCCCCACCACCCGTGCCAAGCATATTTCGAGCATTAAAACCAAATCCCAGCACAGATGACAAGAGCAACCAAAAAACCCAAACCCAGTTCCCAACTATAAAACCCCTACACAGCCCTCTGTAGTCCAAGTGACTGTTGCGGGGAGGGAATACATGATACCATTAAGCGTTTAGGACAGGTAATGATTTCAGGCACTACTTGGAGGTACATGGAGGAAGGACAAGAAAGTGCTAGAGCAGAGCACTGCTACAATATCCTACAACATCAGTACCACAACACTCTGCTTCTGTCCCTTAGCATTTTTCAGGACCAGTGCCTCTGTTTTTATTAAAGCAAACTGACTGCAAAAAGAAGCCCAAATCAAGTCCCCACTCACCATGACTGTACATTTCTAGGTACATAGACCTTCTTACACCAAAGAGGAATAAACTCTACCTCTGTCCTCTACCAAGGACACCAAAAAGAGCCCCAGGTGCAGCCCCAACTGCCTGACACCCCAACCAGCAAGCCACCCTCTCTTCACATCACTGCAATGGCATCAAAGACAACACTGGGCAATGCTGCATCACAGCCTTTCTTCATTCATCTACAGTCCTGTAATGCAACGATTCAAAGCTGTATGCTGTCCATCAATGTTTTGGCACTAACTGCAGGGCTGGAGTCAATGAGCTTTTGTTTGGCCGCTGTTCACCACTCCCCAATTAGTGGTTTTGCTAATCACATGAATAACAGCTGTTTTGTCAAGAAACATTTTTTAATCTCTGTAAATTCAAATAAAGACTTTGCTAATCCTCAAAGCCATGGAAAACAGGCAGGTCACAACCATTTCAGGGGAACCTTTTATACTTTAATGCTATCAAGATGCAATGCTTTACCTGAATTAGCCAGTATTAGAACCTTACTGTTCAACATGCTCAGCTAGGAACTATCTTGCTCACAGGTGCTACAAAACCAGAGATTGCAGTTTGGCTGCAAAATTTCAAGTGCCACATAGGAAGACATGTATGAAGAATACGTGCTAAACATCATTTTGTACCATTTAGTCTTAAAGGGCACACCTAACAGCCCATTAATGAACAAGTTGTTACTATTATTATTTACTGAAAACACACACTGTGATGTGATGTGATACAAAAGAAGATAAGATGCACTCCTTGCCCAGAAAGTTACAAAGATTCAATTATTTGGCTTCACTGAAGAACTCAAAAGGGCTAATGAAAACATGAATGACACTTCCTGGAGACCATGCATGGAAAAAATCAGTGGCAAAGAGTGCACTGGGAAGTTGTAAGGCTGTAAAATCAGCAATGCAATAATGATATTTCTGCTGTAGCCTTCAATACATAGTGATCATAACCAGTTAGAATTAATCTGGTAAGAAATACAAGGCACTGGCAAAACAACAGGCCTGAAAATTTGTGAGAAGACAGATGAGCCCCAATCTGCCTAGGCTAGCTTGCTAGCTTTCAACCCACATACACCTAAGCCTTTGTGATGGCCCCAGTTGACCAAGAGGAGTGCCCATGACTTAGGCAGACACCAGTCTGTAGAGAAGCATAGTTCCCAACAGGATCACCAGCTACTGCTTTTTGCTCGGTCATTTCAACAGGATCATCATAAAACAGAATAGCACAGACAGATGACCATGAAATTTAAGTCCCTTCTGCACGGCCTTGCCCCATGTGTATTTTAGTGCCCCACTGGTAAACAGTAACAATAGCATAACAATATGATTTTGGATCACCACTTTACCACATGAATACATTCCATCGTTCTAGATTACAGCTGTAACTTACTATGTATAGCATGACAATTCAGTCATAACTCTTGGAAAATTATATTTCCCAGAAAGATTCCTAAAGAACAAAAAAACCTAGTGAAATTATTTTCTCCACATGTGTCAATTCACTTAATCCTGTGTACAATTCAGCGGGCCTTAATCCTTCTGCATATTTCCAATTCAGCAATATCACCCTTTTAGCTGCTGCATTTGCTCTTAATAGAAATTTTCCCCTGTGGTTCATTTATATTCAAGAGACTATTCAGGTCATCCAGTGCAAATATTTTTGGATCATTGGCGATGTCATTGTCCAGAATCATATTCACTCTATTTCCTCCATTTCCAGAACGAATTTACTAGGTATGGGATGCTGAAAAAACCTCTTGTTCTCATTCGTCTCATATTTAACCAAAGAGGCAAACCAGAAAATAAATGAAGTCTGATTTGCATGAAATTGGGTATTCTGCATCCTGGTGTTGAACAAGAGCACAAACGTTCTTTGAGTCCTGTCATGTCGAGTTTCTATATTTAATTCATCTCCTTGTCACCTTCTGTTGAATTAAGAGAATGAGAAACTAAGGTTTCCATAACTTAATATTTGCCACTTTACCTGGTTACTAACCCCACCCTAATAATTCTATCTCCTTTTATCTGCAGACGCTGCATCTGGCTGTCTCCATACATACAATCCATAACAACCAAACCCAACTTAACCTGTTAAAAAACCCGCACAGAAAGAGGTACAGGAAGGAAACACATCCTCCCTGCTGGCCTCCCAGCTGAAAGCAGCACTGCATTTATACTTTGCAGCTTCTGCTTCAAACAGAGGACACTGCGCCCCTTTGCTCTCGGGTGCACTTTGATCCCCAGGCTGAGCAGTGCCTCGCTCAGCCACTTCCAAACTCTGCTACAGAGATATCCCCAGACAAGCCTGTCTCCAGGATCTGCCAAGTGACAGATCAAAGCCAGAAAATTGCTGTTGTTTCTAAGGCTCTTCCTGCGTTTAGCGCTTTGCGCGCTCCCCTCCAGGCACCCGAGAGGCCTCTCTGGATCCTCCAAGTAAAACCTGGAGCCTGAAGTCCTGTTGGTGGGAGAGGCAGCACCAAACAGACCCCTAAGGGTCCAACAATTAGATGACGAGCCAAGTTATATGAAATTAGCTCCCTTGTTTCTCTTAAAAGCGACAAAGGAAATGAAAGACAAGCTGGAAGCGAGGCCACGGGTACCCCCTATTCCTTATCCGGCCCCTTCTAGACATTATTTACAGCAGCTCTGGAAGCGCGGCAGCCTGCCTTTTAGAGCTCACTGAAGAAGTCAGTGGGAACGTTTCCAACAGCTCTGTGGCCTTGCTGAAAAGTGCTGAGGTTTTGTCTTTGCTCCTTTAAGACGGCAGTGAGAGTATGAGTAGTGGGACGAGAGCTGAACTGGAACTGCTGAACTGCTGTTAAAAGGGGAGGGGGAGTATGCCAACTGAGCTATTCTCAAAGCTGAGAAAATAGTAATTTTAAAAAACCCAAAACCTTTCCAAGCAATTTTTTCAACTTTAAAGAGCAGCTGCAACTGGAGTGGTGCCAACCATGCAGACTTGCTCAGCAGACACAGGCTGAACATCACAATAGCTTTGGGTATGGATAGTTTTAAGACCTGAGGAGTTGGAGGGTACTCAGTGTTGCCTTTTCCAGCCCTTTAACTCTGAAGATGCTGCTGTATTTTCAGACCCCTGTTTTAGAGATTGTTTCATGTTCCCAAGTGTGGGCTACAAGAAGCACAGGCTTAATCCTAGTACAGCCAGCTCAGCTCTTCATCTTGCACAGACAGATAACTTCAACACCACGCAATTCATTGAGCACAGGCTGTTCAGTCACAGCATTAAAAATGGAGTGGAATGGCTTTAGAGCACTTCTCTAAGTGTAGCAATTTGCTATAGCAGTCCTGAGCTAGACACTCCCCTTCCCTCTGTTCCTTTGTAACGTGCTGCCTGAGACCATTGCTGTTACTGCCATGTGGGAAATTTCTGTGACCTATCAGGATGGAAACAGCTGTATAAAGGTAAAATAACAGATAATCACAAATGCCTGCAATCTTCAGATAAAGGCAACACACAGAATAATACAACTTGCTTAAATAATATGCTTGTGATTTAAAAATGCGGCTTCTTTTCACCTGACACCGCTGTTCAGGTGGGCAAACTTTATTGAAAGGCAATCTGTTCTTTGGGGGGGGGGGTGTCCCCATGTTTTTATTTTTAAAATACCCTGCTATGCATGAGTGTCCTGATTTCACAGCTCTTGGTAGCCTGGTAGCACTGTCACCCTGGCATGAGCGAGAATCCTCAAAACTGGCCATACAGGAGGAGCAGCCCCACAAGCCCTGCAGCTACCACGGCCTTGAGCCACAGAGGGCTTTCAGAGGCACGTTAATTTAGTCACTCCAAGCAAGGGTAGAGTGACATGATGCTGTGCTTGCACCCTACTGAACCAGGTATCACAAGCTCAAGTGCTGCTGGTCTGCTGTGGGCTTCTGTGAAGCGTTTGATATATGCTTTCCTACTGCACTCAGACAAACAGGAATAGTATTTCCTGTATCACTTCCTCTGCTTGGAAGATGGTGTGGTAACCTCAGCTGCTCTTTCCTGACATGTAGGGAGGAGAGAACTGAGGAGGGGAAAATCTAGAGAGCTGGCAGAAGCTCAGTAAAAGAAAATAAAAGCAAAAGGAAAGGAAGTGGGCATCCAGGTCAAAAGAAGACTGAATGGCACAAACTTGCAAAGACAAGGGTCAGCAAACTGAATCAGATGTGGTATGAGTCACTGAAGGGTGTGGAAAGGTGTTTTACAGGTGGCACCATTTCATGATTCAAAGGGAACCAGGAGACTTCTGCTGGATAGGGCAGCAAGGAAGTGAAGAGATTAGTAAAGACTGAACAGAGCAAAAGGGCAGTGGGGTGCAAGACAAGGAGATGGATGAGGAAGGGAATATTATTTTGTAGAGCAATACAGTACTTTCCTGGGTCATAGCCAGCTTCTGGATGTACCTTAAACTCTTACTTCCCATTTTCTCCCAGCTGGGTAGATAATTGCCTGACTGTAGGATTATATTAATCATTTTTATGTCTATGATCTCCAATGCCAGCACAGGAGTGCTGTTAGACAAAGCTATGTCTCACCATAAGCTACAAGTACAGAACAGGAGCCCCCCCTTCCCCTCCTATATTCGAGTTCAGTCTTTAAGAAAAGCACAGGAAACATCAGGAATTCCCAAGGATCGATGGGGTAAGATATTCCTACAGTTTCAGGCATATATATTGTATTCCTTCTCCAAGCCTTTCATACGCAGCCTGATTTATTAGCCTTAGTCAGCATTCTGTCTTGTAGACCTGCCAGAAAAGCACAGTGGGATGAAACATCTGGTAAATTTGCTCAAATTCTATTATGAAATATCTTCAATTCAAGTTTCAGTGTAAAGTAAACAAGTCATTGTCTTTAAAAAGTGATTTGCTTTGCTGTCAGAAGACACTGGCAATCAGCAGTAGGCTTCAGTCCCCTTTTCAGGGCTGTCAAGGGAGAATAGCTCCAATTGTGAACCACTCTGGGCCAGGTAGAAGATCATTCGAATCATTGCTGGTTCAGTGAAATTTAACTTGTTCACCAAGGTCTGCTGTCTGGTTGCCATGCCGTGAGAGCTGCTTACATTTTAAGAGCACCCAGGAGACACAGAGAGCGCATGGGACACGGCAGGCCCCTATCCCCCCTGCAAGGCAGGGTGCTGCAGAGACTCCCGGTCCCATCAGCACTGTGCTGACTCCAGACCCGTGTGCATTTTGGCAGTGTACAGGTACAAGCCTTTGCAGAGCTGGCTTGGGGATTGCTGACACAGTACAGCAGGGTGCTTCACAGGTGCTACCAACTGAGAAAATGCAAATGTAAACAGGTACAGCCTGTCAAGCTACAGGTAAGAAAAGGAGGTGCATGCAATGCTCTGTATTTTATTTCTCCATGCTGGCCCTACGCTTATGCAAATCCATTGGCCCAAAACTCCCACATTATCCTTCCATGCAGGGCAGGGGGCAGAGGCCATTATTTCTGTCTCTAAATTAGAACACCGCCTATAGAGAAGCTGCTCTTAGTTTCTGCAGGTGAATTCCAGCCCTCCTCAATCGCTTGGGCTGTTTGTGGAGAGAGGTGAATGTGCCCCACCAAAGGGCTCTTCAGCGGTAATTTAATTTCTACAGAAAGGCATTCCTCTCTTACCATCAGCAGCTTTAATAAGTGGATGTGCTACAGAAGGACAGTCTATCGGAGGGTCAAACTACAGCAATTGACTGTATTCATCCACAGGGGATATTTTTTAATTGGTGAGGAGCCCTTATAGAGCCATCTGACTTCCCTACATACCTGTGGTGCATGGTATATTTGAGACAGATTTAGCTAGAAAAGGACAGATCAGAAAGACAGTGAACACGTTATAGATCATTACAGCAACCAGAATTGCACTAAGAACTAGACCATCTGTAAAGGAGCAGATACGTGCATTTAGGGCAGGTTGTGCACTGAATGATGGTATATTAGAGAATATGCTTATCTGTGCAATCCACACAACACACTGCCTGCAGTCAACACATTCCTACGTGCGCTGGCATGAGCCATTTGAAACTGATTTTCCATTTATACCAGTTCTCATGTTACACCATGCCAGGCTGCTGGAGCTTGGACACTGAATGAAGCAAATCCCTGCCACCCTCTTTGGCTCAGGGTGGCTTCAGGACAGTACCAAGTACATGGAGTAAAACAAGACAAGACGTAAGAGTGAAACAACAAAGCAATCAGAAGTGCTGTCAGAGCTGGAATTTCTCTGGGAACATGTGGTACAATGGGAGAAGGTTTGAAAAGTGCTACAAACGGTAACGTGGCTGCCAAAAGGAGAGCAACTGTCAGAGTGGGGGACTTTTTTCAAGCTGGGACTAGTCCTGAAGAAGATGACACTTTTCACAGTTCTCGTTTGATCTGGGCAAAAAAGGCTGAGTGGAGAGAGGTACTACAGAGACAGGAGCAGAGCTGCAAACACACAAGGCTGAAACATCTCGGAGACATGTTGAGAGAGTCTGCAAAAGGGGCTGCTGGAAACAGAGACATTTTGGACCAATCTGATAGCAAAGCATCAGTCTCAGTAGTGAGGGGTGCTTTCAAGAAAGCTATCTTAACCTGCCAGAGAGAAGTCAGTCAGTCCAGACCAGAACTGATGGGGAGAGGACAGTCCTCTTCTGTTGCAGACAGAAGAGAGAATATAAAATGCTATGAAAAGAGACTGGAACTGGAAAGGTGCAAGGAACTCCTAGCTAGAGCTGACTGAAAAACTACACATCAAGCTATGGACAATGCCTATCATTTGGAGAAGAGGCCCAGGAATGTCAAGGAGCTCATTTGAACGAGATCACAGCATGGAAATCACAGCAGTGCCAGAAATAGTGACTTCAGCAATGAAAGAACAACCACAGATAAAAAGTAAATGGGAAAAAAACCCTCCCATTTACCAAGTAGGACCCTTCGCTAATCCCCACTGTGGGAGGATGTGAACTGCATGCTTGAATAAATAATGAAATGGCAAAGAAAGAATATGCAATAAATAGTACCATGGGGAAAAGTGCACACCCCAGGGTAAAACACATGCCAAGGCCCTGGTCTCAACAGGGTGAACCAAATGCGGAGATAGCGGGGCAGAGCAGCTGGGGGAGCTGCGCAGGGCAGGCTGGCTGCTGGGCTGGCAGCACTGCCAGAGCTCTGCCGGAAGGGAGAGACAAAGGTGGGGAGGAGGAGGAGGGATGAGACAGATAAAGCCACTGCAGACTGTTTCTGTGGGAAGAGCCAGGACTGGAGGCTCACTGGTCAGCCAGTACACAAACTAAATGGAAAGTTTTTACTTCTCCAGAGGAGCATGTAAAGTTACAACAAAGTTAACAGAAAATGGGATTAGAATAGTGCTCATTTCACATTCAAGTGATTTGTGTTTCAAGTGAAGTTTTTTTTCCCCACAAAAGCTTTTTTTTCTTTTCTGTAAGAAAGTGCATAGCAACTGCTACCATGTACCATCACCCTGCACTTGAATAATGGGTCCTGATCATCACATCTGGAGGAGACAGAGCTCTGAGCAGAGGCTAGCTCCCCAACAATGTGTAACATACATAGAATGCACTTTTGAAAACTTAAAATTAAACGAAGGGCTAGTGCCTTGTTCAAGAGAACATAATTCCCCTCTGCCAAGCAGTGCTAACAGAGCAGATCAGGTCTGTCACCTACCTGCCCATTCTGATAAGCAAGGGACAGCTGCATTCACACTGCCCCAGGCAGTCTGCAGGAGCCTCCCACTCTGTGCTCCTCTTCCTCACCCTTCTGCCCTCTACAAAGAAAGGGCCATGAGGTAAACCAGTAGAAGGAGTATAAGCTCTCACAGGCCTCCCTCCCAAGGCTCCCAGAATTCACCCTGATCCAACAGATCAGCAGAAATCCAACCTCTTCCAGGCTCAGAGATGCTAGGCAAAAGCATGGGTGGGGAGATAGACACATAGAGGGCAGTGAGTAACTGTGAGGAGGTTGGAAGCAGTGGCATGAAAACAGCTTTTTCTGTGGGTCCTGTCGATGTGGGAGCTACCTCCTCACACCAGTTGTCAGGCTGGGCTCCTGCAAGCTCCTTTTTTTGCTCTCTTTAGCTGCCATCTCAACAGAACAATGTTTTCATGACTTTCCCTACAATGACAACTTATTCTAATCAATAAAGCTAACAATGAGCCATCAAGAAAATACAGTGGAGAAGGGAGGAGAAAGCTCTTTTCTATTCTGAATGGACTTTGGCTGTAGCTACCACACTGCTCAGCAGCCCAGCCACAGCCATGAGAAAGCAACTCCTCAGGCATCCCACACCCACTCTCAACTCTCCAGCACCCTTTGTCATCCTCTGCTTGCACAAGCCTGTGGTACTGGGCTGCCTCGAGTAGCAAAAGGTAAGTGGGAGGCAGGATAGAGAACAGCGGGGATGGGCAAGCTGTATTTACTTTCTTCTGTTCCTTGTAAACGCTACCATTGCCTTGCTGTTCGTCATTCCTCACCCCCCCCCTCCTCTGTGACTGAGAAGCAGCATGATTTGAACAAGAGAGAAAAAATATTTTTAAATGCTTTAGGGATATAATCAATATAAATTAATGTTGCTTTTTTTTCCCCAGGGGAGCACAGGCTCCACACTTCCTTCTGTCTTTTCCTGCAACCCCAGGCCTTTTGTTCTCTGGCAAAAGCTCCCCATTGAAGTGCATGGCATTTTCTGGGCACTATATCTTCAGTATATTCTTTGCAGCACTGCAATTTTTTTGATAGTCACTTGAATAATCAGCAGTCAGTGTTAAAATACAGCATTGTACATTGACACCCCTAACCCCCAGGAAGCAGCAGAAGATGAAGAGGGAAGCCTGCAGTTCTTACTGGCCTCATTTTCTTTCCTTGAGAACTAGCTCTTTCTTTTCTACATACAAGTATCCCACACAGTTAAAGCCAACCCTAGTTATCTATAGCCAGCTCTTGTTCCCACTCTTAATATCATATAACTGCAGCACAGGGGCTGTTTAGGCTAGTAAGGGAATAACATGGGCTTCTAAAGTTGTCCCAGAATTAATTGTTTGTGTAACAGCCCTCTGTGTTCCCAACCTGGACACCTTCACCAACATGGCATGAGTTAAACAGAGCTGTAGAAACTTTTCTTTTGCAGATCTAAGTTAATTTCTTGACTGCTGACCAGAAGGCTAGCAAAGAAGTTGGCTGCTTTAGCTCCTAGCCTTTCAATACCAGGATGTATTTTATAAATAATATAACGAGACAAGAACTTAAGGAAGGAAACATAGAGCCACGTATGAAGGAAGGAAAGACTGCTCTTTTATCACAGCTGAAACCACTTACTTTTGTTACCTGTAGTTACATTATTAAGTACTCAGCTTTTTAATGCTAATTCAAGCTTGCTGTTTCTTGCTGACAGCCAGCCATATGTGACCCCCTGTTCTTTATAAACATTACACACCCTGCAAGAACATTATGTAGTAGCTGACAATGGGTTTTTTCCTTCCTGTAAAACTAAATTCTATCAGCCCAAACCGCTGGCTTGCTATCTCCTCTGTCCTCTCCTGCTCTGAACTTGCAGCATCAAGAGACTTAGATGTAAAAAAACATTTTTTCAGTCTCTTAACTGGAGGTTCCTTGTGCTTCCTTGTCATTTTGGGCTGTTGTTTCATACTGTCCTCTTCCAAGAGTACAGTTGCTGGCACCAAAAGTTAAATTGAAAACCAGGAGAGATGGTATTCTCACCTGAGACCATCCAATGGCTTTCAGACGGCTTGTGGAGGTATCACCACCCTCCTTTAGTCTTTCCTATCTCATAAGCTTTTGAAGTCCTCAAGCCATGCTTAATGAGCTGCACTGCTGGAAAGCATGCTCGTGGCCCACTGTGAGAGCTTTCAAGAGAATGTAGTTACAGAAGCAGCCACAGTGGCATGTTTATCTCAGCGATTTCTGGCTTTGCTTTTCACCAGAGCCGTGCAGTAAAAGCACCTCGAGAGGCCTGAGCAGGAGAGACGCTGCGCTACCCAGCAGCACAGCGAAACGGGGCGCTCAGAACTTCAGGCAAGACACTGCATACCAAGCAGAAGCTGACCCAGAAATCACAAGGATTAAGGCTTAGACTGAAACAGAATGGTGAAATGCGGCCAAACGGGAGCTCTGTCTTCCCACAGTTAATAGGTGCACTCCCAGACTCAAAGCAGAACATCTCAGGAGATGTAGGGAGGAAAAACAGCGTTTGAGAAATAAAAGGAAAGGCACATTGTGGGATTGCCACGAAGGAATCTGGAGGAGTGGTTGTTCCTATTTCATTCATAGAGCAGCTAACCTCTAGGAACAAGGGTCACCACACGTCCTTAGGAGCAAGAGCTGTAGTCTAGCTTTAAACTTGACCACAGTTTTACTGAGGACAAGCACCACCAATGGTTTGCTGCTTGCTGAAACACTGCCACTCCTGAAGGTGTTCCCCTTAGATATGCAGTTTACACTCAGCCTTTGCTACTTCCTTTCTGTTAGGTTTGTTACTTGGCCTTGGAAAAGCCAAAAATGGACTGGAGTATTTTGTGATTCAGCAGATGTGGAAGAATGAAGGCAATCCAGGAGAGGTAAATCACTGGGAGAAAGGACACAAAAAGAGAAATGAATGACTATGTAACTAAAAGGTATGAAACAGAAATTTGAGACGACAGATGGACAAGGAAGTACAGGAAAAAAGAATAAAACTTGACTAGGAAAGGCTGAAAGGAATAATGGAAAAACATTTTCAAGGAATAAAGACAAATAAGAATTTTTCGAGTATATAAGAAGCAAAATGTCAGCAGGGCATCTAAGAGAGTGCCAAGGTTATTTAGTAACAGAGGAAAAAGGCTGTAGAAAACTGAAATGAAATCTTTACTGGGTGTTCATAAGAAACAATACAGGACTGAGGTAGGAGAATTACTTTTTTCCATAAGGGGGAAAAATACTCAAAGAACTCCAGGTCACAAGTAGAACGAATAAATAAATTACAGCTCTGCATAGTGCAGACAGTTCTCCCTCTCCCCAGTCACAGACAAGACGGGGAGGTCTCCTAAGAGTGAATTTTAAATATATTCTGTGAGAACCAGGAGCAGAAAAATGGGTTTCTATTACATTCACCCATCACACTCATTTGTCCTACATGAGACAGAAATCTATATAACCTCCTAGTCTTAGGTAGTGTCAGAGCAGAGATCATCTTCAAGAAACCATCCTTACACTGTTTCAGTCTCTCTGATGCTGCAAGGTCTCAGAAGGAAGGACAGGTTTTGTGTGGGCACACAACAGCTCACAGCTGGCCCTGCTTCATAACCCAGAGTTACTGCGGGAACAACAACCAACTGTTGAATTCTTTCTCAGTGTTCATAATTCAGGAAGGGATTTCTGGTTGTTACAACGTGGTCCAAGCTCACCTGTGAGTACAGACAGTGATTTAACTTGCTCTGGAAGCATTCATCAGATGAATCACAGAATTGTAGGGGTTGGAAGGGACCTCGAGAGATCATGGGGTCCAACCCCCCTGCCAAAGCAGCTCCCCAGCTCATACTGCACAGATGAGGAGCAAAATGGTAAAGGGAGCAGCACCTCTGAGGTGAGAAAGGCTTCAGGTAAACATGGTGGAACTTCATAGCAAAGTACCTAATGCACTCATTCCTCTATTTTTTTAATTGAAGGACAGGATAATCATAAGGCATATAAGCACATGATGAGAAAAGGACCTCCTCATGTGTCCTCTCCTTGAGAGAGTTACAAAGTGCCATGGCTGATGTGCTTTGATGTGCATTCTCATCTGGATGCTTGTCCCAAAGGGCAAACGCTGCCACATGGCTGTCAACAGCGTGCACTCTTTGAGATGCCCAACCCTTACCTTGTATTTGGTCCAACCCTTTGGCTTTTAAAAATAAAACCTGTGAGGGTAGGGGAGGAATCAATGTATTGTAGCAGCTTGGGGAACACTTAAGTAATAATAATTTTTAAAATTATGAAATAATTATTAGTATGTACGAGGCATTATTATTAAGTAATAATAATAAATATTGTCAGAATCTGATGATTTCTGCTTAAAACTGGTTTTGCTCAATTTGGCTTTTCTCTCTGCCATTTCTGCCATACAACACAAGGTGACCTTTCCATGCTTAATTACCCAAACAAAATACACAGAACATTAATGCCAAAAATGCCCCTTGGGCATCCTACCACCTTTGCAGATGTTAGAAAAAATCTAACTTAATTTTTTCCTTTTCAGGTTAGGGTGAATGTGGTGTGAAATAACCAAAGAAAGTAAACTAGACAAAGGAGGACAGACAAACACAAATACAAGCTAAGAGATGGAGTCTGTGTGTAAATGCACAGTAAACCATTTGCCAGCAGAGTTTGACTCTATCCTGAAATAGACACTTGATGATAGTGCTTTGCCTTTATATAGCAATGTTCATGCAAGACATCCCTCAAATGGTCACACACATCACAGTGTGGCGATCAGAAACTACCAGTCTAACCACTGTACAGAAGAATGGTCTGGATGATTTATCCTCATTCATCAGAAAAAAACAGTGAAGAAGCTGGGAGTACAGCATGGAAATCACCACTCATGAGGCTCTAATTATCATCTCTGCTCTGCATCTTCACCCCGGCAGATTGCTGCGTGGTGGGAATTCCCCTGCTCCACACCCAGAGAGAACCCACTCCCTTCACCAGGAGCAGACATCTGCTTGAACACTGCTCAGAGCACATGTTCACTGATGTGTCTGCGAGCACGAACTGAAACACCAGCTACTCATCTTGCTGCCTGCAATTTGTGGCCAACCTCTGGTATTTGAGCATTTCACCTACTGCCCACGTGATTAGACTCTTTCACATGACTGGCAGTTTAGCTGGTGCAGGGGCAGATGGGGCTTCAAATCCATTTTTGTAGAAAGAAGTAAGACTGCAGGTCCCCAAAACCACAGCTGGACCCAGCCCGCTCTCATGCCACATCTGAATGGGAGAAATAGGAGCCACTGCCATGTCCCACCCATGGACTACATCCAGAGCTCCCTTATGATCAGGTTTCTGAGGCAGGTACCTGCCTTGGGGCTCTCAGCTAGATGAAGTGTTAGGTCACAGCTTAACACATCAAGCAGATCTTCAAAGCAGAGGCCTAAGAAAACTCTTCAGTAGGCCAGAAGTACACTAAACCTCAGGCATGCTTTGGATGAGCTAAACTCTGGCAAAGAAACTGTTAAAACCCAGTTCTAAATGACAAGGCACTTAAGTAGTTCGGCCAATTAGGCTGTTTGATTGGCTGACATTCCTAAGACTATCATTTTGCACACAGGGTGCCTCATGCATGAATGAAGATGGTGTTTGAAGGCTTCACTTTTTGTCAATGCTTTTGTTCCTTTATGTAATAAGCAAGTTCCTATTAATTTCCCTAGCATTTTGACTATACATGTTCTGGGCACCTAATAAATTAAATAACCATTTATTTAGTTCCTGTTTGGTTATTTAAGAACTTAATAGCAAACATATGTAGTGACCTGAACTTGAATTACAGAATTCCTCATTTGCAGCTGAGATGTCAAGTTAGAATAGCTCAGCATCTCTTCACAGCCCTCTAGCCTGGTGCCCAAATGGACACAGAAACCACTGAGGTAATTCAAATGGAGATACCCCCAGGGTGCCATATGCATTTAGAGAGAATAATTGAGAAATGAGAGCATTTAATACAGGAGAAGAATGTCCCTTTGGCAAAGATTACACTGGACGCTAGAGGTGTGTGGGATAGTCCCTTTCGTGCACAAACAACACGATTCAGTTTTCAGCTTTCTATTGCACAAACACCCCTAGAAGCATTTCTAAACCTGCTCTCTGTCCCACATGCAAGGATTAAGATACTGAAATCATACAAATAATTTGTATTGTCTTTCACTTAGTTACTGCTAAGCATTTATACAACATCCTTCAATGACAACTCACATGCCACATCCAGAGGCAAGCAATCACCATAGATCTGTCCTGGATGACAAAAGGTATGGAAAGGACAGAGTATATTAGGAGTTACCCTTGGACCTTTTATGGTGAATTCAAAATAAGTGAGGTCATCTTCTCATTCTTAAAGCAAAGAAAAAGGTCTGAATTTACTTAGATCTCAGTCATTTCACAGGGGAATGTAATTTGGCCTAAATGATGTGCCCAAATTCCCAGAATAGTTCTTGGGTACACTTCTACACACAAAGGTGTACACAAACTTCTCCAGTTTCAGTTCTGGGTAAGAGCTACATCTAATTTGGATACCAGTTGACAGTGGTTTGATCTAGTGGTGCATTGCCCTGCAGCAGCACTAGTTCTGTGAACCTCAGAGTGTGATGTACCATGTGCCAGCTAATGGCTTAACAACTCATGTGAACTACAGCTTTCCTCTCTGATTGGAATAACAGTCTTGAAAACTTTAGTTGTTTCATGAGAATATAATCACACTCCTTGACATACTCACTGAGGCGACACAGGACCTAAAGGTGATGATAAATCTCCCCCGATCAACCAATTTCAGATTAGCTACAGAGGTTTAAGAACAATTAGCCCGATTCACCTTTGAGTCACTCCATTGCTATGTTGGTAAAAAGGCACTGGCTTCAATGTTAATGCCATCTTAGAGCCACAGAGCTCTTCTCTGGCATAAATCTCAAATAATGCAGCACTTTGGGAGGACTAGTAAGGAGAAGCATTCAGTCAGTGGAGCCAGGATTTAAATGGGCCTCGTTTGGGTCTCATGCTCTTTGAAGTGTCAGAACCCCACAGATTGCAGGGGCAGAGAGGGCCTCCAGAGATCACCTGCTGCCCTCCAGCATGGTGGGACTAATGCACCTAGGACACTCTTGACAGGTATTTGTCCAGTCAGTTTAACAGCAGTCTAAACCAGCCGAGGACTTGGACCTTGACTTTATCTCAGTCCCCAAGACAAGTGAGAAACCAGGCCTGTTTTCTGTATACACTGACACGTCAGAGAAATTAAAAACGCAATGGATTTTCATATCAGACTGTTGAGGACTAATTACAACAGTGCTTTCCAGCAAACCAGTGATTGTAGGCTAATTTTCTGTTATGAAACAGAAACCAGGGTTAATGAGGCTAATTGTGTTTACCAGTGTTTCGAACAAAAAGGAAGCCAACTCAATTTTGAAGCGAGTTCTTTGTCAGGAACAAATTGAGGAAAATTGCTACAGTTGTATCAGCATTTCCTAAAATTGCTTAGTACCATGCTTGGGAAACTAACACTATAGCAAACACACGCTAGTGGTACAGAAAATGAAGCTTATTAAGCAGTAACTATATCAAGTTTCAAATGCATGGCTGTGTGATGTACGGTGATGGCTGAGCTGTTGAAAGCAATGCATCAGGGAGTCATTAATAAAGTGAGTGACCCTTGTTCCAGCTCTACAAAGAGAAAAATTAAGAAATCAAGCTAGGTAGCAATATCTGTCAGACAAACAAAAGCTTCAGGTTCTATCTCTCATCCATGACTGATTAATTAATTACACAAGCTGGACTAGTAAAAAATGAACACATTACTGCAAAGCAAAATTCACAAGCAGTTAGAAGCCCTTCAGAAAAAAAGTAAAATTCCAT
Organism: Laterallus jamaicensis coturniculus; assembly: GCA_022605575.1. Lineage (NCBI taxonomy): Eukaryota > Metazoa > Chordata > Aves > Gruiformes > Rallidae > Laterallus > Laterallus jamaicensis. The sequence goes on from JAKCOX010000018.1 coordinate 16,517,958, forward strand.
TTAGGCTCTTTTGCTACAAGCTGATAATTCTAATAATTACTCAGAAGAATCAAGTGACTTCAGTGACAAAAGACATAAGCAGTATCTGCAGCACAGTACAAGCAGCTGCTGCTGGGGAAGCCTCATCCCTGCCAAATACACCTCAGCATTAGTGCCCCTGCTATTCCCTTCCCAGTCGCTGTTGAATCCCCAGCCAGGCCCAACAGCAATGCTTTGGTTTTACAGTGTAACCAACTGGAACTAAAATGCAGCCACATTCATTTGCACTCCAGACTGGTGTCCAAATCCAGCCAGCATGTGCTAGAAAGACTATGAAGGGTTTCAGCTGCAAAACACACAGGCACAACGGCTGTGGTTTGACCTTGCAGGAGAATCGTGGCTGTCTTGCCCCTCTGTGTGCCCAAGGCAGAAGCATCCTGGGGTTGGCAGGAGGGCCTTACTCTGCTGCAGGGGAGGGCTTATGTGGAGAGATCTAAAGAAAATCCACATCCATACAGATGGCTGTCCAAAGAGGAGCTCCTGAGGAGGACAGTGAGTAAGAAAAAAATTATAGTGTGCCAGACAGCAAGGACAGCAAGCAAGAAAACAGACAAGCAGAAGAGGTCCTGTGGGGGGAAATACGGAGCGAAGGAAGGAAAGGAATTAATGTGATAATACATCAACATAAAGCAGAATAAAAACCATATGGAAGAAAGGGGGAAGCTAGAGATTAAGCACAAACAGGGAGACATACCAGTTAAAAAGGCAACAAAAATGTGAATAAAATTAAGGTCAATAAAGGTCATCAAGTCCTTGGCCTACATTTCCTATCAGAAAATCAGTTCTGGAAGGAAGGGGGTGAGTGGAAACAAAGGGAGTCTCAAGACAGGAGTGGGGAGCACCTGGCTGAGGTCTCAACTTTTATAGTGAAAAAGCCATTTGATGTCTTGCAGTTTAAAGTTACAGCCAGCGGCTATCCAGCTCCAGCGGCTCTGCTGATCTGGGGCCTTTTGCAGACTGAAATGTGTTCACTGGAATTGAAGCTTCCCTTTAGAAAAATTATGTCTGCAGCCCTTCTGGTTTGCCAAGATATAGCCTTCACTATGTAAATCAATGCTCTGCTGTCTTGTTGAATCTACAGCCTGAGGTATGAACATCTCCCATTCATCTTAATGGGATGTTAACCTCAAAGCCTCATTGTGACTCTCTGAATGCTAATACTATATTAAACAAGTTGTTTAACATACAAATGCTGGGTTTAAGTTACTTACCTTTGTACAGGAGAACTGGACCTGACTTTGATTTCGCATCTGAGGAGCTACAGAAAAACAGTCTGAACAAAAAAAATACCTGAATTTAAGTCACTGGTGACCTCTGTAAATCAGGGGGACGTTTTTGGTTTAGAGATGCAGAAAGGGGTTTAGGTTTGAATGACTATTGGTTTTCTCTATTTATCATCTCCAGGTAGGTAAGTGATTCTGTTTGCTTTCAGAATTATATCCCCTCTCCCAAAGCTGATGTCAGTACTACTGGGGTTTACAAACCTTTTGATTTGCTTTTCTGAGCCAACTTGGTCTTGAGAATGGCTCAATAATGACATAGAAGAAAGAGCTCAATGATGAGGCACAGTGGGACCATCAGAAGGCATCAAGTGCCCTTTGCTCTTACTGTGCTGCTGTATGAGCAGAGAGAGACCCTAGTGCCACGAGGTCAGAGCAAGGGAAGCACTCCCTCCTGTAGTGTGCCCAAGGGGTGAAAACTCCAGGTTTCCAGAAGTGGCTGGTGGTTACCAACACTTCTGTGGTTCAGCTCTCAAGAGGAATCACCTGAAAGTTTGGAAATTACTAATATCCTCCCTTTGAAAGCCTCAAAATTAAGAACCAACATCTCTGGTCCCCAAGTTCCCCAGCAGATCTAGGAAAATGTAGGTAAAGAACCTTACCCAGATATTGCAGTCAAGCCCCCACATTTTTGCCTTAAATAAAGGTTTCAGTACTGGGCTTACTATCAGAAGTGAATGAACATCCATCAAAACAGATCAAAAGACAAATGAAACTGCCTGTGTAGATAAAGCCCTTTTCAGAAAGTTACAAGGGGGAGGAACATGCGAGAGGATTTAAAGAAATGTCTGTTGAAAGATAAAATAAGCAAGATACTGTGATGAAGAAAGTGAACAATGAAACAGAATCCAGTACAGACAGATCAAGTGAAAGAAAACCACATTACTATTTACAGTAAAGATCACTCGTCTAACATGTATAATTAGAAATTCACACACCAAGATAAAAGTGACCAGTGAATGCTGCTGTAATCAAAAATAATACAGCATTGTGTATCTTTAAAAAAAAAAAACCCTAACACTCTCCAAAAATAGGGATAATGGGGCTCATTAATAGAGTCTTCATCTGAACTGAACAAGATCCCTTTATTCACATCGTCATTTTTCCTAGCTTGCCAAAAGAAACGCTCCCCATACATCATTACAGTGCAGCCCCCCCGCCCCTCACATCTGTGCCTAGCTGATGTTTAGCTGCAGACAGGACAACCATACCCAAAGAAACCCATTCACATTTCAAAGGCTTCCACTTTCACATGAGCTTGCATTGCTTGGGCTACCTCTGAAAACAGAGTACAGCACCTGGGCTGTGCAAAACAATGGCTCACAGCACTTCTGCACTCCCCTCAGTGTGCATGCACATCTTTGGTTGAAATCTAAAGGGTCAGTGAATATGTGGGACAACACATGATGGAGGAAAATCTTGAAGTGCAAGGAGTAGTGAGAGGAGGTATTAACATTACAGCAAAATTTGGAAGGCTCAAAAACCTGCTTAGGGAAGTGTCTTCTTTTTCCTTAAAAAAAACCAACAAAAAAAAACCCCACAAACAAAAAAGCCTGCAAAACCAACCAACCAAACCCAAAACCAAGAAAATGGCTTCCAGCAATAGCAGCAACTTCTTTTCTCTCAGTTATGATCTGTTATTATTTGCATTCTCATATCCCACACAGACTTGCAGGCAGAAATGGTTGCTATTTTCAACTTGTAATTGGTTAGAGAATCAGACTTCCATGTAGGTGACAAGCATGAGGGTTTGTACCTAGCCAGAGTCCCAGGAGACTTACTGAAAACTCAGCTGTGAAAGCAAGAGAATCTACAAAAGGGGGCGTGATCAGATTGCAGCTATACTATCATACCTCCAGGAAATTACAACTCAGTATGTTATTCACTTCTATTTTGAAATCTGATAATAAACTAAGAGTACCTTGTCCTTAAGTAGGTATTCCCGAGAACATCCATGACTGCTGATACTGCACCATTCAATCCCTACAGAGTGAGATCCTTTTGGAAGAGCCATAACCTACCAAGCAGGATTGTTTCTGTCTCTCTGGGCTGTAAGCCTACCAGAAACAGCATGATCTGGGTTCCCGTCTCTGAGCAACCGCCAACTCTTCCTCTCGTGTTACAAAGGATAATAAATATTGTTACATGGCCCTAGATTTATCCTTGTTATGTCTCTTAGGTGTCATTTTATGCCACATGGAAAAAAAATCATTAAGAAAAAAGATGGAAAACAAAGACAAGAGATAAAATACCTAGGGTATGGGTTTCAGTTTGACTTTACACCCTATGCAGGTTTTCCAGGAATTTTAACATAAGTAGCCAAGCTTTCTGCAGATTCATATGTGGGGCAAGAGACACATCAGTGCTCAGCATGCCTGAAAAATTAACTTAATAAGCTACTTCAAACCCTACAGATTTAATATTTCAAGCTTATTAAAAAGTGTCAATAACTCTCTGCTGCTGCTCCTGCTTCTACTTTTCTTCTTCTTAAGACAGTACTAATTTTAAACTAAACATTTTTTCTATTTTTCCAAACTGGTAATTAATAATTGTATAATTAGTGCAAGACAGGAACTGAAGTCCAAAACCCTCCAAATATATATATATATAAATATATATGTATTATTTGTCTCTTATTAAACATACACTACACCCCAGGCTCACACTCTCATTGTTATTATTATTATATAGAAGCATCCAGCCTAAAAAACATTCACTGAATTCACACCTTAAAGAGAGTGGAGAGAGGCAGACCGACAGAAAAGCATCTATCTAATCCTGAATCAAGTATTTTTTACTGGAAACAAAAAAAGGAGTTCCTATTTTCCAAAACTGTTTACAGCATACTAGGAATTGTCAGGAACCTTCCTCCACAGTAAGCCTTTGCAAACATTTTCTTCACCTCTGAACGTCTGAGAGCCATCTATGGTGAAGAAATGATAGTGACAAAGGATGATAAGAAGGGGGTGGTGGTTTTATACACTCTTCTAATGGAAGGGTTCTCCAGAACTGTGTAGGAAACACCTGAAATCGCATATATGCTCCAATAAATCTCATAAGATCTAAATAGCAACGTATGAAGAAAATGGGACCAACACACTTTTCTTACTGAAGTCAATAATAGTTTTTTACCACAGACATCAGTAGAAGCAGGACTCGGGGTAATAAATCACTGTAGATACTCCTGAGAAGCATTCCCAGCAGTTACCTGTAGTGGTTTGGATGAACAGCTCTAAAAGTCAACCTTATTCTTCCAAATAACCTGCCCAATTAGAGAATTTCACTGGGACAAGAAAAAAGCTCAAAGTCATTAAAATACCTATCTTTTAACAACAAAAAATAAATCCCCTTTACAGTCTTCAGGCTAGAAAAAAAAAACATTTTAACAGAAAAATATTTGACAAATTCACTTGTTAAAATTTTTTCATCATTATGCTGAAACATCTCCCTATGTTGTCCCAAATTTACACATACAATGTGAGTTTAAATTAGCATATAATCAGTCACCAAAAATGTCAAGTGCATTATCAAGATTAGTCAAGTATGAAATACTATGGAGGAAAAAATATTTCAAAGAAGCTGTAAACTGACCTAGTTTCACAGCCCGTTGTTCCAAATTATCAGAATTTCACTAACGATTGTATTTGCTTCATCTTGTCAGAATGACTTGCAGCTTATGAAGTGCATTGATCTACTGGTAAGAATTAATTGTAGAACCCAGTGACTTCTGTCAAAGTAGCAGACTTAGTTTAAACCTTTCTGTTGTATATCTTTGTTGGTGTCTCCAAAATTAAAATTCACAACTTAACAAAAGCAGAACTCCCTAAGAATCTCAGAGCGTCAACTGGAACTTAACAATTCTTCCTCATTTTGTATTCTACACTAAACCCAAGGTCAGTTAACAAAATATATTCTGTGAATAAAAGTATAATTATTGGTGTAATTTGCAGTGCAAATGAAAGAAAATCATTACAGCCTAATTAACAGTACATATGTCAAGAATTCAGTAAGAAAACAGACTTAGAAATAAAATAATGATTTAAAAAATCTAGAAGCTTTTTATCTTCTCTTCTGAACAGAAACCACAAGTCCTGTATGTTGCCTAATTTCTTTTATAAATAATTCACTCCAAATTGTGGACATTTTCCATAGCAGACATTTAAATCTCAAGAAGGCTCAGTGCATTAACTACGAGGAAATTCATTAATCATTCTCTATTCCTTGAAGCCAATTTTTAACTATGGCTTCTTGCTGAAGGAAATATATTTTTTTCCACTTCAAAGTTCTCTACAAGGCCTTTCAGCAGCATCTCCTCTAGGATGGCAGAGATTCTTTTAGATGGTTTTCATTTTTAAAAATCAGTATGTTTTAACAGAACATTTCAAAAAATCCTTTTTACAATATGGTGAGATGCAAGTCTAGTAAAGTCAGAAGGTTCTAAAAGGCTGGGCCCAGCCCCCAGGGTTCACTTCTCAAGTCATTGCTACCCTGGGATTTCAGTTACATCGGTAGGAGCTTGAGAATGCGTGTCCAGTTCAGTTCAGGATAGCCAAAGTGTGCACACTGGGAGCTGAAGGGAGAGCGAAGCTTATCATGCACAGGTAGAATCAGTCACCCAAGCTCCATCTACCTGCTCTGCTGCAAAGGGGCTTACTTCAGTGTCACTTCTCTAGCTGCCCACATTGCAGTGCCTTTCTTGGAGCTCCAGGTCAAGGTAGCACTGCACTCAGCTGTCACCAAGTCACACATTCATTGTGAGGAACAACCTCCAAAATGAAGGCAACTAAACCCACTAGCTTTTTCAAAACAAAGGAACAACAAAACAACAGCTGTAAAATTATGACACAAAGGACTAGTACAGGATGCATATAGATAAAGAGATGTCGCCTGTCAGTAATCTCCTCATCACAAAGAGAGTGTATTCAGGGTAAAAACATGGAAACCTTCCCAACTGACAGGGCCTGTCCCAAAACTGACATAATTAAAACCAAAACAAAACATTATTTGCAATTACAGAAAGTAGTTAGGCCGCCGATTTCTCTGACAACTTTCTTGTAAGTATCAGAGAAGGTGCTCGTGTGTCGAGATACACAAATGTAAAAGGAAGACTTCCCAGACACCCTAACAAACAACATGAAGTTCTAGACAGTGGATCTAATAAGAGCTGCAGCCCAGAGGAAGATACCACTACGTTACAACAGAAACACATCTGCACAAAGATGTTATGAAAGATTATTTAGACCCATCAGTGTACAAGTTAGTTAAGGTTTGCTTTCCTATTGCATGTCCTAGGGACTCCAGCTACACCGAATGCCACGGGGAACACTATTACTGATTCCTCTGTGTGGGTAAACGTTTGGGGGGGTTCTATTTTTAGGCTTTCAACTCAAGACCATCAAAAGCTTGTATACAGAGTGTAAAGACACCAGACAATGAAAGCACAATATAACCATCAGTTCTGAAACAAAACAAAGCCTATTTAAAGCCACCCACCCAACTTCACCCTAACAGATGTGACATGCCACAAAGCGGGGGGCGAACACAGACTGAGGGACAGCTTATTACGAACTGGTCCAAGGAGGCAATATTCCCTGGGTGAAACCACAGGGTGGCTGTGGATCATTAAAGCCTTGTCCAGAGATATTGAACTCTTCAGAGGACAGACACAGTGTTACGAATAATTAACTGCATTAACATTCACTACACTGCCAAGCATTGTTCATCCTCTAGTAAAATGAACTTTGCCTTGATTAGCGGCCACAATCAAGGAAAACATGTCTGAAATTTGCAGACAATTTTCATGCTTGAGGAGAGAGCACTGTCTTATTCTGCAGCACAAGTGCTGTATTATCCTTCACTTCTACAGAAGAAGATGTCAGTATGAGACACACTATATGTGACAATTTAAATGCATGCCCTAGGGCTTGAATCAGCACAGTGCCAAAGTCTAGTGATACTCGCACTCACAGACAGGCTGACCTTAACTGCAAGCCTCGGAAAATAGGCTACATTTCCTAAATTCTGAGCTGGACAAGGCCTCTTTATAAAAGGCCCCAGGAAGAAGCTAATTTCTTTTTTTAAATTCCATGAACTGTCAACAACTTCTCAAAAGCTTAAAAGTACACAGAAAATCCTCTCGCCTAAATCAGTTCTTTTTCTTTTAATTAAAAATTAGATTATTTAACAATTTTAATTTTTTTTTCTGTTAAAACAAGTTGTAATACATGATGGCACACAGGTGGTATGCTCAGATACCATGGAGCAGAGCAAGCACAAGAAGGAAAGTCAACCTCTAACCACCATTTGACCTTCTCCAAGGGGCTTTGGGGAGTGGGAATGGATAGAGACATGTAGGTGAGGCCATCTGATCAATTTAGAGGTCATCTTTACTGATGGCAAACTCCCCAATTTCAGAAGAAGCTGAGATTGCAATCACAGCATTTGAGTGCAGAGGGACAGAGCCTCCTGAGCAGCAGCTGACCCCAGTGACTGCTGCGGTGCAGACCCACTTTTTGTGCAGGGTGTTTGCTTGGTCTGCAGAGAGCTTCTCTACCAGTGTTGCTACTGCAGTTAAGTAAGCAATCTGGTGCAGCAGGGTAATGTCTCCCAACACAGAAACAGTGCTGTATTGATAGAAAAATGGCTTTAAGTTGTCATCACAGCTCATTCTCCTCACGTAAGCTCTTTAAGAGTGGGATCACCACGTACACACACAGTGTTATTAAGGTGGTACAAGCCTCTTAGCACACTTACAGCTATGTAGTTACTGCAATATGCTCCAGCTATTCTTACTCAAGAACCAGGTGGTGTCTTTCCAAAGCAGAGCCTTCCTAACTCAGTCACCCATCTATGTCACACTCTCAGATGGCTGTAATCAAATACTGCTCATTTTGCTTTGCATTTTGAATGGAGCTTGGATAAACTCTCCCCTGTGCTTTCCTCACGTCTATACTTGCCTGGACCTCAAAGAGAGGATCTATACCAAGCCACGTTATTTTGTCAGAGGTGTCATATCACTTCCAACTTGCCAGTGAATGTGCCAATATCTGAGTCTTGTGGCCATTCCCACTGTGGGCTCTCCCTTTGCTGCCATTTCATGGGCACTTCTGAGTGCTTGCTAAGTAACATGATCTGGGGCCAGCAGAAGAAAATTTCTCATCATTAATCTGCTATTGTCAGCTCCTCATCTATGAAATATGCACAACACAGGAAACACTGGAGAAGGTTTATTTGCCTTGAACACAGCAGCTCTAGGTACAAAACGTATAAACATGTGTAAGTCTGTGCACATTTCAACACAGAGATCAAATTCATATAGGACTGCCCTTTAACCAGGTACTAGAGTTGATTGGAAATCAGAAGTCAGCAACTGGAGCTTTCTGAATGCATTCTGCTCTCACAAAGCCCCACAGCTGTGTGCTCATCTCACCAGGCACTGCAGAGACTGGCATGCAATTCCATGCTCTCTGTAGGTTCCTCCCATGCAGACTTCTGCATGGACCACGCTTGTCCTTGGCTGCACAGCTGTGTGAAATGCCTGTTACTGGGGGCTGGGTCCTACACAGCATAGCGATGCTACAAAGCCAAAGAGATCAGCACCTTCCAGGAGAGAGGCATTACTATTCCATTATTTTAAGACACTGTTGCAGACAGGCAAGTTCCCCAGCATGCACGTCAGCCACTCTGAGACTGCACTGCATTCCTTCTGTTCACGCCAGCCTCTGTCTATCATCTGTTTTCCATTTCATTCCTTTACCTCCCATTCTTTAAAAGTATCTGTTGGCTTTCTGGTCTCTGCTGCTGGAAGCAGAGCCGTTTTTGTTACTTGTTCCAGGGAGCAGGCCAGAAGCAGCCAGCCAGGGACAGCATCAAGCCAGGAGGTGGGGTTTTAAGGGGTTCATGGGTTGTTTTTTTTCCTTCTTGTAGCCTCTACCTCCTGCCTTGAGATTTTCCAAGCATACCCAGAGTCACTGGACCTGGCCATGATGTGGGCTCATGGTTAGGCCACAGTGGTCACAGTCACAGACCACTACAAATCACCGAGCAGGGAATGATTCCTTCCTTCCATCACTCTCTATTGCTCTTAATTCAGTTAAGAAATTTAATTGATTTCAATTAAAATAATGCAGGCTGCTGTGTGACGGTCTCAGTGTAGCCCAAGAATAGCTTATTCAGATTTTACACTTGTGCTTAATTGATTAAACCAAAATAAGCCATCTTCATGCTAGAATCAGTGTCTAGGTTTAACTCACCCAGAGCCAGTTTGCCCTTCAAAGTGTGTGAAATAACAAAGAGCGTATGAAGGCATGCAGTGAGTATTAGCTTGGACTGTGAAACACAACATTAATCTGTCACCCCCTGACCCTGTGCTGTATTGCCAATACGTCAAACATCTTCACTCTGCTTAGCCCAAGCACATTCTATGCACTATGCTCTTTGTCAATAACCGTTCAAATATTTCTCTGCCAGTAAGTCACAACATTTTCCTGCCCCCTCCAGCATCAGCAGAGTTTCTCAGCTCTTCATGAAAATTCAAATGAAAAATATCGACGAGTTTTTGTTGCTTTTAAGCACACACAAAAAGCAACTCCATCTGCTTTTTCCCTTCTTTGCAAAGGGAATGAAATGCCTGTAGATTTTTAATTCCACCTTCATCTTCAAGTCATACTCCAAAACCAGAGAACCTGTTTTTATGTGGGCTTTAGAATGATTTCAGAGCTTCTCCAAAACAGCTTAAGTGAATTTCAGCAGTCCTACATATGAACTGTTCAGAGGGAGCTTTGGGATCCCTCAGCAGAGAAGATGCTCTGCAGATGGGTGACATTTATCATTTACACAATGCAGATACAAACACAAAACTGACAGGAAAGGTCTCTTAGCTCTAAGACAGGACACCACCCACTTCTGAAGCACAGCCTGTCACAGCCATTCCTTGGCACACCGCCTCCTACCAGAGTAGAAAAGCTAGCCAGGGCAGGAGGCATGCTAGCTTTCAACGTCTTGTGGCTAGAAAGGACCTTTTTTAATGCTAGGGAGCAAGAGAGTTAATAGAGACAGGAACCAGCATCGTTTGTTACCTTTGCAACGTGGGGAAACAGGCAGCAATGTCTTGGCAGGATCAAGCCTGTATCCTTGCAGATGAGATGTCCCAGCAAGCTATGGGTTGGGGAGGCATGTATCTCTGGGCAGCTCAATTACTACCTATGAGTATTAGAAATCATAAAAGACAAATAAAAGAAGGTAAGTATGAGAATATCATTAGAGTGAATTATTTAGGAAGAGGGTTTTTAATGAGTCATTTGATAGTTTTGTTGTTTGGAGGAAAGGAGACAGAATGTGTCTGATCCTTTTTGGAAACGCAATGAAACTCCTCATTCTCCACAGCCTCTTCCAAATGTAGTCCCATGTTATTTCTGGAACATTCTTCCAGAGGTATTTGGTTTTATTCCTTTTCTAGAACCAGTACCATGACACATGTCCCCAAAGTCATGCTGATTGCAGTGGGATAGGGCAAGGATGGAGGGACTATTAGAATCTGCCCTGTGACAAAGATTCTTGTGAATTATTTGCTCTACTGACACTATATATAATAATTTCTAAATCACTCAGGCAAGCCATTCTGTTACACAAAGAATTTGCAACTGTAGAGACATTAATTTCCTTAGACCTTTAACACTTCCCTTGTAAAGGGACTGCTTCTTCAACTCTCTCAATACTTAACTGCTCTCAGTCTTACAGTATGTTCACGGTATTACTAACTTCAAAGAGGAGGGAATAAAGTAGTGAGGGAAAAGCCACAAGTTATATTTCCCTGCCCCCCTTGAGCTTTTATTTAAGCTCTCTAAACTCCAGCATCCTATTTCTCTCAGGAATCTTCTTTTTGACTTTTTGTACTTTTTTCCCCAAACAGAAAACCTCTCACAGCATCTCAAGTGACTCTACTTTGTGTGCTGCCCTAGAGCTTCTAGCCCTGGAATAACTTTTGACTAGCCATGATTTATCTGGCTGGTCAGAGGTTACTGTACACAGAAATGCAATTTCTTCCTCACACTTGCTCTATCCTTCTTTGGCAACTGCGGGTGTCATCAACAATCTGCTGCATGTCATTTTATGGCCTTTCTTCCAATATTTTCTTCAACTGATATCCCTTTTGCTGAGCAACAGTGCCTAGAAAGGGCTACAGCCCTTTTCTCTATACAAGTTTAATTAGTGTAACCACTGATTTATGTACTAAAGAGCTGAAAATTCATTCATAATAGTTCAGTCCTTGCAACGCTGTCAGTGGTTCTTCAGCCTGACATTTGAAGAAAATATCTTTTTATTCCTGACTGCATTCAACTCTGGAATGATGTTCCTCTCTGGAAATTACTGTTCAAAATTACTGTGTTTCTCCATGGTTTCCCAATTTTGAGTTACATTAAATACCATTAAGGTTTTGCATTAAGTTTTCTGAGTTCTGTGCTTTGATGACCCACTTGAGGCTAGCAAATGACAATCTCAGTGTCTCCTAAATTCTGGCAAAATAAATTAGTTTTCTTGTGCTCCTGATATTATTTTAAGCAGAGAGCAGGAACTCTCTATGAAATAAGCCTTTACTTTCTTTGCAAACCTGTTGCTATGCTGCTTCATACCTTCTGTTTTTTCATCAAAACCCCTAAATAATCTACAGCAAAGCACCCAGATCAGATTGCTACCTCCCTCTGTTGCTTGCTAGTTAAACCTGGCTGGGGTGAAAGTCTGCAACACAACTGAGTCTAGTCCAGAGCCAGAGAAAATGCAAGTAATTTTCCTTCTTTTTAATTAATTTTTTAGAATATTGGCAGTGACAAGGACAAATTATCTCCCTGTCCTTCATCTTATTAGGTAATGGCAGTGCTACTCGTTCTGCTGTAAACTTCTGAAAATATTTCTATCACCAGCCCATGGTTTTAAAGATTAATAGGAACAGAGGAAACTAAAAGGATGGAAGAGACAAGGTAGGTTTCATTAAATAATTTTAATGAGGAAAGTCCGGAGGATTTGTGGATTATATAAAGAAAGTTTCACCCCCAAACACCGATGCTGTACTAGCTACTGTCTAGACCGTGCTCCTGGAGGCAACGTGAGCATGGCCAGGCTCAGTACAGCCACGAATGCAGCACTGATCTATGATCAAAAGGGCAGTTCAGGGTAAGGAAAGGCATTTCCTCCAAAGGAAGAAGCTGTAGCTGCCATTTTTCTCATGAGGCGCTCCGTGGTACTCCAAAGCCTGATTTATGGCACACAAGATATACAGCATTCAAAAATCCTGCATGCCCAGATGCCTTTTTTCCCTTTAATTTTATTTTTAGTTCTTTTTTACCCTATTTGAAATAAAACCAAGGTTTGATTATAATCTGCAGCAAAGTACTCGCCAACATTTATCAAATTAGGCCACCACTAGATAGCTCATTTTGAAACTGATTCCTCCTTGGGTTGCCTAGTGCTTTCATCAAAGCAGATGCACAATTATGGCTTTATAAGGCTAATTTTTAAGCACCAAGGACTGAAAATATTGGTCTAAAAAAATTCAAGAATAATATCCCATCAGTTAGAGCTAGCTGTGTAAGAATGAAGGTAGCACACTGACGTCAGCCAGACAGTAATCATATTGAAGAACATGATCATGTTACAAGAGGACGATGGGAGAAGTAGAAACATGCTTTCAGCACTGTGAAAACACTGAAGAAACAATAGACAATTCTAGCACTGAATATTGTTTTTTTAAATATATTTAAATTTAAGCAATGACTTTGCAGGCATGCTTTAACCTGTCATGTCATTTACAAAATACTTTCCAAGAAGATACATGGAGTTTTCCAAGTCTCCCTAGGAAAACAACAGAGATCTACCCATGCAGTACTGGGCACAATTTTGCAGTGGGACAAAAGATCAAGCAAGAACAAAAGGCAATGTGAAAATTGATTCACTTCACAAGGCCCAAAATTTACGTTAGTTTTAACTAAGGTAATATCAATAAATATATTCAGCAATACCTTCAACAAGATGTCTACTCAGAAATGTATATGAATAGGTTTTTATTCCAAAAGCTTCAAAGACTGCAATTAATTGATAGCCAGGGCTCCCCTTGCATGTTCACATTTCTGCTGTGGCTACTGTGGTGTCAAGGGGGATACAATGTCTTTTAGCAGATCAGCTGCAGACCCATACTAAACCAATTAGTATCTTTACTACTACCTCCCATAGGAGCACTTGTCTTGCTTTTGCCCCTCTTCTTTCTCTCCCTTGTTTTTGGTGTTTAGCTGGAACACATTTGGTTCAGGCTGCCTGAGGAAGAGAGGGCCATTCCATACAGCACGCTATCCAAACCTTTTGCTATGTTCACAGATAACAACTTCAGATTAACATTAAGCACATGATACATTGGCTTGCATTACATTACTTCAACTGTAGCATGTCACGTTATGTCAGCCAAGGTCAACATTCAGTGTGACATGATATGATCTAACACGATGCAGGGTTATTGCCTCCTGTGTTAGGAATCTCTGGTTAAGAAACAGAAATAGAACAAGCAGATGCACATAGCAGATCACTTTATAATACTCCTGGGAAAAAGAATCATTATTAAATGCATTGGAGATTTTGCCAGTATACTCCTTGGATCAGCTGGGCCTCCAAGCTACAATTACATGTCTTTTTAAGTGAGACCCAAGGCTTGACAAGTCAGTCAGATTGGTACTTGGACCTCACCAAAGGAGAAATTTCAAATAATTGAGTGGACTTCACAGGCTCTTATCACTCTACTAATACTTTCTGCTCTCCTAGACTTCAGTGACCTGTTTCATGAATAAGGTGAGAGACAGTAAAATCCCAGAGGATCTTGATTCCACTGAGCAACAAGGGGTTTTGGCCTGCAGAGTGACAAGCCATAGGAAGGAAATGTTTAGCTGCTGTATCGGGCTCAATATGTATCAGAGAAGGATAAAACTTCAGAAGAACTGATAAGTCTTCTGGAGCTTTAACTTGTTTTCACACACTGTATAGCTTCCAAGTTACAAGCTCTGTTCCCTCCTCAGTTACACCCACAGAACTGCATCTGTGCTTTGAGGACAGAGTGAGACTGACGTTAAACTCAACCATGGGAGTCAAAGGGGCTGGTTATAGTCATGCAATTCTGCTGTATGGCTACAGCCTCCCTAATTTTATTCTTTGTGCCTACTATAAGCATAGGTAATATGTGCACTGGGAGGATGGTATTATTCAGCTTTACACACGCAAAAGCCAGATGGATTCCCAGAGAAGAAAGACAGGAAATTCTCCTATTAGGTTAAACCTTTAGTTTTAACTCAGAAGTAATAAACTCTCATAAACTACAATAGAGTTATCAGTGGCTGCTGAGATCATTTAATATCTGGCAAAACAAAAAAGTAGAGCTTTAAGAGCCCATCCTGTCTCTGATATAACACAAGGATGTCTCATTTTTAGAACAAAGGCTAAGCTAATCGCAGCTGACTTCACATTTCTCTATTTTCTGTTCACCTTTGTAAACATGAAGGTAATGTTTTTCTTTTTAGTATTCTGTGACAACAGAAAACACAAGCATTATTTTATTAACCTTTAAATGCAATTTATTTTATTAACCTTTAAATGCAATTTGGTTGTTCTTTTTCCATTTCGGCTCTGGAGCTTTGATGTCTGAGTGACATTGGATATACCTTAAGGGCTCAGAAAAAAGTTCAGTAGGCTTCAGAGCCTCAGCATAAAATACAGAATAGGGAGAGAAAATAAATAAATAACTACATACACACATATTTCCCTCTTTTATGACTTTGAAAAGCTGCAGCTGTCATTTGGTTCCTCGCTTTTTCCTCAGGGTAAAGATCATCTGATGAGATAGGAATGAGCATGGTAGAGTCCTTAGACTGAATGTGGAGAAGCTGATATTTATACCTAATCAGCTACCATGGTAAAAAGAAACCAACCAAACAAAAACAAACCAAAAAAACACAACCTCAAAAAAGCCACCTCCAAAGCCCTTAGGTGTATCCTCAGCTGTAGCCAGAGAACTGTTCCCCCAAACTCAGGGAGAGCTGACATCAGCATTTATCTGCACCAGCCACCTCCTACTTCTGTGTACCTGCCTCCTATTTCTGTGGACTGTTCAGAATCCAGAAAAAAAATAGAATACTGAAATATAATTTTCAAAAAATTGGGTCAATTTTGGCACAAATTGACCCAAAACCAAAGCAATCAGTAATTAAGATCAGAAAAATCAAACTTTGTAGTAAAAACATACAGCAACTTCAGTACCACAGTACCAAACCTGAATCCTAAATCTAATCCTATGATTACATCAAGACAATGTACCCATACAGAAAACAGAACATAGGTTTAGACCCCTGTTGAGAGCAGCCTCTCCTAACACTGCAGTCACTAAGCTGGATTCTCAATATTTTCAATATCTGAATCTAACAGAAACCCTAAAATATCCCCAAATTTTCAATTCAGAATTGGAATTGACCATACAACAAAAGTAAAAACAAGACACCAGTCTCTACTAACAGGTTTCCCTGAATTCTGTGACTTGTGCCTTGAAGGGTACAATGAGCTCTGTCACCCTAAACCTAACCCTCAGTATAGCTCCTCATATAGGTAAGAGACATATTGCTTTTGCAAAAGTCAGTATCAGGCATACCAACACCTGCCCTTTTAACTCATCTCCCCTTTCTGTAAGCTGTCTCTGGAGGGCTTTTTACACAGGCAGTCTAGCAAAGATAAAAATGTCTTGTCTTTTTTTTTTTGTCAACTAACATATCTTATGAAAATCTTTCCAAGATTTTGAGCAAACATAATGTGGCTTTCTATTGTTCTGAATTAAAGCTTGAATAGCAGGATTGGGGGAATGCCTCTTGGATCTTACCATGGCTGTCAGTTTTGCTATGTTGTCTGCGTTCCTGATATTCAAAACAGAACCTACATGAAGGACATACTATTGCATCCACCTCTCTAGAAAACAAGTAAATAAAAACCTGGGTCACATCCTAACTCAGTTCATTCTCACAAATAGCACAAGCTCCTGGAACGGGAATAGCAGAGTGGCATAAGCCAGGATGACAGGTGTCACTACAGCAGCGGCAAATCTCCACCACTTGACTTTTAAAACAAGGTTGCATCACTTAGTTCAAGATACAAAACAGCTCAAATAAGTTTGAACTTTGGTTCAGAAATAAAGGTGTGAATTTGTACCAGGTTACCTGATTGCACTGGTCCTCCTTTGTTTGTATTTTGCTGGGAAAAAAAATCACTTTGATCCTGCCCTTACACAAAAAACCCCCAAACCAGAGCCAAGTTCCATATTGCTTGTACTACTCTGTCACTTGGCAGGGAGCGAAGGCAGAAAGCAAAGCAGCAGGGTGATATGGTGACTATAACTAATGTTGCTAAATATCACAACTTTTTTAGCAAGTCTGGCTTCTCTCTTCAGTAAACAAGAGAAAACCACTGAGCTTGTTGACAATGAAGAAAAATATGCTTTTTTTTTTGGAGGTGGGTGTATTTCACTGCCAGAATTATAGAAGATCTGGTATAAGTGAAGTATTCTGATATAACCTAAAGGCAATTCTCTCCCAAGAGCTGGTAAATACCCAAGTACTCTATACCCATGCAAGAGCTAATTCAAAGGAGGGTTCAATTTCTTGCAAGGGATTATAGAGGAAATGGACATTTACATTGCAGTCCCACAATAACACTCACTGCAAGCCCTTGCTCTCTTGCAAATAAACCTGACACACACTTTTTTCCCCCCAAGGCTTCCACCAGATCCAAGCAGGATATGATTTTTAAAGAGCACACTGAACCTGTAGAAATGCTTTGTAAAAATCTAGACTACAAAATACTGTTCAGGAAAACCACAGAACTACAAGAACTGAGATTAAAGTATAAATGGGAAAAGAACCAGTAAAGGAAAAGCTGGAACAAAGAGACCCAAGGGCCAAAAGCACTGGCCAGCCAAAGGGGAAAGAACCTGGTGGGTATATTACCTGCACTGTTAATTGGGTAGGGCAGTGTCAGTGCAGAAGTGAGCAAGAACATCACAGTTAAGTGCCTGCATGAACAACTTAGCATACTTAAAATATTCAAAATCCATTTCTCTTTGAATTAAGAGCGTTTTTAACCTACAGAAGGTTTTGAGAAGGAATGAATAATCATAGTACACTTTGCCTGCAAATAGAATTTTTTGGCTCGTACACTGCATACCCTAAATCTCTGTATTTTTTCATCTGTCAATCTTTATTATAAAAATTCCCATTCAAGCTGAATAGCTGTCTTCCAAGACCTCATCTGCTCATGGCATTGATTCCCCAATTGAAGCCAGGCCTCTGCTAGAGATGTCATCTGCACACTAAACTGCAATGTCATATGCAAAGGATTATAACTTTAGGTAGGAGACTGGAAGATGGTATAGATATGCTTAAGGAACAGAAGATTTCTTTCCATGTAAATGCCACAGGAGGATGGACAGAGAGATGCAGATCATATAAGCTAGTACATTCAGAATAGATTTGTTTTTCAAAACTACCATGGAAAATGAGCAACCTTTAAATAAAGTGCTTGGTATAACATACATCACTGCAGGCAGAATTTAAATTTGGGTTTTTAGGTTACAGGGAGAGAAGATACAGGGAAAATAAGAGATAGCGTGTGCTTCAGATGGAGCTACTCTTGATGTCAATTTGGATGAAGTTGTTGGCAAATGCACAAAGATATTTCAGTCTTGTGGAAGTTGGGGTCCTGTGCTGTCTTTCCAGTCACTAATTGTGCTAAGAAATTTTTATATTGGTTTGACTGATATTTGATATAATGATCTTCAAAGCGGTAAAAAGCCATTCTTAACCAAGGCTGCTTAAGTAAAGGCAGTATTGTCAGAGGATGTGCTGCGAGGCAGTGACAGTCTCAGGGTTATTTCACCTAATGAGGACCATCCCATAGCAGTGCCTGGCCTGGAAAGGGCCGCAGCATTCTGATATTTTGAGAGAACCATCTTGCTGGCCTTGAAGCGGAAAAACTGAAGCAGTGCCGTGAACAAGCCTTAGGTTGGAGAAGGGAGGGAGAGATGGGGGATTCCAAGAATTGGATTAGCTTTTACTGGAATCCTTTTGTATCACCAGGATAGATGTATAAGCAGAAAAACAGAAATTGGGTAAACTCTGCCAAGAAGCATCCTGCCCTTATAGCAATCTCCACAGTAAACTTGACACTCCTGCTTCATCATACATTTTCCAATTCCAGTATCATTAAATAGTAATTGTTCTGCTCTACTTCCTGTTTTGAAAAATGCTGCTTTTTGCTCTGCCTTCATAACAGCTTCTTAAGTCATCTAAGTTTTAATACCCTCACAGTGAATGGCTACAAGAGGGAACCTTTCTGAACTGTATACATTTATTTCAGGACTTTGAAGATGCCATCATTTATATTACTTCATAATTATTGTAGCTGTCACTTCCAATTGCCTCGTAATGCCTCCAAGAAAAAGGGAAGTATTAAAAAGAGAATTTACAAAAATATTCAAAGCTCCTGTTGTGGTTGCTGGGTACAGCCAGCTACCACATTTAAGTGGCTAAAGAAAAAGCAGAGAGCTCTTTTAAGAGTGTGACCATGGAAGACTTATTCTTATGGGCATCTGTGACTGAACTGAGAACAGAGCATGAATCCACACCAGTGAAAGGACGACCTTTAAAACTCAGCTTACAACTGATGTAAGAGTAATAACAGTTCAGAACATCACAGCGTTTGACCTCAGCAGGATACAGGTTCCTTATCCAAGTCCAAAATATCAAGCAAGGGTATGCAAATTCAGGTGAAGGCAATGCTTTAGTTTACAGAAAACAAAATACATGATATATTCAGAAGTAGGAAAGGGAGAGGTACGAGGTGGTAAGAAAATGCTGTGACGAAAGTAGGACTGTGCAAGCAAGAGATGATTCTGGTACGATAGGGAGGCAAGTGAAACAGTAAGCATCCAGATAAGTAAGCAATCTTCCACAGTCACCTTAGTGTTCGAATATTGTCTATATGCTGTGTGTTTTGTATGTTCTGGTGCTAGAAAGCAGGCTCCCTGATACACGGTACTTGCAGTTTCCTACTGAACTCCTACTGGGCACATGAAGGAGTGCCCTTCTTTGCTGCACTTGATGAAAGGAGGTTTTCAATAAATCCAATGAAGCAAAAAAATCAGAGGATCAGGCAAAGCAATAGGAGGGAAAATGCACCATGGCTGCACTGCAGCCTCAGTACTCCTCTGGTTGCTCAGCCAGTGTTTCAGAAACATAACCAGAGCAGAAAACAGCATACCAAAAGATTCTTCACTGTCATCACATTCAAGAAGCTTATTACCACCTTGCAGTGATGCACTGATCATAACTGTGCTGCTTTGTAGCTGTTTTCTCCAAGCAATATTGGGCAATGAGCACATGTCAGCATGGCTCATCTCCAGTGAGGGAGCCACCATTGGTCCAGCCAGAGCAAACTATGCTGAGTCACAAACATACTGCTGACCTTGCCAGCAGTTTAAACCCCCACTCAAGCTGAACAAAGTCAAGCTGGACTTGCTGCCCAAAGAGGGCTATTTCAGCCTGCTTCAGCTGTGATATCTGATTGCTGGACTAAACACATGCATTTGACAGATAGCTGCCTGCTGTTCTGTTGCTCACTTCCATCCCCTCCACTTCTGACTGGAGATTTTGTGGCATCCCAACCTGCAGATTTTAATAAAAAGGCAGAAAGCTTCCTGCAGAGCCCCCAGGATGTCAGTGGTGGGTCTGTAACACAAACGAGATTCACAAGCTGCAGAGGAAGGTGTTCTCCAAACACAGCAGTCCTGCAGTCAGCTGTAGCACTGAAAACAGCAAAAAGAGTAGGACCTAAGGCTGCACAACCCAGAATAAGATGAAGGTATTTAATCGAAAGAATCTGTAAGACCAAAGGAAAGCGTAAGTTCAGATCACCCTAGATATTGCTTCAATCCTCAAACGAATTAACAACAGTGCATGTGCACAAACTCTCTGAACACCACCAGAGCATGGGATAAACCCCTCACAAGCTTCCAAAACAGGGGAATTACCTCAAAATTGGGAAACCCTGTCTTCAGCATGAAGGTCACTGCTGTTATGTCACCTTACTTTCCGCAGGGTGTTTTGAAGAGTCTTTAGTAAGACTAAAAAGCGGGATCACACACACTCTTATATCAGCAAGTTCATGCTCACCAAGACAAGAAGGAGTTGCTAAAAGCCTTGCAGCGAAAACTTCCCTACCAAAGGGACTTTCCTCCAGGAGGCTGGGGTCCCACACATGGAGTCCCTGCAGCTGCCCTTCCACCCCTTCAAGTCAGCCCACCAGCTCTGGTTTTATGACAGAAGACACCCCAATAAGCAATTTTACTGTCACAGCAACTTGTACAATGGACATTCATTTGAAATTACCAGCAAAGTTTAATTGCTGGACAAAAATCAGCAGAAAACACCTTCTAAAGGAATAACACAATTATGAAAAACACATTTTTGTTCAGAATACAGGCTGTCTAGGTAAGAGTTCACAGAATCACAGAATCACAGAATCACAGAATCACAGAATCTTAGGGGTTGGAAGGGACCTCAAGAGATCTTCGGGTCCAACCCCCCTGCCAAAGCAGGCTCCCTATCTCATATTACATAGATAGGCGTCCAGACGAGACTTGAATATCTCCAGAGAAGGAGACTCCACCACCTCCCTGGGCAGCCTATTCCACTGCTCTGTCACCCTCACTGTGAAAAAGTTCTTCCGCATGTTGGTGCGGAACTTCCTGTGCTCCAGCTTACAGCCATTGCCCCTAGTCCTGTCCCCACTGACCACTGAAAAGGGGCTGGCCAATTCCCCCTGCCACCCATGTCTAAGATACTTGTAAACACTAATTAGGTCCCCCCTAAGTCTTCTTTTTTCCAGGCTGAACAGACCCAGCTCACTCAACCTTTCCTCATAGGGGAGATGTTCCAGACCCCTAATCATCTTTGTCGCCCTTCTCTGGACTCTCTCCAGAAGGTCCCTGTCTTTTCTATACCAGGGAGCCCAGAACTGGACACAGTATTCCAGGTGGGGCCTGACCAATGCAGAGTAGAGGGGGAGGATCACCTCCTTCGACCTGCTGGACACACTCTTCCTGATGCATCCCAGGATCCCATTGGCTCTCTTGGCCACCAGGGCACACTGCTGGCTCATAGCCAACCTGTCATCAACCAGGACCCCTAGGTCCTTCTCCATAGAGCTCTTCTCCAACAGGTCATCCCCCAGCCTGTACTGATACAGTCGGTTATTCCTCCCCAGGTGCAAGACTTTACACTTGCTTTTGTTGAATTTCATTAGATTTCTCCCTGCCCAGCTCTCCAGTCTGTCCAGGTCTCGCTGGATGGCAGCGCAGTGTTCCTGCGTGTCAGCCACTCCTCCCAGTTTTGTATCATCGGCATACTTGCTGAGGGTGGATGCTATTCCCTCATCAAGGTCGTCAATGAAGATATTAAACAGGACTGGACCCAACACTGAGCCCTGGGGAACACCGCTAGTCACAGGCCTCCATTCAGATTCTACTCCACTGATCACGACCCTCTGAGCCCGGTCTGACAGCCAGTTCTCAACCCACCTCACTGTCCACTCGTCTATCCCTTGTTTCCTCAGCTTCTCTATCAGGATGTTGTGGGAGACAGTATCGAAAGCTTTGCTAAAGTCGAGGTAGATGACATCCACTGCTCTCCCTCCATCCACCCAGTTGGTAATAACATCATAGAAGGCTATGAGATTGGTCGAGCACGATCTCCCCTTGGTGAATCCATGCTGACTATTCCTCATGACCTTCTTCTCTTCCAGTTGTTTGGAGATGGCATCCAAAACAAGCTGTTCCATCACCTTTCCAGGGACAGAGGTGAGGCTGACTGGCCTATAGTTACTGGGATCCTCCTTCTTGCCTTTTTTAAAGACTGGAGTGACATTGGCTATCCTCCAATCTTCAGGCACTTCTCCTGTAGTCCAGGATCTGTCAAAGATGATAGAGAGCGGCTCCGCAATCACCTCCGCCAGCTCTCTCAGCACACGTGGGTGTATCCCATCCGGGCCCATGGATTTGTGTGCATCCATTCCTTTGAGTCGCTCCTGGACCACCCCTACCTCTACTAGAGGGGAGCCATTCGTTCCCCAACCACTCGTTCCCCAACCACTCCTACTTACATCTGGGATATGTGAGTCCTGAGAAGCCTTCGGAGTAAAGACCGAGGCAAAGAAGGCATTAAGTTCTTGAACAGATGTGATGTACATAGTCCCCCCACCCCCCTGAGTCACTGGGGATGAGAGGAAGTGATGAGGCACCTGATCTTACAGGGACGAAGTGGAAGAGGCAGGACCTGGGGCTGCAGAGCAGCCCTAAAGGGAAGGACACTCTCCCTGCCATTGCTACGGTGGAAGGTGAAGGCAACTGCTACAGAGAGGAGCTACTCTTGCTGCAGTAAAACTGGTCCCCACCTTGCCACTCCTTCCCATCCCTTCCCTGCACAGGCAGGCAGGGCTGCACAAGTCAAAACTACCAATCATCACCTCCTCATCCCCTGGCAGACCTGGCAGGCAGCTCCAGGCTGATGAAGTAGGCAGTGGCCTGTTCTTCCACGGCCCAGAGCTAGCTCTGCTGTTTGCCTCTTGGAAAGCAAGTGCAGACGCCTGAGTGTTAGCAATTGAAATGATGCAATACATGACACGTATCAGTCAGAAATAACCCAGCAATTGGATGCTTGCATGCTGTACTGCAGATAAGCCTGTAGTGATAATACGTGAATTTTTATGTCTCTCACTGAGATATTTGCCACAATGCCTATTTTGTCCTCTGCTCTTAAATCTGTACGTTGAGTTATTCTAGTCACTGACTGCAGGAGACCTGTGTGAACAGAGGGGATTTGCCAAATCCAGGAATAATGCAACTTGTGTTTGAAAAAGTGCATTTTGCTGTTGTTTGGTTTGTTGTGTTGTGGGGTTTTTTCATTGGTCTTCGAAGTCATGCAATAATATTAAAAACAGCCATCTCAAACAGCATAGTGAGGTAGACTAGAGGAACAGACACAACCTGGATAACCCCCTTCACAAACTGGATTAAGGACTCCTCTCCACCACAAAGAATATTAGACATTCAAATGCTATTCAAGGTTCTGACAGAAGGCAAGAAGTTTGGTGGAGCGTTCACCACAAGTTGGTTATGATAAACTGCAGCGTGAAGCATTTGTGGAGATTGGAGGTTGAGCAGGTACAGCACTTGGCTGAACAGGAGAGCCAAGAGCCACGCTACATTGTATGTGGTAGGTAGCTCTTCCTTGCAATCAATACTAAGCATGTCTGCACAGCACAACGTGGAGACAAGCAGAGAAACGTGACTCAGTCTCTGCACAACTCCGTCACAGCTATCTTAGATCCTCTAAACAACAATCATGCTAATATGATGCTCCTGCCTGGGCATGGCTAATTAGCCTTCCCAAATGTTGTGCAATGTAGCTAATATAGCTGTTCCACTGCTTATTCCAACAAGAACCAGTCATACAAACAGCTCCTCTTCTTCCCGTATTCTGTCTTGTTGATTTAGGTCTGAAGCACCTCCAGAGAAGGTTCACTGGACTGTTCAAGTGTGCCAGGTCCCAGCCTCAGGACTGTCAGATGGATAAGCCAAACTAAAAGGGAGCCTGGACCCTAACAGAAGAGGCTGGATGAGAGTTTCTCAGTCTGTGTATAGTTAAAGTTATGTGCCCAGAAGTTACAAAAACATTGAAAATTCTGCAATTTTGCCAAAGCATGGAAAGCCACAGATCTGAACATGAATGGACAATTATGCATCAGAGAAGCAGGTGGCTGAAGAAGTTTCTATGTGCTATACAAGTCCTTGATTTCTGCTAGAGTAACCCACGTAAAAATAAATAGCAGTTCCCTCAGGTCATATTTACTAGTGTTCTCACTTCAAATAAAACACCCACAACAGGTATTTTTGGAAACAAGTTATCTGTATGTATTTAGTGTCCTACTAGTACTCCACGCTTAGAAATCTTGGCAATACCTCCCAGTCAAACACAGTTACAGGTCTTTCTGAGAAAAATTTTCCTCATGCGTGTAAGGCTTACTCATGCTTAGTAGTCACATGGATTTGAATGGCATGTTTATGTGAGCGAAGGTCTGTGAGAAAGGATCTTAAACGTGGAGCAGTCACTATTTTCATACATAATTAATTTAGAAAGGTATATTTATGGATAGGATTAGACTATTATTAATACAGCAGATTGACAATGGAAGCGTATTTTTTAATTATCAAGGATTTTTTGAATAGGATTTAGTCACCATAGAAATTCTGTACTTTGATATATTGCATGCCATCAGGGTGGTTTTTGCTTTCTCTTTGCCTAGGTCAACCAACTACATACCATGCCTCTAGCAAGAAGTAGCCATTGAACTGATCACTCCTTAAATTTCAATTCCTAGTCACACTTAATAACTGTCTATCCCCAAATCCCTGCGAGGGACAGGAGAGTATCTCAGTGATACAGAGCTCACATCAATTTCTATGACACTGACTTGGGTACTGCTGGCGTTAGAAATGCTCCGCTTTCAGATGGTGTGCCTACAAGCCCAGAGAACAACTCAGGGAATGTGAGATTAATGAAGGGAAATCTAGGGAACTGGGACTCTGCTTCTTATTCAGGCACTTTTTGCTGTCTTTTTTCTTGTTGTCTTTTTAATCTGACTTCAAACATAAGTATCTGATATTTTTAAAGATACAGGTAAGAAACTGAGAAAGGGGCATTATTGCTGTATGCACTCAATACTTATGCTTCAGGTGTTTCCTTGAATACTACAAACAGATTTTGATTAATGTAGGCACCTGAATGCACTTCTTAGATTCAGCTCTTTCCAAAGGGAGTAAATCTAATGCTATACAGATTGCAGTGCATCTTTAGTGCATCTTATCAAGCCTGCTTACTAGGAAAAGTGAGTGATCCTTCTATAATTCCGAAAACCAGACAATGTATTTTAGTGGGGAGAAAGAGGTGGCTTTGAACTGAAATTTCTCCTTACTGGTTTATAATAAATCACATTTTAATTATTAAAAAGTATCTATCAAAGTAGAAACTACTGAGGCTCTCCTAACATCATAACAGTGACTTTGTTACAAAAACGAACAGTGAGTCAAGTGTGTCCAGGGAGCACTGAACTATCTTCAAATAAGCTTGTTGATGGCTTAAAGGCTCTTGAACATTATGATGTTAATATAGCTGTGTTAGCTTGTTCACATTAATAAACACATGTGTGGGGAGGTTTAACTCTCTGCATGGCAAAGTAGTTCTGCCTCTCTGGTTTCCAATGGGACATTGTTTTCAGCTCAGTCCTGAAAGGAGATCAAAGTTGGTGAAAGCTTCAGAGTAGGCGTTCGGTGCCTGCTGGTGGGCTGTGCTTCCAGCTGCTGTTGCAGAGAAAAGACATCTTGCAAAGAATTGACACTGTATTTCATCGATGTCATTCATAATCCTTTTTAACAGATTAAAATTATGGGCTGTCTGGTTTTCAAACACAGCACCATCCAATTTGCATGGTCCAGGTCCTCTTCCGCAATGAATGATGGGCTCAGTAAGTGATATTTACCAGTCCGTCATGCCACTGCACTGCAGCTAATATGCACTGAACCTTCAGAAAGGCAGTGTGGAATTAATTCTCAGAAGCAATCAACATTCATTTAACTCTCTTCCTCTTTTACCGCTGCATCTCTGACTCCAGTGATTTCACATCAGGAGAAATAGGCAAACCCTTGAGCACTCTCAGCAAACATCAGAATGTAAACTGCTCGAAATCTGTAGGGAGACTGTCAAAGGCACCAAATGGCAGCCAGAAATACAACTTTCACTGACGATCCATGATCCAGAAGTCAGCAAGCATGGGATAACTTTGCTGGCATTTTTATGTATTTTTTAAAATCTCCCCCTCTGACCACTGACATGTGCCTACAATTTTGCATTGTAAAACCCAACACCGCTCTGAAGCGTACACCCGTATAAAGGCACACTCTCACACATGTTACACACGTTCACAACTTTGATCAAATGACTGGTTTTGCCCTCCAGGAGTCTCAACGTCCTTCAACTACTGAAATTAACCCCTGTCCTCCAGTGCACTCAAGCCTGCAGATTTAAAGCGCTCCACAGCATCTAAGACAACAGGACTATTTTGGTTCCTTAAAACATTGAGGTTTTAGACCACTTCAGAATGCACATCATAACCATTCCTCACAGCAGCGTTAGGCACACATGCAATACATAACAAAGAAAGCATCACAACTCATCTGATGTTGACATCTTCCTGAAGGATCTGTGGATCCTATGTTGTGCTGAAAGTGACATTTATATAGATAAATGTATGTAGATAAGTTTTGCTTGTTTGTACACACACAGGTAATGTATGCACTGTACTCCCACATACAGACTTTCCAGTGGAACCATAATATTGTGACTATAACTGCCATTTCAATGGAAGCAGAGCCAGTTGCCTCCCTGCCACATGTAATACACTGAATCTAGTCCAAGGCATCGCCTGCAGCTGCCCTGAGCAGCAGTCTAGTGCCTCAAGTACTTGCATTACAGCCCTGATGCAGCGTAAGGTCTGGGAGTCACAAGGCAGTTGCCATCCTGTGTGCAGGTAATTCCCCAAGCTGGCAGTGAAGACAGGCAGAGCACTCTCCTACACAGCACAGATACAGGCATTTCACACAGAAGGAAACTTTGTAAGCAATCTCCCGTTTACATGATTTCAGAACACAGTTGAGCCTAAATGTACTGGCTCCCCAGCTCCAAGACTCTTGGCTCAGCAATGGCTCCAAGTGCTGCTGGGTTCCCCCTGCCCCATCAGCCCCAGTGAACCAACAAGAAGGAGCTTGAAGCCCCGGGAGCCATAAGAGAGCAAGAAACTACAGAGCTTGGGAATCATGGCTTCTGTGCTTCCAGTTGCGTGGCATGCTGCACAGAAGCCCTCAAAACACCCATGGCATATGCCAGGTCTTTGGGGATCTCTGGAGGCATTCAGCATGTCAAGGCTATCCTGGAGCCACAGACCTCACAGCTCGCCAGGAGCCATGAAATCAGGCATGAAGGCTGTCAGAACCCATCCCATGTCTTTGCAGAAAGCCACTAAAACTGATGCTTTTGCAAAATCTTTTTGTATCAATGAATCTGCCTTTTCTGATGGAAAACTGTTTTGTCAGAAAGTTCCCAGCTAGCTCCAGTCTGTAGATCCCTTAGGCAGGTTAAAAATCAGTAGAGCTGCCACACTAATGTCCAAACCACTTGTATAAAATTATTTCAAGAATCATTACAAAAAATAAAATAAAAAAAATTAGACTTCTACTGAAGCATTCAGAAGACACAACTGCCCTGTAAATGAGGTGCTAGACTGGACCTGCATTTCATTCTCCACAATCACTGTGCTCTCACATTTTCCTTTTCTTTGTCCTGACCAGAAGTTCTTTAAAGCCCAGGCCTTACCCTGTTTTGTTTCTGACAAGCAGCTTGTGTAGTCATGTAAGCAACAAGTTCATACCTGCAGCAGCCCTGGCTTTTCCAAATGACCTCAGCAATATGTTTCCAGAGTGACTTTGTCCTTTAGTACCAAGCAGTTGCAAGAAAATAACAGTGCCTGTAAATTTAAGAGCACTTTGAATAGGAAATGTTCCCTTTTAAGGTTCACACAGAAAATTCTCTCATGTAACACCTTTTAAGGTACACTTAGGACAGGAGTGAAGACAGGGTGCTTTTATAAAATTAATTCCAACAATACAGTATCTCACCCTAAAGTGAAATGGATGGTTTCCTGTTGTCACTATTGCACTGTCACTGATTATATTTTATGGTTTTTTTCTATAAATGACAGGGGCATTCAAGCAACATCAGGTAAGAAAACTGCCCCCTAAAATGTTTAAGTACGAGCAGGGAAGGACATTACCCTTTGTTCCAATGAAAGCCTTGTAAAAAGTCTAAAGAGTATTTTCTAAGCCCTGATTTTTCCATACAAAAACCATCTAATACTTTAAGTAACATCACAGGGTATTATTACTTGCTTGCATACCTAGCAAGCCCAAGCTACATAAACTAGCTGTAAAGCTTTTAATTTGTCTAGAGAGATGATTAAGATGGATCAAGCATATTCAGGTGTTACAACTCAACAAAGGAGTTTGGCAATTATTCTTTTGAGAAAATAAGAATGGCACTAACTAGTATCACTTTTGTCTCCAGTGATCCAACATGCAGTGCCTACTGCAGCAACAAGCTTATGGAATTCTTACAATTTTAGAATAGTTACATTTTTAGAATTTTATTATTACTCTATTTTTTAGCACTTTTAGCATTGTTTTCTGGCTTTACCTAAAGTTTGCCATGAACTCAAATCCATGCACATAATTACAGATCTTTTTTGTATGCAACTTATTCATTCACATTACCTGAAATTTGACTGCTGTTTCCAACTTCCTGCTGAATGAAACTGGAATAGTATCATCTGTTATGCTAAAATATTCATAGTTCAAAAAGTGAGATTAGTTAGTATTTTATGGCCTCAATCACCTGCTTCAGACAATTACTCCTTAGGCACAAAGACTGAGCTAATAAAAGCAGGCATACTTTGAACCATACCGCAGAGTCTGAGCTGAAATCCACGGAAAATTGCACAAAATTCATTGAACTCCCAGAATTTCACATGTGGACTCAGTAAATGACCTAGTAAAGGTCCCAATACATAACCATAGCTTTCTGTTCTTTTTGAATTTCATGTTAGCAGCTGGGTACAGTTTCCCAAGGTTTTAATTTGATAAAAATCTTTTTCAATCCATTGGGACACAAAAGAGAGCCGGAAATCTAATTGGCTCTGGCAGAACAGGATCCCAACAGTTTCAGATACTTTGTGGCCTGAATTTAGCTGAAGTCTCCAGCAAGACCTGAATAGCCACATTCTTGCTGCCATCTGACAGAAGCTTCTAGCTTGGCACACACCTACAAATGTTGTTCTTGTTTTACAGTTCAGAATAGACTCTAGATTATTTACTGTAAAGAACTGACAACATACTAACCAGAACCTTTAAATTACATGCACAGTGTGCTTTACCACAGGCAGCAAAAGCTGCTTTCAGAATTCATCCTAAATGACTGGCAATTAGCATCTGCAGAAAGCTACTGTCTGGGTTTTTTCCAACCAGATAATGAATTTTTTTTCTACTTTACATTTCAAACCCTGATTTAAATATATTTGTAAGATAAGCAGTATCCCTATATTACACACATTGGTGTTATGCTCCAGAAATATTTAAGCACCAACTAAATCCTTTACTTACAGTCTTAATATCAAAAGACTTTAACTATGGTTAAACAACTGAGAAGTTGCCATCACAAGTTGTACAGCCTGACATAGTGGCTGGTTGGTACAGTTTTTGTCAACTGTAAAACCTTAGCAAGCAACTGTTCAAAGAAATGCCGAGTTGATTGCTTGTTAAAAATCCACAGAATCCCATTTGGTGTGAAAAGAATACTTTTTAGAATATAAGTAAGAGGATCCTTCAAATCTTAGTCAGAAAAATAATCATAGAATCTCCTGGGCTGGAAAGGACCCACAAGGATCATCAAGTCCAACTCCTGGCTCCACACAGGGCCTGCCAAGTCAGCATGTGACTGAGTACATTGTTCAGATCCTTCTTGAACTCAGCCAGGCTCGATGCTGTGACCCTTTCCCTGGGGAGCCTGTTCCAGTGCCTGACCACCCTCCCGGTAAAGAACCTCTTCCTAATACCCAGCCTGAACCTCCCCCGTCGCAGCTTCATACCATTCAGTCGGGTTCTATCACTGGTCACCAAAGAGAGGAGATCAACACCTGCCCCTTGACTGCCCCTCATCAGCAAGCCACAGACTGATAGATCTCCCCTCAGTCTCCTTTTCTCCAGGCTGAACAAACCAAGGGACGTGAGCGTCTCCTCACAAGGCTTCCCCTCCAGACTCTACATCACCCCTGTTGCCCTCTGGACACTCTCCAATATTTGTATGTCCCTCTTGTACTGTGGTTCCCAAAACTGCATGCAGTACTCAAGGCGAGGCTGTATCCTGAGCTGTATCAAAACACTATTTGTAAAGTACATAGATCATAGGCATCACATAAACAAACATTCCACTGATTCAAAAGCAGAATTTTCAAATACTGAAGCTGACCAAGTATTCCAAAGAGTAAGACAAAACATGCAGCTACAACTCTACTGGAAAAATAAATAAAACTCCAATCATTGTAGGTAAAGCCAGTAAAAAAATACTGCTAGCTGTGGTACTGCATAATGAAAGGAAAAGATTATACTGTGTTAGAAGAATTAGGCTTCTTAATGATTCTAAAATCTATACAGCAGCCTAAGTCTCACAGAGCTTTCCACTGAATTTAGTGACTGGAAAATTTGATCCCCCATTTAATTTGATTTAAAGCTCTGGAACCAAAGCATTTGTATGTGCAACTATTTCCAACCTTTTATTTTGAACAGTTTTCAACGCTAGTTTCCAACAGTACCACTTCACAATTGCAATTCAGTCACTGACTTGTAAAAGGAAGACATTTAATTAAAAATGCCAATATTAAAAGAGTACAAGAACAGTCCATTGAAAGTTACATTATTTGGGTCACTGGTGCCCTTACAGATACTTTCCTGTTGTTATACAAAGTGTATGAAGTTGCTCCATGCCTATGCATGGAAAAAACAAATCAGCCACTTCTACCGATCAATGAAGTAGGAGCAGATGTTTTCAAAGCAGCAGAAAATAAAAAAAGGTGTACATACAAATTGAGTTATCCCAGCCTACTGAGATCTACTCCTGCATTGTACAGGTTTGCTGAGAATTTGACAGCTGCTATACTGGCCAATACACATTCACTGCTGCAGTGTCCTGGATCTGTTTTCCTGAGTGAGACTTTGACAGCTGTACAGTTATTTCTAGTGCAGAGCAAGGAAACGCAATAATCATCGCCTTCATCTTGCTTTATGAAATTCAGTCTCAATACGATGCAACAAAGCTGCTACCCTTCCATGCCAGCTCCTTCCTGGAGATGAAATTTGGCAATGAAAACAGAAAAGAAGATAGGCCTTAGGTTAACACAACAAAACCAATCTTGTTAATTATCTGAAAGACTTGTTTTTTTCCATCCAGGCAGAATGAGCTGAAGATGAGCTGCTTTTCTGGAAAGGAGGCCGATGTAACCTCAGTCCAGTGGATTTCTCAGCAGTCTTAGCATTTCAGTTAATTTTTTGATTCCGGGCTCTTTACTGGTAATGCTCCTCAGAGACTGTTTGCCCATAAAATGCCTCTTCCCTGTTCCCCAGGAATTGCTTTGCATCAAATGTTGGAACAGCTACCAAAGTGTATCTCTCAATCTCGCAGTCTCTCACCTCTCTTCCTTCCACCCATTCTCTTAAAAAAAAAAAAAAAAAAAAGAAAGAAAAAACGAAAATAAGAGATTTGTGCATTGGTTTGTTATCTGTCCTCTGCAGTGACTGCTCTCTTCCTCCCTGCCACCTCCTTGCAGCCTTCCTTTCACTCCGACTCAAGAGGAGCTGCATGTTGCAACTGGTGAAACTCTGGCGTGGTTGATGGCTGTGCCCAGGGCTCTGGAGAGAAGAATAGAAGCTGAGACTGGCAGGAAGAGGGAAGCTGGATGATTTTCAAGAAGCTGACTACCATTTTATTCATAAGAGAGAAGAATTGATTACAGAGTAATCACAAGCTATGTATCTTTTCTGAGGTCCAAAACCCCACACAAAAAATAGAACTGGATATTTGCGTAGTGTTTCTAATCCACAGGCCTCAAAATGAATACAGTCACCCCTTCACTCGTAAGGCAGGTCAGTCACAGAAAGGTTAGATGTTTTTTCCCATACAGAAAGGGAAGGGCAGAGCCCTTGCTAAGATCTTCTGGTTCCCAGTGTCACAGTGACTCCACAAGGTCTCTACGAGGCTCCTCTGCTCATGACACCTCAGAACAAAAAACCTCTGTAGCATAACCATGGTAGCACAATCTGAGTGTCCTAGCCACCACCCCAGCTCTGGTGGGACTGGCAGCCCTTCCCCACGCTGCCTGCAAAGCAGGACTGAAACGCACTAGCCCGCTCAGGCACCCCTAGTACAAATCCACATCTAAGAAGGCAAAGCTAGCCAGGCTGCTCGCTGGATCGACTCCAGCACCCCAGCTGGGCTGCACCTCTTCAGTCTGGAATCTCCAGGGAAAACACACCTAAGCACTGCGTGCTGCCCACGTCAGCTAAGCAGTTCCATGCCTATCCCGGTGTGCAGCACTGCCTGTAATACAGAGGTTTCCTAGATTTCCTGTCAAGAAAAGATAAGAAACTGCAACAAGCAAACAGATTTCCCAACTCACCAGGGTGACTCTTTTATAAAAGGATTATTCAGGATCTGTCATCAATTTACTGCCTGCCTCTATCTGTCTTAAATTGCGCATGATTACTTTGTTTAGTTTTGCTGACATTTGTGTTTTGTTTAAGGGTCTCTTTGTGCAATCTTTTGTGTCTGCTTTAAATAAACACTCTTCCTGTGCTTGTAGGAGCATGCTTGGGTTTAGCAAGATGTCTATCACTTAATAACCAAATGAAAAGTTTAATCACCCAAAAGCTAGCTTTCAACCTAAAGTTAACAAAACAGAAAAGCTGAGGGTGTTCCATATGCATTTTTCTCTCTATTTCTTCTGTTATCACATTTGCTAGTCCAAGCAAGTTTGGTGTTGTGCATTAAGTCCTGTAAATACCAGTTCAGCATGTGGAAACAGGCAGCATTTATTCTTACTTTGCAGTCAGAATCAGTTCAATGAAAAAAAAAAAAAAAAACCAATTACTCATTGCAGTGAAATAGTTGTTTTCTGTTACTAATCACCAAGAATGTATGAAACAGAAAGAATATACACTAATGGCTTGCTGAGTACATCAACTGCAGAAAACTGGGCAAGCATATCTGAGCAAAACATGACAAGGAAACCAAACAGGAAAAATACAAGTCATGCCAAGGTGTCATTTTTACAAAGTGACTTTTTTAAAAAAACAGAGAGACAAGTTAATGTCCCAATATGGGACAATAAAGCTATGTTAAAAACACTTGCCATTAACAGCCATCTGCTCTCTGCAATTTGGGGGTAATTTTTATGTACAGCTGACAGCTTTGTATCATCTTTCCTCCTTTGTGAAGGATTGTCTCTGCCTCTAGTGTACAAGGCCTCTGAGAAGCAGGATCTGTCCGTTACGTTGTGGCCCTCAATAAGCTTGTGCTGCTAATAAACATGTAGCATTCAGCACTGGATTTACAAACAGGAACCAAACAGAAGATTTGGAAATATAGATATATATGCTAATAATATTCCAGTTCTCTCTAATAATATTCTGCTCATGTCAGCATTGCCTGAAAAAATCAAGAGGCAAAGTGTGTTCACTGCCCTTGACATATTGTCATGGTAAGAAAAATCAAGACTGCTTTCTCACTGTTCTCTGAGTACAAGGATAGAGCTCTTCTTAAGCCTATCTTTCTTGATCAGAACATCTCTGGTGTCCTTACGCCTTTTCCTCCTGTTTGAACTCGTCTCTTCAGAATATTTAGTAAATACAATTCATGTTCACACCTAAAGTAAAGCTACCTTCTTTTGTTTTGTTAGGTGTTAGAAGTTTTTAAATACACACACACAACAAACAGCAGGGTCACACTTCCCTCATTTGCAATCCTTGCAAAGAGCACTTCTGCAAGAGAAGTGCAGAGAAAACCAAAACTCGATTAACATTCAAATCATACTCTACCATTTCCATTCCTCAGATCTGATATAATTTTAATATACATTAGGAATAAATCCAGAAAATAAAAAAGAAACTGGGGCAGTTAAAAATGTTTTTTTCTATTGCCTTACAGTGCTTCCTTCCACACACGAGTAATGGTGGTCAGATTCCTCCACCCAGTTCAGATCGACCCATAGCTGTATCTCACCGGCCGACCACCCTTTGAACACCAGCACTTTCATGAGTATCTGAGACTGGACTACACAGATCAGTCAAAACCTGTTCTCTACAGTCAGAGCTGATGATGGAGCTGTGCTCAACTTGATCCTATTCCATGTTTCAAACATTCCAAAGTTAAGGGGTTGGCTTTTCTGCACTTTGGGGGAAAAAAGAAAAAGAAAAAGGCTACAATTTTCTTATTTATCGTTCAGGGTCAAGTTACAAACATCTTCAGCTACCCAAGACAAGCCTTCAGTATTGGTATATCTGGACCCAGTGCCTTTTCCTGTCAAAGAAAATACTCTGCTTAAATAATTGCCTTATGTAGGAATTTAGACTTCTAAGTCTATTTTTTAAATTAATTTTCTTCAGCTTATACCAATCTACAAAATAGATTTCACATCATCTTTCTGGTTTTGTTTCATGCCCTCAGCTTCCTTATGCTTGGGTCTGACCCAACCCAGAAGTCTAACAATGGAAAGACGTGCAGTTTTGACTTGAACTGGCTCCAGATCAGGATCAGGATCTAGTATTTTTCTTCTGTGTCACTCCTGAACCTTGGTGCAGATGACTTAAGGAAGTTTCAGGAGGTAATTCTCCATAAAAACTGGGAGCCTGGTGTTCAACAATAGTGAAGCAGATGTGGTCTTACTGCCTGTCATATGACTGAGAAGATATATAGCTTAACTACAGCACACACCTCACAGCTGAACCTTTCTTCAGGTAGGTTTTTTGTTTCACTGTAAGAGCAGCCATTCCTATGGCACAATCCACCACACCTCTCACCTTTCAATGGCATCACAAAACTACTGCAAATGCTTGTGAATCATGAGAACACGATACATCACATCAACTCCTCTTTATAAACATTTTACAGTCCTAACTCTACATTCTCCTTGTAAGAATCAGCCTTGCCAAGATCCAGACATTTCAGGTAAGCCTTTATTCTCTTGCCCCTTTGCTAATGGTTCTGCAATAGCCAGTTTCATAGAGTGAGATTATCATCACATTGCTGCCTCTCAGTATGATATTCTGCAGCTCCCAACCACGTCCATCATGAAGTCTCCACGCTGGATTCCCTTAGCTGCAGCACTGTACACCATCACAGGATTCACAGCACCCCTGCATTCTCTTCAATGTCCATCAACATTTTCCAGTGGCTGAGCCCACATGAGTTCCAGTTAATGGGACTGAGCACCATTACTGTAATTGTGCCTCACTCCCACACATTTTCTGTTAGGCAATTGCAGGTGGTTTCAGCCCTGGTGCTTCCTCCCACCCAATCCCTAGTGTAACACTGGCCTCTGTTGGGCAGATCCCACAGTCAAAGCTCTCCTCCTCACCAGTGGGCTGAATGCTAATTACCTTTGGCCCATTTGAATCTCATCTCAGCATCGCTGTGCTTGGGGTATCTACCACAGTTACTAAAGCATAAATGCATAATTGATATTTTGGGTTGTGGGGTCTTTTCCTGCCTCCTCTCCAATGGTACCTTTTTTCAAACAGCTACTAAACTTACCTTAAGACGACCTCTCTCCATCTCGTTTCCCTGCCTGTCTTGTCCTTCCTAGAAGTTACAGTTTACTTCCTAGAGTTTTGTTTCCTGTGAAGCATTTTCATCTGGAACAAAAGGAAATCTGTGCTTTGCGTGTCTGGAAGCACACAATGAGAATCATGCATGTGTTTCACATTAGACTGCTATGAATATTTATTTAGTCATCCATTCTAGCAATCCATATATCTCACTTCCTTAGGTCTCTTATTAGCTATCCACTAGAACTGAAGGACTCACTACTTTTCACTGATGAAAATTACGCATTGTGTTTTAGTGCCCCATTCAGTTCCTGTCTCCCACTCAAATCATAAACATCAGACACTATTTTTTACCAGTTTACAGCACGCAGAAAATTTCTAATGTCTTTGCAAAACCCAATATGAAGCATACAGCTGGTACAGGCAAACCATTTAGATTTTGCAAAAAAAGCTTATCAGCTAAGCTGTGATTCAGCAGACTAAAACAGATCTGAAGTCCATTGAACCTAGACAGAATACCCGCTGCAGTTTCAGATAACCGACTCCTATTTGCCCCTTTTTAGATAGAATAATAAGTGTATGAATGATTGAATCAGGTTAAAAAGCTAACCCCAACCCACATCTTCCCCCAGAATTAATCTCAGAGTTTACATGCCTATTTTTCCTGAGATTTCTTACTGTTCTCATCAGCTTCTTCCTGTGGGGCCTGCAAACACACTCCAGGAAAGAAGCTTGCCAGGATATAAGAGAAATCTCACGAGAAATTCTGTTGTTGGTTCATTTCCAGGAAAATTCTGCAGACTCAAACCATACAAGTGAATTTCTCCAAACTGGGGAGACCATACCTGCGATATCTCCAAAAGCAACAGTGATCACTTCCTGCCAGTTGCTCTTAAAAGTATCATTTGTCAGACCCTGCTTGGACGTGAAAATGTCATTTCCAGTCTGAGCAGCACAGTCATAACCAAAACTTAATCTAAGATAATTAATTTGTTTTGAATTCTACAGAGAACTGCAGATCACTTGCTTGGAACTTAAAGAAAATAAGAGGAAAAAAAGCTTTTACTGCTCCTCCTTCCCTTATTTTCTTGGGCATAAGATCCAGGTGTTTGTGGGTGTAGCAGAAACTGGTTGTTCTGCTTGAGCCCGAGCCTGTGGTTCCACAAACATTTCTTTAGCAACACCATTAACCTAATTAGGTGCTGCACGAGGAAGAAGGCGTGTCTCCTGAGACTGTGTGTGGGGACAAACAAGGGTCTCAGAAGAACCGTCATGCTAACAGGGAGCACTTCAGCCTACTCAACCAGAAACTCCCCAGTGCAAAAAAAAAGGAAATGGAAAAGCCAGGCACCTGAAATTCAGGAAAGCTTTCACCAGGACTGAAGCTGAAGTTAAATATCTATCTCAGCCTGAGAGCTGATCAGCAGCTCAGAATTCTCTAAGAACACCAGAATGGCATCGTCCACCTCAACAAGGCCTCTCTAAAGAATGAAAAAAAGTCCACCAATATCAAAAAGGGCATTTATATAAAATTCCCAACTAGGAAGCACGACTCAAGTTTCCCTAATCCTAATACGAAGACACTACCCTTCCCCTTGTGCTCTGTTATTTGGCCTAAGGAATTAGACCCTGCAGAGACACCCTTGCTGTATCCAGCTACATCTGGGTAAAGTTACTGCTCACAGCTGCCATTAATGCCCTCCCCCATGTCACCACCTTGGTTCAGCTAAATTTCAAGATGATACCTGAAACTAATTAGGAAATACTTCTGCAAACACCTTTCTTACCCTGGTCAAGAGCTCTACTGGCATGCTATAAACATTGGTCAAAGCAGGCTGCTCAGTGAAGATGGAAGAATCCCACTGTCTACTCCTGATTGTAATTTGGGTAAGTCCTGGGCAGGGGACTGCTCTGATTTGGAACTTTCTAGATGTTTACAGTGAATTTCAAGTAACTAAGAAATGTCAGTACTGAAAAGTTATTCATGGACCTGATGCAGCTCTGGGGCCAGGGGGCAACTGGATAAGAGGGGTTTTTTAATTTAAATCCAACTTCAGGCACCTAAAAATCTATTTCTAAATCACACACCCTTTCTGCTATACTTGGGTAAAGTGAGAGAAATGCTTCCTTGTTTGGTACTCTTAGGCTATTTGCATAAAATACATGCTAAATTATTTAGGAAAATGATTTGTAAAAGATGAGGTCTTTACAAATAAGAAAGACTAGAAACAAAAATCCTGGAAAACACTCTGGAGTTCCCTAGTTGTTCTGCTGTTGAACCTCAAGTACTCTTTTTTAATTATTACTATTCAAGGAAGAAAGGGATTTTCATTTCTGACACAGGTTCTGAAACATGTACTAATCTTTCATCGCACATCCCTTTGATGCACACACACCTCGGTACACATCAGGCAAGCAAACTCTAATTTTTCTTCCTAAGAACCATCTGCCTTGCACTCAGACAGTGCCCAGTTACCAGCCTTAACTGTAATCCATCACTTTACTTTCAGGGATGGTAACACAGCATTCCCTCTCATCCTGACGTCCTCTGAAGGCATGAGAAAGTGACCACCTGGTTTCAGTGGGGTGGGGAATGAAGCAGACAGCAAAGTGCTTTGCAGTGATTTCCTGACTAAATGCTGATGAGTCAAAATACACACGGTTTACTTCAGGGGCTAATTTTATACTGAGTTTTAGAAGGTTAAACCCTCAACACAATCAAAGAAAGGCAGCATATCCAGATCAACCAAATCACATAAAAGTTCTGATTTATGAACTCTAAACAATTGTGGCCAAAGAGTTTGCTGAATCAAGACAAAAATGCAAGCCTTTTACACTGTCTTTTAACCTCTCTGAAATGACTTTTTGTTGGTTTATAGTGAGATAACCATGGAGTTCACCAGTTCAGAGAACCATGTGATGTTGCCGATCTGCCCCTAACTTCAGTAGCCCACAGTCACAAAGGCCTAGTTTCAGCAACTCAAAGCAGTTTGTGTGCAATTCATCCCAGTTTCACAGGGCCCCTGCTCCTGGGTGTCTGTTTGTAACCTGGATCTTTGCAAAGTGTAGTAATCACATCTCAACAATAAAACTTCTACAGGTAATTTGATTTTACACTGCCAGCCGGCACTTCATTGCTGATACTTACAATGCATTACGTATTTGTCTGAGAACATTAGCACTCAGATAATAAACTCTTCTGCTGGGTGTCCAGTTTCACTCTTCAGTGAAAACACACTGCTCCCAGAGACATGCCTTGCATATAAGCAAACTTAATCCTTAAATCTCTTATGTGGTCAGTGAATTAAAATCTAGGTTGTAGCAGTTAAATGAATTCCCTTTCCCCTCTTTTTTTTTCCCTTCTTTTTTGGCACTTCCTAGCAAAACAGTTCACATATAATCACTCAATGGCTGGAAAGGAGGCTTGGCAGAAGGAGCCACGGCTCAGCGTGGCTCCAGTCAAGACAAATGGCTGAATTATTGTGACGTTAGTAAACAGGTAATTAGTTTTGCATGACATTGTTCACTACCTCAAGCTCATTACCAAAGTCTTACAACACTCTTTTTAAAAATTCAGACCTGTTTGACCTGCTACTAGCTATAGTGCATTTCAAGCACTCATGGATAAAGTGCAATCTTGTCAAACTGAAGACACCTGCTCCCAGCAGGAACACTACTTATGAACTGCCAAGTCTTTTGTTGCAGTACCTTGAGATGCAATGATCTTTCCATCTGGAATAACCAGCACTAACTTGGCTGCAACCGCTGTACAGCAATCTTTGAATATTTATTACCACACAAAGTACATACCAGTATAAAAGCAGGATGGACACAGATGTAAAAAGGGAGAAGACTACTCATGACAGCTTTTGCTGTTTGACACACGAGCTTTTGAAATTAATTTTCTTTGGAAACTGGCTCCTGGAAACAGCTTCCAGTTCCTTTTCTCTTTACCACAAGGTCTGTCAGAGCAAAGCTGACCCCTACATATAACTTACTTCACAGGTGACAAAATTAATACATCACTTTTCCCCTTTGTGTTACTCTTGGGCTCAAATTTTGTCAACTGTTGCTGATCAGGGTGGATAATTCACATTATGGATGAACCAAGCGCTGTCCTTGTCCCTGATGGCCCTGCTCCAGGGCCATACCCAGCAGGGCACGCTGCTTCAGGCTGCACTCCATCAATGCTGTTTAAAGCTGCCCTTACTCCCTTCTTCATAAGCTTTGCAGCGCCACGTATACCAAGCTTTTTTTTTTTGGCTTGATATTTCTTCAGCTATTCATCCTCCTGGATAGTGGACAGTTCCTCACTTCACCTCTAGAGTAACAGCTGTGTTTAATCTGTTTGGCTCCAAGAAAAGCACATACATTAGGTAAGTCTTCCCTTCTCATCTTAATTTTGTGAGGATACTTGTGGTAATTTAAACTAATTACATTTTAGCATAGTGGTCATTAAAAAGCCAGCAAAGGCAGAGTCTGGGGCTTGGGTGAAGGTCTCAGAATTTAGGTTTACTTCCAGCATTTTCTTTGCTTCAGCGCCTTCCCCAAGGGAAATGAAAAGCCTGATCAGGAGCTCAGTGCTCCTCAGACTTCCAAAGGCAGCTTAATTCAACTGCACGTTCCTTACTATCTTCTTTGCCCTTAAGAGACCTCAACCAGCAAAGTCCATTCTGTGGTACTTAATCATATATATGCAAATGTTGCATTTAGAATTTGGAGCCCGCTGTGAGCCTATTTTTCTTGAGCTGTTATTTTAAAATGCACTTTAAATCAATTTTGCAGTAAACATGGGGTATGTTTCAGTAACAACCATTTTTCTCCTGATTAGTAAATTACTGTTGTTTCCAATGTTTCATTCTAACTACTACTTGCTCAGAGTCGCAGGAAAACAGAGCACTTAGTCAAGACAAACTTCCCTTTATTTCCATCTCAGCAAAGCAAGGTCTAGATTACTTTTGGAAAAACAGTTTTCAGCTGACAAAGTGAAAAATGTTGCATAACGGCAAACTTATAACACAGTAAGGAAGTTTTAATAGAAGGATTACCACTTTCTGTTGTAACTAGTTTAAAAGTCCTTTAAGACTTTCTGCTAAGAGCAGACGATTATATTTGCAGTATTTATGTAATTTCTATTGGCTGGCTATGTAATAATTTATGAAAGTTGTGACAGCACAGTGGTTTAATACAGATTAAACTATATTGAGAGGGGAAAATAAAGTAAAATGCCAGTGTGCTACACAGAATAACAATCCCAGGAACATCTAGAATTTTAAAACAACTCTGTTGGGAAAAAAAAAAATCCAAAAATTATTGGACAGCCTTTCTCAAACATCTATTTTTCTGTGTGGGTATGTATTACATCTATCTGTTTATATATTATATGTATTTCAGATCCCCATTAGGAAGATGCAAGTCACTCGTATCGTCCTCATCCTGAGACAACACATCTTAATGTTATGTCATTGTGCGTTCAGCTTGGACCACGTACCCTAAATTTATCAGTGCTACCTCTGTGCATTTCTGTTTGTAAGGCTAGGTAACCATAATGCAAGTCTTAGAGTAAGATGAAGGTTTTACCTTGTGAGTTCATGGCAGAACTGTCCCAAACAACATAAAACAGTCCTTACTGAATGACTGTGATTGTATCAGGGTACTGCAGTGTGAAAAAATATAGAGATCTGGCATATTGGATAGCCAGCTCACATCTCTTTTCAATGACACTGCTGTCATCTACAAGCCTGACAGATAACAGAAATATGTTTTTCATGGAGAAATTGTGTTTAGGCCAGTAACTGGAGGATAAGTTAGGTTTTACTTTGGTTTGACACTGTTTGGGATTGCACAAGAATTTTGGTGTGCAGATCAGTAAGCAGACCAGTGGATTGATCAGAAGTAAAACATAACTGCAGCTGATGATGGATTTTGTATTTATCCATATACCTATGGATGCACATAAAAACGTACATCCAAGCACATAACCTGTAGATCTGCTTTTTGCATTTGCAGAGTCCTCATTTTAATTAACATTGAATATAATCCTATGGTAAACTAGGCATAATAACAGTAATTAAGACCTTGGCCTCTTAAAACACATCAGACACATACACAAAGGCAAAATCCAATTTGGAGAAATATATGGAGCATTGAAAGGTCAGTATTGAGATTCTATCTAGGATACCTAAATAAACAGGCAGATCAACCCTATTTAACAATGAAGGTGTTTTTCTTCAGATCTCAAGAGTATTTCCAATTATTCACAAATGGCTGTGTGCTCCTTTCCCAGAATTATAAACGAGTCACCAGAAAATAGCAAGTTTGACAAAATTGTCCAACAGCCCATTAACTGTACAACTGTGCTAAATAGCCAGAGACAAGTCTAAATCTGCCAGAGCCAGTGTCTCTTGAGACTGCCAAGGGGATAGATATTTCAGCTGCAAAAATATCCATTTGCAGCTTGCCACCATGTGGACCTTGCAAAGTAAGCACTGAAGTGATGGGGTGGCACATTCCAGCTCAGGAGTGGCCCTCTAGTTCTTAGGGAAATCTTCAAAGATGGTTGTACTGAAAGGTGGTCAGGTTTGCTTGAGTGAGACAAAGAAAGTTACCTGTGTTTCTTCAGAGTCTGTTTGCTGTGTAATTCTAAATATTAACTGAACATATTGACAGCTTTTATTATTTTCTGTTTAACCTTTTAAGGATAAACAGTTAGGATTTTTTATATGTACAGGCTTAAAAATAAATGTACCTCACTTCATCCGATTTTAAGCTCATTCACCCAAATTATGCAACATCCAGACCCAAATAGTTGATCTGGAAAGAGGCCTGTGAACAATTACACAAAGAGAACAAGGACATGACACAGTGGGGCTGCAAACTTTTACTTTTATCGATGCTATAACCTCCTGTAAAACTGATCAGAGTAGGTCTAGGCCGTAGCATGTTCCAGCTAGTAAATAAACTGAGTGTTTTTAAAAATAGAAGTTACAGAATTCCACCAAAGCTTTTCAAAGAAATCATAACAAAGTGATCAAGTAGTCCTTACTTCTTAAAGCATTTGTTTTCTACAAGTAAGGAAACTTGGTTGTTTGCAGTAAAATTTAATAGTGTATTCTTTGAGTTAAAGCATTATGTTGGAGTGGGGAACCAAAAGGACACAAAGACTACAACCTATATGAAGAAATACTACTATAAAGGAATTTTTACCAAAAAATGGCATTGAGTGTTTTTAGCAATGTGCTTGTTTGCTTTGTGACTATCCAGACAGGATTATGGGGCCATGCTTACCTCCTTTTTTAATTGGCTGAATACAAATACTTCAGATCCGTGCTGCACCCAAGTACAGAGTTCTCTGAAGCTTATCCCTTTTGTAATACCCTTAGAGAAAACTAACCTATAGAATGTTGTTTTGAGGTTATGTTGCAGCAACAAGACACACTCTAGCTGGTGAGTCTGCAAATTGGTTTTTGTTCATCTAATGTAAGATGATTCATAATCATTTATGGTTCTTATATCAAAGGCTCCCTGTTGTCTTCAAACCATCAGAGAAAGAGCCATTACCAGCAGCAGTAGCCAGTTCTTCTTTTA
Organism: Laterallus jamaicensis coturniculus; assembly: GCA_022605575.1. Lineage (NCBI taxonomy): Eukaryota > Metazoa > Chordata > Aves > Gruiformes > Rallidae > Laterallus > Laterallus jamaicensis. Next base: position 16,561,467 of record JAKCOX010000018.1, read on the forward strand.
AGTCTTATGAAATCAGCCTATTTCTACTTGTTATGCCCTGAAAAGTCAGTGTTCCACCTCCTTTGAGACTTATGCTTGACCCTAACACCCACGAAACAAGAAGAAATCCTACAGTTACACCTGAAGTTTCTTCTCAAGCCGTAAATCCAACATAGTCTCTCCAGAGTTGAATACTATCAAACAACATGACTCATCTCACCTCTGAAAGATGTGGGTCAGACTTGCAAATTCAGGTTACTAGCTACAGGAATATCACCCTAAGTTTACCTCCTTGAGCACTACAGGTTTTAAGAATTGCCTTTGAAGTTCTGAGGATGTTTCTACATTTGCATTCCCTTATTTACAAGCTTGGACTCTTGAGCATTCTTTAAATCACCTAAACTCATTAACCACTTCTCTGATTATGTCTTTCTAGCTTGCTAACAAAAATCTTAGATTCAAAAAGTTTTGAGGAACCAAATTCCAGATAAACACACAGAACTTGAAGCTTTTGGAAGTGGCCCATGGTGTTAAGGAACAATTTGGCAAAAGTTCCTATACCAGGTGATAGGCACTCAAATAATGTCTAGTACATGTAGATTAATCCTTTTCCTGACTTTAAGAAGTATTTATTTCTTTATTGGCAAATGCTAAGCAGTGATTGAAAGGAACAGATACTGCCTTTTGGCCTATTATCAGTTTCTTTATTATCACAGGGACAGGAAAACTTGGTGAAATATTTAAAAGGGGGAGGGAGGAAATGTGTTTATGTTCATTTAGGACCACTTGAAAGCAGATTATTCTGAAGATGGAAAGAGAATCATTGGATATTTAAATAATTAATTTCAGCAAATCCACTAAATGGGAACCAGTGTAACATTTTGACTGATTCAGCACAACCAACTTTCACTGATCAGCTTCTAAATTGCTATTTCTAAATTGCCCCTTGCAAGAATTTTAGCATAGCAGTGTAAATCACTATTTAGTCATGTGCCCATGTACCAGACAGAGAACTAAGATACAAATAGCCTGTTGACAGCCTGGCTATGATAATTAGATAAAAATCATGCAAATGAATACAGAACTTCTATCATTTCCATCTCTGCAAGCAGCTCCACTGTTTATAAAATATTAAACCCTGGACATTCATTTTAAATAGTTAAGATTTACAGCAAATCTTCTGGCATATTGTTGAGCACTAATAGATTTCTGTAGTTGAAAAGCAGAAAGCATAATTTCTCAAGCTTCATTGTTTTGCTAGAGGATGAGAAAATGAGAAACAATAGTCTGGTTAAGACTGCTCTTACAGTGTCTTTATCAGAGTAACAAGGCAGGATGAGAAGCAGCTTTTCCTGGTTCAGATGAGTTGCATCAGTTCTCTGCTGTAGAGAGCATAAAGCATCAAAAACTAAGCAGATATGCAAGGTCAAAAGTAAAAGAAACTACTTAAGCATGGAAAAAAGCTGGATCGCTTTTGATTTATATATATGAAATATATTTTAAACCATCTATTTTTATTTTTTAAAATGTAAGCAATATCAGATTTGTACTGCATTTTCAGCTCAGTCAAACTGAGTAAGGTTAAAGAAGGGAGCACCTTCCAGAGACATTGCTGCTGTAAGTGCTCCACACAATCTGGTAAGCAGCACTTCTTTGTCAATGATGTAATGGTTTAAAATGCATGGGGTTTGTGATGTTATGCTGAGAAACAGGCAGTTATGATTCTTCTATATGAAACATTATTTAACCTGCATCGCAGCAAATTGCTTGTCCCTGGAGTTGCAATTTTTCACACAAGCCATAAAGGCATTTGAGCCTTTAAGTTCAGACCCCAATTCACAGGGTACATTGTGTGGGAAAAGAAGCTACACCTCCCAATTTCCTGCCAGGTCCCAGCTGATGATTACTTTCTCTCTGACTGCATTCTCCCAGCATTCTGTGTCTAACGTTGTGGTTTTCCATTTTGCTTTGTCTCCTTGTTTTATTTGCTGTGTTCTGCCAAAGAGCGCCCTAACCTCACCTCCAGGTGGGGCCTGACCAGGGCAGCTGCTATGATCTAGCTATGGTTTGCATATTGATTCCTGTAGTGCTTTGAGATCCTTCATGCAGAAGGTTGTCACAGTATAAGGTTTGTATATCTGTCATTTAAAGGTAACCTTTAAAAGAGAGTTCAGTCCAGATGTTTATCCAAACTGTTCTCTCTGATGTCTGGAAATACAGAAGGAATGGGTTTTTTGAGCAACTTTCAGTACCACTTAATACCAATTCAGACAAACTACCATATCATCCTGTCAGTGTAATCACATGGGATGCTAATAACACCTACCATTTCTGTAGAACTTTTATGAAGATGAATCACCACAACCTATTTCTTTGCAGTATTATCCCCATTTTATTACTAAAGAAACTGGGTGTCTGATATTATGCTATATCATTAAGGGACCTGCTCTTTTGAGAGTAGCAAAAAACCATGCAGAATCTATTACTGTAATTTTACCAGCTTTTGTTTGGTGACATTCTGTTTTAACTGTTTAGATCCCACAAATGTATTTACTTATCCCAGCACACTGCTAAAAGAGCAGGCCACTGAATAATCAGCATGACGCTCAGATTTAACTCTGCTGTGACTTAGCAGCAGTATTTCAATTTCTTGCAGTGTTGATCATGGCAGAAAAGTCAGCTGAATGCAGAAAGAGACACATGTCACTGTTCACTGTTTTCTCATGCAGCCTTGAATTTGCAATCCTATCATTTAGATAAGGCATCAATTTCCTGAAATCAGAACAATGACCTGAAGAAAAATATCAATGTGTGTATGTGTCAGACTAATGTAGTACCTTATTTAATCTATGGAAATACTCCCTAGTTCCTGGTTTCCACTAAAGGTTGATGGTGTTTGGAAAGGGGGGTTTATGTTCTTCGAAAAAATCACAGAATCACAGAGTTGTAGGGGTTGGAAGGGACATCGAGAGCTCCTGGGGTCCAACCCCCCTGCCAAAGCAGCTCCCCAGCTCATACTGCACAGGTCGGTGTCCAGACGGGGCTGGAATCTCTCCAGAGAAGGAGACTCCACACCCCCTGGGCAGCCTGTCCCAGGGCTCCCTCACCCTCACTGGGGAAAAGTTCTTCCACGTGTTGGTGTGGAACTTCCTGTGCTCCAACTTGCAGCCATTGCCCCTTGTCCTGTCCCCACAGACACTGAAAAGGGGCTGGCTAATTCCCCCTGTATCCCATGCTTAAGATAATTATAAACACCTTAGTTTTCTTTTTCCAGACTGAACAGTCCCAGCTTATACAGCCTCTCCTCACAGGGGAGATGTTCCAGGCCCTTCATCATCTTCGTAGCCCTTCTTTGGACTCTCTCCAGGAGATCCCTGTCCTTTTTACACCAGGGAGCCCAGAACTGGACACAACACTCCAGGTGGGGCCTGACCAGGGCAGAGTAGAGGGGGAGGATCCCCTCCTGTGACCTGCTGGCCATACTCCTCCTGATGCCCCCAGGATCCCATTGTCTCTCTCAGCCCCCAGGGCACACTGCTGGCTCATGGCCACCCTGTCACCCACCAGGACCCCCAGGTCCTTCTCCACAGAGCTCTTCTCCAGCAGGTCACCCCCAGCCTGTCCTGATACATGTGGTTGTTCCTCCCCAGGTGCCAGACTTTACACTTGCTTTTGTTGAATCTCATCTGGTCTCTCCCAGCCCAGCTCTCCAGCCTGGCCAGGTCTCTGGATGGCAGCACAGTGTCCTGCCTGGCAGCCACTCCTCCCAAATCCCAATCCTAGGCCACGTGACTAATACCAGAGGTACTCAACATCAGGGAAAGTACTGTATGAAAAATATTTTTGTATTGCTGTCAGAAATCTTCAGGACCCAAACCCAAAAGATGTTGTGTTAACTTTACTAGTGACAAAAGCCAGAAAAAAAGTGTTCAGCACCCTCTTGGACTGGCTTCCAACTGAACATCCATGTGTCATATAAATCTAGCTATATACAACCAAAAGAAGTTTTTTCTACAGTAAAATAGGTTCTGCAGAATTAACTGAGCACCAGTGTAGCCCTGCTTCACATTCAGAGTCATCTAAGGAGAAATTTTTGAAGAATTCCACAATTCACTTCCAACTCCCAGGAGTCACAATCTGGGATTATCACAAAATATTTCAGTAGTGGTTTTGTGTTAACTACACCCTAAATTGTCAAAGACACAAATGTTTCCCTATCAACAAAGCATGACTTCCTGTCAGACACTGACAGGCCCATCATGGTTCCATGATCATTGTTAACAAGTTGGGATTTTCTGCTGAAAAACTCCTTAGTCAAGACCAGTTTGATACTGTACCCTCTGGAAGAAAACAATTTACAAGAAATTGTTCTCCACATCCCAGTTCTGCCCCCTGCAGAAAACCAGAGAGGTACTAAAGGGGACTTTCACTGTACCAGCTCTGTCACCAGACAAAGAAACCAGTGTTGTGTTATATCTCTAAACAGAAGTGAAAAGAAATTGCACGTTTGTCTGGATTTTATCAAGAAATTCCAATTCAAAATTAAGTCACATAACAGTTGATCAATAGCAATAACTGAATTACTGAACAGAGTATTGTATCATACTGCATTTAAAAAGCATTAAGTATAATTAGTAAAGAAGGAAATAATGAGATTTTCTACAAGATGCTTCTCTTTCAAATATATTCACATCTTTTGTAGTAGCAACTCTGAAGCCAAAACAGCAAAAGCAGGTTAATCTCAGCAGCATCAAAGGGTGGGGCATATCCTCACATTTCAGTAGTCCTTATAAGAACAGGTTTTTTTCTCCCCCATTTAACTTGAATTTGTGGAAGACAGACTTTCCAAAATTGGGTACTCCCACACTAAAACCTGGTTTTGTGGTTTTTCTCTTTATACATGTAGAGATGTTACTGTGCATAATTAGCAGAGGAAGCCTGGGTGAACTCGAGAAACCTAGAGAGTTGGGGAAGACAGACCTTGATAGGTGCACTGGTAGGATTACACAATGCAATGGTTTGTGGCAACCAAGGACTAGATTCCATCGTGAAGTCTGGTCTAGCTATTCCTGTTTTACATCCCTGTGATAAAACACTGATCTTGAAGAGTACAAATAATTATGGAAAGGGACTGAAAAGGTCTGGGAGGGGAGGAGTACTGGAAACTTCATTATTCTCCCCCAGCCTTTATTCTTTCCCATCACCAAACAGTTGTATCTTTTGCTGTCTATTCAGCACATGATATAAAGGGACTAGACATGAACAGCAATATTAATGTCTAACCACAGCTAATAACTATATTCATCCTTCAAGATTTGTCTGCATGCACACGTAGTGCTGTTCCAGGGAGTACTGGGAGCTTTGAAGAATCAAGAGAGAGAGGCTGAAGGTAAGTCTTGCAGATTCTCCAATTCTAATAGACAAATAATGATGTATTTTCCCTGTTAAACTAGGAATGAATCCACTGTAATGTTTGTTCCTGCTTTCTAGTCTGAATCATACCATGACAAACTAGCTAAGCCTGTGAGTCCTGCTATTGGGCATCTTTGCACAGCAAACAGAGGCATCATTGCAATATGACTGTGAGCCCAAGGAGGAGACTGGACTCTCCAGCTCCATTTTCCTTAGGGAGTCATTAAGCTACATAGAGGGGTTAGCTTTATACAACTGTACTAACATGACAGGGGAGAGTTTCATCTTGTCAAAGTGCCTTTGCATTCACCTCCCCACCAAACAGGAAAATGAATACCTCTCAGCTTCTTTTCTGTTCTGGAAGATACACCAACAATCAGTCTACATGAAAGAAAAAAAGCAGCCTCACAAACACAGAGCTAAGCAACCCCTCAAATGCTGCATATGGCATTGTGTTAACTTTGATGTCAATTCTTTGTGGCAGGATACATCCTCATGTGTGCAATGCTCTTTCTAGGCATAACACTAAAACTGGCCAGGGGTATTATTTCGATTTCTGGAGAGGGCAGTTGATCTAGATGAGAGTCAGTACTGTTAGCAGAGGAGACAGCAGCACTGACCCACACATTTTAACAAGGAAGTGTGCACATGCAGGATAATTATGGTAATTCACATCAAAGTTACATGCACAAGAGGTGTGGAACTGGGCAGATGATGGTAATTGAACATGAAGACTACAGCAGAACATTTTCATAGTGTCTGAAGACAGAGTTAGAGGCTGTAAATACATGGATGGTGAGGGAGCTCCTGTTTTAAACACCCTCACAAGGATTCTACACTCCATGTCTGAAGCCAAATTTCAAATCTGTTACAGCCTAGATTGGGTTGCATTGGACAAAAATGCGTTCTCTCCACAGCTAGTGTATTGTTGCTACCATTCAGTGTCCTAACTGAGACAGCACTTACATTTTGTGGTCCAAACCTGTGTCACTGCCACAAGTGTACTGCCACTTCCTGATAGCATGAACAATGTATTCTGAATTTTGATCTTCCACACCATTATGAAGGAAGACAAGTTAGGCTTCCAAAATCATGGGATTTCTTTGTCTCCTCTAACAGAAGACAAGTATTATGGATCTTTGAACAAGAAAATGGTACTGGTCACATTTCTTTTGAGAAATTATTTTGTATGTTCAACACAATACCCTGATACAGGTACAGAGAACACACATGGGCCTAATTTTCCAATGCAACAGGCAAATCTAAAAAACACAGCCTGATATCATTGCAGAGATAAGCAGCAGCTACTGGGCAGCAGCCAGGCAGATAAAGCTACAGCATTATTCGCAGCAATATCCTTCTGGAACAGTGACTTCCAGTGACTGCCATCAGTAGAGAAACACAGTAGATTGAATACCTCTCTAGCTGCTTCATGCACTGGAAGACAACTCTAATTGTGTAGCTATGAATCCTCTATGAAACAGGAATCCCTGGACAGAGAAAACCAATACAAGAGCCATCAGACAGCTGCTTCCATCTCTTCCTTGGCTGATCTGGCTTATTACGAGTGGTCACGTGAGCATCTTTCCATCTCTCTGACTCTGGCCATTGCCTACACTCAGTCCCCTTACAAATCTGATTTAAACACCCAGCAATGAGGTGCAGCAGCAGTGGCACTGTTGTTTTTTGCAGAAAGATGATCCATAGAAGAGTGTGCCCCAATGGTATAAGTGTTATTGACTCTCTCAAGACAAGCTAAAGATTTGACTTGATGTTTTAATGAAAAAGCAGCCCAAGTTTAATAGTAGTTGATGAAGTTAGACTTTTTTTTAAAAAAACAACTAGTTCTCTTACTATCCTGATCTCTCCCACTGTTTTGCCATCAGTCTGTTTTATCTTGCTAGAACAAATCTAAGACTCTTTATTTAATAGCTCTTATTAATATTCACATATTAATGCAACACATTTATTCAAGTTGATAACAATGTCTCTCTTCTAAGAGTGTTTAATACAGAGAATGAAGATCCTAAGGAAATCAGAATGACATTGTTAAAAGTCAAAATCCTTGATTTGTTTTGAGCTATTTTCGACCTTTTCAGGGTCCAATGACAGCACATGTATTTGAGCAGGAGTAACAATCATGCACAGTTTTCCCAATACCCATTTATTGCTCTTCCTTACCAAGCTGCCAGTATGGCATTTCAGAGATTCTTTCTCCAAGTCCCCGCTTCTACCTTCAAACAGACATTGGACTTCGAAGCCTGAAAGATTAAATACAGATTTACAGATATCTGGTGGATACAGAATCTGGTGGATTAAAATACAAGGTGAAAAACTGACCCAGAACCAAAGGGAGAAGCCATGTTTAAAGCAAATGGAGAAGAAACAAGCCAGTCGGACAGAGGTACCAAACAAGCCCTGCCTCACACAAACACTGTGGAAAAGGGTAATGTTTACCTCAAAAAGAAAAGAGGGTGGTAAGATCTTTCTTTTAATCTTCGGTTTCCCAAGCCGACTGGAAACCCGGGAGCGGGGCAGCACATCCCATAGAGCAGGAAGATGCTGCCACCTACAGGTGCGAGTGCCAGGAAGGCACTAAATCACTGCCCCGCTCTCCATCAGCCGCGGGCCGAAGGTAAGTCCGCAGTGGGTAAGGCCACAGGACCACAGGTACACGGTACCCGCCACAGGGACGCTTCGCCCTGTTTCTTAGCCGTCTTTCATTATTCCTGCTGCTCAGAGTGTGATGCCGGCACACAAATCATCACCTATCCAGGAACAAGCAGGGAATACCAGAGGTCTTTGAGTCCCCACAGCATGACACTTCCATGATGCAACGATTAAATAAAGTTGTCCTTGTAAATAAATCCCCAAATCCTTATCTAAGACCATCATAACATTCAGCCAGAACACCTCACATGGCTTGCAAGTGACAGAAATGTGCATTTGGGCTTTATGATGCTTATTCTTAGATCCACAAGAGGTTTATAAGCATTGTTCTTTCTAACAAGAGCTCAGGAAAGGGTAAACTGAGAAAATATTTTAGAAGAGGCTTGAGACAACATAAAAAAATCTTGGCAAGGTTGAGGAGGAAAGTAATCCATCTCCATGGTTCAAACAGAAGCAGGAGTTTGGCAGGTAGCTACCATACTTGGGCAACATGTTTGGAAGAACTCCATTTTAGAGAGCTCTCAATGAAATACAGCAGAAGTCTCACCTCTTGGGTCCAGACACTTTACAAGCTTACATTTCCATGGCCATGCCATACTAGTAGGAAATCCAAAGCCAAACAAAAGAGGAAGTTTTGGGGGAAGTTGGTTTTATCAGAGCCTTTTTCTCTGAACAGTGTATTTGACATCATTTGGGTTGTTTTGTTGGGGCTTTTTTGCTGTTGATTTGTGGTTGGTGTCAGATTGTTTGGTTGGGTTGTTTTCTTAATCAGAGTACAAATACTGTGTTATATTTATGCAGTAATACTCCTATCAGCATGCCAACCAGCACAATTTTTTGACTAAGGACACAGTGTACTAAAGCATCTGCCAAACTTTACTCCCTTAAGGCATTAGGGGGTTCTCATGAAAGTAGCTGTGCTTTGAATTTCCCTGACTCCTGTGGGTTCTGTCTGATTAATTGAGATTTTACATAACACTAGTGACCATCACCATGCTGAAAGAAAACAGAACAAGTAATCCACAAATGCAGAGTGCACCTTCCTCCCACAACCCTGTTTCAAACTAACACAGCCAAATTACTGTTTGGTGCAAATAGTGATTGACCTAGGACAGCCACTGGAGCTTGGTCTGCAACAGTCTTGTACTCCAAGTGTTCATTTTAAGAAGCAAACACAGATCTCTTCATATGTTTTATGGGGGTAGAGAGATTCCTAAGGTTGACACCTGCCTGAAAAAGCAACCTGGACTTTACAAGCACTCCAGAGGCTGACAGCCCTATCAGCACCCCTGCAGGGAAACAGACATGTGGAACAGCTTGCTTGCCTGCATGCTGAGCTGGGGAGGCAGCAGACAGCTCTACTCCAAATCCTGCAGATAGTTAGAGCATCCTGTAGACAGTCCCCATGGGTTCATCCCCAGGATGATCTGCACAAATGCCAGGACATCAGTTGCACATCATTCTGCATTATGCTCACTTGACATTTGCCTGTTTCAGTTCACTATTGCAAAAGCTGAAGTAACATTCAATAAAATACATTTCTTGTCCCACACTTCAATATGGACACTGGTTATAAAAATATCTGACACCAGTAGACAACTGCCACCCCCACACAGCATACTAGATATCTCCATAGCTAAAAGCATGTCAGGCATGAACCCGAATAAAGCACTAAGGTTTGTGTCTAGTGACTATAATAATTCACATTTTCTGTATCAGACACAGAAGACTATCTAAAATACTGTGCTGGTTTCAGCTGGGACTGTTCATTTTCTTTATAGTAACTAGTATAGGGCCGTGTTTGGGATTTGTGCTGAAAAGGGTGATGATAACAAAGATGGTTTTGTTATTGATGAGCAGTGGAGATGCAGCTACAGATTGTAAGATTCTAGGTTCAACTCCAGGCTGGTCCAAAAGTAATGTGTTATGCCAATTGATTGTTCACGGCGACTTACAGATTGATCTCCTCATTCTCTCTTCCCTTCTTCCCACTACCACACTTGACAAGCCTTTCCAAAGAGGACTGTTGTGTTTTAACCCTGGCTAGCAGCTAAGCAAACAGCTACATGCTTGCTTGCCCACGGCAGGATGGGGGAGAGGATCAGGAGGGTAAAAGGGAGAAGACTCCTGGGTTGGGATACTACTGGGTTGGCAAAAGCCATGTGCACAAGCAAAGCAAAACAAGGAATTCATTCTCCCCCTCCCCTTGGAGATGGCAGGCAGGTGTTCAGCCATCTCCAAGGCAGCAGGGCACCCTTATGCAGAACAGTTACTTGGGAAGACAAATGCCACCACTCTGAATGTTTCCCTCCTTCCATCTTCTCCTAGCTTTACATGCTGAACATGATGCCATATGGTATGGGATATCCCCTTGGTCAGTTGGGGCCAGCTGTCCCAGTTGTGTCCCCTCCCAGCTCCTTGTTCACTGACAACCTTCTTGCTGGTGGGGTGATATGAGCAGCAAAAAAAGACCTTAGCTCTGTGTAAGCACTGCTCAGGAATAACAAAGACATCCCTGTATTATCAACTCTATTTTCAGCACAAATCAAAAACTTAGCCTCATACTAGCTCTGTGAAGAAATTTAACTATCCCAGTCAAAACCAGCACAGATACATTCATGCCAGTGGGCTACACAAGCACATTACACCTTGCTAAGCAAAGAAGTTAAGCCAACAGCATTTATGGGGTTTTTATACTCATGCACACTCCTTTATCTCACTGCATTTATCAAGATCTAGACAAATTTATCAGTGCTATTAATACACTAGCAAGGTGAATAAATGCATTATAGTAGAGGAAAATCAGACTCTGATTCTTGAACTAATTACTGATGGGTAAAGTCTGGATTGAGTGAAGGTGCCAGTTCTACTGGCACAAAGTCAAAGAAGAATCAGGCTCAAAGCATGATTAACATGTAGAATTTAAGACAACATTCTGCCTTTGACGTCAGTGATAGTTTTCTTAATTTAAATTCACCTATACTGTGTTAGAACAAAACAGCAGCAATGCTGAAAACAGCTCAGATTTAGGTAAGAAAATTCCTACTTGGATGCCATCTTGTCCAGCTGAGCAGAGGTGGAAAGTAGCTCTGCAAATAAAATGCAAGAAAATGAATCAATTCATCTCAGCAAATATAAAAAATACAATACTATTACTTTGGTCAAACTCTCCCCCATATGCAACAAGTAATACATTCTATTTTCAATCTGGAGGATTTATTTCCAATTATGGAAGACAAAATGAAACAACACAGATCCTGATATTGCAAGCAGCTCTCTGCAGGCAGACCACTGTGTCTGCATGAATCTCCTGCCAGAATTACAGTCAAAAAGTCTGTCAGAAAGTCTGTCAGAAAGAGTAAAACCAGCTTCGACTTATTCTCAGTCTGAGCTGGGATGCCTGGGAAAAGACCACCTCAAAAAGACACCCCTCTAATTTCACCTAGGGTTTAGATCTTCAGCAAAACAAAACAATCCCCTGGAAAAAACACAGTCCATCCCGACTCTCCCTAAGAAAGAAATTTTCTTTTGCTCCCATTTCTACAGACAACAGAGACATAAGAATTCATCACTGGTCCAATTCATTGCAGTACAACACTGAGTGCTTTCATCCTTTATAACTGCTTGTAGAAAGAAAATATCCTTGTTTGCGTCTTATGGCACCCGCTGTAGCCAAAAATCAATTCCTCATGATTCCAGCAGCCAGTCAGTGTGTGATCTAAAGCTCCAAAGAACTTAACCATTCTTGCTTTGTAAGTCCAGTGAGAGGCACTAAAATATCAAAACTTCTTTATTCTATCATGTAGTACAATTTAATAATAGGAGACTATCAAAGTGCTGCTGTTGTACTAAAGGATGGCATTAGCATTTTTCCATGTAGTGATATCTCATCACTAAGAACTTACCACTCAACTGAGCAGCAGACTGGGTGTTTGGTTGTGACTGTCCAACTCCTTACAGTTTGGTATCTTCTGAAGCACAAGGGAAACTGACACTTAAAATCAGGAAACATCAATTCATTCAAACCTCAGAGGTGCCGTTAGGAAGCCTCAGCAGATAGTGAAGTTATTTTGAGAAACAAAACTAGATCCAACCCTAAACTTCATGGATGCACAAGTCTGCCAGAGTTGTGTGAGATCTACACACAGACACAGTCCTGGACTTCACAAACACTGAAACAGCCCCCCCACACCAACACATAGCATTAACCTCATGTCTGTGGGGTGATACACACATGCCAAACTTGCCAGGCAGGAACTAGCTCAGCTCTGAAAATTCAGGGAGGCTGCGCCCAAGCTAAAGAGCAGCATCTTAGACCTATGGGTGCTTTCCTTGGACAGTCCACACAGAAATCTGCTGCTGAAGAGTCAAGTCTTTAGTAGTTAGAAAGCAGAGGAAGTGATGCTATCTTGATTTAGATTGCTTTGATATTTAATCAGTACTGATTGGCTGTGAAAGTCTCATAGGTAAATAGCAAGAACCTGAAAGCTTTGGATTTTAAGCTCTGGATGCAGCTGGGGGTGGGGGAAGTATTCCTACATTCTTCCTTCACATTGTCAGCTGCTAAATTCGTGTACTCCTTGCCACTCACACATAATGTGTTTCTACTCATCCCTTCCCACTGTACAACTACAAAGATGACTTACCTGAATTGTTCCATACTTGTAATGGGGAATATCTGTTCCATACGTGCATTTTGCAATGTGACTCCCAAGTTTCAATAGGTTTGTCCATACTGCCTGTGTCAGCTGATAACTGATTGAGTGCTTGGGAGAGAAGGAGTGGCATGAAGAGGGAGACTTACTGCTTTAATACTGAGGTTGTGTCTTCAGGCTTATATTGGAAGAAAGATTTTTCATTTTGGCAATATGAACAGAGTTAGAACACTACCTTGCCACATTTTTCAGTGGCCAAAACCAACACAGCATATGAAGCCACAACAATACAAAGCAACTCTGCAGTGGTTAAAGTGAAACTGTATTATTCACTCAATGCTTGTATCAGTAAAATGGGGTAAACCAACCCCTAACCTGCCCTTGGGGAAATGGAAAGCGATGCTGAGAATTCTCCAGTAGGATCTAATAGATCCCCAAGGGAAGACATCTGAGTCTTATCTTGAACTCAGTTTAACCATAAAATGGGGTGAAAGCAGACCTGAACAGAAGACAGATTCTGTATCTAAGCTTCTGGTTATGAAATTCTCTTACAAAATTTCAATATCAATATTTTGCAAAATAAGAGGAGTTAGGAGGTGGCAAAAAATGGAACTCAACTGGGACCATAGAAAAACAGCTGCTAGAAATGAGATATTCTTCACTCCATTTCCACAGTGCAATCTTTGTTACAGATATTTGAAAAGTTTAAGAGTTCAAAAATCAGATATACCATTATCAGTATCTTGACACTGATTAAAATCCTACCAGTGTTCAGAAAGACAAATAATTTTACACAACTCCCATAATCGCTCTGTGTTAATCTGCTGAAGGCCTGGAGTTCAGGCCCTTGTTTATACACGTGTCTCCTCACGTACAGTACTCCTGCTGGGGATCCAGTGGCAGGACATACGGTATAACAACATCTCAGGTGCTCTCCCATGCAGGTTACATCAAGGATATGCTGTGTCTCCTCTGTCTAAGTAGAGTTGGGGTTTTTTTTTTGATGAAAGCTCAATAGTGGCTTTCCTGCTGCTGCCCTAACAAAATCCACTAAGTGATCTTCTTATAAATATGCTCAAGCACACATAGCACAAATTTGTAATAAGATTTCTTTAGAGCTCCAAAATAAGGACTTAAGTCTATACACACATTTGAAAACACCCCCAACAGCACAGCATTTCAGAAGAACAAAACCTGAAAGCAGCACTCAAAACACAGGAGAATAACCTTTTCACCAGTTACCCCTTTGAGGCAATACCTGACAATGCTCTAATGAAGACTACTACTTTGTTGACAAATTACCTATATATTGTACAAGCCACAAAGTTTTTCACTTTCTGTTCATACTGTTGAAAAGAAAACCTATTCTGATGCACACAAATGAGAAGCAGAAGAATAAGCTAGTACAGACTCTGTCAATAAATACACACTTTGAGAAATGGCTTCCTAGTTAATGGCAGATTTATAGTTCTTATCTCAAGTTTCCAAAGTTCATCTGAATCTCCAATATAAGGAATTTCAATGTATCAGTAAATCTTTTAAGCCCCGAAGAAAACTCACTCAAAGAAGCAATGTCCCTTATCAGTGGAAGAAGTGATAAATCTGAAATAATATATAATTCATGATGACACATATCAAGACATTACTGCAAACACTGACACAAGACCTATTTATGACATTACTTTGCTAAGTGTATTCCCTACAGAACCATCTCCTCTCTTATTCTGAACCAAACTCCTGCTTTGATAATGCACATCTCTTCAGAGCTGAGGAAAAAAAGCAAATTTAATTCAGCAACCATTTCTCATGATGGAAAACTAGTGGCCCTCAGCCAACAACATATAAAAGTAAATGAAAATTTAAGCACAGATCAAAGAGAAATGTGAAACAGGGTGGCTACTTTAAAAATTTATGACCTCAGACATCAAGCCATCCATTGTCTAAAACATGCTAATGTGAACACTAAACTGTCCTTGGCTGGGGAACAAGGTTTTAGTTTGGTTGCTTCACAACAGCTTCTCCTCAGTCTTCAGGGTTTAATATACAATTGGATTCACTCAAACCTTAATATGATCAAGGAAGTTAAGGGTTACAGACATCCTATTCAGGAGCCATTTATACATCACCACACAAATTCAGAACCTGGAAATACTCTGCAAATATTAACTAGGCCTTGCAATACTCTTAGGAGCAAGGCCACTACCAAACAAATTTGAGAAGTGCATTAAAATTTAGTGACTACAGGTGACGTGACTGGCATAGCATATCACACAAGTCAGTATGACAATCCTTGAGTAGTAAAAATAGGTTTTGAATAGCTAAAATATCACTCAACTGAAGTGGCAGGGATAATGTAGAGTTTGAAAATAAGCATATTTGGGGAAAAAAAAATATAAACGATCTCCTTGAGAAGGCCATATACTGCAGTTCACCTTTGAATTAGAAATAAAGTCATAAAAACCCAAAAGTAGCTTTGCTTGCACAAGTGAACAACCCTGAAGAACCCTGCAGGATAGATATCATCCTAAGACAAAGATCAGGGAAAAGTAGATTCCCCTAATTCTCCCCACATCAAACCTTGCTCATGCATTGGCCAAAAAATATACCTATAATAGCTAGCAAATTAAATGAAGAAAAACCCCAAAAGTTAGCACAGATGTTGTAGAGGAGTTTCACACTATTTCACCAATGATGTTTTTTTCTCTCATCTTCTTAGGGGAGTTGTAAAGAATAAATATTTCCATGTTAATGTATTATTCCAAGCCTGGCTGTGGTGCAGTTGGAGCATCGTGGTGTTCTGAACCCACCAAACAGCAGCAGATGAGCTGTTTACAAAGCCTGTTCAGACCAACCTGGGAGATACCAAGTAGTGAAAGCAGCAGACAGGGCATTTTCAGACTGATCAGGGTTACATTTTAATTAAAAGATATCCAACATATTTTTTAAGGGATGAACAAAGTGCCAGGGTGGGTGTAGGCTGGTAGAACAAAGAAACAGACATGCAGACTAGACATGACACAAGTCACACAAGAATAAAACCTGGGTAAGCACTACAGCAGTAACATTGAAGTGATGCAGTAGGAACCACTATGATGTCTATGAATGGAGTGGAACAATACCTTCATGGAACAAGAATTTCAGGGTTTTATATAGGTGTATACACACACAAACATATACTTGTCTGGTTTAGATAGGTTAAGGGCTGATTGAGTTTGACAATGCTTCTCATCCCTTCTACCCAAACCCAACCCAAAGAAAATAACATAGATGATTCCTCAAAGACATGCTGCAAACACACACAGTCCAGCAAATAAGCATGCCTGGTTCTATATCACACTGCCATTGTGAAGGTGAATTTTCACCCAGCTTCTTCCTGAAGGCACATGTAAAACCAGTTTAATTCAGAAATCTGCATTCACTGAGCATTTCTGTTCCCCAGTGCCCTGGGCAGCCTTGATTGCCTTTTGCAGTGAGGAATCAAAAGCTCTGTGACATCCACTGTAATCCAGTTCAGTTTCCCAAACTGGTTTCTGTTATCTTCATTGATGACCTTGATGAGGGAACAGCACCCACCCTCAGCAAGTGCCGATGATCCAGAGCTGGGAGGAGTGGCTGACAGGCAGGACACTGCGCTGCCATCCAGAGACCTGGACAGGCTGGAGAGCTGGGCAGGGAGAGACCAGATGAGAATCAACAAAAGCAAGTGGAGAGTCTGGCACCTGGGGAGGAACAACTGCATGTATCAGTACAGGCTGGGGGATGTCCTGCTGGAGAAGAGCTCTGTAGAGAAGGACCTGGGGGTGCTGGTGGGTGACAGGGTGGCCATGAGCCAGCAGTGTGCCCTGGGGGCTGAGAGAGACAATGGGATCCTGGGGGCATCAGGAGGAGTGCGGCCAGCAGGTCACAGGAGGGGATCCTCCCCCTCTGCTCTGCCCTGGTCAGGCCCCACCTGGAGTGTTGTGTCCAGTGCTGGGCTCCCTGGTGTAAAAAGGACAGGGATCTCCTGGAGAGAGTCCAGAGAAGGGCTACGAAGATGATGAAGGGCCTGGAGCATGTCCCCTGTGAGGGGAGGCTGAATAAGCTGGGATTGTTCAGTCTGGAGAAAAGGAGATAAAGGGGAGACCTAATTGGTGTTTACAATTATCTTAAGCATGGGATGTAGGGGGAATTGGCCAGCCCTTTTTCAGTGTCTGTGGAGACAGGACAAGGGGCAATGGCTGCAAGTTAGAACAGAGGAAGTTCCACACCAACATGTGGAAAAGCTTTTCCCCAGTGAGGGTGAGGGAGCCCTGGGACAGGCTGCCCAGGGGGTGTGGAGTCTCCTTCCCTGGAGAGATTCAAGACCTGTCTGGACATCGACCTGTGCAGTATGAGCTGGGGAGCTGCTTTGGCAGGGGGGTTGGACCCCATGAGCTCTTGAGGTCACTTCCAACCCCTACAATTCTGTGATTCTGGGATTCCCCTTAAGCTTAGCAAAAGCCAGGTCATTCTGGCAGGCTCACATGAAACATCTCCTCTGACTGGTGTGGGCCACATGGATTTTTCTTTTTTTTTTCCCCCCCTGTAAAAAAAATAAATTCACAAAATTGACAATTCTTTCTCTTCTAAATAGATCAACCTTTGAAAAACCTCAGCATGAAGTTTCAGTCATGATATGGAAAGCCAAAGCACAATATATGCACATCACTCAAGTAAGAAACACCCTGCACCTTGTTAGGGCAAAATAACCACACAGCCCCACTTCTCCTGATTGGCATTACAAAATGAAGCTAGTCATGAAGGGTCCTTACTGGACAAGATGGGTGTTCTGGCTTTCACAGACACATAGTCAAGTCTCTGCTCCATCAAGAGATCAAGTGGCTGAGGCCAAGGCGCTGCTCAGACCATGCAGTGAAGATTTCTCACTCAACCTTTCACCTGCGACCATCAGCCCTTGGCTCCCCAGATGTGACTTGCCTGCAGACAGTCTAGGGCTGGCAGTTTCAATCACCACCTGCTTTCCTGCATTTAAATTCAGTATTCATTGGCATATGTAAAAGACACAGCTATTAGGTGATGCAAACACGGCCCTTAACCAGTCAAGTGATCCTGTTTTCCATCTTTCTAATCACCTCACAGACAAATGGTAAAAACAGTCCATTAGAAGTGTGCATCATTTAGATTCTGTGATAATGGAGGTTGTATAATAAAGCTAAGATAAGAAGAGGCTAAGACATATGGCAGCAATGAAACTGTCTACCTCATTCAGAAACAGAAAAATCTCTCAGCTAAGTGTATCAGATAATTCTCACTAAAACAAAAACATTTTCTGGTGCAGTTTTAACAGTAGATTGCAATTTATCTCCCTTCATTCCCAGGTGTTCTGAGTTTTAAACTGGCACAAAATTACCTGTATTGGCATAACCCTTTCTACCTCTGTCAATGAACCATGAATACAGGAGAACCTGAGCCTGGTAAAACAAACAAACAAAAAAATTAGGCCAGTAAAACTTGTGCAAACCAGCCCATAATCAAATTTACAGGGGAAGGAGAGGAGCCTGCCCACACATCCAGTTAATCTTTGTGTGTCCCTGGAGCAATTCACCTTACCATCTTCTTCTTTAGTCAGCTGAACAATAAAAGAAAAAAAGTTGCTCATGAATAAAATTTATTCTGTATTCAAGCTGCTTTGTATCATATTACAAGTTTTAAATATGAAATGATGCATCAGCACATTACAGAATAAAAGCAGCTAGAAAATAAGGAAGAAACATTAATCTGGAATCGATAGGAACAGAGGATCAAGTAGCAGATGGAAAGGGGAATCAACTCCAACCACTGGCTAACTTTGTCACTGGTCTCAGAAGCAAACCCCACAGTTAGAGGGTTCTGAACAACAAAAAACAGTTGCCAATTCCGTTTCATTGCCAGCAGTAATTTCAAGACAAGGACAGCATCTAGTTTTAGTGATTCTATTCCTCTGAAGCACTATTCTATTCCTTCTCCCTCTTTTCTTACAGAATAAAGTGTCCAGAGGATCACCCCATAAGTTATTCTTGAAAGGAAAAAGAGTAACTATACTCATGCCTTCCAGCAATAAAGGATGGACTTCTTGCATACACAGATGTGTCTAGTTTATTCAGTATGCATTCATGGAGTGAAGCTTCAGGTGTCTTTATTTTATAAACCAGCAAAATGCCATAAAGAATGATTACTTAATGTCTGTCTTTAAATCAACACTTTCCTTCTAAGGTTATAACAACAAATGACCTTTCCAGGATCCCCAAGGAAAACTAGAAGTACAAGAAAAAAAATTTCTCTGAAAGCTCTCCTCAGTTTATGACTGAAAGATCACCTTTTCATGCAAAGCATCAGGTAGGAATGGTTTGATGATGGGACACATGAAGTGTTGCCCACTAATGTTTTCTAAGACAATAATATTGCTGAGCTTCAAACTGGATATTTTAAAGCCTTTATCAAGAGATAGCTTTTTTTCCCCTCTCAAAAAAGCCTCAACACAAAAACCTCAGAGTAATTTGGTTAAAATGAAAGAACATCACCACTGAACTCACTATGACAGACTTGAAATATAACGCCCTATACCAGCTTAATTTTCAGCAAACATTGTGCAGATGCTACATAGATGACACATTTCTTACACCAACATAAAAATGATAAAAGGCCCCCAATGGAAGTATTCAAACAAACAATAACAAGAGATCACCTTCACTGAAGACTTTTCTCTCTTTTTTGACAGTTATTTACATGCAAGGGAATGAACTAAGAACTAATCTGATATGAAGCAGCTTTGGGACAAGTACCAGTCTAAACAATGCAAAGACACTCAAGCCATTTTCCTGTAGCTTCACTGAGGTGGGATGCTTCCCTTGTCCTTATCGACTTGCTCGTCGCTCTGAGAGACCAGAACTGCCCTGATTCACTCCAGTGGCAGGGAGGCTGGTCACAAGTTACCAGACCTTGCAAACTGGCAAGTAAGCAAAGAGCAACTGTTAACAAGGCCAGCCAGGAGTATCACAGCACATCATTCACTTTGTTCACTTCTTTTTAAAAAGTGTAATTTAGTCTCCTAACAATACACAGCATGCCAGTGAGAGCTGAACAAGCACAAAAGTCCCTGCCAAAGTCTGTTTATTTGGTATTGCACACTTTTCCACTCTGTTTGAAGAGCTATGGCTGGGGTCCTGGGGACATTTAGGAGAATAGAAACACAGTGGTAGCACCACTGGGTGCAGGAACATGCACATGCCTGGTGCAGCCACACTGATCATCCACAGATGGGCAAGGTGCCTTTCAGTGCACAAGCAGACATCAGGTGCCCTGCTTAACCAAGAGTGGTCAGTATTTATCATAAGCAATTCATTGTTTGTAAGCAAAAGTCACCACAAAGAGTTTAGACTAAACCCTGCCAGTATAACTTAGCTGTTGATTAATTCTGATTGTGACTAAGGCTATAAAAAGACTAAAAGGCCATTTGCAGATAGTACTGTGAATCTACCTCATTCATCCTGCCACAGTTTAGCAGCTAGCTGCATCCCTCCTCTTCTGACAGCAGTGGAACTGTCGAAGTAACTAAAAATGCTCTTCTGCATACAGTTATTAAAACCACAGAGAGTAGGGGCAACACAAACAAGGGGAGTTGTGAGACCTATTGAGTTTGCAGTTTTGCAAGGCTGGAGAGATTCTCATAGCATGCATTTTGCATCAAGAATTTAATATTTCTATTTAATTCAGGTGGCTTTGCTCTTATTTCTCCTCCCAGTAATCAGCTGGATTTTAAATAGTAAGAAGCTGTGACACGTGGCACATTTTCCAGGCTGGTGTGTCAGCCAGGTGACTTGTCCTGCTCAGCTCTGGCTGCAGGTGCCCATATACTGGCAGTAGGTGCCCATATACTGGCAGTGGGCTAAAGTTTTCAGCTGCATTAAGGCACTGCAGTACCAACTCAGAAAAAATGGGAAATCTTTTGTCAGCTCTCCTGTAGATAGATGGAGGAAGGGCAGTACAATAGCCAGTTTAGACACATCTTCTACACCTGGACACTGGAAACCAGGCCAGTATAGATCAGCCCAGCAAGCTGCAAAATGGTACTCGGCATTGAGGACCTCAAAATTTCCAACAGGAAGCAACTCACTTGAAGTAACCTTCCCTGCATGCTTTTCCTTTATTCCTTTCTCTTCAGGGGGGCCAGACCAAGACCTCATCTGGTTTACAATTTCTAGCCCTCCCCAAGGCAGGTGAGAAGCTTTCTTATCTGTGTTCCAGCTTCAGGAAAGGGAGCAAAAATAACTGAAGGCAAACTTCACTCCATTCTTTATTGAGTCCCTCATTGGTTGCTTGTGGAGGTTGGTTGGGTTTTTTTGGGGGGGGGAGAGGATGAGGGGGGATGGGTAGGGATTTGCATTGTATTCTCAATGTGCATTTTTTCCTCTTTTGACCATTCCTCTCTTTGGATCTTCCTGGTTGAACAGTAAAGTTATTCTGTCATCTCAGGGCTTTTGGAACACCCATCGAACTCAGCCCCACCTGCCCTCTATGGCCCCTACTGGAACAGGCAGCTCCCTCCTTTCAGTCAACTTCCTATTGTTTACTCCATCTTTTTAAGTTCAAGGGAGCTGCCAGGAGGATTTGTGAGCCTCAGATCTCCTGGTCCTCCTTGACTGCAATCCTCTACTAGTCTGCTGCATAGATGCTAAGCCTGCTTTAATATTCCTTTTTAGAAACCAAATTTCTGAGCTAATGTTCCCTTTGTGTCTCACTTTTCCTCCCCATAGATACTTCAATGACTGTGGAGCACATAGCATTACATTTCAAATTAAGGCATTTTAACACTGATTTTCACCACCTCCAGCAAAAAAATATCTGTAACCTGCCACAACATATCCACAAAGCAAATAAATCTGGAATTTGTAGCACCTGGACTGAGGTCCACAAAGTAGTATTAGGCATTGCTTCAAGTGAATGAGATGGCAGGTAGAGGTTAATCCCTCCATAAACCCAATCCAGTGAGCTACTCTTAAAATTCCTTTTTTCCAGACTGAAAGTATGGCTCAGATACAGCTGACTTCTGCAGCGCTATAAGTCCCAAGCAAAATTGCAACCCAGAAAGGTTTACTTTATTTTCTCCTTTGGGTTTTAGTCTACAGTAACTTTTCTGCTGGATCAGATTGGGTTGTTTGTAGCTAGAAAAGCTCTTTCCTGATCTCATTATCCATGAACTTTGGCCACTTTTCCCTTACTCTGAAGTAACTTGCAACAAAATTGGAGAAAAGCCAAGAACCATACAATACTAGTGTTACTTTGGATTAAAAACTCTCCATGTTTTGTCAAACCCAGAACTTCAGCATCCTCCCTGAGAGATTCTGGACCAGATCCTCACTGTTTATGTGCTTATAGATTGAGTTTTTACCTTGTTGTTTAAGAATAAAAGTTAAACTGTCCTGAATAAGCTTTAAAGTTCCATCATCTTTGTCAGGACTTGCAAAAGAGATGTTGGGGGTGGGGAATAGCAAAGTACAAGTCCTATACATTCTACATCTTTTTAGGGGCTTGCTCTCCCCAAAGGCATCTGCCTTCAAAGCCATTCCAGCGTGAAGCCCCTCTCCCTCAGTATCTAGTGGTATATATTTAAAACAAGCTGCCACACATTTCCTATGACATCTTTTACAAAGACATTCCTAATCCAGTTGTCACTAAAGCCCTGCACACTTTCAAAACAAAACAGCTCTATGTGATTCTGCCAAAGAAAGTCTCTTGCTATGATCTTCCAGCAGTTGTTTCCTGTAGTTTGAAGGCACTTCTGTCTCTTATCTCCTGTTACTTTGTCCTGCAATTCACTGTATTTTTACATCAACAGTACAGGCTACCAAAGCTGAACCCAGCTTTCAAGGTGAAAGCATTCTCCTGCTTATATTTTGGCCACTTCAACAAGAAAAGCCAAGAGACATCCTCTTTTCCTGCTGCTTCCACAGTCACATCACAGGGCCCTGTGCACAGAGCCTGCAGGAAGAGGTTCCCTAACCCACATGGCACTTCCTTCTCTGCAGCTTCAGGCAGATGTGAAACTTGGTTTTGGTGTTACTTGAACTTTTAAACCTGCAAGCTTCTAGGCTTTCCTGATCCTCAGAAGCCCACCACACGTCAACAACGAACAATCTTTTCTTTTTAAAATGCACCTAGGGACTCTATCTGGCAGCAAGGACTTTAGTGAAGAAATAGTATTGAGCTATGCTTCCTACCTCCCCAAAGCATTACAAACTATTGTGTTTTCATGCAGCTGTAAGGGGAAAACAGAACCTCTGGGAACTATCATAATATTAACTAGTACCATCATCATCTACTTACTGTTCACAACACTTTAAAAAAACTAAACATTTATAAAAGTAAAATCTAAATAGGGATTCAACTTTACAAGGGGCATTTAAATTACAATTAGCAGCTTATGAACTTTGTGATGAGTAGGTAAACCAGCAGATACATACATTTCTGGAGAGAGTGTTAAAATTGGGATGGCTTATCATTCCAATATACTTAGGCCAGATCCTTTGCTAGCATAGCCTAGTACTGCCATGCTGACTTAAAGCAGTCCATGGAAAAGGACATAGCTTCAGTTATCCCAGTGCCAGAAGGGGTCCATTATGCGTGTCTGTTTTTTAATACACATGCCTGAGGACAATACCTATTAATTCCCCCAAGCCAAATAAAACTTTCTTATACTATCCTAGAGTCTGTCTTGCATGTAAGGGGTACTAAAGCCTGGTAAAACAAAAGGCTGATGCACGCCCCAGTTTATGCAGTACACTACTTACTCTGCTGAACATTCATATCACTGAACGCAAAAAAGGCAGCGAAAGCTCCCAGCCTAATCCTCCCTTTTCTCTCATACCACTCTGTGATAGCCACACACCCTCTGCTAGACAGTGCTGAAGAAAGGAAACAGCAGTCCACCACAAAAGGAGCCCTGACTGAATGAGCCGTGACTTCATTTCACCCCGCGAGCTGCCCAGCAGCAGTGTAGCTGTTGTACAATTGTCTAGATCGCCTCTGAGGGGACTCTGTAATGGATATTCTTGTTTAGCCATTTCTGAAAAATCCCAGGCTTTGTTACACAGTTGGACTTGCTTTGAGCACTGGCTATTGATATCTCCTTGGAAGAAGCTGTGCTGCAAAGGGAAGCTCAGGATGCACAGCAC
Organism: Laterallus jamaicensis coturniculus; assembly: GCA_022605575.1. Taxonomy (NCBI): domain Eukaryota; kingdom Metazoa; phylum Chordata; class Aves; order Gruiformes; family Rallidae; genus Laterallus; species Laterallus jamaicensis. The sequence goes on from JAKCOX010000018.1 coordinate 16,585,372, forward strand.
CTTCTACCCCCCCTCAGCACTATAGCAAAGGCAGGGCAATTGCAGTGAGGAGGGAACAATTTTGTTCAGCTCATAGTAAATTGAGTCAGGTTTAAGGAGTGGGTGGTTATTTTTGGAGCAGATGCTAAGATGATAGCATAAACATACAGGCAGGACTTAAGTCTGACCTATAAGTCTATCTTTGCAGCAGTATATTCATCCAGCATGATAAAAATACTAAAGTCAACCAGGGAAAGTTTTTTAAATATATATTGGATTCCTGATATCCTTGAGGAAATTATTTTAACCTTATATTGCTGAAAGTTCTCCCACAGTTATACTGCCAGAGCTCCTCCGTGGCATATAAGTTTATTAAAAAAAATGCCTGTTGCAGATTCTCTGATCAGAACCTAGTAATGCAAGTCAGAGGCTTCTGTTCAGCTGATTCAGTGATAGCTCTCTTCAGTAGGGGGAAATTACTTTTGTGTAAGAAGCAATACCCAGCTTGTTTCAAACCTCAGCCTCTGGCAAATCTGTCATAGCAGGAGACATTCCCTGTTTCTTTGACAGATTGGCCTGCGGCTGAAAGTTAATCTAACATGTCAGAAAAAGTACACAGTAGGTAGAGAAAAAAGCCAAAGCTAACCCTCTCAGTATTTTACATCAGGGCATATTTGAAAGAAATGCTCATTTATAGGCAGTAAAAATATTGCTCTAAGTCTTCAAATTAAAAGAAAAAAAGGCATAAAGATATGCTAGCAATAAAAATAAGCTTAAAGAATGAATGGACCAGAATCTGCAACCTACACCAAAGATTAAAAAAATACTGCCACCAGCTAAGATGCAAGACTGTTCTTTTTTGCTATTACAGATCAATTTTCTTTCTCCTTATCACTCAGAGTGCCAAATTAATAACTGGTTTCAACTATCCTGATGCATAAAAGCATCAATTTTGGCTACAACAATCCTGTTTTTAAAAAAAAAGACACACTTGCCAATGCTATCAATGTGTAATTTTGCTGTTGTCACTGCTCTATATATCACTCTGCTCAGCAGCAGCAGTGTGCTTCCGTTTGTCTATTTCTTCTTGCTGATAAGGTCCCTGAGGTTACATAAAGCATCATTCTTAGAAATGCACAAACATATAAACACACCAAAAGTTTTGCTTTAAACTGTACCCTGGATCTTAGGCAAAGTCAATAGGATTGCTGCCGGCTAGAACTAGTCTTAGAAAGCCAAAGTAAGCCAGAACTGTGTTCTCTGTGGGGAATGTAGTTTTATCAAAAGTCTAAACATTTTGCAAGAACAGTTCAACCACTGAACTCCCTTGACAAGTACCAAAGCAAGAATTTGTGTGCTACTTTGTTCCAGTGATTTGATTTTTCAGTTGTATCAAACCTGTAAGATTACATTTATGATTTTGCATTAGTAAAATGAAAATAATGGATGTCACAAAAATTACTTTCCATTCAAGGAAAAACCCTGGAAATGGAGGGTGAGGGCTGGAGAGAGGAAGGGTCTGATAGAGAAAACACATTTAGCAGCATGAGATTTTCCCAGGGGGGTGTATTTCCAGGCAGCCACATCAGACCATTTAAACAGGATGAAATACTGCATGCTTATTCCTATTCTATACATGGAAGGAAAGTTTCATTAAACAAAACCTTCTCACGTTGCCAGCTTTCTTCAGCAAAGCAACAATTCTGATTTATCTATAAAGGGTTTATATTAAATGGCTAAAACTATGAGACAGGAGTGTGATAATCTTTAATCTCTATCATTTTATAAGCTAAAAAGAACACTCAGAATAAAGCAATTCACCAACTAGTCTAAAAGTTGTGTTATGGCTCTGAATGCCCTTTTTCATTGTCACCTGAAGTGTCATTTTCCACTTTTCAGGTCTTTAACTTCCCATTCCAACACCCTGACAGTTTCTCTCCTAATCCATTAATGCCAAAATAAGGGCAATTGTTAAGAAAAGTGGGGTTTGTACCAGATGTCAATGACTTAGTTCAGTTATTTTTCATTCCCCTGTGCCCTGTGATGGAAGGTCAGCCCCTCCCTACAACTCTGCTCCCCACAGGACACTCCTGCACTCACACAGCTACAGACAGCGCACTGTTCACACACGAGTTTGGTTCACAGCACAAAGCTTTACGATGAAACAACAGAAGCCATAGTCCTAGATAAAAAACCAAAACAGAAAATGGGAGTAAGTCTACAGCAAGACCAATAGCTGAGTACCTCTGGCAAGCCTGGGAGGACACTCCAGACCCCCCTCCATAGATGGGAAATCAGGCAAAGCTGGATGAGGAGCAACACTCGGGACAAAGGTGTAGCATCCCTCTCTTGCAGGGCTCCTTCTCTCCCACCCAGCCCCACCAACCACAGCAACCTCTGCCCTGCCACCTTCTCTCAGTGGCCCTGCAACAGTGGGTCAGATGGGCACCTCCCACTGGGTTTATAAGCCTCAAATAAGGATGGCAGCAGGGGCACAGAGAAAGGAACAAAGCTTAAAATGTTTGAGAACCAGACTCTTACTGGCTCATGCAGTGACTAAATAAATCTGGAATTAAATGCTTTCCAAATTCTGCTTAAGCACATCCTTTGTATCTCAGAGGATGATTTCAGGAATGGCTTGAAAGCACCTTGAAAACATAAAACACTAAGCATTGTTCTTTTCATAATGTATGTTTTAAAAAATTGACCAGGCTCATATTAATCTAATAAATGGCAGCTTTCCAGCCTGATAGCTTCATAATGGGTATCTTGGCCTTTCAAAAGTCTTTTTTTTTATTTTAATCCCTCAGAGATTACGTGCAATTGCTTGTGAACTGTCAGCCTCAGGAAGGAGGAGGTTCCACATCATGCTTTCCTGCTAGCAAGCTGCTTCTCCTAATGAATGCACCAATCTTCATCTTTCCCACTATGATTTTTCAGGGGAGTATTTGTCACAACAGGCATAAAGAATCACAGCTGGTTTTGTATGTATTTTGTTAATCCAAAGTTTTGGAAGAAATTGCAACATAAAGAAAAAAATGTGAGATTTCTTCTTCAGAAAGAAGAAATAGGAGTATTAACAGTTACCCATCAATGTAGCTCCCCAAGTAGTCACAGAAGGAGTTCTGTTTGCATACTGTGTGAAACAATTTTCACAAGCTAAGTCCAAGCTTTAAGAGACAAAATTTCATATTTTACAGTACAGAAAGTCAACTTGAGCTCCTCTTTTAGACAAGTTCTCCTGCAGTGCAACTGTAGCACTGCACTGACAGAGGGTTTGAATGAGCCTGTATCATAGAGATTAGAGATTTCTGAAACTTCATTTCACATGATTGATCAAAAGAACCACTAAATCATTCATACTGCAAGCATGACAGTCAATTTTTACAGTCATCAGAAAGCAACAGGATCATATTATCAGTTAATCATCACTGCCAAGCTTCAGCTTCACGGAAGTGACAAAACAGGTGTTGATATGGAGAGGATCAGACACTCCACACTAGGCTGAAGCTTTTGCTGATCTGCACATGTATTCCTCACTGCAGCATACTGCAGTAACCTAGGCAGAAGCCACTTGCAGGAGCAAGCATGAAAACTGTGTGAGGAACAGAGGTTTAGTTCTGTGAAAGGTTTTGAGTTTTCAAACCTTTGGTTTTCTGCCAAATCTGAATGGAAATTTATTAAAGTGTCCTGTAAATTATTAGAACTCCATCTAAATGTCTGTTTTTCACTTCTGTTATTTGTTGTACATGTGCAAAAATGCTTTAAAATTAAAAGCTGCTTCCAATTTAGAAGTAAAAAAAAGAAAAAGCAAGAAAAAAACCCAAAGAAAATAGCTTTCTAATCCCAAAAGGTGAAATGGGAATGACATCATCAGAATTTTCTCTCATTTTCTTCCAAAACAATGTCCCTGATCAACCTAATTTGGCAAGATTTTTTGGTTCATATGAAGCACCCCAGGAAAACATCCTTCTGTCAGTGTTTTGGACTAGCTTTGGCAGGGTTACTACTCCCCAGAAAGAAGGGCTGATGCACTAATGTAACAAACGCTGTAGCTGTTGGTTGCTGGGGAGAAGCAGCCACGCAAGCTACATAAACCCAAGTGAGCAAAAAAATTAAAACAAGACCCTTCATCTACAAGTCCAGCCCAGTCATGATCTTGGCTGTGCAGCCCTCCTGCTCCACAGGGAGCTTCCAAACACTGAATTGGAAGAAAATAGAAGTTGTTGGCCAGGGAGCTATGCACCATTCATGAATGCTGTAAGACGAGGTGTCTTTTAAAGGAATAACCACTGATTGCAACCTCAAAACTTAGTATTCAGCCCTAATCTTTCGCTTAGTAATGGACTACAGACTCTAGAACTTTCTGAACAAGCTGTTACCGTTTTCCACATCAGATACACACAACGCACACAATCTAGTTACTGTGTCCTGCTTCCCCATATGAGGCAAAGGGTCTAAAACAAACTTAAAGGTCATCATCCTTTCACTCCAAAATACCAGCTTTATGGAAACTGCTGCCAGCTACAAAAGCATGTCAGATTGGCATCAACAGAAGACAAAAATATTTCCCCTTAGGATACTGTTCCCAAACACTCCCAGCAAAAACCTTTTTCTTCTAAAGTCTTCCTCTTGGAATGAAACAAGTCCAGAGCTTTGTCCCCTGTGGACTGGCATTTACAGCAAGAGCGGAGGAGCTCATATGAGGAGTCTTTGATTCCAGGAGAACAGTTGTAGTGCTGTCAGCACAGCACATGTGATTTTTCATGTGTCTGAGTAAGAAGGGAGCAACAGATGCTAAGAGGAGACCACTGCAATAGGGAAAGGATCCTGTTTCTAGTCTGAATGCACAGGAGGTATCACCGTTCAGCTTGCCCTCCATCTCAACACTCCTTGATTTCGCTTTCTAACATCACAAGCTAAATCAATTTCCCCCTTCTGGACCAGAGCTGGAGGAAAACCTTAAGTAAAATGTCTTTGTCATAAAGGATATTACTCCCCTGCAGTGCCAGATGGGTCCACAGACATGCAATTTATCCAATATCAGGAGGTGAATATGGGGTTAGCAAAACCATTTTCTCACTACTCTCTTAAGCCTTTTTTTGCTTTTGCCATCCCAGGCTAAGGTTCATGATTTCAGACTTTTCTTCTATTGCAAGAATTAAAATCCTGAACAAGCACACAGGATAGCAAGGGAGGAACAATACATGCTGAAGAATATTAACCTGAATTAGCTTTCCGAAGTGAAACATTAAACATAGCCTCTCTGCAAACACCCTCAAACAAAAAAATGTATTAAAACACTTGTGAAGGGAACTCAATCCAAATAAAACTACTTTAATTCTGAATAATTAACTAGATTTACATAACTAGTAGCAGGCAAGGTGGTGAGCAGGCATCCAGAAGCAGAAGAGGCTTCTCCACACACAAGGGAGGGTAACTTTGTTTAGGTCACAGTGTGAATCCACAGGAAAGGGGTCTGCACTGCTCAACCTGCCCAGAGGAACCTGGCAGCTCTAGCATTAGACATATGCCACTAGAGAGATCAGAGCAGATGCCAACTGCAAAATGTCCCCTAAGACGCTGGTAGCCAGTGGCTTGAGCTGAAACAGGGAGTTGGCACCATTTCATCCAGGTATAAGAAAAACAATTTTTAAATTATCAGAGTGGTTAAGCCAGCCAACATTAGAGTATTGTGACCCAGTCTTTAAGGCACACAAGCTGGCTGTAGCCTCCACTTTAGACAATTTAGAGAAAGGGAGTTTGTAGAACTTCATGACAGTTAGCAACAAGTAATTTAAGACTAGATCCCTCATTAAGCATGACTGCTTCCTTAGCTGCACAATTTCTGCTTCATACAGTTCACACACTTCCATTTCTGGGGCTTTTGTCCAACTCAAGGGTTTACTCTTTTTCAGAATCTGCAGAAGACATCCATGTGGCTTTGTAAAGTCTCAGCAGTATGAAAGAGCCTGTGCTCTCATGTGTCCACAGGAAGAAACTGCACTGAGCACTTGATGTTATCAAGAACTGGATAGAAAAAAGAGGGAAGAGATTTTCCCTGGACTCCTGCTACTGCAACAGGAATATATCTATACTGCTCCAACTCCAGGTCACCTTTCTGGCTCCTGAGAGGCAGAGTAGGTTAACACCTTTCCCAAGCAGGAAGGCAACAGTCTTTGCTGTATTGAGAGTCTAGAAAATTTTAAGAGGATAAAGTAAAACTATTCCTTGGTTTGACAACTGCCACACCTAGAGAAATGCTGGCAGAGATACTGTGGGAAGACACCACCAGGTCAGACTTAGATCCTGCCCGCAGCTGGAAGGTGTTGCTGCATGTCTTGGGAACAGATGTATTGCTGTTAGAGAAGACAGACATCCTGGGCAGGTAAACAGCACTCATCCCCAGTTATATTTTCACTGTTTTCCTGCAACTTTGGAAGAGCAGTAAAGATTTGGTACACATTTTAAGCCTCACTGTTCACAAGTCATTAGAAGAACATCAGAAGTCTCCTGAATAATCCAGTTCAGTTTTGCCCAGCTATTACATGACAATTTAAATGCAAGGACACATGCTTCAGCCTTTCTTTATCCATCACAAATACACTGCTCACACACAATAACATGTTAAGAGGAAAAGACAGCAGAGAGGAGATAGCTAGGAGCAGGCTACCCCAGCTAAAGCACCACTTTTTTTTGCCTACAGACCTCTTCCAAGTTAGCCTGGGAAGCTGGCCAGATTAATTACCCTGGTAGACCACACACAGCCCATGGGTAAGGAAACTTTGCCTTGAAAAAGTGACTTGAATTATGAAACACTGTTGTGAAAGCATTGTCAAAGGTGCCAGGCTTAGAAAATAATGCTGCACAACCCTACCCAGTCGCTGCTGTGTTCCAAGCTGTACTAGTTTAGGATGCAGCCTATTGCCCTGTGTTAGCAGACTGCAGTTGGAAAGGAAGTGCAGGGCTGTAGGAGGGGCATCACAAGACTCACCAGATCCTAGCTTGTTGGCTGGATGACTTCCAGAATACAGAGTCTGTTTCAATCACATGTATGCATTTCCCACCATACTTTGGATCTCCTTGCCAGGTTCACTTTTTATGAATGAGTAAGGTATTGAAACCAGCAGGAATCCTGCTTACACAAGGTCCAGAAATAGGAATCTCAAATCCTGCCAGGTAAGGGAAGCCAAGGGACCACACAGTGCACACTGAATGGGGCTGAGATTACTGTTAACTTGACAAGCTCCTGGGGACCCAGGATTTTGTCAGTCACACATGTCAGTGTTCATTTCTGGAAGCATCCTTTGAATATCATGCAGAAAGGATTATAATTTGACTGCAATGCAGAGATGTGTTTTCTGTGGATACCCGAAGTGCTAATTGAGTACCCCAAGCAGCACAACTGTATTACAGTGATCCTGTTTCTCTGCAATGACACAGCCTATGGGCACCATCTGATTTGACATGGATTGGATCTGTGTTAAGGTGAGCCTTGCTGCTCTGTTTGTCCTCATTCTGTTGCACACAGAACACCACATATACCCCTGCGTGAAACGCAGGGACTCTGTTCATCTGAAAGTGAATCCTTCTAAGATGCTGGACTGTGGAATGGAGTGGTTACATTCCCTTACACCAGCTCTGCTGCAGGAAGGCAACCTCTCACAGGGACAGTAACAAATCTCTGCAGGGCAATAAGGTCCAAGTTGTGGCAGCTCTTTGTCTGGGCCCACAAAAGCCACAGCAGTCAGCCTTGTGTCAGCAAACAGCAAGGGGTTTGATAGTAGTAGTGGGCACCTCAGGCTACAGAGGGAGACCAAATCCAGGCACCTCAAGAATGAGAAGTATTACACAAAATAAGGGAAATTTAGAATATCACCCAAGAAGCAACTTGGGTGATAGAAAGAGATTTAGGCCAAGGCAGTAACCTGCAAGTCTCTCATTAGTAAAAGGAGTTTAACATCTCCCAAGCTTGTGTTAGACATGGAAGAAGGTTGCTGCTAGGGACATATGGACAAATTCCCATTTTTATTTTCCATATCCTTCAGGAATCTTTTCCCCCTGTCTATCTGAATTAACTTTCCCAATGCACTTGACAGTCTGGCATAAGCTTGACATACTTAGTCTAGTTCTTGCTAATTACATGCTACCTCAGCAATTGATTGTACACTAGTCAAATAAATCCAGGAAGAAGTTATCTCAGTAAGCAATTGTTTGCAGCAAACCAGTAAGTACAACTCTCAATCAATGTTTGCAATACTCACACTCATGGTGAAGTTACAGGCAAGTTAATTGCAAAATCCTCTGCTGGAAAGGAGGCTTGAAGATGGCTGGAAGAAAGGACATGATATAGGAGAAAGGCAGTACTGGTCTTTTGGCTACCTTTGACAAGAGGGTAGCAGGTGGTTCAGTGGAACAAATACAAGCTTCCTAGGAAAGGAAATTTTATTTTCTGAAGACAAAAAACCTTTTCTCATATCAGAAACATCCTACAAGTCTTGCTTAATCAAACTGCAAATGCAGTTAAAGCCCTTACTGTCTTTCTGACAGGGTAAAAAAAGTCTTAAGTTGTGGAGGAGAGACACCAGAAAAATCACCACAGTGACTCCTAACTGTTGGGATTTGAGTTGAAAAAGTTGTGAGATGGAAGGGGACTATAGTCAAGGTTGACAAAAGCTGAACAAAATAGTCAACACAGACTCTCTCTGGAATAAGGGGATTAATACAAAACAAAACAAGCCAAAACCACAATAGGGAGACCAAGCTAAGCAAAATGAGGTTCAGCTTCAACTCTGACAACAGTCAGGCATGGCTATCAACACCTACACACCTCAAACAATAGCTGAAGCATTTGGCATCAACTCACCACTCAGGCAATCTACTTTCACTGATCCTGAGTGAGAGATCCAGATGGAACGATAATACAGGATCCTTGAACTTCCAGCCACAGGCAAGATGGAGAAACCCAATACCACATAACTGAGTACAACAGTTCTAAAATATGCTGAACATATGGGATTACATGATTTGTTGTTAAACATCCTTTTAAGAATGTAATAATTTTTTACGTTAGAAGTCACCATCAAATAAGAGCCATTTTCTTTATATATAGTCAAACCTGTCTTTGATGTGGAATAATTTAGAAATAAGAAAGGCAGATTCATATGCAAGTAGTAATAGAAAACTCACCTTAATATTACTAAGAAATACACAAAATACAGACCTGCCTGTGCAACATACAGCTTTAGCATTCCTTGCCAAGATCTGCATGAGCTCAGCCACCAACTCCTCTGCATCACATTCCAGGATTAAGGCCTATTTTTAAAATCTCTAACCAAAACAGCCTGTAGTATAATCTCACCCAGAGCCAAGATATAACCAAATTTAGGTTTGAGTAGTACAAGTACTATTTTAGGCAGAAAAAAGGCAAGGCTCAGTCATAGATTTAGACATGAGCTATATCCCTGCACATGAATGGTGGAATGAAGTGAAAAGACACCATCTATCACCCCTGAGCTCTAGAACTGTAATCTCACATTGAACACCCAAATCCACATTTGTTGTTTGAAACCATCTCTCATTCCACACCGTCTGGAGGGGTTAAAGCCATCTGAGCTGCATTCAGAAATGGACACTCGCAGCGAGGACAAATAGTTACCTAGACTGCTTAGTCTCCTCTTTCCTGCCTTTTCTCCCAAATCCAGGCTTCAGAGGATGCAAGTTAATAGTTTAACAGGCTTTGGTGCTATTTTCTCCACATCACAGAAAGAGTGGCATGGCAAGAACTTAAAAAGAAGTGTTGTGCAACAGAAAAAGGATGTTTATGCTCTATTGCTACAGTACTTTGTCCAGCTCAGAATTAATTTCCTAATAGTGAAGTATTTGATACAGTATTCAAGATTAAGACAAAGATGTTTATGAAGCATTGCAGAATATACTGGTGTTTGGAAAGAAAATAAGGGCTTCTAGTAAATGACCATGTGTTTATATAGCTCTGTATAAAGTGGAGAAAAAACCAAACCCAAAGCATCACACACAACAGGAAGCTTTAGAGGTACCTACAGAGCAGTTCAGGGTTTTCCAAACTCAGGTAAGGCCTTTTAACAGCCTGGAACTGTTTCTTCAACATGCACAACTGCTATGTAGGTAACTATGCACTGATAACACTTTGACCTTTTGTTCAACTCCACAAAAGAGGTAATTTGGTTTTTTTTCATACTGTAAATATTTACTTAGGATGCACATTCTGAAGGCAACAGAACCAAACAAGAAAATTCTGCAATATGCAACTCACCAAGTCTGCACATACTTTCAAAGCAAGACTCAGAGTGCAGTTTTTAATAGATTTAAAGGTATCAACAGCCATTCAACTATTACAATTTATATTACAAGGAAAGAGAAATGTAAATAAAGCAAAAAAATTTCTTACCAATACTGCTGACTGCTTCTGCCTTAAAAATAAATTACCTTTAAGATCCTGTAAGGGTATTAGGCAAGTTCTGGCATGTATCTGCTGCACTGACCAACTGGGAATTTGCAACACTTAGTCATCCACAGCAAAAGCAGAATGTTGGGATTTTTTTCCAAAGGTAAAGCCCACAATTTAAAGTACAGTCCCATTTTAGGTAACAGTACTGTTGCTATTTCTGCCATGAGTTTTTGTTCAGTTCTTAGCCACTTACATCTATAAAGAATCCATAATGTGATAGTAAGCAATGCTTTCCTGGGCATGTAATTAACAAAGCGCTGGTCCATCTAAATTCCAAGTTTGCATAGAATAGAGTGAGACTGTGTGAGAGAGAGAGGGAGGGAGGGAGAAAGGGAGAGAATGAATTATACATGCATCTAATTTGGCTATAATACAAGCTGCACATGTGGACTTAGAAGAGTCCACAGCCCACAGTGTGTAAGCTGTCACCAAATTGCATTTGCTAATAATTCATATCAGTAGCCAGCAAATTAAGCCAGCCAAAGAGCCACCTACCCAGGTAGCTATGCTGACTCATTTTAGATATCAGTTAAACAGCTACAGCTTGATTTTGCTTAATATATTTTCTTTTAAAGTTTTAACAGCTGGCTGAATGCTCTAGTAGTTTTTAGCCAAATTATGGCAAGGTTTCCATTTTCATCTTAAACCCTGCAGATAGGTGTGCAATCATATTATCCTAATAAATAACCAGTGCTTTCAAGGTCAGCAGAAGAAAGGGATTGAAAATTCTATAAATCAAAAATATAAAGAAAAGTCTTAAGCAGACACAAGTTCTAATTTATTTCACACTGATGCTCCACGCTGTTGGTCAAACAAATGCTGTTCTGCTTTCACTTCTGCCATTCATTTTATATCCTCAGGTATTGTCACCAGCAAGAGAACATTAGTTGTGATGGAACATTTACTTTCTGAGAGCTCTTAAACTCCTCAAGTGTCCTCACTGCAGTTCTGGGTATGTAAAGGTGAAGATATACCTGGAGCAAACAAACCTCAGAAAAAAAAAACATCAGCTGGTTTATATGCATAACCTTACTGTCTACCGAAACAAGCTAGTAACCCAAGAACAAAATATTCAAGAGTATCTGTCTGTGATTGCTTCTCTTACTAACAGAGTATTATGACAGTAAGCATCATTTACACAGAGATAAATTGCTATATCCATAATGACCTAGAAATTAAGCATTTTCTTAACAGATAATTTCCCCTCAGAATTTGAGACAATAACCGAGCATAGTTCTTTCTGCTGCAAGCACACAGGGCCTGTCCATCAGGTAAAGGTGGATGTTCTCATACTGTCAGTCTCCAATATATACATATTGTATCAGATTCCACACAATAGAAGACAGCAGTATTCCCATCCTGGTCATCTTATAAATCTTATTATTGTCCAAAAACTAAAAAAAACCACCAAACCCCACTTTCCTATCTCTATTAATCCAATGCCATTAGAAGTCTGATTTTTTTTTTAAACTACTTAAGCAAAAAATGGACTAACTACAAATGTTCATAAGCACAGTTGCTGATTAATAGCGACTCCTCTTGCACCTGAGATCTGCCTGCAGTTGGATACAGTTCCCAAGCATCTGGATCTCTATTGGAAGCTTTGAGACAAGAAACTAAAGGTCACCAGGATTTGTTTTGTGAAGTTTTCACTCAAGAAATATTTTAATTGTATAACCTATCAGTGCAGAAGAAAAATCAAAGCAAGGCATTCGAATGCGTTATTCTCATATCTTTTATTCACTATTTATATTCTATCTTCTATAAAGACATACCTATATAAGTGACTATCTATATAGGTGTATCTATCATCAATGCTGGTATGGAACTAAGAAATCAACTTTTCCCTTAAATTTGTTTGCAATAATTAATTATCATTTGCACACTGCACTTGTATGCACTCCAGTAGGGAATGCAGGATGAGGCAGCATGTGACAGCAGTGAGCTCTAGGGAGACCAGGTTGCTCCACAAATAAATCCACCTGGACTTCAACAGATGCCATCTCCTGTCAAAGCTGTTAAAAAACACTTGATCATTTGCTCCTGTTTGGTTTGCCATGTACAGCATAATCAAGAAAATGACTTCTCAAGTAACACTTATCTTCAGATGTTACAACTTTCACCGCTACACAGAACATTGACACTGTCCTTGTTTTAAAGGCCACTGATATAGGAGGGAATCACTAAACTCCTCCAGCCAGGCATTAGCAGACCCAACTAACTGTGCTCCTGGGTTCCATCCAGCAATGGCACATTTGTTTATCACGCTGCTGTCTGTGCTTTGTGTGGTCGCTGTCTCCAGGTAGCTGCGAGGTATCCACCTGCACAGAATCACACAGCACGCACCTGCGTAGCAGCAGTGTAACAAAACATACAAGGAAAGAGGGATGACCTGCTGAAAGGCAAGGAGAAAACAGATCTGCTCAGGAACAAACAAGATAAAATACACATACCTGGAGCAAACACCAAAGGCTTACTACACAGCTCTGCTTCAGAGACCCACTTCCCACAATTCCTCTGCCAAGCGAGGGATGCTAAAAGCACAAGCCCTAGAAACCACAGCAGATGTAGAAAGGAATAGTATAAACTAATTTTTGCCCCACTCCAAGTCATCACAAATCTTAATACAGAAAGCTTCCCATCTATTGAAAGTCCTAGTACAGCAGTTAGTTACAGAAACATTCACTGTGCACTGTAACGCTGCCATTGTACGTCCCTCCCACCTCTGGACATTAAAGACACGTTTGGCATGACTGCTCAACAAGATCTGGGTGAAGATTGTAACACATTCATTCTGCACCAGTACCAGCTCAACAGAAATTGCCGCCACAGCACTCAGCCAAGCGTGAGCTGTGCCCATCACAGTGAGAGCTTGCTGCATTGAAAGAGACAAGACCACAATAACCTTGGGCCTTTAAGACAACAAATACTAATCACCAGCTGACACCAGCAAGTCCTGCTTTCTAGCAAAGTGCTTTCATTTTTGTACATGTTGTCTCAAGAATCATCACATTTAATTGCTTCATACATTTCAATGATGGTGCCAAGGACCCTAATCCTGAACTTGTAAATCACTGGTCTTGCTATGCAATAACATGCAATGTTACTAACTGTGGCTAAACACTTCCCACAGTACACCTGTCAGACAGAAAAATCATTTCCATTTTTTCTATGAAGCAAAACCAAAATCACTGCAAATAAAAGAAACTTCAGAACCTTATATATGTTTTCTGATATCTGATTATTTCTTGACTGCACACACAACTGTCTATAAACATCACTGGGAAGCACATGATAGTGACCTGGGGAGAGGGAACAAACAGCCTTTACTAATCCTCTTGACAGCTTTTAAAATAACCCTTCCCCCACACACATACACACCCTTAGTTTTGCATGATCTATGAGGACACAAATTATCTGAAAAATAGCTGTAACCTTTAAACTCTCAAAGTATAAGCTCAAATGCATTACCTAATAGTATAGGATACTACCTTATCTAACTAGTTTTTAGACCAACACACACTGATGCCAGCAAATATTACAAGAAGGGCAGATGACATAATCAGTGATATTAACAGTTATTAGGGAATTTACAACATAAGGAAAGCAAGAAGTGCTCTATAATCATCAGTTTGCATCTAACCACAAATACCTGGATAAGGGATTCTCAACCCTGGGAAAAAAGGTCACAAAAAACCAGCCAAGCAAAAAAGAGCAGGGTAGCTGTTCTATATATGTATGAGACTCAGCTTGTTATCAAAAGACCCCAGAGGAAGGCAGCATTCAAAAATTTGTAAACACATAGCAAGAAATGGAAGAGGGTGGATGGCCTTTGTTGCACAGATGCACCAGGTGTCATGCACTAGCTATGCAAGATAAAAACATGCACAGAAGACTCTGAAAGCATGTGCAGCTCACAGATGATACACTAAGGGCATCCACATCACCAGGAAAATTATTCCCCAGTTTGTACCATTTCATATTTATAACACAGCCAGCTATAAACCTTTCTTGGAATTAGATCTATCTTTTAATTCTCAATTCCAATGCAAATTAAAATGCCATTATTTTCTATCCCTATGACTGATGTGTGTTTCACATGGGTCCAGTGCTCTACATGACGTGACAAAGCAGGAAATATCTGTATCACTTCACAAATATTTTGCACAGGTCTGTTTGACTGCTTGAGACAGATAGCTTGCTGTAGGTAAGATCAAAGAGGGGTGTAGGAGGACTCTGACAGGAAAGAAAAACCTATGACCTAGATAAGGAGCATCCCAACAAGCATTCAAACTACAACAGACAGGCTATTAGCTGTGAAGAAACAACCTGCCTGCAGCCAGCAGTTATATGTCTGTTTCTCCAATGCTAAAGAAGAGGTATAACAAACAAACATAAGGAAACACTGGTCTGTTAAAGAAAGGGATGAGCAGGGCCAAGACACTGACACAGCACGCAGCAGTCAGCAACCAATCCAACCTGCAAGATCTGAGCCAGCTGGTATGCAAACACTGCAAAGAAAGGTCAAAGATGCTGTGACTGCACAGAGGCCCTTACTTTGATTGCTTTTCCCTTTCAGGTAAAGAAATAATGTTTTAAGCTTTGCACAGATAAATCGTTTTGCTTACCCTGCTAGGAACAACTGCTCTAGCACTAGACATCAACACACCTGGGCAGATGAGAACTCTGATGCAACACACGAGCATATTAGTACTATGGACAGCATCACAACAGAACACTGGCCACCAGGTTTGAGACCCAGAGGCAGTCCAGCCATGCAGAGCAGAGCTCAGCCACAGACAGCTAATGTGAAATACTGCCCATGCACACCAGACCAGGCTCTGCAAGTCAGTCAAACCCACCACACCTCCCATAAGCCAGTCAGGAACCCAACCATGCTAAGCACCCTGTTAAGTGCATGCAACATTCTCCATACCATCTGCCACACAAAGAGAGCAATGTTCATCTTGTTTTACTCATTTCTGAGTAGGTAGAAGAAGCATACAGGTATTAGGGGCGCTTTTCCCTACCTACTTGCCTTCTGCAAATGAAAAACACTTCATACCACCCTTGGCAGAGAAACAACATGATGGCTGTTATATGATCAACGGGATCAAACACACCCTGGAAACCTCTAGAGTACTTCTCACTGCAGTGCAGATCGATGCTGCCCAGGCCAGCCAAATGTTTAGCTGGTCTTATTGGTATGCAAGCTTGCATAACACAAGTTTTATAGAACAAAACATTCTTTTTCACCAAAAAAAGCATTTACAAAGTTATGTTGTAATGCACTTCCTTGTCATGTACCTCCCTTACCATGCTCTTTGCTGCTGGCCCAGGGCCAGAACAGTTTTTATTTCCAGAATCCAACCTTGTTTTTCTCTGAATGAGTATCAGTGAGCAGACTGACAGACAACATAGTGAAACCCTCTTTAGGAGGAATGAAGGTCAAAGCGTTGTGTGGCAGCAAGTTTTCTGCTCCACCAGCAGTAACAGAAACACTAGGCCATGTTCTGCATAGATAACTGGAGTTCATATCCACATACTCACATTTGCAAACACTGTCCCAGTAATATGATGAACAACACATGTGGTCCCTCTCAATAAACTATGCTTTGAAAGTTGTCTTCTCTGAACAGCTGGAAGAATTCTGGTCTCAGTCCTCAGGCAGGACGTAAGACTTACTGACAGCCTAAAAAAAGCCCTGTTGCAGTACTACACAACAGAACTGGCTTCTTACAAGCCATTGCCAGCCCCATGTTGCAGGGAGATTTTTATGCTGTCAACTTAATAATGCAATAAAAGGCAGAGGAAAGCTTTAGTTGTAAGTATCAAAATACAAAATTCTACCACAGCGTGGGGAAGATAAAGTCTCTTCTCACAGACTAGAAGTGACAGCTTTGCATTAGAAAGCAGCAGCAGATATTCAAAAGCTCCAGGAAAACCTGTAGTAAAGGCACCAAAAAAAAAAATCAAAGTGCAGCTGCTCTTTTTGCTGTTTAAATCATTATATATTAGCAACAAATCTTGTTGTTGGCCAACACTCAGAAATGGCATATGGCCAATAAAAGGTTCAGTGGAGTTTTCCATCTGTCACTGAAATCAGCTATGGCGCCAGCTCATACATAGTAAGTTTAGTGTCACAATTATTTGTGTACTAGACGACAACCATTCAGCCTAACAATCATTTGACTACACAATTTGCTAAATATACTGCCCAAGGAAGGCACTACGAAACACCTCAGGCATTTCAGTTATGTGAGCATTGAACACTAATGCTAAAGAGAGAGGTAAGCATGTGAGCATTGAACATTAGCACTGAAGAGAGGTAAGCATGCGAAGGGACGGCGCTGTCGCGCCACAGTAGGTTGTGCAACCAGAAACACACTCACATATCCTCCTGATATGTAACAAAGACATAAGAGGCAACAATGGTCTTTTTTAAAATCAAAAGCATGCAAAATAGCAAGTCAGTGAGAGGCCACCACATCTTTTTTGTTCCCCTGCTTGTTCATTACCAATACTGAGCATATGGATTTACTTTGCTGTCTTTGCTGTCCTGCCAGCACAAGAAGGTTGACAGACTAAGCTATGGAGTGTTTTGACTCAGGAAATACCTTAGTAAAAGCATTGTCTAAAGTCTTTAAAAATTCTTTCTACAGCATTTTCCATTAGTTTTAGCAAGTATGGGAACAGCAGTGATAGGTTTGGGGGTTTTTTTCCTCCCTTCCCCCATAGTACTCCAGTGCTATGAATCCTGCACTGATGGGGCTGTATTTAGATCTGGATTTTCCAGACAGCAGGATTTATATTTCAATCAGCCAAAAGTCACAGTCTGCTTGGCCCCAGATTTGGGTGCAGGCACAAGCATATTTCTATTTTCTAGTTCAGTCAGAAAAATGTGTAACATTCCCAAATGCAGAATTTTAACCAGGGAGTGGGGGAAGTAAAGTGTTCTCAACTGTGCTGGGAGTCAAAAGCAAGAACATTTTTGTTTGTGCAAGTTTGCAACAGTACTTTCTCTTCCCTGAGCCTCACTGCACTGTATTTGCTCCAAGAGAACTGCCAAAGTAGTTCAGAGCTACTGGATCTGACCTGTGACTGGCTTTTAAAGTTTAGAACCTGGGAGGCTGGGTGCAAGGGAAGGAGAGATGCAGGAGGTCACTGGAACTTTTTGTAAAATTTAACAACCCCTTTGTGGTTTGGTCAGAGCTGGCATAACTTCACAGCAATAAGATGATTTGCAAAGGAACGGGTTCATGGCTCCAACAGATGATAGCAGCTCACAGGAACAATTTTTGTTGCAAACAAGATCCTATCTGTAGTGCTGCTTTGCTCATCAGAACAGGGAAGGCAGTAAAAAAAGATTATCTTTAAAAAAAACAAACCCAAAACATCACCTCAAATAATGACAATAACTTATTGTCCACACACACTGGTTATCTTGATTAGCTGTGGATCCTTAGAGTACCCAAGACACTCATGTGAGGCCAGCAGACATAGCAGTACCTATTTCATGATGCTGCAGATAAGCAGGTAGGATAGGTTCGAGTATCCGAAGGTCAGCCTACCACAGTTATGGAGCTGGACCCCATACCATAATCAAACTTTTGGACAACAGATCTCTCAAGCAGATCTAGTATTCAATATCTCAAGGATAATTAAATTGAACATTTTTAAAGTCTGTTTGAATTAGCACAATTTTTTTATTGTTTCTGTAAAATTAAAAATATTTAAATCACAAAGTGTATGCAGAAAGTATTTCCAAACAGGGCTTTTAAAAGCCTTGAGTCTTATATTGTCAATTGTTTGTCCTATCTTGAAGGTCAGAGATTTTGGAAGGTATCTTACCAAGAGCACCAACTCATTAG
The DNA here is from genome assembly GCA_022605575.1 of Laterallus jamaicensis coturniculus. Classification (NCBI taxonomy): domain Eukaryota; kingdom Metazoa; phylum Chordata; class Aves; order Gruiformes; family Rallidae; genus Laterallus; species Laterallus jamaicensis. The sequence goes on from JAKCOX010000018.1 coordinate 16,603,711, forward strand.
ACAGGCAAGAGATTAAACTAGAAGAGTTTAGGGAAGTCCTTCAGAAAGGGACAGCTTTAAACAGGTCCCAGAAAATAATCGAAGACTACGTAGTTCACACTGTAAGGACAGTGTCCCTCACCTTGAATACAGAGATGTCTTCAAAGCTAGGAACTGTTAAACTGAGTAGAAGGATCACAGTGGGCATGCTCAGTGGTCATTTCAAAAGAAAAGGTGGGGGGGGAGGGAAACACCACCAGACTATTTATATAAAATATACATAAATACATTGGGGGGAGTGGGAATAGCAATTTCCATTACCAGTTCTGGGACAGCTGAATATTGCCAAATACTCTTCCTCATTTCATTCAGGTCAGTGTCCCTCAATTCCAAGGGAGCAAAGATGTACACACCTCATTCTTCTTTAGGAGTGACTGCTTCTCTCCACCGTGTTGATCAGATGATTATAGTTGAACTTTCAGTTTTCACAAGAAAACACAAGAACCACCCAAAGTTGTTCCTTGATTCCTAATGATTTTGCCTTGGCTGCATTGGGCATAAAGACCAGAAAAGCACCGTGAAAGGCTCCCAAGCAGCCAGCCCAGACCAAATTCTTCAAGCACTAACAAATAGAAAAATGTATTTCCAGCTAATGGAAATTATATAGCTGGGGAAAGTGTGGACATAGTTCATAAACCTGAAGGTGTCATGGCTGTTCTTCCTCAAACAGATGGGGAAATACAGTAAAGAACCCAACTTGTCCATTTAACTACAAGTTTCCACACGTGGCAGATGAAATTCAGCAGCAACAGGCTTGAGAAAGGAAAATGCTAGCTTTACATTTAAAATGACCTCTGAACCAGCTATTCTCACTTGAGTTGAGAATGTAGTCAGAAAAAGATCTAACAGATTACAGCCAAGGCATTCAAAAGCAGACCCACTGGGTTCATCAGATGCCATCAACATAGTGTCTATTACATTTCTAGCTGACCCACTTCCTTACTTCCCCACCATTTTTAAGCCCTGTTGGTGGCTTCCAGCCTGTTATGCTGAATCAGCTCTCCACTCAGTCAAGCTCTAAGAAATCTTTGGCAGTGGATGGGAATGTCTAAAAATGATCCAGGAAGAAGTAAGCTGGGAGTTGTTTGCAAAGAAATGTTTATCAGTAAACCAGTCAGTACTGAAACAGCTTTCTTGGAAAGCAGGAACAGAACAGCAGCTGGACACTTGGCTGCCATTCCCATCCCCTGCTTACAAGCAAAATGGTCCATGGAACAAGTCGTGTAAACTTGCATATACTGTGCACATCATCTTCACAGTTGCTGATTATGTTTATTACCGACAACTGACCAAAAAAAAGCTTCTAGTGGCCAGATGCATAATCTAGAAGCTTTTCAAATGGATGAGAAAACCCTAAATCATAGAGAGTTTATGATGTGTGAGAATGAGAAACCAGTTTTAGTGACATAAGGATATAATAATTGTTCTATCCTGAGGGGAAAATGTCTCAGCTCTATCACATCAGTTTCTCTGTCAGCACAACATGCTTCTTCTGAAAGATACAGTATTATCAATATATTCTGTGCTAGCAATTAAGACCTCAACATGTTCATTTTTAAGGTCTGATAAGAACTTAAAAGTTACCTTAGAATATTAAAAACATTATGCTCCAGCATATACAGCAATGACAGAATTACTATTAAATGTGTGAGGTTTTAAATATTCTCCATTTCACAGTGGAGCTTTTTAAAGATAGCATTGTGAATAATCAGTAATAACTCACCAGTAGTTCAGGCAAGCTTGGGAGAAGCTAAGTCCTCTGAAAAACACACAAACTGCATTTCTGGTGATGAGATCTCTCATGAGGAAGCAGAGGGGGACTGCACCAAAGCTCTCTAAAGAGACACATTCTCAGAGTTTGCAAGACTTTTATGCTTCAGTTGTCTGCACTGCTCAGTTTGAGCAGTAATAGTTCTGTCATCTCAAAAGAAGCACAGAATTGATTTTGTTCCTTCATCCTGACGTAAAGCTTACAGCATTTTCAGAGAAAAGCAGGCATCTGCACACATGTATTGCTCCTGAATTAGCATGGATATAATTTACATTAACTCCACCACAAGCATAAACTAGAAGAGCCAATTTTGAATCTCAGCCAGTTTTCGTGAACTCCAGGTTCACAGACCTATCTATCTAGATGATCTTTTTGGCAAACCGCTGCTGAGCTATGTTTTACCAGAAGTTTCCACTCTTCAATTTGTTGCCCATGCCCCCCATCTCCCCCTTCAGTGCAGAAGACACAACAGGCTTACACTTCACTGTCTAGCCAAGCTGCCACAAAGGCCCCTGCTCCAGCTCCCAAGAAAACTGTTCTCCACTCCTCCTCTTCCCCCCACCCCTCAGCAAAAGCTACGGACAAAAAGCAACCTGGCTGTTTTTTCCCCTGCTGGCCTCACCCCTAAGGTTGCACAAGGGTAAGGAGAAGAGGAGAGAATTTCCAGGAGTAGAGCACAACATGCACAGAGTAACTAAAGGTTAGCATCACAGATACTGCACCAGAACCTGAAGGCACTTTAAAATGCAAGGAGCCTTCTCTAGACTGATGCTCAGTAACATAACCCAACACACACACAAGTAGTACTTTGCAACAGACTTTTAGCAATCAATTTGTGAAAAAAGAAGCATCCTCAAAAGAACACCACCTATTACATTGTAAATAACATTAGCACATGCTGATGTTATCTAGTGAAACAACCTGGTAGCCTGTAAGAGAATTAAACGTGTCTATTCTCTAGTATGTCAATAATAATTATTTTTCTAACGCTTGTTCAGTTATAGGAATACATGAAATGAAGCAACTGCATCAGAGAAAACATGATTTGATGTTGTTTATATACAGACACTTAGGTACTGAGAGTTTGTTTTATCTCCCAAGATATCACTGAGGTTACAGAACTTGCAGGCAATAGCCATAAGAATAATATTATAATCATAAGAATAATAACTTCCATTTTATTTATGTAGAGCATAAATTCCTAAATATTTGCAAGCTCAAGGTCAGCTGAAAGTTGCCAGAGCAGCTAGACTGTTTCTTTAGTAACATCATGAAAGACAGCAAAACTTTACCAAAGCAGGCAGACTCACCAGAACCGCAGAGGCTGTGACACGCAGCCTTCAGCACACGTCTGCAGCTCCACAACAGATCAAGAGAAGCACGCTGAAAGGATGGATGGCAGGCAGTGGATGAAGCCAAGCCTCAAGACAGCCAGAGTGAGAGCTAAAGTAAAAGGAAAAAAAAAGAAAAAGTCATGAAAAACACAGGCTTGAAAGAGTGGGAAGAACAAGCGTATACTCCAGCGTAAATACAAGTGTTTGTTGAAGTGCCTGTGTCAACAGGAAGAGGAAAGAAAACAAGTGGAAGCAAAAGTCACTGAGAGAGACCAGAACTCCTTGGTGCACAAAGCTGGCAGGAAAAGACAGGCTTAGAAATCGCAGGCAGGGAAGCAGCTTTCTGCTCTTTGGTTCTCCTCTGTCCACAGGAGCAAGACCTTGCAGGTTGGAGGTGAGGAGCAACAACAACAAAACCAACCAAACCAAAGACACAAGCTTTCATCAGAGAAACATGTGACTCACTCATGTGGGTACCTACTCTCCCATATGTTTTGTGGTCTATTTACCTGCCCCCATGACATAACACATAGAAACAAAAGAGGTGGATGTATACACATCTTGTCGGATCTATACACAAACTGCTGGAGGGATGGAACAGAGCAACCACAAGCAGTCATGGTGCAATTACCCATAGGACTCCCCTCACAAACCTTGATGAACCCCTTTCTTTAGCCACCCTGCACACAAACACCTCATTTACATGTTTGAGGCATACCAGCTCTACTTGCAGAGCATCCACAATTTTCTACCCTTTTTAGATTATGTGCTGCTGTTCACAGCTGTTCACAGCTTTAAGATGTTCTAAAGGCACTGGGTATAAAGAACTACAGATGGAGGAGCATTGAAACACTACTGGGGAAGTTCTTACTGACTTAAATCTTAAAAATATTTAATTGGGGACACGTTTCATTTCAGATTGAGAGATTCCTTTGAGATCCTGAACAGATGATCAAGTGCCCAGCAACCAAGCTACGACCATGAGATCTACTTTAGAGCTTTACCAAAGAGACGGCAGATGAAGTGAGAGAGGTCTTTGGGCCCAAAGATGGGAAGTGCAATTTTGTACACTTGAATTACTGGGAAAACAGAAATCCCCAGGCATCAAAAAGAACAGTTTCAATCTTCTCCAGCTAACAATAGTATGCTCTCCTTTCAGCAGGCATTCACTTGAGAACAAGCAAGCAAGAAATCCTGCCAAGAGGTTTCTAGCTTTTCTGACATTGTGAGCAGCCCTAAGTCAAGCTCTGCCTTTATCAGGCCACGATTCACACTATCACAGGGAATGACTCTACACCACAGCTTACATGAAAAATACTCCCCAACTGCAATCCCCATGGAAGAAAGCAGCCGCAAGTAACTCCCCACCCTCACCTACTTCCCCTTGACTATGTTACCTGAATGCTTCCATGGTCTGTGTGCCAAAAATAACCTCATCACTCACTCTTAGTGACTGAAATACAGCTAGGGGCAGACAGAAAGGACAGCTGAAAAGTTGGAAGTTTCCTGCATTTAGCTCACAGATGCTGTAACACCCATGCCTACTTACAGGCCACCTAAAAACATACACCCTTCACAGCTTCGTCAGCAAAAGCCACTCACCACATGTGCAAGATCAGAACACGAAGGCTAGGAGTCCTAGAATAAATTGACTCACACAAGCTTGTGCTGGCTACTGCACGCCATCCCTCCTGACCAGGGACTGCAGGGAAGTCGAACCTTCCCATGATCTTCAGAGGTATTCACAGCAAGAGCACTTGGCTCTTGTGCACTTCAGGTAGCTAAGGGTCAGAAATCAAATCCTTCCCTTTGACATTGTTCTAAAGCCATGAATTAACCTATCACCCCTTCCTCAAGTCATGAGATTAGCTTGAAAATAATATTGGCATGTGTGTGTTTGCCTCCAGCATTAGATGTTCAGATTACCATTTGTAACTTTCTCTACAACTGCTTACTTGAAAGAAAAGAGACAGGAAACTAGGATTCTTGTGTGGCTAATACACATCAAGCTGATGCTTTAAGAAAAACAGCAGCCATCATGAGAGTTGGCAACTCTCAAATCAGTGGGTATGGAGGAAAGAATATTAAGCAGCTACCATCAATCTATCTAGATCCAGGAAGTGAGCCATGAAATGCTGACAGAGGGGAATATCTGGTCTGACAATGACGGTATATTTATCTTTTAAATGAAGAATAATGGAGTTACACTGAAGAGACTCGTTCTAACTTTGCAACAGCAAAGTATCGCATCACCTTCAGGTGACAGCCAAGCACCTCAGGGTAAGAGAATTTATTCTACCAGCTCTTCTAGAGACCACCATTTTACACAGACAGTTACTCTAGCCTCAAAAGCAGCCACACAAGCAGCACCAACAGAAGGGGTCTAGTGGAACCAGCAGCCGCCCACTGCAGCAGCAGCAGCCCAGGCTGTCCATTTCCTCAGCTTCTGCTACATAGGGGTAACACTAGACCCTCACAAGGACATTGGGGTTTGTAAGTTTTGGGGATATTTTTTGAGAATGCAAACATCTTCACTTTGTTTTCTAGCACATTAGGCCTTGTGACTGGGACTACAAGTGGTGCACGCATGGACAGACCACCACATGGCTGCACACAGGGTCCACAGACTGGGACAGGGGCCATAACACCCGGGTACAGTTAACACCAAGCTGCACCCTTACCAGCCCTGGGGTGTCTGAGCACACTTAACTAAACCCAGACCAGGCTACTTTTCTACAGGCTACTACCAAAAACCCCAACAAACAAACAAGCAAAACCCCAAAGCCACAAGGAAAAGATGACACGCAGACCGTTAACTGTGATTAAAACCAGAGGTCCCAGCTCAAGTTAGAAGAGCTGCAAGTGCATTTATAATTAAGGAAGCCAGAGAAGCTCAGCATTGCTGTCAGTTGTTACACAGTCACCTATACCTTAGTTAGATGCAAATCCTGTGCTAGGAACTCTGCCTCCCTTTTCTTCCCCCAGCAAGACCAGAGTCCAACCCAGATAAGTTTTATTTCTGTTGCTGTTTAAGATAGCCACGGATCCATTGTACCATCCCCATATCTTGTCTACCTGAGGACTGGATCCTACCAACAAGGACTCATCCTCAAGTTCTGATAAACTCACCTGCTTTTTTAGTTCATTATCTGTGGCCTGTTTGCTGGTGTTACGAAGAAAGCAGAAGAGAAAAACCTCAAGCAATACCAAGAAAATTCACTGCTTATAGAAAAACTCCTTCTTGGACTTGTACAGAACTACTAAAGTCCCACCCCACTCACAAGACAATAAATACCTACTAAGTGGAGGCATAACAGCTGGCCCCAATATATATTTTTCTCTCACCTGCCCGCTAAATAGCACACAGCTGTAGTCAGACCTCCAGACAGCCCAATCCTCTTTTGCTTTAAAGGGCAGCAAAACAGCTTCCTGCCCTCAGCCAATGGGGTATTCAGATATGTACAGCAGCCAGTTCATACCAGAATGTAGTCACTGAGAAAGGAGCTATAGCTGCTATAGTTTGGTGCTACCATAGGAGCCTTCCAGCACATACCCAGGGGTGGCAGAGCATTAGCAACCTGACAAGCAAAAAGTTGCCCTTCTATCTCCTTCAGAAGCTCTGAAAAATTTATCTATTATTTTTACTATTAAGGAAAATAGGGTTTTATCTTAACAGCAGCCAAAAAATGCAGCAGCACACATTCAATCTGCACTATTAGTTGACCCAGCACAGCTTCACAGAATGCTTTTTTAGTCTGAAAGAGCCCAGCCCAGGCAGCCAGCTATGCTGAGCCCAAAACACGTCAGTGTTTCTGTGCTGGGTCAAGCATGCAGATACGTAGCGCGTGGTTCCTCATGCTGGGAGACTCTGGAGTGGGTTTTTTCCTATCTGTTGCTCACTCCAGGGGTGTGCTTGGCAAGGAAGGTGTGAGGGTAGCAAACTCACTCACAAATTCTCAGCAAACAAAGGGGGCTTTAGTCTTCAGTAAAATCAAAGCTTCAGCTATGCATGGAGAGGGGGGTGCCTATAGAAAGGAATTAGAGCTTGAACACAGAGCAAAAACAGAGCATAGAAAAACCTTAAAACCCTGAAGTCGCATGACTGAGCTTTCCTAGGTACGCAGCAAGCATGCTGCTGTGCCAGAGAAGTCATTCCTGTCAGAGCAGCCGGCTCGTAAGTAATTTAAAGCAATAAAAAAAGAGCATGCCATGAAAAAGTATCTAAATTGAAACGAAGCAGCTGATATCAGAAAACTGTGCTGAGGTTTTAAGATTAGGCAAATGATAAACTGTAAGGGAGAGAGGCAATGGCAAGGAAGCCGCTAACCTCCATAACAAAACCCTTTCTGTTGACCTATGTAAAGAACGAGCCACCGGTAGTTTAGAGAGGAAAATCTGTAGTTTTGCTCTGGTGCAAAGTGGAATTCAGAAGAAACTCCTCAGGTCTTTCAGGACCAAAACGACTGTTTTTCTGCTGTAAAGCAGGAGGAGCAGCAGCTGCCACAAACTTGTCTGCTTTTCAGAGAGCACTGAGAACCCATTTCTGAACGTTAGCTGTCACTCCTAAAAACCTTGACCATTAAAATCGTTGCTGCTCTGGTAAAGAGCATTCTGGGCCACGCAGGGGTCAGAAAAGGGCGACAGCGGCTGCCGCAGGATTTGTTGTTCCAGAAAACGCTTTTCTTTGGGAGCCAGTGTTCATATTCCAGTGGTGCCTAAACCATTCTTTTTGATTCAATCGAGAAGAAAAATACCCACTTTTTCACCTTACCTCATCTCCAGTATCCTAGAGATACTGGCTGATGGCGCATTAGCCAAACCCCACGCATGCAGGGAACAAGAAGAGTTTAGAGGGATTAGATGCAGTGGAGCAAAACAGTATTTCCCAGCTCGCACTTCCCTCACAGGAATGAGCCTGAGGAACAACCGCCTGCAGCACGGGCACCTCAAGGTGCCATTTGGTGCGATGGGGTTGGGAAGGTGCCTGTACGCGAGCCGAGGGGACACAGCTCGCTCTCTTTCCGAGGAACCAGTGGCCGGGGAGGAGCAGGGGGAACGACGTTACAAAGCCGTCTTGCTACAAGGCGGCATTTCAGTATTTAATCCCCAATTATACGCGTGACTTCACGGTGGAAAGGTCGCCAGACAAAGTAGCTCAGTGAGCTGGGCCTGAAGGGAGGGGCCGTGTGGCGGGTCTGGGCTTCGCTCATCTCGGGAGCGCGGCCGCGTCCTGCCCCAGCGAAGGGCCCGGCAGGGAAGGCCGGCGGGAGCGGGCAGAAGAGAGGGCTCGGGGGAGCTAGCTCCGCCTCACCCCCACCTCCCCGCGCACTCGTGCGGCACCCGGCGAGGCGGGCGCTGGCCGAAGCCTCGCGCTCTGCCCGCGAAGGCGAAGCGGGAGCTGTGGGCAGCCGGAGCGCGGCGCACCGCCCGGCCCCTCGGGCCCGGCCCTGGGAAGCGCTGCCTGCAGCCCCTGAGCCCGAGGCGAACGAGCGGAGCTCGGGCACCGCGGGACACCCGCGCGCTGCCCCTGAGCGGGGGGCGGCCGGTGCCCGCGCGGCGGGGCGGGCCCGGGCGGGGGCAGGGGCGCGGCCCTCACGTGACCGGCCCGGCCCTGGCGCCGGCCGCCGCCGCCCCGCGCTCAGAGGCACGCGGTGGCCGGAGAGATGCGGGCGGGCGCGCGGCGGCGCGCGGCGCTGCTGGTGCTGCTGTCGCTGTCGGCCTGGCAGCCGCCGCCGCGCGGAGCGCGCGCGCAGCCCCTCGCCGCGGACGCAGGTAGGGACCGGCCGGGGGCGCGCGGGGCGGCGCGGGGCGGCGCGGGGCTCTGCACCGCCAGCGGCCTCGCCCCCTCCCGGGTGCGCGGCGGCTCGGTGGCAGCGCTGCTCCAGCCGTGTCCGCGTCCTCCCCGAAAGGTAGATGGGCGCAAGGCGGCTCCCGGCGCGGCCCCGCACGGCGCCGAGCCGCGGAGGCGGAAGGCACGAGGCTGCGTAACCCCTGTGCTCTCCGTTTCCAGAGAACAGGACGGGCTGTGTCCTGTCCTCTTCGTCGGAGTTTCCTGACGGGTTCTTTACACCGCAAGAGAGGAAGGACGGAGGAATCGTCATCTACTTCATCATCATCCTGTACATGTTCCTGGCCGTGTCCATCGTGTGCGATGATTACTTCCTCCCTTCCCTAGAGATCATCAGCGAGAGTAAGTGAAGGGCCGGCCTTCCCCTGCACAGCCCCGCACGCTGATCCCAAACCTTCTCTTGAAAAACCTTCAGAGTGCTCTGGAGACAAAACCAGGCTGAGTCTCCACACAGCCAGGCTCACAGCAGTGCTTAGCCTGATACCCCACACCAGCGCCCTCGGCAGACCCCCGCTGCGGCTGCGCTCGGGGCAGGGGTTACATTTAAAGCTTGCTTTCCTTGCGCCGCGAGGGAAACCTTAATGCTGAACAGGTCTGAACTAAACTGATGCTCCAACTCCGGAGAAAGCAGGTGTATGGCCAGGTTAGTAGTAAAAAAGAAAGGAGGGAGGGAACCAAGCCAAGAAACCAAAGCCTTGGTGTTAAAACATGGTGACCAAGGACCGTGCTTGAGTTTTCCTGTATTTCTCTCCAAGTCATGACCAAGTATCTGTAGGAGCTGCTGTTTACATACTACAGGTCTGACCCAGGCGGGAAAGGAACATCAGTTACAAATCAGCCTGTGCCGATTCCCCTGGCTCCAGCAGACCACTGAATTGAGAGATGGTTTGCACGGCAGTCCAGCTGTGCTGCCAAGAATTACAAAAAAAATCCCTAAGGAAACTCATCCCTGAATACTGGAAAATGTCCTCTAGACCATAACACTTACAGAAAATGTAAGCTTAAACATTGCTGTAGAGATGGCATTTTTTTATTGATGATAAATAAGCATTTGTCAGACTATTTTCCATAGTCAGACAGAAGTCCCTGTTCTTAGTGTGCAGAACTTGATCCACAGAGAGAGATGTATCTTAAGAGACTGGCAACTTACCAGATGAAAATATTTATGAAACAGGTTCTTACACTGTCCATATGAAGTGAAAATGTGATTTTAAGATAGCAGCACTGTTTTGGATTATTTCTTGTATGAGGTGACATGGTAGAATGGACTTCCCTGGAAGATAGACATACTTGACATGGATCATGTAGCAGTATCACTCTAGAGTCCAAGGAGGTTCCCCACAATTAATACTCACATGAAACAAGAGTTAAGCCTGCATACATATGCCTACCTTACATTTTTAGTTCATGCTCTCTTGTGCTATCAGTACACCTTTTCTGGCATCTAAATCAGTTGATGTAATAGAAATAAATTAGCCCAATAAACAAGGCCACATTTTCAATATATCACCACTTCCAAATAAACATATAAACTGTAGGAAAGAAAGCAAAGTGCATTCTGTTAAACTGTAGGCTACAGGCTACTGCAGAACTTTTTTTTTAAGCAATTCTTTTGCTCTGCCCTCAGGCCTTGGTCTCTCTCAGGATGTCGCTGGAGCAACTTTTATGGCTGCGGGAAGCTCTGCTCCAGAGCTCGTCACTGCTTTCCTAGGTAAGAGACACAGGGTTTGACTGCTCAGAACCCGTTACTCGTTCCCTTGCATGCCAAAACAAACGGACCGGAGTCATTTTCCTTACAGGAGTCTTCGTGACCAAGGGAGATATCGGTGTCAGCACCATCCTTGGATCAGCAATCTATAATCTTCTTGGTATTTCTGCAGCGTGTGGGCTGTTGTCCAGCGTGGTATGTATCAACTTTGACAGTTCTGCTCCTAAGAGCCAAATGGTTATCCTTTCTGATTTGCCAACAAAAGCCAAGAGAGACTTACTATGACAACTGTCAAGTTTATTATTTAGTAGCAAAACCAGCATGTAATCATTTTAAGATAACTTGCTATGAAAGTTTTTAAAAACACTAACTTGTTAAATATCATACTTAAGTCATTCCTAAGAATCTTAATTTTTTACAGAATATAGAAACAACATATTGATGCAGCATTTACAGCACTTAGTGAAAGTATTACAGACACATTTAAGAAAAGTCAATGAATCTGTGATCTGCAGGTTTCGAGGCTGTCCTGTTGGCCGCTGTTTAGAGACTGTCTGGCATATACAATTAGTGCAGCGGCAGTCCTTGCGATGATATCCGACAACAGAATTTACTGGTAAGAGCACAAGTAGTGTTGAATTCATGTTGACTGGAGATTAGTGAGACACTGTTTTGGAAACTAACAAAAAACCCCGACCCCCAAACTTCAAGTAGCCTGAACTGCCCTCCCCTAAGAGAAATGAATGTCCTGTTTGCTTTAAAAAACACGGAAAGTCACAATGCTTGTAAAGATTGATACCTAAACATTCAAATCCTGTGTATTTCTGAAGTTTGATCTGCATAGGTGTGTCTGTACAGACTTCACAATTTTTATCATAACTATTTTGACAAAGCAATTCAGTCTTCATAGTTTACTCCTTTTGAGCTTTTCCTTTAATAGCATCGCTGTTAAGACAGAAAACATTTGTCTGCCAGAAGCAGATCGTGGGTTCCTGATGTCTTACCTCTCTTCTGTCAACAAACTCCTGTTACCTCAACAAGTCAGTCAGGTCCAGCACTAAGCCTCTGAAGTTTCTAACCAAAATAGCCTGTACCATCCCTCTGTTTAACCATCACACAAGTGCTCCATTCTGCAACCACCAGTAAGGTGTTCAATTTGGCAAGATGCCCCGGAGAACATGCAGGGAAGGGGAATTAATCACACTGCTGAAAGACATGGAGACACTCATGAACTTCCACAACTCCAGCCACACAACTGCAGATAGATGCTTTTGTGTTCTCCTTCTGCTACTCATGCAAATTCTCTCTCTCTCCTTACACCAGCCATTTTAATGCATTAGGAAGTTAGGGGGGTTACATTACATGTTACGTAAAAGTCTATTTTTCATTCTAGGTATGAAAGTGCATCCTTATTATTGATATATGGGTGTTATATTCTGATACTATGTTTTGACATTAAAATCAACAAATACCTCATGAAAAAGTTCAGTCCCTGCTGTACGTGTTTTACAAAAGCTATGGAAGAGAACACTGAGCAGCAGCCACTGGTTGGATGGAGGGAGGACAGTGGACCTCTAATCCGTCAACAGTCAAGGACAGACAGTGGAATTTTTCAAGATGAGCTGGACTACTCTCAACTTTCAACAAGCTTGCATGGGCTTGATGAAATCTCTGAAGGTACAAGTATTACTACTGTCACCTCTAGCACTCTGCATGCCCATTTCCTTCAGTTCTAGTAAGAGAAGATTTTGAGATACTAAGATTTTATTTACCAAAAACCAGTATAGTATTGAAGTAAATAGTTAACTCTTCCCTGGGATATAACATTAAGCAAAATCAGAGTGGTTGTATTTCTGTGAGGCTAGAGGAGTGCTAGGAAAGTCTCGTTTGGGTTGGGTTAGAACAGCAGACTTCCATCAGTGTTTGCTGTGCACATCTGAAGCTTCCCAGCCACGCTGCTGGCAAAAGGCAATCAGTAGAGAAAGTGGTACAGTATGACAATCTACTGTTTTTCATGACGATGGCAGGTTCATAGCCTCAAATAAGCTTTCTGCAGGAGTAAAGGTATAGCTGTGACGTGGCCACAGATTGTTTCCTTTTCACTTAGGCAAAAACCCAGCAGTTAGTACTTTTTGTGAACTTTTCTAGAAAAGTTTACACAAAACGTTTATTTTTCATCCACTAGGGGAGAACTGGTAATAAAGAACATTTGATCTCAGAGTTTTGTCCAGTGTGCTGTAGGTGCTGGGCGGGACCACGGCTAGAAGCATTTAAAACTTTTTTCAGTATCCTCACAAGTAGAGGCCAGACTGTATGCTATGGATCCAGACTCAGTGCTACCACTTAAAATAGCTACTTTGTCTTCAGCAGATCATTCAAGCGTCTTCACCATGCCTGAAGCAGATATGAAGAGAATTTTGTGGGTGTTGTCCCTTCCTATTATTACACTACTCTATCTGACTATACCAGATTGCAGAAGACAGTTTTGGAGGAACTGGTTCATGGTGACATTTTTGGTTTCAGCAGCGTGGATTTCTGCGTTAACTTACATTCTTGTATGGATGGTAACAATAGCAGGTAGGTACTGAACGTGCTGCTGCTACACAGAATCAACCCATTGCAATTGCTGAAAAAATTCTTCCTGTGATGTTTCCCTTCCCACAATTAGCAACCAATTTAGCAACACATACTTTGCTAGGAGAAAACCCAACAACCAAAACCAACGTTTGAAAGTTTTTGCCACCTTCTTCCATCTCCTTAAAGCCAGTTTAGAGTTTAGCTGCTTCAGGCTGCTTACCATCACATGAATAAGAATTTGTTTACATAGCTACAAAAAACAGACTGTATTTAAAAAGATGCAGTTTCATTAAACTGCTTCATGAAGTGAAACAATTACACAACAATAAACTTGTCAAGCTGAATTCTGACAAACATGGAATCCACCCAAACTGCTAACAAAGGTTCTGGGTTCCGTAAAAGATCAGTTTGGGGTGGGGTTTTTTTGCCCTGAAGCTATGTTTTTCTTAACACTACAGTTAGAGACTTGGCATTAAATTAACTGCAAAAAAACCCTCTCAAATTTTGGAACTATTTTATTTCAGCGGTAGCATCGTGTGTTTATTAAACATTCTTGATGTGTGTATCTCAAATCTGCATCACAAGGCAAAGCAGTAGAACTGCATTCAAATGAGTATGAACTTCTGTGTAAAAATATTCTCTTTAAAATACCTTAAGGTATTAAAGGTCTTCTCAATTCACTGTTTCTCCAGTCAGCTTGAGAAAAATCCAGTTTTTAATCATAAGAACAAGCAGAAAACAAATCTCTAAACAAGAAAGAAATGCTACAGAGTTTACCATTTCCACATTATAGCTCACTAATCCTACTCAAGTATTCTCCTAGTTCAGCATCCTAAACTTGTTTTCAACTTAGGTTCAATGAATAACTCCTTGTTCAGTGCAGAAACAGACCTACACAAACCTTTGAGAAATTACTAGTAGATCACTGGATAGAACACCCACCAGGTTCACTCCTTGGTCAAACAACTTTCCACTTGTATCTAAAGAGCAAGGGTTTACTGTCTGAAGGGTAGAAGCCTTTGAAACAGGATTCAAAGGAAAGTTATTGCTGTTCTACTAGACAAAGTACTAATTCATATGAAAGCCAGGTACACTGGAGATTCAAACAGCGTATTAATGTTAGTCCACTTTGAAGAGTCATCACAAGCAGTACTGGGGTCTCTGGCCCACTACTTCTAGGTCAGATATGTTCTAGTTACACGTTAAAATGCTAAAAATTACACATAGGTTAAATTCAAGTCCAGGTTCTTTCCTGAAGGGTGACTCAAAGACTCTATCACTGCATAACAAGCCTATCAATGTCACAAAGGTATCGCAGCTGGGGACTAAATTTTGATGGTTGAGAACAAACCTAACTTAGTACACCTTTTTGTCACTAGCAGAGAAGATTTGACTACTTAGAGCAAGATATTGCTACTGATACACAAATTAACTAGAAAAATAAAGACCATTCTCTCTTTATGGTCAGTTGCCAGGGAAAAAGCCTACAGATTAAACAGAAGATACATTTAATAAAAAGAAAAATCAGATTCACCTGAGTTTAGATCCTATCTTAAAACCTTCAGAGGGCTAGAAAGTACTGCTGTGTACATAAGGCTGGTTCATTCATCTCTCACCTTGGTTTGCTTGGCACAAACCATTATTTCCCAGCCTGGGTGGTTTAGAGAAGCTGATCTTTTTGGTCCCTTGTCCTACAAATCTCTCACATTAGGAGCAGTGGAAGAATAAATAACAATACAAATTCTGCCACAAGATCACGTTAGTCCCTCTGAACCAACAAACAGTTTCAAATATTAATTTACTGGCCTCACCTAGACTAAGCTGCTATGTACTAGGCAAGCACTGCTGCCCTAGCTTACAGTCTACTGCCTCTTATTTTTAAAGAAACTGTTCTTACTAGTGTCAAAATATTGCATGAAATAATTCAGATTTTTAAAAGATACTAAAATACCTTTTAATGAACAAAGAAGTTTATGAAAAACTAAGTAATTTGACAACAGGTAGGAAATACTTCAGCAAACTGACATTTGTGACTGGCTGAACTGCTAAAACCAGTTCTGAAGATCTGAATCCCTGTATTTTAAGTGAGAAATTAATATGCTTGCACGGTATGAGGGGATAAAACAAAAGGCAGGGAAAGTAAGATGGTGTTTTAAGTAACAAAATTTAAACCAGTTATTATCTAAACAAACTCAGACTTCTAAAGGATCAGTTGCACTTGCAACTCATATGAGATCTGCATTTTCATTCTTCTGAATCCAACAAAAGAACTTTCTAATTGGAGTGAAATGGTAAAGCCATGTAGTTGGAACAGGACTGTAGTAATAGTGACTCTTCTCAAGAAAACTCGTGTGCTTTTTCCCTCCCCGTTTGCAGAAGGTGATTAGAACTGCCTCATGAGACTTCTGAGCACTAACAATAAGATGGCCAAAAATATAGAAGACTTACATTTTCTAGACATTGGGGGGAGGAATAAATTATATTTTAAATTCTACTGTATTTGAAAGAAATAAAAAAATGTAACTGGTACCATCTTCATCACTGAAGACATTCCACACTTGTCTTAGAGAAACTTGTTAAGATGGTTACTATAATTCCTTTTTTATTTGACTGAGGAACAAAGACAGGATGACATTTCTTTGTTGTCCTTCTTTTTTCACTTCTTCTTAGTTCAGTCACTTTATATTTAGTCATTAGCTGACATTCCTTTTGAAATTATGATTACTGATCCTTTTTCCAGCAAAACAATTTCTTTGGATGAAACTTAAAACATATTTGCATCTTCTGTCATTATTTATCAACTGCAGGTGAAACACTGGGAATTCCAGAATCAGTAATGGGTCTCACATTATTAGCAGCAGGAACAAGTGTACCAGATACAGTTGCAAGTGTGCTGGTGGCTCAAAAAGGTAAAGATTTCACTACTCACACTCAATCCAATTGATGCATTTAAAAGGTATTATGAAAAAAAGAATTCTAGTCAACATTTCCAGAAATTCAAGCAGGAACTTCAGTATTTCACTCCAGATTCTAAAGCTGAAGTTTACCAATAATAAATAAAATAGCTTACCTGAAGAAGCTGTGGCTCAGACATTAAAAAAGCTTCTCAAGAGTATCTCAGAGAAGTGTTTTAGATTGGTTTGTTGTTGATCGTGTGTTACAGTTTTACAGCAAAACACAACTGTAGGTCTTGGTATTTTAAGCATGACTGGATTTTATAATAGCCTGTCTAGCTTATTTTAAGTGCAACTGTGCAGATGCTGGTGATATAGGGAGACTTTTTCTTAATGCTTATAGTACCCAAAACCATGTTCTGTAGAATCCTGACTATAGCTCTTTCAATGAAAGGCCTGAAAAGGGAGCTCTGTGAGAAACTGAGGGCTGACAGTCTGTTCCTCCAAAACAGCCAGCAATTTCATACAATACAATTAAGCAGACTTAACATGTATTTCTTCTTTTACAGGAAATGGAGATATGGCTATGTCTAACATTGTAGGATCCAACGTATTTGATATGCTCTGTTTGGGAATACCCTGGTTCATAAAAACTGCCTTCATAAATACATCAGGACCCATAGAAGTGAACAGCAGTGGTTTGACATACACAGCCATTTCTCTTATCTGTTCTGTTGTTTTTATTTTTCTAGCAGTTCACCTAAATGGCTGGAAGATAGATAAAAAATTGGGAGCAATTTGTCTTGTACTGTACTTAGTATTTACTACATTATCAATTTTATATGAACTTGGCATCATAGGGAACAATCCTACAAGAGTCTGTGGTAACTAGTTTTAATTGGTAATTCTACTGATGAAAAAAATAAAAGCAGGAGAGAACAACCAGTTTCTTCATTTAGTCAAAATAAAAAAAAAAATCAAAACTCCCTTTGGGCTCTAAATCTTATTTACAGAACTAAGCCATGTCATTAAAGTAATATTAAGTAGAACAAAAACATCACAGCCTAACTGGAGCCCTTTCTTTTAGAGTCAAGAATGACACTATGACTACAACACACATGTAAAACCAAAATTCTGAAAAAAGACATCTAGTTTTTACATTACAATGTTGATACACGCTGGGGGAAGAACAAAATAAAAATCAGAAAACACTAAACAAATCCCACTATGCAATCTTGAGATTAACAGAGAAAATGGCTTATTTTATTAAAAACAGTATAACCATTCATTTAAACTGAATGACTAGAGACACTTGGCCTAATTTTCCAAAGGCACTGAGCATCCAGAGCTTCCACGGTCTAGACTGACCTGCAGGTGCTCAGTGCCTCTAAAAAAAAAACAAAACAAAAAACCAACAAAAATCAGGCAAATTGTCTTTAAAAACCAAACATAGTAAGATTCCATTAACAAGTATCACAGTATATTAAACACTATACTGTTAAAGGCTGGTGGGATTTAAAAGTTCTTTTTTACAGCTTTTGTAATCATACAATGTTACTAAAAATGACTTACTAGGATAGAGAAGCTAAACAGACATAGGAATGTTCCTGAACACACAGTTTTAAATTATGCATTGCGATCCAAACGTACATCAATTTCTCTGCCACTGATTTTTATGCCGTTCATTATCCTACAGGCCTTTTCAGCAGATTCTGGTGAGTCAAATCTGACTGTTCCACAGCCCTTTGATTTTCCATTCTCCATTTTTATTTCTGCAAACATTACATGACCTGAATAAATAAGTTAAACAGCAGTTATTTCAAGTCTTCAGCGCACTAACCACTTAAAGAACTCATCAGAAGTTATAAAAAAGCATTTTTAAATATAGTCTAAAGGGATATAGGAAATTAGCACTTTGAGACTGATGATATATTCAGTCATTCAGGGAAGGTGACACAGCCCAAAACAGCAGTGAAGAATCCAAATTAACTTCTGGTACTTCACATCTTTCCTTCACACTAGGGTGAGGTGAAGTATGCCTGCACTTCCCCTCAAGCCTTCAACAAAGTGCCCTGTAAGGCTAAGGGGAAGTTCTGTGTTCTGTTTACTGACACTGCCAGAAGCACGACTACTGACAGGCATTAACTGGACTGCAGTGCAGTGCACCATGTTCATCACAGCACCACAGCAAGCAATCACAGCCATCAAGCACTTCTGTAAAGAAGCTGCTGAGCAAAATTAGAGCCTTTAGAATAGCAAAGCTACCGGGCCAGGAGTGGTGGAAAAGTCACCTGGACTATTCAATTCCTGCAGTGTCTTCTTGAGCCTGGACACTCAGCTCATGAGGCAACATTTTTATGTAGATGCCTTGGTACCTCAGACAATGTCCAGTGCCTGGAGCTAATGAGTTTTTGCTTATGGCCTGTTGTAGCACACCACTCCTGAGCCCCCAAATGCCACTAGGAACAAGAAACTTTTCCCTAAAATACTTAGCTTTTTATTTTTAAATAGCATATAAGTGAAGACTGGCCTTGAATACACGGTGACATGGTCTTTTTATTTCCTTATGATACTGGCAAGAATATGCTGTCTTCCTTGCATTTGTGCTTTTAATTCTTAAAAAACAATTCAACAATTACTACATCTGTTAGATGCCAAGGAGATAATGGAAATAATTCTGAATTATCTGAAAGTGGCCCAAACAGTTAAGACTTCTAAAAAGAGAGAACCTGTTTTGCTGCATCCTCCAGCTACAAAATGTGAAGACCTGAGAATTTTTCATTGATGAACTGAAAGTTCTCATTTATATCAAATCTGCAAATAGCTGTATGAAGACTGTCTTAGGTACCAGTAGTGTTTTGAATTATTTGTTTTTTCTGTCTCTCCAAAATAAAAAAAGCAATCCTGTAATTCAGTTAAAGCTTTCCTTTCTGAAGGTGTGTTTCAAAACAATCATGTATTTCTACTCCATTTTTCATTCACTTCTGTGAAAAGACAACTTTTCTGAATTAGATAAAAAGATTGGATAGTTGTAGCAATCCTTTATCTTACATAGAAAGGACTTTTATTTCTTAACATAAAGGAGAAGCGCTGCAGCCTGAAAATATGCTAATAGGGACCATCTATTTGCATAAAAACAATCTGCCACTCTGGCAAAATTACTAACTCTGATTTGATACAGTGCTGTTTCTTCAAGTAATGCATCACCTGGACAGCCCCAGGTCCCTGCATGCTTTTGTCTCAGACTAAATGCTACTGTGTTGGCCAGAAGATACATGATAACATTCTCTAAAAAAAAAAAGCTCAAAGAGTAATTTTATTAATTGAATGGGTTAAAGTTTATAGCAGCTGAGCACTCAGGCAACACAGCCCATACTGTACTTTTGTCTCATATGTTATGTCATGCCTAAAAATTATGTATAAAACTCAGGAAAGCTGGGGGAAGTAAGAAAGACGAGGCTAGCCAGACTATTCTTCAGGATAAGGCTCTCGTCTTTCTGTCTTGACCTAAAGAACACAACATGAAGCATGAAGTCAGTGGCCCTCAGCAGGGATCAGATTAATATACATACCACACTGACTGAATTTCTCCTTTAGCTTCTGCCAGGTCAAGTCAAAAGGAAGCTAAAATAAATAAAAAAAAGCTCATTCTTAATCACAAGGTATTACAAAGGAAAGAGAGCATGCAGTCAACCATGCACACGAAACAAGCTCATGATTTCTATGTACTCGGATGCTTACATTTCTCACAAATATCTGGTTGCCTTTAGAGCCTAATCTCTCTCTCAGGCCACTTCCCATCGGGCCGGGCACAAACCCGCGATCGATATCGATGTTCCTGTCCAGGCCTCCACCCATAGCTGGTCCCATTCGATCAAAACCTGAACTCATCCGATCCATCCCCATTCCCATTCCTCCAGCCATACTGTTCATACCACCCATTCCACCACCTACACAGATAAAGAAAAGGAGAATAAAATAAAAATATCTTTTTAGTAATAAATGCATAAGTACTTTGTAAAAAAGATAAATAATAAATTCTTTTGTGTCAGGAGAAAAATCACTTTAATAAAACAGCTGTAATATAAAACATAACTTCATTCACGCACAGTGATTTATCCAGCAGCGTGGCTAATATTTTAAGGCAAAGTATTAGAAGATACAAAGTGTCAGTTCTAAAATAAAAAGTAAAAACCAAACTGCATCAAGCTATTAGTCACGCCATCTAATGCAGTAAAACGCTGAACACACGAATTAAGATTCAAAGGCTGTCCAGTTTAATTAATAAAAATTAAACCCTGTACAAAAAAGAGATGAAGTAAATAACTATGGCAATGTCAAGATACAGATAATTCGATCATATATGCTATTGTTTATTTTGCTCCCTGCACTTACATTCAGCTTTATTTAAGGCAGCCAATACCCACATTTAACAGAATCTTCTAGAGAAGCCATATTTTGCAGAGAACAGATGTTGCTGTGAGGAGCATGCACTTCCCTATGATACATGCAATGAAATATATGACTGTATATTATATAAAGAACTAAGACCAATAGCATTCAAATATCCTACTGCAATCTTTCTGGGTCCAGAATTAAAAATTCACGTAAAGCAAAACTATCGAGATCATTCCTGAGGGACCCTTCTCTCTTCAAGCCTTATGCCTCTCACCGGTGCCATGAGCAAGATTTTAGTTTTTCATCTGTTCTAGCCTGAGGAACTCAGACATTTGTTTTAATACAAACTCAGTACTGGAGCTTTGCACAAAATTAAACTGAGAGATAACCTGAAATTCCAAGCTATTTTTTATTCCAATGGTAAGAGATTACTGAAGTTCAGCTTCACAAAGCTGATACAAATAACTGTGCCTATTTGTCTTTTTTTCTGCAGCAGAAGTTGACTTGAAATGGCTTCTCCCTCCAAATCAGGAGTTAAAACCATTTCAAAAACAGGATTAAAGCAAAGACCATATTAGCAAGTTTCCTCTGAACTTTTACCTCAACAGAACAGTTTTAAAAAGTATTAGATTTGCAGTCACATGCAACAGAATTCTACCTCTTTCAGCACTGGCAAGACACTACACTCTCACAAAATCCTCTGACACAGGTATATGTATGCTGTATCATTACATTGCCGATGCATTTACATTCTATTGAAACAAGTTAACCTACTCATTCCAGATCTTACTGGGCCCATGCTAGGTGCTCCCATTCCTCCTGCAAAAACACCAATCATTGCACCACCTAAACAGAAAAAAAATAATCAAATGATATACACTGAAACCAGCAGCAGTTAGTGACAACAACAAAGCACACACTCAACAAGTGCCCTGGACTCAACGGTACCTGGCAATTCTTTTCTACAGAATAATTTATAACCTGTGCTTTCATTATTCAAAATAAACAGAAAATCTCTAGATATACCAGTTCCTTCTCCTCTGAGATTTAAGCTACTTTTACTTCTTTCTAGCTCTTCTCCCCCCTGATAGTCTGCCAGCAGCACAAACTTCTTAAAAGTAAACGAGCCATTTCTCACATTGGGAGGAACAGCCTCCAAACTGGTGGGTTCATCTTCTTTGAACTGCGTAGTACAGAAGTGCCCTAGCTTCTCCCATTTTTTTAAAGAAACCAATGCAAAAGCAAGAGGCTGCTCTCCCAGAGTCTCCCTTTACTGCACATGAAAAATCAATTGAAAGAATTTGGTGGGGAAAAAGGAAGAAAGGGAATCAATGCGTAATAAAAGCTGTTTGGCAGAATGCTATCAGAGACCAAATCTAGTGGGATAAAAACAATTCTTTGCATTGAAGCACTAATATTCAGGAAAGTAATCCCAAAGGAACTTCTAGAATTTCAGAAGCTCAACAGAACTACATTCCTGTCACTGGAGAACAAAGTGTAACTCTCAGTTGCATGTTTCTTGCTTGATATGCATTCCTAGAATAAACAGGGCAGTTTTTACTTACGGCAACACAGATCAGGAACTGTGGTCTTGGGTGTTAAAACAATGGTGTCAAGCATAAAAAACCATCACTGCTGAGTCTTCCACTGCATTTGTTTTCTCCACACAGTTCAAACAGAAACAATTGTTTTCATGCCAGTTCCTAGTGGGAAATGCTTGTCTCCACTGTCATGGCCATACCTACACCTCAAAAATATGGACTAACCTGTTTTAAAAAAAACCACTCCAAAACCCTATCAACACCAGCAGGATTGCTCCAGGTACTTCAGCCAACAGTTTGCATATGAGGAAGATCTAACTAGTTATCTGATAGGCCAGAGAGGGTCTTGCAATAAAACACCAAGTCAAATCTTGAGATTGCTGTCAACATGAATGGGTTTTGCCCTCAAAAAGAATTGTGATAAAACAAACACCTGATTTTCAAAGCTAGAAAACCTTAGTGAGTGCACCCCTGTGACACCCACTCTCTTACGAAAGGGGAAGAAAAAGTATCTCCAACAGTCTATGATGCACTTCAAAAAACCCACAAAAGAACCCAACCCACACCAAAACTGGAGGCTGAAACCTCCATTTCATCTGTTTCTGACCTTTAGAGACATCCTTTACCAGTACGTGTTTCCCTACTGGCTTTTCACCAACAAAAAACTATATGCTCAGAGATGCTCTATGATACCACCTCTGTTTTTTTGTTTTGGGGTTTTTTAATAAGACTTCAAAATCTTGGCAATTTAAATACCAATTCCAATGGTTCTGTTGCAAATCAAGCATCCTGATTTGCACTAATTGATGCCATAGCTCAAAGACTGTTTTAAGTTGCCCTCCTTGAGCCTGGCAAGGTACTAAAGCCAAATGCACACACAGCACTTCCTTTAAGATACTATTAAAATATTGTAACAGAAACATTAGAGTCTCCCCTGATTAAGCAAAACATCAATTAACTATTTTATTTGTAAATCCCTACAATTTCTTTCCATTATTTAAGGATAGATGGAAATCTCTTGGTTCTCAGAACTGTATTTAAATGGTTAAGACTGCTGGCAGGTTTTACGTGGAAGGTTGCTGGAGCTGCTTTGGCAGGGGGGTTGGACCCGGTGATCTCTTGAGGTCCCTTCCAACCCCTAAGATTCTGTGATCCTGTGATCTCATGAATGGCTGACTCCCACATCAGTTTCTCAGAGGAGCCCTGTTCATGAATTTCAAAACCAATGTGTGTTACCAGAAGACTCAGAAGTCTATTGCTTGTATGAACATTTATAATTGAGGTGGATTTGGATTTTCCTTTAGGAACAGATGCTTATTGTACGTTGCAAGTAAACAGAGTGAAAGCATAATTTCTAAGACATTAATTGTACGACATTAACTCAACTGAGAAGCCTGTTACATTATCACTTCTACCAAAATACCAGTGCTTGAAGAGAAGCACAGAACACCCTTTGTTATGACCTGGCCAAATTAAATAACAAAACAGTTCCATTTTTTTAGACCAGATGAACCTTACACTCTTGGCAGCTCTTTCACAGCAGGGAATTAAGGGAGGGGGAAAGGGAGAAAAATGGGCATGAAGGGGAAGAAAACTTGTTTCCTATAATGCATTAATCCAGGTAACAGTGTAGTAACAAACTGCACTGTACTCTTAAGTACTTCCAGGCCTCTTAAGATGGAAAAATACCTAACTCGAGGGAACCCAAAAGCAACAAGCTCTGTGAACAAGACAATCTATGAACAAAGCTGGTGCAGTTACAGAAAAGGCAAATAAATCCCATTCCAAACTGCTCGAGCTCAAAAGGCAGGAAGAAAACTGAGGGCACCAAAATTCACAGTTCCTATCCAATGCTACCTGATTTGGGGTAAAAACAATTTTCCAGCATGCATTTGCAAAAGCAGGGTCCTAGAAGTTACAAAGCTGGTATATGGGCAGCTTGTTCAGGATTACCAGAAGCATGTACTTTAATACCCAAAAGACTGAATACCTCACAGAGTGAACAGTATGCTAAATGCTCTCCTCAAACTGTTACTCTGTTTATATTTTACAGAAGGGAAAAAAAAAACAAAACAAACCACCACACACTTCAACCTCCATCCTAAGCAGTGGCAATCATGAACACTCAGGTTACATCTTTACAGCAATGACTGAGGGGGCAAGAAGATGACCAAATGAAACCAGGCCACCTCTTCTCTAGTAAAACTCTTCCAACACTACATTGTAATTTGACACAGGAAATGTAAGAGCTACCATACCCATTCTTCCAAAAGACTCTCCAAAACCACGGTTCAGTGCCATGTCACTACGACCAAAATCTCTGTCCATGTTTCCTCCCATTCCACCACGGAACATTTCTGTAGAAAACAAAGCAAAAACCCAGAAATACTCTAACACACAGCTAAGCTGAAGTTCACACAACACCACTTGTTCCACAGATGCTTGTTTAAACAGAAGTGGGCTTAATGCACGAATCAGAAGCACCTACTAAATACTCAACTCCCACGACAGTTCCTATGCCTCCACTGCTGCCACTGCGACTGTATGTCCTTTGAACTCATCTACAGAATGCATCCCTAAAGGGGCTTTTAATAAATAAATAATAGCAAACTTGTTAAGCATACAGGAACAGTGTTCACCTCACCTCCCATTCTGTTCACTCCAAATCCTCCCATATTGGGCATTCCTTCCATTCCACGGAATCCAGCAAGTCCTGTAAAATAAAGAGTGTTTTCTATACAATATTAAAAAAACCCCACTTAATGCAAAGAACATCGCTGCACGTACCGCCTCCCATTCTATTCATTCCGCCAAATCCTGGACCATCTATTCCCATACCTTTAAACCAAAAAGACAAAGACCATTTAGAAGACAGGTAACATCCAAACAAAGTTCAAAAATGTAGGAACAGTTAGTATCTCAAAAGCACACTACACAAGGCCTGCTTTTTCAGGAGTACATCATTCCTCCAAAGAGAGAAATGACAATCTTAAGTTTAAACCTCTGTAAAACATAGAAAGGTAAGCCACAGATTTACCTCCTGGACCCATGCTCCCCATTCCACCACCCATGCTCAACTGCGTTGCACTTATGGGCTGTCCACCTGGTCCAAGTCCCATACCAATGCCACCAAGTCCACCTTGGAAACAAAAATAAGTATCACTAGAACAAAGAATTTCTTCTGTATCAGAAAGAGACCACAGTGAGCAAAAGTACTGCTAAACTTTTCTGGGACTCAACATCAACATATATTAAGTGCAAGGAGTAGAAAACAGTGTGTACTCACGAGGTAACTGTGAAGTTTTGCTGTCTGTAGCACGGAAATCTTCATGAGGAATTGATTTGTCATCCTGATAAAGACCAAGAATGTTACATTATAATCCTTCCAACGTTTTGGCAGAACACATAAAGAAGAAATGTGAGCAACTTACCATTTTTACATGCATGGGCCTATCGAACAGGAATTGCCCGTTGAACATAGCTGAAGAAATGAAAGTCAAGGAATCTAACTACAGTAGACAATTTAACTGTTTTGGATGAATCACTGTAATATCTTATTATTTCCATACCATTTTTCAGAGTCTTGCCTTTCCTTACCTAATCTTTAGAATGCCAATTCAAAGGCCAGAAGAGAATATACAAGCCACATTAGTCCCATGTCACATTCCCACATATTTTAATCTTGTCCAACATCATCAGGAACACCTTTTCAGACTCAGGTAGTAAACTCAGCCAACATTACAAAAAATGCAATCTGCACACAATCTAGTCCCTACACACCAGCTACAAGGCACATAAGCACCATTTGCAAGACTATGCTATCAGAAGCCATTAAAAACTAACCCGTATTTGACCAACTGTTTTTCAAAGCCAAGGATACATATTGCTTGAACAGCTTCAATGGCTTGCTCAAAGGTAACTGTTCCCATGCCTCGACTCTTGCCATCCTTATCTTCTTTGATGTCTGCACGCTTTACAGTTCCAGCAATGCTGAATACCTCCTTCAGTTTCTTCCAGCCAACTTTAAAGTCAAGCTTACACACAGAAACACATTAGTGATGTCAGTGCACATTTCTGTTCTGCAATTACATTTGGAAAAGTTTTTCTGCACTTTTGTAACTCTTCAGCTTTGCAAAATGTTTGACATATGTAAACAGCCAGGATTTTGCAATATACACACACTGAAACTAAGTCCAAAAATGTCAACTAAATGCAACAATTTATGCCATGTACATTTATTTTACTTTAATTAACATACTAGCATTGAGAAATGGATGGGTTCTTGTCAAGAGCAGCTGGACTCCTGCATCCCCTTGCAGACACAGCCTTTGTTCAAATAAAGAACTCAAAGTTCCAACAAGTATAACATTTTAAGTTAGCCTAAAATAACTAGGCAAGATAAAGTGTCTATTTAATTAAGAAAGAAATGCAATTGTAAATAGATAGCAAAAGATATGTTTTTTAAATCAACAGATAACCATGCAGTAATTAAAAGTGCATGTCAGACTCATGAGTTTAACATATCTTTCGTGTCCAAAATCTGAAAGCATACCCAGCATTTTTAGTTGAATATATTAATTGTGCACTAATTTCCATTTTCCTCTTTGTATTAAAATTGAACTATGCAAGAATATGAATGATTTACAAAGATCAAACATTACAATTATAAAATAGAGTTTTAAACTTACATTAGCAACAAAAATAGTGGACCCAAGTCTGCCTGCCTGCAAGTTACTGATAACCTCAGGAGGAATGTTTGGATTATTGAGAATAGAAGGCGGCAAATTCATTATTCCAGGTGCCACATCAGGTCCATGTCCTCCTGGAAACTGTCCTCCTACACGCTGTAATGCCCTACGCGCATGTTCACCTTCGGGATCCTGAAGCATGGGCAAAAATAACACCAATTCAATCATCAACAGGAGGACTGGCAACAAACAAAAAGGTACTATTTGAAACTCTACATAAACCCATCAAAATTAGCAACTAATATCCTTGTCCATGTCAGAGGGATCAAAAACTGAATTAGCATGGAGACCTAATTCCCTCACCTCTAGAGGTGGGTCCTTTCAGATGAGGGTTGAGGCATATTGGCAAAGCACTTGTTGAGGAAGCGTGCACTGCCACTTCACATGCTGTACCTAGCCTATGGACAAGTAGAAAAGATTTCAATCTAAAGGACTGTCAGTCTGGCACCTTCTTCCAAGAACTGAATTCATTTAATTAGGTTGTGGTTTGTTTAGTTTATAAATACGGTTATTAAAGTTGTAACAGGACAAAAAGAACTGCATCAGACACTGTCATATACTACAACACTACAATAGAAATGTTGCCATTAATTCCTCTTCCCAGTCAGTGTAAGCTCTCTACTTCCAGCCCCGCGTCTTGCACACGTGTAGTAGTCTGATACCCAGCTCATTATGCGTCATATATCAAAGCAGGTAAGCAACCTAAACACAGACTAATTTAGGTTGGACAAGACCTCCTAATGACACCAAGGTAAGAATATCAAGTTGTTTTAAAGAAAACTAGTATTAGCTAACTCTGGCTTTAGGACAGATTTTTTGTCAGTTTGCGTGGCATAGCATCAAGACCCTCTGCAAGCCAGGAGGTACTTCAGCCCATTAAGAATGCATTAAATAAAATTATACTGGAAATTACACAGCTAAGATGCTCAAAAAATGTTACTGTCATCTAGGTAGTTATATCATCTTCACTATTTCAAATTAAAACCAGCAGCAATAACCATACCTCTTTAATATTCAGGGGTCTTCCACTAAGATCATATTTGTTCATAGTTTCTAACGCTTTCTTAACAAATTCTTCATCTTTGAATTCAACCACACTTTAGAGGGAACAAAACATTTACAGTATTAAAATAAAGTTAAAAATGTTTTTTAAATTAACAGAATATTTGGATAGTAGTGTGTTTCTACACACACAGAAAAATAAAACTTACCCACAACCCTACATCCACGATGATTTGTCATCATATGTAAAGAGGAAAAAAACCAAAGAAAAAGCCGTCAGTCAGCACATATGATAGCACATTTAAGATTCCAGTTAAAGATCCCAGCTCACTGGTAAATAACTATTCAAGTTATTTTCAGCTTCAAAATCCATAATGCATGCTCTTTCCTGGTAGCCAATCTGAATTTCTCCTACTTTCTGAATATACATACCTTTCAAATGCAAGAGAATACATTATCATTTATTCTATTTGAGCCAAACCAGAATTGGGAAAAATGCCACACAGATCCATGTAAGGTCAACTGGGGAGAGGAGGTGAGGGGAAAAGGGTGGAAAGAAAAAACCCAAAAACATAACCAAAACCAATCAAAACACTCATCGTGTCATTAAAAGCTGCCCACTGACTACGAAATTCAAATCTACCTCCATCAACTATACCAGCACAATGAACAAGGAATCTGCCTCCCTCCTCAGTAATAACTGAGAAATTACTCTGTAAGAAAATAACCTTTATTGACTGCACCAGAATCCTTCTAATAAAGGAAAAAGTTGAAGATTGCTTTAAGTAAAGCAAAGCTGACAGCGTGTTTTAGTTTGAACAAGCATTAAAGAAAGTCATTTACAACAATTGATACAACCTCAGTTAAAACTCAAACCTGCATTGCTCATGTTCTCACTGCAGGTTCAGAGCTACTATGAGAGAAACTTTGGACTATTTTTATGATGACAAAGGAGCCTTAACAATCTCCACTCTTAGCGCCTCATTGCTGGCACTCTTATTGGCTACCAACCATCTCCATCCATTTAGTTTTAAGAAAGCAAATACCCTGCAAAGCTGTCAAATCAGGCACTACAAACAGTATATTCTCATCTAACATTTTATACTCATTGGCCCAAGAAGAGAATACTGCTAACAGAATTGAAATAAAAATCAGTGGTTTATTGGACATCCTTTATATGAAACAGATTTGTACCAAAACACAGATGTTTGCTAAAAAGAATTAAGTAAATGCCATTTGTTAACATTTACAGAAGTATGTTGTCCTTTACAGCCAGCTAGTTTGAGTTGTGTGAAAGTGTCAAGACTACTTCTAACAGAGAATCCTCGAGGCTATCTTAATGAAAAATCAGTGTAAAAATGAAACTTACTTCCCAAAAACTGGTACAGGTATTATACAAAAATAAAACTGCTGAGGAACTTTTAAACCTCTAGCAGATTGTTGCCCACGGCACTTACCCTTGATTTTCCTTCAGCATCCTTAAACAGCTCCACGTATGTAACCTCACCAACTACATAAGACATACAAAGGGAAAATACCAAGAGACAATGCATTTAAACACCAGCATCTTTCTTTACTGTGCCCCTGTGCACAACTCTAAAGAGAAGCACCTATTATTCACCAACAATCAAAACCAGACCAACAGACCTCCTGTCAATGGCTATGTAATTTAGCTAATTTTCAGAAATATGCAGCAGCCACATTCTCAAAAGCTAAGAACAAACAACTATATTTAACCTAATTCATACTACAGATCATATTTTGGCCAGTATGATATAGTTGGTGAACAAATTCAGATATACACAGTCCCTTAACCTAACAAAGGAAACGTCAACGTTCACTGCAAAGTGTTAACATATATCATCCTACTCACAACACCTGTTTTAAGGTGACTTTCTACCTGAATGTCTTCAATCATAAGTTTGCCTTCAATAATAACCAAATCAAATATTTCACAGCAAGCCACTCACTTTCTAAAGTAGAAGTTTCAGTAAATAACCCAATCAAATAGTCACGTCACCTTACAACAGATAAACCAGCAGTTACAGAAAGGGGGCTTTGGCATTTTTCACAGCCTACAAGCCAAGTGTGCTTTGCATTACTTTTGAAGAATCAATTTATTTCAAGGAAAACACAAAACTAACTTTTGACATAATTCATATATTAAAGTTATTTTACCCCAAGCTTAAAATAAAAACCTTTGGGGTAGTAATTACTCTATCAGAACTGCAACACAAGTAACAAGCTTTTAATACAAATCTCCAGACAAACAGCCATGGAAGTAGTGACAATGCAGACAAAGTTAATTC
Source organism: Laterallus jamaicensis coturniculus (assembly GCA_022605575.1). NCBI lineage: Eukaryota > Metazoa > Chordata > Aves > Gruiformes > Rallidae > Laterallus > Laterallus jamaicensis. Next base: position 16,633,880 of record JAKCOX010000018.1, read on the forward strand.
CACAGCCAGATTCCACCAAAGAAATACAAAACAACTTTTGAAAGACCTCCTTTATTATTCACATTAACACACTAAATGTGTTGCTTAAATACAATCGCCCTTAAAAAAAAATCTACAGAGACTACAACTAGACAAAACACAATCTCTTTAAGAAGTCATGAGGTCATGCATATACTCTCTACTGTCACACTAGAATGGCAGATTATAAGCACTTGGTTTACCCATCCTACCCTGCAATGCAATTGTCTCAGATGAAAGAGGGGGAAGGGAGATAGATGTACCAAGTAAAGGCCAGAAGAAAAAAAAAAAAAAGTCAAATCAAATCTGTGTGGCTCAAAGGACAGACATGTTGTGTTGGAGTTCTACCCCTTTCTATGCAAAGTGTATTATAAGGAGTAAGTTACCTTTCTCTCTCATGAGATCTTTAATAGCTTGCCACTTCATGTCATATGGGATGTTGCTAATAAAAACTCTATTGCGATTAATAGCCTTCTTCTCTGCAGCGCCTGCATTCTTGTCCTTTGAATAGGGGTGGAATCTGTTCTTGTTTCCAAGGGAAGGGATTGCCTTTGGTTTTGCAACATACTTCTCTTTCGCAGGTGCTTTCTCTTCCTTTGCTGTCTCATCGTTATCTCTACATCAAATCAAACAAACAAAAAAGCCCAACAAAAAATATTAGTCTTGTGGAGGTACATTAGCCTATTACACCTCCTAGATGTACAGCTGCATGCCTCCTATGCTATTAGGACTAGCAGGACGTATAAAGTTGCTTTTCAAAGCAGGAAACATAAATTCACGTTACCAGGCTAGTTCCAGAAGACACTGCTCTACCCAGAGCAAAACATGACGCTAGGATAGATTTATTCACTCCATGTCCATTCTGTCTGTCAAGGCACAGCAGGATGGTACTACGAAACTACTAAAAATATCAAAACATGGTGTCTCAGCTGAAAAATAAGCTACACCACCCATGCTTTGCTGCTTCAGTATTTTCACATCGGTCTTGGGTAAGTTAGACAATATTCACCACAACAGCGAGAGCTGAAACGACCTAACCTGTGGGATGGCTTGGTATGCTCACTCAGTGTAACCCTACCATCTAAGCTCTCATTGCCTAACCCGATGAGAATTTGCTACAGGTGAGGAAATAGGTGTGTGCCCAGGTGTGTGCTCTGCATCACAGGCTAATCAAGTCACCAGGTATTATCACATAATCACAGAATCTTAGGGGTTGGAAGGGACCTCAAGAGATCATGGGGTCCAACCCCCCTGCCAAAGCAGCCCCCTATCTCATATTACATAGATAAGCATCCAGACGAGACTTGAATCTCTCCAGAGAAGGAGACTCCACCACCTCCCTGGGCAGCCTGTCCCAGGGCTCCCTCACCCTCACTGGGGAAAAGTTCTTCCGCATGTTGGTGCGGAACTTCCTGTGCTCCAGCTTACAGCCATTGCCCCTTGTCCTGTCCCCACAGACACTGAAAAGGGGCTGGCCAATTCCCCCTGCAACCCATGTCTAAGATATTCATAAACACTAATTAGGTCCCCCCTAAGTCTTCTTTTCTCCAGGCTGAACAGCCCCAGCTCACTCAGCCTTTCCTCATAGGGGAGATGTTCCAGACCCCTAATCAACTTTGTCGCCCTTCTCTGGACTCTCTCCAGAAGGTCCCTGTCTTTTTTATACCAGGGAGCCCAGAACTGGACACAACACTCCAGGTGGGGCCTGACCAACGCAGAGTAGAGGGGGAGGATCACTTCCTTCGACCTGCTGGACACACTCTTCCTGATACATCCCAGGATCCCATTGGCTCTCTTGGCTACCAGGGCACACTGCTGGCTCATAGCCAACCTGTCATCAACCAGGACCCCCAGGTCCTTCTCCACAGAGCTCTTTTCCAACAGGTCATCCCCCAGCCTGTACTGATACAGTCGGTTATTCCTCCCCAGGTGCAAGACTTTACACTTGCACTTGTTGAATTTCATTAGGTTTCTCCCTGCCCAGCTCTCCAGCCTGTCCAGGTCTCTGGATGGCAGTGCAGTGTCCTGTGTGTCAGCCACTCCTCCCAGCTTTGTATCATCGGCGTACTTGCTAAGGGTGGATGATATTCCCTCATCAAGGTCGTCAATGAAGATATTAAACAGGACTGGACCCAACACCGAGCCCTGGGGACACTAGTCACAGGCCTCCAGTCAGATTCTACTCCACTGATCACGACCCTCTGAGCCCGGTCTGACAGCCAGTTCTCACCCCACCTCACTGTCCACTCATCTATCCCTTGTGCCCTCAGCTTTTCTATCAGGATGTTGTGGGAGACAGTATCGAAAGCTTTGCTAAAGTCAAGGTAGATGACATCCACTGCTCTCCCTCCATCCACCCAGTTGGTAATGACATCATAGAAGGCTATGAGATTGGTCGAGCACGATCTCCCCTTGGTGAATCCATGCTGACTATTCCTCATGACCTTCTTCTCTTCCAGTTGTTTGGAGATGGCATCCAAAACAAGCTGTTCCATCACCTTTCCAGAGACAGAAGTGAGGCTGACTGGCCTATAGTTACTGGGATCCTCCTTCTTGCCTTTTTTAAAGACTGGAGTGACATTGGCTATCCTCCAATCTTCAGGCACTTCTCCTGTAGTCCAGGATCTATCAAAGATGATAGAGAGTGGCTCCGCAATCACCTCCGCCAGCTCTCTCAGCACACGTGGGTGTATCCCATCCGGGCCCATGGATTTGTGTGCATCCATTCCTTTGAGTCGCTCCTGGACCACCCTTACCTCAACTAGAGGTGAGCCATTCGTTCCCCAACCACTCCTACTTACATCTGGGATCTGTGTATCCACTAGAAGCAACAACAAAACACACAACTGGCCCCCCATCTTTCAAAAATTTATCAACAGTGGCTGCTATCCCTTTAAAATATGTTCATTTTTAGATTGAAAAAGCAGGAAAGTTTTCTTCCTTTCTTTTAAAGCAGCCCAAATCTCAATGTTGATAAAAATATACACTTTCAACAGAACCAGATGAAGTATCCAACACACTTTAGTACTCTTGATAGTGCTACTGTCACAGGGTGATTAAACATACTAACAGAGGATCAAGGTGCTCCAAATCTTATTTTAATCAGGTGAACCTGAACTGAACCAATCCAGTGATAATGCCACACAAAAGCAATCCACTAAACTGATGCTACTGAAGAGATACACAGCAACTCTAGTTCAAATCTCACAGCAGTTACTGAGGAACTTGAAATGTACTTTTACACACAGGTTTATTTCTAAAAGCCAGCTTTAGTGCTAGAACAATTACAAGGAAATACCCTACAGGACTGTCAAAAGTGATTGACTGCAAACCCTCCTTCTTAAATTACCTCGCTGTCTTTACAGCGTTTCAGAAGCCTTATTTTTTAATCTCATTTTGACACCTTGGAAGGTTTCTGGTGTAAAACTAGCCAAAACAGACATTTCAGTTTTAGAACCGCAACGTATGGCAAGATCATGGATTTTGATTAATTGAAATTAGTATTTTCAGCTCTCTGCAGAGCTATTAACAAAAGAGTAAGTGGCAGCCTTGCACTCAAGAGCACATGCAAGCAGCCTTTCATGAAGCTAAATGTATTATCCACTCAAACTTAGGCACTTTTCAGGGACGAGTAAATTCAAATACATCCACATTTCTCCCATGACTTTTCCCCAAATTTTGAAGTGCTCGTATGATATGAGCTTCAGGGTCCTTGTGTTTACAAGTGGATTAAAAGAGGTTTAACCACTGAGAAACGCGTGGACACTCCGCCAGGCTAAGTATTTGTAAAATTTTAAACGTTCAAAGTCAACAAGCTATTATCTGGTTCAAGCATCCTCCAGCTTCCCTTTGCATCATGCCTCCTCCACACCACCCTGTCCGCTGAGGGAGTATGATTCCTGTGTAATGAAGTGAAATAGGGGGAACTATGCCCGGAACTGGAGGGAGCAGGGAGGGAAAGGGCAGAGCATCAGGTTTTCCAGCCAGATCAGCTCCTTCCAATTCAGTCCCATTCGTGAAAGCAAAACTCCTGCCCAATGAGACCCCTAGTAAGATCTGAGCTCCTCCTCGAGTTTTAGGATTAGAGCAATGGATTCTCTTTAGCCTGTTAAGCTCTTTCCTGCTTAAAGGATTATGCATCAGCCCCTATGTGCTCAATGCAATGCACAGGAAGAGACAGGTCTCCAAATACAGAATCCAGAGGCCCTACAAGACCTGGCTGTACAAACCAGTAGGCAGCACAGAAGATATGAGTCTGGCATATCCTCCTAAATTTGGCAAACAAGAACACACTTCACATAATCTGGGGACCACAACCAGTCTCCTGAGAACTGAGGATTAATTAAAATAACAATCCTTCCTGCAAAACTCATCTGCCAAAACCAATGGGGCCTGTGAACAAGCTGGGGGCAGAGACCCTTCTGTGGATGTAGCTGTCACCCTCCTCCTTGATATTCAAAGCAATGTCATGTTAGTCACTTATAGACCATAAAAGAGAGCCTCACAAAATATAACTGACATTTTCACAGAGGGAAAATTGTAACAATTTCTATTATTTACATTTTATACAAACTAGTAATCTTAAATATTTATTTGTCTGTGAAATCACTATTAGATTTGTAGGGCTGAAAGAGAGTTGTCTACGTCTAAGGCTGAAAGAGAGTTGTCTACGTTAGTATCTTTTTTTTTAAAAAGGCATGTCCTCATTGATTAAAATGAGCAATTTTTACCTTTCTAAAAATAATGCCTTTGAGCTTCCATAAAGTTTTGGAAGCAAAATACAGGGTTTCCATACATAGATACAGAACTAGCAGCATACAAAATAATAAGCACAAGATAAATCAACAGGAAAGACCTAAAAATGATTTTTTTTTTTATAAGAACTTCTCTGCTCCCAAGTGCACATACAAATAATACCAAAAGAGACAGAAATGCAAGAAGCTCCCTACCTATGATTCTAAAGCACACAAACCAGTTTAGCTTTGTTACACTGAACGGTTCCACTGCACACTACAATAAACTTAAACTGAGCCCAGGTTTCCTCCTCCAGTTTGATCTGAGTGCTAAGCAAACCTGGATACCAGAATACTTAAGTAGTACATTTCTCCTGCACACTGACAGCTTCTTTGTATACCTGTCTTGGGGAAAACCAGAAACTGCATGAGAAAGAGTAAGATCTGAAAGTCGATGACCAAGAACTCTGCATTATTTTCAAACGTGAAGTTGTGATTTCTACCAAGCAGAATGACTGAGATTTTTCATTTGCTTGTAATTAGTTTTGGAGAGGGAAAAAAAGGAGGGACCATGAGAATTTAAATCATCATTTTAACAACAGCAAGCCAAAAAGGCAATAAAATATTATAAGCTTCAAAAATGCAAAAGGGTTGCAACCTTCCTGAAAAAGAAAACAATCATAATTTGTGGATCTGGAAGTTAGGGGCCAGGCTCAGGGGGGAAAAAAATAAACTCCTGTTTAATTGCAACATGAAATGCATAATTTGTAAGCTATTTGAATTTCACAGGGAGTCAGGTAAAGGCAAGAAGTATGCCTTTATGCCTCCAGCTTTACATTGAAGTTAATCCCACGTGCACTTTTTAAACCCAACAGTATCAGACCTGGGCTGCTTAGAACATGTCAAAACTTCACAGATCTCAACAGCTTTGAAGTACTGCAACAGTAGGCCTACTATAAATGTATCTTCCCTCCAAGGTGTGAATTAAATTAGAAGAGGCTCTGAAATTCCAGTAATACCAGGCCAAAAGCAAGCTCATGCGAAGAGCGATGAGCCCTGGAGCCCGACATCAAGAACAAGACCCGTAGGAGGCTGGGATTGTTCTAGAGCTGGTACTTCTGGCTCTACCTTACGCTACCTTCTCTTTAGGGCTGATAATATAAGGCACATATTCCACACACGACGCTACTATTTACACCCCACGTCCCTGCAGGTACGTGGGGGCTGCTGTTTGCTTCTGAAAAGCAAGTCGCTCTAAGCCCGTCTCACCGTTCTCACGTAAACAAAGATTAACTCCAAGGCTTTACAAAACACGCAGCTGCGGCCGGGAGCGCGGGAAGGACCCCGAGCCCGCCCAGCACAGACCGTGCGGAGCGGCCTGGCAGGGACCGCGGCAGCCGCCGGCCCGCCGGCCCGCTTTCACTCCGCCAACACCTGCGGCCTCCCCGGGCAGAGGCCCGGCCCTCAGCCCGACCACCTCACCAGACCTCACCTTCCTTCCCGGCCCGGCCTCCTCCGCGCACCCAGCAGCTCACCAGGCCGGAGGTGGCTCCCTCGCTACCCCACCGCCTCAGCCCCAGCCCCGGCCCCCTCTGGCCGTGCCCTGGCCCCCTCTGGCCGTGCCCCAGCCACCACCGGAGCTCCTCGCCCGGGCCGCGCAGCTCCAGAGCGGCTCAGTCCCCCGGCGGGGGAGGAGCCCGGCGGGGCGTGGGGGAGGAGGGGGCCGGCCACCTTCCCCCCGCCGCGGCCTAGGCGGGCCCGCCGCACCTCCGCGTTTCCCCGGCCGCGCTGCGCCCCTTCGCCCGCCCCGGCTCGGCCCCGCACACACATTTTGACGCCGTTGGCGCTGCCCCCGCCGCTCTGGGTCGCTGCTACTGTCGCCGCCTCCTCCTCCTGCGGCGGCTGTTGTGTCGGCTGTTGTTGCGGCGGCGGCTGGTGCTGCTTTTGCTGCGGCGGCGGCTGGCTGGCGGCGGCGGCATCCTCGGCTGGGCGCTGCGGCGCAGCGGCCGCAGCCTCCGGCTTGTCGTTCTCCGCCATTTCGTGGCCGGGCCGCGGCCCCGCTACCGCTGGGTTTGAAAGGGTCCCGCAGCACCTCGGCCTCTCCGCGCCGGGCCGGCAAAGTCTCGCGAGAACGAGGCTTGCGGCGGGGGGAGGGGACGCGCCAGGAGGCTTTACGGGTTGCCATGGCGACGCCGGTGGGCTGCCGGGACCGCGGTCGCGATGGCTGGCCCCCAGCCGCGGCAGGCGCTCCCCGCTCAGGGGCGGCGCGGCGCCGCCATGGCCCAAGGGAGCCGCCGCAGCCCGAGGGAGCCGCCGCTTGGGCGTGTGACCCGGCGCAGGGACTAAGCCTGTAGCGGTGCTGGCCGCCTCTCCCGGCTGACCCGCAGCTCGGGCCTGCTCCCGAGCGTCCCGTAATCCCCACCCGGACGGGCCTTCTCCCTGCACCGCGGTGCCTACGTGTACAGACTCCCGGTCCGCAGCCAGCCCCCCTTGGGCGGGCAGTGACCGCCGCCCCGAGAGGCTGCAGGCTGACTGACCCCAGCACGAGGCCGGCGGGACCACGGGCGCCCTGAGCAGCCGGCGGGCTGGGCGCGGGAGGCATGGTGCGGGGCTGGCAGCTGCAGGGTGCTCACACGAAGCACGCTCCCAGCGTATCCCCTTCACGGCTGTAATCAGGCTACCAACACCGCCGGCCTGACCCTGATCTGACTGAGCCTGGCGCCCAGTGTGCGGGGCCGCCTGCATGGCACAGCAAGTCACCGCCGTCACTGCCTTCTCTCCTGCAGAAAACAAACTGTAACTTAAATCTTATGATAGCAATACTCCATAAATTAAGTCATGGTCCCCTAAAACAACGTTTGCCTTGCATTTTCCCTATACGTGTAGCGTCTTTGTTCCTTCCAAAACCTGTGTAGGCACAAGTGAAGTACTCCTGCCCAGATGATGTTGTGTGGTCTTCTCCCAAACAGTTCAGTATCTCCCACGTTCGTGAGGAAATTAAGGTTCCCAAATCCCCCTTACCCTGTGCTGAGATAGCTCACAGGCCAAATGTAGGGACAGTCCTTACACCTAGCCTGTGTGTGGTGCTGGGGCACTCTTCTAAGATTAGCTATCAGCTTGCACTTCAATTCACGTCCTACCGCAGATATCTGGTTAATTATAAACATATAAAGCTACTGGGTAGGTTAGGTTAAGGCACAAGTTCCACTACTGTTATAAATTACTTGGTCCCAAACAGGATTTTAACCAAATTGAACAATTTATTAAACGAATAAAGGCAGCAAACGGTGCTGGGGAGCACAGGCAGCACCGGGCGTGCACCGGGCGTGCCAGGAGTCTCCGCTCCACCAAAACACACCCTGAACAGTTCCAGTCCCTGGCCTATAGACCTTCCAGGGATAACACAGCCCACCGGCTTCAACTGAGAGGCTGCCAGGCGACCCCCACAAGACATAACAACCATATACATCTTTAACTGACAAGCTGGAGTGCCGGCCAGGTAACCCCCACAAGACATCCTGTAGCTTTTGTCCTGCTAATGGCCGGGCAGCTGGTTCTGCGGGTTCAGGTGCCTCCCTCTTCCCCTGGTTGATCACCTTCTTCTCAGAGACAAGTGGTTGAGGTATCACAATGCACACAATGTGCTACCTTGTGGTCCTTTAGGTGAAGATTTGCACATCCTTTATACAGCTTGTTGCTGCTTCAACATGCTTCATTCAGTCCATGCGAAATCTCAAGATGTCCCTCCCAGGCCCGTGACCATACAAGGGTCTGTCATTATGCACCCCCAACATTATTCTGTATTAACACCAATCAGAGGGACATACATCACAACCACAGAGCATTGGAAGCTGCCAGATGGACACTGTTTTATTCTTAAACATAAATAACAAATACATATGAAAAGTTGAAATTCTGCTATAAAATTTCAAAATTGCATAGCTCCTCCACACACACACCTAAACAGTTTGCATTCTCTACCACTCATCCTGGAAGATGTCTATTTACTTACAAGCTAGAACCTGCAGTGTACCCTGCTTAGCCTCCCGAGGCTTCTTCAATCCCAATTTGTCACTTGGGGGGTTAAAGGAATATTTTTTAAAGAAAGAAAAATTAAAAATTCTATCATTTGGACAAAGTTTAATCATTTCACTAACCACAAGTACCAAAGTATTTCTAAAGGAGTTACCAAGAGGTATATCAACATCTATTATGTAAGGAAAACCATCAGTCCTGCCCTGAATTTTGATCAGTGGCTTCTGGTTGCAGGAGCCCACTCACTTCTTGGCAGAAAAGCTGAGCAGTACAGAGGCTCCATATCTCTGTCAGGGAACGTTTCTGGAAGGAGACAGGTAAGACTCACTGACTGCACAACTGTGGGTTTTGGAAGTAAACTCCTTATGAACTGCTGTGACTGTCTTTTGTCCATGTGTCCCCATGCTTGTCACACCAGGTGTTGGTAAGACCTGTGATTTTGGAGAAAGCTCAAAGATACAATGGAACTCCCTAATAACCTACATCCCAGATAAAGGTAGAAAGGCATGTTAGGGGTCTGATAAGAGGTGTAATAATTTCCATTCACACATTAACCATAATTAGATAACTTGGTATTTCTGATAATAGTAATCCCTGAAATAGTTAATGTTTACTTGAAATTGCTGCCATTACATTTTACAGCTCTCACTTCTACAGGATGAAAGGAAGTACTTCTCATGTTCAGGTGACTAAACCCTGTTCCCAAACCTCTGTTCAGTTGTGCTTTGCACAGAGCATCTCATCTGTTGGACCTGTGTGCTCCCTAACCCAGTATTATGGCACCAAGCAGCTGATGCTGAATTCTTGTGCCCACAGGCAGGTGGATGCTGGTAACTGGAAGTACTACTGACTCTCCAACATGCATTTTGCCTTCTTGTTTCAAATAATCTACAGACTGTTTCAACTGCTACCTTCTTACGCTTGTTTGCCTTTTTGGCCCACCACACACAGAGTTCTGCACCAGTAAAATTAGTTGCCACTCAATATGCTTTGTCATAAATCCTGATAACATACAACCTGTACAATGATAAACAGAGAGGAGTTTTGTACTGGAGTTGCACAGAGGCATAGTTTAGCTTAAAGCCTGGAGGAGTGCTACTAGCTTTGCCCAGTCCTCACACCACAGCTCCTATTTATAGCATTCTGTTTGCTTCAGTTGCCCCATTTTCAGGATTTTTATGGGATTCTTGCGTCCTAGTCTCACATGTAATCACTCAGTATTTCTGTACTTGGTATTTCTGTGTTCAGAGAACAATAATAACAATGGGAGAATAATGCCACAAAGAGCTGTTAGGGAGCCGGTGGGTAAATTGGGATTAAAAAGTGAGTCTCTGGTCTACAAAACTGTGTTGAAAAAAGCTTGAGTTTTTCCCTAGGAAGATTTCTGTGTCTAAAATGACTGCAATAAAAACTTAGAAATCTACTTGGCACAGTAAGTGAAAGAAAGGAAAAAGAGTATCTATCCTTGTATTTGTGTTGAGAAAGTCTCCTTTTTTACACACTACTGATCCCTCCTGAGACTATTATTTTAAAATAACCTTTTGATACACAGGCTTCCAAACATCTCTTCTGCCTCTGTTCCTGTCCTTTCAGGAGACAGATGGGGGTCTCAGAGGAATGCTCCTGTTAGAAGGGGATCCCTCATTTAATATAAAACTGCTGAAAGTGTTCTTGATCTTCTGTCCTAACAAATTCTTCTCATCCTCTGCTAATGTAAATAGTGTTTCTCAGCTACAGGTAAGGTGTATGGCATTATGGCTGTATACTCTTGGCAAGCAGAGAGCTGACAGTACTAATTTACACAGGGAGCTGAGGATAATGGAATATTATTACTGTTCTTGTATATATATTTAAATAGAAGCAACTGTAAAGGAACTACCCTTGGAAGTCTATTGTACAAGCAGTAATTACAGAGTTAAAATAATTACTGGTGTTGTGTTGGCATTCTTTTCAATATAATAACTCTCCAGTAAATTCAAGTCCTCGCTGACAAGTCATTGCTCTCAACTTGCTATGATCAAATCTGTATCACCATCCTTTTAGAATCATTTTAATAGTTTTTTTTTATTATTTCAATACTGTCTTTATTTTTCTTCCCAGTTGAGACATGATCATAGAATCATAGAATGGCAAGGGTTGGAAGGGACCCCAAGGATCATAAAGCTCCAACCCCCCTGCCACAGGCAGGGACACCAACCTCAGGCCTGGAGCTACACAAGGTTGCCCAGGGCCCCATCCAACCTGGCCTTGAACACTTCCAGGGATGGGGCATCCACCACCTCTCTGGGCAGCCTGTTCCAGCCCCTCACCACTCTTTCCGTAAAAAACTTCCCCCTAATATCCAATCTAAACCTTCCCTCCTTCAGCTTTAAACCATTCCCCCTTGTCCTGCCATTATCTGCCCTTTTAAAAAGTTGAATCCCCTCCTGTTTAAAAGCTCCCTTCAGGGACTGGCAGGCTGCAATGAGGTCCCCCCACAGCCTTCTCTTCTCCAGGCTGAACAAGCCCAGCTCCCTCAGCCTCTCTTTGTAGGGCAGCTGCTCCAGCCCTCTGATCATCTTTGTTGCCCTCCTCTGACCCCTCTCCAACAGTTCTACATCTTTCTTGTATTGGGGGCCCCAGATCTGGACACAGGACTCCAGGTGGGGCCTGATCCACTAATACTTTCATCAGGTGGTACTCATGGACAAGTTCCAGCTTCCTGAAAGGCAGTTTGTGTGGAAGTTGAGGCAATGGGATGTCCAGGCCTTTCAACACCCCTTTTTTCTTTTGTAAATGGCTATTTTCAGCCAGTCATTGTTCTCACCTATATGATGCCAGCACGGTGAATGACTCCCTATTGTTTTTTCTTGTTTTGTTTGCTATGGTGACCCTGTCCCTTCTCCAAAAAGCCCTGCGTATAAGTTGGAGAAAGGTTGCTTAAAGAGGTTTGCTCTGTAAACCATTTGACTTTTGCATCTAATTTGAAGATTCCTTTTTGCACGGCCACAATCCTTTCCAAACCAGTCTGCCTTGCCTGAGGCTGCACCCAACCTGCACTGGTTTACTTTGTGCTTCAAAAATCTCTGCAACCGGTACCTCCTTTGCCATAGCTGTAATGGGCCTTAAGTAAAGCATATATTATCTTCCTCAAACGCTCTCTCTGCAATTAAATGTTATCTTTTCAGGTTGAGAAAAGTGTTGATTTGTTGATTTTTATTTCTTTTAACTTAGGAAAGCAAAATATTTTACGCTTCAAAAGGGCAAACTCTCAGATGCCCGCCCGGCCGGCGGCAGCATCCAACCTCGCTCCCTGCAGCGCACGGGCCTGCTGACCCGCGGTGCCCATTGCTTCCTCCTCGGTCCTGCGGCCTTTCCACACCTAATCCGTTTGCCTACTCTGGCTTTCATGCCCTCTCCCCATATCCCGAGTAAGCCTTCAGCAGCCCCTCCCCAGCAGAGGGGGCGCAGGTGCCCGGGGCAGTCCCGCATCCCGGCACTGACCTGTTGTGCTGCGCGTTGGGTATTTACAACCACAAAACTGGTGCAGCGTCCTGTGCCCACAACACGGGATCGGTCACAGGAACCTGCTCTACTTGGGCTGCAGGGATCTAACCCCCTTTTCCCCCCTCTGAGGGCTTAAAGCTCACTAAATCCCTTTTTTTTTTCTTTTCTTCCCAGTGTTAAGCAATCCTTGACCAAAGTTTAAGAGCCTAAAACTTAATGACGTACTTTTTACCCTTAAAAGGCCGCACAACATCAGAGACTTAGTAGCGCTTTTACTGGTCTATTGGGAAAATAATCACGTTCCCCTCTCTTCCCCTAAATCCTTACTCCAGCTGCTGGAGTTACAAAAGAAAAAACCCGAGCAACCTGCTTGCATTGTGGTCCTTCCTTCGACAGCAGATGTGGTCCCCAATGACAGGCGGGGTGCCCCTAATTTACCTACCACCTCCCCTTTTCAGTGCCGCAGTGAACGCCTCCCTGCTGCAGCTCTATGACAGCCCATCCCACCGAAGGCCACAGAGGCCCTTTGCCCTCTCCCTCCTGGCCTGGGCTTGCCCCAGCCCCGAGGGGGAGCTGGGGGACACACCTGTGGACATTCCAGTCCCTGAAGGGAGCATACAAACAGGAGGGGAATCAACTTTTTAAAAGGGTAGACAATGGCAGGACAAGGGGGAATGGATTAAAGCTAAAGGAGGGAAGGTTTAGATTGGATATTAGGGGGAAGTTTTTTTACAGAAAGAGTGGTGAGGGGCTGGAACAGGCTGCCCAGAGAGGGGGTGGATGCCCCATCCCTGGAAGTGTTCAAGGCCAGGTTGGATGGGGCCCTGGGCAACCTTGTGTAGCTCCAGGCCTGAGGTTGGTGGCCCTGCCTGTGGCAGGGGGGTTGGAGCTCTATGATCCTTAGGGTCCCTTCCAACCCTTGCCATTCTATGATTCTATGATTTGCCCTCCTCATGCTCTCCTGTCCCACTCACAGCAGGTGGCACTGTTGTTTTTCACTCTACACATGCACCCTTCCACCTTCCCCAACTGTAATATCCATGTGTGCTGGGCCTAAAAGCCATCATTTTCAATCCTCTTCAGTTTCTGAACCCCTCCACTTTTCTTATTTGAAGAGTGGGCCCATTCAGATATTTAACATGGGGAGACTGCTTTGTAGAACTTGCTTTGCTGCCTCATTCCTGGCAGTCACTAGAGGAATTACCCTATGGGCCCCCAGGACTGTAGGCCACATGTTTAAGACACTGGTGAAGGCAGTACCTAGTAAAAGCATGGCCTTTGGACAAGCACAAAGAGAGATTCAGATCTTTTAAGACTACAGGAAAAAAAAAAGTAGCATAGAGGTGCTTATCCTTTTAAAAACATTAAATACCTGAATTAAATTACATAAAGTAAATCCTACTTATAACTCTGATCAATACATAAATTAATATATAATCCTCACTCTTTTGCTGTGCCCCTGTATTACGGCTTTTATCTCCCCTGTAACTAATGCCTTCTGATGATACATGTTCTCATAAACTCACTTAGACTTGCTTAAATTTGCTTATGAGGGGAGTTTCAACTTGACCTGTTTCTTCTGTGCACAACATTCTTCACTGACTCCACCTCCATCAGCCCATTACAAATTTCCAGCAACTGAAGGGAGAGTTTGCTTGGAAGGAACGCTCAAAGAGCTGTTTAAAGCTAAACTGATCCAGTTACAATGGAGGTATCCCTCAAAACAGTTACATTTTCTTGACACTTCTACCACTCAAGGGAGTCTTAAACATCCAACAATATTAACCAGCTAACAGCTCTAAGAATTCCCTCTTGCATTTTGCTTGCTGGCACCCACTTGGCTTTAAGTGCCTGGCCCAACCTTAAATTAGGCCCATGGAATTTGCAAGGTAAACCTACCAAATTACTAGATTATTATAAAATCTTTCTATTCAAGAGCTCTCCTTTGAGGATGCACTTAAATGAGGACCAGATCAAATGGCAAATATGATTGAAGTCATGTGGAATAGCCATCGTTCTGCTGAACACAAAGAAGATGGAGCCTGATAAAGAAACAGAAAGTGAAGAGCAGTGAATGCTCCATTTGCCTGTGGATCCGGAACAGCCACACCTACACTGCTATCCATTTTGCCTTACAAAAACCAAAATATAAATCACTATTTCTCTGCAAGAGCAAAACCAGTGACTTTCAAGAGAAAAAGCAATGAAATACATACCATCACATTTCCATTTTAAAATATAATATTTTGAACTGAAACAGTTACTTGTCAGCTGACAGCCAGTAGCTGAAGGAGACACATTCCCCCTTGCTGTCTGCCAGCTTCTTTTCCAGTTTCATTTCCATGAAAAGTGGATCTCCCAACACATAAAACCAAAAGTCTTTAAAACTGAACACAAGTGGCAGATTCCTAGAAAGAATCGTGTGATTTCAGCAACCTCCACCTTAACATGGCACAAGAGTGGCAGTTATTTAATGTGGTGTTTTTTTACTCTCTTAACATTCACTCCCTCAAGAATAACAAGAGGAACAGATAACATAGGGAGGGAGATCCCACAAGTAAACCTTTTGCAGGAAAAATGGTGATGAAATACCCAGCATCCATGCCCAAAATCTGACAGAAGAGGTAAGACGTACCCACTCAGAGGTAATGTATTTCTACTGTCTGTACTGTCCCTCATTCCCAGCCAGAGCAGACATAGTGGTCCTGGCAGCTCCCAAGACCTACCTACACACAGTAAGGTACTCCAAGTATAGCAATACTCAGCAATTACAGGAAAAGTCTGGATTTATGTTACTCTCCCAAAACAGTTGTGCCAAGTTGGGTGGCACCATGAAATTCTGAGCCCTTGTGTGTTTGGTATCATAAAACCCCAAACCATAGCTGTTTTCCTCCGGTGAGGGACATTCACAGGGCACCAAGTAAATCAGGGACAGGGCTAAAAAGGAAAACTAGATCTCCTTAGGAACAGAAGAGGCTCCTGATAGACATATTCTGAAAGCACAATCTTACACTATTTAAACCAGCCTATTTATAAAGTCGTCATGGATCTTTAAATACGAGAGGCACTTCAAAAATCAGCCTGACTTACAATTTCAAAACCAGACATTGCTTACCATGTGACTGAGGCTGCAACATTAGAAGATCAAACTAACAGCCATTAGCAAGCGCATGGTTAACCATTAGTGTAACCACTCGTGTAACCATTAGTTCTCCTAGCAGGAGAGTACTTTTTTCTTACCTTGAGACTACCCAGTGCTCAGAAGCCCACTGCAGCCACAGCACAAGCACCAGGCCTTCCAATGGCAGGCAGTGCGTAACCTTTCACCCAGATGGTATTAGGAAGGAAAAGGTTGAACCTATCCTCGTGTTGCTGCCTGTAGAAACGCGTGGAGTTCCCCTCTAGCAGCGCGGCACTAGCACTCAAAACCCTGGCGGGGCACAGCCCTGATACCGCCCCGTCCCACTGCCCCACCTGCAGCCCTACAGGGGTGTATCCACCATACGAAAATGGGATTACTATCATTTTAAACACGTTTGCTGTTTATTAGTGCAATATAAAGAGCCTGCTGTGGGAAAAGGAATCCTCTTTCCTTATCCGCCGTAAACACCTGCTGCGGTGGAGCCCCTCTCGCACACAGCCTGCATCGGCTACCCAGAACCGATGAAAGGACATAAAGCGAGGCCTGGGCCCCCACGCCAGCAGTGGCTCCCTGCCATATGTCGCCGCATGTCCTACGCTTTAATCGTTATTACTATTAAAGAAACGGGGAGGACCCGAGGCCACGCTGCAGGTGCAGCCTAAGAGGCTTTTATCTCGCTGCATGAAGCAGCTCGGCACCAGCGCGTAAATCCCAGCTCGCTGCCTGCCCGGGGCCGCTTGAGCAGAACGGCCCTGCCGCACCTAGCGCGGCGCTACAGGTCCTGCTCCGCGCCGGTACCGGGGCTCCCGGCGGGCGGCAGCCCCGCGCCTGCAGGCACCGCGGCACGACCCTCCGCCACCGCAGGGACCGCCCTGCCTTTGAGCGCCCGTTAGCCGTCCTGAGCCGGGGGCGGGGGGGAGGCGAGCCGCTCCTGCCCCGCAGCGGCCCGGGCCGGGCCCTTACCGATGCGCCGCACGTAGTGTTTTGCAGGAAGTTTCCACGCTCCTCGGCTTAATCCGTGCGAAGGGGGGTGGGAGAGGAGCGCGGCTGAATAGCGATGGAAGGGGGCGGGCGGGGAGGAGGCGGCGGTAGCGGCAGCGGCCGTGGCCGTGTTCAATTTTTTAATTAGGACAGCTTGAGCATCTCCCGGCGGCGACGGGAGCCCGGGCGAGCCACCCCCGCCGCCCGGCACCCCGTCCCCTGGGCCGGGGCTGTCGGGGCTCCCGCCTGGGCTTTCGACACCTGCGAACCGGGCCCGGAGCCGCGGAGAGCTCCGCACTCTGCCACCATGGGCAGCGCGGGCGCGGAGGAGAAGGGTTCGTACGCAGCCGGCGTGGCGGGCCGGGCCGGGCCGGGCCGGGCCGGGCGGGGAGGCGCGGCGGGGCTGACCTTGCGGCACCGCCCGGGCCGCACCCCCCGGCGGGAGGGAGGCCCCCAGGGGCTGCGGCCGGCCGGCCGGGGAGGGTGGACGCGGGCATGTGCCTCCCAGGGAAGCTGGCGATGCCCGCGGAGGCTGGGCGTGCGGTCCCTCAGCAACAATTGCTGTGCAGGTGCTCGGTCTCGTAGGCTCCGCGCCCGGGGAAGCAGGCAGCGCTTCCACGTTGACAAGTTAAGGATGATGCTAGTGAGGGTTTTATTTTTGTCCCTCTCTGTATTATCTACACCTAGACCGCGTATCTGAAATCACAGCACGGGAGCGCTCACTGGGCTTGTGTATTTACTAGGGATAAAGTCTCATTTCTGCAGTTCACTGCTTGGCTGAAGGTGGAAATGTCACAGCCTGGCTGCTGCTTCCTTGCAGGGGAATGCCAGTTATCAGAAAAACTGTTGCCTGTTCCCTGCATTGGCGTTCTGCAAAGCCACTGTTATTGTGGGGCTCTGCTATCCTTGCAGAACAGTTAGCCATGCCTTCGTTTGCTGGGCAGTCCCTGGCCTTCCTATCTTACACGTCCCTGCATGTTGTCTTAGAAACCTTTCCCTGAAGAGAGAAGTTTTCACAATAATTTAGAGAATACAAGTATGTGGTGTGTCCATGAGCATGACAGAGTGGCTGTGTGGTCAGAGAGCTTTTTTTGCAGCATTTCTGGCTGTGTGTTGTTAACTCAGTTAGCTCAGACCCTTTGGAGAATTCCAAATTCATGTTGATTGCTATTTCATTAGGTCATTGTGTGGCTAATCCTTTCATCCTACCACCTCCTTTGCCAAATTCCTGCAATAGCAATTCCTGGAGTACAGTTCAGTTTCTTTGATAGATAGTCAAGTGCAAATGATGTGCTTCTGAAACTCCTAGACACCTTTCCAAGTCAGGTTTGCTATCACTCAAACACAAGCCCGGGACCAAAGCTATTTGAAGTACCTTCAGAATGACCAGACCCATGAACCATCAGCTGGGCTGCAGACATCCAAGGGGAGAACAGATGGCAACTGATTTGGTTCATTTTGTTGCATGCTATCATTTATTAAGTGAGTTTTCAGGCACTTGAGGCTTAATCATACCTAGAGGATGAATGCTCCCAGGTTGAGCAGATATTAAAGGTACCTGAGCCTTTACAAAAAAACCCCAAACTTCTATGAGGTTCTGCCAGGCTCCGAAGGACTGAAACCCAAAGTACAAGTAAGATCAAGGCAGTCTTTATGTAACAGTTAGGGGCTACTTAATCTTCTCTGGAAACGTGAGGGTGAAGGCTGGGACTGAAAAAAGTGACACCCAAACCACCGAAGAGCTGGGGTCTGATGTGCGGAAAACAGACCCCACAGTCTGTAAGACTGTAAAGTAGGTGTGTTTATCCTAAAGTAGGAGACTGTAAAGTAGGTGTGTTTATCCGGAGCCGGGCTGCACAGAGGGGGGGAGTGGGGGATAACCCCAGCAAAGTCCTGAGCGCCAGGTAGCAACTCTCCGTCTCAACTTACACTATCAAGTGTTAGATACTCATATGATTTCACCAAACACCTGTACATATGCACGACCTGTCCCCACTTCGTATTACAATCAGTTCCAAGAACTCATTTCCTAAGTTCCTCTTGATTGCACTTGCGCATCGCCTCCCTGTGGTGGTCGTTGGTGGTCGTCAGGATGAAGGCTGATGGCTCCTCTTCCTCACTGCTAGGAACCTTTTGTGCCTGCGCAGGCTCAGGCGTCTCTTAGTTCTTATCCAAACTGCAGGGGCAGTTCTTGCTGGCTCACAAAGCAGCTTCCAGGAGCTAACCTTTACCAAGACAATGCAAGACCCTCTGCTTCGGTTAGTTTCAGCAATAAACAATGCAGGACCCCATGCTTCACTTAATGTGGTTGGTAAAACCTCACAGCAACTATTAAGCAACACCACTTCAATCACAGTTCCCTTTTAACCCTTCATTCAGGTTGAGATTGGTCCACACCAAATTGGGTGGTAATGCTGTTGGAATATTAAGAATTTCAACATCTTTCTTCAGTCTGCCCCCCAAAACTTCGTGTGCATGGCGCTCCCCTTCACCCTCCAGAGGTGCAGCCAGCACCCCAGCTCATATCTCTGTTCTCTTTACCTTAGTTGTCTATGTGCTAAGCTGTTTTCCTGATTCCTATTTGTTTCTAGGACTCTCTTTCTTCTGGTCTCAGAAGGGCCTCCAATGGCCTTTTATTCCACAGCGGGATGTTAAGAAGCGTTTCTTTAGAGCTGCTGGTTTTATCCAGGCAATGAATCAAAGGGTAAGCAGAGTCTTGGTCTGTAAAAAGAAGTCGAGAGAGATCAGCCTAAGACCAGTCCAGTCCCTACAACATGACTCTGCAGATTCTAGCTGATAGAATGCCTGTCCCTGTTGTACTGCCCTAAAGGTTATCTTTAAGGATTTTTGGATCCAGGCCATGTTAGTTAGTATTCACAGTCTTCTGACTCATGATTGACATACACACTGCAGCAAAGGAAAGGGTGTCTGACTAACTGGGAGAGGACATCTAACCTGTACCCAGCACAAAAATGCAAAACCAAAAAGGCACTCAAGGTCAGTCTTGATACCACAGTTTTGGGGATATATAATTAGAGCAAAATGTTCTGTGAACTTTAAGGCTTCAATTAGAATTTCTGGAATTCAGGACAAGGAAGAGAAGAACACAAAGCTGCATAATAGAGTTTCCAGAACCAATTGCCCGCCCCCAGGGAAAATGCCCACTGTTCTCTCATGCAGCTGTTTCAGCCAAACTCTTGCCAACTAGGACTAAGATATCTATCTCTTACCACTCCATATTTCAGCATCAGTCAGGCTTTGCACAGAGATCTGTTCCATAACATCTCCTGACAATCACAGAATGTACAAGCAGATCCCACCAATGCCAGTGTGCAACCTGCAAAATTAGTATGAGTGGAAGTCATGTTCTTGGAAAAGGACTTGGAATAATGATGAAATGTCAGCTCAAACACATATTTCTCTGGACTCAACTCAAATGCAGGGCTCTCCATGGCCAGCCTATCCCTAAGATTTCTCTGCAAGTCTTTCAGGATAGCAATCAATTTTTTGGGATCTTGCTTTCCCAGGTAGTGTCTACATATAATTTTCCCATATAAGACTTGAATTTAATTTTTGTAACCCAATCTCTTAGGATTTTTGGAATTTTTTTTTTCCTTGACTGGCTCTTCTTCAAATCAACTGACTTGTGACATAAATTTGTGATACTAAACTTTCTGTGATTTTTTTTTTCCCTACATAAGGTCAAACATAATAGAAAAACTGGAAGTATGCCCAGTGAAAATCCACACAGCAGGTGGGCTTTATCAGTGACATGTTTTCAGAAGATAAATATTTATTGTTGTTGGGATTACTTCTAATTCCCATAGGCTATATATCTGGATCTTTTCTCCAACTGAACAGGAATTAAACCAGCATGACCCAAAGAGCAGAATGTCATTCAAAACAAGGATGGATCTCAGACACAGCTCTCTAAAATAAACAGAATGTTGGTGATTGTGCTCTGGCAAATGTGTGGAGACTGTGATAGGGAACCATATCATTTAATAGCTACTGTATTGAGGGTTGTTGCAAAAGTGAGAGACTTGTGTCTTGTCCTTTTTATCTTTGTTCTAAAATTTTCTTTTTTTTTAGGAAAATACTCAAAACTCCCACAAATTCTGGAGTGACAAAGGAGACACAGAACAAGATAAAAATTCTGTCCATTTCTGTTTTCCCAGGAATACCAAATGTGTTGATAGGATCTGTGGGCTGACTCAGGATATGGCTACTTTGAGCCATGACTGCAGTACAGAGTAGAGATCCTGGAGCTCACAGGTACCTGAAGCAGTGTAGCCATGGTAGCACAGGGCTCCCACTGGCCTAATTACTCTGCCAAGAAATAAATGGATACTGGGAATTCCCTGAGGGAAAAGTCTGTTGAATTCTTAACAAAAAAGTTTTCCCCCTGAGGCACGTTAGTTAAATAGGTGTTAACAACAGCCAAAAAACTCAAGCTCCAACCTCAGAGTAATAATGCCGTTGTCCTTTGGCACTCTGATGCCCCTGTCCTTCCCTGACTCTCCCTCTGTCTACAGAGACAAAAGAAATATGTGATCTCAGTAGCTGATGGAAACCCCAAAATAATAATAAACGATTCCCACCCCCAATTACAATCTATACATAAGATCTCCTTAAAATGACAAAAATAAAAGTCTCTCCTAGCTGGAAACACATGGAGCTCTACTGGTGACGATGGCAGGGTGAAGATGCTCCTGTGTTCTGCCTCCTTAGGAGGTGCATCAGGGCCAGTCCCCTGAGCTCCATGAGGAGCTTGTTCAGACCTGGTATTTGCTATACCTGCAAAAATGGTAGGCTATGCATTTAAGGAGAAGACCAAGGAGGAGAAACAAACGACAGCAAGGTTTGGGGAACAGAATTTGCTTCTGTTATCTCTTCTCACACCAGTCCTTCCTCATACACAAGAGTGGACACGCGTATAGAGGAACGTGAAGGGACCATTTTGCCAGTATGCTCCAGTTCTGATAAGCTCAGAAAGCACACAGCATTTTTCTGAAAATGGAGCCCCAGACTGAAATTGCACCCAGTGTGTTTTAATTTACAAGTTGGATCTATTAATTTAGATTTATAGGCTAAGTTACATGACTAAAATCCACCTTATTTGGCTGAAACTCCCTTTGAGTTCATTGCACATTTAACTAGTTTAAGGACTGAGGTGTCAAGCCATTTCAGAAAACATGGAGACCTCGGGGATTACAGCCTGATCATAACTGATGTTTTCAGCAGTCATGTGCTGAAATGGTGCTGTCTTGAGGAGACAGGAAGCCAGAAAGTGGTGTTTGTAGTCTTGTAACAAAGGCCAGTGAGCAGACGGTGTGTAGAGGCTAAAAGTCACAATTTTCTCACATTTAAATTAATGTGAAAAAACAACAGGACACTACTAAACTCCAAGCTGGTTTTCGTTTCCAAATGTTCATATGCTACAGCTCAGGTATACACACTTCCATTTAGAACTAACCAAACTGATTCTACTTTTCTATGCAGGCAAAGAAGCAATCAAGGTGAAAACCCCACAGAGTCACCAGGATGTGATGCCCAATGATGAGCAGTAATTACTGCAGCAACACTTCAGCCAGCATGAGTGTCAACGAAATGTCTGCTTTCCCTCTGACTTTAGAACAAAAAACAGGCTTTGCCTTTGTGGGGATTTTGTGTGTTTTCTTGGGACTTCTAATTATCAGATGCTTCAAAATCTTGCTAGACCCCTACAGTAGTATGCCTTCTTCTACGTGGGAAGATGAAGTTGAGGGGTTGGATAAAGGAACATTTGAATATGCTCTTGCATGAAAACTCACAAAATATCCGGCCTTATATTTGATGTTGATTTCATTTTGGAAACCAACTGTTGTTACACTTGTTATATGTTCCTGTATTTCAGAGATATGTTGGTGGCATCCATTTTGTTAAATAAATACTTGTTGCAAAGTCAAAAGGCATTTCGTGTTGTTTTTGTTTGAGGAACAGTAGAATGGTAGGCAAGAAATGGTTAACAGCAGAGAAATACTACAATAAACAGTTCACTAGAAAGTTACCATAGTGAAAAGAATTTTAAGAATCAGATGAAATCTGCCTCTTCAGAGGAGGATATAATTTCTACCATGTCTATATTGGCTGGAGAGAAAAGTGAAGGACAAAAGACAGGTGCATGAATGGTGAATGCTTAAGTGATAACTCCCTCCCCTCCTCATCCGATACAATTTTCTGAAGCTCAGAACTGTGCTTGTATACTGAGAATACAAAAGTAGGGGACAACAAATGACTGTGGCTCAGAGGTAGTGCGTGTCCATGTTGCTGAGATGAGATGAGCAAGGCTTGGTCCACACACTACCAAGAATAAGGAACTAACAATAAAGTTAAAGATCACATCAATTGCTAACTCACCTTCCAAGAGCAAGTGCTGTACTACTGACTGTCTATAAGGAGAGTGTACGTTGCTTCTCCTATGTGAAGCTTGATGTGGTCTTCTGCAAACCGTGCATAGTTCTACTCCTCCTTGAGTATCTTTTTATAGGTCTCCATCCTCTACAGCAACAGAAAGTCAAATAGAATCAGTGGAAGGGAAACAAACATCATTAAGGAAATTTTTGATTCTACAAACATTCAGCAATACAAAGTATATTACCTGCTCAGAACTCAGGTCTGAACCAACACAGCCACAGTCCCAGTCCACAGTATGTCCCATGTCATTACAATTTTCAGGTGAAAGAGGGAAGTAGATGTTAAGTAACCAGCCTCAAGGCTAGCTGGACTGGTCCAGGCATGCCAGTTCTTTACTCCGCTTGGTTATGGAAGATGATTCTGTTTAAGCTGGAGCTTAAACTACCGGGTTAACAGCACTCAACAGTAATTGTACCAGTGTGACCAGGCCAAAGCAGAGATGGTCATACTGCATAGCCATTTATACACAGCCCCAAAAATGACAGGGGTCCAGAGCTGACTGGAGATGTCTGCACTCTCCAGCCCCTCTCTACAGCTGGCCCTTCTGTTTGTGCTCCTGCAGCTGTACGCAGTGTATGATCTGGACTGTCAAACAGAAAAATCAGTCCTAGGAGATCCTATCAAGGCAGAAGAACTGACAGTGTAAGCAGAGACTCAAATCTGGGTATTCAAGGTCACCCTCCTATACACAGCTCTTTAGCAAGTGTGACAGTACTTGACAGAAATTCAATTCAGTTTTTAAGAAGGTTGGCAACAGAATTTTAAGCACCATCACTTTTGCTAAACAGCTCTGTTTGCAACAAGGAGCAAAGACAAGGAGATCAGTTACAGCAGTTGATTTCTTTTGCATGTATTCTGAAAAATACATATTGTCCCTTTTGCCCTATATACCAGGCAGAGGCAGCCAGTGGAACAGCAGACCTCAAGTGCCATTTAGAACATGAAATACTTGACTGTACAGGGAAGAACATGAATATCCTGTCTGAAGAATATTAAAGAGGCACAGACAACACAAATCTACCCTGGTCCATTTGAATTATAAACCAAACAATTCTTTGAATGTAAAAGCTTTTCAGCTGCTTTGGATTCTACATTAAAAATTTGCCATACCCTTGGATGTTCAGTACATTGCATTTATCCTAGGTAATTTAACCACAAAATCAAAGGTAGATATCAGTACACCGATTCATGTGATCTGTTATTGCTGGGTAGGATCATCCACTGCAGAGACCTGACACTGCCATTCTTTTCACGTACATCTAATCAGCAGAGCTGAGCTCTGTGCTCTCAGGTTAGAGTGCTGAAGGTGCTTAAGTTATCTGAGTTAAAGATAGTTCAGTTATCTCTAAACTACACAGCACACATACCCAAAGAACCCCAGTGCTGTCTTTTGTTCTTGACCCCATCTATTGCTGGAAGCAGTTATCGAATTCCCTTATGATTACAAAGATTTACCATTTCCTGCTCACCCCGCTCTGCACCCCCAAAAGATGAGGGAGTTGGCCTTCCCAGAAAGAACACACACAACATGGTTTTCCTAATGTTTTCCTTAAATATACAGGGTAAACATATAAATATGTAAAAAGAGTTAAAAAATTCTTGTAGGACAAGGGGACCCCCCAATGACAGATCCCACTGACTTCACTCTTCTGCATAGAATGTACAGAGCAGAAGCCTGAACTCTTGTTATCTCCGTTACTATATATGCAGAGCTGAGAAATAGATCCCAATCTGTGCACTGAATCAGGCATAGCTGGGAGGGCATGGAGATAACAAAAGTATTTTCAGGCCCCCTTAGAAATTTTGCAATACCATAAACCCAGTAATTGTAATGGATAGGTACATTTGCTGGTTAATAGTTAACAAGCCAGAATGCCTCTCTAAATCACCATCTATAAATGTTTTGAAAGAGAATGATTGGATGGTCTATTCAGTATATTAAGCAGGAGAAAAATCTGGCCAATAAGGCAGAGACTTTAATGCCTCCAAGAGAAGGACACGCTATATGCATGAATAAAAGAGACAGATTGTCTTTCTCTAAAACCACAGGATTGAATGGTAAGTTAAATTAACCTGGATAAGGTAAAGTTGATTATTTATGCATAATGCTAAAATACTAAACACAAAATTAATGGCAAGTAACAGTTGAGAGTCCTCTTGAAGTACACTGTGAAAATCAAAGTATTATTTTTGAGAACAGCAGAAAGGTAAGAGGTTTTTCTTTTCTTAGCAAAATAGTAATATTATGGAAATAAGATAGTGAAATTATAGAATCATTTTACCTGGTAGCAAAAGTCTCATTGTCATCAAAGAATCAGGATTTCATTCAGTCATGGAGATGGAAACAAACCTAGCTTCACTGACTTTAATGACAAAGGATTTGGTTTTGCTTCTTTGTGCCTGAAGATGAAACGCTTCTTTACAACTTTAGAAGGCTGAAGGAAGCAGAATATTATCTCTGATCAGAAATGTGTAGTAGTAGTATCCTCAGTAGTAGTAGTAGTAGTAGTAGTAATAATAACAACGGTCACCCAAACTCAGTAGACATAAAATAAACTAAATAAATGTAATGTGTTGCTGTGAGGCTTACAAAACATTAATCAGGAAAACCAACATAAATATGAGGGGGTTATAAAGTTATATGATAGCAGAGAGGAGACAGCAGAATATTATATATAGTTGATGGAAGAAGTGAGAAATATGCTTTAGCTATATCTCATACTAAAGATGGAGGGCATTTGATTATCAGCTCTTGGAATTATAATTTTGATATGTGACTTCAGAAAAAATTTGTATCACCAAAGTATAAATATTGATGTAGTATTTTATCTTCCAGTACCAAAGGGCCAAATGCATTTCACAAAACCATTAGGAAATTTAAATTGGAAAAAATCTCTGGTGGTAATCTAGTCCACCACTTCTGAAAGCACAGAACTTAAAAAACCCAAGCTGTAATGGGCTTATTTACCCAGCTTTGCAGTTCATATATTCCTTTGTGTAGATTCCTTTGTAGGAATAGATTTGTATAGATTCCTTTGCAGTTCATAGATTCCTTTGTATAGTATTCTGTTTCTAAAACTTTCTCCTTTTACATACCCTTGCAGAGTTTCAGTGTCTAAGCATGATCTGTTTTAGTCAGTTTGAACAGACCTACTGAATTATACAGGTCTGCACAACCACACTCCTTTATCTCCTGACATTTCAGGACATAGGGATTGCTGTTGTGTCAATAGCTGATTTCAGGGCCATCTAGGCCACCCTGTACATTGCTGCAAAGGTGCTTAACCGACTAAAAGCCTTAAATATAAGTACCACTTTGGCTCTTGGGGGTTTTGTTTGCTTGATTGGTTTTTTTTGAGGGGTCCTGTGTGGGAAAGTGGAGGTGGGAAGCAGCTTGTACAGATGTCATAGGCTCACCCCTCTACAGGCTACAACGTGTGGGACCTAGACAGGCTAGAGGAACTGGCCAACAGGAACCTCATGACATTCAGCAAGGACAAATGCAAATCCTGCACCTCAGCCAGACTAACCCCGTGCACCATCCAGGCTGGGGCCTCACTGGCAGGGAACAGCTCTCCTGGAAGGGACCTGGAGAGCAGCAGGCTTTGGAGGAATCAGCACCACGCCCTTTGAGCAGTGAGGCTGACCCTGGACAGTGTTAACAGGACTATAGCCAGTAGATCAAGCAAAGCAATCGCCCTCCTCTATTCAGCACCCAGCAGACTGCACATGGAACCCAGTTTCTGTCTGCCTGTGACCCCCAACTCCCCATGAAGGATAAATGTTGATAAACTTGCATGTGTTTGATGGAGGGCCACCAAAATGGCCAGGGGCAGGAGCACTTGCCCTGTAAGGAGACAGGTCTTGTTTCACCAGAAGATGAGGCATTAGGGAAACCAAACCAGCCCCTGTATATTCACAAGGAGGTTACTGACAAGGCAGAACTGGGCTCTTTACTGAGGTACACAGCAGGAGAGTGAGAGATGTTGGTCACACAGTGACACACAGAAGGTTCCAACTGTATATACAGGGGGAAAAAAACCAACCCTATGAAGACAATTAAATATTAGAATAGGCTGACAGAGCAGGTTGTGAAATCTGTCCTTGGAGGATGTCAAGACCTGACTGGTGAAAGTCCTAATTAACCTGATTTGCATTCAGTGTTCCCTCTGCTTTGAGTAGAAGGTTGGACTAGATAAGTTCCCATAATCCCTTCCAACCTGCATGACCCTATGACTTGCTACAATTTCTTTCAAATCATCTTAAAGGCTGTTTTGAGTGTACAAATGTAAAATTGAGTTTAAAATTCCATGCACTCTCCAATGCCTGGAATCTTGCTAATAATTATTACTTTACTGTAGGAGTTTATTTTCTCCATTCTAATTTAGGGAACCCAACACTATTTTTTGGATCTGCTTCAGTTGTCTACTTATTCTTTAATATTACATCACAAATGGGAAATTTACTATATCTTAATTGCCTGCTCAAAAATTGTCACCATTCTGGAATTACTGAAAACTTGATGCCTATGCAAATATAATTCTAGACTATGAGAAGGTATCATAATACTTAAGGTATCATAATACCTAAGGGGAACATAAACAGTAAGTGGATTTCATAGACTCTTGTATCACATCCCTTGTCCTGTGTACACTTTTACTACCTTCAATTAAACACTGCATTATTGAAAGAAATACTGTATTTGAATATCAGTTTTAGGTACTTAGAATCTGATCCAAAGCCCATGTTACATAGATGGTGGTGTGAATCCTGATTTAGGATCCTACCAACTATGCCAATTTGTCACAAAAGGGTGATGTAGATCAATTAAAGAACCACTGTCAAAGGTACTAACAAAAGTGGTTTTAATATGATGTTGTAAAAGCACAACTTGAAGTTTGATGGCAAGGTTCATTCTTACTGCTGTACAGCACAGTCATCTGAACAATGACTGATTCCACACGACCGAGGCACAAATCCAACTTACCAGACTACAAGGTTACACATGATAGCAGTGGCTTACCAAAGATGTGCAGTTGGTAAAAGGTCTCTCTGCCTCGAGGAGCAACCTTGAGAGGGGTTCCACTCAAGGGGAGATCATGACCATACAGCCAGATTCCCTAGCCAGAAGAGCTTAAAGAAGGCTCACTTAGGCTGTGTTATTTATGGAATAAAGTGTCTGGCTTGCAGTCAAATTACATGCAATGGAAAAGGTATGCATAAGACTCCTTGTACCCACAAATTTCTTTGTTTCTTGATAAATGAGTCTTGGAAAAGCCACCCACTTTTTATGTTAATCGCATGATTGGTGTTTCAAGCTGATGGGTATCAATGCTCACTCTGCTCCTCTGTGGGTTTGCAGAGAATAGACTGAAACTAGAGGAATTCTTGGCCATTTATGGCTTGGCCTTTGCAGTTTCCTTTGGAGCCTGTACCAAACTGGCTACCATGGTTCAGGGGTTGATAGCATCTGTCACAGATGGAAACACCCCTACAAACTCAGTCTTTGACTCAACTATAGTTTTACTCAACAAGTCATAGGATGACAGTCTCGTTGCTATTAGGTGAGATGGGGAGAACTTATGGTAGTAAATTTATCTAACTGCGCAAGTTAATAGAAATGTTTTACTTCTTTATGGCAGAAACACAGTGGACCACATTAGGAAGACTGCTTAGAGATTTCATGAGAAATTTCTCAGAACTTTGGTACTCCACAAGCCAAGGTTTCCTATGCAACAGCACTAAACCCTGTGCTGTAGCTGCAACTAACTAGCTGTAGCCACAGAAGAGTAAACGGATCAGCAACCCCAGCGCGCAGCATCCCTGAAGATGTCGATGAATAATCCGCCCAATGTGTTCCTGGATCCCAATGCAAATCGTTTTCAAGTTAACATCATTAACGAAAGCCATGACAACAATGAAACAGCCCAGGAGGATGTGGGCTCTGACCCACCACATTACGAAGAAACATCTTTTACCGACGAAGCACAGAATAGACTGAGAATCAGTTACAGACCAGGAAAAAGAGAATTATATGATAATTTCCTTCAAAACGGGGAGAAAACAGAAGCTAGTTTGCATCCCTATGATACTCACACTAAAATGTATTATCTACAAACTTTTGGCCATAACACAGTGGACCCAGTTCCAAAAATTGATTATTATAGAAACACTGGCAGCATCAGTGGGAATAAACTCAGCAGACCAAGCTTATTAGAAATTCATGAACAACTGGCAAAGGTAAGTGGAAAGGAAAGATACAAATTTTTTCTATTCCATTTCCAGGCTGTTAATTCTGTTTATTAATACAGGAAAATCCTTAAATTCATGGACCTTGCCCAAGAGAGAAAGTACAAGCAATCACTTACCGTTCTTTCCTTTGGTAGCTGCAGTATGTTTTCTGTCCTGTACCCTGCTCAAAGCAAGGATTTTCATTAAAAGGTGATAGTAATAAACTCGATTAGCAGAAAAACATAGCTTAATCTTCTCTAAAAGTGTAAAACCACTGAATATTTTCTGTTTCACTTAAGAGTTAGGACAGCAGATGATGAATACAAATCCATAATTTAACCAAGCTGCACAATTCATACTTATTCTAAACCTGAATTTAACCTCAGTGCCTA
Source organism: Laterallus jamaicensis coturniculus (assembly GCA_022605575.1). Classification (NCBI taxonomy): domain Eukaryota; kingdom Metazoa; phylum Chordata; class Aves; order Gruiformes; family Rallidae; genus Laterallus; species Laterallus jamaicensis. The sequence continues at coordinate 16,663,354 of JAKCOX010000018.1, forward strand.
CCTAAGTTTTACAGATTCCTCAGTTGTATTCATTTATATATCTACAAGTATTGTAAAAATATGCTATGTGCAATAAATGCAATTCCAACTAATCGGAAATCCAAAGCACTAGCCATTTGTTGCTGTAATAAACCATTCAAAGAGCAAGAAAGAATCCAGAATAAGGGTGCTGAGGTTGAAAGTGTCTGCTCAGAAGAGGGATAGCAAACAGTTTCCAGGTCTCACTATGCCAATGAGTTTGGAGAGAATCTGAAAAGCCTCTTGAATTACTACATAGAAAGCATCTATGGAAGAATAATTTGGCTAAATTCCTCCTAATATGTCACACAGAAGAGCTGTTTAGCCTTTGCTCATGTAATAGATGGGACTATACCCATGTAAAATACACTTATGGAGAGAACTACCAACCAGGATACAAATGGCTAATGTGCCTCTGAAGGATTTTCTAAGGCTGTTTCTCCTCTTCCCTTCTGAGTGGACCTACTTTTGGTTAATACCATGTTAGGAGTTTACTATTGATACATATGACCAACAGATTTTATGGAAAACAGCTTCCTCTTAGCACACTCTTCCTGTTGAGTCTGCTTATTTTTTTCCAAATTAGCACTACAGTAAATGAATAATGAAATACCAGAACATGCCTTTTTTCATGACAAACCTCACTTCTCTCACTCTCTACTTGTCAGAAGAATATACATTGGTCAGGTATCATCTTTTGGGATTTACACATTCAAAATTTCCACAGGAAAGAATTTGAGAAATAGGTAATAGTAAGTCTTTAATACCAGATTTTCACTAATTTCTGCACTACTGCCTCAGATAGGTAGACGGGTGAAAAGCAGAGGAGAGACACAGGATACACCTACTTAGAGAATTAAAATCGAACTTTTTTTTAGGTTCTTACTAGTGTACTTCATGGCAGGGCTGAAAAGACAGAGAGATCATCTCTATAATCAAAGTCAGACTAGAATTGTCAATATGCAGCAAAACTCCTATTCTTTTTCTGTGTTGGGCAATAGTGAAATGAGAAGTCTCCAGAGGAAACATGCTGTCATCACCACTCCACTCAGTTTACATACTTCTGAGGTCTGAGTAATTTGGACAAGCATCTGATTTTTGGGTGTTGATCCTGATCTTTTTCAAACTCCAGTTCTCTGGAGATTCACCTGTCCTAAGGAGGGATAATATAAAATAATTAAATCAAGCAAAAAAAATAGCCATTAGGAAATTAGGACCTGATTCTTTAGGATCTTACTAGGACAGCTTCTTAGTTTTGGCCTGACTTATTTAAATTAAGGTCTCCACAGACCTGCACAAAATGGCTTATACAGAAAGAAGAAACAGGTTACCTGGGTCATCATTTATTCCAAAAATGAATGCAAAGTGGATGTGAAAAGGCATGAATATGAACTTGGTATCCTACTCATTTGTAGATGTGTAAGCTGCTACTCAAGGGACTAAACACATTTCCATACCCAAAAGAAACTTCCTCTTACAGAAATAATTTACTTCAGTGGTCAAAGAGCAGGAAAATATTATATTGGCTTTAAACATAATGCTGAATTAACACATACTGAACAATAGCCTATGAAGGTATTTTCAGTTCTGACCATTATCAGAAAATTCAGGTTTCTTGCTGCAGCATCTGTCAATGGTTTGCTTTTATCAAATAAAAAATAGGTAAATTTGTCTAGGTTCTTTAAAGACTTTCCCTTGGAGAAAATAAAAAAGAAGGCATATTCCATACCACAGTAAAGTGAAGGGAAAATCAGTTCACAGGTTGGGACTGTTAGAGAAAAGAGCATCATCTGACTTGGCCACTCCCAGACTTTTTCCAGTATCCAGTTTACAGAAGGATAATCTTATGCTCCTCATAATAGGGAGGTGAATGTCAGAGGTAATGGGATTTTTGTTACACTGGCAACCCACTGTGCACTTAACGTGAGCTGTAGCCTGGTCTGGGAGCCACTAACCACAGCACCGGAACAAATGACCCACCATTAGCATGGCTGGAGTCTATACCTGCCTGTCCCATGGACTCACTTTGTGACCTTGGACAAATCACTTTGGTCTACAGAGCTTATTCTGAAGAATAAACAAATACAAGGTCACCACATGGTAGATAAGTAGGGAAGAGAATTCAGACGGTATGAAAAGGCTGAGCTGCTATCAGGATGCAAAACCAGTGCATGCAGCTGGATGGGATGCCTCTCCACCAGCAGCAAGGTGCAACAGGCTCTCTAGCCACCACTAAGGAGGGGATGAAGTGCCACCTTGAGTGTGTACAGGTGTCAGCCTAACAGCCCAAGACACAGTTCTGGTGAATATGCTTTTTTTCCTTTTATCTCTAATGCTAAAATCTGGGTTCACCATGCTCTACCCCAAGGCAATCCCACCCCACTCGGTTTTTTGAAACTCAAATTGTTGAAGACAACCATCCTGTCAAAGCCCATTGCCAGATCCTGATAAGAAGTGACATATGTTTGACTTGAGATTTCTAAACATCACATATGAATTCCCATTGTGCTTTGATGCTGGGCTTAACATCAGAAGATAAATATTAATATTTAACACACTTTTTTAATATGTAATTTTCCAAATGTCAGAATGTAAGGCAGGCTGAAAAGAACTTCAAGTATCTAGTTCCCACACTGCTGGAGTCAAATGTGTGTCATCTTTTAGCAAGACGTGTCAGGTTTTGCACACATTAAGCCATAAAACGCCAATTAAATCCCTAAAAAATAGTCTAAGTGCTATTTCACAGCTGATGGCTGGTGATAATTACTTGGGCTTAATATTTACTCTACATAAGAAATCATCTAACCTTTCTTCATCTTGGCTATTCTCCACACTTGTTATGGAGACTTGATGAGCTCATCATCTTTATCCCCTGGAGAGGTGAAGGCTGAATTCTTCTGAAAAAGGAAAGAAAGATGTTTTAGTTTGTGTTTTTCTCTTTTTTTTAAAGCAGTTAACTTTTTATTTTGGTAGCTTTTCAAAATGTTCTGTCACTTTTATTCCACATCCTTAATGCATGAGTAGCACAGGTACAGCTGCTTGGTAAATAACCAATCATTCACTAAAGCACACCAATTTAAAATGCATTTATGGAAGGTTTAAGGCCATAACTTATGGTAATGGCATAGGAAGCACAAATTAATTCAAAGTACATAGGAAACAACTTGTTTCAAGTACAAAGACTGAACCCTTTTATTTTTTGTCTTTCTGAAATTCTAAACACCATAGCAGGAAACCTTGTATTATTCTGCTAATCTTCCTTAACTCACTTTAATAATTTATTATATTTTGAGCAAACACATCCATTTTTATTTTAGGGTAAGAATTGTCAAAATTATCCAAGTAACTCAAGAGCTAGAAGTCACAGGCTTTCAATAGATCTTATATTCCCATTTCGCTTAGGACCAAAGGGGCCATAAGCATCAAGTTTAATCCATGTTGAATTTTAATATCCAGTCAGTTGTTTCTCATTTCTGAGCACAATCCTGGATTTATTGTGTCAAAGGCAAAGGCATTCTACAACCTTGCATCATAGTGGCTACAACCCTCATCCATGAGGAGGGAGTCCAAGAGTTAACATAAGCATCATGTACAGTTGGTCTTTGTGTCTGGTTTGGGCTTGTTAGGGTTTTTTTGAGTCCATGGACAAAATACAGAAACAGCCTTCAAGCTTATGCAAGATAAAAAAACCCAACTTTGTATGTTTTACAGAATCATAGACATTTTGCCTCCTCGACCTGTTTGTTAACCTGAAAATATTTTCATCCCTCTCCAAACCCTAAAAGCATCCTGATTCCTTTCCAGAAGTGACACACACTTCTGACCCTCTGCCAGGCTATGGTCCTCCCTGAAGGTCTCTGCAGAGGACCCAGACCATACCTAGCAACAGTTAACCTCATGCCAATTCCTTGCAAAACCAGTCAGATCTTCCTGTAAGAATACAGAAAGAACCAAAGCAGCAATGCCAATGAGTATAAACCTCAGTACTGTGCCTAAATCTTACTCAAGCCAAAGAAACATACCATGATGCTAAATTGCCTCAAAGATTCTGGGGCAGAGTCTTTGTATCTGAATGATTTAAAACACTGGGCTATTCTACTTTTGGTAGAATATCCTACTTGTGTCACAAATATGGCAACTCCTAATTCTATTTATGGTTATAACTGAGGTGGCTGAACCACAGAAAGGATTATTCATTTACAACATTTCACTAGTATTTCTCTGGCTGTTTTCAAGAACGCTACACATTTGCTGCTGAAACGATGTTTGTACTTTATCCAACAGAAACTACCAGAGCTCATCAGAGAACTTTGCCATGCAGCACTCAGCTAGGTCTCTTTTCACTACTGAGAAATTACCCCTGCTTCTACACTTCACATTATTCATAAATTGTTGCAGCAGCATGTAGAGGCCAACCACAAGACGCTCATTATGTTCTGTGCTCTACTAACATATCAACATGTACGTTGAGTAGAGTTTACAATAAAAACAATTTAGTATCAGATAATAGTGTATTTACTCTGCTTAAGCCATTCTTTCATCTTCTCTCACTGTCAGAAAGCCCACCTGCTGATGCATGGTATGAGCAGAATCTTGCACTCTGCTCCAGAGACAGTAAAAACTCTTTGGGATTTTTTTATTCCATGTCTGTCTTATGCAGCCAGGTGTCCTCTTGGCACAAAAGTATGTTTGTTTTCTGTGTGATCCTTCAGAACATCGCCGTGAGCACCGGCTCAGTCGAGAGAGTGGCTAATGGAGAAAGCACCACTGGAGATGAGACAGCAGTCAGCAAGGAAGAAGAAAACAAAACAGGATTTGTCAAGTTTGGATGGGTGAAGGGTGTGCTGGTGAGAATCTCATCTCCATTCCTAAAAAAAAAAAAAAAATAGAAGAAAACAAACTGTAAGATTAGTTCTGCAACACTAAGAGAAGGAGGTGAACCTGAGGCGTGCTTGGGGTGCTTTTTAAAAGCCTGTGATACACACTGTTGCCCTTCTTGTTGTTAACACTTCTTTCAACATTGCACTAATGCAGTATTTTTTGTTTAAAACCTAGGTAAGATGTATGCTTAATATTTGGGGTGTGATGCTTTTCATTCGTCTTTCCTGGATTGTAGGTCAAGCAGGAATTGGTATGTAACTTATTTAATATCATTTTCAATACTGAAAGGGATAAAGAGGATAAACTATACATGATCATGATTAATATATAATCTGAGCTGTGCATTTGCATGCTGAACTAAATAATGTTTTCAAATGCTTGCCAGGGTAAATGATGTTAATCCTCCCAACTATTGGAATTTTCCAGACTCGCAGCCAAATTACTGCTTAGAGGCACAGATCTGTTAACTATGCATATGATCATCACATTTGAATATTTCTAGGCTTTGGTGAAATTTGTATTTTAGATCCTGTAACAGATGTAAACTTCATGACTCGGGCCAATTTCTAATATGTGCATACAGAGTTAACCTTTAAGCGTTCACACATTGCTTCTCTGTGAATCCCAAACCTTGTCATCTACATATTAAAAACAACACTTCTTCACACTTTTCTGCAAAGATGAAAACAGAACTGGAAGGAGGTCTCATCTCATCAGGATTTTGTTATTTTTAACTATAGCATAGCACTAGATACTACTGTACAATGAAACATTAAGTTTTAAAAACTTTGCTACAGGTTTCAGATAAATTAACTAAGTACACTTCACTGTGCTGTATCTTGGCTTCTTCACTGTGCAGTTTAATTAATCTGAATTCCAGATCCCAGTCCCTGGGAGACTGGGCCCCGAGGCCTCCATCCAGCATGTTGTTGAGTGTTCAGTGAAGCCAGTGAGAGAGGGAAGGGCTCATAACACCACAAGAATCTCCAGCAACCAGCAGCAGCTCAGTAAGGTGCAAGGTATCAGGAGTTGTTGTGTGGTATGACTTCCTTTTCAGAGCTGCTGCTTTGTGGAAGCACAGAAACACAGTCTGCGATGGCAGTGTCACTCTGTGTTCTGTGATCATACAGCCCAGAATAGCAGGACCCTAATCTTTGACTGCCACCCAGGTGTCAAAAACCAGCAATCCAAAGAGTGGATGGCAAGTATTCCCATTCAGATTTCCACAGAAGGGAAATACTAATTTGACATGAGCTAGAGTCCAAACTCTGGCCTCAGCGTGACAACTCTCCTGGTCTTGGATAAAACTGAGTGCTCAAACTCAGACTGAATATATCATTCCTTTCCTAGCTTATGGAAGCGAAATGAAACACATCCAAAGTTTTGCATGGTTAAGAGTCTCATTTCCAGCAAAGCCAGTATCTTCACAGAGCTTTGATTTGAGCAAGACTGAGCTTTTGGAAAAAGAGAAACAAATTAAATGCTTATTAAGAAAAAAACCCAGCCACAAACTTACAGAGACACGAGTAGGAAAAGCAAAGCAATCTGAAAGATGGAAAGTTGCAGAAGTGAGAGGCAGAAGTTTGCCTCGTTTTGCAGCGCTCCATGCGTCCCTCCAGCGCTGTGCCTGACAAAGGGGTGCTTGCTGGTTTTATGATGCATATCCAATGAGAGCGTACAGCCCAGGGCGCTCATAAGGATATGCCTCGCCATGAAAATTCTGCATCTTAATATCGCCAAGGCTTTGCTCTGGGGTTTCATGCAAAATTAGTTTTTAAGGGCAGTTTAGTAACTTATTGAGATCATCAAGAAGTATTACTTTGTTTTGAGGTGTGAGAATAGCCATAGGCAAGAGTAATTCATTTTAGAACAACTTACTTAGCGGCCATATGCCTGGCTTTCAATCTAAACTTTAATCAGATTTTAACATTAATTTGCACCAACATCAGTTACAGCCTTTCTGCTTTCACATTTAATTTTACCATTTTAATTCATTGATAAGGAGACTCTCCTTTCTTATGGTTTATTGCTCTGCTATTGCTTTTTAAAACTGCATGCCTTATGTAAGGAGGTTAGCTTTACTTCTGAAAAAGAGACATCAAATTCCATTTGAATAATTTCTCAATGCATTTTCTGAATGTCTTACAAGCAGTGAGCTTTAAGTCCCTAGCCAAGCTCCTTAAGGAGAACAGCAATGGAAGCTCATCATCACCAAGGCTCGGGGATTTCATTGGGTCCTGCTACTAACATGGAAATTAAATGATCAGTTCAACCACCATCTGGGCACCATTTATATCTCCATCATTAGAGGGTTGAAGAGAGAAAACCCAATTATTTCCATATCCTGATAGGCTGTCTTGGGTAAAAACAGGGGAAAAAGATAATGTTCCCACAAGGTTCTCTGTTTATCATCAGCTGGAAAAAAAGGAACAGTATGGTACTCACAAGGTTCCAGGTCCAAAACTAGTCTGCTATTTCCACCTAACACCTGGGGACTCTCCAAAGTCTGTTTTTGTACCTGTACATGGAATGGTTAGTCAAAGGCAGGGAAAACCACCACGTTTATGTTTTACAGTTCTGTTATATTAAGTTGTATTACAATGATGTTTAGGATGAGTCATTTTATTTTATGCACTTTTCATCTTAAAGGTTAAACTATTTTTTAAATGAACATTAAAACCTTCCCAAGTAGATATTACCCATTGAATTAGCAAAATATCTGACCCTATTTTAATCATACACATGTTAACAATATGAATTGTGAAATACAATAGACTATCCTGGAAAAAAACTTCTTAAGATGCACATGCACTTGCAAATAATTTTAAAAATACTTTAAGAAGAACAGACCTACCTTACTCAATTTAAGATAAAACAGCTGATTAATAGTGCCACTTCTCAGGCACAAAATTTGCACGGTTTAACATTACAACAGTAGCTAACCAGGAATGACCATCTGGGGTTTTTTTTTCTAATACAGACCTACATAGAAAATAGGTGTGTGACTCATTATAGTGAGAGGTCAGAAACCAAAGGGATAAACGTGATTTATTAAGAGTCTTAAATCACTTCAAATATCCTACACCATGCTATATATCATCTATAGCTGACACATTATATTGCTCTATCTTAAGGGATTGTGATAAGATGGATGTAATTTAAGCAGCAAACAACATTCATTCAGGGATTGGATGTCTATAACCATCCAGAATGCACTGAAGTCAGGAATCTGATCTGGAAGCCAGAAGGTAGAAATACAGCAGATAAATCAGTATGTTTGTACTACTTCTAGCTGGATGTTACTTGTAGGTTCCAAGTTTCAATTTGAATGAGCCCTAGTCAATAAATACTGCTACAGGCAGTGTACAATCTTCAGTTTCCCACTGAAGACCTAGGCACCTTACAGAAACAAGAGAGCTAGTGCCTATGTATGAACAAGTTCAGATAAAACTAAGAACAGTTTGGCACCAAACTCTACTTGTTTAATTTTTTAAAAAAATTTTTTCTTCTCCTCCCATAGATAGAAATGGAAATAAAAGCAATAAGGTTGAGAGAAAAACATTATATTATGTCTTCACCTGATGTAAAACAATGGAGTATTATGGAACTACAGAGCCAAGCTTTTCTTGGTACTGCCACAAAAACGTAACAGATGCAATGGCTGCAGTTGCAGCTTGGAAGGTCTGTTTTGTATACAAAGAAAAACCTTCACTGGGCTGGTAGTCTAGCCCTGGAAGATGTAAACCAAAGAGATTTGGTATCTTTGTCTATGGAGATTTTCAAGACCCAGCTATCCAAAGCCATCATTGATTGAATCCTGTGTTGGCAATAGTTTGGCTATGGCTGGGAGGCTGAGCTGCAGACCTTCAGAAGTCACTTCCAACCAATGTTTCTATGATTCTAAATCATACTAGGCACCTCCTACTCACATAGTTTCTAGTTTCTAGCAGATTCACAAAGTTAACAGGAACCTGACCATATAGCAAAAGGCTGAAAACATACAAGATTTCAGAGTTGTACTTAAACTGAAACCCAGTTCACCTATAGTGAATCACCTATCATTCATCTTCAAAAGATTATTTCTCATCTTCAATTATTATGATCATTATGATCTTCAGTTGGTTATTTCTGTTAAACTATACAATTTGTGATATCAGAGAAAAAATATTCCAAGTTCTCTAAGATTATACATTACAGATCACCTCTTAAAGTAAACGGCATCTCAAAAGCAGCATTCCCCTTTCCAATTGTTTGTCATGTGTTAGAGTAAAGGTACTTTTTGCAGGGAAAGAGGGGGATGAGGAGAGAAGTGGGGAAGCACAACACTCAACAGCTTGACAAGTACTAGAGAAGGCTTGCACTCTTGCCTTGCTGCCTGGTAGACTCTTTGTCCTGGCGCATTATGCAGTCAGTCTTTCTCTGATTCAGTATTTAATTCATTGATGAAAGACAGAAGTATTCTTCCAAGACCTCTGGTTAATGTGTTGATCTCTTCACTTAAACAGCCAGGATATATATTAAAGGCAGATATAAGCATCCATGCCAAGGGACATGTGTTTCCCCATTTCCTTCAGCCTGTGAAATCCTTAAGAACTTCTGGCTAGAGTACTCCTATCACAAGGAATCACTGCGTGAAGACTGATGGGAACAATTTACTACCGTGACACAGACTCCTTGGAAATGTTCTGCAAACTGGTCAAGAAACCATCTTTTCAGTTTATTGCTCTGATTCTGGCCTGAAAATTCAATTTAAAGAGAGAATCATTTGCAGGAATCAAGGAACATGAGTAAAATATTTTATCTTCTTATTACTGACAGGTCTTGGAGTAATCATAATTCTTCTTGCCACGATGGTAACCTCAATTACTGGGTTGTCAACTTCTGCAATAGCAACTAATGGCTTTGTCCGTGGAGGTAAAAATCTTAGGGTTACTAATGCTTTCAAGCCCAAAAAGGTCTTTATGCATTATTTTTGTATGAGGCAAACCAGAGGGTCGATAAACCAAATGGTACATCTAAAGGAAGGTAACAATTCTAGCCACCTCTAATCACAATTTATGGCATGTTTGAGTCGTCACCTTTAATAAATCCCAGATTTCAGTTCAGTCTGTGAAGTACATTTCAGATGCTCCTGCCTACTACTGCTGAGCGGGGATGGCTGCTGGCTTTCCATGGAATTCTTCTGTTCCCTTTCAGCAGGTCTTTCTTATTCAGAGCATTCCAGGTTGGACACCCTTGGACAAACTGAGCATGAGGCACCCCTTCTTTCATTTTCCAGACCAATGAGTATGAGTGGATATCTTCAGTTTAATACCTTATTTATAAAACTCCTTACATTTCAGCCACTCCTTGGAAGATGAATAAATAAAATTGCTGGAAAAGTGCATCTCAGGTATTTTATGAAACCAAGTTCTAGTGCATTTCAGAGCCTTAAAGTTACAACTGGTCTGCTCAAACCTCTGCAGAAACTGGCACCATCTTATATGTCCTTTAAGCAGAACAGGTATTTGAGTACATTTGAATATACTTTCTTTTTCGGATCTTTCAGGTCTTGGAATCATAGTTATTGGTCTGAGTGTAGTAGTAACAACATTAACAGGTATCTCCATGTCGGCCATTTGCACTAATGGAGTAGTAAGAGGAGGTAAGTGAATATGATCTCATAAAAAGTACAAAAATCTGCAGATTTGGATGACCAAAAAAATTTAATTCAGATAACTTTGTTATGAGCACAGCAATAATAAATAAATGTATTTGGAGTGATTAACAGTAAATTAAAATGTATGTAATCTCAAACACTTCCTGACAATAAGTATTAAGTGGAGATGAGGTGGGATAATTAACTAACAAAGCAACGTGCTCCATTTATGGTGAAGGTTTTGCTGGGTCACTGTGCAGGAGCTTTAACAATGTACCACAGAATATGATCTTCCTGCTAATACTGGGGTAGATCCAAGTAAGTCAGAACCTGCCTGGAAGTGAGGTTCTCTCTGCTCTGTATTATTATATTATGTGTTATCAAAAATTATTTGAAGGTCCAGTTTCACATGCTAATGTGCACTAGAGGGATTTCTGCAATAGGAACGTGTATAGAAAAGTCTGAAGGCAGAAACAGTCAGAACCAGTACAAAGCACGTTCCTTTTATTATCGGTGTCCTATATTAATAAAGGGTAAATACTGGTTATGTTTATTAGGCTAAAAGTAGAGATTCCTTTGGCATTATTTATCTGAGAAAAGGGGGCAAAACCTGAGCATTTAGTTGTGTTGAAATAACAATCATTTCTGTCTGCAGGAGGAGCATACTATCTTATCTCCAGAAGTCTAGGCCCAGAGTTCGGTGGATCTATAGGACTTATCTTTGCTTTTGCAAACGCAGTGGCAGTTGCTATGTATGTGGTTGGATTTGCTGAAACAGTTGTAGAACTTCTTAAGGTAAATATAGATGTTTCATGTGTATGATTAAATTTGGGTTGGGGGGTGTTGTTGGTGGTTTTTCTTTTTTTTTTTTTAGTTGATTGGTTTGGGGTTGGTTTGTTTGCTTTATATTGTATATTTAAGTGTTGATGCTTTTTAGCTGAGGCCACAGAGTACTTATCCATTATTTCTACCTTATGAATACATTTCATACATTTCTCAACGAGAACCTGAAAATCAGAAGAGAAACAGACATCTAATTGACATCCAAATAACCCCAACTACAAGGAGCGAGCTGGAACATGAAATGCAAACACTTTGTCTCACAAATCTCTGAAACTCTGACAGCTCACTGCTTTCTATTTCACCTTGTTACCTGATCCCACCAGTTGGGCAGAGAAAGACTGGTTCTAATAACATTTCTTCCTGCTTTCAGGATAGTGATACACTGATGGTAGATGAGTCCAATGACATCAGAATAATAGGTACCATAACTGTTGTATGTCTTCTTGGCATCTCTGTTGCTGGCATGGAATGGGAAGCAAAGGTAAACCTTTAAAAGAATATAAAAACAAGCAGTATAGGAGACCATTGTACAGGATTTGTGGCATTTTCAAAAACAATCAGTTTCAGTTTATGCTTAATCTTTCTAAAAGAAATGGCAGTCTAATCACTGCATTCAATGAAAGCACAATGACTCCACACTCTTCCTTGAACACTTAAAAGGGGAGAAGCAGCTTGTGTTCTGCAGACAGCTTGATTATACTGATTTTTATGATTTGTGGCATCATTCAGAGCCTTGGGTAGATGCCCCTTTTGCCCTTCTTTTTGATGCAGCTTAACAGAATAAACAGTAGTAAAAACAATACCTAGTTTTATCACTGTACTCTCTCAAGCCCCGCTCAGCAGAAGAGCCCCATTTGCTATCTATTCCTTAATCTCTAATGATTTCTGCTATTCCTTCACCTGCAAAAAAAAAGTTCAAAATGGAATTTCAAATTGAAACACTGCAGAGGATGGAATACAGCTATAAAAATCAGGTCCAGAATAGCAGCCTTATTTTTACATTCTGCTGTGATGAAGACTAGAACCACTTGTAAAAGAGATGAGAAAAACAATTAGATATTACAAACCTTGAAGTGACAACCCACTGCAACTAAACAAATTTTATAACAATATAAAAATGTCTTGATATTAATGCATTAGCTGTTTCGATTTGCATTTTCTTGCAAAGTAACTAACATAAAATTAAATTATAACTATATATTTCAGAACCACCTTAATAAAAACTATTTGCTGGTGTCATTAGCTGATTCAGCTATCTTGATTCCCGATATTTTCAAAAATCACAGGAACTGTTAATCTCACAGGGAACATATACAGATATTTACTATACAGCCCTCTCCACAGTCAATGCAAATTAAAATCTTCAAGAAAATCTTTTTTCTATTAACAGGCTCAAGTTATTCTTCTAGTTGTTCTCCTTGTTGCCATTGCCAACTTCTTTATCGGGACAGTCATTCCTACCAACAATGAAAAGAAGGCAAGAGGCTTTTTTAATTACCAAGGTAAGTAACCTTGCTATCTATCATAAAATAGTAAGTTTCCATTCCTTTTGTTTTCACACTGAGTTAAGGACTCCACTGAAAAAGGTCACAAGATCAGGATCTTCTGCCTGAGTTTAAGTAAGCTTCCAACCCAAGGGAATTTATTTAATCTTTAATTTTGAGTTTGTCTCCCTGCTGCTGAAGCTGATAGCTGCAGCTTGAGTCATTTATAAGAGCAGAGCACAGACTAACTTTTATACAGAGCTAAGTGCAAGTCCTGCAGTGACACTCCTGTCACTTCAATATGGATCTGCAGCTCTGAGATGCAGACAAGCACATCCTAATGGGAACCAGACTAAGAAAATCAAATTCACTTTGCTTATGATATGAGACAAATTCAAACCCAGTCATCCAGATGGGAAAGACTAGGTTATTCACCTCCTTCATTAAGTACCTTTGGAATCAAATCCTGGTGGTATGTTTCATTTTCACCTTTATTTGCAGCATCAATATTTGCAGAAAACTTTGGACCAGATTTCAGAGGTGGAGAAGGATTTTTCTCAGTGTTTGCCATTTTCTTCCCAGCTGCCACTGGCATCCTTGCAGGAGCCAATATCTCAGGAGATCTCAAAGTAGGTATTTCATAAACTTCATAATAATAGCTGTAGGCTGAAAAAAAGAACAAGAAAACAAATCACGAATCAACACTGTATTCATTCAGTTTTAAATCATGTCTTAGTTTGGGAAGCAAAACTCTCACTTTTAAGTATCTGCTTTACTATTTCAAAACATCAGTTCATATTTTCTCTCATAATGCATTTTGGCTATTTACAGAAATTACTGCCTTTAGATTCAGGTTGCTATATCCTTTAAAAGCAAGTTTCAGTAACCTCTAATAATATATCATTAACGGTCCATTAGCAGCACATGACATAAGAGAAATCATATGTGTATCTCTTGGCTCTCTTCTTTTGCAAAATCTCCTAAAAGATCATTCCAAAAAGCATACCTGAAAGCTCATGTTGGTACTCATGACAATCAGTGGAGACTGGCTTTTTCTGTTCAGGGTCATAGCAAGGGCAGAGGAAACAGAGCATTTAATGAAAGGAAGTATGTCCAGATCCCATGTCACTACTGCTGCTCAAAGGAAAAGCTGCAGGTTTGCAGCTGTGACAAAAGAAAAGAGTCTGAAGAGAAAGGGAAAGGACATCCAAGGGTGCCCAACTGTCCTGCTGTGGCCACTCTGTCAGGTCCCTACCCTCCTCTTGCAGTATAGCAGTTGTACAGGATTATATTTCTGGTATCTAAACACACTGGTAAATTAGAGACAGGAATTTAGTTTTAACTTTGAGTGCCTTCTAGTTTTCATGACTTTGCACAGTGTATTTAATGCAAAGAGAGTTTAAAGATAAATGCAAAGTTGAAGGAATGCAAAGCTCAGCAAAGCATTTTGTACAATGTCTCTAATAAACATGGAGCACTACAGCAGTCCGTAACGTTACAAGGAATTCAGTTATGCACCAGGGACAGCTGTCATTCAAGTCTTGAAATTCTAATACTAAACCATAACAGCCACAAAGCCCCCAAAAACCCACCCCAAAAAAGCACAAAATAAAAAAGCTACCAGAAGGACGTGGTTCACACCTTAAAAACCCCAGCATGTCAAATGAAGTGATTTGACTTTATAGAATCATAGAATGGCAAGGGTTGGAAGGGACCCCAAGGATCACAGAGCTCCAACCCCCCTGCCACAGGCAGGGACACCAACCTCAGGCCTGGATCTAAACAGGGTTGCCCAGGGCCCCATCCAACCTGGCCTTGAACACCCCCAGGGGTGGGGCACCCACCACCTCTCTGGGCAGTCTGTTCCAGCCCCTCACCACTCTCTCTGTAAAAAACTTCCCCCTAATATATCATCTAAACCTTCCTTCCTTTAGTTTTAATCCATTCCCCTTGTCCTGCCATTGTCTATCCTTCTAAAAAGTTGAATCCCCTCCTGTTTGTATGCTCCCTTCAGGGACTGGCAGGCTGCAATGAGGTCCCCCCGCAGCCTTCTCTTCTCCAGGCTGAACAAGCCCAGCTCCCTCAGCCTCTCTTTGTAGGGCAGGTGCTCCAGCCCTCTAATCATCTTTGTGGCTCCTCTGAACCCTCTCCAACAGTTCCCCATCTTTCTTGTATTGGGGGCCCCAGGTCTGGACACAGGACTACAGATGGGGCCTCACGAGTGCAGAGTAGAGAGGGACAATCACCTCCCTGTCCCTGCTGCCACCCCTCTGCTGATGGAGCCCAGGATCCCATTGGCCTTGTGAGCTGCAAGAGCCACTGCTGGCTCATGTGAAGTTTCTCATCTACCAGAATCACAGAATTGTCCCCAAGTCCTTCTCAGCAGGGCTACTCTCAAGGAGGACCTCATCATATAGACCCATTGTTATCATATAGACATACTGTCTAGTACACCTGAAAGGTACTGAAGGTCTGTTATTTCTGTATTGGCACAGTAGGCACAGGTTCATCAGATACCACCAACCCTAACAGACAGTTCTGTTTCCCTTCCTCACACTGAGCTGCATGCCTCATCTCCTTTGTTTCCAGAGGATTGCTTTTGAAGCCAAGCACCTAGAGAAATATGTAGAAACTGAGCCCCTAATAGCATCTGTGAGATTCCATTTTTAATTAAAAACCTGAAAATCACTGTACTTCTGTCCAGTGAGACTGCATCAGCCTCGCACAATCTCCATCCTTCTAAAATCATTCTTTTGCCATATATGGTGTTCTCTACACCCAGCAAGCTCTCAAAGCACCAGCACTTCTTTCATAAGCCATCTGAAAGACTCTGAGCAGACCAAGGGAAGCTGTTCTCCCGTTGGCACTCCGCAGTTGTTTCAGTCTGGCAGTAAGTGGATTTCTATAACCAAGTTCTCCAGGCTGCAGATTCCCAACTGAGCATGTTTAGATGCATTAGACAAGTCTAATTAAATTAACCAGCCTCTCCAGAAATCTAAAAGACAAGCTAAAAAGTATTTAACCAATCAAACTTTCTTTAGAATTTGTTGCAAACACCTGTGTACATGCTTCTGTAGCTGCTACACACTTAAGTAGTGGCCTAGTCCAAAGCCTACAGCTAAGTCTTCCCAGGACTTCAGTGGGCCCTAAGGTCCTCACACCATATTTAATTAGTCAGAAAATGTAAAAGTTGAAATCCTTAAGAAGCTTTAACCCTAAGATTTAATGCTATGGTGTTTGAGATTGCAGCATAAGACTCCACAAAACCAAGGACCAAAGACACACACACCAGAACTGTATAAACTGGAGTTACCATAATCTGAGGGCAAAAGGGTTTATGCTGCTGAAGTGACTTGGCAATTATTTTTCAGCTCAATAAATCCTTACCTCGTTTTAAAATTATCTTGATTATCACCACAGTGAAATCATTCATCCATGCTTCACATCACACTCCAAAATTGTATTTTGGGGCTTTTTCCCCCTGTGCCACAAGCGTGGTTATAAAAGTACAAAAGTCTGTGACTTAAAATGCATTCCATGCATCTTGGACTCAAAAAAACCTCACTGAACCATCTTAAGATGACAATTCAGAAAAAGTGCTTCCTAGCATCAACAAACACACACTAAGCTGTAAGGTGGGCTAATATTAAGAACCCCTTTAAAAATATAATGTATATTGCAGATCTTTGGACTATTACAGTTGCATGATCGAAGATGACATTGTTGTGAGCCAGTCTGTAAGCATTATAACCCAGCCTTATCAAATTATCTAAATCAGAACAGTGAAAGGAAGTAGCTTCTTGTCAAGACACAACAATTACTCACAAAAGTACTGTATTCTATACAAGGTGACTACCTGCATATACCCTACCAATTAACAAAAAATAGTCCTGTCTTGTCACTCACAGGAGCTTGATGGTTAATTCAGTAACTATTTAACCATGATACCATTAAGCATTAAAAGAAAAGCCCACTGCAATGTAAAGAGAGTTTGGAGCTCCCAGAAATGCAGTGCTCAGGACTCTCCTTCTGCTACAAGCATGATCTCTGCTCCTCCAGGATAACATCCTTCCCTATGTTTGGGCTAGAGTCACAGAATTGTCTTGGTTAGAAGAAGGGACCTTTCAGATCATCCAGTCTAACCACTGGGTAGAAGCACTGGTTCACAGTATGCATACAGCCTATGTACATGCTGGTACAGGAAACATTGGTGCAGTGACAAAAACCTACCCTCCAAAGGGATCTTCATATCACAGTGCAGCAGGACTCTGTAGCATGCAAATGCAATTGGACTGTAGTACACAACCTCATGGTGGGTTTTGTGCCACTGCTTTGCTTTCAGGACCCCCAAGGTGCGATACCCAAAGGAACGATGCTGGCCATTCTCATCACGACAGTCGCTTACATTGGCGTCGCAATATGTGCAGGCAAGTACAGAGCCCTCTGCTTCAGGTCTTAATTAGTTAAAAAGTTTGAAAGCCTGGCATGCAAATTAATTATTAGCCTCACTGCTGCTTCATCCTGTGGATTTATTATGTAGAGAGATAGTTGATTTTACTGTATGTAAAAACAGTGGAGGAAAAAAAGCAGCAATCAACAGAAACACAGGTCCCTGTTTGGCAGCTGGGCTTTCACGTGACTTGTATGGACACTTTTGCATTGGATTTAGTGACAAAGACCACTACCATACAGTATCCATGAGTACCTGAAAGATTAAAGGAACCTCTGATCAATCTCCTGATCTTTTGTTCCTCATTCACATTGTGAAATTTGACACAGCTTCAACATCCTCTCACTAGTCTTACTGAGCACTCATGAGTAACAACAGGGTAACAGATTTTGTATGTTATACATCAAAGACAGAAATCAATTGCCTGTCTTAAAGAAGATGTACTACATGACTAGGTGCTCTACAATACTGGGATGTGAGGTAAGAAAATGGATAGAAGGGTGAAAAGGAGACCTGTACTAAAGCCATGTACTGTGTTGGAGGAATATGCAATTAAATTCTCATTAGGAGAGTATAATAAATCTTGTGCACGAAAAAGATTTTTCTTTTTCTATTTTAATAGTACTGTAAGAAAGTGTTGTAAATGACACTCTTCCTTATGAGCAAATACCTCAATACTGTGTGAAAGCCCTGCAGGGTACTCCATTTTCTGGGAGAGGAAATCTCAAGTTTTCTTGGCTTGTGGATTTTGTACTTTATTCAAAAGGCAGAATACTCGAGTCAAGCTGCAGCTCAGGTTATTGCATTATTTGGATCTAAATTTCCCTTGCAATTAAAGTTGAAGTAGTTATTCTTCACTTTCTATTATAAATCTGCATTAATGTATTGTTCTGTTCTCACAAGCAATAACTGTATTTCAACTTCAGAGCTGTCTAATTTTTAATGCAACCCTGCTTTTTTGTTTTCTTTTTGTTTGCATGGTAGTTTGCTAAATAGATAATGGTTACCTTGGGACTCTCAATAACAGTGGTTTTGACATTTGAAGATACCATATAAACTTATATTTTGGCTGCTAAATCTGTTTAGATCAGCACTCTGAGTTAACTCCACATGTTTCTTCTCATTTCTGGCGACAAGCAAAAAAACCCCCCACAGCATAAATATTAATAAAACCAAAAAGAGTATAGGTAATTTCTCATGTTAGAAGTTTCTTCACCATTTTGGTATCAGTAGGGCTCACCAATCTGAAAAGATGAGGATCTGAGTCTCTAAAGCAATTGTGTGTCCATGTTAAATAAAAAAGTGTATGCCTCGACCTGAGACTTCCCTGACCAGTTTACTTGAATACCAGCACTTGTAAAAGAGGCTGCAGGCAGACAATATACTTTGGAGTCAGTTAATTTATTGTTGATCTCTGTTTGGTTCTCTATTTTCAGAAACAGGCTAGTCCTCATTAGTCAATCGGCTGATTATTTTAAAAGTAACAAAAGTAAATGTCTGCTTACAGAAGAAACTAAGCTGCACTGCAGGGAAGTAATCTCTGCCTAAACTAAACATTGCTCTGTGGCATGAGCTTAAGGCAGCAGTTGTACAAAAGGTGCACAGACTGAGAGACAAAGTGTGGCAAGAGCATTCTTCCCATGTCACAAGGAAGGAAAATAATCATATGTCATTGTTTCCACAGCTTCCTGTGTTGTACGAGATGCTACTGGGAACGTCAATGATACAGTTGTACCTGGAATGAGCTGCAATGGATCATCTGCCTGCAGCCTAGGCTATGATTTTTCCAGATGTGCAAGTCAGCCATGTGATTATGGGCTGATGAATAATTTTCAGGTTTTAATGAGATAATACATATAATCATAAGCAATACATGAATACATAAGTACAAACATGCAAAATCATTATTTGCTGACAACTAACTGCAACAGGACATCCACTATTATCTAAAAAAGTGAAAAACTATAGGAATAATCTCAGGGAAAGTCCCCCTCATTCCACATTACCCCCATACTTCCCATCACCAGCCCTCCCAGCACTCTGGTAAGGTCTTTACCTCTTCTTTCAAAAGGTACCATGCAGCAGTATGTACTGTCACATCTTCAAACTCAAAATCCAGACTGACAGAGACCTTGGGAACTCCTGTTAGATCAGCAACTCCTCTCACTGCTCTTTACACAGGATGTGATGTTACCACAGGGGTGCTGTGGTCACTGTTCAAGGGTTGTGCCCCAGTATAAAACACAATTCCGACTTCTTATAAAAAAGTATCCAAAAATAGTTGAGAGAAAAATCGAGTGAGAACTAATGGGGTCTTTCTCCCATGCCAAAAGGAGACTGTCTGCCATTTTTATTCTTCAAAATAAACCTTAGGCAAAGCATCAAAGTAAAACAGCTTTTCTGTGGCCACCGACCCACAGCTCCCAGATGTCTGTTCAGCCCCTGTGCTTCAGGGCCTGTGAGAGGAGCTCACCACCCACCTGCACTGGCTTTTCAGCTAGCCATTTGTAGCTTTTAAAGTCACTTGCTTTTTTCCCAGCCGGCTCTGCTAAATGACAGGGCTGGGTAACCACCTAAAAGGGTTATGCTGTCCCCGTCACAGACTGCTTGTCCTTCCTTTCTTGATCATTTGCCATCTTCACTCCCACCTCAGTCCAGCTGCCTGACCCAGGGTGACCTCCCTACAGCCATAAAATTGTTCACATCTTGCATTTATCAAAAAAAAAATAATTTCTTCATCTGACAAAACTCCAGGGTTAACTGGTTTCTGTCCTGGAGTACTTCCTGTACACCAAAAAGCATCTGGCAATCGCAACTGTCTGCTGCTTCTCAACAACCCCTTTGCTTCAGTGGTCCCAGAGGCCAGTGCAGCCCTTCTGGGAGGGCTAAGGGAGCCCAGGCAGCGACCATCAGTACTGTCTGTAGCACTGCACTTCTGCCAGCACAATCAGGCATTTCCTCTCTTTTTCAGCCATATGAAATATTCAAAGTAAAAAACCCCAAAGAAACCAACCAAAGAATGTGCCTCCAACCACATTTCATACACGGCCGTTTGTCCTGCCATTTCCATTGCCCTTCTTGCTACAAGCTGACTATTCACTCATCAAGTAGAGGCTGTTACTTAGAGCAACCAGTTAGTAAAGGAGGTGAGAAAAATCTCACAGAGTTCTCACCTGCCTCAGCTGACAGCTACATACCTGTATAAAAATTTGACTATGCTTCTGTTGCTTTTTACTGACAGGAACAGTAGTATTTCCCCACTTCACAGTTGGTTTATACAGTACTGAATTGAGAACCATGTACAGCAGAGACACATAAAAACAGAGTACTTGAGTAAGTCTGCCATCAAAAAGTGTATCTAAATGCAAGCCCGACTGTTCTTTTTCCCCTCATTCTTTTCTTAAAGGTGATGAGCATGGTGTCTGGCTTTGGTCCTCTCATCACAGCTGGCATCTTTTCTGCTACTCTGTCATCAGCTCTAGCATCTCTTGTCAGTGCACCTAAAGTTTTCCAGGTAAAATTAAAATATCCAATTCTTTATAACTGTGTTTTACTTTAAAGACCTAAGATTTAATTGAACTCTACGCGAAAAATGTGATATATATTTAAATAACACTGATACATGTGGGAGGAAGAGACAGGGAAAACAGCATGTAAAATGTTTTCCTACAGAAGCAGGCAGGCCTTCACACCCTCATGCAACAGTGAGAATGACCTTTTGGTCAGAGCTCAGCTTTGCTACAGGAGGTACGTTACTTGTTACAGATAGCTTCAGGGCTACTTTCAGCATACAAGGATACGCTTCTATCCTCCTGCAGAAAGCCACCCTGTAAGCACAGGAGTCTTCAAGACCATAAGATTCAGATGCTGGCAGCTGTGCTCAAACAGGCTGCCCAGAAGCTGTCTGGGCAGCAGCAGCAGCAATGTGGGACAGAATACAAACAGAAGGCATAGGACAGAAAGATAACATGTCCAACTTACACCAAGCCACTGATTCATGCTTCTGTTTCCTCCAATTTAGACTCTATTTAGCTATTCAGTAAATAAGATTAAGTACTGAATAAGAATTCAGCCTGTGATTATTGTATATAGTTTTTATATATACCAGGGTGCATATATATGTAATTCCTGTTTTATATATAGCAGAATATGGACTTATCACTTTATTTGAATGCTTATGTGCCTCAGCAGTATATGTACTGAAGTGGAAAGGCTGAATTTTTTGCTTAGCAAAAGCCTAACAATCTGTCACTCACAGACAGTGAACTTTCAATGCAAGAAAGCACTGCTTAACAGAATGAATTTCTGATACCAGGCTCTTTGCAAGGACAACGTCTACAAAGGGCTCCACTTCTTTGCCAAAGGATATGGAAAAAACAACGAGCCCATCAGGGGATATGTTCTCACTTTCGTGATTGCTATGGCATTCATTCTGATTGGTTTGTATATCGCGACACAGCTGCTACAATCTCATGGTCTGAAATTATACAAGCTGATATTTTAATACAATTCTTAGTTATGACTATAAAAGATTCCGCTCAGGTAAGCTCTGACATAAGCCCAAGCGTGCTCAAATCCCTGGTAGCAATTCCATTATTCTTAAAGAGGGGAAAACCAAACCAACAGGGACTCTAGTAACAACATCACAAGGGCAGGACAGACTCATTTGCAAAGATGCAGAGTAGGTGCAATTCCTGCTGACCCCGCTGGAAGGAGGCAGTGCTTACAACTACAAGGCAAAGTCACCAACTTTGAAAATGGCTTTCCAGTTTATGCTGCACATAGCTCGGAGGTAATGCTGAAATAATAAAGAAGCCTTCTGGGCCAAGCCTCCCCCACAGTCAGCTCCAAAACAAACCCCAGTTGCCCAGCACTGGTGGTAGAAAACACCAGCTATTGTATTTAGAGGTGTGGGGATTTTTAAATTAGTTTTTCCAAGATTTGAAATTCAATTGGTATGACACTGAGGAAATGGGAAGTTTAGCAGAGAGAATTCAGATTGCCATTTAAAAAGCAAACCAGTAAGTTTTAGCATTTTGTGAAATGCATCTGTCCTCTCACTCATGTATTTAAAATTCTGAAATTTACACCAGATCTACATCATTAAGAGCCAGTCCATAGAACCAGAGCGCCAAGTGTAACCTTGCACAGCACAAAGTGTTACTAAAATCAGCATCAGCAGACACTACTTAATATGAATGAAGGTGCTTAAATAAGTACCACAGGACAAACCCCAAGCTCTCCCGGGATGATGAATTCAGCCTGTGTCCAGATTAAATGCATTGTCAGGAAAAAGCTATCCATCAACCTAGGAAAGTTGTGCCTATGTCTGACTTGTGTGTGTGTCTTGCAGCTGAACTGAACACCATTGCTCCCATCATCTCCAATTTCTTCCTGGCTTCATATGCTTTGATTAATTTCTCCTGCTTTCATGCCTCATACGCAAAGTCTCCAGGTAAGTCTGCATTTGCTAGTGAGTTAAATGTGGGCTTCATAGTCTGATCTCTGCAAGTTTTTGACTGTATGTCAGACAGCTGCAGTACCTGTAAAATATCTAAGTTACGTGATCTGAGGTTTTACAGCTCTCATTGGGTATGATGACATTTTATCTCCAAAAGATAAAAATAATGGCTTTAGTCCTTACATTCCCTACAGTTGTACAGGATGAAAAAGACTTTGATGCATCCCAATGGAGCAGCACAATTCCTCCTCAGGGTGTTTTTCCCCTCACTATCGCTCAACATGGGTGGATAAAAGCCCATGCCACATAAAGTAAGCAAGGTATAGCGTATAGCTGGGAGCCATTATACCCTTCTCCAAACCCACAGTGAAATTTAGAGAACAGTAATTGTGCTAGAAGTGATAGTGTCTGGAAGGGAACATGTACAACAAGAACAAGTCCATCAAAGAGCATCAGCACAGCTCTGCAGTGGCTGGTAGCAAAATCGCAAGGTGAAGCACAAGGAGGTCCTGTTCAGGGTAACTGGAGAGCTTCTCTCTACATGTGGGCAGCAAAGGAACATGCTGGCTTTCAGGCTTGTGCATCACCACAGCAGAATAATTCTCATCACCCTCATGAATGAAGCGGTGATACCTTAAGGACTATGTTTTTGGAACACAGGAAAGACAATTTCCTGCCACTGTGAATCAATTACTCAATTCAGGGAGCAAGGAACACATTTTTGATTTCCAGTGTGAAGAAACTGCAGTGGTGACAAACACCGACACCAGCTTCCTTCCTACAGACCCGCATGGCGCCGTTTGTTCAGAGGGCAGAAACGATGAGCGCTTCTGCTAATTACCTGCACAGCTGAACAAATGCAGATCTGCTCTACAGAGCCTTGGAGCTGAGTAAAAATTACCTCTACAGCCTTCATATGCAGGCCTCTTGCTCTGCTTTGCCACTACTTAACGTTTCAGACAAAACTGCAGCCGTTTTTCTTTTCTCATTTCCTCCAGTTAATTTCTGACAATCCACAGTGATAGATTATAATAATTGCAAGGCTGCAGGACAGCAAATTTTTTCACAGCAGGACGTTCCCATTCCCTCATTACAAAGATGATCCAAGATTGGGCTGCTCAGCCTCTTCTTGTATCTTCCGTGGTTTTTTCCTCTCCAAAGAATCTGCTCTGTAGAACACCTGGCAGAGACCTGCACACCATGGAGGCTCACTGCTTGCCTCATCATTTTAATTGCTAGCAGGGGATGGATTCAGTACTGCAGCTGAAGAGCAGCAGGAATAATCTCTTTTTAAAGTCAATTGCAAATGATTTTATTTTTCTGCAGTGAGGCCAGGCAATTTACAAGTTTAAGACAGGTGCACTTACAGTACTGGGATAAACTATCCTCTCAGCAAGTGTTTAGTTCCCATTAATAAGTTCTATGTATAGGCATCAAAAGGACATAGTAGCCAATTTCCTGGGGTTATAGGGAAAAAACTGTTTTCCGTTCTGAACCAGTGAGCTTTAATGTGGCAAAAATACTCATAAACAAAATGGCAACTCGAAGCCAAGCTGGACAAAGCAGTAGGAAAGGCTTCTAAGACACATTATACATATAGAAATCTACATCAGCCAACACCTGAGGTCTCTATTGATACTCATGATGTCTGAGCATTTGCTCCTATCACTTCCAGCCCCTCTGACTGGGCCTGGAACTAATTGCACATGGGTTTGTACGCACAAGCATCAGTGGATCGTCATTTGAGCAATATATTTTATGTTCCTCCAATTTCCTCAATTCTCTTCAACAGGTTGGAGACCTGCATTCAGATATTACAACATGTGGGTGTCACTTTTTGGAGCCCTGTTGTGCTGTGGTGTCATGTTTGTCATCAACTGGTGGGCAGCCCTCATCACTTATGCCATTGAGCTCTTTCTATATATTTATGTAACATATAAGAAGCCAGGTAAGGCCTCAAAACTCTCTATTTGGTGTATATGTTATGCAACCAGACTGGATTTCACAGGAAGTGGTTCTGCTTACATAATTAGACATTACTTTTTCTCTAATAACTTTCTTTCAAGGGAAGTCTGGAGCATCCCATTAAATCCCAATTTATAGAATATAGATTAAGATGACAGTCTAGTGAAATTTTGCCTGTTAAATAAGCACTTCAAGTATGGTTCAGGGCTTTGTGTAAGCATTCCTGCACACCAGGTTTTTTTCCCCCACCACATCTTCACTACATTTGGGCTTTTATTCACACACACAACTTTAACTGAATTTTGCTATGCTCTTAGCTGACTCATCTGGGGTCCTCACTCAAACTGTAAACCTGCTGCCCATTATGCAACAAAAATTCAAGCTGAATTACTCATTAACTGATCCTCTTCTGGCATCTCCCTGCAATACCTCAGTAAATCAAAGATGGGCACACTTTACTGCAGGAAAAAATTGCTTAGCACATCAGCAAATCACAGCAGCTCTCTTCAGAAATCTGTGTGCCATACACCACCAATAAAAGACTAGGCAGTCTGGTAAATTCATATCCAGGACAAAACAAGTCCAGATCCAGATTTCACTGCTAACCAGCTGAATTACTTCTGCCATAGAAAAAAATAACTCAAAGAAGACAAGCAAGTTTCTCAGCAGAAGATGTTCTTTCATTGCAGCTAGCTTGTGACAGCAACACCTGGTCTGAGCCTGTGTTGCTCTTTCCTGTGTATATTGCTGCACTGCTGTGTCCCCTCCCTATCTGTGCTCGTGTAGACACTGGGATGGTCTGTAGTTCTCTTCCTGTAAATATCACCAGCTGTAGGAGAACACAACTGTCAGGACGACTGTCAAAAGCATTTGAGGATTTCTATCTTTACCTAGTGTGTTGCCCATGTCCTTGCTGCAAGGTAGCAGCTTAAGTCTTGGTTCAATTCACTGACGACAGACACCGTACTAAGGCTTTTCATCTCCCTAAGAGAGTGACTTGTGTTCAGCACCTATTTACCAGCAACTGAAGGGTTCAGAAAAGACTAATACTCTTTAGAAAAGATGACTTCTGCACAAAACTCCACTTAGTTGCACTATTAGCTCTGTATCTTGGCATAACAGGACTTAGCTGTACTCATGTAGATCTCAAAAGCTGCGGCTTACCCGCCTCCATCCACCAAAGAGCTGCACAATAATGAGAAAAGATGTATATGCCAAGCTTGGTTTTGGAGAACAATTTTTGACCTATACAGCAGAACAGTGCTAATTGAAGCTAGCAATGTTCCTTTCTAACAGTTTAATTTGAACTTCCTGAATTCCACACTAAATACAAGACTCAGGGCTGTCCATTTTATACACTGGAGAAGGATATAGAGTTAATGGAAGAGAGAAGAAAAGAATTTTTAAGCAGAGGAAGAACATTCCCTACGATTTTTATAAAAAGAATGAGACTATGTATTTGCATGTTTATTTTTGCCTCACACAAGCAAACCCCATTTTACTGTGAAGCACAAAGAACAGCAGCTCTGTGTCTATGAAGCATGAGAGAATACACCCTGCTTTGGTTCATAGATAACATGGTTTCTGACCTTTGCAATAGACCACGGGGAAGAGCCCATGGTTTAATAACCATTATTTATCTTTATCATACGCAGAAGTAAACTGGGGCTCTTCAACACAGGCTCTTTACTATATTAATGCCTTAGACAGCGCTCTGGCATTAACTACAGTGGAAGACCACGTGAAAAACTTCAGGTAAGATTTCCAGTGCACAGTAGAACAGCTTATTCCAAAGAAGTACATCACCCAATTAAATACAACCTCTATCTTTCCTCCTAACAGACCCCAGTGCATAGCACTAACAGGAGCTCCTATGATCAGGCCTGCTCTGCTAGACATCACACATACTTTCACAAAGAACAACGGGCTATGCATCTGTTGTGAAGTGTACACGGTAAGGACAGCTCATAGAAACCCGAACCTCCAGTGGGTGCTGCATGACCCACTCCACTCTCACCCAGCACACAGTGTTCCCATTGGCGCTGTGCAGACCATGAGAGGGATTTGCACTGAGAATGAATTTTGTCATAAGTCTTGACAAGAAAGCTATCGACTGATACAGAGCCTGCTGGTAAATGCCTCATTGAGATGCATTTCAGAGTTCATAGGAAACAGACCAAAAAATAGTAGGTAAAAAAAGAGAAAGCATTACAAGGAAAGATTTCTTTATTAAATGGACACAGGAAGGCTTAAAAAACCCAAATAAAACACACAAAAAACCCCAAAAAAGCCTAACCAAACAAAAAGCCCTCAAATAAACAAAACAAATAAACAATGGAAAAAACCCTTGAAGGATTATAGTGCAACAGTCAAATTACCCAGGCTCTGTTTTCAGCTTTGCCATCAATTTGCAGAGTTGGGCTTTGGCAAGTAATTCAGCTCTTTTTGCTGTGGTTTCTCCAAAACTGTAACAATGCTAATTCTGAGGGTAAACATGCTCTTCTGATAGGAGAGAAGCATAGTATATTTCAAGAAATAATATATTTTTAAAGGACAAAGTTCGAGTCTCTCATTAGGACAGAACAAAAATAAGCATGTTTGTAGTGTAGAAGAGAAAATATACTTTAAATATCACCATGTCTTTTCAATTTTGAGAAGAAAAAATCCCAGCTCGTGATGCCAAATGGGGCTGCAGAATCAGCCAATCGAGTCAGTCCAGGCAAGATAATGTCTTCCCCTACAGGAGTGTAGGAATAATTCATTTCATGCCACCACATTGCTAAAAGGGAGTACAGGAGAGCTACATGCGATTCTTCCCAAATCAAGGGAGTCTTTAGAGTGAATGGTCCTAATTCTTCTCTACTGTAATTATAGTTAGCTTTCCCACTGCATTCAGTAAGTGTAGAATTTATCCCAAGATCCTGAGAACACACAGCTTCCTAAAGTTGAGTTTCAGCAAGTTTTCTGAATTCTTATGCATTCATCTGACATTAGTGCTTTGTATGGAGGATCACACGAAAAACCCTAGATCTATTTTGCTAGTGGAAGCATTCTCATTGAGTTTTAAAATTTCTTAACCTAAAAATTTGATTTGATCGATAATAAATGTGAGACACAATGAACTTTTGTGACTTGCCAAACTGTGGCAGTAAGTGGATGATAAAATTCCTAGGGACCATATGAACAGCCTACAATATGTAACAAATACAGCAAGCCATAAATATAATGCCCAGTGAATTTTCCCTCCAAAGGCGACATGCTGCTAGCTATGCATAGAGTTTTGAGACACTATGACACACAGAACATTTTCCACTCCTTTTCCACAGGAAACTGTGCAGGAACATGGTGATAGATGGTTCAGAGATAGGTAAAATAAACACAGCAACAGAACACAAAGATGATTTAAGTTATTTGGCTCTGAGGTTGTGGCCATATGTTGGCGTGAAGAGTCTAAGTTTCTAGTAAAAACAGCTATTCTGCTTTTATTCCCTGCCTTCATGTAAAATAGTTTTGCAAGGTTAGTCTTCAGTCTGCAGATTCATGGGACTCCTTGTACAATTTCACAAACATTAATATTGA
Organism: Laterallus jamaicensis coturniculus; assembly: GCA_022605575.1. Classification (NCBI taxonomy): domain Eukaryota; kingdom Metazoa; phylum Chordata; class Aves; order Gruiformes; family Rallidae; genus Laterallus; species Laterallus jamaicensis. The sequence goes on from JAKCOX010000018.1 coordinate 16,691,673, forward strand.
TACAATGGTGGAGTAGGGAAGGACACAGATAAGTTATCATCAGATAGAAGGGTAGGACTGTCTCTTTGGCCAACAAAAACATATTGTGCAAGCCAGTTGTGAAACTATCTTCAGGTATTCTCCACAGAGACTGGGAAGAAGGGTAAGACTTTTTTTTCAAGGGAACTTTATTATTCAACTTCTTATTCCCAGATCTTTACACTATTCCAAAAGCCAGGATCAATCTTTTAAGTTACACCCATTAAATCCAAACAAACTTCAATAAATTTAATATCACCCAAGAATGTAGCATGATGTCATTAATGGAAGATCACATGGACTCTCCCATCCTTCCCCTTGTACATCCTAAATAGCCATAAGGAGTTCAGAAACATACATGAGGGACAACACCTGAAAGAGCATCAACCCAGCCTACTTTTGATCAGGTCAAACCTCACTTTTGAAATAATGATAATAATAAAAAAGGCATAGATGAACATATGACACATGGAAATCCACCAGGTCATTTCACAGCTGCTTTCTCAATGTTGTTTTCTGCTTTTTAGATGGAACCAGCTAGAAAAATTATTCCAAAGGCCCTGCCTCCTTTTCTAGCAGCCAATGCCAATTCACTGAAAGTAAATGTATTGCAGTTGTTTCTACATCTCTCTAAATTTATATAAATCACATTTTCTTCCAGGAAGACCAAAATAAAAAGTTTCAGCAAGGCTGAAGTTTTGAAAGAAGGACATTTGGGTTTATATTCAAAAAAATCACATTTTTAAAATCAATTTTGAAATAACTGATCCTTCCCATACATTTAAATTTGGAGAGAAGTTATTTCAGTTCAAGTATGACACTGTTCTTGAATAGAAAACAAATTTTGAGCTTAAAGAATTTGTTATGGAGGAAAGAAAAAAATATAATCTAAATCTCCCTCAGTTTCCCAAGTGAGCAGAAGCCACTACCACATACTAACTTAATTTAAATGTAAAAGATTTAAATATGAATTTTGAACTACAATCTCCCAAGCATGAGTTTACCAAGCCTTCCTAGTTTTATATTATAGGTAACTTCTATTGATTTCTCTAGTTATCTGTTCCATTGGAACCAAACTGCAGCTTACCAGCACCCTCAAAGATGTCAGACATTTTAAAAAGCAGAAAGGAATTATTTCTGCACAAGATAAAGCTGCAGCTAACTAAAGTTCAAAAATATCTATAACAAACCAAACTGGTACCACTTCCCAAGTCAGGCACACTAGATTCGAAGTGCTTCCAAGCCAGGTCTATCCTTCTGGCATATTTAATTACTGTCTCTGATGTTGCTGGACATGCTCCCACAGTTTACAATTCTGCTCTTGTACTCTTGCCTTGTAAAGTGGCGACAACCTGTCCAGCCCAATAACACTGAAACTGGTATTTGAGACTTGACTGCCCTTCTCAGAGTTGCGTCTTCGCTGCAGAAGACCTGGGCAACTGATTCAGCTTCCTGAAGACAACATGAAAGGGAATTAATAAAAACAAGAAAATCTTAAATTTAAGAGCACTTTTAAAAAAAAAAAAAATCAATTAAATTCCAGATTCGTGCTTCTCAGACTTATCCCAGCCTTTCTAAAGGACTTGGTATAGTCCCTGGGCCTTATTTTTTGGGCACCTACTGCTAGCCCATTCTCTTCTGTCAAGCTAGTGTATCACGTTTTGTGACTTTGATATGCACGTGATTTCACCTCATTAAATTACCAGATGACCACTGGAAGAACTTGGTGGCAAAGGCATTTATAGCTATAAAATTAATGGCAACAAATCTTTTCTCTTACTATTAGCAGATAGGAGCTTAACAATGCAAATTCAGATCTGCCGAGACTCCTTTACGTAGTCAAGTCAGGGAGGGACTTTATTCACTCTGAGATGCTTCATCACACCTTCGATATTTTTCTAAGATGTTGCAATCCATAGCAGTCCTTCTTCCTGTCAGAATCACTACATTTAAGTAGCATTAACAGCCTCAGCCCTCTTGAACAGCACGTGAATTATGGTTGCAGCACAGTTTGTTTTCAAGGGGCTGAATCTCTGCGGACCCTCTTTGGAAATGTATTTTTCTGGCTCTCCGTTTGCTCCGGCAGCAGACTAGGCAACTCCTTCAAAATCACTGTGTGATGTATAATACAAAGCCTTCTTAATAATATTTTATTGTCTCATGCAGGGACCACGCAAGCTGTGTGTTAAGGAGATGAACAGTGGCATGGCAAAAAAGCAGGCATGGCTCACAAAGAACAAAAGAAAAGCCTTTTATGCAGCAGTGGCAGCTGACAGCTTCAGAGAAGGAGTCAAAAGTCTACTTCAAGTAAGCTTTTTGTTTACAGAATGCAGAGAAGAATGTTACATCAAAGCATCTCTTTATGTAAAGTGTTACTGTTTGCTTGTTAAGAAGTCCTCTGTATACATAGATAATATTATAAACAGAAAGGGCATTCTGGGGATAGGTGTATATTGCATTACAAGTTATTTCGCAAAGAGATCTTCTGGGCTATGGAATTATGAGTCAGGACAGACTGATTCTCTTCTAAATGAACAAGACACTATTATAAAAAAAGAGAGGCATCTACAGGGCAACATACGAATGTCTATGCAGCCAATCAATTCTATTGTTTGGTATTATGCAGCATATTAAATATCTGAGAATATTTTTGCATTCATTGGAAACTGAAAATGAGCAACATATTTTCTGCAAATAGAGAGAAAGCCATCTAAATAAGACAGTCTGTAATATTTTTCTATTACTCTAAGAATACAGCAGATCATTTCCAACAGTCCATTTAAAATGGCCTTAATGAAGGCACTGAGACACTGTTTTCCTATTTCCCATCTCTCCCTCTCACATATATGAATATTTAAACATACAGATACTGAGAGAGAATTCCCATCCTTCGCACAAAATACACTGCTGAAAACACATCAGTGCAAACCGAGACAGTAGGGAATTGACTAAAATACTCTGGGTAACAGCCACCCACTGGTAGCCTACCAGGGCTCTTTGTGCACTTTCTGAATGGACAGGACAATCAAACAAAATAAAATATTATTAATATTGACCCTTTTGTTCTATAAAAAAACCTCACAAGGGACACTTCAACTTTGGTTTAAACATTGTCTCAGTAGGAGATCCTTCTGATGTTTTGGAGAACTGTTACAGTCTAATGATCTCTTCCTTTCCATTACTACTTAAATACTATTACCAAAGCCAAAACTGGACCACAAATTATTCCATCCCAACAAACAGAAGGATAACAATCATTATTGTAACCTAAAAACATCTGTATTGCTTTGCCAACCAATTATTTATTCCAATGTAAATAATGTATCAGTGCAACTAAAAAAAACCCCAAAACACCAAGGCTCGACAGTTTTTATCTATTTTCTTTTTGTTAGTAGTAAAAATTTCCAAGCAAAACAATTTGCCAAGCTGGTGTATTTGTGGGTCTCCTCCTGAATGTTACAAATACATCGAATATTTAGATTTCTAGAAAACTTAGGTTAGCTGAATCTAGATCTTGTTCAGGTTTTAGCATCCAGACACAGTTTTGGAGGCAACTGAGTGTCTTTACAAGCCATTTGTTCTTCCTGTTTATAAACTGCAATTTTATCTGTAAAGCATGCTCAGTTAATTTTGGATATCTTTTTGGAAGAATACAGCAAACAGAACAGCAACAGTTTCTAAGTTCAAGGCAAAAAAAAATAAATTCTTAAGTGGCTATGTCCTCTTTGCATATCTGAGGTGTGTTTAAGAGTCTTCAGACCCAGTTCATCTACTGAGCATTCCAAAGCTGATAAAAGCTATTATGTTAGAACGAGCATACAAACAGTGCTTGAACTCTCTCTTGATTCCAAGTTATTGAACCATTTTAATGAAAGCATGTCAGAAGAAATGCAAATGAATGCTAATTTAGCAAAATTACATTTCTGTCATCTAAGATCATTTATAGTTGGAATAATTTAGAGCTAATCTTTCTGCACGGATATGAGCATGAAGGATGCCCATGAAATGCAATCTAGTTGTATCTCCAGAACATTACTTCAGTGATCTTTTGCCATTACTTTTCATTTACAGTGAAAGCATGTGTGTGTTACCTTCTCAAGCAGTGTTTTAATATCGTTAGGCCTCAGGTTTGGGTAGAATGAAACCAAATACCCTGGTGATTGGATTTAAGAAGGACTGGAGAAATGCCACTGCCACGCAAGTTGAAAACTACGTGGGCGTTATACAGTAAGTCACAGCCCAGCATCTCCTTTTTTACTCCTCTTAGACTAGATAAATTTATCATTTCTGTACAGAATTTGACATGTAGAAACAATGCAATAAAATACCTGCACCTCTGGGTTCATACATGCTAGCTCTGGAACAGAGGGTCCTGCGCATTTAAAAAGGCTCCTCAGCCTCCCACACCTGGCAAGACCTGCTTGGCAAATATCTGGCACTGGCTAAGCTAATACAGCCTGACAGTGCTACATAAAGAAACTGCACTGCTGTCAGGAGTGCTTCTGCAGAACTGTATTTTCCCATTTTTAGTGGACACGAGCTTAGAGAAAAACAACCCTAATGTACATAGGGAATAAGAGTACATCATGGAATTCTTTTGAGTCTGGGAGACAGAGAAGCCTTGCTTCAAATCCCATGTGTGCCTAAGGCTCAGCAGCTCTGAGGGTTGGGATTTAGCTAGGAAACAGTCATTTAGAATCAGGCTTCTCAGATTCTTACTCAAAATTCACCTCTAAGCTGAAGTGAGTTAAAGAACAAAACCTCCTCCAACATTGTTATTTCATCAGAGAAGGAAGAGAAAAATTACCCACTGGTAACCTAGTTCCTAAAAAGCATTGTCAGAAAGACCCTTTTCAGGAATAGCCTATCTGTTCCAGTGCCCAATAATGATCTTTATTTAAATGAGGAAAGACAGTTGATAGTACTTTATCTTGGGCAGTTTATTCCACAATTTTTCCTAGAGCAGCCTGGTACACAGCAGCAACATCTCCATGTGGGCACTAACCCTTCTACTGACCCGCTCAAAGTAGCTTTCATTGACATGAATGATGCAAAAAGATATTTATTCTTCTTATTATTTCTTTTCAGTGATGCCTTTGATTTTGAACTTGGCATGATTATTGTCAGAATTAGCCAAGGATTTGATATATCTCAGGTCCTCCAAGTTCAAGGTATGTGGTGAATATCTATGTTAGTTATGTGCTCATCACGAGAAGGAATCTGATCGATACTTAGAGCCATCATCTGGCTTCTAGAATAGTACCTACACCTGTAACTTCTACTATTTCAATCCTGCCTCAAATCCTTGCTGAAGCACTGGCAGTGAGAGAAGGAGGTCAAGCCTCACACATCAAGGGGCTCCGCACACCACAGAACTCAACTCCCAGAGCACTTTCAGCATAGGCACAGACTAATGCAATGAAACCATGCCCTGCCACTGCAACCAGCCACTCTGCAGCATGTTTTCCTCCCTTCTCCTAGCACATATTCCTCCCTCTGCCTACCTGAGATCTCTAGGATTGATGTAAATCAGGAAGCTAGAATTTTGATACCTTACCTGTGGAACACCAGACCCCAGTGTTCCCACCCACACAAAAATCTGGAACCCACAAGAAAAAATAATTCTCTTTTTTCAGCTTTTTGTTCTTTCTTCCTTAGGTTAGTGGTGCATATCTCAGGGGGAAAGGGAAAACCTTCCACGGTAGCACAACCATTCAGGGAAATATACCTTTTGGGTGGAAAAGGGAGAGGGAAACAGAACACGAAGGCAGCTGTACCTGAACAAAGGCTTCTAAGAGCCACATACAGCGATGGCCTTTATTTTTCCTTTTCCTCTTGAGGAATCAGTAAGACCTCTGGGTCCTAAGGTACCTCAGGCAGGAAAGAAGTGTTTATACCCCCTCCCCCCTCCTCAGAACAATTCTTAAGGTTTTCAGTACGGTAATTTCACCACTTCTTAAGTTTGTCCACTTGAACAGACAGACACAGCCTAAACCCGGCCGTTACTCCTAGCATCACCTGTCCCTACCAGGTACCCGTTTGGTGCTGTAAATTAACTCGAGAAAACCTACAGACAAGGAGCACAAGCAGGCACAAACCGAATGGCGACTCTTTGCTGCCGCCTGCTGCAAATCTGCCTCCAGCTTCTCCCCCGTTTCCCAGAGACAGACAGACTGGGCTCCGGCCTGCCGGGCAGGACACCCGGACAGGACTGAAGTACCCTCCCTACCCAGCTAATCAAGCCTAACTCCTCATCAAGGAGAACGGAAACACCTCAAAAGCAAAACAGGCCTAAGAATGAAAAAGGGCCAAAGACTCCTTCAAGAACCGAGGGTAGAGGAATATTCACGCAGGAGACTGGCAGCATGATGTGCACGGGAAGCTACAGAGCAAAACTATGCAGATATATGAGAAAGTTCCCAGTTAATCATGCTTTTTGCCCCCGTTGGGATCTTAGACCTGCCTGTTTCTGCTTCATGCAGGTCAGAAACTCCAGTCGTTAGAACACCAGGGAAATGAGGGCAAATACCAGTTTTGCATTCCTACAAACTACCAAATACTCTCCCAGTGTTTAGCCACAAGGAATCAGGAGGAGTTAGGAACATGGGAGGAGGAAACAAAACCCCTCAAATAAGCAGAAATGTTTTGATGCAGTTACAAAGTCTGCAGTGGAATGAAAAGATCATTGGATTCTATTGTACTTGCCACAGCATTCTGTTTAATAGAGGAACAGAACTAGTTTGGTGTAACCATTAAGTTAGTGCCTATCATCATGTCTTACACTCAGAATTCTTACAGTCTTGGATTCTAAAGTGAAAGAAATTACATTTTCTGTTGGCAATTGAGAGTATCAACAGAGCTAATAGCATCTACCTACTGAGGGGCTTGGGGTTTTTTTAAACATAATGTCTAAATTAATTTACCACACTCTCAGTTCATGTATTACTCAAATAGAAGTTTTTCTTATGAAAAAAGCTTTCTGCAGGCAAATGCCTAGATCATATTAAGTAGTGCCTCACCATAATATATTCCACAATAGCACATGCTAACTTCTTCTCAGCAAAAGTCTAATATTTCTAAGATGAAACTGTTCTTTTATATTACTGAATTTACATAATTGGTTACCTAAATTCTACATCTTTGAAGTAAATGCTGCAAAAAATTAAAACATTAAAAATATCTCAGCATTGAAGTTGATCACACGCCGATCCTTACACATTCCTGAGAATCTCAAAGCCCGAAGCGGTGTGACTTTGTTTTTAAAATAGGGACCCCAGGGCTAGAATTCAATACCTCAGCTTTCCCTTTTTAGGAAAACAGCTTTGTGAATGCTTTCTCAAATTCTTGGAGAAATAAATCAACCAAACCCATAAACATAACTCAATAAACAGTATCTCATGTAACTATAAAATACAGTAATACTGAATTTGTTCTGGAAGAATAAATCATAGAATGGCATGGGTTGGAAGGGACCCCAAGGATCACAGAGCTCCAACCCCCCTGCCATAGGCAGGGCCACCAGCCGCAGACCTGGAGCTACACAAGGTTGCTCAGGGCCCCATCCAACCTGGCCTTGAACATCCCCAGGGATGGAGCACCCACCCCCTCTCTGGGCAGCCTGTTCCAGCCCCTCATCACTCTTTCTGTAAAAAAGTTCCCCCTAATATCCAATCTAAACCTTCCTTCCTTCAGCTTTAACCCATTCCCCCTTGTCCTGCCATTGTCTACACTTCTAAAAAGTTGATTCCCCTCCTGTTTCTCTGCTCCCTTCAGGTACTGGGAGGCTGCAATGAGGTCCCCCCACAGCCTCCTCTTCTGCAGGCTGAACAAGCCCAACTCCCTCAGCCTATCTTTGTAGGGGTGCTGCTCCAGCACTCTGAGAATCTTTGTGGGTCCTCTCAACCCTCTCCAACAGTCCCACATCTTTCTTGTATTGGAGGCCCCAGCTCTGGACACAGGATCCAGCTGGGGCCTCACGAGGGCAGAGTAGAGAGGGACAATCACCTCCCTGTCCTTGCTGGAGCCCAGGATCCCACTGGCCTTGTGAGCTGCAAGAGCCACTGCTGGCTCATGTTAAGTTTCTCATCTACCAGAATGCCCAGGTCCTTCTCAGCAGGGCTGCTCTCAAGAAGCTCTTCTCCCAGTCTGTGTCTATGGCTGGGATTCTTCCGGCCCAAGGGTAACCCCTGACACTTGGCAGTGTTGAACCTCATTAGGTTCCCCTGGGCCCATCTTTCCAGCCTGTCAAGATCCCTCTGGATGGCTCCTTTACTTCTGTTGTGTCACCCACACCACTCAGCTTGGTGTCATCTGCAAACTTGCTGAGGGTGCACTCAATCCCATCATCGATGTCATTGAGAGAGCTGAGTTGCACTATAGTACAAACCAGTGCTGTAGGTGTGGGCAACCTATTAGGCTTCAGTGATTAATTCCACTTCCTCCTCCCTAATGGTTTTCATGTAAAAATAATTTTAAAAGGCTTTTTCCTCCCAGTAGCTTTACGCTTGGTACAAAGTACAACAACAGCAGTTACATGACTGACATTTCTGTAAGTGATGTGTTACCAGTTCCCTTACTTTTCCCAACATACAGAGGAATTAGAGAAGCTGGAACAGGAGAGACTGGCACTGGAAGCTACCATTAAAGAAAATGATTTTGAAGAAGGAAAAAGGGGCATTTGTGGATTCTTCAAAAAAGCCAGCACGCTCAATATCTCAAAACATGAAACAAAAAAGGGTAAGTTCCAAAATGACAACTCTCCCTGACCCTTTGGTGCATCACACTTCTATCAATATGCAAACTGGACAGAACCTACCCTGTGCAGACCTGCCTTGGTGGCCACAACCGTGTCCTCTGGTGGGACGTGCTACTTTGTAGAACACGACTACTTTTTTTCTCCCCTTAATTTGCTAGATGAGCTTCTGAGCTCAGCTTATGTTGACTTTCACTTGTCAAAAACAGGACATGGTTATTGAAGTTTGAGGAATACAGAAGAAGTTGGGGTTTTTGCTTTGTTGTGGGGTTTTTTAATAGGTTGTTTTAAAACAGAGGCTTTTTTTTTTTTCTCTTTAAAGAAAACAGGAACATTTGCACAATATTCAGGGAACAAGCAATCTCACTTTACTTGACATACACAGACACACACGCAAAACACTACCCACCTGAAAAACAGGTAAAAATGGCACTACTGCACTATATTCTAAGCATAATTTCATAAAAATGCAGAAGTGAATTTCATAAAAATGCAGAAGTGAATTTCATAAAAATGCAGAAGTGAAGGTAGTGTACAGGAAGTATATATACAGCATGCTGTTAAATAACTAATTAACACATAACGTAAATGTGTAGGTGATGAAATGGAAATTACATTTGGGCTATAGTAAAATGATACAGAAACACAGACAGAATGAAAGGTCTCGTTTCACAATTGCTAGTCTGTAATGGAAATGACCCACCTGAAGCCATGCCTGTATGCAGACAAGTACCTTCAGAATTTTCACCTGCAGAGACATCTGGCTGTGCGTGCAACTCCCACAGGTACCAAGAAAATCTACAGACTGAAAACATAAAATGCCATTATTCTTTACTTGGCAGACATCAGTTCATTTTGCAGGCTAAAGAAGACTATATTTTTATAGCAAATACCACAAGAACGTGCAACCTGTTTCAACTGCCCTTTCACCCTTCTCAGTTTAGTTCGGCACGGCATAAAGGGAACGTGTATTACACACTTGGCTTTTATAGATGAGATAGAGGATGGTAATAAATATCCCTGCCTCTCCATTTTGCTTATACATTCATCCTCCCCAGAGCTATTGTATCTTCCAGCATAGATGCTAGGACTGCAGAGGAAAGCCAATAACTACTGTAGAACTATCCTGTCCACACTCTAGAAATACAGGAAAACCAAGCAAAGTGTCTTCAGAGCCTAGCAGATCAGAGAAACCTCTAAAGAAGCCTGTCTGCTCCATTTAAAATTCTGCTCTAACACCATCTCTTTGAAATCATTGAAAGAGAAGCAGTAATAAAGCTACAGGCTTCAAAAGATGGAATGAGAGAAGGTATTGTTAGCACCTACCCAAGACTTTACCTTTTAAAGCCAGCCAAGCAAACAGCAAGAATCAAAGTTTACTTTTAATTAACAACAACCCTCTCAAGCATAGGGAAGTTGTCATGCACACTTTTGTTTTCTGCTTTCCAGCCTAAGTTTTACCTGTGCTCTCCCTGTACCCATTTCCCTCTCTGCCCACCCACTTCCCTCTCTGCCCTGTACATTTCAGGAAGCTTGGTATTTTACAACTGAGCTTGTAAATGATGCAAAATGATGCCATTTACTTATAAACTCTATCAGATATTTCCTAATTGCTTTTTAAAGCCCCAGAGAATTTTAGGTTAACTAAAAAGATCCAGAGAACAAAAAAAAAGAGATAACCCTTTTCAAGATGTTATAATCTAGTGACAAAGTATTAAACAAGCTTTTGTTTCTGTGTGTATTGGTACATTAAAAGTCCATAGCATCTGCACAGTAAATTGTTTCAGTCTTGAAGTGTAGAAATTATGTCAGAAACAGCTTCTTTTCCTGAAGCATTTTCTCCACTCGTCTCCCTAAGTCCACTCACTGCCTCACTTGTCAGAAGTCCTTCCACGTTTCTTCTTACTCCTTCCAGAGAACACCATTAACACAATACAGTCAACGCACGTGGGTGAATTCAATCAGAAGCTGTTAGAAGCCAGCACTCAATTTAAAAAGAAGCAAGGAAAAGGTACAATTGACATTTGGTGGCTGTTCGATGATGGAGGTAAGGAACTCCAGTAAGAACCACAGGGAGAGATTTCTGTGTTGCCAAATAGAAAAACCAGTCTTGGGAACTTGCACAAAACTGTTTTGAGATTACATAGTCAATTTTCTGTCTGGCTTAAGTGTTGCAGTTTACATCCAGCACTGCCAAAGTGAAGGATGGAATTTTTACCACAGAATGCACTAATTTGATCTTCCTGCAATTTTCTGTGTTGTTCCAGGTCTAACAATCCTAATTCCTTACATTCTAACTATCAGGAAGAAGTGGAAAAATTGCAAATTAAGGATCTTCACTGGAGGAAAAGTCAATAGGATTGAAGAAGAAAAACTAGTGTAAATATAACTATATTTTATCTGACTGTTTAAAGAGTTTAAATTGACGCTGAATATAATGCACATATAGCAGGAAGCTGGGAATTTCTCAGCACAACTGGTTTGTTGTACTGTGTGCAGCATGAAAATAAATAGCATGCTTGGTAGAAAGATGCTGAGCTTATGGCATAGCCCCTCAAGGCTCAGTGTAAATGGCAATTACCAAAGGAAATTCACATCCAGCAATCTTTCCCATTAATAGCTCATATTCCCTTCTCTAAGAAGAGCAGTCTGCACTCTATGATGAGAATATAATTAGTTTTATGGGATTTACATAAGATTGTCCAGTTAACAGTAAGTGAAATTGCACATGAAGCTTCTCATATGCAAATAGCATAGACAGATAGCTCACATAAATGTGATTATCCAAGGTAAAATGTGAAGAAGTTAAAGAGCAAGTTAATCAAATTTAAGACCACGTTGATTTGACTTAGCTTTTTTAAAAAAAGTCTAGATTTCATAATCAAAGTTTGCCTTCAAGCAAGTGAAAGGTACTAATACAAACTTATTTTCATCAGCACTCTATATAGGACCTTTCCTTCCAAAGCATGACAAGCTAGAGGCTCAGTCATTTCACCACTGGTGGAAGCAGACCAGTTTCAGTAGAAGTCAGTACCTAACAAAGAGCAGTAGCATCACGTAGGGAGTTAAAAACAACATATCTAACCAAAACTCCAGTGGAAAACAAGGCAGATGGATGCAAGGACAGGAGTTAAAATTCAGCCAGTATGACTAGGATTACAAGACTGCCTCAGAAAGACAGCTGCCACAGGAATGCTCCCTTTAGCTTCTGATTTCACATAAAGAAACTTTACTCCACTGTGGTTCTGTCAGTTGTAAGGATTACCCTAAAGCTAATGTACTTCTGTAGAAGAGGTTCACAAATATTAGTACAAACCGTTTTATCACTGAGTAAAACAAGATTTCCTGCTCCTGGAGGACCTGGAGGGAAGCGTCTGTCCAGCGTCTGTCCCTGACCAGCGTCTGTCCAAGCTCAGCTCTTCAGGACAGCAGCTGGATCCTGGATCTAGGCACTCAAGTCACTAACTTCCCTTGAGAGGAAGTAGGAGGTTTTGACAAATCCCATTTGATGTCAAAACATGACAGACCTTCACAGAGGCAGTTCTGGCACCTGTATATACTGCCTCTCCAACAAAAGCCAGAGTGAACAGCATGATCAGCAGAGTTGAAAATGACCTAGTTTGTTGCCAAGAAAACAATAAGAACATGTATTTCTACCTAAACACCAACCTTCCACAACAGCACACTATCCACCAAACACAGAAGCCTTCAAAGAGACAAAAAGAGGCTGTATGGGTATTCTGTTCCCTAGGAAGATTTAATCCAACATCCAAGTACAATTTAATCCATTACATTTCCAATTTAGAAATTAAATTTATCTGGACTTTTGCTAACATGTAATTCCCTAAAGATTAAAACCTTTCCACAGAAACTGAGACATTGGTCTTTTTGGTGTTGAAAACAAGGACTGCTCCAAGGGACATTAAGATTTATATAAGCAGTATGTTCCTCTTATATATAAAAAAGAACAAGGAAACTGTCAGGTCATAAGCAAATATGTATTTCTACCATGTTGTGCCCCAGGAACTTCCTGACCTTTCAAACACCAACAAAAAAGGAGGGGTTCAGTGTGGGATGCAGGGGGAAGGTACAAGTGCCAAACCAAAGGCAAAACTGACCTATCTAAAACTCTCTATCCTCAGCACAAACACACACACAAAGCTACAAACTATTCCTCTTTCCAATTGGGAGAGAAAAACAAAGCATTTTCAAAGCAAGTCGACCAATATAAATTCATAAATGAGAAAGATTCTTTTAAGTATTGCACATGAACTTTCTGGACCAAATTTTGACCAACATATACGTTACTGGTGTTGTACACACTCTGTGCATAAAAATCTGATAGTAACAGAATCATAGAATCCCAGACAGGTCTGGGTTGGAAGGGACCCCAAGGATCACAGAGTTCCAACCCCCCGCCACAGGCAGGGACACCAACCTCCAGGCCTGGAGCTACACAAGGTTGCCCAAGGCCCCATCCAACCTGGCCTTGAAGAACAACAGAAGCCTTTTTTAAGTATTTGGTCCTACTGTATTTTGAGCATTTTCCTTTGTAACTCAAGCCTTTGCAAATACTTAAAGTCTTTTTTCCCCAAAATGTAAACACCCTTCCCTCTGCCTGCTATTCATTTCCATTTTTTGTGATTTTCATTGATCATCAGCTAAATGAATTACACTACAATCACATCAATCCAGTTCCATAATTGGAAAGTGAAACACTAAAGCATTTAAAGTAATTTGTCATATAGTTAAAGATGATGAGACAACTGGGTTTGATATCTTAATTCATTTATGAGTGCTCTTTGATGCAAGGCACTCAGAAATACAGTGATAAAATATTCTCTCTCTTGTTTTCAGGATGGCTTCACTTCTAAGCAAATTCAGAATAAAATTCGCTGATATTAATATCATCTGTGATATCAATATAAAGCCCAGCAAAGAGAGGTAAGACACATTACCAAAATCCATTATTTAGCAGCTGACCTTTATCAGGAACTTGTTTCTTTTATGTTAAGCATTAAAAATACCCAAAACACACTACAAAAATAGCACTGTCACTTTATTGCAGTCATTTTCTAAGTACCTAGAGCAGGAAAAAGAGAAGAACCTTTTAACAATCGCAGCTCAAAAGGTCAAAACTATAGGCAGCCTTTTTCTTTACGTTGTGATAAGACCAATTAGACACCATACTTAGGAGCCACTAAGTTTAACAGACATTTTATGATGGCTTTTCATACCTATTTAGGTTGCAATAGACTTCCTTCATTATATTGTTCAGTCAGTCACAGTTCTTTTGTGATTCACCAAATCAGCCTTCTGGGTTTTACCAGGAACTTAACATTTTTCTGGCCAAACATAAGCATACTTCTCCTTTCCTGTGAGAACAATATCCTAATACTCCCTTATCACTCAAGTACAATGAAAATTCAATGGTTTTCGAAATTAACTTACCTACAAAATTAATGCTCTTAGGCAGGGGTTAGGAAGGTGGTAGAACATTGCTCAGGAAGCTTCACATCCAACTGTATTAGCTAAAAAATAATAATTTTAAAATCATCATCAAGCCTTTCCTTTCTGAAACATAGATCTATAGAAATAACCTATTTCTTCTGCTTTATGTAGACAAAACATATAGCAGGATACTCAGGAAATAACTGAGTCCTAACAAATCACAATATTGCTCTTGGTCTTAAAGATCCTCTGAAAATGTTCTCGCCTTGGTATGCTCCCTTCCACCCCATCCTTTACTCCCCTCTTGAGAGATCCATAGCTATTTCAGAGTCAAAGGGCTCCTTCCACCCAAAGCCCTTCCTCTGACTTCGTGTGCAGTCTCAGGTTAGTCTCTTTATCCTGCTGTATCCCTTTTCTCCATGGCACACATAACTTTGCAAAAGCAGAACTAGGCTCACCAGTGTTTCTACAGTGGTGGGGATATTCTGACTGGAGGGAGATTCTGACTTAGGAAATGTAGTTAGAGAATATAATCATTTTATTACTAGATACCTAAAGTCACATATTAGTGCCCTCAATCTCTCAGTTAATATTTTTAATTATATAAAGAACTGTGCAAAATACTTCCCTTTTTCCAGTACTGTGCAGTGATTTTACATAAATGAAAGCTATACAAAAGAATTCATACCTGGCATTAACATAAACCCCAAATACATTTGCTGCATCAGCATTATCTGAACAGAACAAGTGAAAATTTTGCCAGACATCTGCTAGACCACTGTTTCTCTCTCCCAGCTGGCACCCCATTTATTTCACTAATAAAAAGATTATCACTATTTTGCATGCTGAAGCAGGCACTATGGATGTTGACAAACCCTCTGGCAACTTAGCAACAGCAATATTAAACACCTCATGTCATAGTTTTTAACTCATCTCTTGACTTCCTGGACATACAGTAAAGTCCAACCTGTGTTCAGTCTCCTGTTTCACTTCACAGAAAGGCCTTAACAGCATAGAAATACCCTTACATGAATGTAAAAGAAACTCCCTGAGGTCTCTGTGGGATGATAGAAACTTTTAACAAAGTGGCAAGCAGGGAAATGCAGAAGGATGATAAGCTTCTCCAGATGATGACAGTGCAAAGCTTTTTAAAAAAAATAAATTAAAATTGAAATTTACAGAAAAAAATATCCATGGAAAGTTAGGAAATTCCCACAGAGTAAAAAACCCCAACAGCATTTCCTTCAGTCCTTTGCCACAGTAGATTTGTAACACCAGTCAGGTGATAGATCAGTCAGGTGACCGCTCCAGGTAATGCTAAAGCAATTATTAAAGCTCATGTTTTATGTAAACCCATATTCATTGTTAACATTTGTAACCAATATGGTTCAGTATGGAGTTACTGTAGAACTTCTGCCACAACCAGAAAAGTGCAGAAAACTCTCAGCAACTGTAATAGGCTAAGTGCAGCGTTTAATTATCCTCAAATAACCTTTTAATTATCCTCAAATAACCCTAACATATTTAAGTGGCAGAGATACATAGCTTGGGGCAAAACGTAGCACAGAATAGCTGAAGATTCTGCATGGTTTTCAGCTACAATTAGAGTCAGTGGAGCCTGCCATACGGTGTCTGTGAAGGAAGTTAGTGAGTTCATACCCTGCAGCAAGGCCTCCTTTGTAACTCCTGTTTCAGCTGGAAATTCTTTGAAGAGATGATTGAACCATATCGCCTCCATGAAAGCTGCAAAGATATAACAACTGCGGAGAAACTGAAGCGAGAGAGTCCATGGAAAATCACAGATGCAGAGCTGGAAGCATTCAAGGAGAAGGTAAAGCCTTGCCTACCTTTTTACAGCTGTACCTTTTCTTATACTTCAGGTGTTTGAAGCCATTAGTAAGAAAATGTGAAGTACCAGATGCTGAATTAGAAACATGGCACATACAAACCTGTATTTGATATTTACAAATTGGATTTATATTGTAAACACTGCAGAGGTGTGTCACCATTGCACTATTCAGCATTCTAAGACCTTGGCACATTTACAGAGTATTTTCCAGGCTGATGAGAAGCTCTGCCTGCATCAGAGCCAGCCAGATGAAAACCACCTCCGAAACGGAAGCTACACAGGTCTGCACTGAGCCTGAGTTAATAAGATGTGCTGAGAGGTTTATTAAATGGCTCCACTGTTTTAGAGATTGAACCTCTTAAAAAGTGCAGTTCCAAACACTTACCACATTTCCCACTTTGGGAGATCTAGAACTGAATCCAGACCAGCTCCAGCAATTTTTCCAAAGGCAAGATTCAACACTGATTTTTACCCTCAGTGAAGAGCAAAAACCAAACTTGTCTACAATGCAGGAGCTCTCCCACTGTCCAGAGGAACTCTAAGGCTGATGTTGACTAGGTGAATTAGGGTCCGGGCTGCTCTTTAATTTTGTTGGAAAATACATTTTTAGCAATGAAGCACCAGGCTTCATCAGGCCAGTGCTGAAAGGATACTGCAAACTCTTCCACCCTTAAGAGACAAGTTCTCTTGTAAGTCACAGAGAATTAATCTAGCAATTTTATTTATGGCTCCTGTTGGATTAACCTGAGTGCACTGAGAGTTTAGCTATCTCCATTTTATGGTGCTGCCAACTTCCTCAGCAAAGCAAGGACTGTGAGCCGCTAGAGGTCACAGCCTGACATATTAACATAAGCTGAAATCAATGGTGATTTAAGATAACACACTATACTACTGACTGCAGCAGCTGGGAAGCAGACTGACTGCTCACTGTATTACCTTTTCCATAGATTTGATAAACAGCATAAAGTCATGGTAGTCAGCTGTGGGCAGAAAACTTCTGAAGTACTCTCAGCATAAATCATCAAAACTTGGGAGTCAGAGCCCTTAGAACATTTCAGTATAAAAGACAACAGGAATATAATCCCAGATAAACACATTCGTGTGCAAAGCCAGTGAGGACACAACAGGAAAAAATACATGGTTAGGCTTAGTCTTGTCTAGGTTGCTAACTGAAGAACCAGGAAGAAAACCATAGGTTGAAAGCAGTCAGCAATATGAAAACGCCAAATTTCTCTATAAAATAGGAGCAACAAAAAGTTTAGTTTACACACCTGGAAAGACAAGCCCCTTATCTTCAGAAAGCAGTTCTGGGAATTTTACAGGGGACATTAGAACACATTTAAAATTCAAGAGAGAAAAACCTGGCAGCACAGATAAAGGGTGATGATATAGGATGACTCTCATGAGACAACAACTGGCTAAATTATAAGGATTCTTACCTATATAACATGTAAAAGAACACTGACATTTCTGTAGGAAAAAACCTTAAGGTCTGAATGGAGAAAAGACAGCTTTTGCCTTCTCCAGGGAAAGAGAGAACAATTTATGATACCAGTTAAGATATTACCCATGCTGCAATCTCCCTCCCTGTACGCAAACCTGCCCTGGTCTGTTGTTTCCTATGACTTACGTTACATTACAAAAACCTTGAGTCTGACCTTAAAGTAATCCTGGCTGGATATCCAAGGAACAGACATTTATGTAATTTGTAAAAGCCCATACAAATACCTAATACCTAAAGCAGCTAAGTCTTACTCCAGAATCCTGGTCTTTTAGAAGGTGAATTTCTGGCAATATGTTCATTTACCCACTGACATTCAGCCCTACCAGTGTGGCAGCTGGACACCTTGAAGATAAATGAATTAATATATCAATCACCATCAAAAAATAGCACATAAGAGTCTCTGCACAGTTCCTATGCTCCATAGACAAAACTTAAAGACTATGTTGGAGCCAGCTCTGGTACTGTGTTGGTAGAAAAAGAATGCCAATTCTTGGGAAATCTTACACCATGGTGAACAACTCTGGCCTCCACATTAACTAAAGTGACCAAGAAGCATGGCTTGGCCTCATATTTACCATGTGGACAACAGAGCAGACACAGCTTTCAACGCCGCAACAGCAGGAAATCTGGTGGGCAATGGGTAGTATAGAAAGCACCAGAACTGAGGGTCACTGACCTAATTTCTCTGCTTTTGCCCATTTTGTTTCAGAGTTACCGCCAGGTCCGTCTGAATGAACTGTTACAAGAGCATTCAAGGGCAGCGAACCTCATTGTCCTGTGAGTCGCAAGGGCTTGCTTCTAACGTAGAATGGTCTGGTGCAGTGGGATTCTGGGCCAGAGCAACAGAAACATTTGTGTTAATTCACTGAGTACAAAAGTAACCCTTTAAGTACTTTTTGAAGGACTTGTATCTGGATTGGTGGTTCTCTGGGACTACACTGAGTACAAATCTTTCCTAGTTATTCTTCGTAACTTAAAGCAAAGCTCTAGTCATGAAAACACATCAAAAATGCTAATCTACACAGCTAAATCTACATGCTGAGTGTTACACCTGCTTACACACTTGCAGGAAGTACCCATTTTCCTTTCTTTCCCCTTAACTATTAAGAGCTCAGAGTTAGAGAAAGTATTAGCAGTGTGCCCTGGGGGCTGAGACAGACAATGGGATCCTGGGGGGCATCAGGAGGAGTGTGGCCAGCAGGTCACAGGAGGGGATCCTCCCCCTCTAGTCTGCCCTGGTCAGGCCCCACCTGGAGTACTGTGCCCAGTTCTGGGCTCCCTGGGATAAAGACAACGGGGATCTCCTGGAGAGAGTCCAGAGAAGGGCGACAAAGATGATTAAGGGCTCATCTTCCCTATGAGGAAAGGCTGGGTGAGCTGGGACTGTTCAGCCTGGAGAAAAGAAGACTAAGGGGGAACTTTATTAATGTCTGTAAATATCTTAAGCATGGGATGCAGGGGGAATTGGCCAGCCCCTTTTCAGTGTCTGTAGGGACAGGACAAGGGGCAATGGCCTCAAGCTGGAGCATACGAAGTTCCGCACCAACACGTGGAAGAACTTTTCCCCAGTGAGGGTGAGGGAGCCCTGGGACAGGCTGCCCAGGGGGTGTGGAGTCTCCTCCTCTGGAGATATTCCAACCCTGTCTGGACGCCGACCTGTGCAGTATGAGCTGGGGAGCTGCTTTGGCAGGGGGTTGGACCCCATGAGCTCTGGAGGTCCCTTCCAACCCCTGTGATTCTATTCTTTTGGTTTGCACATAATAAATGGATTTGTTAGCCAAGATCTACTTGGAATTATGTAAAATGGGATAATCAGTGGCATAAAGACAAAGAAGCCACCAATAAAATTACAAAGAAAAAAAGCCATTTTCAGAATAAATTTTTTAGTTAGAGACACATTAGTTAGTATTTGTTATGCACAGATAAACCTCTTCAGCTCTACCAAATCAGTCTCCAAAAAAGGGGTGATCAGGTCATGTTAACCATAAATTGGCCCATATTTTAAAACTCCCATCTCATAGTAATTACAGATCAGAAAATAAGCTGATGGACTGTAAAGCTCTGCATGTGCTATATTTTTCTTTTTTAAAATCAAATTGTGCATGGGGTTCATGACTCCAAAAATACTTCTTTACCAGTTCAAGGTTACAATCACAAGCAGTCCATGTCTAATACAACTTGCCATGTTAATGGCACTAACCAGGAGAGCAAGAGTTTGCAAGATTATGACCTAATGGAAGCTTTGTGCTTCATAAGATTAAAAAAATTGTGTGGTCTAATTACAAACATTCAGAGTCGTATACAAACAATTGATGATTTCTACTTAATATTTAGTGAGATGCATGTTATCAGGGCTACCCCTCTTCACAATATTAATTTTCTTTTTCTCTCTTTCTAAACAGGAGCCTCCCAGTAGCAAGAAAAGGAGTAGTGTCTGATTACCTGTATATGGCTTGGCTAGAAATTCTCTCCAAGAACCTTCCTCCAATCTTAATGGTCAGGGGCAACCATAAAAATGTACTGACTTTCTATTCTTAGACAAACATCAGTGCCTACAATATGCCTTGCTTGATTAAAGACACATCCAACACAGATCTACAGTTTACCTAATTGACAGAAAATGATTCAAAAATCCAAAGCAAGACAATGAAGAATTAAAACAAAAGAAAGTAAATGGTCCCTGCTGGTGTAACACTCCAGTACAGGCAAAAGAAGGAAGGAAAAATAATAATGAAGTCACATAAGACAGCAAATACTGTAAACACACAAAGAAGGAATTTAATTGATTTTATAAGGTATTGAAGTATTGAAAATGCTTTTGATGTTTATCCTAGAGATACAAAATCCAGGATACAAAATCTACACTACAAAAAGTATTCAATCTCTAGATAAATACTTTTTTCAAATTCCACCATCATAGTTGCTAATCGACAAACAGGAAGATTACAATCAAATGCACCAACTTGGGAGAGAGAAAAAAACCTGTATGGTATCAACCAGGTCAAAGGCTTAGAATGCAAATAGAGTACCTGTGATGCTGTTTAATTATAATAATGCCAGATTAAGACAATTAAGACCTATGCCTACAGCAGATGCTTTTACTTAAATTGTTGTACTAATTTGTATTAATTCAAATGCTTATAATTAATATCAAACAGAAAAATTAGATCTATAAAAATATGGACTCTATATGACAAGACTTGATAATGAAATTTCAAGCTCTGACAGAATATGATGTATGCTTGTGATAATTAACTGTGGTAAGTAAATTTCACAAAGAAATTGTTTAAATACTAAATATTCTGACAACTTATGAATGTTAGGGCTAATACAATCTGACATTATACTATGGGATAATTTGTATAGTGATTTATACGATTAGAAAACAACAAAAAACTCCATTAGCTGAGTTGAAATCCTTATTTTTTGATTTATTTAAAATACTTCTCTTTAGACTTTCTAAATAATTTTCATTATATGCTAACTTAAAGAAAATCCATTGTGCAATTTTTCTATTTTCTGCTCTGTAACATTATAGTACTCTATAATTTCAGCTTTCAATAAAAGCCACTTCTCTTTAATGGGGAAACATATATCTTATGTGTAAGCATTATTTAAATTAAAGACCATTAAGGAACACAGCTAATTTAATTACTATAGTTCTACAACTCCCTTGCAGATATCAACTGAAATCTAAGTCCAGAAAAGCCAAGACACTCTGAATTTCACTAAATGTTTCTTTTATGGCAGACCTAAGGTTCTATCTTTGCTTGAAATATTAGAATTTAACTTGCAAGGGATCTAGCACTCCATCTCCAAAACTGACAAACATTTGATATTCATATTTTTCAAAGTTCCAACAGCAGCAATTCAGCAGAACATGGTAATGTGGCCCACTAGTCCATGGGGGTTTTTTTCTATCTATTAAAGGTGGGATATGAAATACTGATATTTTCTCTTAATGTTCTTCCTTCATTCCTTCTTACATGTTTACAACCAGGATGAAGGATCATTTTGCAGTTTAACTGCATGACACACATATATATGAGTTTCCTAGATATATTGGGTTTCCAGTACAGCTCTGAGCCAACCAGATCTCACATTCTGCACTTGGAAAACAGGGAGATGATTCTCATCTTTCACAATGATGTTGCCAGTGATACAGGAGAGCTTGTTACATGCTGTCAGGTCTTTCCACATTTGTAGAATTGCAATGGCCACCTCACTTCAGATACTGCACAGGTGTAATCTGCATGTGGTGCCCAAACAGCCAATGCAAAGTAAAAGAGCTCTGCTTTGGCATGATCTATGGAAAGATCTGGGGGACTTACACACCTGTATTAAGCCTTTCAATTACAGACATGAGTGGGAATTGTTCCCTAAATATTCCCAAGTACTATAGATGTCAATCTACAGGGAACACCAACCCAAACTGATTTGGGGGACCTAAGCAGATCCAGTGATCAATATGAATCAGGAATGGCACTTTCAATACCACTCACACTTCCCTCTCAAAAACATCGCTGTGGGCATTGCAACAAATCCCAAGAGGTACATTTCTAAATGAACATCCAGCAAAAGCAAAGTACTAACACACCCATCTTTCAAAAACCCGTTGCTTAGACTACAGTTATTAATTAGAAGATGTATTCACACAACGCTATGGGATTTATCATGAACAGGACAAACTTCAGATGCAGTAGTGCTGAACTACCTGAAAGCACCATGTCCACAAATTCACAATTTCAAGACAGCAGTTTCCTAGGAGCTTCTATCTCTTGTTCCTCACCATGATTTCTCAAGTATGTGCACAATTTGGAAAGCATACTAATTACTGACTGCCTTAAATTGCAACTTGAGTTGCCAAATTTTGTTAGTCCACCTACCCTCTTTCCCACTCTGTAACAGACACTTCCTCTTTTATATAAATTACGCATAAAACAACTGCTGAATTTTAATCACCATGTTAGTAGCTGAATTCTAATTGCAAGTTTGATATCTCTAGAAAAAAATGTGCCTCTAAAGCTGTCTAGCGCATTTTGAGCTTATATCACACCATCAATTCTGCAGGTTTATATAATATAGGACTGATTTAATCAGCAGTGACAAAAGCAAGCATAGATAAAGTGACTAGGGACATTAAAGTGTGAAAATACCCTTGCTATGAAGCAAGAACAAAGAATATTTTGAGTTGTCTTCAAAAGTCTAGGCAACCTCAACAGCTAAGCTTGTGTCTAAGGGCCTGTTAAAATGATCCCCCTACAGCTCTTCTCATCAGTGAATCTGATCTTTCCCTCCTAATGTTAGTGGTGCTCCAACAGGTATCACAGAAGGCACTGCAGCATAGTTCAGAGAATACATTTTCCCTAAATCTCTTTACAACAACTGGCAGGTTGCCCATCCTGATCACATAACCCTAGGGGGTATGTGCTTAGGATAGGCGTCCCTACCTAGGGCTCCAGAATAACATTGTTCCAACTTGCCTTTCACTAGATTTTCAGTCCTCAACAAAGATTAGGTGGAGGGTGGGGGAAGGTGCTTGTTTATTAATTATATTTTTAAACCAGCAACCCATTAGTGCAAGTAGAAAAACTACCTAACCAAAAAGTCACCACATTCTGAAGACAAACAGCTGCAACTGCTCAAGCCACACTGTGCAAAAAGCATGTTGCTGTCATACTTCACACCCAAAGGACTCCTCCACTTAATTATCATCATCACAATGTACAAAGCTCCAGCCACTTACATAGTAAATTTTGCCAGATTTAAACCGCCACAATTTACATTACCTCTTTGAAAAGTCCTGCTAAAAGCCTTCCTGGCTAGGCAAAATATGACAAGCTGTCCACTCAGAAAACTGTGATGTTTCTCATCTTTTCCCTCTTTTTCTGTGATTCCTCCTGGTATTTCAAGATCATCTTTCCGTTTCCGTAACTGATTAGCAATTTACAAGTAGCATACATGGCAACAGGTAATATGAATTAACACTTAAATTGTAGCTAGGGGACAAAGAGCTACAGTGTTTTAGCTATCACCGACTCTTTCAACTCTTCCATATCTCTTTGTCACCTCTTCTCTGGCAGAGGGAAAATGGAACACGTAACTGTGCCAACGCAACAACATACAAATATGGCAAATTTTAGCTCATGTTCTCCACAAATAACAAAAGCAATAACTCACAGTCACACCATTGCTGGAATTTCATCAGAGAAAATTCAGTTTCAAACAAAATAAAGTATTAAGGCTGTCCTGGAACAGAGTAAAAAGCAATGGCAAAATTCCACAGCCCTCCCACCCACTGTACGGCAAAACACAAGATCAAAAATAGAGCTTAATTATAAACAAACACCCTCACAGCAGCCTTTTAAATTACAAACCTTAATCACCGTGAGAGAGACGGCTATTTTAAGTGAGACTGGGGAATCTCTCATTTAAAGCCACGATTTTCTTCTAATAAAAATGCTCATTCTAACACCAAAATTTCAGTGGGGAGAAATTTACACATTACTACCCCTGAAAGAAGCTTTGTTGTTTCCCCATGTACAACAAAGCAGGTTCCGCTCCTGCTCTCAACCTAAGTAAAAAGTAGGTAATTTCAGCTTATCTCTCTGTTTTGCAAAGTGAGGAAGGAATGCTCAGTGAAGAGCTGAGCTAATCAGCAATCGAGGACGCAGAAATGTTGACCAAGTGACTACAGAGCAAACAGCACATTCCCAAGACCAAGACAAACTTGCCCTGACTTTAAGCGTTGGCTTATTTTCCTTGTAGAGATCTGGGAAAAGAACTGTCACTCTGTGGAGACCTTTCTCCCTGATAATGTGTTAAGATGAGTGCTCCTATCTATTATTCATGCACTTTCAGGCAGCATACAACCCAGCCTGCCTCACCGAGCCAGGCCATTCTGAAAATTAATCCCTCCCTACCCTATTTTCTGCAGGGTGCAGTTTTACCCTCTATAGTTCTGCTTGTATAAATAACCATTCATAATTAGAGATTCATTTGGTACAAGGGAAATTCTTGTAAATGTCATTTTGCGGATGTCATATCAGACTATTGTTATAAATTACTTGGTCCCAAACAGGATTTTAACCAAATTGAACAATTTATTAAACGAATAAAGACAAGCAAATGGTGCTGGGGGACACAGGCAGCACCGGGTGTGCCGGGAGTCTCTGCTCCACCAAGATGCACTCCGAACAGTTCCAGTCCCTGGCTTATAAACCTTCCGGGGATAACACAGCCCACCGGCTTCAACTGACAGGCTGGAGTGCTGCCAGGCGACCCCCACAAGACATAACAACCATATACATCTTAAACTGACAAGCTGGAGTGCCGGCCAGGTAACCCCCACAAGACATCCTGTAGGTGAGCTTTAGCTTTTGTTTTGCGAATGATCAGGCAGCTGGCTCTGCAGACTCAGGTGCCTTCCTCTTCTTCTTCCCTTCTTCTTCTTCTTCTTGATTACCTCTTTTTCAGAGACAAGTTGTTTCTCCAGAGGTATCACAATGCACACAATGTGCTACCTTGTGGTCCTTTAGGTGAAGGTTTGCACATCCTTTATACAGCTTGTTGTTGCTTCAACATGCTTCATTCAGTCCATGCGAAATCTCAAGATGTCCCTCCCAGGCCCGTGACCATACAAGGGTCTGTCATTATGCACCCCCAACATTATTCCATATTAACACCAATCAGAGGGACATACATCACAGTTGTGAATGTTCCTGGTGGCACAAATATCACAGAATCACAGAATCTTAGGGGTTGGAAGGGACCTCAAGAGATCATCGGGTCCAACCCCCCTGCCAAAGCAGCTCCCTAGCTCATATTACATAGATAGGCGTCCAGACGAGACTTGAATCTCTCCAGAGAAGGAGACTCCACCACCTCCCTGGGCAGCCTGTCCCAGGGCTCCCTCACCCTCACTGGGGAAAAGTTCTTCCGCATGTTGGTGCGGAACTTTCTGTCTCCAGCTTACAGCCATTGCCCCTTGTCCTGTCCCCACAGACACTGAAAAGGGGCTGGCCAATTCCCCCTGCAACCCATATTTATAAACACTAATTAGGTCCCCCCTCAGTCTTCTTTTTTCCAGGCTGAACAGACCCAGCTCACTCAGCCTTTCCTCATAGGGGAGATGTTCCAGACCCCTAATCATCTTTGTCGCCCTTCTCTGGACTCTCTCCAGAAGGTCCCTGTCTTTTTTATACCGGGGAGCCCAGAACTGGACACAGTATTCCAGGTGGGGCCTGACCAGGGCAGAGTAGAGGGGGAGGATCACCTCCTTCGACCTGCTGGACACACTCTTCCTGATACATCCCAGGATCCCATTGGCTCTCTTGGCCACCAGGGCACACTGCTGGCTCATAGCCAACCTGTCATCAACCAGGACCCCCAGGCCCTTCTCCACAGAGCTCTTTTCCAACAGGTCATCCCCCAGCCTGTACTGATACAGTCGGTTATTCCTCCCCAGGTGCAAGACTTTACACTTGCACTTGTTGAATTTCATTAGGTTTCTCCCTGCCCAGCTCTCCAGCCTGTCCAGGTCTCTGGATGGCAGCGCAGTGTTCCTGCATGTCAGCCACCCCTCCCAGCTTTGTATCATTGGCACTTGCTGAGGGTGGGTGCTGTTCCCTCATCAAGGTGTCAATGAAGATATTGAACAGGACTGGACCCAACACTGAGCCCTGGGGAACACCGCTAGTCACAGGCCTCCATTCAGATTCTACTCCACTGATCACGACCCTCTGAGCCCGGTCTGACAGCCAGTTCTCAACCCACCTCACTGTCCACTCATCTATCCCTTGTTTCCTTAGCTTCTCTATCAGGATGTTGTGGGAGACAGTATCGAAAGCTTTGCTAAAGTCAAGGTAGAATTGGGATATTTCCTTTTTATCAGTCCTCAGTCTGCTTTAAATTATCTCAAGAACACTAATCACTCAAGACTAACTAGGAATCGCATTGTTTATGCTAGGTCATCTCTGACCTAACCACTATGGCACTTCAAACCATCCTGTTAGTAAGCCCCCCCTCTTCCCCTTAACAAGCGTAAGCCCCCCTTTTGCAAGCATTTTGTTAGCAAGAGCCCTTTAACGCTTTGTAAGCATCTTGGCAGACAGCCCCATCTCAATGCCCCCTTTTCTATAAAGTTAGTAAATTCTTTTACTACATCTTAATCCTAATATAATGATTCTCTGTCCAACTTTTCAAAGTATTTGTCCGATTCTAGCTTTCACCTTAATTGGTGTTTCTTCCAAGCGGTGTAGGTGTCAGTGGGAATTCTTTTAACACAATTAACAGCAAAACCTTCTTATCTTCCTAAATTCCTCTACAAAGGATTTACGAGGAGTCTTTCACCTCTCCAGTCAGTAAAAAAAAAAAAATAAAAAAATACAATAACCCTATTCAATTTGCAAAAGCAACATTTCCCAGCATTTCCAACCTATTTTTCACCGGGCAGCAAGGGTTTCACTGCCACCTGGCTGCATCTGAAGATGTAACAGCAAGGAGACAACCCCATACCCCCCGCAGGGCTCAGGGGAAGCCAGGGAGGGCAAGAGGGCCCTGCCTACCCAAGATGGTGGCAGTCTGCTCTGCCTCAGAGCAAGGCAGGTGAAGCACTGACAGGCTTGCCTACCTACAGCCTCGACAAGGAGAGGAAGCAGTTATTTTCACCAGGCAAATGCTTCCGTGACGGCTCGACAGTTTCGATACGGGTTACTGCAGGACTTGCTGCCGCCGCAGCAGGTGGGAAGGGCGGGGGGCGGGAGGGGGGTCAGTTCTCTGAGGAGCCGGAGCAGCCGGGCCCCGGCACTACCAGGCGCCGCCGCGCTCCTGCCCCGCTTCCCGCGCAGCACGGCGACAGGGCGCGCGCCCCCACCGGCGGCCCCTAGCTCCGCCTGCCGCCAGCAAGCAGTGCAGCAGCAATCGCGTCCCCCGGCAACGCTGCGCGCCCACCGGGGTCCGCCCGCCGCTCCTCGGTACCGCCACGGCCGCGTCCCGCGGAGGCCGCGGGCGCCGGGCCTCTGGCGGAGGGGCTGCGCCGCGCCGCATGGCAGGTATACCCCGCGCAGGGGGAGAAGGGGGCACCACCCCCCTTCGCCTGTGCCCGAGCCTGTTGCTGCCGGACAGCTGCAGGGAGCGCCGGACGGGCTGAGAGGGGCACGCTCCCCACACAGCAGCGGCGTTATGCTGGCCCGGCCCCTCAGGCGGCTCCTGCACCCTCGCGGGCACAGTAAGGGGGCGAGGGGGAATCGCGGGGAGCGCACTGCGGGCCTGCTCTGCTGCGGGCCCCACCCCTCAGCGGGCGCTCATTTGCAACCAGGAGGGGCACCGGGCCATCGCGACTGACGAGTCCCGCCCCACACTCCTATGGGGCGGTAACCAGCCCCCCGAAGAGCCCCTCAGTGAGAGCCCGCGAAATCGGGTGCTGAGGAGGAGCCGGGCGAGGCCATTCTCGCCGGCGAGGGGTGGCGGGGCTGCAGCGCACAAAAAGCAGCTGGGGATGGAGCCGTTCGCCCCCCTGTTTCCGCCTGCAGTGGGTCGCGCCGGTTTTCGCGGGCTTTTCCGTCTGCTCGTCACAGCGGGTCCCCTTTGCCTTCCCGTCCCGACGCAGCCATGCCCTCCGAGGTTGTCCTGCATCCCTCCCCCAGCAAGAGGCAGAAGAGCTCGGTGCCAGGGGAGCCCACCGCACGGCTCCGCTTCACTAAGCTCTCCGAGAACGCCTTCGCCCCCTCCAGGGGCTCTGCTCGGGCAGCGGGCTACGATCTATACAGGTGAGGGTACCCCACCCGGGGAGGAGCCCGGACCGCGCCTCGGGCTGGCCCGGCCCGTTCCCCCTCAGGAGGAGACGCTGCGAGCCCCTCGGCTCGGGCGGCCGAAAGGGCCCTTGATGGGCTCCCCGGCTCTGCGGAAGAGGCCGGAGCCGGCCTGCTCGCTAGCTCCCTTGAACCTCCATTCCGTTCCGTGTCCGGAGATCCGGGGTCCAGTCGTGCTGCAGCCCCGATTTCCTCAGGCAGCGATGCAGCCGCTGGCCGCCGCGCTTACCACGCCAGCCTGAGCTGCTGACGGCGTCCGCATGCCCTAGGTGCGGACAGACCCGCCCAGACACGGTAGCGCGTGAGCCCGCCGCGCCAGCGCTTCGCTTCCCTTCTTCCCCCTGGCCGTTGGGGGCTGCCTGCCAAAGGAAAGCGTGATAACGTTACCGAAGCCGGCTTGATAACGCTTCCAACTGAAAGCCATGTGGGTCGCTGTGCAGACCTAAGGTTTTGGGTTACCTCGGTCAGAGGTTTTTGCTGTGTCTGGGAATGCCTGCAGCTAGCCTGGTGTAGTGCTACTGGGATCAAATAGCATCACTAGTTATTCTGAACACCGCCCCAACCGCTGGCTTCGTCTCTTCGTATTCCTTAGAACAGCCTGCCTTTGTTCTTCCTTTGCCTGTCTGACTGCCTTTCATAAGCTTTGCTTCACTACAGTGGGCCCTTTTACTTTCTATTCCTTTTGGCTTACTGAGTTCATTTTGGTTCCTGTTGTGTGCTGTACACCTGGAAAACGGCTGTTTCATAAAAAACCTTTTAGTGCTTCCAATATAAATAACTTCATCAAGGTCAAGACAAGCCTGCCTTAAACAAGTAGAACAGAACAGTCTCACTTGTGGTATTGTCACCAGTGCCTTTAAAAAGCCTCCAGTTGGGTAGCTTCACAAAGTTCTTAAAAATCTCTCTAGTTCATAGTTACCAACAGAATCATGTGACTCATGAACTTCTGACCTGCTCAGAAAAACCCCATTGTTGCCTAAAATTTAATTGAATAGATTGAATACAGCTAGTTCATCTGCTGTAGAAAGAATCAGAAGAGTGTATTATCCATAAAGCTTCTGCTTTTGCACAAAAATTACACAACTGTATTCACCTCATGGTTAAAGTTAAACTTGTATTTTTTTCTCTCTTATTTGTTAAAACATTTAGAACTAGCTATCTTAAGACCATGCTGTTCAAATAACAGTACCAAAATCTTAAGCTAGCACCACCAACTTCAAATATCTTGTGTTTTAGAATCTGCAAATCTGTAAATATTCCTTGTATAAATTCCCAGCAAGAATAATTCTGGGTAATCTTGTACCTTAAGTTGCAGAAAAGAAAAAGTTGACAATGTTCTATATAAATTAGTGTTTCTTTCTTTAATGTAGTGCCTATGACTGTGTGATACCACCCATGGAAAAGGCTGTCGTGAAAACAGACATTCAAATTGCACTTCCTTCTGGATGCTATGGCCGAGTAGGTTAGTAAACAAGGTATAAAAAGGCTGCAGAGTCATCATGGAACAGGTCTGATGCCATCTTACCATTTAGATTTTGCTTAAAGCTTTCAGAAGAGGTATGCCATGGCTCAGTGATTCATTAAGCCTTGTAATAGATGTTTATTGTCAAATACATTAGAGATTTGATGTATATCAAATGACAAAGATGATTAGAAAAGAAATTCTTAATCTCCATAAGACTTTTAGTGCTGTGCAATAGTTTGTTATTTCTCTGCAGTTTGAGAACTTGAATCGCAAAGACCAGTGGACATACAGAATACACCCTGATGTTTAAAAATTAACCCTGAAGTGTACTGGTGTACTTATCTTTTGCTACAGAATACTGTACAAGTTATTTTGTTATGTGTTGTGCATTCTTTTTCTAAATTATGTATGCATTCTTGAAGTAAAAAAAGCAGCAGCAGCTCCAGTGGAGGAGCATGATGAGTTTGCTCTGTCCTGTCATCTGAAAGGAGAATGCAAGAGCGTTTTTGTTATCCCAGACTAAAGAAAGTTTTGATGGGAGTAATATTTTAACACCTCAGAGTAGGCTAAGTAAAAAAAGAAAAAGTCTGCACATCATTATCTGTGTATAATATTTCTAAGTAAATTACTTGCCAAATGTTGTTTTCCATTGTAACTGGAATGGATTGTCCTAATAGTCTTTTGAGATTATTCCATACCAAGATTAGATAGTTGTCATCTGCTGCACCACCTTTCCTTGGAGAAACCTACTCTGAAATCTAAACAAATACATGCTTTTATCACTTAAAGACTGCAATTGTATTATAGCCTATAGCAGCTGTTATTTTAATGTATGCATTAACACTTATGTATAGTCGTATTTATTTTAGAATGACTGTGGAAACAGTTCTTGCTGCCAACACACTAACCTATAATATTGTGTAAGAATTTTAAAAGAAATGAATTATACTTACAAAAAAATGTCTTGTTTTCTAGCACCACGTTCTGGTTTAGCTGCAAAGCACTTCATAGATGTTGGTGGTAAGATTTTTGTTCTTTTTACTAAGACTTCTTAAATACTGATTACATAAATGCTTAATTTCACACTAATATGTTTAAATAAATAATGCTAGCCTCATTGGTAGTCTGGCAAAAGGAGATAATTGGGAAATACCTCAGAGAGCCCATGTGTCAATGATTTTAAAACCTGCTGAATTAAAAATATCACTGACTTGTAAAATAATAACTCTATCACACATTTGTAGGCAATGCCTGGTATAGAAGTTATGGTTTGGTTTAGGCTTTAAAGATTACTTCATTTCAACTAAACATCTGTGTGTTATTCTTTTCAGTCTAGTGTAATATCTGAATGATTGGATCAGTGACATACAGATACTCTTACACAGAGACTATATAGGAAAAATATTCAAAACAAATGCTAGAAAACACTGGAATACACCATTAGTGTGATTGGTTTGTTACTTAAAGAAAATTGCTTGCTAGGATGAAAAGAGCTTTAGTTACGCTTACTGATGGAAATGTAAGATGTAAATCAAATGAAATTTAAATTCCTAACTTTATACATTGACCTAAAAATCCTAAGTGTTCTAAAACAGAAATAAAACTGAAATTTCACTTTCTACAAGTCTTTACATTTGGGTGGTTTTTTTGTTGTTCAGTACTAGCAGCAAATTTGTTTTGAACAGCATGTGGGGTTTTTTTTTTTAGTGTTTTTATTTTTTCTTTAATCTTGATTAGACATTCACAGATACCTCTCCAAAAACAATTTCTACAGGCATGTCTAGAGTCAGAAGTTGTCATGAAAGCTTTGCAGTCCTTTTGCCATTTCCCTATAACTCAACATGAAGTAAATGATGTTGAAAGTTCAATTCCAGTTTTGCCACAGGACTGATGAGAGCACAGGGAGATTCTCTTAAGGATTGTATTGTAAAATGGCATCTACATTTCATGGAGGTTCTCCCTGCTAAGATTACTGTGGAATTACTCTGAGCACAGTTGTAACCACAGCAATTCAACTTGAATGTTGTATTGAAATGTGTATTACAGTGTTCTAATTGTACAGCAATACAGTTATAAGTTAAATACAATTATTTCTCCCTCCTAAAACCCTAAGCAATCGGTTTTTTTCTAGCAACAGATTGTAGTAAAAGAACCAACACCTGTATTTCTGCTGTAATGACATTAAGTTGCATTTAATGGGTATCTTCAAAAGTGCTAGGTGGCCAACAGAGCACATTTTTTGCAAACACATATTTTGAGTCATCATGGAAGTGGACAAGAGAAGTGTGCTGAAAAATTGAGGCCTTTTCAGTTTTTTTTGTTGGTGGTGGTTATTTTTTATCAGTTTGTTGTTTGGAGAGTTTGCCTTTAGTGTTAAACAAGAGAGACTACTTACAGCAGTGATATTCAGCCGTTACTTCCTCATAGAGGTAAGGAAGGGTGACTCTAGACATCCTTCCCTTTCTCATGCCAAGCCAGACAAGAAGCAGAGCAATTCCCAGTATGATTTAGAGCTGCTGCAGAACTGTTACTCTGTCTGCTTTATGGCATATCAATGTCTGGTTCTGCCTGTGACACAGCTATGATAATCAGATGTTAAAGGGGAGCATCTATGCCAGCTTTGTCACTCAGGCTTTGTCTTAAAAAAACCTTAGTGTAACAGACATGCAAGAGTCAATTCTTACTTAAGTGTCACTGGGTAACTTATGAAAGAGCACTAAGGTGGGAATCAAAGATTCTGTACCCCCCTATGACTCTGTGGTTCTTTAAAACAACACTTCTAAGTAATTTTTGTGTGTACATGAAAAAAAATATGCTCTGTAACAATCTTTTCAATCTGAAAGTTAAACTAGGAAAATCCCAGAAAGCAGGAAGTGCTCAGCAGGCTGACCTACGTTCAGATATTAAAACAGATGACAGTTGGCAAACCATGAGTAAAAACTATTATAGACAGTTAGTAGAGGACTCCTTATTAAAAAGAAAACACACCAAAAAAACACCTGCAGAGCTAACACAATTGTTACAGAATTTTAACTAGTCCTGCAGAAGTACTTTTGTCACAATGAGGCCATTATCCATTTAAGCAAAAATATATTGCCAGAAGTTCTAAGGTTCAGGGAGAAAAATTGGGATCGTGCAAGAATATATTCAGAATTCACATCTGCTAAGTGTGGATGCTTTCACAACAAGGGATATGCCAGACTTCTGACAGAGTAAGACAGAATGTCATCCTGCCAATTCCAATGCATGATTTTTCCAAAAATGACTGAGATGATTTCCACCCAATACACATAATTTAGAAAAGGTCTTTAGTGCCCAGCAATGTGTATGATTGTTGCAACTCGCTCTGCTGGAGTAACAGAATGCCCCAATCTCTAGAAGTATTACAAGGTGTTTACAGCTAAGCTTAGAAAATTGCTGTGTTTTAGTGAGGGTTTTTTCCCCTTCTAGTGAATAATTGGAGTGATTAAGTTTTCAGTGTTGCTGACTACAGTTCAGCCACAGAAATATTCTTCAGTCTTTTCCATCATTAGTTACCAGAATTTCCAAATCCTAGACAGCCAGTCTCTGCCTCTAGCAGTAGTCCAATAGGTGGTCAAAAGAATTTGATATCATCTGTGTACAAGTATCTGTTTAGATAATAGCTTTTTCAACAAACATTGTAAAATAGATTTTAGTGTCTGTAGATAAAGCTGGCATTGTGCTAATGTCACTGTTTAAAGTTCAGGGAAGCAGCCTGACTATATTCATTTCAAATCAATATAGATCCATTTTAACACTCCAGGGGGGTAAAAAATGGTTTGGGGCTTAAAAATAGGTACAATTTTTGTCATTATGCAGAAATAAGCTTGCTTTCTGTCAAAGATAGGAAGGCTGAAGAGTTAATTCAAAATGACTTTAAGTAGCACCAGTTCTTCTGTTCTATACATTTTCTTAAGAGAATTTCAACAAAAGTGTGACATGCAAGAGTTCCTTGCATATATAAATCTAACCATACTACTTTAATTGGTACTTTTTACAAATATTTCCATCAGAAGAGGGGTGGCCAGCAGGGACAGGGAGGTGATTGTCCCTCTCTACTCTGCCCTCGTGGGGCCCACCTGGAGTCCTGTGTCCAGATCTGGGGACCCAATACAAGAAGGATGTAGAACTGTTGGAGAGGGGTCAGAGGAGCCACAAGGATGATTAGAGGGCTGGAGCACCTGCCCTACAAAGAGAGGCTGAGGGAGCTGGGCTTGTTCAGCCTGGAGAAGAGAAGGCTGCAGGGGGACCTCATTGCAGCCTGCCAGTACCTGAAGGGAGCAGAGAAACAGGAGGGGATTCAACTTTTTAAAAGGGCAGATAATGGCAGGACAAGGGGGAATGGATTAAAGCTGAAGGAGGGAAGGTTTAGACTGGATATTAGGGGGAAGTTTTTTACAGAGAGAGTGGTGAGGTCCTGGAACAGGCTGCCCAGAGAGGTGGTGGATGCCCCATCCCTGGAAGTGTTCAAGGCCAGGTTGGATGGGGCCCTGGGCAACCTTGTGTAGCTCCAGGCCTGAGGTTGGTGGCCCTGCCTGTGGCAGGGGGGTTGGAGCTTTATGATCCTCGGGGTCCCTTCCAACCCTTGCCATTCTATGATTCTATGATAAATATAAGAAAATAATCTCCATTTAAATAGAATTACTGATTACTTAGTAATCAGTTTTGAGCATTTTGCTCTATCAGAGCAGAGCACTGTGTTATAACAAATAATAGTAGCCCTCATGTTAAATTAGCAAATTCCATTTTCAATCTCTAATGCATAGCAATATATATCCCAGCATATGGTCTAGAAAAGATGTCTTAGCTGTACAGAAGCACTTGAGAATGAATTGTCAAATTAAGAATTTATCCAGAGAGCTAATGATCTTTTGATATGCATTTTTGAGCATATGTACATAGTGTTATATGCCAAATATGAATTCTGGCTTTCAGCTCTCCAGCTGAGTGACTCACGTGAACAAACACACCAAACTAAGAGGAAACAGACTTAAGAATTTGAGTGATGCTTCAAATTATTTGTGCTGCAATTACATGTTTGTTGACTCTCTTTATAATGCATCTATGTTATGTAGCATGGACTTAGTGTCCACTGTTGTATAAAATAAAGCAAATTCTTCACATAGCACCCTTGAGCTAATGCTTAATGTCACTCCTGGTTTAGCAATTATGTAGGAGCTCTAGATTATCTGATCTTTTAAACAGGAGGAAGGAATGTTTTTAGCTAGAAGGTGGTAAATTTTTCATATTACTCTTTTAGAGTTTAACCTTTTTGCTTATACACTTGACAGGTGTGCACAGGGTTTGATTTTTTTTAATCTTTTAACTTGAATTGCAACACTGGTGGTAGAAGTTGTGCAAGAGAGCTCTGTGTTCACCAATGTAAGTGATATACTGTGATTCTTGATTTAGCTGAGGTGTAGTTAACTTTCTGAAAGCTGGCCTAACCTAAACTAAATAAACAGTACAGGACCTGTGCATGTAGCTCAGGTACAACAAGCTATCTGAATCAGCTGTATTGAGTGCTATGTTCAAGAATTTTTGTAGTAACTTTTATTAATTCTGGAAAGCATTCACCTATAACCAACCCTATGTTTTGTTCACTGATGCTTTGTAATTTTTGGTCACCTTAAGCAATTGCAGACAGGGAGTTGCCTTGAGAACTGCATGTTTTTCTAAATTCAGAAGTCAGGGGATACTCCCAGTGTTACTACCACCTAAATTAGGAAGCTGTTCAGAAACCTGATTGGATTAGCCCATAACATTACAAGGGGAAGACAGCTGTATAAATAGGTTTTTACACACTGGAACTAGTGCAGAGATTGTACAGTAACTATGGACCATATGTGCTGCAATATTTTCACACAGCTGAAGAAACTAAGAAAAAACCTTTAGATTTCTCCTCTAAATGTGTATATACTGTAGTTTAGGATTAAAACTTTTAAGATATAGTCGTACTGCAATTTCCCCTGGTGTTTATAATCTCTGAAGGTAGTACTTTGTGTGTACGAGTCCAGGAATGATCTGGAATACATGTAATTTTAGTATTTGAATCATTTCAAAGAGTATTTTTGAAGTAGGCTTCAAAATACATACTTTGGTCTACAAAGAAGCCAAAACTTATGCTTTTCTACTGGAAATATGCTTTCTGAATCTGCAAGAAAACTCCCAAATAAACAGGCTATTACTATTTTAATGTGTATTGGTAGATAATCTCCTGAAAGGTGTAGCAAATAGTTATATAACAATATAAGAGTAAGCTTGTTTTACAGTACTTAGGCTTGAATGTAGCTGAATGACAATCAATTCCTTAAAGCTTTAATTCTGTTACCCTGCCTGAGATGGGGGATTTGGATCCGTGCAAATCCATAGCTCTCAAGTAAGATGTTAGAGTTAAGAACAGATTTCAGCTTGACACTCAAAGAGCTGAAGTTAGCAGAACAAATGGTGCCTGAATTTGGTACAGCTGTCTTGATTTCAGAAGGGAATTGCAACTAAGATTAGTAGAGCAGTGATAAAACACTTCTTGATACGTGATGCTGTTTTCCAGTTCTTTTTCCAGGACTGATTAGCATTTCTTAGATATTTCAGTATTTTTCAGATATGTTGTTTAATTGTGCATGAGTAGTATAGAGGATGTGAAAATGAGATACTGCAGTCATCCCCTAATCTAAATCATATCTAATTACTTATCTAATACACTGACAACATTTATTAACTGGATATCCCTCTTAATTCTTCCTTATGACAGCTGGTGTTATTGATGAGGATTACAGGGGAAATGTTGGTGTGGTCCTCTTCAATTTTGGCAAGGAGACTTTTGAAGGTAAGTGTTAAGCTTGGCAGGGCCTGTTCTCAGCTATCTGACTGGAAATGAGAAATTAATTTTTCTTTAGAAGTCTATGGAGAGTTAGAATTAGCTGGTAACATTTTTCTTCTTGCAGTTAACAAAACCATGGAAACTTAACAGTGTCATGTCAAGAAAACATGAAAAGATTCCACTCCTAGAAAATTAGGCAGCACACAAAAAACACCCAAGCCACCTAATCCACCACAAAACCTCTCTACACTTAGCTGAGCTTTAGGTTCAGGTGCTGTACTGAAGTGAAACTTTGTATTAAGTTTCTTTCTGCTCTACAAAAAAAAAAAAAAAAAGATTTAGCTGAGTAGTGTTTGAGAAAAACGTCTTCAGGATCCTGGGAATTATGAGTAAAAAGGTATGTTTTTCCACTTAATTGTGCTGTCTCTCTGCAAATGGTCAGTTTTAAGCCTCAGGGCTCAGTTACAATATTGCCAGTGTTTATGTGGCCTTTTCTGCATCATCACAGCACAAGAGAAGTTCTGTGAATGAGATTGGGTACTAATCAGAAATCCTGCTCTCCTTTTGTCAGCTTTGTTTTTTCCCCTGGAGAAATGGGTTTATGTGTCTAGTTCAGAAAAGGAGCCACATTATACATACAGCTGTCTCTCTGTCTCTGCAGTATTTATGCATAACAACACTTAGGATGCCACAGTGTGGCAGCAGGAATGAAGGGAGATGCCTTGAGCTGGTACTGCTGCTAAAACCTCACCTTAAGAGGACTAAGACCAAGTCTAGCTTACCCGGTATTTTTCTGGGACTATTAACATCTGCTTAACTAAGTGTTTACACTTCAGTATGTTCTGATACTCCTGAAAGTATACTCTGAACTATTGACAGTTCACTTTTTAAAGGAACTAAAAATCTTTTTACTTACAGTTAAAAAAGGGGACAGAATTGCCCAGCTGATCTGTGAACGCATTTATTATCCTGAGCTAGAAGAAGTTCAAGTAAGTAGCCAAAAGAAAAATATTTCAAACAATTGATAGTTTAAGATATTTGTGTATAAGCTGAAATTTATGACATAGATAAATACTTTGCTTCAAAAGTACTTTCAGTTAAAACTGCATAGTAGTGTTGCTTCCTGAATAAAAATCTTGATGCTTTTCTTGCATTTACGTGGATTTTTTTGTAGTTTTCAGAGTTAACAGGCACTTGAGAAACAATTCAGTACATATTAGAAACAGTTGTCTCAATGTGGGATTTCTTTAAACTTCTACAAAAGGTATTCTAAAATGCCTCAACTTTTTTGGTTTAGATTCTCAATTTTGGCTATTGTTATGATTAAATGTACCTTCCTTTATGATAGAGTATATGTTGTATAGAAACAACTGAAGACACTAAACCAACTTACCATACATAATTGATGTCTTTCAGGCTCTAGATGATACAGAACGTGGAGAAGGTGGCTTTGGTTCTACTGGAAAGAACTGAAAATTACTTGAATGTGCTTTCGGTTGGGTGGTTGTTGTTTGTTGGGGTTGTTTTGTTATACTACTTCTAAATTTTCATTTGAGTCAGAAGTGAGATTTTGGAGTACATTAAATATTTAAAGTTTTATTTCTACTTTGTATCTACCCTCTTGTCTGTTTTCACAGGCAGTGACTTCATCTGCATTATGGGGAAATGCGCATGACTGACTCGTTTGAGTTGATGGATTATTTCTTCTTTTTAAGATGTTGGTCCTCAATAATAAGAATTCATTGTTCATGCCTTGATTATACTCTTAATAAATAAATAATGATCTTATTTTATTTTACTCACCTAAACTAAAATGGCCAACCTTTCCCTTGCTAGTTTGGGTTCATCTTCTGAAAGCTGTCTTGCACGTAGCTCAGTATTTCATGCTGAGACCCTGTTTCATGCAGGGTCAGTGATAATATGGGTATCAATGTGACTGTCCATTCTAACCCCTAAATCAGGATAAGGCAAAGATATTTAATATTGCATCTTCTACAGCCTGTCAGAGCTCTTGTGTTGCTGTTCAAAGCTCAAGTTCTGTCTTTGATCCTTAGCTGATCCTCAAACAGCCAATTTTTCAGCTTAATTAAATGAGCAGGTGATACAGTGTGTGAGCTAAATAACACAAGTTGTCTGGAAATAACTGCTATACACTACACAAATGGTTGAAATATTTGTTGATAAATTAATAAGTGACTGTCTGGAAGAAAGATTCTGATTTATTGAAACACTGGACAAAGTGGGCTTTTTTCAGTTCTGTTTTGACCAGATAACACAGAACTCTATTGGAATATGTCCTGAACTTCATTGTTGTTTAAGTGTGGGAATCTCTTAAATGACTTGAGTTTGATTGAAAGAACATGCACACAGGATAAAGGACAAAAAAGAATCAAGCTTGAGTGTTTTGCCAATTTGCAGAAAAGAATTAGAAAAGGCTGTGAGACTCAAACATAAATTTTTTACCTGCAGCTCTCTGTACTCTTTTTACATCTTAGCTGAAAGGTCACAGGTATGAAATACTGTGCTTTCCTGAGTATTTCAGTAGTGAAAATGTAGGCCCTTTTGTAAACCATGATGGTCACAACATTCATCTTGATAGTCTCAGATCATAATAATCCTATTTGTATTAGTTTCATGTCCTTGTCTAGGACTAACCTTTTGCAGTGAAACAGGTGCAAAAATATTGCACATTTCATACATCTTACCCCTTCTTGTCCAGTGAGCTGGAAAATAAAATGTAGTATGACAGCATTCAGGTTCCTTCAACCATAGGACAGTTGTTAGATTGACTTGGCAATCCTGAAATGGTAAGTACATTCCTCTTTGACTAGGGTCGACATCTTCCCCTCTGTGTGCATTATATGCTTATCAGTTTTTCCCTGCCATCACATCACCATACTTAAACCTTTACATCCAGACCTCCATAAACAGGCTTACTGTGCAAAAGCCTATTGGAAGCAAGCAGCTCATCATACCAATGAAGTTTTAAATGAACTGGAAAAACTGACACCAGGTTTTTTCTGTTTGATAACTGCCTAAAAAGGACATTCAATTACCAAAGGCTATTTAAAGGTCTTTAAAGATCTAGGATCCTTCTGTGTAAAGCTGCTTCCTCTTGGACTATAAGATGAGAGCAAGTTTTGCTGCTCACCTTTTCTTCCCTTCCAACCCCCAAAGCAACATACCAACAGGGGATACAATGATGCAAATTCTTTAAAAAAAAACCAAACCAGCAAGAATACCTCCCTTGAAAAGCAACCCTCATGGAAAACATTTAAATTTTGCTGATATTTCTCATTTGTTGCACTTCTTGGAAGCTGATTCTGTTTCTGAAAGTAATACTAATATTCCAGATTCTGGGGAAAGTAGTTCCTAGAAAAAGCACTATCAGAAGGTATCTTACACACATAAAAAAGAAACATAAATTTACAAATCAATGCCTGCTTTAAGTTGTCAGACTTACCTAAGGATCATTACAAAAAGAACTTCACTTATTTGAAAAGTTGTGTACTTGAGTTCCTTTTCATTGTTTCTCAATACTTCTTGAGTTTAAGATTATGACAAACTTGCCAGTAGAACCTTGGAAAAGTCTATTTGAAACAACAAAAATGCTTTCAGACACCTCTATGCTGAACTCCTCCCTGTGCATCAAGGCATTGCACTAGGGTGACAAATTGTGATCATTCCTTCTGTAGTTTTGGGGTTTTGCTTCACTATGAGTACTGAATCTATAGAAGACAAATGCTTCTAACCAAACAACAAGTTTCCTACCAATGTATTCAAAGTTCTTAAGTTGGTACTTGCTACTGCAGACCAGGGCCTGTATGGAAACCTGTAGAAACGTCTTGTATTGGTAGTGAGTAGAGAATTCTTAACAGTATTTGCTACTTCTGGTTCAAACCATGCTGTCTGGGTATGGTGTCCCTTTTCCAAATTTCATTTTTTTTTAAGTCTCACAATTTCATTAACATGTACAGCAATACCCTCCAAATCATTTTAGTGTTCCCCTTTTCCATTAGTGTACCCTATTCCACAGAAGTATTTTCATACCTGGCAGACACACACAGGAAGCACAGAAACAGCATCTGTTGGAGAAACTAGTTTTTAGCATCCATGGCTCTTACTCATACAACTTACCCTCTCCCTAGAAGCAAGGGGAAGAGGTTAGATTGGCATTTCTTCAGCAAGGTTTAAATTTTCCTCTTGATAATGATACGTTTTAAACTTTAACTGGCACATTTGATTTTCTTTTTTAAAAAAAAATCATAATGTTTAAAAATCTTTATCTTAGAAAAAGGAATAGAGGACTGGGAAACACTAGGATCTTGTTCATTACTTTATCTGAGGTCTGTTCTTCTGCTTAAATTCACGAGTTGTAAATTAGTTTTAAAGTTCAGTGAAAAACTATGTCATTACCTCAACAACATGCTTGAGCAAGTAACCTCATGAAAAGCTAGAGGACTGTCTTCTGTCTAGACATACTTGTGTTTCCAGAAGCTGTCACTGAGGTGTGATCTCCAGGGCTCACGATAGGTATGAAACTGAAGAGATGTAAAGCTCCCAAGCAAGCCCAAAGTATAATGCTATTTGGAAAAAGACAGAAAAACATGACATGAAATAATGATGGGCTGCTCTCTGTCATTACTGAACAGGTTCAGACAAAGTCACTTCAGTTTAAATGGTCAACTGCTGTTGTAGAAGGAACACAGTATCTCCATGAGGAGTTCCCTGAAGTTTTGGGAACTATGTTGGAAAGTTTCCTCTGTGTAAATGGAATATGGACCTTTTGTAATGGAAAATAATTTGTTGGGAATTGTCATCTACAGCAAAAGATAGCTTTTTTCCTTCAGGAAAGGACAGGGACATTACAAACTGATGATGTGCCTCCTTTTAGAAATGGACTTGACTTTGTGCAAATAGAGATGAACAACACCTGGTCTTCAACCCCAGGTGAATTTGGAGGAGAATGCAAACTTCTGAATTCAGATGCTTGGCTCCAGATTCGTGTGCTTGGTTCTATTTTGAGATGTGAAACCCTCCCACTTTCTGCTTGGGACTGAAGTACATATGACAACTTGTATTTCCTTACCTAGGCAGAAGCCAATAACCTGACAAGGGTCTAGAAGGAACAGGTGATCACTAGATGATTCCTACCATTTGAACTCTCCACTTAGAGAAAAGTCTTCAAAGAAAAATTATGGCAATGATACCATGGATTCTTTTAGTCCTTTTCTTGGTTCCCCATGTCTTTAGACCCAACCTGGTCTTTAATAGTTGAGAATTTAAGCTGGGCTTTTTCAGTTCAGCTACCTTAACTTACATTATTCTGTGGCACGTTAAGACTTTTTGGATCTATTTAATGTTTTTCAGTAGGTCAGCCGCTAGATGGCACTTAAAGTTTGCTTTCTTTACCCCTTTTTTCCAGAGGTATTTTTCAGAGATATGTTCATCTGTAATTAAGAGTTGATGACTCCCATTGGGACTACGTTGGCGGAAAGCAAGATGCAGCAATATTTGAGTGAAAGCAGGCAAAAGTATAACCATTAAAGGAGGAACAATGACTATAATTTAAATAAGATTTGGGTGGTTGCAGTGTTTGCATAATCCCTCCTGGCATGCAAGAGCAGTAGAGAAGCCTGTGGCTTTGCTCTCCTGCTGTGTTTCAACAAAAATGGAAAATTGTAATGAACAGCAACATTTTTCCTATCTTTCATACTCACTCTCTTCTTTCTCCCCCTTCCTCCATTCCTTTAAGTGGAATGCAGTCTACTTGAGGATTGCATTGTAATGAAAGGAGTGTATAGCTCAGTAAACTGCATTGGATCCTCCAAATCAGATGCATCTTGCTGCAAGTTCAAGATATAAATTAAAAAGTACTTAACACATGTTAACCCAGTAAAGACAGGTGACATACAGGAACCTGAATTACATTCATTTTTATTAAGGTTCCCTAGTTTCTGTTTTGGTTGCTACTCCTGTAACAGCACAGTCTGATGCCCTTGTATTTGTTTTGCCTCCCCCCTCTCCTATTTTTTTTAAAAAAATAACTATTATTGTATTTTGGCTTAAAGATAGTTAAATAAGTTTCAGTATTAAGTAAACTTCTATGACCCTGCCTATTTCCTGTCCTGTCAAACCTTTCCTTGTAAGAATAACAGTGTCCTTTTATTTGGTGGAGTGTAGCATGATGTTTTTGGCAGGCCCAACATTTTTGACTTGCATAAATTTGTGACCTCAAGTGCAAGAAAAGTGAATGCTTGCTTCAGCGCCTCATGCTTTCTGCCTAAAAAGAAAAGTGTCCACATCGCTAACCATTACAATTTCTGAAGGAAAATTATCAGCACACTTATTCCACCTGATTGCACATGACTGCACTTCCAAAGAAAAGAATCAGAAATAAAAATAAGTATTTTGCACCTAGTTATGTAAGGTACCAAAAGTCTGAAAAATATAGGGCAGACTGTACTGCCTTAACTGGTTTCTAGAATTGGCACACACAGCACTTCCCTCACTAACAGCTATTTGGCAATCTCCACCTCGGTAAGGATGTGAGTCTGCAAAGTGTAAATTCAGGTCTGCTGCTGGGCAAAGAATGTCATTTCATGGTTAAAGGTTGCAGGATCAGGCCTGAAGTGAATTCATGTAATTATTTTCTGAAACTTTCCCTCCATTAGCTGTGTGGTTATTTAGCTCCTTGCCACTGAAGTGATGCTTTTCCCTGCTCTGTTAGAATACAGCAAGAAAGCCTTTTATCCTGCCAAGTCTGAAAACCTGACAGATTAATTTTATAATTTGGGAGCCCTCATCCAGAAAGTAACTACTGAATTTTAATATGTAAAGTATGCTTAAATAAGCATATGAGAGCTGTATATGCATACTGACTTCTTTCCCCTTAGACTTTGATTTTTTTTTCATTACATCACAAAAATGTAGTATTAAGCATTGGCTTCTTAGAAAACATTTGTTCAGTAAATTCTGTAACAGAAGTAAGAGGTTTGTATCAATTACTATTGCTTGTAGCCTTAACATTCAAACCTCATATCCCTGAACCAAAGAAAGCTCTTTTAACTACTGTTGATTACAGCAAAGGAATTCATTTGTTTTTGTTTTGTAAAAGGGAAAAGAAAAAACAAACACTCATGAATGTAGGATCTTTGGCCAGATTCTTTTAACACAAGTATTTTGTGGTTTATGGATTCCTAGTCTGAAAGGTTGTCTCCAAGTGTCCAAGACAAAATAACTATGTGTCCTACTTGGAAGAGAACTTCCCCTTTCCTTTGCAGCTGAGCTGATTGTGCCATGTCTAGCAAGGAAGGCAGTGTGTAGCATCCAGCGCTGCCTCGCTTACACACCTCAGGCCTGACCACAACCTTCCTGTTTGCACTAGTTGCACTCTGGTCACTGCCAAATTACAGGTACCCTTCCTTAGGGTGCAGGACAGCATCAAGGAATCCCACTTGTCAGGTTTTCACAGCAGCAAACACATAAATGCCAGTCTTGCTTCCCCACACTTCCACGTAGAAGTTACATCTCACAACGGGTCCAACTATCAGCATTACAGGTAATCCAGTTCAAAAAACTGAAGTTTTTCCCCCCATCCTATCCTATGACT
This sequence comes from Laterallus jamaicensis coturniculus, assembly GCA_022605575.1. Classification (NCBI taxonomy): domain Eukaryota; kingdom Metazoa; phylum Chordata; class Aves; order Gruiformes; family Rallidae; genus Laterallus; species Laterallus jamaicensis. The sequence continues at coordinate 16,735,976 of JAKCOX010000018.1, forward strand.
GTGCATCATTGAGCATACAAACAGGAGGGGAATCAGCTTTTTAAAAGGGCAGATAATGGAAGGACAAGGGGGAATGGTTTAAAGCTGAAGGAGGGAAGGTTTAGACTGGATATTAGGGGGAAGTTTTTTACAGAAAGAGTGGTGAGGGGCTGGAACAGGCTGTCCAGAGAGGGGGTGGATGCCCCATCCCTGGGGGTGTCCAAGGCCAGGTTGGATGGGGCCCTGGGCAACCTTGTGTAGCTCCAGGCCTGAGGTTGGTGGCCCTGCCTGTGGCAGGGGGGTTGGAGCTTTGTGATCCTTGGGGTCCTTTCCAACCCTTGCCATTCTATGATTCTATGATCATAGGAAAATGTAGACTGGCAACACTAAAAGAAAGGGAGGAGGCTCTTTTGTCAGATACTTTGTTTGATATTTCAGTCCTGTTCTTGCCATTCTTCTCAACTTGCATTAAGGTATTAGCAATGTGTGAAACCATAAAAGAAGTTGTGACAATGCCAGGAAATGATGGCTCCAGCAACAGAGAACTCATTGCCCTCCCTGGACGAGAAGAGGAGATGACAGCTGAGTCAGAATGGACTGAAAACTCCCACCTCTTCATCCTGGTGAGGTTGCCTTGGATTTGGGATGGGAGGATTTTTCTGATTCTGGGAGGGGGGGTGGGGGAAGGAGGAAGGCAGGGAGGTTTGAATAGTACTCATACCAAATAAGCTAATACAAATTCTTCAGGAGAAACTGTCTGGAAAACTGCTACAAATAAAAAGCCAAACTGCTGCTTCAGTGAAGCAGCGAGGTACATGTATTTTTGTCAGAACATCACTTCTCATCAAGTGCAGCACTTGTTACCAGCATCTTGGTACCAGTTTCTAGTTAAGAGAGACTTTAAGAGTGCCTTTAGAGAGGGCTTCACATTTCTGGGAGCATGGCATATGCAGTGTCCCACCCCAGGTCACCTGACAGCCTCCAGACTGCCATTCATAACTTTCCCAAATGCCAGCTGAGTAAGACTGACTAAGTTGAAACAGGAAAGCTTCTACCATTCACCATCCTGAGCAGGCTAGAAGTCTGCTGTGTGGAAGAAGCAGCCTCTGTTTGCATTTACTTTTTACTTGAATGGCCTTCAAGATGCTTAGCATTTATGGCACAGCCTTGGCTGAGCAGGAAAACCCAGCTCAGGCCCTTCCCGAGTAGTTCGGTTCCTACAACAGGATTCTGGATTTTTCGATCCTGTCTGCTCCTGGGCACCTGCTTGCCAGCAGGACCTGCCTAGTTATTTTTACATCATTATTTACTGCCAGTCCAGTTGATTTTAAAGCTATGAGAACCTACATTAATAACAATAAGAACAAGTTGGACTCCACCTCTGTCCCCCCACCCCTTAAGTTCGCTATTCAGTTGTTCAGGACGTGCACATGTTAAAGCATGCAAGTGGTCACCCATGCCAGGCCTGCATACAAGCTGCATGAAAAATTACCCATTTGCAATTATTCCAAGACATTTTGAGTAGCTGCCAAAGTAATAGAACAGCTGGATGAGGAGAGGGATAGGGTCTGTTTAAGCTGGCACATAGGCTAAAGAAATTCAGGCAAAGCCACAGCCATGGTTGTCTGGAAGAGTCAGCTTTATCCAGTGCTGGGCTGGTGTGCAGAAACACTCACTGATAAAGCAGTGTGCTAGCAACATCTGCCCAACAAATGGGTTTTTCTTCCAGTTTCCATTATATTTGAGCTGTTGGAGAACACCAAGTGCCTCTAGAGCCACTGATCAGAAAAAACATAACACTGAAATCAGGGCTGCCTGGCTGTGGTAGGACTGTTATCCATCACACGATGTTACTGGTACTAACTCAGGTTAGGAAGGGTACTGGGGTGACTGTGACTGTGCAAATTGAGTAGATAACGGTGAAAGCTAAGGCTTAACTCCTATCTTTGATCCCCTTAGGATGTTCCCAGATAGCACCTTTACCCCTCATGCCTTTACTCATTGATCTCTACTCTTAGGACTGCCAAACTTCCCTTTTCCAGGTGCACCATCAGCTAGCAGGCAATGGTAGGAGTGTTTAAACAGGTAGTTAGAAGATTTATGTGAAACACACTCACATCTAATGGAAGTAGAAAAGTAATTAAGCTTTGTTTAACTGGTACACAGAAAGAGTGCTTACAAGTTAAGAATTAGAATAAAAATTAGACCCAGGAGCAAAACTCCTGGTTTGGTACTCTACAGCATATGCCAGTAGTCCAGGGAAAAACCCTTTTGTTACCGCTCCATCACAGGTCTATTAAGTTGCTTCTACTATTGCTGCCTTATGGTAAAGTATATTACAGAGTCTCACAGTCCCAAAGTCTGGTGCTATTGCTAGCAAAGCTTTATTACATTCCTACATTACACAGAACACTCTGCAAATGCTAAACAAAAGAAAATGACATTCAACTGCTAACAAAGACATGTTGGGTATCCAGATTTCCCCCCTTCCCCCATAGCTAAAGTGGCAGTCAAAGGCCTCCTCTGAATCCTTGCTCATTGTGTAAAGCACAACTCAATCACAAAAGGGTACTAACTGTGGCCTTCCATAGCTCTACAACTAATATTTTTAAAGTTGTCCTGCATGCTAAATATAATTTTCACTGTCTGGGAACTGTGAAACTGATGCAGAATGCCCATCAGAATGCTAAGGGTACTGCTTAGTACTCTCTCAGTCAACTGCGACTGTTGCACATCTTCGTGCATATAAACTGAATACAGAGGATTGCATGTTTTAATAGCTATGGACCTATTTATTCCCTCTGAAAAAAAAATTAGTAGATTCATGTAATGCCCAATACCCAAGGTCAAAAAAAATCACATTCATGTATTTGACCAGAAGCATTTTCTTGCAAGAGCTCAAGATGCCAGAAAGTTATGATTGATCAAAAGTAGATGCCCAAGGGATTTGAATTAAAACATTTTGAAATCTTAAATCAGTATCTGTCAGGAGCCCTCTATCTGTAAATGCAGTTGGTTTTAGTAAACATTTGTTGAGTGTTTTTAATTCACCTACAGAAAATATGTTGAAATTAATTTTTTACAGGTTTCTGGGACAGCAGATCACAAATTGCTGAAGAACTTTGGCACAACTGAAAGGAGTGAGAGTCAGGTAGGACACTTCAAACACTAGTTGGGGCAAATTCTGAATGTTTGCTGAGTGAAATGCAATTGTTCAGGGTTTGTGCACTACTTACTACAGAAAGATGACAAAATCTGTCTAAGGAATAATTACTGAAAGAGGCAGCTGTAGGGTGGGACACACTTAGCCTCATATGATCGGTATACAAGTGATTAATATAGAATTGTATCTGATACAGTGTAGTCATAAGATTCAAGGTCCTTCTCTCAGAGGTCATTTTCTCCATCAAAATGAAATATAGAATGCTTCTGTTATTTCACAGACTCAAAGTTATTCCTAAAGGCAAGAACTAGTCAGCTATGTCATAGTCTCCCCAGGGAAGCTGTGGAAACCCCTTTGGCTTGGTGCAGACAAAGAAAGGGAAAAGCACACCACAGAGAAAAATCCTGCATTGGCTGATGGGTTGAGTAGATGACCTAACGGGTCTTTTCCATCTATAATTTTATTCTGTGGCTTTGCTGAAGGCCCTGTTGACATCCACAATGCTGTTGCTTTCCTGGAAGCTTTAATAAAGAACTGGTTTGGAACGCAGAATAACTAACATCACTTAGCAAATAACTCTAGTATGGGGTGACAGGCAACAAAAATGCCAAAGTGAACATGCCCCATCATGTTAGTTGGGATTATTCCAGCCCAAACCAGCAGCATTCCCTGAAACACTTGCATCAATATATAGTAGCTGCAATCGATGTCTGTGCTGCTTACTTTAATGCAGAAGCACATAACCACTTACTCTACCACCTACCCAAGTTACTGTTCGGATTTACAAGCTCCCATATCTGGCCTGAAGACTTCAGCTCATTAGGAGATGAATTCATCCAGAAATCCTCAGTCAGCAAATGTGTCAGTGTTTCTCTATTCTTTGGCTAGTCTGCTGCTATCAGAACCCTACTTTGTGTTTGCTGCAGCACTTCCTGATGTTAATATTGGCACAGCTCAGGAGCCTCTTCATCCCATTTACTTTTCAGTTGAAAGACCCAGCTTTCACCCCATTGACACTGGAGTTACTTCTAGGGCAAACACAATTACAGTTTTACTTCAAAGTACAGCAAGAAGATTGGCAACCCCTCTTGTCACCCAAAACGTGGGCAAAGTGACAAGGCTTGATTCTCTATGTGAGATACAGCACAAGCCTCTAGGGCAGAGCCAGTTGGTGAACAGTTTCTGTTGGTCCATGAAGCAGAGGCCCTCTGCTATCAATCAGGTTTCCAACAGCTTGCAAAGTCTAAAGATACTTTGCCAACATAGTAACTAAGTAAAACATGGTAGAAAGTAGCCTAAGGCCCCCCAGATCTGAATACAGAAATCTAGCCTGCGGAGGCATGGTGGTACCAGAGGAATATTCTGACTCAGCCAGAGCTGCTTCTCAGATCTGGAGGAAACTTTGCCCAGTGGGAACTCACAGCAGGTCACAGCTCTGTTTCTCATGAGGATGGCTACATCTGTTCCCTTTTAAGCAAGAGAAACACTTCATCAGGGCCCTACATAACCTTCTGTTGGGCAATACTGGGCACTCCTGGTTTCATCAAAAGATGAATCAGTGGGTCTCATTATTGCCTCCTACCTCATACTGTAAAGCTTTGGGTGGGTTCTCGGATAAAAATCTTGTCTCTGAAAGACATGTTTGATATGACAGCCTTGGCATAGCTGTACAATAATTTAAGCACCTCTTGCAAAGCGTACGTGTTTACTTACATCACTACACATAAAACTAAGGCCATCTCTTGTCCTATTGCATAAAATAAAGAAACCCCAACACCACTGTAATTCAGTGGGACACTCCCCCCTCAAATACACCCTGCTATGTGGTTATGTATCTTGGATTCCAGACCTTTCCGTCTGCTGCCCTGTGGAGAAACCTTCTCCAGACCTGAAAGGTGACTGGAAAGGATTCACACAGGCCAGCATCCCTGATATTTAGTGAATCAAACGACAAAGGTATGCAAGGCAGAGCAGTCTGGCACTTTACAACCAATGAGTTGCTATTTTAAAAGCCACGTTGATATCTTTTTGAACATTTCTTTTGACTTCAGCACATTATTACTTGGGTCTATCATGAGTTTCTGAGTGCATTGGAAAGTGTGAAGAAGCACTAGGCCACTAGGTAAGTCCCTAGCTGCAGGATACTGGCTGGCTGCTGAAATCAGTGGCATTCACCTGGAATTTAACAGCAAAACTGTTTTTAGAGGCGAATGAACAGAGAGAAGGGTTTTGAACCTTAGGCTCAGATGTCACCCCGCTCCTTCCTTCATTCTGGACTGACAGGGGGATGGTGGGCTGAGATCCTGGTGGCTACCCTTAATCCAACAGATGACTAAACCCAGCACAAGTCCAAGTGGCTGCCGAGACGAAGACTTGCTTCTGCCACAAGTCAGGATTAGTTTCACTCACTGTCCCACAGAAAGGAAATAATCTTTAACCTATACTGGATCCTGTAAAGCTTTTAAAGTTGTGAAGATACAGACAGGACATTTGGTCAACACAAATCCTCTCTCAGACTTAGTGTGTCTAGAACAGTCATTAGCAATACAGGTAATTGAACATAGTATCAGCATTTAACCAAGCAGCCTCTCATTACAAAGGGAAGTTGGTGGAGAAACGGTTCTGTTTGTTCCCATTATTAATGCAATATTGCTGCTTTATTCTGTCCTCCAGAAAGCACCAGAGACTGTGGCTTCGCAGCTTTTCCTTTCAACTCCGTGCCTCTCACAGATGACACACCCTAGCAGTGCTGGGCCTGAGCTTGGGAACATCAGCCTGTTCCAAAAACCAGAGTTCCCACATAACTACATAATTCGCTGCTATCGAGTTACTGGGCTAGCCACAAATTGACTAATGCAATACTCACTGAGGATCAGGAGGCTGTAGCATGAGTACTTAATTTCCAGGGGAGGATGCTTTGTCATTTAGTATCACAAACACTTTAATTATCAATGCACAAATAAGTACTAAATCCTCATCTGGCAGCCAGGCATAGTACAAAAGGAAAAGGGAATCTGCAACCTTTAGCTTGCAGTGATGTACCAAGACATTAGGGCCCTCTCAAATCTGTCAGTGAAATTTGCACCACTGATTCTTCCCCAGCTGTGAGGAACAAGAGAGTAGCTAGGTAGGACTCAGCACTGCGGAGCATCCCTTGCCTTGCGGTGACTGAGTAGCATTCTCAGGTTGGATATCACCCTCACTTGGTGTTTCCAGCCCATAAACCAAATAGCAGCAGTGATAAGAGCAATTCCTTCCCCTCCCCCCCCCCAGTACATTATAGATAACACAAATCTACAAGTCTTTTCCTGAGAAACCATTATCAGTCTTAGAAAACGATATTAGTCTTTTTCTACGCTGGCAAGGTCTTTCAAATTGCTCCTAGAACTTAAGCTTCACATGACTCATTGCTTATTTCTCATAATCTCACCTGCAAAGAGAGACTCTACTCCAGCTATAACAGCAGCTTAGACAAGAAGAAAACAGAATCTGCTTATAACTTCAGCAGCTCAAAATCCTGAGCAAGTTGATCATAGCTTCTTCACCAGACTGGCTCACCAATACTACAAAACCTTGGAAAGTAGGGGAATAAGAACAGGCTGTAATTATTGGCTGCAGATGTTCACACCAGCCAGCCTCCCTCTAACTACCTCTAATTGCCAGAGTCCTCCTGCACAGGAGAGCCACATAAACATCTGCAGCTGGTAACAGCCATTTCTTGCTTATGCAATTTCCCAACGTTATGTAAAGATATTTTTGTACCAAGCAGGAAAGGTCTGCATGACAAAGTTTTAAAACCATCCCTTAGGTATCATGCTGAATATCCTAGACAAAAGACTGCAAAATAAAAATCCTGTTTGAATTCATTGATTTGAAACTTGCAGGAAGAGTTCACTGAGAGTCTGCCCACCTTCTGCTTGGGCTGCTATCCTCTCTGTAACACTCTGCTTTCTGAAAGCGGTTTCTAAATACTAAACTGTAAAAATCTAAGCTATAAAGCTATTTTACAGGAGATTATCCTTCTCTGGATATTGTAATACCAGCAATCTCTTTTGCTATTTGATATGCAAAGTAATCAGTGAAGAATGCAGATCATGCACTGTTATTTCTCTAGCTAACTGTTGCATTCACTACATTATTTTATCCTATTAATCTGAAAATGGTTATAATATTTCCAACTAGAATTTTATTTATTCTACTATTCATCCTAGTGGTATCTGTAAATAAATTGATGAATTTTGGAACAGGTAATTTTTTAACACTGCCAGACTGCCACTCTATGGGATAAGGAGATTTTTCTTGCTCCAGATGAGTGAATAAACACATTCAGCTTCCCAAACCAGGAAGAGATGATAGGAGCACAGGGGTTGCATGTGCTTACTCTGGACTTCATAGAATATGTCTTTCTACTTAACCTGTCACACTCTCCCACTTTACAATTACCTCTAGACTTCAGAGCTACCAGCAGGATCGATTTCATACAGCTGTTTAAACTAAACCATTCAGTTCTTTGGACCCTTCAAGCTCCAAGTGTCATAAGCACAGCTCATCCTTTCCCACATGTGTGTGTAGCACCCATAGATATTAACCATTTCCTGTCTTAATATCCCAAAGGTCAGGGGAGACTAAGAATTTAAATCGGGTCCCAGAGCAGATTGCAAGAACAGGGTCTCTTCCTGCCAGCTCTGTAAAGGAGCAGAAGCAAGTGCCTATTCTTTGGTGTGTAATCCTAGACACCACAGTACTGAGAGTTAATAGATCAGTTGCTATTTTGATCCTTCCTGAAAAGAAATTTGGCTTTATGACCCCTACTTCTTCTGACCCAAAGGGATGAGGTACTGTGGAAAAAGCATGAAGGAGTGCACATGCTAGGCTAGGCAACGTGCTTCTGGGCACCATTTCATTCCCTAGAGCAATGATTCTGATGCCATGTAATGTCAGGAAACAAGCAGTGAGAGAACAGCAAAAACCCAGAAAGAAACTGTGCATTCAAAGGAGCAAAATGGGAAATAAAATACCAATGCTCTGTCCATGTGGGAACTAAATGTGACTGAATCTTGGTGCTTTCGCGATACCAAAAGAATCCACACACATGCCATACCTCGAGGGTGCCAGGCTGCTCCTGTTTCAGATTTGGACTCCAATCAGTGTTGAAGTATCAGTGTTGAAAGAGTGCCAGATACCAGAAATCCCACAGCACCGTTTAGAGATGACCTCACCTGGATCAGTGGGAGAGTGTCTCTAAAGGAGCTGTCAAAGTTGCTTGAAGGCAAAAATGAGAAAACCTTTTGGTCAGCTTAGCAAATGGTAAGGTATGAGACAGTTGGCAAAACAGGAAGAAACCTGAGAAATAGCTGTTAAATAACAGCAATTAACTTCCTTAGCTCTGTTTTGTGGAATAAGATGCTGATTTACTTGTTCGTTTACTCAGGTAGATGGAAAATATTGTCACCAGGGGTCATATGTGCTGGGTGATGGGGAAGTGTGTGAGCAGGAAGCAATTAAATGGTAGTAAAAGAATTGGACAGAATATGACATAGCACACCAGGTCTGGCTAATGAACCTGCCTGAATTTATAGGTGGATAAAACATGTTACAGGTCATTTGAGTTCTCAAGTGACAGGTCAGACCTGTGCAGTGGCAAGCATAGCATCATTACTGGAATAAGCGTTGGCCAGTATTATGAGTCTGCCCTTATGTTTAATAACATTTAATTTTATAAGCTGTTCTGGCTGATATTAAGTAGCTGTTCAGTCAATTAAATGCACACAGAGAAGTGGCTCTGGAGGCTGGATTACTGGCACAGGGTCAAGGCACTCCTGGGCGGGTGGGACATCTCTCCATCCATAGAAATTTTTATTTGTTTGTTACTTATGCTCTGGCCCTCTGAGAGCTCAGGACAAAACCTCACTGACCTATAAAGTTCTGTTTCTGTGCCAAAGTATCTTCGTCAGCCACTTCAGCTGCACAACACCTATCTCACACCCAGGCCTGTCTGGATTGCCAAAGTGATATTCTCAGCACATCTGTCTGAGCAGGACCCAGGCCCAGCTGAGGGAGCACCGGGGCCCTTCACGCTCTGCTTTCCTTTCTCCTGCTGGAGCTGTGGGTGGCTGTGCTGAGCACGGTGTCATCCCAGGGCACTTTGAGGATTCAGGGTAAAATCTTGACTTCATTCATAAAGCAGGAACTGGCACACTAGATTTACCAGCCCCCCCCCCCCCCCCTCCCCAAGCCCATGCAGAAGTGTAATAGATCGAGCACTCCCGTGTCTAGAACTGAATATCCCTGGCTTGGGCCAAGGTCTGCAGAGAGCAGCTTCCCTGGGCCAAGCCTTTTATCCGGGCAACCCACCACCGGGTACTTCACTGTAACGGCTGGTGCCCAGCGGGTCTGGCTTGTGCCTCTGCCGTGGGAGCACCCACACACATGTCAGCCACCTCTGGGAAAAGCCAGAAGCCCCGTGGAGGTGTGGCCCGGGTGGTTCTGCATCCCAGCAGGCTGGGCCCTCCAGCACTAGCCAACTTGCACCATGGCCAAGCTGGCAGTCAGCAGCCTCGGCACGGAGGCTGCACAAGCCACTGTCTGAGCACTGGCTGTGCAGGCAAAGGGATGAAGGCTGGCCTGTCACAGGGCAGGGAAACTGCTGCAGTGGCCAGCACTGACCCTGTGCTGCAGCTGCAGAGAGGGCTGTGGTCTGAGCACTGCCTGCCATGTGTACTGCCCTGGCAGGGTGTGCACTTTATTTAAAAATTAAAAAAGAGGAGAGGGAGGGAATCCTGCTCCATTGTCCTACTGCAAGTGGAAAAGAGCTGAAGTAATTCAAACCAAACAGAAACTCCTCCCAGGCAGAGATATTTTTCTGTCAAGTTTCAGCCCTGGGAGAACTTTTACAGCTGAGCAATAAACTCTAGACACAGAGGTTAAGGGCCTCACTAGCTCCAGGATCCTCATACAAGGAGCAGCAGAGAGCGAGGGGCACTCTCTAATCTGTAGGAATGTGTCAGGCTGACGGGAAGCTGGAGGTACTGGGGGATGGAGGGGGTTAATCGCCACAATTGCCCAACAAACATTTCCCAATATTGTCACTTTTTACCCACAAGTTACAATTTCTCAGTTACTATAGAGGCAAGATGTTGATACTGGATTCATTTTCTGGGTTTTATTCCTTTTTGTCATTTTTCCCATGAACTAATAAGCCACAGTGGATTTGAAAGTATGAGCAAATGTGAGCACTATACAAAGCACTTTTATGTTCTATTGACATTTTCTTCCCACCCTAATAATTTAGAGCTGTTAACATTAAAAAAAAAAAAAAAAAGATGATCATACTTCCCATCACTTTCATTTCCCAAGTTTATGAAGGACGAATCATGAGTAATTTCCCATAGTTATTGTTTGCAGCACAACACATGGTCTCAATTACTGGGATAAGAAACATAGAGAGGGTATTGGTGAGGATACAGGATTTATCTGTGCATTTCATTCAAAATCCATTTTCCATGCCATAGTTTATATTACTCTAATCAACCATCATCTTTCTTATTTCACTTTATAAACATAATCCAAGTGTTGTGACCAGGACCCTGGGTCACAAGAGATCAGTTTGCTGACATATCTTTGGAGCAGTGAAGCATAAGCAGAGTGACCTTCCACCAAACCTCCTTGCTGCTAAAGAGATCTACTTGGGAAGGGCAGATCTGGACAAATCTGGAGTCAATGGACACAAAACGACTCTTGGCTTTCACTTTTGTTATTATTTCCAAGGAAAGAAAAAGGGGCAACAACTAGTATCAGGATCCATGCCCACACAGAACATAGCTCTGTGCATTAATGTCCGTACTCTTTCTGGCAGTTAGAGGTGCTTCAGTTGCCTTCACACTACTGGTGCCTTTAGGATGCAGTTTGTGTTTAATGAAGTGACTGGCAACAGGCCTGTAGCTGAGCTCTCTGCACGTGAGCTCTGTCTCAGGAGCAGATGTGTGAAAGCCTTGTGGTACAGGGCTCCTTCTGCACAAGTAGCAGACAAGTTCTTTGGACGGGTGACTGTGCTGAAGCAGTTCAGCATCAATCACAGCATCTCAGATGTGGCAGAAAGACTAGCTATCATTTCATGACTTTTGTTGTTGCAGTAGAATTGAAGAGTGTGCCCCTGCCTGGCTGGAGCAGGCTGGTGGCACTGCTGAGGCCCATAGCAAACAGAGCTTGGGTACTTGCAGATTTTGCAGGGGCAGGGGTCCAGCTGACATTAAATCCAGCAGCATTTCTTTCTCTTTTTGCCCTGCCTTCCCATCTGATGCTCAGTGTTCAGACTGATCCTGGTTAGAGATCACGCAGGACAAGAGGTATTTAATGTTTTGGGGGGTGGTGGAGAGGTCCCACTGAGTAAATCCATTACAAATTTTCTGGTTTTTTAAAAGAATTCCAGACGGGTCTGTGGGGAACTCAAGACTGTGCTGTTTGTTAGCACAAATGAGCCCAACACAAATAGTAGGATTTTTTTTCACCAGAAGGTTGTGCAATTCCTGCCAGACTTGGCTTTCAACCTGGGCCTCACGGTCACATTGGGACCCACAATTTCCTCCCATGTTTTTTTTCTGTGCTGTCATTGTGAGGCAGAAAACACTCTTGTTCCCAGCATCTTTTGGGATATAGGAGTGTGTAGTAGGCATGTGCATGGGTAACGTGATCTTTAATAAATGTGGTCTCCTGAATGACATAATCAAATTACAAGGCAAATGCATAATGGGCAGGTTCACAAAGAACTGGCTTTGTTGAAGACTGAACTTTTGAAATACAGTTCTGCTTCCTGGGATGCAGCATCTTGTCTTTGCTCTGAGAAAAGTGTAGCAGATATTTTCCAGCCTTTGCGCTTTCAGCCTCAATCCATGCCACACAGACATGATACGTCATTTAAAAGTAAAACACCAGGTCTCCTCAGGACCTCTGCCCACCCCTCACCCAAGATTCGCCATGTCATTTGCCATGTCATACAGCCACTCTAATGACCGAGTCTCCACTTGGGATCCTCCAGCTCTGGCCTCATGGTCTGTCACACCACAGCTGTACCCCAAGAGTGACAACTGTGCTGGCTGGCTCAGGACTGTGAGCTGATGGGGAAGGCCTCATGGAGCTGGCTACCACGAGGGCAGGTGGCTGTTGATTCACATCAAAAGTCTTTTGAGCAGCTGCCCTGTAGAGCCAGTGCTGTGGAGTCGCTCATTCCCTTTCTCCTCTCTCCCAGTTTCCTGTTGTTTCAGCTTTGCACTGATGTGAATACAGACTGACAGTGTGGTTCCCTTCCTAATCCTCGTCTGCTCTGTGCTGGCACCTTCCTCCTCTCTTCCCATCCCTCTTATCACGTGTTTCTCAAAGCAGCAGCAACTTGTGCTATCACCTTCTTCTCTGGACTCAGCACTTATATTCCCAATTCAGCTGTTCATATTTTGCTGATAGTTTAAGCCAGCTCCTTCTCAAATATTTTCCATCTACAGTTTATGTTTGGCACAAAAAGAATCTCATGATCAAGGGGTTTAATGATGTTATATATTTTTTATTTAAAAAGACAAGTTTATGTCTGGAGATCCCTTTAAAGCGCCTGTGTGCACCTAAAGAAATCTGCTTGAGAAGGGTTTTCAGCTCTTTTCCATCTTTAAGGCACTGTGACAGAGCTGACAGGACTGACAAGCCAAGACCTGTAACCCTGTTGGGCACCCCCAGGCTGGAACTGGCACCATGTCGCTCTGAATCTCAGCAGTTTAGGTAGAAAGTCCATTTCCCCACCACGGGCTTGGATGTGAGCTGTGTTTAAATGCAACGTGGGGATGAGGACCCTGGGTCTTGTTCCCCTGTGTAGATCCCTGCTGAATCTACTCCTGAAAATGCAAACGGGCAGTACGGGCTGGAGCTTTGGTGCCTAAGCCAAACCTAAAGTCAGTGCACTCCAGGCTTGGAAATTGCACATGCAACTTCAAATTAAGAGTTCAGCTTCACTGGGGCAGCACAAGCCGTGTCAGCAGGCCGGCTGGACAGGCACTGCACCGCCTGCAGTGGGGGAAACACCCCAGGGCTGGTGCAGCATCCCAGCTGTGCGCTCAGTGCAGGACTCAGGGCTCCCTCTCTGTGAACCGGTTCCCGTGTGGTTTGTTCTTGGGACTCAGAGCTCTTCGCTCTGGTTGTTTCGTTTTTACGGTCAAAATTCACAATCAAAGTGAAACTCGGCTAAAGTGCCAAGAGTTCCTGGTTACAGGTTGAAACCAAGCAAAGAGTCCACAGTTTCAGCCTGAAATCATAAGCCATCTCTTATTCACCTAAAATTTGTTCCAAATTTACTCAAAACTTGGCCCAGATTTGCCTGAAACCTGGCCCAGATTTGCCTGAAACTTGGCCCAGCATTGCTTGACACTGAGCCCAGCTTCAGAGAGAGGTTCATGAACCTCGACAAACCTGGCCTGAGCCCCGAGTTTGTAATAAAACCCAAAAATCAGGGGAGTTTCACCTGGTTTGGGTTTGGTTATAGACATTTCTCACGGTTCTAGTATTCATTATGATTATAACAACGCATTCAAACAGAGCTGCGAGCACATGCAGCATCGTGAAGTGGCAGTGTCCAGCCAGCTCTGCTACCTGTCCGGGCCGGCTGGCTGAGTTCCGTGCCGCACTGTGGCCGTGGCCATGCTGGGTCCCACATGGGCTGCTTAGGGAAAAAGATTTTCTCCTGGGTTGTCACAGAGAAAAAAAATAAAATCACCCTGAGGTACCTCAGACAGGAATGATAGGAATAAAGAATCAACCTCCAAAGAAAACTAAGCGGTAGCCCTGTTTTCCTGGCTGGTTCATCCAGCAGCCTCAGAGACGAGCCGGGGAAGCTGGCAGAGCCCAGGTCCTGCTCACCAGCCGTGTCGCTTTCGATTATCTGTGTGCAGCCTGCTGACCTGAACACTTCCCCAAAATCTCTTTTCCAGCAGAAAACTCCTGGGCACTGTCACTCCATTTTTTAATTTAGTTTTTTTAACTGGCGTTGCTGCATCTATGGTGGTAGCACCCCGTGCAGGGTGCTTCTTGGAAGCCAGCCCAGGGGATGCATGCTGGAGCAGAGTGCCATGCCCCAGCTTTCTGAAGGGTGTGGGGACCACATGGTGCTACACTAGGCTGGGACATGTTTTAGTGCAGAGGGGCAGTTCCCATGGCTTTGTGCCTGCCAGGGCTGTTGCAGCTGATAAGCCCTTGGGCCTCCTTGTTCTCTCCAGGAACACCTCTGTATTTCAGGGATGCTCCTGGCAGAATGGCTGTTGCCTATGGGCTCTCCCAAATCAAAATAGCTGGGTCTCAGTTCCTGCCCTGTAAAACAAGGATGACAAACACATCCCGACCTCACATGGGTGTAGTGAGGCTCAACACATGTCTCTGCAAGGCTCTCACATCCTACAGTCCTGGGAGCCATAGAGAAGCTCATAAACAAACAAACCAACCTGCAGATGTGAGGGCTGAGTGGGGTGAGAGCTGGGCCTGTGCTGCTGCCACACGCGAGGGAAGGGTTCAGCCCAAGAGAGGAAAGGAGAAGCCCCTCTTGGGCACTCTGCAGAGGTTTAGTACAGTATGACTTTAGCCTGGAAGCACTGAGGTATAGTTATCTGTCTACCTTCTTCAGAAAAAGCCACGTTTCTACATTCTTGCAGATATGAGCATGTGTCTCAGCAGGCTGAGGATTCAGCTGTGTGCTGACTAGCAGACACGGCACACGCTGGACTGGCTGGCACCGACACAGAGCTGCAGCCCAGTGTGCTCCTGCTGGTCCCACAGCCCCAGCCTCTGTGGCCACTCCCTGCCATCCCTGCGCTGTGCAGGGGCATGTTGGAAACAGGAGAGCCTGAAATACAAACCCAAACAGTTTGGTGACCTCTCTGGCTTTGAGGTTCCTCTGCTGAACAAAATGGGAAGCTCATAATGGAGGAGCTGGCTTGGGTGCAATATTCCTCAAAAGCATTTGTTACAAGGGTGTGAAATGTTTGGCAAGTTTTCAGGACAGCAGAAGTAGATTGTTGGAATTTTTCAGACCTGAAGTCATCAGTATCTTCAAGGTTTCTGCTTGATGGCCTCATCTTTGGGCGAACCAGCGCACACAGCCCACTCCAGAGGGACCAGGCATTGCCCTCAAACTCTCCAGGGGCACCAAGAACCTTGGCAAGGCGTGTGCTGAGAGCAGGAGAGCGCAGAACCCTGCTGCTGACTGCTTCCCCCTTGCCAGCACTGGCAGCGCCTCTGCCTGCTCTGACAGCAGCTGTGTTGTGCCCACTGCAGCACCTGCACGGGGCCCTGCAAGTAACAGCCCAGGAGAAGTGCACTGCACCAGGGCTGGTGCGGGACCAGCATCTGTGAGTGAAGGAGAAGACACATACGTTGGGGGGTTTTGGGCCTGAACCACTGCAGCGTTCTCCCCCCTCCCCTTTTCTTTCTACTCTTGCTACTAAAGTACCTGTGCAATCATTTGGATTTTAATTAGTGTAAATGATGGCATATTTTGCCCCACATTAGAGCTATCTGCTTGCCCCATCTTAGGCTTTCAGAGCATCCAGAACCAGTGTGATCCTGCAAGTCAGTGTGATGCCCCAGGCCCATGCTGCCGCTGCAGTTTGCAAGCAGAGCCCTTCCGCGCAGATGGGTAACTGCAAGAGCTCACACAGGGACTGCCTGGGTTTCTACAGGAATCCAAATGCTCAGGCCATGGGCAACAACTAAAAGCTTTTGGATTTTCTGAACACAACAGTTTTAGCTGAGTGTTACTCTGCCAACACAGTGATAACGTGAGGGCTTACTCTGGGTGAACGCTCTGGTAGTGCACCGACAACCTGGGTTTGCTGGATTAACCTGCTGTGTGCCGTATCTTGGCCTCAGCTGCTGGCCTCTCCTGCAAGCGTCAAACCAACCAAAGCAGAAACCCTTAAAGACTTGTCCTGGGGTGAGAGCAAAGTAGGTAAGATCCTGGGCCCAGACACCTCAACTTTGGGCGAGTCCTGTTAGCTCCTGGCTGGAGGACACAGAGAGGGCTGAGCAGCTCCTGCAGCTCCTTTGGCAGCCCTGGCTTCTTTGGCTGCTGAACTCTGGCTTCCTTTCTAGAACTGAAAATACAGGATTTTCTTGTCAAGGCAGTGAAGCCGCAAGAAGAGCAGCTGTCACCTCCTCGCCCAGTGCAGCAGTACAGGGCAACCTGGGCTGTTAGCCTTGCTAATTTTGGCAGAGCCACCAGATCTGTAAGAGTACTGTGAGGCTTAAAGCCTGGTTCAACTACAGCATTAGTTTAAAGGGGAACCCTAAAATCCTTGCACAGTAAGTGTCAGTGTCTAAAGCGGTGAGGCGGCTTCCGCAATGCCAGTGCCACCACCCCCAGCTCGGCCCAGAGCAGTGGGTTTGGTGGAAGCTGCCTTGAACTGCGCTTACCTGTTGTGGTGCTGGCAGAGACCAGAGGTGCGCAAACTCCATCCCAGGAAGGTGGAGGCAGCTGTTAGGCAACAGCTCCCCAGACAGCTCAGGCCAGTCTGCACTGAGAAGCCTTGTCCATATTAGTTCCTCCAAAGCACAAAGCAGAACTTGAATTGCAGCACAGAATATTTATCTTACAGAGAACCTGCGCGTGACCCTTTGGGACCTGCCGTAAGAAAGCAAATGCTTCAGGTCCTTTGAAAGTCAGCTTGAAAGGGAGACTGTGGAAACAGTTGTGTTCTGCCAAAATACACGTCAGCTGTCAAGTTTACAAGATACTGTTACAACATACAACACGAGAATGATTCGATACGTACAGTAACAAGCCATCTTTGTTAAACTCTTAACCAAAGCTGCATTTACTATCCACACATGCATCTATGCTGAGTCACACACACAATAACAGTGGAGGGAAGCCACATTTGTTGCAAAGAATTAAAGATTTTGCCAGTTCCTTGAATTTGAAAAATATCCTTTTATTTCAAATGGAAACCTCTACTTCACCCTGTGTGGTGCTTTGAGTCGTTCTGGGATTCCACTGTCAAATCGAACACAGGGAAGTATTTTAAATCACACTGCAGGTTACAAACCACCTTTTCATGCAATATTATTTTGAAGCCTTTGTGCCCACTGAGACTGGGCAGAGATTGCAGAAATGCAAGCTACTGTGAATAACAGAACACATACAGCAGCTAGAACCGATGGGCAAAGACGACATACCCGTTAAAGGGCACTGCTGCCAAGAGTTGAATCATTGGGCAAGAAAACAGATTTCTACGTGCAGCTCAATCCATAGAATTGAGCAGCATAGAATCATAGAATCTTTCAGGTTGGAAGAGACTTCTAAGACCATCAAGCCCAACCATCAGAGCAGGACTGGGCCATCCATTTTGAAACCACCAGAAGAGATGCTGTGAAGACCTCGTTTCCGTGGCGTAACAAAGGCAATTTGCAGGACTGTGCAGGCAACGCTGGGGCTGCTGGAAAACATTCCAGGAACCTTTGGCATGATATGGTGTTACACAGCAGTTGAAGTCCTAAACCAACTCTACCCAACAGAATCCTGACAGCTCTTTTTGAAATCACTCTTCTCAGTTCTTCTCAGTGTTTAAGGGCTGGAGAGAAAATACTCAAACCATACAAACAGCGATAAACCATACGATCTTACACACTGCCACTAAAAACCACTCCCAGCCAGCTGAAATGAGAGTGCCACTTACAACTGTAAAGGTCTGATTATGTTTCGCCATAGTTACGCAACATGTGGAAAAAATACACTGTTCAACATTTTGGCACACTAATAAATAAAATCCAGACACGGGTGATTAAAAATATCAAAGTAACCCTATGCACAAGCTCCTTTTTATATTTGCTAGGCAGAAGAAATCAAAGAGAGCTGAAATCTAATTACAGAAAATAATACAACTTGGGGTGAATTATTACAGTACATTTCCCTTCCAAAGCTGTTGCAGCTCGATGTAAGTGCCCTCTACCAACGACAGTGCTGTCCAGTCAGCAGTTTCAGGGACATTGTTTGCTTTATTTTTTCCTCCCAGAGTTTACAGCATCACACCTCAGCACAATGCTCTGCTGCTGCTAAAAGATACACCACAGCAATTGTGTATACAAGAACACGTGCATCACTGAAGAATTCATTTGATATTAAAACCCAGCTACAGCTTGCGATGGCTTTTGCTATCGGATCAGCCCTTTGTTGTCAGTCTCAGGTTATTTGACAATAGCTGTTGAAGTGGGGGTAAAAGAATGGAATGTCTTAAGGTGGTTTTAGCAAACAAGGCTTCTCAAATTAATGAAATGTGTTTTCTGTATAATGATTTAACATCCAGTTCTGTGTGCTTTGGCTGTCAGTTACTTATTGACAGGGTTACACAGGTCAAGTCATCAGAAATGCTCTAAGTTGCTTTGTCGAGCCGCACAGTATTTGAGAGAGGTCCACTGCTGTTTAGACTTGTGAAGGTTTCTGTGTTTCTTCTGTTCTTCTTTCACATGAAGACCGAATGCCTGGCAGCAGCCCACCTTCAGGGGGTCGTCACCTATGCACAGAGATACAACCAGCCCTACCGACAGTGCCCGAAACAGGAACAGAGCAGCTTACACATTCTTTGCAAGAACACAAGGCCACAGAATAAACTAAAAAAAAAACTGTTTTATTGTGACATTTATGACATTGAACCCTTGTTGATATGAATGACTATGGGTACTCTTGACACGTTACATAATGTCATGGCGTAGGATGGCACTGATTGTCATCTGACTTTTGAGAATGTTTAATGGTCCCTACTGACCTCAGTGCATTTTGGCAAGTCACAGAAACTTTATCATCAGGTTTGTGTATACAGTTAACAAGTAGTTGGTCTTATAAGCACCATTACAAACCCTCACATTAAGGGTATTATTAATCTAGTTTACAAATGCTTCATTGATAAAAATAGCATGATTACAGTATACACACACTTAATTTACATGTAATGTATTATAGGCATAACTGAGATAAACTACTGAGCTAACTTTGGTTGATTGAAGTATTTAGACTGAATAATGGCAATTTTGGCTTCTAAGTTGTGTAAATATTACAGTGCATTTATAAATCTAGGTTGAAAATTTACTAGCACCAAATGGATATCATAAATGGCTGACCTAGTAAGTTGTAGTTGGAGAAGCAAAGTTTAAGAATTACAAAAATAGAGCTGTCCATCAGTTGAAAGCACATTCTTGTACCTCTGCTGAAATGATGACGTGTCTCAGCATCAGTGGCCAACTTCCAATGATAAAAGTCCCAGTTCTCAAGATTCAACATATCAAAGTAGCTCAGCTACACTGAAAAGCCTGAGGAAGTGGTTGTTTTGAGCTAGGGTATTCATCCTGTACCTTGTTTATGTAATAATATAATAGTGCTCATTCATACACATGTACTCATGTAAGGTTGTACCTATGATATGGAGAATCTGATTGGGAGGAATTTCAGTCCTACCTATCTATCTTTGGTTTAATTAATTGGTCTTTGGTTGATGAATTAATGAAGCAATATCTGAATTTTCATTTTCAGGTTATCTCCCAGCTCACCACTGAGGTAGTCTTTGTCATGTTTCTCTTCAAGCTGGTTAAGTTCCTTCTTTTTATAGAGTGGAATACTACTGATTTGTAGTGAATAGTTTCCAGGCACTGGCTTCTTCTTTGTGAAATGAAGGTAACTTATCCCGTCCTTCTTATTGATTCTAAAGAAACCGTCTTCGTTTCCAGAGTCAATTAAATATCGGTTATGGTTTGTCAGTGTGGTTAGGGCAGGAAGCAGTTCCAGGATGCGATCTTTGTTACTGAGATCCGAGATGTTGATGGAGAAGACTGCTGCTTTCTCAATATCCCAGCTGGCGAGACTGATTGGCGGCTCCAGCTCTGGCTGATCCTGCACAAGAACAAGCGATGTTAGTTGGCGTTGCCAGAGAGCGTTTCACATGCCCCCATGTGCAAGCATTCCTTACCCAGCTCATCCATTATGAATTAAATATTTTTAGAAGAAGGTTCTGTAAGTTCATCTGTCAAATGCCCTATTATGGCCTAGGATGTGTGAGGTTGAAGTACTGCCTTTGTCCCTCTCCCCACGTGGGTAGTGGAAGCCTGAGACACACACCAAGTCTCACTGCCTGACAAAGCCTCTCTGTGCTTGGGAGACCACGACCAGTCTCCTGCAAAGAGCACTGGAGGCACGCTCCTCCTCTTTAGCAGAGGGACCGCAAGGTAACATGAACAACAACATGCAGAGGAGAGCAGGGCCCGCGGGGAAGGCGCACACCATTTATGTGGGAGTTTTCTGCTTTGCAAGATCTGCTTTGTTGAGGAATGGAGCTGGGGTGCGGGTGCAGCGGGGTGCTGGAAAAGCAGCATCACCCCTCACCTCCAAGTGTGTGCTCCCCCGAAGCCCCATGTGCGAGTCACGCGGCTGTGGTGGAACGATAACATTTCAGAGAGCACATGAGCTGTAACCTTTTCATTTGGAAAGCAAAGAAGTTCTGTGTGACCTCAGACAAATCCAGTACTGATCACAGAGTGTACGGAACCACACTGAGGGAACACAGTTTGTGACCTCACTTTTTGCAAAATCAAACATCCGTGTCCTTCTGGGGAAAGCACTCTCCTGGCCTCCTGTGTCAGTGAGCGCCTCACGAACAGCTAGCAGGCTCCACATCCCCTGTGTCTGTACAGGTGACATCCAGCTCAGCGTCATGATGGGGTGGCAACATTTTACTAGAGTTCAGTGTCCCATGGTTATATTGAGAGGGCAACAGCCACATCTGCATATCCAGTCATGTGTTCTCAGCTGAATGAAAAATACCTGCACATCTAGAGACCCACCATGACCTGCTGCTTCCCTTCACCTGTCACCTTCAACTGGATGAAGAGATCAGTCAAGTGACTGTGGGTGTGGTGACACTGCTCTTACACGCTGGTTACTGGCGTTACCATGCCCCACGTGATGCAAGAAATTAAGATTCTGTGCAAGAGGGGCTACAGCACCATTACACCTTACAAAGTCATGCTTCTGCCACAGCTGCTGCACTCTTGGGAGGTGCAGTGCTGGAAGCCAAGCTGAAGATCAAACACAATTGCAACCACACCACATGTCACTGCTGCCATCAGTTCAGAACAAACCCCACCTGGGGGAGCTTGGTGAAGGATTTACTTTTAATGCTTTTTTTGAGAAACATTTGCAAACACCCAAGGATGAGTGAAAAGGGATGCCCGGATGCCCATCCTTTGTTTGAAGACAAAGCCTGTAACAGCAGACTAGTTCCCGTGTGACTGAAACCAGTACATGCTGAAACCACATACTGTACTTGGTTAATACAAACCAGCCAATGACAACAGCTAGGAAGGAGTGGACTTGTGTGAGCATCCATCACAATAGATGACAAGCATTTCACTGACACAATTACCCCACTCGAGTCAAACAGAAACCTGCCTTTGTCCCCAGCGGCTTTCCCAGCAATGACAAGCGGAGCTCTGCCTCCTGTTTGCTGCCTAGGCCAGTGCTGAGCACTGCGTGGCCTCGCTGGCACCCTCGGGCCCAGAAGGACAACCTGACTGCGGGGTGTGGACAAGCCCCAGGGAGGGCTGCAGCCCACGCTCCCCCCAGGTGAGGCATGAGAGCTCTGTTTTCTCCAGTCCCAGACATGCAACACAGCGCTGCCTGGCAGGGCCGCTATTCCCCTGACCAAGGTGTCCTGCCCTTCTGGCTACAGGGTCCCACAGATGTTTTACATGGCTAGCATGCCCTGCCAACCAGAGCCTGCTCTGCTGGTGAGCAGGCTGCTCTCTGGACAGCTGGATGGGCATTTATTTTAGTGTTTGATGTCCATAGGTATGCAGGGGCTTCAGAGGATGTCCCTTGCCTAATGAGAGTGAGCAACTTCAGAAAGCCCACACACAGATTACTTGACACCCAGACCAGCTCATTGGGCTGCTCTGTGTGTATATTTTTCCTGTGGGACTGTCTCTTGGCACACCTCCTTCTGAGATCAGCTTTCAGAATACAACCATAAACCTTTTCCCCCAAAAGGGTCAATTACCTCTGTATCATTTGCAGTTTCATTAGTGCTTCTGCGCTTCCTTCCTCTCTTGGGATAGCCATTGATTTTACATTCATAACAAGCTTCTGGAGAGAGGGAGTTGTCATCTACTTCTCCACTGAGTGAAAGCTCTTGGCCTTGACCTTTGCCTAGCCCCACTCCTGAAACACAGTGTCTGAGGAAAGAAGAAATTAAAAATCAATTCCAGTGAGACGCAGATCATATTGAAAGCTGAATTTGGGGGACTGATTACAAATAATAAAGCAATTATGTTGCACTCATTTCCTAGGAAAGATTTCTGCTGAAGTCAACAGGCAAAATTCTCAGTGAGTCACAATGCAGCCACCTTTGATTACAAGAACCTCACTCGGCGAGGCTTTGCCTGAGAGAGATTTGCCAATATTCAGCAGTTTTAAAAACACGGGCTGCTTAAGCTCTGAGTAGTTGGTTAGTAATTTCTGTTATCCAACCTGGAACACATTAACAGACCAGTTTTCAGAAACTGTTGAAACTTCTGAAAAGCGAGGTCTTTCATAATGTATCCCAAAACTTTTAATCACTTCTAAATTTTAAGCCACAATTTTTCTGCTTTTCATTTGAGTTGCTTGGTCCTACATGATGCACAGCCCAAACACTCCCACTGGGACATGTCAAAATTGGTTTTCTTGGTAAAGCAGATATTTATTCAAAGATGAATCATTTGGAACACAGAAGAATATGGAACATACAGGAACATAAGAGCATACAGAATTGTTATTCCACCCAGTGGGTGAAGCCATTTGTATGGTATCATTTGTCTTTGGAGCTGGCAGGGGGTGTTGGTTTTGTTTTTGTTTTGTTGTTGTGGGTTTTTCTAAAGGAGACAAGAGACACACCACACATCACAGTGCGAGGTGTGAGGAGTGGCAGCTCAGAGGACTCAGCTAGCCGCTGGGGTGTGCAGGGGAGAGGCAAAAGCAGTAGCTTAAAGACAACTGAACCCTGTGGCCCAGACCAAATTTCACTAACCATTAAAACTGTGTTGCTCCCTTCCCTCAGTTACCTTTTCCCTCCCTCATCTCCATAATCAACTGGTGCAGCCAACTCCTGAGCACCCACCTCCACAGTCCTAATCCCTCTTTCATTGGTGACAACCCCCTGGTTCTGCTGCTCCACGCTACAGAGAAAGGAGCGGATGATGTCCCCTTTATGTCTGTTAGTTTAAAATAAGAATCCCTTACCCTTGTCCTATTCTGAAGTAACCAGGTGGACATCCACAGACATAGCCACCTTCAGTATTTGAACAACCATAACTGCATGGGGCTTGTGCAGAACCGCATTCATTGATATCTTGGCAACCTCCACTAAACTGTTCATACTGAAATCCGGTAGGGCACATACATTTATAGCTTCCCAAAGTATTGTGACAAGATGCTCCTCCACAAATGTGTGCACTGAGACATTCATTTTCATCTGGAAAAGAAGCAGAACATACCACGTTAACTTGTACATGGAGGTGTGGTCTACCCTACCCCTTCAGAAAGGTCAAACTTGGCTCTTGCTAAACATACTGCTTCATCAGACAGACAGACAGACAGAAACGGACAACTGGACTCGGCCTCACCCTTGGCTAAGGCAGCAGTCGCTAGGCAATGACTACAACCATACAACAGAGCAACATTTGGGCTACTCTACAGAAGATGTCTCATGCCACGTCAGCTCATGCTCTGGAGAGCAGAGAAGCAGAGGCGGCAACTTTTTTGTTGTTCAAGAAATAACTGAGAAGAATAAAACTTTTTACAGCCAACAATCTGGTCCAGTAATCCCATGCTCATGCTGCTATTCAACATTAAAGGAAAAGGAGTGAGGAATCAAGCTTGGACACCTTTCCCAGGCACTGAAAATCGCTCCCTACACACTCACATTTAAATGTAAGGTATAGATAAGGTACAGGAACAAGTAGTCAAGTGAAAATAAAAGCAGTTGTAGATACAAAAGACTGCCACATTCTGAGCCATCCTTTTTCCAAACTTCCCAAGTGCAGCACTGTAGGGGTTTGAGGTCAGTTCAGGCTTGTTTACTGTAAATGGCTAGTTCTTTTAATGTTGCTGGTCTGAATCCTTTTGTCTGAGGTGGTGAATTGCTTTGAGACATTCTGAATGCTATTGTTCCCCATTTTCTGTGATAAAGCAACTGCATATGTGCATTGCGTGTGTGTGCACATGCGTAAGAAATGCCATCTGGACACTGTATGCATAAAATGTAAAGCACAGAGCAGCATCTCTGACCTAAGCATCCAGGTTACAGGAGAATAAACTCTAATTCGGAGTGTTACTGTCTTTTTCCAAACAATGTGTCTGTTCTTTGTTTAAAAGCAAGCCCTTTCCTTCTTGCAGCTTGATTTATGGCATGGTGCACTACAGAATTGCCTGGGCAGGAGATGTAGTCACACACAGCACAAGACAGGGGAGGAACCAAAGCATTCTTCAGTGATTATCTAAATATGTGTTGCAGCAACATCAAAAGTCCCTAAACACTTCATTAAATAAGCTAAGAGAGACACAAACTGTTTGCAGAGTTGGAATTGCCAAAGAACATGAAGGAATTGTCATGGAAAAACCTATTACATGGATTCTTCCCCTGTGGTACACCCAGGAGATACAGATACTTATCTGAAGCATATACAATTACAGACATTACAATGTGAACATGTGGAGATCACAAGGTATTGAAACCTGGGGCTGAATTCTGTTACCCAGGCCTGTAGCAGTTTTGCCCATAGACTTCAGTAGTTGCGATACCTAACACAGGAATTACATCAGCATCAGAAACACACGTTTGGGCCACAGAGAGTTACTGCACCAAGAGACGATCCTTCACCTCACTAGACAGCAGCAAGAGTTTGAACACCAGTGAGGGTACAGTTCCCATAGTGTGGGTTATTGTTGGGAGAAAAAACATGATGAAAAGTGAAAAAATAACAGTTAAGGGGCCCCTGGGCTCTGCATGAGCTGTGCTGCCAGGCACCAGCCCTGCTCTTAAGGCATTCAGTGTAATCTCCTCCAGTGAAGTTTCTGGGGATCAGTATTGGCGGTGCCAAGGTTGGAACCTTTCTTTCTGTGGGGGGAACACCAGAGCTTGTACAGTTTGATAAGTGCCTGTATAAAATCTAAAAAGCATTCAGTGGGCTCAAAAGCTATGATAGCTGCATACACCTGGCTTGGGAATACATTCAGTTAAATGCTGTCACCCAGGAAGACTTGGAAGCAGCCAACTGTTTCACAAAACTGAGAGCTGCACTTTCTCAGATTCCAGAATGTCCTCAAGCAGACAGACCTGGCAGTGCTGGTTTGCAGACTGAATTCTCATTTAACCCTGAGCTCTGTTAGTTCAATTGATATTCCACCCACCATCTGTTTGTGCTCCCTTCTCGTTCTCTTGTATGTTACAGGCACAGAGTACTGGAGCACAAGCAAGCAAGGACTGCGTAAAATGTCAGGAGGTTTGGTAAGCATAATTAAAAGCAGAGACCTCCCTAGAGCACCACAGTGATAACAAGCAAAGGCATTTTTATGTTTCTGAAAGCAAAGCAAGCCAAACAAAGAGTTATGAAGCCCTTTGTTCTCAAGGAGGTCATCAAGCACATCTCCGGGTATCCACACAAGACTAGCTTGTATGAAGCCCATTAAAAGTGACTAAAAACACACATAACTGTCACTGGAGGAAAAATGATTCATATTTCTCTTGTTTGAATGTGCTACACTGCCAAAATGTACAGAGGCTTTTCCCATGACTTCCGCAGAGAGCCCAGTTCTGCCAGCTGAAGTCATACCCAGCATCGAAGCTCCGCATGCGCAGCCCCATCTAGGAGGGCTCAGAGGCTTGGGACAGAACCAAAGTTTAGATAGAGAAGAAATAAGCATTTGAATCCACCAGTGTATGTACTTCTTAACATAATTAGAGCACTGGCTTTTGTTATTTACAACTGAATTGTCCTGTATGGACTTGTGATCTGCATCCCAAAGCTGTAAGGAAGCATCTCGAGAGAGACAGCAGCAGCGTTGCTCAAATATGACAGATGGTTAACTCTGTACAGAAGAGAGGCTTAGACACAGCAGCCTCCCTGGAGCTGTGGTAAGAACAGTAAAAGAACAGATCAAGTAGGATTTTAATACAATTTTAGATGCTTTGGGCCACAGGTTTAATTTTATGATTTAACTGTCCAAACTTGTGGTTCTGTGTCTGCCAGGTTCAACCCACCATCAGCTCTCAGACAGGACCTGGGTCTGAGCAGAGACTGCTGTGTATCTGAGTAAGAGACTGCTGTGTATCTGAGTAAGAGACTGCTGTGTATCTGAGTAAGAGACTGCTGTGTATCTGAGTAAGAGACTGCTGTGTATCTGAGTAAGATTTCCTTTCCTCAGAACACAAAATACACGAGTTACTTCGTGCTGCTGTCAGAGTTAACATGCATTTTAATGTATGAACTGAAAAAAGTGACTTGCCAACACATTGGTTCCATTGGTAATGCTGGAGATATCCTTGTGGGCAGCTACACCTGTATCCTCCAATTATATTTTGGCAGCCATGCTGACAGCGGTGGTTTCCATCACATTCATCAACATCTAAAAAGGTGAGATAGAACACTGAGTTTTGGAGGAGAAGCTCAAATTATGCTTTATTTGAAAAGTATGTAACAAATCTGCATATATATTCAAACATCACCTATAACTAGAGGTGTATTTCAGGATCCTCCAAAAACCTGACCAGTGGTGGGAGGTCAGGCCTTTCAGGTTTGGATTTCTGGCTCCACAGCAAGCAAAATAGGCTGAAAGGCACTGAAGGCTCAAGTTCAGCCACAATTTTCAGAGGTTTTGCATTCTGCTATGGAGCAGCCAGCACAAAGCAATTTGTATAGGGGACACCCAAGGGTTTCCTCAGGCTCCCAGCTCCACAGCATGGAGTCCCTCACTTCTACCCAAGCCTCCAACACAGGAGTCCCAGGATATCACTTTTCAAAGCAAATCAAACTCTGTCCTGGGTGGAGGCTCTAGAGGCTCTAAGGACCAAGAGGAATAAAGTCTGCAGCCCTTGAACTTTCTCTTTAGCAGGTCACCTTGCAGATGCAAGAGTTCCTGTCCTTGGTGAGTCCCTCAGAAACCCAAGAGAAATTCGCTGAACTTGCCATGCTTAAACAAAAATATTTCAGGCAAAATTGAAGTCTCCTTGGAATTTATCTGTCCAGTTCTTCAGCATCCTGCCACATATTTATTTATTCAGGCCCATGGAGAGAAACACTGCCTTGTTGCTACGTTTCCATACCTTACCCCACTTCAATCAACACATGCTTACTCCATAGGTTTTGGTGCTTACTCCATAGGTCCCTCCTTGGATGACAGTAAGGCTGGGAGAAGATGAAGGAAAGCAAGAGAATGGCAAGTTGAATGCACTGTGTGTTGTACGTACCTTCACAGCTAAGCCCGGTTTGATCAAGTGAGAAGCCACGTTGACACTCACAAACAAAACTTCCTGGTGTATTCTGGCAGATGCCCTTCGCCCCACATAAATTGATTTCAGTAGCACACTCATTGTTATCTGAAGGAAACCAAAGTCCAAGTGTTACTTTTTATTCCTTGTTGTGAAGATGATTATGCAAACAATGAACAGCGTGTGACAAGAGGTACAGAAACATCAACAACATGGCTACCCTCCTGCCCTCTCCATCTCTTGCTCTGCACTAGAGAAGAGCTTATGTTACCTTCCTTCTCCTTTGAAAACACTAACAGCAGCTATGGGAAAGGGAAACACTCCTTTACTTCACCAAGAATACGGAGTTTGATGTTCTAGCTTTCAAACAACCCCAAATTCACACCAATACCACAGGATCATCAGGCTGCCACAAGCAGAAAGTCTGTTGCAGTAGTTTTGTTTTACATTTCCACAGATATAATGGGTGTATGTTCAAAGGACAACTGTAGAAATGCATGTTTCACACTTACTGCTCCAAGAAGCCTTGACATGATGGGTCCACAATAAATTACAAGAACATAGAACATCTTTTGCTCAACAGTAAGAAAGGGCAAGGCAAGAATTACAAATTGGAGGTTTACCATCTGAGTCTTGTGAGTGCAAAATTCAAAGACACAGATTATGAAAACAAAGGAAGGTAGGAGGGAGAGCCTCTTTGCATCTCCTGCTTTGGTGAGACCAGGATCAGAATCCAGCCTATGTTTCTGTTTGGTTTCTCAGGAAGACAGTTTCACCTCCTTGCTACTTTGCTTCTGGAATAAGGGTCAGTAATAAATCCCAAATCAGTGTCTACATTCCCACATCACTTACCAATGCAGGCTGTATGGTGCTGAGTGAATCCAGGAGGACATTTACAAGTGAAACCCCCAATAGTGTTGACGCAAAGGAACTGGCAGTTGTGCTGCTTTGTTGCACATTCATCAAGATCTAAAAAAAAAAAAACCAAGAAAACATCTTTCCCTTAAGTTCCCTGTGGAGGATCTGATACTCAGCTGGACTTAGAGAGAAGTGATTGCAGATAAACAGCGTATCAAAGGCTTTTGAGCCCATGTCTCACTTTCCACCCTGGCTTCCAGTTCCTCTCACAGGAAGCCCACATGTAATGAACAGGACTTTGGGGCTTCACCATACCCAAAGTAACACTGGATTACAGACACTACTCCAATCTGTCAGAAGGATGCTGTTATACAATAAATGCCTGCTCACACTGCAGTCAACAAATGGGAAGTCACCAACTTCATGAGAAGCAATGGTAGATTGCAAAATGCTATTGCACTAAAGCATGCTGTTCCTCCAAAAGAAGTATTTAAGTGCTATTGATGAAGTATGCTGTCATTTCCCATGCCAAGTTTAGAATTGCTGCTCTAACTTGTGCAGTTTTAGTCAGATCTTTGCTACCAGGATACAATAAAATTACAATGAACATGTCAAAATTTTGCCTGCATTGCTGTTTCTTATTCAGCAGGTTAAAACTCCTGCTGATGCTGGACAGTGCTCTGCAAACCACGCTCATCTTTGCATCCTTTAAGATATATTTATCACTGAAAATAATACAGTTTAAACCAACATGCTTACCAAAACATGGCCAATCCTATATACTATTGGTTACGAAGTCTTTTAAGATAAGATCATAGAATCTTTAAGGTTGGAAATGACCACTAAGATCATCAAGTCCAAGTGTCTGTCCAATACTACCCTGTCAACTAAACTATGTCCTGGAGTGCCATGTCTACATGAGTTTTGAACCCGTCCAGGGATGCTGACTCTACCACCGCTCTGGGCAGCCTGTTCCAATGACTGACCCCTCATTCAGTGAAGGAATGTTTCCTCATATCCAATCTAAACATCTCTTGATGCAACTTGAGACCATTTTCTCTTGGGAGAAGAGGCCAACCCCCAACCATCAGCCTGCAAAACCTCCTGTGGATGTACCACTCATCCAGATTATCAAAGAACTAACGGAAATACTAGCTCCGTCCTGTGCAGGCCACTTCCACTGTCTTTACATTGTTTAAATGTCCTTATTGGCATTTATCTGGGAAATACAGAATGCCTGTAGCAAATTATTTTCTTGATTTTTACCTTTGCAGCTTCTCCCATCTTCCTGCAGGATGTACCCTTTTGGACACGAACACTGGAAGCTCCCCTCTGTGTTTTTGCAGATGAAATTGCAGGGTTTGGGGGACTCGTTACATTCATTCAGATCTAGAAGCACCAAAACCAGATACCTCAGTGCTTATAACCAAGATTCATGATAATGCTTTTCAAAATGCTCAGGAGATATCAGAAGGAAATCAAACCCCCAAAAGCATTCTTAATGAATTACATTTTCTTTTCTCATTTTTCAAAAGCTCTTTATTTCCTTTCTTCACGCCAGCTCTTAGTAATAAAGTTTATAGACATACACCATAATGAAAAACCTACCTATGCAAAGAGTGCCAGTTATATCTGTAGTATAGCCAAGGTTGCAATGACAACGATAAGATCCTCTCTCATTGATGCATTCCCCGTTCCGACAGACGTCATGGATAACCTTGCACTCATCGATATCTGCAATTTAATGAGGCTTAGTTCACAATGGAACAAGAACAGATTTTACACAGCTTCAGTAGATTCTTCTGATCTGACATGAAAAAAACCCACACCCTACCCAAAATATAAAATATGCATTAAATGAATATTGCAAAGATTAAGGAGAAATATTAAGTGGAAAAATACAGAATGGAGCATTAATGTAACTTTCAAATGCGATGAATGAGCCTTAAGTGTAAGCAAACAACCAGAACTGATATATATTAGCCTCCATAAATCAATATATATTAGCCTCCATAAATCAAACAACACTTTGCTTTCAAGTGTACAAATAGCTCTTAATCTGCAGCTACAACACACTCAAATGTGAAGAGTGCAAACTCCCATTCGAGTGCCTGTCAGTCAACCAGCATGCAAACCAAGGATCTGCCAAGCTAGGATGGATGCCTTTGGTTATGCACCCTCCTCCCAAAAGACTGTACTCTCTCAACATGAAATATCTCAGAAAATTTTGACTGCCGGACCTCACAGTGTTCAAATATGTGAAAAGAAAGAGTTTACAATTTATTGCTGAATTTGACATTGCATAACAGGGCCTTTAATAGAAAAGTCAGTACCTGCTCCATTAGACATGTATCCTCGGCCATGAGGGCACAGCTTCTTGAAGGCCACAGTGCCTGGGAAGGGGCAGACCTCACAGTTTTGCCCCCAGCCTCGTCCACCATCGCAGCAGCATTCAGACTTGGTGACAGAGTTCCTGTTGCTTGATCCGATTTGACACATACTTTGTAAGACTTCAGTGAAGCAGTAGCCCTCCCTGTTGTCTGGAAGACAAATTATGCATCAGAGAGAATCCTAATGGCGACGACCTCCAGAGGGTCATGAGATATTAGGAATTGAGTCAGAAATATAAAAGAAAGGGCATACTTCACCCTGGGACTGTGGAACTGAGAGTGAAAGACTACCAGCAGTAAGAAAGAGAGCACGATGTCTAAGGGAAACAAAGAAGACAGGAAATTAAGCAAAAGGTGGAAGACAACTTACATTACTCTTACAAAAATATGTTTCTATATTTCTGTTTGAACACAGAGAAAAAAGACTGGCTGAAAATCAGGACCAAAGAAAAGGCAAAGTAATTCCTGGATGATTGAACTGAACAGTCAGCTTTCATAGCAAGTCAGCCCAACCAGACTGACTCAAGCAGGCGTATGGTTAGCATGGGAAGAATGAACTTGCAGGAGAGCACCCACTTACAGACTCTTTCCCTAAGGCTTGCAAATTCAAAAGCACATTTACTCACTATACATTTCTAAGTTTAAGTTCAAGCCCAGTTTCTGCTATCACAGTGACAGTTCATTGGGGTGTTAATGTGCGACTTACCAAGGCATTCGTTCTGGGTGTCACTGACAGTGAATCCCTCGTTGCATTCACATCTGTAACTCCCCACTGTGTTTACACAACGGCCGTTCTCGCAGATCCCAGGTTTGGTCTGACATTCATTCTCATCTGTTGTTTTGAAATGATATGACAAAAAGTCCATTATGTGAATTAATGCAATTTAGAAAAGTTTGTATGGAGTTCTTAAGCTGTGCATTCTGTCTGGTTAAGCTTGCAGATTTATTTTTTTTTTTTAAATAAAAAGTATATTCAATTTTCAGAGTCAAGATGACCATCTAGCTCACAATATTACAGGTTTTGTTACTACATTTTCTCTACAATATATTACACACTGGTTTTCAAAAGTTTTTGTAGTTAGAGCTGCACTTCTGAATGCCATCCAAAGTTTAAAAACCATTCAGAGCTACTGTCAATTCATGGTAGAGAGTACAGGGAGTAGCAGCCTTACAGCAACGGGCTCAATTCTCAGCTTCCTTCACTCAGAGCAATTCAGCAGCAGTACAAACTGACTGTAAGGACAGTTGCACCCAGATTGCTGTGTGCACACCTGAACAGCGACGCAAAATGCGTACAGCAATGGTAGATCCATTACACAGGTAGTTGCGTAATTCTTCCTGCTAGTTCCTTAACACTTTGTTAAATCCAAAGTTGCCAGCTCTGCTGAGGGACTGCCTGTTTCAAGAGCTTCAACACTTCAGTGTCACTTACCTATGCAGCCTTCCCCATCTGGTCTGCGCTGATAACCTGGTCCACAGATACACATATAGGTGCCGATTAGGTTTTTGCACTCCATCTGTTTTGAGTCACAGTCGTGATTTCCTTCTTCACACTCATTTTGATCTGAAACACAAGATTTAGACTTGTTATATAAAGAGACGATCCTGGAAATTCACAATAGTAAATTCTGACTTTGGAATTTCAAACATCAAACTACATGTAGTTTTATTGTGCTAAACTAACCATAAGACAGGCGAGCCTAGAGCAAGCTGATTTCTCCCAAATGCCCATTTTCAGGGCAAGACAAAACACTATCATCTGATATGACCTCAGTTTATGCAGACGTGTAAGTTTATGGGCAGGACAGGGCTAATACAATCAACTGCATAATGCAAGCCATAGAATTTCATCCCAAATTCTTTCTGACTCAGTTACTTCCTGGGATTAAAACTCTGGCCCAACAGCACAGTGAGTCAGAGCCCTACCCCTGCAGGAACTTGAAATCATTATCTCATAACTGTGAGACTCTGGTAGGGGCTTTACCTCTGCACATCCTCCGGTCCTCTCGCAGAACATACCCTGTGGGGCACTTGCATTCATAGGATCCAAAAGTGTTCACGCAGCGGAAAGCACAGAGCAGAGGGTTCTGAATGCACTCGTTGACATCTGGATTGGGAACGACAAAGACCACAGGGGAAGTAAAACAAGCATTTGTAAAACTCAGCAGACTGGAGTACACAGGTTTGAGGTACAGGCAATACCACAGATCCCACTTTACTGAGGGCTAAATGTTAATAGTTGGGGACCCACGGTTCTACTCATTATGGATTTCCGTAGAGGAGCAGGCACCAGACATGCCAGGATATTTGCACAGCTACCTGAAGTTTCAATATCTTCAACGGCAAGAAGCCAATGGAAATAATTTCCAGATCTGTGCTGCCAAAATACCATCTGAGTTAAAACTGTACCTTTTCTACCTCCAGGCTCAATTTTAATGACTGGTTATTTTTAAATTCTAGATGCACCAATTCAGCTTCTTTGTACACTCAATTCCATAAAACAATACGCTTACTAGAAACATTAGTTTGAAGTGCATTTACATATGCTCTGGGCTACTTGAGTAATTACTGCTTTACAATGATGTTTATGCACTCTGCTAACTCTCCTCTGCAACTTGAGCTTTCATCCAAATTCCACGGGGAAGCAAATGAGGCTCGAACTGTATATAAAACTAATGCAAGCTGATGCAAAAATAGAAGCATTCTTTTGTATGGGCTCACAAACAAATAGATTGTGGCAGATGACTTAAGAACAGCTGTGTCAGGTCAGAAGAGAGTGTCAGAATGTCCTAGGACATTCTCCTCTCTGGTTGTAACAGGACGAGGAGAGTATTAAAAAAACCCCATACCACGTATGCAGAGATCTTTCCCCTGATATAGCCTCTCAGTTTAAGGACTTCCACAGCCAAAAGCCACAACCAAACTATCAAGCTTAATTTCCACTGATGGATTCACACATAAATTTGTACAATCTCTTTCTGGGTCAATTTATACTTGTGGCCTCACTAATATTCTGCAGCAAAGAGTTCCACAACTTAAGTACGTACTATGAATATAAAAATGTTTGCTTTGGTTTGTCTAACATGTTCCCTCTATTTTTGGTACCTTTACCACTTGTGGCTTTACAAATTTAAATCATGCACCTCTTCAAACACATTTTTCACACTGAAAAATTCTAGTCTAATTTTCTTTGTGTCTCTTCTATAACTCTTATTTCTCTTACTCCTCCCTTCTTTGCGCATTTTCAAATTTTTATGTTTTGAAATGAGGGACCAAAGCATGAAAAATATTCAGCAGAGGTATACCAGGGTAATTGTCTAGTACTCTATTTATGTTTTTTGTTGTGTTCTCCATTTCTTCCCTAACAAATCCATTTTCTATTTTCATCATCCACAGCGACTCTCTTCATTCAAGGGTCATCTAGGAGGTAAGCAAAATCCATACACACAATAAGCAGCATTTCCAGGGACTGTTTTGAAGAGACTGTATCCCAATATGCCTCTCTCCGGGCAGTCCCTTAGCAGATACTACCTGAAAGCCTGTTCATCCAACCTCCAGTTAGAAAAAGGCACCACAGTTCAAGGTGGATACAGGATGGAAAAACTTATTTTTCAGATAAAGATGCACTATTCCAAATGTCCACATTTTTCTTTTTAGGCTGCTTTACTCCCCTCAATTGTTTCCAAAGCCAGGAAGCTATTTCAGCACACAACTACAATGACAGTCCCTACCACATGGGATTCTCACCTTCACAGGTCATCATCGGTCCAGGTTCAAATCCGTCAACACAGGTGCATTCAAAACCTCCCACCACATTCCTGCAAGTTCCATTTCCACATGGGTTTCCAACAGCACATTCATCAGTATCTGCAAGTAGTTAAATCAAGGCAAGAATACACTGTTATACTCGACCAAAAAGGTATAAAAGTTCTGTTGTTGATGTACAACTAAAAATACAAACCCACAAAAAAACAAGAACTCACTTAAGTTATTGAATTAGGGTCACAGAGTCCTAGCATAATTTGGGAAGAGGTTATCTGGGCTAAACACTCAGCCAGAGCAGCACCAACTTGGAGCAGATTGTTCAGGCCCTGCCCTCCAGGTTTTAAGCACCAGCAAGGATGGAGACTCCACAAAATTAGAATAACATAACCCCACCACTCCTTAACACCACACTTTGCAGTTCAGGAGATTGGCTAAAATGGAAGATGAAATAGCTATACTTACCCACACATTGAGCTCCTTGCAGGATGTAACCATAGGGACACTCACAGCGGAAAGACCCATCTGTGTTGATACACTGGCCAAATCTACAGTTATCTGGATCAAGGCACTCATCCACATCTTAACAAGAAATACAGATACAGTAAGTGCAACTGACTTCACATGCTTTTAGACATCTCTCAAAGAGTAACTGTTGGTCTGGTGAGATATATTTCTGAGATCACAAAAAAATACTTCTATTTGAAATTCAATATATTAAGATGTGGGCACAAAACCTGTCTTGCAGGCCAGCTTTCAGAATGCAGAAAAACTGATTTTAAATGTCGGATTAAAAAACCTCTCCAACTGGGGCTACAGGGAGAGGAGTAGATATGAAAAGCAGTAGTCATCCAGCGCTCCTTAAATGAAAACCTTTGCCAATAAGGCTGAAGTACTGTTTGTCTTGGGAGGGAACAGAATGTACTGAAGGAATATGGGAAAATGTGGTTTGCACTTCTGGAGGATTAAAACCATTTACTGTAAACAGGCTACGTATGTTGTATAAGAAAAGACAGGTATGCTATGTGATCCGTTCTCTAGGTCTTACATAAGTTTCCTAGCAAGTCTGCTCTGCATAAATTAAAAAGTCAAATATGCTACTCTAAAAGAAGTTTAATTTCTGATATATGAGATATTAAAGTTTGAATTTAAAATCAGTATAAACAATTGGGAAAAAAATGCATTGAAGTTTCCACGCTTCATGGCTTTTGGAAATGGCAGTAGAGGTGTTATTCTCACTTGAAAGGGTGGCTTAAGGGTAGAAAAGAGAATACTGATGCAACTGCACATCAAGCAGCTTAGGTACTTACCTAGCCTAGCATCACCAGGTCCAACAAGGATGCCAATTCCAAATGGACAAATCTGCCTGAATGCCTCTGTAAAATAAAAAAAATTAACCCCCCCTCACGTTCAGATCCAGAACTATATACTTGCTATATACTTCCTCCTTTAGACAGGTGAATGCAGGGCTGTAATTCAAACTATCTCAAGATGCTGCTGAGCATATCCTCTACTAACCATGGTCAGAACATCACAGAACCCTTGACAGCATTTAACTTTTTCTTTTGAAAATTCAGTAGCCTACAAAGAGGTTTACAGTGCAGCAGCACAACATAATCACAGACATAAGAAGGGTTATGCTTTCTTTAGCTGAAATATGTTAGCTGATCTTTGCTGAGGTGGAACACAATAGCACCAAATGTAGATGCACACCTGGACTGAAAGCAATAAAGTGTGTGGCATGCTGCTAAGCTCTGAGAAGTATCTTAAAGCTATTTCTTTTAAAATAGATGAGAAAAACCGCCTTGATATCATCCTTTGAGAACAGTTTGCACTGTGAAAAATGTAAGTGCTGACGCTTTGAGGAAATGTTGCAATGTATATCATGCCTGTCCCACTGACTTTGGTTCAAATGGTCCAGGGCAACAGAATGAAACATGCACAGGCAACAAGCCTAGGAGGAATATTGCAACTGGCACATCTGATTCTCTTTTCCCCCCTTGGCTTTTGTGAGGATTGTCTGCAAAACATCTACATGAATTATTAATGAAATGAACTGTATTAATGTATTGCTGAAACAAGTAATGCTGTTAACCACACTGTCAGCATGAATTAAAGTCTCTTCAGCAAATTGCACCATGATGGTACAAAGGCCTGTTGACTTGCTTCATGCCTAGTTACTCAATCTTACAAAGGATGCTAACAAAGGAAAGTGGTACTTTAGCAGCAAGTCCAGGGAAGTTTTCCTTCATCAAGGCTACTGTTTTGTCATTCCCTGCTATTTTTGTAAGTCATTCATATTGGTAAATTTGCACATTTAGATTTTTGTAATAACAAAATGTAATCTCAAAATGTAACAGGGCGATTCAGACGTGGATCTAGTTCAGCTGGGTGCTTTGTTTTAAACTAGACTTGATGTTTATGGTGTCCCTTCTTATACTTATTTACAATCAGATCAACTCCACATGTCTTGCAGGTATCTCTACTCAGAGCCTATCAAGGACCTACTACTTTCTGATTTCAGTATGTGACACCTCCAGAGCAAAATACTCAGCACTTACTCATACCAACAAACCTATAAGAAAACAAGGAATATGCCTGAGACTGGACTATGCAAAGAATATGTTTTTTGGGACTGGAAGAGCATCTACTTTACACAGAGCAATAACAACTGTTAGGGTCAAACACAGCTAGAAAAATATTTTTCCTAGTTCCTTCCTCTGAGAATCTCAATCTTCTTTCAGTCCTGAGAGGTTATCACGACAGTAAGGTAACCCAGCCAGTAACGTACCATCTGCTTCCTCTGGGCAGAGTTCACAGGGATCTCCCCATCCCTGTCCCTTCAAGGCACAGCAACATTCTTGTTTGGAGTGGTTTCGGGACTTCGGCACTGAACATTTTCCATCTTCAAATTTGGTAAAGCAGTAGCTTACTCTCAGATCTGCAGAAGGAAAAACTTGTTAGGAGCAGCCAGGATTCCTCTGGCAGAGCTTTCGCTCGGAGGTGCTCATTGCAAAACTGCAGGAGGTCACCCCCAACAAAGCACTCAACTTCCACCTTAGTCTATCAAGAAGGACTGTTACTGTCTCTGACTGGGTAAGATCTGAAGAGTGAGGGGAGCTCTCTACTGCAGTAAAGAAAAGCTACAGGATTGCTTGTCCTACTTCAGTCATGGAAAAGGAGAGGGTTTTCTCTTTTGTCCAGCAGAGACAGAAGGGCTGTACTCCCTTCTTACCCTCACTCCTCTTTGTAAAAACTGAATATTGGCTTAATTTATTTATGCTCCATATTAGTAACTATCACTTGAATCAAGATTTTCATCAACTTGCAATGATAATACTGAGCACTGTTAAAATGAAAGGCACTTTTCTTCCTCTTTCTTCCCTGAGGTACATGGAACAAAATCTGGCCCAATGGCACTACATTTTACTCCCTTAAGCAGGGTAACCAGAATGCTGGAGCAGAGCTGAGATCACAGACCACAAGCATCCAGCAGGCAGAGAGCTGGCAGCTCCATGCATTGGCAGGGGGACAGCAACAGGGCAGTTGTGGAAGCAGCTGCTCATCCAGTTTTCCGGCTGCAGCATCAATGCTGGGTAATGTCCAGATTTTACAAAAGTCCTAGGTAATGGGAAGTTTTAAACAAAACTTTGTTTGGCCTGAAATACTTGGAAGAAAAACCAGCCTTCCTCAGGGGATAGGGAGAAGCACACTTAAAGTTCATACTCAAGTGTGTATTTTCCGCTGATGCTGTGTGCAACAGTGGTCTGTCTTCATAAAAGAGAAGATGAGGCTGCACTAACTTTTCTGACTTTGTTTCTTGTTTTGCTTTTTGGGTTTTTTTGTTTGATTCTCTTTCCTTACCTGAAGAGAGCAATACCCTTGGACTGAAAAAACCTCATTTATGTAATCCACAAAAGCACAGCTAAAACAGCAATGCTGCTTTCTTGATGCTGAGCAAAGTAACTGTGCCAAATTGCATGGTGGTTTGGAGACTTGGATGAATGTTTATTGCAGGTTGGATTCGTTTTTACCAAAACCACAGTTTCATTTAGCCCACTGTGAAGTGAAGAACTCACTATGGTGTCAACAAGCACCACTGTTCTGTGCCAAGCACAACTACAGAGGTCCTTATAAAGGTCTTACTCATCAGTGGTTCCCACTGTGCATGCTGTGTATAGGACATTTAATGATGTATCTATTTAATAATTTCCAAAGTCTCTAAAGTAACTCGCTCCCTAATTTGCCATGCTTGTTCCTTATCCACAAAATAAACTAACCTGTGGCTTTTCATTACTAGACCTTCAGCTTTTAACATCTGATCTCTGCACGTTTATGCCCTGAACTGTGCATGCATGTGATCTAGAAGCCAAAAAAAGCTCTGGACTTCTCTAAGCAGATAGGTACTTATTGTCTACACAAAACTATTTATAATTTTTTTCCATCAATCTTTTTTCTACCCACACATCTGTGGAGAGGAATAGCAAGTGTTATGGAGAATTTGGTAAGTGCTAAGAACAGCCTTATGCCTGGAAACGCTGCCTTTAGCGGTGCATTGCAGTAGTCTCCTCCCTGTGTGTGTGCTCCAGCCCCATGTCAGATATGTCACAGTCTATACAGAATCCAGGTAGCCTCAATGTTTCTTTATTCCAGGCATGCAAGAAAGGGCTGCAGAGCAACATAATTTCCTCACTTAACCTGGTGCATTTAACATTATCTTCACCTCTTTCATTGCAATGTTCTCTTAATGACAAACAGATGTTAGGGAAAGACAGAACCTGGCCCCAACTACAGAATTATCATGTTTTCCTTGTGAAAAATACTGAGTCCAGTCTTCTCAATATATTAGAAACAGGCAGATAATAAGGCTTTTATAAAACTGCAAACAAATTTTGAAGTACCAGAAAATAGGAATGAACTTACCTTGGCATCGCCTTCCCGTGGAAGACAACACAAAGCCTTCTGGACACAGACATTTGAAACTGCCTGGTGTGTTGCTGCATGTGCCCAGGGCACAAATTTCTGGCTGTTCCACACACTCATCAATGTCTGTAAGAATAATTAAAGAGATGAGAAATAAAAATCTCTACATTGGCAGCTGTACTACATAAAACGTAACCTTACATCATCACTGATATCAAATAGATTTGAAAAACAGAGAGGTCAAACAAAAATGAACAGACAGAGGAACAAAAAACCGAGCTGCAAAATCTAGGGTTAGTTTTCAAATCCTCATGCAGTGGGCAACCCTCAGCAATGTACCATCAACCAAACAGCCGGGGATAAAATTTTCTTGGGATAAGATCAGGTAGTTCTGGGTCAAACAGCAAATGTTGACACTTTTTCTTGGAAGTGAGTCACCAGTGGTTATCATTCAGAACTGCACACTGCCACAGAAGACTAAACGTTACTCACGTTTAGGTGCAGAGGAAAGTGGTAACAACTGTGAGTAGTTAGGAAATGGGGCAGAAGGAGGATTGATCTATACAGACCTTCACATTTGTCATTCTGCAGGACATATCCAGGAGGACAGATGCATCTGAACGACCCATCCAAGTTCTGACATGTTCCTGGTGAGCATTTTCCAGGCTCTAACGCACACTCATTGACATCTAAAAGAAAAAATACGATTTAAGTGATAAAATTGCTGTTATATCAGTAAATCTGTGGCTGAGGCTGCTTTAACTCTGATTCCATCAAACAGATGGCAGAACTTCCCAGGAGCAGGAGTCCTCTTGTCATTGTTTTATTCTGCTAGGTACAATGATGACAGTGCTATAGGTCTTTCTGATCGCTTTTACTGTTTTACTAAGAATATCTCCTCAAGGTTTGCCGCACTTCTTTTCTACAGTAAAAGAAAGCACTCACCAACACAAGTCCTTCCATCCAGAGCCACCTCATAGCCATCATTGCAAAGACACTGGAAGGACCCGATCGTGTTCACACACTGACCATTCCTGCAGAGCATTCCATTTCCACTTGCACACTCGTCCACATCTAAGAAAAAAAACATTCAAAGATATAGAACAAGTGAAATTGGGTGAGATTTCTGTTTCCACTATAACTGCACAGTAGCCAACAATACAAAAATATCCCATTTCAAAAGCAAGTGAGGGGAAAATATCAGTATCGGACTATGTAATCAAACTGTCACAGCAAAGGTAGCAAAGGACTGGCATATATCACATGCAAACACTTCAATGGCTATAGAAAAGTGATGAGTGCATAATCAAAGAGGTCTTTTCAGACCAAAGAAATCATGTTGTCTTTAATCATACAGACCATGCAAGGTGTGATCCTAACTCAATAGAGAAGACAGTACTAATGAGGTTTTCATTAGCAGTGGAAAGTCTTAGAAAGGTGTAACTGCTCTCAGCACTCCTTACCTATGCAGTCATTGTTGTGTGAGAGGATGAACCCCAAATTGCAGCGGCAGTTGAAAGAGCCAATGGTGTTTCTGCAGGTTCCATTGCCACAGGCATCTCTCTCACACTCATTAATATCTACAAAGGAGAAAAAGCAATCAGAAAAAACTTTAATCACTGACAGGGAAAAGAAAGCCTGTAGCTACCCCACAGGCAAGATAAATAATCCACTATCAACAAAGTCAACTGAAGGGAAAAGGATTTTTTGGATTGCCCAAAAAGATGAATTATACACAGGATATACACTTGATATCAACATCTAAAGCAATAATCAGGGTCCAACATTTACTTACTGTGGGTCCTCTCTCAACCCTCCCAAAGGAATTCTAAGCTATTTTTAATCATAACCATTCTGAAATCTCCTAATCTTGCTCAGAAAACGGACACTGCTCATATAACAGACAACAAAAGCTGCAAACAGGTTAAACACAGAATTTTCTTCTTTATGAAGATGATTCTGTTTCTGAAAAGTGTATTCTTCTGGCAAGAAACCTTCCCTTCTGTTACTCTGATTAAAAGTATGCTGTATAGGATTGCTGCATTGCAATATTCATCTATTAAATTCCTTGCCCAAAGGAATAAATGGCACAAAATGCTTCAGAAAATTCTAAGAATGGAACACTTCCCTGAAAAATGAAAGCATTAGCAGTTCATTAGACAGGATATGTATTTTAAAGGTTCACCCTAATATAATGAGAAGTTCTTCATTCATTATTAGCTTCCTAATTGCCAGCTATGACACTTTTGTGGCTTTAGCTGGTGGTACATGGCTCAATCTCAGTTCTTCTCATGCAACTCCTTATGACAGAGAGGATAAACTTTTAATAACTGCCTTAATGGAAGCCCAAGTACAGCATATTAAGATATACTTGCCTATACACATTGTTCTGTCATCATTGGTCTTGAATCCATTGTGACAAATGCAGTAGAAACTTCCCACAGTGTCAATACACTGCCCGTGGCTGCAGATATTGGGAATTTCTTGACATTCATTCCGATCTGAAAACAAAGGGGCACAGTGTAAGCTGAGGCCTCTAAGCTATAGAGCTGGAAAGACTCATTAGCAGCAATTATGATAGTTAAAATCCAGTGCATGGCCCTAATTTAAAATAGTAATTTTAAACACAAAAGCATTACTAAGTACATCTCAGAAAAGTGCCTATTTGCTTGTGAATTACCTTTTCCACCGCTTGTGGAGCTGAAAGAAATTCAGCATAAAAATATTAGCAAACACAAATTGTTGCTGGAGGGAAAGCATATTGCCATGGCAGAATGAATGACATGGGGAGATTTCCAAGCACCCTATATTGACAATGCAGGAGACTGAAAGCCATATATAAAGCACAGTTTGCATCCTTCTCATGAATGGATCGACTTGCTTTTAGCTACGTTTGACTATAGCACAAATTGCTTAACTTGTAGAAGTCACACAAAGCAGAAAGGGAGATGAATCCCACACCTCTCACTAAGCTTACAGACAGATAAAATGCATTGTGGATTTCTCTACTCATTGTGCAGGCATAAAATAGGTTCACATTTAGATACGTGTTGCGGCATCCAACAGGATCATGCAGCGTGATGATCCTGTCAACCAAAGGCCAAACAGCCAAGAAGAGCTACTCCTATGTGGAGTCAGAAAATATGTTGCCAACAGCAGCAAACAGCAGCATAATTCTGCAGAGAGAGATGAGGAAAGCGATCCTACCAGCATGTGATATGCTGTCTAACAACAGCAGAGCATCTATTACACTAGTTCAACAGCTGAGCGCTTCCTGCTACTGACAAATGCTTTCAGGCAGAATCCAGGATTTTATCAACAGTAAAACATTGTAACTTTTAAAAAATTGGGAGGCAGAATTGTCTGAAGTGCCAGAACAGTTTATATGAAAAATTATTTCTTATACTACAACAGATAGCACCAGAAGAATGCTATTTTGATAGTAAGATAAATGTAGTACTAAAAGAACTAGTGGCTGTGATACATCAGTTTTGATTCAATAGCACATAAAATACTGGGGTGTGATCGTTTTCCATGCAGTAGCATGACTGATCCAATACTGCAAGGTACTTAGCACTTTGCCCTCAGCAGAGAGATTGGGAATTTCCTTCTTTTGCTGGATCAAGTCCTTGATCAGCCACTTGTATTTTGACTCTAATTGTGTAACTTTATTTTCATTAAATATAAAGTAAGAGCAAAATAAAGGGAAGTATTACTGTTTGTGCCAATTCATGTTGGGTATTGTAACCCATACGAGACCCTTCCTTGGCTCTTCCTGTGCTGCTGTAACGAATGCATAGCGATAACAATTACATTAGGAACATATTGAGTATTTACATGTGCCACTGCGTAGCTTAACAAAACAAAGTTTTAGTTCTCATAGTAGTGTTCTGGTAGCCCCTACACCCTCTTCCCTCAAGGGTCACATTAAACAATGAAAATCTGCCCCTCAGGGATACGTACACTTCCTAAAACTCACGTACTCGGAACCAAAATCTCAAGGAAAATGTTACCAGTTTCCTTTGGAATTATTATTTTGTTCAGAAATGTATATATTTACAGCTGCTTGGCTTGCAGCAGTCTTTAAAATCTCTGCAATTATTCAAGTAATCAAGATAACATGAATGCCTCTCTAGACCACGATATTAGAAGAAAGACCAAATAGATTAGAGAACTGTAGCCCCATTCAGTGAGTATTTAAAAATAATGTTCAACAGCCTGTTAAGCCCACAGAAAAGTTAGGAAGTTTAACAATAAGCTTTATAACTTAGTTATTGCATATGGCCTAGCAGATAAGTACACCTTATCAGCAGAGACCCCAGGAAGCAGTGATTTATTTGTAAAAATACAAGTGGCCATTACATTTCGAAAACACATCTAGCAAATTATTATGAAAACCATAGGATTTATGCAGGAGGTGGTCTCTGTCAGGACCACAACTAAATTTTCAGTGTCAAAAAATACTCAATAGGCAGTTGAATCAATTGGTCTACCCTCCCTAGACACAACATGGGGTAGAAAAAACATGTTTGCAGGATAAAATGGGAGATAAACACCTACTCAGGTGATTAACTCTCATTAAGGCCTCTTTGAGATGGGCCCATTAGTCTTCTGGGAATTA
The DNA here is from genome assembly GCA_022605575.1 of Laterallus jamaicensis coturniculus. Classification (NCBI taxonomy): domain Eukaryota; kingdom Metazoa; phylum Chordata; class Aves; order Gruiformes; family Rallidae; genus Laterallus; species Laterallus jamaicensis. The sequence goes on from JAKCOX010000018.1 coordinate 16,780,202, forward strand.
CCAGAAGCATACATGATGCCTAAAAGGTTTTAGAGGAGGGTTTGTGCAGCCCAGATCATCTCCTGGTGTAAAATCGCCCACTTGCTGCAGACCCTCACACAGACAAGCCGGAAGTACTCACCAGTGCAGCGGCCAGTTGACGTGAACCTGTAGCCCGGTTTACAGTCACAACGGTAGCTACCAGCTGTGTTGACACATTCTGCATTTTGCTGACACACTGGTCCATTTTGGCATTCATCAATATCTATCAAAACAAAAAGGGAATTTTATTGTGATGGAAAGCTGGGACTACAAAGATGTCAAACCCACTTTGTTTTCAGTGTGAAGAGTATTATTATATTACATATTATATTATATTAAATGTGACCAAACACCTACTTTCATCATTATGTTTATTTTTCCAGAAATCTCTGTATCTGCATATCTCCCTGAAACAATCTCAAACCCACCTGCTCCATTTATAAAATTCATTCCTATTTAATTCATACTGCTGTCTTCAGTTTCTCCATGAAACTAATTAATATAATTTTAGGAAATGCTTAAATTGGGGGAAAAAAAGTGTTGATATCAATAATAATAATTTTTGCATTAGAAAAAAATTTCTTGGAATAAAAAAATATAAATTGCTGGTAACTCAAGAGTACTACTCTTTTCATGGCTTTCCTGTCAAATTCAAAAAGCAATGTTTCTTCCCATGACTGTTGACTAATGCCCCTTCAAGGCCTGAGACATCTGATGGAAAATCTGGTATTTGCTATGCAAAAGAATTCAAAATGTCTTCATTAATATATTACACTGATAGCAGTATTCTCCCCTCCTTAAGGATGACTTAAAAGCGTATCAGATTTGCCAGGCTCTGAATTGCCAGCTGATTAAATCCCATTTCTCTGAATGAGATCAGCACTCTACCTTCACAGATCAGTAGCTTGTCATTGTAGAAGAAACCCACAGGACACTCGCATCGGAAGCTTCCAACCATGTTTATACATATTCCATTTTCACACACTCCAGGAATCTCTCTGCATTCATCAATATCTGCAAGAATAATTTGGTTTTAACACTTGTAAACAGCGCTTTATGAAATCTTCTGCTGCAGAGTGTGCCCTTGTACATTTATCCTTAAGAGAATTATGTGAGCATCAGAATGTTCCTAACTGCAACAGACAGTGAGTCATTCCAAACTGTGGAACTGCAGCTCGTTCCTATTTCCTCAGGTTCTGACTCTTCACCGCAGCCAAGACATATCCTGCCACAGAGGAATGCAGAGGGTAGCACATGTCCTTCCTCATGTCTCCCACCCACAGCCCTGATGAACCTTCTTATCCTCCAGTGTTACAGAACCAGAGAGAATTGGTGTAATACAGAGTCTTAGGTTTAACAGAGGAAGACAGTCACTGAATGCAAACACTTGTCAGAATCAGTTTTGCACTGTTTTACCCTTGTTAATCTGAAAAGACATTCATGTTTTTATGTAACAAAGAGCCAATGCCAGGTAACATCTGAAGTGCTGCCAATGTGCTATTAATTAGATTGATTAAGCCAGGCAGCCAGGGTTTGCCAATGCTCTATTATACCTGGGTTAAGTAATAGATCTTGGCAGCAAAAAACTCAGCTGGTATTACAATTATGTCTTGCCTATTGGGTCCTTATGTTACATGTCTTTAATGTTCTGACAACATGGAAGAGTTCAGAGATTACTCCAGAGCCTCTCCCTTTAGTAAAAATTGCCACCTGCACTGATGTGTACCAGACACACGATACGGTGGAAAATCAGCAGCTAATGGTAGTTTCCATCAGATTTTTTTATTATTGCTATTATTTTGTTGCTGGAACAGTTTCTCCTTTTCCTACATTCTATTCTGTAATTCCAAGTCCTCTCATTATATAAAGGATGAGTAAAAGAAGAACTACTGTCTCTGACACAACCACCTAGAGTAAATACATAGAACTTTCATCCAAACAGAGGACATCATGTAAGGACTGTAACCAAATATTACAGGGTACAGAGAGCAGTGTCCCTGCAGAGTGGGGACTTGTTCCCATGCCCTGTGCCTACAGATGTAAGGGACATGAGCAAGCCCTGTGCAAAAGCATCAGTTTGAGTACTACAACTTAGCAAGACCTCCCAAGATCTCAAAGCAGCTGGGAGAGCTGTGTGTGCATCCATCTCACCACCATGCTAAATGCACTGGGATACACTGGTGGCCTCTGTGGAATGTCCCTTCTGTTTCTCTTGGCTTCTGAATGTGCATTGCTCTATGACATGGCAGAGCAGACAGATCAGACAGCAACACTCCTGGCACACTCATCAACTGCTACAGATGCAGCTTTCACCTATGCATGTGAGCACGACCCAAGGTCTCCCTACTGATGCTGATGAATGGCCCAATTACTTCGAGTAGACTCAGTAACAATTAGGGCTAATGTTAACAATGGGGACCTTTGCTTCTAAGAAATGACCTGGTAAATAATAAATGCCATACATTTCTGTCACTTCTTTAAAATTTACAGCCCGTTTTACTAGAAATATTTTTACCTAACTAGCTGAACACTGCATCACTGCAGCAACAGCTTAACACTAAAGCACCTGATTACTGCTTATATGCTGCCTCTGTTTGCTAGAGGGCACGTTTTCTGCTTCTTATTTGCATTTTTGTGTGGATAAAAACAAAAGGGAGTCCCATTAGGGATTTATTCAACTCCTTGTCTTAGAAATCCTTATTCTTTCCCTCTTTTTGTTTTGCAATTTGTTACTCACGATTCAAATGTTACACACAATAACATATGTGAGAAACATTCCAGCTGTGCAGAAAAAAAGGATTTTTGTGTAAAACCAATACACAGGGGAACTGATGTGAAATGTCAGATCAAATCTCTGCTTTAGTTTGAAGGAAAGACTCCGAATTCCTCTCAGACCAAACGCTGGTTGGCCTTACTCCCAGACCTCTTATTGTCAGTATCTGTGCCTCACTCATGTAGGCCTGATTAGTTTCTTTGGAGCTTTATGTTGCCTTGATTACAAGCAGCAATTAACATTGTTGCCAGCTAGGAGGAGCTAGGCAGAAAGTTTGCAAACTCAGACTTAAACCGAGGATTGAACTTCACTACACTCTTAAATTGTTATTTCTCCCATGAAAAAAATAATTGGGAAGACAAACCGCTCCTCTTCCCCAGGCAGAGGTAGCATGGAATCTAGTTCAAAACAGAAATTACAACTCACCAACTGGTAATCCTGTATAGATGTCAATGAAGAAGCCCGGCCTTTGACTTCCACAGAGTGTAGAGAATTCATCTGCAACAAGAAAAAAAAGCAGCAATTACAGTATTTGGCACTAATCAGAAGTCAAAAATTCGTTACATCTTTTGCCCAAGAAAATTCTCCTTCTACTCTTTCAGGACCTGTGGGGCACACAGAGGTATGCAGACCCCTCCCTGAGGCTTGCCATGTCAGTGCTTAGTATGCACTTGGGTTCTCATTCAAAGGCCACTGAAATTAGCTAATAAAACCATATAGAGATCCTTTACTTTGCATGTACTTATCTCTGTGCATTAGAGATTTTGTATATAAATCCAGATCTGACTTTTAAAAATCTGAGCTGTATGTTCAAAATTATTCAAATAAGTGTCTAGGAAGTTTGTTCTGGAAGCAAACCACCTCATACCAGAGTGGGATGTCCTTCACTCCTGTACACCCATATAATTAGCCCAGAAGCTCCTACATCTAAAATGTAGCTGTTTGACACAGATAATTCTCAGGGGAGACCAAAGTACCTTTCTAAACCCATGACTACCACAAAGGCCCTTCATGGCAACTAGCTGTCAAGGTGCTGCATAGCACACACCATATTTGTTGGAGCAATGCCAGTAAACCCTCAACACTGGATCAACAAGCATTTCCAAAGAGACAGGTTAACCAATTCAGAGCATGAAGTTTCCCAGACAGGGATACTGTCACAAAGGAGGCATAATCCAGGAGCATGAACAGAAGCCACTTCACATAGGCTTTCACTGTGACAAGGGCTGATCACCTCCAGGTCAAAACAGTAATTAATCTCTTCATTTTAGACACACAAGAGCAAAGAGGTAGCATCTCTAACAATGTTACATCCACTAATAGTAATGATGATGTTACCAAGGCTTTCAAAGAGTTTTACAATGCAAAAACATACCAGTGCTTGGAATAGGACACTGTTCACAAGGCTTATTCCACGCACGTCCAATGTTGTAGGAACAGCAGCACATTTTCTTGGTCATATTAAAGAGCAGCTCACCATCACAGGTTTGATTGTCAGCATAGTAATTTCTATAACAAAGACTTCTTCTCATATCTGTGAAAATAAAGAAAAACCCAGGCCAGTGCATTAACAGCTCTTATGGAAGTTCAAATATGTATTTTTTTAGAACCCTGCCAAGCAGATGCTGCAGCACTGTATAACACTACAGACAGCCTGCCCCTAGAAGAGTATGCTAAAAGTATGAAAAAGTGTTTGCAATACAAATTATCAAGAACAACCAACACATAGCTGTATCTATAGGGTCTCATCAAAGGTTTCAATACTGGCCTCTTGCCAAATACCAAAACCCATGAGCTTGTTTATGGTTCCCCCTAAGAACTGTACACAGCTTGTGACATTGTTCTCTGAAGCCTGAGTAATTTTTCTAGCACTACACATGCAGAAGCCTTTCAAGATGAAGTAAAACTTGGGAGGAATGGACACAAAGTATAAAATCAAAGGTGAAATTCTGATGAGGTACTGAAAGATCTGTATTAGAAGTGATCTGCCTTGTTTTATTTAATAAAATTAATGAAAGAAGCTTGATCTTTCATTTAATTAATTCTTGTATAGCTAAATTCAGAGAAGTAGTTCTGATTTCCACCTGGTAAAGCCCTGGCCCAAAGCACTACGATAATGCTTTAAAAAAACAGCAATCAATACCCATGCAGTTATTTCCTCCGTTGACTTGCATGTAATCAGGAGGACAGATGCAGGTGTAGTTCCCAACAGTATTGTAACATGTGCCAGGTCCACAAATGCCTGGTGTATCACATTCATTCACATCTAGAAGAGAACAAAAAGGCAGTGAGCGGCCACAGAAGCTTTCTCATTGTACTTTTGAGAACAGAACTGTCTCAGTAACCCCTGAGGTAGGAAGGTGCTGGTGGCGAAGAGCTAAAGGGGCTCTGAGCAAGGCTGTGGTGGAGCAGAGCCCACATGTGGTGGCACAGGTGACCATGAAAAGCCTGGCTGAGATGAAAAGACTGGAACACAGATACATATAGGCAACTTGGAAATAGCAACTTGATGGTTGTACCTGTTGCACAAAAGCTGTGTTTGAGGATCTCCTCCATTCTGGATTCCCAGATCTGGACAAGAACCAAAGCTGTTACCTGTGGTGTGCCCATCTCAGTAACTAATGATGCTAAACCAGATTGTTTGGATGGTTTAGGTCTGTTTGACTAGTTAAATGAAGGCTACATACCATCACACACTCGAGTGTCCTCATTCAAATAGTACCCTGATGGACACTGACACTGGAAGCTACCAAATGTATTAATACATTTTCCTCCTTGGCAAAGTCCAGGCAGTTCTTGACATTCATCAATATCTGTTTAAACAAAACCACAAACATTTTGTTCATGCTTTTCCATGAAAAACAAACTCACTGAAGAGTTTCATAATTTCAGACATACAAGTATATGAAAATGTAAACACTACCTTCCAATATAACTGTGATAGGATTTGGTCGGAATCCTTCCCCTCCAGGGCAAAGAACCTTATATTCAGCTGAAAAAAAATTTTAAAAATTATGAACCTAAAATAGGAGGAACATTTTCAGCACAATTACTTTTCAAAGTTAATCAGATTATTACAAGTAATGTAATGTAAACACAGCAACCAGATATAAACATTAGGTTTTACCCTACAACATCAATTGCGTCAAATTAATTCCATTTTGTAACGTATTTTTTTGTGTGTAATAGCAAACTTGCTCAGAAGTGGCAGTAATATTCTGACTAGATCATCCTTTTGGGCTAGGAAAATCTGTGGTTAAGACCAGTGGAAACCTGTCCCCTGCATATCTACAAGGAATGATTACACTGGTATTTGAGTTACCTGGCTAAATTAGAAAACAATCCAACATATTGCATTGTTGTGTTTAACCCAGGGAAGCTGACTTACTTGTGTTCACAAGTGGGCAATGTTCACAGGGAACTCCCCAGGCTTTGCCCAAGGAGCAGCAACAGGAGGCCTTGGAAACTCCCACTCCGATCTCATTGCTGCAGAATGTGCCACCATTATCTCCGCGTGTTTTAATGTCCAGGTAACAGTTGCCAGATCGTGTATCTGTTCAGAATGCATATAATGACAAACATATCTTATGAGAGAGGAAAACAACACATCATCTCAGGAAAGTGATACCTTTAGATGGCTCTCATTACTTGTAGGACAGTCAACCAAACTAATTTGAACTGTCCATGAGGGCCCAGCTTTTCCTACTTAGATAGGATGGTGGTGCCCCATCCCTTGACTCCTTTGGACTTGTCACAAAGCAGGGAATTTATTCCTCATAGCCAAGGCCAGTTCAGCCAGGGTTTTTCTCATTTTGAGTCACATTTTCACCAGGGTTTGTACAGCCCTCAAGTTACAGAAACACAGTGCTTTCTCCTCTCCTTGAGGTTAACAAGCATGAAAGCATCTATTAAAGGTTAAACATTTCAAATACATCTGTATTCAAGGAGCACCCCTACACCCTTTTAAACAAATAAATCCAAAAAAGTCAGAGAATTTACTAAGCAGCTGGAGCCCAATACAAAGGCATTACCATCAGTCATGAAGCTTCACCTAGCCAAGCTGTGCTCGATGCTCCAAGAGCATGGGTGGCTTCATGCCGCAGCTTCATTTGCCTGCCATCTTGGGGCCAGCTGGATGTTGGTTTAAGCTTGTTGAAATTTAAAATTGTCTCATGCCTGCTGTAAATTGTGGACAGCTGTAACGAGCCCCAAGGGGTTGGTTCTGGCAGCCGGGCACTGCTGGCATGCTACACCACTCTGGACATACTCCCACTGCACTATTATAACTTCTAAGCCAGGGGCAGTGGGGCGGGAGTTGGAGAGCTCGTTCCAGCCCTTTTTCATGACCTGGGACTTTATTCCTAAGCCTTTAGCTTTACAGCCCCTCTGTGCAACTTCACTTGTAAATAACACAAGGAGTGGTCCCTTACCAACGCATCCCACTCGGGTGGGATTCAGCTCAAAATCAGGGGGGCATTCACAGGTGTAACTACCAGCAGTATTGATACATGTGCCACTAATGCAGGTTGTGGGATCTGCACATTCATTAACGTCTGCAGGGAAAAAACAGCACAGGGTAAGCAAATACTTGAGCACAGTGCAAATCATCAGGTACCTTATGCTGACATCAGCAAATCCATTCGTTATGAGATACCTATCTGCAGAAATCTCTACAAAAAAGCAAGCACAGACAATTTAGAAGAAAAATTTAGCAGCTAGATTAATTCATCATTTAACAGGGAAAAGAAAGGCATTTTTCCTAAAAAAACTCATGAACTAAAATTCCCAAAGATCTAAAAAAATATTAAAGGAAAAATACACAAGAGCATCATAGATTACCATCCAGCACTGTGAATGGAAACTACACATCACAGTACATCACTGACTGGGAGAAGCGGACAGGGGACTCTCTCTGCTCTCTTCTTCCCTTCTCTTAAGCCAATGGGATATCAGATGCTGACAAAGAGGAAAGAAGGGTGTAGAAAAGGCAAGAAGGAGAATCCTCTGTTATTGGTTACATTAGGGAAGTCTGTATTTTTCCCATATCCAGCCTGGTTTGTATCGTTTTTAAGGAGAATTTCCATAGGAGCTGGCTGTGCCACTAACAGAAAATTAAAAAGCATTTTGTTCAAAATTATTTTTACCTGTGCAGTTACCACCACTTCTGTCCAACTCGTAGCCCACTTCACACTCGCATCGGAAAAGTCCAGGGAGGTTATGACAAGTACCATAGACACAGATGTTAGGAAGTGAGCACTCATCGATATCTGATGGAGGAACAGAAGGGGCAAAATAGGAGTTTTCCTTACTGTTTTAACACATAGACAGAGAACTGCAAAAAGCTTCAATAAACATGGACCTGGAAGCCAGCTGCTCCTGCACGCTGTGTAAGACCAGAAAAAAAATAACATGTCTGGAGCCTAAGGAACTTAATTAATAACTTTTTGGTTTTTTGGTGGAGGGGTGGGTAGGAGGGGAGTGGGGTGGCAGCAAAAAGCTCTTTCCAGTGACTCTGGAAGCCATGCCAGAAACAATCTGAGCTTATTAGTGGGCTAATCTGACAAGAAGAAAAATTAAGCATGGCAGGAGATATGCTTTAAAAAACGAAGCTTATGCTAAATCAGCAGTCATCTGCAGAAAGCTGCACATGGGCAAAGGAAAAGCTTGTACCCAAAGGTGAACTTCAAGCTCATCTTCAGGTTTGTGCAGCTGTCAGGTTTTGCAATCAGAACTCACTTTTGTGCCTCTTGTACAAATCATGGCATCCAATTCAGTATTTACTGAATGCTGTATGCACACAACAACCAACCAATTTGATACAATAGAAGAGTGTCTGTTTACAAAGGACCTTAAAATACCACATCTAGTGTACACATCTGAGACATCAAGGAAAATCTGTTTTAGCAACAGGAGCTAGGCTCTATATAAGCTATTTTAAGGCAGCTAAAAGGTTTGAAAGTAAATTGTTTCATGAAATACTATGAAACCTAATATTGTTTTAGTTTACACAGAAATTCACTCTCATAAATTATTTCTTGTCATAGATTACTAAAAAAATACACAGAATACTTTTCAGGGGAAAATAACCTATTTATAGTGATGTACTTATGAACTCCATCAAATACCAGTTACTACGAGACATTACTATGTCAGACGATACAGCTGCTGCTTCTTGACTGACTTAACCAAACCGTGTTACACCAGTTGAGGATTTCAAATGTTCTAATCAAATACAAGATCTTAATCATGTTGCTAACATATTTATTATTTGATTTTTGGGAATCTTTGCACATGCAAAGCTTTTATGAATGAGTTGACCACTCATTTTCAAAACTGAACAGATACTCATGGGATTTTCTTTTTTTTTTTGTTTTTTTGGTGGTTGTGTATAACTTCTGCAAGGCTTCAAACTCTGACTCTGTAACTCACAAAAGCTCTCAGAGCATGTTCACTGTGTTAGCTACCAAATCAGTGTTTTTCAGCTTCATATACATCAAGGCAAAGCAACACTTTTTAACTGTTATGACTAGAACAAAGTACAGGGTACCAACGTCCAAGATGAAATGGCAGCTGACAGCATCGTTTGGATCATCAAACAGACCCACAAGCAGTATGTCATAAGACAGGCTCCAGAAAGCTGCCTTCTCTACATGCAGTAGGTAGATGAACACCTAGTGGCCCATAATAAATGTATAAACTGAAAAAAAGCAACGACTATTGACAATTCTAATGCAGTTTTCAATGCAACCACAACTGCAACCAATTACAATTTTTTTTCAAACATAAAATACTATTAAGGCAGAATTTGTTGAGTGTTATTTAAAGCTTACAAAGAATTACCTTCACATGCTTTTCCATCTGGACTTGGCAAAAATCCCATATCACATTCACAGCGATATCCTCCAGGGGCATTGAGGCACTGCCCATTTTCACAGAGATTCAGGTTCTCAGAGCATTCATCAAGGTCTGTAAAAGGAAGAGAAATCGAAGTTTTACAGTAAACACGGTTCTCTCACCAACATTTGTTTCAAGGATTCTAATTATTCTGTTAGCTCCAAACAGAGGTAACAGCTTGGTATATTTCTGACATGATGAAAATACAGCTTCTAATCAAAAGGAAACTGAGAGAGTGGCACTGGCTCCTAAAGCAGCCACAGTTAATAATAACTGGAGGCAGTACACAGGGTCAAATTTAGACCCAGAATGAGCACGTGAATTTTATTATAGTTATTGTTTCTATTACAGCAAAGCCCAGAGGCAGCTATTGAAAAAGAGGTTTACCAAGCAAACATATGGTAATAGGGAGTCTCCGTGCCAAACATACAAAACATTGAGAAAAAGTGGCACTGAGGTGAAAATAATTCGATCGAAATTAAACTGCAGGTTAACAGCTGATGAGAAAACCAGCCTTGCTACTGGACTACGCTGCCCTTCAGACAGATCGTGGCCCTTACTGTCTAGCTGAAATTTTATACATCACAAAAACACCACACTTGTTGCAACAGGGTCTGTCTGTCAGCGTGAGCTTGTGAAAGTCCATGTCTGGCAAACCAAAGGTAATACCTATCAGGGTGAATGCTGCCACATGCCTCGGCAAACAGCTTACAGAAAACTTGTATGCCCCAGTTTGAATCCCAGACACCTCCTGAGACCAAGAAAAATAAAGTTTTGTTTGTTTTTTTTTTTAAATTTTAAAAATTTGTATTGAATACAGAAACTCTGTAAGCAGTCTATCTGAAAGATGCAGTTTATAGACTACTGGAAATCATCATATGGGACATTAACAAAAAGCTACAAAGGAAGCGGAATCAGATTCAAAAGTAAGTTATACTGAGAGACTGAAACAGAATCCCTGCATCCATTTATAATTTGTAATGATTCAAATTCAGCCTTAAATCTGCTGAGCTAGGTTCTCAGATGCCATAAAAGCCTGCTCTCGTTGATAGAGTGCTTCTGATCTGCACCAGCTGAAAACCTGGTGCACCAGCTGTCAATCACACAGCTTTACTCCAAACAGGGTCATCCTCCATGTAGCATCACCAGCTACACCTATATCCTTAGAACAACAGCAGGGCTCCTGATGACTTGGCTTACATAAGCCAATCTGTTTTTTAAAGCAGAAGATTGAATTGTGGGTGGAAAACATCTCTCCAGCAGTGTTTTACTATCATGTTTGCAGTTTATAAAATGAGGTTTCAGATGTAGCTACTTCCATCATTCTGCATCCTGACATCATCTCTCAGGATGATACAGTAAAGAGGGCAGACAGCACACACCCAGCTGCAGAACGAACAAATATTTTGGGCAATTTTATAGGGTCATTTTAATGCATGTGCCCCATTATTTAAATATTAAAGTGGGTAGCCACTGGACTGGTTCATTACTAGCCAAATCGTATGATCAAGAATTGTTTTACTAATTTTGCCATCCGTTCCAACTCTGAAGAGCACCTCCATGAAAACTTGCATTTTATCAAGTGACAAACGTGACTGCTTTAGACTAGGTATAATACACAAGTGAGACAACTTAGGTGAAGTAGAAAGCAATGGAAGATGACTTATTAGAGAATAATCTTAAGTGTTTAAAAGCTGTATTTGTGTACTGAATAGCAGACTAACTTAGGTTGCAAGGGACTACTGGAAGTCATCCAGTGCTTTCCTAAGAAAGCTCACCTGTACAAGTGAAGCCATCACCAGTATAACCTTCTTTACACAGACAGCGGTAAGAGCCCATTGTATTCTTGCAGTCAGCATGTGGACTGCACATGTGGGTCCCATTGGAGCATTCATCCAGGTCTTTAAAATAACAAAAAGGAAAAAAATCAACATTAGTTAAAAAACCCACACCATGAATACAAACTTTAAATAGGGTATTGCACACAGAAACTCTACTTTAAATAATCTTTCATACTAAAATCCACACATGTGGTGTCATCCAATTAGGAAAGCAGGCACAACTTATTTGCAGCCCAACAGAATTGTCTGACAAGGTAGCTGTGAATAAGGAAGCTTCAGGGCACTCCCAAAACTAAGACCTGGGTCTTATTTTCACAGGGAGCACCAAGAGACCTCTCACTGCCTCCCATCAGCTGCCCTCAAGGACACGGCAACTCTCTCAATGGTCCAGTCTGGTTTCACTATCTCACAAGCTGAAGGTGAGATAATGCTGATTCATAGTTAACATGGCTGAGAATCTGTCCTCCAAAATACCAGGTCAAATCGACTTGACATGCTTGTTGACCATTTGTCATAAAAGTGGGTTGGGTTTTTTTTTCCAGCCTTGCTAGAATCCAGTTTTGGTCTGACCTTCCCAGTAAATACCAATGCATATGACCCTCACCTGTGCACTTGATCCCATTCCCAATCCAGCCAGGGCTGCAGCTGCATTTGAAACTCCCTGCCGTGTTTGTACATATGGCGTGCCTGTCGCAGTTGTGGGCTCCGATTTCACACTCATTGATATCTGTAACAACACAGGGATGACTGAAGAGCTCATAGACAGATAACCAATACTGAAATTTCTCAGGATAGACAATGTGAGCGTGAAAGCAAACGTAACATGACATTTAAAAATAAAGCAGATGAGAAATCAAATCACAGCAAAGCAAAGGAAAGCGGCATGCAGCAGGGTTCAAACACGTACTGCCCTACTATCTGGTTTTCTGCTACACAAATAAAGCAGTTCTGCAGTTCACTCCAAAGCCTGGTAACTTTTGTATTCAAGAAGGAAAACAGTAAATTAGGTTTTCCTTCTAGGTGGTGTGCTCAGAAACAATGTGAGGCCGCAGACTTTGGGAAAAAGAGGGCTAGCATTCATAAAGATTATCACTGCAGGTGTTCAGCATCCTGGGATGTGTGTTTGTCAAACAGCTTTGCAATAGGTTGTGGGTCAGATTCAATGACTAAGAGCTGGTGTGAATACCTGCGCTCCCCTGACAAAACTGGTACACCACTGCAATGTACTGCCTTGCATCTTGACCATACCTTACCATGACTGAGGGAAAGAAGACAGCTGTCCCATCTGCCCATGCTGGAGTCTGCAGAGTAGAACTTGGGTGGCTCTACATTGCGTGGTCTGCTGAAAGATCGCAGAGGCAACTCTGCTACTTGGGGACCCCTGGAATGCAGCACTCCCACAGCCCCCACCGAATCTGCAAGGATGCTGACAAACACCAGCTGGGAACCACCTGCAAGCTCCTTCTAGGATTATCCCTAGGCAGTTAATAAAACCAGGTTCTGCTTTGCCAGAGACTGGGTGGAAGGTAGAGAACCGGCCGTACCACTGTATTTAACATGACAGCTGATGGACACAAAGCTCATCAGGCATGAAGTTTATTAAGAACTCAGGAAACCTAACACAGTGGAAAAAAAGTCAGCATCCTTGGAGACACCAGGCAGCAAGTCATCTGATCTTCAACATATACCTTCGTGCCAGCACATTCTATTTCAGTACTCGCTCTTTTCACCCTATTTTCATTCTTGGGCATTCTCTGGCAATGTCAAACTGTATAGACAGAAAAAAACCCAAACTGAACTCTACTCTTCCTTGACATAAAACGATATTAATGCCTCATGTAAGTACTTGGAGAATGTATAAACTCCAAGGCAAAGTTTCCAGAAATTTACTACTGGTAACTAAAACAAAACTGGCAGGAATTTTCTTACACATCTGAGCTATGGATTTTACAGCGTTTTCTGTAACTCAGCTCTCTCTAACTGTGCTTAACTTCCATTCAGGATGTAAATTATCTAGAATTCACATCAAACCACTTTATATTTATATCTATTTTTTCAGGCCTCCGAGGTGCCTTTGCTGTTGCAGTAAGCCATCTCATTCTGTGCAATAGCTGGCAGAAATGGCAAACAAGCTCAGAAACTCTGCACAATTAGACACACAAAACCCCAGCTCAGATTCCTCTCAAGAAAATGAGTAAGAAAAGGCATCAGCCATCAACCATGTAACAACCTTTGGGTTCTCAGCTCCCAAGCCACGGACTTTAGTTTCTATACCCTTATTCCTAAAACCACTTAGCTCTTTAAAGAGAGCAAGAGAGTGGAGCCCTTGGGGAAAGTGTCCAGGTACCATCTTAACAATTTCCTTTACTTTTTCTGCCTGCCCTTCTTTAGACACAAGGCTCTGTGTCCTTCCTCTATGCTGTTACACATATTTTGTGTTTTCCCAAAGGCTACACGTGACTGAGAAGCAGACAACCTACATCTGTCATCCTACAACTAAAAAATACTCAAGTCCAGAAATTACCCAGGCCCGCTGTTGGTTTGGGGATTTTTGTTTGGTTGGGTTTGTGTTGGGTTTTTTTTTCTTTGGTTGGTTGGTTGGTTTTTGAATCTGTAGAGTGGAACTGCATCCAATCTTACTTTTCTGGGTTTCTTTCTAAATGAGGCATTGCTCTGAATCAAAACCCCAGACATGAGAATTCCCATAATCTGAATGCTGAAGTCTAGATATAGATCTAAATCTGGCAGCTGGAATCTACTATTAATGTTTACTGCACCAACAAGCCTGAAAACATGCAAACAGAAACTTTTTAAAACTTAAAAGAAAGGTCAGGAGCAGATAATCTCAGAGCATATTTGCCTTTAGCATGTGCAGAAATTCATATGAAGATAACATCACCCTAAGCAGGAAACTAGTGTCTGTCAAAACTCTTAAGGGTGGTCAGAAAAAAGCCCTCCTTTTGGCTTGGACTGAAGGGAAAGACTAGAAGGAATTTCGAGAGGTCAGCTACAGTATATATTGACATAAAAAGGCTGAAGCAAACTCTCTGTATTTTAACCTTTCCTTGCTTTTAAAACCCAAACTGTTAAACCACTGCTAACTTTAAGATCGCATTGTATTTGATTATTTGATGCTCTGTAACGTACAGTCACATGCTTCCTTATACCCTGTGGAGCACAACAAAACAACACAAAAAATATCATCAGCAAGAGAGATTTCTGCCAAGAATTCTGTGTAACCACCAGCAAACACAAACAGAAACTTGCATGCAACAGCTACACCGCAATGAAGTCATGCTCAGGCTCAAATTTAAGGCAATCAAAACCAAATTTTCATCTCTACAGTAAAGTGACTATGGCATCCATCCCATCCCACCTCACACTGACCCATTAACACTTTGCACCTGAAAGCCCCTGCTAATGCCTCTCAGAGGAATGCCAGCACCATGACACTGGTGCCCTTGCACGGGACACCTTGCCATCCATCAGCTATTTCACACACACACACACTAAAGAGTTTGGAATCTTCTGTAGGATGAAAGTTGCAAGCACAAATCTTTATCCAAACATGGGTATTTATAATGGGATCAACTTTCTCAGAGATCATCCACTGAAATGCCATTCCATTTACTTTGAACAAAATCCTTAAATACTTTTCAACTTTTTTCCAGGCAAAAAAATAATTCAGTAGATCTCAATGCTTTTTGCCTGGGTAAAGAATACATAGGGAATGCAAAATATATACTCTAATACCCCCTACCTTTACAGGGACATTGCAGGGCTTATTTCATTGATGCATGGAAAGGTTTTCAGATACTTAAATGAAAGCTGATTGAGGCACCTAAAATACCATCTCTGGCTTCATTCTGGATTTTAGTTATTTTCAAAGCTATCTGCATTTAACTCAGATGTTGTTTTGCTATAATCCCTATTCTCTCCTTTCATTGCACAGCTGAGTTATAAGCCTAAATTTATTGCATTGCAATTATTTCCAAGGCAAAAGAAATCTCAGACCAAACATGGTCCTGTGTAAACAGGGCAGTGAAATCAATGGAATTTATGCCTGCTTATACTGGAGCTTAATATGGATTTATGTTGCCCTAAGTATTGAACTATGGCTTCAGAGAACGAAACAAAAAGGAGAAATTGAGCTCTGTAGGGGAAAAATTAACTCAACATAAATATCTTTAATAAGAGCAGTGTCCAGATTGTGCTGTCTGCATGGCAGCACACACAGTACTACACTCTTCAAACACTCCAATGATTTTCATATAACTGTTTGAAGAGAAATGCATTACTCAGTCTGGGTAAAGGTATCATGGCCCAAAGAGCACACAGGAGGACACCACTCACACAACGATGGCCTATTCCCATTGACTTCAGGGGGATTTTCACCCAGGGTAAAGGAGTGAGTCACTGATTTATATCAACCTTCTCCTTCTGCCTCCAGCGTGAGGCTGTGACAAGCCAAGGAAAATAAAGACATTCCAATCTGAGACTGACATTGCATCCTCAGCCTGTTCCATTGTGGCCCCGTCCTGCTGCACACATGTTCTCAGCTTTGTAATTGCACAACTCCTGTTAATACTAAGGGAGTTGTCTGCCTACAACAGATGAGAATACGCATGATAAATAATATGCAGATCTGACATCATAATAATCCCAAGCACTCTGGGGAAAAAAGACTGTCAGTCACACTATTTTTTTGGCTCCTTCAATTCTTTTCTCTGGACATATATTTTTTCTCTCAAGCCTATGGCAATTAATAAAGCATCTCTTACATTAATCACAGAGGCACAAATTGTTAGGGCTGTGGATGTGCAGCAAAAATACATGTCATCTCTACCTGTGGTGTAGGCACTATGCTTGCAAACATGGAGACCACATGAAAGAAACAGCTAGCCAGGATCCTCACAGCGCATCTCAATGCAGTCTGGAAGTGGATCATTAAACTCAGCCAGAGAGGAGGATGGGGATGTCACTGGATTCTCTATGGAAACACCCAAGTCATTCCTCTCCATCTTCCTCAAGGTACTCTGTGTACCAGTTACATCTTGCTGTTAAGTTTCACTGGGGCTTCAATAGTCTACAAGAATTCTTAGCAAAGCATGAATTTAATTCAGTCTCTGCCTATAAATCAATACTGTTTGTGAGAATTATGCAAATCCCTTAAGCATTTTCTGACTCTAATTTTTTTGGCAATCTCTGCATATCTGTGCATTTTATTGTATTTTATTGTATTGATGTTTCATTCGTATTTCATGGCTGGGCCTGATTCCCACAGGGCCAGTCATCTGGCGGCAGTGACAAGGCATTGCCTTCTCCTGGATTGCTGCCCTTGTGATCAGGTAAAGGGAAGGATTTTCAGAGAGAGAAGACCATGAGATTGAACTTAGAGCCCACACAGTAGAAAAACATATGGAAAAAATCCTCCTATTCTGGTCTCTACACCTGTCAAATTGTTTTTCCTTTTGGAATGACTCGTGGTGCTTCACACGGGGCAGTTTGGTTCTTGCCTGCTATCCGCTCTTACGTCCTCAGCCTGGGGTGCAGCGTGTTATTGCTGGGTAGATGCCTTCTCACCACAATATGCTCCTTCTGTAACAGCCTCATTTGGTGAGCAGCATCTTCATATTATCACCTTCTGGCATTTGGCTTGACACAGCCAGCTCCCAGATTCATAAGGAGAAATGTATTTGCTTTACTGATACCAGCACTCTCTTGTGCTGTCAAGACTGAAACACAACGCTTTAGCAATGGCAAGAAGCTAAAGGCAAGGGAGAGAAGCAAGTACAAGTCACAAAACATGATGGACCTCTTTCTGAGGGCAAATGAGTGGGTACACCTCTTCCTTTCACCACATCAGGTGTCTTTCTCTTCATAATGATACTGTCAGCCATGCAAGTATGCAGTGTGCACCCACTTCTCCTTTATCCACTATCATCATTACTGGATGACAGCAAGTAACGTTCAAGCCCAAACTCTCTAGCCTCACTCCCCACACAAAGGGCACACCTGAACATCTTCCACTAGCCTTTCTCCAAGCAGGACCAGCACTGCCCTTGCAGAGTCAGAGGCTGGTTGCAGACCTTCAAATCCCTGAGCTTGCTGTGGGGAAATCCAGATGACTTTTAAAGAACATGAATGTTTTATTTGATGACCATCTTGGGACTTCTGCCCTCAGTTTGGCTTCATGAAGAGCGCTCTAAGCCTGGGCAAGCGCAGCTCAACCAGAAGCAAACAGGGGGTCTCTGCACACAGCCATAACTGGGAAAGATGGACAGGAGAGACTCAGAGAAGAATTTGTTCCTCAACAACATCAGAGCAAGTAAATCTAAGGCTCTATGTTAACAGTGAAATATTGCAAATTTACAGGCAATACTCCACGAAGGTGGTGAATCACAAAACACAAATGCAAGTGCCAATGCAGGATTTCATCTCTGCACAAGTACATGTATCATTTCTTGAGAGAAAAAGCAGTTGATAAGATAGTTGTCATAAAGCTGGGCAATCTGGAACTGGAATAGGAGAAAACTGCAGTCTGCTCTACAGAGGCTATGTACCATCATCTGCCTAGAAAAATCTAAAGTAACTTCTCTAAGTCAGTCTTAACACTGTGATTGGAAATTACACCATTTGTAGCACTTCGCTTAGGAAACCTGCATCTACAGTGTACATTTTTGCATAATTTTTAAAAGATTACATTTTTGTTACTAAATTCTGTCCACATTCTACTGAGAACAAGGGGGGTGGGGGTGGGGAACTAACATCTGTGTGGGATGGGAATGTAAGTCAGTGGGTGGATTCTGAGCACTGTTAAATGATCAGGGAAAAAATTATATTTATTTGTTAAAATGGAAACAATCAGTAATGACAACTGGGCTGAAATATTTAGACAAAACTGTAATGGAAGCCAGAGGACATTATTTAGCTGTTCTTGGGAAACAGAGAACCTCCCATTCAAAGTGTTGTACATATTTTTGCATTTTTTTCTTTCCAGGGGAGTTCCTAAAAACTATGGATCCTTTTGATCTGTAAGACAAGAATTGAATCCTGGAGCCAAGGTGTTATTGGCAATATCCCTCCAGAAGTTGTCCAGAAGGATGTTCTCATGGTCTGCAGTATCTAGGCCTGGGAATTTCTGCTCTGCTCTAGTATTATGCAAACATGAGGTAGGCAATTCAAAGATCTCCACCAGTAAATCAGACTTTTCAAAACCACAATGTGTGAATCTGTACACTGTGTTCACAATGGGACCTGCATCCACATGGTTTCTGCAGCATGAAACCAACCTAGAAAGTTCTTGCTCTGCTTCCCCCCTTTTCTTATTTAAATACAAAAGATTTTTGAGATTTGTTTTGAGTATGGTCTCGTTTCAGTATCAGTATAACCAGTATTTCTCCTTTTTGTCTTACACCACTGGCCTCTTTCAAATTAACGAACCTCTCTACAGCATCTCTTGCAATTACAGTGTCCTGGTGCTTCTTGTGGTGACTGCTATCTTCCCTGGAACACCGGAATATAGCCAAAAGTAGTGCAACACAGTGCAAAGAGCCCACATGACAGACAGTGTCCATCCAGAGGGCTGGGCTTAGCTAGGACCAGGAGAGAGGGAATTCTCTGTCTTTCCAGTAACAAAAATGTATTGCTTGGGACATTTGCCACTATCCTGCATCACATGATGCCAAAATGGTGGCTATTTCCAGGCACTTGCCCAGAAGCCATTCCTCAGATTCCTTCCCAGCAACTGTGACCTTTCTCTGTCTTTTGCCTTCTACTAGTTGCTTCATCTTCCCTGACTGCTCCTGACCATCACTCATTACGCAGGGAGTGATAACTTCATCATGTGTAACTGATCAGCACAAGGGTTTTCAGGTCTAGAGTCCTGAAGATCTTCATGTAATTTAGCACAGAAACAAAGAACATTGAAATGTTGGTCTACCGGGTACAATTAGGGATTTCTTGGATTTAGATCAGTTCCTATGTAAGTCAAAGGCAGCTGTTACTAATGCACAACTATTCATCCACGGTCCAATATGCAAAGTACAACTCCAGCTCTCAGATTGTTCTATGAGAGCTGTAAAAAAAAAAAAAAAGTTTCATATATTTGGGCCACTTACAGAAGTATATTATTAAATCTGTTTAATAAGGGCAGACTAAGAATAAAAGTTTGTCTCAAAAACATTGCCAGAAATGTGTTTACGCTATGTCTGCATTAAAAATGATATTAAACATATGTTTGCATTTGTATTTGGGCAAAGCATAAGACTCTCAACACCTTGGCTTGAGAGACCAGCACTAGGATTATTAACATCGTACCCTTGGAGCCCATATATTTGAATCTCGTTTCTGTTAGCTGGCAATACATGAAATAATGCAAATTCAGATTTTGCTGATATCATGTAGTTGAGCAGCTGTATTCTTGCCACTTCACAAAAATAGAAAATATATTGTAGCACACATTTCAAGTCATGTGTATTTGCCAAATAATGCTCGGAACAGATAATGCATAACTCTGCATGCAAGAACAGGTAACTATCCAAATGCACTCAGGTGCTCGGGAGTCTGTTGAGTTACAGGCAATGGTTTTTTCTGTTCTCTTAGACCAACAACAATGCCATAATAAGCCCAATTTTCCCAGTGGACATTCTATTACTCATTTCAGCAAAAGCAGTACCAGGCTGAAAGCTGTACCAGTGAAGTTCAGCAGAACACAAGCTCAACATGTTTGGATAAGAAATACAGGATCTAGCACAAGTAAGTGAAAAGAAGCACGGTGATAGGAGGATTTTAACACAAGAGAAAAGGGCATGCTGAGTCATGCGTTTAACTAATGCATAATAATTAAACTTTAAAACATACCTGTGCAACCAGTTGTGCCTTTCTTGCCTGAATATCCCATATCACAATGGCAGATAAACGAGCCTTTTGTATTCTCACAGGTTCCACTCAGACAGATATTTGGATGCAGATCACATTCATTAACATCTAAAAATCCATGAATTTAAATTTATTAACTAAAATTCTTCAAAAGTAACTGGCAAAATCTCTTGAAATATGTTCTGTATACCATATCTGTATTAATATACCTTTAATTCCAGCTTAAAAACAGAGACCAAGATTCTATTCAAAGAATGACCATGACTAGTAATTTATGCTTTCTTTGTCTATACTTTTATATATACATGCATAACTTCTCTAGTTCTGTACAAATATTTCTCCTCAAATACACTCCAAATTTGTCATTTAAATGTGAAAATGTAGGTTTGGAGATGCATCATTTCATTACTTTGTTCTACCAAGGTGCAACACTTGCTCACAGCTTTGTCTTAGAGACAAGTTTTAAATCAGCATCTTGCTAGAAATTTTCCATGGTGTCATCCACCAGCACTTCCCTTCTGCAAGTGCTCTTTCACCTGAGCACCGGAACCTCACTGGAAGAGGACCCAAAGATATCATGCCATAGACCATGAAGTTTGTATCCCAATCTACAGGGATATACAGAGATTACATCTGCATTTGATAAACACAGCTTACGCAATAGGGTCCTATGGTCAGGTGGCCAAAATTAGGGCATAAAAGCCACTCTTTAAATATCATTGTCTGTCTGCTTGGAAACAGTGCCTTAATAAGTATGTTTTCCCTAGTTTATGTAGATTGGAAAACATGTACTTTCACTTACCTATACAAGTCTTCATGTCTTCAGATGCCATGAATCCATCATAGCAAAGACACCTGTATTCTCCTGGTATGTTTGTACACTGGCCTCCATCACAGATGTTGGGATTGTCTTCACATTCGTCAATATCTGCAGGGAAAAATCACATTAAAATACATTACTTTCATGCAATGTAACTAACCATAATAATGGGAAGCAAACATTTCAGTGCTCTGATAAACACAGCCAAGACTGAATCCTTGCAAATACCTGAGCGGTACCTTGCAAAATTGTCCTGGTGAGTAAGGTACTTATTTCCAGCTAAAGTCAATGGCAAACATTTCCCTCTAGCTCCAATGGGAACAGGAATCAACTTTTTAGGTATAAAAGTCATGGACAGAAAAAAAAAAATACACCACATGGCCACACACAATCAGAGATTCTTGGATACGATCCACCATTGTTGAAGTCACTGGAAGCTCTGAAGTCAAATTCAGTGACTTTACAGAGCTTAAAAATGCCATCATACATGCAGAACACCTCTACAGGTCTCAAGGGTGGTGGAAAACTGGAAACAGAGTCAAACTCATGATGGGAATAATTATGGTGCATACATTTATTTCGCCAAGAGATTTGTGGGGGAGAGGGTGTGTGTTAGCATTTCAGCTGACTGGCCAGGCCAGCAATACAGCTACACTCTAGCATGTAAGTCGTCTCAGCTCTTGAAATTGGTCATCACTGATTGGAGCCAACCTGCAGAAGCAGACACTTCCTATATTACTGCAGCCATGCTGAGGTTTGGAATCTTTCAGAGTCCTGGGGGTTACAGTAGTGGTCCTTCTAAAAATTTCTAGAATCTCCCTTTGCCAGCACCAACGTAGACCAGCAAGAGCAAAAATCAGAAACTCTGCCTAATGATACCATGGGAAAAAAATCAGCACAAAAAGGACAAGATTCAGGAACCCCCTCCAAGGGACAGGGTGTAACTCATTATCAGACCAGTCTATTGTGGATTGCAGTAATTATGCAGCTACAGAAAACGAACTCACTTTAACTTAAAATATTATGTTCATTATTGTGTATTTCTAGCAACTAGTGCTTATGCAGATACACAGCTTCTGCAAGGATGAAGGCTGACCAGTCCCCGTTCATCTTAACAAGCAAATAATGTTGGCACGGACATTAGCCTGGAAATGTTAATTTGGAATGGAATTTGAATTAACATGCAAAATTAAGCTCTAGAAATGGATATAATAATGACAAGAAATAAAGAACTTTATTTACTAACCTGTCATTGTACTGATTTCACAGTTGGGGGGAAGTCAGCTGACAAAGAACCTGTTGTTACTCCTAATTGCGCAGATTATTTATGCATAACCTCACCAATTCAAACCTGACCTACTACTGAACTGAACAGCATTCTTACCAGCTCAATTATCAAGAAACATATTCTGTAATGGCTTCCGGCTTTGTGTGATGCTAAAGATAAAAGACATGTTCACACAGAGAGCAAACTGAAAATGTAAAATAGGTGTTTCACACACTCGGGTCACAGCGCTACTGTATTTTCTACCATGTACAAATATCTAACAGGAAAAGCAGATATTCAATGCAATGAGTAAAAAAGTACCACAAAATCATTTTTTTCTTATTTTTCACTCAGTTTGGGCAGAGCAAAATTGCAGAATGTGGATTTTGCATACCAGCCAGATGTTTATATATGTAACTAACATCTCAAGAGAAGGTGGCAGCATTTTTAGATAAAAAGGGCGGTGAGGGTGACCCCTCACTTCTCAAAATATTTTCTAAGGTAGAGTTTGACTTGACATGCAAAGTTGTCTGATGTTTCAGCTATTTAAATCTTTTTGTATGTTGGCTACTGCATCCAAGTCTTTCTTAGAGGAAAGTATGAAAGTTAATAGTTAATAGCTGTTACTGGCTGGCCTATGAATGAAATTCTATTTTTACAGCGTCAAAGCTGGACTTAAATATGCAAAAATTCACAGCTATGATGGGGTGTAGAAGGGTCTTAGAAAGGTGGCTTAGGCCAAGCAGGAGTAAAGCACAGAAATGCTCTTAGCCAGTAAACTTGAGATCCCTAGGACTGTCCAAGTACACACTTGGTTCATTTAGTCCCCAGTGAAGCCAAGACAATGAAAGCAGAAAAGTGGCTCAGAGTACCTTGCTTCACCCTTGCCTCTTTCCTCTCGTGGCCCTCTAATGCTGTCACTTGGGTTTCAGTTTAGGCTGAGGCAGAATTTGATCAGCTCATTTTATTTTCGTATTGAAAAAGTGCCCTAAACAACAACGCTTGGGCAATGTTTTGTACAAACTTGCCTTTTCTAGAAACCTTACCAAAAGCAGACTATTACTAATCTAAATATTTTAGGTTTTGAAAGACTTAATTTCAGGGTCAGTCAAATTTGCATTTTTTCTGGTTGATTTGTTTCTTTGGACAAGGGTCTGATCTCTTGCTGAAGACTGGCTACTTTACATCTTTCTGACAGATTAAGCTACAGCGGGGGGGCAAACTGCATTTAACTATGCTTTAAGGCTCTTTTATCCTTTGGAATGGTAGCAAGCAGCCTCAGGGTAATTGAGACCCTGGGCAGAGGTCTATAAATATTTACAAATCTAAATATGAGCTCTCTCTATTAATTCAGTATAGAAAACTCCATTTGTTCAACTATAAAGGCATTTCTATTCCAAGGGATTAACCCCGTTAGATTTCTCAGGCTCTTCAAGGAGCTCTTGGATGGAATTGGCAAACAGCTGGCAAATATTCACATGCCTCAGCAGGCCACTGGTTGTGCAGAAGTAAGAGAAACAGGGTAGAACTATCTTTCCAGTAACCAATGTGGAAATCACCATTATCATTCTCTTACTGGGATTATGACTCCCACACTCCCAAAGGAGAACACCCGGCCATTACAGAGCTCTGAAAAATTTCTCACAAATGCTGTTTAGAGTGCAAGAGAGCTGTTTCCTAAGAAAGGCTCATACTATTCAGATTTGGGTTTGCCTGAAAGCCATTCAGCTTTGAAGTAATGCAACATACTCGTATTTGACTAAACAAAGAATTAAAAATAGGAATTTTCTTGCTTGCTTAAGAGCAGATACCACACAACCACAGCACAGGGCAACCAGCTCCTTTTCTAGCGTTTCTGTCTATTCTCTCCAATATAACAATCAGTACACATGCAGAGCATTCTGGCATATGTTTATGATGATTCTTTCCACTAACTTCAAAGCATTTTAGATTTGGATCAAATATAACACCTCAAGGGAGGAAATTTATCTCCTATTAAAAAAACTACAGCTTTTTGTTACCAAAGGCAGGACCAACTTGTATACTTTCTGAAATTATGAAGAATCAATTTCCTTCAAGGAAATTCAGTCTGCAGTTGTCCAATTCTGATACTTCGGGGATGTTTAACAAAAGAACTTCACTTTTCATACATTGGTTTGGGGTTTTTTTACACTATATTTGTTAAATTAGTTTTAATCTTAAGAGAAGGCTCATTTTTACGCTACTGATACAAACCCTCCCAGTGGAGAAGTTCCCAAAAATCTCCCTTACCGGTGCATGTCCTGTGGTCTGGCATGAGTGCAAAGCCTTGTTTACAGCTACATTCATAGCTGCCCTCTGAGTTTGTACAGAAGTTTTCACAGCCACCGTTCATTATACTGCACTCATCAATATCTGAAAATGAGAAAATTACAGTTAAAATCCACAATACCTTTTATTTTAAATCTCATTGCCAGGACATATTTTGAGTCAGCTTTTCCAGAACAGTATCAACCCAGACTCTACACTTGATATTTGCACAGTTCCTGAACATTCAAGTGTTTGCAAATATAGTTATTGGGACAGATGTCAGGCAAACCAGGGAGGGAAAGAGGTGTTATTATCTGACTGCATAGGAGGGAAAGAGGTGTTATTATCTGACTGCATATACAAATACCTCTGCAGTTCTCTTTCTACATACAAACATACCACTGTTGGGTCGCCACAGTATCATGAAGGCAACACAGAGAAAAAAATTATTTATTAGGCAGAATTAAAGACAGTGAATTTATCCTGTAATTCTGTGGCACAATGTATACATTATTATAAAAGAGTGCACAGCATGTGATTTAAGCTAAATGTCAAAAAATGTGGCTCTAAGAAAACAGTTACTGGAAAGGCCCTATATTTGAGACAATTGCAAATCACCTGAACCACATGATGCTAGTCCATGGTCTGGTGAGAATGCTATGCCAATTTTTAATAAAATATACAGCTCGGGGTTTAACAACATATTCCCTCTTAATGATCAAAGTCTGAAGTCTTAGGCCATTTTAAATGGTACGCTATTTTAGGCATCATGATTGATTTACTAAAGGAAATATGCTACTACACAGTTAACTGTAGCACTACCACAATTTACCTCATGCCTCACAAGTAATGGATGTGCATATTTTGGGTTTTCTGCACACTATTTTCACAGACTGCACTGGATTTTTGAGTCCCAGTTTAAAATGTCTTTATACAACTAAAAATAAAACAATTATTTGTGGTTTATCATCCCTATTTGCTAGATAGAGATCCTCTGTAGACTTCGTACTTACCAACACAATATAATTTGTCAGGTGTGGACTGATAACCGGGGTCACAAGCGCACTGGTACTTTCCAATCAGGTTGACACAATGTCCATTCCGGCACAGGCTGGTGCTCAGGTCACACTCATTGATGTCTGTTGCAAAAGAAGAGGAGGAATACATTTTAGGTCTGAAGGAAAATGCTATTAAAGGAAAGACTGTAAATGCATGTGCAGCACAAGGGCAGTTTAGAAAGCTATGCTCTACATTGATTTTGTCTGTATGTCTCACCTATACACGCAGAGATATTTGGTGATATCTGATGGCCTGGAGGACAATCACACCGAAAACTTCCCTCTGTATTGATGCAGGTGCCGCCTCTGCAGAGAAGGGGGTTACGCTGACACTCATCGATGTCTGTGGGGACAAAGAAAGGCACATCATGCAGGGGCCAGCACTGCCAAAGTGGCAGCCCATCCCTCCCCATAGCCTGCTCCCCATCGCAGCACCATCTGCCTAGATCGGGTCTGGAGCCCTTCCTACTGGAGTCATCCCTTACACTACCAAGAAGCTAACAAAAATCCCTAGCAAACAAAAAACCCCCAAAAATTAAAAAAGCTTCTTCTAATTTTTAATCTACTTTAATTTCAACGTTCAGGATGGTGTCACACTAAGCAAAATGGGGACTGTGGGAATAAATTTAACATCCTAAAATCCTGAACCTTCCTTGTTTATGCTTCAGTGTCCTGCAGTTAACTCACATCTGGGGTGAGAATCAAGTTCAAGTGAGTTTCAGTAAGACTCAAAATGAGAGGGACATAAACTCGGGCGCAATCAAACCTTCAAAAAAACCAAATCATGCATAGCATACTAGTACACAGCATACTATTGCACACCTATGGCCTATAAAACACATACCCATGCAGTTTTTCATCATCATAAATCCACTTTCATAGCCTTCAAAACATTCACATTCAAAGTCTCCAGGAGTATTGACACAGATGCCTTGGCCACAAAGATCAGGAGAGATGCGGCATTCATCAATATCTGTAACATAAAACACATTCACAAGAGTTTCAAAGGAGTTCAGTTTTCCCTTTTCAAATCAGGTACAAGAGATACATCCATGCAGTTTACCTGTGCAGTTCCTCTCTTCAGAATCAAGGGCAAATCCACTGTCACATCTACACTTAAAACTGCCAATGGTATTTCTGCATCTTCCATGGGTGCAAAGACTGGGGACCATTTTACATTCATTGATATCTAAAAAATGAAACAGTAAGAGCATATGATGTCATCACTTCATTCATAGAAAAACAGAGCAAAAGGAACCGCGCTGACTTCAGAGCTCATCCTTTCTCATGATAATGACCCCTCCTTTTGTGAAACTTGTAGACCACACTACATAAACTGATACAGACAGAGGACCAAGCAAAGGAGGCTTCCAAAAGAGTCATTCTGACTTCTGGATTCTGAGAAAAAATATGTGACTTCAATGAGTCACAGAAAACATAGCAAGTATAAATAAAAGCACATGTCACTTTTCTTTATGGATGATTAGTAATTGTTTATAAAACTAAGGCTGAAACTAACAACAGCAACTGTTATTCATATATATTTTCCCCACCATTCAGACTCAGAATATTTAGGGTCTGGATAACTGCATTTCTTTATAAACATATTCACATCCTTTTGTGCTTCAGACATTGTCCAGCTTAACCCCACTGGCAAACCCTGGAAAGATGGCTTTCAGCACATGATGCTTGGGTCTCACTGTGTGATTCCCATTTAATCTTGGAAGTTTACCAACAACAGTCATGACAAGCCTTGGTTTACAGTAAATTAAATTCTGCTGATCTGAGCTATCATCCTGGAAACATTTTTCTCTACTTCTCCACAATAAATTCCCAAAACTATTCACCCTCCTTTGACTGCTCCACAGTAGAACTGAAGTTACTGCACCCTCCATAGATGAGGGTTGCTCTTTCAATACATCCAAAGCTGACTGCTCAGTTCCAGTTCTTATACTACACGGCGTCAGGTTTTCAGAGCTATTCCATCAGCCAGAGGTGCTATTAGATGCAACACAGGAAGCAAAGTCAAACATGATTTAAACTCCCTACCAAAGACACAAGTTTTGTCTTTGGAGGCTGCAGTATGATATGGCCTGTGACACGGACCAATTCACCTGGTGTTTTATTCTAGCCTGCATTGCCATGAAATCTCATTGGATTTTAAGGTGAGTGAAATGCCTGGCTACAGCTGACACCCCCAAACCCACAGGGGTTGTCAGAGGGAAGAGTAAAAGGAGAAGCCAGCAGGATTTGCTGGCAATGAATCACAAATGGATCA
Organism: Laterallus jamaicensis coturniculus; assembly: GCA_022605575.1. Taxonomy (NCBI): domain Eukaryota; kingdom Metazoa; phylum Chordata; class Aves; order Gruiformes; family Rallidae; genus Laterallus; species Laterallus jamaicensis. The sequence continues at coordinate 16,808,323 of JAKCOX010000018.1, forward strand.
CATACCTTTAGAGAAAGGTTTCCCAGTTATCTCTATCTTTGTAGAGAACCCAGATCCTCTTGGACAAAGAGCTTCAAATTCAGGTGATCCCTTCAGAGGGCACTCCTCACACTCAAAGCCCCATGCTGCCCCCACTGAGCAGCAACAAGCATCCATCCGGTGTCGGCCAGGTATTTGAGAAGTGCATTGCTCATCTTCATGCTTCAGGTAGCAACTCTCCAAGCGAATGTCTGTTGGGCAATTGAACAACATGTTGAAAGAGAAAGAGAAAATTTAGTTCACTGCAGAGGAATCCTTTTCCAGAATCCCTGCACAGGACAGTTTGCTCCATGCTTGTGTAGACTCAGAGAAGCATACCAAGCACACAGCACATTTTCTAACAGCAAAGTATCAACACCAAATTCAGAAGCGAGTTAATCAATGTTATTTACCAGCTAGCAGGTGGCGATAGGCTTTAGCTACTGCCATTGGAATCTGTTCATATTCCAGCTGAACTAGGTTCATGTCCTTGACTGATGGCATTTGAAAATTTCTTATGTGGAGAAAAATAATTTTCCTTACTTGTAAGAAAACATGAAGTGCAAACATTGCTCACCACATAGATTTGCTCTTCCCTAGTAGGCCTGTAAATGGAATTAATACCTACCAAGACACATTCGTCCAGAAGCATCTAAAGACATTCCATTGGGGCACTGGCAAACAAACGATCCCAAGGTATTGACACACTGCCCGTTTGTACAGACTCCAGGAAACACCTCACATTCATTTACATCTATTTCCAAAAAATATGAATAAAAGTAATCACTAGCATGCAAAACAGGAACCAATTGGAAAAAATATGAACATTCTAATGTTTGTTTTTAGGATAAAATACAAAACCACAGCAGTTTATATGGCCTGACAGAATTCCAAATATTTAGCATTTCCTATGCAAGTCAGCCAGAACCAATTAATTACAGAAAACTGATGATGATTAGAAATAGTACATGTCACTATTTGCCATTCCTATACATACTGAAATCAAACTCAAAAGTAACAAAAAAGGGAGGGTCACTTAAAAAGTATATCAATTTTCATACTCACTGAGGGCCAGAGTTTTGAAGCAAATGGCAAAAAAAGACAAAGGTAAGTACATAATGAGACTATGCATTATTCCAACAAGATGAAGTTGTACTGTATTTTTAATTTTTTTAAAAATTTTTTGGTGGTTTTAAAGTTTGTCTTTGACTGGGGAACACCTCTGCGTGTCTGGAAACTATACCATTTGAAATCTGGTCCTATGAGCTTGTCAGCAACTAGTAACTTTATATAGATAAAAATAAACTCCTTATGACCGCACACAATTTAAATGCTCAATTTACCTTCCATTATGTTAAATGTAATGAAATTTAACTCCATTAAATGAAGATTATGTTTCTATGTTTAAGTGACAAATTTAGCACTTTTAGTCACTTTTACGTGACGAATTTAGCACTGTGTTAGCTTGGCCAAAGCATAAATTAATGTTTAGTAATCTAAGTGGGGGATCCTCTCACACCTTTCCATTTTTCCACTGTGAAAAGCACTTGCTTCACAACTGCCTTTAGGAAAAAGCCTCCTGCATTAAATATGGCCCAAGACAAAGTGTGACGATTTTTAAGACATAAGAGGATAAAGATAATTAAAAGAAATGAGAAAAGCATTACTCTGATCCTGGTAACTGTAACTGAACACTCATATATAGAATAATCGAGAAGTGGTTAGGGTGGACTCGCTAGACCTCCAGAGAAAACTCCGGGTGTGAACAGACTCAGCAGCTCTCAAACCACATGGAGCAGGGTGGAGGACACACCAGTGCCCTCTGCCCTTAAACAGAAGGACCGTATTGTCTGCATGGCAGGAAGTAAAGCCAGTGGATGATTAGAAAACACTGAAATACAGTTGATGGCCTGTAAGCAGTATTCCAGCTGACAACTCCAGGGCTCACCCGTAAACTACAGGAACACTGCCAATGCAGTTTGCTTATTTCCTTGCACAAGGTCCATTACTCATTTTACACAGGCTGTGTATGGGAGAACTGAGTATCACCTTTTGGGAACTAAACTTACTCCCTTGTCCCGTCTCTCACTTGCCAGTAAATTTCCTAGAGATCTTCCCCTGTCTTGAAAAATGCTTACATTGGTTGAAACCCAAATACAGCTTCAGTATGTTAAAAGCAGGGGAAGCTACTCTGAAAACTCTGGGACTATCCCGCTCCTATTGAAATAAGAAAGATTAAAGAATGTAATAGATGTAATCCGAAGTGCTGGTAAAGGAAATGCTGAAAACAGTTATGTCTACATTTTGGAAGGATAAACTTTCCATCCCAGTAGTGTTGAAAATGTTCTAAGACTTTCCCTGTGAAGAGAGATAGGTGGGGCCACTTTTTTCTTTTTTCTTTCACTTACACACTCCAGAAAGTGTTGCTGAGGTCAGATAAGTTATGTACAGTGGGTCTGCAGCACAGACGTGCCAAGGTATTCAGTCATCATTTGGAAAGCAAAGAATATGTGTGAGGGTGTTCCTCTTCTTTTTATTTTATTTTTTGTTAAGGGAAAAACAATGTTTCTTTATGGAAGCTACATATGGGAGTAATTTTTAAGAAATATTTTAACTGCAGTGTCATGTCAGATGTTGTCAGTCAGGATGACCCACAGCAGTTTGAGACTCTCTGAGCTTCTGCATATTATGGAAATATGTGGTACTTTGCCAGAAGTTCAAATCAATTTAAATGAAGAAGAAACAGGGTGGGATCTTCAATTCTCACATAATAGTATAGAGTCATCTCATACCAAGCAAAAACCTACACCTTTAAAAAAAATCTGTAACCTTCTCCTTAATCAAATTTTAACTGTGTCCTGATGCTTTTTTTGTTTTGCTTTGTTTTGCTTTGCTTTGCTTTGGGTTGGGGGTTTGTCTTTTTAAATAAGACAATTAAACTTTGCTTTGGAACCTATCTGATTTCATACAATGTTGCATGGAAGAAAGCCAAGGTTAAGAAAACAAACAAACAAAAGCTTTCATGTGAAAAAGAGTCTTCAAATATTCTTTTTCTAAAGCATACTCATGGCTTGTCATACTGCTGTATCAATAATGCAATGTTTTATAACATATAAGATGCATACTTTGCCCAAATAGGTTACTCAGCTAACAGAAATTGAAGGGAGAGAACCATCTCCTTAGAGTCTCAGACACTGTATTTGCAAGTGTGTGCTTTGAGATAAACAGTGTGTAGGAACGTTAAACAAACTGAAATCAAATTCACCCCTGACATAGCTTTAATGAAGGCAATGGAACTACACGAGGTAAGAATTTGGCATACTGTTCCTCTATGCTAAATTAACCACTTAAATCAAAACATTGGCATTTTTTCATTCAAGCTCTGATTTATGTTAAAGCAACAATAAATACCTTCACACAATGTTCCTCTTATTCTGGAATATCCCTTTTGACATATTGGGTCTGTAAAACAAACAGAAGTGGACTTTTAGAATGCTACAGTCCAAAACTCACCATTAACTCATTGTGTAAAACTGATCATGTGAAATATTATATAGAGTCTATTGCTATGAGAAGTCTGAGTGCTTAGACAGTATCTCAGTATTTTCTGAAATAATAAAGAGATAAGATGGAGCAGTTAAATAAACTACATAGAGTGTCAGCCATTATCCTCTTCTGCTTCCCATGTGTCCCAGCTAGCCAATCCAAAAGTGGTTACAGGATTCCTGCTTCATTCAAATCAATTAATTCATTTAACTTGATCACTGCACATTACAGCCCTATTTAACATGGATGGATGAGGATGAAGTCTCCTAAGATATACAGGATTAATTTGACTAAAGATATGAGCAAACTAGCAGGTTTCAGCATATAGAAACAACAATCCTCCCACAGTTCTATAACTTTTAAGTGAATATGCAAAGACCTCAATCCATTTCTTGATAAACTGTACAGTTCTTTAGGTCATCAGTTAATCTACAGAGTATAATAACAAGGGCTACTCCCTCTCCTTCCCCCATTACCACACAAAAGATCTATTTGTTGCAAACATTTTCTTGGGAGCTCTGGGGAACACGTATCTATTGCTACGTCATTAGAAACTCTAGATCACTAATTAGGACAACCCATGCTAAAGTAATGCTGCAAGTTGTAGACTGTAGGTGTGGTCCCTTCCCTTCATAAGTTTAACTTGTAAAATGTTTACGATACAATTCAAACTTAGAACCTTCTATAGCTACGTGCTACCTCTCAAATAATAAGATTTCTCATTTTCAGACTGAACAAGGAATAAATGCTTGATAAAAGATACAAAGTTATTTGTCTTGCTTGTGCCCAAACTTGTGAGACAATAACCTGGACCAGCTTCACAATAGGAGAAATCCTAGGAAAGCGGACATCATTACCTCGTTCACATGGGGTACACGGACTTCCCCAGGCAGCACCTAGTGAGGAACAGCACTGGGACTTCAGAGTTGCTCCATTGATATTTATTTCACATCTTCCATCCACTATGTTCTGCCAACAGGTACCCTTAACAGTTTCTTTTTGGAAAACAAAACACAATGTATCATCATGCAAATTGTTGAGCATTATACATTACTGTATTTGCAAACACAGTTGAATTCAACCATGAAAAGAATCATCCTTTCATTATCATTTACCATAGCAGACCTGAATTTATTTTATAAGCTCTTAATTTACCCTTCTCTGTGATGGATTATAACCTGAAATCAAACCAGCATAGAGCCCTTACAAATCCTAGTTAATGCTTATTTACCTTAACAGGAAATATCTCAACACTGTTCAAGGTCTGAGTCAACGCATTTACTATTACTCAGACTAAAGGCACACGCAGATGAACAGGTAGACACAAACCCTTTCTAGATCTTCCATTAATCTATTAGATCTCCCAGTGTAGGTATCTGATCTTCCTGTACAGGTATTGGCAGGAGATAGCTAAGGATGAGACAGACCTAGAGTTCCAGAGTTTTCCTCACTGACTAGCCAACAGCTATAAATTACTGTCCATCCCTCTTGCAGGAAGGATGCTCACTAAGTAGGTGAGCACAGACCTGAAGAAAGAGTTTTAGTATTTCTGTATTCCATCTCTCTTTCCAATTTCACATGGAAGCACACCACACTCTCAAGAGCTAGGTACACTTTACCCACTGTAATGGTGAACACAACCACTTTCTTAACATCTTTTCTGTAACATTTTCCACTAAACTTATCTACACAAGTTATTTTAAAATATTTTCTAAACTTGGCATACAATGGACATTTTCAACCAACAAACATAAAATTTTCAGAAGAACAAATACCTATGCAGATTGTTCTGGTTGTATCCAAAGTACTTTCAGGAGAACATTCACAAGCAAAAGAGCCTGGCGTGTTTTTGCACACCCCATTAACACAGGGGTTAGATTCACACTCATCGATATCTAGAAGAGAAACACACTGCAGTCAGTGCCCAGAAGTGTTAACAGAAATACCTGTGGCCTTGTTCAGCCTCAGGAAAAACAGAAGCAGCATTCCTTGTGACCACTTCTCCTGCTATTCTGGTTTTCTATCATGAAACTTGTCACAACAGACTAATGATGTACGTGACCTAAAGACACTAACACATTAGAACATTAAAACATTGAACTTGAAAGCAGCATCTTGTTTTATAGTGATATCCAGCTATTGTCCTGCTTCATGGTGGTGGACTGCACTGTTTAAATGATCTGATACACCACCTGTCTGTGGCTCAAAAAGGGTTCAAACTAGGAGTCCTCTATCTCTGTTCTCCTCACAAGGTGACAGATCAGTTTGGTTCTTGTCCATTTTTTTCTCACCCCTGGCACAATCTGAGAGCAATCCAAATGAATAAAATGAGGACAAAAGGAGTGGTACCAATTACCTTCACATGTCTTTAGGTCAGGAGTGTATACGAATCCTTTTGGACAGGTGCAGGTGAAACTTCCAGGGGTATTTCTGCATTGCCCATTGTCACAAAGCAGCATGTTCAGTGCACATTCATCAATGTCTACAATGAAAAACAAGAACTTTTGAGGACAGAAATAATTTCTGGAATAGAAGCCAGGACAGAGTTTCCCTCCCAACAGGCAGCACATTTCTTTAGACTTTATGTATGAGGAGAAAAGGAGGAGACAAAGGGGAGAGAGTGAGAGTGTACTCACTTAACATGACTTGTCCTGCTGTCAAAGACCCTAAAAATATTTCTATCTTCTTTTAGTAGAGAACAGGCTTGGAATTATTTGAAATGGATATCATCATTCCGAATACTAACACTAAAGTTCCTACAAAATACAGCTTCCTTCTTCATGAAAACTACCATTAAAATAATGGAAACAATACTAGTCATGTGAATTCAAATCCATGAATGTTATCTAGAGAAAAGTCAACATTTTAATTTTTATTTTTAAGTATTGAAAACAAACAAACAACCCAACCTTCTCTCGGTATTTTCCTTGACTTTGAGCTCTATTCTTTAGCAGGCTGCTATGCTTCTATAAAAGCTCACACTTCCTTTCTATACATATTCATAATATGTGACAGCCTCACCACGGTTCAAAATAAAGCCTGGAATCCTGCCAATAGTGTGGGATATGTCTATGTAGCCTCTGATTCCCTGCACAGCAGCCCCCACAGTCATGACAGACACAAGGAGAGGATTGGTTTGGAAATGTTTGCTGGTCATCCTAGTCTTTAAATCATCATTTTTTCCAAGCTGGCTCTGACCTGTCTTAGATGTTATGTTTTACAAGGCCAATGTAAGTCTACACTTGCATCAGAAGTGAAAAATTTAAATAGAAATGCTAGTGCTAAATTTCAAGACCCCTCAGGAAATCTTTAGAAGAGCTGTGGTCATTAGAGAGAAGCTGCAAGAAAGTGGCAATGGGCCATGAATGGCAGGTGAAGACCAGGAGAGACCCAAAGAGCAGACAGGAACAATTGGCTAAGTCAGAGAAGCCTCAGAAAGTGTTGAGAGAAGTTGGGAAGACTCAGAGGGTCAGCACAGCAGCTGGGAACAGCAAAAGTGCTAGAAAAAGCAGGGAGATTTGCAGAATACAACAGACCGTGTGGGAAGCTTCACAGGAGTTCAGAAAAATTGAGAGAGGGCCAGGTGGAACATTATGGAAGAATGGGAAACAGCTGTGATGGAGCATGGATGTGGGCTGCAACAGGGTGGGCTGGGGAGCAGCTGGAAAACTCACAGATGGATAGGGAGAAGAGAAGAGATGCCATAAGCTATGGGCAGACACTGAAATGGGACGTGGATAATTAAAGCCAAAGAAGCAAATGGGAGAATGGGATGAATCACAGCGTGACTTATCAAAGATAGATCAACTCTGATTTTTTAAAAAAATACGATAGTGGATAGTTTAGACTGGGATAACATAGATGACTAAAGCTATTTAGGTTTAAGAAGAGAATACAGAACCCAAACAAAATTAAGTAAGTGGGAGATAACAAGAAGGAATTTTAGAACTTTAAGGTGGTTCCAGAGCAGGCTGAAGGACTGCTTACAGTAGGGTATATTAAAAAGGGGAGACATCGTGATGGAGAGGGATATGAGCAATGCCTTTCAGGGATCAGTCTTGAGACTGGTCCTATAAAATATTCATTGCAATGTAGAAATAAAAAATGAGTGGGATCAAAAACTGTGTATAACAGTAAGCTGGAAGTTATTACCAATGCAGAGAATTATGCAAGACTACATTAGTTTCGACAATATCAATGAGAGAAATAAGATGAAATATAATCACCAAAAATTGCAAACCCTTGCAATTATGGAAGAATAACATGCTACAAACATGAACTCAACAGTTGAAGACTACCAAGAAGAGAAAACTCTGGATGTAACTCCCAATTAGAGGTTGACTTTGATCCCCAAGTATAACATGTATTTGAGAAAAGACTAATGCATGCTAGAATAAGTTTAGAAAGGATATTCCTAGGGGCAGTGGAGAATTGCTGGCACCTCTATATAAGTCACTGCTCTGATCTCATCAGAACACTGTATACTGGTCAGATCAGTTGTATTCAAGAGAAGGCTGCAGCCTCTGCTTTTATGAAGACTGAAAGTGTGGGTTGGGATAGTTTAGCCAACAGAGTTTGAGAAAGGATATGATGATTCTTTATAAACACTTTGGGGATAAGTGTTGACATAGTGTTAAGTCTAAAGATAATATTAAGACAACATCAACTGGTAATAAAATAATCACAAATAAGTTTTAAAAGGAAACCAGAAGGAATTTCTAATCAGTTGTGCAAAAGAGGTCTGGAACAATGCACCAATGCAGGAGTGGAAGGAAGCTAAAAGGTTTTAAGTTATAGGTTATCAATGGGGTCGTGTAATAGAACAAAAGGATTAGCAGAATTAAAATTCATAACAGGAGTCTGCAGGTATCCAGGGATTTTTTTTTATATCCTAGACAGAGTGAGAAGAGACTGGACTGCTACCTATTTGAAATCTTTGTATCCTGTATCACAGTGCTTCCACTGATCATCTCTAAACAGCAAGAGGAACGTATTTCTCCTTTTCTGTGATGCAAATTTTGGCTTAACTTTTTTTTTTCACTTGTACAGCACAGGAAAGAAGCCCTAGCTAGAGACATCATGCCATCAGACTCAGATGGTGCTTCCAATGACAACAACATTTTTCCTGTGTCCAGACAGCACACTTAACAGTTAAACCAATAGCCCTGTCTGAAAGTTGAAAGGGAATTTTGCCCAAAGTCAGAGGTGGGAGAAACCATGTAAGCATTTTGTAGCATATGAGATGCTTATCTTCTTATGAGCAGATGGGAATTTTACTTAAATTCCCCCCTCTTGGAAGCACCTAGCACACTGGTGATCCTAGATGCTGCCTAGGGTGCATTGTAATTGCAGAATCTGGCTGCTTTTGATTTTGAGAAACATTGATACTGCAGAGAGTATGTTCAGTGGACTTAACTGAACTGGATGTTTATTGCCTGGTTGCCAGTGATTTGAGTCATTGATGGCAATGGTCCCTTACAGCCCCACAGCGGAGGATTTTATGAACATTGCGAAGCACTGAAACTGAAGCAAGAATTCAGCAGAAACATCCAGAAATATCAAAAGAACAGCTAATGGATCAAATGAAACACAAAAGAAAAAAGGTGAAGAAGGGTAAAAACAAGTATCAAACTTCAAAATTTAAAAGGGACATTTCATACCAATGCAGTTTTTCCCAGTTGAATCCACCTCATATCCAGGGTTACAAATACATTTGTATGTTCCATGTAGATTCTCACACCTTCCATTTGGACAGAGATCAGTATCCAGTAAGCACTCATTAATATCTACAGAAGGGTAAAAATAAAAGAAATGAATAAACTCCGTTGCAGGGTTGTGTGGGGGGGTAGTTTTTCAAATTAGAAAAAGATATATTTTCAATATCCTTAACATGGGCTGCTCAATATTTATAATCAGGTAGCCCTGATCAGGGAATTCACATCTAAATATTCACACCCAAGAGGAAAAAAACATCCCTTTCACACTGATTTAAGAGCATCTCTAGTACATAAGCATTAAAGAGATTTACAACTCTAGATAAAAATTGGGATATTAAACTGGAGTCTCACATTTAGAGAGACAGTTGTACTAATCCCCTCTGTCTCTCCCAATTCATAGCATTTCCCAATGACATCAGTCTCCAAAGCATGAACATCCATCCTTTCTGAATGCCTCTCCCTCTTTATTGCTGTCCCATCCATTAGTGAGTATTGGCTGACTTGGTGTTTGCAGTTTCCCAGTTCTACAACTGCAACCCTTTTACTGTAATTGTTTGCTCTTTCTCTGTAATTAAGCAAACCCTGCCAGTCTGGCCTTTCTGACAGATGAAAAATTGTGAGGAAGACCAATGTTCAACACGACTTTATTCTTCAGGATGGTTTCAGTTGAAATGTGCTATTCTGACTTACATATATGATTTCTAAGTCATATGGTTAATAACACTTCTCATGAATTTGCCACTAGTATTTAATAGCACTCACATACATTCTGTGGCATAAAACAGAGAGGGCTTCCACTCATTTCACCCTGAATTATTCTAATGACTTCAAACAGCGATATGAAGAAGCCTTCCTCCCATTCTTTCCTGCCACCATCCCCACCAACACAGCTAACAAATCAAGGATATCAAGGTAACACTTTTAGCCAGAACTGCTATAGCTTGCATTACATTAGGTGACCTTACCATTTCCTCCTGCAGTCATGCCAGTTCCACTGCTGCACAGAGCCTGATATTCAGCTGGAAAAATATTAAAATCCTTACTGGAATATTCTTTTTTAGCTCATTGCTTTCAGCATCATCATTTACAGTATCTGAATAAAATAATATGCCTTTCAATTATTATAAAAACGTTATTAACCTCAGTGTTCTGAACCTGGGAAACATTTTAGCAGATTCAGGGCCTGCATCTGCTCATGAAGATGGATGAGGAAAAGCTTCACATGGTGAAGTGAGGCATTTAGGAACAGACATAAACTTCATGCTGGCCCTACTACACAAATGAGGCAGAACATATTCACAGCAAGATTCTCCAGAACGCTTATGTCAAGCCATTGCTTGAGGTGCACATTCAAAGTGACCAGGAAACAGAAAGTTTTCCTATAAATCTACCCATATTTAACTCTGTCTAGAAGGATTGCCTTCAGGAGTTCACAGCAGATCAAGGATCTCTTACCCTCAAAAAAGTAATAAATTAAAATATATATCAAAGTATTTCAAAAGTCTTAATTACGGCTGGGTTCAAGTTCTTCTTTTGAGTTCAGAACAATTAAGAGAATTAACTGACAGCCAGGTCAGCACCAGTTGTTGCCTTCCCTTCCCTATTCAAAGAAATGCTCCACTTCGCCCTAGATGAAATTACATTTTTTTGGCAACTGAAGAGGTGGGCAAAAAACACAGGAAAAATAGCTTCCATATACATAGATGTTTTGCTCAAGTAATTAAAATATAAAACATAAGTCAATCATACACTGTCCAACATTTCCAAAGGTTTTAAACTCTATAATAAGAGTCCACTAATACCAGTAGAGGCAGCTGGAAAGGGTCCTTCCTGTTCTGGTAGCATTTCCTTGGTGTTTTGCTATTTAAATAGCATAGCATGTCATAAAACAGTAGTCTTCAGCTCTACCAATTTCATTTATTCCAACTGGCTTTGTCTCCCTATTGCTTTTCATACAGCTATCAGGTAAATGAGGATTTAAAAAATAAGTACAAAATTATTTTTGCCTACAAAACCACATTAGTATGACATGGTTTTGAATTACATACTGATTAGCATATTTAGATGCAACAATCAAATTTGCTGAGTATAAAGAATCACTCAAAGCTGGGCTTCAAGCTAGCTTCCTGCAGTCAGTCACCTCCACAAAATCAGGGTCTCTACTGCCTTCACAAGTACTTTGTCAGCACAGGCTTCTAGGAGCAAGATCTTTCCTGAAAGCAGAGTCTGACCATGAAAATTATTAGGACTGCTTTCTTTCTAGTGAGAAATTTTGTTCCACACAACTTTGCTTGGTGGGGATTTTGGTGAGAAACTCACGTAATCTCAATCCATTTAACTGGGCATTTGGTTTTGCAGAGTATCCCGAGGCTAATTACTGCACAAACAATTTCTGATCACTTGAAGGATGTAGAATTTGAGCAGCAAACACCTGACAGACAGGTGTACATAAGGATTTGAGTGTATGAATTACTCAAGATGTTTCCATTAACAACTTGAAGTCAAATTATGTTTTTTTATTACCCACTTCTAACAAAATGGTTTGCCATCTGAAAATCTGTTTTCTTGTGTGCAACAACTCTGGCCCCAGACATTGGCGGTTACTGTTGCCTCAAAAATAATGTCCTGTACTCTTCCAACATGGAAAATAGCAGATTGATTCACATGTGTAACACATTATACAACTTAGCCCACCTGATTCAGGATGCAATGTTAATAGGAAACTCTATTTTACCTTTCTAAGATGAGTTTACTGACATAAGGAGATTAGAATATGTACAAGTAAATATGCCATACCTGAATTTTGTGCTGGGCAGGGCTGACAAGGCTCCCCAAAGGCATAGTCAGTGCTGGCACAACAGCACTCTGATTTCGTTACCGCGCCGGTCAGCGGTCTCACGCACTGTCCTCTCTTATAGCCACCGTAGCATGTGCTTCGCATGTGTGTATCTGAGGGAAGAAAGCTCTCTTAATCTTGCCATAGCCAACTGTGCTGCCATCAATTACAACAAGTATTAAATCTAGCTCAGGTGGCATAAACACAATAAAATAGCTATCAAAACAAAACATCTTTCACCATTTTCCTGCACTTTTCACCCACTATACTCTCACTCTACTCAGGGTAGGAAATTCTTCTTCCTCATGCTCCTAAAAGGCTAGACATAAAAATTATTTACTGCAATTAAAGACATAACACTAATCAGTGAAATACTAAGGGAGCCATCAATACTTGACCTTGAACTAGAAAGAAGCCTTGGAGAAAACGGACAAAGTCTCTGCCCTGTGACAGGGACATTACTAACTTGACAGGCCCAGCAGCAGGATCGCTGAGCTAGAGACAAGTGTATCTCAAAACTTCCAAAAAAACTTAGTACTGTTTATTCTCAGCACTGTTTTGATTTTAACAAGAAGTATTTCCTCTCCCAACTTGGTTAGTTGTTTCCAGTTCATTAAAGCTAATATCACCACTGGCACAACACCCTGGATTAAGCTCACTAAGACCACATCAAAGCTTTTGTTTACATTTTATACCTGAAGAAAGGCAGAATGAGAGATAAGGGCAAACTTGCATAAGGAAAAGATCACAAAATATGCTGTCATTAAAAAAACCCCATATCTTTCTTTGCTTGCAAAAAAAAAAAAAAAAAGACAAAAAAATCATTAATGCTATTCCAGAGCACCAGATTTAAAATGTTTATCTTTTCAGGTCCAGGGTGATATTTTTTACTTTTTAAAAACTGGTCCATTAACTGACGCATTAAAATCTTAAAATCAAACACCTCAAACATCTTTCGCTTGTGGAGAGGCAGGCATAAGTGGAAAAATTGCTATGTCCCACTTCAAAAAGAGATGAATGAGTAATTAAATCTTAAGCTTAGTGACAACTGAGTACTTACACATTGACAGGAACAGGGCAAATTCTCACCTACTCAAAACTGATACAACACTAGTCACCTCCAACAGTACTACGCTACATAGTCTATCTCACCTTGCAATTTGGCCCACACATTTTTTCCTTCTAAATGTAAAGAAGACAAAAAGTGCAAAATGTGCTATTACAGTAAATATCCCAGAGCCATTAGTTGCTGGTAAAACTACCACCCACCCATCCATGGAAAAAATGGGAAATTCCACATTCAAACTGGACCTGTCCATCAGTCTAGCATTAATGCCTTAACGTGGCGTAACTGTGACTCGCCACACGTTAAGCTTGTCTTACCAACACACACACGTCCGTCCAGTCCTACTGCAAGGCCAGGGAAGCATTCGCATCTGAAAGAGCCATCAGTGTTCACACAGCGCCCGTTCATGCATATTCCAGCTGTCTCACACTCATCGATGTCTGTTGGAGAACAGAATGAGCTTTATTAGAAATTAAATTACATACTGTTCAATGCCTGGCTGAAACTTGCAGCTTATTTTCAATGGATCTTATATAAAAATATCGAGTATAAAGGGAAACTCGTTCAAATAAAGGTTTTATTAGGAATAATGATGAATTCATTCAGTGAAATGGAAGAAGAAAAGGCAAGATTCAGAGGAAATAAACAGAGCAAAACAATTTCACTCTCCTTAGAGAGCAAAAAGGGAATACATTTTCCTAACTTGTTCCCAAGAGGTAAATATTCCAATTTAAGGGTCATTCAGGCAAAAACATAATCAGAGGAAGGAGGAAACTGTGACTGCTAAGACAAAGGACTTCTGTAGTGTGTAATGGGGCATTCCCTTTCTGTGTCAACAGTTAGTTCATGCTGTAAGAAGTAATTCCAGAGAGCAAAGAGAATCTTACACATACCCCCCCCCCACGAGGTGCCTTCACAGGGCCACCAAAGAATTTCCCTTCCTCCTGCTGCGGGTTCAGTTTTTGGAAGCACATCTGAATGTCCAGTGTCAGACCCTGCCCACACATAGCGTCTCTCTGGTAATCGGCACGACAATCGGGTTTTCCTATCAGATGCTCATTACAGCTCATTTTATGAACTTTCAATGGACAGTCTGCACTCCAGTCCTGAAAGGAATTTGTTAATGATTTGAGCCCTGAGCAATTGCTGAGCACAAGCTGCCATCTTTGCTCAACAATAGTACATTGAACAATAAAGCCCTTAGCAATAAAATACAAGAATGAAGCCTTATAATACAGGACAATCACAAAGGGATGTCAAATTAGTAAAAAAATTATATAGGCTGTGTATCCTGTTAATAAGTAAGATCATTCTCTAGACACAGAGATCATACCATTATTTTATAAGTGATTAAGAAAAGGAGTGTTTAAAATATTGTTTGGAAGTATGTATAACCTTTATAAAATAATCACATCGTAACAACTCTCCATAATATATACAAGAGACAGTGTGTGTGACAATTTCCTTTTTTCTGACCTTAAAAGGGCAAATTGAGAGTGAAACACCTCTGTGTTTTACTTAGTTTGTGTTGTTTGGCATAAAACATGGCTTGTATGATCCAAGATTCCTTTTTCAAACTGCATTTTAAAATAGAAGTTATATTTAAGTACATGGTCTCTATTCATTTCGACTTTATCCTGCAATCTTTTGTTCTGTTTCAGACAAATCTTAAATGTTTTTCCCACTTTAAATTTAGTCCTTACTCAGTATAAGTGAAAACAGAGTTGGGGCTTCAAAATGTACTTAGCAGTGTAGATCATTATTTTGTTAGGCAACACTGAACTCCTTTGACAGATACAAGCTCTCTGAAAAAAAAGCAAAAAAATCCCTAACTTTCATTTTTAAGGTTACTTACAGAAACAGGCAAAGTTACTTTTTTCCTTTTCATGGAGTTAATTTTTTACAAAAGATTTTCTAAGTTAATAAAGGGTGAAATGTGCAATCCATTTTCTTTTGCACCGATTTACAACTGTGTTGAAAATGCTGTTATAGATGTTTTATAGGAAGGTAAAGTGGGTCACTTAGAATTGCACAGATCAGCCGAAACTCTGGCTCCAGAAAAGATGGGGTAAAAAGCTCCTGCTTTTACCAGGGCTGAGAGTCCACCCAGTAAATCAACTGCACACACAGGCAGAAAGTCCAAATTTCTAACCTTGACAGGGCTGTGCTGTATTCTGTGGTAAAATTCACCATTTGGACAACTTCAAAAAGACTTGTTTTTTCTGACTTGCCAGAATACCTCAACCTGGTTCTGGAAAACCAACTAATGGCTTCATTCTCCACATCCAATGAGTTTTTGCCTTTTTTCTGCTTAGCTTGCTCAGTAGTGCCAGCTGGGTACACGAAGTCCTCTAATTTTAACCAGGAAAAATTGACTCAATTGCCTTGCAATAGCTTTCACTTTGGGGAACTCCCGTTTGGTCTAAAGATGAAACAATGTATGGAACAATGCTTTAAACCTCTGCCTGTCTGATGTAAGGATTTGTGAAAAATCATCAGCCAATCATCAGCAACTGAAACTAACGGTGAATTAGCTTAGTATGTCTTTTATTACAGGGAATACACAAGACTATGGTGTAACATTCTTTTTTGGCATGTTGCTTCATAAAGCCCGAGTGGAATTTTTTACCAGACAGCCAAGCGTATGCCTTGTACTTATACTTAAATTCCAGCTTTATGAAACTTAAGTCTCAATTACAGGATCCCCAAACTTTGGGTTAGAAATTCTTCTTAATAGTAGATTTAGATAGTTCTTAAATTCAGTTTAGAGTGCATCGAGTGAGATGTTTATAGCAGCAATGTGTTGCACACTGCAGTTCTTGTATTCCTTTGATGATCCCCTAAAGAGTTTGGCAAAAACACAATTTCAATTCCGTATCAGAATTGCTCAGGCAGGTAGCCAACTCGCTGCAGAAACGTCAGTTTGCACACACACAGATTCCCAGTAAGCACAAGCACCAACTGCATATGCAAGCATGAGCTTAGAGTCTGAGCTTGTGTAAGATCTTAACACATTCACTTCACAAACTCAGGATATGCAGTGGGAACAATGAAAGTTTCAAAGGGCAGACATTCTGTAGGACATAAGTTATTTACTCTGTATATGTGGTGTGGACAGAAAGGACTCAATAAAGATAAATAGTAAAATCTATAAGAAAAAAACATTCTATTAAAGAACTTTTGAACTTTTACTAACATTACTAGAGACATCTACCAGAGTTCTGCTCTCTCTGGTCGCTACATTCCTGGGAATTATTTCATGATACTTCGGGCAGGAGGAAGAAAGGAGACAAATAAGAATTTGGGAAAAAATGTAATTCGGGTGTCAAGGTCTCCAAATCTGGTTTGATTTTGACCCAATAGCAATTTTAACACGTAATGAATGTTTGCATGCTCATTCATAGAGAACAAGGTTTACTGTAAGTGTTGAAAAGCAGTGGGAGAAATTCTTCATTTTACTATAAGATCTGTTCCAACTTTCAGTAGGAATCAGTTGAGTTGCCTGCAATTTTGGATAATTTTCAACTATTCTCTCTTTGATGCACAGAAGTAACATTTCTCTAGGGCCAGAAACCCCTTCTTGGCTGTATCCATACTCCCATTTAGCCAGAAGGCATGTAACAGACGCTGTGAAGTTAAGTATCATTGGTTTTTAAGTAGTCTGAAGCAATTTACATACCATCTCCTTGGATGGCATTTCAGTGCACAGACCAATGTAAAAGAGAAAAAAAAAAACCCAAAAAAAAACCCCATCCAAAAAACCACCAAACCAAAAGCTGCTGAAGGCAAAAGTCAAGTCAAGCATTTGGTCTGAGCTTGAATCAGAGAGCCACATTGCTACTAACAACACAGAGTGGCTTGGGGAACACAACTGGCTGATGTGCCAAGGCCTGATGGGCACTGAGTTCTTCCCTGCCAAGTCTGACAAAGTCTTGCTGCCATTTCACACCCAGAACAGGTGGAAAATAACCTTTGACAAAGCACAGACATACACCCACACCTTGGAAAAGAGGTAAGAATGGAAATAAAGTGGATTGTTCTGTGTGTGAAGGCTGCAGCCAACAGAACCTGTAGCTGCTAAGCTAAGGGGACACTCCATGTAAGGATCTGCATGCTTGTTCATCTGATAAACTAAAGAACAATTCATTCTCCCAATCAAAAGTACCTCATTACAAAGGAAGAATGGGGTTGTCTCTCATTAGAAATACATGATTCCTGCACCCAAAGGCTGGGTAGCACTGTCCTGAATCGCTAGTGCAAAAGTTATCAAATGCAGGAAAAGGTCCAATGTTTTATCAGACTCATGGGCTGGGTTTGGATTTAAAGTTTAAGTCTAGTCAGAATGCACACACAGATCTAAGACTGGTACAGCATTCAAGAAGTGACAGGATCCAAATTAATTCACCTTTCGCATTTGTAAATCTCAAAACCAAATGATTTATTCAAATATTTACTTTTGGTTTCTGTCCATGAGAAGATACTGCTGGGTAAACCAGTGTGACATTGTTTTAAATTGGCCAAGGTGTGAGTGCATTTTCTGCCTTGAATTCAAGAGTTAAAAGATTTGAAATCTTTCAAAAGAAAAACTGTAAGTAACTTGGCCCAGCACTTGTTTATTCCTTATTTCAACTTCTGCTTCATGCCTATAAAACTCGTTGAAACATGAAGATTTATACACACAAAACTTCCAGTTCCTGATGGGACTGAACGGAAACTGATGATGTAACTAGCAACCAGAACGCCACTGTGTCTCCCACGGGGGATATTGCTGAGCTAGCACAGCAAGTGGAAAAGGCAATCTTGCCTTTTCATGTCTGCATCTCGGTCATATGGGATGCTGGGCACCCCTTGGAGATGCTGTATTGGCTAGGAACACCCAGGCAGGAATGGGAGAAAAACCCAAAGAAGGCAATGGGAAGTTTGGGTGGTCAAATGCAGATATACTGGAGCCAAAATGCAGAAGACCTCATAGACAAAAAACCTGGCATTTAACTAGGTCAGATTACAGAGTCCTTGATCAGAGGATATTTCCCACTGGTTAGGGCAGTTGCTCAACACTGTGGAGAAGCATGAGTACTGTCCTGCACAATGACAAATCTTTCTAGCTGATTAAAAAAGCGTATCTAATGAGAACTCTGACCAGCATTTCTTGTCCTCAAGGATCACTCTAAGAACATAAGGTGATTCTTGAAGCTACCAGAGGGGTACGACACACAAGCTTTTGGAATCCATGCTCACCTCTGCAGTAGCGTCCATCAGATGCTAACTGGAACCCTGGTTTACAAATGCATTTAAAACTGCCATCTTCATTGATGCACATCCCATTAAGGCACATGTTCCTTATGCTGCATTCATCCATATCTGAAAAGGTATAGAATAGACATAATTCTTACAAGGTTTAACTAAAGTTATATCCAAAAGATAAACCTTAATTTCTTTATTAGTTTTCATACCTCTATGATAATCAGAAACATAAGCTGGGACATACTGTGCCGTCTTAGAGGATGTGTCAAAGCAATGACTGTTTTTTCATAATGAATCGTTAACATATAAGGGTATGCATCCAAAAAGAATAAAGAGAATGAAAAACATATGAAAAACTAGACAGCTTAAGAGCTGAAAGTCGGTAAAAACACTAAACAAGTGAGAAAGGTATGTAACTAAGAGGGTTTGCAATGCTGATGTAGATAGAATCTGGTTAGAAACAGTCTCCCATTTGGAATTGTAAACACAATTTTATGTTACTAAGAGCACTTGAAAGGGGAGGAGTGGACATTTGTGTTTGTGAAAACTTTTGTAATGTCCATTGGACGAATCTAAGATTTATGATGTGGGAGAGACTTGCCAGCCCTGTGCTCAAGCATGCATTCTGTGGGCACTTCTATAATCAAGTAGCATTTAAATAAAACCTACCCTATCCCCGGATTTAGCATGACAGGTCACATAGCTTCATATTAGCATTGTTCACCCACTGACCTAATGGCATAGCGCAAAGGACTTGAATAGAAAAAAATGGACACTGCTATTCTAAACCCTGTAGTTGCTCACATCAAGAATCACAGAATCACAGAATTGTAGGGGTTGGAAGGGACCTCAAGAGATCATCGGGTCCAACCCCCCTGCCAAAGCAGCTCCCCAGCTCATACTACAGATAGGCATCCAGACGAGTCCTGAATCTCTCCAGGGAAGGAGACTCCACCACCCCCCTGGGCAGCCTGTCCCAGGGCTCCCTCACCCTCACTAGGGAAAAGCTTTTCCACATGTTGGTGTGGAACTTCCTGTGTTCTAACTTGCGGCAATTGCCCCTTGTCCTGTCCCCACAGACACTGAAAAGGGGCTGGCTAATTCCCCCTGCATCCCATGCTTAAGATAATTGTAAACACCAATTAGGTCTCCCCTTAATCTTTGTTTCTCCAGGCTGAACAGTCCCAGCTTATTCAGCCTCTCCTCACAGGGGAGATGCTCCAGGCCCTTAATCATCTTCGTAGCCCTAAAAAAAGGAGCCTTAAAGAAAAAGGAGAAGAAAAAACAAAAGAAAAAGCAAGAACAGAGAATTCTGTGCTTGATTTGAGTAAGCTTCTATATCTTCTTAGTCTTTATTTCACCCTGGCACAAATGAAATCAGCTCTTGACATTACATTAAAAAAAAAAATCAGCATTATTTACCAGTTTTGCCTAAAGGATTCTACACCGTTACACTAAGGCATGGCACGATGCCATGGTCTTTGCTGATTAGTATGTGTGCACATGTATTCCTCAGAACAAAACTCAATGCATTACAATGCCAGAGATGAAACTGTTTCATAAGTGGATGCAACAGACATTCTGGCAACATATGCAATGGAATTAAAAATGTTTTACCAGACTGTCGATGTCCTGGTTCTTATTACTATTAGCACATGGTATTTGGTGGGAAAGGAAGAAATCATAATCAAGTTTTTTTTCCAAAATACATTAATTTCCAAATATATTTAAGTCAATATAGTTCCATAATAAGGTCTTTAAAAAGCAGCTTATAGTGCTAAACTGTATCTAAAAGAGAGTCAGGAAAAACAGAGTCTTAAAATGTCTGTCTCTACCAAGGATTAACAGAATCACTACTAGCACATAAAATCACTGGATCATAATGACATTACAATATATTCGGAATCGTGCTATTTTCCTTAATATTGCAGCTGTCTTGGACAGAAATTACACTTCTAGACATGGTGTGTTTTCTTTTTACTTACAGGCTAAGTCAGACAAAAATAATTTATGATTTTTAAAAAAAAAAGTATCTATCCCAACCAGGAATTTTGGCATTAAGTCTTTGAGCTGAATCACTGAGATAATATTCTGCCAAAAATGTTTCTAAGAACAGTGCTTGAAATTCCTTTAACGTATGAATAGATCATTGGGAACCCTCCCAAGGACCTTGGGAAGCATGATAAAGAACATTCTTCTTCCTCCCTCCACCCTCCACCCCCCACCACCACTTACTAAAGGTCTGGGAGGTAGGAACACATCAATTATGTTTACAAATTTTTCTTAAAACAGTTTTTATGGGTCAGACCAGACTACATCTACATAAAACACATTGCTAGTCACCCAGTAAGATCCCATAAAGCATGCTGTTAAACACACAGTAAAATCAGGCAGCATGTGACTTGTGCTCCGTTTTAAAAATGTACCACTCCCATCAAAGCAACTGCACTTTGCGATAGTGGTATGTGCTATTTCTCCTGCTGGACAGACATCCCGTTGAGGATTGCCAAGCCAAGGCTCCAGAACTGGCTGCAAAAGACAGTTTACTTGCCCTCCCAGATACAGCAAAAGGTATTTAGAAATTTGATTCTTTGCTCCTTCCCTTCCCCCTCCCACCAGAGGTCCTTTTCTTTTTCATTGATGTGAATAACCTCCTGCAACTGGAGTTGCTGATAGGGAGTAACTCCAGGGAAGTCATACCTCCTGCAACTGGAGTTGCTGATAGGGAGTAACTCCAGGGAAGTCTTACCTCCTGCAACTGGAGCTGCTGATAGGGAGTAACTCCAGGGAAGGCTTACCTTCGCAGTTTTTCCCATCGGCTGCCACCTGAAAGCCGGCGTTGCACACACAGTGGAAGCTGCCATCCGTGTTGATGCAGCGCCCGTTATTACAGATCCGACCGTTCTGCAAACACTCGTCGATGTCTGGAAGCCAAACCCAAAAGAAACACAGCATTTCACACCGTTTTCCTTCTTTATACTGAAGAGGAATTTCTCCCATTTCTCCTTCCCCTAGGTTCCCCTACTATATTCACCTGAAAAATTAGTTCTTTTGATTTCCATTGATGAACATTGCGGGGGTGTTCATCAGCTGGAAATCTCAAGCTCCTGTGAAAGAATTTCAGTGACCATTACCCTGCAGCTTGCTCAAACAAAACTCCCACCCCTTCAATTGCTTGGGATTTTTTACATTTTTGTTCATCATAAAAATATTTTTACTGAAGTTTAACTTAACAATAGCTAACTACCGAAGGAAAGACAGGGTACGGCTGCTTTCTGAGATAACAAGAAAGCTTGAGACTTTCCCACCTCAGAAGATATTTCTCCTGCTTATTTTATATTTGAAACATCAACTCCTCATTTCCCTCTCTCTGCAGGAGGTGCTTGGCAAGTGCTTTAGTGGACCTGAATAGTGATATCACACGAGGTTGGCAGCTCTCCCTCTCCTCCAAACGAGGGGAGAAGAGATGCTGAGACAGACTGTCTAGACATTTTTCAGATTGCTCAGTGTTCTCCATCAAGGCCTGGACCATCTCCCAGAGATTCCTGCACACAGGGGACTCTGCTCACAAAGATCTCAACCAGCCCATGCAGACCTATCTCTCATGCAACCCACAATGTCTTCCCAAGTATCCTGGGGGTGCCCTTCCCCAGGCTCTCTCCACAGGAAAGTAATGCTGTGCTTCAGAAGAAGCAGAGTATGAGGCATCCTCCCAAAAGCCCTTGTTCTCTAGACCCCTATTGAAGGGGAACTAATGCCTCTCAAAATTGTGAACCTGTATTTACCCTCTTAGCAGCACAGTAGTGCTGGGAAGTTGCTAAGAAATCCCTGAAAATAACTGCTTGGTAAGCAAGCAACCAGGCCAGCAGAGGCAAGAGCTGCTCAAGTGACAGCTCACCGCAGTGGCAGTTTGCAGTCCTCTTGATTTCCAGCAAAAGTGGCCAGACTTGATAAACCTCCCTCATTTGATAAACAAGGATCATCAATGCATAATATTGAGTTTTCTCTCTCCTCAGTCCCTTCCCTCCTCTACAATTCTATGGCAAGTGCTTGTATGTGAGCCTGGCTTCTATTACTCCCCCAGCATGCTTTCTTGGAACAGGCAGAAATGCTACAGCATCTCAGGATTTTCCTGGCCTTTTAATTTTTAGAGTTCATTAGGATTTGTAGTTTACTGCATCTGTTGCCATGTAAATCATGGTGCAAAAAAATTAATACAGATTCTTATTCTTTATGTACACAGAGCTGACTAGATACCCACCACTGGTTTATGGTACATTTCTAATTTTCAATTATGAAATATCATTGTGGCTTCCCCCACCCCAAGAAACTTGCAAAAATCCCAGGTCTCCCTCTCACTATGTCTGTAACTGCTGCCCTGTCCATGTAAGATCTGTCCACCTCTCAGCAGTGTCAGGTAGATTATAGTAAGGACTTAGCTATTTAAGCTGTGACTTCCATACATTCATAGCTCATCATCACAAAATTTCACTTCTTTTTTGAGGTTCATTTTACACCCCTTCTGCAATTGAAAAGCATTTTTTGTTTTGGTCACTAATCATAATGTGACAACCTGATTTATCAACGTGTCAAGTTAACATATGCATTCAGCCAAACTCCTACTAGAATTATAAGGGATCCTAATAACAGTCGAATCAGTAGCTTGAGAAACAGACTGCAATGTTCAATCAGTCACCTATCAGACTTGTCATGCAGAAAAAAAAAATATTCCCCTGGAACCTCAGAGCAAGGAACAGATAAACATCTGGTCATTATGGAGACTTAATTTTTCAAGTATGGACGTAAGGAATACATTTGCAAAAGCATATCAGCACAGACACATTTGTGTATGCAAAAAATAAAACCTCAACATACAAAGTAGTCATGCAAAGTAATTTCCCAGCAAATGCTGATCTTGGCAGGCACCAGTGTTATATGCATATTTGCCAAAAGCACCCCACTAGCCCTTTTCACTAAAGTAAAAGTTTTTAATCTCCTAAAAGTTCCTTCAGAAAACAAAGATATTGCACATCCTAGCATTTTCTGAACTGTCTGTCAAGCAAGCACAGCTCCCATAGACTGCAAAGGAACTGCTAAGTGACCACACTTTAATGCCATTAAGCTACTGGGTTTCTGACAACCATGTGTTTGTGTAATGAATCAGTCAAATTAAAAGCGTGTGACAAAAATGACTCTAGAGTAAATTCATCACTGTTCCAGCACTCCTGCACCACTAGTCAGCTGAACATACTATGGGGATTCTTCCACAGCACGGCTGCTCGGCAGCAGTTAGGGAAAATGCTCCCAGCAGCACGCAGCCGTGACGCTGGCTCCGCAAGTCCTCCTGGACTGGAGTAAGCTTCTGTACCACAAACACCTTTCTGATTCACAAAGAGGGGGTGAAAATAAAAATCACACACTAATACGCTTTCTTCTGTCTTTTTAGGAACTCTGCTTCAGAATGAGAACCCTCCTCTTAGTGCAGAAAGCAAAATATGAAGACAAGCTGGGACTCTGAGCATTCAAACATCCTGTTTCATTTAGATGTTTCATTTCATATGGAATATCAAAGTAGTCATTCTCCTGCCAGACGTCTCACATTATGACTTAACTGTAAAGGATTGCATCCACCTTTACAGGCCAATTCCCATCCCAGCACAGTGCAGGGACCACAGAACCCTGACAGAGGGCTGACTACTGAGAAGCTACATGTTCCCCACACCCATGGGAAAACAGGATGAAGACCATCAGGGCTATTGTTGAACCTGGTCTTGAAAACACCAATAATAGGGATTCAACAGCTTTCCCACCTAGACCTTCAAGGCACTTTACTACTTTTCCATACCTTATTTAAGCATTCATTGCAGTAATTTATGTTTTCTCCTTCCTCTGAAAATGGGCCCAGACAATGCACAGGCACTGTACTTTTTTATTTATCCACTGGAAGACTTATCTTTCTCCCTAACTTTTAAAGATTTTTTAACAATTCTCCTAACACATCTGTTAAATTTTGCTTAAAAACTATTTTCCCTCCTGGTACGCATACAATAGTACAGATATGGCTGCAAAACCATAATTTACCTCGGCACTCTGTTCTAGTTGGTGTGCTTTGATATCCTATACGACACTGGCATATGTAGGATCCCTGGGTGTTCACACAGTCTCCACTTATGCAGGGATTCTTCTCACATTCATCAACATCTGTGAAGCACAGACAACACATTTTTATTAAGACATTGGTTGAAAGGTGTTTGGGTGTGTAGAGATATTTTACTGTTTTGTAGTTGGAGAAATAGTGTGCTTCAATCTGAAAGGAAAGGAAGAGGACATCACTGAATTCCCAGTAAAAGGATCATAGAATCAGAGAATCATAGAATGTTTAGGGCTGGAACGGACCTTAAAGATCAGCAAGTTCCAGTCCCTGTGCCATGGGCAGGGACTCCTCTCTCTAGACCAGGTTGCTCAAGGCCCCATCTAACCCAGCCCTGAACACCTCCAGTGAGGGGGCATCCACCACGTCCCTGGGCAACCTGTTCCAGTGCCTCACTACCCTCCTAGTAAAGAATTTTTTCCTAATATGCAATCCAAATCTATCCCACTTCCAATTTAAAACCATTCCCCCTTGTCCTATCACTACATGCCAAGTTCCAAGCTAAGCAGGAGCTTAAAAAGTACCCAGCAAGACAAGATACTGCATGCACGAGAGGTAGAGGCCTTAAGCCCATACCTCTGTGCTCCCAGGCCCAATGGAAAGATTTTGACAGAAGCAAATTTTGCATGTAGGACAGCTAATCCTTGCTCCTGTCCTCAAACTCTAGCAGAGTTCCAAAACTAAAAGGCTCAAGAGCCTAAAACAAGACACTCATGATGAGCTGAAAGAGGACTTGTAAATTTTACTAAAAGTGGGATCATGACTGCTTTTTTTTTAACAATAGATTGTTTGCATACTCAAACTGCTTGTGGCATTTTAAAAAGGTCATTTTCAATCACTAATAAACACATAGTCACAGGTTAGTAAAATAAGAAATCCTTACTTCTGTATAAATCTGTGGCAAGTTACAAGATCCGTTAAATACTGCCTTAAAGGCAAAGCTGCTGTAAAAATAAGATGGCAGTTGAAAGCAATTAGCTGTTGGAAGTCTGTTTACTGGTGGGTTGGCTTTGGGTTTTGTTGGGGGTTTTTTTGGGGGGGCTGGGGGAGTGGGGTGGGTGTTTTGTTTAAAAACTCAGAGTTACTACACTATGGGGAAACTGGGTTTTTTTCTTTTAAACAAAATTCCCCTCTGATTTACAGCAGAGAACCACATACCAATGCATTCCCCTCTAACATCCAGTTGGAATCCTTTGTTGCACTCGCAGCGGTAGCTCCCAGGAGTGGGAATACAGCGCCCATTAAGACAGAGATGTCGGAACAGTTGGCAATAGTCAGTGAAGTTCACCGGCAAGATCACTGAAGTAAGAGTTGGAAAAAGATTTTAATAGTTTGTCATAATCATTTTCGATCATTTGCAACTTGTGCAGCATTTTCCATTGAAAGTCAACATTTACCTTCCATCATAATGTGAATCATACAGCAAAATCAGCATTGGGAGAGAGAAAAATGGCACTTTCACTCTTTGAGATTTGCCTGAAAACACCTAGCAACCACTAATTCTTTCACTATGTCAAGTCTGATCCCATTTTTCCTTCTTTGCAGGACAAAAGAGGACCAAGTCTGTTCATACCTAGTGGTAAAGGGGGTACGCGGCACTGCAGGCACCCAACTATGAGCCTACAGTAACAGACAGCAGGCAGACTGAGTCAGTTATCTCTGTTTTCATAGATCCCAGAGTGAGAGGAGGGCAGGGATAGCCCTGGAAGGTATGCCTATACTGCCTTTGGCAGGCAGACGGGAGCTGGCTCTGTCCACGCTCCCAGCTGACCAGAAGCTGTGCAGCTACGTCAGTGCAGTGTCAGGCCTCAGTTAACATACTTGCCTCTTAGGCTTATTAGCTCAGCTTGGTGCTGAATCAAGACTAAATAGTTCCAGCTGGTGCCAGCGCAAGCTGAGCCTGCTTGCATCTGCACAGAGCATGGGTGGAATGAGCTTGTGTTTACTTGCAAAAGAGTTTGTGGCTATGCCAAACAATTTCAGGAGGCAAAATTCCTACCGCAGACTTTAATACTGCAGGTACTAAATTCCCTGAGTGAGGGACAGAATAAGGAATATACCTGTATTCTGCTGTGGCTTCCTCCTTGCTCTAGAGAAACCTAACCTATCTGTGTATCAGTGAAAAAAGTTGTTTCTTCACCTTGGGTCAGCCTCCATGTCCAGCAGACCAGTATTTTTACCTGTACATTTCCTACCTGGCCAAGGGATGGTGAGGGGAAAAAGCCTGAAAGAAGCTGCTTTCTCTCAGCCAAGCTCTTTAATGTAACTAAACCTAGTCAAAGTGTTATTCCTCAATGTTGACGTGTGGGAAACCTCACGATAGCCTTAAAATAACAGTAATGTACCTACTACAACATACGGGTCTCAGTGCAGACAGTGAGGACGTACATTTTTAATCCATCTTAACAGGGAAAACAGTACAATGAGGCACACTTGCTATAAGATAAATGGTAACCAGACTAAGATTAGAAGGATCTCCAGAGACTGTATGACCACATAAAGTAAGCAAAAGATACCAACAGCTGAAAAGAGCACATTGCTCCTGAGTCACGTGTATTTTTAAAGAAGCTTAGCGCAAATAGTTCAGGGAAAGTTTATTATTTCTTTCTTACCATGAGGTGGGGGAGCTCGAGATGGGTAGACAATTTCTGGCTGTTGAGGAGGCAAAACACCAGGAAGGAGTGGTGGAGGGATGACTTCAGGACGGCCGGGAGGAAGGTCAGGTCTTGCTGGCAGCAGAGCAGCTACTGTGCACAATTTGCGATACTCATCTGAAACAGGCAAACATGAATGCTGTGTTAGATTCTTGTAGCCTTTCCATTCCATCCAACTGTCTCCCTTTCTACAGTGTTTCAGATTAGCAATAATAAACCTTAAATAATCAGGAAAGTCGGCCTCTATATGCTTTCTTCATTGTAACAAACTCTGTTTGTGAATCAGGTTATAAACCCATAGGAAGATATAGGCACTACCTGTCAGAAGATTTCTAGCAAAACACAACTGACATTCTGGATATGAAATTGAACAGTGAGGTGGGGAACTGATCTTAATCTACTTGGTCTTCTTTCAGGCAAAATCTTTGATGAAATCGGTGGGAAGTTTACCTAAAGAAGGACTTTTGGACTTTATCCCAAATTAATTTAATACAAAGCTTGCCACAGAGTTAGAAAAATACTGAACGGGGAAAAAAGCCCAGTTTCAACTGGATTTCTTAAAAGTAAGCCTCCTAAAACAAAGAAATAGAAATACAAGCAATGAGGCAAAACCAATTAGAGAATGAATACACTAACACAATTTCCCTATGAAAATGAAGCTTGCCAATAAAAGCAGAAACCAAATGAGGTGCAGTCTAAGGAGCATAGACAAAGAGAAACCAAGTCAGATCCACGCCGAGTTCATCCTTCCCCAGACGATGGGAAAATGATCTATTTTTCAGCAAGCACGATCTGTGCTGAGTGTTATGCATTCTCCTATTGTTTATCTCTACTAGTGGCATCTGCCCTACTGCCCCACTTTTCCTCTTGCCCCTGACTCTTTTGTCTTTGGGAAGTGTGGGTTTGGAACATGTGATTCAAGGAATGCATGCAGAGTATCACAATTAAAGACCATATTTCCAGCTGACCTAATTCAGTTGCACAATTCATGTGTACACAAATAAGTATGCAGCCAGTATCTCTGAAATTCAAGATTTTAAAGTTTATGGCACAAGAGGGGAGAGGAATTATATCACAAGAACAAAATGCTACAGAGATGCATGAATTCCTCAAACAATATAAAAAGAGTGTTGGGAAAACTAAGCTGGATGTTTCAGCCTTCAACACTTTCAAGCTCACTTCTATTTCCACCTGTAAAATACATTAGAAGCTCTTCCTGAATCACAGAGGAATTGTTAAATAAACATGGTAGCCTAAAGTTTTGCTTTTCCTGATTATGATCTTTGATTTATTTGAATGCCTTTAGGTGATGAGTTTGCTTCATGCGTCACTGCATTTCCCTCCTAAGAGTAATTTTAATTTTTAAATCATTCCCAAGTAATATTTATTGTCTATTGTAAGAAGACACAGTGTCTCCATAAGTATATGCAGAAATTTCAATATGCAAATCTTTGGTAATGATGGTTGGTTTAATAGTGAATTCTCTAATCACACACTCTCTATAATGCACTGATCAGTCTTTATGAAAGAAACAACACCGTATTTCATGTTTACTCTAGAACAGTAACACCCCATTACTCAAAGCCAATCCACCAGGAGCCTGGGCCTTTCGCGCAACAGGAAGTCACAGCCTTGGGGCTGCCCACTGCTGAATGGAATTAACACACATGAAGGGCCTGGTGAGGTAAGAATGGAACACGCACACAGCTGGATGCCCAAGATACCACTTTGAAAGTATTTATAGTGCCAGTGGTGAACTCTGTCATTCTACACAAACAATTATGCACGTTATGCAAAGAAATAGAGCACAAGCCTTTTTTATTGCAACTTTAATCTCCATGCATAATTGCTAGCAATAAACAGCCTCTTTTATAGTAACATCTGGGTCTGTTGCCCACATTGAAAATGCAACTACTTGGTTACGTTGTGCAGCTAGTGCTCCACTTTAATATTGCTGTAAATTTCTCTTTCAGAGTTAGAGAGCCTTTGGATCACTGACAGCTCTAAATTCCTCATCTTGCTTGCTCAGGATAAATTAAGGAATAGCTGAACTTGATTAAATAATGATAGAAATACTTTACGTACATATAAGGTCCTTCAAAGAATTTCAAAGCACTTTTGGAAAAGAGTAATTTATATCCCATCAGGAAAAGAAAAAGAAGTGTTATGAGAAAAAAAAAACCTGTCATGTAACCATGACCTGAAAGACTTTGTTTGCATGGACTTGCAAGTCAGGAAGTCCTGGGTTCTAGCTCTATCTCAATCACTTCTCAGGCCGTGGACTTGACCAATTTACTTCAGTTTTCCACCCAGTTTATTCACCAGTTAGATATGAGTAATTATTAAGCATATAAAGAAAAGAGGGACTGCATTAAGATTGAAACCTTTCTTGTTGTCTTCGTATTTCAGAATAGACTACACTATTTTGTTAGCATTATTCTAGTCAGTCTTGGACATTTAGCATGTTTAAATATTATTAATGAGATAGTGAAAGAACCAGGAAGAGTCTTCCAAGAGTTGCATATTATGCAGTTTGACCCAAAGAATTAAAAAACAAGAAAAACAAACACTCCCATACATGACCTCTGACAATTCCTCTGAGTTACACTGCTATAGTGTTCTGACACCCATTTCTCCCTAAACTCTGTACCTCCCTCGGACTCCTCCCTTCAATCCTTAAGAATCATAAGCTTCCTGTATTATTCTTTTCTAAAGCATGTCATTAAGTCTCTAGTCCTAAACAATCTCAAAAGCATCTTTGCTCCACTCCCTCATGCTTAATTTCCCAATCTGCTCAAAACTCAAAGCTGACATATTCTGAGGATCTCAATACACAGGGAGGCAATAATGTACAGCACATTTTGGTAAATAAATGGCACCTCAAAAGGTAGACATAAGAGGAAAGAAACACCGCTTTTCCAATGAGGATGAAACAGCAGAGCTCTGAGCAGGGGAGTTTGACTAAAAAATCTCCCAAGGTGCCCTCCAGTCTCAACCACTCTGTGTAGTTCTTTAATGAAAACATTACTGATAAAAGAAAATCACTGCTAAATTCAATGTTCAACCACACTCAGAAGAATACAGGTGGATTCATACCGGTGGATCTGATTGGGCACATTTCAGGCGCGGTGGCTACACCAGAAGACCAGCATCGGCCACTGTCACAGCAACACTGCATTTTGGACAAAGGCTGGGGGAGCTGATTGCCACAGCGCCCGTTGGTCAGAGAAGAGAAGCAGTATCCAGGACGCACATCTACCAAAGAAAGAAATGGATATGCATTCATCAGTCCAATGAGGAAGGTGACTTACACAAAAGGGAAAGGTCCCATTTTCTTGGCTGATCACATTATTAATGACACAGGACTTGCAACATTACAACAGTCAGAAAACAAAAGGGAGAAACCAAGGAAAATCTAGGTTAATATTTGGGCTGCTTTGGATTCAGGCAGAACACCTCCTGTAAGAAAGCTGAAGCAAAATATGGAAAAACAATTAATGGAGTCAAAAATAGAAGAGAGATGCATGTTCTGTAAATAATACAATACTTTCTGTGCACCCCGAGAAAACAGGGTCATCTCTATTAAAGAAAATGTCAGATCAATTCTGTTTAAGCTTTGATTAAAAAGCCACTGATGTACACCATTAAACTCACAGCATTGCAGCTCTCAAAGCATTAATTTATTTTTCATTAGTCATGGCCTCCCCAGCTGAAGTATGCAGTGATTTGACAAGATACAGCAGGCAAGAAAGAGCAACACAGCTTTAACTGGTGTCATCACATTGTTTATGGAGATGTGCTGGCTTCCTGTCTGAAAAGGGTAAGCACGTGCTGTACAAAGACCGTCCTGTACCCTTATTTCATACACTCAGCTCTAACATCATTGCACAGGGATCCCCCAGGTTAGAGAAGGTAGAGAAAATGTGGATGGGAGCAAAAGTAATTAACTGAAATAAAGTAAAAAACCTTGTGATACAATCTGAAGCTCGGAGCAATTGTTTCACAATACGGCACATAATATCAAACTCAGTATAAGCTGTGGTGTTATTTGAGGCTGCACAATAAACCAGACCAAGTTTGTTTCTAAAGTATATGAATATTTGCTGTCAAAATGTAGAGGGAAAAGACACAGATATACCTTACAACAGCAGACACCATTCCCTAAAAAAAACAGTATCTCAGTTGTCCAAGGCATGGTGGATTCATCTGTTTAGTAGCAGTGCTTTCCAGTGTTTAGTAGCTATTCTAGTGGGTATAAAAAAAAGCAGGGAAGTTTCTTATTATTTTGAGGAAATGGATATATAGTGATATGTTGGGAGAGTCTGTGATGGCTCTGCCTTTTATTAGCTGGAGCCCTGAACATGGATATTACTGGCAGTACAGCTAAGAGGAGTCAGTTGGTCTTTGCTTTCAAACTTTAGTTAGTTTGCTCATAGTACCACATAATGGAAATCTGAATTGGAAGGGGGGGAATAATAAAACTATTTACTGGCCCTCCATTTTCTCCTGGTACCCAACTAGACTGACAGAAACACACTCCATAATCCATCATTTTAAAACAAAAGTCGAGCTCTGATGCAAACTGTTGCCCTCTGCGTCTGTTATCACGTTGGTCTTCTTTAGCATGGACAGATATTCAGATGATTGGTGTGATGGTGGGAAGGATGTTTTAAGGAAGAAAGTCCTCTACTGGACCCTACCATCATTCTCTGTAATTCATTCTTCTCAGCTTTCATCAGTTACTTAAAAGCAGTAATAGGGAGAAGTGGAAAAAAGATCAACACAGGGTCTGTGCAAGCAGAAAATATGCCATAAAAAGGTAAACACACAGCAAACATCTTGTCTACCTTCTGGTGTAAGAGTTCTTCCAGAAGCCACATCATTTTCAAAAAAAGTCAGTTATTTTTTGAGAAAAATGCCAATCTTTCTGTATTCCTAATTAGAAGGGTGTTTTTTTTTTTTTTTTTCCTCTTTCATTTTCTGTTCCAAATGGTCAAACAGACAAATAAGCTCAAGAACAGCAGGAAACAATTTCTTACACTGTTTCCACTTTTAATATTCTAATTATTTTTCATTAAAAAAATACTTTGAAATGGAAAAAATATCACCATAAAAATAACTTTCAAGAAAAGTGTGCCTAAAACAAAAACCCCACCAAAACAAAACAAAAAACCCAAACTAAAACAAACAAAACACAACCCACAACAACAAAACAAAACCAAAAAAAAGGAGAAAAAAAAAAAGGCATTGAAAAGTAACACTGACCAACCAAATTTATGCCAGCTGTAAGTCTGGGCTAAGAGATTTCTTCATAGCACTCTTCACATACTTGGGTTGAGATGTCCTGCTCTTTTTTCTGCTCTTAGTTCTAGGAGACTGTATCTTTGATTTGTCTATTCTAATTTTCAAGGGTTTTTCCTTTGGATGTTTGGCTCTAGAGCTCTCAGTCTGAATCCCATAAGGGATCCACTTCCTAGAAGCACTTCCTCATCTCTAACAGAACAGACAGGTACAGCTAACACTTCTCACTTAAGACAAACATGTGATTCAATCAAGACTGCATGTTTTGCCCAGCTCAGATACAGATCTGGGCTCTGTCCTTGTTAATATGGCAAGTATACAGTCTGCATATTAGACATGAATCCAAAATATCTGCAGATAATTAATAGTGCTTCTCATTAGCACGTTTTGCTTTGGATACAAAGCCAAAATTTTAATGATGGCTCATAGTCTGGCGTATTACTTTAAAAAGTCTGTCATCATATAAATACCCAATTCCTTAGCTGAACTATTTCAGCCTACAAATACATTGGGTAAAAAAGCTGGAAAACTGCAGGAATATAACATGGGTGTGGATGATGGGCAGTCCTGACTTAGCAATGACTGTAAAAGGTAAAAACAAAGGGAAGTCGTGCAGCACTAGACATTTTCCTTTACAGAAAGATTAATCTCCTTCATAAATATTAAGTACAAACAGTAATCAATGTTTTAATAATCCACAGTCATTTAGGAGACATTAATCTGAGCAATAAAAACAACTCCTGTTGTCATTTTAAACATACAGTATGGTTCCAATCTACCAAAACACTGGTCTTGGTAATGGAAGAAATAGTCCCTTTCTCAGAACCTGCAGAAATAGAACAGAATCATAGACTCATAGAATGGCATGGGTTGGAAGGGACCCCAAGGACCATAGAGCTCCAACCCCCCTGCCACAGGCAGGGACACCAACCTCAGGCCTGGAGCTACACAAGGTTGCCCAGGGCCCCATCCAACCTGCCCTTGAACACCCCCAGGGATGGGGCACCCACCCCCTCTCTGGGCAGCCTGTTCCAGCCCCTCACCACTCTCTCTGTAAAAAACTTCCCCCTAATATCCAATCTAAACCTTCCCTCCTTCAGCTTTAATAGCACCATTCAAAATGAATCACAACCCAAACTACTTTCATATCTCTTGGGGAAGTTAATATCATTTGGTACTTTTGTCCACAAAGTTCAGGGGGTTTCCCAAATTATTTTCTACCAAAGGTACTATGCACAGGGTGCTCTCTTGAACCCCAGTGCTGGTACCCTGCACCACGCACAGGGTGCTCTCTTGACCCCCAGTGCTGGTACCCTACACCACGCACAGGGTGCTCTCTTGAACCCCAGTGCTGGTACCCTGCACCACGCACAGGGTGCTCTCTTGAACCCCAGTGCTGGTACTCTGCACCACGCACAGGGTGCTCTCTTGAACCCCAGTGCTGGTACCCTGCACCACGCACAGGGTGCTCTCTTGACCCCCAGTGCTGGTACCCTGCACCACGCACAGGGTGCTCTCTTGAACCCCAGTGCTGGTACTCTGCACCAGCCTTTAAATAAGCAAGCCAAAACTGAGGAAATAAACTTGAGCACTGGCAATCATAAAAGGAATTATTGTGTAAAGGTGAGGGAAAACAAGAAATTAATTGAATACTTGCCCTGCCTCAGAGCAGGCTGTATGCTTCCCAGGAGCAGTAAGTGCTAACGCTACTCCTTCCTCTCTTTGGCATGGCAGTGGCAGTCATTTAATTCACACAGGTTCTGCACTGCCACAGTGAAAGCCTGAAAGAACAGCGCTGCCAAATCATCAACAGCCTGAAAGCAGATACAAGTGTTCCACACCCACCCTGTCACACTCCTTTCTTTAATGAAAAATATCTGCATTCAGGTCATAACACTTGGAATGAGGAAAATAAAGCTTGGGGTGATTACCTT
Source organism: Laterallus jamaicensis coturniculus (assembly GCA_022605575.1). NCBI lineage: Eukaryota > Metazoa > Chordata > Aves > Gruiformes > Rallidae > Laterallus > Laterallus jamaicensis. The sequence continues at coordinate 16,842,790 of JAKCOX010000018.1, forward strand.
CTTTCTCAAGTATATTTGCTTTTCAAAATGACTGCTGAATCTAACATGGACTGAATCAAAGACAAACATGAGAGCCAGAATACCAAGGAGGTATGTTAAATAAGTTTGGCCTGTTTTAGGGCAGCAACTTCAGCATAACAGAAAAGCTGTAATAAGAAAACTGAAAGGGAAAGTCACAACAAAGAGGGAAAGAGGAAATACATCCTGGAAATGGAACACTCATTTCAGCATACATATATAGGCCATATAAAAGAAGGATATCACAAACTGAATTATGTTTCTGGCACACTACCACCCATTTTATATATTCATGCATGTTCATGACACTTATTGTCTCCTTATTTACAGGATTCTACTCACCTATGCACTTTAAGCCATCAGGAGCTGTATAAAAGCCTGGAGGACACTTGCAGAAGTAACTGCTAACTGTGTTTGAACATTCTCCTCCATCACAGATTCCAGGAATGGTACTGCATTCATCAATATCTTCAAGGCATAAAGAGAAGCAAAGACAGGTTAGCTAAAAAAATTCTGCCACAATAATAGCTATTTTATAATTAGTATTAATGATGAAACTTGCTGTGGTCTGAGACCCCTATTAACTTACAGAGGGGGGGCATAATCAGTAGTTTTGAATCAGGATCTTTTGTTATGAGTCTTATAAACACAGGTGAAACAGAACCTAAGAAAATATTGTATCTGAAAATTGCAAAAAGCCATAGAGTTTATTTTACTGCTTAATAATGATGGATGAAATTCTTAAACTGCAGAGATTTACTAACTGTAGGTAAACCTTAACCCCTCAAGTTTGAATTCTGCACACTAGAATTAAGAAAATTGCCATGGGACCTATAAGGAGCATTAACAATCAGGAGCTTAACATATGTCTCATGGTATCCCCAGCAGCACAGCATCCCCTGGCATCATACTGAGGCAATGGTTCAATACTGGCACAAAGGGGAGTAGCACCCATGAATTGTCCATCCTTCTTACTACAATGGGGTTTTTCTTGGAAACCCCCTAAAAGCCTTGAGCAGCTAGACACAGTTTAACTAATGCAATCTGGTGGGATCATAGCTTAAAGCAGGATGACTGCAGGCAACAAAAATTACCTTTCCTTTCCTGGCTTTCTCCACTAAATAAATGTTCTGAAGTTTCAACAGATTTCTAGATAGTAACTGAACTATCTACTGCAGAAGTCAGGCAATGTCCATAATTCCCTTAGATTTTGTCAGTGATTTAAAAATAGAAGTCCATGGTGTGATTTTCTTCACCAACAAATTTCCATCTATATACTAAATCATCATCATAGATCCAATGCAGAAAAAATTTCAGTCTGCAGAAAAACCCCAACAAATGCCTTCTCATAACAGATCATAGCTGTGTGCACGAACAGAGGGAACCTGAGGAGTTTCTTCCATAGCTAGGAGTTTATGTTGTCTAGAGTCCTATGAATAACAACCTATGCCAGCCCCAATTGCTCCTTAATTACCATCAGTAGCCTGCCTGTGATATGCAGTTACTTTCCCCGATTTCCAGTGACTGTCTTAACAATGCAGTTGTATCTACTTAGCACTGCTCTCGTCCTCTAGGAACCTGGAGGCCAGATGAGCTTAAAAACAGCTCGCTTTTTTCCATGGTACCTACAAGGAGAGTTGGTAAAGCAGTACAGAAAAGCACATTATTTTCTAGAGTGGTCAATGACAACTGCCTGTCACTGCCATCTCCGATCACCCGGTTGCTCTCCTGATAGAGAGAATCCAGCCAGAAATAATGACATGACAGGACTCTATCCAACCTCTTCTCCAGAGATCTACAGATAGACACATGGCTGTAATAATGATTTCACCAACCACAAAAATTTCTGAGGTGAAATACTGCAACACCACCCAACACACCAAGGCAAGGAGTGAATAATATCATAGTCATTACAAACGATTGGAGGAACTGAAATGTAACGCCTACATTGGAATTTGGCCCCACCAGATGGGGGAACACCCAAAGTCCCACAGGACCATTAATGACCCTTTTAGCAAGTAGAGAGGATCTCTGTTCTACTTCTCTTGTGAAGACAGTAATATAAAAGTTATCAATTCCTCTTCCTCTAGCTAACACATTGGATGCTCTAATACCTTGGTGGCCCTCTGCAGGGAAGGAGTGGAGGGATGAGGGTGGCTCACAGATAACCAGAGCTTACAGACTGACCTGTCCCTAAGCCGAGCGAGGCCTTGGGTCCCCTGTGCACACATTTCTCCCCAGCATCTTGCTAGCTGTCGTGATGTGGGTCACATTCTTCACTTGGGTGTGTGAGAGGGGTGTGAGTTTTAGTTCAGTGCTACTTGGAGGGTGTTGCCAAAGCCTCAAGTCCGAGTGCTCTGGGAGCACTGCTAAGAGACTTCTGGCTTCTGCTCCAGGATTATACTCCACAGGAGTCCCAAAAGTCTCAGTGACAAAAAATGTGGAAATTGAATTTTGGTCTGAATAAAGCCCTTAATTAGCAGACAAAAATGCAGTCACTAATGGATCAGATTCAAGCATTTTCTGACTCAAATTCACCCATGTTTATCTTAAAGTCAGTGTTGCCACTGTTTATATAGAGTCTGACCTTTTTAAAAGCAAAATCATCACTCTTTATTTTAAGGTTGAGCCTAACCCAAACAGTATTTCACTATTTAGATTAGTGTTGACATTCATGTAAGCAACATTGTCATTGTTAAGTGTGGAAGTCTTATAAAGGTAAGTATATTTGATGTACTCACAGATGTCACTCCAAGAAAAACTACTCCCCCAAATCCCCACAAAAAAGTATTTACTTCAGCATTAACGTAACTGAAAGAGGAATGGTTCTATCAAGCAGTGAAATAATGTAACACTCGAGTACAGTTTTCCACCAGCTATGCTAATAAAGAGAACTTCAGCCAAGACACCTCATTTCCCATCTTGTTGCACTGCCTCTCACTGTACCTGATGATTTCTATCATGATGTTACTTTAATGGGGACCCACTGAAAAAACAGTACTAGCAATTCAGCAGGTAGCTCCTAGCTCTACAAAATCAGCTGCCAGAAGTCCAACCTCCTGGCTCAGAAGTTAAACCAAGCACATGATCAGATGATAATTATTAGGTGTCAGTATTACTTAGAGTTAATTGCAGTAAGGCAAATACCTTGTCTTACATTGGAAATTTCAACTTAAAAGGGATAATTTTAAAAAGCAGAATGGATATTCTGTTGTTATGTGACTGTGCTCATAATTGCTGAATTGCTATCCTATTTCATGCCTCTGGTATAAGGGTGCTGCTTTAAGTTCTCTGAATGGTATTAATACCCACAAAACTGTAAATAAAATATCTCAGTACTTGCAATATGCAGATGTACTGACAGTAAGTCTGTGTCGCTGGAGTCCAAAATTGTGCAGGTATTTTGCAGACTGGAGATCACTCTGAGGGGATTTCACAAGGTGGGGCTGGAAATTTGTGGCAGGATTTGGGAATGAACCTAGCTATCCTAAGTTCTTTGGTCCAGTCCCTCAACTATTACCAAGTGCAGGCTCTGGAGATGGTGGTTGTTTGGGGGTTTTTCTTCTTTGTGGCTTTTTGGTCGGTTGGGTTTTGGGGTTTTTAAAACATGATTCAGCAATCAAAAAATACCATAGGACAGTCTATACAATGCAGCCTATGCCAGCCTACAGTTGTCAGTTTTTCAATTACTAATACTTAATTAGGCATGTGTTCAGTCTTTCCCATTCACCATGTTCTTGGTACTTCGTCTACAGAAGGCAACATTTGCATTGTTGTTCTGCTCTAAAAGTTGGTTTACTTTCTGCCAAAACCATTGGTAGTCACAGGATAACCATGCTTCAACAGGGATTTTTCTTTAGGAAAAGTAATAATTTTTCTAAAATTACTAAAAAAAATTGAGTGTTTCCTTAAAGGCACCTGATGCAAGAAAGGCTAGTGCATGTACACCTTACTCTCACATTCACACCCCCTTATGGTATTGAAAATTAGCACTGCAAAAGCATTATCTTGTCTGCTCAAACGAATTTAATTTATGTCTAATGACAGAAAGGAGAATCAGTTGTGTTTAAAAATTATCTGGACTTCACAATAAAGAAGATGAATCAAAACTGTGCCATTGACATATTTCAGTACTATGTTCCTTATGTATACAAAATTCTCTTAAAGGAGACATCTATGTCTCTTTCCTTTCTACAGAAAAAATATGATCTAAACACAGCTAAAAATGAACACATTCCATAATCAAGCACTGCAAATTTCCACACTAATATCTCCCTGTAGTACTTCCAAAATTGGACAACCAGTAAGGCAAGGTAAAATGTTTGTGTATCTTCAACGTCTGCAAGGCAAGCTTAGTGCATAGTCCTGCAGTCACTACTCAGCAGTGCAGAACTCCCACTAATGCTAATTGCAGTTTACCTGAGTAGGTGGGAATGTGTTGAACCTTCCAGTCAAATATAAATACACTTTTTGGTTAAAAGACCCACACAGAAAGGTGCCTCAAGCACCTCGAAAGAAACCTATTAGTCAAAAAATATTTGTCATTTTAATATTTAGTTTGGTTTAGATGTACCTTTAAGTCTGTAAAATATTAGATGAATAAAAGGCTGGATGAAGCTGCAAGCTGATATTTAAGATTCTCTGGTTTAGAAAGAGAATGGATAATTACCTGTATTTGTTGTGAAGAATGCTATTTTGCATGTTCAAGGCAAAAGAGACTGGAAAGTTTGTTACAAACTTCAAAACAAAGTTGGCCCCAAAATGAAGACTTTCCCCCATTTACTCTCAGAAGAAAGTTTTAGAAGTTCTTACCATCACATTTTTGTGTCACTTCATTAAACTTGTGTCCAGCTGGGCATTTGCACTCAAAAGATCCAACAGTATTAATGCAATTTCCCCCTTGACAGATCCCAGGGATAGCTTGGCATTCATCCACATCTATCATATAAAAGAGGAAAAAACACCCACTTTTAATTCATTTCTCAAGAACAACCATAATAATTTGTCTACACAGAAATTAAAGTAAATATGCCTAAATCCATTCTTCACCCATCATAATATTATGATACTTGCTTGTGAAGACAGACACTAATTTTGTAATTACTCTATGTAAAGTATGATTAAGTACAGTACTCTAAATATTTTCTGCAAGAAATCACATGGTTATTATTGTTACAGACATTAAACATCTAACTGGTATTGTTTTGTTTTTCCAAAACATCTGGGGAATGGTGTGTAGAGAACACAGCCTGCCAAAAGCCAGGTTCCTTTCAAGTATCTGAAGCTGGGCACCCGAAATCACTTGCCCCTTTGAAAACCTTGGCAACCTCATACAGTGCATAGCTGACCAGTACAGAGATGCAGGAAGCATGGAGCAGCAGACTGCAACATGCACAAAGTGGGTCTCAGGAAGAGGCATGGGGACCTGCATAGTCATCACTGATGGAAATTAACTTGTCAATCCAGCAAGATCAGCACCAATTACCTTAAGCTTTAGGTTAGGATTTGACTCAGGGAGTTTCACAGCCATAATTCATGTCTCAGGAGGAATTATTAATGACCTGCTTAGACATTCATAAATTTGGAAAATTTTGCCCCCTTTATTTCTCTCTCTTTGCTTTTAATTTTTTCACTGAGGAAAATGAAACAACGAAGACCAAATCACAGGCTAGGTAGGAAGCTCAACATTTTCAAGAGGCCTCAGTTTTTGCCCTCACAACTTTTTTAGCACAACAACATACGTCCTCATTTAGCTGCCAAAGTGTTGCTAAGGCTTAATAACAGCTAGAGAAAAGACACTAAGGAGGTAGAGTGGTATTGCAATAGGAGGAAATGGAGATCTGGCTCACAATCCCCAGGGGCTGCCCTGTGCCTGCTGCTCCCTGTCCTTTGGGAGCAAACAGAGCAGCCACCACTCTCTAAACCAAACACCCGCACTTGCCCCATTTCCCCAAGGAATACCAGCTACTGCTGGTAAAAACCAACTTCTTCAGTTCTTGGGCTTCACACTAGAATTGGTTTCAACACAGGGACACAAGCTGAATGACATAATGCCTTCAAATCTCCCTTTATAAATCCCAGAGAGCCAGCTGTAATGTGTCTTGTAGTCTGAAAAGCAAAGTATTATGTCTGTACAAAAGGCCAAGAGGCAATTTTCCTGGGAGCCCCAAGTAGGAAGCTTCAGGAGCGCCAAGGGGCATATCTGTACCACATCGCAGAGCGTTATGTAAAGATCTTTGGGCTGACTGAACTATGCCAGAGGGGTGCAATAGCAGAGCCAGAGCCATGCTGTGCCTGAGGTAACCACTGTGCTGAGAGGCACAGAGGGCTAGCACGGCCTCAGCACCCTCAACACAGCCCCATTGCTGCTGGGACTCGAGCTACAGCAATATGCTGTGCTTTAATAACAGTACTCAGCCAAACTTCATGGCACTGTCCTGACTTTAGAAAAAGAAATTTAAAAAAATAGGAGTCATGTTCCTGAGTCACAGTATGTCTGTTTCAAAATCCCACCTTTTGGCTTTCATTTTCTTCCTTTGTATCTTTAAAAATCTCAGCTGTGATATTAATTTAACTTTCAGCCAGCCAGTCAGAGTCAAACTGTGGGCAGCAATACTCTATTTACTTTTTAAAATAAACTTGCCCTCCCCTTCATTTTATTTTTTCTGACTTCTCCACACAATAACAACAGTTCCTTTTTCTCTTCACAGAACCTGGATTTTATTTAACCTGCTTTCCTTTATTTAGATTGAATATGGATGTGAAATCCCTGCAATGTCTTCAGTCTGAATGGATGTTATCTGATTTCAAAAGGACTGGATTTAGTACAATTGCATGAAAAATAAAGCAAATATGTGGTTCCATAGCAGATCTGTTGAAATTATGAACACATTACAAGAGAAGGGAAAACTGGAAAGTACAAGTCAAACATACAGGGCCAAAACTGTGTTGGCACCGCAAACAGATTAGCATAAATGTAGCTGCATGCTCTGAAATGTGCAGCAAGCTGAAGTAGCCTTATTCTGATCTGCACAAACCCATTAGAGAGGTCACTGCAGCTTTTCCATGACACAAATGAGAGGGATATGACTAGGTGTGGCATGAGTTCAGGGGTGTGGGCCACATATTTATGCACATAAGATTTCAGAAGTGTCCAGAACCTCAATTCACAGATTTCTGCATAATTTAGTTCTGACCTTAACAGTGAGAGGGGGAATGGAATGGCTGAGGTCAAAATATGTGCACGTTATGCAGCATACACAAACATGCCCATCTCGAAGTTCATCATGCCTGTCTGCAGGACGTGGCCTGGGACAGAGGATATCTACATTTTTAATGCAATGGAATGCCTTGAAGTCCTTCATAGGAATTTTATGATTAAATAAAATTACTCATAGGTTTATATTCTTTATCTCCCCTATTTTAAAAAAATATTGTAACCTATTATAAAATGTTACATGGATTGCAATAAACTAGCCCCAAAGATACGGTCCTGGGAATGTATAATCCACATCAGTTTAATACATAACTGCCCCTGTTAACTTTCTCCTGTTTCCTGCCAGACATCCAGACAATAAAAGAATTTATACAGCTGGAAGTATTAGAATAAAAGCCAAAAGCAGTGTAAGGACTTTCTATGGTAAGGCATGCTCTGAAAGAAGTAAGCAACATCTGGGTGGATTTTACGATTTGAAACAAATGCAAATGCATTTCCAAAATTGTATAAAATATATTTATAATAGGGCATTTCAAATGGCACGACATGCACTTTTCTCCAGGTTGAAGCAGTGTAGCTTGAGAGATAAGACACCCAAGAGGAATCCAAAACCAACAAATTTTAGCTAAAAAATCCCACACCAGATAAATGGATCAGTACTGACACAGATTGATTTTTGCATGTTTTGAGCGCTTGTTGAAACAATAAATTCCTCCATGGAATGATCAAGTGGTACACTCAGAAAAGCACCATTACAGAACCAAAGGAAAGGACTGCTGGCAGTGAGAAATTCATTAAGATGCTGGCTGCTCTCACATGACCTAAGTTACTAATGTACTCACTTGAACATCAGGCACTCACTGAATCATGAAGTAATGCATCTGACAATGTTTTTCCATTCTTCACACATATAGCTGAGAATGGCTTAGGACAGGTTATTCACAGCAGTGTAACTCAATTAAGATTAATCCAGTAACAATTTCAACAGCTTTTGGGGCAGCTTTGCTGCTAACTTACCTTGACAGGCCCCAGTTCGAATGTTTGGAATGAAGCCTCGGCGGCAGGGATGTGGCTGGGCAGGACACATTTCACAGGGGTGGCCCCATGCTCTCCCAACTGTGGCACAGCAGAGGGTTTTTGTGCAGACTATTCCACTGAGCTGTCCCTGGCACATCTGGTTGGTTATCAGAGTGAAGCAAGGGCCGGTCCTGTAATCTGCACCAAAGACAGGAAACCTGATCAGCACCACGATAAAAGCACACCATGGAACTCGTAACAAAGAAAACCAACAGCAGATTCAGGCAAGCCTTCTGCCCACCAGCCCAACAATTTTACTCAGCAGTGTTCTGCTGAGGATTTTTCCCCAAGTTTTCTTCTCATTGAAATCCACTGAAAATAAGCAGCTCTATAAATACATCGTGCCTGTTTTACCAGGGGTATTATATACTTAAGCTTCTGCAGGTCCCCATTGCTGTTTGATTTAATCTCTAGTAATACACTTTGGGAGGCCTCTTCAACAGTTTGTTTTAAATATTCAGTGCAATAATTAAAGTAATACTGATAAAAGATTTAGGATATGCTTATTTTTATGAGAACAAATGCTGTTCTCAAATGAGTCTCAAGAGACTGCAGGAAGTTTTTTGAGGCCAGTTTTCACTGTTATTCAGGCATATGCTGTAGGAGATATGTGGGTAAGATTTGCCTACAGCTCAATGGAGGGCACGTGGAACACATCTGCCTTGATTTGTTTATGGCAGGGCAGGCTACTTAACCAACAGACAGAATTAAGCTAAGATGTCAATAAAATACTAGTAGGCTTTATTTTGTTCCATTCTCCAAGGGCAACAACCAAATAGTGGCACTGCCAACTCCTGCAGTCTCCTGTCCATCCGGGGTGTGCAAGCCAGTTAGTTAATTCTTCACAAGTGACCCCAACATGGTTTTTGTCATGGTGCACCAGGAAAGAGCCCAGCATCCTGGAAGTGCAGCCACAAAATTGTGAACCTGGTGTTTGTCTGTACTGAAATAGTTACTGGGTGCCTCAACAAAGGTCAGTAGGTAATCCACATTGCCTTATAGTCATGACATAAATTCTTCCAATTTTCGTGCCACTTCCAAACTTTGTTAATGTTTCCACTAAACCATTGATAAAAAAGTGTTGAACAGGGCAAAAGTAAGAATGGATGCCTTTCCCCTCTACCTCATCTCTCCACACCATGTGCACCGTGAAACATATCATTTAACTAATTTTCATTCTAATCCAGGGATGCTGTGTCCATCTACTATAATTCTGCTGATTAATCAAGCCACTTCTTGATATAGTAAATAAAATGTTTATGGAAGTCCTGTAAGCCATACAATAGTGCTATACTGTTGCTATTCTCTTCATCAACTAAACATGCTCTCCACAGAAAAGGGTATCAAATTAGTTCAAAAGATCTATTTCTGATAAAACTTCAACTAATGACATTAAATACCATTTACTCTTAATTAACTATGTGTTACATTTTATAATTGCTTTTGTATCTTTTACCTATTTAACAGACCTATAATCACCCAGATCATCTCTTTTCCTTTTAAAATATTGGTACAACAATATTTTTCTTTCAGCCTCTTTAAATTTGTCCTGTATTTCCAGATTTATGGACAATTAAGCTGGATGATACGAGAATGCTTTAGCTAGTGCCTTTCAGCCTCCCTGAGACTGAAAAGATCAGACTGCAAATATAAAATTTCTGCCCTGTTCCCTCCAAACAGTACTGAACACTTCACACTCCTCCTCTCTAGCAATTCTATCAGCCTCATCATGAAATGCATTAGAATCTCTGATAACAACTTTCTTACCCTTCATAACTTCTTTCCTTTTCATCAACTTAACTCATCTTGGCTTTGTATTTCTTACTGTGTCCCTTTACGTCCCATATGATTCTTTATACTACAGATTCTCTCAAGTTATTGTTCCAGTTTTAAGACTTTTCCTAGCTAGACAGGCTTGTTTGTCAAAGCTTACATTGCCACATTTCTCATTCTAGAAATGCAGCTTTGGAAGCAGGCAGCACAAACCCAAATCTTACTGGCTTTATCTTATTCCTTCAACACGCAAATGAATACATGTAAGTCATGAGCATTTATACCTAACAATTCAAACCCTTTAGTTCCAAGATCAATTTTTCATCCTTGAACAAAATGAGGTCTAAAAAGCTATCTACTGTATGCAAAGGTCACAAAATTAAAACTCATGATATTAAAGCAATATATGATGATTTCTTTAGAAACACCAGGGGTTTGTGTCGGCAACAGGAAATCTCCAGTGTACCTCCTCGGAATGAAATCTCTCATTGTAGGCTGTCCCTATGCCATTCATACATAGACAGCTTAAGAAGGAGTCATTTTGTTCTCGGTCACAGCGGGAAGCACACACCAGACAGTAGTGAATAACCCATCTTGTATTTGATGGGAGGATATGAATGGATCAGCATTTACAATTGTTTGCTTTCGAGCTATAAATGACTTTGCGGTGGCTAATAGGACTTAGAAACATGGTGAACCCAATGAGGTTAGCTTTATAATCATGCAAATCTTTCCACAAGGTTTCACTAACAAGAAGTAGATTAAATAGGCACTCAAAAGCAAGCAAATTCAGCTCCTATTTATTATCCAAGTTGATAGCACTTCAGTATGGAGAATTATAGACTTTATTTTCACCTAATCTTTTGCCCTGATAAACTTTCTTCTGAGTACTCCATTTTCTGCTCACTATAGCTTTCCTGCTATTTTCTCAAATATAATCTCTTGCCTTTTCACAAGTAAGATTTTCTTTTGTGTTCTTAATGAAAAATTGTAAAGGTCAGAAAATGCATCTGAAAAAGATCACTTGGATGTACACACCAACCTATGGCCACAGAGAAATCCACACTTCAGGTCCATCATTTTTAGACAAGGCTTAATAAAAAGAGCTCTAAAATGAAAGCATTCTTAATATTAAGCTTTGGATTTTTTGACAAGTTGCAAGATGAAGACCTACAAGAAGGAGATGGGATTCCACTAACATGATAGCAAAATGCAAGAAGAATGGTATCACATGTAAAGCGACTACCTTGAGTGACAGACACCATGTTCCTCGATTATGTTTGGTCTTAAGAGTTATGCTGATTTCAGAAGATGCAGTAAGCTGTAGGATCTCTGCTACAAGGCACTGACTTTGGATCTGAGCTTTAAACACCAATCTTTATTTTTGCAACAAGGTCTCCTTATGCAGTCCTCTCATTTGCAATTATTCCAAGTTACTTCAATGAGTAAAGCTCAAGCATAAGGTTCCAAGGAGTTGAAAAGAGAAAAAGGGGAGAAGTATACCCAGAAAAGCTATTACACTCTGTGTGTGTGGTTTTTTTCCAGAATTAATTTCATTTTAACTGAAGAATTTTGAGGCTCGACTTCTAGTAAAATGATTTTTAAAATGTGTAACTGATAATTTGAGTGTTTTATGCCACTTCTAATTTCAGCAAGTGCAAGCTGCCTTCAGTAAGACATTAGTCATATTTATCTAACAACTCTATCTGCTTCTTCACATACTTTTTAGCTATTTTGATAAGGAATAATTCCACAGGGAGCCTCAGACCATTGAGAACATGGCAGAAACTGTAAAACCACATTAAGTTCATATACCATCAAAAAGAGCAAGAAGACGATAGAATGAGGGTTGCTTATACCATGCAAGAATCCAGCTTATTAAGTCTGCAGGGAAGAATCAAGCTGCATTTTGATGTAGAGCTCGTTCCTGTTTCAGTCACAATCATCAAATAATTTTAGTTATCTTCTCAAAAGATCCTTTATGTTCCTAAAAGCACCAGAGGCTGCTGAAATATGTAGTACTGGCAGGCTTTGATCAAAACCAAGCACAGCAATAAGTACTGATAATTGTTCCAAGTAATGCTGGACAGCACCAAAGAGACTCCAAGCACCAGGATAATGCAAGGCTTTTGACATCAGACACACATCTAAAGCCCTCAGCTCATGCTACCCTCTGTTTCCAAAGGCAATATAGGTTTTAACATAAAAATACAGTTTAAAAAATTTTAAACTAGTGGAACTCAGATTAAACAATTAGGCTACGGCAAGGATGCTGGATGAAATGCTGGCCACTCTTTCCTCCAAGAGTCATCCCCTATAAATCTCCTAGAAAGAATTCTCTATGTTTCAAATGAACACCCCAGTTTTCCAAACTGTTAGCCACCCCTTAGGATGGTTGACAGACTTCTCCTCCTCTGTTAAAATAAATGAAAACTGAATGGGTGCAGAGATCGAAGGATAGGGCAGCATTTATCTTATCCTGATCAAGATCTCATTACTGAAAACAGGAAAATGAGTCCTGTTCTTCCAGTTCTTGGCACGTACTGCCCACACAGTGCCTTGTGCTGCACACTGGCTGAGCAACAAACTCAGACCACTGGGTTAGCACTTCGAATGGGTAAATTCTGCATGAACCTCCAAATGAGCCAAGACTGCTGTGTAACTGAAACCACCCTCAGCAATGCAAACTGGAAACTTTCCCTTTCTTTAGAACAAAGGAAAAGGGAAAGAAGGGAATATTCCATTATTGTACAAATAATGAAAGAAAGGTCAGAAAGGGCTGTAAGGCAAGTGAAGTACCTTAAAGCTGATCTTTATTACAACTTATGTTCCTGCCTAGCAGCATTTCGGTTTCTGCTGTTTGGTGGGCTTTTGTACCAGCTGGAGATAATAGAGGAACATTGGAAGTGAAACTGCACAAGGCCGAGAGTATCTGCAAAGCCTGCTCAGCACAGCTCACGTGTGACCTGCTGCATTAGATAGCCCAATGCCACTCCTTGGCCAGCCATCAGGAAAGAGAATTACAACTGATTGTACCCAAGCATGCTGTTTTGGAAACAGCTCAAACAGCCAAGCAATAACACTAGCTAAAAGTTTGGCAGTCTGAGTTCCAAGTAGCACAATCCTTTTAATCCAGTATACAACTTTTTTTTCCCCCAAGCATCCAAACAATATATTTCTAATGAAAAACTAAAAATGAAAAATGATAGTAATTCTCGTTTTCAGAAATGGATTTCCAAAGGAGTTTCCAAAAATTTCCAGTGGCTGGACACATATATGGGGAAAAATTAACGTGGGGAGAAGGGAACTCTGAATCTATTAACTCAAATGTCACCAATAAGAATGATATAGGTATGGCATCAAGCAAATTATGGTTTTGGAACAGAGAAAAAGACAATGTTTCTAAAAGTCAGCTTTTATGGAGACATGAATGAACAATCTTAAATGAATCCTAAAAATTCACAGATATAATCGTATTTACCTAGACAAAATTCCTATCACTCTTCCCAAGTTTAAAAACCAGGAATGGAAGATATGTGTATCAGGTATTCTGATCTAAAATCTGAAATAAATGGGAACACAATGGCAGGACAGATATGATAAGAAACATCAAGTCTTAACATTTTAGTTCTTTCAGAAAGTAATTTTTCTTGGCAGGTTTGAAAGCCATACGATATGTCTCACTATACAAACAACTATATTGGTTAACAGGAAAACAAAACTCCCATCACTACGTATTTCATCATACTTCAATCATTTTATTCTCTTCAGAGCAGGCAGCAATACATTTAAAGATGATGGAGAAGACCCCTTTGTGCCTCATTTCAGGAGGCAGGGTCTGCTGTGCCTGAAATGAGAATTTCTGCAATAAAACTCCCAAGAATTACAGAGGCTCTCAGAACTGACACAATACCATGGTGTGATCAAGCTGGCTGCAGCAGTAAGCACCACTACAGCACAGAGTTACAGAATACAAAGATTTAGCATTTCAGGCTCAACTTCCAATTGCCCTTCAAAGTCATTCTAGGTATTTTCAGACACACTAAAATCTCCTGATAAGGACAGAGAGAACAAACATGATGCTTTATACACGTACCCCTCCCAAAAGGTTAATGTAAACCTCTGTGTCACTGTATGAGAGAAACAGCGAAGGGCAATATGCTCTAGTCTCCATTCTCACCCAGAAAATGGTCCTTTCAGTTGCTTGTAGGCTATCACAAAATCGTGTTTTGCATACAGGACTTTGTGGTTTTTATGTGCTGGTGAGAAAAGTGAATGACCCCGCTCAGGAACCAATGGGATATCTGTTATTTTCCTCTGTGTTTCCTAAGAGGGGACATGTCTGTGGTGGTTTAGACCTGGCTGGAGGCCAGATGCCCACCAAAGCCAGTCTATTACTCCCCTTCTTAGTTGGACAGGGGAGAAAATATGTATCGAGAGGCTTAGGAGTCAAGATAAGGACAAGGAGAGATCATTTTATCGGCAACGATACAGGCAAAACAGACTCAACACAGAATGAAGGAAAAAGCTATCTAATTCATTACACTACACTAAAAAGAACAGTGAAAACCAAAGTTGAGAGCGGGACCAAATCTTAAAACAAATGCAACCAGATCTGAAAACACGTTCCCCCCACCGCTCCCTGCTTAGCAGACTTCAGTCAGAATCTTGCTGCCTTCTTCCCTCCTGTTCGCAGTACGGGGGGGCAGGGACTGGGGAAAATGGGGTTCTCAGTAGCACCTTCCCCCCACCCCTCCATTCAAACAGACTTCCCTTTAGCCATGATTTTACTTCCTTCTTCCCCCCAGTTCACAGTACAGGGAGGGGGCAGGGACTAGGAACAATAATTGGGTTCTCGGTCACTTCTTCCTGAGCTGTTTTCCTTTTCCAGATCTTACCTCCCACCCCCCAGCTCCCTTCTTAGCAGACTTCACTCTAGTCATGATTTTATTCCCTTCTTCACCCCCACATTGTAGCACAGGGGGGCAGGGACTGGGAGATGGGGGCTTCGGTCAGTTCCTTGCAAGTTGTCTTCCTTCTCGGCTGGGGGGGTCATTCATTCCACACATCCTCCCTCTGCTGCACTGTGGGGTCCCACTCACGAGAGACAGTCCTCCACGAACTTCTTCAACGTGAGTCTCTTCCCACCAGCTGCCCTGCCGTGGGTCACTGCTATGGCAGGTAGTCATAAATCACAGTGTCTCTCAGCCCCAGTCCTCCATGGGGTCACCAACCCCCCCAGCAAACCTGTTCCAGCGCAAAACTCTCTCTTGCTCATCTCTGTGTCTCTGATTCTCTTCATGGGCTGCAAGTGCTGGCAGAGGCTTGCTCCAATGTAGGGTCACAGTGTCTTCTCTGTCTCCACCTGCTCCATCCAGCATGGAGCCCCTTCACAGGCTGCAGGTGGGGTCTCAGCCTTTTCCATGGGGTTTCTCATCAGGCTGCAGGGGCATCTTTCTCTCTGGCACCTCCTCCCCCACCCTCCCCGGCCTTGATGTCTGCACAGCTCATTACATCTTCTCACTCCCTTCTCAGGTGGCAAAATGCAGCTGCTTCCGGGTTGTTTTCTCCTATATGTGATTCTTAGAGGCGCTATGACTATCCCTCATTGGCCTGGTCCTGGTTAGCAGTGACTCTGGCCTTGAATTGTTTACACTTCGGAGCTGCAGAGAATTCCAGCAGCTCCTCAAGCAGCCATTTTGTGCACCCCCTGTTCTTTCCCAGCACCCAACCTCGCAGAACTGAGACAATGTCAAACAAATCGCTTCACAGAGACCAAATCAAGAACAAACACGTAACACAACATTCC
This sequence comes from Laterallus jamaicensis coturniculus, assembly GCA_022605575.1. NCBI lineage: Eukaryota > Metazoa > Chordata > Aves > Gruiformes > Rallidae > Laterallus > Laterallus jamaicensis. The sequence goes on from JAKCOX010000018.1 coordinate 16,858,683, forward strand.
CACATTAGCTCAATGCACTGACTTCCAACCATTTAAAAAGTCAGACACAATAATTCTCTGTCCACAGGTGACACTGAAATGCCCGTTGATAAATGCATCCAATCACAACACTCTTTTTTCCACATGGGCCATTTCCTTAAATAATTACTCACTGTTAAGCACTCCCTGTCCTCTCCTCCCCCCAGCCAGACACCATTACTCACCCCAGTCAGATCCCAATGTGTCATCATTGGAAAGTACATGGCAAAGATATCAGAGGGTGTTCAGAAGGAAAGAAAACAAAACTTTGTAAATATTCTAAAACTTACTTCCTACGATGTCTACCACTTTTTACCAAGAGGTTTGGTATGTTAAGCTGTGGTATGTTAACAATTATCAGTGTGCCACTTCTGCCTGCTCCCTTTCAGTACCACAGATGGCTTCATATACTAGCAAGACCCTTTCCCAGCTGCTTCAGCACACAGTGCAGCACAGAGCTCACACTGCTGAGATTTAACACTGGCTAGCGCTGAGATGTCACTGGCACTGGGGACTCAGAGTGCAACCATTCAGGCACTGTTTCTGGCAGAGGCAGAAATCTGGCAGCAGAAATGTCTCAAAATACCACAGCTGTGCTGCGGACAGATCCCTGCTCCAAGTTGCCTCTCGTTATTTTAACAAGAGTAAGAAACTTCTATGGAAGCATAACTACCACTGGTATTGTAACTCTTTAATCTGTATTAGTCAGCCACGAAAGTTAGTTACTGTCTCATATGTTCCAGCCCCAGGAATATTATCCTCTAATTCATGACTCTGATGACCCCATTTCTGCATGTCTTCCTCACCTTTGCTTGTTGCAAATTGTTCTCATATATTGACTTGTTGGCACACTTCAGCCTAAATTTATTTTCCATTCCGTAAACTGCTTCACAAATCCATTTCTGCACAGATGATTTGTTTAACATGTCTACCTAGCAAATATTATCTAGTCTTCCTAGGATACTGGTTAAAGAACAGGACTTCTCAATAACAGCTTACTAACCATGTGAGACTAACACGATCAGTTGCATTTGATGTACAGAACAATTCAGGCTGACCATTTTCTAAAGTATTTTGGCAACCCATTTTCTAGAACAAATATACAACTCTTTTCATGCCAATTCTGTTCTCACAACTGACCCAGTTCTCGATGTCTGTAACTGAAAAGTAATAACATTACAGTAATAAAATAAAAAAATAATGTTCAAAAATTATTCTAGAATTGGAGTGATTTGTTGCACACATTTTAATCCAACACGCAGACTAAGCATTTCACCAAAATCAAGACTTCAGCTCTGTTGTTCCCAATTATGTGCGGCAGCAGTCCAAATACAGAAAATTGTTACCACATTTTATTCTTTTCCATGATGAAGAAAACAGTAAGCAAAGCAGCTAAATGCAGAGTAACTTCTCATTTCTGAATAATCAGTTACCTGACAAACTCGAACCCACCCTACTTTGCTGTATAAGCTACAAAGGAACGTTTTTTTTGCAGATTTTAATTTTTCCAATTTCTTTCACAGGCTAGCAACAATGAAATACAATTCTGAGTGGATCTCCATTTCTCTTTTTGAAAAAAAGTATCTAACTTCAGTGACATATTTATTGTCAAGACCAGATGATTATTAAGCAGAATGGATTCAACTGAGGAACTCTGGAAGCTTCACTTAAAAATAAACTTCAGCCAACTTGTTCTCACTACCTTTTAAAGAATTCTTAAGAAGTGCCACGTTATAGAAACTCTCTTAACATACCACAAAGTATTAACTATTAAATAGCAAGGTAAAGACAAAGCTAGTAGACAAGCTCTGTACATTTCTTCTTGTTGGCTCCAGAAGACATTGACCATAAAACAACTGAGGCTATCCAACAGTAATGCAAACTGTCTAAGAAAAATATATCCTAATGACTTGCAGTATATTAAATAAACCAGCATCCAAAGAAGAGGAAAATGCTTTCAGACAATGCAACACACAAGATTTAAAGAGATAGGGTTCACATTTAAAAGGAAGAAGGAATAGCACAATACATTAGAAATAACCTTTTTTTTTAATTATAAATGTTCCTCTGCAGTGTCATGAAACACAATACAACTGCAGAGCACTGGAATGAAACTCCATCCAGAACTGAAAACGGGTTATAAATAAAAAGGGGAGGTGAGAGGGAGGAAGAGAGCCAATTTCACTGCTCAAGCTGAGTGAAATACAACGAGTAAACATACAGCAGGAATGGTGAGAAGTTCACACACTTTCACTGAAAGGCAAGGCAGTAAATGCATTGCTGTTCAGGCTGGTGGTAGGTTTATATTATCATAATGGCACATGGACAAGTAACTTCTGTGGTCCTAACAGACTGCAGAACTTCAAAAGTCTTGGCAGCTCTTTAGCGAGGTAACTAAAGCAATCAACAATCTCTCCTTACTCCTTTGTAATAGCTGCCAGGAATCACCTGGCTCATCCTAAGTAAGCTCCCTCTTTGCTATAACCCAGAAGGACCAGCACTCCTGAGAAATTATGGAAAACATCTACTGAACAAAAGCGAGGGGCACGCAGGTTGTATTCCCATGAAGACCACACGAGCCTCTGTGTTACGGGAGATTCCTCCCTCAGTGAAACTGTGGCATCACTCTGTGTGTCCATCAGTGTAATTGTGACCAGAATCTGGCTCACTTTGCATAACCACATGTATGGGGTTGCATGAAAGCTGTGCTCCACAAACAAACACGTTAATAACACATACTACATTGAGTAAGTCCGATGGCATCCCTGATGAAGTGTTACAGAACACATGGCATAATTCTGGAATTATCTCTTGTATTGAATACCTATTGCAAGAAGTAGGAAACATCTCTTTGCAAGAAGGCAAACGATCCAACCTTGATTCACAAGCATTTTCAACTAAGCAAGTATCATTTCATTTAATACAGATATTGTGCCCACCAATATAATTACATGAGATGCTAACACTCACGTGTTTCATTACTCTCATATTCTTTTACAATTCTGGAGATATTACTATGGATCCTATCTTTAAGTTGTTATTATTCTCTTAGTTTTCTTTGGATTGTACAAGTTTTCAGCGAGTCTAGGGTTCTCCCTTCTTTAACACTTTCCTGTGGTGTTTACTAAAGCATAAACTGTTCTGTTCCTAACTGTGAATGATCTCCAGAAGATCTGAGATACTCACAGAGTTCCTAGATTTATATATTGGAAAGAGCCAATGAGCATCAGATATATTAGTATTTAATTTTAAGAAGTAAACCCTCATCAATTCTTTAAGGTCTACTGTCATTCCTGTCTCCACTGACCACTTGACTGAGGGAGTCATCTCTTTGCTTAGCACTAATGGGTAGATGTCCCCAAAAAAGTCAATGAATGACTGGCCTTAAGTGACCAAGGACTTTCTGCATCCATCACATCTTTAATCTACAGATTATAGACACGATTTAGGACAACTGTTAATGAAAGACTCTTTGTTAAAACTACAGCAAAAGTCTGATTTTCTTAAGTAGTTAGAGTACGGAATTATAATTATCTTAAAAAAGAAAAAAAAAATCCACAATTACAAAATTTAGTTCTTTTCTTACTTGGATGCTGCAGGAAAGAGCAGCAAAAGGTCTGTACCAACTTTCCTGTTAGTGATGCAAAGAACAATGCGTTTTTTATCTTAAGATACTGGTTGAGAACAATTGCAAATCTTTCTAAAAGTCTTCAAATTACAGAAACATTCTAGACAAACATGGGAAACTTTTTGCCCTTTTACTCAAAATGCAAGCAACTCCACATTCTCAACATATTGTTGAACATTTAACTTTTCAATAGCATCAGTGGCCCTTTATTTGTCACACTTGCTGTGTATGTCTTATTGTAGTGTAACATATTGCAGGTTTATTTTTACCTCGGCACTGGCCCCACCTGGAGTGTTGTGTCCAGTTCTGGGCTCCCTGGGATAAAAAATAGACAGGGATCTCCGGGAGAGAGTCCAGAGAAGAGCTACAAAGGTGATGAAGGGCCTGGAGCATCTCCCCTATGAGGAAAGGCTGAGTGAGCTGGGACTGTTCAGCCTGGAGAAAAGAAGACTGAGGGGGGACCTTATTAATGTCTATAAATATCTTAAGTCTGGGATGCAGGGGGAATGGCCAGCCCCTTTTCAGTGTCTGTGGGGACAGGACAAGGGGCAATGGCTGCAAGTTGGAGCATAGGAAGTTCCACACCAACATGTGGAAAAACTTTTTCACAGTGAGGGTGACAGAGCCCTGGGACAGGCTGCCCAGGGGGGTGTAGAGTTTCCTTCTCTGGAGATATTCAAGACCCATCTGGATGCCGACCTGTGCAATATGAGCTGGGGAGCTGCTTTGGCAGGGGGGTTGGACCTGATGATCTCTTGATGTCCCTTCCAACACCTATGAGTCTATGATCTCTTTTACCTGTTGACAGTAATGTCAGGTCCTAAGATTTCTTTTGCCTCCTCACATGGGACAAATCATTAAAACTTGTGAAACAGTTACCAGCCTGAGTGCTTTGAGTATGAACATTCAAGGTCTCCTCACAGATTTCTGTTTCCTCCCTGTTAGATAGGACTTCTTGGTTTTCAAGGTGCACAGACATGGACATCCAGCATCAAGTCCAGGTCCCAGTTACAAATAAACCCATTGGCTTTGATTAGAGAATGACAATTCAGCGGGGGAATCCCATTGCCTATGCATGCACACACCCACACATGGAAAACAGCCAGTGTTGAGGGGGTGAGGGAAAGGGAGAGATCCACCCAGCTTCAGAAGCCTCTTTCCAAAAGCTAGGCCATACTGGCTCAATCAAAAGTGACACACTCCAATTGTATTTTACTAATTATGTGCTCACAGGGAATAGCATCAGAATCTTGGAAACTGTAGTTTGTACTGAACGGTCCATTACACTGATCACCGCACAATTTTGGATGATTCTCACCACTTATTTTAGAGATTCTGAGTTGAAAAACAAGGTTTCTCTCACCTCCATGCTGCTTAAATCCCAGTGGTTGTTCAAAGCTGACTTTTTCTTTACTTTCTGCCATGACAATCACTGAAATATATCTGTGTATATACGCAGAACATCTGGAATTAATGGTTTCAATTAATGGTGTTCATAAAAGCGGTGCTCCAGATCATACATTAGTGAGAACCAGATAAGTAATTTTTATTTGGGAGATGTTGGAGAAAGGAATCAGGGGTTCAGCAAATGAGCCAGGTGTTTGTGTACAGCAAACTAGGGCATTGAGGGGAACGAACAGTCCTGGTCTGTTCTTTGTATACATCAACACAGTAATGCTGATTTCATAAAGAACGAGAGAACCTAGTTGAAGGAGGATGACATATATATATATATATATCCATCAGATGTGAGGAGTTATATATATATATATATATATATAAAAAGAAGTGCACATACTTGCACTTCTTTTTTTTCCTCTCCCATTTGAGGTAGAAAAAGCAGAAGTTTTGTTATACTCTGTCTGGCTATGCAGAAAGATATGCAAATACTCGACACAATAGGAATCACTCAGATGTAGGTCAGCAAACTGCAAGCCTCACTAACTCCCAACACAGAAGTACTTAACCTTTGAGTAATGGGTGCGTTAGCCTGTCACACGACCCAAGCCTCCCTGTCTCAGTTTACACCGCATGGTGTAACACGCTACACAGCCTGGCGTATCTACGCATCACTGCTAATGTATCATGATAGATGAGTAGGATCAGAACCTAAAACAGATGAAAATTAGAGAGACACAGAACACATTAAATACATTTTCCATTCTTAAATCATTCAAGTGCCTTGTAATTAAGCATAGTATTTACAGATTTAACTATGCTATTTATTGACAAAATGGTAATTTATGTAAAATTTACAAAGCCCTTACAGGCTTTGCTTCTGTTTACAGATAAAAGTATCCGCAGAAACTGCTGTTGATCCAGATGCCTGTCTAATACATAATACTTCACAGCCTTACAAAATGCTGTGTATAAAAGAATGGAAACTGCTTTTTGGCCTACTTTCTACACTGACATACTGAAGAGGAGGGATAGTCTTGTGGTTGAGACACTTGGCTGGGACTGAGATGACCTGGGTTCAGTTTCAGACTCCGCTACAGACTCCCTGTACGCCCTTACACAAGTGACTTAATCTCCCTGTATATTAGCTCCCCACATGTAATGTGGGGCTGCCAATACTTCTGGATGCTGTTGGGGTTTTTTCCTCTTCAGACTTCACAGCCCTTGGGACTCAGACTTGTGTGTTTTGTGAATGATAAAGGGAGCCTCAAACTGAGTTCAGACCTCTTGGCATTATTGTAATAAAATAAAAAAAAAAGACTTTTTATGTAATCTTTTTTGTGTTAAGACCCTTCAAGTTTGGGTTTGTTTTGTTTTTAATGTTCAATTGTCAGTTTCTAGTAAAACACCAGAGGAATTAGCTGCTGAGATTTTCTGTGCTGAGCGAGGGCAACAGCAGCAGAACACATTCCACAGGGGAACTCATGCACAATCAATTAGGTTGTCTAATTAATTTTCCAACTCAATAGATGCTATGAACTATTTTTTATGCAGAAATATATCTATACTGGATACATGTGTAAAAGCAATCCAAAAAACTTTAAAATCTTAGAGGACAGATCATAGAATCAGAGCATAGTTTGGGTTTGAAAGGACCTTTAAAGGTCATCTAGTCCAAAGACCCTGCAATGAGCTGGCACATCTTCAACTAGATCAGGTTGCTTGGAGCCCTGTCCAATTTGACCTTCAGCATTTCCAGAGATGGGGCAGCTACCACCTCTCTGGGCAACCTGGTCCAGTGTGTCACCACTGTATAAAAATTTTTCTTCCTAATATCTGGTCTAAATCTACCCTCTTTTAGTTCAAAACCATAACCCCATGTCCTATCAAAACAGGTCCTGCTAAAACATTGTCCCCATCTTTCTCATAGGCCCCCTTTAAATGCTGAAAGGCTGCAATAAGGTCTCCCTGAAGCCTCGTCTTCTCCAGACTGAACAACCCCAATTCTTTCAGCTTTTCCTCACAGGAGAGGTGCTTTAGCACTCTGACCACTTTTGTGGCCCTCTTCTGGACATGCTCCAACAGGTCCAGGTCTTTCCTCTATCAGGGACTCCAGAGCTAGACACAGCACTGCAGGTGGAGTCTCACAAGAGCTGAGTAGAGGGCCCTCAACCTGCTGGCCACGCTTCTTTTGATGCAGCCCAGGATACAGCAGGCAACTACATCAGCCAATTCCCTCAGGACTCTGGGATGCATCTTATCAAGTCCCATAAAGTTATGTATATTCAAGTTCCTTAGGTGGTCACGAACCTGATCATCTCTTACAGTGTGGGGGCTTTGCTCCCCCAGCCTCTGCCTTGCAGTCTGTCCATTCAAGAGGGGTGGTAAGTGAGGCTGCCAGTGAAGACTGAGGCAAAAGAGTTGCTGAGTACTCCAGCCTTCTCCTCACCTCTCCCCAATATTCCAGTCTTGCTCATTAGGGTAGTATACTTTCTTGGACCTTTCTTTTTTGGCTGACATACCTGCAGAAGCCCACATTATTCTTTGCATTCCTTGCCAAGTTCAGCTCCAGCTGTTTCTCGACCTTACTAACCTCGACACAACCAGGCAGCGCCCCTATACTCTTCCCAGGATAACTGTTCCTGCTTCCACTGTCTATGAATTTCTTTCTTGCCCTTTAATTTGACCAGTAGATCTCAACCTAGCCATGATGGACTCCTGTCTACCTTGCTTGATTTCTTACACCTGGAAATTGAAAGCTCTTGTGCTCTATGAAAAGCATACTTAAAGATTTGCCAGCTGTTCTGGGTCAAAGCCCCCCAGCAGGATGAAAACCTGCAAGCACATCTTTTGTAGCTGCAGTAAGAAGGCTTGGTCAATAGCCTCCCCTCGATTGGGCAGCCTATAGTAGGCACCAAGAACAAGGTTTCTTTTGTTGCCTTGGTCTCTTAATTCTTCCCAGGAAGCTTTAGCCTGCCCGTGGATATTCTTCAGAGACAGCTCCTCCACACTTTATCAATTTGTTGATGTTGTGGGCAACTCCTGCACCTCTCCTTCCTCATCTGTCCCTTCTGAACAGCTTGTTGACACTGATGACCACATTCCAGTTATGGGATGCATCCCACCAAGCTTCATCAGTGGCAACTAGGTTAGAGCTCTTTACCAGCACAGCAGCTTCCAACTCTTCCTGTTTGTTGCCCACGTGGCTGCATTGGGGCCGGGGCTATTTGCCATGTCACCCCCTCAGAGGAACACCCTGAGGTATTTCACTGGTGTTTCCTTGTTGGCTCCTGCTACCTCAGGAGCCCCTGGCTCCTCTCTGGAAGACTTCAAGTGCACTCCAGTGTAGCTAGCCCATCTCAGATCAACAGGCTGAGGGCACGCACTAGCACCCTGCCCCTCTAACATTGGCATGTCATCCCAGAGCTTATCACAGGCAAGTTTGATAGATCCCCCCTCCCTGATATTCACAGAATCACAGAATGAGAGGGTTTGGAAGGGACCTCTGGAGGTCATCTAGTCCAATCCCTCTGCCTTGAAGGGAATGGGCTGCTACATCAGAACAATGCCCTCTCACATGGGATTCATGTTTCTGTTATGAAAGGAGAAAACACATACGGGGGATTAGAGTATTTTCAAATCGACAAGGTTGTGTGGTTACCATTAGGGACTGACTTGTTAATCGGTATTTAGAGTGATTTATTACCTTAGGTACCCCACAATTAGGGAGAATGAAAGCACTGGCCACATGGAGAGAAAGAGCAAAAGAAGTACTAAGAAAATAGGTTTGAACAAAATAGGCACAAAAAGTATAGGTATTTATGTGGGTTTTTAACCACGGGTGACATGCAGTATGGTATAGCATCTAACAGCAATCTGTTTCTCTAGTCAGACAAGTCTAGTCTGTCTGATGCTCAGACAAAGCAACTAGCATCAGCAGTAACTGTGTCTGAATAAGGACTGGAACAAAGTCTGAAACAAGTAGAAGAATGGCCACAGAGTTTTATGCCTTCTCTCACAAGGTCTTCAGCAGCCAATTTTCAATTGCATGAAGTTTCACTACACTTCCTTTCCCATCACTGTGATCACCCTAAAGTACTTATTCCACACTAATATAATGAAGTGTTTGTGAGACTAGTTATAATTGCAACATCTGGCTTAAAATAGTGAGATGTGACATTTCTGGGTCCTAAGGGAGATGACAGGGAGTTACAGAGAATGCAAAGATACTAGATAATCCACAATTCTGGGAAAGATGATACAGAAGTGTGACAAAGTGCTTCATTTGGGATTTTATCACAGGCTTTTCTATTTAAGTACAAGACTACATTTATAAAGGAATTTATGAAAATGCCTAGAGGAAAAAAAAAATTATAAATGTACATGTTTCTCCAACCTAAAACTAATTGTTGTAGTGTTAATAAGCATTTCAAATAATGGGGTTGCTAGATCAGATGAAGTGAGCCAGCAAGCTCTGGAAAAGATGCATGCTGCCTGTAGGTAGGGGAAAGCCAGAGCAAAAAGCCTTCAGGGAACAAGTGTGAAGGAAACAAGGATACAAAGAAGAAAAACAGAAAAAGAGCAGAGGGAAGAGAAACAGGAAGGCAGCAAAGGCGGAATGGATCAAAGCAAATCTAACGAGTGGGAGGCACAGAGACATGGAGAGATAAACAGTGGGAGCCAGCAGACACCATGTGTGAGAAGGGGAGAAAAAGAAGGGGAAGGAAAGGCAATGGCCCGACGGTCCAAGAGCTTCACCAGACAACCAGGAGAGGGAGGTTTGCCAGGACAGGATGGCTAACTAACTACTTAGAAAGGAGGTCCAGAGTGACAAATAGTGGAGAGTGGCCAGTCATGCAAAGCCATCAGGGAGAGGACTCCACATAGCAAGCAGAGGGGAGCAATCCGAGCTCCACCAGGGACCTGGGTGACCTGCAGCAAGCACTACGCCTTGCAGAGGGGGAAAGGGTATTAGCAGCGCTCACCTTTGTGCTCCGAGGAGCAAAAAGATGCCCAAGAATGTCACAGCAATATGATAAGCATCTCACTGACACAGCAGACCACATTATCCCAGCTAGCTATACACTCTGAAATATTATTCACTTGCTAGCAGTGAATGACCAAATGTGACTAAAGGATGATTACAAACTGCAGGTATTAACTCTTGACTTTTCCGAACAGCACTTTCATCCCATCTGTAGAACTGATTTCCATATTTCCATTTTCAAGCTGACATCATACAAATGATGTACCCTGATATTGTTTGTATAGTTCAATGTCATAATCCTAAATCAGGAAAAACAAACACCAGGCCAGTGATAAATGGGAATATGAGATTTAAAAAGGTGTTACAAACAACAGGTGTTACAAAGAACAGCCTAATCCATCTCTGACAACATACTGCTTGCCTGTTAAATTAGGCAACTCCTATCTATCCATCTAAAAGAAATAGAATTAAGTACAATGAATTTCTAGTGGATAACAAATACTTGTATGGTCTTGTGAAATATTTTTACACTGAAATAATAATTGATTGGAGCAGAATAGAACACAGCAAGGCCTAATAGTTTTCCCACCTGTAGTTTTAACATTCATCTTTCAAGAAAAGAAAAGGAACCAGTAATAAAAGATAAAGATTGTAATTATTTCTGAGAAGAACAAGCTCCATTTTATAGCTACCGACTGTTAAGCACATCCTGTTAATTTTTAATCTCTCTGACAAGCTTTCCTGCTGTCACTGAGCATCACACAAAGCAGGTACTGAGGTTAGTCCCATCAAGACATCAGGACTCACAGAAGGAACAGAAGCAAGGTAATCTATGTGTGACCAATGTCTTGATGCTTACTTTACCCTTCTGGATATAGGATCTGATCCACATCACTTTAACCCTTGGGTATCTTTTGCCTTTACACTTCATTGGGCTTTGAGGTAAATAGTAAACTGTCAGGAAGCTAGTAGTCCAATTCAACTCCTCTAGGCCCTGACAGATTCACAGCTGAGACAGAGAATACTTAGGTAGTAAAAGTTGATTTCTGCTTAGGACTGAGTGCAAGAGAACGGTACATTCAGCACCCTGAGGTTCCTACAACTGGTAAAAGGAAAGAGAGAAATGGAAGCAGAAGGAAGCTCCCATCTACTGCTCTGGAGCAGCAAAGAGTTAAAAGGGGTAAGCATACAGAGTAAGGCATAATACAGTTTAAAGTTCCTCTTTGGGTGCTGTGACATCTGTCTCAGCTGCAAGGTACAGCAATTACAGTGCCAATTTAAACTTTTACTTTAAAATATAAGAACAATTTTCTTTTAATTTTAACAGAACGGGTACATTTAGGAATATAGGTGGTCACCAATACACATGTGCATCACTCCCAGCAATATTAATAGAACAACAGATTGTTCTGAGTGGTGTCTAAAGTTTCAGCTGCTTGCAAACTAGCAGTGTGGGAAAACTTCTAGGTAGCTTAAAAAATTATTATAAAACAGTAGAAAGCTAATAATGTAAGACACTTCCTCCTCCAAAATCCGAGGTATTTTGCACTCTATCCAAAAGATAAATAAGATTTCTCCCAGAAATATTGTCTTTTATCCACATCATTCTTGACAGGAAAGTGCCTGAAGCCTAATTATTAAAATAGATGTTCAGGTTTCAACTACACTTGTGATAAATAACACTCACATTAGAAAAATGTTAAAGCATCAAATAGTTTAGCATTATAAATAAAATAAGCTTGCCGTGGTTAAACTGACCTTATAGATGATCTTTTTATTAGCATGTGAATATACTATAAGCCTAAATTATCATGTAATTTAGCCCATATATTTGAAATGAGACAACCACTGGATTGGAACTCTTGCCTGGCAGCATGCTGATCTCTTTCTTTCCCTCATTTCGTTTAATTAGGAACTTGACATTTGATCAGCAACTTTTAAACAGCTGATTAAAAGGCCTGTTCACAAATGTGATTTTGATCATTTTTCACATGTGCATCAGGCTGCCCTTCTGCAGGGCAGCAAGCCTGCTGCCTGCCTTCTCATTCTGCTTTGAAAGCGGTGTAGGCAGTCACTGGCATCCTAGGTACTCCATCTCCACCTCTGCACCACCATGCTGCAACCCACATACAATACCGACTACTTAAATAAAGCAACAACTCAAACCAAACTGAACCACCACCCAAAACCAACACAAAGTCATCATGTCATGGAAAAGAGAAGAGCCAAAACGCTTCTACATCTGCTCAAATTTAAGCATAACTTAAATCCAACTAAAATTCATGCAAAGATTCCCTTCAGATTTAAAAGGGTTACTGACACTTCATCAGAGGCTACTACAGGACGCACATACAAGCTTCTCCGTATGTTAATGTACATTATGCAGTGAAGAAACACTTTAGAAATGAGAGTATCACATGAAAGATTGTCCTTGCAGCACATAAGCCCAGATTAAAAAGCACACAACATTATAAAACTAAAAAAGGTTCTGTGTATTTTGTTTGCCATTTACTTTATTAGCAAACATTCTTAACCTTGAAATCCCTGTCAGATAAATACCATATAATAGTATTTTCCACATCCTACAGCCACAAACAACAGTCGTCTTTGCTAACACAAGAACATATCTGTGGCTTGTGCCTTTGAGTCCTTCCTACTTTTAAACAAACTTACTGATTGACAGTACTCTGTGGTTACACAGCAGAGGGCTGACTGCTTTCTCAATAACCTTTCTTGAAACCTGGCTGACAAGATCTGATCCTGTCAACTCTGACTCCTGATTCAAAGCCTACTCAAGTCCTTGGGCATCATCCTACATGAGTAGGTTTTGGATCACTTCCATAGTTACTGAGAAGTTTCATTCAGGCTTCACTTCTCAGATCAATGTTAAGACTTCTACCACTGAGATTAAAATACTGCCCAAATGTTTGGCTATGCAACCAATATACACGTGTGTGCGTGTTTGTGTGTGTGTGTGTGTGTGTGTGTGTGTGAGAAATGCCTGTATAATCTATCCTCTGAACATAGCAAAACAGAGAGCTGTAGAGTAAATGTAAACCATTCCCTGCAGGGTTTTGGCAATAGTTTACAGTAAGTGGCAAACCATTACTGCTTTTGATGTTTATTGTAATGTTGGCCATCTTGAAATCTTTACTATTTCCTTGGATGCAGGGGGCAGCTGCCTAGAAATTTCATTTGTGGTATTTAATGCAGAGTCCCTACATAACATTTTATAAGATTGCCCAAGTCTTTATGTACAAGGAATAGAAATTACATGTACATTTGTACAATAACCATACAAATTGATTAAATTATTTCAGACATTACAAAACACAATTCTCGTATCAAGAATTCCTTCAGCAAGCATGAAGAACAGTGGCAGTCTCTTAGTGAGAGATATCAAGAAGTGCTCCTGTAGCTGTACTCCAGACAACTACAATTAAAGTGACAAGTCTTCTAAATCCTTTGTTATATGGAATTTAAAGGAATTGTTACCATTTCTTTTAAACAGGACCAGGATACTGCTCGTGGTATATTTGGGGACAGTCAAATCATTGCAATGGCAACAAGACTTTGCATCAGAGTAACAAAGAGAAATTCCTCCTAGCTTGAGACTGAAGCAGACATCAACAAGGCAGATTAAAAGATTTTTCAATGTTTGGATTCAACTCAAGAGCTTTATCTAATGCATACTTTGCATTTGAGTATTTGTTGAATTAGAAATTTAATAGAGCAGCTGAGTATTTTAAAATCTTTTGGAAGATGTGAAAAAGGGATGTGAACTCTAGCACACCCTGTAAAACATAAATTTCTTACCAAAAGAATATGTTATTCATGTGCTCTGTACATTAGGTCAATTATTACTCACTTTCTTTGGAGAACAACCAAGTGCCTCCACCCTTTATAACAGAGCACTGTAATCAACTGTAGTAAGAATAGCAGAATTATTCTAATTCACATTGGTGGCTCAGGCCCTAGCTCAAGTAGGCTTAAACAGTAAGGGACTAAGATAGATTTGCCATCATCTTTTTTTTTTTTAAGAGGGAAAGAAATTAATATTTCCTTGTACACCTTTGTAAATTATTTCAATTTCACATAAATGGAGAAAGGGGTGCTTTAAATTGGCCCTTCAACTTAAACACTTCTTATTTAATGACAAATTCCATAAACATTCTGATACCAATACTTCTTCCACTGCCTGAATTTCATTTATGTTAACCCAATTTAACCTCTCATTTTCCTTGCAGCTATACAAAGCAATTTTTTTTGTACTGACATCAGCAAGTGCTAGTGCTAGATTTAAAATGCCTTCTAAAAACAGGACTTTTGTATTGAATTTGGAACTGAGTTTCATACAACTTGTACTGTTAGTTTAATATAGTATCACCTTTCATGGAGCCATATCTTGTTGGGTCCCTGCTGGGACCTGAGAGCTGAAATAGCATAGGGTTTAATGCATGGCGCTTCATTTTGCCCAGCCTGGCTCAGGCCAAGAGAAGCATTTCAAATTATTTAGATAACCACACAGATTAAATACCCAGCAAGATAGCTTGCTAAGTCATTCATCATTTGCCATTCCTGGACTGTGCTTGTGTCTAACAGTGTTTTTACTAGAAGAGCCGTTCAGATGAATGGAATGCACATCTCCGCTGGGCTTCCCCTTGCCCAAGCAGCAGTCTAAACTTCCCAACCTGCCTTCAACACTCTTCCTGAGATGTGTGAAAACTATTTGGCTAGAACCCCTCTGCCATCTTCTTGCCTATCTCCCCCCCTCATCTGCTTCTCTTGACTTTTTCTTTATGAGCACTATACATCTACCTCATTCCAGTGCATTAAAACATAACCCTCTCCTTATTTCAATCCCTCAAGTTGTCCTCTTATTACTCCTTTACTCTTCACGTCAAAAATTAAGGAACTGGAATAATTCACACTGTGTGGTGCAATTCAATCCAGACATAATATCTGCATCATTAAATTATAGCATATATGAAAGGTTACTGGAGCCCAAATAATCTAACATTGAATCTCCTTTCACAGCTATCTATCACTTACCTCTTTTTTAACTGCCCATTGCAATGGTAGATCTTTTTGCCTTTAAAGCCTGCAGTCTGGAACTCATTTTTGACCCTGTGGTTTCTTTTGAAGCCTGTATTAATCTGACTGTAAAGCTGTCATACTACCATTTTACAAATCTCTCCAAGTTACCACCCATACTGTCCCATTGGGACATGGAGATTCTCATGAAGGCTTTCATCATATCCCAGCAGGATAATTATAATTCATTGCTCACTGGTTTTATTATTACCTCTTATAAACATTTCAAGCTCCAGTAGTATTCTGTCACTGAACTGCTCAAATGAAATAAGATGTCTGGACATACTATTCCAGCACAGAGACTAGTTCAATGGTCCTTGAAGATGCATATCAAGGTGTCTATCTAAGATCCACCTTAATTGCACTTTGAAGAAAGTGTGCAGTATCTCAGCAGCAGCAGTGATTCCTCAGACGAGGTAGTATTGCTGACCCCCCTTCTGGAACCTTCTAATGTCCCTCTAGGAGGCAGTGGGGGAAAACCTCAGATTCCTCCCAGAGGTTTGAGGGAGGGCTCCTCAAAAAAGGTATTGAGTCAGAAAGCCCAGTTGAAGTGTCTTTACACAAACACAGGCAGCATGGGTAACAAGCAGGAGGAACTGGAAACCGTGATGTCACTGGGAAATGATCTAGTTGCAATCATGGAAATATGGTGGGATGATTCCCACAACTGGGATACCCCTGTAGAAGGGTATCACCTTTTTAGAAGGGATAGGCTAGGTAGGAAGGGTGGTGGCATTGCCCTCTATGTTGAAAAGTGGATAGACTGTGAGGAGCTCTCTCTGAGAAGTGGTCAGGAGCAGGTCGAAAGCCCGTGGGTCAGAATTAGGGATGGGGCTAATAAGGAGCAGCTGGTGATAGGGGTTTACTACAGGCCACCTGATCAAAGCGAGAATACTGATGAGGCTTTCTTCCTTCAGCTGCAGGAGGTGTCGCGGTCACAGGCACTCATTCTGATGGGGGACTTTAACCACCCAGACATCTGCTGGGAAAACCACACAGTGACCTGCAAGAAGTCCAGGAGCCTCCTGGAGTCTGTAGATGACAACTTTCTGGTTCAGGCTTTGGACAGACCGACCAGAGGAGATGCATTGCTGGATCTGGTGCTCGCCAATATGGGGGAGATCATTAAAGGTGTTAAGGTTGGAGACAGCCTGGGCTGCAGCGACCATGCCCTAGTTGAGTTTGTGATCTCAAGGGATGTGGGCCTGGTGAAGAGTGGGATCAGGACACTGAACTTTAAGAGAGCAAACTTTAGGCTGTTTAATGACTTGTTTGCCAAGTTCTCCTGGGAGGTGGTCCTTAGAGACAGAAATGTTGAGGACAGTTGGCTACTCTTTAAGGATGCCTTTCTGTGAGCTCAAGGGCTCTCTGTCCCTCTGAATAAGAAAGTGGGCAGGAGGGGCAGGAGGCCAGCATGGCTAGGCAAGGACCTGCTGGCCAAACTGAGGGAAAAGTAAGGCAAATACAAGCTCTGGAAACAAGGGTGTGTTGTCTGGAAAGAATCCAGGGATGCTGTTCGGACTTGCAGAGACGGGGTCAGGAAAGCCAAGGCGCAGATGGAACTGAACTTGGCAAGGGATGTTACAAACAACAAGAAGGGATTTTACAGGTACATTGGCCAGAAGAGACAGGCCAAAGAGAACGTACCCCCCTTGGTAAATGAGAAAGAATTGGCTGCAACTGATGAGGAAAAGGCTGAGGTACTGAATGAATTCTTTGCCTCTGTCTTCTCTGGCAGCCAGGATTCTCATAATTCTCAAATCCCAGAACCTTGCATCCCTGGACCTCTAGGTGGGAACTGAGGGAGGAAACACACACACACACACACACACACTGTAAGAGCAGAGCAAGTCCAAGACCGCCTCATGAGACTGAATGCCTACAAGTCTATGGGGCCAGATGACATGCATCCCAGGGTCCTGAAGAAGCTGCTGATGTGGTTGCTGAGCCGCTCTCCATCATATTTGAAAAGTCATGGCTGTCAGGAGAGGTCCCTGGAGACTGGAAAAAAAGGTCACATCACTCCCATTTATAAGAAAGGGAGCAAGGAGGACCCAGGGAATTACAGACTGGTGAGCCTCACCTCTGTGCCTGGGAAAATCATGGAACACATCCTCCTGGATGACATGCTGGAGCACATGAGGGAAGACCCTGTGATCCGGGACAGCCAGCATGGCTTCACCAAGGGAAGGTGACTTTCTATGATGGAGTGACAGCATCGGTAGATAAAGGGAAGGCGACCGACTTGTGCAAGGCCTTTGACACAGTCCCCCACCACGTCCTTATCTCTAAACTGGAGAGATGTGGATTTGATGGGTGGGCCATCCAGTGGATAAGAAACTGGTTAACAGACCGTAACCAAAGGGTGGTGTCAATGGGTCTATGTCCAGGTGGAGGCCGGTGACAAGCGGTGTCCCCCAGGGGTCTGTCTTGGGACCGGTTCTCTTTAACATCTTTATCAATGACATCGATGATGGGATTGAGTGCACCCTCAGCAAGTTTGCGGATGACACCAGCTGAGTGGTGTGGTCGACACCCTAGAAGTAAAGGAGCCATCCAGAGGGATCTTGACAGGCTGGAAAGATGGGCCTGGGTGAACCTTATGAGGTTCAACACTGCCAAGTGTAAGGTGTTGCACTTGGGCCGGAAGAATCCCAGACATAGATACACACTGGGAGAAGAGCTCCTGGAGAGCAGCCCTGTGAGAAGGACCTGGGGATTCTGGTGAATGAGAAACTTAACATGAACCAGCAGTGGCTCTTGCAGCTCACAAGGCCAGTGGGATCCTGGGCTCCATCAGCAGAGGGGTGGCAGCAGGGACAGGGAGGTGATTGTCCCTCTCTGCTCTGCCCTCATGAGGCCCCAGCTGGATCCTGTGTCCAGATCTGGGGCCCCCAATACAAGAAAGATGTGGGACTGTCGTAGAGGGTTCAGAGAAGCCACAAAGATGATTAGAGGGCTGGAGCAGCTCCCCTACGAAGAGAGTCTGAGGGAGCTGGGCTTGTTCAGCCTGGAGAAGAGAAGGCTGCGGGGGGACCTCATTGCAGCCTTCCAGTCCCTGAAGGGAGCAGAGAACAGGAGGGGATTTAACTTTTTAGAAGGGTAGACAATGGCAGGACAAGGGGGAATGGATTAAAACTAAAGGAAGGAAGGTTTAGAATAGATATTAGGGGGAAGTTATTTTCAGAAAGAGTGGTGAGGGGCTGGAACAGGCTGTCCAGAGAGGTGGTGGATGCCCCATCCCTGGAGGTGTTCAGGGCCAGGTTGGATGGGGCCCTGGGCAACCTTGTGTAGCTCCAGGCCTGAGGTTGGTGGCCCTGCCTGTCGCAGGGGGGTTGGAGCTCTTGGGGTCCCTTCCAACCTATGCCATTCTATGATTCTATGATCTCTTTCCATGCTATGTTTACTGCTTCATTTCTTGTCCTGGGCAACCTGCTTGAACCTCCTTGAGCAGAAGAGTTGGACTAGATGATCTCAAGAAGGACCTTCCACCCTAAGCAATTCTGTGAGATGAAATACTGTTAGAAACTATCCTCTCACCACTATAATTCTTATAGTTCTTCTTTTTTTTTAAATGTAAATACATTCTTTGATAGGTAGGAGTCACTTCACTAAATAGTCAATGTACATTTTAGTGTGTTTCTGCTTTTGCTGGGGATAAACTCATTTCCCCAGCCTTGCTGAAAATTAATCTATCAATAGATTCAATGGAGCCATTGTAAACAGTGGGACCAATGTGAAAGGACTTCCGGCAAAAGCTGATGGCCTACTCTGTAGACCAAAGAGCACTAAGAGATTTTTGTGTATAGAAAATCCTAAGTTTCATAAAATACCATTGAATTCATTACAATGGCTGCAATGCCAGCAAGGGCCATTCTCCCACTCAGCACAGCAGAGCAGAGGCTTTGTCCCAGGCTGTGAGTAGTGATGCAGGATGAAAGCATCAGCCACCAGCCACCACTTCTCCAAGCGGGCAAGAACTGCAAGCATACCGGTTTCTGGTTCCCTTCTGTTCCTGTTTCCCTACTGTTGTGGTTTTGCATGGCAAGGTTCTGGTGGAGGAGGGGGGGTGGTGCACAAGGATAACTTCTGAAAGAAGCAGCTAGAAACTTCCCACAGGCCCAAGAGACTAAACACAAGCAAGGCTTAAGGATGGACCCACTACTGGCCAAGGTGGAGCCCATCAGTCATGGTCATGGCATTTCTGTAAATCACATTTCAGAGGAAAAAGCCCCAAGTGGATGCTTTTTGCCTCCAGGCAAGGGGGGCAGAAGACGTAAGAAATTTTGCAGACACCAAAGTCAGTGAAGGGGAGGGAGGAGGCGCTCCAGGTGCTGGAGGAGAAAGATTCTCCTGCAGCCCTTGGAGAAGATCATGGTAGAGAATGTTGTCCCCTTACAAGCCATGGAAGACGATGGGGAGCAGAGCTGCCACCTGCAGCCTGTGGAAGCAGGTGGAGACATATGGAAGATGCCATGACCTGCACTGGAGCAAGCTCCTGGCAAAACCTACAGCCCGTGGAGAGAGAGGCCCACACCAGAGCAGCTTTGTTGGACTTGTGACTCCATGGGGGATCAGGCTGGAGCAGCCTGGGCCTGAGAGACTGCACCCCACAGAAGTGACCCACTCTGGGGCAGTTGGTGAGGAGCTGGAGCAGTGGAAGAGTGTGAGGAATGTATAATAGCATAATCAATAGTCAAGTGATTACAAGGTTTCATACTTCTGTTCCTAAAATATAAAACCATTTGTGTATATATGTGTGTGTACATACACACACTTTTAATAACTTTTTTTTATGTATAAACTTATCCCTAGTCTTTGCATATCTTCCTACAAACATAAATACTGAATCTTGGTTTCATAAGGAAATTTTGCCTTTTTCCAGAAGGACTTTTTTCTGAATAAAGAGTGCAAAACTAGGCTATGCTTTACAGCAGAGCAGAATTTGGAGAGTGATCTTTCTCTGAGGGCTCCTTTCTTTTCAGACCTTATTTAGGCCTCTTTTCTTTTCCTACAGTGTTTCTCTAGAGTGCCAAGCCGTACAAGCTGTCACTGAAAAAAAGTATAGAAAACACTCCGTCATTACTCCTGAACTTCTCAAGGCCAATTGGAAGTGAGAATCTGACTGTCCTTAAAGCTGTTCTTGGGTAGTCAATCCTGTAACTTTTTGCAACTTTTAGGATGAGATAGGATAGATCTTTCTATATGTAACAGTTTACTTCAGCAAAGCTTTGATCAACTCTGCTACAAACATGTTGCAAGGAAACTTAGACCTGACAAAACAGTTGTACTGACCATTTTGAGCACCTCCACTTAAGATGCATTTTTATTAGCATTTTGCAGCTGACCTACATAAAAGAATTGTTTTACTTGGAACTGCCCTTGTCAGTTTATCCTTGCATTAAGTATGATCTATGATGTTTTAAAAGAGGTTCTTTTTGTTACAACTGATCACCATGAAAAGAAACAATCACACAAAGATAATATGAATCCTGTGACACAAACTTGATGAGGTATCACCCACACCAATACTTGATTTTTTTCTGTTGCAGCAAACAAAAATTTTCAGCTTACCAGCTCAGTAAGAAAATATGTTTTAAATGGAAAATATTCATAGAAAATGTCAAAGTGATTTGCAAGGAAAACATTTGTTTTCACTGTAACAAATGAAAGGATTTCAGGTAACAGTCCTTTCTTATATCAAAATATATTGCAGCCTAGAGGAACATTTTCTCCATAAATGGCTAAGTGAACACTGTTAGGTAAGTTCTCAGCTGCATTCACTCATTCTCTGTATTATATTCAACTCTAGGAGTCACCATTTCAAAAGCACTTTTTCTATGGAAAGCTCTGTGAAAAATGAGATGGGCTCAGCTTTTTTATGTTCTGCAAGTTCCATAGTGATCCAGAAATTGGCAGATAGCTGAAACTGGAAAAAGGGGCATTTTACAATGGTACTATGAGAACAAGAAGCAGCTCATTCTGAAGACCTCAGATTCAACACTGTGCTGCAATGACAACCAGAATCAATAAAAACTGACGCAAAACCCCCTGGCTCCCCTGATATAACGCATCAGCCAGATTCTTCCCAGCCCCCCCGGCACTCCAGAGTGCACACATCTGGCAGTGCAGGTCATTCAGGGATGTATGAGGGTATCTTTCAATTGCCTGTATTAATTTAACATCTCATAACCAAACAAACATAGACATCTTTGTCTATAAAACTTTAACAAAACCTCTTGATGAAAGCACAGGCCTCTGCTCTTCATGTCTTCAGACACTACAAGGCAGATCGCAAGTACCACGCACAGGAAAGCCAGCACAAGGTTCAGCCCCTGTCTGAATGAAAGCAGACCTGGATTTCTTGCAGAGCAAATGTGTGCCACAGGCTGCCAGCATACCTGGAGGTAGGTGTCACATTCAACAAAGCTGTCTGCAGTACCAGGAGAACCAGCTCAGTGATTCTCATGTGAGTTCCTTCAATGTCCTACATGCAAGAGCCAAATCCTAAAGATTAGAATAATGCAGCTTTTTCATTCAAATATTTGCATTATAATTTATACCAAAAGATGGGCTCTTCAATTTGAGATTAATTTTGTAAGCATCTCCACTGCCACAACTAAAATCAAATCTAAACAAAGCCCAATAATACCTTCCTGTGCTTCTAAAGGTCAGTGTCCTTCACAGCCAATCTAGAAGGCATGGAAATACAGAAAGGGCTGCCAAAGAGTTAAATGAACACTTTGGATTTGTTTGACTGAAATCAAAACTCAATTTGGAACAAAATGTAAATGTTCAGCTTCATGTACAAAAGTTGGAGCCCTCACATCTCACAAGAGAACTAAATCCATATGTACTGAATAATGTATGGATCTTGATTAAGCTTTAAGCATATATCTGAAGAAACACTTGAAACCTCGCTATGTGATATTTTGAGATGTACAAAGCATAGAGCAAGAAACCCAGGGCCGGTTATAGGGTGTATTTCCAAGAAGCAGAACGATGGATAAAAGCATTCACATACACAGGATACCAAAAATGCTTTTTGGCATTAAATAACTGACTGAACTTCACACTGCGTTCTGATCCAGAGATCTATTGATTATATTGCTAAGTAATATAAACCATCCTAAATCACACGCAGCAATTTGCAGACTGACTTTTCCACCATTAAGCTGCAACTACACTTTTAAAAATTAAAAAAAATTTCATCCATTTATCTCAAACTCTTTTCTAGAAAAGATAATCTAACATACTGATACTGAATTTTTGGTTGAAAACTGAAAGACATCAAGGGTGCCAACGTGTATTAAAATTACTTTAAAGAGAGTAAAACGTCACTCTGTGACTGAAGATATTTATCTTTAGCCTGAAGCCCTTCCTCAATTTTGCAGGGGGAAAATGGTGTGCAAGGATCCTTGTTCCAGGCCTTCAAGCTTAGCCATCCTTCAGTTTGCTGTTATAGTACTGTACATGCATTCATATTACAGGGCTGCAGAAACTACATGTCTATGTCAACAGATGTGTTTCTTGGAAGACAGCTACAGAAATCAAGTTTATTCAAATGTTTGCCAGCTACCATATGCTGCAATACTACTTTAAATGCAACATAAGGCTTTGGGAACATACTTTTACTGCTATCTACACTTTGTTATTTACTTTCCATTTAGACTAAATACCAGAGACGGGGCACACTAAGGGGTGCAGTGTCCTCTTTGTGAAAACATTCTACCCGTTGTAATATTTAGAAAGAAAAAAATATACACAGCCCTACACTACTCTCAACCACTTTCAGCAGCTGTACTTTCATAGAGAGGCTCTGGGAAAGATATTTTTACATATGGCATTAATTCTGGGAACTTTTAATAATGGCCAAATATAATTAAAAATTATGCAAAAATTCCTGCCATGAAGAGAGCAGTACAGAAACGACTCTGTTTGAAGAAAAAGCAATCATTTGCTCATATTCTGAGGCCAGAAAAAAAACAAAACACACGTGGTACTTTTTTAATATTTGAACTACATCAGGCCCAATTCTGCCTCTATGTGAAGTGAGTGGCAAAATGCCAAAATGCAGCAGGATTGAGCCCCTGATGTTGTCACAAGTATTCAAATAAACAAACAGGGCTGTAACACACTCTAAGCTTCCACTGTGTTCCTCTAAATAGATCCAGGCAGAAAAAGAAAAGCACATTTTATTGCATTTTTGCAATATGAGGATAACAACAATATATAATTTTATATTATATAGAAGTCACCCTCTTCAAGTATAATTATCCAAATGGCCACAAAGAAAGTTTCAAAGAGTCAAGAAAGCTTTTATGCAAAAGTTTGGAGGACACAGTTCTACCATATCAGTCAGAGAATGTGCATGCCACAAATGTCACTTCACATTGCATTTGTATCCAGAAATGGTGTTTTCAAAACAATCTGCCTCTCTTACTTCCCCAGAAATGAGATCATTTAAGAGATTATTTCCCAAATCATTTCCTTCCCCCGCACCCTGTGTAGAGATGGTTTGGGTTTTTCCTCCCCCCACCCTGTGGTTTTTGTTTTCCTACTAAATACACAGTTTTACTCTAGAAAGCATGAATCTTGTGAATCTACTGGATAACATCCATCCACATATACATCAGAAGCCCACCAGGGAGTGTCACAAATCCACATAACTTTCCAAAGCTAAACTCAAAATATGGACCTCTTACTTAGCTGACAGATGTGTAATATCATACACAGCCAGACAAGTCCCTAGTGACCACACAGGTGCATGGGCTGAACAATGAAAGATATTCTGACTAAGACCAACATTAGATATTAGAAAAGTTATCTTCAGAAAACGTTTTTCTGATGGCATAATGTGATTCTGAGACCAAAACCCACCACACCCTTTTTAGAGGAGGAGAACATATTAGCTCAGCTAGGTAAAAAGACTGCAAGAAGTCAAATTTCAGAGGTTTTCTAGGAAGATATGACTATCATTCGGCCTCAGTATAGCAGTGAGCATTACCCAGATAAATTACAGCTCATTAATGTCTATTTTCCCTTTTATTGATAACTATAGAATCAAACACATGTTCTAAGGAAAAACTGCCCAAGGACAAAGCATCTAAGTTACAGATTTCCACTTGAATTGTGCTCAATAACATGCACGGGATTTCATGACAGCATGATTTGGCTGAAGTGGCTCTGTGTCACCAGTTTCCCACTCCACCCGACACAAGGCAGGAGCCCTGAGGGACAGGACTGAAGCTGTTGGCAGACTTCAGCCTTGAAACTGGCCCTAATGAGGTGGAGTCAATCTACTCCCATATCAAACAGCGTAAAAGCAGCATTGAAGAGTCTTCTGAACTGCACTTCACACACACCTTTTCACCAGACCTAAGGCTCAAACCCTTCACCCATGGTGAACAAGCAGTCACAGGATGAAATTCAAAACCTTTGCAGTAATGTTCACTACATTCTTTACCTAAAAATCATTTATCATCTTCAAAATTAAGATCTTTAGCCTAATTTTCCATTCCTCTTACTTTTCTCAAGCAGTGAGATCCCAAGACTCAGAACAGACTTATTTTTCAATCTTCAGAATAAACTTCACTATCAGTTTGAACTACTTCTGCAACATCTGAGTGGACAACTGGCAAGACTTCACACAGTGCCAACACAGAAATCTTATCTGCTGTAAGGAGGGCAGGAAATACCTGCTTCATCCTACCATCTGCTCTAGCACAGAACTAAAAGCTTTGGTCCCCTAGTATTTGTTGTTTTGCATCACCCACATATGCTGCCCATATAAAAAAGTCAGCCATTACTCCAGGTACAGCACTGACGATGGTGAATATCTGACACCCACACTGAAGAAATTCCATGTCCTAAACATATCCCCTACATGCAAGCCCAAAATCAGGCTATTACTGTCTGTTCTGTCCAAGGTTCAGATCGACTGATAGCTCTAACAAATGAAAATGGTTTGTTTAAATATGACAAAATTCAGTGCAAAAATTGTACCTAAACATTGTACGGTATATGAATCTCTCAAATGAATTGTTAACTTGGTTTTAACCCCCCCCCCCCAAAAAAAATCCATATACCAGATAAGACAGTTGGTATAGCTGTGTTTTCATCTGGAAACAGCTGTGATTATCACTATGGATATACAAATAAAAAGCTACAGTCAAAGAAAATGAATCTGTACAAAATGGAAAGAAAAACTGAATAAACTTTACCAAAACAAAACATGTCAAAGACAGAGGCAAGATGCTGCTAATCATTGGTAAGCTTTTTCTGATGGCCTAGAAACAGAACTGAAGTTTGATTTAAAACACTTATCATTATTTTATACTTGCCACTTCTTCCATTGCAGTGTTTTCACAGCAAGTAAACAAAAGAAAGGCCTTAATCAGTTGCATGTGTGTTTCATCCTGGCCTCTATCCTTATGAAGCTCACACCTTGTTAAAACTGCTACTTAAACTTATTGAAACTAACCAAACCATATCAAATCAATTCAGCCAAAGATTAGAATAGGTAATGGCCCAATAACCCTACTGTTACAATACACAAATGGGGATTTTTTTGCCTTGGGAAAAGAGAACGACACTCTGTAAGCCTGCCGTGGACTGAAGAACTAACCATTAAAGTCATACAAAAAAGTCACAAAAGAAGATAAGGGTGAATATTGGCTTTTAAACCAGTACTAAATTTTTCATTCTTGTTAAAAATGCCATTTAGGAAAGTTATTACCATTTTAATTTGTGTTATTCCACAACTAGTATCTCCACAATTTTATTAGACTGGAGTTCTCCTTTCAGTAGAGATTTCTCCCATTGCATTCTCCAAGAATGCTAATTCTATTTTACCTTATTCACAGACAGCAATACAGAATTACTATTTAAATATTTTATTTCATATTACTATTTAAGTATTTTTAAGATACCATTAAGCAAGTTGGACCATTATTTTTTTCCCACTTTTCCAGGGAGCCTACCTCTTTCACACTGGGGGCCTGTAAAGCCGTACGTGCAAGCACATCTGTTTGGAGCCACGCATCGCCCTCCATTCAGACATCCATTTTCACAGACAGCTGTAGCAGAGGGAAAGCAAAAGTAATTTTTATTAGGCTACTTCCAGAACAACATGAAGTTATATACTTGATGAGCTTGGTAAACTGGTAAAAATGGTAAACATAACAGGACAGGATGCTTTTATTTTCTGGAATATACTTGCAATCTTTTCCTATTTCCTGGCCTCGTTAGTATCATGAATTCATCTTTTCAGGAGAGCATAATATAAACAGAACAACAATCACAGCTTTTCTGACCTCTCAGAGCTTTCTCTTTGTGATGGCTAGACAATTCCATTACTTCAGAACAAGATCTCTTTCTAACTTTCAACAAAGAAAGACTGAAAGAGTAGAGATTGCAGACAGAAGGTGCAGAAGAAAGTTTCATCTTTAAATGCTCAAAATTCTTCTCTATTCAGAAGCAAGTTTAAAAACATGTTTCCACCATTACAGAAAAACAATCTAGTATTAAAAGGCTCTTTGATGATGTTAAATAATTCATGCTATCAACTAGAATAACAAAATGTAGTCAATATCAGTATGTATTTTGACTAAGTAAATCCAAGATATTCTTCCCCTGTACAATGCTGTCACTAGATTCAGAACCCAGTTCTCCTCAAAATAAGCTCCAAAGGCAGTTGCACTCAGAAATAAATCAGAAAATATAACGTTCACATGAAAAAGACACTTTTACAATTTGATGCTCATTGAGTAATGTTATTCTTCGTTCCGTTTCACATTCACTTCAGTAGAAAGAAGTTTTCCATTTATCCTCTTTTATCCAGTTGATATTTCACAGAGAAGGCAGAAATACAACTCTTAATCCTTTCACCATGTGATCCTCTTCCAGATTATTAGGGTAAATTCCTGGTCCCACTAAAGTTCATGTAAAGTGTGCCATTGATTTTGACAGAGCACAAAAGGTTTTCATTAAACAAGCTAAACACATTTTCTCTGTCAGACCAATAGTTCGCTAGATAGCAACATGACAGCCTTGGTTAAAAGCACTGTCTACATCTTTATTTGAGTTTCTTCACAGCATTCCTGCCAAGAAGAGCAAGAGACCACCAGAGTCAGTTTGGGAGAGATTTGAAGCAGCAGATCCAGGAATGCTGTTGGCTCAGCATTGATTGAGGAAATAAAAAGTACGTCGATCAACTCTAATAATACAACAAAATGAGCAAAATACCTAAAGCATACTTGCTAAGTCTGAAGCAAACCCTGAAACGGAAACAAGGCTTTTTATTAAAAACCTTAATTTTGTCTATAAGATGAAAACTGAATCCTGTGTAAATTCTAAATGTATGGCCTATTGCTCTAGTGAGTGGAAAGCCCTGGAGGTCAATAGGAATTATGGTAGTGTGAGAACTACAGGATCAAGTTATATCCAATTATTATGAATTCACATTATGTTTATTTTAATAGTCCTGATCAGAAAGAATTCACTCAGCATTTATTATGAAGTCACGTGTTTTCCTGTAAAATTCCACTATACCTGATAAAAATCAAGCTCAACGTTAGTTGAAATGTAATGCTAAAGGGCACCCACTCCACACATCCCAGAATTATTAATGTAGTTAATGTGTGCAGTTAGGTAAAAGTGTACTTACGCTGTCCACAGTGTGTTCCTGTATAACCCTTCTGACAGAGGCAATGGTCATCACTGCAGCTACCTCCATTCATGCACCGGATGTTACAGTGTTGTACTTGAAAGGAAAGAAGATTTTTCTCAGTTAAATTAAACTAGTCAGAAACACTTAGCTGTCTGCTAAATGATTTTTATTTCTTTATTTATTTTTAGGGATTGTTCCTAAGGAATATAGGTCATGGTGCAAGAATTTGATCTCACCCTTACTCACTGAAGTCAAGGACATTATCTGTATGAGCATAAACTTAGAGCGTTTGTCTCCTAGTTTGCAATGATTAGGAAAGACCATCAATATGGGAAAGATACTACACCTCTGGCAGATACCACCAGGAAGAAAGAGTCTTAACTGGACAATGGGAGAGGGAAGTATTAAAGGGAAGCACATCAGGAAGTTCCTGAAGACAACCCAGTTCTGCCAACATCAGAAGCTGGTCTGCCCAGGTAAGACTTTCATGAAAAGGAAAAATACCAGCTATTTCTTTTGTACACCATCCATGGGGTCACCCCATCTCCAGGTAAAGCTGCTGCTGGCTGCTGTGCTTAGAAGCTGAAGAGCTCAAAAACAGCATTTGCCCCAGGCCAACCACTTTTCCTGGGAAGGAGCAGTCGCAAGGGAGCTGCATGATTTTGGGTTTCATGCTAGTGAAGTCTGTGCTGCATTTTTCCAGTAAGGAGGGCAAATATATAATTTTAACTACATATTAGGAACAACTTAAAGCATGTCAGGCTTTTCATCAGGCATAGAGAAGCAGGCAGGCTTCCTAACAAAGTGAAGTCCTCCTTACAGGTTCTGCTGTCCAACACAGCTGTGAACCGGGACAGGCACTCCAGCAAGCAGCCGGAAAATGGTTTCCCTCCTAACAGGAACCACATGAAAGGCTCCTCCTCAGATAGGATTACAATCAGATCAGAATTTCAGCAGACTGTGATGGACACCTGGACACCTACACAATGCTGTCTGAAATGCCCAGAACTGCAAAATAGAAATGGCGTGTCCCACCAGAGCCTGTTGCTAACAGGTGCCATGCCAACCACTGAATTTTTCCTGTTGGACAAAGCCCTTAAGCATCATTTGGCTTTTTTAAGTTCAGAAGTATGTGAATGGAATTGAATTTTTATTTTGAAATAGAATTCATAATTTTAACTGTATTGCCTTCTGTATCAATATGAATCCACAGAACAAAAGTTAAACATGCAACTGGAGAAAGGATTTAAAACAATCTAGCATTGCAAACGTTGCTACTCTTAATTCTTACATTATAGAAGTAAAGAGTGTGCCTTACATTTCTTATGTGTCTAATAGTTATGATACATCTTTGTTCTACTTTGGATGTACTTCAGTACTTCAGGCAACAAAAATGTACTAACATTCCTCAACAAAAAGTAAAATTGTCTGCACATACAGAGTGAATATCTGGTGAAGATTTTTGGACAATGTCCTAAGTAGGTCAGAAAAAGGTGTATAGTTACTTTAAAATGTGTAGTTCAACTTAGCTTTATACAATCTTAGAAAAACAGAGGGGATTACAAAAAGCATAGGAAATGATATCATCTGTCAAGCAGTGAAGGAACTTAAAAACCACAAAACTGATTTCAATTAGAGAAAGCAATGCCAAGAGCTAATTTCCATTCCCACATGAAGACCAAAGCCATTTAAATAGTTTGAACTACATTTGAGATAAAAAGGTTAACAGTAGCTTATATGATGATTTTCATATTATTTGTTCAAGTAAAGTATATTTCCTCATTTTGGGATAAGGAGTGGTTTTACACATAACACACACACACACACACACAAAGTTTCCATAATTTGTCTTACTGCTTCTTAAAGGAACTTTTCCAAGGTAAAATATTTCTCGTCCTTTGTAAACTAAAATCATTATGGAAAACTGCTGGGACCCCTAGTCATCTTTATTAAAATGAACCATTCAAATCAGTGTGTTTTCTCTCTTATTACGATGCAAGAAAATCAGACAGTAAAATGATTTCTTTTCTGCCTTCCTTCAAGGGAATTTTGAAAACAGTATTTCCAAAATCATACAGACTATTCTGAAATATTACCCTTCCAAAAGTTTATAGAAACATAGACAAAGGCTGTCTGGAGATCGAATGATGATTTTAAGATTGCATTTTTGAAAAGGAGCATATTAATGCAGGTCCAGAGTCTCTTTTCTCAGCTATATCAACAATTCCATAATGTCAGCGGACAAATTCCAGTAAATGAAATAACCTGTTCCAAGGTATCGCACAGACAGAGACTCGAGGAGAAAACACAGGAATTGCCATAAGGCTGGTAAATCAATGTGTATAGCTCTGCCTTAGCCCAACATGCACAGGAATTGTTGTTAACAGCATTAATAAAGAGAACAACAACTGATAAAAAGCAATAATTTAACATCCAGTTTGTAAACAGTCTGCACTGGAAACATCTGAAGTCAAAACAGGAGTAACTGCAGGATCATAGCTTTATTAATCTGCAAAAAAAGAACTAGCAAGACGAAACACATCCACATGTGCTTTGTGTGTGGGCAACATTTGCGTTATCAAAGTGAAACAACAAGCTCCACTCTTAAGCATAACAGTTCTTGCCTTTCTTAATAAAACTCGGTAAAGACTTCATCACACCACGAGCACTGTCACACCCCAATTGCTCACAAAACGTTCAGGACCTCACCAAGCTGACGAAAGGTAACACACACACCACCTACTCTGCGATCACAAAGTAAAAAACGTGAGGTGTGAGGGTCTGTGATCCTCAGGTGGGAAAAGCCAGCAGGGCCACTAGCCCAGCGCCTCAGACTGAGAGCGCTCTGCCGGGCCAGCTTGCGGGCACCGGTAAGACAGGCAGCCTCTCCTCTCCCTGTGCCACTACTGAGGAAACGCTCCCAACCTTGGCCGTGCATGACGCAGGGCTTTGCCTGCCAGAGGCTGTAAACAAGGAATGACAGTCTCATCACATCCCAGATGCTCAGCATGCTTTCTCTGTCAAGTGACTGACTCAGGAGAGAGATGGCAGCTAGCGCCAGGACGGGATGCAGGCCTGCAGCCCTGCAGGGGGTTCTGAGAA
The DNA here is from genome assembly GCA_022605575.1 of Laterallus jamaicensis coturniculus. Classification (NCBI taxonomy): domain Eukaryota; kingdom Metazoa; phylum Chordata; class Aves; order Gruiformes; family Rallidae; genus Laterallus; species Laterallus jamaicensis. The sequence goes on from JAKCOX010000018.1 coordinate 16,889,580, forward strand.
AACCCACAGCAGCCTTGAAAACTCTGGAAACATTTAGAATACAAGATCTTCAAAAACTCTTGACAGCAGCAGAATATAAGGGAAGGGGCTAAGCTCCAGGCTTTACTGCCCCTGAACACACATCTACCACGTCACCCCAAGGAGCTGGATCCCAGGGTGTGAAGACAGGGCCTGGGCTCCAGCCTTCCCCACCACAGTGAATGGTCTCAGAGGAAGACCTCAGTCCTCAGCTGGCACCTCTGAAGCTGCTAGCAGGTGAAGCAGAGCAGGCCCCATTTTGCACTCAGGCACTATAACCAGCCTGCCCAAAGGCACAGACACTCATCCCTGCCAGCTGCCACTGCAGCACCCATCCCAGCACTCATTACTTCTGCCATGGCCCCCTTCCTTCAGAGGTGGCAAATGTCTTCCCCCACCTAGAACAAACCAAGCCATTCTGTCTAAAACAGGCTGAAAACAAAAACACTGGCAGAGATCATAGATATAGCAGACCCATAACCCAGTGGTCAGCAGGGGTAACTGATGCTGAACGAAAGATCCTTCTTTTCACTCATCCCCCTGTTCCCACAAGGGGAAAGCAGCAACCACAACATGGCAGGATTGTAGGACACATCTGCAGCACAAAGAGGGGTATGGCTGCAGCATGAACAGTCAAGGTCAAAGGAGCCATGGCCTGGGTGGTCTGGGAAATAGCAGCAGAGCAGCCACCAGAGAGCTGGAGCAGCACAGGGTATAGGACATCTCCCCATGTGTGCACCTGCAACCCATACATCAGAGCCAGTGTGATGGATGACTCCCCACATGGCAGTCTTATCTCCAAGCTTACAATAAGAATACCCAAAAATTCACTAATTACACAGAAACAACCACTATTCAGCCAAGCAAGTTCACTGATGTCACGAAAATGCCTGCTGAGAAAACCATTGGTTGATCTTTTCAACCACGAATCAGATTCCTAAAGCTGACTCGTAACCAGAAAAGTCCCAGCAACCAACCTGCGTAAAACCAAACTTGAAGGATTTGTTTTGCTTTCAAATCTGCATTAATTATTCGATTCCAGCAGACAACCAGTATGTAAGAACCACTGTGGATTCAGTTTCTGCCTATGGTTGTTCATGATATAAAACCTGAGCTCGCTACCGATTCCTTAAGTACTAAAGACACATATAGCTAAAAATATCTAGAAGACAACTCAGACACATCTCATATAACACAAGCCATACATTTAATCCTGAGAGATCATGGTATTTTGAGTGTGATTAACTCCTATCTACTTTTGATTTTTTTTTAATAGGAGTTTTTTCTCATTTGTTAAAACTTAAAATAAGATTTCACAAATGCATTTGCTGACAAAATATTGTTACAAATGGGAGTTGACAGGAACCCTTTGATGTCAAACAGTATTTTTTATGTTATGTTTACTTTGTTTCCTAATAGCGGATCTAAGTCGTTGTGGTCTAATTGAGTAAATACGTATTCATGGATTTTGTCTACAGTGCCAACAGAGCAAATGACTCACAGAAAGTGCATGTTCTATAAGTCTTAATGAGGTGCTGGGTCATAAACATTATTACACAAGAGTGCACAGAGGCAGCAGAGTCTTTTCTCCCTACAAGTCAAGGCACTTTTGGAGTCGGTTTGCTTTAATAAATTAAGGTGATGTGGCCACACACACAAAATGCATCTTAAATTATTGCATGAATTAAATAAGATACAAACAATATCTTTAAGCCAACTCCTAAGTCTATTTGTAAATTGTTAATACCTATACTGTATACAGAAAAGCAACATTTGAGAGTGGGCAAACCTATTATATTTTCCTAATATAAGGAAAATAATGTCAGCGCTGATTTGATTAAGACTTAGGATTAGTAGAATACTCATACCTAGGACAAGTAATTGCTAACGAGCAAAACAGCTATGTCATACAGGCTTTAGAAGCTGCTTGATCACAAACTGTCGTAAAGTCTTTCTGCAAACAGTTATCTGTGCAACTCCAATGAAGGTTATAACTATGGACATCAATGGTAGAATAGTTCAGAAAAAAAGAACCATGAGAAGAACTGTAACTTTATTCATACTTCATTTTTCTTTTAAGTCTTGACTCATAAAATATTTCAGTGTGGCCTAAGAAAAAAATGAGGTAATACTAAGGCCCACTCATTCCTGCCTTTTACAAAGGTGCCAAAACACATAACAGATGTACGGATATATCTTTTCTTCTGTACCCTGAAGGGGACTTGGGAGAAGGTCACACTTTCCTTTACTGGCTTACGGGATTAAAGCATATGCACCTGGTAAAACAGTAGCTGCACATCGAGGCAGGAACACAGCAACACACACTTTTCTGCAGTGTTTTGCACCCTTCCTCCTCTCACTACTCTCTGGGAGCTACCTAGCTCCATACCCTCCTTAGGCTGGCCTCTCCTTAACAGACATCACAGGAGCCTGAGAAAGGGGTTGAACTACAAAGAACAATATTTACCATTTTAGTACATGACATTCCATTACATTCCACAGTTGTTATTGTTTTTCCACTGTTATTGCATGAAAAGGATGCTAAAGCCACAAACTGAAGTGGCCAGTTATGTGGGAAAATTCTTATCAACTAGGAAAGCAAAAAAAAAAAGCAAGGTAAAAAACATGCAGGAGCAAAGCAGACCACACACTGAATCCAACAAGATATTCAGAATCAAAAGGCTGACCATTTTGCATAACGTTAAAGACCTCAGGTGAGCACATCCCCCCGCCCCAACTTCAGTTAATATGTTGTTGAGATAATTATGGGCATTTGTGGGAACCAGTTTCCTCCAAAATTCTTCCCAGGAACTTCACATTTTATATAAACATCAAAATCTTCTATATTCTAAGAGACAAACCCAATACTCAAACAAGAATGCAGGAGAGATTACAGCTGGCAGCTCAGGTATGAAACGAGATACTAACCCAAGCAAATAGCCATTAAGCTATCTCATTCATTGAGCAACTAAATTTTACTTTATTTTCCCCTGAATCTGGGGAACAGCTTGAACACCTGAAATCCAAACATTTGTTGGAAAAGTCATCTCTGAAAAGTTTCATTTCCAAAGCATCTGCTTTTTTCTGATGAAACACTCTTCTACTTCAAAACCTCAACCAATTCTATACCTCCATTACCTACAGAAATATCACCTAAAGAAGGTCAGCAATATTAGATTCAGAAGCTCCTGGGCCTATGTATGTAAAATACAGCACAGTGTCTGGCTTCATAATCCCTCAAATGAGAGCAGAATTACAAAGCAAGTCAAATTCAGCCAACTTTCAACAGTCATCTCTCTACCATTACAACTTTTTTGCTGTCTATGGGTTCATGTCTACCACTGAAGAGAGATAAGCATTTTCCAGAAAGCAAGGAAGACTGGAATTAGTGTTACAAACTGGCAAATGAATATTGCTTCCAATAAAACTAATTTAGGTCTAATTTGGCAAAAAAGAGCGTCCCCAATAGCTAGTCTCTGAGTCATGCTTCAGTTTCATCATAGGAGGCTATGCTTTCTTTCATGTGGTAACAGTACATCTGGTGACTCAGAGGTTATTTGTCTTAAATATTGACCACTGAACTATCTTAGATACCTCAGTAGCTTCAAAAACTCAAAAGAGCACTATCAAAGACACGTAAGAAATACTTACTTGATTTTGAACCACAGGAGGGGGCTATCTGACCATTTGGGCATGTGCACATGTTTGGTCTAGAGCAAAATCCATCCCCACAGGAATGTCTGCAGATTGCTATAAATAAAAAATAAATGCCTTTAAAATATGCTTCAAAAACCCCAAACACATGAAAAACACCTGACAGACAACGTGCATTCAGCACCATAACATAAATAACTACAAACTCGTTAAATTGTATACAACACATTCCATAGCGGCTCCACCTTTTCATCCCCATCCCTATAGGGAACAGTAAAGCTAGACCTTCATAGGCTCTTATGAAAAAGCCTGGGAGCGTGCTACAGGCCACACTGGACAGAGAGAGATTTCCTTGGAAAAGGGAAAGTGCAGTCCATTTCACCAGACTTCTCTTACGGGAAGGATGGCACTGAGGCAGCATTACAGTGCTCCATTTATTTCTGCACCACACACACAAGCATAGCAATTCCTATCTAACAGCATGTTGCCTCAGTACCTCTGCAGAGGGTCCTACCAGAGTGCCTTTAACAACTACTTCTGGTACACTGCACTGTTCCACATGAATGTGTGTACAGCACTATTATGTGTACATGTATGTATATGCTTATACCCCAACATATTTATTTCAGGGGTAGGGTCCAAACAAGCAGAGCAAATGTCCAACGCTGTTGCCTCCTTCCTTTACTTAAATATATTAACATATTCCACAGCTACTCAGTCCTGAGAGTCCACACAGCCCTTGGATCCCTTACCACAGACTTAAACAGAACATGTGGATGAGATTAATCCTTTGTTAAATACTCATATCACTTCACTGTACTGAAGCCCACAAAACTTTGTATATTAGCTTAATATATTTAAAATGGTAAAGAAATTATGTACAGCTGCTATTGAAACCATTTAGAAACATATTTCAGTTCTGGTACACAATTAAAAATACCCTGACATAGAGGGACGAAGCTAAACTTCAGTCATAACACAGAACTGGATTAACTTACGGACTATGCATTGGTTTCCACCAGGTAAAGTTTTCCATCCAGGGCAACAATAAGCATTGTAACGTGATCCACACACATTTGGTCTGGGAAAAAAAGAAAAAGAAAAGACAAATTCTTATTTTTCTTCAGAACTATGTTTTGAAAATAGAGGCATAAAATCAGAGAAAGTGTATCACTGCAATATACATTTCAATAATTAAATCTAGAAACATTCCATGTTTTTAGCAGAACTGTATGCCTTGGGTCATTGGGGTTTTTAGATAACATCCTTTTATAAATTGAAGATTACATAATAAACACGAAATCAGACCAGAAACATCTAAACAACAACAGAATGGGCAAACCTTGTCACATATCATTCCATATCTGGAAAATCAGCATGGAGGGGTTTTGAGCAAAACTCCCATTTAAATACATTGCCCATTTTTGAGCAAAACTCCCATTTAAATACAAAATGAGGGATCACACCCATCAGCATACGTGACCACAGAGGAAATCTAGTGCTCTGTGATAATTTTTAAAATGCATGTTGCTCTCTCTTCTTTACTTTAAAGCAGTATTACTGTTCCCCTTTTCATTTATGAGCAAAACTATGCATGTACATATGCATGAGCGAACCATGCCAATGATGACATTAGCCAAACTAATGAGCCAAAATAGGTAAATTCTTTATTAGTAAAAGTTACTATCAAAAAAATCAAGGTGCATGTAGAGAGCAAGGGTCCCGTGAAACTAATATAACACTTCACTCCTTAAATGATGGATCAGTAGGCATTTTTCTTTCTAACCCATTCCTCTCAGCCATGCTTATCCTTTGAAAATAACTAGATCACTAGAATCTACAATGAAATCTGACAGAACATGACACTACTGATCTCATGATTTTATTAGTAAAAGCAGAAAAGTTGAAAAGGTTCTCCACCCCTCAGATTATTTCTTTTTAAATCTAACTTGTCCTATTTATTTAATGTATGTATCCATGCCAGTAAAGCTAGTAAGAAGCTTCAAAAACTGGAAAACGTGCCTCCTCTTTTTGTATGTTTAATAACCTTAGAGGAAATTTTTACAACCTCTATTAATATTCTGAGCTATTACCAAATAGATTAATGCAACTAAAGCTAGCTATAAACTAGTGCTTCCTAGAAACTGACTTATTACAATACTGTATACAGATCAGAGACAGATTTAGAGTGTTTATTGTCTTAGGAAGGGGTTTCTATTATTATTTTGTCCTTGGTCTTTCAGAAAGTTCTTCATCCCTAGTATTGCAATGTCTAAGTAAACAGCAGTTAGCTCATATGGTGAGGCAACTTAAGACAAACAATCTTTATATATACAAACATTTATTTATGCACATTTTCTAACTAACAAGGCTTTTATACTGTATTTATTTAGGAATCTGCATTGTTAATGTAATTTCAAGTATTCTGATTACACCACCTTCAGTAACACCTAGTCTTTTCATTAAGAGCTTGGCCAGAAACTATTAAAGTCAAAGCAAACACTACCACCACGCTTCCACTGGTTTTGGGTAACTACAAAGTGGTAACCAAGGTGAATGAGAGCAACACAATTAGACTTGTTGCAAGGCCCTCTTCCCTCCCTCCAACTGGTGCTACGGCCTCAAAGTCTTATTCATATAATTCCAATGTATTCAGTTTTAGTAATGCCAGCTACTTCCCCGCAGGGCTATAACCATGTAACTTTCCTAGAGTTCCCTGCTCATCAATGCCAAATGTTGCTCCATGACCATCTGCCAAGTAAGACTGGTAAGCGGACAAGTAAGATTGCTTTTCACCTTCTCCAGTCAGAAGAAATAATGGAATTTATTAAGACAGACAGAATGGGTTTGTTGCTACCTGTTACAACCTACGGGCGTAAACCACCCATTTCCAGTGGGGTTGGTAAGAACCTATAAATGGCTGACCATAAAGTGATGTTTAGGTATTCAGCCAAATTTCAGTCTCAGTTAATACTCAGCTTTGGGGACCAGCTGGTCCAAATTTAGAGTCAGGAGCACATTTTTGTGCCATGGTGAAACCCGATTTTTAAAATCTGTTTCCAAAATGGGGCTCTAGAAAACCTAGATGTGCCAACAGCCGTGAAGTCAGAGGCCCTGGGAGTTTCGAGGCTGTCCACAGGGTAGGCTAAGCTGTACATCCAAGAAACTCAAACTCAGATACAGCTTCTTTAGCGTGAAAGAAAAAAAAAGTCCTCAAACTGTACTTCCATGGAACAGTTTGAGCCTGACAAGTGCATTTTCCAGTGGAACACTTTTTCGTCATAAAGCTGCTGTCTAGCTTATAAAAGAAACCTATATTGAAGTCTGAATGCTACTTCTTTGGGAGGGAATGTTCTTTACTTCTGCCTGTTTGTACAATGTGTTTAAAAAGAATTAATTCTGAAGGTTATTGATCAGAAACTATAGCTACAAATCCCCATAAATAAATAAAGGGAATAACAATTTACCTCATGCAAAATCACAGAAACCATCAATCAAATTGTAAAGGCTCTATCATAATACTTACTTTAACAGTTACCCACTGTTGTGTTTAATAGAGCATATTTTCCTGCTGATATTGTAGGCCATGAATGCTAAAGAAGCATTTTATATTCTTATAAAACTGCTTTCCCAAATAGTACTATGGAGTTCAGTTATAAAACCTGATTTTTAATGGCAAAAGAAACAGAACTGCAGCTATACAGGCCAGAGATGGGACAACCCTTCCAACCCAAAGCAATCTGTGATGTTTGCAATGGTATGGTGCTGAGACACCGTACAACTGATGCCCAGCCTTTCATCAAAGATGTTCAAAATTAACAAGAAACTATGTCTTTGATTAATGTTGCATAAGTACAAATTTCTTAATTTGGATAATTATCAGAAGACATTAGTCATTGACTAGAAATGTCTTAGAATTGCAGAGAGAAAAAAAGTTCATCTGAAAATTCTGATAACTAACACCTGAGTCTGACAGGTCTGGCTGACAGCATCTGCGTGCACCAACTAGAAGGCATTACTCTTCCAGAAAAACCAAAGGGAATCTCCACTCCCATCACAAAGTGAAGCTTGTCTGTCCTTTCCACCCACGCAGGAATGGAGCCCGGGCAGGACTGCAGCATCAGCTCCTTCAGACAGGCACACTCAGTCCTGCCCCGGGTCAGCACTGCACTACTCCTGGCTGCAGCACCACCTCTGCCCGGCACGTATCCTCGGGTAAACTCTCTCTTCTCTCCACTGGGCAACACTTCATCATCGCACAGAGAGGACCAACTGGGTCAGTCCCCTCCCTTGCTACTCCTGTTCCCAGTGCCCCATGTCAGCAAGAACGAAGGGCTGCCTGGCTCTCCCAAATCGCACGTGATTACCCAGCAACTGGGGGCAGATGTATGGAGCAGGCACTTCCATGTAAAATGATGTGAAGCAAATCACACTAAGTTAGTAGCGTGTTCTTATCAGATATAAGAAGGCAGCGGGGGTATGTCACAGCCAGGTAAATGAGGGGACTATTCATAAGTCCTGTGTGAAGCTGGCAGTGGGGACCAGCACCCAGACCAGGAACAGCAAAGTACCTCTAGCATCACAGCTGTCCTCTCCAGGGCCCCAGCAGAGACATGGCCAGAGCTCCATGCTGCAGCCTGCCCAGGGGGTGCACTAACTCTGTACATCCCTGCTCTGCCCTGCCTGTGACCCCTCGAGGAAATTACGGCCCTCTGCTGAAGAAAGAGTTGCCCATCTGCAGCTCCCACGGGAGGAAGAGTTTCTGGCACGGCTGTGAGCAAGGCTTCAGGCATAAATTTTGTCAGCAGCATTGCCATGCACCAGCCAACACTGGCGTAACCCAGGCTGAATCAAGCCCAAAGCGTGGGTCTCAAAGAAATTAGACTGAGAGACCAGACAGTGTGGGCAGAAAGTGGTTAGAGAGCAAGAGAGACGGCTGATCTCCAGTTAGAGCTGAGGTGCAGGGATACCGGGAAGGGTTTCTAACTGCTCCCGAAACTCACTTTTCTTCTCTCTAGGAAAACACACAGGGATTCTTCCTTGCAAGAAAGAATTTAATGAAGGACTTGTATTAACTATTTGGCTACAGGAGGTAGCATATGTTTAACATAATGTAGACCAAATTTTCTGGCAGAAGAGAGATAATTTAAAGCAACATCAGCAGCCAATGGTTATTTTTAAAGAAACCTTTGTCTATTTTTCTTCTTACACGGGTAACAGTGGTACCTGCTAAAACTGTACCCAGAACTATTTGCTGATCATTTGCACACAGAATTGGAGTGGTGCTTCCATGCTTGCACTGGGAGTTAAAAAGAAGGGCAAACCACACCTGAAAAAATGGTAGGCTGGTCTCAAAAACATGGTTGTCTGAGTTTGAATACAACCAACATATTAAGAAATAGTAGCTAAGGTTCCAGAATGTGAAGAGGAATAGCTTTTACTAGCCATTTTCCAGAGACACATAATCAGATCTATACCTTTTGCTGTAAAACAGATTTATATACCTTCCTGAACTCCTCAGCATCTCAGAGCAAATGTTAAAAGCACAGAGTGGCCCAGCTTTACTGACTCCATCAGAGTCAGCTTTCCCACTGAATCAAGAATTTCCATTGTTAAGAGATATTCCAAACCTGAGTGGACATGGCTGCAAGCAACCCCATTTCCTGCTCTGAGCAGGGCTTGGACCCACATGGTCTTCCAATGTCCCTCCCCATCTAAATGACAGAAGCCAGGTACCTGGTGCATAAATTAGAGACCGATATCAAAAGCACCTCCTGCACTGGCACCTACCCTCTCCTCCAAGGAGCAGCGAGCAAAGGAGGACTGAGAAGGGAAGGTCTGGCTCCCAATGGGACACAGGGGCTAACAGCTCCAACACGTCAGCCAGCCTTCCCAAGCCACTCACCACCCTGACACGTACCACTGCACGTGAGAGCCCAGACAAGCAGCCTGGTTGTGCTTCAACCTCACCACTTCCCATGAGCACATCCACAAAGTGGGAAATTTATCTATGTGGGTGGGATACAGCAGAAAACACAGACACAGGTCTGCAACGATCATGCATAAGCGTCATTTCCAGGTACCACAAATACTTTAAACAAGCGTTGTTTCCCTGTTGCTTAGCTAAATGTTAGAAAACAAGATGGTTTCAGTCACTGTGCTCCCTTTTATCATTCAGTGAACATTATTAAGAGGCCTCTTGAAGCTATATATTTCAATTGCATAAAAGAAAAATCCAGGAAAAACTGTTAGACTCTGAGAGGAAATACTAAATTTAGCTTCCATCACCCTATAAAGGATGAGCATGCATTTTTAAGCAAAATATGTTTATTATATACAAAAGATTGCATCTGGTGTACTGATTTTTACCATGCAATAAGTGAGCTTGGATGTTTGTGCCATGCAGAGAGCCTAATATGATAACTATTTCTCACTCTGACAGTAAGGATACCGCTGCCCCAGAATCCTGGCTCAGTTCAACTGAAAAAATAACATGCTGAGCAGCTCTACGGGTGTCTTTGGCTCTGGCCTATGTGCAAGTCAAGAGTTCAAAATGACATGCACGTTTCCTGCAGCAACACTGAACACTCTCCTAACCCTAACTTCCATCACACTGTGACAGCTAAATACGGCAATCCAGCAACAGCATTTGACATGAAGTCTTACTCTCAAAACTCTGGCTGTCTTTTGCAGGGACACACTCATCTAACCTGACAGCCAGGCATTGTTCTCCTTCCTAGCCAGGGACAGACACCTTTCTGGCACATATTGCCTCATTTTTTCACTTGGGAATGTCAGTGGGTCCAGTTCGACACCCAATCTACATGGCTGTATATGACACGTCAAGTACAAATATGCCACTGGGCCAGACAACCATTGCTGGTAAACAAGAGGCATCCAGCAGGTACTGTCTTAAACACATAAAAAGAAGGGGAAAAAAAAGAGAAAAACCAAGTGCCTTCAGGGTACAAGAAATCATAGCCTTTCTCCCAGTAGCACTGAATGCATCCCATGGGAAAGAGATGTAACTGTGGGCTAGGGCTCCCCTTAGCTCTCCAGATGTCAGTTCCCATGAGGGAGCAGGGAGAGACCAGGTAACACCTCCTGCACCGGTGTCACCACATACCTGCTAATGGCTGTGGCTGGAGGGAGACCTCTAATACAAGAGAAAGCACATCGGCAAGCTGAGGACCTCTGCCAGTGCCCTGTGCTGAGCAGCCAGCCCCCTGGCAAGGTTTTTCCACAGGCTGTGGGATGAGCTGGTGCTACCCACCATTCCAACCTGGGAGAAGTGGCAAACATTTAAGGAGAGACTTTCATAAACCTGATACTTCTATCAATACTTCTCAGAGAACGCTCTTAGGTGTTAAGCATCTCCATCAACTTATGTTTTTAAGTGCTCTCCCTCAGGCTGCTGAAATATTTATTTTAAATAAGACAGTAGTGTTTCTTCTCCCTCACAATGCACTGTATCCTACCCTCTGCCTCTCTCCTTGCTTGGATAGCGATACTCTGTTTCCAAAGGCCAGTTAACTGCCTGTCTGCCACAAGGCAACAGGAAAGTTTCCTCTTGATAGGAATCGTGCTGGCTTAGTTCACCTTTTTCCTAGCAGCCACTGGTACTTTGTTCTGCGTACAGGGAAGAGAACAAGATGAAATACCAGAAGGAAAAACAAGGAATAATAAACAGGAAAAATATGTTCCTGAAAGGAAACAAATTTTAGTTTGAAACCTCAGCTGAACACCACTGGATATTCTGTTGTCCTCCAGCAAAACATGAGAGGGAAGCTTGAAGAAGAGGATGAAAATGATTAAGACTGTAGACAAAAGAACTGCAGCTTTCATTTGGTATTTCTGAGGCTTTAATGGTCATGAATCATTGCATAAAATGAGAAGTAGAAAGGAAAATAACAGATTCTCCAGCAAGTCAACATTCAAAATACTCCTCCAGATAAAAAGCTAGAACTCCTTCATACTTCAGTGAATTTGTATAAGCAAAACCAGAAGACATAGGTTTTAACTTAACAGGCTACATTTTACCTCCCAATGTACCATCCAAAGAGCCCAAACTTTACTGAACTGTCACCCAAAAAAAACCCAAACACCCGATTAAATTATTCTTCTCATGTCTTTATCTGCACAACAACTTTAGTGTGAATAAGGCTGTTCAGTAGGTCTGAAATCCTTTGAAAAAAATAAAATAAAACTGAAGTGGGAAAGTCAGAATAGATGAGAAAAAAAGCAAAGGAGACATTCACAACACAATACCAAAGAGCTACAAATATATTTTCCAGCACAGTGCAATGGTTAATCAGAAACACTCCAGGCCACAATTGTCGCATTCTACAAAAATATTTACTGAGTTTGGGGAGTAAGACCAAAGTGACACACATGCATCTGTATCCTCTTTGTCATCAAGGTTCAGCAGCGACATGAAGAGGACCAGTATGGAAGGTGATCTCACTGCAAAGCAAAAAAGCTAATAATGAATTTCTTACTACTTCCATAAGTACACATTCAAAGATCCCTAGCTCCTCAAGTCTCACTTAAGTAGAGAGAGCCACCTATTAGCAAATATCTACTACATTTCTATCAACAGGAAGATTTCTTGGAGATCCATGTCACTAAACAGTTTAGGTCTTGCCTTTTGGATAACACCGTTCTAATAACCACAGGTTGCTGCGTCCATGGATGTATTTAAGTGACCCTTGTCAAAACTTGCATTGAAGCTCATATAGAAAACATTCGAGTTTGCAGGATGAGAGGCACATGGCAATGAAAAACTGTCCTCAGCAGGCAGCACTGCTGATCAACACATCACAGGAAAGGAAAATAAGCATACAGGAAAACAGAAGCTGCAATTTTATTCAATAAGGATCACTGTAAATGAAGCAGACAGATGGACCGTCCCTGCCAAACCCTAACCCAGTGATGCTGTCATTGCTCCCAAAGAAACTGAGAGCAGCCCTATGCTTACTTCAGGTCTGCATCCTCAAGCCCAATATAGCCCCAAAGCTTCTGGCACAGCAGTGTGAGGTTGCACGTAGAGTAGCTTACCCAGTTAGCAAGGCAAACATACTCAGATCAGACTGAACCTGGTGAATAACTCACAGAACCATAACTGAACACAAAATGCAGCCTGAGGAGATAACAACTGAGGAGAAGCCTACTTGCATAAACCTTAGGTGGGCTTTCGATTGAGGAAAGTGCAGCTGTGGTTAACAGCCCTGTCACATGCCTGAGGCTTCTCCTGCCTTCTCCAAACAATTCTCTCTGGAAACCTGCATTGTAACCTGCAAATTACTGTACACTGCTGCAACCAGGCATACTCCCTGAAGGTGCTGTTCTTTCCTGAATCCTTTATGCCATCGGTTTCTAACGACTGAGGGCCACCTATCCCCCCTCAATAGAAGTTCAATTAAACACCAAGAACCCGAGATCAGAAAGTCTTTGGGAAGACAACACTGCACAAAAGACTGCACAATTCCATCACAAACCCACAGAGGAAAATGATTACCTGGAACACAAAGAAAGAAACAAAGCACAACCCATGTCATCTTTTGTTCTCTGAGCTGTAGCATAAATCTGTTTCTCACCTGCCAAGCAATTAAGTCATAGCTACCATCAGCCTTACACAGGACTCCTCAGGATGGGGGACAGCAATATAGCTTCCTATGATGGGACACAAAGTGGCAAACCCAATGTGAAATCCTCCCTTCACTCTGTACAAACCACCAGAGGCCAGCTGTGACCAGTCCTGCAGCATCTGGGCCAGCGTATCAGGCCAAGCTGATATAGTTAAGAGCTATGCAGACCAAAACAAACAATCAAACAAGTAAATATTTAAAAAAAAAAAAGAGGGAAAGAAAGTAAAAGAAGTACATCCAGTCCTGCCCTCCTCATCTTCAATGCGTCACCTTGGCAGAGCGGTGCTTGGTGATCTGCTTTATCATAGAATCATAAAAACATTGAATGGTAAGGGTTGGAAGGGACCCCAAGGATCAGAGAGCTCCAACCCCCCTGCCACAGGCAGGGACACCAACCTCAGGCCTGGAGCTACACAAGGTTGCCCAGGGCCCCATCCAACCTGGCCTTGAACACCCCCAGGGATGGGGCACCCACCCCCTATCTGGGCAGCCTGTTCCAGGACCTCACCACTCTCTCTGTAAATAACTTCCCCCTAATACCTAATCTAAACCTTCCCTCCTTTAGCTTTAAACCATTCCCCCCTGTCCTGCCATTATCTGCCCTTTTAAAAAGCTGATTCCCCTCCTGTGTCTCTGCTCCCTTCAGGGACTGGCAGGCTGCAATGAGGTCCCCCCACAGCCTTCTCTTCTCCAGGCTGAACAAGCCCAGCTCCCTCAGCCTCTCTTTGCAGGGCAGGTGCTCCAGCCCTCTAATCATCAGAGTCCCTCAAGCTAATTTAACAGTATTTCCAACAAAACCATGTTCCATACAGTATGTCAAGTACACTGTTATACTGTTTATAGCCTTTTTCCTCTTTGCTCTATTTGTGACTGACTACCATCAACTGGGAAAAAGGTATTTCTGTAATGTATCGGGGGGAAGGTGTGATCTGGGTCAAATTTCAAACAACAGACTCTTGGCACTTCAAAATCTTTTGTGTGCAGCGACAATACAACATGGGAAAAGATCACAGAGGGGAAGGCTGCCCACGTGGTTGGTAACAGAACCACTTGTGCCTAAGATGCTCACCAGGTAAACGGAAACTACAACAGAGCCCCCCCAAGTTTGAACCACAGGGTGGTTTTTCACTGCCATGCCCAAAACGAATTGGGTCCTAATTCTGCACTTGGTTACTACACAGGCACAACAGGCTACCCCCATAGATCATAAACCCGAACTGGGATTAAGGCCATGCCTATTACGTGACAGGATTTGGAAATACAAGTGGGGAGCAAAAGGACTATGTAGGTCTGAGGACTATTTACTTTTTACTGTTTTTCTTCAGGCTGAAGAACAACACTGAACTCTAACAAGAATGCTAGCATGGGAGCTTTGCATTGCTACTGGCTCTGGATAAAGCAATCCGGTGTAAACTGTAGTCAGATAGCTTTCATTAAACACATTTAAAAATTCACACATAGTATATTCCAAACTAGCATATTCCAAAATGCAATTGTAGCCTACTGTGGTGGCCAGGGAAAGACAGGTATATGTCAGAACTGAACATAACATACTATTTCCTCTTTAAATGTTAGTCCTTCAGTATGTATTAGTAACAGCCTTTGCCACAGAATAGATTCTATGCTGGCTTCTGGCTTGGTTCTCTTTGCTTTCCCTGCTCCTCATCCATAGAGCCTGCTCCTTAGAGAAAGTCACACCTACATTAAATCACATCACACAGTCCCACTGAAATAAAAGGAAACACACATCAGACACAGCACGGAGACCTGTGAATTCATTTCACTCCAGAATTAGATTTCCATTCATAATGCAATAAAAAACAGTTAGCATCACAACCATTGGCTAACACGTTCAGAGAGATGCAAAAATCTTAACACTGTGTAGCTGCCAGGGACTTCAGGCTTTGCAATGGGATGCACCAGCAGGAAAACTCTTCACCCTCCTTACAGGCTTTACACTCTGTAAGGCGCAGAGGCCAGGCAGGTGAGTGCTCCAGCTCACCAGGTATTACAGGAACTTGCAAGTATTTTTCATTAGGAATTTTATTCCCAAGTGGTCAGGTTGCCTCCTGCTCACAGAGTGACACCAACAAGGTGTGGCACCAGCAGCTGGCCAGAGGTGTGCAGGCCAAAAGCGGCAAGGAAAGTGTTTGAGGTTTTTCAGTATAAACCAATATTTACCAGCATGGAAAGTCTGCTTTCTTCAGCAGCCTGTTAGTGGTAAATATTGGTTTAAA
Source organism: Laterallus jamaicensis coturniculus (assembly GCA_022605575.1). NCBI lineage: Eukaryota > Metazoa > Chordata > Aves > Gruiformes > Rallidae > Laterallus > Laterallus jamaicensis. The sequence goes on from JAKCOX010000018.1 coordinate 16,905,136, forward strand.
ACGAAAACCAGAAGCCTTAATTATATAGCTGAATACTAGAATTATGTTATAGATTTATAAGATTTATTTTATTTCAGGGAGCAGTGATGCATAAAAAGGGTCAAAACCAACCAAGTTTACTCAAATAAGCATATGGGTAAACCTGTGGACTTTATCTAGGATGATCAAAAGAAATTGGTCCAAAAAACCTCAATCCCCCATTGAATAGCTTTAATCCAAGAATTTTATGAACCATTTTGGAGCCAGCTATTAAACCATTCTTGCACAAATGCATTTAATTAGCATGTTACTTAGAGTCATGTCACAATTCAGCTATCTTGAAGAAATTTTAGCTCTTTTCAAATTTCTGCTGAACAGCTTGTTAGGCAGGTTAACTGCTGCCTTTGGCCATTACACTGAGAAGAGACTGATAAAACGCCATAAACCTTGCTTGAAACGTTACTAAGAACTGACTGATCCTCATTAGAGTTTGAGATCTTTGTCTAGCATCATCAGAAATGATTGATGTCAAGTATATACCGTTTACAGAAGACTTCCCACTCGTGGCCAGTTTTGTAGGGTTTCTATCACCAGCAGTTGATGCTACATTCTTGCGTGTTTAGGGGGTAGCAGAGTAACAGCTTAAAACCTAAAGTTCAATACATGAGCATTTGTGTTAAAGTTTTCTGTATCCAGAGACCAAAAGTGTCTCAGTAACAGTTTATTTTTTTAATTTTCTGAGCCACAGTGGATTCCAACGACATTCCCATGAATGGAGAGCATAGTTATATCTTGAAGTAATCACTGCCTTTATTCTGATTGCTTTCTGATCACTTAGAGGCACCAGCATATAAACACACATTGCCTTAGACCAAACATAGATGGCATGACAAGGACTTCCCTTCCTAGATGGACCAATTCAAACTACGTGAGCAGCAGGCTTAAAGTTTTAAAATGAGTACATAAGAGGCATTTCCAAATAATTTATAATTATTAAAGTTAAAATATACTTCTAGAATCCTGTTATATGTTCGGACAGCTCACTGGCATAAACAATGAGACAAAGGTCACAAGGACAAAAGCAAACATCTCCTGCAATCAATAGTTTGGGGTAAAAAAAATGTTAAGTGGGAAAAATAATGAGAATTGAAACAGATCTTAGACTTCATCGTTTTAACATTCAAGACCAGTATTCACACTGAGACTAACCCCACTGAGAATAACCTAGTATTTTCAAATGCTAAAAGACTTTCAACAGTCATTATAATCAACCAGACAAGAAGGCTAAGTGTAAAGGGTTTTCTCCAGAGAGATATCCCCATGCTCCTACAATCAGACCAGCAGTTCATTGCAAAAAGGAAAAAATTCTTAGTCAACTACAGTAACATGAAAATAAGTTTCCCAGCATCTGTTATGACTTGCATTATAACTCTCATTCCCAAATGTATTTGGGCTGATCAGCAAGTTAAAAAAATAGTATGGCTTCTGTAAAATCATATTTCTAGTGGTTTAGCCCTTCAATAACAATGAATTCTCCTTGTCTAATGTATATACAGTTCCTGTACATTCAAAATATATTTTCCATCTGGTTTTCCAAAGAATTAGTTCCAACCTTGTCTTTTAAAATGACAGTTCTTTTTATTCATACTGTACAGTACCACACCTAAGAAAGGGCTTGGAATTTTTAAACTGGAAATACCCAGCAGGATTTACCCAATAATGATAAAGATGACTATGTGCTAAGAACCTCCTCCAAGCAATCTGAGAACTCTATACTAAAGCTCAAATAAGAGTTACAGAAACAAAAGAAATCTAACAAGCAACCAAACTAATAATTTGTTCTGTCTTTACTGTATCATCTGGCAACTTGATGATACAGTACCTGCCTCCCAAGGGCATTCATTCAGATTCACAATATTGCAAATAACTGAGATATAAATATCTAATATTGATATTGCCATTATCTCTAGATTTGCAAATTAATAACCAGGTATGTCACTCATAGGTAATACACAATAAAAGGAAGAATCATTGCAAAGTACATCCTAAACCATTCTATGATTCTATAAACTGAAGGCTTTAGCTGAGAATCAAGTCATAAGACTAAACACCTTAACCTGCTTTCGATTCAAAAAATAATTAACACCTAAATTGTCATCTCATGACGCTCTACTATTACTGTCTAAGCAGCAGTTTTAGAGCTGGTTACATTCATGACAGAAGTTTTATCCTCAGCTAACGTGCCTCTAAGTCCCATCAAATCCATCAACTCATCTCATGTGTTAGATGGCAGAGACTCTGTCCTGCTGATCAGAAAATGGTGCTTGTCAGTTTGATATTAACTCAAGAGTTCTGTACTGAGAAAGTTTATTAAAACACCCTGAGGAATATAGGCTCTTTCTGATAAATATTCCTCATCATCTTTTCTTGCTTCCAACTAGTCCTAGAAATGTTATGTCCTACTCACCTCCTAGAACACTTTTTGCCTTAGGAAAGATCTACTTTGTCCACCTCCCGTGGAATTGAAATGAAATAAGAGAGTCTGACCCCACAGAATCAGAACCTTGAAAAGCAATGCCAACAGCTTGCATCTATTTCTGCAGCAAGGAGACCTAAAAACATAACCCTTGTCCAATCAGCAAACATTAAAAAAAGCACCAAGATTACAAACCCAAATATAAATCAAAGGTACCACGCAAGTGGGAGAAAAATGAGCAAGCAATTAAAGCAAAGTCATCAAGGACTCCTAAGTGTAACGGCTCCTTTTTGAGGAAATGAAGAAAAGACATCCCTTACCAAAGCATAACTATCCCCACAGAAATTCTGCTACATTTGCCTTCTGCCTGATGAGTGAGAAGTCCAGCTATGGGCTGAGAAAGGAAACCTCTTTCTTCTTCCACGAGCTCCTTAACCTTTATAAGCGAACTACATTTTCAACTACCCACACGCAATGCCTTCTGGTTGACTTAACAATAGCTTTTGCATCGGTAGGGTGGTTCTGTGAGAATTTGGAAAGGAGCTTGCCTGACACAGAGTTGCCCTTTACAAAAACACTGCTAAGCATGTACCAGAACACTTCGTTATTATTCTAAGCTCTTACATGTCTGGGCTCCACTCATAGCAGCACTAGGTACCTCTGGCACCAAAAAACGGTCCCTATTCTTCCCCCTGCCGAACCCAGATCACAAGGAACACCAGATAAGCAAAGTCAGCCCGCTGGAGCACAGCAGAAGATGCACAACACAAAAGGTTTAAGGTGGAGATGGGAGAGGACTGCTAATGGGACGGGCACGCTGTGCTCTGCGGGCCTCGCTGCTGTCCCGCTTCGCGCAAGGCAGAAGTACGGGACGCGGGAGGAATGCTCAAGCCCGTGGCGTGCTTTCATCAGCGTCCTTCCAGAAGCTGACTTAGTGACGTCCAAGCAGCAGGGGCTCATCGTCGCGAAGCATCGCCCACCCAAAGGCGAAGCAAGGCTGCAGCACGCAGGGGACCCAGCACCCTTCCCCGCGCGCTGCCGCGGGCTCCCCAGAGGGCGGCGGGGCTCCGCGCCCCGGCGCGACCCTGTGATGCTGCGGGCGGTGTCCGCCGGCCCCCAGCCCAACATGCCCCGCAAGGCGGGGTCGGGAGCTCTCCCACTCCCACTAGTTCCCATCACAAAGGGGCAATGGATAGGGATGCACACGCACATAACAGATTACTCCCCCTCCCCGCCCCGCGGTACCCCGGGAGGGGCCGGCCCCGCACCTACCCTTTGAGTGCGTCGTGCCCGCCGCCGCCCTGCCCTCGCCTCTTGGCCCGGCTGGCCCGGCTCTCCTTGGCGCTCACCCCCTCGGCGTGCCCGGCGGCGGCGGCGCCCGCCTGGGACGCCCACAGCACGGCAACTCCCAGGGCGATCCCCAGCAGCCGCCCCCGCCACATCGCGTCCCCCGAGCCCCCGGGCTGCGAGTGGCCGCCGCCTCCTCTCCGCCGCCGAAGTCCGCCGGTCCCTGCCGCCCTGTCTCCGACCAGCCTCTCCAAGACGAGCTGCAACGGAAGAAAAGGGCAGGAAGGGGGGGATTAGGGACGGAGGAAAAGCGGGTGCGGCCGCCCTGCGCCCCCCGCCGCCTGCCCCCGCGCCCAGGCGCCGTCGGCCCCCGGCCAGCCCGGCGCTAGCCCGGCCGCGGGAGGCGGCGGCCGCGGGGGATGGCGAGGGGCTGCCCGGAGCCGCGCGGACTCTACCTTCCCTCCAACAGCATCCGCGGGGGCTCCCGCAACCGCCGCGGACAGCCCGCGGCCGCCGCCACCGCTCCCGGGGCGGCTCCGGGGCTGCGAACGTCTCCCGGGCATGAACCCTTCCCGGCTCCCCGAGCCGGGGACCGCGGCGAGCCGCGGCAGCCGGAGCGCGGCGGCCGGGGCGCGCCACAAGCAGAGAGCCCCGCGCCCAGCCTGCCCACCCCGGGAGAAGCCCGCTGCGAGGGGCGCGCACCCGCTAGAGCCGCCGCCGGCTGCCGTTCCTGCTGCTGTTCCAGCTGCGGCCGCTGCACCCACCGCGACTCCAGCTGCGGCTCCAGCTGCCCCCTCCCTCCCTCCTCCTCCTCCTTTTTCCCCTCCTCTCCCCCCACCCCCCCTCCTCTTCAAGTATCGCCCGCGCAACTCTTTCTCGCGAGAGAGAGGTGAATAAAAATGTCCCCCCACCCCCGAGCCGCCACCCCGGGGGCTCCGGGGGCGCTCGGCGTAACGCGGATGGCCACCGCGGCGGGAGGCCCCTGGCCAGCCCCGCGGCGGGCCACCTGCGGCGAGCCGCCAGCCCGGAGGGATGCTCTGCCCCGAGAGGCACCCCAGGAGCCGCAGGGAGCGGGCGGTCCTGCCCGGGAGGACGGGGCCCTGCCGCGGCCAGGCAGCGCTGCCTGCTCAGGTTACCCCACCGCTCCCCGGCTTAGGGGGAGGCAGAAGCATTAGCGTCTGGGCTAATGTGAGTGTGTCTCAGAGGAGCGGCGGGGGGAACGACGAGGGGGGTGGGCGATGGCGACGGGGACGACGGCGACACTGAAGGAAAGGGACGCCTATCCCTCCGTGAAAGCAATGCCTATATCCTCGAGGTGCAGCATCTTGCATCGATGTACTGGCTTCAGGGAAAAAACCCTAACAGTGTTTGTTTCCCTTATAAGGAAAACCAGCAACGATTTTGGCTTTACCTAGAGGCTGCTGCAGAATGAATAATGCACTTTTCTAGCAAGTAGCACGTCACAGCCACACCAGCCTCCTCCATACATACTCCTAAATCTCTACAACCACCTCCAGAACCGATGCGTCTCATCTGTACCAGGGAAAGGGGGAGGGAAAAGCCCTGCAAAGCCCTTCCGCTTTTGGATTGACTCAGAAAGCTGAAGAGCAACCCCCTACTAACCCCTTGAAAGGGAGAAAGTTTTAATACTGAATGAAATAAGGACAGTTCGAGCTCAAACCCAGATTCCATACTCCAGGCAAGTGGCTCTGTACTGGGATTATCCCATTTCAAAACACAGAAAATACAAAACCAAAAGAAGCAAACCTATCAGACAGACAATGAATGGTATTTATGCATTTTGCTGCTTCTCACAAATATTTTGGAAGGAAAGCTGGATTTCCCACTTTGCAGGTGTTTTCATTTTTGTTCAGGCAGGTACTGAGAGTGAAGTGATACATGGGCTGTCAGTTAGTTCATCTAGTGAAATACATAGCACATCATCGATTTCTGGTGTGTTATTTTTAAGACTATGCTTACATATCAAGGCCAGGTTGGATGGGGCCCTGGGCAACCTTGTGTAGCTCCAGGCCTGAGGTTGGTGGCCCTGCCTGTGGCAGGGGGGTTGGAGCTCTATGATCCTCGGGGTCCCTTCCAACCCTTGCCATTCTATGATTCTATGATATTAGAGGTACTTAGAGCTGTTGACAACTTTTAAAATAGTGCCCACCTGGGTTCTGAACCCACTAGAAAAATCCTGTCACAAGCAAAAGACTTAAAACAACTTCTGCTCTCTGCTGTTGAACAGAGCGACTGCTAAGGGTCACCCACACACTTTCCCACAGCCACTTGAGCTTTTGCAAACATTTGGACTCTGTAGAACATCCAGACAAACAGATTCCTCTATAGCCTCCAAAACACTTGTCATCCACTCGGAAGTTTCCCAAGAAAAAAACCCAAGCAATTCTGATGATCCAGTTGATCACCATCTCCCATGATAAACAAAAAGCTGAACTCTTAGATTAACTGAGATCCAGAAGCTCACTGCTATTTTAGTTCCTTGATCAAACCCTAGAATCAAGCAGAAATAAAAGACAGTGAGAACAAGGCATATAACGTTGTTATAACATGCACAGCAGGATTTGCTGTAGAACATGATTCATCCAGATAATTTTGAGGATCTCACAGCTGCATCTTGGAGGATGTAGATGGCATGGATCGTGATGGAAGGGCCCAGAATCAGGGGAGTATAATTATAGGTACATCGATTATATAAGGGAATGATAGAGAAGACATAGACTAGGTATCAGCCTGGAAGCAATGATCCAAAATAAGTACATAATTACACATGATTTAAATCAAGACTCCGAGCTAGCCACACCTCAGTGCACCTCTCTGTGCTTATCAGCACTATGGACATAAATCATTTCAAACAATGGCTAAATTATAAAATTAAATAAAGATAAATTAAATGTAAATTATATTTAACTGATTGTCAGAGAAATACCTGTTTGTCCTGCTACTCAAATGCTATAAAAACATCGAAGCTTTCAGTGCTGACGATCTTTGTGTTCAGCAGCAGTGATGTCAAGTACTGGTGTCCCTCCTCCTTGGCCTTTACCAAGCTGGTCATCTTCATCTTGCACAGACATTCTTCCCTCTCCTCCTGTAGGATGTTTATCAGAATTTTTATATTTTTACACATTTCAGTTTTGAACTGTTGGAAGCAACAACAAAAAGCTCTTACCACATGGGATTACTGTGATAGAGCAAGTTCATTTCAATTAGGGGGTTTTATTTCTATTTACATGAACTTTTGCAGCAATTTTATTTTTTTAATCTGTAATTTTACTCCAACCCAAGTGAGCAAAAATAACTATGTCCTCTTACATATTTCTTAATAAAGAAAGCCTTGATTATGCCAATGAAAACAAATAGCGTGGGAAAGTTTTGATATGTGTATTTTGAAGTAAATTACAAGCACAAATAGTTATTACAACCAGACAACCAATTAACTGGTTTCAATCTTAAAAAAAAAAATGAATTAGGTAACTCAAAGTAAAACAAACTATCACTTGTGTTTCTTAAGGCTTTTTAGTTAGACAAGCTGTGAAAACTAACTATGAAATCCATTAATGATAGCTTTTGGGGGACAAAGTTCACTTAAACTTACTTCATTTTTACAAAAGGTTTTATTTGAAGTTTTCATCTGTCAGCTGAGCTTATAATGGTAAGAGGAGGAAATCCAACTTACATTAGCATATAATTCTGTTAATTTGTGATACTGTGCAAAGCATTGGGGTAATATTTCTGTAATATTACAAGAATTAAAAGAAAGTCTCTTTTGGCTCAACCATTAGGGGCCTATGTGCTTCTGGGGAAATTCCAGCATTTTATCTCAGCTGTATCCTGGATGACCATAAATCTATTACATCTTATACACGTTCAGATCACATCTCTCCTATTTATGCCTGTATGGAACAGTTTGAGCACAGAATTTATGTTGCTTTAAACAAAACAATCCCTTTCATTTACAAAAACAAGACAATTTTTGATATGACACCCCCCCCCTAAAAAAAAAAAAAGAGAACTCAAAATACTAATTGGACTTGTCCTTACTGAGATCTGAACAAAACAGATGTTCTTACTCCTCTAAAGCACCTGCATTCTTCAGTAACAGGGACAGAGAAAGCACAAGGCAACTTGCGAGGAGCCCTAATTCAGATGCCCCCTTTTCAGTACTGTTTTTAGGGACGTGCTATCCCATATTCATAGCTATTTTCTTTTCTAAAACTAGGTCTCATTTTAAATCAACCTTTACCTAATGAGAGTGAAGCTGTTATACTACAGCTCCATTTACCAACGACACACAAGATGGGGTTATTCAAGGGGGTCCTAAATAAAAGATAACAAAAGCATAAGAAAGCCCATGACTTCTACTCTATCCTCCAGGAAGGGGAAGCACACCTTATCTTTTGCAAGACTAGTGTTGAACAGAAATATAACTAAAATATAGCGGATTGAAAAATATTTATTACAGTTCCAGTTGAATATAATGCATGCATTGGCATATTTAATTCTACATGTACAGCTAGAAATCCTCAAGTTTAACAATAGCAATTGTTTCTTTGATTTAAATATTTGTCTTAGTGCAAGAAAAGGAAATATATATACTACTACTTTCTGTCAGCTATAACCCTGTCAAATTTAATGGGAACTTTGACAGAGTAGCAGTTGCAAGCCTCGTTTCCTCAAGCTTGCATTTGTCCCAGATGACCTCTTAAATCCCACCTGTAAGCTCAGAAGCAAAGTGAAACAATTGTCATGGTCCAGCATGAAGGGCCAACTGCTGGGTGAACGTTCAGGTTAAGGCATCGAGAAAAACGGATACAGCTTTTTATTAGAATTGGTACATTCCAAGTGGGTGGAAATCAGTAACTAGGAGCCTCTTCTTGCAGCTCTCATTTATGCAGAACTCCCTACTGACTTGAACAAAGACAGCTGAATCAGACCCTACATTCCTTGAGACATTGTGTCAGCAAGGGATTGGGTGTCGCTGCCTCTGTTTTCCATCCCAGTGTTCCTCTAGCTATGAGATGGCTTGGCTCATAGGGAGTTGCCCCATGATGCAGTTGAAATAATAAAATAGGTAATAAGAGACTGGGGATTAGGCTCTGAACCCACCACATTCCATCTGCAAGGCCCTTCCTTTGAGAAATAACACTATGAGAGTATTGCAGACAGCTCTCAGGATCCATGATGAATTTAGGTTGGAAGGGACTTGCAGAAGTCATTTGGTCCAATCCCTTGCTCAGAGCAGGACCAACTTCAGGGCAAGCTGCTCAGGCCCTCTCCAGCTGAGTTCTGAGTGTCTCCAAGGTCAGATATTCACAAGAACAGAGCAAACGACTCCACTGTTTTACAATCCCCATTACGATTACATTTGCTTAATACTTAATAGGAATTTCCCTTGTTATACCACATGTCTGTTGCCTCTCATCCTGCCAGTGCTCAGGCCTATTTCCTCTATACCCTGAAGAGAGCAGGAAGATCCTCCCTAATTTAAAAGTTATTATTTAAAACACTTGAAGTAGGAGTGACTTTTACCAGTGTTTCTAGTACAACTTATCCAAATTACATATTAAATGTGGGAAGCAATTCTAATGTTTAAAGAAAAAAATCTGTTTGTTGTTTGTTTGGGGTTTATTTAAATAAATAAATACAGCCTCTAAAGCACCCCCAATGGTTTGCAAATTATCAACATCAGCTCCACCTCAACTTGCTATCACCCTGGTGACTGGGGTGGAGTTCAGAAGAGAACAATCTGCTACATTTCTTTTTTTTTAAAGGGATGAGTTTTGACACTTGACAAATTTTAAATAAAAATGTTGAAAACTGGTTTTAGCTTTGTGAACTCCTTCCAATACCAAAGAAAATACCACATAGCTTCAGAACAGAGGTCAAACAGGCACACAGCAGAGGAAATGTCATCTGACACCCATAAAGGAAAGCCAAGGAAAAATACTCATGGGCAGGAGATGCTTGGGAAAAAGGACATCTCTAGTTATCTATCTGTAGATATATGGATATATAGTAAGGCTGACTTTTCCCACTCCTGTTCATCAGTAAAAGGAAGTCAGTTTAATTTTATGGATGAAACAGTGAGTGGGTGATGTAAATAAGGAGATTCATGCTGCTTTTTCAAGATAAGGAAATCTCTCAGAGGCTCCAGTCTGGACACATTTTATGATAAACTATTGGGAAATCAGAGTTTCCCTGTACTGCAATGATCTAGAGAAACTTCCTTTGGCACTATGAGCCTAGTCCAAAGCCTGAGATAATTTTTTTCCCCTCCACTTATTTCAGTGGACTTCAGAACATGGCCTGACTTCGGCGTGGTGGACGCTATTCCATCAGTTAAGCTAAGCTAGAGCAGGGATGTTTCTGAAAACAGCATATTACATGGATTCCAGTGCATTATGGAGACCTAGAAACAATTCCTTCCACACAATTTGCACAAAGTCTTTCCCCCTTTTCAAAATACTCAATCCTCTGCATTCTTTGGTCCACACACAAGACTCTTCACCTACCTGAGTTTTTGTCATAAACAGCAAGCCAGCCACAAATCTCTGCAGTCTTGCTGACTAAATATTCTGTCTCCTGCACGGTGAAAATACCAAGAGAAATCTTGACCCTGGTGTCCAAAACAAGAACATGACTGCTTCTTAAATTAACTCCAATGTGTAAAAAATAAGTCTTTAGAATTCACATATGTATCATGTCCCTCTCTGCTCTGCCCTCGTAAGGTCCCAGCTAGAGTCCTGTGTCCAGATCTGGGGCCCCCAACACAAGAAGGATGTAGAACTGTTGGAGAGGGGTCAGAGGAGCCACAAGGATGATTAGAGGGCTGGAGCACCTGCCTTACAAGGAGAGGCTGAGGGAGCTGGGCTTGTTCAGCCTGGAGAAGAGAAGGCTGTGGGGGGAGCTCATTGCAGCCTGCCAGTCCCTGAAGGGACCATACAAACAGGAGGGGAATCAACTTTTTAAAAGGGCAGATAATGGCAGGACAAGGGGGAATGGTTTAAAGCTGAAGGAGGGAAGGTTTAGATTGGATATTAGGGGGAACTTTTTTACAGAAAGAGTGGTGAGGAGCTGGAACAGGCTGCCCAGAGAGGATGTGGATGCCCCATCCCTGGGGGTGTTCAAGGCCAGGTTGGATGGGGCCCTGGGCAACCTTCTGTAGCTCCAGGCCTGAGGTTGGTGGCCCTGCCTGTGGCAGGGGGGTTGGAGCTTTATGATCCTTGGGGTCCCTTCCAACCCTTGCCATTCTATGATTCTATGATCGTGCTCTAATACACACGTTCAGCAATGAAATATTCAGAGTTAAAAGCGTTATGAAAACCACCCCATCATTGTTTCGTTTCAGGGGATCACTGATAACGCATGTGCTGACGACAGTCATTGCCCCTGGAATTCTGGAAAAAGTTGCTTTTTCTAGGACATCTCAGCATTTGAAGTCTTACTAGCCTTTTCTGAGGGTTTTTTTTTTTTTGTTTGGTTGGTTTCTGCTTCTCTCCCACTCTTCCAGTGGGATAATAAACTGCATTTTAAGAGTAAGTTGACTTAAGCAACTCTGGTAGCTATGGCAGCTACTTCCCCTGCTTTCACAGGTTGGTTTCACAAGCTCTTCCTGCAGTCAAAAACTGGAATACAATCGGGGGGGGGGGGGGGGGGGGGAGGGGAAGAAGTTATCCTTTATGCCACTTGCTTAACCCATAGTATGGAAAACGCTATCCCTGTGTTTAATTAAATCCCATGCTGGACAAGAGAGCTCTTCTAATGCATTTAGAACTAAACTCTGTGTTCTGTTAATTGTGACTGAAGAATCAAAATAGACAGTCTAAGGAACTTCTTCAACTCGTGCAGAACGCAGGTGGGATTTAGCCCAGGAAGATGCTGGGAAGTACAGCAGTGTGTTAATCTGCAAATCCCAGCTATAAATGTATTTGAGTCTGCACTGTTCAGCCCTACTCCGGAGCTATCAGCAGACAGCCTTGTTTCAAGCAAATGCTGTCTGACAGCTGCCAGGTGTAGAAGTTGCTGTTCTTCAGATGATCAGCAAAATATGTTCCACAGTTGCCAGCACTTCTGCAAGAAAGCATTCAGCAGACAGTGTGGTGATTTAATTTATAAGGCTGTTCATATTCCAGAAGCTCTCAGAAACCCCAAGTGAGACTGTGGCCCTACTGCACTGTATTAACAGCAGAGAGAGAAAGCTCCAGACAATTAGCCATTACTGGTCAACTCCAGGTCCAGACAAACTGGAGTAGTGGTGGAAGGACACTCTGACATCAAGGCAGAAACATATGCAGTAAACAGTCCATCTCTAGGATGGCTTAACTCACAGTTTTTGGGTCTGACTATGCAAGTGAGCAAAGGGGTGGGGGGAGCTGGTGGATTAGATGACCTCCAGAGCTCCTTGCCAGCCATAGCCATGCTGTGATTCTGCAGTCTGACAAGTAAGGTTACAGGGATCATAACCATCATATCAGTATCTATTCAGTCATTTCCTCTCTGATACTTCTACTGGAGCACAGTATTTCTAACAGATTTTTTCCTGTTTTGGAGACCTAGAATCATTGAGTCTGAATCCATGCTGGCCAAGTTCCCTCTTCTTCAGAGCACAAGAACCCAGAAGTCCTACTTTGACTGAAGCGTTAAGCTGCAGAGCTCTTAAATAACCACATCTGCTTCTTTGCAGAAGGCTGCATGTCTGAAATTGCAAGGTTACAGGACTACTATGCAGATTTGATGCAGAGAGCTAGCAGGACTGAACCTGCAGAGAACACCACCACCACCACCGGCAGCGGGAAAACTTGTCTCCACTATCAAGCCCCAATGCCCACATTGCAGGAATGACAGAGCTGGGATGAGCCCACCTGCAGAACTGCTCGGTGTCAGTCAGGACACCCCAAGCAGCAGTGGATCCTTCCCTACCCAGGCCCACATGCTCCCACAGGCAGGCCCCACCAGCTCTTTTGAGTACAAACTTCTGCCCCAGTTGCCTGCCTGTGTGCTTTCTAGAGCTGTACACATAATTTTGTGTCACCATTACATACCCTACCTGCTCCCTATACACGTACACGTGAAAGATTTTGATATAGTTTGACTGTTGACACTGCTGCTCACTAGAAGAGTTAAGAGCAAATTAAACTCCCTGGCTTATGAATTGGTCACAACTTCCCACAGGGGCGGCCCAGACATCCACAATGATAAATAGAGTCAAAGCCTCTACTGGCTCAGCTCATGTTTATTAGAACTATCTGCTAATGACCTAAAGGGAACAGTCTTGAGAAACGTAGGAAATAGTTTCCCCAGCTATTGGTTATTATAATGTGCATCGCTGACACAGGCAAAGGAGCTCTTGTAAGAGTACTGCAGGAAAACAGGAGTTATGTTTTATGAAGGATTTTACTTTTCACATTTGGGTTCCTTCCAGCTTGGAAGGAACCCGAGATACTTAAGTTTTCCACAAAAGAAAAATCATGCGGAAAAAAGGCCGGGTTTGGATCTCCTAAACAGTTTCATTTCAATTCGGACTTTTTAAGAGTTGAAAAAGTTTACAATGAAGACTCATTTTAAAACAAAAGGTTCCACTCAAGTAGCGTTTAAAGTGTTTTGATTCCTGGAACGTTTCCATTTTTTCTTTCAGAACTAAATATGAAGACAAACACGATTTTGTGAAGTATTTTAAGGGAACTATATTTTCAAATGGAAAAGTTGTCAACATTTTCTTTATTGACTCTATACCCCTCTTATTCCCCTTTCTTTCCATCCAAATACCAGTCCAAGGCACTCTAGAAGAAAATGGAAAAGTTACAAGTGGGTAGTTTAAAAAGAACAGCTAGATTCTGAAAAATTAATACTGTATCTACATTTTGCTTAATATACTCTCTCTGAACAGGAGAGACAAGCATCTTATGAGATATCCTATCTTCTCCAATGACACTGTATTAGCAAGTCATTTCAAAACCTTTAAAATACACACTCCAGGAAGCAAAAATTTAGCCCAGAACTTACCCATTAACTATTGCTAAATTAAGCTTGTGCTGCACACCTGTATAGAGCTGATTACATCAGTAACTTGAGCAAAGAACCAGGGAATTAGTGGAAAAACAGAACTTTCCATTCTGATCCTGTAGGTTCTCATCTGTTTTCCAGCTAGTGGAAGCCACATCCTACACAAAATGGCCAACTGGCAAGCTCAAAGGAGGAACCCAGTCACTCAACAGTCTCCACATCCCACAACTTGCCCAGGCCCAAACGGCGTCAGGCACGCACCAACGCTGGCGCGTCCCACAGGGCAAACATGCAGCAGCTCTACAGGATGTGACAGTTCTGCTGATGTTTCTACAGCCTTGGCTGCAGTTTGAGTCACCACGACATTGACACTAACACCCTTTGTGAACAGGTTTGAGGGCACAGAAAATAAAGGTTTAGCACACAGCTTTAAGATATTTTGGTATATACAGACCTTAAAGCTGTGGGCATAGTTTGGCCTTATTAAAGTCAGCATATAAAGAACAGTTCCGTTTAGAGAGTTACATTGGCAAGAATCCCAGTCACTAACTGGTTTCTCTATAGAATGAGCAGGAGGAAAGAAGTTACCAGTAGACTTTTGGGTTTTACAGAATATTAACACCAGCCTTAAATCTATTGTGATGAAAAGTGTTATGTAAAGTACATATGATATAAGACCACTAGAGGGGAGTAAAGTAACTTGAAAGTGAATGCTTCCTCTACTTGGTTTTGCTGTACAAATTGCATTTGCACATGTTAATTAACAGCTATAGTAAAACCAGAGTATTAAAGAATTGCATTTGCCTAACATTCTAAGCAAAGTTGATTAGATAATTACAGTATTTCTGTGCCATTGTCCCCTCTCACTAGGCTGCAGGCTGACAGGGTACATTCATCATCTGGATGAAGCCAGAACACCAGGGATGGCATTCAGCCAGAACATTTGGCAATAGACATGAATCTCTTTACTTGTGTTCAGCTTTATAAAGAAGCAACACCGCATGATGGAAAGAGACTAATTTTATCAAGTGTGAAAAAGGCACCAGGCTTGCCTAGTAGGTAAGTATGTACAATAGGGGGGGAAACAAGAACCTTGGGTTCTCACACAGATCACTGCCCAAGCCCACACAACAGTGAAATATTTACCCAAGCAACAAGAACAAAGAGAGAAGCATGATTAATTTGGAAGTGTGAAGTACTCTGCATCAGAATGCTGGGTGAAATCTCACTACAGCTGCAAGTAATGTGCTCCTGTATCACTGCCAGGTTACCATCGTCTCCATTGTAACCCATCTACACTGGGGGAGACAAGACTGTGCAGGGAAGCTGCACAAAAGAGCAAACATTGAAAATAAATTTCAATGGGAAATCTTAGCAACTCCCACAGAACAAAGGGAAACATGAGGACTGAGTTCCAACAGCAGAAGAATGGCTTTGACAGCAAGTTTTAAGGATGAATGAAATATATATATGTGAGACTGTATCTCAATACTACTGGGAAGTATAGCCAGCTTGAGATTTTTATGGGGAAAAGGACACTATACAGTAGTAACTAGATCTCCAAACTTCAGGGAAAAGTACCAGCTACAAAGTAAAAGAGGTAAGAGGGTAATGAGATACAAAGTTCCAAGGTTTAAGGAAAGCCTGAGCTCTCCTTAGTTGCATATCCACAGGTTACACTTACAGAAGTCGAATTTTATCATAGATTTCTTGAAAAGCTTTCAGAATCACAGATAGGGTGTTTTGCAAAAACTACAGCAATCCTGCAGAACAGATAACCAGTTGAACCAGT
The DNA here is from genome assembly GCA_022605575.1 of Laterallus jamaicensis coturniculus. Lineage (NCBI taxonomy): Eukaryota > Metazoa > Chordata > Aves > Gruiformes > Rallidae > Laterallus > Laterallus jamaicensis. The sequence continues at coordinate 16,920,690 of JAKCOX010000018.1, forward strand.
CTACAAACTATGAAGCATGGAAGGAACAAGACTGCTGGGTCTATTTTCCCCCATTTACTACTTGCTGTCCTTTGGACTATTTCCACATGTGCACACAACAGACCCATACTTCTTAAAAGCTGACTTACACCAAAAAAAGACTGAGAGAAGAAGGGTTACTTAAGAAAACCAAGGAGGAAAATAGTAGCTTTAAGTGTGACATAAAAGCAATGTTTATTCTGTGTCCTTGGTATTTAGGAGAAGCAGCAATAAGCTTAAACTGCAGCAAAAGAGTTCAGGTAAGACACAAAGGGAACAGGGAGGCAGTCTTCCAGCAGTAGGGATAATATTGGAAAAGATTTGCCTGGGCAGCTGTAGAGTCTCCCTTATTGGGAATCTTTCAGAACATATTGGACAAACATCCATTAGGACCAACAGCAGCTCAAGTGATTCTGCCCTGCAGCAGGAAAAGGGACAGCACATCCTTTACAGAAAGGTACAGGTGAGAGGGTGTAAACTGTACTTCATTATTATCACATAATAGGATGAACAGGTTACATTAAAAAGCTGTCTGTCTCCCAGGAGAACAAATGCATGAAGATTAATTGATTTCCCATGAGCAAAGACCAAATAAGAGTATGAGGGGGGTGTGGGCTGTGTGGGATACACACCTCTTCAAGCAAGTTAGACTTAAAGAAAAAAAAAAAAGCCAATTCCACTCCCCTCCCACCCCCCCAAAAAAAAGTCCCAACCAAGCAGAGGCCATACAAAACCACAAAGCCAAAGGGAAGGAGTCCAAGATTAAAATTAGGAAGGGAAAAGAAAAACAAAGAAAAGAAAAAGAGGCTAAGTGCAAAGCCAGAAAAAAGAAAACTGACCAACATAAAGACAAAAGGAATTTTTAAAAAGAGGAGAAGCCAGGCCAGAAATGAGGACAAATCATAGTATAAAAGCACAAAAAAGCCATCAAGTAGAAAGAAAAGGTAATTTAGTGGTTAATGTACTAGCCTGGGATTTAAAAGATCTGAGTTTAATTCTCTGTTCAGGCTTCCTAACATCTCATGGCCTCAGTTCCTACTTCAGTAATTATTTCTGTGCACAGCACCTTGCTGTGATAGCAAAGAGGTTTCAGATGTGCATATCATCTACAAAAAATAAAGAATGTGGGAATTTAAATCTAGTTTAGGCAAGATCTAGTTTTAACTCTTGTTAATAGCTGCTCATTCCACCTCAGACAGCTGGAGACAAGGTAAAACTCCAGAATCTGAGACCAATAATTCATCAATTAATTACCCAAAATATTACTCAAAATGTGCATGAGTTAGACAAATCCTGTGTTTTCTTGTCCTGTACATCACACAAACATCTTACACACAATTAACAAAATAAAAGATGTTAAGGATGTAAAAATGTAAAGTTTAATTACCATTTAAATGTAGTAGAAAAAGTCACCTTGGAAATCATTTCATGCCAAAATATAGATGTGACAAAAGTTAAGTGACACATTTTTACCAAGAGGCTGTTCTAAGTAGGAACATACAGACAGACTCTACCTACAAGATAAGTCAGCTAAAGAAAACAGAATGAGCAGAAATAAAGAAAGAAAGAGTATCCCTGCATTCTGTTGCTTTGGGGGTGGAGGGTGGCATAGTTCAACTTTAAATTGTGCTGAACTGCAACATCGCTAGATGAAAACTTGATCTAGCTCCTATAGCAGGTAATGAATCACAGAATCTTAGGGGTTGGAAGGGACCTCAAGAGATCATCGGGTCCAACCCCCCTGCCAAAGCAGCTCCCTATCTCATATTACATAGATAGGCGTCCAGACGAGACTTGAATCTCTCCAGAGAAGGAGACTCCACCACCTCCCTGGGCAGCCTGTCCCAGGGCTCCCTCACCCTCACTGGGGAAAAGTTCTTCTGCATGTTGGTGCGGAACTTCCTGTGTTCCAGCTTACAGCCATTGCCCCTTGTCCTGTCCCCACAGACACTGAAAAGGGGCTGGCCAATTCCCCCTGCAACCCATGTCTAAGATATTTATAAACACTAATTAGGTCCCCCCTAAGTCTTCTTTTTTCCAGGCTGAACAGACCCAGCTCACTCAGCCTTTCCTCATAGGGGAGATGTTCCAGACCCCTAATCAACTTTGTCACCCTTCTCTGGACTCTCTCCAGAAGGTCCCTGTCTTTTTTATACCAGGGAGCCCAGAACTGGACACAATACTCCAGGTGGGGCCTGACCAGGGCAGAGTAGAGGGGGAGGATCACTTCCTTCAACCTGCTGGACACACTCTTCCTGATGCATCCCAGGATCCCATTGGCTCTCTTGGCCACCAGGGCACACCGCTGGCTCATAGCCAACCTGTGAGTTGAATAAAATGAGTTCTTGAATAAAACAGGTAAGTCTTTTCAGCTTACCTAATGGGTAAAAATACATGGCAAACTTACTTTGAGTTCATTTAGAGGCTCTGTTAGGGCCTTGGCTCTGGTACACAAGCCCAACCACGTGTATTGCGACACTACATCCCCTTTTCTGACTGGTGTCAGCTGTCCAAGTTCAGAAGTTGCCACCCCCTCCCTCTGTTAGCCTGTTACTGCTTCATTCTTTCCTACTGACGTTAGGAGGAGGGCGGATGAACGCTTTTGACTAGAAATTGTTGATTCTTGGGCTAAGGATCTCTTTGTTCCTCAAACTTTACTCACCAGGAAATGAGCGCTGCTCTTTGGGTATGGATCTTGCTTGTACCAGACCTTTGCAATTGATTCTCATTAAGGAAAACTTAAAGTCTCCTTGGCAGTGCTGGAGCTCTCTGGAGTCATCAGTGCAATAAGACATGCAAAAAACAGTAGATGAGCAAGGATTTAACTGAATCCCTACCTAGACTCACACTCCCATATGTTATTACAGTGTGATACGAAACAGGAGCAGCCACATCTAGATGGGCACCTAATGTCCACATTTAAGTGTTTTACTAGCTGGGAGCTGAAAGGTTCCCCCTCCCCTTTTTGCTTCATCCACATAACATCTTCCTGCTTCATAAGGGAGGAAAAGGACACCCACAACAGAACCTTTTCTCACATCAGGCTGCAGACCCTGCTGAAGAAAACTTGTTTCCTCAGTGTAGCTGGGATTTGCTGGGCCAGAGCAGTCAATAATGCAGAAGATCCCTTCTCATCAGCACAGGACCCCAGCTTCTAAATTCAAAATGTAAGAGTCATCAGGTGTTCAAAATTTTAGCAAGATTAAGACTGTAAAGTACTTCATTCTGCACTGAAACCACTGAGCTTTTAAACACAGGAAATTATTTAAAAGCTAGAAAAATGACAGTAAGTTATGCATGCAAACAACACTGAACAAGGCAAGAGAAGTTACATTTAGAAGAATTTTAAAAGCAGCTTACACATTTGCACCAATTGTGGTATTTTGAAGAACAGTTACAGAAAAACTCTTGAACCCCTCAGGAGGAGGATTACTTGAAAAATTATGTCTGTTCCACCCCAGTGAGATGAGCAGCCCCCAGCTGCTCTGTCAGAGTAGTCAGGGGTGACCTATAGGACAGCTGCAGGTTTGCTTTGACAGATGCAGGCTTTCTCCATCCAGGGAAAGTTTCTGAACTGTCCCAAGGAATGCATTAATCTGATGCATTGGTTTAACCACTTGTACTGGCACCTCTCACACAGGAATAAACGTGCTTCTTGACCTTGTACAATTTGGGAAAACATTTAAGCTAACAACAACAAAAAAAGAAGCCATTCATCACTGAAAAAACCCACCAAAAAACCTGGAGCCTTAGAGGACAACTAGTAAAAGCTTTTCCCTGCAGACAAGGCCACAGCTATTTCCTCAGCTAAGAGCTCAGAATTTGGCCCTTGAACTTAACCACTGCCCATGTTTGTTTAGGCACAAGCGGTCCCTCGTGGCCTCAGTTTGCTCCCACTGTTGATGACAAACCCCACCACCTCCAGTAAAGAGGAAGCAGGGTCAGATTTATGGGCAACATTAACGGCCACCAAGAAATTCAGAAGTCTCATTAGATTGCCTGAGAGAGCCTTGATTCCCAAGCCAGCCCTGCGTACCAAGAGCTGCAATGCATTCTGCCTTGCCAGTTAGCCTAAAATATAAACAGGGAGAACATTTTTGTAAAGGAAGTTAAACATTTTTCTTCAAGATTCAACAGAAATCTTCTATTTTCCTCTTAAAACTGGAAAGATACTCAGTCTAGACTATACCATGCACCTCCTAGAGACCAAATGAGCATCTCTAAAACACTTAAAAGTTGTTATATCTGAAAAGCATATCCACAATCTGTGAGAAAATGTTCAGTCTTTTTTCTTCTATCACCAAATAGCAAGCAAAGCCTTTCTCTTTACCCTTTCCTTATCACTGTTGATGTAAACTGCTGGCCCATAACAATACCGTTAATCGCAACAAATATTACTTAATCACACCCTGTGGAAAGCAAGCAGTGAAAAGGCTCTGTTCCTCAGAGTATCACTAGAAATGCCATCCCAAAGCAAGCAAAAAATCTGTAAAGATACATTTCATAATTCTCTTCAAAACATGATTGGGCCTTTAAAACATAAATCTTCTAAACATCAGAAGAAATGTTACTACATCTTCAGCGTACATTGATGGCCTATGCTATTTAAGGGACACCTGCAAAATGTGGTTATTTTGGTTTATAACTTTCTTCTGACTAGCACAAGCTATTTTTTGCTGTACCAGGGAAAACATTCTTGAAATATGATTGGTTATAATAATTTAATGAAAACATGTCAGTACTTTCACTTTTATTACGAGGACACACACAGAGGCTTACAGGGGGATCCTTCAAAATGGAAAAGTCAATTAAAATAATCACTTCAAGCAAATACTAAAACAGCTCTCATTGAGCTCTGAAGGAATTTTCATAAACATTTAAAAAGTTATCACAAGTTACCAGTAGTTTTTAGATAAACACTGCACTGCAAGCTAAATTTCATATAAAAATAGATTCTATTTAATGTGTATATAATACACTATAAACAATTATGAAAGTGTTATTACAAATGTGAAAAAGAAAGTTTGTATTAGTATTGACAGAATTTCTTTACCTAACCTTAAAATTGTGTAACTGATCATGAAATGGACACAGTAGAACCGGTTTTCCCCAATCCTCATGCTTTTTTCTAAACATCAAGGTATTAGCTTTTCCTTCTAACTAGGAATTGCTGGGATCGGTTCAAGTTAGAAAGGGGGCTATCAAAACCACTATCTTGAAGAGACTGGGGTTCCCACACCAGTTTTTCCCAAGCATTTGTTGCAGCATTTTCCTACATTTGAATCTGGTGAGATATTGGGCTGCGTGACAGCAGAATTTGGTTTGTCCGAGTTGAGGAATGAACTATGCCCTGAGTTTGTCATCAGATCGCCTCTACTGTAAACTTTAGTGCTGGTTTTTGTGCTGAGAATTGTCCCACTGCCATCAGAAACATTTCTCCAACAAGTATCAACATCTTCATCTGCAGGGGAAAGTGACCTGATGCAAGGAAACTCTTCACAGTACACAGTCTGTGCTTGAACATTCATGCTGGCTCCTTGCTGAGGATACATGAGAGGTGCATCATTATGATCCATATGCATGCTTCCGTGCAAAGAACTCCATTCACTGCAGCTTCCTTCATCTCTTTCTGGAGTTTCTTGAAAATCAAATTCCTGAGTTCTTTTAGATTTAGTTTTACATTTTCCACAGGACTGGATGCATTTATCATCTTTCAAGACCATTCTTTCACTCTTGCTCTTAAGCCTATGATGAGTTGTCCCAGAGATGGTATGGCCATTTGTAAAGCTGGATGCATGCATACTTTCTAATGTTACTTGAAAAGCAGATGGAGGAGCATTCTGATGTGTTATATTGCTAGCAGCACACAAGAGTCCTTTGTCTGCATTTACGATGGGGCCATATTTTTCTCTTCTTCCATCTTCATTTGGATAAAACTCTGGCAGAGGATTGCCTGAAGCACCATCCAGATTTTTAGAATTATTCCCGTTCTGCATACTTGAAGTCACTGTTTCATGAAGCATATGTTGAGCTTTGGTCTGCGTTGCATCAAACTGCTGTCTCAAGTCATGTGGTACACGTTTCTGGACAACTTTATCATTGGCTTTTTCAGTAATGCTTTTGCCACATGATTTACTTTCCATATGGTTTGACCTAGTCTGAAGTATACGATCTCTTTTTGAGTACTCAGCTCCAGGTGGTAGACCAGAATTTATTAGCAGAGCTAAGAGAGAAGGGAAGGAAATAGATTAATAGAATGAAACAATGCTGGAAGAAAAACTAGATCCTTTGATTTGTTGTTTGTTGCTTTATTTTCGATAAAGGATTGTAAGAGCTGTCAAAATAAGCCACTTATATTTACATTTCCATTAGCAAGCTCATAAATAAATAGTACTTTGCTTTCCATATCCACTGTCACTACTACATGCATTAAATCTATATGATCAGGAAGAGAACAACTACAGACTCGAACATACCTGAGCGAGTAGATTTGCTTTGGGGAACGTGTCGAAGAGGCGTTTCAAGTCCTTTAGCCATTGTAGCAAGCTTACTGGCTGCATTCATTATTTTCTTTTCAGCTCTGCCCAGAATTGCAGAACATGAAAAAAATAATAAAAATTAAAGGTTTAAGGTCAATTCCTTTTCAACTCTGCATTTTACTTCAAGGTAACTTCATTGACAATCAAAGCATACTGAAAAGACAGTCTGTCAGTCTGTTTGGCAGTGATCCAATCTGAGCACTCTGGCAAGGACCTCAGGTCAGACACTGTTTGCTCCAAGGTGAACAAACACCAGATTAACCTCTTTCAAAACCTACAGTAATTTCCAAATATACTTGAACTCACCCTTCATGCTTCCCATTATCAGTCAGAAGCTGTTGAAGGCATGTCAGATAGTATTTGCGCATTTTCCGTGCTGTCTCTTGGCGCTCCCTTAAAACCTCCGCTTTAACCATCTCAGCAGCTCGCTCCTTACTTTCACGGATATAACAGAGCATATCACCTACAAACACACATCATTAGTACCAGCTTTCCCCCAGAGCAGGGAAAAAAGCCAACAGCACAAACAGGGATTGTCTAGCAGACCTGCAGCAAGTCAGCAAGGGCCCAGATTTACCTGCCAACATGCCAAATTCTTGTGCCAAGTGTTGCCTACTGGACAAATGCCACTGAAGACCACATGCAGTAAGTGAATATGAAGCATCAGACATTAATTCAGTTGTCTGATTCTACGTTTTAAACAGCAATAAAAAAACCTGGCACTACAGTCAACCCTCTCTCCTCAGCCAAAAGGGTGCTGATTAAACCAGAAGGCAGGATACAACACAAGAGAAAAGCAGATTCTCCCTCAGGAACAGTTGTAGATATAATACAGTGCAACAAAGCAAGGATGGCATGCAAGGCTCCACCCATCACAATTAATCTCATCTAAGATTATGGTGACAATTCCATTTCTCACATTCACTCTAAGAAGGAAAAATTTACTTCCCATGCGAGTTGGCCATCAGATTCCTGTGCAAGTTGGCTGAAGGAGGAATTGACAAAGTAAATTATTTTGCTCTTCTAACTTTTTAGCTAAGACTTGAATACTTACACTTAATCTTGCTCACAGCTTTAATGTACTGAGCGCGTAATTCTTCCAGCCCTTTCACAGAGTCACAGGATGTACAAGGTTTTGAGATGCTGCCCTTAGACAGTGACCTGAAATGCACATAAGTCACACTGCAGAAGCAGCTTGCATCTCAAAAAAAAAACCATAAAATCAGCTTGTTTAAATTTAAATACCTTGGTGGTGTTGACAGGTTTTTCAGTTTAGTCTTCACCTCAGAGTTTTCTGAAGTTAGAGCTTCTACAGACTTCTTGCCTTCTACTAAAAAAAAAAGGATGAACCATAATTCGCTGCACTTCTCTAAATTAAAGTTGAATTCAGCAGAAGTTGTTATATAAACTGCTATGTCTGGGCTAAGAGCTCAATGTCACAAAGCACCATCAGCAAATGTACAGCTGTTGCAGTAACAAGCACATAGGAAGCGATCGCAACACACTTCACTGAAGCCTGCATGTAAAAGTAATCTCAGAGTAATTAAGCAAGCTTAAAGCTTTCCAATGCCATTGCTAACACTACGCTGGAGGCAGAAATTCAGAGACTGGGTGCACATGTAGAAAAGGATAGAAAAAAAAGCAATCATGAGGGTTGTTTTGATAAACACTGGAAAAGAATGATTAGTTTATGGATTAGCAATTGTGCCTTCTCTGGGGTGCTGGTTTTTTTGGGGTTTGTTGGGGTTTTTTAAATAACCAATAGCTAACATTATACAGGAAGGCTGGACTTCCAAGCTGAACTCTGCTCAGTGCTACCTAGAAGCATATAAATATTATAACGAGCCACCACAAAGAATGATAAGACAGTGGAGCTGAAAAAGCCCAAAGCATAGGGCACCAACATGATACTGAAGACTGCTGATCGCATCATATAGATAGTATTCCCATGGGTTCTCACAAAAGTCAATTTCTTGTCTGTGTAATCTATGCATGTCAGTGTAAGCAAATGATTATTTTTAAAAGGGGTAGGAGCATTTAGTTGTATTGATGGATACACTTGGATAGACCCATGAAATCTCTAGCTTTCCTACTTTCGGAAGGAAAAGCAACATGAATCGACCACCTACACTCAACAACAGAGATACCACCACCACACCCAGTCACAGACGTTCCAATACGAATCAGGGTGTAAGGAAAACAAAGACAGTCACCACACAACAGTGGGCATGCCTTAGAGACAAGTCTTCCTTCTGGAAGAATCAAGGCTTTCGTGAGCAGAAACTGAGAACCTGAGCCCTGGGAAAGAGACACAGACAAGTTTGGCTTGCTTTCTTCTTTAGTGTGATGCACAGAACAGCAAAAACCAACCAGCCATCCTGGAATACAGAGAAAAGCAATTCACGGCCTCTAGAAATTCTTTTTTTGTTCAGACCTCATTTTGAGGAGTTAAAAGATGTATCTGTGATGACATTGGTAACAGCAGTAGCCTCTGTTTTCATTAACAGATCTCCTGTTACCCTTTAATTTTTCCTCCAGTCCCCATGAAAGTTTATGTTATCACAGAATTGTAGGGGTTGGAAGGGACCTCGAAAGATCATCGGGTCCAACCCCCCTGCCAAAGCAGCTCCCCAGCTCATACTGCAACGTTGTCATGGTTGTCACTGAAAGAGCACAGAAACAGCACGACACAGATCTGTGCAACTTGCCTACCTAGCCTTGCTCACACATCTGCAAGCTGGCAGAAACCTTTCGCTCACAAACACACAGCATTTTACTCATCCTCACCTAGCGCAGCATTTATTACAGCAGGTAACTAAGACTTTTCATTAAAAACAAGGTGTGTAGGGGAAATCCCTAGCCCACACAACTGATGTAGAGCAGGAATTCCTCTTACAAATGGTCTCACAAAAGGAATGTTTGTTGCTATCAGAGACAGATGCTTCAATGTGACTTCCTCTGCGTACAAAGTCTACGTGCAAGGCCCACAGAGGAAGACCCAACTACAACAGCAGTAGTTACAGGTATGGCAAAGGACTTTTCATCCTTGTTAGCCCAGATTTTCCTATAGTCACAGACTCCTACAAAGTTAAATAAAGCAATAAAGGATGGAGTCTACTATCAAGAAAGGATGACAAATGCACATGATGCAACAGCATCCACAAACAGAGGTATCAATATCAAGTCTGACAATACTGCAATTGGTAAACTGACAGCCAAGTCTCAGGGAGGTTTTACCACCAGGCAATGTTTATCCATCCACAGAAGGCAACATGGATATTGAGAATGACAAAAATAAGACAGCAAAGAGAAGACAATTACAACAAAACAGTAGAGAAAGTCTTCAAATAGGAAAGAAAGATTTAAGAACTAGATACCTTCAGTCATCTATCCTGTACCTCAGTGATGAAAAGGAAAATAACATCTTCACCAAAAGGGTAAAGAGATTAAATAAAGCCTACTTAAAACCTATTTTAAGGTTTACAAAAGAAGAAAGAAAATAAACATAACTAAAGCTTCAAGCTTTTAACTCAGAAAGGTACAAGAAAACTGTGGTCAGCAGCTTAGTACTAACTGGTGCCAAGAAATAACATTTGGGGCCATTCTGAGACCCAGCGTTCCTTTTTTACATTTTTTACCTACAATAGGCATTGCTAAGGGTTGGTTATACATCAACCATAGGACCACAAAAAGAATCAAGCCCAACCTTACTATTTCTAGTGCTCTACTTTGTCTTGCTAGGAAAGTATACAACACAACTGCTATAATTAAAAGAGTCACAAGTGGCTGAACCAATGTTATAGAAGGTACAGCAATATCTATCAAGGCATTGAGCCCTCACAGCCTCAACACACTCCCATCAGTGATGATTGGAGTCTTCAATCAGTGATAAGAAACTTGGAGGTTGAAAAATACCAAACAGCAAAAATAACAGCCAAGCAGGGTCTTTTGGAGCCAGCTGAAGGAGACTCCCAGCTGGGAAGCCTCACATGCAGCTGAGTCCAGTTAAGAAATTCACAAAGACTGGGCTACTTCCAGGAGAGCAACGGCTGCTCTCTATAGCCAGGACAGGGGGCTCTAGAGACAGAAGAGCTACACTGCTTGTATTGTTTTGTGTAAATAGATGGTTTGTTATTCTGGTGTTGGAGGAATTCAAGCCACACTATAGGCATAAAGCCAAAGATTCTCTTGGGTTTTCTTGCTGCATGGTTTTTCATTTTCATAAGAACTCAAACTAAACAGAAAACCCCAGAGAGAGTTCTGAACCTCCCTAGAAGTTCTTCCCTAGCTACACTGTCTCCAGCTTAGCCATAGTATGTGTGACAGCTTTGGGAAGAGCTACAGTGCTAAAGTATATGGGGGGGTGGGGGGAAGGGCACACGCAGGAGTAATTGGAGGTACACAAAGAGAGAAATATCACCCAGGGATTTGTCCCTTTTCAACTATATTCTTGATTAAAAGAATCAGAAAAAACTTCTATGCCAGGTGAAGTATAATTCTTGACATGACTATCTTTTACACGAATGCAGAATTCTTTGTCTTGTCTCGTGTCATGAGCAAGCAGTATAATTTGATCTTCAAAGCTCACATATAGTATTACCCATTTACAAGACATAGTTCAGACCGTACCCTGCTCATAATTTTCAACACTGGCTTGCTGTTATACACCAGAAGTACTAGTGTTCAAGTCCAAACCCCAAGAAGTATTTACACCTACAGAAGATACAGCAGCTATTTCTTCACTCCTGAAGGATGTCTTGAAAAAAGCAGAAAGCTACTAGCCTTTAATAAAATTAAACTTTAAATCATATCAATAAATAAGGTAGAAACCAGTACCATTTGTTGCACGGTTTGTGACTTTAACATAGCACGAGCTTACAGAACATTCAACAACCTTCAGTCAGACTTGCATCTTCTTCTATCACCCAAAATATTTGCTAATTCACTATCTTTGCATTAGAACCATCATTGAGACATTAACTATTAAAGACTGCTAATAACCAGCTTAATTTGATCATACTCAGTGTGCTAGATTATAAACAAACTCAATACCTTTGCCTGTTCCCATTTCCTGCAAGGGTGGCTGTTGTCTTCGCCTCCTTTGTGCTTCTGCCTGGTATCCAACACTGCACACAGGAGGACTTGCTGTTTCTCCATCACTACGTTGTAGGCAAGAGTAGGCGTCTTTATTTACATTACTTACTAGATCTTCATATTTCTGCAAGAGAAAAACACTTCCTGAGACTCCAAAGCACAGGAGGAAAACACATCACCAAAAAGCTCATCTTCCTTTAAGTAGGCAAGCAGTGTGTTCTGCCTGAAAACAAGCAGCCCTGGGCACTGAGCAGTTTTAGTAGTTCTAACACACATGCTTTAAACCTGCAATAGAACTGTGGGTGGCAGCTCAAGTCAGGAGGAAAATGCCTATTCTAGCATACAGAAGTTTTACTTACTATAACTCACTGCAACAGCAGTGTCTGGCTATCTTGAGTTTTGTTTTGGAAGTGTCAGTAGCCCTTAACATCACAGAACTATATAGTGGCTTTCAGAGTTGAAGCTAACTTGTTTTCTGAAAACCATATCCAGCAGAAAAAAAGGTTGGACCCAGTTAGAATTTCTGCACAAATATGGGTAGCAGAGGGACAGGAACATCACCCAAAAAATCTAACAGCTCTGTTTATTGTTCTTATGGCAGCATAAGAGAATGCTAAAAAAAAAAACCCACAAAAACTTCACTAGACAGAGTAGTTCAAGTTAATATTCTGAAGTTCAAAGGCATGTTAAAAACAGTTTAACCAAGAGACATTCATAACCTAATGCAAAAGATGCACCAGGCATAGGAAAAACAACTTCCAACTGTCTTTACCATGTGAAAATAACTCATGACAAGAAAACTTAAATGGACAACTTTCTGAACAGAAACTTATTACCACCAAAAACACCTGGGCAACATTGTAATACGAAACCACTTCATATTAATTTTCCTCCATCCCACCTTTTCAAGAAACAAGACAGTTTCTTCTCTGTCCTTTTCTTGTGTAATTCCCCAGCTGCTAAACACTAGGTGGTAATGGCATTTCCTGTGGGATGTTCCCCATAACCAAAAACTTACTACAAGCATAAGCATTGCAGAGGAGCAGTCTGCCAAAGCAGCAGTAACAGAAGCTTTTTGACAGAATTCTACTTAGCCCTGAACTCCTCTAGCAGAGGGTAGAGTATCCTTCCTCATTTGGGCAGGCACATTGAAAAATTTCTGGAGCTGCAATAAAGTTAAGCACTACTCTTATTCCCAAGACAGATCAGTTTGTCAGTTACTTATCTCTACTACAGATAACCTGCAAAAAGGATTTACTGTTTTCACCTTTATTTGCATCGTAAGGGAAGAGAAAGTAGTAACATAATCCTTGATCACTATCCAATCATGATTAAAAATTGCTAAGTTACTCTAAAAAGAGCAGTATCTATGCAGAAAATCTAAGATAGGCCTTAATGACAGAACCCTCCTAAATGTCACATGGAGCAATCAACAGGCTCACAAAGTTAAGACAGATTCATCTCCTTAATTTATGAAGCTTGGCATTGAAGACTGACATTCCTCACCTGGCTTTCTCTCCCAGAAAGATCAATGGTGTCAAAGCTACACCCATCCTTTCCCTTTTAGTTTGCTAACAGATTTAACCCTCTGACATGATTTCAAAGGACTGTTATCAATTAATTCATACATTGGATTCCATCACTCTCAGAATTACCCTTTTAAAAACCCTATTCTAGTTGGCAATTACATTTTACAGAAATATTACCTCTTGCCATTCTTGTTCTTTCTTTTCCAGAATTGTGTAGATTGTGGTTCTGTAGGCCTTTTGTAAGCAAGCCTTCAGTTTGTCTTTGCATTGATGGTTCAATTGAGCATGAGCATCAAAACACTTATCCTTCCAAGAATGCTTACTATGTGTGCACTTGACTAGCTCCTCGTGGATTTCACTCAACAAGTATTCAAGGTCAACCACAGTCTTCTGCTCATATCGATTAATTTCATCCTGCAGTCTCTTTGCTTCCTGAGCCTCCCATTCTCGCTGCTTTTGGTCTAGTAGCATCTTTATTTCTGCCTCTTTCTGAGTGCAGAGATCGTTTTTCTGCTTTGCAAGATCCTCCTTTGCTGCTGCAAGTACCTCTTGAATTCTGTTTCTATGATCATCTAAGAATGACCGGTAGTCTCTCTCATTTTGTTCTTGAATCTGCAGGATTTCTTCTTGCTTTTCTTTGTTCCACTGAGCACGAGCTTTTGCTAGTTCTGCTTTGATAGCTGCAGGGATTTCTTGTCTCTTTAGGTCCAACTCCTTCTTGAGAGAAATTACTTTTTCTTCCAGTTCTTTCACTCTTGGTCCAGACTTCTCTGCATTTTCATATTCTTTTTTCCATTTCTCTTCAGCAGCCGAGAGAACTAGGGCTAACTGGTGAATATATAACACAGTCAGTATAAATACATACATACATTTATATATACATAAAATACAGCCCATGGTCATTATCAATCTCCTGGAAATTATTGTCAGGTTATTTAAAAATATAATCCTACATGAGAAACAAAGTATCAGTATCAGAGTATGCTAGAAACAGCTTTCCTTAATGATTCCCCACCTACAGCTGCACTCATTCCTCTGTAAGTATGGGATTAAGAAGACTGAACTGTTTATCAATATATATATGTAAGTATTTTGGACTACCTGCTTTGCTGCAGTCTCTTTGTGTTCTTTTTCCCACTTTTCTTGTTCTATCTTTAGATTTGCTTTGTACTCTTTGAGGTCTGTTAACTCTTGCAGCCACCTGGCACGAGCTTGGGTTAGAGCTGCATCTACCTAACAGCAGATAGAAAAACCTACTTCAGTCACCACTAAATACATATTTATTATTTGTTTCATGTAGCAGTGAAATAATAGACTTCAGTTTGGATAGCCTATACTTACAGAAATTAAAAGAATCAAACCGGCAACATCCAGTGCATTTCTTGATGCAAAAATGGTATCAAGAGGATGAATATTAAATTTATTTTTCTTAACAAAGAAATCAGCACTAAGCCAGTTGTGCTAAGTTCTGTCCAATTTAGAGAAAAATTAACAGCTAGAAAAAACAAGCTACATGCTACAGTTTCTTCAGAACTATCTATTTTTTTAATAATATATATCTAATACAGCAGATATCGACTGCTGAACATAAAATCAATGGAAGGTGACTTGGTTGCACAGGCTCCAGGCACACCAAACAATTAATTGTTACCTGGCTGGCAAGGTTTTTATGGTATTTATTTTCCAGTTCTACTTCAAATTCTTTTAAGGCCTTTTCAGAGGCCTTATTGTCTTTGAGAGCCTTCTGGATCTGCAGCCTCTGGTCTTCAACAATCCATTCTAACTCTTTAGTTGAAGCTTCATCCGCAATTGTTACTTGGTCAGTTTGGCTGCTGCAATCATTACATTCTACTAGAGGTCTTCTCATTTCTTCCAGCCTACTTTGCCATTCTCTTTCTATTTTTGCAAAGGCTCGTTCTTTATTCTAAGGAAAAAGATATTTTTAAAGAAATATTCCCCAGTCTCCAAATAGCTAGAATTTCACTGGCATTTAGCAAACAAAATTCAATTTATACCAATAAGTTTCCTTATCAGGAGAAGAGCAAAACCATGCTCAGAGAGCAGAGTTTGGAAAAGAATTTGTTGCTTTTTTCTACCTCATCACAGCTCTCTCCTATAGGACAGGATACACAAAGGACTATTATACGATAACGAAACAATAGAAAGCATACCCAGTCACCCAAGGATCAGGGTGAAAAACTCCAGAATATTACCAGCTGTGACATTCAGGACTCTTCGCATGTTACTTTACAAGGGCTAGGTTGTGGGATTTTTTCCAAAAATCTTAAGCATATATACTACCTACTGACTTCTTCAGAGCCTTAAAAGCCACTTCAAATGGCAGAACAGTGCATAAGTCTACCTACATAGCATATCTCCTTCTGAAAATAAACCAACAAAAAACATGTCACACACTCGCCCACCCCCAGTCTCTGTTCCGCACCTCTTTTTCTTCCTTCTCCCAGTGAACTTTGGCTAATGCAACTTCCTCTTCAACCTGCTGTTGTTTTTCTTCCAGCCACTGCCTCTTTGCTGCTATCATAGAACTGCTGTGTTTCTCTTCAAGCTCATTCCTCAGAAGGTTAAGAGAATATTCTTTTTCTTCTAGTAGCTGTTTCGTGAGCTAGGAAAATTATAATTACTTTCCAAGGCATAGTGAATTGCTCTGGCACTGATACAAACTGATAAGAGAAGTGATTAACTCTCTGCTGCGCGTACACTGATCTTACTGATGACACCTGGACAAGAGATTCAGCTCTCATAAGAAGGTATTCTTCGGGTGTGATATCAGAGGTTATTATAGGCTATTGCTCTAAAGTAAGTTTTCTTATCAAGCATTTTTATTTTCAGTTTACTGAGTTACCTCTTCACTCTACTTGCTTCGCAAGACAGGTGACCTACTGCATGGAGCTGAAGCTTTGCGGACTCAACCCGGATCAATGTGATCAAATGCTGAGCTCGCTTATTGAAAGAGACACACAGCTTATATAGGTTTCTATATCAGTACACAAGTTACATCACACTGCTATTACTTAGATGCTCTGTTCACCCACCTTACATGTGTCTCACTATTGCTACACAGTCACGTCATTCCTTTTTAAGGCAGTTGTTAACATTCTTGCAGTTTCTTATCTCACAAAATTTCTGACAAGCTCCTGTTCTCACAGACATCTGCTCTCCTGTTACTGTGTACTGACATGTCTCTGCTGCCTTCCTCAGGCCTGATTATATGGGGATCAGCAATAAATCTGGATGGGTCACAAAACCCACTCCTCTCAAAATGCGTTGCTACAACCTACTTCAGTCATTTCACACTGGTATCTTCAGAAAAGCAAGGTATTTTCAGATCAGTTTTATACAGAGAGAAAAAAACTTATACTGTCAGTCAGGTTTTTGGAAAACGTCTCACAAACGTAAAATCTCATGCTGTTGACCAAGCAGTTGTCAGGAGTTGAAACTATGAAAGCTGAATATGTGAAAACAAATAGCTATTGAAAAGTGTTGCTTCTACAATATTGTATACCCCAGGACACACAGCGGGGTTAACTTAACAACCAATACATCATGTCTATTCATCTTCTGACAGAACAACTGCATTTCTTCCAGATGTCTTCCCTGAATAATTATAAAGTTAGATACTTATGGAAATCACATCTTAAAAGCAGTCTGAAATTATATGGTTTATATGTGTTTACATTAGTACCTTCTCTTCCTTCAGCTGTTGCTCTTGCTCAAATTTCTGCCTTAAAGTAGCTTCCAAGGTGTCCTTCTCCTCACAGACTCCAATGTAACATTCCTTCACTGCTGTCATCTCCCTGTTCAGCTCTTCTATGTTAGCCCTTCACAGAACACATTGTTTATTACCAATTAGTCTTTACACTCACAGGACAAATCTGTTTAAAAGTGTAAGTAGACCTGAGGGCCAAACAGGAAATATGAAAGTTTCAGTAAAAGGGGGGAAAAAATGGTCTTACTTTAACTGTGAGATTGTCTCTTCATAAGTTTGAATAAGCTGCTGCTTTTCAGCAGCACACCTCTCCATAAGGTCTCTCTCAAAATGTGCTTTTATATCCTCATGATGTTGCTGGTAAGTTCTTTCACACCTATGATTTCAAGAAAACAAAAATACTTAGGGTTTTTTTCCACCCTTTCAAACAGAGTTCAACTTTTTCTTAAGTAAGAAATTAGCTTTCTAATGCTGAGGTCTTGTACCAGGTAGCTGGTACAAGCTTGTACATGCAAATTAAAAGTTCACAAATGGAATTAAACAGATTTACCTATCAATAGCTTCCTGTTTATCCTGATCAAAATCCTGGACCATCTTTCTCATCTGGCAACACAGATCTTGATTTAAGCTTTTCAGTTTTTCCTCATTTTCTTTCAGTTCTTCAATAGTCAAAGTATGGTTCTGGACAAGCAAGGGTAAAGTAATAGATGGGTTGTAAGGAACCTTTTCTAATGTCAGGTTTTAGGGCAGGGTGGGGGTTGTGAGGGTTTCTTGTAAGAATAAGCAGCATCTGTGTCTCACCTCAACTTCCTGCAGCAAAGTTTCATTAGCTTTTCTGAGTCTCAGAACTTCTTCCTTAATATTATCAGAAATGGAAGGACTGGCCACCAAGCTATCATTCAGATTTGTGACCACCTAAAAATAAAAATTAAGGTATCCTTCAAGATATACATGGTTTAGAAAGTTGATGCTTAAAAAAGGGAAAAACTGTTGTATAAAAATTTTACTCTGAAAAAATAAAAGCCAAATGAAATTATTGCAGTGCAAGACATAACAGTATCATTGTTATTCCAGATGAATTCTGCATGCTCATAGCATCACAAAAGTTTAAAGCAGCACACATGCAACGTTGCATTGGCAAGCGGAATGACCACTATCACCCAACAGAGAGCACACTTCTCAAGCATATTGTGACCTGGATGTGGGATAGGAATACGATGTACAGATGACACAGAGCAGCTGTTATAAATCTGATCAATTTTTAGAGGAAAGCTAATAATGGGGTGAAGAGAGATGCAACATCAAAGAGATTCCTTGCTGACCAAATTGCATAGTGAACGCCCTCTGAAGGCAATCCATTTAATGTGCCATTTATATAAGTTAATGATACCACCAGCTTTCTCATAAATTACAAGATCTTTCTGGCTAAAGAAAAATTTCACTGGGGAAGGTAGGCTATCTCTGAAAAAAACCCCAACAACAAAGAAACAAACCCCCAAAACCAAACAAAACACACAACACACCCCAATCAGCGCACCATTATGTGCTATCAAACAAGTTATCATATCAGAACTCAGTAAGAAAGCACGTGCTGCTCAAGTTCTGATATTCAGTTTGTATCTTTTTCAAAAATAGAAAACAAGATATCATCCAAATGACAGTACTTTCCTTATGAGCAAAGACATTTTTACTTAGTTGCTCTGAATTCTCAGCTGCAAGTAAATTCTTTTGTCCATTTTCATAAGAAGTTTAAATGTTGGTGTGTTTCAGTAAAATCTAGTGCTTCAGTACTTTTAAAAAAACGTAAAGAACAAACCTCTGACTCTTTTGATGCTTTTTCTGCTTTCAACAGCTCTTTGTATTCCTCTGATGTCTTCTGGCAATCTTTAAGATTATTCTGTAATAGAGTAATCTGGTTTCTCTTCATTTTATTACTGCTCAATAAGCGTTCCAGCTCAGCTTTTAATTCTACAATAATTTCATCTTTAGAGAGCTCTTTATCCACGTCTCTGTTCTGTATTGCACTATCGGGGAAGACAGAAACAACTCAGTATTTAAAAGACAAAAAACATTTGAAAGGTGCTGGTAGCAAAAAGAACACTACCAAAAGGAGGTCTGTTCAAGAGGTAATAGTAAAGTGAAAGATGAGAGCCGTATGCTTTTTCATCAAGTTGCAATTAATGTACAGAATGCTTGCTCATTCAGCTGTTTCCCCAAAAGATTCACACTTCAGCAGCTTTAAAGATGTAGCTTTAGCATTATGTAATTATGTGGAACCTTGGAGCAAAAAGGTGTCTGTGCATAAAACCCATACAATCCACAGATCAGCATCATCATCTCTACAAAACCTGAAGACTTATTAAGCAGCAATTAGACATCTAATTTATGGTATTAGACCAGTTTCCCATTTCCCAGATTACCTGTCAATACAAGCAGTATTTCAACTATCAAAAAATCTGTATGTTGATCCATTAAGATCACTTTTTACACATCACATGTAGTTTCTTGAGGATTTTAGGCTTTTCTTTCAACAAGAATCACTCAATACCTGCAGAACTTTGGTTTCTTCACAGTGACCTTTTTAATTCCCAAATCTACATAGGAATCACCCAGGTTTGTATGCAGCTCTCCACCTGCATCATTCAAAAATACTCCAAGCTTGGCAGCAGATTCATACAAAGCTATTTCTTCCTTCAGTTCCATTAATTCTTCCTTAAAAAAAAAACAAAACATGTTTCCTATCACTCAGTATGCTTCATTGTTCTTACTATAGTTCATGCATTAAGTTAACTATTATTTCTTTCGTTCTCAGTTCCTTCCTGCTTTCCTTGTACAGTAAAATACACGAGATAAATACATAACAGGAAAATCAGCCTATTACTCTAGTAGTTATTAGGATGATCCATTTCCAAGATGGTAGATTTAAGTAAAATCTATGAACTGGAGACACAGATTTCCGCTCATATTTTACAGAGGACCTTCTAGCACTCCCTTTTGCTGGAAAAAGCTAAATTTCAGAAAAGTCTCTTTCCAACTATCCTAAATCTTAAGGAAGTTAAAAAATTCCCAGCACAGAATTTACATTCTTCTTTATCCATAAGCAGGTTGCTTAGTTGTGTAGTTTCAGATCTACACCAACACATCCATCCTGCTGGGTTTTTTTTGGTTTTGGGGTTTGGTTTTTTTTTAATTAAAAGTCCAACATGCCACAACAGGAGATGAAGTAGTTGGTAGACCTTTCCTTTCAGGAACGGACATGATTGTTTCCCCAACAAATAAAGAGTTTGAACTACCAACCTCTTAGCTATAATGCCTGCCTCCTAAAATCAAAACAGTAAAATATTTAATAAAATGAACTAACCTGCAAAGCCTTGTTCATGTTATTGCTTATCATCTGTGCAGACTGAGCTTGTTGCAACTGAAACCGTAACTGATTTGTCTCCTGCATCGAGCCTGTTGCAGGAAAGAAAAGGGAGAGAAAGCGTGTCGTAAGTGTTCACTGCTAGAAATAGGGATGTTGATTCTGGTAGTAGGCATTCTACTTCCTTGAGCTCACAAAAAAGAAAATACAAATAATGAAGGCAAGAACATTTCAGCTTGAACTAAGCAGGTGAAGGTTACTAAAGGTCTCCAGTTTAAGATGCAGACAGGCAGTTTATTAAGACGTTTCAATTCTATGAAGAGACATACAGTAGACTTCAACGTGTAAAGGTAGGCACAAACCAAATGCATGCAGAGCAGAATGTTTCACATGCTATTCCTACTGATCTAAGCTTTCTGAAACCAACCTCCAGCCACAAAAATAATTCTTTGCTCTTTAAGACCTCAATTTAGAATGACAGTTGAAGTCCAATGCTTAACACAAAGTAAGTAGCTTGCTCCCAAAGCCTGTTTTTTACTCCAGAAAAAAAAAATATACACATATGCAGCACAAGAGTCATGTAAAAATAGTTTATACCCTTTCATTTGGGTTTTTGTTGGGGTTTTTTGGGTTTTGGTTAGGGTTAGTTTTTATTTCATATTCATTGGGGGTGTTTTTACACATCAATCTAGACTTAACTTCATTAACGTTTTACTAATACAGTGCATAGGGAATGATTTAGTACACATTTAGTTTGATGTTTCAATAGGAACATGGACATGCAATTCCATACTTCAAAAATCCAGAGCCATTTCTTCAAAGAAAGATAAAGGTATGAATAAAAAGCTGACCTGTTTGCAGTAAATTTGCACATCGTTTTTGGCTTTCTTCTAGGCTTCTTGTCAGTCGATTTATTATTTCAGTTTTTTCACATTTGGTTTCTTCCAGCATTTTTTCAAGCTGCTTAACATGCTCTCCTAGATTTTTGCAAAGCTCTTTCTAGGAAAAGAGATTATTTTTACTCACGTTACAGACATCTAGCCATCTACGACAGTTTCAGATACAAAAAGACTCAATGCATACAAGACACAGGAGAAAAAGAATGAGTTGGATACCTAAAGGGGCAGAGGCCAGCTAAATCGGAAATCAAATGCTATCCTTGGCTGACAAGTCATCTCTTACAGCACAGTTAAGTTTTCACTCGGAGTCAGTAAGAATACTCATATATAAACATACATGGATGTGAACCATTTCTTATTTCCTAGAGCATTCAGCATGTCAGATTATCCCCTGTAATTAATCACACATAGTTAGTCTACTGCATAAATTCAAGCCTTCACATTATTTATATTAAGCCTGAGCTTAACTCAATTTAGTTTACCTTCAGTGAGCTTAAGCCAAGCTAGCAAGTTCCAATGCTCTGGAGAAGAGGAACTGTAGTTTTTTCATGACCTACAAAGTAGATGTTCATATGGTACTGCTTACCATTACCCACACACCTCATGAGCACAGTACCTCATCTCTACACCTTTTGATTTTTCCCTTTTCTCTCAAAAAACACAAGACCTTTCTCTAAATATCCCAAACATACTACCCTAAGACCGTTTTTTTGCAGGAGAGATAAAGCTGTTTTGTTATGGTTCCAGTAGAGAGAAGTTCAGCAGTACATATCTGTTTACAAGCAAGTCCTGTTACCTTTTCAAGTTTAGATAGCCCATTTCTTTTTTATGCATATTTACATTGAGACAAGAACTACAGACCTAGAATTAAAGACATTTAATTCTAAATTCTTTATATGACAGAAGAGGACGATGTATTAAGGCCTGCCTAGAATACATAGATTAATTTTAATGAGTCCATTACACTATTAGGAATACTCAATTTATCTGACATGTAAGAAGTTATATAACCATGTGTCATAATCCTTATTAAACTCCAGTCTTATCCACATTAAAGCTAGCCTTTCTTCACCATGTCTCCATTTAAATCCATACTTCTAGAGTGACTGTTGAGTGGTTAGTTCTTAGTTAGTTTGAGACTAAAGCTTAGCAACAGACTGTTGCTAAGCAAAACAGCAATAATATCCCATAGTTCTTTTCCTTCCCAGGTTTATTTGCTGGTACTCTTAAAAGAGATTGTATACAGAATGAGAGCTCAGGAGACAAACTAAGGCAAGGAATTCTTGCCCCCTCTGCATCTTTTATGTACATACACACAATCTGAGCTCACAACTGCCTGGTACCACATAAGTCTCAATATGGTGAAACCTAGGTATAATTTCCTTTCCATTTACTTAGCAATTGCCAGAAGGAGTTCTCAGAATTATAGGTCAAATGCAGTTCAGGAAACATGGGGAGCTCTACAGACTCTCCACTAAAGTACTTGAAGTCCTGAAGTAATTTCTCACCTGCTCTAGGAGTGCAGACTTCGTAGTATCAAGTTTCTGCTCTAATGACAATACTTGGTTTTCATACTTCTGCTTGAGTGCTGAAATAATGGCTTCATGTTGTTCTCTGGCTCGCTGAAGGGCATCTGATCGCTGAAGTTCTAACAGTTGCTTCTGCATGCTTTCCATGGCTACTTCTGCCACTTTGGATTGCTTCAGTATCTGTAGGAACAGTATTAAGGTAGCTCACAGTCATGTATGTTTTACTCCAACATTCTGTATGTCAGCTCAAGTTCTCTTTTGTGCAAGAGTTGCTAGAAGGTCTCAGATAATCCCTGGATTTCAATATAAACTATTTTCTAGTAATGTATTCTATTTGTTGATCACGTATTCAATGCAATGATCAAACAGCATTGAGACTAGCACTTATGTTTAATGCAAAGCGCCACAAATATAACTGTAGAGATCTTCCACAACCAACAGTTTTCACAAATACTTGTAGTACCTGCTCCTCATTGGTAGTAAGAGTCTGAATTTGAGTTTCAAGGGCCTTTATTTGACCTTCAAGATGTACTTCCCGTTCCTTTCCATTCTGATAGAGTTTTTGAGACTCACGAAGACTAACAGCCAAACCATCCTTTTCATCTTGAGAAAGAGACATAACTGTGTGAGAAACATGGCCAGCCACTCCACAACTTCAACAAACACGACTGCTCAGAACCCCTGCTCTACAGAACCACTCAAGAGGAGTGTTCTGTCTCATACCGCGGGCAACAAGCAGAAGACAGAACAAAAACACTCTCTCAGTCTCCATCCAGTAACCACTTTCTCCCTCCAATAGCTGGAAGCCACTCTGATGAACTGTGCCATCAGAACCCTAGTGGAAACAAGCCTCATTCTGTTAGCACTACAAACTAACATCATCCCTCACACCATTTAAGGGGAGAAACAAAATAATGCCCCGGTACTAACAGCCAAGACAAAGGAAAATGGTTGACATCTGAAGCAGTCTCCTCTGCACGTTTTTGCACTCTAAAAATTATATTCTTAATTCTTTAAGCTCACAACTCTTTTGTCTGTTCCTATAAGAAAACAGACACCAAGACAACCACCAGTTCCCACTACATTTTTGATCCTTTTGGCAAAATCTAAGAATTGATACAAAACCTTAGAATTAGAGACCCATACAAAAACATTTTACCTTTGACCATTGAAAGCTGATGATTCAAATACCTAATCTGCTGTGTGCTCTTTTCTAGTTTTTCACTCAGTTCTTCCAGTTGTCTTTCTCTTGCTTTATTTAGAACTTGAAGTTGAAGAATCTGCATATTTTCAGAAGAATCTGCCAAATTTCAAATAGCATACTGACAAGTTAGCATAGCCAACTAACCAAGAAAGTCTTCATCTTCAGTAAATTCTGTCCCAAGATACTTCCTTCACACAGTGCCAAATTCACTGCTGGCTCACAAAAAACATGGATTAAAAAATGATGTGGCTTATTCACATCACCTGAGTTGCTCTGGTAGCAATAGCTGAACTACTGATGCAATTCAAACCTAAGAGCAAGCCCAAAGAGAGATACACATGCTGTGAATCCATATACAGCCTTGCAGCAACTATAAGTTTTCAAAATATATAACAAGCAAAGTAGTTCTGTCATTTGACATGTACCTAACAGAAAATCTTGATGTGGCATCAAGCAAAATAAGGAAAAAATGATTAGACTATTGCTTTCTAATACTAAAAATAATACAAGCCACAAGCAAGCGCTGAGATCAAGTCATTAGAAATAATTTTGTTCACAGTCTCACCAGTCAAAAATACATTTTTAATAGCCCAAAGCTCAAATACTCTGATCAAGAAAGCCAATTTATAGATAAGGGAGGGAGAACAAAACACAAATTTAGAAGTATCCCAGTGCAAGATCAGAGCAAAATAAAGATAATATACATACACATACTTTTAGTTATCCTCTTACTAAAAATCTACTGAAATACACAGGCTTTCTGTTGCTGATTTCCAGTGGACTAGTTGACACAAGCTTAATTCAAATCTAAACACTTACCTTCATCATTACCCAAGAATTCACGTTGCAAATCTTCAAACACTTCATTCCTTCTGGTTCCTTCTTGGATTATGGGAATATTTTGATGGATGCCATTTTGGTATGGTTTATAAGTCACTTTGTAAGATTCCGGCGATTTGCCACTGACAACATCAGATGCAACAAACTGCTGCTGTGACAATATACACAGAAGAGGAAATAAATTGAAATTACAACTATAGTCTTGTTTGGTGAAAACTTTTTCATTTTAAAGGCTGAAATTAAGAAAAGCTCTAGTGGCTCTTCCTTTTCAGGCTCCAATCCAGCACACAATTTAAGCATGATAGAAATTTTCATTAAAACTTCCACTAAAGGAGACTGGTGAAGTGTCAACTTCACTAAAGTAAGCACACACACACACTTAATGGAATCACACTCGTTCTACTTCATGGAATTCTACCTAACCAACAAGAGAAAAAAAATCATAACATGCACATGTGAAAATCCAATTATTTAACTGTTTTGTTGTTTTAACTTGCGAAATAGACTACAGAAGCCTTCCATCAATAGATTACAGAAGCCTTCCATCACTGTTTACATAAGAGACTGAAAGCATTTAGAAATATTACTACCAATAGTTAAAGACCTGTGAAAAAAATTTAAAAGGGAGAAGAAATGCATCAGCTTCTGAATATACCTTAAGATGTTCCTTTGGAGCATCTGGAAAGTTTATTATTTTACTTTGCTGACTATTAAGTTCTGCCTTATGGCCGTTTGTAAATGGCCTGAAGTTTTCAGGAAGATGATACACGTTGTTCTGTTGGTAGCAACTTGGAGCATTAAACCCCTCTCTACCAATATACACATCATCAGGATCCTCTTGACCATTCTGGCCACAGTAATCTTCTTGAACATCATATAGATGCTTCTTCTCTTCATCATTATGTAAGCCATTCCAATTCTTCCCGTGTTTTTCAACGTGATCTTCTTGCTGATCACACAAGAATTGTTCGGGGTACAGATTCTGTCCTTGTTCATAACCCTACGAATGGATAAGAGGTTTAGCACTGCTCTCTGAAGCACAGATTTCCACCATCCTTATTTTCTGAGCCCTCAAATTAAAAATGCTTCAAATGAACAGAAAAACACGTCACTTACATTAAGAGTATTTCTCCAATGAATGTAAATAATATTTAGCATGTTATTATGAACAAGCAGCTCCTACTAACTACACAACTGCTTGTGCAAGCTTACACTTTGAGCATCGCTTATCAATGGATGATCGTTCCACCTTCCGTCACGCTTCCCAAGCTCACGTGACCTAGAGAAAGACAAGCAGCTTGACTTTGCACTTGCAACTTCAGAAAAACAAACCAAACCTTCTCTCATTAAATTGTCAGCTAGCTTTTTTCTTGTAGAATGCAAACCATACTGCGAATGGCCCTCCAGCCCCGCTTCTATGCGCCTCATCAGCTGAGAATTCGCTCCATTTTCAGAAGCACAGTATGAATAAAGTGATGCAGAATGCCTTACTGCTCCTCAGTCTCGTGAATGCTACAGTCCGAATAGCTGGAGAGCTGGTCTCCACTGTCCTCCAGCATATCATGGGGAAGGTCTGTCAATAGTTGTTGCAACTGAAACAGAACAACCATTAAGTGCTTTTCAAAACAATGCAATCAAGTTCAGTCCAAAGAGACAGAGGCAGCTGAGACAAGCCTGAAAGCAGCACATACACAGTTCATAGAACATCAGCATGAGGGGTCATGTTTAAACCGAGCTCAGGCAACCAGGTCGGAGAGCACAGACATCCAAATGTGGGGCTACCCAGCTCTTAAGTTAGTGCCAAAATACTCTCCTACCATGTAAGTCTCCCCAGTTTTCAAGAAAAAAAAAGTGTGGTTTGCTGTAGCAGAAAAAAAAACTAACGCTGGAAGTCTTGGCTCATGTCTTGACCAGGGAACACAGCAGAGCCTGTTTTAGCTTCCTTTTAGCGATCTAAAAGTCAAATCCCACTGAAATATGTAGTTTTGCAGACCTTTGTGTGAGCTATGAAATTTATCACTAATTTACTCCAAAGAGACTACTTCATTTGTGCCCATTGCCTCTTGTTCTGTCACCAGGCAACACTAAAGGAGCTTGGCTCTCTTGTCTTTATATCCTCCCTTCAGGTGTTCACACGCATTTATGAGATTCCCCCAAACTTTTTCTTCTCCAGGATAAACAGTCCCATAGCCTCTCCTTACAGAAAAGATGTTTCCCTTCAACACTCTATTCATAATCACAGGACTTACACACTCTCTTCTCTTACTACTAGTAATAGCCCTACAATTATTTTCCTCTTTATTCTCTTGCACAAGCACAGAATTCTGTATCCAGGTAGAAAGTTTTGGAACAGACATCAGATTCCCTACAGTGTTTGTAATAGGATTTTTCCAAGATGAAAACCGACTATACTTTTTTGTGAACATTTGCCTTTACATTATCTACACTCTTGACAGAGATCCTTGAAGCATGTATTAGGGTGGTTACCCATGATTTACCACCCTGCCAAAATACATTATGCACTTTCATGTTAAAGACACATTTTGCCAATTCTCTTTATGAAACAAAAAGAACAGAAACATCTGAAGTATTTCAACTGCAAAAAAACTCCAAGCAAAACATCTGTATATATGTTTTTCTAGAGATTCAAGTATGTAGTTTATAATAATAAATTCAAAATTCTGATTAGAATTATTCCTCACACTTTCTTAGGCTAACCAAGTTTTCAAGTGAAAGAGACGGTTGTTTTCAAAGTATTTGCAATAAGGGGAAAAGCTGTCAAGAAATACAAGATGTAGGTGACACCAGTCTCTTGCATTTTATCTATTGCACAGGGAAGGGGTAACAGTTTTCCAGCCACTACACATGACATTGCAAGGCTCTTAAGATGCAGTCCCTCTTTATGCCACTCTTGGAAAGCACAGCCTGAACTTTGTTTTGCTCTTACCAAAGACAGCATAAAACCTTAAAAAAAACCCCAACAATCCATGCCTCAAAAAAAAGCCCTACTCTTAGAGGAAGATAGGAAGAGGCCAGATATACAATATTTCATATAAAACTATTTTTTCTTTTTCACCTCTTGTTCTCTTGCATAATCCTCCTGGTCATAGTCGTCATCTTCATGTTGAGTTTGCAGAGCTCCACTATCAAAGTCAAGGGACATTGTTTTCTAATAATGTTTTTGAGTATCAAGCAAAACCTACTGGGAAGCAGAAAAACAGCCCACATAAGTAAAAGAGGATGGGGAACCAAGAAGTACCACCCTCACTTCCTGAATTAAGTAGCCAAACGCACACACCAAAGTATATATTTTTTTAAAATAAAGATTGCACATTGCATCATTCAGTTGAACTTCTGTTTGTCAGTATATTCAATGCTACTTGTTTCTAAGATTTTAGCATTTAAGAGATGTGAGCTTTTCATATGCTGAAATTATAAAATTATAGAAGTTCACTTACAGCCAGACATTGTTTTCCTCAAGTTTAACACTGTATGCTATATATAAGCTGTGATGTATAGTTATAGTCATGCCCACTTTTAAATTTTGCTTAATTATTCCTACAGAATAACTATACTTTGTACTAAATACTGAAAGTATGCACACTTGGATAATCTGATAGTAAAAAAAGGAAAAGTATCAAGTCAGTTCTAGATTTAACTACTTAAAGAGACTCCCAAGGACTTTGCTACACTGAACAGCGAGTTCATAGCAAGCTACAGTGTGTAGGTGCTGGCCCACACCTGGTCGCAAACTAAGTTACTCCTTGATGAATGGAGAAAGGCTGACAGCCAGTTATGAGCTAGAAATAAGTGAGGATTTCAGAGAATGGCATACTGCTTGGGCATACAGGTGCAGCTCAGGCTGGAGTCTTCCTTCAGGATAAAGTAACCTGCTAGGAGAGCATCACTCCCACACTAAAAGACGTTAGCGTGCCAGTCACTTCCTCATGTTTAGAGGGCCTGCTTGCCCTGTGGTACTCAAGAAACCTCTAACACAGTCGGCAGGAACCCAACAGCACAAGTGCCCGCCCCTGCGCGCTCCCTGAACCGCCAGCGCGGGCAAGACCTCCCGCAGAGCGATGCTGAAGCAGCTCGGCCACCTTCCCCCAACCCGCACCACCTGCCAAGGGCCGCCTGCTCTCCCCGCGTTCCTTAACGCCCTCCCAAACCCCGCGGGCGACACAGCCCCGCTTCACTGGCTCACGGCCCGCGAGAGCCGCAGCCACTGACGGGAAGCCGGGGCAGGGGAGCGGGACGGGACCGAGGAGGGTCCGCGCTCGCCAGCCGCTGCCTCAGGCCCCTCACGGCGGGGGCCAGCACCTGGCGGGGACGACTGCCGCCGCCACCCACATCGCGGCCGGGGCTCCCCGGCCGGCTGCGCCGCGGCGCTGGGAGAGGAGGCAAAGCGCGGTCCCGAGCACCGAGTCTCACCTGCCCCGCCGGCCGTTGCGGCCCCCCGCCTCCTCCGCCACAACAAAGGCGTGCCCGCCGCTCTTCCGCATGGCTACCGGCCCCCGCGCACGCCGCCATGACTGACAGCCGCGTGCGCCAATCGGCGGCCGCAGCGTCACGCGCCGTGCAGGAAGGCGGGAAGTATTCGCCCCGCCCCCCGTCGCGCTCGGCTGCGCTACAAACCCGCCCCCGCTGACTGTTCGAAAGCAGGCGCGCTCAGCAGCGCGAACGTACCCTGCTGCCTGATTGGGTAAGCGGTAGGCCAATGGCCGCGGCTATTTCACAGCGGGGCGGGGTCGCCCGCCCCGTGACGTTGCGGCTGCGCGCGCGCGCGCGGGGCGGGTGGCGGAGGCGCCATGTCGCAGCCGGGCCGCCCCGGTGACGCGATGGCGCCGCTGCGATGTCCTGGTGAGGTCGCAGCCCCATGGGGTGATGCCGTGCTGCCGGGGGCTGTTCCTCACGATGGCGTCACGGTGAAAGCTTGTCGGGATGGCGCGAGCTGCTCTCGCTGCCGCGCTGTCACGTCCCCGCGCTGCGCCCGGGCAGACGCAGCGGGGGCGGCGGCAGCGCCCGAGGCGCGGGCAGAGCTGGACGCGGGGCAGGCAGGGGCGGCCTGCCTTGGGCTGCCTGGCGCCCAGGGCGGGCTGGTTGAACCCACCCAAGAACTAAACGTGTCTCTGCGCAAGCAAACTGCCCCAACAGCGCTGCATGGAGCGGCCGTTCCAGTAACTAAACACACACCTAGTGAGGGTCTGGGAGCGCTGAGCGCTCGCTGGCGACGCGGCGGCCTGTGGGAGCGCCGCCTGGTGGCGCGTCCCCTCAGCAGGGCTAACGCTGCCCGGCGGCTCCGGCCGCGGAACACGGAAGAAGCTGTGGCGGGAGCCAGGCGCTTTGATGGTTGGTTACATCATTGTTTTGACGGGAGCGAACAGACAACGTGTGTTAATGTGTTTCAGTGCTGACAAAGAAGGAACGTGCCTTGTAACTGCGGCATTCCAGGCAGAACTGGCTGTTTGTCCCAGGGGAGGCCGGTAACCCTTGGAGCAGAACCTACCCGATTCGCAGCATTTCCACAGGCAAAAGGTGATTTTAAAAAAAAAATACAGCCTGACCATCCCTACTGGCTTTCTGAAGAACAGCGTTTTGGAATACTTTCCAAAGATTAAAGTAATTTTTCCTTCTCCTTAGCACAGTTCCTGAGTTCCACGCAGGAGCTGATGGTGTACTTTACACAAGATGGCTGACACACAGAGGGTAAAATTAATAACTCGGTGAAAACACATAAATGTTTGAAATCAAAACTGATTTCCCAGTTCTGGCTCCAGAAGACAGAATGTACTTTATTCTAGGAAAATGTCTGTAACATATAGATGTGTTGTGTTCGAATTGTTGGAGCACAGGAAGTTCCACACCAACATGCGGAAGAACTTTTTCCCAGTGAGGGTGAGGGAGCCCTGGGACAGGCTGCCCAGGGAGGTGGTGGAGTCTCCTTCTCTGGAGATATTCAAGTCTCGTCTGGACGCCTATCTATGTAATATGAGCTGGGGAGCTGCTTTGGCAGGGGGGTTGGACCCGATGATCTCTTGAGGTCCCTTCCAACCCCTAAGATTCTGTGATTCTGTATCTGTAATTAGCTGGCTTCTTTTGCCTTCTTTCATATAAGAGCTATTGAGATAATTGTTTACCCTTTCCTTCCCTTTTTCTTTCACACACACACACACACACACACACACAAAAAGACACTGGAGAAACAAAGCAAAGATTCTGGTCTTACCTCCGTTAAGCTGATGTTTTCAAAAAGGAAGACTTAGACTTTGTCATGCCATGATCCAAATATCACGCTCTGGCTCTGGATCATTTTATGCATCGGTAAAGTGAAAATTGCTGAAGGGGAAAAAACACCCTGGCAAAGTCATACAACTTTGATCTCATACTATCACACCTTCAAAATGTATTATTCCAGTCCAAAATAGCTTTCCCTTGTACTAAAAATAGAGATGGAGTTCTTCACATTTTCTTTATATGACCTATCATAAAATTCATCTTTAATGCAAAAATCAAAACCATCCTATGCAGGTCTTTCTCCTTGACATGCTACATAACTTGATTCATTGTCCAATAAAGTCACGTCATATAATGAAGTTTGGTAAGACATGGGAATAGAAAGGGTACTATACTGGGACTTAATTTTCCAGTTAGAGTTTTTTTACCAGCTATCCTGGCAGTGGCACAAAGCTTGCACATGGACTTTTGCATAGGGTAGAACAGTTGTAAGCTTGATCTTCTAGTCTGAAGGCTTGAGGTATCAATAATATAATCATAATGCCAGACTGTTACTAAGGAAATAAACTAATGTTTTAAACTTCTCACTACTTTAGTATATGCAGTTGAGTATTTCAATTATTATTATCAAGGAATAAAATCTATTTTATGCCTGTTAGCAGAGGATAAGAATAAAGATGGGTTTTAGTCATCTCTACATGGTGGCTCTTTACATCGTGTTTTCCCCTCCAAGAAAGCTTATATCCTCAGTAATTTTATGTGCATATGACCCCTCTTGTTTCTAGAGGAAAGAGCTGTTACTGTAGTGCCCAGTTTAACATGTACACAGGCAAAAGAACAGAATGGGTTTTTTCTTGTTGAGTCTTCCAGCAATTGCTGAACTTCACAGCAATTGTCTGCCTTATGGAACTGAGCTGGTGGGCTGGGAGACAGAGAAAATGCTCCTGCTCATGCCAGAAGACATTGCTTATCTTAAAAGAACAACTGTCTCAGGCAGTCACCGGGACTACCAGTCCCCTAATCCCCCCACCCCACCCCCGGCTTCTCTTCAGTTACTTACTAAATTACCATTTCTTCAATGGGAAGTCCAAGAAATCACTGCTCACACTGAATAAAGAATTGTTCATATTTAGAGTATTTATTGTGGCAAAGCAATTCATAGGTTTCCTTTAAAACTTTTTTCCATGTTTAGGAACAAATGGACTCTACGTGAAGAAAGGGAAAACCGCCTCTTGTGTTGGAAAGAACACGGAGTAAGGGCACATGCAAAAAACTATTAAATAGTTTTTCTCTCAA
The DNA here is from genome assembly GCA_022605575.1 of Laterallus jamaicensis coturniculus. Taxonomy (NCBI): domain Eukaryota; kingdom Metazoa; phylum Chordata; class Aves; order Gruiformes; family Rallidae; genus Laterallus; species Laterallus jamaicensis. Next base: position 16,952,960 of record JAKCOX010000018.1, read on the forward strand.
AATGTATAATTAGTTTTGTTCAGCTTCTCTAGTTTGTAAACAACTATGTAATCAATGAAAATATATTTAGCCTACCTTTAAAAAAAGATGTCTCCAGTATTAATTGGTAATAATAGTAAAATCATATGCAAGACAAAAATATTAGGATCTAGCATGCTCGTCCTTTAACAAGTTCTATTCCAAAATTATCTTACATATATTAATTTCAACATTGTAAATGTTACATAATCTCAAATCTTTGAGTAGTCAGACAGTGATTTAAAAAAATGAGTAAGAAACTGGACAACCTCTCTGTATATTGTGAATGCTTTTCATTTCAAACATTACTTGCTACTAAAGTGCTGTTACAAGCAAAATGAAATCGTTAGTGTCTATCGAAAGCAGATGACATTTTAGTAATATTCAAATTGTAGTTATTTTGGCAAATAGTTAAAAGCTTAAACATGTTTGTTTAACCGCCCAAAACTAGTTCAGTATAAATAATATTGGTTTCAAATAATTCTATGCTAAAAGGCACATACTAATGTTCCAGCAGTTCGTTCAAGTGAGCTTTTGCATGTAGAGGTTTAATTGTGCTTTTAAATAGTTACTGATTCAGTATGACCTTGAAAGTGACATTTGTGCATGTCTAAAATACCTTCTCACAAATGAGTCTCACACTCTAAAGGTGTAATTTCAGTAAGATTATATATATCTATATAACTATGCTTGTCGATCTTCACAGATCTACATAGATATACACATATACATATATTCATACATACACACACAAAAGGGTATCTTCTGGAACAGCAGCAGAAAGTGCAGTCTATACTTCTATTGAATTGTCTTCACAATGGAAAATTCTCAACACCGTTTTCCAGATATGAATTGTCCTGGGATTTCTGAGATCCAAGGGGTTATTTGTGATACTGCATGTGTCCCACATTACTCTCCCTCCTTACAGGCTGCTTCAAGCTCACTTCACTTCCAGAAGAGATGATCGGCAAATTATTTTCCATGTGATACTGAATAAGATGACCTACGCTGTCAAATACGTGGTCTTTGGTTCTCACCTAATAAAAGAAGCAAAAGAATATATTTATGGCTAAATCGTGCTTATAATTGGTTGAGCATGAGCCAAGCGCATTAAAGTCAAAAGGCATTGAAGCCACTGAACTCACTAGATTGGGATCATTAGGCTGTAGACAGCAATTCAGACTTATCCTGTGACCTACTGTTAGCTGACGTTGTGCAAAGCAGAGGACCAAGTTAAAGAGACTGTATGTAGAACTGGGCTGATTCTGCTAAGGGTTTGGGGTTTTTTTTCTGCAGAAGAGAGATATTTTTCCTTAAATCCCACTGAGGATTACTTTTCTGATGTACTGTCTCCTCTGAGAGATGCTGCTCAAGAACACATTTCTAGCCCTGAGCAGAAGCAGGCAGAATTGAAGTGACAACAAACCAGCCCTACCTCTTCTGTATCTAGGAGTGTGTTACTAATCAAAGTATTTATTTCATGTTAGGGTTATTCTTCTAGCAGTATGATGATGATTCAAAGGATGCATTAAGTGTATACATTAATTATCAGCACTTAGACTAACAGCAATATTTAAGTACATCACTTCTATTTCCATGGCACTTTGATGCTTTACATTTCTTAACTTGAACTTCCAAACCTGCTGAGGTCATTGACTAAATTTAAATTAACCTGGATGGAATCAAATCAGTTCCACTTCCCAGAAGGCACCCATGCATTTTGACTGAAATAACTGAGCAGCCCTGAAATTTCAGGGTATGAAATGTTCATACCTTGCCCTCTGGGTCCACCAAGAGTAGATGCTTTGCTTGCCCTCCCTGAAGTCCACTGAGGACATACTGACCAGGTGACGTTGTGCTCTCGCGCACCAGAAAATCCCCATCGTTGACTAGGAGACTCTCTGCTGCTTTCCTGTTTAATTTGCCATGGTAACAATCTTCATTCTTTAGCTGTTGCTTTATTTGTGGCAGAACACAGAGACCAGCTGTGTTGCTTGTGGCACTCTGCTGAACAGCTTCTGGTAACTCTAGAATTAAACGAAATGAAATGTATTGGACACTTCACCCAGGATTTTTACCTAGAAGAATGCAAGACAATATTTTTTTTATAGCTTTTAAAAAATTCAAATGGTTCAGATTTGAAAGCCGTGATCAAACCAGCCCTACAGACTGTGATGATATGCACACATGAATGCTCACAGCACTCCAGTGCATTAGGTAAAATTATCACACTATCTCCTCCCATACCTTAGATGGGAAAGTCTTGGGTCGCTAGGCAACAGGGATTGGAAACAGGAATTTCTCTGATGTTTTACTGTTTTGAGTTTGTGTTTCTTTTGTTGTATTAAAAAATAAAATCTTCCCTGTTAAAACAAGATTTTCATTGGGTTTTAGCCACTTAAAAAAAAAATAATAAAAAATCTAAGTTTTCCCTTCTTCCTTAACAAGCTCTGAAGAGATTGTCATGGATCATTGGGAGAGTCATGTTGGGTGGCTCCAGCTATGTGCAGGAATGTAAGACAACATGGCCAATGTAGCCAGAAGGGAAGGAATACAGCATGATCCATCTGCTGTGAAAAAACGAACAATTACTGAATGTACTAACAAAACTGGGTGGTTTGGGATACAGCCAGTCAGACTGCAAATGATTCACAGGCAGGATTCTTCTAAGGAAAATAAGAGGATACCACTTCTTCAATGGAATTGCGCAACCTAAGGGTACTCAGGATATATCCAGTTCCTTTCAAAGCATAATACACCCCCAGGTTAAAAATGTCACAATGGTCACAGATTTCCTTTACTGCAGTTCTGGCTGGTTCTTTGCCTACTTTCCTGTGCAGGGCCAACTCTGACAGAGAAAACACTTGAAGGGAAACTGTAAAAGGCAGAGCTAATAAAGTTTTTTTTCAATAATGAGGACAATCAGTAGCAACTATGCAGTCATTTAATGGATATCCACCACTTGGGGTCTGTAAATCAAGATTAGGATATCCACCACTTGGAGTCTGTAAAACTTAATTTGACATACATTTAAGAGATATTACTGATTTAGTTTGATTTAGAGGTTACTGGATGAGATTCAGTAGTCATTTATCCAAGAATTGAGAAAAGATGTTCATAATGATCCCCCCACTTTGGCCTTGCATGCTACTGCCTGTGAAGCAGAGGCACCTGAGGCCACTTCCACCTTACAGTGGTTAAGATCTTGAGCATAAAGGAGAACCATCTTCCTTGAGGTACTTTCACGTAATCTGAAAGGCTTGTTTATTATATTACCTGTGAACAGGATTTATTGTCATCAACCAACTACAGAAGATAAAAAGTTACTTTGCTTGCTTACCATCACTACTTTTTAATTACCTTAATCTTGAATTTAACAAATAAACAAAACACAAAACAAACAAAAAAATTGAAAAAGGAAGGATCCCTTCCCCCCATCTTTTCTATCTTTCTCCATGCACACAGATAACAAGATCCCTCCTTTGAAAGCTTAGAAGGATAAGGTATTGCAATGGGAACATACTGGCCTGACGCAGTGGGCTCCCATGGATCTGTGCTGTTGCTGTACCACGGGCTGTACAGACTGTGGACTGAAGAGTCTGTGTGTTGATGTAACATGGATCATCAAAAAGATCTGTTTTGTAGGCAGGCTTCAATAACGTTGCCTCCTTTCTTGTCTTCTGTGATCTTTCACCACAATTACCTGCAATTAGTATATAGCATGTACAGACTTCCTTTTTTTATTTTTTAAAACTGAAGTTAAAATAATTGTAAAAGCTGAAATAGGAGCATTGTTGTTCTTATATATACCACTGAAGTCATTCAGAAGGAAAAGAAAAGTTGGCAGATGGACTCGTTTTTCCTTATGGCTAGAAGGCACAAGTTGCACTATGTAAAATAAGTTGGAATCCAGTTTTCACAAGTGTTCTGCACTGGTTCAGTACTGCTTCAGTCATTGTCAACAGAAACCCCCCAGTGATTGAAAGGAAATGAATACATACGACTCTACAGAGACACAAGCCGTATACGTAGTTTCTTGCAAAACCCTTTCCTTCCCCTCTGCACCACAAAAAAACCTTGTGGGAAGCTGAACAATTCTCTCTCTATTCTGGTGGAGCAGGGAAGATGGAGGTGGTTGGCACTTTGTGGCTCTGCCTGGAGAGCCAAAGCCACATCTGTCGGGTTAGGATCCCAGCCTAGGACCAGGCTAACAGAATCCCCCCTGCAGGGTATGAAAATAATAGCACTTCAGTTAGCCAAATAGTGTGCATATTTTTCCTCTTTAGCAAACGTTTTATTCATAGATCTATTCATTCATTCTTGTTTGGTAACCATCTTTTTGTAGAAACCATTCTATTCTCCTCTCCTTCAATCAGAAATAACACAAGAAACAACCATCCCCTGCAGACAGTGCAATGGATCGCTTTAGAGCAGTGCAGGTGGGAATTCAAAAGGACCTCATTGTGCAGCGAAAGAAAGAGATGAACTGAGGAAATATGCTCTAGGCATCAGCTGTGGCACAGGAAGCTCAGAAAGAGATGGAAGCTGGTGGTCTCTGGGGTCCCAGAGAGCAGGTTTTGCTAAAGGCAAAATGTCTCAGCACAAAGCCGCCCAAGGCAGGGGAAGGGTACAGCCACACTGAGAAGCCAGTGACACTGGAACCAGGAGCATGGGCGCTGTTGGAACAACCACCCGATGCTGATAGTTTGGGTCTCACCAAGCATTTGTAGGGTGAAGGGGTATTTTCAGACATTGATAAGCATCAAAGCATCTTCTTTTTTCAAAGGGCATGAAAGGGAAAAAACCAGCAAAGACTATGAAAGAGACTAAAAAAAACAAAGAGCTACTGTACAGTATGTATCATGACAAGTAAAATGATCAAGTCTGCCAGCAGACTTGAAGATAGATTAGTGGCCTTTAGAAAAGCTGTAAGGCTTTTTTGTCCACCCTTCATCTAGGGAACTCAAAATGACCCAGTAAGTAGAACACTTTTCACCATTGTATCAAAAGCAGAGGGGCAGCTCTACCAAGCAGCCTGCCTTGCCTAATTCTGCCTCTGCATGGGAAAGAAAACAGAGTACATACCCACATTTTTTTTTTCTTCTGGGCAATTTTCATATATATTGATGAATGTCGGGCTGCCTGTCTGCAGAAAAATTGGGAAAACAGTCACATAAAATAGTCCCTTAGAAACCTCAAGTAACTTCAGAGCATCCATGCACAATTTGGGGATTAAAATACAGGTAACTAAATGTATCTTCTCCATCAAAAAACTCCTATCTCCTCAAATAATTCATGCTGATCCTCTTCTTTCTACAGGGTGTCATGTCTGGACATACTCCAATCCCAACAAAGACTGTTAACTGCCTGGTTACATATCTAAGGTTTAGTATATACAGTGTAACTCCTAGGTTCAGATTTTCTTATGTTACTTGCAATAAAAACAAGGAGAAATAACTAAACAGCATGGTTTGAAAGTGAAATGGTCACCCAGTTTTGTGAGCAGCACTAGGAGGTCATCAGAAGTGAAAGGAGAAAGCAGAAGTAACATCCCCACAGAAAAAAAAGGCACTTTTTTTTACATGCTGCAGGATAACTCCTTGCAAGCTTCAAATGCAAACTCAGGATAAAGCCAAACAGAGACCGACTGAGGAGGCGCAGCTCACCAGGCCCATAGACAAGGTGTGGAGATGGTTGAGGTTAACAAAGCTAAAAATGGATGGGGCAGTAGTGCAGGAACTTGGGAGCAATTGCCACCAGACACAAATAACCCTTGGGAGCAGCAACTTTTTAGACAGCACCAACTGGGTTCCAGCAGGCACGTCTGAGTTTGCTCCCTCTGACAAAGCCATGGTGCCTGCTTCCCTAAGTGGGGAAATGCTGATGTTCCAAGGACTAGCACAGCACGCTTTAAAGTCTGCACAGTCTGCCTGAACTCATCTACTTTACTCCCTGTTCTTTATTCCCCACTATCCCAGGAAAAAAGCCAGACATACATGCATCTTTAGCTGCTGTGGCTGATTTAACAGAGCCTGTTGAAACACTCCAAGAGTAATTAATGTTGTATATACATTGCAAAGAGTTAATGTTATATGCATAGGCTGTAGAGCATAATGGACAGGATGAAATATTTATCAGATCACAGAATCAGGAGCCAGGAGGTCCCAGATTTTGCAGATGTTCTCTCAGACAAGCCATTTAAATCTGTATCTACTTTCTTCTCACAGCTAACGAGCAAACAAGGGAATATTACTTCGTCTCCTAAAAATACTCTAAGGACAAACCAGTTAATATTCAAAAAGTGCTTTGGGATTCAATTATGTATTAAGCATCATTAAATCTAGCCTAAAAACCCCTTTCTCAGGATAATCAAGACCTGGTTCTGATGCTAATGCCATCCTTTACACCTCAGCAAAACTGTGGTTTATTCATTCCTAGAACAGGCAGCAAATAGTTATCCCAGAAGATGATGTACTTACCGAGCAGTACTGCTTTTTGCACTGGGTAAGACAGTTAGCCCTTTGGTCTGTTTGCACTTTCATTCGCATGTCTAACACTCCACCGGTGGGAGGCTCTTTCCCTGGAATTTCATTGTAATATTCATGATCCTCCTTCTCCTGTGAATTCCCAGTTGATCCATTAGCATTTGTTGCCTCACTGAAAAAAAATATGAGAGAAAAAAAAGTGCAACTGATGAAATCAACTGCTTTCCAGTGTAGGGAAACATCCCCAGTGTTCGCAAATCGCCTGATACGCAGAATAGCCATATAGAGGCTGTAAAGGGCTTTGGGCCCGAATTTTCAGAGCTCTCTTTTTCCTGTTACTTCTTCCTGTATTAAAAATGGTGTCATCACAGCTTGGGGAGGGACAGTCATTTTCTTAGCACTGGGCAGCCCACAGCCCTTTTCTTTGACTTGAAAATATGACAGCCACCTACTGAAGCTTTAAGACAAGAGTGCTAGTGCATCACTGTACATTAAGGTGTCCAAAATGTAGACCATAAAACTGATTCCTCCCGTTTCTTTTCTCAGCTGTATAAATTGCTGAGTGGTGGTGACTTAACAAGAAAACCTCATGGCATTCATTTAGACAAGCCTGCAACTGTTTTAGAAAATCGAATATGGTTACAAAAGAAAAGAAATGAAGCTTTGCTGAGTGGAATGTTCCCTGATGTTAATAACCATAATCAATACAACTGCTCTGCTTCAGTTTGAAGAAAACACTGAATGACATGGAGAGCACCCAGTGTTTTTCTTGAGCTAAACCAGAATGATGATAGTTTAAATGTACAGCTGATACACTGCAAAACAACTAGGTGCTTCCTGTACTGTCTCCGGTCCCGAAATAAAAAGCTCATCTCAAATCTTACTTCCCTGTTTAACAAGAATATAATTGGATAAAAGGCCTCGAGCAGGAAAGAGATAAAGTTCAAGTAGTTGATTATGTGATATGCAGTGCAAGTATTTGATTATGTGATTCATAGTAGTTTGGAAGTGAGTGACTCATTCACACAGCAATATCCGACTTCTCTGCCCAAGGACCGTTCTCTGAGGCTGGCTGTGGGTTAGGCTCAAGGAGGGAATCTAATTAGCCTCTTCTATTTCTCCTTGCTCTGATTTACTTGTGGCATAACCTACCAGAGTTTCATAGGAACGGCTCTTCCACTGGTTATTGTCCCCAGGGAAAACAGACCAGTATTAGCAGTGGAATGGTAAGAACCACAATACACAATGAAATAAACATAAACTGGAGCTGGGGCTGCTATTAAGTAATAAAACCAGTTCTGTTGCATTGCATCAGGCACTGTACCAGTGATGTTGCCTGCACAGTAACTCCTGGTGCTCAGGATGCAGTTAAGCAGCATTGCAGCTTTACCTGCTCATGGGTAGCAAGTGATCCAGTCTGGCATAATAGTGAAGACTGAGAAAAATAGGCACAGCTAACCTGTGAGGAGAGTCATAAATTAGAGCAAGAATCATGTCCCCAGTGCAATGGAAAAAGGGTAATTGAAATGGGGAATTGAGGTCCAGAAGTTAATCTAGTCCCTGTATTTTGAGCAATGTGCGGAGGACAGGGCATCACACTTGAAAATGCCAGGCAGTGGCTGTGTTCATTTCAGTATATGAGGCTGATCAAGTGCAATCTGAGGCTGCTGCTGGGACATGAGCAGAACAGAAGAAAGGTGAATTACAATGGCTTTTCTCTCCCCCCTCACACACACTTTCAATAGCTACAGTAAGCTTAAATTTGGCATGGGTCAGGACTGAACTCAGAATGCGTGTGTGTGTGTCCGTGTGCTGCATTTATGGAATTGGGACAGAGTCATTTGAACATTTGTTCTGCTTACTCACATGACTTAAGATAAGGCTGTTTAGCTAAGGAACAATACTGCTGAATTCTGTGTTATGCACCTGTTCAAACGTCACAGAAATCAATGGAGTTTACTGGAATAAGCTAATTTAGTGTATTGTGTTCTGTACATACAGAATATATTACAATTAGCATATGTCCAGAAAGCATATCCAAATCATCTGATTTATGGATCACACTTTGGAGTATATTGTTTTCCTGAAAAGTCCTAAAGAGAAGGAAACTGCCAGTTAAGTTGACTGAGAATGTTCTGACCTTTCATTAGGCGTAACGAGGCTAGATGGGTTCTTCAGGTACTGTTTGAACCGGAGCTCAAAAGCCTGCCCTATGGTGTTTATCACCTCCTGTGCCATCCCATTGGGACATTCCAGTATGTGGCATGCTGCAAAGAGACACCTTACTTTAATTAAGCAAACACACTTTATTCCAGAAAGTAGACACACAAACTTACAGCAGAAAAGCTGGGAATGAAGTTATGCTTTAGAACATTATACAGACTGAGATTTTTTGATGTTTTAAGGAAATCACTGTAGGTTTTTTTTAATCATAGTATCAGCTTATACCTCAAGTCAATAAAACTTCTCCATTTATGCTTCCAGCATGGAGTGCTCCTGAATATATACACCACTCTGCCTTCCAGCAGCACACCCAGGAGCCTGGGATAGATGAAGAGGCTGATTCACTACCGTTTTCTCATCTGGAAGCTGCTCCAGAGCAGAAAAGCTGCCCACCTTGCCAGGCTCTACCCTCCCTCCAAAGGCAAGGCTGTCTGGGAAGGCTCCTACCCATGGCTGGAGCCAGCAGCTAGTACAGCTTTAGTCTGACTTGTAGATTCTCACCTCACTGCACAAAAAATAGGATGTTTAGAGCCACATCCTGTGTACCATCACTCATATACATACAGCGTAGTCAGAAATTATACAAAATACTGACCTGTTCAGTAGCTTGCTTATTTTAAAACTCAAACAATTCCTTGGTACAGATAAAGTAGACGCATAAACATGTATAACTGCATGAAAGTTGTTTCCATACCTCTCTGATTAACAGGATCTTTTGCTACATATGCAACATAGTCTGTCGTATCCTATAGGAAAAAAAGACAACACATGTCTGTAAAATTGTTACTATGAACAACCCTCCCAGCACAGCAAAACCACTGAGTCAAGAGATAAATATAGATATGTTTAGCTTTTAAAAGCATGCTTCTTTCAAGAAAAGCAACTGCAGGTACTAGCAAAGTCAGGTAAGGGAAAGATCAGTGTCACACAGCATAGTAATTGTCCTGGAACCTTTTTCTCAAAGCAGTAGACCATTTGTCCTTCTTTGGGACTCAAACTCTGTTTTCAGTTCCAAACTCTGCAGCAGGAGTAGAAACACAACTGGTGCTACACCAGGAGGTGAAGATGCTCTCTTCTGCTATTCCCACAGAGCTCAAAGCCTCTCCTGTGTAATGTCTTAGGTCTGCATGACTAGCAGTTACAGTTTTTAACTGGGACAGTCTTCAGAAAAAATAGTGCTAATACAGAATATTCCCAATTTGTAGCATGAATATTGAGTTTTGAAGGCATCTTAGAAAAAACTCGATCTTTAAAATATTGTACAATACAATAGGTATCTGATCTCAATTGCTGCTGCCTGAATTTAGTCTGGCTACAGTCAGGTTAAGTTACTCTGGATCTCAAGGCTGTTGCTGAGATCAGACAATCTCAGTATAATCAGTTGTCTGTTTCAGATTCTCTTTGCAGACAACATTGCAATAATCCTGATGTTTTCTAGTCAAACTGAAAAGGGAACTGGAATGGCAAAATTAACATTTCTAGTGATACTGCAAAAGCAAAGAGTCACTTGATAATTCAGTGGCATGGTAAAAATGGTGAGGTAATGAATAACATTCTTTTAATTATTAAAGATGCATTTTGTTATTTTGGATCTTTAAGGCAGGATGGGGAAAATGCAGATCGCAGCTTAAAGGCATGGCTCTCCTGAGGGAAGATGCAATCAGCTGGCAGGAAACAAGGCCCCCATTTGCAATATGCACAAGAACAATCATTTAATAATTCACAATGAGTGACACCAGAGGCAGGTCTTAGGGCCAGCAGAACTTGTCCTAGATAATGTTTTTAAATCTCCAAAGTTAATATCATTAAAACAAAGCAAGCTAAATATTTCTTATGCATTTTGTAAACTCAGTTTCCTTTCTTTTCCTTTCAGGTTAATCTTGAAGTTCATAAATATTTTAGGATATGTTTTAAAATAAATTAGGTCTAGAGAGCAACTAGAAACTCATTTAACTGGAGCAGTACCTGCAATTTTTATATCTCTAATGTTCATGTATATGCATGGATGGCTTTTCTTTAAGATAAAGCCAGAAGAGGCTTTCGATTCTGGGGTAGAATATTGTGAGTCCTTAACACTGCAGAACAACACTGAACTGCAATTAGGCCCTGGACATAGGGGCACATGGAAAAGCAGATGCTGTGGAAAGTGTCTCCCATTTAAATGTAAAGGGAGTTCTGGAAAAATTACCAGAACAAACTGCCAAAATCACCCCTTAAGTGAAGTGCCACTAGATTTATAGTTACCACTGCTGAGCAAGATCTCTGTTTTACATACTCTTCCAGTAAGAAAAGTGTCACCAGCTGCACCACCAAACTCCATTTCCTGCAGGACATCTGTATGGAAACACATCTCTTGGCGGTCCTGCCATTAAGCATTCACCAATTCCAGCCCTGTGTAGCCTGTGAGATCTGATGGGATCCCTGTACAACACCAGTGCAGGATAATATTTTTTAAAAAAAAAAAAAAGCAATCTAAAAAAAGTAGACAAGCCTTGGAGAATTACTCATCCAACCTGCTGAGCAAAGGGCTGGAAAACATCCCTGAATTTTCCCAACTGGAAGTGTTGAATAAATACAAACTAGACAGCCAGCATCTAGGACAGGGTACATACTTCAAAATCAAGTCAGTGTAAGGACATATTGGAACTGTTTAACTATCAAGAAAAATGTCATTTGGAAATGCTGCATGGGATGCTCAGCACAACAGCACTTGGAGCTACCTGGAAACCTGCAATAGGAAGAGTGGGCAAAGCCCAAGGACTGTATTGTACAGCACGGTGTACTGGCATAGCACAGGCATCTAGAGGTGAAATTTGAACTTCTTAGATTCTGAAAAATCCCTTGAGTTTTAAATGGGATCTTCATAGTATTCTGGCACCAGGCCTGTACTGTACCCCCTCTTCTGGGTGCAGGACTGAGCTCACAGAGCCTGCACATATGCTCACTCCCCACCTGGAGCTCACTCCCACCCATCTGGAGCCCAGCTCCAGAAAGCTCCAGTTCTCAGGCAGCTTGGGCAGCAGCTCCCTGTGCTGAGCAGAGCTGGGCTCCTTACATCACCCACATGGCCCTCCAGAGAAGATCTGTCAGCCACACTGGGCCAGTGCCCAGCTATTTTCCCTTGCCTGCTCCTAAATCCAAAGAGGCAGATCTGTCATTTTCCAGTCAAAGCTGGAGCTAGCTTCCACCCGTGTTATCAAGAGCGCGACCCAGAGCCTTCTCTTTTCTCTGTTTCATAACACAAGGACAGGGAGACATTTAACAGAAGTGAAGGGCAGAAAATTCAAAACTGATTAAAAAGAAAATACTGGTTTTGTACCACATGGAGTGTGAAATTCAGAATGCTGGCAGGGCAGGGCTCCCTTAGATTCAAAGGCAGAATAGGGCATCTTGAGGGATGACAATTTCCCTGTTTACAGGGAGTTTGGAAGAAGATAAAAAAACATCTTGCTTGAAAAGATCAATGACTTCATGACTGTGATACAAGGAGAAAAACCAGTATCTGCAGGAATAAGGTTATGCCATATCTGTTCCATAGGAGCTGTCTGACTCAATCTAAAAAGGTAGAGGTGCCAGTGCTAACAGCTTTTGTGGCAGGTATTGGATCACAGGGACCAAAGAATTGGTACAATTCCTATGTTCGTGTGGACTCATTTTCCAACTCCCAAGTCTAAGGGGTTTTGAATGAACTGAGCCTCATTCATGGGCAACAGGAAAATTAAATATGTATAATACATCTATCAAAGATCCACTGAGTCTCTATTCAATGTCTCCTTCCCAGTCTCAGTCCCTCAGTCTTCTCCTATTACTGGTCACGATCCAGAAGTGCAGCGCAGCCTGTTAGTGCTTGTGGATAGGAAGGGATGAGGCAGAGTACTGCAGGTACTTTTATTCTCATAATAATTTCATTATACCTGCGGAAGTATATTTTATAAATCAATACTTACTGGGTCACCTCCAGAAGCAAATGAGATGGACTGCATGTGATGGTTGGCAATAATCTGAAAAGCATGACAAACCAGTTAAACATGCTTATCTGCCACAGATTTAGAAAACAACAGAGCATGTAAGTTCATAGAGCAAGCAATTACGTTCATGACAACCCATCTATTAATCCATGCACGTGTCATTTATGAAGGAAGGAGATAAACACTGGAAGATTTCTGATGCTATCTATTCACGTTTAGTAATGGCCAGATCCCTGAGTAATCTTCCTTAAAGGGTTTGCAGAATGAATTCAGCCAACAACTTCTTCTAATCTGGTCAGCATGAAGCTAAAAGAAGCTTTGAAAGGGAAATAAGCGTAAATTGTTTCCAAAGTCTTTGGTATTAATTAATTTAAAAATTACCAACCATTTTATTTCAATTCCTGCTGTATATAACAGTGGTTTTACAGGCAGCCCCCCCCCAATAACTCTGACCATATTCTCTCTCAGCACTAGCATCAAGCCATTACCCAGTAGAAACTTCACAAGCCAGATCAAACATCAACTTCTTTTGGTTTCCAACACTACCTCATCTCTGGAGACAAACATTTCTTTGTTTTAAAAGCTGCACTATATTATGCAGGTGTCAACATAATGAAGAGTGGCTGCAGTGCAAGGCTGGAATGAGTAGGACTTCCCATTTGCAAAGGTCTGGTAACGTAGGACCTAGAAAGAATTTCCAGACGATGCCCCACAGGCCCATGTAGGCAGTGACCGGGCACATCAATGCATGTGGAAGGAGATCTGTCCAGGTAGCTTTTAGTCCCATTACAAACAGAAACAGGTTAAGAGGGCCATACTTGAGCTGCCAGCCCCCAGAGTTTCATCCTCTGTAGGGTATCCCTTTGCTCCAAACCTGGTGCCATAAACCACTTACCCCTCCTAGCACATAGGCCCAAGGGACAGGAGAACTCTGTGCTGCAGACAAACCACCAAGAACTGCCTGATGCTCAGCATGGCAGCAGCTTTAATTCCTCAGAGCCAGTGAGCCAAAACTGCCTCCCTGATATTCCCCTGTTCCAGCTTGGAGCTGCTGGTCTCATGCAAGATCAAGCTAGGAGCTGAAGCCAACTGCTGACAGAGGAATTAAGGGGAGCAGGATGAAGCTCCTCATCACCTCTGCCAAGAAGGGAGCATGCCCCAAAGTCCAGAGCAGATCCATGCTCTCAGCAACACAACTCAGTGGACCTCAGAGACTTTACATAGTATAACCCATTATGCACATGTATTACCCAGCTGTAAAATAGCTTTGAGTAATAGCAAAGCCAAGCTCTGACTCATTATTTGTATAATTTTTTCCCCCTAGAACTTGTCAAAAACTCCAGTTGGGATTAATGCCTTGTTTATTACGCACTGTACAGGCAGACACACACACAGAGAAACAGTTTTCCAAGTGCTTAAGGATCCCTCCCCATGGAGGGCATCATCATAAACAAAAAGGTTGCGTGCTGCATGTCCAATCCCTCCGAGTCGTACTCATTTTTAACTTCAGGGGCATCACGTAATTCAGCGGTGCTGGGCATGCACAAGATGACTAAAGGGTGCTGCTTTCCCTTCGAAATGCCTAGCCTTTCCTTCAGAAGCCAGGAACAGAGGAGAACACAGTAGCACGGAGAAAAGGACACTGATTCATACATATCCTACCTGCTGCGTGTCAACATTAATCAGAGTGAGGCTGCTTGTTGAAATGGTCAGCTTTATATTCAAGCCAGAAAACTGAAGGTTGCTTTTGCCAAGTACTGAAGACAGAAACTTCACTGGAGGCTTTGAACAAAGAAACAAAAGAAAGAGGCTGTCAGCTGAGTCCATCAGGGGCAGAAATATATCAAAGTCAAGTAGATTTTATGATATCTTATTGAGAATTTCAATGCAGCAAGGATAATGGCTTGATCAAATGCAAATAGATCTCCTAACAAGTATCAGCTTTGAATACTTGTAGGCATGGGTTTTATAGCAATAATGGGAAAAAAAGTTTTAAACCACAATCCCAGTGAGCTAAATGTTACAGCTGGATTAGTAATTCAGAATGCAGTGTCCCTGCTGAACTCTGCTTTGTTTCCTAGACATGAAGCATTTCTGAGCAAGTCAAGATATTTTCTCATGCATTTGTCTTTCAAGAGCACGTTCATTCCACTCAAGCCCCACAGTTACAGAAGGAAATCAGTAACTTCCACTGGATATAACCCAACAGCAGCCACTGACTTTGCCCTTCACTGCATCCCAGTTATTAAATAAATTATCAACCCATTAAGCACTGCTATTTTAGTTGTCTTCAGTTTGGGGTTTTTTTTATATAAACAACAACAACAACAGGTAATCCTCCAGTGAAGGAGCTCCTTTTTGCTATCAAAAGGTCTCCTCCCTTTTACCAGAGAGAACCTAAAATGTGAAAAGCACTGCAAAGGCTGCAAGGAGCAGGAACTCTGGGAATGCCTTTAATGCTGAAGAAAAAGTGTGGCACAACCTCAGCCTCAAAACAAGCAGGCCAAGCACCCTGCTACAAACGCTCTTTCATGTTACACTGAGTTCAGGTGGATGAACGTGCACTAATGCCAGCACGGACTGAAGCCTGTTGAGGAATTGCACATCCAGCCTATCAAAAAGCAGATAGAGGAAATGAATGGTTCAGCTAAAACAGTATTTACCTTTCGCTTTTTTATAGCTCCATTTGTACCTGATACAGCTTCACACAGGCGGCTTATTGCTTCCCTGCAAATAGAAGAACAGAGCACACACACTGTTGGATCATTTCACACGCATCCTCTGTAAGAGAGCCAGCAAACCTGCGATTTATTGTTATTGTCCCACTTATAAGCACTTAAATCTTCTGGAAGGCCTTTTACAGTTGTTTTTCTTTCTTCTTTCCTCCCACTGTTAAAAAAGCCAAACCTATTTAACAATGATTCAGTAGCCTGGTTTGCATTGATTACTTTTCTTTACAGAAGACATCAATTTCACCTAACGAAAATTTGTTTCTTTAAAAGAAAAAAACATCAGCTAACCACAAAAACCCCCAACCTAATACCTGCAAATCCTTTTTCTCTATGTGACTGGAGGGTCTCTTGCTTGGCAGGTAGGAAGCAGTCCCTACCCTAATCCTTCTTATTTAGAGCAGCAGGGGCGTGCTGAGTGAGCTCAGCTGGGTGCCCTGACTGCCTTTCTAGTGATCGGAGAGGGAAAAAAAACCCCAACGTATGTAATCAGCTCCTCCAGTTCTTTTTCATGTCTGAAGCCTCAATCTGTATCTTTCCATCTCTGGCAGGTATGTCCCAAACTAGATATCCATTTCCAGCTAGCCCCTGTTCCCTACAGGCGCCTCTCGGTTTGGGAAGCAGAAGGGTAAGGCACAAAGCACTCATTGTTTATTGGTCTGTATCAAAGACAGCTAAATCACACACTTGCTGCAACACAGTGGCGTACTGTGCCTATTTTCTACACTTGAACAAAATAAATCCTGATAGAGGCTAGGCAGGTGGCTGCTTTGGACATACAGCTTGGCTGCCCTCATCAAGGTTAGCACAGCAGCTGGAAAAAACCCTTTTGCGGGCAGCCACAGGCTTTCCCTGGCTGATACTCACTGTATGAAGTGAACAGGGAAATGGTGACTGAGGGGTGTTTAACATGTTTTCTTCACCTTGCCTAGATGTCCCAGTCTGAGCCACAGACCCCAACCTCCAGTCTGAGCCACAGACCCCAACCTCTCCAGCTGTCCTGGTCGTCTGCCATGGGGCTGACGGAGAGACCTGTGCCACTGTGCCCTGGTCACCCTCTCAGACATCGGCCCCATATTGGGCAATTGTATTTTGAGGCTGTAGCCTCAGCCTTTCTCTCACAGCTTAATTCAGACTTTGGCTTTCAAGGGTTGGGATTCTGTTTTGTTCTTAAGGAAAAGAAAATTAGTTTCTTTAATCATTCGTTTATGTTATTGGATTATTATCCAAAGAGCTAATTAGGAAACAAGCTAGTTAGGAAAGTTTGCCTGTTTTCAGATTCTGCATTGTGCATGAGAAGAACACAGCACTGGGCTTCATTTCCTGAGAAAGTTTTGTTTCAGAAAGGCTAAAAAATACCATGAGACCACACAACAATGCAAGGCAGGAGCCAGGTATGTCCCACGAAGCAGATGTTCCCTGGTGAGGAGCACATTCCCCCCAGGACCCTGCGTTGTGCCCAGAGAGAAAACCATCCCACACGTAAAGCCAGCACAGCACCAATGAGCTGCAGCATCGCTGCTGCCCCTGCTCAGTGCCCCACAGATGTTGCTGTGTTGGTGGGCTGTGTGTTTAAAGCACTGAAGATCAGTGATTCTACATCAAGTCCTCCTGTCAGAGAACATCCTGAGAAATTCAACCTGGAGACTGTCAAATGAATGGAGACCTCACCCATGGCAAAATAATAAAATGCAATTAGTATGTTCTGAGTGAAAACACTGGGCAAGAGGAGCATCATCATGGGCTACAAAAGATGGGTCAGAAACACAGCCTCTTGAATACTGCCTTTCTTAAGCCTTTTAAAGCAAATGATTTCCCCCTACACAGCTGAAAATATGCTCTTGAAGTGAATTCCCAATATCCTTTTTGTGTAGCTCTTGTTTTATTTAGCTGTTACCAGTAAAAGGCCAAAAATAAATAAAAAATAAATGGGAAAGGCATCCTGCACGATGATCTTGCAGATTCCAATAATCAGCTTTGAAAACGAGCGCTCATCTTCTCATTCAATATTAAAGGAAATTTAAATCAGAGCCAAGGCATTAAGGCTACCTATAGCCTTCGAGTCTACCTCTACCTATGAAGAAAACCAGATACAGGAAAATTGGAAAAACAGGGAAGTCATCAATTTTGGTGACAAATGAGTTCAGCCCATGTGGAATAAGGATCTGTGAGCAAAGCTGCCAGCAATGGGCCCCATTCTTGCACAAGCCAGTGTGGTGGTCGCTGCCCACTTCACCGTGCTGTGAAGCACTTGGCCAGCAAACAGAACCCAGGAAGCAGGGAAATCATTTCTGCTTTATCATTTCCATTACCTCTCTTCAGTAGGGGAAATCATTTGCTCACAGACATTTCTTGCTACATATCTCTGTGTGGTTTTCCAGAAGATCTAACAAACCAGCTGAAATATCATGTGAAAGGTGTGATGACTGGGAATGCCTTCCCACTACAACTGAACACATCTAGCATTCAGCCACTCCCACAAGGCAGGAGGGCCTCAACTAGAAACTGCACCGTTTCTAGTGCACTAGGAAGGAAAGAAACTCTGGGTGCACCCATGATAAACTGAAATAGGATTTACTGTCTCTGCCTTCTTCCTGGAAAATGGCAATCAATTCATTCTTAGAGCCATTCATTGCCCATCACTTGCTCCAGCAGGTCTCTGCTTTTAGATCTGTTGGACAGCATATACCTGTGCATAGCTCACACAGTAAATCGCCTTGTTCTTGGATAGGTGGGCAGCCTTATAGGTTCTGGCGTTTGCTTGCCCATTTGAAATCTTCCAAATCTGAGGCAGTAGCAGAAAATGTGCTCTTGTTATTCCAGTCGTGTTTCTGCTTTTCCTTTCTCTCCTCCTTGTCATTCATCCCAGAGCAAAACACTTTATGTTGTTTGGGGTTTTTTTTCCTTTTAAATCACCCTGAATGAGATAACTCCACTTGCATACTCTGCAGCGGTTGTTCTCGACCCTGGGAGCCACTGAATGAAATCAAGAGTGCTGTGAGGAATTTAAATAGTTCCTGTAGTTTAAGGGAAAGAAAATCTTTCGCCTTGAGTCCTTGGGCATCTTCTGCCATTTGAAGTGGAATCACTGTGTGGTCCTGCAGTGCCCACATGATTACGTAAACTGATCGGTGTTTCACTGACAAGAGTTTTCACTTTCCATAGTAAATGGAAGAGATTTGGGTCTGCTGCTTTTGCTATCCTAAAAAGTATTACTCCGAAGCACTTTAGCCCACTGAGCTGTCTCCAGCTGCAGAGCTACCACAGAGGCAGGGTCCCATCCATTCTGGGGGGAGTTTCCCAGATGTTATTCTTCTGGGCACCAGGACACTGAGGATCAAGGCTAGTAGTTCCCTGAGGGCACTGCTGTGGGATCCAGGAGGTGGGATGGGGATTGGAAAACAGGACCATTCCTCTTTGGGACACTGAAGCTCCTGAGCACACTGCTGTATGGAGCTCCCCAGTGGCACTGTCCTGGCTGGGACACACTGAGCCGGGACAGTGCCACAGCCCCATGCCAGTGACTACTGTGGGAGACGGTGGCTCAGGGAATTTTTGGTTGCTCCCCAAAACGCCCAGTCCAGCCCCTCAGAGCACGGCTCCCTCTGCCTGCTGAGTAGGCAGCCAGCAACTAGGCCAGGCTGTGGCCATTGGCAAGGGTTCAGCAAGCTCTGGGGCAGGATGGAGTGACAAGGACAGATCCATCTTTGGCATCCATAAGCCTTTAGACCAGCTCAGCTGTGCAGTCTACAGGTTTTCTCTGGGTCTGCGCCCCTGGAGCGAAACCCATAGCCGACTCCTCCCTGCTCTTCCAGAACATCCAGGAGAGCAGCGTGCTGGCAGTAACAGCCAGACACTTTGTTTATTGTTCCCCGAGCAAGAGTAGGAGAAGAGACATGGGCTGATGTAAGCGAGTAAGCATGCTGTTGGAGATTTGCTTTTAAGCATCTAGGGCTCAGCCTACACTGTCTAACAGACACTGATTGTGCTTCTCAACAAAGTTGAAATTAATCTTCCAAACAAAGTGAGCCTTCTTCCAGCAGCCCTCCCCAGCAGCACAGTTCAGACGCCGTTCGCTGCCTCACCATTTTCAAGTTTGCAAGTTAATGCCCTGATCAGAGATACAGAGCCCTTCTTCCCATAAATGCCCAAACATAACGACTAAAAATAAGTTTAACAGAAGCGGGACATACGTAAGAGGAAGAACTGAAGGGCTGGACAAGGGAAGCACACGTCAGGGTCCAGCAAAGGCAGGCCCTGTCATGGGACAAGGGCAAGAACAGCAAGCACAGCACATTTAGAAGTGAACCTTCAAAAAAGCACAAAGCCTCTCAAGCAGAGGAACCTGTTACCCTTACTGTTATCTTGTGGTGTTACTCTTGTCAGCTACAGGGAATTTGGGATCATAAATTTCTGCAAAATGGGAGGGATGTCCTAAAGGGCATGTGAGTTGGGTCACAGGCAGGCAGGGGAGAGAGCTGGAAGAGAAAACTGCTGCAGCAAAATCTCCTCTGCAAACCTCCTTGCCACACAGCTGCCGAGGGTACAGAGCACCTCAGTGCCTGGCCCTTCCCCTGCTGCACTGTGAGTACTCGGCCAGATGGCCGTATCTCAGCACCTTGTGGGCATTTGTAGTGCTGGAGAGGCCGCTTCTGCCTCCCTTGCCCTGTGCCTGGTAAGTGACTGAAAGTGCAAGTCCAGCAAGAAACAAGAGAATAAATTCTCCATGGTCATCTCTTTTGATTCCTCACAGCACTTTGGCAAATACAAGTGTGTTGATCTTTCCAACATTCACCTAAGGTAGGCAAATAATACCTAAATTTAGAGGTCAGGTACGAAGAGTGCAAATGCACATAAAGCAAGGCAGGGAGCAGACATGAGAGACCCTTTCTATGTAATTTTAAAACAGAAGATGCCTCTCTGTTTAGTGGAATATCATGGGAGTAAAAATATTTTTTACCCCCATACAGATAACAGAGCTGCTTAAAAGGGTCATTTCCACTAGCTCCTTGGTCGGTGCACTGTGCATGCTATCTATAAACTTACTCCCCTGGGAGAACAACAGGGGAATGATCAATGTTATCTTTGCTCCAGTCAGCTTGTAATCGATCGAACTTTAAAGTTTGCATGCAAGAGATCAGCACTTCAGCAGCTGGTTTGCAAACAGTTTAAGTTTTGGATTTCCCATGCACAAAAGAACCCACTAGGGCCAGCAGTGGCACTTTGCTTAGGTGATGGAATTATTTCCATTAAGTTTTCACATCGCTCCGGATAACAAAACCTGTACTCTCTGGGCCACAGCAAAGTTGGCAAGCTCTTGTCACACAGTAATTCAGATCCCTTGTTTTCCAGACAAACCATCCAGAGCTCTGCTCGTAAGCTTAGTGGCAGACATACTGCGTGTCTTGCAGATGGGAGATAACCTGGCTCCTTGGCTGAGGCTGCTGAAGAGTACAGTGGCTTGGTCTGAAAGTGCCAGGCTGACTGCTTTGGGCTAAGTGTGCTGCACGGCTTTTCTAGGCTGCGGGAAGTGTGTTTGTGTCTCAGGCACTTCTTCATAGATGCATGTGGGAACTGGGAGAGTGTGTGCTTATGCGGATTGTGAATGTCAACAACCACTGGTTTGGCATATAAACCAAACTGGGCAGCTTTCAAATGTGGCAACAGGCATTTAAGGACTCAAGTTTTTCAGTTTCTTCCTTTTAGCTGATAAGGCTGGGAGACACTAGGTAGAAATATAATGCCTATCTTTTTGTGCTCCTTTCCTTTCTCTGGGATTCGATATGAACACTTGAGGAAGCAAAAGAGCATCTGTAAATCATCTGCCAGCAGGAAGGAAGAGTTAGGGAGGCACAGGAAGCCTCAACCACACTCCTGGCATCCTCAGCACAAGCCATGCCAGAAAAATAGCTGAGAGGAGGAGGGAACGTGTCTAAGGCTGGGCCAAAATGCTCTACACCCACCCCTCCAAAAAGGCTTTGGGAGGTGCTGGGATGATGGCTGGCTGCTGGGGCTGCCCAGCAGAACACTAGCCCTGGTGGCTGGATCACAAGTGCATCCCAGCAGCATGCAGCACTCTGAGCTGGAAAAAGGGTGCTTATTGAAAGCTCAAACACTCCTGCACCGACAGACTTACCAGAATAAAGGAAAAAGTAAAATTTGGCTTCTCTGTTTCTGACAGGACATTTCAACAACCCCACAGGTGTATATGTCAGTAATCTACACCCAGCAACAGGCAGCCATCTGCGACAGAAGGTGCAAGCTTCATGAGAGCCCACAAAACATTTCCCATTTGACCCCCATTCAGTTGTATCTGAGAGTCAAATACCCATCTGCTTCTGCTCTGCAGCCTGGAAACTTCAGCCTGTGGTGCACTGGGAAATGGTCTGTTTCACACATCTTTCTTGTGACTCCAGCCATGGTGCAGATGGGGCCAAGCAACATCACCCATCTGGTAAAAGTTCATTAGATGACCTTGCTTGCTCTTGAGAGACTGACATGTGTCAGGTGTGAGAGCGTGGCAGAGGCTTGTGAACAGCCACAGCTTTACCCTGCATCCTGTGTGAGCCGTGCAGGCAGCACTGAGCCACATGCCTGGCCTGGCTGCTGCCAGCACCCAGCTAGCTGGGCATGTCTGCACCGTGCCATGACTGTGAGGGGGAGAGGGCTCTCTGCACCCAGAACAAGAACTGGCAGAGAAATTAGTCCTGTGGCTGAAACAATTCTTTTTCCAATGCAAACAGCCTATTCTAATGTCCGAGTCATTCAAATCATTGCTTGGGAAAAAACAAACCAAACATGCAAACTCCTCTTCAGAATTGTCTCAGAGCCTGGCACGTACACTTGGCTTCATACAGAAACCTGTGCTCAGACTCTTCCTTCCTGGGCTGGATTTCAGCATAGTATCACCTACCTGGTGACTTGCGTTCGTGTGCCAAAGTCCAGGGACCTCATCGACTGCAGCACTTCAATACAGCCCATGTACTAGGGAAAAGAGGGGGGGCTCTGTTAATATCTAGCAAACAGGTAAGGGGAAGATCACAGAAGGAAGCAAATGTGATTTCAGTCCACTAAGTATATGCAGAACCACAGTCTAAATGGAAAATCAAATCAACCAGCCTAGAGCTGCTTCCTAAATAGATCATGTTTTACTGAAAAGTGTAGAGAAGAGCAATAAAGATACCAGCAGCTTCAACAGCATCACACAAAGAGGGGGGAAAAAAAAGGGTAAAGCACTCTGGGGACACAAAATCCAATCATTCCTCATTTTCAATTCTGCTTATTCTCACTGATTAGCCTATGGCCCTGAGCTGGGGGGAATGCATGAAGGTAGGAGGGACATTTCCTGGGAGCAGGGAGGCTCTGGAAGCCCTACAGGACCGATGCACTCAGACCCCCCATGCAGGAGAGCTGGCTGTCCCTTCGGAGCAGCCCGAGGCATTACTAGGCATGAGGAAAAACGACTGGCTCCATGCTGCTGCACGTCTGATGACAAATAACCTCTGCAGAAGATGAAGGAGGTAGAGTTGCAATTCCAGCTCATAGCAACAGCTCTTAAAAGCCTGCACTATTAGCTGACCTGCTTTAAATTAGAGGCTGACTCCCACACTTCTGTTGTTTGGGGCAGAGCTGGGGGCTTTTTCTATGCTCATTTGGGATTTGCGTAGGACTAATTTTCAGAAACATCAAGAATGTGATGGCGTGTCAGCCCATAGACTCCTTTGATGCTCTATACAAACCTAGAGAACATTTTCATCTCAATGAAGTGTGCTAGGCTAAGTCTATCCACTGAGTTTACCTCTCCCAAAACATATCTTACTAATTCCTTCTGCATTTCTGTCGATACCCATCTCTCTGCTGTCAAAGCACACTGACATCTCCATTTCATAAAGCTGGCATAGATCTGGGTCTCAGCTTGCATCCTCCCCCCCCATCCACAACGAATTCTCCTCGAGGGAAAAGGGCTTTGGGGAGCATCCTGCAGTGCTCACACAGTGCCCGTGGGCTTCTGCAGCAGCCTGCAGAAAGGCAAAGCCTCTGGGATGCAGCAGACAGCATGGAAATCCCAGGCAGGGACATGAACACTCTGTCCTCTTATGCTGACTGGGTGGAAGGAGCACTGTCTGTCCAGAGAAAGGTGCTGTATTTACCTCCTCTTCTTCAGTTTGCTCGTGAATTGATTTTTTCACTGGGTCATTCAGAGAAGGGGTGGTTTATGCCTCTGATTCAGCTTTGGAGACTTTCAGAAATGAATGTGTGAGTTAAAGAGAGAAAGTATGTGTGCAGTCAGACAGGGATTCCACAACAACTGGATTATCCCTGGTTTGGTCTCCCTCCAGATAGCAATGCAACCCTTGGGAGAACTCCAGACTTAGGTCAGAGCCCTGGAAGGACATCAATAAGTATCTGAAGGGCTAGCAGAACTGCTTCCCTAATGAACATCTAATGACTATGTAAAGGACCTTGACAGCTATCTTACTTGTTAGAGATATTCCTGCTTAACGGGAACAAAACAAACATGGAAAATATGCTTTGAGCCTCAGCTTGTAGCACAGTAGAGACCTCTGATCCTACAGTATAAGGTCAAGCATCCTGCGAGCTGGTTGGTTGCTCCTCTATCCGTGAGAAAGGAAGATTTAGAGGAGTAGGTGAGTCATATGCTGATAAGTGAGTCCCCATTGCATCCTGAACAGATGCGTGGGAAGCTACTCTAAGCAAAGATGAAAAATCAATATTAGGTTTTTGCATAAGTGACCCTGAGTGAAGCTGAACTTATCAATGATTCACAAAAGACCTTTTTTTTTTCTTCTCTTTAAAAGCCTGAGTAAGGAAGTGCATTAACATGGCACCTCACTGCATCTCTCATTTATTTTAGCTGCCGTTGGTTATCTAAACCAGCACAGTTAGTAACGGCCAAACCTTTGCATCTTAGTAGGAGGGTACAGAGAACCCACAGAGCCCTGGGCTGGGGAACTCTGTGGGACTGGGGTAGAGGAACTCGGGGTCACAGAGCTGGGGAGAAGCCCATGGAGCACACAAAAGGACAATGGGATACCAGAAGCCTATTCAAGAAAACAAAAGAAATCCTCCAGGGAGGAAAAAAGAATTAATAAATAAACAAAGAAAGTATTAACCCCTCCACAGCCAGTCAGACAAGCAGTGGAGCTAAGAGAAAGAGGAAAGCAGAAGACAAGGGCGATGCCTGTCTCAGAGACTTCTCCTGTTCAGGTGGTGCTCCAGCTCCTCATCCTGTACACCCAAACAGCAGCTCCCACAAAAAGCTAGTGGGCTCATCTGGGGAGGCAGGGACAAGGCCACCTCCCACGCTCCTGCTGCAGGAAGGGTTAAGCTGGAGCATCAGCAGGGCAGCAGCCGTGGGTGCCCTCCCACAGCACCCAGGAGAGCCAGCCACAGCAACACAGTGTAGCCTTGGCCCCAGCATGGCCATGGTGGGACAGGACTGACCTGCCCCGTAGGGAGCCCAAGCGACCTGCCAGGTGTTTTTCAAACACAGCAGTAACGGTGTCAAGGGTTCGAAGGTGGTGGTACAAGGAA
The DNA here is from genome assembly GCA_022605575.1 of Laterallus jamaicensis coturniculus. NCBI lineage: Eukaryota > Metazoa > Chordata > Aves > Gruiformes > Rallidae > Laterallus > Laterallus jamaicensis. Next base: position 16,977,938 of record JAKCOX010000018.1, read on the forward strand.
GGGAGTTCACCTTCCAGACTCCCACAAAGAGAAGCACTGCTGAGCTGCTAAAGGGAACCTGGGCACAGGCACAAGGGTGCTGTAACCAGTCCAGGGGAACAAGCACAGATATAACTGCAGAATCCAGGTACCTATGGAAAAATAAAATGCCAAAACTGAAACAAGCAGAGTGCTAAAGACTTGGCATAACCAACGCAGCCGTATGCTGAACCCACTGCAGAACAGACAGCCCTTGCCCAGACAAGCAACATCTCTCAGGAGGGACAGGAGAGACTCACACCCCCTGTGAGAAAGGGAACAGCTCCTCTAACAACGCTGTGTGCAAGACTGACCCATCTCCCTGCAAAGGACTGGGGAGAGCACCCGCACTGGGGACACTCCATCTCTTGGTGTTTGAATCTGAAGGGTGATCTGGGGCTAGTTGCCATTCCCCTACACCACCAGTAATGGGGAGGTGGGGGAGAGGAGGGCGGTTACTGGAGATGCACACATCTTTTCACATCTATTTACAGGAGATGATGGAGAGTGACTGCAAACAGGATGAGGGACTGTGTGGGAGGAGATGTGAAGGCACTAGGCAGGGCCCATGTGAATAAGCTTTTCAGGCACCCTCTAATCCAGACCCACGTCTCGATTCTTTCCCTGCCATAACGCAGTTAGTGGCTCCAGCCTGAATGACAGCCAGTGATTCACCCACAGGAATGATACGGGGAGCAGCGCAGAGCTCGTAATTAAACAACACAGCTGCAGCCTGGCAATTTTACCTATTAGTTAGCAGACATTAATTCATGCATAATGCCAAGAGCAGCTCCTACAGACCCTGCGGCCAACTAACAATGAATCCATGGGATGGGATTTGCTCACAGAGGCAGACAGGTAACATGCTGCCTCTAAACAGCCTCTGTCCAAACATATGTGAGATTAGGTTCAAATTTCCTAAAAACACAGGTAACACAGATGCCTGGGCAGAAACCTGCCACCAGCAGCAGGGCCGTGTTCTCCTGGGCATGGCGGAAGCTGACTCCCACGGGAACATTCATTTCCCCAGCACTGCTTTAGCAAAGTGCTTTTAAAGCAAGGGGGTTTCCCCTTCCTGAGCTTCCCACCACCCTTTCCTTGCAGACAAGGGCTGCCTGGGGTGGGTGCTGCCACCCTGGGAGCTGGGGCTCTGCCCCCATGGGCAGGGGTTGCAGAGCAGTGGGACAGCTTGGCTTGACTTGCTTGAATGACACCTCTAGCTTGTGACTGGTCCAGCAAGGAGGACTGGGCAGAAGTAAGCAGCAGGCACCAGTGCATAGTAGGAGGGTGGCACTGGAATTATAAGGAAACAGACCTTTTCCTTTTATGCCAAGGAAAAACAACTTCTGCCTACGAGAGCTGGGGTGCTGCCCGCCCTGTTGGGCTTGAGGACATGGTCTCATGAGTTGCAACACCTGATTTGAGATTGCCCAGCTTTCATCCCTCAGTAAGCTCTAGCTTCCCTCCACGGACAATGCCAGGACCCAACCAGGGATGCAGGGAAGGCGCAATGCTCAGATCACTGTAGTTTTGGTGAGGATTTTTTCTCAACCCGTCCTTAGACACTACCTGGGGTGGCTCTGGGGCTGAAAAGCCTCTTGTCCACTGAAAGCTGAGACTGCCACAGCTACCCTGGCAATGGCACTGTGTTCCTGTCAGCTCACAGCTTGCACCATGTGGCTGACCAGCCCATCAGCTTGGCTGCTCGTCCCGTAACACACAGCAGTGTTTTACCAGGCTGGAGTTGGTGCTACATAACACCGATAGCAGCCACCAGTCAGGCTGCTAATGAAGAGATTTGTCCTGCATTTGCACCTTGCAGTGGTTTAACCAGCTCATTCCTCAGACTGAGCCTCACCAGCTTCCTCCAGCAAACACCAGCCCCTTCCCAAGCCAAAAGCAGAGCCTGTTCAGCTGTAACCCCACGGGGAGCAGAGGGCCTAAGGCAGCCCACAGCAGCAGCCTGCACAGTCCCAGGCATGGGTACCTTCCAGAGAGTACAAAACCCCAGCAGAACAGGCTGGAAAGCACCGGTGCACCGCTGACGGACAGTAAGCCCACAGACTACCACTAGTGTTTGTCAGCACCAGCCTAACTCTCACGTGCTGGCCTGTCCCAAAGGGGCAGCAGGCAGTGGCTGTCCATCATGAAGAAAGGCTTTTGCTAAAAATGGAAGTTTTCCTGTGAAAGTCTGGCACTTTCATTCATGGGCTTTCAATTTTTAAATAAACATTGAGAAAAAAACAAGGGAAAAAGGTTGTAAATTTAATTTTTTATAAAAATATATATAAAAACACGCACACTTTTTCCTTTTCCTTTTAGTTTTGTGCTGAAAAGCCCCTTTCCACAGCCCTGTGCTCAGGCCAGGGCTCCAGGCCTGGAACTGCTGTGTCCCCATACCTGCAGCGGTGACCGAGCAAACGGCCCAAAAACACGTCAAGAAGTGGTTGCCCTGAGAGGCTCCTTGGAGGCAGTGGCAGCTGGGGAGAGGGAGAGCCTGTGGGTGCTGGGGGGCGGCCACACACCTTGTCCCCACGAGTCTGGCAGAGCAAGCACCACCCCAACACCCTGCAGCCCTGGCTCACAACTCCCAGCTGCAGCTCTGAAGCCATGACTCACCAGAGCCCATCTCCTTCCTGCGAGAGCCCCAGCTGCCCACACCTGCAGGCATTTCCCAGGGGGGACGCACAGCAGCTCCCCGGTGCAGGGTCAGGGTGCCATGCCAGGGAAGCAGTTGCAGCTGAAATACCACAATTATTTCCCTGCCCTGAGCATGGAAGAGAGGCTGTCAGCTGTCAGGGGCTGGCAAAGGGCTGCCCCAAACGCCCCTCCCACACAACAATAGGGAGCAGGCTCCCCAAGCTGACCTGCCACACACTCTGTGGGCAAGAGCAGGACTGTCCAGGGGACCAGTTCTCACGTGCACTCTATTGCTGAGCTCCACATCGGCTGAACTCCTACTTTAGCAGCAGTCAAGCTCTTCGTACTCTAGAGCTAAACAGCCAATTAAATTAGTATAGATGCACACGTATGCCAAACTGCTAGGAGAGCATCAACCTATATATTGATATACAGGTGTATATTTTTACACCTAAGTCCAATCTAACCATCCTTTATGAGAAAGGATGCTGCAAATAACCTGTACCACATTATTTCACCATGAGATTAATGTACTTTAAAAGTATCTGGCAATAGCATTTCCCTCCCATATTTTAGTTAAACAGAACGTTCATTTACTAATCTGAACATCCTCTCTCAAAGACTCAAGCATAGAATCATAGAATGGCAAGGGTTGGAAGGGACCCCAAGGATCATAAAGCTCCAACCCCCCTGCCACAGGCAGGGACACCAACCTCAGGCCTGGAGCTACACAAGGTTGCCCAGGGCCCCATCCAACCTGTCCTTGAACACTTCCAGGGATGGGGCATCCACCACCTCTCTGGGCAGCCTGTTCCAGCCCCTCACCACTCTCTCTGTAAAAAACTTCCCCCTAATATCCAGTCTAAACCTTCCCTCCTTCAGCTTTAATCCATCCCCCCTGTCCTGCCATTATCTGCCCTTTTAAAAAGTTGATTCCCCTCCTGTTTCTCTGCTCCCTTCAGGTACTGGCAGGCTGCAATGAGGTCCCCCCGCAGCCTTCTCTTCTCCAGGCTGAACAAGCCCAGCTCCCTCAGCCTCTCCTTGTAGGGCAGGTGCTCCAGCCCTCTAATCATCCTTGTGGCTCCTCTGACCCCTCTCCAACAGTTCTACATCCTTCTTGTGTTGGGGGCCCCAGATCTGGACACAGGACTCCAGGTGGGGCCTCACGAGGGCATCATTGATTTAAGCTCAGGCACAGAGCCTTACTCCATGTTAGGTCCAATAACACCATCCTGCTGGTCTGCACTAGTCTGAGGGGGCCACTGGTGTGGGATTGTGCTCCTGCCAGCAACACCTCTTCAGACAGAGTCTCCACAAAATGTCCTGACACGCAGCAAGACCGGCAGAAACACACTGGAAACAGATCATGGGGAGCAGCAGGATCACGATGCCATCCCCAGCACAGGCCTTTCCACGGGGCCGGCCAAAAGCAAAGTGCCTGGAGCTGCAGTGGTCCTTGCACTGTCACTGTAAGTCACAGCCTACGTGCTCTTCCATCTATTTTAGCAGCTGGCTGGTGTCAAAACCTCATCTGTTCATGTTAGCATTAGAATTAAAGTAAACATAGAAGGACACCTATCAGCACAATGGAATAACGCGTCCCCTCCCTCTGCCTGCTGCATCCTGGGAGAATATCCCAGGGCCTCCTGCAGCAGCTGGGGCCATGCTGGGACACTATCACCTTTCAGCCAACATCCCATCAAACTAGCTGGATGCCAGGAAGGAGGAAGTAATCTTGTTCCTGCTTGGAGACAGGTGAACACGGCTATTTCCCCTTGTTGTTCTCCTCCCCTCTGACTCGCCCACCCTCCTGCAGCATTTGGAAAGGGATCAGTTGATTTTTCTTGACCTTGTACCTTTCTTTAGGCTCTCCTGCTTGCAAAACTTCACACGGAAGACACAGATTTAGCACAGTTTATGGTATTTTCACACCTGCTGGCACATTTTGATACCTCCTATACACCAAACTGAGAGCTTACACACACATACACACACACACACAGAGCCACCCCATGGCCTGCACTGGCTCCCTCCATGCAAGCAGCGGGTAGCTTTTGCCTGGGAGTGCTTTGACAGATGAAGCATAAGCGCTAAAATGTGCCTGGTTAGAGGTTCAGAGCATAGAGGAAGCAATAGGTAGCAAGTGGCGAGGTCTGGCCATGGAAATATGTAGAAAGTCCAGAGAAAAAAAAAGAAATTACAAAGCTCCCAAGTGTGGTAGGATGGAGAGACTGAAAGCACTGAGCCCAGGAGGTATGATTGCTTCTTGGCCACTGACTGCTAATTAGAAGACAATACATACCGACCTGTCCACAACATAAAAAATACCCAGAAAGGCTATTTTGGAGTGTCTTCTGAAAGAGCAGGCAGTGATTCCTGTACATGTTCTTTACAAAGAACATCAGACACAGCTCTGTAGCATCCTGCCCGCTCATCACCCAGAGGTGCTCCAGGCAGCAGCAGTGGCAGCAGCTCTCCCATGCCTTCCATGTCAGACATGTCAACAGCCTGGGCCAGCATGCACCTAGTGCCTGGGAGCTGCTCTGCAAGGGGCAGGAAGCCCTTTTTGTGGGCCTCCTTCTCCCTCCAACCTGCAGTTCAGGCCAGAGCAACCCCTGTTTGGATGGCAGCTCAGCTGCGCTCCCCAGAGAGTCTAAATATAGTCTTTTGGAATTGGATGTTGCGTTACCTCTGGGAGCGGCTGTGGTGCTTTTAACTCCCTCAGTTCAACACCACAGCCCTTCACACATCAGGGAAGAGGAAATATACGGGAGAAGTCAGTGGTTTGGAGCATTGGCTCCAGGAGCAGGGACACAGAGGCCCCCCTGCAGCCCCCTGCATGGTTTGCTTTGTCAGAGAACGTGAGAAGTACTCACCTGCACGCTGTAGGTCGTCCCCGGCTCCCCCACATTCTCACCGCTCTGCACGAGGCTCCTGTCCTGCCTGCCCGCAGGAGCAGCCTCTTCAGCTCCCCACACAGGGCAGTCACCCGCCGGCTTTGGGATTAGGGCCAGCTTGTCCAGGTCGGGCTGTGGGTAAGAGGCCGAGAGGCAGCTGATCTCAGGTGAGGTCGGGCTGCTTGGGATGGTAACGCACTCGGTGAGTTTAATTCTTGGCACCTCTCTCGTTCCCAGGCAGAAGCTTTTCAGGCCAGGCAAATTTGATGGGTTGGCAAGTTTGATGTTGGCCATCCGGGGGATCAGCGTGCACAGAGTGGTGCAGGTGTCCTGCGGCCCCAAGGAGACATCTTCTGTCAGTAAATTAGGCGTTGAAGAATGGGGAGAGGAGGAAGAACCTTTGATATTCAAAGATGTATTTTGTGTACCTTCATCTAGGGATGTTATCGAATCATTCCTGAATCGGCTGTACTTAGCCCTGTGCAGCATTCCTGGATGTCTGAATAATCCTACATACAGGACGTGTCCACCGAGGCTCTGCTGGCTGCGTTCTCTCATAGCCTTGGCAGTGCTGTAATAGGATACTCCTGCATAAATCGGCTCTTGTAGATAAATTACATGGAAATCAAGCGAGTCAAACAGTTTGAAAAGCAGAAACCTATCGGGTACTTTTGCTGACTCCCTCTTGAGTGGTTTATTTTCCTCAATGGACGAGGCTTAAAACCGCACGGACATCTGGTATTTTGTAAGCAGCAAGACCGGCAGCATACGGGAAAGCACATCAGCGGTACAGCAGTTTAAGCTGAAGAGCCGCTATCCAAACCCGCATTCCTGCCTCCAGCCAGGCACTAAATCCCGCCTAGCGCCGGCGACTCACAGCTGGAGCATCGCGCACCGCGGAGTCCTGGCCGCAGCCGAAGCCCGTTTCGCACAAAGCGGAGCGAGAGAGCGACCTGCTCAAGCACATTCTCGGACAGACACGACCCCCGGCAGGTGCCCAGCTCCCGGCGCTTCCATCCCCGCGGCCAGGCGCCGGACCAGGGCTGTGAGGACAGCACGGCGCGGCGCCGGCAGCTCCCCGCGCCAGCCCCGCTGGCTCTCCCGGGAAGCCAGTCCTTCAGCACCGTAACCCAGAAACAGCTGGATGTTCCTGCGCCTCCGGCGTCGCTTCCCGCAGAGCCGCGGGGCAGCAGCTCCGCAGCCCGAGCCGCCCCCGCCGCGCCGAGGCCCCGCCGCCGCCGCCGCCGGTTTTATGAATGAAGTTTCTGTGAATGGGGCTGGGCGCGTGCCGGCGGGCAGCGCGCTGAATGGCGCTCGGCGGGCGGCCGCGGCCGGCGGGCCCGGGGCGCGCCTCGCAGCCAATCGCCGCCCGCCGCCGGCTCACGCGCCCTCAGCGCGCGGGGAGCGGGGCGGGGGCGGGAGAGAAGGGGGCGCGGGGGCGGGAGGGTCCCCCCGGGCCGGCCCGAAAGTCCCCCCAGGGCCCCGTTCTGCGGCGGTCTCGGCCCCGCCCTTCGCGCTCCGCCGGCAGTGCCGCGGGCCGGGGCTCAGCCGGGGCCGGGGCTGCCGTGCCCCCGGGGCTGCCCAGCGGGCACCGAGGGAAGGACAGGCTGGTCCCGGCGGCCGCCCCGCAGCTCAGCCCCGGCCCCGGGGGGAAAAAGCCCATCTCCCCTATCGCATGCGCCCCGGGCAGCGAAAGAAGCCGCCCGGTTTATTCTGCTCCCGAGGAACACCTGGGCCTCCGGCAGGAGCTGCCTCGCCGCCGTGCGGGCCGGGGGGCAGGAAGAGACCTGCAGCATCGTGGAGAAGGGCCAGGGGCGGAAAACTGCCACAGCGGCCTCGGTTCTCCCCGGTAGCTGAGGTCTCGTCTCACCGCATTTCCAATACTGAGTTCACCTTCCCTGCGCCCCCAGGGATCCCGGCCTCCTTCCCTCTCGGCACTCCGTGCTGTAAAGCCGGGGGGTGGGGAGAGGCAGTGCTGCCCCCCGCTCGGCCTGGAGCCGGAGGAGAAAGCCACCAGCAGAGACCTGGAGCGAGAGGGGCAGCTCAACACAACCATTGTTAGCTTTTTCTCATGTGTAAGAGCTGGTATCAATCCTAAAAGATTTAATAGTTGCTACAGGGAAGTAGGGGAAAAGCCCTGGTCCAGACTCTGTGGCTCAAAGAGGCAGCAGCTGCTCTGGAACCAGCCCTTTCCAGGGAGGAGGGCTCAGGCTGCTCGGGAAAAATCAAACCCAAAGGCAAAACCTGGACCAGCCGCTCGTTCCAAGGAGTGACTAATGTCTCATGAAGCTTTAATGATGGCTTTGAGCACAAAAGGATAGAAAACAGTCAGAAGTGATTAGCAGCACTCCTGCTTGTACATAAAACACAGGCACACTGAACATTCCCTCTCCACTCCTCCATTTTGATGCCATGCTACCACACTCAACATGGCTGGAAGAAACCACCAGAGCAGAGAGCCCATGGTGCCCTTACTGGTGAGGAGGAAGACTGAAGGGAGTGTGCGCTGTGCTCACCGAATAGGGGACAATGAGGCCCAGTGTTCAGGGAGGTGTACGTGCCCCAGGCTCCTGTCTCCAGAGTCCTCCCCCATTTCTCTTTTTACTGCTGTGAAAAAACTGCAACCACCCAGGAAGAGGGGATTTGGTTTGTCTGATCAGCCTTACCCTCCTTCCCACCTTTCCTCTGAGAGTTTTCCTGATTTACAGCAGCCCCTCAGCAGAGATGGCAGCACCATGAAAAGGTGGGGTGATGACCAGGACAGTCCTCTGCGCTTTGGCTCTGGTAGAAACTAGTTAGTAGCTGTAGGCTGCCTCTGGCCTGTGCTGGTCCTCATCTCCTGGACCTTCCTGCCACTGCTCCATCCTCAGGAGGCAATCTGAGTGACAGAAGGGTCCCTGCTGACTCCACAGGAGAGGCAATCCCCACTGTGTCCTCCTGCAGCTAACAGAGCTGACTGCAGGTTTGAGGGGACTGGCTTCCAACCTGTGTGGGGAAAGGGCATGTTTTCAAGAAACAATAATTCAAGAGCCTGTCCTTCACTAATTGCTCAAGAGCTGTGTCTTAAACCCTGCATGGCATCAGCACCTGCTGCCCCATGGCCAAAGCATTGTTGCCCTCCCTGGATGCCAGAGGGGTTCATGGGGACATCCCTAGCGGGGTGAGGGAGCTTAACACGTTATCCAGCACTTCTCGGCTCCCAGGCACCAGTGAGCACAATTACAGTGTGGGAGGTGAAGAATAGCTGGTGTTTTACAGCAAGTTCCAGAGAAAAATGCAATTGTGACAAGCTCTGTTTTCAGCAGTGATCAAGAAATACAAGCTAGAGAGCAGAACCCAGCAAAGAGCAGCATTGTCCAAGGAATAGTAGCCATTGTGGGGAGGGGGAGGAGGGAAAAGAAAAATGTCATGCCTTTATAAATTAAAAAGCTTTTTTCTCAAGGCTAAAAACAAAATTTCTGTTTAAGATACTGGGAAATCAACCTCTACCCAGAACAGAGAACAAAGCTCCTTTAAGCACTGGTGAAACTGAGCCTACAGCCTTGTGTGCCTCCTAAAAGGAGCCTGTGTTTCTTGCTCACAGCTCAAGTTCCTGGTTGCCTGCAGTGCTCAGGGCCTGGGGAACTGCCCCAGCTCACTGCCCACCTGCCTGCTGCTGCCCTGGGAAGACAGAGGGAAAAGTCATTTTGCCCCTCACATGACTGCTCAAGGGCTGCACCATGCAGTTTCTCTCTGGCTATGTGGAAATGTCCTTCCAATGCACCATTAGGAGCTGAAACCTCCCTCGGTTCTCTTACCAACCTCCTCACACCCAAACCCTCCATCACTCCCTGTTTATAGCCCCAAGCTCTCAGCCTCAAATATGCTGCATGAAAAACTGCTGTGAGCAGCCCCCAGTCACATACCCAAGGGAAGAGGAACCTTGGCCGGTGTAAGCTGCAGCATCACTACACGGGGGCAGGAGCAAGCAGTTAACCAGCTACAACCACCTACAGCACCCCTCTGAAACAGCTGCAGAGAAGGAGGTGAATTAGCAGCAGCCACATCTCCAGCATCACTGTGGGAAGCCTTTGCAGAAGAAAGGAGTGGTGCCAGCACAGAGCCCCTGGGAGTGACCCCATTTCAGACGCAGGGCTGTGGCAGCGCAGCTCTAACAGGCAGCTGAGGCCCCTGGGCTACCCTGCTGTTGCTGTGCAAGGGCCTGGGAAGGCAGATGCTGGGACAGATTCATGTGGTGCTCACCGGCAGCGGGAGAGATTGAGACAAATTGGGGACCAGTTTATAAGACAGCAGTCAGCTCAGCCATCTCACACTGGGAGCATGTGTGGGCAGCACAAGGACTGAAGCTGTCGCTCACCCGAAAAGCAGTTGCACTCTTACAGAAGCCTGGAGGAAGCTGGGACGTGCTTGTTACCACCAGCACAACACAGCTCAGCGTTTCTGGTAGGACACAGGGCAAACAGGGGATTTTTTTTTTCCTCTATAAATAGCAACAGCAGAGTTAATTCATGCTAAGGTGCAGCGAGCTGATCCGCCTGCCTTCCGCATTGACATGCCTGGCTGATGCTGGCAGAAATCAGCAAAGTGTCACAGAATGGCAGGAAAACCCCATAACCAGCAGCACAGCGACAGGTACCTCTGGGAAGCCCTGGAGCGTGTTTCTGTACTACCCAAAGTCATGCACAGTCACTGTAGTGTTTCAGTCAAGATAAATTTGTTTTGCCACATAATGAATCTCCGGTTTATCTCCTATATATTTCCTTTGCCTTGTTTTGAATGAGTTAAACCCAGGTGTGTTTGACAACTGCAGCCCACCCCTTGTTCTTCGGGAGAGTCAGAGGAGGTTTGCACAGGCTGACAACTCTTGCCTTTGAGGACAGATGCACAGCAGCTGCCATGTCCCTGGATACAAAAGGGGAGTCAGAGACTAGAGTATCACTGCTCTCCTCCTGTTATAGCTCTGAAGGACCCAACAGTGCTAATCCCAGAAAACATGTTCTGGGGTGACTTACAGACAAGTTGCAGTTTTCCTTCTCGGGCACCACGCTGTGCTTTGCTCAGCACAGTTTAATCATTCACAGCATCATTGCTGTGTCCAAAACCGCAGCTACAAGGCAGCAGAACCACGCTGGCACAGGACAGCAGAAGGCAGGGTTGCTCCGCCTGCATCCATGCAGCTGAGATGCGAGTGCAAGGGCCCAGCACAGCCCTTCAGGGGGCATGCTTCATGCCTTTCCTTTTCACCTCCTCTTCACCTGGCAACGCCGCCACCTCCTTCAGACACTGCTTGCCTTTTCCACCAGGACAGCCCCAAAAGACACTAGCTGGAGACTCTTGTGCAAGGACCCAAAATTCAGAGCCAGAATGTTGCTCAACAGCCAGCACAAAGCCAGTCCTTGCAGCTCTAAGGGAAAGCAGTCCCCACATACACCAGGCTGCTGACAGCCCTTGAGGGGAGAGCTGAACATGGGAGGAGAGCAGTGTTGGACACCCATGGCACAGCTGTCCATTCTGCGAGGGGAACAATGCCAGCCTTTGCAGACTCAAGGACATGCTGAATACATCAGAGCTAGTCAGAGCTGCTGCAAGCCATCAGAAACCCATGTGCTGCCCTGACCACCGCTTTCTGAAAGAACAGCCCAAAGATGTGTTTAGCTGGACCACCTCAGCACTGCTTGCAAGGAGGCCAAGTAGCCACAAGCAAAACCCAGCATCATCTCATGCCTGCTGCACCACAAAGTGCTGAAAGCAACAGCAGATTAAGCATTGAGTGCCTGGCCCTGGCTTTGAGCGCAGTCCTGCAGCAGGAGAGATACAAGTTTCAGCCCAAAGTAGTCTAAAGCTTCATCTCAGCAGAATTACCCACCACGTGAATCAAGTTTCAGCAACAGCACCACAAAACTAGTCAGCTCAGAAGGAAGCCGAAAGCAGTCATGCTTCAATGGTGTCAGAGGGCTTAGTATCCACGTGGTAGCAGGCAGCAAACATCCTTTCCTGCCATTCAGATTCAAGCTGTATTGTTCTAGGGCACTCCACTAGCACACATTTGAAAAGATTAAATCCCACAATGTGGTTGAACTTCTCCCAGTGTCTCCTGAGCTGTGTAGGGGAGACCCAAGGAAACACTGAAGGAGGTATTGTCAATCAGCACCTCCTGTTCCCATCCTTAGATGGTTGCCTTTAACTTGGCGTAGTAAATCAGAAAGGAAACTGTGACATTGGGCATTTCCAATTGCTTTGCTTTTGGTAATTTGCCCTCTTCCTTTACGATCCTGCTCTTTAAAGGCAGGTTTTGCCAGAGCTTCTTTAGTTCTCACTACCTGTGGCTCTTTTGCCAAACATCCTCACCTACCCTGTGATCACCTCCTCCTTCAAGCAACCCATGGCTGAAGGGGCACTTACCTTCTGCAACAGCTGCTAGCAAATCCCAGTTTGGTACAATATGCTGAACCCATCTGAAAACACACCCTTCCCTCATGTGAAATGTATCATAAAAAATTAAATGCCCTAAACATGTGTTCTCTGCCCAACTTTTAATGCATTTTAAAAAAAATGTACAAAACCCCCACAAGTTTGGCATGTCACAACTCTGTTATCTTCTAACTTTGCAAGAAATGAGTAACTACTATCTAGCACAAAGCCTTAGAAGCACACAGGTATTCTGGATGTAGCGTGGACACACATTAACTGAACATGGCAGACAGGCGGGCTGCCTGCATGCCCTGTGCTACTACAGCCTCTGTGGTGTCCAAGGGGGAACACCTCAGCACCAGCAGCACTCCCACAGGGATAACCAACCATAGGGAATGCAGGTCACTCAGTCCCCTCTCCCATCTCTCTTTGTATTATCAGTGCTACATGATTACTAAATTCTTCTTCACTCAGAGTGCTATCCTTGGAAAACAACACAGAGATAGCTGGGTGGCTTCGACAGGGTCCAGATGGACACCCACACACATCCGCCTCACAAGAGCTCACTGAGTGTCAGGGGGAAACCGAAATCTGACAGCTACAAGCCTACCCAGGGCTTGGACCTGTTGCCAAAAAGTACATTCCAGATGAGGTTTCCCTGCATTTTGGACTGCTTTCTAACCCAAAGATGGCCTCAAAAGGTAAATAGCCTTCAGCTACATCACCTTCTCTGAGGGTTCTTGGGTCTTTTTAAAGGACTATTGGTTTTAAAAAAGACTGAATGCTTTTTATACAGAGTGATGCCAAAAAAACCTGAAAGCAAACCCAATGAGCACCACTTACAGACCACTGAGTTCACAGGCTCCCAGCCCTGTCAGGATAAACCTGGTACCCGAGCGTTCAGGTAGCTCTTGGTGTGCAGGCACTGCTACTGCTGCATCTATTTTTTCCTGTGGTGGTTGTTCTGTGTGGGCAGCAATGCAAAGCACCATGGAAAAGAAAATATCTAATAGAGGGAAAGAACTTTCCTCAGGGGCACTACAAAAGGGTTGGTATTTTTTAGATGGTGAAGAAACAGAAGGGGAGGGAGGGGGAAGAAAATCCAGTTTGTAAGGCTTGGGGTAATTAATTTTCTTATCATTTCCATAGCACAAACCACATGATGCTGCCTATTTTTTGTGCTTTCCAAACCTTGTATCAGGTTGGGAAAACACAAGCAAAACCCCCAATATGAGGAGTAACTTTGTAGGTGTTATCATTTGTTGTCAAAGTAAGGTTTCCAACAGAAACACTTTCAACAGGAGACGGGCAATAGCAGAATTGAAACATGAAGTAAAGGCACATAAATAGAAAATTCAAAATTACAGGGTGAAGCTGTATCCTTTTTGAGTTGCTACAAATATTCTCACTGGTGGGAGTTGCAAAACCAGTTAATGACACTGTTACTAGAGCTGCAGAAGCATGAGCAGTTAGGAGTGAGTCACTGGAGAGCAGGGGACAACATGCTGAGAACTCCATGTTATTTTCCAAAGGTGACTTCATGCACCAGTCTAACAGAGGCAGGGCAAGTTAAATTAGCAGCATGCAAGGAATCCTTCTTTTTGGAGGTACCTGTGGCTACTCTTACTCACTTGCTCTTAAATAAAATGTTATTTCCAATTCAATACTCTGGACCTAGTCCAGTCCTATGGTGGTTTGAAAAACTGTAGGGTTTCTGAGACTTTTTCTGGGCATCACTGGGATGGTGGTCATAAGGAATGGGATTCCATAATGTGAAGAATCCTCTGCTAATTCTGCTCCTCTCTTCAGCCTCCCTGCCAGCACCCATTCAGTCTAGGTGACCAGAGGGGCTCAGCTCCCTGTGGCCCTGAGTGGCAACAGTGCCAGAGGGGAGGAGCCACCACAGACCTTCTCCCTTGCCTGTAGTGCCAGGGCAGCATCTGCAAACAAACTCAGGATAAAGAGTTGTGGACAAACATAGCACTGTAAATAAAGCCATAGTTTTCTACAATCGTTTTATTAGTTATGGAAGAACCCCCACTAGTATTTACATAGTGCAAAAAAGCTGTTATTACTCCAAAAGGTACGGTAGACAGAACAATTATCCTTCATACAGCAAAAAAGAAATGGAACAAAACCCTTCATATTGTATTTCATAATGATTTTTCTACTGCTTTAACCTAGATATTACTATAAATTTTAAGACATTAAAGATTAAACAGCTTTCCTTGTTACAATCTATTTAAAAGTAAAATACACAAACTATTTATGAACATTTAGAAGGTGGGCTGTGCCAACTGGGTTTCTACTTTCAGTGTTACCATTCACTGGCGTGGAAGTTTTGGGTCAGACACCCTCACATTCGTCTGTGGCGAGGTGGGTAGACAACCCACCCGACTCATTGCTATGGCTTGCTTCTGCTGGTTGTTGTTGGAGTAACAAACCGTCACGTCTTGTTTTTAAATGGCTAACAGTGACATCAACTCCAGAACTTCATTAGTTGGCACAACTTCACAGGAAATACTTAATGACAGGTTCAGCAAACAGCAGCTTTTCAAACAATAATACTTTTTTACATAGGTATTTAAAGTAACATTATTAAAATTTAAGCTTGTGTTAAAGAACTGGACAGAATCACATTGTGTAAGCTCCCACCCACCCAAATGCGCATGAAGACACCTCTTATCTTTACCAGAACACCACCAACAAGTGCATTACTCAACATTGTCTAGAAGGAGTTTTTTTAAACACAGGTCAATACCCTCCTGTCACCGTTAACTCCACTCCTACAACTACCTGCACACAACTGAAGCAGATAAACAGGCCACCGACTGAAGCAGTGGAACTAATGCTCCTAGGCGTGTACTAGCAGGAACAGGTCCTGAACCTTACTCAGACATTTTCACTTGGTCCAACGAAGGACAGAAGCTCTGAGGAATTTTTCCCTTTCACACATTTGCAATACATGTTTTTTTAAATTATTTTGACAGAGATACTTATGTATATAAATAGGTTGTGTACATAGCCACCTCTATAGGTTTTAAAGGTTCCCTACCACAGATACATTAGTTTTGATCTTACCAGATAAATTAAGTGGTGAAATCATTTCTATAAAGAACGTCTTAAGAAAAGTAGACTTCTGAATCATCATTTTCACAACAAAAATATCTATACACCTATAACTATAGAAACATCTTTGCTTGGGGACAGTAACAACCTGTATAGTAAACTCCACACTTTTATACTGAAATAGAAATTCAGCTACTTTTTTAAAAAATTAGGGTATTGTAAAAGGCTCGTACGCTTTCCTTTTAAACTCTGGTGATAAGAGAATCAAAATTACCACAGTGAGATACTCTCCTCAAGTGCTCCAAGTGGCAAGGAACTTCCCTAGTTTTAGAATGAAATGGATCATTCCTAAAGGAATTACAATTTCATTCTCACAGTTATTGCTCATTCCCAGCTTATCAAAAAGGAAGCACTAAAACCAGTTTCCTTTACTTAATTTCAGCTTGCTCCTCCAAGGGTGATCTGCCATATTTTAAAAGGAGGCTAGTTCCTTATTTACTGGCAAATTAAGAGATATTAGAAGTGCTATATCACCTTCAAGAACTCTATTAAACCTGTAGCAAAATTGCAGTTAAATAGTGGGCTGAATATTACAAGACTACTTCGATATAAATGTCAGAAAACTTTAAAATGACAGTCCAAGTTCAGAAAAGACATATAAAAAGATGTGACTTTGATGTTAATACTTCAAGATCAAAAGTTATTTGAATTGCTGGCACTGAAAAAGCAAAAGGAAAAATTACAAACACCTTTTTTTGTGTTATTCTGGTGAAGTTTTGCCCTCAGTGTATACACTAATCTCAGCTGGCGTTGAGCTATGCTTACACATCCAAGGGCAAGTTTTGCTCGTCAGCAGTTCAAACACCTATCACTTCCTAAAGCAAAAAATCATTCAGAACACAGACAGTAGAAATCTGCCCTATGTACAGTAAAGGGTTTAACATTCAGGAGGCATCATTCCTTAGTCTTTGTTTTCCTAGAAAATGCCTGCTCTAATGTCTAGGAAGATTACATTAAGGAACTAAGAACATGACAAAACAGCCTGTTGTTCTAGCAGCTTTCTCTACTGCTTATCAACATAGCACCTGCTATGGCTACACGTATCAAAGCATTATTTACATAATACACAGTTTCTATTATTCTTATTAGCATCCCAAAAACACAGGGGTAGATGTCCTTTAAACCCAGCATCTTATTTTCCCAGTGCAACTTAAAATGCCAGCATCACTAGTCCTCTAAGCATTGGTCCCATATTAATAAATGTGGACTACAGACTCAGAGATACCCATTTTTTGCAGTTTCCAGACCTACCAAGAGGATTTTTATGCATTTTGATACAAGTGATCAATAAAATGAAGTGGAATTGAAAGAAACATACATTGGCTACAAAATTGTTATTCATGTGAGTACTCTTTGGCTACTCCCACAGTGAAGCTCCTGCTGCTGGCAGTGTCAGTGCACCTCTTGCCAATGTAAGACCAAAACAGAAAACAGACTCCTTGCATGCAAAGTTTAGACATATACTCCACCTCCAGTGAATTCCTCATCAGTTAATGCATTTTGATTCCATATTCAGAATGTAACAACTCTCTAGCAAGATGTGTTTCAGGGAAAGTGCATTTTTGTTTCTTGTACCTCTGAACCACTGAAATACCTCCCCATACTACAGGGCACTTCCCCTTTCCTGAAGTAACTACTTCCTTTTCGACTCTAGAGGCCACTCCCAAAAGCTGCTACAACTGTGAGAACTGACAATGAGAGTCACATTTTGAGTAAGAATTGTCGAGATACATCCTGAACTCAACACAAGAGTGGCCAGGATGAAAGCGTGCAGACAAAACTGTCAATACATTGAGTCACCATATCATTCACACTTGCTGTTAAAGGATTACTCTTGCTTTTTGCAAAGTTATGTAGATCATAATATGCAAAACAGCATTCCTGAGGTAAGTGACAGGAGGAAGAGGAAGTAATCATTGCTAGAAGCCCTGGATAGGGATTATGGTTAATGATTCACATAGTGTGGTTTGGCAGAGAGCAACTGTGGAGAGCATAGGGAATTTCTATTTTCTTTCCTACTTTTATGCAATATTTCCACCTTGTAAAAAACCCACAAAACATTCATTATATTCCTCTGGTTTAAAGTTTTTCTGGAATCAAAGTTGTTATAGCTTATTGTAACCATCTCAACTATCAGCAGCTTTTTAACAATATGTTCACTGAGACCAGCTAAAAAGCTGCATCCATCCCAGCATAATAATCACACATATTTCTCTGTTTACATTTCATTAAGACTGCAAATTGGGTTTTCGACCTTTTCTTTACAGGAGAACCAAAATTTTACTTTCATTTCTAGATAGAATGAGAAAATCATGGCCAAATGCCCTGACCTGCCTGGCATAACACTGTAACACTACTGTGAAGTGTTAGTTATTTGTCAGTCTTAATGTAGGTATCTGAAAATGAGCTAAGCAGTCAGATCTTCAAAGCATTTTGCCTGAACTGGTCAGTTACAAGTCGTTTCCATTTACAAAAGATCAGACAGTTTCCACACAGTTTCTATTCTGGGAAAGAGACACTGATTAAGAGCTAAGCTACTTTTTAAATGAAACAAGTAACAGACAGCTACAAAAATATCACTGTGAATTAAATACACATTAAATGTTTAACAGTGCAAAACCTTGAGATGAAGCATATGAAATAATGGCTGCAACCTTTACAACAGTTAGTTTTAATATAATTTCTAAAGAGTTCCTGAGTTCCTGCTTATTATTACGGCATATAGATGGAATCTGTGTGTTCTTTATTCAAAGAACTGCAGATGGCGGGTTTATGTTGAGCGTTACTTGCGTTCTTATCACTTGTCCATTCCTCACCATCAGTGACTGGATCAGCCTGCTCAGAAGTCTCTATTTCCTCCTCTTCACTTTGCTCTGCATTGTCTTCTTCAGCACCACTGAGGGTCTTCCCAAGCTGAAGAGTCTCCATAGTTCTCTGGGTCTCCGAAACCCAAGATTCGATTCTGCTATTAAGCTGAACCTCTACTGAAATTGGTTCATGGGCATAATCCTCCTCCTCATCGTCATCTTCTTCCTCCTCCTCTTCTAGCATTCCTGGTACAAGAGTACTGGTGGTACTGGTCATGGAAGAATTCAAAATGTCTCGGCAGCTGCCATCCAGTGATCCTGTTTCTGTACTCTGCTGTGAGGCCCACTCCAGATTGTCATCTGGTTTCACCTCATCCTTATCACCTGCTGTGGCTTTTCCATGATTTATTCCTGAGGTAGTGACAGTTGTAGCCAGAGGTGGTTGTTTATTAAGAATAGATTTTTCAATTTGACCATTACCAGCTTTTTCTGCTACTGCAGTCTTACATGAGGATTCTCTCTCATTTTCAGAGGTTTCTAACCCATCAGATGTTTCCACCATATTTCTCCAGTTTGTTTCTACAAGTTTCAAAAGAAGTTTAAGGAGGAAATATTAGTTCTTTCTCTATAAAAATATTTCCCCTCATCCCAGAATTGTTTGCAAAGGAGCAGGGTTTTAATATTATTTTAATATTATTTATGCTTGCTAGAAAGATTTCAATTAGAAAAAGAGGAAAGAAGGGAAAGAGCTATTGATGTCTCTGGGTTTTTGCAGTATCCTAAGCCAGATGTTACACAGTTGAGGGTACACTTAGTTTCCTGTGTACACCGTGGAAGCACCAAATGGAACAGTGAGTGTAATCAAAGTATAAATTAATCCTGTGGCCATTTCTGCTTTTAAGTTGTCTGTTTAAGGATTTACTTGAAAAACATTTAACAAATTAAGTAAGTTTGAGACACCAGACTAAAGGGGAGAAAAAAAAAAAAAAAAAAGAGAAGCCTTTTGACTTCAAGCAAGCATTCTGTCATCCAGGCTTAAGCAACTGGATAAATCAATTTGCTTTTGCTCACACTATAATTCATCGTTATCTCAAGTCTCAAAATTTAAGCTACATGTCATATTTTCAGAGACCTCGATAATTTAGTTCCTAACCTCTGTCATAAGTTTTTCCTCAATCATACAGTCAACTTTGTGTTTGGTACCAGTTCAGTAAAAACTGGAGAAGCCACCTCCACTGATGTTTGGTAACTATAATGTTTCAGGAGATTAGAAATTAATAGTATTAACTTCTGGACAGAAAAAAACCCAGACTTATGAAATTACCTGAAGACTAACCAATTTTCTCTTACCCCTGAAAACTGTAGGAGACACTGTATGTTTAGCTACATTTTGCAAGAAGCACCATTTAGAAAATTCTGGCTTCTAGTTACTAAAGTCAGGTTTAAACAGACTTACCATATTCTTTCTCATTCACTTCAGATATGGGTTCAGAAATAACACTACAGAATGAGATAGCGCTTGCTGCAGAGGGGTTCCGAGAGTGACCCATATGATGGGGTGCCTTCTTGACATTCTTCAGGGCTTCTTCTGCCTGTTCCTGTTCCATTGCTGCAACCATCTCTCTGTAGGCCTTTCTGGCCTCTTCAGTCAGTGATACCAGCTTATTAAACAGGTCCTAAGTATAAATGCAGTTTTTATAATCAGTAGTTCTTGCTAGCAATTTTCACTTTGAACTACTCTGTTTAGTCAAAGGTATACTACATTCTAAGCCTTAAGCTTATTAGCATTAAATATTTTATTTCAACCAAAAATTAATTCTTCTCTGTATTAAAAGGACACCACTCCCATATTTACACAACTGTGAGGAGATGTACTTAAATATATTGTTTTCCTTATAATCTTAAGCCTCCAGAGAATTTCAGAGGGCATTTAAATAAGCCAATTTGAAAGCTCCAGAGATGATGTGATCAAAGTGTTTCAGCACAGGCACTCAGTTCTGTAACTGCTGAGCTAATATAGGGCCAGGGCCATTATCAAGGACATTAGTTAGGTGCCTTGTCTGTGCCAAATCAATTAGTTTACTCCAGTCATTTATATGAGCAGAATTACTCACCTCAGCACCTGAGAAGTTGAAGATACCCACTACACTAACAGGAACCAGTTTGTTCACACAACGGCCAAGAGCTTTACGTCCAAGAGCAAAGACAAAAGGAATTTCTTGTTCCCGTGCCATGGCGATTACATTATACAGAGCCTCATCCAGTCCACCTTGAAGAAAGCAGTTTTAAATAGATATCTAGTCAGTAGAAGTCAGTGTGGCAAGATACAGTTGAGATGGGATAGAGTCGTAATTAGCCAGCAGAACTTCACCACACACAAGTCACCAATAACTACGCTCTATGTATTTCAAGCAGAATGAGTATAGATCAATGCAATACTCTGTACCTTCTATTAGTCCTGCAAACATATTAAATCAGAATTTTTCACAGCTGTTTGATTGAGCTGAGCCTTGCTATTCTCATCTCAGGAAGCCCTTTTACCATCCTGGTAGTGGCATAATGTGCTGTTTGGCTAATTAATCAATTCACACTTCTTTTAAGGAATCCTTTGCAAGAGCACCCAAAGCTCAGGACTCTAGGTGTATCAAAGACTGAAGAGAATAAAACTGAGCTCTATTATAATATCTATTTTTCTTTAAGCAATCCACCCCTTGTGAACGACTTTCATCAGGAATGGAGTAAAATAAAGTGAGTGTGGAATGGCAATTGCACAGTTGATTCTGGAAGTGTTATATCATGAACAGTAACTAAAAATATGCTTCTATTGCTAATCAGCACAAGAAAGCTGTAAACAGTGCAGTGCACCACTTGTTTTATCATTCGTACCTTTTGACTGGATTTTTTCACAGTTGGGAGATATGATTACACACTTGATCTTGTTTAGTTTCATATGCTTGGTAACCTCACGCAACCCCATAACAAGTCTTCTCCTTGCTTTAGCTCTCATAGGATCCTTTTGATAAATCCGTTCCTGGAAGCTGACAAGCTCTTGCAATAAGAGAGTCACACACTCATCTATTTCTTTACTTAGAACTTGGTTACAGTATCTGTCAATTAAAAAAAACACATTAGCATACATAACGCACCATCAGTACTATTTCACCGTGAGCTTTTTACCAAATAACAATAATATTACTCCTTCAGGACAGATATTAAATTGTTACAAATTAGAAGAATGTAGAAATCTGACTGTATGTCAGATTGTAAGTTAAAAATACATCCCAAACCCATGTTTCCAGTAACATCCTTTCCCTCAAGAGGTCAGTCAAAAAGAGTATTAAAAAACTCAAAGAAATACTCCAATAGGTGCCACAAGCAACTATTTCTCCTTTGGTACTCTAAAAGATGCTTTATTTAAAAAAGCAGTAATGTATAGAGAGACTTTTACAGTATTCTCAGCATTCATATACACTTTAGATGGGGAAGGAGTGCTTATGTATCCCCCCTTTAAAAAAAAAATCCAAATACTTTTTCCAGAATATTTCCACCTAGCTTATTTGTTGTAGCAAGCAAAGAAAATCCAGAATGCATGTGTGTATGTGCCCTACATATACTTGTATATGTGTCAGGGAAGACAGCAGATCTGCTGGCAGCCTAGCTCTCTTCTCCCAAGATTTAGTTCCTGACAATATTCTTCCATTCCCGTGAAAGGAAAAGTTCCTCCTGCTGAGAGGATCCTAATAATCACATTCTCAAAACACAGTGGCCTTGTTGATAAGTGTACAGGCTACCCTAAAGCAAGAAGCTGTTATGGGAAGGTATGTGGGAGTAACAGAACATGTTAGGAACCAACCATAACAAGAGGTTCAAAACAGCAGGTGTGCAGACGCTTTTAGGCATCAAACGTAAACTAAGGATGTTTAGCTATAAGATAGGTTTATCAGAGCTCGTTATAATTACTAACCAATCAATACGGTGTGAACAGTGTGTGTAACTAATTAGCAGGTTTTTAGCTTGCCACGTTTGCAGTAATAAAGGTATAGAATCTGGGTGATTTCACCTAATAAAATGGCTTCACCTAAAATTCACATCACTGTTCTCTGTTGGTTGCCACATATACGCATACACACACACACACAGAGAAATCCATCTATGGAACAAAATACTTGCAGGAACTTCTACCGAAAGGGTAGCTTATGTTTGTTAAGCTCCTCAAACTAGTAAACCTATCCACACTTAAAACAAAAGACTGAATGAAGGACAAGCCTTGAATTTATATTAATAATGTAAAACTCTTACTCTCTGAACCTCTTGCTGTGAATTTTGGTTATTGCAGAAGATGCCATTGGACTGCCTATTCCCGAACTAGCAGGTGAGCCTTGGGACACTGGTGTCATGCAGTACGGGGAATTCTGACTGGCTGGTGACAGTGAAGTATCACTAGGCATACTTAGTCCAGTTTCTGAAAGACAATTTTGAAACATTATAAAAAGACATTTTCACATAAAAGAAACAGCACCACTCTTCTTGTGTCTCTCTCCCTTACGTTTACAAAACTACCTTCTGAAAACACTGAACAGTATTCATTCCGGGGTGTGGAGGGAAACCGAGCAAGCACATATCTATCACTCAGCACGGGTTTGCTACATAACCACTATTTGAATACACATTAAGTTATACCCAAACCTTAATTTGGGAAATGGACAGAAGGGAACCCCAGCCACTTTGTCCAGTAATTCCTTACTATTTAATATATATAGTTGTCAACTAACTTATTCCTAGGATATTTAAGATTTTGACACTTATCCTCCTTCAGTCAGGTCATTCATAAGAAGGAGTTCTGAAGAAGTTCAACTGGAAACTTTAATAGACCCCTTCTCCCTCCGCCCCCACCAAACCCTGAAACACGAAAGACACGGAAAATTCTTTGGAGTTCCCAGTTGCTCAGAACTGTTGCTGCAGATTGACAGTCCAGACAAAGTTGATTGACAAGAGCGTTCAGCAAACTAAAAAGCATTATTTACGATTTACAATTTCAAGATGCTTATCATTAAAAAGCATTGGGATCAACATGGCATAGGTGGTAACAGGTCACATTGTGTACACTTATCAAAAATGCTATCAACTCTGACATGCACTGGGAACCTACTCAAGAGAAATTAAAAGACTGTATGGAGATGATGCACTTAGCACGCATACTGCACTGAGCCTTCCACTACTGAGGGACAGACAAGAGGTTTTACAGAAAGTGTTCTAATTTCTACTATTTCATAATGTTGAAGTTAAGATCAGCAAGTTGTGTGGCATGAAAAGGAAGCCCAAATATTAAAATAGGTAGGTTAGTACAGCTGGGGTGGGAGGAAGAGGGACCAGAGAGATAGAGATCAACCTTCTTGAGAGGCCAGCTCCTGAGACTGATCAGCAGACAAGTTTAGATGAACCTCTTTCTGTTCATCAGATCCCAAAAGGCTATGGTCAGCTGATAAACGGCCTTTCTTCTCTTCTCTCTCTTTCAAAATAATCTAGGAACAAAATCAATAGATTTATCAGCATCTGAAAGTTATAGATACACCTGTAAAGAAAAAGGTCCATTTGATAAAAATGCAAAATAAAGTTCACCAAGTTGCTTTCAACCTTCCTACTCATTCCAGGACAGAAAACCCTGACATCATTTGTTTCCTCTTTGAGCACAAACAGTATTTCATTCCAGCATTTGAAAGATGGTATACTCAATACTACTACATATATAGTGCTTTCAACAGTGTAAGTATTAAGTACTTTCACAGCGTCTGATACATAACACTGGCTTGCTAACAATTCCTCACCCCCACCCTGTAAAAAACACCTTATGCAAGAATGCCAGTCATCTATGTGAAGTATCAGACCACAGATAGAATCCTTTCTTTCATAGGAAGGAAAGGGCAAAGATAAGGAGCAACTGATATATTGCTATGGTAAGTAAGCCTTGGCAACAGAGAGCTTAGAAAACTTCTGGACAGGTGAAATTCTCTTAACTCAAGTAGATCATGGGTAAGTCACAGAAAAGACTGCCAGGGACTTTAAAACACAAAAACCCCACCTCCCCCAAAATAATTTAGCCAAAGCCAAGGTTTGTACAAACAGCTTTGCCAGATTCTAACTGCCCATATCATAAAGTGGTCTTGGTAAGAAACATGGCGCACAGGTACAGGTGAATTTCATGCTTTGTTTTTTTAAGTCTTTTACACTTTCTTATTTAGAGCTAGGGTTTTTTGTATTTTTCATTCTGATTTCAATACATATTGAACTCTCTGTGTATACACATACTTCACATGTGCAGGTATATAGACATACACAACCAATTACTTCTAAATATACCTAATTAAAAATTTTGGGTTTACTTCCAGATCTATACCCACCACTAAAAAAACCAAACAGGAAAACTTAAGACTAGCATACTGCATTGCACTACAACAACATAGTACTCAAAAACATGGTAAAGACTATGCAAGCTTTCCCATACATCCTTGCACTTACAGTTAAGAGACCCTTGCAATCCAACTTGAGATAAATTTGTATCACCTTCCACTAACTACAGGTCTATAAAAGCCGTAAGATGTGCCTAGATCGAGAAGACAGGGCCACCAGTCCTCAAGTAAAGAAAATAGCAGGTTTTGGTTTCAAAGTATGAGTGGGGCAGGACAATCCAGGGTTGTAGTGTTTACCTTTTTAAGTGCAGTAGGACGTTTCAGTTTTGCAATCTCTCGTTCTTTGCCTCTTTTCACTTTTGGGGCAGTTGAATCCAAAGGATTAAGGCAACCCATAGATGGCTGTCCCTTTGTTAAGGACTTTCTGCTGGCAGATTCTTTGGTATGAAAGGGAGCAGCACTGCCAACTAAATACAAGAGAGATACTAGTTTCACCAAAAGACATGTCAGCTTTATTTCAACACTGGTTTTAGACTTTCCACTGATGAATTCTCAAAGTACATTTTCCTTCCTTGGAAAAAAGCAGTTCATAATGACAGGAAAATGACATAATCAGATACTGTCACT
The DNA here is from genome assembly GCA_022605575.1 of Laterallus jamaicensis coturniculus. Taxonomy (NCBI): domain Eukaryota; kingdom Metazoa; phylum Chordata; class Aves; order Gruiformes; family Rallidae; genus Laterallus; species Laterallus jamaicensis. The sequence continues at coordinate 17,002,874 of JAKCOX010000018.1, forward strand.
TCCAGATGGTTTTAAACTTTCTTCAACTTTGCCTCACGTTTTAGGAAGCTATGGATTCCAGGAAAGGAGTTACTTTAATACCGGTAAGAGATCTCTCTCAAATGACTACACATAGCTTTATTAGCACAGTAAGTTCTAAATATTTATCCAAAAGTTGATTTTTAGTTGTTAAAGACTTGATGGGGTAAAATAGATGAGAGAGTCCAGCATGTAATTAAGTGTTTCTTCTGACGAAAGAATAAAACAAATTCAGTCTCCAAGGGAAATGCCAACTGTTCTTTGCTGAGCTTTGTCTTGTACAACCTTGCTAAGTTGAATTAATGTTTGAACAGAGCTGAAATTCAAAGCAGGTAAATGAAGAAACATGTAAGAAGGAAAACAGTAACTATGTGCATAATGATGGACTCTGGGCTACATACTACTGCTCGGGAATGAGTTTCATAGGTTATAATAGATAACTACAAACACGTCAATACTGTATTCAGCAGCAAGCATTAAAAAAGCTAATCTAATCTTAAATGTTGATAAAGAAATAGTGAACAGAAAAGCAAAGTTAAGCTACTGCATACTTTCATGATGGAACTGTATTCTGTGCATGTCTGAACTTATTTTCAGAAAGATAAAGTAGAGCACACACACACATCCCTCCCCAACCCCCAACCCAGAAAAGCCATAGTAGAAGGAAAAGCCTCTCCACACAGCAGGTAGTAACATTAGAATTCACTGCCATTGAACTTCATTTACAGTAAAAGCATGTGATAAAATCTATTACTAAATTTGTTTCTTAAATTGTCCAAGACAGTCTTAAGTCAGGAGGCCCAGAACCATAATCAGAGGCAGGAAAAATATCCTGGAAAGGTATCCCTTCTGTATCACAGTATCCTCTCTAAGCTGCTTTCAAAGAGAATTCTGTAATGTCTGTCATATGTTTGGTTTAACCATGGGTCTTTTCACATATTTATTTCAGCACGGGATTACTCTCAAGAAGTAAATCCTGAATAGTAAGTCTAAAAGAGAAGTCTGAGCTGAGGTCTACACAGACTTTCACCACTGCAGCTCAGAGGAAGATCGCACATGTCAATTTGAGAAATGCATTAAGAAAGTCTTCTCAGGTTTTTATGATGTTTATATACAAAACCTAAAAGTTAAAGCCAATTTAGGATGCTGAAATTAATCCCATTTATATTGTCACAAAATACATTTAGCAGTACTCAAGCAGATTAGAAGTACCTGTGTATGACAAGGGCCTGGTGTTGGTGATCTGACGAGCTTTCATAGCTTGCTGCTGCTTTTCAAGAGCTGCTAACATGTCACCCAAGTCTAACTGAACAGGGGTCTTGCTTTTCTTTCCAGCTGCTTTTGATAAAGCCTCCTGTAACATGAACACACATAAGATGAGAAAAAAAATAAACAGTGCCTGCAAAACAGTCTTTACAAAAGATTCTTGGTATTATGAAGAGGAGCAGCAGCTAACTGACACTCCTCTTTACCAACTAAAAGGTGGGGCGAAAGGTGGGAGGGGAGTTGCACTACACACTTGGAGTTTTTTCTGTTCCATGCTTATCTCTGAATACTCTTGAGCTGTGGCAAGTGCTGCTGCCAAGGCCTTCTTCTTCTGACTTTTTGCACGCTTTGGTACAGAGGTTGTAATGGGAATTGGAGTTTGAACTATATTGATTGGAGAATTCTCTGGTAAGTCATCCAACTAGGATTTTAAACAAAGTGCAAAAACCCACACAATTAAAGACCTTTCTCACAAGACTGTAAGAAACACAGCACTAGAGAAATCAAATGAACAGTCGATTTGGTCAGCAGTACGACACCCCAATTTTAACATAGTGCTAGATGGCACAGTGAGAAAAGTCTGCAGCAAAGCATCAGCCTGAGCATAAGTTCTCCAAGTCAAAAGGAGTAACCAGGATGTAGTTTGTGTATTCACACAAAGAAAGCTCAGTATTTCTCAAAGAGTAAATTTAATCTCAAAAAGCCATCTGCATCTACTGGTCACCTAAACTTTAGCATGAGACTTCAAAAAGCACAAAACTCATGAGAAACCCATCAGTGAGATGGAGAAGTTGGACTCTGATCCTTATGGGTCTCTTCCAACTTGGGATATTCTATGATTCTGTTTACCATACATATCTCAGTTTCATTCATTAACAATCTCATTAGCAGACCAAAATCCAGCAATCTTAAGATGGGTTCTCTGCACCACTTATATTAATTGGCATTTCTTTAGCATCCAAAACTGGCAATGCAAATACAATGCACTAACACAATGTTCTTGTAAGTATTGTAGCATAGATTCATAAAAGACTTAAAACGAGGTAGTCTCAAAACAACTTAACTTCTAAATCCCTTACAAAAAATTACTTACAACTTTGGGTGAAATCTTTTGCTGGAGGTTACTACTTTTGCTGCTGCCGTTGTCACTATTTAGCTCTGGAAATTCATCATCATCCTAAAACATATACAAAATAAGAATGAAGAGAATGGAACTAGAAGTCACATGAAAAGTATCAATTGAAACCACTGAAGCTAGAACAATGAATTGAACCCTGAAGTCCCAAATAAGCTAGAATGGCTCAAAAGTGACACAAATAGAAAACTACAAAAGATTAACAGAGCATTTATCCGAATAACCTCTCCTTTAAAAGCCCAATAGTTTATTAATGTTTTATACTCAAATTTAAACATAGTTAGGGGATAGAAGAGATAAACCAGAGAATGCAGTCATTTTTATTCACAGGAGAACAAAGTTAATTGCAAGCTCCTTATCTAATTTGTCCATCACTCATAGCTCTGAATTCTTCATGCTTTCTGAAGCATCTGAATACAAGACTTTGTACACACAATGAAAGCACCATATAATAATTGAATTAGTACACTATATCATACACCTTAGAGTCAGATGTTTTATAACTTCTTGTTAAGAACATCACTTATTCCACACAACTTGCATCACTAAAATGCAGATGCAGTTTTCAAACAAAGCTACCTCAAAATACAGAGGTTCAGGACTCTGCTCTGTTCTACTTGTCTGGCTCACAGTTAGTGGTTTTTCATGTCGTTTCTGCAAATTCTGCCTTCTTTCTGAAGATGTGCTGTGGTCTCTGCATCTGAAACCAGACTGAAAATAATGAACATGATTAGCATTTTGCAATTGCAATTTTTCAAGCTGTGTGCAGAGACATGTAAGGGATTCTCATGTCTGCTGATCAGCAACTAGGCAGGGACAGCTCTTACACAATCAGATTTAGTAAGCTGTGCTTTGGTGGTGTTTGGGTTTTGGTTTTTTTTTTTTTTCCTTTTTTTAATGAATTTTTAACCTGCACACACATATTCTACAGATAGTATCAGATTATTTCACTATACCCCACAGGCCAGCTACAGTATCTCTATATATTCATCTCAATTTGAAATTAAAAAATAAATAGGGTCCTTCCAACCAAGCAAAGAAAACCACAAGACTTGCTGGTGATTCTGTATAACTCAGACATGAATCCAGAGGAACTGTCTGTAACCACAATTAATCAAAAGAACTTTCTCCCATTACATAGCTATTTCACATGCAATTATTGCCTTATGAACATGCTTTATGACAATGCACAGAGTTCAGCAACAACCAGAGAATTCACTACAGTGGTATAAGCATTCTTTTGTTTATGGTTGAAAGGTGGGTGGAAATTCACATGCAAGTCTGGTTGACTGAAAGCAAACTTTTATTTGAATCAGAAATTCTGGCACTCTCACACCAATGTATTTCTCAAGAAAATTTCCCACAGACCTGGTACAAATTTAGCTTTAAAAGGAAAATAGTTTCTAGGACAATTCTGCCTTGAGGTACAGTACATTTGGCTGGGGAAGCCTCATTTAAAACTCTGTGCCAGCTTTGTTTTTAAATAACTGCCAGATTTAGAGTCTGAAGTGTGAGTGGATGAAAGGAAATCTGTTTCGTCCTACAATCCCAATGCCATAAACCACAAATAGTGGCTTCTAAAAGCCCCCGATTTGACTACAGGTTATAAAAAGATTTAGAACTGCTATACTACCAGATAAAAGCATCAACAAGCTTCTTCATATAAACCCACAGACACCAAGTGGGAAGAGTCAAGAGAAATTCCATTTAACAAACGGATCGGGAAACTAGCTCACATGTAACTGTGCACACAGGCACGCTATGATAAAGCTCCCACTTCAAGCTCAACTATTTTTGTCTGCAATAACTGAATTCAAGCAAAACCTATGTTTAAGCAAATGCAGATGTTTCAGCCTTCTCTTTGCCCCTCTTTGCACCCCCCTGCAATTACATTAGGCTATCAAAATTAGGACGGCCACTTCCTTCTCACATAGTGGTTACAGAAATCCAGTTCTACTTGAAGTATCACAAAAAAATATTCTTCAAGTTTTAGCATAAAACAACTATTTATCAGCAATAAGTTTCAAAGACAACAGGAGTGACAATACCTGATTCTAGTTCATTATCACATCAGAACCCTTTTGAAATTTTTTTTTTCCCTCCTTCTAAAATGTGAATGGTCCAAACAGTGAACTAACTTCTCTACACCTACAGAGTCTTCATATCACAAGTTACTTGATATATATAACTTTCTTCCTAGGTAGACACATAAAGAACAGGCTATAGCCAGAAGATTGCCAAGTACATGAAATTATATATATATATATATATGTATATATATATGTATATGTGTATATATATATATATATATATATGTATGTGTATATATATATATATGTATATATATGTATGACATAGCAATATCTCAAAACCCATACGAGGCAGAAACATGCAGCTGGACTTTCAGGTTGAGTTTCCACACTTCTCATCCTCTGTTTCTATTAACTATTCTTTGGACATTAAGGAATTTGAAATGAATTATAAATTTATGTTCATGTGTTACAAGAAACAGAACACCTAAATTTAGAACCATTTACAACATACTTGTGAACTATTTCTCTGCTCAGCTTGTCTTCCACTTCTAGAAAATGTCTGAGTTTTTTCAATCCATGGTTTTTTTTGAGTTGCCTGGGAATTTACATTAGTCCAACTTATGCCAGCGGAAAGAGAAGTGCCACCTACAAAAAAATGGATTAGGATAACAGAATCATCATAATGATACACAGGCCACCAGAGGCAGGAACACAACAGCAATGCAAATACAGTCTTCTAGTAAAGTCTAATTCTCCTCTGACAACATTTTCTTCTGTAGCTATGTCTATAGTTAGTAGAAATGCCATCATGGGAGAGTCAAATGACACAACGTTCAAGTTACCTACAACTGATGATCAGGAAGCAGTCAAAGGAAATCACAGGTTTGCATTCATAACAGTTTAGGGCCATATATGTGTAGGCCCTAAATGGCTATATATATATATATAGCGCCATGAGCGGTACTCACTACCACGAAATTAGTCCCAGTATCCATGCTCTGAAGTTTCTAAAAAGCTATCAGTATTACTGAATTAGAGAATGAGAACTCTGACTATTACTACCCAAGTACGAACTACAGTCCAACAGCCTGAGGAAGCTTAAGGGTAACTCACTAGCAATAGCTACTTATATACTTGCTCATTCAACAAGTAACAGGAGTCTTGGTAGAGGTGGTGGAAAATTACAGTAAAGACATCTTTGGAAGAATCTAAGCTGTTAAGAGTAGCATACTGAGGTAGACTGAGATGGTTTCTACCAAAACGTAAACCAAGAATACAAGAGTGACCCAGCCAAATATTAAACAGCTCACCAGCTAAGACAATGCTTACTTGTATTTACTGTTGGTTCTACAGCCTGAAAAGGAAAAAAAGAATTTAGTAATTTGTATTAGTCTGTAGGACACAAATATAGTTAAGCTATTCAGTTATGTTTACATACATTCATTGCACAAGAATCTGTATTTCTTGAAGCCATGGCTGCAGCCTGGTTATTGCCATGCTTAGGACTACAATAGCCACTGTCACTGTCAATGTCCGCTTCACTTGCGCCCTGTTCACTAGAAGACTCTGCAGCAGGGTGAGAAGCTCTTCTGCGCCTGCCTTTTGATTTCCAAAGCATTGTAGAGGCACTCTCAGAAAGTGACTTATTAGCTATATCTGAAGGAAAGTCTGCAAGACACAATAAGAAGTTACTCATGCAGGAATTGTTAAGAGACATGAAAAAACTACACATCATGAAAACAAATGTAAAAAGATGAGGTCTTTGCACATAACAGGATTGAATTGAAACAAATGATGTCTAAATCCAACTATTCATAATAATCAACCCCTTCCAGAAGGGTCTGATTTTTAAACATAAGCCTCTACAGGAGTATCACATCACTGCAACGTTATGACATATTGAGTATGTCTCTGCAACCATCAGCACCCTTTCCTCATTATCTTTTTGATCCGCAAAGATTCCTTTTGAAAGCCACATGTGAACACAAGAATAGTTACCTGTTTGCTGTGATGCATCAACCAACAAAACAATCTTTGATCTGTTCTCCGGACCTGCTGAACTAGTCTCCTTCTGAGTGGCGACATTTTTCACTGGAGGACGTTTATTTTTTATGTGCGTCTGTAACTGCTGTTGCTGTTTGCAAAAGTTAGCCACATGTAAGTCATATGATTTGACTTCACAGTTGTAATCAGAGCCATTAAAAGCTCTAGTGCTTTCAACAGAAGCCACAAGTTTAAAGACAAGAGATTAAGAGAAATATTCATTAAAGTTTTTGCTTTATTAACCTCTTTGCACTATTTTCTTCATGTACAGCATTATATGGAAGTAGCAAAAAAAAGGGTAAAGAAAGTATGGCCATACTTCCTATGTTTGCTAATAAAGTAGTGCTAAGCTCAGCTCAGACTAGCAGAGAGGCAGTGGAAAGGAGTTTCCTGTGTTATATTTACACACTTTATAAACTCACCAAGCATTTCACCACAAAGTATCTCAGTAAACAGTCTTGTTACACTCAATTAACAATTTTCTGTCCACCTTTACTTCCATTCATACTACTGACATATCTGTTCTTGCTTAAATGATACCTGTGCTTCCTGTGCAGAGATACTTTTTACAGTTCTACTTATCCTATTAAAACACAGACTTACTTTTTGTATGACTGGTCCCCTGTTACTACTTCTGCTCCGCTGGCTGGATAATGGAAAAACCTGGCCAGTGGGGCTGGGACGCTCAGTGCATTCTGCAGTAACCGTATTTACAGCATTGGCTGTTTGAAAGGGTGTAGAATAGGGTGCAGGGAAAGGATGATAGAAACCCATGACCTGAGCACATGGTGCTGGCATCAGCTGATAATAGGTATATTCTGTAGAAACAGGTGGTTGTGCAGATATTATAGGATAAGCAAGGTATGGTCCTGCAGGATTTGGGTTAGGTTGCTGCCATCTGATGTCATTGCTGTATAATGGAAACTGTCTGTAAAAGTAAAGAGACAACTGCTCAGTAAGTTTTTCCAGGAAACTCAGACCCTGAAAAAAAGCTTGTTAAAAAACCCAAACAAACAAAAATAGGCACAATTCATTTGTTTCAAGAGCTCCTGGCTTTTAATAACCAGCCTTACATTTACTGGGACTTCTTAGAGATGCCAACTGTGTTTCACAAGCTCACATTATACTCAAGTACAAAATAAATATCTTTCTTCATCCTGCAGTTGTATAAACTTAATAATGCTTTAATACTAAACTTAGAAATAAAATGTAGGCATTTACTTTGACAAGTATTTCAGACCCATTTCAATTTGTTTCAGAAAACACACCTAACAAATAGCCTAAGCTTACATGTGGTAAGCTAGCAGACACATTGAACAGTATCATACTTCAGCCTACTCAGGGCCAAGTACTTGACGATACTAAGTTGCCAACTCACCCCTTGTTCAAAACTCTCATGAAAATGCCAGCCTGAAGTAATACATGTGAAAACAGGCATTTACAAACTTACTACAGAAACTAAGTGTAGAGACTTCTTCCTGCATGTGTAATTCAGCATAGCACAGGACCACCCCTTGGACACTAACCCCTGTTTTCTTTCTCTTCAAACCCCCAAGAGACCAGGAGACCATCTACATGGAAACAGCAGAGGCCCCACTATTAGATAAAGAGACTAGGGGAAGTAAAAATTGAGGATAATTTTACACATCTGCAGTAGGCAGTTGCTAAAGGATTATTTTGGTCTTAGCTATTCAAATGCAGCAACACTGAAGTGCTGTCCTAAGCAAACATCATGTACATTTTTCAAAAATCAAGCAATAATTATTTATGCCTTCAACACAAAGTAATCAACGCTGAAGTTGTGCATTCAGGGAATAACATATTTGGGCTGGAATAAAGAGTTCCTAAACTCAATAGATTATAACTGGTTATGCAAAGAAAACTAGATACAGCTACACTCAATACAAGTGTCAGCTGCATACTGTTTCTTCATTGCAGGATCCAAGCTGGACACCTGGAGCCTGGCCTCAGTATCAGAGATTCAGAGACAGACCTCTTGACTGCCCTGGAAGATGCAAGCATACAGCAGGTGACTTTGTGAGGGATTTGTACTAGACCTCTGTAGCCAGGTAAAGAAAAGCAGCAAGGAAAATGAATAAAGGAGAGGAAAGGAAGTAAAAATAATAATAAAAAAAAAAAGAATAGAGACAGAGAAATTTCCTCATCCACTGCGGGTCAGATGATTAAACAAAATTAACATCAAGCAAGCAATCACTGACTTCTCTCAAGTTACCAAAAGTTTAAACTTTTAAAAATAGATTATCTTGCATTAAGACCACAACTACTTATTACCTATTGGATTGGTTTTCCTGTACAAATGGATAGCAGGTGATCAGGTAGCTAGGGATAGGTGTTGGTTCCATGCCATTAATTCCCCCACTGTCGTTAGGAAGCGCCATTGGGATCATTAGTGTTTCTGGACCCTTCTTCTGAGGAATAAATGGTTCTACTTCAGCTGACAGCTTGACATTCTTAAAGATAAAAGAAACAATGTCCTCATTAGTTGTTTGAGAAAAACATAGATTCATGAAGTTGTGTGGTGGCTACAAATACCACAAGATAGCAAGCAAATGGATGACAAGACTCCAGGATTTCTGCAGCAAACCCAAAGGTGAAAAACAGTTGACAAGTGTTTGTTATATCATTCTAATCAACCAGGGTGTAATACAGATCACCAACATTTAACATTCGTATTAACCTTTGTATTTCCAAAGTGCAATACAAACACTAATTAAAGGGACTGAAGTTCAGATCTGGTGGAGGATATACTAGTCTGAGCACAGAAAGACATCAAACTAGCACTGTACGTGAAGCACAGTTGTGTAGGCTTTCATAAGTGAAACCAACATATGGAAGATGTAGTAATGCCTGGCCTGCTCTACAAAATGGACCATGTTCCTAGGCAATTATAAAAAAGGTTTTTCAGCAGTAAGCACTGCTAAAATAGATGGTGTATCACAGAAGAACCACACACACACATTCCATCTGCACAATTCTAACATCTTTTAAAGTGTTAAGAATATAATTAAATTTTGTCATGAAGAAGGAATTAAAGACTGATCAGAAATAAGTTTTAAACTCTGCTTTTAAATAAAAGCATTTTGCCCTATCCTGAAGGTGTTTTTACTTATGCTTTTGGTCTTGTACAGACTAGCTGGATCTTAAACAATGAAAAATGCTCTATTCAATAAGACAATGACAGATCCAAACTAGCCTTAAATTCTATATCCCATTGTAAGTTACTTTCAGCTGAAATGCATCTTTTTTTGTACAAAGACTTCAGCTTGACTATACTCGCCTCATTTTAGTATCTCATAGAATATCAACTTCTAAGTAGATTCTCTCATAAGGAGGCAAGGACTCACAAAACTTTTCCTTCCATTTGTCTAAGAAAGAATTCCAAAAGCAGTGCGTAACTATTTTACAAAAAAAGTAAAGCCTGAAAGTTTGGTGGGCTGAGGACAGTCTTATATCCTCACTACTACCTAAAGAACATCCACATGAGCCACATCATGGCAAGTAGTCCCACATCTACCACAATTCCCAGTTCATGCCCTTGCTCTGTGCCAGAACCACAGTCCACCCAGAGACAGCCTTACTGTTCCATATCCGAATTTATAAGCTTATTTAAATAAAATGTGGTGTTTTTTTTTTTAAATTAAGAACCCATATTTGTTTAGTAGCATGGGGGTGTAGGTGTCAAGAGGGGCAAATCCAAAAGCATTTTCAGTTGTCCCAGTCAGTAATGGAAGATACTTTTACTTGATGAGTAGGTACTTTAACGTGTCAGAAAACTAATGTATCTGAACCAGAAAAAGTGAAGTACCACTCCTTCAGAGTATTGGAACTTTGTTTAGTTAGTCTTATACACTTACATCCAAGAAAATTTAATTACTGAGCAAAAGGAAGAATCATCATCAAGTAAATTACCAGGACAAGGAGTTACACTGTAATTAACCAAACAAGTATTAGAGCACTTTGCTGTCCTGTACTCTGAGAAAGAAGACAGGAAAAAACGTAATTGAGACTGTAAGTACCCCAGCTTTAATTCACTATTAAATCATCATAGCTACCAATAACTGATGCATTACAATTTCATAATATGGATTTTCAGTATGTGTTATGATTGCAATATCAGAATTCCCTGGCAATTTCAAAAATCAAACAAAAAATTGTGCTCAGTGCATTCTTTTCAACTCCAATTATGATATTCAAACTAAGTAACTGAAGAGACAGTCATTCTTTAACAGCTATTTGGACTACCTGTCCGAGTAGAATTAGACTTCCACAGAAAGTGTTAATGTATATAAAGTAATTCCTCTTTCTTTTTACCTTTCCATTAAATTTGGTAATCCATAATTCTTCCATGCTATTTTATGCAGCATTAGCTCAAATTTCACCATCAGCTATTTTCTGTAAACACCACTTCACCAAATAATCTCTATTTAAACATCACTCACTCTTTCCAAATACCCTGCACCGTACTACAACAAACTTTATAAACACAGGAGTAAGTTTCCCAAGTGTAGCCCTGTTTCGGATAGGCAACTCTTCTCTGCAGGATATCTGCAAGTACTGAGTTCAAATGTTATACTAGGACATTCTGCAAGCCACAGTGACTAAGGCCAAAGACTATTTATAACCAAATCAAGAATTTTAAAAAATTATACAAAACAAGGGGGAAGCAAAAGTTGAAGTAGAGTGTCCATTATTATTTTTAACCATTTATTGAGAAGCTTCTGTCTTTGGGCTTGCGAAAGTATGTCTCATCCAACAAAATTAATCTCTGCTTAGATAACTTATTTAATAAAAACATCAGTCATTTCCAGTCAAATCTATGGCATAAGAGACCTGCAGTTTTAGCAGCAATCAAAAAAAGAACAAAATACCTAAAAAAAGTATAGAAGTCAAGCTAGAGGAGCCGGGGGAAATGTATGTCTAAGCAAGTAACAAGATTCACCATTCCTGTCAAAAAAGTAGTTATTAATGACTGTTCTGAGAATATTTATGGCTATAAGCACTGATAAAGTGCTTACAGCACTGTACAACAAAGCCTGCATTACAGTGGAACAATCACCTTAATATTAATTAAATGCATTGTTTGATCATTAAGTGGTAGGCAAACGTTCCTTCCTTCCACGTTAACTCCTTTTCAACTCCTGCAGTTACATTCAGAAGAAAAGCTGTGATGCAGCTCCAGCAGCAGCACCCAACTCAGGCAAGCCAGGTCAAACGCCCTGCTCTACCCAGAGCTTCCTCTCACCTCGGGCACATCCCTCAGCTGCAGGCTGACTCACCTACCCTCTGCAAAACTCCAAGGCATTCTCCTCAACACACAGCACCAAGGGGATAAACGCTTTTAATGGAAAAAAAGCCCCCAACATTTCAAAATCCCCAAGTATTTACATACAATGATCACACAATAAGTGATAAATAACGACACTGAAATCCCTTCCTGAAAGCTGAGAGGGGTTTTTCATGCTATTTCAAGATAGCCAGGCAAAAGTATGGCTTAAGAAGAGATTCAGTTGTGGATTGGCCTATAAAACTAGATGGCATAAAGATTAAAGGAACACCCCAAGGCTGTCTCATCCATAGATAACATCAGTAAAACTAGGGTGAATGCTATACAAATATGGTATTCTTGAGGAAGCACTGAAAACTTTCAAACAACTGTTCATAACATCCTGGTCATTATCTCCTAGTAGCACATCAAGTGAACTTTAGCCAAGATACTAATTATAAATGCTGGAACTGCCACAGAAAATAGTCAAAACGTTTTACTTGTGACTCAGGTTGGGACAAGAGTCTCTACTTTAAAGGTTTTTCCTGTCTGACTGTCTGCTCTTACCCTACATTATTTTGGTAGATTGATGTGGAAATAAATAATTTCTTAATGGAAAGTCACTGGCAGAATGCTCTCATTACAGTGATGTCTGTGATACTGTATTATATCTTCATTCATTATTAGTATTACGAGAGTGGAGCCTTTCACATGAAGCACTGTAAAAGAAAATAGACCTGATCAAAGCAGGAGCTGAACAACTACCACCAGCAAGGCTGCCATAGCAAAGTATTTATTGTCAATTTGTAAAGATAATCCCTACTTTACTCTTCCATCCGAGAACATTGGGCAAAAGTTTCTCTAAATCTCCCCAGTAAAAATATAATTATATATCTTATACATTGGGGTTTTTCCCCCCCCTTTAAATTTATTTTAAAAACCCACATTGTTATCCTATGTTTTAAGAAAGTTTCATTTGAACATTTCTGCTTCATTTTACTAGGTTCAAACAATTCACAGATACCCAGACAAGGACAACTAATGAATGTTTCCTTTCCCGATGCCCAGTCTCTTATATAGGTAATGATTAACCATTGCTATGACAGAGCATTTGGCTGATACTATTTAATCACCCTGTTTTGTACAGCTCATAATACATTTAGCTTACTTATGGTGGTAAAATAAAGATACAGCATATCATGTAATCATAAACACACACGCATTATTCGAAAGTTAAATTCTTTTTTTGCCCACAGAACTTTGGTAGTGTCTCTTATCTAAAGGAATCAACATGGCATTTCAAAAGTGTTTTACATACATTGTACCTTACACACTGCTTGCTTGTGCAATTTAATCTGTACTTACAGGTTGGTTTGGTTTGTGGAGGAGTTTTTTTGTACGATTCCAAGAAACTCATTTCAGCAGAAAGAAGAATTTAGGGTAAAGCTCTGTTTAAATTTTGCATTCTGCTCTTTAGGCACTACATCTATATAACTCACAAAAACAGCAACTGAAAACTTAAAGTTTTAATAATCATTCTGCAAGCATAATACAAAGAATCCACAGCACAACAGAGATTTCATTAGAGAAGAAAGCCCCATTTCTACTTCAGGGTAAAAACAAAGACAGAGCAAGGGCATTACCAACAAAACAAAAACACTCTCCTTGTAGTATTTTACCAGTCCTTCAGACTACTTAAAGAGTTCCTTTTTCACACAGGATGTGTCTTCAGATGAGGACAGCAAACTTCATTGCACTTAAAGCAAAAAGGGGAAACAAAGCAACTAAGGTCAGACTGCTAACCAAGGCAAAAGAGAAACAGGATTAACGCTCCAGTGTGACTATCCAGACATTTCAGCGATGGGTAGTGGTTTTGGTTAACACCAGAGGGAAACAAAACTGCAATCCTAAGTAATTTGTCCAAAGTAATCTATGCAGATTTTTTTTTTTAGGACTATGTTTTCCTCAGCTGGGAGGAAGAATTGATGAAGATAAACAGCAAAGTAGGCTGTGTTTTTAATAAATGGCATTTTAGGTCTCCCGGCTCCTAATATGTTGTCAGAACAAGTAATATTTGTTACAGAATAAAGTGTTAAAGCAATATTATTTCTGTATTGCACAAAGAGAAAGTGAAACAAGAAGCAAAAAGAGAAGATTAATCAATGCAGTAGTAAAAAGGTTCTGCTAATTTCTTGTTACACTAGACAAGATCTCCAAGTGAGAGTTCTTTCTTTTAGCAGGTTGTCTCTTTGCTTCTTTGGCCAGACACAGAAACATAACAAGAAACTGTTTTGTTCAGCATTGGGTTTGGGTGGTTTTTTAAAAATACATGACAACATATTTGAGACTCATTGGAAAGTGCAACCAGTGACAACCAAAGTAAACTCCAAAATAAGAGATGAGATCCTTTTTTAAATAGCATTGTTTCAGAAGCTCATATGAAGCACAAAATGCACAGAAGTATGTATATACATGCTCTAAGACTTCATCCACACAAGACAAACGGAGGGATAAGTGCAGATAAACAGAGTGACCAGGGCTGATCATGCCACCACTTTGTAGCCACGGGCAAACAAAAAGAATTAGACAGAAAAATCTGTCAAATGCTAAACAATATGAGCAAAGGTTCCTACAGTTTGACTAATCCTTACAATGGAGCACCTGTGATACTAATTTATGTCCTAATTGCTTTCACAGTACTGAGATTTATTCTAGCCCATATTCACTGAATAAACTGACACTTTGCCACTGACATCAGTAAATGCAGGGTCAGACTCCAAATAGTTAATATAAGTAACATACATTTGTGATCAGGCAATCTGAAGGCAAAATTAGTTTTAGAGTACAACTATTTTTATGTTTATTCAATCTTGCTCACAAAGTTAAACAAAGCTTTATTGAAACTGACCCTTGATAGCCAAACTTGATTCTAAACACAAATTTGTCACGTTGAAGCATCAGATTTTCCATCGGTTGCCTATTAATGGAAGCACACCCATTCAAAAGAAATCAAGATTTATAGAGAAGTTGCTTTTGTAAATAGCCCTAGTTACCATTTACCAAGTGTTTTGCAGTAGCTCATTACATATTTCAGTCCAACAATTACAACTCTTTCAAGACAGAATATATATACTGAAGCAACCCTTTGTTTCCTATATAAAAGCTACTGTAGTCATCAACAGCTGCAAAGACAGAAGATGACACAAGCAGGAACACACTGGTAAACTTTGTCCTATAGTTATAGCACTGTATGTTTAATCTTAGAAAAGTTTTTGTTCATTGTAGCTTAACGTCATTCAGCATTTTCCATTAAATAGGATCTCTGTCAGCTTGCTCTCTTAGAAGACAACACTGGGATATCAATCCCATTTACAGGGTGAGAAAATAGACACAGATGCCACGTTTCAGAGGGCTGTAATAAAATCAGCTGGTTTACTCTCTCAAAGTCTGGAAACAAGGTTTCCTCACAATCCTCACAAGCGCAAGAAAAACACAGCTCAAAGCTTTTTTTTTTTTTGAAAAACAGCCTTGCCTCTGAAATGTGGATTTCCAATTTTAAAAGCAATGCCAGTAGGAGGACAGGTCACATTTAATCTATTTTAAAGAGAAACTTTACAAATATGGAAGTCATTCTTTCTATAATTAGTTGCTTCCAAGTGGCAGATATTTCAGGAATGGTAAATATGCAGCCCAACTGGAAACACCAGCACCAGGCCATTTAACAAGGCACAAAATTTAATCCTCCCTATTTAGATTAGACATACTAATTTCAATACAACACTTAAAGCAAATGCACTATGAAGTTTGTCTTTCCCTTTTGCCTTGGCTCATAATAAGGGAGCCATGTATAATTTCCCTTCCCTTTCACAGAAGAAAGTACCGCGCTCAGCATATAAGAAAAGCTAAGCATTAAAAACTTACATGGAGAAAATGAGCTAGTAGCATAGCACAAGTTGGCCTGTTTAAACTCAAAACCAGAATATTTTAGAAAAAAAGGATACAAATTTTTATTTACAAAGCTCAGCCAAAGATCAAAAAAAGCTAGCAACAGGATCCTCTTTGCTTACCTAGGTTACAGCATTTAACAGTAGATACAAGCTTTTAAACATAACACTATCAACGTTAAGTAGCAATACCCGAGCGCTCTGTAGCCTATGTACTAGAAGTACACAAACTATTCTTGTAAGTCCCTTTGCTCATCTCAAACAAGTCAATGATAAATTTGTGATCAAAAAGGCACTTATATCAATAGCATTTAAATTCCCTGGAAAACACATTCCATTAAAAGATAATACAAAACGAACAAAACCCAAATCCTTCTGTACTTCCAAGGTTCAAAGGCAAGTAACATGCAAAACATACAGGGCAAGAAAACTGCCCTTTTCCAGTCTGCCTCAGTTGAGAATTTTGGCATCTATTAGAAACACTGAAGGAACCTGGATAAGCTTTAGAGTACAAAACACTGATCTAGAACTACTTCTATATCAAGTATGTTATCATTGAGCCAGCTTTGAATGGTCAAGAATAGTAGAGGCAAGCAGTACAGGCTGTCTTTAAGCAATACTAACACTAAACACAGGTCACTGATTTTGCAACTTCACCTGATTTCTCAACTGCACCTAATGTCTTAATCACAGGGCAAGACAAATGCATAACTGAGAAAAATCCTAGCATAGCAGTACCTTCGAGAAGGGAAGTTGCTTCTCTTCAGGTTTCTACCACAATCAGTTTTAACAGAAAGAGTGCCAGAGGTCACATGCTGAAGTTTGTATCTTGCAGGAAAAATAAACTACACTTAACTGCTGAAATCCATACTCTTTCTCATGGAAACAGCTTTGGTTTTTCAATAGACAGAAGTAAGCTTACACACACTACAGAAATCCTGTCCTACCACAAAATAATTGATTTTAAACAAAATTATATTTCCTTCTAGGTCAGCTGCCAAAATATCACTGAGCATATTTTAACAAGCAAAGGTATACCAGGACTTAGGTACCTAAGGTATCTAAGGACTTAGGTATCTAAGAGCAATCTACAAGTGACATCTTTTTGTCATTTAGGTGTCCAAATGTTCTTGTGCATGGCATCTCATACTGATTTACTGAGCCACCACCACAAAACTCTAATAAATTCCATATCAAAAACATTTGCACTCACCCTTTACTCTTTAAACTCTATAACGTAATATTCCTACTCCCTCACAGTCTCATTCCAGAGTAGTTATTCCTATCAGCATGTACAGTTACCATACTGTGGCCAAGAGAGTCTTCCGAGTGAAAGGGGAGCAGAGGTTAAATACCAGTAGCACGTATCTACCTGCTTTAATAGTCATTTATCAGATGCTATGCAACACAGGTGCAGAATAGAGTCAAGAAATCAAAAAAAGATGTAACAGCACCCAAAACTGATGCAGGTTTACCAAATGCTTACACTGGTAAAGGAGATTAGATTAAATTCTTACAGCACAAAAGGTTCAACCGCAAAGCATTTAGGGACCTCCTAATCAAGATGCTATTGTATAATGAGAAGACAAAAGCAGTCGAATCATTTTAGAAACTCATCAGGTATTAATAATTTGTCGGCCTAGAAGCCTTATTACTGGATATATAACCAAGAGGACTAGATATGCTGCAAACAGAATAAACAAGAAGATGGTTCCTGCTTCAAAGTGCTTAACTGCATCTCCAGTTTGAAATATTGCACTCAGTTAAGATAATCACTTAAAGTCAACACTTCACACTAGGAATAACACAGTGATTCTTAGCTTTCACGAACTATTTCTAACAAAGAATGGTTTGATGGGGGCATGCATGTGAACCTCTGGTAATGAGGAGCTCAAGCAACAAGGAATAAATATTTCACAAGTGTGCTGCAGCACTAATTACAGATGAACCAAAGAGGGGGAAAAAACTCCACATCAAACCCCAAGATTTTGGATGGGAAAGCACAACAGATTAATGTAAATTTTACAGAGTAAGGTCAGGTTTTCTACATGAAGCCAGATAAGAAACCATGAAAAAGTGAATTTAAAATCATTATCACAGCAGAAAGCCTAGTAAGAAAGACACAGTGGGAGCCATACAGTAATAAGATACTCTGTTCACCAAGTTCCTTAGACATACGTACAAAACGAAAGCAATGTATCTTGACACAGTGCATTATTACACAGTACCTACTTTGCTATAGAAGGTGGTTGTATTATTTTATTGTTTAACCCTATTATTAGAACCCCTGGAGATACCAAAGCTGAAAGATACAACCCCCCACAATAATGAATTTTCAAACACATTCTGTTGAAACAGAAACTTAAAGGTGAGATGGTGGTAATATTCACTTTGGATATATCTTTCAGAACTACCTTCTCATGATAAAACCTTTTATTGCACATATGTAACAAACCATATGAACTCTAAAACCCCAGATTAAGGTTCTTCATACCTACAGTCTGAGTGGTCTTAAGAACAATGCAAACCAATTACCTTGACAAAGCCAAGATAAATAGTGAAGGAAAAAAATAAGCAGTGACACCTAGAATTAGTGAATGAGCTGAAGCCAAGTCTCTCCCACTCAGCTAACCAACTAAGCGATCAGCTATGTCCTAACACTGAAAACTTCAACCCGAATCTATTATTTACAGTATTTTAACAGGAGCAGCCCATCTTTCACACTGCAAAGTTCCCAAGAATCCTGCAAAAGTCTCTTCTAGAGACCAGACAGACTCAAATTACATGCCACTGACTGCAATTATCCCATAAGCTAGACACAATGCCTGAAGGAACAGGAGGGAGAAGGCCAAAAAGGAGATTCGCATCCCTTTGTGAACACCGAGGGAGATGCTCACAGCTTGCCAGCCCACCCAGACAGACCAAGCCCCGGCTCTGGCGGGGCCGGGCACGGCCTGGAGCTCTCGCAGAAGGCCAGCGCCCAGCCACCCGCACCGGGTTACAACCCGGCAAACACACACCGAGCTCCTGCTTCCAGCCGTGAAAACGCCCCATCTGAAGCCTCCCGAGGGCCTCTCTCCAGCGGGGCAGGTAAAGCAGCCCCTCGTCACGACCTGTCCCTCTCCCCCACCCCGGGCCACACGTCGGCCTCGGCAGGCCGCGGGCCGCGCCCTGTCCCTCCGACTCGGCGGCTGGGGGCCGCTGCCTGACGGGACAGGCCCGGCAGCCAGGGGTCTGACAGACCCGAGCAGCCCAGCCACCGCCCCGACGCTCCCCTCCGCTCCGCTCCCCTCCCGGCCGCTCGCCCCCCTCACCGCGGCGCCGGAACGTCTCTGCCCCCTCCCGCCACAGCTGTTTACAGCCGCCTCAGCGCCGAGCCCGCCCCCCGCACCTTGTCGGCTTTGTCCATGGCTCCAGCTGGGCTGGGCGGCGGCTCTAATAAGGACGGCGGAGAGTCCGAGCTGCCCCCTCCATGGCGCTCGCTTTCCCCCCCAGGCTCCAGCACACACCCTGAGAGGCAGTGGCCCCGCTCCCAGCTATCACGGAAACCGAGCCCGGCTACGCCACGGCCGGGGGCGGGGGACGACGGCGGGGCGAGGGCGGTGGGGAGGGATCATCTGGGACGGAAGCCGGGCGGGCCCAAGCCGCGCGGAACGCCTTCGTCGAAGCGCCGGCAGGAGCGTTCAACACCCCGCTCCCCCCCGCCGCGGGTGGCAGTCATCCCTTACCCGGTCGCTCGCCGAGAACAAGAGGGACTGTGACTTACACGTTAAAGAAATCGTGGAAAAGAAGGGGGGTCTTCAGGGCCGTGTTATCCCCCTGTCCGAGGCCGTCGCGTACGCGGCGCCTCGAGGGTGGCAGGTGCATTGCAGGGCCCGGTCTCGCCGGGGGCGGTGCCGGGGGAGCCTCAGGCCGGCGGCGTCCTCGAAATGATCTGGAACGTCGAAGGGGAAAAAAAGTTGCGTGGTTTATTTAGTGACAGAAATCTGGACGTGTCACGCAAGCAGCTGAGCGCGGGGCCGGGCTGTGAGGCGGGTCGGGGCCCGGCCGCGGCCTGGCACCGCCGCCAGAGCCCCTCATTGCCTGTGGCCACCCACTCGCTCCATCCACGCGAGGGACGCTTAAGGCCCGGGTTTCGTTACAGCTTGTGTGATGCTTCCCTTACTAGTTTTGCTGCTCTGATTTTAAGTCGCGTTTAATTACCCTGGGTAACGGCGGCAAAGCCCGTGAAACCGCTCACCCCTGAGACTGGTTATCCACGGAGGATGGGAGAGGGGTGTACGAGCCAGCCCTGCAGAACAACGTAAGCTCCGGGAGACGTGCTCCATGTGTAATGGCCCTACATTGCATTAAGTCAATACATCTGCTGCCCTGGGTTTAATGAAAATCAAGCATGATTTATTTACGACTTGGTTGATGATGTTATATCAGTATTCCTAAATCCTGGCAAGGGGGAAAAGAAAACTAGTCCAGTAATAGACTAGAAACTAGAGTAAATGCCACTGTAAAAGAAGAACGGTAGTCTGGAGCAGACTCTTGAGTGCTTGCAGGTAAAATACATTTATATAATGTGTTAATACAAGAAGCAGGTGTCTGCTTGATAGAGGCTAGTGTGAGGAATAAATGGCCAAGTTAAGGGAAAGAGAAGTGAGCCTGTGTCTGAATCTGACAGATAAAGCTAGCAAAAATGTATCAAGAGTGCTATCATGCTGGAGCTTCCTAGGTTTAACCTTTATTTTATAATTATTTATTCTTTCCAGATGTATGTTCATTATGCTATGTAACAATTTGTTATACTTTATAAAATTTTGTTTCTTGGATTAACCCACATAATCCCTATTTTCTTAAGAGTTGCTCTTCACCATTAAAATTTCATATGTAACAGATGGTATTATGAAGATGGCTATTGCATTGCACAGTAAGATCTCATCTTGCAAACAGATGACACGAACAGAAAACTTGTGCAGACTGCCACTGCCTTCCGTGCTATTCCATCAGGATTACTATCTAAGTGTAAGTTCTGCTTAGCTGTCTGCAACTATGTTTTGTCACGTTAAATTTTTATGGGGTTGCAGCCAGTAAAATCTGAGGTCCTGCGGTCCCATGGATCATACAGGAAAGGGAGAGGGTGAAGTGGTAACCCCAATAAGACTTAACTATAGGATTTCTGTTAAGTTTAGAGAGGACAAAGGAAAAGGACAGGAGGGCTGCTGTAGCACCCTAATTGATACAGAAAGTTCAACATGACTGGAGAAACTGCAGCAGTTGCACAATATATGCACTTCTGTATGCCAGCACTTTTCTTGACAAGACTAAACAGACAGCAGAACTAACACAAGTGCTTGTAACCACAGGTAGCCATTTCAAGGTAGGAACACAGATTAATCTGAGGTTATGATGTTACATTCCCAGCAGCTTTTACACAATGATACTTGTTATTTCAACACAAGTCAGAAAGTAGAACCGAGGATTAAGCTGGTTATATCAAGAGCTTTCAGCTGATGCAACATAACAGCATTTCATCAATCATCGATGAACTTAAATGAGATGTAAACCTACACATAAATAATTATGAAATATAAGCCACCTGAACTTAATCTCTGTAAATCAAACAACAAATTTCTACTGAGTGAAATGTATTTTATTCCCAATTGTTGAGTGTGTTTTGCTTATTTGTGAAAAATTAGATTTAACTTACTTAAAACTTCGTCACTTTTCATCTCCCAAGTAATGTGGGAGAACTTGCCTGACTGGACAGAAAACAGTGAAAAAAATCCCACTGAAACTAGAACAATTGTTGTCTTGTATTAGCACACCAGCATTTTCATGTGGAATGCAGCTTAATTTGTCCAAATTGGTGCTGACCATGGAATATATATTATGACATTTGCTTAAGATAGTTGCTGTATTTTTAAAAAATAATGACTCATTATGGCAAGGCTGTTCATTATGAAATCCTTCTTTTGTTTCCAAGATACATACCAACAGAAAGGTCACACTTGAAAGGGCTGTTATGCATACTTAAACAACAATAACAAGAACTGCTAAGATCTAAATTGGGCAGTGATTAAATAGACATCAGATCTACATAGATCTATACAATATACATAATACTGAAAGTCAAGCTGGGTGACCTGAGTGGTCACTCGGGTGAAAAGAACTCAAGTGTCCCATAAAATTTAACTAAAAAAAAAAAATCACTGAAGAGATACCAAAGCACTCAAAACCAGTTATGTTAGATCCTCTATCCACAGCTATCACAACTATGCCACGGTATCTGGTTACACATCACCGTCATCTCCAAAAAGTATTGTGCAAGAGAACTCAACAGTGCTCTTAATTCTTAAGGAAGCCATTAAAAAAACCCCACCATATTTTTGAACCCTGCTCAATTTAAACTCACTGGTTATTGTAGTAGCTGGTTTTGAAGATGCAGCCCTAAAGGTCCAGTTCTTGAATCTAGCAGTTTGTAAAGAATTATTGCTACTTTTTTATTGCAACATGAAATAAATAATTAGTTTGGAAGCAAAAATGATGCTTGAACCTAGCAGGTATCGACTGCAATTTGCTTGTAAATTGTTTGGTTTATTGCTATGTCTGCTGGGGAGCAGATAGAGCCTTCCTGAATACAATGGAGGACACTGACCAAATTAAGAAAATCTAGGTCAACACAAGAATAAAAGCAGAGTCTAAACCAAAATATCTCAGCAGTATGAAAAGGCACTTGGTAATGACTGTATTCAGAGTTAACATCACAGGATTACAAGGAAATCTCACAGCATATGTCTGGCTGCTCACACTCTACTCACATAGGCTCTATTTACTTTGAGTGGGTAAAAATCCTACAAAACACATAAAGATGGGATTAAGCACGTCTCACTGAAATCAGCAGTTTCTTATATTGAAAGCCAGTAAGCTTCATCACACTACCATGGAAGTATGAAATAAGGGTTGCTCAATAATACCCCCCTCCAGCCCTGAGGTCTAAGTAGGCTGAGACTGAGCTACAAGGCAGCATCGCCAGGTGAACCACAACAACACTATGGGATTTGGAGGCTGCTGCAGTGAGCAAGTGGAACAACAGTTTTACTGAACTGGAGCTAAAATCTTCAGCCTAATTCTAGAAGATGACAAGTACAGAAAGCAAGTACACCTTGGAAAATAAACACTTGTATCTGATGTGGGGAGATACAACATGTAGCATCCTGCACAGGCTGCTAAGGGCAGACGCAACAGGGAACATACTGCAACTGAAGTGGGAAGGTGAGCTGGGAACTAGTCCACAAATCTGAGAGTCACGATTCTGAAAGCAACATGCGAGTACTACCTGGCAGAAGCCAGGAACCCAGCACTCCCACTGAGAGCAGCTGCAAAGAGGCAGTAGAACCAACCAGGACAGATCCTGCCTCACAACTCTTTGTAATACGGCCAGGAAGGGATTAGCCTTTGCTCTTGCTGTAATGCTTAGTTATTACAACTAAAATTTAGGGCTAAATATTCTATTATAATGCTGATGCAGTTTGCAATCTATCTTTCAACATATTTAGAAGTATGTATGGCAGCAACAATCCTTTCTGTCAGTATCTTAATTAACACTTAATTAGGACTAGTTGTAGTATTTTATCTAGTTCTCTAATCCAGTTCTAAAACATATTTTTTAGCACTTTGAAAATAATAAAATAAGAGCTAAACTTTTATTTTTAAAGGCTGTATTAACACCTATATATATATATAAAAATTTAGTTCAAATAACTGCTGTATTTTTCAGAAAGCCAGGGGTACTGCCCAGAGTGATGTAATTTTACTCTTAATCCACACATACACAGTTCTGGTCAGGTAAATTAACTCATCATTCCTCAAAAAAAAAAAAAAGTAAATGTGAAAATACAATCTTCAAATACAGACACAATGTTTTACAGCTGACAACTGAGTAATTACAGAAATCACAGTGTTTATTAACAGACTACAATTCAAATACCTTCATTATGTTACTCTGCCAGGTATGTTTCCTTGCATTGCCTTGCCTTTTTTTGTTGTTCCATATATTTCTAAGCCTATTTAAAATGAAAGGAAAATTAAATCCTCACTACATCATGGTTTCAGATCCAATCCATTAGACTTTGAGATGAGAAAAGAATGCACTCCTCCAAGGTATGCTTGATAAATAAGAATTAAAAAAAAACCCAAACAAAATGCATGCAGACAGAGCACCCACATCGTTCCAGATTTCATTTGCATCATGTTCGGTTTTAATGCTGCAACTTAAAAAGAGGATTTATATATACACAGTTTAATCACTATTGTAATCTTATGTAAGATTACAACAGCCATTAAAATGTTCTTTTAAAACAGTATTATGGATACAAGCTAAGGTGCCGGCTTGTCATATACCAACAAGTGTATAAAACATCCAAGTTGTGGAAAGCGTGGCTCTAACAATTAATGACAATTGACTTAATGATTGGAACTGAAACTGGAGAATGCAGTGAGGCTGCCCAGCCTTGAACAACCTATAGTGCAATAATACTATAAGGGGTAAGGGGGGGAGGGGGGAAATCACATTCACACTCTTCAAATGACACACTCAAAATGCAACATCAGAGCCAGATCTACCAGGGGCCAGATCTACCCATTTGGGTTACAGCAACTATTAGCAATTTCTGCTGCAGTTGTATGACACCACAGCTTCTCCATATTTCCCCACAGAAAATTCTCATATTCCAGGTTAAGAAGAACAATGAGAACTCAGAAAAGCGGTAGAATCCCTCAGGGATTATATAAATCTTTGTTATGTGCCTTGAGCACAGATGCTAAGGCACTGTATGCATGAGTAAGAACTAAAGTATGCCAAAATACATAACAATTTATTAGAGGTAGTCTGACACTTTTTCAGTCTAAAACCATATTGCTAGCCCTCACTATTCAAACCCATAGTTCTTCAGTAGTTGGAATAGTCCTACAGTCCTACTACAATTAGGCCTTCACAATGAAAAGATAAAACAAGGGAACTAGATGGCTAGGACAAGATGTACTGCAGTATTCCCATTTCCCTCCTGAAGTATCCAAACATGCATCCCCAGACATAGCTGGGATAGGAAGGGTTCCATCAGCTACAACAGAAAAAAGTCAAGATGCCTTTTTTTTTTTTTTTTTAACCAATACTAAGTTTACACAGAATTGGGTTTTTTTTCCCCCTCCTTTAGAGAAGAGAAGTTGCTCCTCCCCACAGCAAGGGTAGCAGGAAATGGCAGAGAAAGGAAACATGCTGAAATAGGTGTCACTGTCCCTTGTCCCCATGGAAAGGAGAACCTTGAAATAGCTGTCAGCATCCCCTGTCCCTATGGGAACAAGAGCCTTGCAAGACTGGCTATCCAAATTAAAGTCTCTGGATCTGTAGATAAGGGTCCAAATTACTGTGCATTATTATTCAGTTCAACTTCACCAGATCTTAGCGGAATTTTCAAAGTAAAAGCTATGTTACACATCACAGCACTGTAAGGAAACAGAAGTACAAACAATGTGCTTTAGTATTAGTGACAGATTTGATGAAGGAAAAAAGCTTTCCTTTGCTTAAAAACTGAGTTAAATTTATAGTCATATTTTACTATTATTTTAAATAAGTGGACAAATGAGTGGATGCATAGAGTGAAGGAGAAATGCTCACCCAAGATTCAGCATCATGCTACTCATGCAACATTTAGTTTTTAAGTGTAAACACTAGGAAAAAAAAATCACTTGCTTTGAAAACTGCAGAGCAAAATAATTTTCTAAGGGACATAGCTATGCTTCAGATTAAAGTTAATTTTATCCTGTTTAATTATACATTGTTACCAATTTAAATCCTGTCCTAGAACATTGAGTTTACCACACTGCCTTGCATGGATGTGATGGACATGTGTCATTTATTGGGCTTTTTCTTTATTCTGGGGGGGTGTTGGTTGCTCTACACACATATTTTTCCTTCTACTGTAACAATGAGTGTGCGTGGTGCTGCTCTGTGCACTGTAACACCATATCCTCTGCTTTAAAATGGAGTACTTGCAGTTCTGGAAGAAGTGACCCCACAAAATTTCTTCTTCATTTCTCAGACCTACAAGAGAATTTTTCTGTCAGCTCCAGACACGCTGCTACAGGAAGAAAAGTTGCTGCAGTTGACACAACAGGTTTATATTTTAAACAGATGTGATAATCCCAAATTTTTAGGACATGAAAGGCATTTGCTTACTATGTGGGAGGACTTCAGGACTTGAATAGAAGCTCTGAAGGGACTACAATACAATCAAACATTGGAAACAGAACAGATTCCACGATTACTGAGGTCACTGTACTTGGTCCTCACACTCTGTGTGGACACACAGTGTCTATTTATATATGATGAATTCAGTCAAAACGACCACAGATTAGGCAGGGAGGTAACAGTCGGGGTCTGCGTCTCCAGTCCCAGGGTACTGCTTGGAGTATTCTTGAAATACCAAAATAAAAAGCAAGCATATTCCTGAGAAATGCCAACTACTCCACATCCACTAGGCAGGACTGGTAATGAATAGTTTGGTGTCTTGCAAGATAAAAATCAGTTAGCAAGAGTGCTAAATGTCAGCTTTTCAACTGTTCAGTAATTGCATTTAACTATTTCAAGGCCAAAAAAAATAATCCACAGCACACATACCAAGGTTTTGACTTAAAATCTCCATACTGTCCTTCGCAAATGAGGTGAGGAAGAAGTAATACCTATTTTCTTTTGTTATTTTTAAAGTAAAATCCAAGTGTAATGAAAGCACATAAAGAAACAAACTGTACAATTTCTGAACTGCACTGTTTATTTTGCTGCTTGAAACCTAAGTGACAGTATGCCACTATAATTATGGGGTTTCTTCTAAACCTTTACTACACTGCAGGTACAGAAATATACGGACACATTTTTGGAGAACTGACATTTTGCAAAATGCAGCAAACATTTCAACTTATACATGAGAAAAGGAAGTGTTCAAAAGGGTATGCATTTCAAGTTATTGCAGGTTATTTCTGTGAGAGAATTTCTGCAGGTAAAACATGTTTAAATTTAACCAACAGTAACGTGTCAGTGTGTTTAAAATCATGACAAAAACCTTCTCTCTGGTCATTAATTGCCCTTTGACAAATTACTAGGATGTTTTATGTTTAGGGCAAGATGTCAATAC
This sequence comes from Laterallus jamaicensis coturniculus, assembly GCA_022605575.1. Taxonomy (NCBI): domain Eukaryota; kingdom Metazoa; phylum Chordata; class Aves; order Gruiformes; family Rallidae; genus Laterallus; species Laterallus jamaicensis. The sequence continues at coordinate 17,029,774 of JAKCOX010000018.1, forward strand.
AGCATAAATCCCGTGGCATTTTGGTTTTCTTCTGGAGATTAAAGCTGTTTTTTTTTCTTGGGATAAATGCAGCAGCAAAACACAAACCAGCTGATCAAAAAAGCACTTCTGCCATAACTCCAATAATTTCAGGGCACACCAACCCACAGTAGTTTTGCCATTCCCATTCTTTTAATGTTTACATCACTGCACTGTTGCCTTAAGTACGTTTGTAAAAGCTTGTTTTCTGTTAGGCCAGCTTGCTGACTATCGCCTGGTTGAGAGAATTTAGTTGGTTGGTCCATTTATCTAACGCAGTATACCGTGCACCACCTCTCTTCTGATGATCCAGTTCTAGGAGCTGGTTGACTTGATCAATTCGGCCATGTATAGTGCTAGAAGTAAGCAAATAAATATCTGTAAATCGCTAATGCACATGGAAATAGGATCTAACAATAAATCAGAGAGAAAATATGAGGTTGTCCTATACAAGAGAGACAAAGTCCATTTCAGAATGCAGCCCTTTTATAAGACATATAGTCTGGGTAGTACTGCCTGCTTAGTTGTCATCATGATTAGAAATCAAATAAACTAATTCATTGGGCAATGATACTATGATACACATATCAAGTCTGAAGCAATATGCAGTAAACAGTTCTTGAAAGTCAAGGAATCCTGAAAAATTTATGTGAAAAGAAATTAAAATATAAACCCATGTATGGATTATATTTTCCTAGTAGATATTTCAATTTACCCTCAAAACCCAGTAACTTAACTGTAGTTAAGTTTCTGAAGTCAAGGAGAGCAGGCTACTAATTGGCTGACTTGAAAACATATGTGGGTATAATATATACTCATATATATAAAATATACTAAAAAATATACATAGGTATAAGCAGCAATTATTCAGAACAATACATTTCATTATCTCCTAATAATCCAAGTAATTTATTATGTAATTAAAAATTAAAAGCATGCCATTCAGCCTCTCTGCATAACTTCTTGGCTCACGTCTTACAAATATACTTTACTGCTCATAAGCTAAGCAAACCCAAAGCCAGCATTGATACCTTTTGGCTCTAGAATCAACTAGTATTGCCACAATGCAGAAAAACATTGGTTTGTGCTTCTTTAATATTTTAATTATTTTGAAGTAATCAAAGATCAAGAATAAAGGACATACTTATCCAATATGCACTGCACAAGCAAGCTTTCCACATCAGCTACATCTATGTTTAACTCCTAAGAGAGAAAGAAAATTCATTATGCTGCTACTCTGTTTTGCAACATTAAATCCTCCCAATCTTTATTTTCACATACAGAAATCACTTTCATTTCTATTTCTTACTGTTCAAAAGTGATCCACCAAGCAAAATAACTCCACCCAAAGTATGTATGGCCAACGATCCAAGGGATCAGTAACCTCTCAGAAAAGGCTGAGGGGGGAGGCTAAAGCAAAATTTTTGGAAGCTTTTCAGAAATTAGCTCCTTTGCTGACTCACTGAAGAAAACCCACCACAAAAAACCCAGGAAATAAGCCAATAATTATCTGTCTGTTTGTCTGTACTCAAAACCACTTAGAGGGCTAATTGCATCCTCTGGATCTAGCAATTTCTACAAATGTGAACTTTTTTTAAAAAGCATACAGAGTTCCAAACAATGTAAGCATAAAAAAAATAGGTATCTCTAATACTTCATGATATATTTCGGAATGCTGTGATTTCTCTTGAAAAAAAAAATTAAAAAAAAATCACAGACTCACAGGAGAGGGAAAGAGTCATCTATTGTCACTGGGTTTTGATTCTGTTCTTTCCAGATTAGGGAATGAAATCAGCAATTCTAGTATAATAGTTGGTTTGTTCTATCACCACCATTCTGTAACTTGTACAACATAGACATTAGAAGATGTCTTTTGAACAAAAGGAATTAAAATTTGGACTTCTATCTTTTTAAAATTTATGTTCATAATTACATTCTCAGTTATAAAAAATTCACATTTTATATTTATCTTCAGAAAAGTGCTTTTCTACAATAAGTAGAAGATGGTGGTTGAATACTTTAGATGTTATCATAGTACAGATTATAAAAAGCATTGAGACGACATTTGAAATTTACATTTTCGCACTGCAAAGCTGCCAGCAGTGCATCAAGTACTACTTTATGGTTTATATTTTAGCTGTTCTATTTCTGGAAGCACAGGAGTCATTTAAGAGCTTTTATTCACAATTAATCATTTACTTATGCAAATGTAAGACTCCACTGACAATACCTTAGAAATAAAAGGAATATGTATTCTTGTGTAAGGCTTAATTAATTTTATAAGCACTTGTGTTCTGATGTTTCGCAAAAGCTCTGCAAGAGAAGAAAAAACAAATACTGTAAAAACAACAGTACTGAAATAAAGTTGCAATAAAGATTTCCATATACAACGACATCCTAAATACTATGACCTTTTCAGGGAGTAATTCAGTGAGGTAGGGACACATGCTAAAATAAAGGGACCCTCTTTTTCCAGGGATCCAAGCAACATGTAACTCTGAAGATGGACAAATAGACTTGAAAACTGTTTAAAGATGGAGCAAAGTATTCTCTGGTAAAATTTTTAATTATTCAGATTAACTGGATAAATCATACAGATTATTGCATGGTATGCGTACCCCTCCAATTTATGGCTAGAACACTTGCCTTGTACAAAAGTGAAAGAGGTATTCCTAAGGCTCTGAAACTTGATCTGTGTGCATCTAACTTCACAGGGTATATTCACTTTTTAAGTCAAAAGATCTGGGCCAAAAGGTGTAATTATGGTGAGGAAATGAGGAAGCATAAAACAGAGTCTGCATGAAGTGGCTGATTTTTCTTAGATAAGATAGTGCAGCCATTGATTTAGAAATCTGTACATCACCAAAGAACACTTAGGTAAAAAGAAAGTATAAATTACAACTGTACATTAAGAGAAAAAGAGCCAGATCCATTTTTACCCAACTAGTTACTCAAGGAATGTTCATATAATGAAAACTAATACTGAAAACCTGATTATGTATCTCAATAAAACTAGGAGACTATAACAATGAGGCAAGGTATGTAAACATTATAACCACAAACACTCATTCTGTATCACTACAGAGTGAAAAAGAATGTCTTTTTTTCCCTGGGTATCACTAGCGGACTATTATCGTATAAGGGATGAAACTCAAATTCTCTTCAATCCTTTGATTCAACTGTCCTCCTCCTCTTCCTTGCCAGTTCTGTCATACTTTCTTCCTTAGCACCCATGTCTCTAATCTTACTTCTCTAAGCTTTGAAGCTTACCAGTAGTCGACACGTAACTGCAGTAGAAGGGTTATATTTAGTTTCCCCTGCTGTTTGCCATGTTCTCTTTTACAAACAAGAAGCGTAAGAAAACCAGGTCTCTGGATTTAACTCTTTTCTTTCATGAACTATCCAGATAAAGGATCTTGCAATGCCACAGTAAGCCCTACTCTTGATGAAAACTGCAGTTAGCTGAAAAAATGGACACACCATTCAAGTGAGGAGACTTTAAAATTCTCAGATACGTAACAAATGCAGGGGTAACTTTATGTTGTTGTGTTAATGGAATGGAAGGGAATGTGGTAGTGTGTTTCCTGTTATTAAGTATAGGTACTATAAATCCAAAGGTTGTTTTCAACGTATACATTAGAATCACAGAATTTGTAACATATTTTATTACTAAACATTTACTAATGCAACCTTTGTTACATTGTCAACATATTTCATATTTAATCTGAAGCAGGAAATCAACCTTAGAAAGTAGCAAACATCTAACTATTGAGGCTGACACTAACAACCTTTGCAAGTAAGAGCTGCCCTCATTTAATCCTCCCAATGAAAAAAACCGAAACCCAAACCTCAAAATATTTAGTGCCTAACACCACCATAGATATCTTCAAATACTCACTCTTGCTAGAACTTTGTTATTCCTGCAATTTATCAGTGAGATTCTACATGCCTGGATTGATGGATATTGGCCTTGACCAACTTCTTTAGAACTTGGAAACACTACAGAAATCATCCACAAGTAATTACAAAACACTCATTTTGCTAAGAAGAAAAATAAACTGGGGGTGGGAAAGCATCTTAACAAGTAGTAGGGGAAAAAAGGAGATTAAAACAGCCTGCAGAAATACCTTCAATGTGCTCCCTTATGAAGGGATCGTCCATGATGTTGCTGTGATTTGTTTTCAGAATCTTCTCAAATTCAGTGATGTCGTTATTCTGATAGGCACTTCAGAGAAAAACCAAGAAACTGGATTATTATTTTTGAAAGTTAAGCAGGCTCATAAGACTTTGTACTACGTCTTCTAAAAAAACCCCTGTACCAAGTATTCGTAGAGAATAATTACATTCAGGACCTTAATAAGGAAAAACAATTCGAAGATAAGATGCAACCTTTCTCCTATTTCAATTTTAGGAGCATTTACAAAAGTTTAGCATGGACATTTAGTTAATCCACATGTGCACTCTAATTTCAAGAGGTTATTGTTTTTAAAAGCCTAGACACAATTTTGTGAAGTATCATTACTTGAGTTTTGGTTCATGAAGCCATACTTTATGGAATAAGTGAGAACTAAAAAGAGTCTAGAGGATTGTTGCAGTTTCTAGAATATCTGACTTAAGCTGAATTCTAAAAATACTGGAAGATGAAAGAAATTTTGACTTCCAGGATTAACCATCAATATTTCTGGCATAATATCTTTTATATTTTTAGCTTCTATTTAATATGTATATTGTTTAACTATTCAATCTTGTTATTTGAGAAAGGATTACAAAAAGGTGGTTTTAGACACCTGTTGCCCAGTAGTGGCATCACAGCATCATTTAAAGGTCAGAGCTGTACCCACTGAAACAAGACCTTTTTTTTGAAATATAATGGTTTTACAATTCAAATTTATCGTCTTTTCTTACAGGAACAGTGAACTGTAATAGAAACTATCAACTAATCAAACTTAGACAGTAATTTAATTATATTAAGCTACAGGCTATCAATATTTAACCTGAAAGATACAGCGTTTGATACATTCTTTTAACTTCTGTTTAATGCTAATATCAAGCATTTTAAAACCAAGGTCTATCTTTCCTTCAGTCTCTGTACATTTTCTAATTGTTTTTACACCAGCTTAAAAAAAATTATCCTTTTTTTCAATAAAATGAGCAAGGAAAAGACCTGTTAAATTTAAGAAGAAACTTGAGGATTTTATAAATGGCATGGACTGTATCATATGAAATCATTACATCTTACCTCATAAGTAAAACCAATTTCAGTTAAGGATATTTCACCGTTTATTCAAAAAACCTCTTTGTATGATATGTAAAACATTCAAATTCCCAATGTACAGAAAGAATTAAAACATAAAATCAATTCCAAAGATTACAATTGTCTTTTGTGTACTTCTTATCTACACTACTCTAATTGCATTATTAATTTAAAGAAGCAGTTATACTCAAATGTCAAGATAAAAGATATAATGTAGGAATATGAATAAAATCAGATTGGGTAAGGCCATCTGGAGTTCCTTCTGCCTCAAATTCACATGAAAGTAGTACAGTCAAATAGAAAAGACATGTCTAAAGTGGAATTATTTGAAATAGTCCCTCAATGAACTGCCAAATCATTTATTCATCATTATGTCAATAATGGATGAATATTCTCACTTTCAGAAACAATTTGTATGCATACAATGGTATAGCACCATAGCAGTACTGGGGCAGGTTTCGTCCAACATGACATCAACTGTGTGTTTCAAAATGTAAGCAGGCATTGTATTTGAAAAGTCGTGGCTGTCAGGAGAGGTCCCTGGGGACTGGAAAAAAGGTCATGTCACTCCCATTTATATGAAAGGGAGCAAGGAAGACCCAGGGAATTACAGGCCGGTGAGCCTCACCTCTGTGCCTGGTAAGATCATGGAACAGATCCTCCTGGATGACATGTTGGAGCACAGGAGGGAAGAGAATGTGATCCGGGACAGCCAGCACGGTTTCACCAAGGCAAGGTCGTGCCTCACCAATCTGGTGACTTTCTATGATGGAGTGACAGCATCAGGAGATAAAGGGAAGGCGACCAATGTCATCTACCTGGACTTGTGCAAGGCCTTTGACACAGTCCCCCACCACATCCTTATCTCTAAACTGGAGAGATGTGGATTTGATGGGTGGGCCATCCAGTGGATAAGAAACTGGTTAACAGACCGTAGCCAAAGGGTGGTGTCAATGGGTCTATGTCCAGGTGGAGGCCGGTGACAACCGGTGTCCCCCAGGGGTCTGTCTTGGGACCGGTTCTCTTTAACATCTCTATTAATGACATCGATGATGGGATTGAGTGCACCCTCAGCAAGTTTGTGGATGACACCAACTGAGTGGTGTGGTCGACACCCTAGAAGGAAAGGAGCCATCCAGAGAGATCTTGACAGGCTGGAAAGATGGGCCCAGGGGAACCTAATGAGGTTCAACACTGCCAAGTGTCAGGGGTTGCACTTGGGCTGGAAGAATCCCAGCCATAGATACAGACTGGGAGAAGAGCTTCTGGAGAGCAGCCCTGCTGAGAAGGACCTGGGAATTCCAGTGGATGAGAAACTTAACATGAGCCAGCAGTGGCTCTTGCAGCTCACAAGGCCAATGGGATCCTGGGCTCCATCAGCAGAGGGGTGGCAGCAGGGACAGGGAGGTGATTGTCTCTCTCTACTCTGCACTCGTGAGGCCCCATCTGGAATACTGGGGCCCACAATACAAGAAAGATGTGGAACTGTTGGAGAGGGTTCAGAGGAGGGACACAAAGATGATTAGAGGGCTGGAGCAGCTCCCCTGCTGGAAAAGAGAAGGCTGTGGGGGGACCTCATTGCAGCCTTCCAGTACCTGAAGGGAGCTTATAAGCAGGAGGGGATTCAACCTTTTAAAAAGATAGACAATGGCAGGACGAGGGGGATGGATAAAAACTAAAGGAAGGAAGGTTTAGATTAGATTAGAAGTTTTTTACAGAAAGAGTGGTGAGGGGCTGGAACAGGCTGCCCAGAGAGGTGGTGGATGCCCCATCCCTGGAAGTGTTCAAGGCCAGGTTGTATGGGGCCCTGGGCAACCTTGTGTAGCTCCAGGCCTGAGGTTGGTGTCCCTGCCTGTGGCAGGGGGGTTGGAGCTCTGTGATCCTTGGGGTCCCTTCCAACCCATGCCATTCTATGATTATTTCTTATGCAATGAAAAGGTGGAAAAAGTTTTCCTATGTATTTTGTTTGTTGGGTTTTTTTAAACTTGATAAAGCAAAGGCAGGACAGAGTGGATGAAATAGGTTAGCTTCAAACCACAGTGCACCAAAACTACTTCAGTTCCATTGACTTTGCCTGATGATCTTAATATACTAAAAGATCTCACATCACAGTTCCTTCTAAGAGGTAATGAAGCCTTCTTTTGATTTGCATGTTTGAAGGCTAAGGTAGATCACCCAGTTTTGTATTCCTAAATTATGGAATTAGTCCTTTAATAATCATCACATATCCATCCCTGCTTCCAGTTATTCTATTGACTTTCACATGAGCTGTAAGTCACTTCAGTTTCTCATATATAATCAGTCAAACCCAGCCCACTACAAGGTGGGACAACTTTATCTGAGAGAAGAAAGTTTTTGCCACTGTATAAAATATACAACAAATTAGAAGTAACAGCATGTTTCTGCACCACTGCCTGGTGTGCTATAGATACTATGGTTATGTTTTTCTTAAGAAACTTATTTATTGTGACAGTCTACAAATATTTACCCAGTATTTATGAAATAACTATGCTAGGTGTGCAGAGAAAAGGCACTTCTAATAATACTGAATTTCTGGTTTGGACATGACACGTTTTCTCCAGAAAAATTAAAATCTTACCTTACTAAATTTGTCATTGCAAGAATCTCTGGATCATTTTTGTATGGTTTAGCCTACACAGAACAGAAAACACAGTATGCATGTTTAAATTCTAAATATTTTTTTTTCCATTTTTGTCTTTTGGGTAAATTCTCTTATCAATTCAGGAAGGGGGAGGAAAGAAAAAGAAAAAATACCTCCTGAGAGTCAAATGGATTTATTCCGGATTTCATGAGCATGTTTGCTAAGACCAAGTATTTTAAGCAAGTGGTTCTTCTGGGGCTCCCTGATTCATCATAATTCTTGAATGCTTCAAAAAAATCAGTATGTGCCTTTTCAAACTCTCCTTCTCTTAAGTGCATTTTGCCTCCACATTCTGAAAAAAAACCACCCCACAGATGAAGAGAAAAGGAACAGTGTGTGCTTGCTGCTGACTACAATAATTGTACTCAGAAATTCCATGCTATTTCTAAATAGATTACTGAAATATTTTCAGGAGTCTTTTCATTCTCTGAAATCGCAAGGGGAAAAAAAAAAAAAGCAAAGCATTAAGGCCTTCACATACAGCACTGCTGTTTGAATAAACCCATTCCAAAAATGAAGAAAGAAAACCCAACCCACACCACAAATCTAAAAGAACACTAAACCTCACAGCCAATAATTATTTTAACTGTATGTGGTTAATACTGTAAAAACTGAAATGAAATTTATCTTCATTTCAAAGGCAATGGACTTCCTGTATTTATGGAATTCTTGCTGCGACTAAAACCATACACAAAAATTCAAAAACACTCTGTATCTCCTTTTATTTCTCAAGTAGCCACTGCTGCCTGATTGTCTTGTGCAAGTGTTGTATCAGGTGAAGAAGGAAGGCATTACACTATTTTAGAGAACATTTGTTCCAAGAGACATGGAATGTTTCCACCATAATTCCTAATTACAGATAATAAATATTTTCAAATATATCTTCAAGCCCTTCAGTTCCTGGTAAATTTTTGTGAGATACCATGCACAAATTTACAAAAGAGGATTGCAGAAACGTATTCCCTTCCACTAGCAGTCCTCCCAAGCCTTTGGTTTTATCCTTTGCATTTATCCTTTGTTGCCTGACATGGCGTCAAACAGAACAAGTATTCCTCTTGTTCTGCTGCTTCTCTCCTACAGTATATGTAGCCAATTGTCCTGCCCTTCTGACCAGTAGGCACCAGAATAGCAAAGCTGAAGCCTTACAGGAGGCAAACATTAAACACAGCCACTTCATTTGCAGTTCTTCATTCACGTATGGTTTGTGTGCCTCTGAATCTACAGCCTCATCTGTCTTTATAACTGGAAAAAACATTCATTCTGAGATTTTTCATGAAACTGGTCTATGCAAGAGAAGCTGAAGGAAAAATTCAAGATGAACTTGCCTCTGATGACTCCCATGATCAGCGGATGAGGAATGGCTGACTTGATGTGCAATGACTGTTCATATAATGCTTTAAGTTTTTTGTTATTTTTCTGTGCTGTATACATCTGAATTTCCAAAGCATATATTTCCAATAGTTGAGTACCTTTCTTTAGATCATCTTCCCCATCATCAGTCTAGGATAGATTAAGTAATAAATACTGTGAAATTTTAAAAGAACAGTGATTTCAGTTTTACACTAGGAAAAAAACTGATTACCAAATACTCTCAGTAATTTCCTGTCAGAAATATGGGTATTCCAAAAACTTTAAAATTTTGATATAACTATTACCACAAAACACAATATTCAAAGAACCTGTAACAGGCCAGATTTTGAAACTCTATTTAAAAAGTCAGTACCTCTGTTTAATTAAATGTTTTCCTCAGAACTTTGCCCCTTACTCTTTCCCACTTTCCTTAAACCGCACACTCAGGATATAAATGCAATGACTGAGACACATATATAAAACATACATAAGACTCTTCTGTTAGCCTATTACAGAAACATTTCCCAGATATTTTTATACCACTTTCTATGTTGGAAGAAGAAACGGGGACAGAAGCAAACACAGAAGGCTGCATGGCTAATTTCTTTTTTGCAACCTTCCAAATGGGAAAGTAACAACTGTATTTTCAGTTTTGAGTAAAGCTCACTTGTAGTCTTAACTATGTTTTAAAATAAATGTCTATCCATTATAGATTTTTCATATGTGCTCCTCATTCTTGCACCTGACTAAAACGAAACTTAATCAGCAGTTGTGAATAGTTTTTTTAAAAATCATCTTTAAGCAAGGAGTAAAACAATTACTGATTTTTGTTTGCACTATGAAATGGCTAACAAATGAAAAGCCAGCACAGTATTTCTTCCCTCTGTACTAAAGCTCAGCAACGTGTCTCAAAGGCTAATAACAGATGTAAAAAATAAAAAACAAACAAAAAAAACCCCCAAAACATTGTTTACTAAGCGACAGTGATTTAGAATGTAACAGTACCTGGCATGACTGATGCAGCTGACGCAAAATCTTTTGTAACTTCCCATATTCTTCTCGTTCTAAATATAATTTGCCAAGCTGTAATGAAAAAAAAAGTTGAAGTACTAAGGTCTACTAAGATTCCACAATTTCCATTCATAAGAATTAGCCAAAGGTGTCACAAACAAAAGCAAAAAACAGTAAGTGATGTATTTTACCTTTGTGTTTGTCTTAAACCACAATCTATCATTCTTAGCATCTTTCAGAGCTTCAAGGGTTGTTTCATAGAATTCCTGAAGCAAATCCATCTGACATAAAAAATCAGAATTCTATAATTGTAAACAGCAAATTTATACCTGTTAATAAACTCAATCTGAGCAAACTATAAGTGCATGCTTGAATTTCAAAATAAGAAAGGTATCTGTATATTATTGAATGTCTGCCTTGAAATCATCAAGAGTATCTAAAGTAGCAACTAAGTATACTTGTTTTTCTTATATGGAATTCATATAGTTAAAAAGTACTCACATGTTACCACTTGCAACCATCTATCATGCTAGTGAAAAGTGAAAGCCACCTTACACAAGCCCATCTTACATAACCAAGTAATAAAATTCTTACATTGAGTAACAAAAGACAAACACTAACAGGCAACATTGCTCCTACTTAAAAGGAGAAAACCAAACATAATTTGCATATAAAAAAGTATGATTTCCAAAGAAGGAAGAGATGCTTTTTTCTTTTATGCTACCAATGCTATGTGAAAGAAAGCTCGTGAGCATGTTGATCTGTTTTGTTGCAAAAATCCCAAAAAAACAACAGCCAAAATGGAAATCAGCATGCTGAGTGTGACCTTTAACAAAGGTTCAACAGAGAACACATTAATATTGCTCTTTTGGGGACAACAGATCAGTGGAGATATATCAAGTTAAGATAAATTTATAAAAAGTTGTGGGCTGACAGAAGCCACTATATGTAGGAAATATACGTAGGACAACAAATAAATACTGCAAATATTCTTTATTAAGATAAAAAACCCCAAAACCACACATGAAAAAGTCTACAGTTAAAAATACAGAAAAAAACCATGGAGATGAAAGAACTGATGATCTAACCTGTTTGGAAGTAGAGATATAATCAAGAATAGAATTGATAGATTTTTCAGAGTAATTCCTTGTAACTGCACTCCGTATGTAGGTCAATAGCTGTTTATATCTGTTCATCATTTCAGGAAAGTTAGTCTAAAAGAAAAACAAAATTATGTTATAAATGTGAATGATTAAAAATTAAGTTATATCTTGCAAATATACATACAGAGAAGCAAGAGTTATGGAAAACCTATACAGTAACGGTTGTTACTAGGAACTTTGACATCACTGCTTTATTCATAAGCAGCAGAAAAAGGAACAACTTCAGGAAGAATGCATGGAATAGACATATAAAATATTTATCTCAGCAAACAAAAGAGAGTTGGCTATACAACTGTTTGGAATGGTTGCTTATGTAGCATGTAAGTTTTTCACTTTGTTCTGGCGAAGCACGCGTATAGAAACATTACTGATTTCAATGCTATGATCCCTCAGGATAGCAAGGACTGAGCCTCAAACTTTTATCAGCTCACTCCAGCAGCTATTTTGCACCCATTTTACCTTTGACTTGCAACCACCAAATAATTTCTCTACCGTATCTGTAGTAGCCATTAAAGACCAGAAAAGACAATTTCTGGCAGATTAATTTCTCATAGCCATAAATCCAAATAATAACTTAAGATCTTTAGAGCAAATACGTATTTCTGACATTTACTCTGAAGTAATAGCTGTAACTCCTACCAATTTAAAGTTTATTTTAATCATCTGTTTCAAAGCTTTGAATCCCCATTCTCCTTTTTCACCTTCGAGCTCCAAAACCTGAAATAGAAGAATATTTTTTAAACAATATTCATAAAAGCTTTACTCAAACTGAAAATTCATTTGCACCTTGTTTAAAATATACATCTCCCATACACACCTTTCCCGCCTCCCTTTTTACAAAGTAATATTTCACTCTGCCCTGATATTACTGAGAAAGCTAGTGAGGGATATGTATCTTACTGGTTTTCACCACACAACTGACCTAGGGAAGGTGAATTGTAACAGTTTTTTCGTTGTTTTCTAACACCAAACACTTCAATGCCACTCCATAAGAAGTTGTAACACTCCCTCCAAAGCTGACTCACCCCACCCCTTGATTAGTCAAAAGTATACACTGTGGAATTACTATAGTTTCTTCATATATAAGAGAGGCTTCTAGGCTTTAATGTAACATAGTAAAGGAATGCTTTCTATGTAAACAAATCAGAAAGTTTTGGGGTTTTTTTGTCAGGTATATAATATTGTTGTACAGTATAAATAAGACAAAACGCTAATTTTCCTTTAAAAAATATCACTTTCTGCTGGTGGCATGCAAACACCAAAAATTTAAAATTGGAAGAAACTCTGTTTCACTTAGTAGTACACATTTAAAGCTTTGGAATCAGAGAGCAAACCAAAATATAATACACTGAAGGAAACACCATTGAATTTTAAAAACAAATGGATCTAGCTTCTATAGCTGACATACCAAAACACACTCAGGACTCTTTAGTTAACTTAGTAAATCCTGAAGATTAAAAACTCAGTTATGAGACAAAATAGGACTAGTACATGTCTTATTTATGCTCCCTAAGAATGATCCTGAATGGCAGTCAGCTGGGAGTCTAAGCTGTCCATTGGTAGCACATTAAAGTTAAAATATAAATGCTACTCTTAAATTTCCAGAAAATAACTCAAATGGTAATCAAGTATTTTAAAATATGAGTGAAAATGAAAAGATCAGATAGAAAATAAAGACAGAAAACCTTCTGAAAACTGCTTAATGCCGCTTTGGGATCATCTTCCTTCAAAGCTTTGGAATTGTAGTATTGATTTTCCAGATCCACATTCGGTTCAGAATTGCTGTCCTCAGAATATTCCTACATTTTAAGGAAAAAGAATAGAACAAATTAAAATCAGAGAAAAAAAGAGAAAGGTTCAGAACATCTAACTTTCTGCTAAAAATTGATAAAATACAGCAAGACATCTTGCTCAAACTGTCATGGAATCATTTTGGATTAAGAGAAAATCTTCAGTTTTAGAGCATATAACAGGTATGGACTCTTACAATGATTTCATCTCTCTCCCATTACTAGGACAGCCTCACCATCCACCAACACTTGCTTATCAACAGATCTCTTTCTGGGCTAATGAACTCAGTTCTACCAACTTCGCCTTTATGACAAGTACAGACTGTATTATTAAAATTCTGCCAATTTTGGTGTTTAAGGACAGATGCTTAATAGCATATGTCATTTCTGTACGGGAGAGAAAGAACATGCTAGTTACTAGTCTAAAAAGCCTAAAAGTCATATGACCCTTTCTATCCACAGAAAACACGGGTTGTGCTGCCACCCAAGTAATGACTCAGCAATGAAGTATATAAAATGCTTCCATGAATCTCTTGCTAATCTGCCTTTTTATGTCGAAATGATTCATACTTGTCTAAGGAAATTAAAAAAAATAATAAAAAATGACGGTAACACCAGCTGCTTCTGTGCTGAGCAGCAGATGATCGAGAAAATACTGTCAATCCTGCCAAAGAGGGTGGGGCATAGGCACAATAATTTAATCAAATAATTACCCATCATGTACACTAGGGCCAAACTCATTGAAGAACTTACTTCTACCAACTATTACTTCATTAAAAAAAAAAGTACTCTTAGGGCTCTTTCTGATTTAAAAAAACCCTCAAAATCTTAAGTATTTTATCTTTTACTGGCCAATGTTGCATGTCTTAATAGCAAAACACTAACAAAACTGAAATAATCATTTTATTTGAGGTTTACACAAGTCAAAAACATTTCACACCTCTGCTCTTCGAGCCAACAATAGAGAGTATAGCTATTAGGAGAGGAACTGTTTAACAAAATGTTTAAATCTCAATGTTAGAGAGTAATCAGAGTAATCTTCCTTTGTAACAATGCATACAGCGCATAGTGAAGTGCCCTTCTTTACACTGGAGTTCCCTCTTTCACAGTACTTCTTCCTCAGACACATTTATCTCATGTTCATTTGCATACTGCTAATATTAATGGACTCTTTCAAAACCATGGGAAAAAATGAAAAAGGACGAGGCAAAAGAGAAGTTTTAAATTATCTCTCTGATCCCTACAGCGCAAGCCAATCTTTCCAAGTTTTAAGCTTTATCCCGTTCTAATGGAAAAATTCATGATGGAAGTTCAGTTGGCCCAAATTTTATTAAACATGGTCCTTGAGGCATTTTTCCTTTATCTGCTACTGGTTCTGTTTGTTACATGTAGACAAGTTCTTCACTTACGTATTTATTCATCCTCACAAAGTATTACTATTTAGTGAGAATTAATGTATTTAAAAGCTTACTTGAATTCCATAAACCTGCCTTCTGAATTCCTAGATAACTATAAAACTTGATACTGAAAATTGTAAAGAAACCAGGAAGCATGTTTTCATTGGGCAGACTTCCCTTTTGGTTAGTTTGTTTTTATAAACTCCCTTCCTTATTGATCCAACACTGACAGAGCAGCTGCTGCAATGTGTACATGATGTCAACAGCTATACGCCTATCCAGCACCTTATGAACATACAGCCTGCCAAAGTTTAAACAACAAAGCATTTAAGTTACGTGTAATCAGCTGATGTCTTGTTTATACTAAACTTGAACAATGGGGAATATTTTTGGCAGAAGTATCTATTTGTAAAGATAAAAGGAAAGCAAGCTTAATTAATTCTTTTTAGGAAGCAATGTGCTCTGTTAGCCTAAAGCCAGAAACACCTGAATGCTCATCTTAGCTCTGGCAGCGATTCTGGATGTGGACTAACACAGGAAGCCTTTCTTCAGATAATTTTTCTCAATGCTATTTAAGTATCCCATAAAGTTATTTCATAATAATATTAATACATAACACAGAGTGTTAAGTCTAGTGATTTTTTTCTAATGGAAATGCTTTGAAATTCATCAAAGGTAGTGTTTCATGTTCTCACAGCAATCTTTCCTTCACTAGGTATCTATTTGCCTCACATCAAACTTAGGTGTGGATATGGACTCTATAAGGGAGATAGGGCATTTCTACTTCCAGAAAACATATATTTAGACTTAATGGATGTAAAGAAAACTTTAAAACCATGAACTAAGTATGAGATGACACTGCAAATCTGTAGACATTTGAAAATAAGCTAAAATAAGCCATGTGAATGCTACATCTTAATTTAAGCATCAACGCTAATTATGCCAGTGCTGATCAGTTCAGCAGGACCAATACTCTTATCTTCTTTTGATGTAGAGATGACTTAGTCCAGTACAACAGAAATGTGAGAACACATTGTTTTTGCCAAAAGCAAAAAGAAAGAAGGAA
The DNA here is from genome assembly GCA_022605575.1 of Laterallus jamaicensis coturniculus. NCBI lineage: Eukaryota > Metazoa > Chordata > Aves > Gruiformes > Rallidae > Laterallus > Laterallus jamaicensis. Next base: position 17,045,485 of record JAKCOX010000018.1, read on the forward strand.
GTGAGAAATTATCCTCAAAATTCAAACTCTGAAAGAGGCATTTCCTTTCCTGTACTGAACACAGAAAAGTTCTTTTAACAGTAAGTTCAGATACTAAACACCTATCCTCTCCTCACCCTCAATCTTAACACCATTGCTTCCAGACTGAACTTCCCCAACTCAACCCTTTATATAGAAAGCCTGCTGCATCAAACAATGCAGTACCAAAATCAAAGTGCAGAAAATTAGGTAGAATGTCAAGTTTACAAAAAGGATTTCTACATAACTAAAAGTCTCTACTACACTATCTAGACCCAGTATTCTGAACAGTGAAGAGCATCCTTAATTATAACTTCAAGATATGAAACCACCTCTGTGATATACTTTAGCTCCAGCTGACATAAAGTAACAGGCCTAAGATTTTTTTTAATAAAGATCTTGGGTATATTTTTTCAATGGACTTGAACACTGGTAGGTACAAATGAGGACAGAAGTTTGAATACGCAGAACTGATCTTTGAAATCCATTTAGTTCTCCCTCCTGAGTGAAACAAAACAAACAAGTGAGGTTTTTATTATTACTCATGAAATTAGAAAGCCCTGACACAGCTTTAAAAATGTAGTTTTAAAAAAATGCAAACATTAATTAAGCATTACTCCATTGAAAATCTGCACATTCTAAATGTAGTTAAACTATCTGGCCCCACCACAATACTGGAGGGGGTGGGGGAGGAAGAAAAATTACCACACTAGCTCAACTGTAATGGAGTTAAAACCTCTGATGTAGCTTACTCTGCCTGGAACACAAGTCTTCCAAATAATTTTAATACAAGTTAAATTAGTACCAAGGAACCGATTTAATTTACAAGTTTTTATTACATTACATATTAACTTTTCAGAAAAATCCATTTCATCTAGTAAACAGCTTTACAACATTAAGCCTCAGTTTCTAAAATGAACACAGACAAGACAATTCACCCCAATCGGCTTTAATCATCCTTTCTAGGGCATGGATCCATTCACAGTTCCTCTAACAGCAAAGGTGGATAAGGAACATCCAAGCACTCCCCAACCTCTATGTTCATTTCTGGTCCCAGCATCCTCTTTCTTTCCCCTTCACTGCAGCAATTCAATGTTTCATGCTGTCTGAGTCCCTGATGATGGCAGATGCTGCTTGGCCTGAGCAAACAGGCTTGCCAGCGCTCAGATACAGTCTTGAGGCTGGCAGGCTATGGCAGAGGAGCAGGGTAAGAAAAACAGCTGTGGGTTCAGAGAACTGCAGCAGGAGCCTTAGTCAGTGTGGTCTCAAGAGATGGTACAGAGATCTCAAAGCATGGCACCTCTCCTCAGAACCAGAATAAGTTAGCTTGAACTTGAAGCCTGTAGCACTGTATCAGTGACATTTAACAGTAATTTGTTGTATTCTAGCAGGCTGGAGTGGCACATTATCCTGATGAAGTTAAACATGTACAAAACCAAAGATAGGGAAGTGCTTTAAGCACAAAATATTTATAACTGCTACATAAAAAGTGGACTTAAAATCTAAACTTCTGCCTCTCTGTGCATCATTCACTAGCCAAACTCCTACTTTGCAAACTTTAAAAAAAAAGAGAAAGTAGCTATACAGAGGATAACTTTCCAGAAAAAAGACACAATACAAAGAGTTCTATTTCTGTAAAAATTCATCCTTCAAGGACATTGTTAACAATGCTTATTATTGTCGATTTTCAATTGCTGGTAATTTTACCAAATTTCAACCATTGGGCTGACTCAAACCATTCTTTTTCATGACATGCAATTGTTTCTGAGAATAAGTCTGCTATAAATTTGATTTCATTTTATTTCAGCTTACTTTGTTTCATAACCATGGCATTTAGGAGGTCTGCTAACTCTAGGATTTGGAGCAAAGACCTGACATTTTGCAAGAGAACCAGCGATGTGGATTTAGGGGGGTATTATTGTTGGTGGTTGGTTTTAAAGAAACAACACAAAAAAGCCTAGATTAGGTCAAATTAAAAAAAAACAACCAACAAAGAAACCCCAACACCCCCCCCCCCCCCAAACACACCTGGTAATAACTCTTCAATATATGAATATATTAGCTTGACAAATGATTTTTTTTTTAACATTTCACATAGCTCATATGTACTGGCTGTAAAAGTAACCATCCTGGTGTTAAGTACAACTTTGCATTTGTTCTTCCTGGAGCACTGGCCTCCAGACACCAGGACAAAAAGCAAATGATAGTTTCTATGTGCATTTACCACTGGTATCCAGGCACACAAATATAAAGAAAGCATCAGACAAGAATACAAAGGAGTAAGAAGGAAAAGAACAGAGACAAACTGTGAGAATGAAAACAAGAGTGTGATTTGTGTAAGAAGCCTCCAACAACTCAAGCATGCATAGGGAGTCCTGGTTTTCTTTTCTACATTCCAGGTCTCTCTCCTCTTCTGCTCCTACTCAGTAGCTCTGCAAGTCATCTACTGCCTGCTGGCTCACACCATGACTAACATCAGGAATAACAAGTCTGTGAAGCCAGCTATCTGCAAAGGGGACAGTACAGATCTATGGAAAGACAATGCTCTGTCTTTTTTTGTTTGTTTGTTTAAGCAGAAGTTGGAAGATGCACAGAAATGAGACCGGAGACTGCAGAAAGAAAACTCCTGTTATTATGACATGTAAAGAGTACTAGAAATGTGCCTTTTCTTTCTACCTCTATCACACAGCTCTCCTATAGTTAAGAGAATCCATTTCTGAAAGTTCAGCTTTTAGCATAATTTAATACCCAACTGCCCATGAGATCCTGTTCTGAAGAGTGCAAAGTAACTCTCTCAAAAGCAACCCAAAACAAAAAGCAAAATAAAGAAACACACCAAAAAACCCAAGCCTCCTCCCGCACCACGACCCAGAACTAAAGTCCACTCTTTAGAAAAAGAGTCAACAATATCTAATGAAATTTCAATTTAAAAATGCATCAATATAAGGTAGGAAAATTTCTCTGTCTGCTGATGAGATTGCTTAGCAAATACAGTAACACAGAACTTCCATTTGAAATGGAGTATATCTCTTCCTGTTGGAAAGAAAAAGCAAACTAATAATTTACAAAGCTGTCTTTCTGACAGGCTGAAATAAAAGGACTGCGTATTTCCTAATATCAACAGAGCCTGAGAAGGGAAACCCTCAGTAATCTGAAGGTATGCTTCCTGTATTTGAAACATGACAGTCCTCGTGAGCCTGTGGCCATCTCATTGGGGTGCAAATCATTGCTTGTTCAAGTTGTATACAGCTCTTCTACTGACATCACTGAAATAATACAACTCCGTAAGTTTAAAAGACAAGTTGTTCAGCAAACAGATTTGTCTAGCCTTCCCCCAGATGAATTTTAAAGCTGCATTTCAGACTGCAATAAGATGTCTCCTTAAGAATACCACAGACAAATTCTTTATTTACTTAAAACAAAACAAAAAAATCAAGTAAATGTATTACAGCAAGTGTGAATGTGGTGGTGTTGTGCCTGGAAGAATCAATTTCTGCAGAAAGGCTGAATTTAGTCTCAAAATCAATTCTAAACACAGCTTTTCGTCTGAGGCTGAAAACAAAAATGGAATTTACAATTGTCTTCCCCTCTTCCTCCTTCTCCACCCTTAAGCTGAAACTAGTAAAAAGAAACTGTACTGAAATCACAAAATCTAGCACCAACAGAGACACTACAATTGAGTGGTTTTCATAACGACCAGTAAACATTATTCTGTTCACTGAAGCATAAAGTGGAATAATCCATGTTATAATCAAGGCTGTCACTGTACATTACTAACAAATTGTGAATCTAGGTCTATTCACCCACAAACACAAATGGAATTCTTCCCAATACCAAGACCTCCAACAGATAAAGTTAACTTCTATAGGAGTGGCGGAGGTCATTCAAATGCAACTTTTAACCAAATAAAAAACTACACAGAAAGAGTTAACTAAGACCTACAGACAGAGTAGTCTTCAGTTGATTAACAGTGCAGTAATTATTCTAATTATATAAAATTCCATGATGAAGCTGGGAAAGAGCTGGGCCTTCAGAATGTCTGTTCACATTTCTGAATAAGCACAAAACATCTGCATACTTAAGGAAATGTAACCAGCTGGTTCTACATAGTCAGCAGGTCAAGAGCACATTTGAAGAGGAAGAGCCATAAACACTTCCAATAAAATCTAACAAAATGAAAACTTTTTGAGAAGGGTTTGTTGGTTTTTTTACTACTACATTTGTGTTAGTAGGTATCTTGGGAGACCTGAATTTGACAAAATAGATATTTCTTCTTTCATTAACTTTTTGTAATTTCTGCCTATTCCTTAAAAATACATTCCCCAACACTCAACATGTACTTTTATTTTACTCTACTTATCTGAGTATTGTGCCTTGCACTCATTTTTTGTTCCAAACCCTTCTGCAGCAGAACTTGAAAACCATGCATCCTTATAGCCTCCTCTCAATTAAACTAGATTTATATCAACATGAAAGGAAGAAATCAGGCCCTGTCTTCCGGGCCCTTACCTATTTTCCAAAACAGTTCTGCCAAACAATGTAATTCCAGTCTCAAGCACATCTTAAAACAACATCCAATCATGGTTTGTTAGTCCAGAAATGCTAAAACTAGTCTAGCTGGACTAACTTTATTTTAAATTCTGAGGGGGTTTCCTCAGTTATAAATCCAAACAAAATTTTAAAAATATGTTTTATTTAAAGATGTAAAAAATCAAATCGCATTAAGATACATCAGAATTGCATATAAAAAAAGAAGAGTAACATGCTACTAATTATTACGAGCATTATTTTTAAATTTGGGAAAGGTCTGGGCTAGTGGCAATTAATGATGACAAAAACATTCCAGGAAAAATAAGTAACTACAGTCAGGGGCCGAAGTTTTGCCACAAGCAAGAAGTTTCAGGAAGGTTTTTCCAATGAGGAAGAAAGTACTTCAGGAAAAAGTGTCAGACCAGCAATTATTCTTAGTGAAAACTGACATACTGCACTGTGAGCTCAGAGATGCACTCTTACTCAAATTTATATGCAGACAACTGCATTTAGAGATTGAAAAATGTAATTTCAATGGTTTCTCTACAGGTACAGTTCTCATGGATATTCAACATGAATTCTGCTGTGTTTGGTATTCATTTGGTTATATCATGTGGAAAAATAATCACAGTATTTAGAATCAGGACATGTATTTCAGCAATAGTGAAAATGAATGAAAAAGATTTTGGAACAAATTGGATAAAAAAGGTATTTTAATAGTAGTGTAAGTCTACTTCCTTCAGAAAGCTTGTTTCTAAAAGTTTGTGAATTCATGCATGAACTTAAGTGGAAGACTAACAGATCTTGGCATACTGATGCAAGCAGCTCATAAGGTTAAGATGACAATGCATGTCAAACAAACACTCTTAGGTGAATTTTAAAAATTCAAAACTGATATGCTTTTATTCTATACCCAACATCATCCAGACAGTCTGAGCAACTCTTAACAAAAACTGTCCAGAAACTGTTTCAAATAAGACCAGGGAAGTTTTGTAATCTGCATTCATAAATAATGATTATTGATTAACTTTTTAGAAATCAAGTCTTCCAGAAGCAAGTATCTAGTGTTTTGCAATGGAGCTGCAGTACTGTAAATACAGCCTTAGCTGAAATGAATGAAATACAAGCTCTCAAGCCTCAACCATACGCAGCTGTTTCAAAAAATAGCCTGTTATAAAAACTTATGCAAAGTCCAGAAAAACAGAAAACGCCAACCAAATAAATCTCAAGTTTCAATATAATTACAAAAGAATTAAAATTAATCAGGCACCACAGAATTTTTTTTAAATGTAACTGCTACCTTATTCTACCAACATAGCCAAAAATGGATTTACTAGTTGTGAAAAAATTGCTTTTACTAGTTTAAAGGAGATTTGTTACATCAAAATAATTCCATTACCAATTTCTCCCCGATAAATTAGTCTGTTGCTAACCGCTGGCAGCCTTTAACTGTATAAGCTCACAACAAACCCTGATGACAAAATACAGCTAGATTTAACATGGAAACCCCCAAAGACTGCAATTAAAAAACCAAACCCAAACAAAAAGAAAGGGCAAGAAGCTCGTGAAGACAAAATAAGCAAAAAAAGTTAAAAATCAGTACACCTGCGGCGTGTTGCATCAGAAACCGGCTGCGTGGTCATTGCTCCTCACTCCCCCTTCTCTTCCCCCCACTTTTTCCTGTTTGACGCTCAGGCAGGCACACGAACCCCTGCCCCGATAGCGTCCCGCAGCCGGGGGCTGGGAGGAGGGCAGAACAACTTTAAGACTTTGCTTCGGCCAGAGGCAGGAGGAGGGAGGGAGGCAGCGCGGCGGGGCCCTCCTCTCACCCTGACCCCCCGTGGAAGGCAAAAGGGGGGCCCAGACTCGCTGGGCCCGAGGGGGCCAGCCCGGGGCCTAGTTAACTTCCCAGGGCCGAAGTTAGCCTGGTTTTCCGCGGAGAAGTGGCAAGGCGCCCGGCGGGGGCCTGCTCCGAAAGCAGCACCGGAACCTCGCAGCCGCTGCCCGCTGCGGCCACCGCTCCCCCCTGGGAGGGAAACTCATCCTGTCAGCGCTCCCTCACGGGGCAGCACCCGGCCAGGCTGCTGCGAAGGACGCGCCGCTCCGGCACCGTCCGAGGCGGAACCGCTCCCGCTAGGCCCCCTCTCCGCGCCGCTGACCCCCGCACACCTCCCCGCGCCCTACCAGGTCGTAGTCCTCCTCATCATCGCACATGAAATCATCCTCCATGTCAGACATCTTGGCCGGAGGACGGGCGGGGGGAGGGGAAGGGGGACGGGAGAAGGCGGAGGCAGTCAGGACGGCCCCTTCTCCCACAACCCCGCGCGGCGCTGCCCAATGTGGCGCGGCTCCGCTCCGCCCGGAACCCACTGCCGCCTGCTCCCCTCCCGCCCTCGGTCTGGGACACACGGAGTCTAATTCGCGCTGCACCACCGTCGGCTTCCTCTCTCTCCTAGCAACCGGCCCCTAGTAACCGCAGCCATCGGACGGGGCCCGCCTCCCGCTCCGCCGGCCTCTGGCGGGGCGCTGCGGCACCGCCCCGCGCCCTGACGCCGGAGGGGTCTCCCCGATGGCGCCGCACCTCGGCAGGACGCCGGGCCACGCTGCTCTGCCTCCGCCCGCACGGGCGGGAGGCCGGAGCGCGCCGTGGTGGCGCTGGTTGTTGTGTATCCGGGTGCGAGCCCGCGAGCCCGGCTCCCGTAGCGCGGCCGCAAGTCTTGTGACTGTGCGTCTCTGGATGGCAAATTCAAAAAAGCCAGCCTCTCGCTGATACTGCTGGCGTCGCGCAGGCCGCAGCGCAGTTTATTTGTCTCACTCGCTGCTGCTGAACAGTTTATGCACGCTGCCTTTACCCTAAGCACTTAATACTGTAGCAGCAATTTTAAAAGGCCCGAAGCGCAGAAACACGGGCCTTGAAAAGCACTGCCTTTTTGGAGAGTTCTACGCACTAACTGCTGCTGACTCTTTCAACAGAGTAAGGCAAAAGGTGCAGGCAAGCTTTGCCGCCACAGTCTCCTCAAGGCCAGTGGTTCTCACAGACTCCTTAGATGCATTTGCAGTATTTCTCAAGTCTCCACATTTCTGCGTTGGTCATTTTATGTTGTACACAGTTTCTGCTCATCTTCTGTTTTCTATGGCTCCTGCTAGGCTTTTAAAAATTGTTTTGCCTATTCTGCCAGCCATACTAATCGGGAGGGGGGAAAAAATACCTCAGAAAAACACAATGAAACGTCAATGTTTCAATGCAGCTCTCCCTCCAAGCATTTAACCCTTCATGAGTGGGATATTAGGGCTTCAATATATACACCAGAATAGTAACAATGAGCAAGTGAGCTTGTAAAGCCTTGGAAAAGCTCAGTCCCTCCAAGTAACTTGCAGCCATTAGTCTGGAGGGGTAAACAGGAGCTGCAAGTGCTTGTTTGAAGGGAGCTGGCAGAACCACACACCAGGAAAAAAAAACCCAACTAAAACCCCCAAAAAACAGAGGAAAAAAATGCTGTAGGGGAAAGCTGTGCCGATTTATTTATTGTTTTCATTGTACTTGCATTTTACCAAACTGCAGAGGCACTGGCCAGACTCCATCCCTTCAGGGCTTGCTAGATACAGCCTGCGCCAGGCACTGTGCACCTAGCTGGGGCAGTTGTTAAAGTTTCTCCGTTGTCAGGAGAAATTCTGACAGGAATGATGGAAAAAGCATTTCCTTCACACGTTGCAGGAGCATTCCTGTCACGCCTGAGCTGTGGGCGAGGAACTGAGGGCAGAGCGGCCCCACAGCCTGCCAGCCTGCGGGGTGGCGGTGTGCCTGCGAGACAGCCCGGGGGCCTCGACACCTTCGCCTCAGCCGTGCCCTGCCGCCGGGGCGGGGAGGAGGCCGGGCTGCCAGTTCTGTCGCCCGGAAGGACCGTGTCTGCCTGTCCCGTGACCACGGCCCAGCCGGAGCCGCCGCATCGCGCTGCTGCCCGCCTCACCCAGGGGCTAGCGGGGGGGAGTCATTATGGCGGCGGACGCCCCCGGCACTTTCCCGGTCCAGCTGGTGGAGCAGCCCAGGTGGGTGGGTCACTGCCCTCCGCCCCAGCCCCGGCCCCAGCTCCGCTGCGGCAAGCCACGTCCACAGCCCGGACGCGGAAACCCGCCGTCGTTTATGCCGGGTGGGGGAGCGCGGGCGGTCTGAGGGGCGGGGAGGTGGGAGGACTGGTAGGGCTGTCTGTCTCCATGCCCCCAATGTGAGGTGAAAGTTTTGACTTGAGATATTTTAATTCGTCTTAACACAGATAGCACGGCAGTTGCTTTTTGTATGGCCCCAGGAGAGCACCCTTGCTGCAGCCGCATGGCCTGGGCATACCTTTATTTGCCAGCCGGCAAATGGGCCTGGGCTCTCAGAGAGCCCCGCAGCCCCCCTTCTCCTGCTGCTGCAGGACTCCTGCCCCTTCCACAAAACGTAGTTCTCTGCAGCTGCTTGCACAGTGCCACTGTGGCAAAAGGAGGAATAATTCATCATTCCTCCTAACATTTTTTTCTTTTTCTGAGGATGTTGATGGTCCTTTGATCCTTTTGGCTATAAATGTCCATGCGATTCCCTGAACAGCATAGGTCTGGCTCTTTGCAACGCGTGCTCTTTTCCCCATGGGATTGCACTAGGTGTGTAAGGTAGAATGCACAAGCAGTTCAAACAAACCTTTTTGCCAGTGTTATCACTGGTAATATTTTAAAACTGTTGTTACTTGTGTACGATTGCGCAGTGTTTCAGTTTAAGTCATGTGGAAAGGACAAGTCCGGCTTTTCCAGACTTGGAGGTGTAAAGTTTTGAGGGATGCCTTTGCCTAACACTTCTGACAGTCCTCTTTGATGTAGGTGCTTAAAATGCAGCATGCATGTTGCAACATCAAGGCCAAAGCCTTTCATCAGGCTTGCTTGTAAAACCCACATTAAAAAAGAGATCAATCAGCACTTAGATAAACATGCCCCCATGACTGCTCTGTTTGTTCTTAGTCTGTTGGTACCAACACCACTGTAAAAATATCTGTGAAACAAAGAAACATTCCAAATACACAAAAAGGCATAAAGTTAACACGTACAATTCTGCCAACAGATCCCCCCCATGGACTGTATCATTATTAATGCAATCTGGAAAAGGGATTGTACAATGAAATGGCAGAAATTGATTCTGCCAATGGGAAGAGTGATGAACTAGTCAATACTAGTGGAGATTATAAGAATGGACCTAGTAACAGCTTTGTTACTGGGCTCCAAAGTGGAAAAGTACAAATAGTATTTTGTAGCTTTCCATCTAAAGAAATCTTACAAAACATTTTAATATATGTAGTTGGACAGTAACACAGCTTTTACAAAGAAATACAAACTAAATAATTGACTGTGAAATTTTGTAACATCTGTTTCTCATTGCTGTTTTCTTACACTTTGTCTTAACTAGGCTTCCAGTTCTAGTTTTAAACTAAATGTAGAAACCTTAGCAGGGTTCCTATTACTGGATTTTTGTTAGTAGACTAAAACAGACAAAAAATTAACTGACTACATACTTGGAAGCCAACAAGGTATGCTGGTAAAATATTTTAAGTCCCATTTTAAAGATGATTTTTCTTGTATTCTTACTGCGTTTTCATCATTTTAATCTGTTGTTTACATTAATGGAAGTTAATGGGTTAGTGTGCAACTGAAATTACTTTAAGGTAGTTTTTAAGTGAAAGACTATCAATTTTCTTACACTTCACAAAGATAATAGCTTAATCTCTTCTCAGTCTTTGCCCACTGTTTGTACATGACACACTAAAGCATCCTGACTTGGCAAATACAGGGTGGAAGCTAGATAACCTTACAGTCTTGAGAAATAAAGCAATGGGCCAAAATTTTCTTTGTGTTAAAACTTTCAGTGGCACGTCTAACACCTCCAAATAGGCAACATGAATAACTGGGGACTGTTGCTGTAAACCTGTAGAATAAATACTAAGTAAGCCACAAGGATAATGTGAGGTTTGGAATTATAGTTCTCTCTATATGCATTTGTAAAGAAATGGAGTAGCGTCTAATACAAAAATTGATAAAAGGCCTGGTGTGGTCAGAGCTGATTTTGAAGGGAGTATCTCTGTGTGTATGTGGCAAATCCCAGTGCCACAAACAAGCCATTGGTCCACACTGCTGGATTCTTCCTCAATGACAAACGGTTTTACAGAGCTGTGGCACAGAGGAGGTAGATGGGGCCATGGTATTTTGTTACCCCAGGCAGCTGCCTTCCCTGCTTCTCTCTAGAATAAACCTCTACAGAAGACATTGTATCTAAGGGCACCTCTTTTCAAGTGAACAGACACATTTCTTATTAATTAGAATATTCTAAATAGAGTCTTCTCAGTCACCATCAATGTTATATGAAGATTAAATATAAGTAACTTAATGTCACTCCTGCTGTAATAGAGAAAACTCCACATACTTCAAAAGTCTGAAACAAATTTACTTCAAGGAACATTGAAAATTCTGCCTTTTATGCCAATATAATCCTTGAAGATGTTCCTAACTTGCCTTTCAGATTGCAGAAACTGAAGGAGATGTTTGTATCAAAATTTGGATCACCTCCCAAGTTTTACGTTCGTGCGCCAGGGCGAGTCAACTTAATAGGTAAAAGAGAAAAAATAATCTTCTGTTATTTTATCTGTCATCATGGGAGCCTAGCAGTTAACACCATTTTATTTTTTCAGATGAGTTCCTTGTGATAAATGGAAAACAAAATATAACACCTTACTAGCTTTTATTACACCATGTTTTAAACAACTGGATGCTCTTTGGAGACAGTAGTGATGGCTTTGAAAATTGAAGTAACTTGCCATCTTATGGTTGGATACTGGTTGTTTGGAAAAGCTTTGGAAATCTCATTTGAAGTATTTCTTTTCCATTAAAAGTAAAGCTACCAAATATAACCAGCCACACAGTAATGCGTGTGATAAAGCATGAACTGATTCTACCATTATCTCCTCTTCTTTATTCTTCCATAGAGACGTGTCCCCAGAACTTAAAACAGTTGGTTGTAATTCGCTGGCAGACTGGAGAGACAATTATTTTATCATTAGCATTCACTTGTATTTCTGTGGCAGCCTTATTTTTGGGATTTCTCTATCCATGAGAAATCTAGAGTTCAATTTCTTGTATATTCATAAAGTACCTCTATGCATTTCAAGACACTGTAAGTAAAATGTCCTGCAATACAGAGCTTTAAAAATTAATTGCTTCACTCTGCAATTAATGATAATTTTTATCTCAATGTTGTGTGAACATACTGTAAAGATTAAATAGCATATGCTCACTGGGAATTATTCCCAAGGGAGAGGGTGTTTACTATTTGAATTTGAATTACTATTACTATTTGGATGCTATTTTATGTGTTGTGCGTAAATGTATTAATTATTATTTAAATATAATTATCTTCTTGTAAAAAGGTCCAAAAATTTTACGGGGGAAAAAAAAATTCCACCTCAAGCCTTATTTAGTGGATAATGAATCACCCACCCACATGGGCAGAGAAGATCACATAATAAGGAGTCATGTGGTGCTTTTATCTCTTCTGTGCATCAGTGAGATGTAATTGATTTGATTAATTTTTTGTACTGTCACAACAGTGTACAAATAATGTGGCTGTTCTCATTGTTCGACAACAATCAATGTGGTGGGGTTTTTTTAATGTGTATAAATCGGTGTTAAAGCATAAAGATTAATAAACAGATGCAATAGATAAAATCTGAGGAAAGAACAAAATTTTTTGCAGTAATATAAAATAGAGGAAATGCACTCCAAACTTAAAATAATAACAACTGAGACTATACTCAGAAATTGTCTCGTACAGTAAACAACACTGAACCTCTACAGAAGCACTCTTACCGATATTCTCAAAAGAATTATTCCAAAATATTTTAATGGTCTGTTTCTTTGGTAGGAGAACATATAGACTACTGTGGTTATGCTGTGCTCCCTATGGCTATAGAACAGGATATACTGATTGCAGTAGAACCTGTAAAAACTCAGGTTGTGCAACTGGCAAACACCAATTCTTTGTACTTGTAAGTAATTACTTTTATTCACTAATTTATAAGAACCTCTTTCTGTAATTGCAATACAGGTTAACTTTTCAGAGATCTGACAAATTTCCATTGCAAGGTAGAGCTTAATTATGTAAAATGAATTATTATCAGCAGATGGAATCGCACTGACTCTATGCTGTGCATATTAGTTAAGAGCATCAGGTTTGCTGCTTCTGTCTCCCACTTGTTTGTGCAGATTTCTCTTAGGAGGCCTCTGATTTTTCTATCTTTGTAAAAGTGCAATCCTGTCCTCCCTTCTTTTAGCTCATCTTTCTTGATGTAATCCCCATAGTTGGCAACAGCTCGATTTCTCCTGTGGAAGAGAGTGAAATGTTTTGTAATCAATGTGTAAGCTAACACTCCCCTGCTCTGGAGAACCTGGGGCTGTATTTTCACAACACAATGGCTTTAGCAACAATCCTGGCTCAAACAGTCTGTCTTCCCTCTCTTCCACTTCCTCCACAGCTGCTTGTTTGCAGAATCATCGATTAATTTAGGTTTGAAGGGATCTTTAGAGATCCCCTGCAACCATCTTGATGGCCTTCTGCTGGACTCCTGCAGTTTGCCAGTGCCTGTTTTGTACTGGTAACCCCCGAAACGGGACTCAGTATTCCAGCTATGGTCTCACAAATATTAGACACAGGGAAATAATCCCACTATTCTTTTCAACTTCAGCCATATTTTTCTGCCTCCTTCCTTGTAACACACCAATATTTGTATGGTTGCATAGCAGGTCAGGTCAGGTCACTCATCCACACGAACTTCTGTGGGCATTTTGCAAAAATCAGAATAGCGCGGGCTTACTTCAAGCTATTTTTATTAAGCCATTGGTTTAAGCCAACAGCAAATTGCTCTCTGAAAGTACAGTGTATGGCAGTACAGGGACAGGCACATATTGCCAAGAGCAGGAACTATTTAAACACATACTCCTGCTTGAAACTCAGTTTCTTATAAAAATATGTTCTGAGCTGCTGCCTGCAACTAAGGCAGTTGAAAGGAATTTTTACTTCTGTGGTAAGAATAAATACTCAAATATTTTTCACTCACTTTGTGGAGTATGTTTTCACATTACAGCTGTGCTGAATTAAGAGTTGCCACCACGAAAAGGTGATGACTTGCTTCTTTTCCCCCTAGTCTTCTAACATTGATTCACCTTCTGCCTTTCACCTTTAAACAAGTACTACACCTAGTAGAGTGTGCTGTTATGCCATTCTGTTCCCTGGTTAATTTTCAGTCATTTTAGTGAACTGAACTGCCATGCTCTTGGCCCTAAAGATGACTCGAGGTACACAGTGGGAACATGCAGTGGCGAGCAGGGGGAAAGGAAATGAAGACATGAGTGGGACCCTTCCTTTCTCGAATAGCAACCTCTAGCAAGGCTTAAGCTGTGTTTTACAACCCTTCTGCAAGAGGCAGTCGTTCCAGAATTGTAATAGCTTTGATTAGGAAAGGTTATAATGGACACTAAATAAAGCGGTAACCAAAAGGTAAACATTTTAACTTGATCTTTAAGCTTTGGCACATTACACTGCAATTGAAATGGTCTTCTCCTAAGGTACATTCAGTTCCTACCAAACCTAGAATGACACCCTTTTAATTCAAATTGCATACACAGTCCTTATATTTTTGTATCTGCCCTGGTTTCAGTTTTAAATCATATGTTTTAAACCATAAACTAAGAAGACATCTCAGAATACAGCATTAAGTTTTGTTGAGACACTGTTACTTAAAAACAAAGCTAAAACATGCCCATAATTTCATAACAAAGAAATATTTTTCAACACTTTGAATGTTACACCACATAACAAAACTGCTGACAGTATATCTTTTTTTCCCAGCCTGCTACACTGGTAGATTTATGCCTGTGGTGAATACATATGTATAGGCCTTTGGCAAACAAGGACTAACCATAAGCCTCTGTAGAATCACTATTTCCTATTTCATTCTTGTTCTTCTGTGAATTGGTAAAATGTGTAACACTTGTGTAGCCCTTTTCCACACTGTAAGTTCATGTTAACTAGATGTAACTAGACATGTAACTTGATTTACTAATTTAGCCCAAGATTTACTAATTTAAAATGTCTTGGGCATTTAGAAATTGGATTTTATTATAAACTGAACGAGGTAACAAAAAAATAAACTTAAGGTTCTAGAGATCTTGACAGTCCCACATTCTGTGTTTGTGTGAATTATGTCCGTATGAAACCTGCCAAAATCAAAGTCAATTTCCCTTCATTTTCTATACAAGAAGATTACAGAAATGACCAAGATGTGCTTTCAGAAGTCATTGTTTTCATTTATCTATAATTATACATATGTCTTCTCGTTTAGTGAAGTTTTACTTTGTATAAAAAGAATCATGGAGGTAAAATATCTTAGAACTCTTTTTTGGTGGGTAGAGGACTTAAAATTTGTTATCTGTTAATCACTTTTAGCATTGATTTCAGTCAACCTTGCTTTTTTACAATAACAATTTAGGACTATTGTAGAAAACAAGCATAAGCAAACACAAGGTTTTTTTATTTTACTCTATAACTCTTGACTAGCATTTTCTATTTTCTAAGTACTTCTCTTTTTTATTATATTGAAAAGCTATAATCAAAATGATGTTTTATTCTCTGGGGCATTGTTCTAAATACACATGAATCTCAAATTGGAAAAATTTACAGGTATTCTCAAATTTTCCTTGTATTATAATATCAATAATTCCTTTCAGATCTTTTGTATTACTCTGCAAAATATATATTAAACTATACGTCAACCTCTGATATTTCTGCTATGTATTGAATGTATAACTGACAAAATCCTAGTTCTAAAGTGATAATTACAGTGCAAGAGCTGACATGTAACACTGAGCAAGGAACAAGTTGTAGACTGGTAATACAAATGGAGTAACTCACTACAACGTAGCTAGCATTAGAGCAATATGAAGAGAAGGCAGAATCGTGGGTCTGTATTTACACTGCTTGTCAGGTTTAGGGTTTGCACAACTCAAGGGATTATCAGAGAGCCTGAAGTGTATTTATCTCTCTTCTTGGTTTGACAGACACGATTTTTTAGATTTTTCACCTCCCTAAGAGGTAAAGGGAACATTCATGCTTGTGGATGGAAGGCATGCTGCCTTAATTAAGCATGCCAGATGGAGTTTAATTTCTGCATTTATTTAATACATTCTATAACCTTGTTAATAAAGGAGATAGGTACAAAAAACCCTTGAAAAACATTGCACTGAAAAAAAATTAACATCCAAATGTTTTTGTTCATCAGCAGGTGGCAGTAATAAGCCATGCTTTTCCGAACTAAATTTACTGACAAGTTAAAGCTTCAAGGTTTTTCTGTTTTTGCAGGGATTTCAGTACAAGTGTTAATAACATTCAGATTAACAAAACCAACCCTCAGTGGCATAACTACTTCCTGTGTGGACTGAAGGGTATTCAGGTAAGCCAAACACATTTAACTTACAAAATTAAATGAAATATGACATTCCTACGTATTCATCCTCCCTGCATTCCATAACTTTTCTTGACATACAGTTAAGTATGTTAAAATTTGGAGAGGACAGTAGTTTGAAAAGCACTATTTTCGTTTTATTAATTAATTTACATTATCAAACAATTGTGTATTGCATAAAAGTCATATTCAAACTCATTATCACGATGACATTTCTGTATTTCCAAGTTAATGCTTTCCAAATGAATAATCTAATTAAAACTTGCTTTTAAGAAGGTTCAGAGGTTTGTCCGTCAGAACACAAAGATTGTATTCTAGACCTTTTCTTCCTATGGATACATTTTAAAAAATACTAGTTTCCATTAATGTTGGAAACTTAAGACTTGTGTGCAGCAACTGGGTAAAGCTGACTCATGCAGCAGGCAAAACAAAGTGTGAAAAGTAAGTAAACAGCATAAAAAAGAAATATTCCAGTAAAAAACATCACTTATCCGCATTTTTCAGTGTGTGGAATTTGAATGGGATTTTCAAAATTTCCTGAATGCAGCTATACAGGAAACAGCACGCTTATGGTAAAGGCAGGAACACTAAACAGACAGACGTTTTCCTGTCTGCTCATTTGAGTTTTATCTTCTCCTTTGTGAGCTAACCTGTCCCCAGACAGACTTGAGGACTGAACTGCTCATGAAACCAAATGCAGATCATTGGTATTGTCCTGAGAGGCAGCCTGAACTTAAAATTGAAGCTTCCTATAAATCTCACCTGCTGTTTGCAGGTGATTCGTGGCGCTTTAAGGAAAAAGGTGGTGACTACTCAGCTCCAGTGATATTTCTGGAAGGGTAGATGGCATAAACAATGATGGCTAGGTCAGGAAGTGGTCACCACAGCCACCTACAATTATGGGTAAATGTGCTTTTTAAAGCACCTGAAGTTTGCCTCAGGATAGGCCATCTAGGTCAGCCCACAGGACAATCCACTAGATAAGGACTGCAGACAGCCAACACAGCCTGACTCAAACCTGCCACCCGAGTCTTCAAAATACAGTATTTGGAACCATCAGTGCCGCAAGTCACTTTTACAATCTCCAGTTCCTGAACAGACTACCACCCCTATGTTTAGAACCCAATAAATTACTTATGTTTGCAGTAACATGAGAATTTTCAGTTTTGTATTGCTCAGTAACACAGGCATTTAAATTGCATTGACTGTAGAGATATAGATTAGGTTTCTTTACAATATATCCTTTCTTATATTACGGCTAGCATGACCAATTGACTTTATTTATTTTGCAGTCTGCTACTGAGATTTGTTTCCTAAGGACAAGCTTTCATACTTGAAGGTTAATTTGCAAAGCAGGTTTGCAGACTCTAGCACTGGCAGAAAATAAGCATAAATGTTACAGACTTAAGAAATACTGAAATACAAGTATTCAGAGGGTCCAGTGGGATAGTCTGTTTATATTAAGTTGAACATGCTATCCTTTTGGGACAGAACTATTGCAGAGCTTGGCAAAGTCCATTTTCATTTTTGAAACAAGTACGTTTTCTATTTAAACATCGCGTGATAAGTCTGCAAGCCTGATTCACATTCAAGACAATCCAGAAACTGTGGATCAGTTTCTGGTTACTCAAGCATTTTCTGGTTTTGAACAAGCCTGTCTAGTGTTCTTCATGAAGGGACATGGGCAGCAATAGTATTTCAGGTATGAATTCCCTTATATTTGTAGATAGGAAAATTGAAATTATTTGAAGTGACAGTAGAAGACATTAAAGGAGACTCTTTGTGCTTGCTGATCTATACCATTGGTATTTATCGTTGAAGTTGCTTTAGGAAAAGTAGTAGAAATGATTTGAAGGTCGGCATTTCTTTATGGAAACACTACTGGTTTTCCTGGTTACTGATACTGGAACGTAGTTTATTAACAAATAAATATGTAGTAGAATGTAGCTATTCAAATGCTCCCCATATACAAGCAAAGATTTTTTAACAAGTACTACATGTTTATTTTAAACTAACAACAGAGAGAAATTTATATTAAAGTGATTATACATAAAAAGACAGAGCAAGTAATGAGCAATTGAAAGTATACATGAGAATATCTGTGATTATCATGTATGCAAAAATATTTTAAACATTATTCTAAAATAAGCATGACAGAGACCATCACCACTGGTAGGCATGTCTTTGTGCCTCCTGAAGCATAGTGTCCTTCCAGTACCAATGTGATTTTCTCAGTGAGAGTCCTCTGGGTGCTTCAGGAGATAGGCATACCTGGCTTTGGATACAGCTGCATGGCTACTGGTTCCTCCTCAGCGCAACGTAGCTCCCTAAGACAACATGCCAGCATTAGAAGTGAAGCATAAAGTGGACCTTAAGCTCTTCAGCAGGCTGTAAGTGATGAGCTGTGGAGCAAAGGACAAAAGGGGAATGTAAAAGGATTGGTAACCTCTGGTACTGTCACCGTGGCAGCTCAGAGCAGAGGCAGTTGCTGCAAAACCCACCCACGAAGCTTAGGAAATTCTTAGGCATTTAGCCCATATTGAATTCTGCTTGGGGTATAGTTCTGTCAGCTCATATAAGTTTGCGTACAGGAACTGCAGACATACCTTTTGCTGAAGCACTACCATTGGCTTTGTTCTTAAAGAATAGAATGAAAATTTTGCTTTATTTTGGAGATACCAGAAGTAGGTCTTTGGTTCCAGCAATTCAGCAGAAAGATTCTCTTTCTAAGCATGAGATAATTGCAAGCCTGAGCCTGTCTGTACTTGAAACTGAGATTGTTTATTTTTGCATTGTTAGGAACATTTTGGTCTTAATAACCCAACTGGAATGAATTGTCTGCTAGATGGAACCATCCCTCCAAGTTCTGGTCTCTCTAGCTCCAGTGCTTTGGTGTGCTGCGCAGGACTCGTGACACTAAGGGCTAATGGAAAAACCCTCTCTAAGGTAATTTACTGTAAAACACAAGAGTGTCAGCAGTAAAAGTCTACTTAAAATTAAATATTGTTAATGCCTGTAAACATTAAAAACACGATACAATTGTTTTTGCAAAGAGTTGTTGGATATAAACTTAAGATATTGCACAATTGAGCAAACATCTTTGGCCAAATTTTGGCAGGATTTGAATTTGGCAAGAAAACAGGCTTACATTAAGGCTGAAAAAAGGAGCATTATTGTAAGCCTGTATTTTGGCCAACCATCAGGTCCATGCCTGGACCAGATGTGCTATCGCAAGCCAGGACTGAGGATATATGTGCTGAAGCTTGTGGACCACACCCCCGAGGCCTTTACCCTCTCCCTGAATGACTTTTCATGGCTTTAATAGCAGAGCATCTGTTGGACGCCTGTGGAACAATTTCTTGATAAATTATATAATCAGCACAAAGTAGAGGTAAAATTCTTCCATCTGACTCTCCTTATTCTCTTCACAGTTTTTTTTGGAATGAACATATTTACAATCCAAAATGTATTCCTCACTTTTTCAAACAAACAATAGTCTAAAAACAACTCCCAAATATGTGACCTGTTAGCCGTACAACTGTTAGTAGAATTTGGCTCATGTAATACAAATTTCTGGAGGAGTCATGGTCCTTGAAGGTGACATATGGGAATGAAGTTCTCTCCAGTAAAAATGTCTGGTTAAGTGAAACTAGGATCTTAAATTAGAACATTGTCAGGGAGAGAAAAGAACAGACTGTTTTGCATATTTGTGCCTATTGTCTAAGGCAGACGTTCCCAAATTGAGGACCAAAGCCAACTTAAAGTGGTACATGATGATGGCAGCTGCTAACTGTGCTTGTATACAAGCACTTCTCTGAGCTATGAGGTAAACAGATCCATGCAGAAGGTTTTTGCTGATCAGTTGTGACTTGCTTCTCTATGTAGCCACAGCTGCAGCCATCCACTTAGCACTAAGTGCTCCATCACACACTGCACACACACCTTGCAGTACTTGCTTCAGGAAGCTATCAGGAATGTTTGGGCAGAAAGAAGCAGGGTTGGTGAGGCAGGGTGGCTTTTTTACATAGGAGGTTGTGGCTACAGTCACTGAACTTGCTTTGTGTTGGTGTGATGTGTGGTCAAAAGGTAGGTGAGGCATGGGACACTTAACTGAGGCTCTAGTCTGGGAGGTGAGACATGTAGTGCAGTGATAGGTTAAAACGTGGAATTGAGTTTCCCAATGTCCCTGGCCTGGCAAGAAGCTTTTGCTTTTACATAGGTGGTCTTTTCACAGGTTAGCATCATCTCTGAAGGTGGAAACCAAATGAGCTAAGCTTGGGAACTACTGATCAAAATCACTAGAGTACATGTGTTCAGAAATTGGGTATCCATACCCAGTGCCATAAAACTGACAGAGGTCAGAAAGCCCAAATTTTACTAGGTTATAGAAATCTGTATCTGGAAAACAAGAAGCCAGATCCTCATTATTCCAAGAAATACTGCATAGCTTTCTTCAGAGAACAAATGTGTATCTTGAGCTGAATTTACACATGGCTTGAGAGTGCTGGCTGGCCTTATGCCAGACCTATTTTAAAGAAAGGTGCAAAACTCTTTTTGGCATTTTCATAGAAACTTGTTGAAGAACAGAAGGAAGACAGAGACTTCACTAAATGTCTTTCCTTCTTCTCATGTGTCCTGTTCAATCAACCCAAAATCTCCTCTGCTTACTAGTTGGAAAATGTGCTGAAAGTTAATCTTGTGTCTCAAATACAGTTGGACAAACACAGGAGACACAATTGCACATTTTTGTCAGGAAATCCTGCTGCCTGCAGCCAAATATTTTGCATTTGTGATGAAAAATGAACAATTAATGTACAGATGAGAATTCCCAATAGCCAACATAGGAGCAGCTAAGAACATATCCAAGGTTTGGTGTGCTTATATAGACCAAGACACCTGGTTGTGGTGGTTAAGACAGAAGTTGACAGCTCTGAAAACTGATTGCTTTTGTCCAGGCTCTAAGTTTCCCCAGGTCTTACAGTACGGTAAAACCAAGTTCAGTGTTCTTGTCTAATTTACGATTTAGCATTAGAGACCTCTTATATCTAGCTAAATCCAGATTCTCTGTTGCACTGAATTTATGCTTGGCCTTGCAGAACTGCCTTGTATAAGGCAGAGCTAGTCTGAGTATAAATTAGAGCAATCTAGGCATGTGAGCCCTTAGAAGTATAAAACGTGCTCTGGCCACTTCTTTGCAGCTCCTAATGCATCCTGTGCTGGTGTCAAATGCTATCAGTGCAGGATCCAGTAATTCTGGCTGTGTATCAGCTGGGAGCTCCCCCCTTGGCAGGGAATTCTTATCTGACCAGAAATAGGGGCTTTCCAGATCCTTTCTACTAGAAAGCAAACCGGGGCATTGTACTTTTAGGTCTCTGGGTATTTATTTGTTTATTTATTTTTAAGGAAGAACATGACCTCTTCTGTTTGTTTGGTTTTTTTTCCCAAAAGCTTAAGAGTTGCAAAAGTTGTAAATGGTAGTATTTATAAGTAACAATATTTGGTCATAGTGGTGATTTTATTAGAAAAGCTTGACTTTTTGCCCCTCATCAGTCTGATGGACTTTGCAAAAATCTTACTATGATGGTCTGTAGCAGCAGGACATAGCAACTTTTGGCTTTGGAATCAAATTTGGCTGAATTGTAGGGCTTCTGTAGCCAAAGTTATGAAAAATTGACCTTTTACTGAATGGAACATTTATCTGGTTTGTTTCTGTGAAACTATTTTAATGAGAATATTTGAGTTATACGTTCTTTTTCCCTGATAAATGTAAGTTTAAAATAGTAGCTGTAGAGTAAAAGTCATTGAGCTTTTATGAGATATATTTCCAGTGTGAAGTTTGGGGCTATGAGATTAAGAGCCAAAAAACCCCCAAACAACCCTTGAAATGAAAGATAGTGTAAAAGCATGGCTAGAATTTCATGGTGGCTTACTTTAAAAATAGGACTTTTTGATGCTGAAAACAAAATTAAAAAAACCAAACCCGCTCTCACTAATTATTGTGTGTAGCAGGCTGCAAGAGGGCATTGTTTCAGTGTGCATACAGTATTTTTTTTTAAAAACCCATCACACACATACACAATAGTTAGGGAAAATACCAATCCAAGACAATTCAGCCAGATGTGCAGTGCTAACCAGTTGCAGCAGTGCAATACCATTCACATAACAAGATGGAAAATTTAGACTGTGATATGTATAAAGAATCCATTTTTCTCACCAAAGAGGATACCAGTCTAAGGCTGTGTTGGCATCACTCAAAGAACAGCACTGCTCAGTATTAGCTTTTGATTTTAAAGGGATTTTAATTTTACTGTTACAAAATCAGTCTTTTGTACAGCTTTTCATCAGGAGAAGATACTTTTTGTAAAGGAAATAGAATAATGCTCTAAATTGTCCAAGCTTTGTGTTTCATGGTAGGAATTAAGCAGTACAGAAAATCACTTAGTACTTTTGAATAACTAGATTTACTTGAAAGATGTGATGATAGTGGTGCTGTCCAAATGTTAAATCTTGTGGTACTAAGTTCTGTTCAGCCACATTAACATTTTTTCTCTTGCTCAAGGCTGAGAGGGTGTGCACATACTCACTGGGAAAAACAGATCAAAAGCAAATAGGGTTTATTTAATTAATGTGAAATTTCGAGTGTAGGAAGTTGAATTATATTTGGCTCTATCTAACCTGACAAAATTCTAAGCCAGACAGAATGATAAGGACCTAAATTGAATCTGTAATGGCAGTGTCCATTGCCTTCAATTTCTTCAAACTATGGCTCCCATGAATTTGAGTGTGGGATTTTCAGAACATCCAACATAGTCCTGTATTTAAACAGTTATGATACCTGGCCATGCTGTTGATATCAGTGGGAGGCTAGACTGGCCAACCTGAATCCTGTTTACTTTATTTCCAAAGCCTGCACAGAATGAGGAGAGGGCTTTAATTAAATACTTCACACTTCCTAATAATTTTTTCTGATGTGCAATAGCACTTCGATATCTAGCTATCTGGCAAGAAAATCTGTGAGCATTCATATTGATAGTGTGATTTCAAAATTATAATGATAATACTGATCAGGATTATTTTATAATACTGCAGCATAAAAATTTTTGATGACATCTCAGAAGCTCGAATTGCTTACACAAAAGATGGGACATAGTGCATTTTAAAGTACTGTTAATACTGAGAATTTATTAAGTTTCTTTCTCCCTATGGAATTAAAAAACTGGGTCCTTTAACCTATTAAGTTTGGCTATGTGTGTTTGTAATCAAGGGGAAGCAGAGTACTTTGGAGCAGTGGTAATCACAGGCCATAATCTCTCTCTCATCAACCAAATTGATAACCTTCTATTTGAGCATGTTAGAGGGCAGACGAAGTCAAGCTAAGATTGCTGTGCTCATGAGGACATCCAGATACTATCTGACAAATAGTATTTTCCCATCTTGAGAAAAAAGTAAGCATAATTACTTTGCAAAACATATACGAAGTTTAAACTAATTGGGATTTTGTATGCAAACTGGAAGCAGATGGCAACTTTCAGCAGTCTATTCCTAGTCAAGATCAGATATTAAAAATAAGAACATTCCTGGTGGTAAAAATAACTTCAAAATTCGAGCATTATTTTATACCTTAATAAATGAAACATAGTGCCTTATATTTCAGAAGTTATTTTCATACATTTATACATATGTATAAAACATGCAGTGCGTGAAAAAAAGTCACCATCTAGCTAAACTTTAAATATGCCATAAGTGATGGAGAACGATTTCTTCTTGCTGTAAAATCTCTTTATCTAACATGTTTCTTCTCCATTGCCAGTCCTGTGTGCTCTGAACCAAACCCTACACTAAATTTGCCATAAAATCACCAACATTATTTGTTGCAAAGGGAAGCAGCAGACTGAGTCTGACTTTACAGATTAAGCTGGTTAAAATGTTAATGAATGTGCACTGGGGAGTCACTACTATATTGCAGTAGAGAGAGTAAATGTACGCACAGGACTTGTGACCCAATAAACATTTAATTACTCCAGTTACTTAAATTTGCATGCTGAAGAGACATTTTGAGCACTGAAAATGTCAGTCTAAAAATAACTCATATTAACAGGAAGAAAATTGGGTTTGGATGTTAAAGATTAGGTATCACTAATGTATTGTTAAATACAGTAAACCTAGCACATTTAACCAAAATGGATTTAATGGCCAAAATGGATTTACATAAAACCACTGAGGCAGATGTAATTTTATACTGTCATTTTATAGAGAAGGTTGCTTTATTTTGGTTCCTGTCATTCTGGATTTGTATATATCAAGTTTCTGCATAATGTAGGGTGAGCTGTTCCAAAAAAATACTAAGCAACACTAATTCTGTTTTACTAACAAATATTTGCCTGTCTCCTACTCGCTAATTGTCTTACTCTTTTAAGGGGTTTAATCTTACAGAAGTTTATTTCTTTAAAGGTCTATGTGAGATTGAAAGGGATTGATCACTGCTAGAGAACATATTGACAATGACAGTTATATAGGGACAAATTCTGCCACAGTTTACATACTGTCCAGACCCACAGCATGAGGGAAAATGAGAGCAGTTAGCCCTTGGCCTCTTTGTGAGCAAGGGGACTATTAAAGGTGAAACTCCCTTATCTCTTCTCACGCAGATAATTCTTTAGGTTTCTATTTTTAGGAATTCTTTTATAAGCAAGTGATTTACTGTTCACTTTCATTATTCCTCAGATACCTAAACACCTTTGTACATTTAGAACTTCACATTCATTATCAGTAACATCAAACTGAGAGAAACTAAAATAAAGGATGAGCAACAGAGAATCAAACGATCTGTATTTGGTGGTTCATAATTTATCATGCTACTGAAGTATCAGAATACACATGGCCAAATGTAATACAATGTTGGAGTGTGCCTGGAAACAGAAAATATTCTTCAATCAGTTCTTCAGCATTTTTGAAGGACCAAAAATACTCAGTTGAAAATAAACCCCTGAATTTTAGGTGTTTCATATTGAAAAGCAAACTGAGAAAAAATACAAAATGTTGAAAAGTATCATTTTACTGAAAACCCATTTTTCCATTAAAAAATCAAAACCAAGGTAACATGATCCAGAGCTATTGATGAGTACTCATTACAAGAAATCTCTCCCATCTAGAGTAACTACACAGAAGGCAACTAATAATAAAAAATCACAACCCTTCTTTGTCAAACTAAATTCTATCTCCACTAATATGATTTCCCAGATTAGACTTTCTGTATGCCAGATAGGAAATCTTGTGGCTCAAAGATAAAACTATTTTAAGTGGTAGTAATTTCTTTCTGTGTAACCCAAGATTGACTCGCTCCTTATCAGGGAGAACCTTAAATTGTTTCAAACAAAAACCAGAGGTAGTTAGTAGAGCTCCTAGATCAAAGGCTAGCCTGGGTCTGCCAGTTGCCTGGTGGACAAACTGGTTAAGTGTGGCCTCCTGCAGTACATTCTGAGCAGACTTCAGAATTAAGCTGCTGAAAAGGAACAGCCTGAAAAAAACCCATTTTTTACATTCATTGTTTTCAATTTTTCCAAATGCTGCAACTAAAGTCATCTAAAATCTAAGAGTTCAGTATTGAAATCCTTGAGAGACAGCAGTTTCCTTAAATGAGTTATTACTTCACATACATTTCTTAATGCTTAATTGCTTATCAGGCAAGTGAATGAACTCTGCACTGAGATTCTACTCCTAATGATGCTGTTTTGTGTTGTTTTAATTATGGATAGTCTCATTTAATGTGTTGTATCTTTTTTGTTGAATAAACAACAGAAATGCTAAACTTAATATATCGCAGAGCACATTGATACTACACATCTCTCATGGAAGCACAGCCAACCTGGCATGTGTACTTGCCAACAAGTTTAACTCACCTATCAGCTACTACTAGTACTGTCACGTTATGCTCATCCCTCTCCCCTGTTTAGAGGCTGCACAGACCAAACATATGAAATAGCTCAGAGTATTGCTGGACTAACTTAGATAGCTAAGTTTCCATTCCAGCTTCCCTGCTGACTATCACTCATCTTTCAGACCTCACCACAGTCAGCAGAAGGGAACAGTTTGCTTCAGCCATGCCACTCCAAAGGAGGTTTAAACAAAAGGACTTTGCACAGGAGTGGCTGATGTGGTCACATCATCTCTCCTGTTGATTATGGTGCCAGGTAACCTCAGTGAAAGTGGTGGAGTAGTAGTACTGAACTGGTTGAGGTCGTATTACCAAATGACTATGTCAGTGCTAATTAAATGCACATTTTTTGTGCCTCATTTGCCACAAATAATAGCAAAATCTACCGTAATGTTTTCTCTAAAGTAGTCTAAGAAAAGCTGTAAGTTTGCCTCTCTCCTGACTTACCAACTAAATTATACTGGAAAAGATTCAGGAGAAAGCCACTTCCATGATCAAAGGTACAGAACTGCCTCCATAAAATTAAACTAGGACTCTTTGGAAAAAGGAGGAAGTGATAGAGGTTCATAAAATGATGAATATAATTAATTGATGGAGTGGATAGGAATCAACTGTTCACTGCCTCTCACATTATATGAGCCAGAAAGTATTAAATGAAGCTGGTGAAGTGCATGGTAATAACAAGGGATATGGTTTTTCACCTGACAATTTGTGGAAGTCCTTTTTGCTGGATGTTCTGTGTTCACTGTGCTAAAATCATGAATAAGTTAAAAGGGAGTCTGAAAACGTTCAGATATATAAGAAATCAATTGTTGGTTACAAAGTGTGGAGAGTTCACATTCAGCTCAGGAAACTTTATCAAAAAATAACATTCTGGGGAAATAGTGTCTATACTTGGTTTTTGGTCCATACTAAGAATCCATTTTCAGAACTAGAAAAGGCATTGGTTTGACCCACAAAGGCTGCTTTTATATTAATAGATTCTAGATTTCTATTCTGACCTAAGTCTTTAAATGGAATTTAGCTAGCTAGCAATCCCTTACTCAGGGCATTATAGGCACTTCCCTTCTTGGCTAGAGTGGTGTTTTGAGGGAGAAGTGGGGGTGGCATTTGGGTTTTGGTTGGTTTTTTTTGGGGGGAGGGGGAGATCAAAAGAAGTATCTCCTGATGTTTGAGCTTTACTTTTTAAATTACTATGTCAATTATATCACTTTGCTTGTTTAATAGTGTAGATGACACCTCAGAACTTGGTGTCTGCATGGTAGTTGTTATGCACAAATGATGATTTGAATACCTGGTCTAGCCACTCCTGTTGGAACAACTTCCTGGAAGAATACTGAGAAATTCAGAGGACAATAGCATATGTGTTCACAGAACTGCTGGGAGAAGGACATTTTTTTATTCATATGATTAAGTCATTTTATTGCACAGTTGTAATGCTACTGTTCAGACCCATTTTTACTTTGCTTTTTAGTATCTATTTTTTCCACTTTTCATTACCTCCATCTTCAAAAGCTTTTAACCCCACCCTGCAAAGGTTTCCCTGAGACCATATTCTTTAGAGAAAGAAGCCACAAAACTGCAAATGAGGGTTTGAATTCCCATTTCAGCTTTGTGACTGATTCACATGACTTTGAGCAAATCATGTAAATATCTTTGCTGTCTCTAAATTGAAGATAACAGCAGCCTTATTTAAAGTAAAGTATGTAAAATCCTATGAAGACTCAAATTATGATTTACTAGTGTTTTTGAAATACTGCTTTGGGGATGGAAAAAACATGCTAATGAGTCTTGGGTGCATAGAACTAGATTTGTGGTTGGCTTGAAGTGATCTCTCGTAGGGATCAGAGTACGTGGGATGGAAGCCTAGTCTGTTGCAGATTGGGTTTATTCTTTCTGCATATTTCTCACAGCGCTTCATGAAGAACAAATGTCACCTTTCACCTAGGTTTACAGGAACACCTGTTGAACACTCCTGAAGAACTCAGTAGGGGCAACAACATTTATTTTGTGTGTGTAACAGTTGTATTTCGAGCCCTGCCGAAGAGTGGCTGGTTCCCTCTGACCTACCTGTCTAGCAGGTGATGCTGTGGTCTAGTCTGGGGTGCACTTCCCCTAAAAGTGGCTGTGAGAATGCTCTGAGTTACTTCTCAGCAGGAACTGCAGTGCAGCCAGGAGGGAGAGAGAGATGCATGCCTGGGTATCATTCAGACATGCATTTGAGACCTTGCCAAACTGTATTTTTACAGGTGAGACATACACAGAAAGATATAAATAACAGATGATTCTCCACCCTAAAGAGCCTCTGACTGTTACAAGGTGAATGGAAACAAGGCATTACTCTGAGATAGGCAAAAGTGAATTCATTTTATTATGTGGTTTTAGCAATTTTTTTCATTAGAGATATTTTCTGTGGAAGCCTAAAGTCTGAGAACTTCTGTAGAAAAAAGTGCTTTTTTCAATTTCTAGCAATGAAGTCACACATATTTCTAGCATTATCATCTAGGAATCCCAAGTAGCAATTACTAATGTCGAAGACACAGAAGATACTCTTCATTTTATTGAGGAAATAGAGCCATGGTGAATTAGAGGGGCTTTCCCTGAATCACATGAAACTTAAATGTGGAGCTAAAAATTGAGCCCAGACCTCCTGATGTTCGTTTCTCTTTTTCAGTCATATGACCATCCTTTTCCAAGTATCAAATATGTACACAAGGCTCTGCAGTTTAGTCTTCACATTAGCTTGCAATGCCACAATGCAGTTCCTGTGAACTTTGCCCTTTCTCTCATTCTAGCAAAAAGGCAAACATTTGCCCATTTGTCTCAATAGTAAGTAGGAACTGTTTTCTATACACATGACGATTTCCTCTCCATTCACATGCTTCTCATCCTAGTATTAGAAGGCCAGCCTGTGTCAGCAAGGGCCTGTTTAAATTAGAAACCAAATAATGTTTCAGGGATGCCTTGGGCTGTCTTGTGGAGAGGGTTCTTCTCAACCCCTGCCAGTTACTACTTGGTGGTCCTGCCAATCCTTGCTGAATTTCATAACAAAAGTTGCTCAAGCTCGAGCAGCGCTGTTAGCTCAGCATACGCAGCTGGACAGCTGGTGAGCTGGGACGAAGCAAGGCCCAATGCTTAACCAAGCACAATTCACCAGACCATGTAAAGGGACAGGGGAGTGGCACTGTCTTAATTGTTAACATTCCTCCTCTGCAAGACTTCTCCTGATATTTATTTAATAAGCCCAGGCTCATAAAGACTAAACGATTTAAGCAATCAAGTGGTAGCTGATGTGTATATGGAGACGACATGCAGCCAGACTAAGTGAAGGGTGAAATGCTCTAATTTCTGACTTTGCAAAGCTTTATCTGGCATTGCAGATGAAGTAATACCTCAGGCAGCTGTGCCCAAGAGCGGAACATACATTATGAGTATCTCAGAAGCGGTACTGAGGCCAGGTTGGCACAGCCAGAGCTCTTATTTACATGCACATGACCAGTGTGCTGGTCTTTCTCAGCCAGTGTGGAGAAGTTTGTGTTGCTGTCAGTGAGTAACATTCATGAACTCCAGTCTGATGTCTCCCGCCAGTGGCTACAAAAATCAGGGATGTGGTATTGCTCTGTTCTCAGAGGGGTGAAAGGCAGGTTCAGCAGAACTGGCTGAAACATGCCGGCATTTCCACATCTCAGCAACAGATGTTTGTAAATAGGCACGCCTTCACATGTAGAAAGGAGCAAGCATCTAGAGACTGCTGTGTGTGGAGCTCTGTCCTTTCTTTTCTGTTGAGATGTTGCTGAGTATTTTACCATTAAAGGGTGAGTGGGGAAGTGTTATAACCTTCATTAGCATTTCACTCAGTATTATTTCCAACTTATAGTGGATCATGGACACATGGTGACTGGATGTTAAACTCTCACTGATGGGATAAAGAGGTCTAAGGCTTAAACTGGAAATGGGACTGCTTAGTGGATGTGGGAGAAGGGAGATGGCACTGGAAGATGTCTTTTGTTAGAAGGAACACCAAAATGTGTGACTTTCTTGCACTTGCTCAAGAAAAATAAATTAAGCATTATCTCAATTTCAGCTCATCTTTAAACTGCAGAAAGGAAAGGCAGTGACAAAATGGAGAGTAGTTTTGCTGATTGTACTTTCTGTGTACTAATGGTCTTTTTCTTGTGAGTGGTCATGTACCATGTTTGATTCAAAGAGATCCACTCTGCATTGTTTTAGCGTAATTTTGTTAGTGTTCTTTTGATAAATTCTGCTTATCAGCCTAAAGCTTATTGGCCATAACCGCATTGTGAGCAGAGTAAATTGGCTGTTGGTGCATTTGCAAACAGCTCAGTGTGATTACATTGATCTAAGCAACAATTTTACAACTTTGTCAGTGGTACCATTACAGAAACTGAGCGAGGAAGCAGGCAGGCACCCTGCACGTACCTCTCTTAGCGCGGTGATTTACTGCCTCGGTCTGCTGCCTTTTACAGCTGTGTGCTGGCTAATGTCGCTCCCTTGCTGGTTAGCTACTTTCAACCCTGTGATGCTACATCCTTAGTGAATCGGAATCTGACTTTTTTCAGTCGGGTGGCATAGTCAGCAGCTTTTCTAAAGTTCTTTTCCCATCTTCCCCGTGGTTACCTTGTGCTTAGACAAACAAACTGGCAGGGATCATAGTGGGTGGACACAAATGCTTTCCTTCTGACCTACTTCTTTTTGGCTGGTCTATATTCTTTGACCATTCTCCAAGGCTGCTCATGTTTTGTTTTGACTTGGTCTGATGGCTGAAAGCTTTACTGTAAATTATTATTTTTGACAGTTAACGATAGTGATATTCCACCCTCCCATATTATCCTCTGACCTGCAGGTATCAGAACGCACAAAGATATGCCTAGAATGTCACAAAAGAATGCAAATCACATATAGTTACAAATTAGTTCAGATAAACAATGTAAGCATAGTACAATATCTCAAGGAGAAATGACAAGCACCACTGATTAGAGTATTTACAGTAAGAAAGGGTTTCTGGGTTAGATTCAATACATAATTTCTGATGATGCAGTCAGTTCATTAAAAAAGTATAAAGTAACAGCTTGCCATTTTTCTGTAAGCCACCAAGATGCATATATAGATGGATTCACTAATCAAGAAAATATTGGCTGTTGGGATGGAGGGGTGTGAGGTGAATGAGGAAGGTGAGAGGAGGACAGCTACAAGAGTTAAGCACCTAAACAAGTTTACCCTGAAAAGTGTCTGGATATGGTGGGTGCAGTGGAGGCTGAATAGTTGATTCTCTCTCGCTTCAGAACAAATGTAGAAAGGGGCCATGTGGTATCCTAAAGATACCAGCTTTCAGTACTTGGTGTGTGAGAGACAACGGGTTTAGAACTCTATCATAAGCACATTTGTTTTCTCCTTAGTTCATACATAAGCAGTATGAAAGTATAATCTTTCACCTTGGCTGAGGGTTCACATGTGCATTTTTTTTCAGGTAGAACTTGCAGAAATTTGCACAAAAAGTGAACGTTACGTTGGCACAGAAGGTGGAGGGATGGACCAGTCGATCTCTTTTCTGGCAGAAGAAGGAACGGTATGTGGATCTTTGTAATCTAAACTAAAAATGTAATATTAATTCATGTAAACAAATAATATCTTCATATGGATCTAGCAGAAAGACAAGAAACTGGAATACCTTAGTAAGCCCTATAAGCACCATTGGTATGCAAATAGAAATTACATGTATGAACTTGTGTACAATTGAATATGACAAGTTTGAAGGAATAAGATAATGAAAATGAGAAATGGCAAGAGGGAAGAAAGAAAAGATGTGGGGAAAGATATACCCTAGAAGAGCACCCAGTCCCACACTGCTTAGCTAATTCATCGATGAACTTAGAATGTTTCCCATATAATGAAATGTGAATGGTCGGTATGCCTTGTATTCAGTGTAAATGGGATAATCATCACAAAAATGCTTTCTTGAAACTTCTTATAACCAAACAGTTCTAGGAAGCTTTGCCAGGTCCAGTTACAAAGACAATGGAGACGTTTTTCCCCATTTTTACTAATTCCAAACAATTCTGTGGCTGGATTCTGATGTAGAAGGCATTTAGTGGTCTTAAACGTGGTGACAGAAGGTAGACTAGCAATGATGAACAGAACCTGCCAAGTTATGCATGAGTATTTGCAGTGGAATTTACAGCAGAGGTCATTAACCTGAAGGTGCACAGGACTGCAACAGTTCAAACCTAAAACCTGTCAAAATACATTTTATTGAAAGTAGTGTAGCATTTTTTGAAAACCTTTACTTTCTTTATAATTGTGCTATTCTATCTCTACAGCTTTTGTTCCTCAATGCGTATCTTGGATGAGCTTATACAGAAAATCAGCTATTTCCTAGAATTAGACCAAAAATTTAATTCCATCATGAGACACCTGTATTTTCAATTTCACTTCACCTATCCCTCCTCTACACCTTTCCTTCATACTTTATACTGTTTGTAGTGTACACACAGCTGCATGAACGCTGAACGAAGCACCATATTTTCCTGGCATACACACAGATGCTCATATAAGCAGAGGCTTTTCTGATATATAGAGGTAGTGATCAAAAGGGGAAAAAAATACGAAAAAGCTAGAAGATATCCTTGATTCAGTGTACTTGTAGCTGAATGCAGTTCTGGCCTCTGGTCTCAAAAAAAACACACCAGAACAAGACAAGTACCGTAAAGGGCACTGAGATTGCTCAGAGGTGTTTGTGTGAACATTGACTAATATAAAACTTTTCAGCTTGGAAAACAAGTATCTTTGGGCATGATATTTTGAAGTCCTGTAAAACCCCTGAACGGGTAAGAGAAGGTAAATTGTGAATTCAGTGTTTTTCATAACCAAAGAACTAATGGAAACACAATGACATTAGCAAGCAGCTTGTTAGAAACAAACAAGAAAGTGTGTTGGGTTTTTTTCCAAAACATTCATTGTTAAATTGAGAAATACCGTACATTGTGGAAGGCAAAAGTTTAAAAATGGTTCCAAAGAAGACCTTTTTGGATACACCAATAGAGTATTAGCCTACTTTTAGCTATTAAACATAACAGTCTGGTGTTTCTTCCGCTGCAGGTACAACCTCTGTAATCTTTGCTTTTGGGAAGCTGGAAAAATATTACCAAAAAAGAGATTGCTTTGTATATGCCCTATTTTTATGCCCACCCCAAATATCCATTTATGGTTCCTGTCAGAAACAGGACACCGGACCAGCTTAGTGGTACATTCTGATCTAATGTAGCAGTTCTAAGAGGGTATATTCAAATGTAAGCAAGCTTGTCTGTCTTGATAGTAATTTTGTGACGTGGTCCAGAATCTCAATGGCAGGGAGTAACACACATGTTGTACATAATGTACAAGCAGATTTGTCATTGTTTATTTAGCACTCTAGCTGCTCAAGGAACTCTCTGGGGTGAACAATGCCAAAACCAGTAAGACGTCCCTGCTTGCAGAGTTACAGTCTATTCTGAGAAGCCAAAGCAGGGCACATGATTTACAACTTATTCCAGTCAAAAACCAGATGTGAATTTAATCTCTTGATTACATTACATCCTGAATTATTTAATTAATGGATGCCTAGCTTATTCCATGAAAAGGTCACAAAATCTTGGGAACATCTTACACAGTCTGTGCAAGGCATCTGTGAGGCAAGGCAGTCTCTTTATGTCAGAAGGAAGAACACAGTAACTACAATTTTATATATAGCTTTATTTCATTTCTCTGTTTAATTTCTCTGATTGTCCATAAGTAACATGATTGCCGCCTCCAGTCAGTTCTAAAATTCTAGTACTATTCTGTACCTCAGTGAACTAAGCTTAGTTTTCTACTTTTCCAATAAATCAAGGGAGAGATGGACATTGGTGAAAGGGAAGGGAATGTGAAGCCCCTTGTTTCTAGTGGCACGCACGTTAGCTTCAGCCAGGCCTGGTACTTTTCTGTAGATCAAAGAAAAACTGTTGGCTTAAACAGGCAAGAAAAATAGGTTGGGTGGGGTTCTGTGAACTGCTGAAAAAACCCAAAGACTTAATGGAAACATTTTAAAATCAAGCTACAAGGGAAAGGTTTGAAATGTATGTGTAACTTGGCCAATGAGGTTAAACCTCTCTTCTCACTGTTTCATGTCAGTTTTCTTTCCTTAACTGTCCCTGGATTTTCAAGAGAAAAAACATGCAAATTTGCATTTGATTTATAGAACTAAGTGCACTGTTAGCTAGTAGTAAATTAAAACTAACCATTCATTTTTCTTTCAATAGGCCAAGTTGATAGAGTTCAGCCCTCTGAAGGCAACTGATGTTAGACTTCCAAGTGGAGCAGTGTTTGTTATTGCTAACAGTTGTGTTGAAATGAATAAAGCAGCAACTTCTCATTACAATATTAGGGTAATGGAGTGTCGTCTGGCTACAAAGGTAACGTATGGCTTATGTCAAACTCTAATGAAACCTTCATCTAAATATGGGCTTTCTTCCACTTCTGAGCAAGCGTGTCTCTAACACCTGGCTAGGTGCTACTTTAAGTAGCATTTTTCTTTCAAGAAGCAGATACCTCTATGGCAGTAGATACAGAACTCCTGTTGAGTTTAATGGAAGTGCAAGGACTGTGCCCATATATAGAAGATTATGAGATTTAGTTCTAGTCAATGTATTCCATTGGAGAAAATAAGTTTTATTTTCAGCAAAAAATATTCTCAGTTAATAAGACTGTTTTTAATTAAAGCTGAATAATGACAAATAATGGAAAGCAACCAGTGTGGTCACATGTTTATATGTATATATGGCAATGGATGTGTATTTTCTAGGGTTTAGAGGACATCAAAGCTACTAGTTGGAGGCCTGGAAGTAATATTGAAAATGCTGAATAGCAGCATGTATGTCAGTATAATGTTTAAAACCAGGATTGAATCAAAACCCAACATTTAGGTTGTGTGGCCAGTTTACAGCTTGCAATTACCTCCAAAGTGTATGGAATTCGAACATGAAAAATCCAAGTTCTGCTTTAATCTGGATCTTGTAGACCATATGTTTAGGAATATGTAGATGTAGGATTTGACTTGAAATTGTTATAAGAGCACAGTAGCTTTTTCTTTGATTAGATGGAGGAGTAAGCATAAAGAGTCATTGCAATTATATCCAGCACTTTCAGAAAGATAGGATTTGGGTCACAAAGTCTAGATGAAATTTTCAAAATCTGCAGTGTGGAACTCCTTGCCACAAAACACTTGGCTAAAATCTAAGCAGTACTCAAAAGTACTTTGAGCATCTGTTGGTATCATAATTCTATAAAAAATTGTCATAGTTAAAGGGAGAGAGAAAAGAGAGTTGAAGACATAGCCAGGTACTGACCAAATGTAATATAAAAATACTGTATTGAGATATTTTTCTAGTAGGGAGGCTTAAATTCATATGACTTAAAATGGGCTTTAAACTCAACTATAAAGAGCATAGCTGCCTTTTAGGTCTGGCTAAGTTATGGTTAAGCTAACAGCACCAATGACCATAGCTGAAGCTGCTGTCACTGAAGTTAAAAAGATTCTTATGCCATTAAGAAAATCGAGGTAAGGACCTCTTTATTCTTTGGTTCTGGCATAAATGATAAACCTCTAACTTATGACAGTTAATTAAGTACGTATTTTAGGAAGAGCTTCTTTTGGAATTTTTTTTTTTGCATAAGGAACAGAGAGCCTTCACAAATGATCTAGTCTGAAAGGCAAACTAAGAAGAGTGCATTAAGTCCTAAGGTACATTGAAGTGTTGTTTGGGTTCAGCTAGGAAGCAGATTTTGTGAAATGAATCAGAGTTTTCTAAATTACTTGAAATGATTGGGGTCCTATGCAGCAAACTGAAAAGGCCATCAGGAAAAATGATTTTTTTTTTTAGCATTCCTGTTAGTTATGATGGAATTATTATTATTAGCAGATGCTTGATTTTAAGGAGACTAACAACATACACCTGTCTGTTTTTAAACATATGCTACCCAGATGGAAAGTTGCACACACTATAAAAATACATTGAGCCAGGAAAAGACTGTCTTTAGGAACAGGTCACAGTGGGGTGAAGGAGGGCAGGTATGTAAGTGGAAGCAGGGAAGTCTTTTAAGCACCATTAAGCTAATGGAACTATGAAACAACACACGGCACCTCACAATAATGCTTTGAAAGAAATTCTCATTGTAAGTTCCTTAGGATAGGCTTCATCCCTCCCCCCACCCCCCATCTGCTTTAGGTCATTCCAGAATTTCATTTTTTGCAGAAAGCATTATGTAAGTAAAGGTGCCAACACAACATATCCCTGCTGGAATTAGTGTAGAACATTCTGATGTCTGTCTGTCCTACAGCAAGTGAGCTTTTGATCATACTCACAAAATTAACTTTCCTAGGTTCTGCTCCTTTCCCTTTCCTTCTGGACAGTCATTCTTTCGGTTATTATTTTTTTTTCTTTTGCTATTCTTCTTGTAGACTCTGAGTGCTTTCCTGTACTCCATTAGACAGTATGTTTAAAGACATTTATGTTCTGCAGAACGCTTGTGATTCCAGAAGAAATTAAATTGTACTTTGTACTTCA
This sequence comes from Laterallus jamaicensis coturniculus, assembly GCA_022605575.1. Taxonomy (NCBI): domain Eukaryota; kingdom Metazoa; phylum Chordata; class Aves; order Gruiformes; family Rallidae; genus Laterallus; species Laterallus jamaicensis. Next base: position 17,082,096 of record JAKCOX010000018.1, read on the forward strand.
GAAAACTCACACAGTAGGTGCTGCAGGATGAATAAGAGCATTAGCGAATTCTGTGTTCTCCCCTGCTTCACCATGTGTGGTTCGCTTCACTGTCAGCTATGCAGCAGTGCCAAGAATGTCTGCAGCTGGAATACTATATAGTTAATCAACTCAGGCTTGTTAAACATGGAAAGATGCTCAGATGACACTATAGAAATGTGAAGCATAAGAAAGCCAGTGTTGCTATATAAGAGTGAATTGTTCCTATACTAATTGTATTTGTCCCATCGTTTACTATGTGTGTTTGTTACAGTTCTCCAGTGTGCCCGCATTGAACAATGAGGGACCATAAAGGCTACAGATGGTATATTCTGGCAGTTAAGAGCCAGCTGGATGATGTCCACATCTTTAATCCATCTAGTCAGATATCATCAAGAAAATAGCCAACTGTGGGATCAGTATTGGGATTAGTTTTGTACATTTAAGAGATGGGATTTTCTTCTCCATTTCTGTTCCGCGTCCACTGCAGTTTGAGCTGCTGCAGCTAGATTATTTTCAAAACCCATTTCTCTTTGCCCGTAACACTTTCCTAGTGCTATTAGAATTGAAACTTTGCTATAAGCAGTATGGAACATTGCAACAAAGCCCTGCCTGCTGGCCTGACCAGGTCAGTTTCCATTTGGAATGTTTGACCTGTTAAACACTAGTGTAGTTAGCTCATCTAAAATACAGCATCTCTCCCTTGAAGTGTAGAAATAGGAACAGATGTGACAATACACATGACATATTTCTACAGGCAATTATTTATTTTAAAAGGAATTAGAAAAAAAATGTGTTGCCTTACAGAACATTATTTTTTTGTGAATCCTTAGTTCTTTATAACTTCTGGTAGTAAAGTCTAGGGGATGCTGAACATTAGGATTAAAGTATGAGGAAAATAATTTCCATTCATTGCCACCTTGAAGCAGATTTAAGATCATAAATTCGTTATAAATACGCACCAACATAAGAGATACTGACCATTTAAGTAAAACAAATGAAGCAGTAATTGGTACTGTAAGCTTTTCAGTAAGCTAAAATACAATTTACAGCCAGGATGTGGAGTCCTAGGTACTCAGAGACGTGACCGAATTAGGCCTTTACAAGAAAATTTCCTCACCATGGTTTCTGCATTAACCACTAGACAGTGCTGCTTCTTTCTCTGCCACTGAACATAGAAAACTGTGTTTTAGATGGCGACAGAGTCATATGATTAGGATTTCGATTGGATTTTGTTTGTTCTGCTCTACTGAGCTTCACATAAATCTTAACAAGTCACTAGATGGCACCAAAAGTAGTTAATTTTTAGATACTGTAGTAAAGCAAAACTGGAAGACCTCCTGCAAAAGTACCGTTGGAGTAGGGCAGGAGAGTGAGAATGTATAGCAGATAGTCAGGCTGCAGATCTGCTTAAGTGTCATGCTGTAACTCTGCACAATACAAAGGAAGCACTTTTGAAACATGTATGTAAAATCTGACAATTTTTTTAACCCAGGTAATTAAATGGTTTTGCTGAATTAAGGTGTAAGTAATTTCAAACCAATCTCACTCAAACCCAGATTTTTTTGAAAAGAACAAAACACACTGGGTGAAATCTTCGCCCTGTTGATGAGAAGTTTTAACGCTGTTTTGCATAGGAAAAGGATTTAATTCCTTGGTCTTCCTGCACCGCTTTAAACACTGCAAATACACAGCATGATCTGGCTTATGTGGAAGCTTCAATCTCAGTTTAAATGGTGTGGAATCGGAGGCATGTTATGAGCTTACGAATACTGGCATGTACCTGCTGATCTATGTCTGATTCTGTAGTAATCTTGAAATTTTAAGTGATGTGTCAGTAGGGTCCCACAATGACCACTTAATGTTCTTCTGTAATTCATAATACCAGAAATATTCTCCCTCACGAGGAAAACTGTTTTACTCAACCATTTTCATTAGGCACATGCTACACATGTAGAAACCTTCCAGAGAAAAGCCTCTTTGACATATTTCTTTTTAGGATTCTGGTGCCTTGAAGTAATTGCCAACACATCAAAAAGGTATATACAGCATGATGTCATGGTCTGTAGTTAGAAAAACAGGTATATCTATAACTAATTAGGATTAGAGCAATCATGTAGAAAGGGAGCAGATTCTGACTAACACATTGCAACCTTCCTGTAAGCCACAGAATTTCCTGTAAGTGGGATATTAAAATAACGTACTTAAAAGTTACCTTAGAGGTTTGGAAAGGTCACAGTTAATTCTCCCACACAAATCTTATGCCTACTCTCATATTTCTAAAGCTATTACAAGAAAGGGTTTTAATGACAACCTCAAATATTCCTCAGAAAACTCCAGGAGCATACTGGAAAGGTCAAGCTGAGTTTTAAATGTTAAAACAAATTCTTAGGCACTTCTGGTGTTACAGTATGGTAGCATTTGTGTAAGCAATTGTCTGAATGTGATTGTGAAAGGTTAGTAAGCACTTGAAGTAACAACATCCATGGAAAAGGATAAATCACTGATTTGATATTGGAGAAATAATGCCAGTAGGGATTTTACAGATAGTATCTGATTTGAGGGAAGAATATATATCATTTGCAGGCCTTTTATATGTAAATGAATAAATATAATGATTATCTGATGTGTGCTGATAAAAAGTAGCTTCTGATGGTTCCAAATTAGGTAAAAAAGAGTAAATGGATCTTAAAATTGTTCTAAAATAGACAATTAAATAGTTTTAAACAGGAAAACACAATATTTCCTATTTTATTTTTTTGAATTTTAGCTTCTCTCAAACTCAAAAGGCTTGGACTGGAAAAAAATGTTGAGACTCCATGATGTGCAAACCAAGCTAGGAGTTAGCCTGGCGGAAATGCTGACCATTGTTGAGGAGGTATTACATCCTGAGCCTTACAGCACAGAGGAAATTTGTAAATGCCTGGGAATTAGCCTGGAGGAGCTCCAGTCTCAGATCCTTAGTCAAAACACGCAAGATGGTAAGCATATATGAAATGGTGGGGTTTAGTGTACAATATTTCTATTACATAAAAATTTATATTTTAATAAGTAATGCAAGTGGAAGTCCTGCCAGAATACTTCCCCAAAATCTTGGGTGGCAAGTCAGTGAATCGATACCACAACTTTCATTTTAACTTCTAACTTAAAATGGAGCAAAACTTTGATTTTGATTGAACTGTTTCTAAAATGGTAGGAGAACCCGATCACTTACTATTTTAGATTAACCTGTGCTGTTTGAGAATTCTCTCTAAATAGCACAGCTTTCATTGTAGGGAAAAGTCTAAACTAGGCTTCCTTTTTTGGCAGTAGCGCTAATGAAACCAAAAACTTGGGATGGTTGTAGCATCACTGAAATGAACCCTCTTTGCTCTCCCTTTAGTGGTCTTAAAGACCAGCATAGATGGATCTTTGTGCTTCTGTTTTGAATGGATAAATACGTGATCACTTCCTAAAACATGCTTTGGGCAGCAAGTCATCTAGGTTTCCCATGAGAAAGAAGTTTGGTACTATTGATTTTCTGTTTTTCTTTTAGGAAAATGTTGGTGTAGGTGAACCATTTACCATTTAAAGTGTTTCCCATGTGTTACTGCTCCTTATATACCATGTAGTCATAAGCATTGGCACATGTGGAATGGATGCTTTATATGTAGTGTTGCTAATAATAGAATATTTATGAAATAATTAATTTGCCTTCATTACAAGTTTCCAATTGAGATCAGAATCTTTAAGAAATAAAAATAATCCTTACTTCTTTGTTTCCATCCTGCAGCCTTAGTACTGCCACTGTTTTGTAGATGAATTTTACCCTTGCCAGTGCCTCCCAAGACTGCTTTCAGGCATGTGTATATTTGATGTATATAAATCAGTGACATGTCTGTGTATGCTGATGCTTATATTTAAATAATATGCATATCTGGAACAACTGTAAACTTTATATATTGACCAAGGACCAGACCCCTAATCTAGAACCTGTTTTGCAGCCCAGTGCCATCAGAGAGTATGAAACTATTTTATTGTCTAATTATGCTGTCAGAGGTGCCAGCATGGACTATGGCATCTTAATCCAGCTCTTTATCTCCACAGAAAGGGTTCTGATAATGCTGTGCTGTGTGTACATGAGAAATATCCTGAGTCACATATCTGTCTGCAGCATTTTCATGAAAAACTAGAACATTGTAAATCTTTGCCGCTGTCCCCTGACTTTCCTCTTCCCGAAGCAATACAGGGCTACTAAATTACAGCTGTGGGTACTCTTTATACCTGGTTTAGCAAACAGAATTTTACAGTTCACTAGAACAGAACTGTTAACACAGGTTATGTTTATCTTTTTCAAAAATCAAAGTCTGGATTAAAAAAAAAAATTAAACAAAAAAGCTACAGAAGAAACTCAAAGGAAATTTTATACTGTGACTCTGAATAGAGTTTGCAGATGTGTGCTGAATAGAATCTCTTAAACTTACATGAGCATGATTTCCCTTGATAAGGCAAATTAAAATGGGTTATGCTGAAGGCCTCTTTGCGTGTACAGTATAAAATTAAATAACAGATTTCTGTAAAACTATATGCAAAGAAGAAACAAGACAGACACAGAAAGGAGGAATCTAAGTCCACTGTTTTTGTTACACACTAAACAAATTACATTTTATGTTGGCTTTGGAAAACCAGAGGAAGTTTGACCAAAAAAATATTTTTCTTCTTTACCCTGGGCTTTCCCACTGTATTTTAATGACAATGTCTGGCTTCTTCACGTGAGGGAAAATGTACTGACAAATAAGTAATCTCTGCAGAGAATTTCAGATCATTACTTTTTTGTTAAACATAAAGAAAGGGCCATAACATTTAGGATATCTTTCTTCATTTGTGCACATTTTATCAACTTTTCTGATTAAAATACTATAATGTTAAGGGTTAATTATTTGCATGAGAATTACTATTTTATCTCCTCGATTTTGTTTTTTTCTGTGACTGAATATAAATTGTCAGTAGTTTTAATTTTTTAATTATTCAAAACCCAGTGATAGTTACAAATAATGTCTCGTACTGACATTGTATCTGGTGTTTAAGGATCCGAAAGTGCTATGTAAATATTATTCTAGCCTTAAGTCTGGCTTCCTGTCCTCTACTCCTCCAGGGATGGTACTGTATACTTACATAAAGTTTGACAAGTGTATAAAGCTGACCACAAAAAAACCTCACAACCAAAGAAAAATTATATGGACAGGCAGTGGGCAAGTCCCAGGCCAGGTCTGAAAGCATACAGCAACTTTGTACCCCTTTTGTAGGAAGGTACTCAAGTGTTTTTGCAGGTCCCCAATGCACAGCCCACTTTTCCCAGGTTTGGATAAGTACAGATGGTGCCTTTCTAAACCTCTTGCAGTTGTTCCTTGGCCAACTCAAAATCCCGAGTTTAAATCCCCCTTGCAAATGTTTACACATGGATTGCACTTGTGGCTTTTGAACATCTCTAGAAAAATAATATTTATTACTTTCTAAGGTGCCCTATGCCATAATTTTGGCTTGGCCTTCAATGCTTCACAGAACATTTAGTGTGTGGTGATTGTGGGACATTAAGTATTTATAAGCTTCACCACAAAAGGATATTCTCCTGTAAAACAGTGTATTCCTTTAACTATGAAATGTTTTTTTCCTTCTTACATAAGTATTTTAAAATATAGTTTTCCCTTTCATGTATAAAATTGTAATCCATCTTTGACATTTAAACCTGGGAATGAAGTCACCATGGGAGGAGCTGGCATCCATTTGCTATGTGGATTTGGCTGTTTAACTGCCCTCCTGTTTGTCCCCTGGAAAGAGAATTCTAAATCTGTGCTGTAGCTTCAATGAGTGGTGCTTGAATAGCCTTTCATTCCCACTGCCAAGTAATGCATGTTAATGGCGATCTCAGCTCAACAAGAGCTTTAGCTTTCTGTGCACTGACAGGCATACATGAAGATGGACTCCAGGACGTTCTGTCAGGCCGCTCTGGGACACATAAAGCTTTGCGCTGGGCATTAGCAGAGCGCCCTTGTCGTATAAGCTACCTCCAGAGCAGTAGCCCTCAGAGTGCTTCCCAGCTTGAGGGCCCATGTGCCTGCTCCAGACTCATCCTGATCCGCGTCATGGAGAGATTTGGCAACATACCAACCAGTGCCACAAAAGCATGGTTTCCTTGGGGTGATCCCCAGAGAGGTGGCTGCTCCAGGCAGATCCCATACAGCTGCGCTGGGCGGATGCAGGCCCTTGGGGTGTGCCACAGACTGAGGCATGGGCACTGAATGGCCTAGGTGAGTTACACAAGCCTTGTCGAAGCTAGTGTTCCTCTGGAGGAAGAATCGCTTTAAGCCAGTAAATACCATAATCTCAAAGCAGGTGTCTGCTAAATGGGTCACTGAATCTAGCAATGACTCGTCCCATAGTTTATTTTCAGAAAACCAGATTGCAAACAGTTATTTGAGCAGTCCCAGTAGAGTAACTGTTCCCCACTTCGAGTAGGGGGTTCACAATCTGGCTCAAATTAAGGCCATCTGGCAGCATTTTCTTATACACATTATGAGCCAGAAACCTTCACCCTCATCATGTTCAATCAGCAGGATGCCTAACAGAGAAGGGTACTATTCCACATGAGTAATGGTGGTAGAAACTGTCCCCTACATGATTTCGCGTCGGTGAGTTTTTCCTGTTGTAAATTTTGAACAGTCCCATCAGCCATGTGTAGCTCATTAATCTGCAGTGAAACATATCTTAAGCAGCTGCCAAAGCAACTAGAAAAAAATATATAGCCTGAAGAGGTTGTTCTTCAGCTAAAGGTCAGATAGAATTGTACAGGAAGCCTCTAAAGAAAGGAATCTGCTGAAGTTAAAGTTATAGCAAATAACATGAGTTGCTGAGAAGCCACAATGTTTAATTATAAAGAAAAAAATCCCTGTAAATGGAGGGGATGGGTTTGCACAATTTTTGTAAAGCTAAAATTAAAAATATGACCATGCACTTGAAACCCCACAGTAAACTTCTCTGTTAAATAACGCACCGTCATTTGGGACTAAGAGTCCAGGATTTCTGTTTGTTTTTAAGAGATTTAATACGGATTTTGGACAAACTTGGTAGTCTGCTGTGTCTTAACAACTTGGAAGGTCCTTGCTGCAGTGCAGGCTGTTGGTGCACTGGAAAATGCCACCATTTCTTTCAAGGGCATTTTGGGGGTTTGTAAGTGAATTGAATCTACCTGTTCCTGGATGACACTATAAAAATCCTCTGCAGAGGAGCAAAGCTCAGGTGGGGAGGATCCACAAAGGGTGGGCCAGAGTTGCTAACATTATCTGAAAAATTGCTAAGGACTAGTAATACAAAGTGGTTAACAGGGAGCAGATTCCCTGTAGAAGATACAGTGTGCCCTCTTGAAACCATAGAAACACAGTTGGCAAGGCTGTGACCTGAAGGTGGGTTAGCTTCTGCAACAGCAGGCTGAATGTGGGTGAAATATGTTACAAACTTAGTGCCAAAACGTCATTAAGAGCAGGTAAGAGTCCTTGTTAAAGTTTTCTTTGGTCTCATTTTGACTTGTCTGGCTTACTTTAATTCCTTCTGACCTGTCTGTAAAAGATATCACTCACCCTCAGGAAACTTTTTCTGTGTGCAGCTGATGCCATACAAACCAGAAGACGATCTCCACACTGTCTTTTCAGAAAGTGACAAAAAAGACCCTGTGACTCCGACTGTGTGAGTGGGTCTCAGACTAAAATCAAACTGTTATTCCAGCACCGCAGTGAGCTAGGCAGACCACGGCAGAGAGGAAATGCATGGTGAACGTCGAGGAACAGATAGTGAGACTGTGATTCTGTTCAGAGAGTAGATCCTCAGCAAATGCAAGTGTCCATCAGTCCATTTTAAACAAGCAGAGCACCTGAACTGGATATTGCAGAGATCCCCTTACAGAAGAAACATTACTTTAGACCTGCCCTAGACAATTGCTCTTATGTCAGCATGGCAGACAGCTAGTTTCATTGCACCAGGGGTTTTAGGTTTTTCTCTAGTCACCAGAGAAATGGGTACCACAGGGCAATCTGGGTCTTGGCTGGGGATAAATGGTTTCTGAACCAACCCTTTTCACTGATAGAGCATGGAGCTGAGGGCACCTGTACCCCTAATTTAGAAGCAAAGTTAAGTGGGAGAGCTCAGACCTTTATGGTTTACTGAATGAGGAAATAATGTTTACATTTTCAGTCAGCTCAAGAACCTAATGTCCATACTTTCTCATAGATGTCACAGTTCCCATGCTTTTTATAATGTGGCATTTGTTCCCTAACTCCCACTCTTTTGCTTTCCTTGGGGTCCCACAGAAGGCAACACCACATAACCCAGTCCTGTGCAGCATTAGAAGGTTTTGTTTTAGGCCTTCAGTTTTTCCCGTTTCAGAACACTCCAGCTTTGGCTCAGATATAAATGGATCAGTTGTGCACACTTTGGTTTTGTTTCTTTTAACCATGACAGAATATGGCTTAGGAAATCAGTCCTGATCAGTTCCTGCACTCTTCTAAAGTCACAGCCTCCGCAGCTCTATGGCATGTCCTATTAATTGAGGTTTTCTTTATGTGGTGCTAATATACAAGGTGTGATCATAGAATCATAGAATGGCAAGGGTTGGAAGGGACCCCAAGGATCATAAAGCTCCAACCCCCCTGCCACAGGCAGGACCACCAAACTCAGGCCTGGATCTACACAAGGTTGCCCAGGGCCCCATCCAACCTGTCCTTGAACACTTCCAGGGATGGGGCATCCACCACCTCTCTGGGCAGCCTGTTCCAGGACCTCACCACTCTTTCTGTAAAAAACTTCCCCCCTAAGATCCAATCTAAACCTTCCCTCCTTCAGCTTTAATCCATTCCCCCTTGTCCTGCCATTATCTGCCCTTTTAAAAAGTTGATTCCCCTCCTGTTTCTCTGCTCCCTTCAGGTACTGGCAGGCTGCAATGAGGTCCCCCGCAGCCTTCTCTTCTCCAGGCTGAACAAGCCCAGCTCCCTCAGTCTCTCCTTGTAGGGCAGGTGCTCCAGCCCTCTGATCATCTTTGTGTCCCTCCTCTGAACCCCCTACGACAGTTCTACATCTTTCTTGTATTGGGGGCCCCAGCTCTGGACACAGGATCCAGCTGGGGCCTCACGAGTGCAGAGTAGAGAGGGACAATCACCTCCCTGTCCCTGCTGCCACCCCTCTGCTGATGGAGCCCAGGATATTGGCCTTGTGAGCTGCAAGAGCCACTGCTGGCTCATGTTAAGTTTCTCATCCACCGGAATTCCCAGGTCCTTCTCTGCAGGGCTGCTCTCCAGGAGCTCTTCTCCCAGTCTGTGTCTATGTCTGGGATTCTTCCGGCCCAGGTGCAAGGCCTTACACTTGGCAGTGTTGAACCTCATTAGGTTCACCCAGGCCCATCTTTCCAGCCTGTCAAGATCCCTCTGGATGGCTCCTTTACTTCTAGGGTGTCGACCACACCACTCAGCTGGTGTCATCCACAAACTTGCTGAGGGTGCACTCAATCCCATCATCGATGTCATCGATGTTAAAGAGAACCGGTCCCAAGACAGACCCCTGGGGGACACCGGTTGTCACCGGCCTCCACCTGGACATAGACCCATTGACCACCACCCTTTGGCTATGGTCTGTTAACCAGTTTCTTATCCACTGGATGGCCCACCCATCAAATCCACATCTCTCCAGTTTAGAGATAAAGATGTGGTGGGGAACTGTGTCAAAGGCCTTGCACAAGTCCAGGTAGATGACATCGGTCACCTTCCCTTTATCTCCTGATGCTGTCACTCCATCATAGAAGGTCACCAGATTGGTGAGGCATGACCTTCCCTTGGTGAAGCCGTGCTGGCTGTCCCGGATCACAGGCTCTTCCCTCCTGTGCTCCAACATGTCATCCAGGAGGATCTGTTCCATGATCTTCCCAGGCACAGAGGCGAGGCTCACCGGCCTGTAATTCCCTGGGTCTTCCTTGCTCCCTTTCATATAAATGGAAGTGACATGACCTTTTTTTCCAGTCCCCAGGGACCTCTCCTGACAGCCACGACTTTTCAAATATGATAGAGAGCGAGCGGCTCAGCAACCACATCAGTAGCTCCTTCAGGACCCTGGGATGCATGTCATCCGGCCCCATAGACTTGTAGACATTCAGTCTCGTGATGGAGCAAGGGAATCCCAGTATAGATGCAATTTTTGGGAATATCTTGTGTGCTCTCCTGTCGTGTACAATACAGAGATAGTTAGGTGGGACTACCCATCCAAACAGAAGAGACACAAGAATATTGCTCTATTACCAGAGGCATTTGGTGTTGAAAGCTGAAAGTGACTCATTTCATTATTGTAGAGTAAGAGAGAGTACAGAGGTGTTTGCTGTCCTGAGGATAAATGTACCTGAACAGTACACTACCAGAGAGGAAAAGCAAACTGTTAGGAAAAAAAAAATCAAATGTAGAGTAACTTTCTGAAATAAAATGCTGCCCCAAACCAACTGACAGCTGCCGTAATAATACCAGCCTGTAACCGATGCTAACTCAGTAAGTGTCCCCAAAGGAGCCTGAAAATAATGTGCAGCCACTCTTTCGCATTTGGGACCTGCTGAAAGGATTGCTTTGGCATGGAGGGAAAGCCAGTGTCAAGGTAGCAAATTCTCCCCTGCATAGGCAACTCTTCTGGGAGTGAGTACTGCCAAGGACACTGCTCAGATCTTTTGGCTGGCAGTCAGTAGCCAGCGCACCCATCCTGGTTTCCAATCCATAACACGATGAGCTCTACACAACCCCAGCAATTTTTAAGGTAATCTGGCCAGTAGAGCATTGCTCTACCAAAGGGTGGTCTCCAAATCAATCACAGCCTTTGGCAAGGCTGATGCCTTACAATTGAAACCAGACATGTTTTCAGTTCATTCTTTGGGTTACTACTGTTCAATGGTGATTTACAAGAGAGTGTGAGCTATGGCAATCTCTCACGCAACTTTAGATATTCCCTAAATGAATGCACATTTAGAAATCTCCTTGCTCTAAAACAATGACTTATAAGAAAGGAATATTTAAAGAGAAACCATCCTTAAAAATGGGCCAAGATGCCTTCCTTCAACATTCAAAAACACTGAGGTATCTCTCTGCAAAACACAGTAACCCTGGCAGCAACCAAATCCAGTGGGGTAAAACACACCTATAAATGGGAAACCCAAATATACTCTTCCTGTATGATACTCCCAAGAGGATGTTTCGGGGGGGCATTCAATTTTCTTACTCCTGCCCTAGTTTGAAATGTGTTCAGAAGGCCTGTTCAAAAGATAGCAAGGCAGGCCTTCTCAGCAACAGGCTGTATTGTATTACAAAATAAATACCACCAGAAGCCATGTCACCAGTAGCAGAACACTGCTATCGCTTTGCTGTCATTTGAGGGTACTTGTGTCTGTCTCAGCACTGGATTTTCAGTATTTACAGTTGTGATTTACACTTACTCTTGAGAAATAAAAAGGGCTTATAGAGGCACTGATGAAGTTTTAGTCTGTAAGAGTTGCAATCTGGTGTGTATGTACGAGAGACTTAATACTGGACATAATTTTATTTCTAGGGACTTTATTTTCAAGGAAGATTTCTACATATACTTGCAGATGTAGATTGTTGAAAGCATCAGAAGCGGTTCTAGAACTTTGCTGTCTCCACAGAACAGCCAAGTAGGAATTCTGTGTGCCTGGGTCAGTGAGCGAGTTCTGCTTTCAATATAGGACTCTTCTCTCTTCTCCTTTCACCTCTATTTGTTAAATCAGACATTTTGAGAAGAAAAAGAGACCAGAAGCTGAAATGGAGAGAGAGACCCGTCTCTAAAGGAGAATTTATACCTAGAAAGAAAATAAGGGACGTTTGGAAGTGCTCTGACAAGAGCGTGCTCGAGTTGTGATGAAATGAGGAAGCATTGCTCCACATAGAGAATAAAGTCCACTTATCTAATATTTACCACCCAAACAGCTCAAGTAAACCAGCTTAATCATGATTTAATTTATGCCATGCGTGCTTTGGGTGAACAATAATTCCCTAACAGCAGCCATGGTATTAAAGCAAACAGCTATACTGAGAGAGGAGAACAATGAATGACAACACGAGCTTGGGACAGGCAGATATTGGTTGCAAAGCAAATTCTTCCTGTAAACAGGAGTAGCTTGAGGAACCTTTACCCACAGCCATCCCATTCCTTTTCATGCCCCACTGGTCAGGCTTGGTGGAGGTCTCTGCCCTGATGGCCACACCCTCCCTTGACAGAGGAACTGCTTTTTCAATGCACAACAGAAAAATAATCATCCCAAATCCTTGCACTAGCTATTGATCCTAGGCAGTACCTGTGTGGGCTTGACATCTCTTCACAACCACGCTCTGGCTGGTAACACATACCAAAAAGAAACCCTAAAAACCAAACTGACAGCACCTGTGCACTTCACTGTACCTTTACCCTGATATTACTTACAGTTAGGGTGAGCCTGCACCCACCACTGTGAAAGTCTTTCAGGGGCTTCCTTATCTATGCACCAGGAAACAGGGATAACAGCATTTTTGTTAATCTCAACTTAAACAGAAAGAAAAAAAAGAGAAAAGTGGTTGGCTGGATTTTGTGGCATTTTTTCCCAGAGAAGGCCCACCCACACAGTTACATCCTGGATGCAGGTTTGGCCTGGAGCAGTCACACGACGTGGTCACACTGCCCTGGGCCAGCAGGGACCAGCAGACGGCTGCCTGCAGGGCTCTGGGCACCTTTCTGCTGTGTGCATGGCTCACTTTTGCTGGTATTTGAAAAGCTGAAGCCCTAATGCACGTTGAGCCTGAGTCCTGAACCTGTGGTTTGCCTCTGCAAAGCAAAAGGAGAGGCTGCGTCTGGCTCAGTGACAGAGCAAATAACCAGAGCACATGCACGATGTTACAACTTGCATATGTTGTGTTTTGATGAATGCTAAATGCTATTTTATTAGGGTTTTAAAGAACGTGCAGGTGAACTTTTGTGAAGACTTTTAGCCTAGAAAGTTCTTATATAAAATGATTTACTAAAAAAATACAAGTCTATTATGTTTCTGTATGTTCCTTTTGTAGTGAATATTAATGGATAACTGCAGTACTTAACATTTTCATTTTGTTTAGTTTCCACCTTTAAGTTATATCAGCGTGCGAAGCACGTGTACAGTGAAGCTGCCAGAGTGCTGGAATTCAAGAAGATATGCAACGAAGCACCTGCCAATGCACTCCAGCTGCTGGGGGAGCTCATGAACAAGAGCTACATCAGCTGCAAGGAAATGTATGAATGCAGCTGTCCTGAGCTGGATCGCCTGGTAGACATCTGCCTGTAAGTTTTGACCACAAGGAAGAGTAATCGCCTGTTGAGAATATTGTTTGAATTGATGAGAAAATATGACATAGTTGGCTATTGCAATTTTAAAATGAAAGTATTCTTGTCTCTTATTACAGAATTAATCTCCTGCAGGGACATTACATGGTCAATTGTTTCCCTCCTGACATCTGTGTAATACTTTTAGATGAAAGCTGCAGTTTATGGCTTTATTACAGACTTTGCTTTTGGACTGACTCATCATCACAAGTATTACGTTAGACTGCTGGCTATTCTTTTTCTAAGCTCTAGGACAAGTCTTAACTACTTTTCTTAAAACATCATCTCAGGGGTTCTCTCTGAACTCTGTCACTTTTTGTGTATTTCTTAACCATTTCAGAACTGCCATTCCCAGAATTCCAGTGCGTAACCAAGCTGTTCTCCATTCTTAGGTTGCCTTGGAATCATAATGGTATATTGTGAAATGCTATTGCTTTTTCTTTCAATTAAAAAAATATGTTGTCGAGGATATCAGAGAGGTTGAAGAGTTTAAAGGATGAGTGTGTTTGCTGTTAGGAGTGGCTAACACTCTGCTGCTCTCAGTGCCCTGTGTCTGAGCTCTCCCCATATCACTTAGTCTCCATCTCTGCTTCAAGCTCATTCTTTTAGCTGGGTTCCCTAACTTTGGCTGTAAGAAAACAAGCGCTTTTTACTCCCAAATACACCCATGAGTGCCAGTGTCCCTTCTTCTTTCCCTCTGTTCCTCCCCAGTTTCAGGTCCTCTAGCCAGACTAAACAGGGCTTGAGAAATGGCACCGACTGATTTGGAAACCAGAGGTTGTTGTGTGCAGCAGCCTGTCACTTTCGTAACTCTACTGCAGTGATGAGGCTGGTGAAACCACGTGCTAATCCAGAAAGTAAAAATGAATTCTTAGTACTCCCATTCTGCACGGCACTTTGCCCACAGCACAAGACCAGCATGAAAGGACATACACATTTCAGTCCCTCCTAATTTCAGTTTTTCTGGTACACCTGATCATGGGACAGGCTGAACTTAGATCAAAGTTCAGTGCCTACTCAGTGGTTGGTGATAACTTTAACAGTGGCTTGGGGGAATAAACAGCTGCCCCCCTAAGCTTTCCTCTGCTCCTTTCTGGCCTTGCCCCAGGCTCCTTGTTCCAGCTGCTTCCCTTTGTTCGCTTCATCCTGGCTTCTGGTGATGCCACCTCCATACTTCTGCTCAACCATAATAGTTCCTACTTCTCTTTAGAGAAGGGTGTGCGTAGTTTGGGAAGCTGGCCTAAGCTAAGGTGTTACTACCCTGCCAGAAGGGAAATGTCAGGCCTGAGGTCAAATGTTGTTTCACTGTCTTTTAGAAGCAGATACTCTATAAAAGTATCCCATCCTGTGTCTGTATAATAAAGAAAACAGAAACTGTTTCAATGTGGAGCTAAAAAAAGTTACTCACTCACCACCTAAAGTGAAAGTTAGCAAACCACAAATAGTTCTTTACCTGCAACTGGCCTTTTAACTAAGAAATTTAAGAATTTTTTTTAAATTAAGAAATTTCATTATGCCTTATAATGCAAACATGAATTTTACAAACATGCAGCCTACCATATGTTTTCTGACATCACTACTCATGCAGATTTTTTAAGTTGTAATACCCATTTACCAGGTTTGTAAATGGTTAGAGTATGATACAGATTATTTAGGTTAGTCTGATTCCTTCTGCAGATGAGATGGAACAGCCAGAAAACTACAAATTTAAAAACTGAACAGAAGACTTCTGGGCATTCAAAGATTATTTTGCATATGGGATACACATGCTGCTTTGTGATAAAACACAGAGAAGCCCTGCTAGCCATTGGACAGTCTGATAGTAATTTAGCAATACAATCTTAGTTCCTTCTCTTGGGAACCAATGTGGTACGTAACTCACAGGCTGTGTTCAGCTTATTGTATCACATAACAGAACAAGCTACGACAGTCACCCAGCGGGGCAGTTCCACCACGGCTATCCCAGCTCCGCAAAGGGAATGGCTGCTCTGTGTGTGAGAGGAGAGAACTGTCTCGAGTCAGCTGAAGGCAGAAACTGTTTGACAGAATTATCAAAAGCCTTGGGCTATAAAGGCTTGATCCAGCACAAGGTATCAGTACTGCCTGTTCTGTGACCCCACTGACAGAGGAAATGCCTTAAAACTGAACATCTGCACTATTCTTAGGTGCATTTACTGTTGCTGTCTCATCTGAAGACTGAACTTCACCAAAGTGCTGAGCCATTTTGAATGTCTTTGCTTTGGACACCCAGCTTGAGTCATGCCCACAGGGCCTTTCTTCAGGAGTGCTGGGAGGAAGCCACCAAGTATAAACCACTGTGACCTGCACTGCAGCATGGTGTACCTGTGCTACATTTAAATAAGCTAGTGTGGATGTTAGCACCAGCCTATTGCAGCAGGATGCTCAGCACCAGGAGGGAAAGTCTCTGGTTCTCATTTACATTGAACTCTGTGCTTTCACAGCTAGTCAGCTGCTGCTCTTCAAGCTGGCTTGGGTATCGTGACACCAACTTACCAGCAGTAGCATGAAGACAGCCATGGGCCCCAAAGGAAAGGAGCGTGCAGTTAGGATTTTACTGAATTAAATTAAAATTAATCAGAGCATTTCAGTTCCAGGGACCAAAACATAAATAGTGAGAGAAAAGAGTGATGTGTCTGCCCATGTAACATCAGATGTCTCACTTACTAGCAGAAGAGCCCACAGCTAGTATGACGAGCGTAGCTAAGCACCACAGGGAAGTGTCATCCATGTGAAATGGTTTCTAACTTTCATATTACAATTACTTAATCTGGGTGTTTTTATTATATTCACAGTACAGAAACAAGTATGATATTTGTTTGTTGTTCTTCAGTCTTGTCCCATTAAGAGTATTTCCTAAAGAAGAATAGATTTCCTAGAAGTTTGATATTTAATGTTCCCCTTATTCAGTGATTAGATTTCTAAAGGCATAGGTGTTCTACATGAACACAGCTTAAGCCAGAATCTAATTTTTGGAAACAATTGGTAAAAAACCTTTTCTTAAATTGTACATGAAAACACTAGCAGACATAAAATCACTAGTCACTCTAGGAAAACTTGGCTGATGTGATTATAGAAATGGCCAGGACCTCCAGAAATTACATTCTTTACTTAGGATGATATACAGCTGCCCTGTAACTTTAAAATGCCTTTCCAAAAATACATTCCACAGCATTGCCCGAGTCTACTGCTGCTCTCTCCTTACAAGGTTTAAACTGTGAAGAATAATCTGCATATCCAGATGTTTTCTGTTTTGCCTAGATCCTTATGTTTTAGTGTACAACCTCTGCCAAGAAAGAAAAGGATCCATACTTGCTGTGGTTTGTAGTGCTGAAAACTGTAACCACTAGTTGGTCAGCTGTTTTTTTCCTTTTTGCAAAGACAGAAGACTTGTGCTTTCTTTAGCCTCTCTCATGCTGTTAAGAGCTGTTTTACCTGTTAATCTTTTCAAGTGCGGAATACAAAAAATTTACTAAACAATTAAGGAACAAAAATTGGATCTGAGCTTCTGAATTTCTCAGGTACCTTTGGAAATCTCTCAGAATCCTTGAGTGTTGCAAATAATGTTCATTCCAGTATTCTCCATTTTTTGGTCGTATAAATCCTGATAACTTCTGTTACCAGCCATGTTCCTTACAGCTGAAGATAGCTGAATCCTTAAAAGTCACTCTTAAAAGATACAGTTTTTTCATTGCATCCAGGTGGAGATGCAGTGGCCAAGATAAATCTGCATTTTATCAAGACTCTTATCACTGATGGTTTTCTTAAAGCTGCAAAGCCTGGAGTCATGGCACAATTTGAAAATTCAACAGAACCCCACCCTACAAAAAGAGAAGTGCAGTTCTTTCAGAGCCAGAAAGGCTTAAAGATGCAATTCAAATGCACACTAAGCTACAATAAGCATAATAAACCGACACCCATTTATGCGTTTAAATCTCCTCTTAACTCCATGCTTTCTGAATAGCTGGTTCATAGTTTTGAATATATGGAATAAACAGCATTGCTCTTATTTTTTCACTTCTTACAGCAAAATGAGGTACTGCAGAACCTATTGCTTCCACATACCAAAATATGGGATGTCCATTTTTACTCTTCTGTCCTTTGCTGCAGTACTCATGGGTTTACTCATGTGCAAACACCCCCTTCCTCATAAGTAATTCCTTTTATCCAGTGAACACAAGAACAAGGGTGTAGGGTGCCTTCCCTCACCTCAAATCCACGCTGCCCACATGTGGCTGAGCACTCCATCCTCAAGATTACTGTCTGCTCATCCCCCTTTTCCTACATGCACGTTTTCGGTGCCAATGCACAGAAGAGTGTCTGGCTGTGAAAGTCGCTGTACCAGGAGTCCAGTGTAGGACTGAACTGATGACCCAAAAATGACAGTTTCAGACTTGTTCCAGAGTTAGCCTAGTTTGATCTAGACACCCCCCCATACACCACATCTCCAGCAGATGCAGAATTAGGCACTTACTTCTGAATTGTGTACTACCAGGTACCTCCTTTCCAGGTGTTACAGCACCGCCCATCAAAACACCAAGTCCCTCAGCATTAAGTCCACATCATCACTTTTGGAACTGTTAGCCACAGTATTTTGAAACACGGTGACTTCAGCTCTGAAACAAGCATATTTGCTGTCTACATGATGCTTTATTTCAACTTCAGTATTTTTAAATGACTCAGTAAAAATGAGGTATGAGCATGACCACAGAGAATTTTGAAATCAATAAAAGGTTCAGAACAATTCTGAAGGGATTTCAGTTGCCTACCAAAATAAAAGCCAGATACCATCTGAAATCCAAAGTTCTGACTGAGGTAACAGACCAGACGAGTACAGACAGTTGATTTAGCAAACTCTGAAAACTGGATTGGGCCTTATAAAGTCTATGGGACTTTCCCTATTGATTGCAGTTGAGACTGGATTGGATCCTGCCCTTTTTACAAGGTTGCTCCACAGACCAGAAATGACAAAAATTGCATCAGAGAATGAGTGGCTTACAGGAATAATAATAATATGTAAAAAAACCCAAACCACCAACAGGAAATAAAGAATGAACACAAAATCAAGTCAGTACGAAGCGTGGCACCATACAGACACACTGAAGAAAGTGTTTCTGTTCAAGAAGAGATGTAAGCACGTTTGGAATCAAACACATATGCAAGTACTTGCTTGAAATACGACCTAAACCTCCACTAACCCACCAGATTCATTTAACATAAAATGCACATATGAAAAATTTCCACAGCCTACTCAGAATGAGCTGTCGTTTTCCAATACGTTACTCACATGATGCTGTTTCTCCCTCAAACACACATTCTAGGACCGGTAAATCTCTCCGTGCATGGCAATTGGAAACACATCAGAAGTATTTGTTTGCAAATCAGATTAGATCTCTCGTGAGAATAAGATTGCAAATAAAGTTTTCTAAATCATACTGTTCTGACTAGGTTACAAAAAGCCCCAAAGACATTTATTAAATGGAATTTTCCTACTGTCTGAATCCAAGTAAAGAGCAGGAACACAGGTAAGCAAACCAATGAATGCTAATGAGAGGGCACCTGAACCGTGCAGAGAAATGGCATGGGATTTGCTGTTGGACATTTCTAGCAGTGTCTTGAGGCTGGGAATGGTTTGTATTTTGGATGTCATTTATTTGGCATTGTTTTTTCTCTTCACCCTTCTTGAAAGTGTTTTTTTCTTTGGGAACTAAGTTCTTATTTTACCTCTACTCCTGTGAATCTGTTTAAGGCTCCTCCAAAGACATACACCTAATGCTGCCCATTCAGCATAGATGGATGTTTGAGGGAAGTGACTATGACTTTGTGTGAGTGTCTGGACTCTCTTTTTCTTGACTGGCACCCTCAGCAGCCCTGCAGAAGCCTGTGAATCTTCAGCATATTTTAGATGTGTCCTAGAAGAATACAGCTATTTGTCTTTGCCCTGTTAGAAAAAGGCTTGCATGCTTACATCCTGGGCAATTAGTTTACAAACCCTCTTTTGTTATTTTTGTCATGTATTTCTATTTTCACTCTGATGTCTCATGAATTCGTTTCTTCACCTCAGCTGTGCTGTGATCCTTGATGCTGAAGCATTATAGCAGAGGGTGACTTTGGGGATCGACTGAAATGACTATATTGCAGTTTAAAGCACCAGCACGTTGGTTTTGCTCCACAGTGGTAACATAGGTATAATCTCTCATACAACCAAGTGAATTCAGAAAAATCAGAGAATATAGATGTGTTCTGAGCAAAGCATTACTAATTTCGTACAGGCATTTAATGTATGAGACAAATTTCCCCTTTTTGGTTTATCTGACATGATTTTTTTCTCTTATTTTGTTTTAGACAATTTGGGGCCATCGGGTCACGTCTGACTGGAGCTGGATGGGGTGGCTGCACTGTGTCAATGGTGCCTACTGACAAGCTGAATACTTTCCTAAAAAACGTAGAAAAAGCTTATTACCAAACTGACATGCAAAAGTTAACGCTGGAGAATAGTCTGTTTGCTACCAAACCTGGGAGAGGAGCTTTGGTTTTTGTTGAGGCCTGAAGAACGTAAAAATTTTAAAGAAACTATGTAGGGCATTTGGAACTGGCAGTGCTTCCCATGCCACAGCAAATGAATGTCTTCTCTGGGTTTTATTGTAACGAGCAGTTGCTATTATCAAAATACATTTCTGAAGAAGCAATTAAAAGAAAACTCTTTGATTATAAAGGCTCTTTTTTCATACTAAAAATATCTTTCCATATAAACTTCAATTTATAAAACCTGTTGACAAGGAAAACTGGGAAAAAAGGGAAATAAAGCGGATACTTGGTTACAGCGGATCTCTCTTCTGTTCCTTTACTGGCCAGGTGGGGCAATGAGCTACTGCACCGGAGGGTAGGAACCTCAGGGTGTTTGATGGGCTGTGTGGTACTTCCTCTCTGCAAGTGTTGCATACTCTTTTGTTTTAGAGTCCTCTATAAAAATGGAGGATTAAACTAAAGCATTCAAAAATTGGAATGACCTTGCTGAACATCATATACTCTCCTCAGATTGGATTATTACCATTGTAACTAATGGTAACATTGGAGGAGCACCTGCAGGCCAAGTAAACCATTAGGAATGTGTTAAGTGGGAAAACTTTACTTCTAGCTGTGTCTCCTGTGTGTCCTTGTGCAAGGGGACTCATTATGAAAGTCTCAACAAAAATGAATGCTGTCTGCGTGCTATACAATATGTGTTCATCTAAGTGAGTGATCAAAGCATGAAGCAAGGTTTGGTTTTGAGGTACCCAAACACCATGTTCTAATTGTTGAGACCTACCCTCAGCTGTGACAAGGGATTGACGGTGTAAAAGGCAGTTAGAATCTATGAGGAATAATTAAGAAGATAATTCAGTTGTACTGAGGAAAATAAACAGGTAAGGCCAAGAGAAATGTCACTGACAAACTCCTGACTCACTGCCACTTTACACTCTGACAAACTGAAGACTGTAACTGCAAAGCCCTGGATGTAGAGCATCCACAGTTTGTAACCCATCTCCTCAGAAGCAGGAGGGGACTCTATATCAAGACAACACAAAGATGTCCTAACCCAGTTTCCACGTGGCGATTTAGGTTTCCCTGCCCTCACTCCCACAGAGGACAAGCTTCCCCTTCTCTGGTACTTACCATGAAAACGCAAGTTTTTCTGGTGTCATAACCCTTGGAGCCCTAAGAGATTTAGCAAGGTTTGTCCCCGAGCACATTTTTGTGATGCTCAGCGCATGTTACGGTCCAGAAGCCTGCATCAAATTAGCGATCTCTCAGGAGAGATCCTCTGTACATTACCCATGCTAATTCAGGCCAAAACCAAATTCTTAGAGGCTACTAACTCTGTGAGAGGACTCTGCCAAATCTGAACACAGCAGGATGAGCAAGGGCCAACACCAGCTGCCAGATCTTTTCAGGAACCTGAGAGGTCCCCTATAACAATGGTAATGCTATTACTAGAGAAGATTTCTGTTTTCTGACAGCCAGGAAAGGGGGAACAGAGAGATTGAGCAAATCAAGAGCTCCAGAGAGGAAAAGGATGGGGCTGGGCACAATGTGGAGAGATGAAAAGATGGGATTTGGAGGGAGGACAGATTTGAGAACGGGAAGCAAGGAGTAAAGGAGACAGCTAAGAACAAGAGCTAGAATTATAGAAAGGTTTACTCTCAAAACATTCACTATCTATGGAAATTGAGTATCTTGTAACCCATTTGCAATGTACAGTAGGTATGCTGTATATTCAGCTATACCTGTAAACACAGGACCCCAACAATTAAACAATAGACTCTTCTGGGAACAAAGAACAAATAAATCATAGACTCTTCTGGGTTGGAAGGGACCTCAAGGATCAGAGAGCTCCAACCCCCTGCCACAGGCAGGGCCACCAACCTCAGGCCTGGAGCTACACAAGGTTGCCCAGGGCCCCATCCAACCTGGCCTTGAACACCCCCAGGGATGGGGCATCCACTCCCTCTCTGAGCAGCCTGTTCCAGCCCCTCCCCACTCTCTCTGTAAAAAACTTCCCCCTAATATCTCATCTAAACCTTCCTTCCTTTAGCTTTAATCCATCCCCCTTGTCCTTGAATGTACTTACTTTGTAGGCAAGAATCTCCGAGATAACCTTAGGGATTGCAAAGAAAATAATGCCATGGTCTGTTACCAACTGCCTCAGCTTAGTTCAGCTGGTTCCTGGTAGTTATCCTGTCATAAACATGGGGAACACCACAGCACATTCTGGTCCTTTCATTAATATATTTGCATTGGATTCATAGTTCATCTGGATTCATGGAAGCACTAATTAGGGTGGGAACAAAATAAAGATATATCAGGGGGGTTTTATTCTTCTTAAGTTGAATGTGACACACAAAGTCATGGAATCTTCCCAAAAACATGCAGGCTGCAGTACATTTCAAAATCTCTCTGTCAATGAATCTTATAAATTATATTCTCATAAACAAAGAAAAGGAAAACAGGAAACTGGCCCTGTATAAAAGAATAAAACCAAACATTCTAAACTTCTGATTAATTTCTTTCCTTTTTTACTGCCTCAGTGTCTTCCCCATACTTTTTCTGAAATAGGCAAATAAAATTGGAACATAAACTTCACTGAAAGACCTACCATATTCAAACTGCATACATAAAAGTGACAGTGGTATTTTCTTTTTTTTTTTTTAAGTGACTATCAATAGGAAGTAAATGTTTCTTTTTAAACAAGAAAAAAGTGAAATTAATCTATATTGGGGAGGGAGGGCGTTTACTTTTTAAAACTTTGAAGACATTGGTAAAATTTCCACAATTGGTAATCAGAGCCCAAGAATGATACACCAACAGCACATAAAGTAAGCAGCAAGGGTGTTAAGTGGCACTTCTAACAATACAGTAGCAAGAGGATTTTTAATTGGATGAAAATTTCTGCACATAGAGCAGGAACTCTTAAGCATATTTCCTTGGCAAGTCTTTCCAGGTCGGCATTTTTAATAGCTTTTTCTGACTGTTTTTAAAACCTCTTGTAGCTGAAACAATGCTAACCAGTACACACACACACAAACACACACACTTGGAAAGCTTGAAAAATATCCAATCTTACAGTACATGCAGAGGTGATGCATCCTGTTAGCAGGAGCTATGATTATCAGTGGAGTGTGATGTACCTTATTATAATGTCTGTCTGCAAATCGTTCAATGATGAGTTTAATGTTACTGTGCTGTAAGCAGGTTCTGAGCCTTTCCAGAAGGGATTTGAAATGGTGACACCGTTAGACACCTCAGTACAGTAACACTGCCTAGTGCCATATTACTACTCTGCATTACCTTAATCCCACTGACATGTACATCTTCACCACTGTGTTTGCTGACACATGTATATTGTGTGTACAAACACACTCATGCTCTGAAATAGAAGGAGAGCACATTTACTGTGTGCTCGATGGGAGGGATCATCACTGTCTATTTGACATTTGCTCTGTTGGACACAGCACACGTACGCACGCTGACATGTATTGATGGCAACCCAGTATCTAGTAATTACTCCATAACATCTTTGGGAATACTGGTTTCTAGTTAGTATGATCTGAATGCCAACTTTTATTTTAGTAGTTGCTGTGTACTTACTCAGTATAATCCTTCTGAAATTCCTGAGTCCATGCTTTTATAAGGGTGTGATATGCTGGAGCAACTGCTGCGTTACAGTCTAAGATTCGGACTTGCAGCTAACTGCAAAGTTTATTTGTGTGTTAAATCTCAATCAGATACAATTAAACAAAGATACACCCAGAACAATGTTCACAAGAGCTATCTTGTTCTAAAAAAGGTACTTTGCAAATCACAGCTGTTTTGGCCAGGGCTGAGGTAATGCTTCCTGATTCTTGTCATTATATGCTTCATCAAGAAACATGAAGTCTATAAAAGGACTTATACTGCAAAGTAACAACAGCATGAAAACCAGGTTGGTAAGGCTTAGTGTCCCAAAACCTGTGAACCATGCAGTGAATTAAATTATATTTTAAACGCTAATTTTGAGATGGAAAGCTATGTATGGATAAGAGACTAGTTCACAGGGCAGAAAGGAGTACAATGGGGAATTGAAACTGTAACAGAACATGGCTCCCTGTGAAACAGCCTTGTCTGACAGATTTTCCTAGCACACACAGGACTGGCAGAGAAAGCGCTGCCAAGAAATGTCACTGTCACCTCTGTCTACCTTGGCTCTTCTACTTTAGCCATCTTTTTCATTGAACGGTCTTCTGAGATTCAATATCCCAGAAAATGGAGACAAAAGATCAATTCTATTATTGATCTTACCTCTTACATTCCACCCTCTGCTTTTGGACTTGTGCCAGAAGCGATGACCTGAGAGATTCTGCAAGATCCTACATCATAACAGGACTGTGTTTACTGGGAGATGGACCACCACAGTGCTGATGGCAGACAGTACCTAACCTCCTCTGTAGTCTCCCATGTCTCTGTGGGGCTCCAATACTCAGGTAGTGGGACCAAGCTGTAACTGATGAATCAGGAACCACCGCTTTCTGGGCAGATTTTTTTTTTCCCAGCAGGTCAGCTACAATTGTTTCACCAATAAAACCTGTAGATGAACACTTTCTGGAGCCCCTGAAGTTTCTGCAGATCCAGTCAGTGGGTTAAGCTAACAAATCACTCAGTAGGACAACATGCAGTGAGAGTTTGCACATAAAACCCACAGGCTCGGAGCCTCACATGTAGTTAAGGCACTCATGCCACACTCATCATATGTGTAAGACTTTCTAATGGAAAATCTGCAGAGTAAAAAAACGTTGAAGCTGATCAGCTGAGAAGACACTAAGGAGCTTTCAGAAGTAATTGAAGAGGAAAACATTTAAGATTGATTTCCAATAGCAGCGGTTCCTGTGGAAACAAGCAGCTGGATGAGGACATATACAAAAGCATTTGGTATCCTTACTGGATTTTAAGTCTAATGCCTTTTGAGGATTGCTATTGTTTCCTAAGCACTACTTTGTTGGCCAAAATTACACATTAATATTAAAAGGAAAAAAAAAACCTCTCCCCACAAAAGCATGCCTTTCCACACTTGGCACATGAGGCTCAAATAACTCAATAAAGATTAGATGTACTTTGAACTGAAACACACTGGTGCCCAAGCAGCTGTCTTCTTTCCAGCCAAGCTGTGTGTGATTTGGGATGGGAATAAAAATATGTTCTATTAGCCAATGATCAAGCCAGATGCGTGGCATTTTATATTTTATTTTTAAATCCAAATTAATTTTTGAAGGGACACTGTAGCAGGTTTGTATGAAACTCTTACAGCAGCTCCTGAAGATTATTATTAAAGGTCTTATTTTTTGCCAGATTGCATATAACAGAGCGCTTTCTTCATGTTGTTCTACGTTTTCTGGTTTCTTATCTCTCCCTCATGTGACAGATACACGTATTTATTTTTGTTGGCTAAGCTGTTCTGACTTTGAGCAAGATTGTTTTAGTTGTGTTTCTAGTGACCAATTATCAACAGAATTAAATTGTTCTGATTAAATGCTGAAGCTGAAGAGCTTTCTATTGGCTTTCTCCCAGTGAACATCCTTTCTTGCAACCCCTTCCTTCTGTTTACAGGAGAATGAAGACAATGGTTGTACCAAAGACCTCATCCTTGAGAAAGAATTCAGTGATCCACTTTTAAGCAGCAAGAGCAGCTGCATGCATAATAATTTTTATGAAGGTCTGAACCCAATTTTATGTTAGAAACATAAAACTCTAACGTTCATAGCTGAATTAAAATGTTTAACAGAAAACAGGAGCTAAAATCAGAACTAAAAGACTCAAGCAAGGATTTACAGAACTTCTGTTGGATGAAGTTAAAGCTGCACAGTTGCATACGGCTCCCATTAAGTTCGATTCTAAATATTCTTTTCCCTACTTTCCAGAAGACCATTTGAGAGGAGTGAGAGGAGGCCCGGGCAGCTTTTGTTGCTGAAGATCTATAACCTGATGATGGCCAACGGGGAGACAGGGGCCCTGTAGCAAATTATTTTCAATACTTCCTCTAGAGGGAATAGGACAGCTAGTGTGAGCTGCTTCAGGAAAGGGGCTTACAGGCCTCTCACTATTGTTGTTGAAAAACTACAGAATTTATTGTCTGAAATTCAGAAAATATCTAACTTTCTTGATTAGGAGATTTATAGTGATTGCCTTCACAAAGCTGATTTTTGCCAAAAACCCAAATCAAATGGTTAAATGAATAAAAAGTTAGTGACAGAAAAATGTATGGATTTGTGGGATTTCTTAGTATTATACTAAACTAGCAACCTCTTGCACACAACCTACTCTTGGTGACCTTCTTTCTCCCTGTCGTAATTGTGCTCATTCAGAAAGAAAAATCAGATGGTTCCTCTGAAAGAGAGGGCACAACTGTGCTCAAAAATGACCATCAACTGTGAGAGCACACTTGAGTCCAGGGCATTGAGATGTTGGAGCACATTTAATACTTCAGTTCCACCATTAAGGAAAAGGCAGTGACTTCCTCAGCTCTTCCAAGTGAGCTGAAGGGGTTGGGTTAACAGAGTCTGAATCCCAACTACCTGCTTGAGCTCCACTACTGAGCTTTATTTCACTTCTAAGTAGGTGGTCTTTAATTTCTTAAATGCAATTAGCATACAGTTGTTGCCTGATGGTTTTGTTTATTTTGAAAGTGCCGTCTAGTGGACTTGTTTTCATTGTTCTAGAGTTTCCAGAATTGACTTTTGAGCTCCACACGCCTATTTTCAGAAAACATTTTGTAAGAGGGATGGTATTTTGAACTCTGCTTTTATGGCTACAGATGCTTCTCCTTTTTCACTTCCCTTCCTTGTTCGTTAGGGCCTATCTTTAACTCCTAGATGTGTTCTTTGAGGGAAAGTGCCTTTCCTCTTACTGCCTTTTACCATTAAAACAAGACATTAAAAAGAGTCTTTAGACAAAGTTATGTGCTTATTTTATGAGACTCTATCCTGTGTAATGTTCTGAGTGGTGCACCGAAATTTACATCTTTCTCCATTATTTTTAGGTTTCATTAGCTGCCTTTTTCTCATTAAATAAATGCATAATACAAATGCAGTCATGCTCTGTTTTAGCTGTAAAACGAATAGAACATTTTAGGCTTTTAATCAAACTATGAAAAATTTCAACATCCTGTTTTTTTGAGGATGACATAGATGAGTGCTATGTAGTGTTTCCAACTTTTAAGTTTTATTGCAGTCTAGCTTTCTGTGATTCATGAATTTACAATTCATACTCTCAAAAAAGAAAATGGAACATTTTTGAAAATCAAAATCATGCATACTGCAAATTACAATAAACATGTCAGCGAAAGTGGATATACTAAGAGTTTATGGTGGCTAATTTGCTAATTTGTTCTTTTTATATAAATGGACAAATTACAAATGCCCATTGTGGTCACATTAAAGGGACAATGGTGTGGAAATTTCTGTTCTCAATAAACCCATAAAGAAGTGGACACAACTTATTTTTAGACAGAATTCTGCTCATAATGTGAACAAGTCACCTAAAATCTGCTGAGAAAAACATAGTTGGTTTCACAAAGAGTCTAAAATTTTCTTTTTATCACATTAGCCAAACTAATAACAATTTTTACTGTTTTTCCTTGCACATTTCATAAAAGCAATATGACAAACATAAAAATACCACATTGAAAATGGGGGCTGGGGGGAAAGAAGTTTTCCACACTTCTATCTGATGTTGCAAAATTTGTGGAAGCCACTGAAATTAAACTACTATAACACAGAACCTGACACCTAAATACAGTGAATTAGAGTTACCCTGTTATAACAAAAGCTGCAGAGATTTTGCTATTCTTTATCAGAGGCTGTGAATTCCCTATCTGGAACACACTGAAAAGCCACAGGAAACTAGTTTTTCTCTAATGTGCAAACACTTTAGTATACAGAAGATCAAAATTCTAAGTATTCCCATCAGAAAGTGTTTCAGGGGAACTCAAGTAAGCCTTCTTAAATCCTCCAAAACCAGTCTGATAAGAGCAATTTTATATACCTCAAAAAAGAACAGGATTAGTAAATCTTTGCTTTCTGAAACCCCTTGGTTTAAGACATAAGCACAAAGGGCTCTGAATATCTACTACACAACAGAAAATCCTCTCTACTTTTGGAAAGATACATGTCAGACAGAACTATGTCCAAATTCAGAAAAGGTTTATAGATGTTTGGATCCAAAGAGCATAGTTCAGGGCCATAATAGAACCAAGTCGATACATACAGCTAGAATCCAGATATGACAGGCATTTCATTACTTTTTGTGAGGTTTGATTTACATTTCTCACTAAGCCTTATTCCCCAAAACCTAACAGAAATACAGTATCCAAGCTGAAATACAGTTGCATTTAAGACATTTTAAATCATAGGTTAGGTTAAAGGATAACAAGATGAAGGGCAAATCAAATCTTTTTTCTGTATTTCTAAGTTTTTCTCTTTTAGGCAAACCACTTGCTAGGATTGTCTGCATTACTGTGGTCTGTCTCAGTCTAGAGAAGAGAAAACCGTCCCAGCTATTGTGGATCATAGCAGAAAAAGGAAACAAAATAAATGGTTGAGACTTAAGTAATGCATTCTTCTCCTCCCTGCCCCGGCTGGTTTAAACCGTCTAGGCAAAAAGTTTTGAAGAAAGGTTTTTAAACCCAATACAGGTTGGGAGTCAAAAAAGACATGGTTGTTTGTAAGCTTCAGTGCAATTAGTCCAGCAAGTCAAGGAATATGACAAGGTATTATCTATTTCACGTGTCTTAAGACAGTAGGAGACCAAAGGGCTTTGGCCACCCATGTCTAAAGAGTTCAGCCTTGCGTTCTGGATCTGAACTGATCCAAGAAGACTGTAAAAACAGGAGAAACATCAGTCAAGTACATTACAAAGCTGTATGAAAATGATTACAGAAAAGGAACTTATATGGATCATATTAGAAAATATTTAAACTGAAAATGTTCTGGTGAAAAACAGCTTAATAAAAAGCACCAAACAAGGTATGTACTGCTACGTATACTATGTAATGGTGGTATCAGTAGAAGAAGGGATCAGAGTTTCTGATAAAGACTGCTGGCAATGGTTTAATGCTGTGGGACATCCTTCTGCATTTCAAGTAGGACAACTACAGGCTACAATAGACTTCAGAGCAAGTCCTTGGTACAGATTATAAACACCTGCAAGTAAATATCAGTTACTTTAAAAATCAATGGAATATTTTATGCACAGTAATTAAAAAAGTAAAAAGTAAAGGTGCATGATAAATAAGAAATTTATAAAGAAAAAAACTAGTGAATACTATTTTAAACTGCAGTTTATTACAATCACACTCTTACCTTAATCTAATTAATTCTTACATAAGGTTAAAGCGTTTTCTTTTTGTGAACATTGAAAGCATTATTTTTTTCCAAAACGATTAGTTTTTAAATCACATAAACCATGTAAAAATAACCCAGCAAAAATACAGGTTATAAGAAGTCCAACAATAAATACAGCACTATTCAAAACCACTGAGTAAAATTAGTACAAAGTTAAACATTTAATTTTTGCCTCCTTTCCTTTAAAAACAAATCACACCTAAAGTTACTGCATCTCCAAATCACTAGAGAAAAATCCCCTCGTTTCTCAGTTTATTTCCTCCAGTTACATGTATTGTTTTCTCTCCATAATCCTCTATATTCTGGTATTGTTACTATGCAGACAACTTTGGTCTGTATTTTAATAGCATAGTCTAGAAATATTAAGAGAAACATGGCTTTTGTTAGTGAGCTACCCATACTACGCTCCATTTAATATCAGAAGTATATAAGGCAAACTTCTGTTACAGTTTTGGATTCCTTTGGTATACTGCCTATATGTTCACAGTCTTCACTTATTTCTTCATCTGTGATATATTTCCTGTCTTCAAACAGATCTTTCCAAATTATGCAGTCTGTTAACAAAAATACAAAGGTCTCAGTTTCATTTGCTGGCAATACATAAATATTGCTGTCTTCCTATTTGTCTGACATCCCTTTTAATCACACGTAGCATTTTCTTGGTGCTGTGTGATACACACCACAGCTTCAGTGAAGTATTAGCACACCAAATCTCCCCTTAATACATTTTCCACAACTTTTTTTTCCAGACAAATTCTATGTAAAGAGTTTTCCCTACTGACAATTTCTATACATTAAAAGATTAAGCTACATTATTTGGAACATACTGATCTGTCAATGCATTGGAAACATCTTACTAATAATAGCAATAAAACACAGATCTTTCGCTCTGCCTACTTCAGATGTTTTTTAAAACACTATTAATAAGCCTAGATTCCACAGGTGCTAGAAAAGAGAGTGAAAATATCCAGTTTCACAAGAGTAGCATCCTTCTGCCTGCCCATCCCTGCCTGCCCACTGCAGTGAAAAATAAGCTGTAAAACACAGGGATGCGAGCACTCAGCTTTGTGGGGTGTGAACAGGAAGCTGTCTGATGGGGTTCTGCCCATGCCCCATATAGAAACGAAGCCTCATGTTCTACAAACCTCCCCCTGTAATTTTTTGCTCCAGTAACAAATGAGTACAATTATTACTGGACAAATGGAGTACATAAGCATGACATGCTGAATTTTTTCGACAGGTCTGGGGTACTTGCATGCCCATTGAGAAAAGCTGTCGAGAAAGTTGTTCACTTTTTGAGAGTCTCGAAACAAACAAGCAAGAGAGTTCTAACTTGCAGTTTTACAGTAAATTGTCAGGCAGCCACGAAGACAAAGCCAGATCTTAACTGGGCAAGTACATCTTAGCCACAGGTTATAAAGCAGACACAGATGTACAAAACTATCAAGACAGGAAAACAAAAATTTGGAAGAACAGTGAGAAAAGCTTTACATTTTTGCATAACAGGAAATCCACTGAACAAAAAAGAATCACAAATAACCACTAACATGCCTCATTTGCTGTAAAGAAATACAAAAGCTCCTAAAATGAGAAATAACATCAGTGAATAAGAACCACAAAGTGAAGAATTTTATTTGAAAAAAATGCCTTTGAACACAGCAGCTCAGTGCACAGAGACCATGATGGAGTTGAAGACAAAGAACTGCTAAAATAGAACTGAAATGAAAGCCAAGATGAAATAGCCTCCTCAAGTTCTGATGCTGGCAGACAAACACCATTCAAAAAAAAGTTTTCCAGAAATGACAATTATCCCATCGAGCTTCAAAACAGTTTATATAGTCACAAGAGGAATACGTGTGAGAATAATGTTCCAGGCTGCTGAAAATTAGCAAAAGGGGGAAGGAGGCACCAAGCACTTCCAGATCAGTTCATTTGAATTCTTAGAAAGATGTTAGGATACAAATGGGAAGAAACGTTACTTAATACCAAGATGAGCTGGTTCATAGACCCTCCATCTCACATGATTTCTTTTTGCCTTAGCAGTACACACAGATGATGGAATCACCCACCTTTTCCAAGCCTTGCAACATGCCCAGTCACAGGGATACTCAGTTCTCCACAGTTTCAGAAGCATTTAGAAGAGACTCAAAGGAAAAGAAAGATCTGCAACAGTGATAGTATATTTGGGCAACATATATAAAATCTGCAGTTACTGGAAAGTACTCTTCCCTTTCTCTTGTCCTTTCCTACACTGTAACTGGGGAGGCTGTACTTGCCCCCTGAAGCCAAATAACACTTTCAAAGTGTGTCCAAGTATTCTCTTGGCAAAGCTATGATTCAAAGAGTGTGAATGAGGCACTGTATTTCAAGCACAGAGCTTCAGAAAAACACAAATGAGGCTCCAATAGCTGCACTACAGAGATGTGAGGTGGAACAATTCTTTGACCAAGTGTTGTAGTCCTCTTCCACAAACAGGACTAATCACCAACGAAGAGAATCTTGATTGACTCAGAGGAGTTCTTTCCATGACCCATCATTTCAGTGATCACTCCCCCTGCAGAGCTGTATGTAGTGGCATGTCTTGGCAATAAAATCAAATGAGTACACAATGGAAAAGGCTTGATTGATTTTTCAGATATAGTTCAGGACTTTTTGAAACCAATGACCATAGAAATTATTTAGCACTAAGAAGTGAGTGTAAGAAAGAAAATGGTTCCTGAATTTAACTGAATTATCATCTAACTTAGTTCACAACATGATGTTCAGAGATGTGTTATCTGGGAATAACATCTGTGTGCTGTATGAAGATCTCCCACTGCTTACAGAAGCGATAGGCACAAAAAAAATCCACATCAGTGGAAAGGTGCAGCAGCAAGCAGGTGGACAAGAGCCCAAAAGGCTGATCAACAGGACTAATAAATCTAGACATCACTGATGCAGGGTACCTCTGAGGATGAAATGCCTCACACCAGGAATAGGGCAGATGGAGAGCTCCTCAGATAGGGTACTGAGGGCAGAAGTTACACTGCTTATTAAAACCAAAACCTATCTCAAATCCTTGTGGTCCTCTCCTGCTGTGCAGTAGTGCTCCCTGGAAAGAAGGAAGTGGACAGAGTGGAACAGAACCAGTAACTAACAAGATGAGGTTAAAGTGAAGCTGCTGTCATGAAAGGCAATGCCAGATAATCAAAGAGGAGGAAAAAAAAAGTGAAAAGGATTCTAACGAACATAGATATTTTCTCCTCCTACCTTGCACACCAGTGTCCCACTCTAAGCAAGATGAGAGAGGTAGGATCCAGCCCCCTTTGCCAGCCTGGTGAGAATAGCCATGGAAAAGTCACCTCTCAGAACATGGCTGAGCTCTGCAGCCTGACAACTCAATAACAAGGTCATTGCTGGTAACATTTGGGTACAACGTGAATCACTGAATATTGGTCAGAAAGAGGAAGGAGTTCAGGGTTACCACTGGTACCCCTTTCCCTTTACTGTAACCTCCAAGCTCAGCAATGTCAGAGACCTCACTAGCGCATCTCAGCATTTCCTGAATCACTGGCTCTGTCTCTGATAACATTATGATCACAACTGGATCTAAAAAAGCATCTACAGGTCTGAAAGCTGATGTTTTCCAAATCACATCATTTGGTTTAATTAAAATACTGCTTCTTCCTACAAACTTCTCTCATTTGTGTTAGACATGAACACTAGCTACTCAAATCCTAGAGAAATTTAAACTTAACAATATGGTCAGGATGTCAACAGGACTTTTATAACTCCTATGACCTCACCCATCAATGCTTACAAGCAATGCAAAAATAATAGCTCTGAGGGTTACTCCTCTTCTCTAGATTCCTCCACACTAGTTAAGTCCAGAAACCATTTAAACAGACATAAGTGTTTATGAGTTAATAAGAATTAATTAAGGAAATCTTAATCAAGGAAAGCTTAATCAAGAATAAACAGCATAAGAGAAATCCTGATTTTGGCAAGTTTCTCATCAAGACAATTAACACTCATTTACAGGCCACTGATGGACAGTTTAGCTAAAGACACAATATACCCCGAAGAACCATTTTACTGCTGAGAGTAATACTTGGATTAGAACTAGCACAGCATGATTTTTAAATCCTAAATTGAGTCTGCAGAGATGGCAGTTAAAAAAGCGTTGGAGGTTTTTTACTTACAAACTGAGCAAACGATCTGGAAGTCATTAACAGATGATAAACATAACCTTCCCCCACTCACTCCCAAGATGCCATCTCTACAGTCCCTTTTCAGAATACAGTTCTATTTTTATATGTCACACTGCAGGGAAGAGCCTCACAGGCTTTCATTTGATCTGATAGGGAATTAGTACCTTCTCTTCAACAGGACTCAGTTCCTAGCAAGGAAGAACAAGTGGAGTGAAAAGAGAAAGAAAAGTTGGTTTCCTTAGAGAAACATGCTACTAAATTCTCTTCAGGATGACAAAAGCCATTCTGAAAAGAAAACAAAAAATAACAGCAGGTCAACTTTAAAGTGGTCTGCAACAGTCAGCCTCAGATACCCAATACAGGCAGCCCCTTACCTAAAGCACAATGCTAAGCAAAGAGATCAGCCAGCTCTTGAAGATGTATCTGCATTTTTTTGGTGTTCAAAAGCAACTGGCTTATTTTTCATGACAGTTTTGTAAACTAAGTTCCAATATAAGTTCTGGATCACGACTGGTGACAGATTTTCTGAGCCACACTCTAATATCATCCCACTAATCTTGGACATGCACCTTTTTTACTCCTTGCTTTCCAAATATAAAAATACCTAACTTGAAAACAGTAGCATTACTGGTCTAATTAAATATATTCTGTAAGTACAATTTAAAAATACATAATTAAAAATAACTATTCTGTTAGTGTCTGGAAGAAATCAAATGTAGTGTCTTGCATTTGTGTGAGCTCTTTACAGCTATGACAGCATGGGAAGAACTAGACCAGCCTTTGATTAACATGAGAAACACTGCCTCTCGTTATCTGAGCAGAGAACAGCATTGCTGTTTAAAGTCCTGTAGCTTCCAACTTCTCATTTCTTCCGTTAAAGATACACAAGAATTATGAAAATGCTTTTAAAAATATGACTCAAATTTAAGGAGAAAGAAACAGGAGATTTTCATAGGAGGAGGGCTATTGCCATCCTGGTCCAGAGCCATGAGGTAAGGTGCTTACGGAGGAAAATCTGGTTTACCAATTAAGATCCATCAGCTTTTATTTTGTCACTGAAGAGAGATGAACAACGTATCCTCTTTCCTCGGTGTGTAAAGGACTCAAATTTAAACTTGGTGCAAACATCATTTCAAATTGGAGAAGCAGGTGACATGATCTGCAACATGGGCACTATGAGCCTCAGAGGAAAATGGCCTTGATAAAAGAAGTAAGGATTTGTGACCCATGGAAAATTCAAGAGAAAGGCATTCAATACTGAAGGAACTAAGTGGAGAATAAGTAAACCACAAAGCAAGATGTCTGACAGAGGCTGGACATTCAACTGTATGTTCAAGAAGAGAACATTTCAAGACCTCATTCATTTCAAGAAGAGAATATGACCAAGACCTCATTCTAACACTAATGCAAAAGAACAACTCCGACAAGCACTAGATACCACTTAATACCCTTGAATCTTCTCAAAATCTTGAGGAAAAAAATTGAGAAAAGATGACTTCCTAAACAAGCCTGTGAAGTGAAGGTGCACAGGCTCTGAGTAAGAGTGGAATTAGATAATTTAAAAAAATCAAGGCTTTCTGTTGGTTTCCTCATCCTTAATATAGAATCTATAGATTAGGTTTTCTGCTCGTCACTGGATGAGAGAACTTTAGAAACCCAAAAGTAACATACTGAGCGCTTGTATGACTGAAAGTCACCAGAGCACTAAATGCTGCATCTGCTCTACTATACTTGAGAATTTGACTTTCCTCACTAGAAAAAAAAGAGATATCTGGATTGTTTCCTGTTATAACAGAAGAATACAAGAATAGCTGTACTCTGTCAAACCAGAGGTACAGAGAGGCCAGTATCCAATTTCTAGTTCTGACCAACTTCAGATGCCTAAGGATGGCTAAGAACGTGGCAAGCACATAGCGATATTTCCACAGAAATCTCTCTTGGCCACAAGCATTTTGTGGCTCAGGAACCAGAGGTAGTCACTCCATGTAATGCCTCCATGCAAGTTTTTTCTATCTAGTTCTGTAGTCTTTGAAACTTTAAAAAAATTTCGTATCTACATTGTCCTTTGGTGCTTTGCAATACTGTATGAAGAACCATTTCTATTTTAGTTTAATCTGATATTCTGCTAGTCTCATTTGCTTTAAATTTAGGAAATAATGAGAGCACTTCTTATAACAATTTTACAATAGAGAGCTTAAGACTTTTGTATATTAAGACATCTTGCAAACCAAAAGCTGTTCCCCCAAAAATGCCCTTTGACAGAAGGAACTGGGGCTCCTTTTCCCAATTCTGCTCATTCCTCAACTACTGGAAAAGAATTTCTATTTTCTGGATTCAATATTTTCAAGTTCTTATACTATAACCAAAACTTTAAATAGCTGTTTTGTTGAATAATTTAATGTTATACTATATTTCTGAAGAGATTTTACAGCACAGTTTAGGCACATGAAGATCAGCCATTCTCCCAACATTTTTATAAATCTCTGTAAAAACGAGCTTGTCTGCAGACCAAGAAAATAAGATGCACAATTGTTACAGTGCACGTATCTCAGTCCTTAAATAAAACAATCACACCTCACTTGACTCTCAGAACAAATAGTTTAGAGGTTAAAGAAAACAGCTGTTCTCAGCAGTGATTCACTCTTAGGCACTGTCAGTATATAGCAACTTAAAATCTACTCTTCTCACTAGCCCTACTGGAAAGAAAAGGGGCAGAAAGAACAAATAAACTGTATCAAAAGAGCAGAGCAGCTCAGATCCACAACCATATTTCAGGCTTCACCTAGACCCATTTCCGGCGTAACCTTTTCCATATTGGGTTTGTTCGCTTTATGAGGATGTTCTTTCAACAAAACATTGGGATATTCCCAGTTCTGTCTAGGAGAACTAGACAATAAATTCTGCAGAAATGCATCATCCTGAAATCAAAGGCCACTTAATGCAGCGAGTGACGAAACTAATCTATTGCCTAAGGTGTACTGACATGATCAATGTATTACCTGGCGTGCAGGTAGGATCAATCAACTAGCAATTAAATAATGCCAGAATATTCTGGTGCAAGCCAACTACTACAATATAATATATTCTGGCTGCTGGCACCGCTGCCTAGACTTCTGCTTCAACAGAACCAATATTGTTGCTATCATTAAAAAGCTTTATTCCTTTTTTCTCCACCCCCCCTCGAATATTTTGTTTCTTTGAAGCCAAGTTTAACTGTACAGGAGATAAGGAATTCATAAAAACATTTTGAGTTGTGATCACCTTGATCCTTGGAAAAAAATTCTGCCTCCCAGCAAGTATGGGAAAACTTTTACACCGGGTTATTTTAGACATCCCATATCATAATGCCACACCTGCTGTACTGCTCCCAAGTGGAGAGTGGTTTCAGAACAGGGTTGTGTAGGTCTAAAATCTTCAGAGACTACTGCAAAATACATGTTGTATACAAGCAAATTAGATCACATAGACCAATATATACTCCTTGCGTCACATCTAAGTAGCCAGGTTAGTGGGTGTCAGTCCTTTCATCACACCAGAAATATCAGTAATACATAGAAGTGCATATAAAGTTTGGTATTTGACATCCAGTACTTCAAATCAGCCATTTCTGGTGAACAAGTGATTGGGAATTCACGTGCTTTCAATAATATTACTTTATATCACCTTTCATGTTCCTGCCCACACACAATTAGGAAACCATGCAGAAACTTGCTAAGTGACTACACTATGCCCTAGAAACATCCAGCAGTAACTGTAAGAACTTAAAAAGACACCAAACTGACTACATTAGCTGAGATACTGTCTTTCTCACTATCTTACCCACATCTTATCTCACTGGTATCTTAATGTGCAGT
This sequence comes from Laterallus jamaicensis coturniculus, assembly GCA_022605575.1. NCBI lineage: Eukaryota > Metazoa > Chordata > Aves > Gruiformes > Rallidae > Laterallus > Laterallus jamaicensis. The sequence continues at coordinate 17,119,482 of JAKCOX010000018.1, forward strand.
GGTAAGGAATAAAAGTGTGTTGGTAGCTGAGTGACCTGAAAGTGTCTCGAGTAATATTCAGAATAAAGCAGTTGAAGAGAAGACAAGCAGGCCACCCAGAAAGACCAAGTGTCATGACTGGCCTCCAGAATATTTTTCCTCTTTTGCAGTGCAAGGTAATAATTGGATCAGAGTTTGGCTTTAACATCTGCTGCTGGTTGAGATCTCTGATTGGCTTTTCCAGCTTCAATCTGAGATACATTTTGAACATTATTAATTCCCATGACCTAGTGTCAAAGTGTGATAGAGAAAGTGATCTGGTTGCATTATCTTCCAGTATTTAATATCAGTTCTGGGTGGAAACAGCTGGAAACAATATCACATTTACTACAATACATTTTCAGAGGAATTTGTTGAAAATATCTCATCTCTACAAAGAGCTTATTTAGAAAATGGATTTATAAATTGAAGGTGTGTAGAGAAAAGGACACATGAACAAAGTGCTCAAGATGAGTAACTAATCAGGTCATACAGGACATGCTCAGAAGTAAATGGACACCTTACAAACTTATATTGATGTCTAAGCATGTTTTTATCCCAAACTCTGAATCCAAATTTTCTCAGTTAAAGTGAAGTACAGACTGATAATGTCTTATTTAATAATTATTAAGCTGTGAATGGGTTCTGCAATAACTTCACATGCAGCTGCCATTCATTTCAGTAGATGCTTAGCATGCAGAAACTTAGGATGAACTCTGAGCTCTAGCATCATGCACAAATTGTACTACAAAAGTTTTTACTCTGATGGGTTTTTTCCAGCTTAAATAAAAGCATTTAACTCCTCAACAATGTTTATTATATTATTTTGATTTTAAAAAATAATCTATCTAGACTGCCATTAGTTATTGTAGCATACCATGAAATACTGCAAATGAAAGTAAGAAATAAAAAATTACTAACAACTGAAAGTGAGGTTTTATTTAGAATTATTTAGTCAGAAAAGCATGACAAAATTTTGATGGGTCCCATCTGCCTCCCTCTCCTTTTATGAGGTGAGGTAAATGACCGTTGCACACTTATCTAGGAAATTCCACTAGTAGTTTGTGCACTGTCAGAGAGATTACATGGTGGATGAATGCTTCCAGAATCTTTCTGAGCAGTGTTTGCATGCTGGAAGAGAAAAATTTCTATTTTCAGCTAGGGAAATACTAGCAAAATATTTCGACAATCAAGAGCAGCAGATTTCTGGACATAGAAGTGGACTCAGACCACAATGCCAATAAGATTGCTCCCTTTTCTTTCTGGCTTACAACCAATTTGCATATTTTGAATGATAGAAGTGTAAGAGAAGGAGAATAGGTATATTCTGTCTTTGTGATTAAATATTCCATGTAGCCCTGTGACTAACAGCAGAAACCATATTGTCAAGAAAAAGCCGATGCATTTTTAATGGTGGCAAAATCTTTTTACTCTCGAGTCTCAAAAAATATCGTGGTCATTCAAGCATGCATGCATGCCAAAACCCCCACCCCAAACAGCAGGTATAGAATTTCTCTTCCCCATTATCTTGAAATAGGAACAAAAGAACAACTTCCAAGTGATTTTAGGAATTCATCTTGCTTCCATTTTTCAATAAATGATGAAACACTCCAAGGCATTGCTATTCTCCAAGGCTATTTCAGGCTTAGAAAGAGGAAGGAGCTAAGATTCTGGTTCTAATTATTACAGTAATTTTGAATGAACAACTATCAACTGATGAGGACCTGGTAGCATTTTAATACATTCCTTGGTTTTCAAAGATGGAAGCAACTGATGCTGGAGATGGAACTCAGATCTTTATGAGGTCTATTTTTCTTAGTGTAAATACCTGAAACTACCTATAACTGTTTCTTTCCTGAGGGTGTTTATTTAAGTCTGGAAAGTCTTGTATATCATCTTTTTTTAAAGTAATGGAAAGCCTGCTTTTTTCTTTTTTTTTTTTTTGGTCCCTGTCTGCTTGAATACCAGAAGATAGCTTGTAATTCCTCATCCTTTAATAAAGAAATATTATCACTTGCACAGCAATCTCTGTGTTTTTCAAAGATCACCAGATCCTTTAATTTTTGAATAATGGCATCAATTTTTGAGCAAAGATAATGTACTTCTGTATCTATGTTACTGGTCTAAAGCTTGAAAACACTATTGGGTGTTAAGTATTGATTTTACTTGTTTTCAGTGTCAAAGTAAAAGGAAAAGCATTGGGACAAAGTTAATTTGCATTCCTGCAAATGGTAGTACCTCTGGCTGTGACAATTAGCAGCTTCATTAGTGCAGCCATGCAGTTGTTGCTTCTAAGTTAAGGGGAGATTTAGAACTGAATTCCTTCCACAGATGGACAATGAACCATAGAGCACCCTCTTCATCTTGCTTTCAATCACCTGAAGTACAGAAAGCTGCTTTTGGTTAATAAAAAAATTGTCTAAAATGAGAATTATCAAAAATAAGTCATTTGATCTTTGCTCCTTATCTCTAATACTGCTCACTAAACTGTATTATCAATTTATAGATTATAACATCTGAATTCCAAGCCCTTTTTAGCTTAAGAGCAGCAAAGAGAAGAATGAGTGATTTTTAATTTGTTTTTCTTTTCTCAAATTTAATCACATCTGGGAAAGTATCACGCCATCCGAATCTCTGAATACACTGGTTACTGTTGCCCAGAAGGCACTAGAAATGCACTTCCATTTAAAAGGCAGACTAGTTGCCACACACAAGTGTATCCTCAGAATAGCAGAAAGCAGGAACAGGTGCAGTTGGGCAGGGAATTGCATGTCTACACAGGCATGTGGCAGAGGATCTATCAGGAGTTCAGGTCTATGACATCAGGCACTCTCCTACAATTTGAACTATATCTGCAAATATTTAAATTTAAACACTTATCTGTTTGCAATTTGAAAAAACAAACTAACAAACAAAAACAAGAGAGAGAGAAAGACACTAGGTCAAACTCCTAAACTGACTAATCTCCTCAAAAGGTGCCAAAATAATTTATCCTGGCAAGCAATACAACTGACTGAATCCATACCAGGGCCAATTAATTTGTCATTCTTGTGACTATATTAAAAAAAACCAAACAGAAAGAATAGAAAAGCTGCATTACATAGTCTTTAAACTGTGAGCAAAGTCAAAACTAACATTTTAACTTAGATTACAGAAGATTTCCCATAGTATGGAATATGGGGTGGAATATGCAATGAATTCTGAATTAACTTGAATTTCCTTGGACTAAACATGAAAACAATACACTGAATTTTAGAAACTCATTTTGTGATAGTGTTTAATTTTAAAACAAATCTGGCCTACTTCAAGAGTAGTTAATCAAAAGGGATTGATTTCTGACAGCTGTTATTGTTTGAAAAGTTAATATCTAGGAATTTTGTATTGGTTTGAAAAGGCATCTGTTTCTAGAATGTGTAAAGCTTTGATAAAGCAGAGATAATTTATCTGCTTTCATTTTGTACAATAAAGCTGCTCTTAATATTCTTATCTTATAATATTGGATGTTAAATAGAGTGACTTTATCATGCCATCAGTTTTAAAGCAAAATCATTGAAGTCAGGTGGGTTTTCTGTTCCAGAACTGAGGAATGATATGCTCCAGTATCATCTTACTTGTGGTGAGAAAGCAAAAGAAAACTAATGATGTATAACTGTGCAAAATGAAACAGAAAAGGCTACATTATGCCACTGATTTATAAATAGTTTGCCCATTGAATTCTAAGTTTTTCTTTATAAACAATTCCTAAATGTACATTTAATTCTATCATAGATTATAAATTATTCACTTCTTTGACTAACTTCTTGGAGACAGTTCATGTCAAAGATTTCTTTCCTACCCACCCTGCATCTTATTTACACATTTATTCAGCAAAATTCCCAACTGGAAATATACACACAGAAAGAACAATTTTAGCAAGCCAGTAATTTCTTGAGCCAAAGGGAAAACATCCGTAAACAAGACAGTAGCATCTTCCAAAATAGAAGGTGGAGCTAAAGATTTTTAGTGGGGAGAGAGGGAGGGAAGTGTTTGACAATTTGGCAAGAAAACATCTGTTCTGGTACTGAAATCAAAGAGAGAGCTGTGAAAAACTACATGCTTGAGCTGAAAACAGCTGAGTACTATGTTGCATTGGTGGAGTGGAAAAGTAGTTCTCAAAAGTCATGGAACTTTTGTGACTTGTCCTTGCTGAGCCTTTATCCCATTCTGGGAATGTGTTTCATTTGACAACACATATACTGTTCCTAAATACAGGCACACAGAAAACTGTGAACATGTACATTCTTTTTAAAATAGTGCAAAAAAAGAGAAATATGATGACAAGAGGGGAAAACCAGATAGCAAATGCATACTTCAAGGTAGAGCCTAAGTGGCTGCTCATTCTGAAAGCTCCTGCAGTGAGGCCACCTGATCTTAACTCCAAGATCTATGTCTACCTCATTTCCTAGCCTTGGCAAATATACATCTCTTCTTTATATCTTACTTTCCCCAGCTATGACCCCAAGTAACAAGGACCTTCTCTGTTATTTCTTCAGAATGAGTGCTTCTTGCATGTCTGGTATGGAGTTCAGAAACTTTTTTCCTTAAGAAAACAGCAAGGTTTCAGAAACCATACATTCACCTGTTGGGAAGGTTTTTTTAATTATTTATTTACAGAGTTATGCCCAACTATCCTGAAAGGATTTATACAGCTCACATAGAATTTGAATTGTGATACATATGAAGGAAATGCTAGAGGAAAGAACTTGCACTTAGACCACAAGGATCTAAGAAATTAAATCAAGGATCTCAAAAGACAAATTTGGTTTGTAATCAGGGTATAATTTCAACACCAGAAACAATAGCCACTGCACACCATCTATGACATCCCAAGCTAGAAACTGGCTTCAGTACCCACAGCTTGAAATTCACTGCTAGGGAATTCTAAAGGAGTCAAACAGGCAGAAGAGTGATTCTACACCCTCTTCTTCAGTAGAAACAAAAATATTTTTTGACTCATTAAAGTCCTTTCAAAATGAAACACTGTAAAGATGAGAATGATTTATAAAATACAGCTGAAATTCTGAAATTATATAGTGACTAAAGTCAAACAAACAATAAGATCCAGTTCACCAAATAACACTTAAGAGAATCTTCTATATTTCCATTCTATTCAACTCTATAATACTCCCCTAATCTAAGTCTTTCTTAAAGGTTTTTATAATATCTGGCAGAGAAATATAATAGCTCCATGATACAGTTCACATTCCAAAGTACTTTTACACGTAAAAGGTAGTAATATTTCCATTTATTTACCACTGAAATGCATCCAAGTCTATCAGGAATGTAGCATCAGTCCAAATGAAAGTAAATAATGGCACTTGGCAATCCTAGGGAGATTCTCTCTTGTAAATGGGTAGTTGAAATTATAACATTTTGCCAGTGTAACTAGCACTGTGTTTCAAGATGATGGAATAAAACTATTCAAGATATTTCCTCTGCCAACATAAGGCTGCAATACTATATATACCCTGCACTTGTTCCTGGTTTATTTAAAAATGCAAACCAAAGACTTTAGTGATGAGAGATATCGTGGTTCCCCTGCTTTAATGTGCAGTCATTGGATATCCCTGATCTGATACTCTGACCTCAAGCACAGATGATTGACTGAAGTTCAGACACAGGATTTCAAAAGCTTAGCTCCTCTAAAATTTGCATTGCTTTGCTCTGACAATTTTATATAAATAATTCTCTCTTTCAGAGTTGGGAGAAAAATAGTTTCTTCCACTTCATAGAATGAAATCATGGAAGTGCTAAGATATTCATCCATTAATCAGTTGTCTCTAGATAGAAAAGAGAGTTGACAAAACAGACTAAGAGCAGTGCCTAGAGAACTAGATTTCTACACCTCCTTCATGCTCTCCTACCAAGAACACTATCCTTTAGGAGAATTCCTCTAATGGTGACTGCAATTACAGCACTCTATAATGTAACTCTTTCTGTCTAAAAACTGAATTTGCAAAATTTTAATTTCTCATTTTTATTTCAGACTTTAGTTTTCCCTAAACCCAGGTTAGAATAAACAAAGTACAGGTCACGAACTCAAACTTTTATGTGGAGTTTTAGTCTCTAAAATAATTAATGTATAACTGTCATCCTGCCAAGAACATCATTCCTGATTTGATCATACTGACATTAAATTTGACCTTCCAATTAAAAATATGCTACATGATGCTTCAGTGAGAAACTTTGCTGAACCAGAGTCAAGGGAGAAGCAGGTATATATTAAAGGGACAGTTCAAAAAATTATTTGAAGGATGAATGAAAGGTTTTGATAGAGTACTCTGTTACCAGAGCTTTCTCAGTAAAGATGATTACGTTCTCCCCACCTCTCAAAGTTATTTCTAAAGGACAGCTTTTTCACACTGTTCTGCAATATTGTGGAAGCCTAGTCTAGAGATGGCATCAGAATGGATATACTTTAAGGTAAGGAGCAATACAAATATTAATGTAGCTGAGATAGGTCCACACTTGAACAAAGCCTCCCCTTGTCACATAACGTACTGGAGTCTGCTGCTTTGCTGGACTACTGCAAAGTCACGTGAAAAACTGCAGAGATATCATGTTTCAGTTTTACAAAATTGCTGAAGTATGTATGTATGCATTAGTCACAGAAACGATAGCAGTCTCTCCTCTTTGTTGTTGCTTCAAACCAAGACAAGAAGTACAGAAAACAAGTCCTCCCACTTGAAGGCTGTTTGACAACCTATTTGAAACACAGGTCTCAGTTTAGCTGCTAGTATGCAGTTTTGTAACAAAATAACCACTGTCACTTTCTGGCAGTCTTCCCATATAGGCCAAGCAATCAAAAAAAAAAGCAAAGAAAAACAAGACCTCCAACTCTGCCACCTTGAGATGCAGAAGTGCATCAAATAAAATTCTGAACAAGTCTGCATACAAAGTAGCACTGGGGCTGTTTTACCCAATGTCTTTGTCAACTGATTGCTTTGATTTCCACAACTGCAGGTTTGGCACTTTCCATAAGTACTAAAATGCTCACAACTCTTCAGGAAAAACAGGAATTCCTGACAGTTCGAAGGATTCGCTATGTGGCTGTCAGATATTTCTCTGTTATTAGGACCCAGGGTGAGTTTAATCTACAAAGAGATCAGTTGGCCTACATCATTAACACACTTCTACAAACAGTGGATAAAACAGTTTTAAATTACCAGAAGTTGCATCATTATGGATTATTATTTTAGCATTGTTAGCCTTCTATAATATGATGTTGCTCCCACTGGAATACTGATTAAAATAGGAACCAGATGTGCTTTTCATGACCAGATTGAAAAAGATAAACAACCAGAAAATCAATTCAAATAAAAAGGATGCCCTGGGGGTGTTTCTCAAAACTGAAGAGGGAGAGCATATGTATCTTTCAGAAGGGTGGGGCAGGAACTGAAAAACACTCAAAACCAGAACTCTTCCACTAAAAAATTCCCTAAGAAACATAAAACAACCTAATTCTTCAGACACCTATTTTGATTACACATCAATGCACCATCATTTATTATTATTCATCATTTATTATTAGCCAACTCAAAGCAAAGAAATACCTGCATTTTCAATTTTGCTCATAAATCCAGAATACACAAAGCTCAAAGATAAAAAAAAAAACCAACCACCAAACCAAACCCAACAAAAGTAATTAGCATTTAGACCTCACTGTTTTACAATAACAACACTTCGGTTTACTGGCCTGTAAGAAACCTTCGTATCAATCTTCAACTCCAGAGAGCCACTAAGAATAGGGCCTTGGTAGGGGACACTGATATCTGCAGTAGAAGCTGTGGCTTCTGAGGATTGGTCCTGAAATTTCCTTTGCGATTTGTGATCCCTGCTCCATTGTGAATGGAAATATTGCTCCTACATGAAATAACAGCTGGGCTACCCTGTGAAACAGTACTGTTAAGTCATACTGAGTCTTCAAGATTACAGATACCTGTCTTCTGCTAGGACTGGCACAAAGGCCCTATTCTTTTCCCCCTACATCTAGGCTAGGAGTCAGAGGCCACTGAAGAGGGTGGCAGTTTCCTTTCACAAGCATGGAGAAGAATGAATTTCTTCACTTAGGTAGGAAAACTAATAAGAATTTAAAAGAAATTGTTATTTGGCTCAGCACTAACTAACGACTACCATTCCAGTTGCACCAGGTTATTTTGCGGTAGGTGAGAGTCACTTCCAGTGGGAAAAGCGTAGGCCACACAATCAGGCTTGCAAAACTTGGCTTGAAAAAGCATACTATATAAAGGCAGAACAGTTAAAATATTTCTGGTTTTCACACACACTTTTGGGCATCAGCATCTTATTTTTTGTGTGAGCAAGGCTTTTTCACCATGTTGTACAGTAATTACTCAATCCCTAGAAGTCCTTAAACTGCAGATTACCAAAACAAATTGAATATTACGTTTATTCACATAAAATTTAGAAATGAAAGATTCTATGCAGTTTGGTGCACATTTGATTTCTTTTAGATATACTTTTTTAAAAAAGCATCAAACAGAAGAAGTTCATTCAATGATAAATTCCCTGATCCCTCCCTGCAGCTTCTTAAAATGGCCCCAGGATACTAGAGTTTACCTCTGGAGGTCCTCTATTTTCTAGCTCCTATTTCTTCTGACATACTGCACACATTAGGACCTCATTACTTTCCCCTGCTCCTCCCCAGGCCTCAAGCCTCTCTTCCTCTTCCCCAAATGTTTCCATTATCTCTTCTCTTGCACTGTTTTTAAACGCTCCTATTTTTCTCTTCCCATAGCTGGTACTTCATTCCTTTCCATTCACCAAAACCTGCTTGTACACTGACCCATACCTTTGGATACTTGAGGACACCCATCACTGCCCTTCTGCAAAAGTTTGCAGAGCTTGTACAGTAAGAAAACAGTCTGCATTAAAAGCAGTATTTGTGGATGTTGAAAGACTGGTATTGGACCAAAGTTTCATTCTTTGAGACATCTGCTATGTTTCAGACACTGGTCCCTCTAACTGTTACAGAGATGGTAAGAATTGTATTATGTATTCTGCCTCTTTCTTCAATGCAAGGAGCAAAGTACCTTGACTTGTCGTTGCAAACCTCCCTCTGGATGCATATGAAACATTATTTCCACAAGGCAACATATTTGTAATAGAATAAATGGAGGCTTTGGGATTTTTGTAAAAGTTTTGTGATCCTACACTTTGTCTCCACACTACAAACTGTGTACATTAACAATTAGAACTATCAACTACACCAATATCAGAAGAAATTTAAGATCGCAAAGTCATTCACTCTGATCATGGCAAATACCAGAATTAATGTTGCTCATGTAACCTTACTTTAGTGTCTACAGAGTTCATCTTTCCTTGAATTATCACGTTTTTTCCCCACAGTTGTACACCAGAGGTATCTTCCTATTGCTGTTGAAGCAACGGCTAGCAAAATTGCATTGGTATCAGGATTACTGATAAAACCCCACAATATTCATAGAAGAGTCTAAGAATTCTTACAAACCCTAAATTTTAGGATACTTAAAAGACAGCTTTCTGTTCTTCCACAGGCTTCTCAAAGAAAATATATAAAAAGTTTTAGTCACCAACAGGAACACAATCAGGAAGGACACAGCCCATTTACTCAAGCAGAAGAACTAATCTGTAACTCAGGATTATAGAATACATGTTAAATTTGATAAACTATTCACCAGAGACTTCTTGGAGACCAAGAATTCATACCAGGCACTGCCAATGTATTGTTCGTGTCTAACAATGCTACAAAGCAAATAAATAAACAACAGCATAATCTTCAGAGAAGAATTTCATTGAAATGTGGTTAATTAGTAAAAAACTGCTTGTCAAAATTCTTGATTAAAAAAAAAACTTTTCAGTAACTTTTCTTACATATTTATATCTTCTAATTCTGTGGATTTCAGTCAACTGGATTGAAAAAAACCCAACTTGTTCAGTTGACTGGCATGTCATTGCTATGTTCTGTAAATTCAGCACAGCAACTTCAGCAGTGGAGCCAATCCTCACTCACTCACTGTGAAAAGTTTTCACAAAACCTTTTGTTTCCAGTGAAAAAAGGTAATTGGGGTTTTGATTTTCATTTAGAAAGTATCTAGAAAAATTAACTTGATGTATATATATCTATAGAATAGATACAAAAAGCAATTTTTAGGGTATTATCTATGAATTGTTTTATGGATTTCTTATTTGTGGTCAATAGCCTCCAAAATCACATTATTTCTACTGCCTGAGTGATGAGCACTCTTAGGAACAGCTATTAGATATTCTGTTTTACACTCACTGCCATGGTTTTTCACCCATGACATACAGGGCACAACATGCTACACCATTTAAGTCCTTGAAGGAAAATGGCTGTGTTCATATGGTCTGGTAAATGAGGTCAAAGAAGTTTTCTACTACAGAAAAGGGCTTTGTTGCAATAATGCAGTCAAGTACAGTGGAACCAACAGAAAGGCAAGAGGTACAAACTAGACAAACGCTGCAGATGGACTCAAGCCAGTATCATAAAAAGCCGGTAGGGAGAAGTTACCACCACACTGCTTCCTATCAGGGCATCAACTTTTCCTTTGTCTTTTATAGGATTAAAAAGTTGCCTGCCACGGGGGAGAAAGGAATAGACAGATCCCTCAGTCCTAGCTTTTTTCCCCTCTCTCTGTCACCTCCTGTTTTGCATTCCAGCTTTACATAACAGTAACATTTAAGTTTGGGTGAAGAATATTTTAGGCTTTGTTAAAAGTGCGAAAAAGTAGCAACTGGAATTAATGTTAAAAGAGTAGAAACCATTTTAGTAATGTGACAGTTATGATAAGCAAAGAAGCAGATCGGAACAACAAAAATTCTGATTAAGATCTGTTTCAAAGCCTGAACTTCATCAGTTGCTGACAAAATTCAAGCCTTGCTGATGCCACAAGCCAGGCAAATAACCATCTAACAGAGCAACAGCTGCAACAGGAGATGTTTAAACTCTTGGAAGTACAGCTGTTCACAGATAGAAGGGATCACTCCTTCAATCCACAGATATACAGAGAAGCATGAGGGTGCTATTTACTTGCAGTATAAACTAATCTGTTAATTCTCAATCTTGGCATCTTTAAATTACAGCCACTTTGAAATCAATAGCGTCCCATCTTGCCTAACTCTGGCAGCAGCTCTGAAAGGAACTCTGAAGTTTTGACAGACTCAGTTTGCCCTGCTACTTTGAACACAAGGGTATTTTGACACTTTTCTTCTTTTTATAATTAGAAAAACTGCCTCACCAGTTCATGCCCATAATAGATGCCTCAGGAATGATGCTGACATGCTCGTTCCAACCCTGCACTTGATATGGTGAACTGCACTCAGATCCCTATCATTTTACATCCTCCTTTCACACTCTTACTGGATTATCAAATGACTATTCTGGCCTGAATTGCAGAGATTTAGTAGGATATCACAGACTTCATTATCAGTAAGTGAGGGAATGGAAAAAGTGAGGAAATGTGGTGGAGCTCACTCTGTAAACCAATTACTAACACAGATTCTCTAGTAAAGACTCTGTTTTATTGGATTCCCTCAGTTCAGCACATGGTTATCTACCATTCAAATGGTAAACAGCTGGAAAACCTTACATTTTTGTGACTAAGTGGTGTCCCTGTCTCTGACAGATGCGTAATAAATAATGCAATCATTACAGAGAATTGCTCTTGTTCTGAATCTGCCGGTAAGTTTTTAACTCTCTGCAAGCAGCACAACTTTGCAGGGGAACAGGGGACCTTTCCCCTACATTATTTTGCTTTTAGAATACATGCAATATTAGGCCATATAATTAGCTGAAGGTTAGGAAAGGTCTTACTGCAGCTGTTTCCTAAAATCAACTATTAAATACACAGTAGTAATCCATTAGCATTTCTGCCATATACAGTCTCACTTTTTATTATTTTGTATTTGTACCGAGACCAACCTGCTTTATTGCCTACTTTGTACAGAGAAGTGTAAGCCAATGAAAAACATCCAGTTAAATCTCAAAGCTTCAGACACAAATAACATAGAACCATAAAGAAGGAATCCACATTAAACCTCTGGTGAAATGCTGGACTTGCTGAAGTATATGGAGATGCCAAGAGCTTGCTTTGATAACAGTGGTTTGGCTGTATCTTGGAGTACGTGCTACAATACAGACTTTTTTACAATCATTTTTTTCTTCACAAGTTCCCTTCCTGATTTAATACACGAGATGAAGAACTAGCATTTTGCACCTTTGAAGTATTTTACTTCATGGTATTAATCATATTTCAATGTAGAGTGTGTATATGTGTGAGCCTGTTTTTTAAATACCATCACAGGAGAATTGTATATCTACACTATGCAGTAGATACAGTACGTATGGGATTCGTCATGCCTGTTTAACTGAAGAAACTCAAAACTGGAGAAGATGGCTGTAAGCACAGAGCAGCACATAATATCTTCGGTAGGTCCATGGGCAGCTGAAGAAATTGCTTCACTGTAAAGCTTCATTTAACTTGAGGATTTTGGAAATGTTCCTATTTTCCTTGTCTACTGACTCACAACCTCCTTACTTGGGTCCCTGTCCCTTCCTCAACTTTCCCCATTTGCCTTTCTGAACTTTGCCTCTTCAGTGCTGGGCACATTCCTGGGAGTGCCTAATCCCAATCTTCTAATTAAATCCTACTACCTTCCCACCCAAATCTTTTTTCCCAAATTCTGAGAAATCACTACCTCTTCTCTTTGCACAGCCAGCTCACTTTCAGGTGAGTTATGACTAGTTTGCACATATATGGGCAGAGTTACCTCTAAGTTTCATTACATATAGGTAGATGAGCAAGATGTTGTCATGTGCCATACATTTTCAGTAATCCTTTCAAAAGTCTTTTCTTTATGACTTTGGTAGCATCTATCAGAAAATGCAGCGTTCAGCACACTGTCATCTATCTAGATGCCAACAGGCAGTTACTGGAAGTCTACTAATAATCTCAAGTTTTTTGTGGTTTAATCAAGGAGTGCAACTTGTGGTGTAAATCAGAGAGAACCATATACTGTGCACTAGCTATTCTTTTCATGATTACATTTTAATTAGAAATAAAAAGAAGTATTTGAATATGATGATAATTTTCCATTCTCAATCAGCCTTTGTTCAATGAGGTATATAGGTAGTATTACCAGACCAATGAAACCACAAGTTAAAAGCTATTAAAAACTGGGCTGAAAACTGGCCTCCAAAATGTGCCTTCAAGTGGGCTCCAATTAGAAGGAACTAAAATTGTTTTCTAAGACTAAAAGAGCTGCAGATAGACAGGGTAATAATAGATATATATTATAATGACAACAAAGCTTTATTCTTGCCTTAGATGTTATTCGAACTATTTTTAGATGGTTCATAAAACATTTAACCACCAAGCAAATAGTTATGCTACATATGGACTTATGTGAAGGGTTTATTGTCATCTTTTCAATATGATTTTAATAACCCATACCAGTTACCAATTCCAAAAAGACATTCTTACAGTCAGACAGAGAAAGGATTCGTATTATAATTCCTCATCTCTTTTGTTTTTACTGCCTTGTTAAACTAGTTTATTTTGCATGCATGTCACAGCATTTTTCAAATATCAATATTGATGGAAGGTTTGTACCAACAGTAGCATTCTTTACCAGTACCTTTGCATGCAGCAAAAGTCAACCTTGATCCGATCCCAATTTCTGAGGTCAAGGAACCGAGGATAAGGATTTAACCACAAGAGCATTTAGCACCTTCACATCTGCAGAATTTTTTTCATAGGACCTTTTGACCCATTTTAGCTATTCCTGCAGAGCATTGAAACCCAACAGCTTCCATTTTAATGTTTGATACGGAGATTTTTATCTTTCTACCACCTTAAATTCTGAAAGTTCTGGAAGTTGTGTCTAAAGCAAATTTTAAATGGACCAGGGAACAAGGAGCAGCAGAATGATACTTTCTTAGCAGGTATGTGTCAGCCTAAGGGCAAGCTGGACCAAACAGAGGGTTTTTTTTAAAAGTTGCATTCATGACCCAATGCCAAACCTGGGCGGTACCTAATACAAGCCAGCCTGAAGGTGAGGAAAGCAAGGATCCCTATAGTCATGTTTTCATCTAAAAGGACAAAAAGTAATTTCCTATGTGAGGGAAAAGTGAATAGACTATATTAAGCTGTTTCTCTTTGAACTGAAGGCCTACGCACAATCTTTATAATTGGAAGAAAAATGCTTGCAATTAATTCCCACTTTTTTCTTTTCAGCACGTGTGCTGTAGCAATGCTGCGGACAACCACCTATCAACTAGGAAGCAAGAACCAATGCATGGTAAAGGTAAAGGTGGCAAGTTTCAGTTTTAAAGGGATGGCTTACAGCATGCGTATTTTGCACATTTTCATGTGGTTCCTGACACCTTTCTGCATTTCTTCAAACCCAATCTTGCCAAAGAAACACAAAACTGTTCATTTTAGGTGAACAATTTCTATGTATCATTAAAAACTTGCAAAAGGATTTGCAAAGCCCTAGTCATACATATTTCTAAGAAGATAGAGGAGAAAATTCCAGTTAAACTAAAGCTTTCACAAAACTAAACCAGTTCAGTTTTGGAGATATATTAGTTTTGCATGGTTTAGACAGAAGTGGTCTAGATCATTCAGTAGATCACAGATTTAGGCAAGTAATCTTGACTTGTATATGCAGATCAGGATGGAATCTTTTCATTAAAAAATACAAAGTTGCACTTCTTACATAGCAAGACATAAAACTGTGTGATTGTATAAAGCTCCAGTTAAAGCACTGAGGGAAAAAAGTTATTCTACAATTAGAAAACATGAGGATATGGATGCTATCATCAGTAATTAAAGAGTAATTGCATTGTTCACTGACTAAACTTACAGCTAGTGACTTATTTAAGCTGCTTTTCATTTATTCTAAATACAAAACTTCATAATGATCTGAACTGAAGCACCACTTAAAAATACACTTAGAGCAAGTGATTTATTTTTTCAGAGCCAAGAGAAACACACACTGATGCCTGGACCATGAGTAGCTCCAGCTTTCTGGAACTAAAACCTCAGGTATGTATTTCTTCTCCTGTTACTAACTGTCAGAAACAATAAGTTAGCAAGGAAAATGAAAAATTAAAACCAGTATGGATCTGAAAGTGAAAGTTGGTATGGCACATAAAAGATTCTGAATGTTTACAAAAACATTTCTACTTGCATCCTACTTTGCTGAGTAAAACACAGATTAAGTTTCATCATTGATTGCTTTCTTTATAATAGACAGCAGATAAGCCTTTTGAATACCACAAATTTTTTTCATTGCTATCATTCTGAATTCAGACCATGGATGGATCAGAGAGCATACTGATATAACTGTACTGGCAAAATCCACAACTGGGATAAATCACATCAGTCCCCATTTCTTGTCAGAACGGTGGTCATGGTTTGACAAGACACAAGTCAAACTGGACATAGCTGTAATCACAGTTTACAAGGGTTAAGTTAATGAAAGCCACTTCTTTGTGTATCTCCTGCAGGCATCCAGTCATTGAAAAGTCACCAAACTTCTCATATTGTAAAGGTGCATATATTGAGCTTTTTGCTGAACTACAAAAATTAGGCTGAGCCAGGGAGTATGTGGAACAGCCCAATATGCTGAAATTGAGATAATGACATGAAAAAGATGGATCAGCTATGGCCTTTGAATGAAAAACCGTTTAAAAAGTATGCAAGGCAAGCGACAAACAAGATTAATCCAAGGGAGGACTGAGAAGGAAGTTGAGGATTTTAAGGAAGGAAATTACTCATCCTCTGTGTTTGTGTATAGGAAAGGCTGAGTAATACAAGGTTGCCTGCTGTCACACACCTTTATGTTCATGTTGGATCGTTCCCGTGGAAAACCCCAAATTACTCATGTCCCCCTCACCACAAGGTGGCATATATGTACTCCCTAGGATTTTCGGCTGCCTCCGCAGTTCACTGCATTTTTAAGAAGTAACTGCTATGCATTTCTACAGAAAGGAGTTAGGATGGGATAAAAGCAGGGAATGATAAACTGCATCATATTATCAAGTACTGAAAACTAAAGGTAAGCAAAGTATTTTTAATATGTGGGTTAATTCCAAACTTTCCTTGTTAGCATTATTTACTAAAAGGTCTGGGGTATATTCACCTCAACAGTGAGAAATTGAACAGGGCAAATAAGGAGCTCTCAAAAGCTTAGCTTCAGTACGTTTTTACAAACACATTCATCAAAACTCAACAGAATGTAAGGGTGAAATGGAACATGGACTTTAGACAGCAGACTGATGCTAAAGATGGAAATACAGAAGCAGAAAACCAGACACAACTGCCCAGATTTTGATTCTCTGTATTTTAAGCCTGCTGGTCACCTTTTGGTTGGCATGCAGCGTAAAGGGTTTCGTAAAGGGTTTGCGGTTTTTTGCATTGCTGAGACTTCGTTCTTATGTTGTGAGTTTCAAGAACTAATAATTACATATGCTAAGGAAGGCTGTTCCCTATTAGTAGTTTTTCCTTCATACTGACAAAGGTTGTGTTTGAGTGTCAGACTTTGAAACATCCAAATACACGTTCTCATTTTCACCTAGTGGCAGATCAAAAAAATCTCAGTGTATTTCTGTGCAGTTGTTTCTCTTTTCAAGTCCAGATAAAACTATACTGCTTGATCTATAATGGCCACAGCATACCCTTCCCCACAATACATAATGGACCCACATGTTTCATATATCCATCAGAAAGGCACAAAACAGGCTATGAATCCACCAAACTGCAAACTGAGATAAGGATGCGAGTGCAAAAGAAAGGAATTTAAGGACAGAAAAATACTGACCTAAATCAAAGCACAAACACCAGCTAGCATGCGAAGCAATTCTATCCCCACACCATGGAGTATGTTTTTAGAAAGTAGATTCTTGGAGATTTAAAGTATAAACTATGTACATAGCTCCCTCTGATGACCATTGGACACGATACAATGCAAGTCTCCTTTTATTTTTGTTCGTGCATTCAACTGACAGCTGACTGGTTAAATTCTAATTGCTTCCAAGTGAGGTCAGCAAAGGTATTTATCGAAAAGGACTGAACAACAGGCTCAAGACACACATGCACGCGCACGCATAAGCACATACACACCATTTCTCCAGCGTGTTGATTTATGGAAACAATTATAATTCTGGTGGAGTCTTTCTGAGCTGAGCAAGTTTGTCGCTACAGTAGAGTGTCTCATGTTGCAAAAAGCAGGCAACAGAAATGGAATACTTGGGTATCCAGCTCTTATCAACAGAAACAAGTAAGTTAACTGTCCTTTATGAGAATATTCAACAGTTTCTAATAGCTAATAACATTTGTTTTCATTTATATGTGCTAGATACTAAACAAAAAAGCATTAAGAAAATGATTTCTATTAATAAACTGAGAAGGGGAGGAATGAAAATGCAGAGCTAAGACTATCAGGTCTGTTTTGAAATTTTAACAAGAAAAGCTGTCTGAGAGATTGTACTCATAGTGAATATATACGTATGAAGTAATCAGCAGCATTTTACTATGCATGAGAAAGTAGTCAACCGAATCAATAGGGGATTTTTGGAGAGACTTAAAACTGAAGACAGAACTATGTTTACAGTCAGTTTAAATGCCTGCTTATGTAAAAAATTGTGTTAGAGATCTCTGTTGTATATACATTTGTATATTTCTCAAAAAATCAGCTTAGCATGTCATACATTTATGTATAGTGCTTTTCAGTATCATAATGTAACTTTGCATGTTTGTAATTGAGTACAAAGACTTATACACGCACCTTTTCTCACAGATCTTTTACTTTCAGTGCAAGCAGCAAATTCAAGTAGTACAGAAGGTCACGACAACAAAGGTTTTTATAACTTGTGTCTTTAAAGGATATTCTGACTGAAGAGATATTTAAGAAGCTCTTCTATTTCGCCACTAACTTTTAAGGAATAACGATCAGAATTCTAGAAGAGGGAACAATCTCATTTAAATGAATCTGTAACTCGTAAAGACAGAAGGCAGGTCGGTGACCTAAGAGCAACAGCCTACTTGAGATTTAATTTTCATTATGTTGTTCATGAACACCCAGAACACTGCACTATAATGCACAAATGGATACTGACATGGATCCTGCCAATTTTGCTCTACAGATCATACTTTTACATTATCTTTCTAATGGGCACTATATCTTTAGCTTGCAATGACATGACTCCAGAGCAAATGGCTACAAATGTGAACTGTTCCAGCCCTGAGCGACATACCAGAAGCTATGATTATATGGAAGGGGGGGATGTAAGAGTGAGAAGACTTTTCTGTCGAACTCAGTGGTATATGAGGATTGATAAGCGAGGTAAAGTAAAAGGGACAAGAGAAGCAAACAACAACTACAGTAAGTAACATTTCTGCTTTTCCTAAGTTTTGAAAAGTTGACATGGTTTCCTATTTCTTGATTTAGCCTAATTTCAAAAGAATTTTGTAGAGTGTACTGACCATTGTATAAGACAAGTTCTCCAATTAATCCTACAGCAGGACATTTGTTATTAATTTTGAAATGCGTCATTTTAAATACTACATTGTATATCTGCTAATGTATTAGTTACAGCTGGTAACTATTAGCAAACAGAGAGCCTATTTTAACAAGTGAATTAAGGTTGTAAGTATGAAAATGTATAACCACAAACTCTGCTCATAAAATACTTATGAAACGTTAAACCGCATTTATGTAGTCCACAAACTACCTAAAAGTTTGGTGTGTTTGAGTTATTAGAACATATGCAATACTAGTAAGCTCAATGGAAAGAATTATGTAAACTCTATTGCAAAATCTTTTAGATAGTTTGCCAAGCCAGGAACAAAATCTATTATAGTTTCTGCAGTTCATTATTGCAATGATCATGATGCTGAAAAAATATTCTCTCCCCTTTCTTCCAAAAACATGACTCATCTAGAGAGAATGGACATATAATATTTTGCAAAGCTGTACCAAGTACAATTTTTGATCAAGTAAAAGAACTGTTTTCCTAATCTGTATTTTTCACACAAATACCTCTAGATCTTACACTTGAAGGCATCCATTTTACAGTCACTGTCTTTGATACTTTGATTTTCATGTTATTACAAATATGCTGTTTATTTAGAGAAGCATGACATTGAAAAGACATTAGTTTATTAAGATACTAAAGGAAAATACATAGGATTTTATCACATGTTTAAAAACGAGTTTGCAAGGAAAAGAGACCAGAGATGCTGGTCAACTGTTTATAGTCTACTGAAATATATTTCCAAGGATGCCATTAAGTATAGTTTTAATGCAAATTGTATGTATTGTACTGCTTTTTATAAAAGCAGCAGCAAAAGCAACCAATAAATCAAACTTCAAGAACTGTTTAGTGTGATTGAGCTTTCAGCTGAAGTTGATTGCTTATTTTCTATAAGAACAGCACTTTTGCAGGCTAAGCTCCTGGCTAGTGGGGCTTCATAATTTATTTCCTTACTTCATGACTACATTAAGTGCTTGGCAACTTGTGTGGCTAAAATTTCATTGACTAATGTTACTGTGTCTTTTAAGATTTGTTTCCGTATGTCGCCTTTCTTCCTACATTATTATATAGTGAATAACCATAATCCCCTGAAAGACAACACATGGCCAGCAGCCAAATAAATTATTTGGTCCATATTCAAGATGACTCCCATTGAGTTTCAGGAGGACATTGGTACAATAGACATCCATAGGGCTAATTTTGAAATTCAGTGTTGGTCTCATAAAAATCACTGGGGAAAAAAGCATTACTGATTGTTGAAATAGTTTCTCTTAAATTTGTTGCAGATAATGGGAACTGTGGATATTCACTTTTTTTCTGTTATTGTTTGCAAACACTTTAAAGATATTATGACAGCATACTGAGGTAACATAATTATAAACATTTGCTTATTTTTAGTTTCATGATATTGAAGTATACTGTATTAGAAATTGAGCATTATTTAAAATTCAAGTAAAGGTTCTCAGTTCTCTGCAGGATCCCACGCTGCTGAAGCAAACTAATGACATTCTATAGTGAAGCCATTAGAGGACATCAGATCATCTATACTAGAGGCTACCCATTTTCTTGTAGTTTTCTGGACATTTTGTGAAGATTTAGTTATGGTAACTACTACAAATTGCAGAAGGAGAACCTTGAGTTGTTAAATCCTTACACTGTATTGAAGTGAAAACAAAAAAATTGAATTCCTTTTCCTGGTAAATGCAACTATTATCAGGAAAAAACCCCCAATCAATACTTGAATGGTTTATGTGGTAACTAATGTCCACTATGATGTATGTTGGAAGTCTCCACCATCTAAAGTCTCTTGCTTTAATCTATCTGTTATACATGAAAATATAAAATCCAAAGTCTTTGTTGGACAAGTATAATAGGGAAATATAGACAAAGAGGACTGGAAAAACATGACCACTGATAACTTAGTTTTCCTGAGATCCTAAAAAAATAGTGCTATGTAAAACTTGGTTTTGTCTTATCCTCTATTCAATAGAATATGTAAGAAGCCTCTCTGAGATGTGTTTATGGATCTGTACTAGAATACCCATAAAGAAAAAAAATTATGAGGGGAAAAAACCAAAATAAATGCTACTTGGATCAATACACTTACCCTAAGCAAAGTGTTTAACATTAGAAGACTAAACTGGCTATATTTACCCAGGGGCTCCCAAAAGCATAATTTCATTTTAGAATCATACCCATCATAAAGTGTATTAATCTGGGTGCTCAAATATTCTTGTTGCCTAATTTCCAGTTCTGAAAGTTAGAAAGTCATAAATCAGACCTGTTTCTCAGGATGGAGTCCCAGAAGAGTTGCAGTCAAATTAATCAATGGGTATGAAAGCACTGCTCTGAGAAGTATCATCTTATTTTATCCTAATTTGTCAGTTACATAATAAAGAAAAGGAATCTCTTTTGAATCACTAACATGGTTCTACTAAAATTAAGAACCAAACAACCCCCCATATTCTTACCTATAACTTTCCTTAAGGAAGCTGCACTGACACTTTTGCAGAAGCTTTTTTTTCAGCTCATGAATTGCTAATAGCAATATTCACATTGGCACATGCCTGTAGAATGGTAGCATCATAACAATTTTGGTAAGTGCCAAAATTCATCACACTTCTCTCATCAGTTGAGACTATAAATGTAAGAATGCCAAGACAGTGAGGAATTAAGGTCTGTGTATTTCAAACTTCTCTAGTAAGTTATAGTATATATATCCTCTAAAACTAATAGCAAAAGTAATGAAAGTGTTAAAATTTCCAAAGATTTTAGTTCCAGACCACTGTATTAAACATAAGTGGATTGCAAATCCATGGCAAAATTAAACACTGAACCAAATCCTTACTCACCAATTGTAATAGCCTACACTTGTTCAGAAGACATTAGCAGTTAACTGCCAAGTCCAAGAATGAGTGTGCAGTGTTTCAGTGAAAGTATATTGTTTGTTGAATCCTGTTGATGACCTTGTTAGGTCTCTGAATAATATTATTCTGTGCACATTTCAGAAAGCAGTAGAGCCTTCTACTGGTCACAAAGTTGATAACTCAAGTCTAAACTAAGCAAATCAGAGGACAGTGGTCTCCACTAAGCATAGGAAATTGCTTTGCACCTGACAGCTCTGCTTTCGTTCTGAACACAAAAAGGCAGAGCAAGAATTAGGAAACAGCCAAGAGATTAGGTCACCCAGAAAAATGTGTCATTAATCATAAAAGCTCTTTGAAAAATCACTTGCTCAAGCCTAAACTATCTGCTTTTTATTGAAGAAAAACAACCAACAAAAAAACCCTTTTACCTTGTTCAGGTAAAATAATCTAAATGGTCACACAAACCAGACTTTTTGAATTCAAGATTGTGAAAAATGAGCAACTGAACAAATCTTTGAGATAGTATGGCAATTTGTTAATTTTTATCTTTTATAGAAAATAAGTCTCTCCTCATTGTTGCTTACTCCTTTCATTTCAGTTTGTGTTTGAGAATTTTGCCAGATTCGATTTGATTCTTTTCAGAAAAAAAGGGCAGAAAAAATCAGGGGTTTTTTTGCTCTATCCAAGAGGATTTACAACTATGACTGGATGATGCTTTAGGACTTTCCACGCTCTGTTGCCTTTGGAATCTCAATTTAAAGACTTCAAAGGGTCTGCCAGTTACTAGAAAAGCCTTCCCGGAACCTGAATCCTAAGATGTCTGATCCTATCATTTTCCATGTGTGCTCTAAACCCAGAAAGTGCCTATTTCCTCCTCTTTTCAGTGGATAAAGCGAACAACAACAACAACAACAAAGTAAAAATCCTTAGTGACATCTTAGCATAAAATGGCTGAAGTCTTGATTAAAATTTTTATATTGGAAAACTTATTTTAATCAAACTCCAATAAGTCACAGTTTTCAGCAATATTAAATGAACTCCAGCTCAGTTTTGTTCAAACCTAAACCTCAACTGATGACAAAAATACACTTTATATTCATCTTTGTGGTTAAATATCCAAAGTTGCTTAGAAATGAAAATTACTTCCAACAGCATTTTATATATGCTTCTTAAGGTAAAACAAATGCTGGACTATGTATGCTGTGCCACTATATAAAACTTATTTCTGTTGCTTAACTGTGGATTACATAGGGGAACAAGAAGATTCAGCATCTGAAAATCAGATATTTCAATGCAGGGATTTAGGTACCAGATTCAGTTAAGGGTTAAAAGCATTCCAACTAAACAGAAGAGCTTGCCTTTATAACTTCATTCTTTATTTCTCATGAATTAGTTGTTTCAACCAACACACTGGCAGCAGAAGAAAAACTTTCGCTAATGCTGAAGTGCTTTTGCTTCACATTAGTACTCTGATAATCCTTTCAGTTACAACAGAAAGCGAATTAATTCAGATGGCATTATATGGGTATCCTCACAAAGCTTAGCCTGCAGTGCCAAGGATGACTTCCCCTCTTACAGTGAGTAATCAAATCTAAATATAAAAGATTTCCCTGCTCCCTCTCTAGCTCTTTGTATAGCACAGTGGTAGGTACCACCCCTCAAGCTTCAAACAGCAAAGACTATGCCTATACCTTAGCCTTTACCTTACCACAAATCCCAGGTTTTCACCATCAACTACTGATGAAGATGGGGTTTTGCAAAGATGCAGATAACAGCAGCAGCTGAGTTATATCTGTTTTACAGCTTTTACTGACTTTTTCTGTAAGATTATGCTTTGAGGGAAATGAGAAGAAAGGAGAGAGTAAAGACTTGAACCAATGCAGCAAGATTCTTTAGATCTCACCTATCAACGTCAAGATCAGCGCTCAACTGACACAGTGTGACAGGGGTGCCACAAAACACAATTAAAACCATTCATCACTTCTGAATTTACCTTCTGAATCTTTATCACCTTGTCTATTCCATGGTATTGACCAGCTGAAAAAGAGGTGCAAAGTCAGAATGGCAGCAGTTTATATTCTCTGTGTTCAGAGTGAGAAGGAAAACTGTGAGGGGAGAATCAAACCCCTGGCTCAGGCACAGGCAGCAGAATCAAAAGCTAACATACACCAACAGGGCTGTGCCTGCCTGCGTGCGCTTTACGCTGGGGTATAAACTAAAATGAATATGAACAGTGAGAAACATCTAAGCTGAATCTGTACACATTCTGCTTAACCTGATTCCTATAACCGTGATACACCTTTAATTCAGCTGTGACTTGACAGGTTTTCTGAATCTTTCAATTTCCGATTCATCAGAAATCAGAACCCTTACATTTTTACAGAACCATCAAGTCTAGCAGCTGACTGTAGTAGTTGTTACAGTATACATTTAAAATATAAATCACAGCCCCTTCTCTCCCAAGCTCTTCTCCCCTCCATTGTTTAAAATTTCTGAATGTATAAAAACCCACCCCACAAAACCCACAACAGTATTGTATTATTAAGCATGTCATTGCTCCATCCTGATGAAATTGTGCAGAAGTTAGTCCTGACCTGAGACTCAAAATTCCAGACTTTTAAGCAATTTACTTACAGACTTTGGGAAAATTCATTCTCTGTGCCCCTATGACAAATAATTATTCACCTCTGTGTAAAAAGCTTTAAAACCTATTAGTGAAAAACCTTTCAAACCTACAAAAACCTGTTTGTTAATTTTACAGATTTTTTAATTATAGTCTACATACTAACAGACTATTAAATAAAATAAACAAAGTCAGTAGCTAGGCAGAAAAATACAGACCTCAAATCAATCTTAAGGATGCAATTTTCCATATAGGCAAATAGAAATTGGTATAAAACTGAATTCCTTATACAGAGTCTTGCAAAACAAAACCCAAATTCAGATATCTCTCTTCACAGCTTCCAGCTTTCTGTGTTGATTGTGTATCTGAAAGTGATTTTTTAGATTTCTAGGACCTGGGAGTACAGAACAAAGCTGTTTTTCCCTCCATCTTCCTTAAAACTCAGAAAGACAGAGACAACTGAAAGCATACAACTACATTCTTCCACACTACAAGACATATCAATTAGTAGTATATTTTGGAACACTTCCGTCACCAAAACCGAACAAGTTTAGGCAAATAAAGGCTGTTGGTGGCACACTGATTTCATTGCATAATTGACTGTCTATGACTATATTTGGCAACTGTTTTTCAATTGTCTTTTTTGACCTTTGACTTTATTTTTAATTTTTAATTCTGGATATGAGCTGACGGAAAGGTCAGGTTAGCCTTCTGGTGCATGCAATCCAGAAATATCATTAAGAAAAAGTTAACAGTGTAAATTCCTGCAGCAATAACATAATAGAGGTTAACAATCATAGCACTGAATTGTCACACTTTAAAACTTTCATAACACATGACATCATTTATACAACTGGAAAAAATTCTTTGTAACAATTGGTGCTGAAAAGTTGGAAGTGGATAGTCACAGATGTGGCCCACAACTTCATAAAAGCACATTAAAAAAGCAATAAAAATACCAATGCAATCAATATGGTCTCTTTACTATTATTTAGCTTTTGAAACAAAGAACAAAATTACTATTAAATTCTAATGGGATTTTTTTACAGTATTCATACACTGTGTACAACATGACTCTAGTACCTGCACAGTTTATCAACAGAAGACTATTCTAATCAGATAATCAGACAGGTAAATCCCAGTTAATATCAGCAAAGTTATGACCATTTATTACAACTGAGAATTTGCTCTTTTAAAGTTATAGTGGAAATCTGACAATTCAAAACTAACAGGCTGAAATGATTAAAAAGTCTAGATATTCTATTAAAAGCACTGACATTTTCCTTCAGCATGAAGTCTTTCAAAATTAAAGCACAGTCAGAACACTGATAGGTCAACGCAATGCTATAAACAAAACACAGAAGACTTGCTTATTTCTCAGCACATATAACTGCAATAACTTCTCAAACAGTGAGTAACAAACATCACTCACCTCAATCACTTCAATCAAAACATCTTTTGAATACCCCCGTTACTTACGGGGTTTTCTTGGCATTAGTACCTCAACCTTTAATAGCATACAGGCCCCAAGCTTACTCCCATTCTGGTAGACATGCTTGCTTTGTTTTAAACGTGTTAATAGACACTGGGAGGTGCTATAGACTATAAGAAGCAGCTGATGAGACTTGTTCCAGCCATTTTGATACCTTGGAATACTTCTAACTAGAAGGAAATGTACTTCAAAACAGAAAAAACCCCACCTGCTAACTAGAAGCAAGTTTTCATTAATAAACTGTGCTAATTTTATTATTCTCAAAATTTTTATATGACCTTTAAATGTCAAGCATTTGATATTTGAATCAGAAGTGTTTACAGAAAAAAAAAGTAAATAGACATCTTTGTTAACGACAGAGATTATTACAGGTGAACATAAGTATTGTCTAGAGCAAGAGGGGCAGAATTACAATCACTACCAATTTTTGAAAAGGTTCTATGTGAATCTGTGCTGAAGTCCCAGCACTGCTCAGTTGAGTTGCTGCCATGGTTCTGGGGGCACAGCTGCATGCAATGTAGTGCCAAATGCAAAGCTTTAGATCACAGAATCACAGAATTGTAGGGGTTGGAAGGGACCTCGAGAGATCATCGGGATGCCTGCCAGATGTGCAGAAATGCTCACTAGAAGAGTTTTCTACCTTCTTGCATAACACATGCACAACATTGCATTATTATGATAGATTTGCCCTTTTACTGGTCTACATGAACTCTAAGGGTGATGATGCTTAGGCTCTCTGGCTAACCATTGAACAGGTGGATTTGGGAGAAACTGTGGATCAAGCTGCTTCAAGGGAAAGGGGCAGCACGGTATGGTGAATGGATTGATTCCATTCAACACTTGTGTAGTTTTCATGAGGTCTTTACTGCAGAAGCAAGAGTTGTACTCTCTGACTTTGAAATAAAATAGGAAGGATAACTGAATCCTACAAAGAACAGCCTGTACTAGTACAATTGGAAAGTACAACTTTTGCCAGAGAAGCAAATTCAATTCCATCATGTTATTTCCTTTGTGATAGACTATGCAGCTAAGGGACAACATGTAAGGCACTACATGATACAAAATATTCCAACCAGTTCTTGCATGTCTATTGATGAGACTTCCACAGGAATACAGGGAACTAGCTATGTAAATTCAGCACACAGTGATTATAATCACCAGACTTGCTTTTTAGGGCCACCTTGCAACAAGAGACAGATTTGCGCTTTTGGAAAGGCCAATATAAGATCTTCCTCAGCAGCACTCCTTTACACTTGCCCATGGGGGGAAAAAGCACCTGAGAAGCCTTGAAGTCATCACAGCCATATTACAGCAAAAAATTGTAATGTTACCTTTACATAAGGACAGGGACAAATACCTGTGCCCAGAATGAGGTTCATCCCAACTGAACTCCCCACCCAGCACTGTTTGCTTGCATTAGTTTAGGACGGTCTTACCAATTGTACTGTGCTGTAACACAGTACAAGATATCTGACACAGACTGACCACGTCTCTGACAACATAAGAACTGCAAGCACGACAAATACTCAAAACAGTGCTCTGCCCAGAAATGTCATTACTAATAATAAAAAAAAAATTGATACAACTTCAAGAGGCTATTTTCAAACTAACTGGTGACAAAAAGCCATTCTTCCAAGTAAAGTGAGCTCCATTCATCTAACCAGACCTTTTACGAGGATCTCCATGCTCAGTAAAAAATGTATTTCCAACAGACTGAAAACCAAACCCAAATTAAAAAGTACATAATTTCAAGGGCAAGCAAGTTCCTTTAAAGCACTCTAAAACACTGTATACACGACAGAAAAAAGAAGGAAACTGTCCAAATTATGATTCCAAAAGGACCATCCATCCAAAACAACAAATACTACCCCTTACCTCATAAGGTAAGAGACAACATAAGAAACATGGAAAAGACACAGTAGGAAACCCATGGAAAACCTGTTGTCCATAGGAAATCCTCCTTTCTGCTAGCTTGCTGTATCTTCTTTCCTCCCACTTACTAAGGTAATCAACTACACAGGTATTTTGAGTCTCATGCTCTCTATTACATCCTGCCTCCCTGCAGTACTGGTACCATTTGAGAATACTGATCATTCTGCTTGAGCATGTTTCACCAGTCAGGAAGGAAGTTCTCTTACTGAGACCATAAAAGACAAACAGTCTAGCATGTTTTCCTACCTTACTGTGTAACAGTTATGTATTTGGGTGAATCACTGTTGGAGCTTGTAGTTAGTATTTATTAGCTCAAAGGAAACTAAATGTTATATAAATTTTGAGAGTAGCCTTAGACGAGTCTGCTCATATTATGAAAGAAATGGCAAGAGTCTTAAGCCAGTTATACTTGTCCATTTAAATGCCTCTTAACTCGAGCAATGAAAATAATACAGCTATTAATAAAGCCATTCTTTTCAATGATTATACACTAATTTCAATCAGAATGTTCAACTTAGAAAACTGGTGCTCAGGCTACTTGATTACAAATACCAGACTGAATTACTTAATATGCCCTCCTTTTTGACTACATCTTTGTATTGCTTGGGAAATTCAGTCTATATTACTGAACATTACTGTCATGCAACAAAATTAAAGGAAAAAAATAATATTACCACATCTTTCTAGGAAACTATTACCACATGTTTCAAGGAAATCATGCTCTGCTAAATTTTTAGCTAAGTAATACAGGATTTTTAATTTGAATTCATCTATTTTAATCATAGTATTCTAGAAGATGTTCTAAATTATTTAATAAGAATATCTGAAATGGCATTTGCATCCTGAAGGAACACTGGAAGCAAAAATGATCTTACCAAAATCATAAAACTAGCACTAGATCAAACTAGACAAAAAGCAGCATATTTCAGATGATTCATAACATGAGGCATCACCCCCGTAATTTAGTAAGATACTGAACAGCCTAGCTTTCATCCAAACAGATTATTTAAAAGAATGTGATGAGTTCCAGTAGCCATATCATTTACACAGAAAATGATCCAGTGATACCAGATATACTTATCATAATTACAGTGGAAAATTATTGGAGAAATTTTTCAAAACTGTTTAACATTTGGAATGTAATAAATATATATGTTCACCAAAATAAGACTAAATACTAATCCCAGTTTTTCTTCTTATATAGCAATTTTTGTCTTAAACAGAAGTAGGTATTCAGTATATTGTCCTTTTCAGATAGGACCTGCAGACATCTGAGAGACAATTTTCTAAAAGCGTGACACTTCCAATTCACAAAGCAATACTTAAGTGTATACATGGTACTTAGATTTCTAAAGCACTGCAGATGATATTTGCAGAAGTGTGCAGGTGGCCACTGTTACGCAGCTGTGTGAGATAAAATGAATATTAGAATTCATATTTCCTGATTTTCTCCTAATCACTTGCAAATAATCATCTTGTATCCATATGGTACACCTTTATTTTCCTGCTAGGGCTAAATTAAAATGTACGACTTATATTGCAAAAATCTTTTTTCCCTTTGTCACTCTTCACATTAGCTGATCACGTTTTCTGTCTGTGATGCTATGTTGTTTGCAGTATCCTTATCCATGACTAAATTTAACAAACATGAGTTTTGTACAAATTGCACATAAGAGTAATCATGCTTGTTTGTCCAAACAATTAACTACATGAATTCCAAAAGTAGAACATAGGGATCACCCCCTTGTAGGTGATGCAGGGAAATGCAGGATATTTCTGCCTGTATACAGCACTGTAAATATTTTGGATCACAACTTATTATATTGTCGTCTTGTTCATACTTCTCTGTTCAACACAGTTACGGGTGCTTTGAGATGAACTCAGCTTAGCAAAGTAGAATTGCTAGTTATAGTGCCTGTTTCATTAATTTACTCTTTCTAGGCTGCAGACCCATCACAGTGGGGTGGTGTCTGTCTTTGTTTTCCTCTTAACAGCTATCTGGCAGCTGCATCCCAAACTAACTTCTGCTGGTTTATCCCTAAAAAAATTGTAAGCACATCATCTATTGTAACCACAGGCGCTGCAATGTACCTCACAGGTGGTATCATACCAGAGAGCCCTGTCAGACTGTGCCATATTTATTTCATTAGCATAGATGTCTACATTTAAAAAATATTTCTTTCCCTGCATGCATGGTATTTGATTGAAATACATTCCTAATAAAACAGACACAGGATAAACATGAGAAAGTAACATTGAAAAGTACAGCATTACCTCTCTTTTTAACATACAGTCAAAATAGGGCTGTTCTATTCATACTGACTTACTGATCAGCCATAGAGAACTGTCATTAATAGTCTAAAAAGTTGCTGTTGAAAGTAAAAGAATATTGCACAGCTGTGGAGGAGTTAAGTTACTGACTAGTGGAAAAGCTATCAACCGTATGATTCATTAGGAAAAGTTTGCTCAAGAGTTGAAAGACCCATATTAGGAAAGAGACAAATAGATGCCATTTCTAAAAGCCTGACTCTACTGAAATCAGTAAGTTTTGTTACTGATGACCAACAAGAGCTTGAGGAGTTAATCTAAAGGTGTTCCAAATAATAACTATTACTTCTGCAAATCCATGTGCTTTTACTTTAGGATATGCTTTCATAACATTTACAACAGAGACTGGGCATAAAAAAAAATGAAAATCCTGTTCTACCATTAATCTCTTTCTGACTCTCAAGTCAGAATGACTTATCTGTATCTTACTAATATCTAAGATCAACGGTGCTATCTATTTATTCTACTCAAGACAGGGGCTTAAGAGAAAAATACTCTAGAATATACACAATTTAGGATATTCAATTTGAAAAATAGTTATTAGTTCTCAAATATACGTGCAAATTCTGCAAAAAATCTGTGCAAATACAATATATCTGCACGAAGGATAGAAATGGAAGCTTATTGTAATTTTTTTTGGAGCTAGATTCAAACAACAGATCCACATATCTATACCGAGCAGAAACTGATTGCTGTAGAATTCCTTCTACCATATAACATCTGCATTTACAAATAAATCAAGAATACATTTCTTGTCCTGGAGGAGTTATGGTGACACAAAAGGACTAAGTTAAGAACAGCAGAAGCACTTTGTTTCATTTTGTGTGGTAGAAACTAATCGTCGTCTCAGTTAAATTTGGTACTTTTTCTACAGCTCCTTATTACAATACAGATGAAGTCACAAATATTTTACACCACTTTAAGTGCTTGGAAAAGCCATAATTGTTCCAGTCAGAGCAAAAAGCATAGCAAATTCTTTACCAAGAACAATGGGTTTTTATATATTTTAGAACATACCATTGTGGGTACAACCAAGCTCTGTGCTGGTTTTAAGGCAGTTCTAAAATTTCCTGCTGAGTTCACTGTTACAGACTAACTTTTACTTTTATGTTACAAACACTAGGAGAGAGCAGTACTGGAAAGAGTAGAAACGATCATAATTACAATGCAGAATCAAAAAAGGCCTGCAAACTGAGCCTGCCAATCACAAGATTATACAAGCTTAGTGCAAATCTTCCCTTTATTTTTACATATACCTTCTGCTACCCAGCTCACAGGCTAATATTTGTGCTAACCTTTATCTGAGTTCTCTAGCCCTACGAACCTATGGAAGAATCCTCTACCATACTACTCTTTCTTATAGAGAACATTTTGCCCTGTCCTGCTTGCCCAAGGTCCTTGCTCAAGCCCATTAGCTGAAACGCAGGATTTCAAACATCTACAAATCATAGACCAGCTGTTTCCCAGATTTTAAAGGGATCTGTGTATTCTGCTACACATTGCTTATGCATCTTCCCTCTATGGAGCTCATCAAAACGTTGTGATACATATAAAAACAAAAAAAGAATTGCATGAATTGTAGCAGAGGAACTGAAAAGTGAAGCATTCCCAAAGGCCCCTGTCTGAAGCTATTATCAAATGTTCGAGTGGTATGAAATCTTCCATTTGTTCCAAGATCAAGAGAAAAGTATGTCTTTATGCTTATGCCAGCGCACTGCACTGTAGTCTGTCAAACAGGTTGTTCAATTGTCAGAGATGGAAATCTGGAGTTCTTCCAATATAATAATATGGCTGCCAGGATGGGTCTCAATTTAAGATATCGAATACTTTAACAGACTGGTCACAGATAACTGTATTATAAACAGGCACGAGACAGTGTATAGTATAGTAGTACCTGTGTGTGCTGAGAGCCAAGAAAACCAACTAGTGCAGTTTACCGGCACAGGAGAGCTCGTGCCCTTCCTTCTGTACTTTACGGTCACAAGAAACTTTCCTTAGTAAAAGGAGTGAAGTAGTTTCTATCACTTTTTAAATACTATCCTCTGGTTAATTGAGAGATGGCTGTTATGGCATACTGATTTTACTAATTTTTTAAATTTTAATTTAATTGTTTTAGCGCAATTTCTGTCAAAAGGGTTGAAGAATCTTTTTAAGAGACTTTATCTTCTAATTCACCAAGGGCTGGGTTTTTAAGACTGTGGAGTTAATTCCACTAAAGGTGGAGTTAAGCAGCATTAGATGTATATGAAAATCCTCCTTGTCAACCACCCTGGTGGGGTGGGGAGGGAGGTGGGCCCTGGGGATAATGGAAAGGAACAGTGCATAGCAACCCAAAGCAGCCTTCTAACTTCATAGTTTTCCTTTTATATGTCCTCTCTGCATAACTTTAGCTGATATAAACAATGATAATTGAAATAAAGATAACTGCCCTGATTCACACATGAGGATAGAAAAATTAGAACAAAAGCACTGGGAAACTGGGTTGTGTATAATCCAAAAACACCTGATAAAAATGTATTTAAGTTAATAAAAAAAGTTAAAGAAACTTTTTGTTTAATTTGGCTAAGCCTATGCTCTGTTAACTGTTCAGTCCTGTTATCTTTATTCCATGACCTTTTACATTTTTGCTAAGACTGCTAACTTCTCTTCAGAAGAGACTAAGCCTGCTAACTTCTATCACAACACCCTGGAACGTATGCAGCCCTTAGTTCTACAGTCCTGTCAACTTTTAGGGTACAAGTAACTTTCACTAAAAAGCTAGGACTTCATTTCTATGTAGCACTTGGGAAAAGCAAAGTACAGAAAGGCCGTGGACTCTAGAAAGCATTTACATGACACTGGTTGTAATGTTTCTCTTCCTGCTATTATGCACATGGGCAAAACTGTGTGCACATATATTTGTATCATCAAACTCAAAATTGTTTACACACAATTTCCTCTACATCCTAGCATTTGAAGTCAAAACTCACCCACAAAAACATACACCAATTTTCAAACTGGATAATATAGTTAATTTTTAAAAGACAGATTAAAACAATCCCACAAATAAATACAAAATAAAAGAGAAATTGGGCTCCCATAGTACATTTGCTCTACAATTGGTTCTGAATCAGAGGAACAGTTTTCTCCACTGCTGCTGCTGTTTTTCTTAGTTTCGATATGGAAGCGTAAAGCTAGAAGACAAGTAAAGATTAACTGGATGACAGTAGCGTATTTATAAATGTATGATCATGTAAAGAAAGAGACAGGTTCAACAGTGCTGCCTGTCTGTAACCACAAATGATCTATTGATTTCCCCAAAGTTGGGCTTTTATCTTGGACAGATTTTTTAGAATTAGAAAAAGTGTATAACTAGAAGTTAATGACATTAGGCAAAAGTAAGGTGAGAAATTGTTAAGCAATCTAAAAAAAAAAAAAAGAGGACAGAAGGTTATTGGATAATTGACACACGTTTGATCCATACACTTAGCAAGACAGGAGAAACATCAGTTATTTATCAGATTTGGAATACAGTGTTAGATTGTTTCTGATTTTGAGAGGGGTTTAACTTTCTCCTTCTATTGGTTTATATTTCAGTGTTTGGTCTAATACAGATTTTGAAAGTTCAACTAAATCTAAATTATTTGTCGTCAGCAAATCAGAACAATTTGAGAGACCATATCATATAAATATATGTCCAGCAGTGTTCTGAAGGCAGAAAGAGTGAGCCAGATGGTTTCTATCAATTCCAACTCTGTGGTGCAGCATGGGGTTAGTATGATTTTCTTAGCGGCTTCTTGCGTTTTGTACCTTGAAAGGAATTATGCCCTGCCTGCCTGTGTTCTTGTAGACGCTGTAATTGATATATTTAGATGTCTGGCTTCAGCTGCTCCTGCACCAAGCAGCAGATCAGATTTGGAAATCGCACTGAAATGTATTGAGTTGGGTAGTGCTTGCCCTACGTTTTACAAAACTACGTGGAGTGGAAAGAGATGTCTCTCTCTTGCAATAGGGATTACAGTGTTTATGAATTAAATGCATTCTTAACTGTGTGAAACAGAATTTTACTCTCCAAAATTTCTAACCATTTAAAACTATTTGCTCCTTTGCCAGAGGCTTTTAAGTATTCAGGCTCTGGAATACTGCAGCTACCTTCTTTCTTATACAACCGCTATCTGAATTTTACTTATTTAAAATAAGTCAGTTATTAGCTACCTCTGGGAACATTTTCAGTATTAAAAAATGCATTTTACTTTATGTTTACACTGATAATACAGTTTTCAGCACTGAGAATGTCATTTAGATGATTCCATGAGCATTTCAGAATAGCTTTTAGTAATATTTGTCAACAATATGTAACTCTAAATTTTCCTGAAAGAACAAGAAGGCAGTCCTTAGATTCAGTTTCTCCCCAGAATACAGACATCTCTGGTACTCCTTCTGTCAAGCCTGTTTCAGAGACCAGAAAAGCTGCCACAGGAACAGCTGGGAACAGTACAATATGCAGAACCAAACAGCTAGACCTTGAGGTTGAGGGAATACCTCATACAAAAAAGAAGACATTCCCTCTTAGCTGCATTTTTGACCCTTTAAGTCCAGCCCATAGTGTCTTGTTATATTTATGCCATACTTGCAACTGCCTGCAGACAGCTTATCCAGGTGATAAACCATAAGAGCACAGGAAATGCACCTGGACTTGAAGTTCTTCAGAACACAGTTCAGATAACAAATCATTCAATTTCTTACACACAGAAAAAGTATGTGAATATGCACTCCTGCTTTACTTCGAAAAACAAGAGAAAGTCTTCCACAAAAATGACATGAGTAATTTTATGTCAACTATGATTACTAATTCTACCCAGGAAATGGGGAGGGAAATTTAATCAGTCATGATGCTGGGGCAAGATGCCAGCTCTTTACTAGATGAAAACACAAAAATATCAAAGAACAAATTAATATATTAACATATTTAATGAAGAATTTGGAGAGACAGGAGGCTCTGGTCCTACGTGGAATATTCCGAATTACAGACAATTAAAATAGCTGCATGCACTGGAAGTCTAAATGAGGGAAGTTTTGCACCACTGAATGAATGTATCTAATTTTGCTGTGAAAAGGTTAATTAGCAGCATTTGATATTACTTTTGCTATTTTGAAGCTAGATTCTAAAAGTCTGAAAAGCTTGAAAAGATTTGGCACAAAAGATTTAAGTACTAGAAATATCCTCATCTGAGCTGTAGGGAAAGTCTTGTTCAAGTTTAGCAATTCATTCACTTTGTTACTGCTTGGAAACGGTCATATTTTGTAAACTGTCATTCCACCCTTTTTTCCCCCCATTTTTAATATCAGTAAATTATTAATGCTGTAATAAAAGTGTACTTTTTCAGACTGGGGATTAAGACTTGGATTTTACATGACACTATTAATTCTAAAAAATAGTATTATTTTTCATTGCAACCATATGTTTAGCTCCAAGGCAATTTTTATTGGAGGGAAATGCAGTTTCCTGCAAAAATGAGAAATGACTATGCGCTGTGCAAGAGGCCGATCGAGAAAATATTTATATGAAATACACAGTAGAGATCATCAAAGTGAAGATTTCTAATAAGTTTAATGAGAAATTCACACATGAATTCACAAGTGCTGCTTGGGGCAGCACGTCATTAAGTTGATACCATAAAATGCTATTCATAAGTCAGACCTCTAAATTGAAAAGTTCCAAAGCTTTATGATCTACTTCAGTGAAAAACGTCTCAGCCGCTTGGTTTTGAAGATCAAATCAAGACAAGTAACAGAAAGACAGTGGTCCAAAGCACGAATGTTCCAAAGAGACATACACAAAAGGAGATAAGGCAAATCTGAGTCAGAATATCCTAGACCAATCCTTCTTACACTACCATTTACAATGAAGAATTAAACATTTGATTTACAAACCTAACTCACCAACATTAGCAGTGAGTTAATAAAAAACTGAGGCCAAACAGGTTGTCTGATAAGGAAAACCACAGAAATTCTGAGCTATTTCTCTTCAGAAATAATTGAATGCAATATGGTCACTGATATCCTCACTACAGTAATTAGTGGAGGTAAGCTTTACTGAGTGTTGAAGACTGATGAGTGCTGCTTTACATTTATTCACTTTGGAAAGTAACTATAAAAGGTATTATGGCTTTTAATATTTCCCACTGCAGATCAAATGTGTTAAGCTTCTAAGTAAAAAAAGCTGTATTTCCTAAACATAAATCTGGAAGTTCAAACCAGATTTTTCTTTCCATGCTGCATACCAGTAATACACACTCAGACGGCCAGATTATACCTTTGATGATGCTTATGAAACTGTGTTAAATACTTTGAACAATGCAGACTTAAAATGGAACGTAGCTTACTCCTTCCTTTTCTGTCATCAAGGTAAACACCCACAAGTCCAAGTACACATGCAAAGAGCAGATCTTGTAAGTAAACTAACAGCATTTCTAAACAGTCATTTTAGTTCCCTATTGTATCTTTTCTTGTGTTTGGTTATCATCTTGCATTTTTTATAGTATCCTCACCGAGTTTTCAAATTAGTAGTTTCATGCAGAAATCTTGACATGGCTCAAATTCCTTAGCTAAACTGTCAACTCTTGAATACCACCGGGACAATAGTTCATTATCAAGTTGTTCTATCTAGCAATGTATGTATTAATCTGTTTGTAGGACTGGCAAGCAATGGAGAAATGTACAGATAATGTAACACCAAGTAAGGAAAATTTAAAATCATCACTAAATGAACATCCATGAAAGTAGTAAAACACTCTGATGGACTTCTCTTTAGCAGTTAGTTGACTTTTTTAAATACAGTATGCCTAGGATTCTTCTGCACAAAAAGTTTATTAAACATCAGCTACTTATGCTTAATCAAACATGTTCTGCATGCGGACTAAATGTTTTAAGCAAATTCTGCTACTTGAGGAGGCTTGAACAATATGCTGCATCAAGTCTTCAAGGAATATCTCTATCGTTAATCATGTTTCCTCAAGACAACTACGATTATTCCTGCTTGGAAATTACCAGGAATTTCCAGTGCTTTGAATATTTGTCCATGATATCCAGATGTCTGGCACCTCACTGAAGCAGTAGCTTCAACTGTTCTACTGTAAATCCTTGACAGATCCATTGTTTATGTGCAGATCATTTTTACAGTCATATTCATCTCCAGAGTGTTTCAGATATTCTACATATGCAGAGCAAATGCATGCATGGATACAGCACAAAGCCTCAAAATAAAAGCTCTTTTAGCCTTCCATATTGTTCTGTGCTGTAAATAATAACGTTTTATATACAATTATGTCATAAACTCAAGTTCTGAGTATCACAAGAAGTAAATAAGTGACAGTTAAAAAAAGAAACTAACAGTGAATGTCTGTACCAGCTTGTTTTCTGCTACAATAACTAATTACTAAAATAATTTCCATAGGCAGAAAAATTTTGGGGTGGAGACAATCTCATCTCTGCTTTGAAAACTATTATAATGGTTGGACTCCATGATCTCAATGTCTTTTCCAACTAAAATGCTTCTATGATTATATGCCATACTTGTATATGTCATACTTCTATTCATAAAGCTTATGCATCTAAGTTCTGTGAGGTACCATCTGGGAAACTTATTCGCTCTCTTGCTAAGGAGAGTGCAAATTCTATATTCTATCAATTGTAACTTAATAATGGGGAAGGGTAAAAAAAAAAGAACTCAATCCTATTACAATCTATGTTAAATTATCTTAATATATTTATTTGCAGTATTTTTTTTAACATTGGATTTTATATTTGAGAAAGAATGAGCACACAAATTGCTCTTCCTAAACTTTAAGATGCATCCATTTCAAAATATTAAGAATCTAAATAACCTAAGCAGAAATAAATACTTCACAATATGCACACTATTTTTTAAAAGGAGAGGGAAAGGAGTAATCTTTCCTGAAAACAATGACTTGTAAAACTATCCACTGAAAGTTTGCATTTACCTTCAGAAAGGAAATACTGATAGATACCTCTGGAAAAATGTTTCAAGCGTAATAAGCCACCTAATTAATGTATTTACTATTCTGGCTCACCAAATGCACACATGCACTAATAATACCATGAAAGTCTTACAAAATACTACATGATTAGCCATTGTGATATGTACTTTCTCACTTTAAGAGGTACAAACATATTAAACTTACTAAATGCCAGAACGAAAGAAAAAATGCATTAAATAGCATTAAACACTGTCTTGTAAGCAATGAGAATATTTTTCTTGGCCTTCAATCATCTGCAAAGGTTGCCTGAATTCATAAATATGTAGTCCAAATTTAATTAATTAGAAACATAAGTTAGTGAAATTTAGACCTTTCGTTTTGTTTTAACTTATTCTCCATCCAAGTCTTCTCTCTTTCCCTATTTGAGTTTCCACATACTTTATCTTAAGACAATTCTGCCTAGGAAAAGATGTTTCACAAACACATTCGTCACAAGTGCTTAACTGTCAGTGCCAGTCTCCCTACTCCCAAAAGTCAGCAACAGGCTGTTTTTTCAACTTCAGTACACAAGGCCACAAGAAATAAAGTGCTGTAAATATCACACAAAATCCGGTACTATAAAGCATTTAGAATATGTTAAAATCAGCATTAGCTGTCTTATCTGTTAGCTATTTTTAAAAAGAAAATAATAAGAATGTAAAATAACAACTAGCTTCCAGACATTTGCTTTTGCTTCTTTCCTTAAAACCCACACTTGTCTTTTTCTTCTTCCCTTTCTTCCCAGGATTTAGAAAACTACTGTTGTCTTCTTAGCAGTTTCAATCTTACCCTTAAACATTTTCTCATAACATGTATCTGACAGAACAGAAAAATACTGGGATGAATTCCTGTTGGCCTCACTGAAAAATATCATGGATGACAAAATTTCTCTTTGAATCAATGTCTACAGAAACTCTGATCCTAAAAAACTGAGGAGCAGTGACATAAGACAGTTACTGAAAGGATATCAGATGTTTGGAAAAAGAGCCTGCTGATGAAAGACTGAACACATGGTGTATGTTAAAAACAAAATTGTCCTGAACAGTCTTATGATCTGCTATATTGGGGCAGTGCCCTAGCATGTAAAAAGATATCTAGAACTCAGTGCTTCTGCTCGCTCTTCTCTGTCAAGGACCCATGGACAGGTTCTCACAACCTGCTGGGTCTTCAGTAATGTTTTGCACATTGGTTTCCTTGCAGCTCTCAGGAGCAAGAATTGCAATTGCTCTTTCACCCTTTTAGCTGCAAAATCATAGAATGCTTTGAGTTGGAAGGGACCTCTAGGACCATCTAGTTTTAAGCCCCCTGTTATGGGCAGGGACACCTGCACTAGACCAGGTAGCCCAAATGATTAAAGACAAAATTCCCGGACCGTGCTAAATTGCGAGGCTTTCACTACTTTGGAATAGAGAGGATATGGTCATTTGAGGGTTTGATGGGCAGACACAAAGAAACTTGGCCTATTCAGCTATTCTATGCAGTTAGAAATTAGTTTAATACAATCCATAAGAAGAATGCGTAGCAATAAAAGCAAAGATTTGTTAGAACAAGTATCACAGAATTATAGTGTTGTAAAAGAAAAAAAACCAAACCCAAATCAAAAGAAAATGAAAGTGTTAATGTGAACATATTCAATAGAAAAAATAAAACAAAGGTACTTAATATCAGATGATTAAAACCAAAATTATCGAATATCAGATGATTAAAATAAATGATGTCGCTAAATGCCAATTTTTCTGCATTAATTTCCAGCCTGAGGTATTGTCTTGTACTGTCTTGTCTTCCTGCCTTCAGAAATAAAGTAAATCCAGACATTTGTCTAATTGTAAAGTACTGAACAACTGATGCTGCCAGCATCCACAGTTATCTTCTGCTAAAGAGAAACTATAGACCATCTCAGTTGAGTGTCTTTCATGTACACCAGACAGATTTCAACTCTGTAGGAATCTTCATTCACTACAGAAATTTTAAGCTACATTCGATACACTGAACATGCAACCATATAAAATTGTTTGGAATTTCATGCTGATTGTTTTCTATTTTGTATGCCCATTTTCAGTTCTGGTTTTGTTTGTTTTTTTCTCTTCCTGGCTTTAATCTGATTTATTTCCCAGTTATTTTGTGGTATATTCAAGTCTTCTCTTAAACATCTCCTGAACTTTTATGTGGATGCTTTAGATAAAGTAACTGAAAAATATAGTTTATATTTCCATTTTTAGGTGAGGATTTAAGACATTGTTCGAGTTTAGCTTTTTGAACTTAGCAGCAGCAGCATCTTATTCATTTAAGCATGTCTTTAAAATAATTTTAAATTATTAGAGTATGAAAAGAGTATTTAAATGAAATGGTCTACATATAAGAATTTTCTCCTTCCCTTCCTAGTTTGTTAATTTTTTCCCTTAAATAGAGATTGAAAGGGTTGCAACTCTTGACTTCAAAAGAAAGCACATGAGAATGCACTTGCTAAAATAAGACAAGGAACAGCATACTACTATGCTGAGAAGTTTTCCTTAGTAGAATTTCTGACTAGATTTTACCTTACTATACCTCTCCTGCCTCACTAAGGGAATTACCTTAGCGATAAAATCCTGTCTCTCCTGAGTTTGTTGATCAGTAATTTTTCACTACTTATGTATAAAAAGGCCTATAAACATAACACAACATAGAAGCTTTTTGTCTATTGCCATTTCTCTACAGATATAGACATTTACCTCCTTCCAGTGAATCAGCTAACAAGACTTAGCATGAAGACTTGAAGCTCAGCTATGCTTAGGTTCTCAGTAGAGGAACAATAAAATGAATACTTTTAAATTAAGTGCATATCTTAAAGGCAGTCAAAAATGGTATACAAGAAAAGACACTCTTTAGCTTTGGTGAGTTTTCCTGAACTCAGGTTACCATTCTTACAAAGCTAAACTTTAGCATATACTACTGTTTTGTTGTTGATTTTAATACATCATCAATACTCAGAAGCAAAACTCCTCCCACATTTATAGAAAAATGAGATCATTGGGTTACTTTTCAGTACACCAAATGTTGTTCCTGGATAGTCTGATTAAAGATGTTGCAATGATGCAGAATTTAAAAAGGAAAGAGAAGATTAAAAATAAGGGTTGGTTGGTTGGTTTGGTTGGGTTGGGTTCTGTTGTTGTTGTTTTAGAAACAAAAAATACCCCAGCAAGCAGCTAACTAAAAAGATCACATTCACAAAGTTGGTTGAATTTAACAGTCACAACCATG
Source organism: Laterallus jamaicensis coturniculus (assembly GCA_022605575.1). Classification (NCBI taxonomy): domain Eukaryota; kingdom Metazoa; phylum Chordata; class Aves; order Gruiformes; family Rallidae; genus Laterallus; species Laterallus jamaicensis. Next base: position 17,160,595 of record JAKCOX010000018.1, read on the forward strand.
TAACAATCCATATACACTATAAGGATAACCATATCCTCTTAGATCCAAATTTAATTTAGCCCAAGATCCTGCTGGCAACAATCGCCAGTAGTAGATGATTACAGAAAGTATAGAAGAAACATGAAATATCTGCAGTTGGCCAAAACTCTGCCTGAACAGTTTTATTACCTCTTAACACCTACTGATAAAGGTCATACCTGCAATAACACATCCTAGTGGCTATTTACCATTCTGTAATTTCTCTTAGAGTGACTGAGTTCCAGGAATACATATAAAATAAAGAGACCAATATGACTATAATGTCATATAGTGTAATACATATGACATCTTGACTTAATAGAGATACTAAAATGAAATGAAAAGGGAAAAATACAATTTACTTTATTTTATTGATTTATTAGTTTTTCCTTTGCTATATCCTTTTGGATATTCTGCTTTGATTCTATAATTATGATTTAATAGAAAAGCTCACTTTTATATTTAGATATCTTATAGAATTATAATTCGAAGAGACAATGATTGCCATCATCCACATTTATTTAACCTACAGGTTTGTGGTGAGTGTTCATATATCAAGCTGAGTATTAAAAAGATAGAAAAGTCAGGTGTTTTTTACAGTGACATTATTTTGTTTATAATTGTTAAAGATTCCATTAAGTAGTTCATTTAATAACTTTTGCTCAGAGAGTCATGCAGGGTACAATAGGTGTGTAGGAAAAAGCTGGTCACCTGATGTATGTTCAGAAACATGGTTCCAACTGCACAGTAATATCTTAATTTTCACAGTTTGCTAAAAAATATGTTTCCATTTCCTATAAAATTTAAAACCAAACCAAACCAATGTATTGCAGCACTACTAGATTTTTGAAATGAACAGAAAATCCCTGAGGCACAGTCTCCAGAAGAAAAGGGAGCATACAGTATGCAGTCTTATTGCTTAAATAATGACTTAATAGAGATGAAATCTGTGATGAGTCAATTCACTTGCATATCAAATGCAAAAAGTGCATGTGATATGCTGCCTCAGAGACCTAAATCACATAGATAATATTTTATTTTTCCATTCAGATTTTCTAAGAGGATTATAAAATATTTTTACATCCCCAATTTCTATCTTACACCAAATTCTATATTAAAAGTGCAGTTTCCACATGAAAGACATTCATGTCTCAATTGAGGATCAAGTAGAAAAACAAGTACCCAAACTAAAATAATTCCTACAAGTTACTTTGAATGTCACCATCTCCTTCAGAAAAAAACAAAACCAATCTAAAAATATTGTAAAAATTCTAACAATAATATTGTCTTGGACAAAAGCCTTTGGCATTTCCATTTTAAAAGTGGTAGTATTTCTTACTACAGTAACTTCAGCCAACATCAGCTTACTCAAGGAAATCTCAATTCCTCTTAGCATGACTTGGTTTAAAAAGTCATATTAAATGCTTTTTTAAAAATTCTAAATAAATAGAAAACTCAAACATAGATTTATTTTTTTAAAAAAAACTCTCCTCAAGTTAATGGCCAGCACAGGCAAAAGAACAAATGGATATAAGCTGTTGCTGAAAAAATGCAGATTGCAAATTACTCAGAGTCTCTAGCCATTAAAATAAATCAATCTCTGGAACAGCCTTTGGCGGAAACACTGGGGGCAAAGAAATAACAACTCCAATTTAGTATTGGCAAAGTTTATGAAAGAGAATTATCTGATGCAATTCCCAGGCTAGCAGAGCACTGGACTTGATGACCCAGAGATCCCTTCCACTGTTATGTTCTTGTTTGGTTAGATGCAGATGTTCATCTGTTTTTCAGCCTCACTGTGGTTTTCCTAAAGTGAAATTTAAATGAAAGTTAATATAGTTTTTTAAAGTTTCAATTAGAAATTACCCTTTGTAAGAATTGTTGCTAGGCCTGCAGCAAAGGGGAACTTTGTCAAACAATCCTGAAAGCTGTACTTGAAGTTGGCTTAACATTATAGAGAAGTACAGAAATATATGTTCAGAGATAAATGCCCATCAGGGCAGACAATATGAGAAGAGGTAAGTCATTCACGGGTAGGGAAAATAAGAAGAAAAAAGTAAGCAATGCCAGACTAGGGCTGATACATCAGAAATACCAAGGAAGAAAGCAAAGATCATCAGAATATAGGAAACAATATAGAGGAGGAAAAATATCATAGATATTTCATGCCTTTCTGGGAAAAAGAAAATCTTATCAAGTGGGGTGGCAGTAAAGAATCAATACAAACTTGAAAGAGCACAAAAGGAATTGTTTAGTTCAAAAGGAAGGTCATCTTTCAGGTGGCAATCTAACACAAGCCTCTCTCTCCCCTTCCTTCTCTTTTCTCCCCCATGCTTAGTTATTGCAATGTGCCTAGTTAGTGCAATGTGCCAGCCTAGGGTGGCTTTGAAGGGGCCTGCTTTGGAGAACAAGTCACAGTACAGATGCTACTGCACATAGTCCTGTATGTGACACAATATGGAAGAAAACAGCTCAGACTTAGAAGTATAACTCTTAGACTTAAAACAACAAGAATGATACTTAAGCTTAAAAACAACCTGGTGTTCCTTAATAACTTGTAACATCCTCCTGCCTTTACTCAGTTGTGGTGTTTTTTTATTAACATAGTATTTTTCATGCTGCGGGTAACTTAAATGTATCATAGTGACTACAGAAAGCAACCAAAGGTATACATCAGTGGGATGAAAATAAAAGAATGTATAGACAAGAATTCTAAATTTTCTCTGGTTTTGTATACGAAAGTTCTCAGAGCAGCTTTTAATGATTTTCAAATACATGTATCTTTAGAGCTCTGATCAGTCATAAAAGCATACAAAGGTCAAACAAATACTTTATCTTATTTAAGACACTGTGGTCTGTTTTCTGTCACTTGCAAGTTCTAAGGTTTACACTCTTTCAAGGAGATGATACTGCTTTACAAATCTTCAAAATAAAGGTTTTACACAAATGCTGTGAACCTTGATGGCTATGCATGTAATTCTTCCAAATGAAACCCTGAGCTTGAGAAATTCTAAGCTACACAAATTCTCTGAAAATAATTACTTAGACTAACACCGCAACTTCAAAGATTATCACCACACAATTTTTAGGTGGCTGTCTGCAAACATGATCACATAGATGATTTTTAAAGTCTAGCCCTTCCTGCACGTGAATAAATACATCATTTTTCTGTTTTCTATGAGCAATTGCTGCAGATTTTCAATAACACTGAAGTGTTACAGAATATTAGTTTAACTAAAACTTACAAGCTGACTGCAGAGCAAACAACCTTTTAAACAGCCCTTACTGTGTGCCTTTCCAGGTATTCTAGAAATCCGGACAGTGGCAGTTGGAATAGTGGCAATCAAAGGAGTGGAAAGTGAATACTTTCTGGCAATGAACAAGTCAGGAAGGCTCTATGGAAAGGTATGGACGCAAACTTCTCTTGTGTGTACAATCTTAAAGACATGTATTTTAAATGTAGCTTCTGTATAGTTTCTATAAAATAGATTCCTAAGAAATTAACGTGTATCCTGTACGTCTCATGTATGTGCCATACTAGACTTTTATGTCCATTATTTAATTCAGTGACTAAAGCTTATGTGCTTTTTTAAAATGTGTATTACTAAGGGGGAAAAGCCAAAGCTAAAATATTCAATAGTCAGATTTCAGAAATCAAATTCATTTATTAAGAATACTAATATTACACGGGGTTTATAATGCACATTCTTCTCCCATTTACCCTAACCTAAGTATTTTTAAGAAGCCACTTGTACTTATTTTACTCTATTTTATTATTTACTCTCCACAGAAAGTATGCAACGAGGACTGCAACTTCATAGAACTGATTGAAGAAAACCATTACAACACATATGCTTCTGCAAAATGGACACACAAGGGAAAAGAGATGTTTGTTACATTAAATCACAAAGGGGTCCCCATGAAAGGTAAAAAAACAAAGAAAGAACATAGAGCATCCCACTTTCTTCCTCTGGCAATATCCTAATCACAAATGATCTATAAAGAACTAGTTCCAGCAGGAAGATTATTTTTAAGAAGACTATTTGACAAAGTATCAAGAGAGGCTGGAATACTACTGAGAAACTGAACAAGCTGGACTTGCGCTTTTATGTTTATTTTTAAGAGACTACATGAAAAAGATTTGAAAATATACACAAAACCAGATTTACTAACTAAAAGTTGTAAAAAGTTCTAAAGAGTTGTACAATCATTATCTTAGTCATTGTAACTGAGTAGTTTCTTAAATTAATTTACCCTGAAGAATAAGTCATGACTTGATTATCTGATAATATTTTATTTAAAAAAAATCCCTATCTGCTTCTTAAATATGGCTGCTATAATAATAATAAGCAGATGATAATGTTGTGTAAAATATGTCAGACTTTAAGGCTGCTGGAATGAGTTGTCAGATTATCAAGTCAATAGTAAATGTGGAGACTGAGCAGTATTTTAAATACTTCCCCCAAGAAACTGATATCCTATACATAAACTATATGATCAGAAAAAAAATATATAATCTTGTAAATGTTTATTGTTGTATTCAGATAAAAGAGTTGGTTTGGAAAAATTAAGTTTACTCTACTACAAAATGTTCCTATCTATTATACAAATACCTAATGCTGCTCTAAAAGATGTTTCAAATAGTGTATGTAAAATAAAAATAAGAATACATTATGTACTTCATCTCACTCTTCACAAATTAACATTTTATATAACGATGAAGCAAAAATTCAGACATATTAAGGTTTTTTATGTAACATATCCTATCTTTTGTATAATTCCTGTTAGGGCATACAGCTTTCAATATTGTTTTTCCATCCTTATACATGCTTTTTCTGTTGTTACAGCATTAAACTTTATTTTAAGTTGTATTTGAACTTTATTGTTCTAAGTTATTTAATTGTTATTTATAAAAAAAATACTTATGAAGCTGCATCTGTTTCATATGCTTTTAATTCTAAAGGAATAACAAAATGGTCTGGCCGAAATGCATGAATGTTTTTCTGTGACCAGACACAAAGACTAGTACACAACCCTCCTGCCAACATACATTGGATGGCAGACAAAAATGACAGCCTGCAGCAAATCACACAATGGACATCTGAAAAGAAACAATGCAAAAATGTAAAATATCTTTGCCACGTACTCTTGCTAATTGAATTTACTAGCCTGCTAAGAGTTATACCAGGTAAAAGAGGGTTACAGTTCCAGTAGGTACTGGAACTAGTCCTCAGATGGTAGAACATACACTCACAAGAATATGTAAGAGCCTATATGACTAATCTGAAACTTCAGTCAAAATCAACGTGACCTGATGAAGAATAGACACCTTAAGTTTTTAGCTAATAAAGTGTTCAACTAAGCAGTACATCACTAATGCATTATATCATTTCATTCTGTTCAGTTTGCTACAAGTTTTCTCAGTATTGTGATAACAGCACTTAGATAATGACCACCAAAAAATTAGCTAAAATTGATGCTAGATGACTCGGATGGAATCCATTATTCAAACTACTTAATTCAATGCTCCACTTTTCATTACACATGTCTAGAGTCCAGCATTTTTTCCTACATGAGTCACATTCTTTATAATATCACTCACAGAAAACAGCAACAATTCTCTTTAACAAATATTTCTTAAAACCCAATACTATAATACGGAAATAATATATACTTTTGGCTTGCTAATATCAAGCATCAGAGTGTAGAAATAAATGGGTTTATGCAGAAAAATATGTCAATAATGTTATACCAGTAAACCTTCACTGTGCTTTTGCTAGTTTAGCTATTAACTTGTTCACTGAATACAATAAGCTGTTCTATCGAAGAGACTTTTTTACTGATTACTGTCTGCACCACTTTCTGTGAATATATCAATACTGAAACATCTGCACCACTTTCTGTGAATATATCAATACTGAAACAAAGTTCACACTCATGATCAATATTAACATACTAGCAAAAGTTTCTACATCCAATTTATGTTAGTTGATGCTTTAAAATAAAAATTAAAAGAACAAAATCGCCTTTTTTGTGCCTAAAAGCCTTACTGAAATTTGAATTAAAATCTGAACATACACATTACCATATCAATATACATACCAAAAAACCCTTAACATTAATTCCAGATATACACAAGCTTTTCTAAAGATCTTTTGATTAAGTAAATCAAGAATATAAGAATAGAGTCAAACAATTACTCACCCAAGTGGTAATTAGCCTTTACTGCTATATGCTTTACTTAATGGATCACTGTATTACCATCATCACCAGGTAAGCCAAGGATGCTTTATGTGATATAGCTGTCATATCTGAAATGTATCCTATGAGTGAATGGTTCCCCAAAACACATGTGAGTGCAAATAATACAATCCTTCAGTAGCATAGTCATATGACCTTACATGTGGCAATACCATCCTTATGCTCACTTAGCACGGGAGGGACTCTATTCAAGAAAAATAAGTATTTTGCCTTTCTTTTATGCTCTCTCTTTCACTTCTAGCATTTTAATAGGCAGACAGACTCAAAGGCTAGAACATATCCTAGGTTATCCTATTCCAGTACAAAATGGAAAAGGTGAACAGAAAAGCAATAGAAGATCAACCCAGTTGAGAGGCTTTCAATATCTCTTTAACTTGAAAAATCTCTCCTGAAATAAAATATATTTCTTTTTCAGCTCTCTCCAAAAATCAGTTTACTGCTAAAAACATAGAATAACAACCAGAAAAAATATAGTGATGTTCTACATCAGCAAACTATTAAAAGACAAGGATAAAACCCAGAATCTGTTAGATTTTAGCAGGCATTATTCCAATAGATGCCAGAAATGCTCACAAAAGCTTTTTATATCAATTACGTCACAATCCAATCTTAACATCAGTCATGCAATATACCATGTGGGAGGAAAACAGATTCATATGAAAAGGAACAGATATACCTGTCTGGATATGGCTCCTTACTAACCCTTATAATACTAAAGTTTCAAGAGAAACCAAACAAAGTGAGCTATAAAAGCCACTCCCAATTGTAATTTCTTTGTTTTTCCTTCAGATGCATTGACTTTCATCTAGCTTCTTTGTTTACCACAGATGCTGCAAAGCGTAAATAGACTCTGGTGTACAATACAAGCTCCTGTGGTTTAAATAGCCATTCTATTAGTGACCTTCAATACCATACACATTTCCCAGAAACTGCTCTGTTATGCAGGCTCTCTAATTAACACGGTTCTACTCGCTTATCTGCTGCTCACAGTGCTGTTAAACACTGTCACACAGAAATGAGCTAATCACATCTGGGGAATCTCACCCATGATTGCAGCATCTCCATTCTTGGAGGTTTTCAAAACTTCGCTGGACAAATTAGTCGAAATTCAATGTGGGCCCTACTTGAGCAGCAGATTAGTCAAGAGACCTGCAGCACCCTTCCTGTCCCAATGAATCTATGACTCCAAACAAAAGTTGTTTTTCTTAAAACAGCTTTCTAGAGTGCAACTCAAGTTCTTTGAACAGCTATACAAATCACGTTTTCAGTGTTAGGGGGAACACATTTGCCTCATAGCTTACCTATAATAATTTGTATGCCATTAAAGCTATGCAAAACGGTGTGAATACTTTCCATAGCACAATAAAGGAATATAACCTGAACAATTTCCATGACCTTTAAAAGACCTGACATTGTAAAATACAGTCTCACTTTTAATTCTGTTGTAAATACTTTAAAACACCATGTGTAATAATCAGATTACTAGACAACTAATCAATTGAGTCATTATTAAAGCACACTTGTCTGTGTTTTAAATTACTTTTTGAAGAAAAAGTGTATATTCTGTTTGAACAAGGTAAAGCAAAGTGTAAGTTAAGTCAATAAACAGGAGAAAAACAGTATTTCACTGCAGTCAACAACAAATATCTGAGTAGCCTAAATACTTCTCAAGTCTATGCAATCTAACTCCTCAATACTAACCTAAAGAAAAATAAAATAATATTTAACATATGTAGAAATGAAAGTGACAGATGATTTTCTGTAAATTAGGGAATGAGTCATCATCAGGGTTGAGATCCATACTCATAATTTTTCAATTCAACCATTTATATCACTGGATAAGTTTTAAAATGTAACAGTTAATTAAATCATGAGAAGCAAGTGAATTTACTAGCAAAAAAAAAAGCTAACTTCTCTGTGCTCTTAGAACAATTTTGATGATTAGGAGTATCTTTAAAGCAGAAACTCAGCAAAACATTCAAGGAGTTGCATGAGATTTTTAACATGACATTTATATTAACTTTGAGAATATCCATATGTCAAAATTTCTAAAAAAGCTTTTTAACATCATACATTTAAATTCATAGTTTTACATAAAATAGAACTTCAGAATGTAATGTTAAAAACTTAAAAAAAAAATAATCCTATAGTATTAAAACTACCAAGTGTTAAAACTTGAGTTCTGTAAATAACTTCTCAATACCTGGTTGAGGAAAGCTAGATAGTAAATCTCATCTATGCCAGACACTGAAATTCTGTAACTGCTTACATTCCAGACCTAAAAAGAGAGATTTTTTTCATTTCTGTTTGGAAGCAGATCCTGGCTTATCAAGATTGGTTGTTTCATCAAGAAAGCTCTTTCATTTAGAGGCCTGGCACTTGAAAAGATTGACTCTTAACACAGAGGGGGAAAAAAGAACTCAATTCAGAGGAAATTAGAGGAAACTGTTTTCCTTCAGTGCTAACCAGAAGTGCAGAAGAAATTCCAATGAAGATGCATAAACTTGTCACATAAAGGTTACAGTGTTTTCAGACCAAAGTCCATTATCAAGTAAGAGTCCTTACTTTTAAAGTAATGTTTTAGCAAGGATGGTTAACGATCTGGACACTGGGCATCTTCAATGAAGTACATATCTTAAAGGATACCTTTATCCTTTATCTAAAGGGTGGGTATCAGTACCTAGTGAGAACTTGGAGGTATCAGGTTAGATAAACTGTCAAAGTTCAACGGATTTCAATAGGAAGTAGATATCAAGTGCACATTAAGAAAGTGGGACTCTGCCTTACTAGTACCCATACAGCTTTGTGAAACTCATTACAATTTCATGTTACATTTGTCAACAGCTTCTCCTCTGCAGACTAAGCTCTTCCTGGAGCTAATTAAGTCTGAAATTGGATGCTCAGAATTTTGTAAGACTAAACCACAAAAAATTCTTTTTCTAGCTTTGCAAGGTAAACATGGAAAACAGTTCATTCTCCAGACCTGACTTCATTGCTGGTTTGCACCTCTCTTTTCTGACCATGTGCGAAGATGGACTGATACACCTATGGTGTGATGTTAACCAAGTAACTCATACAAATCCTTATATAATGCCTTATTCACATAATTCTGGGTTTTATACAGCAGCAGAGGCATTGCTTCTATTTCTCTCTTCCCAAACGGAAGAACTCTAACTTGATATTTCCTTGTCCCACTTTTATTTAAAAGAATCTCAGTCTCATTTTATTGAAAGTATCACAGAATGGTTGAGGTCAGAAGGGATCTCTGGAGGTCACCTGGTGCAACTCCCTGCTCAAGCAGGGCCAACTGGAACCCCTTCCTCAGACCATGTCTCAGTGGGTTTTTTTAATATCTCCAAGGACTTCACAACAATTCTCTGTGCAACGTGTGCCAGTGCTCGGTCACTCTCACAGTAAAGTGTTTCCTGATGTTCAGGTGGAACCTCCTTTATGTCAGTTTGTATGCACTGCCTCTTGCCTTCATTGGACTATCTCCAGCTTGTCTATGTCTCTCTTGTACTAAGAAGCCCAGAACTGAACACCGAACTTCAGGTGCTGGGTAGAGGGTAATAATCACCCCCACTATTTTTCCAACTAAATCAGTAATATCTTTAATACTATCATAAACGTTTTTATAAAAATAATGATATGTGGTGTAGTTTAAACCAGAATTCAGGACCAACTCCCTTTACAATTACAACTGAATATCTAAGCATAAACAGAATTTACTGTTACCTTGGACAGCACCAGTTATGATGGGCAAGAATCAAGTCATCAGCTAGTGACTGCTGAATTTTCATGGTTCATCTACTGCCTTTGAAACCTTGTTCTCCTACATATTTCTTTAAGCAAACCACTTTCATTGTCCTACTCAATAAACAAGAAGTTTGAGTCCAGTACATGCTACTATGCATACACCCGCACTAGCTTTACATTACCAGACTAATCACAACAGGGCATAGGTCAGCAGAGGAGATAGCTGTTTCTATCCACTCTGACTGCCACACAAGACACTATATTGTCTTAGATTATTATCTCTGTTCAAGCTAGCTAACAAGGTTAGCTTGTTTACATCTTCATGAGTTGCTGTGCAGCTCACATTGCACAGTGCAGAACACCAGATGAGACCTTTGGAGGCAAAGGAACATTTGCAAACCTCGGACACTCAATTCTTGTGTAAGACATGACATCAATATGACTGCTAACACACCCTATTTCTATTCTCTACCAAAACCTAGCCACCAAAGTGGATCTAGAAAAGCAACTAACTTCTCAGAGGTCATCAAAAAGAACAAGTGATTATTGGATAAAACTGTGCGCATCCCACAAACTTAAAGCAATAAGGTAGATTATGGAAAAGTATATCAATAGGAAAAGCTAAAATAGTAATGCTTCTCCATCTTCTTTTATTATTATAAGAAAAAACAAGTCATTGTATCTTGGAGAGAACCATCAAGATAACAATAGTTTCAGTGACTTCAGAAATTACTGTCATTAAAACAGACTCAGGTTAGAAGTGTTATTATAATCAACAGCTGAGGTGATGTACTGAATCTACTTCACAAATAATCCCTTTCGACTTGATTTCATACTCTTGTTTTCATATACTAGTAAAGTATTACAATGATCAAGATCCAAAAGGAAATACGATTATACCAGAACAAACCCATTGGAATTTACAAAAATCATGCAAAAGTTTCCACTGGTTTTGGGTTTTGTAAAAGCATATTATTTTTTAAACCCAAATGTTCCACTGTTCAAAAACATAGATACATTTGTTCCTAAAAACTGTACTGCAAACTGAGCAACAGAAAAAATGGATTCTGTAAACAAGAATTTCCTTTCAAGACTGTAACTTGATGAGAGTAACACTGACTTTCAACTTTAAAGAAACCACATTTCATTTTTTTAATTGTGCTTGAAAAGAAATACTAAAGTGAAAAAAGGAAAATTATTCAGGAAAGCTAACAGGCAATACATAATTACAGTCAGATAGCTCACTTTGTTAAGCCCCATATGTGCATAGCCAATCCACGCAAAGATTCTACAAAGATGTATTCATTTGTAGACTAAATCCTTCAGCTAGGTCTCAAGAGCAATTCTCCTCTTTTCTTAGATAGCTGGTTCCACTGGGAAAAACCCACACAGTTCTTTCACATCTACATTACAAGGGAAAGCTTTGTGGGAATCATGGCACAAGCCAGAACATTTCCCTTCCTCTGACATGTCTGAGGTACTTAACTAATTCAGGATTTCCTGAGTACAGCATGTTCCAAACCTTCTCTCCTTAACATTAATATATACAAGAGACAACCCTCTATCTTCTAAGAATATAACATAACTGTAGAAAAAACATGTCAGAGTGACATCATTGAAAATGGCATGGGCTGAGGAGTGGAAAGACTATTATCAACAGAGCAGGATCAGCAGTCTTGAAAATTTGCACAGAAATATAATTTTCTGTTCAGGTAGATTTCATCACTAACAAACTTCCACAATCTCTCTTATCTTTAAGAATGGCAATAAATATCTCTATTTTATATAGCAAATTATACACTAGAGAGAGGAAAATCAAAGAATCGCAGATTTCACTGCCTTAAATGACACTGTTGCAGTTTTGCGCAGCTGTGCTGCTGAGATGGTTTTTGTAAGCTGCAGTTACAGCTTTCTGCAAGCCCCAGACTGTAAACATTGGCCAATTCAAGGCCAAAGATGCTGCTTTTGATCACGGCAGAGCCAATCAGAGCTGGTCACAGTGCTTCTGGGAATCACATATAGGAGAAAAAAAACCTGCTGGCAGACACATTTTGCCACCGGAGAGAGGAGTGAGGAGACGTAACAAGCTGCACAGACACCAAGGCCAGGCCTGAAGGAGACGGGGGGTAGAAGAATGCAGAAAGGGAGATTCCCCTGCAGCTCGTGGTGAAGACCGTGGTGAAGTGGGTGTCCCCTTTGCAGCCCATGGATGACGATGGGGAGCAGAGACATCTACAGCCTGTGAAGAGATTGATCCACGCCTCAGCAGGTTTGCAGGGGGACTTGTGACTTTGCGGGGAACCACGCTGGGGGGGTTGCCCCTCCCTGTGCTGCGATGGAAGGGAAGAAGGGAGCGAATGTAGGATTAAAGCCAAGAGTGCGAAGAGGCGAGGGGTGGGAGGGAAGTATAAGTGTTAAAATCTGGGGAAGGAAAGCAGCTTGTGAGGAACCACTGGAACCCCACTCCTCATTCCCTGCCCCTCCCTGCCCCACGTTGGGGGGGGGAAGAAGGGAGTAAAATCTTGATGAAGTTTAAGTTTGCTAAGAAGGGGAGGGGTAGGCGGAAAGGTGCTTTAAGACCTGGCTGCCTCTCGTTATCTCGACTCCTGGTCCTCCACTGGGTGTATAGTTGTTGTAGTAATAAATCACTTTTCTTTTATTCTGTGCTGAGTCTGTTTTGCCCATTGCACTAATTGGAGAGTGATCCCTCTGTCCTTATCTCAAGTCCTAAACCTCCCAATATCTATTTTCTCCCCTTTTTGGCTGAAAGGGGGAGTGAGCGAGCAGCTTGGTGGGCATTTGGCCTCTACCCAGGGACAAACACCTATGACTCAAATCTATGAGTTTTCCATCAGCTATTTTCCTCTGAATTATTTTGCTACAAAAATATGGTTTTCCTACCTTGATGGCTTGGGAATGATCTAAATCCCGAAAAAGCATTTGAGCCCATGGAATAAAGAATGGAGAAAAACGAAGGCAAGGATGGAAAAAGTTGTTTGGTTATGGTTAGAGCAGAAGGAAGATAAAAAAGGAGTGAGAGAAGATTGGTTGCATAAAATGATGGCTGTAGTTGTCTAAAGGAAAACATTCATTTCAGGCACGCAGAAGATAGAAAAGCTGGCTAGCTTGAAGAAATGAAGTTGGATAACATTCAGAAAGGGAGCAAGCTAGAAGCAACAGCCCAAAAAGCTTGAGAAAAGATGTTAAAATAGTGGCAATGAGAAAGAACAGCAGGCTAGTATGAGAAAATAAAAGTCAAGGTCTGATCCGTCAGGACAGGGAAGACAAAGGGGTACAAGTTGGAAGATATAATGCAAGGCATACTGGAAATGGGAGCCAGGTGCCAGAGAAAAATAGTAAGGAGTAGCTGTCATTAGTGTTGGAAGAAATGACAAATCAAAACCATCAGATTTTAGTAGATGGTGCATTGGCAGCTTCTTTAAATATCTTGTAAGATCATTTATAACTTAATCGAATGGAAGTATCAATATACTGGGAAGATACATGCTTAGTTGATCAAAATCCACAGTTCATTTTAAATTGCCATAACATTTAGCTTTTGTGCATAACAAATTGAAAATATTACTAATAATTGATGTTGATGATTAGATTTTGCAATTTACTGTAATTTTCATTCCAAAATGCATCAAGTAATGTGCATTATGTGTTTAAAAATACTTACAGGACTTACTGGCTGCTGTAGAACTGGCATATGCACTAGCTGGTATGTTAGCAGTAGCATCTTTACTAGTATGATTTACTGTGTCAACCTTAGAACTTTCGAGATTCCATTTCTTCCTTACACATTTTCTTTAGGCCTGAAAATTTAAAAAAAATAGAAAAATGTTTATGTTAACTTTGAAAAATCACCTACAAAAATGCTTAAATTAAATTTAATCTGCTGTATTTCCTGTCTCCAATGTGCAAATTTTTACATCAATGGTCTACCCCAAGCTCGGGATCCAATGAAATAATTACCTTCATACAGTTAGAGTCAAGCAGGACACTTACTGCTATATCCCTTCTGCTTCTGCTTGGTTTTGCACATGGGTCAATATCCTTACTTTGTGGTTGTTCCCATTCAGGTAATTTAATACATTTGAATGTGTTTAGTTGAGGTTGTGAATTACTCTGGCAGCAACACATAATTTACTTTATTCAGTGGTTTTCAATATTCATTTCAGTAGAATTTTGCACAGCTCCCACACCATAAGCTTCATGCAGATACAGAATCTATTGCATAGCAGTGGTCTTCATTTCTTGGGATTTTTTTTCTGGTCTAACTAAATTTCAGTTAATTCTATCCATTATCTATTTATAGAGGTTACACATTACAGACTATACTGTGAGTTTACCCAGCTCTTCCAAGTTAAAGTCCCATTTGGAGTGTGGTGCATATATAACTTTGAAGTATGTAAACCTTCCCTAAATTAAATTTTTCGGGGTGATTTTTTCTACATGCAATTTTCTCTGCCTGTAACTAAAAAGAAAATTCTGCCCAACAAACAGTGATTGACACAGAGAAGGGTTCTGAGAAAATATTTCTGTACTTTATATCTACTTCAAAAACATATTTCTATTGCATTTGTCAATCGAGTTCAACATAGAAGATAATGAAATCCACATTGTCATGAAATCTAAATAACTGAACACTAAAGATAGAAATCTGCTCTAAATCTAAGTTTTGGAATGGATATTGAATGACATATTGCAATCTAAAAATCATAAACTGTTACTGTTAAAAACATGCAGATATTTAATGGTAATATAATACTATTTCCAATAGAAACTACTAGGACAGGTTACAGTCTGAAACCTGTAAAAATATTTGTACAAACTGACCATTTTGAGTAGAGAGACACCTTCAAGGTCACTAGGGAAGATTTTAATTAAAAATAACTATAAAAACCCAAATCCTCACTATGTTCAGCAGCTTTTCCAGGAATTAGTATAACTTTGCTTAGAACTTGAATTTTAAGGCTGCCTTCCTGAATGCATTTATGTGCTTACCATAGATTCTTCCAGAATAGTTCTCCTACACAGTGTCACAAAGCAAGCAGTGAAATGAAGTCTGCATTTATCAGTTCCATTTTAAGTAATGTCTCTGAGTATGATTATATCATTGCTGGCTAATTCTGCAATAGTTAAGTATTTTTACAGCTAAAAGAGCTATTACAGAACAGAGACTCTGTAATAATGCCATGATTAGATTGCATTAGAGCCTATGTATAACCGAAAAAACCCAATACCTTTGGTATCATCCTGACACCAACTCTAAAGAGATTATCAGTTCCCATCCACTGAAACTCTGAGGTTCATAAAGCTTTTAAACAGAGTGACATCAGAGCTTAATTTAATGGGGAAAATATTTAATTAAATTCAACTGAAAGATGCCAATTTAACTTCATCCTCTTTCATCCTAAACAGGAACAGTTTCAAGACTGGATCTAACATGTACTGTGATGGAAAGACAGAACTGCAAGCAAGTTGTCAGAAAAGTCTCATAATTTCAGTAATACTTTATCATTACTGAACACTGGGAAGTTCGGTACAGCTAATCTTGCTACACAAATAAATAATTAGAATGCAGTATACCTCCACAGTGTCAATTGTGTCAACTGTGGGATACTAAACAGGTTTGTCAGGACAGATTGATACAGCACAATTTAACAATTAAAGCAACTTACACACTATGCTTGACATGCTTTTGCCAAAAACTTTTTGAAATGTCTGATCCAGTTTTATTCTTCTTTTAAGAGAAATAATGCCATGGATAGTTCAGATTCATTGTTTCTTTTCCAGGCTAGTGTTTAAACTATTTATTCACATATATATATATACACACCCAGCATAAGAATTAAAGGTATCATCATCATCACCACTACCACACCTGGGCAGAGAAAGCCAGCTTTGACAATAGTATTCCTAGTACTGAATATTCTATGTATGTATATACTTACTAGGGGAAAAGCAATAGATTTTCACTGAAATGGACACCTGTTGGTCTGGACAAAGTATGCCTCAGGAAGAAGAAAGAAAGCCTACCAGTACCTGAAAAATTAAGTCTATCAATTCATCCTTAAAACCATCATCAAAACATTTAATGGATTCAGGAAATGCTTCATAGAAAGCAACATAAATGACTTGTGACAAGCAATTAGGATATACGTGACAAAGTGGAATAACACTCTAAAAAGGCTACAAAATAGATTTCATATTACATTTTTCTTGTTAATGTAAAATTATCCAGCTGAACCATAATTATTGCAAAGCCATTCTGCTAAAAAGAAAATTAATACAGCCTTTTATTATTTGTGTGAAATATTAGGGAACTGTATCAACACTAAAGGAATTCCTTTTTAAAAATTTGCTTCATCATTGTACAAGTTGCAGATCCTGTAAGCCTGAGCTGGAGGACCCTGATTTCAACAAATTATGTACTTTTAACAAATCAAGGTTAAAAATTTGGATGGAGAATAAAGTACTTGTTAATATTAAACTAATAATTATGTTTAATGAAAAAAGATGTTTTAAAAGAAATAACATCTTTTCACATTGTAATTAAATTTTACTATTCACACATTGTATGAGCCAAAGAAGTCACTTTAGATTGCCAATAATAATTTCTAGCTTTTCCTCCCCATTTCTGATTGTTCACTCTCTGTACTTACAGGCATACGTCTCCATTTTTCTTTCGGAGTCAGGTGCTGCCAATCTTGATACATGTAAATTGGTTTATGTGATATGTTAACACTTCTGACAACATCTATCCATATGTTGCTGAAAAAGTTAAATAATTGTACTGTTATTGAAAAAAGCTTCTTTAGCATACTTGGGAACAAGGAAAAATGTCACAAAAGATGCAATTCTGTCAAACAAATGGTCTTGATCTTCTTGGTTAGGTTTGAAAGGGGAAAAGAAGTCAGGGAAAAAATCAGGCATAAATTCAGATATAATTCTGTGCTAATATACCGATGCATGACATTATTAAAGCTCATGTTTATCTGTCCTGTGATGTGAGGCATTGACAACACAAAGGAATACCACTGAAACTTATTCTTTCTACTTCAGCATGTTCTTCTTCTAAATGTATTAACAGATTTTTTTTGCAGTAGTTCCTGATTCAGACTAGCACTTAAGAACATGCATGATTTGAAGCATATGTTAAGTCTATCAGCCAACAATTAAGATGGAATCTAAATGCTGTACTGAATCAAAGCCAGTGTACATAATCACAGTCTCCTGCCACATGAATATTTTCCTTCTCTTCTTAATAAAGAACATAGTGATCACCTGAGGTAACAGTATCCAGACATTTTTGATTTATGTTCTTAACATAAATATTCCAAACTCATACCTTTTATAAATCCTAGCACCATTACACAAAGTAAGCAAACTAAAATAAACAGTCAAAAGGTTTATTTTAAGCTTCATGGTATAAATCTGCAAACTAAATTAGTTCTTCATATGTTCAACTACTGCTCTCTAAAGTTATATAAAAAGTTAGTCTTGGACCTACACTTGATGCAGTTGAGTTTAATCAGTAAAACACTTGCAGAATGTGCAGCTTATTTGTTTTATAATTACATTTGTGCACACCTGAGCAGGTACTATCAACAGGTCACTATTTAGACATAGAGTGTATGTATTTAGACATAGAGGCTGTTCAACAATCTGAATTTTAAATCTATCCTCCATTCTGCAGAACTTGTTTTTATCAGCTTGACAGTATTTGGACTCATACAAACAACAGGGATTAAGTCTCTCTCATTTAGAAGTCCAAAGCGGTCAAAATTAATTCAGCAAAATGCAGTATGTAAGTGACATAATATTTACAATATTCTTTAGTCTTATCAGTTAGTAACTATTCTAATATAGTTTGTGAAATTCAGTCTGTGTCATCCTATTTAATTATAGGTTAATTTGCCAAAAAAATAATGAAAATAATTTTTATTTTGATTAATAATAACAATACAGAAAATGGATCAAAAGTAAGGATTTCTGAGTATCTGATACCAGTAACAAATCACTGCCTGGTTTATTTTGTTGAGTTATGCTCACAAGACTATTAGGAATCCGTTCCTCTTGTTTATATATATTTCTGTACTGATGCAATCCTACTGATCCTACAGCATAAAGGAAGCAATTTTGGATAGCCACCCAATAATTTTTTTAAATGTTTCTATAGTGAGACTTCAAATTTGGTTGTAAAATAAATTGATTTTTTTCTTTCTGGTCTAATTTATACCCTAATTATGTATACATATCTAATTTTTAGTTCGTTATTTAAACAATACAATAAATATTAAAGATAAATATTAATGAAAGTTTACACATTTCCACTTCAAGCGGAAGTGATAAAGAAATCTAACAGCCCATATCTTGCCCTTTCACAGTGCCAGGAATTCTGACACTACCCCAAACTGACCAAAGCTGCCCTGACCTACCAGCCAACTAACTGGCCACAGGAACAGGGATCACTGCCTGGAGCAGACCACAAAGATGAGGCAGCTCTAAATTGCTCCTGTTTTTTTCAACTATTACTTAAACACTGGATTCACAAGGAAAGACTATGATTTCTCATTTGTCTGCTAGTGAAGTAGCTAAAGTATTTCTAGCTATAGCTAATTCCCACTGAAGCCAGTAAAAAGTCAAACTAGAAAGGTTAAGGTTGCAATAGTATGCTAAACTTTAATTTACAATTTTTGTGGCTAATTCAGTGAAGGGGCAGGTACAAAAGTTTTATCTTTACCTATAATTAGTACCCCACATTAGTCACTTAAAAGATGGGTGCATGTATACTGCATATCATCTAATAAATCTTGCCTTGGTTGACAAAAAAGAGCTGCTAATAAGCATTAATTAACAGCGCACACAGAAGCAGCTGGATGCTGTAAGGGCTTCATTTTACTGCTGTTGGTCACATGAAAGAAATAAGGAATGTCTTTACTCTTATGCCCTCAGGTGGGAAGCATGGGTATGTACTTGAGTATGTACGTACAGCTGCTGCCAGTGCTGCTACAAGATCAGTTTCACAACCTTGAGGTTCATGCCTACCAGCTCTGGAGTACAAGTGAATGATCACCCACAGGAGAAATTAATTTGGAATTCATATGCATAATAGCATTCATGTGTTTTACTTACTTGCTGCAAGCTCCCACTTTACTAATCCTAAAATTCCTGCAGCAAATCAGAGGTAGGTCTTACAGGCAACCATCTTGCTGCATAATCTTAAATCACTTCCTGAGCACAATCAGATCTGTCAATGATGCATTAAAAAAAATTGATCATGTAATTTAAGATGATGTGTAACATTTATGCAAAAGGTGACTGCAGTAAAAAGGTATATTCTAAATTCTGCATTTAATTGCTGAAATAATTTTCAAGTTTAATAGTATTTAATCTTTATTTTAGTTCTTTAATTTTTGGTCAGCTCTGGGACAGGGCACAAGCAGAATCCTTTAAAAAGAATGTTTTCTAATAAGTGGCTACTGGATAGCTCAATTTTGTAGCTTCAAGAAATGCTAATACTGATAATAAAAGGAGTATCAAAAGTGGAACGTAAGGATAAATGTGTCAAAATATTTGCAATACTCTGTATCAGCAGCTTCTTCTTAGAATACTGGATGAAAGAGTATGTACTTGGAATTGCTGAGCTTTTATAAGTAAGTTCCAAAGCTTTGGACTTTCCAAATGTCTTGGTCATTCTGGAATTTCTTCTTCCTTGAAACCAGGACAGTTACAGTTCTAAAAGATAATAAAACAGTTAGTAACTAAAACTAATTATTATGTTCCTTTTGCATTGAACAGCTGCTCCAGAAATAAAATACTATTACAAATAGGTAAGTACCTTTTTTCTAAAGTAAAATTAAAAAAATAATAATTCCAGAGCAGAGGTGCTTACTTTCTGGTGACTCTCATTTGATAAAAATACTTTCATTACCATTTGTTTTCTTTTATTACCCTCAAGAGTCTGTCAAAGTACATGAAATGATCACTTCTTTTACGAGGTTTGTTTCTTCTGAGTTTTTTTTCTTGCTCAAAAATGTCCATCAGGAAATTACTAAACCCATGCCAAATTTCTGAGATGTCTCAGAAGAATCTAGCAAAGGATTTGTTATTTTTACATATCACAATGTTTTCTTGAATTGAAACTTTTTAATAAGACAAATTACAAATATGATATGGCCTTATGTAAAAAAATAGTATCACATATTATACTAATTCAATGGGTTATTAATAATTTAGGGCCCAATTCTGTCAGTATCCACTTTAAAATTTCAAACAAAGAAACTGTTCATGCCTGGTTATGCCTGAAATCTCACCAACACTCAAGAAATACCAGGATCAAGCCATTCCAAACCACCAGACGCATTTGTTCTCCCTCAAGTCCCTTGTCCACCACATTGGAAAGTCCCAGACACTAGGCTCCAAAGGTTTGCCCGTGATGTGCCATATGAACAAAAATCATCATCATATTTGCACTGTATTGGAATTTCCATTACCAAATATATCTAAGGTCACATAGTCTTTGAAAAATGGACTGACTCTTAATGATTGAATCTTAAACCTTTGCTTTCCCTTGGTTTGGTATCAGAAGCATTTCTCTGATTTTCAATTCAAAGCATATTCAGAATGCTGTGCACTTCTTTACATGTAGCATAAAAAAGCCCACCTCTACATTTCTCAGTAGCAATGTCTTAAACATATTAGCCATGGTTAGCTAGAAATAGAGCCTCAGTTGATGATGAGAAAGTACTAAATGTGTATGAGCACAAAACTTTACACATTGTGTAGTCCTACTGTATCACCAAAATGACTGGAAGGTTTTAAATTAATCATTTTGGTCTTTTTGTATGTCTCATCTCTCCTTCCTATCACTCAGATCTGTGAAGAACACATGTTTTCATAGACTTTTGCCTGCACTTTGTTTAGGACTGAAACAAAATGTTCCTAACACTTTAGCTTATTACAATTTTTTTAATTATAAACTTGACACTTCACAATTGCAAGCTGAAGAAAAGCTGTAACCACTTATCTGGGCCCATGTCTGCCAGTTACTCTGTTCAAAGGCAGTAAGATAATCCTCTACATACACTAGTCCACACTGTAATAAAAATATGTTTCTCTAGTTCAGCGATACACATTTTTATTTGTTTATCCAAATCTGAGAGTGGAGTGACATTCAGTGGAACATCTTCATACAGATATTTACATATAGTGCTGAAGGGATAATCTTTCTATACGTTATCCACCGAAGAAGACGACGGCTCACTGAGAGAGAAATAACTTGGCCACTCCTTCTGCAATCAGTACATAGTAAAAATAGTTATTTCTGAAAATAATAGAAATGCAGAGATTAAATTAGGTAATCTGTGAACTTTGTTTTGCATAAAGAATTGTAATACCAGTATAAATGGATTTTACATAAACCTAAGAGTCTCTAATTTTGGCAACAGTGTAAATGCATGCTGCGATTTCCCCGTCTCCCATACGCTGCATTCAGAAATGACTACATCATCTCAGAAAGACAGTAAAACAGAAATAGGCCAGGGAGGCCCATTATAGCATACAAAAAGTAATTAAAAAGCCTATAACTTTTTAGTTAGAGAAGGAGATAACTCAAGAAAAAAAAGGATTATTATGTTTCTAAAGAGACAAATAAAATCATGTGCAATTTAGGTTCTCGGAAAGGACAGTAATGCCTTCCATCTGTTCAGAACAGCCTTGGAAGCATAGGAGGAAGCTCTGTTCCCTGATCTAGCAAAGAATTTAAACTAGCAGCTTAAATATTTGATCAAATTGTTGAAACCAACAGTAGTCATTTGAAGTTAATCATCAAATCGGTGACTTTCCTGAAATAACTTAGTGTTACTATAGAGTAAGCAACGCATTTTTAAACACTCTAGAGTAACTGAATGACAATGACACTTTCTATCTTAACAGCAGGACAGCAAGAGAAATTATTTCTTAAAAAAAAAAATTAAATTAAATGCTAGCTATTAATACAAATATGTTTGCTTTAGGTGAAAAGGGGAAAAGGCAAGTAAAAACCATAAGAAAATTAAAATATATTAATCTTTTGTTTTACATTATCCCAAAATAGAATGTTTCCATTTCCATTATGTCAGATTGCTCCTCTTAATAGTATACCTTTTAAAAAAAGGCAAACTTTATAATTAAATGTTTCATCCACCAAAATACTTAAAACCAGTTTTGTTCCTTTGTTCCTGTGAGAGAAGAAGGTCTGGTTCAAAGCAAAAGAGCAATTTTTCTCATAGCTCTGTAGTTAAAGGCTTTGGGTAAATCAATACTTGCAAGTAATGTAGGCAGGTCAAAAGGAATGTTCCGTTTCCTCCAAAAAGAATGTAATTTTGACGAATCACTGGCAACCACATTATATTAAATTCTTTAACAAAATACAAAGGCATATTCAAAGATTTCAGTCTTATGCAACCTTATCAGGAAAAGAAAAGAAAGCAAGCTCATTAAAACGCAAAAGTAGCTATTCCCCTTTTCATACTCATCAGAACTTTTTGCCTCAGGGTGTAGGACTTTGTTATGTCAGTAATGCTGTGGACTGATCAAATATTTTAAACAAAGCTTGATTTGGTGTCATCACTCAAGCATGCTTCCAACAATAGAAAATTGCTGTACAGCAGACAAAAAATTTCCTCCATGGTTTAACTTTGAGAAAAGGGGAACATCAGAGAGGCTGCTCTCTGAAAGGCCTGCCATTTCTATGAACCTCTTAGTTTCCAGTGCCTGAGGGTCTTGGAAATACAATCTGTGTTGAAACTCAATTCTCAGTACTTACATTCACATGGCTTTGCTCAGGACCCCAAGTCCTGCATGTTCACATCACCATACACATGGGTAGTTAAAATAATAAGCGGTCGGACTCACCAAATCTTGAGCCCATAAGAATTCTTCAAAAATAAAAGAAGGTTCTTGCATTTTCTGCTGACATACGGTAAGAATTGTTCTCACAGGAGTATCTTAACAAATCCTAAGATAACATATATTAGCAAATACTTAAACTTTAGAGTACTAAAATGACAGTCAGAGCTATCTTTATAGCATATTGTCATTTCTTCCAATAAAAAGAAGACTACTACACACTCTTAGATGTCAGGAAACGTGCTAGAAATATATGAAAAGATATGTAATACTATGTAATATGAAGAAAATATATGTAAGGACACTTAAGCATAAAGACAGAACTTTCATTTTCTTCTCAGTACCTCCACATGAAATATTTGTACTATAATTATTTATGTACATCTAAAATACATACTGAAGAAAAAGTGAATGTTGAATGACCTGGTAAGTCTGCTCTGTTCTTACAGATTCAGTTTTTGGTTAGAAGTTGCAAGAAATGTGAGGGTTGCTGATTAGCAAAGGTCTTACTCAAAACAATCGTCTGGTTTCTTCTGGGTTCAGTATAATTAGAGATTCAAACTTTACAGTGTTGCATCTGAGCAGAAACCAAGTCTGAGAAACAGTGGTTTGGAAAAAATATCTTTTTAGTATAGAAATTGTGAAATTAGGAGCCCTAAACAAAAATTACACGGCAAACATTCCAAAAAATGGTTTTGTTAAATTCACAGCTTTTGTGCAAGTAACTGTGTAGAACAAAAGTAAACAAAGGAGTAATTCAGATTTCAGAGCCTGCTTTTAAATGGCGACCAGTTTCCATTTGTTCCCAAACAAGAAGTTACAGTTTAAGCACCCAATGAAATCATTCAAACAAAGTAAGAGATGGTACACTTTGTAAAACCTACCATAATTAAGTTTGGGAAGAAAGAATGTTAGAAACTATTCTAGAAGCCTTCTTTGTGTCCAATAAACATTTTGGTATTTCCACATAATTAACCAGCACATTGAGATGTACTGTCATAGCATAAGGAGATAAAAAAAGCGTGGATGGAAAACGTAGCCCTGTTTTCTTACTACTGCAGTGCATTACATACTGCTGGCATGAAAAATGGATCAAGTCAAAACTAGTAACAACAGAATGCTGGTAGAACTCCTCCACCACTGAATGTAACACCACTGAAGCCAGAGAGGTTTTTGGGGTGTAACTGAGACCTAAGCTTGGCATAAAATGTCAACTTTTCCCCCTAAGGCTATTACAACTAATAGATCACAGGCTATTTTTCACTGAGTCAAGAGAAATATTCTCTATACCAAAATTACTGGTTTAGCGTAGTCACTTCAACCTAAATATGCAGTTACTGAACACTAATACTGAGTAAATGCTACTGTGGACAGCATCCTCAACCAGGCCAAGGAATGCCACAGAAAAGATCCTGTGTCCCATTTAGAGAGACACAAAACTGACAAGAAAGGAATATGGCAGCACAATTCTTCTAGCCCTTGGTATCAACCCCAAGTATGGAGTAAGCACACTTCTAGGTGGGGAAAAAAAAACACATATAAATATCTAAGTGATCTAGCTTTGCTGGAGTTAACAAAGGAGTGATGCCAGCTCTTCAGCCTCCCACAAGGCACGGGTCCCAGGGACAGCTGCTGGGGGTGCAACCCCTCCCACGGTGGCAAAATGCCTCAGGCCTCACAGGGTCGATAGCGTTGGGACCTTCCACACGGGCTGGGAAAACTCATAATGGAAACCAGAAGGAGAGGGAAAAGAGCACGGGAAAAGGAAAAAGGTAAAAAAGGGCTGGTCTCTCCCTGTCAGGTAACAGGATGCGGTTTCTGTTCAGGATTCCGTGACAGAAAACGTGGACAGGTCGGTCGGGGCTGGAGGCCCTCAGACACACACGAAACCCACATTAGAGCCACTCTGGCCAGTCACTGCCTAGGGAGCCGTGAAGAGGGGAGGCCACCCCGCCGCGGAGAGGGGCGCTCAGGCCCCCGTCAGTCAGTCACTCGGTCAGCCCGCCAGCCAGCCCGCCAGTCGCGTGGGGCTGCCACGCGGCCCTTCAGCCGCCACGGGCGGCACACGCGAGCCCGGAGGCAGCGCGTGCCGTCGCTAAGAGCTCCTAGCAACCGCTCCCCGCCGAAAAGCACTCTCGCGGTACGCTCTTCCGGCCTCCTCCTCCCCCGCGGCGGCCGAGCCCGACACTTTCGTTCCGGGGCCCTTGAGGGCCGCAGAAGCGCCGGGTGCGGAGGGGCTGGAGCCGAGGGAGCGGGTGAGGAGCGGTGCGGCGCGGCGGTCCCCGCCCAACCCCGCCACGAGGGCGTCGAGGCCACGGGGGTGGAGGAGAGAGGAGGGAGCGCTGCACGGAGGTGGCGCGTCTCTGGCAGCCCCTCGGCCCGTGAGAGGCCGGCGGCCGCGGCAGGGATGGCGGAGCCCCGGGGCCTTGCGTGGGGCGGGCTGGCAGCTTTCTCCGCCGCGGGGGGCGGCCGCAGACCGCCGTCGTGGCCGCCGTGTAGGTCGGCCCGCGGTAGGAGGCAGCTTTCCCCCTCTCGAGGCCCCGCTGTCCCTGCGGTGACGGGCCACTCGAGCCGCCGCTGAGCAGGAGAGTCGCGGTGTTCTTTTCCGTGAGCCCTCCGCGCCCCGCAGAGACAAACCGCGCTTCCTGCTGCCCGCGGGCTTTCTCTCCGCAGAGTCCCCAGCCGGCCCGCGCCCGCCGCTCGGCGGAGGATACCGGCTGGCCGCTGCAGCGGTCGCCTCTGCAGGCCGGCCCACGCGCACGGTGCTGCTTCCACACCGCCCAGCAGAGATGGAGCGGCCTGTCAGCACTTCATGAACGTGACACAAAACCCCCATGTCCAGGCAGAGATGATAAATTGTCTTAGAGCTGCGGTTGGAATGCAGAGGGTACCCTCCAGCGGCAGTGATTTGTCTGGGCTTTGGAGATTAGCTGTAGATAGAATTGTTACACTCAAAGTTTATTGTCTGGATCGGGATTTGGGTCTCACAAGCTGTGAAAACGCTATTGCTGTCTCTTTTTGAGAAGTATGCTGTATGCATACTTCTGTAACTTTGTGGACAGCTATTACTTAGAGACCACAAAGGTCTAACTGTGCTGTTAGAGCTGCATATCTCATGTCAGTATCAATAGTGGAAATACACTGCACTGGGGTGCTTTAGTTGAACACCACAGAGCCATAAGACATACAGAAAAGAATCAGTTTGCAGGCTGGGAATGCATGTCAAATTAGGGGACCTCTCGCCCTCTAATAAACAGGCTTCAAGTTTCCTCAAGAAGGAAAGAGGGCAAGGTTATGCTGAGATGTGGGATGTATTTGGTTTATCTCAGAGACATTTAAAAGCAAATTGCACTACTTTTGTACACAGACTAGGTGTTGTGTTTGTTTGAATGAGCATCCCAGGCCTTTTAAAAGTGAAGAGGTTGTCCGGGGGGAGGGGAAGTTTTCATAGCAATCATAAGTATTTAATTTTACCAGAAAATAACAACCAATTTTTCTGGGATTAATTTAAATTTTTTTTTAATTGGAAAGTTAGCCAAGTGTTTTGGTTTTGTTATTTTTCAATTAAATTGCACTTGGTTTTATTTAAACACTTAATTTTGGATCCCATCTCAGGAATTGTTTGTTTGTTTGTTTTGGTTAAACACAACCTTCGTTGCATCATTTCACAAGTGTGATCCCTGACATGAAAAAGCATACCTAAATTAGCTAAAAGCAAATACTGAGAATGAGTGTTTTCATTTTATGTGATGCAACACAGAGTGCAAAAGGCAGTTTATAACTACTGCAGACGGTGAACTGCTTTGAAGACCAGAGAAGAGCCAGAGTGATCTAATCAGGAGGTTTCACTAAAGTTGTGACAAACAACCTCCTTACACAGCAATAATAATTCTGTCTGGATCAGATATGGGCATCCAGTCATGACTCTGATACATTACTCAGAGAACACAGTGAAAATCTCATGCCAGCTGCAGAGGGTGAGACCACATCTGTCCTGAAGAAACCCTGGAAAAAAACAAACCCATCAGTGTTATTAAATAAACACAGGCTTGTAGAGTGAGGCTAGACTGGGTCAGCACGTACTGTATGGTGTACAGAGCACCAAAGTCCTGGAAGATTTCTTCTATCTCACAAAGTTCTGTCAACAGGGAAATCATTCAGGTATTTTGGTTTGCCCCCAAACAACAGATTTCAGGATAGAGATGTAAATTTGTACAATTAACTTTTCTCTTAAGGATTTCTGCCAGGTAGCTATTTAATTAATGGTCAGTAGTCATGCTGAAGACTCATGGGACTGCTCACCCAGGTAAATAGCATCCACCAGAGTTTCCCCAGGCTTTTAGATATTGATCCTATTACTAGAAAAAAATAATACAGTTCTGCACAAACGGAGTGGGAGAACTTAGCTTGGTAAAATTCTGAATGTGTATGTATGCAGGCTAAGGATACAGATCTCAAATTCTTCCTAGCTGTTTCTCTCATTCTCTTCTCTATTTGGAGTTTTTCGTGCTATAACAACTGAATCAGATTATTGTATTAGTCTTTCTGTCATAGGATATACCTTCTTTGATGAGTATTTTTTGCTAAATAGGACAGAATAATTTCCAATGAATTAGTTCATAATATGTTTATATTTATTTAACAGTGCTACATATTGTATGTTTCAGCTAACCATGTCTTTAAATTCACCTACACTTTTAAATGAAGAAAACTCTCAAGGGCCAAAAAGAAATACTGAATGTTTGGAAAGCCTAGAGATGCAGACTCGGCCATCATTTCAAGATAACCCGCTTCAGCAATTACAGTTAGCATCACAAGAAGTACTTGAAAAGGCCAAAAAGAGTGGGAGGTCAAGATGCCCCAGATGCAGTAGTTCAAGGATGTTCTATTGTTACACGTGCTTTGTTCCTGTTGAAACTGTCCCTACCGAAGACATTCCGAATGTGAAGGTTAATATTTCTTACCGATTTTTTTCTAATAGTTTTGTCCTTTTTAGTTACTGGGAACAGAGAACTCTCTGTAACAAGTTCTTTTCTGATTCATTCCTTATGGACATTTATCTTTTGCACAGCTAATTAAATTTAAATTACAGTTAGAGAAAATAATTTTTCTTATTTGAGGAATTATAGGCAAACACTAATAGTGTTCCAGTCCTCACATAAACATTTATCTTCTAGATGAGAATATAAGCAGAGGTCAAGCAACTTCTCATGCAAGTGACTATGTTTTCACTTAGTTCTGAAATGTTTCTGTACCCTTTACCATGCTCTTACCTTCATCCTTCAGTTTCTAAGAACTCTGGCCTGAACAGTGTATTGTGAACAAAAAAAATACCATTTTTCCATAACCAAGAGTGAATTTCACATAAAATGTGAGCTAAAAGGTGCTCATAAATGCCACAGTTGTGTAATTCAGATAACCACTCTTAAAATATAAACAAAGAATAAAAAGTGTAGTTCCCTTCAGCTAAAATATTTGGCAAAATGAGGAGAGACACACTTAGGAACTAAAGTGCATTTTGAAGACACTCTGAAAACATCGTGAAAATACTTGAGAAGTACTTTGGAAGTTTGACCTAATGGATTTTGGTGCATTTTCATTGAAATGGCCATTTTCACAATAGGATGAACATGTAATGGAGATAAGTATTCATATAAGGGCCATTATATCGCTGAAATTAAGACTGTATCTCCTTTACCTTACTATTTCTGGAGGTTTTATCACACAACTGCAGCATTCCAAATTGTATTCAGTGCATACTTAGGAATTTACATGAACTAAGAGAAAGTAACAGGTGTTTCTTGTCACTTGCTTCTAGTTTAGATCTAAACCTATTGAAACAAAAACACTGTAAAAAATTGACAAGTATGTCTTAGTTACATGCCCATAGGGATTTCTTCTGGATTTTACGTAAGTTTTTGTATCTGTATGTACATGATCATAAAGATGGCTTATTTCTTTTTCTTAACCGTAGTTACCTTTGAAGATTGACATTATTAAACACCCAAATGAAACGGATGGCAAAAGCACTGCTGTGCATGCTAAGCTCCTGGCACCTGAGGATGTTACAATTTATAAATACCCTTGCATTCCAGAATATAAAGAAAAAAGACATGAAGTAAGAAATTCTATATCAATAGCTGGGCTTTGTGCTGGGGAGATGCAGAGGTATCTCCTGTACTTCCCTCTGCAGTGTTTCTGAGCTCTGTTGGGAGGAAGTGGGAAAAAAGCATGACCATTCCATGTTGAGCTCTCTGAAAACTTAGGCCTACAAGTGTACAGTGGTTATGAACTGTTCTCCAAAGCTTGGAAAAACACTATCACTGTCTAATCACCTTGAATTTCCTGTCTTTATCACCATAGATAATGGCTAGTTTGATTCCTTATGTATCAGAATACGTATATGAAATGTATGAAAGCATTGTTCTTACAGCAAGTAAAACAGTAGTTAGGTGATGTGCTGGTTTGGAGCACAAGTCTTATGGGGAGCAGCTGAAGGAACTGGGGTTGTTTACCCTGGGAAAGAGGAGGCTGAGGGGAGACCTTACCGCTCTCTAGAATTACCTGAAAGGAGGTTGTAGTGAGGCCAAGGTTGGTCTCTTCTCCCAAGTAATCTGCACTAAGATGAGACAAAATAGAGTCAAGTTGAATCGGGGGAGGTGTTTAGACTGGGTATGAGGAAAGAAACAGTTCTTCACTGAAAGAGGGGTCAGGCATGGAACAGGCTGCCCAGATAGGTGGTGGAGTCAGCATCCCTGGATGGGTTCAAAACACATGTACACATGGCACTCCAGGACATGGTTTAGTTGACAGGGTAGTATTGGACAGACGGTTGGACTTGATGACCTTAGTGGTCATTTCCAACCTTAAAAGATTCTGTGATTCATTCTGTTCAGCACCTGCAGTATTTAAATTCCCCTATTTTTTTTTAATAACCTTGATAGAGAAAACCTTTTTAAATGTAACAGTTATCTATCACACCCAGTAGAGAGCCTGGAGAGTGTGAGCTATGCACTTGGATTTATAGGCTCATTAAGTTAGTATGAATAATTTGAGATCCATTATTTACATATTTGATGTCATAACACTTTCATTATTGTTTGATTACATGAAGAGGATAAGATAGATACCTCATAGAGGTATGAATAAGCCCTTACGGAAAGCACGGGTAGTAAAGAGGCAGGAAGTTGGAAAAGAGCAGGAAGAGCGACGAGGAAGATAGGCAAAAGTGGGGAGAGAGTACAGGAACTTTGTTTTGTCCAGGCTTTCCCAGTCACAGATTCTGAATGCTGTAATAGCTACTGGAAGAATGCTGAGTATGGTGATCACTGCTCATCTTCATGCAAGGTAGTTGGGGGACCTGTGATAGACACAACTGATAATTTTTGTGATCTAAAATCTGTGAATTAAATTAGAAACTATTCTTTATGGCCTCCCTGCCCCACGTACTGCAATGACAAGTAAAATTTGAACTTTCCTGGGGCTGATGCCATTGTCTTGGCTGAAAAAAGGATTATTTTTACAGCAGTATGAGAATTGGAAGCAGAGGCATGGAGGTGACAAAGATCTCTACCAAGTATCTTTATTCATTGTTTTAACATAGTCTTCTTTCTTTTTAGATGATATTTTAAGACACTCCTATGTTGTCCTGACTTGTGTGTGAGCAGTGATAGAAAATTGCTTTAATGAAGTAATTCCTGGTGTTTTATGAGATTTCATTGACATTGTTTTTTTCTTTTCTTCATTTAGATAGCACTTATATTTCCTGGCCCCAATTCGGTTTCAGTAAAAGATATTGCTTTCCATCTCCAACAATACACTAGAAAAGGTGTTTGTGATAATGATGACGACTGTTCCAGAGAACCATTTCTTAAGCGAGCAAAAGTAGAACTGAAAGAAGAAAAGAATCTAAATGGATGCAGCACAACCAACAGAAGTGAAGGCCCTAAACTGAAGAAAATAATATTTATTGACAGTACCTGGAATCAAACTAACAAAATAATAACTGATGAAAGACTTCAAGGTAAAAATAATAAAAAAAAGATGTTACTTCTACAGACACAATTAAGGGAAATATGTGTCTATATAACAGACCTGAGCATTGATCTAAATGAGCGTACCTATCTCTGAGTGCGCCTGAAAGATTCAGCTACTTCAGTGCTGTAGGCAAATTCTGAGCCAAAGACTCCATTGTCAATTTGATTTGCAAAACAGACTACTATTAAGAAAGTACTTACATTTCTCCCATTTCTCTATTGGAACAAATTTTCTCAGTTGCACAGAATGGAAGCTGCCATGTTAGACAACAGAACAGTATATATATGACCTCTGACAGAAGCCAAAAAGATGCTTTTGCAGGTGGTTGTTGTATTGTTCAGGAGACACAGGAGAGCATTTTTATACATGCTAGTAGAGGACGATGGAAATACAGCACAAATATATAATGGCTTGGTTTCTTTTTCTAGTCAAGTTCTTTGTTTCATGGTCATTTCAATGGCCTTGCAACTTCCCAGATAAAAGGGGAATGCCTGCTTGGCTTCCACACACAAAGCAAAAAGTTATAATTCTGCAAAGGCTTTTTTGTCTTCAGTTCATTACAAGAAGTTTGCATTTAAGTCCTCTAAATCACAAAAGAGAGAACAACTTAGCAATAACATTGTTTCCTTTTAAATCAATGCAAGGTTGAAAATACTTTCATTAGTGAAAAGGTGCACTTAGCAGGGGGGCCACTATCAGGTTTATGAGTGGTATATATATATATAAAATAGCTTTCCAGTGCTTGCCTTGCACTGGACCCTGCAAGGAATTTCACAGGCTTCTTACAGGCAAGATGAGTGTTGCCTCGCTGTCTAGTCAATTTGTTAAAGAATCCCATATGTTAGTATAATGTATTGGCTAATTAAAACCCTGTTACTAAGTATTTAGTTTAACAAAAAACATACTCTATCAAATAAACTGAAGAATTACTGTAAAGATCAGAGTAATTGCAGATTGCAAGTTACTGTAAAGCATTTGGAACTTATTTTAAAAGGATGAATTTAGGAAAGGTAACAGCCAGGGGAACTAAGATTTCTGTGGAAACTTACGCAGTGTATCAGTGAAAAAAAAATTGATTGTTGCTTTGTAGTTCTTAAACAACAGTTTCCAGTTACCCTATGTGAATGCTGGTCTGGTAGACTCTTGCCTCCTTTCTAGAACTCCATTTCTGTTCCAGCTGTATTCAGTCCTCTCCCTCCCTGAGGACCTTTCAGGATTGCTGTAAGGTGTGACCGGTGTCAGGGAAGTCAGTCTCCTATCCACACCCAGGGGAGAATTTTGAATTCCATGCAGCACATTTAACGGTGTGCACAGCCCATGCATTCCTTGGTGCCCCTCATAAAGGGCCCAAGCCACATCAATGCTCCTTTTAGAAATTGCAGTTTTGCCTTCCAAGATGAATGGGACAGAGTTTCCTTAGGCATAAGCTAATGAAATTATGTTGTACATACATGGAAACAGACAGCTATTGTAATTTTTCAATTCAATTACAAATGAAGTCATCATCTAAGAAAATATTTCTCATATGCTAAAGTTCTAAAAGGAGTGATCATAACACCAAATAAGGAGTCATTTCCATAATTATTCAGAAAGATGAAGTTGGAAGATATACTAGATGGAAATATTAGCAAAAAAGTATAAAGAAAAGGTTTTTTTGTTAGCTAACTGTACTGCAAGAGAAAGCAAATGAGTACATAAATCTTAAAAAAACCAGCCTAGAAATCTTAGACCAAAAAATACTTTTACATTTTTTTGGAAAAGTGGTATAATGTATCTTTTGAAAGCAAAATTTTGTGTTAAAGAGAGGAAATACTTGAAAGGTGGTAATGTCTAGGATTACTTCAATAAAAGCAATCCCTAGATCAGAAAGGAAACAGTTGCATCTAAAGTTAATGATTACTCTCTCATCTGAGTGATGAAGCTTATTGGCAATATCAACATTGTTAAAGAAACAGACTGCCTTGGTATTTATTTCTTTAAGTTTTATCCACTTTGTATTAGCCAAATATCTAATTTTATTGGCTTATACATTCTCTCATACAGGGCTGATTCATACATCTGCTATAGCTGTTCAAGTTTCAGTTTCTGTCCTTGCTTTCATTCCTGCAAGAAAATAGTAGTCCTTGCCTATGCACAGCTAGCATATGAGAGCAGTAAGTTGATGTTCTGAGGCAAACTCCCTTCATCCTCTTTCTGACAATTCTGACATTTGCATCTTTCTCCTCTCAAAATTATACTGGGTGGTGTGATGTAAAGAAAAAGTGGGAGTTCTGCAATGAACTCTCACATACCTTTTAACATGCTGATCCAGGGGCATGTAGCAGACACAAGGTGAATCCCAAGTATGTAAACCCCTTCTTCCTCAGCCTAAATCCTTAAGTTACTCAGATCTTGGGAACGTAAAAGATTTGGAAAGGAGCAGAATTCCTCCCTGAAATTAAATTCCTCTAAAATTAGCAATGTAATTAAGCTACCAATAGGCACACTATTAAGAGCTCAGACCTTTACTAGCTAGCATAGTTACAAACCATAACAACTCATTACTAAATTTTCAGCACTGGTATTTCTTGCACTAGTAGATCTGCTGCTTCACTAGACAAACTGTAGGGATGAAGAGGTGATGGAAGGCTCAGAGTAAGCATGCCTTCAGCATGTATGTAAACTTTAACACTCACCTGCATCTTGGTGGTACGTTGGAATGGCTTAGATGTAACATCAGTGACCAAACATGGTTAATATAGGATGCTATAGGTTTGAGCATTTGATTATTCTAGAGGGAGCACAGGGACCATGCTGTGATCACAGTGTGTAGCACGCCATGATAAAGTGGATACTTAAGGGAATGTCTCTGAAAGGTGTTTTCTTCCATAAGACACATATACAGGTGAACAATTGGTTATCTTACCAACAGGTATTTAGATAGCTGTATTCCCATTTTGTTTTGATTCATTGAAACATTGATTTCTAATGAGCTCAAAGTGTGTGGATAATAAAAAACCAAAACCAACATGTTAATTTCCTTAGGATTGTATGCTTTCACATGAACAATAAGTATTTGTGATAAATTGACTATATAGATAAAAATACAATACAGATAGAAACATTTTGAGTAAACTAGAATTTGATGGTAGTTTTCACCTTGGTTTGGCCTGAGAATTCAAGTATTGAAACCTCTCAGAGGGAACAAGTTTGATGCAGTTTCCTATTCGTATGTTGAATACACATGTAGAGTATTGTTAGTGGTAACAATTAGGCTACAATAATTTGATTTTTTAGTGCCAAAATGCCAATAACAACATCTAAATTCCATGTTGGAATCTCCTTTTGTTTTAATCAATGTTTTGTTTAATCAATGGAAGATTCCCTGTTGGAATCTTCCTTTTTAAAAAACAGTATAGGAGAGATTTCTTTTACTATGGAAAACATACATTACTAACTGCAAAGCAAATAGTCCATTTTGCAATTACACTAGAAAGAATTAAGCGTAGTGTAAGAGTACGAAGTATAGAATTACGAGTGCTGGGCTGTAGGCCAGTTTGTGCTCATGAATTTGGACCTTACTGAAGCTTCTCCAGCCAAGCTTCTCTGGCCATTTCCAAGCAATTCTTAAAACTATACTGTTATTCATACTTTGACTTGTATGTTATTCATACTATGCATGTAGTATACCACTTACATGTACCATCCCATGACGCACACTCAGTATCTGACTTTTAACATGCAGAAAAAATAAAATTTTACAACCTGACCCTGGTTGTATCAAGAGGTATATATACTATTCTTTGTAATCCAGCTTTCCATCCTGTTTGCAACGTGATTACACATTAAGGTAGTTTTAATTTTGAGTAGTTTGTGCATCTTAACAGCCATAAAACCTAAGCTACATGTTTAAAGTTCATCTGAGTAATAGAACAGTTAGGCACTATAGTAGATAAGAATTTCATACAGAGACCAAATTTCTTTCATCTCAAGTGGGAATGCTTTTAGTTTTGAATAAAGTTAATGACCAGATCCTGTCACACTCCTGAGTAACCCCAGTGAGACTTCAGCTACTTAACAAGCACAAATGAAAAATGTCTGGCTCTTCGCAAATATTCTGCAGCTCAGCAGAACTGTCTGAAGGACTCTGTTTTACACTTGAAAGGTATTAGAGTTTTGCAAAAGATGAAGTTTGTTAAGCATCTTGGTTTCATTCTTCCCATCTGAGGAGCCCCTGGATTTTACCGAGGGAAATAAGCTATAGGAATGAAAGGACAACCTGTAAGTTTTAATGGCAAAGACAAGTATTGTTGCCTAGAATTTACAGTACTTTCACCAAAATTCAAAGGGGCCCACAAAGGAGGATAAAATTTTCTCCATTTTCCAGATGAAAAATGGAGGTACAGAAAGGAAGTTATTTGCACACAGACATCTAGCAGCAAAGTCAGAAAACAAAATAAAAGATTTGTTTGGCATCCTGTCCACCAATCCACATTGTCTAACCTCTGTCATCTTTTTTCTTGACAGGCTTACTGCAAATTGAGTTGAGGACAAGGAAAACTTGCTTTTGGCGTCATCAGAAGGGAAAGCCAGATACGTACCTTTCCACAATAGAAGCAATTTATTATTTCCTTGTGGACTATCAGCAGGAGGTTTTGAAAGAGAACTACGAAGGACAATATGACAATCTGCTTTTTTTCTTTTCATTTATGTACTCATTGATTAAAAATGCCAAGTGTGCAGGAAAAGAGTAAGATGCCTGCTGAGAGGTAAGTAAACTAGATTTTGTTACTTCTATAATGATAAACTGCACAAGCATAATTAAAATCTGGAAATAGATTCTACTCTTAATAATGGCTACAGCATTTGTCCAAAAGTAAGCTGCAGACTTAATGTCCTGCACACACGAGGTCACTACTTATTATCAACAGTCTGATTAAAATTATTTATTTGAAACAGTTACGCTTTGCTAAATATTGCCTGTGTCATACAGACCTGATATGCCCATCACATTGAGAGTATTTCCAGAGTTGGGGGATGAAGGACTTGGCTCTTCTTGCCATAAGGAGTGATGTCTCTAACCATAAAAAGGAGTCAGGATGCTGTTGCTCAAGTGTTTTGCGTTACCCAGTAGTACTGATTTCACTTTCATTACATCAAAAGCTTACTGAAATTATTATGGTGGTATTAACTGGCGAGGGGGGAGGGAACCAATATGAAATGAAATCCCACACTAAGAGAATAGAATATGAATTATGTACCTTCAAGATTCATTCTGGAAAATTATCCTAGTAAAGAGGTCACTTTTCTATTAAGCATCATTGTACCTTGCACAATTTCTGCAGTACCATTCACATACTTCATACTTCATTTATACTAAGATTATTCTCAACTTCTTGGCAAATTGTAGACTCAAAGTTAATCAGTGTTTATTACTATTGTCGTTACTATTTTGAGGAACACTAACTTAACAAATGTCACTATGGCATATCATAGACAGTAGAACTTTGTAGATGCCATGGTCTTGTATTGTAAGCAACAGAAAGGGCTCACTGCACTGTAGGAGCTGTCTGGAGATGTAGATCTTTTCACAGAACTGATAGCAAGTAATTTGCAGAGACAAAAAATAAGGAAGATGGTGGTTCCAACCACATCATTTTTGAGGCTTCCTTAAATGAGGCAGACTATGAATCTGCTGTATATTTTCCTTTTGCAGTAGTTCAAACAACATAAGTGGCACTAAGTGCTGATGAAATTTTTGCTGGCATACATAGCAGTGCTGGCAGAGTCACCACATGTGACTGTAGTTATGCAAGTGTGCCTTCGCCAAGCTATACCAACACAGCTAATGCCGGCAGAGTTGAGAGACCTAAGCTGGATGTTCACAAGCAGAGCGAATGGGAATATATTCTTTTCATGCGAGGATATTCTGCCAGAAAAAAAACCTGTGACACAGACTGAAAAATAATAGATTATTTTTTAAATAAAAATGCTGAAGTTTGTTGTACATTTTCCTCAAAACCATTTACCTAAATTATCACCTTTGGCATGCTCTCCAGGAAGGCGCACACACCCTGATGAAGACACAAACAGTGCCTTGAAAAATACTCCAAGACAGTCTCTTTCTGCTTACCCAGCTATCCTTACAAATGATTTGTACTATTTTTTAATGCTTCAAGATATTGAAATCAAAGTTAATATGAATTAAAACACAAGATACAGGTACCTTCTCTTTGTAAGTGTACTTACCTGCACAAGTGAATACATTAAAAAAATGCATTTCAGTGAACAACCAAGACATCTCCATTTGCAAAAAGGAATGCTAGTTAAGTTACATGAGTATGCATGGAGTGTGCATGAACTGTTACAGCACCACAAGAAACACGGGCTTGAAGTCCCAATGAGAAAGTTAGTTTTAAGTATACATACATACTGAGTTCACATGCCAGGAAGTGAGACAAATCAGCGGTCATGTCTCAGCGCGATTGAAACACTATTCTTACTCATTTGGTTCTTACTGCTATTGAGAAGTTATTTTGGCTTTTTACAATGATTAATGCTCTTTCCTTTGGTATGAATTTTGATAGTCTTTTGACATTTCCATCTGTTCTTGTGTTTCTCAAACAAAGATTGTTTAATATTTTTTTAAAATCACACAAGTATAATAGTTTGAGAAGGAAACTTTCACACACTTTAAACAAACAAAAATAAAATGAACCCACTGACCTAATGTTTTACAAGAACCAGAGAGAAAAATCGGGGCAGGGGAGGGGGAGTTACTTCCAAGACACATTTCCCTGAAAACATGTTTTTTTATTTAAGAAGCAGAGGTCAGATAAAAGCTTATATAAGCTGTTCTTTGTTACTTTTGGAAAATAGTTTCATAAGGTTAAAAATGGTTTCCAAATTTAAGTTTTGTGTACCTCACTTTATTTGAACAATGGGAATTAAGAATCTATTCCAAAAGTAAATTAACTTTAATTCTCAGGTGAAATCAATGTACAGAAAAGATTTTAAATCTGGAACACTCTGTTAAGGAATTGGGTTCAGATTCTTTCACTTCTACCGCAACCTCAGTGTAATGCAAGAGTCATTCTTACACCAAGTGACAGAGGCATGTCTAATATCTGTAATTAATTATAGTCTGTTGATATTCCTATGATGATAACCTTTTATGAGGGCAGGAAGGAGGTTATTGTCACTTCTGCTGCAAATGTGTTCTGTCTGAGCAGCAGATGTAGTTCCCCCTTCTCTCCCATCTCCTGCTCTCCCCTGTGCAAATGTATTTAAATCCTCCATTTAATTTCAGTCCTGTATAAGAAGCCAAACCAAGTCATCAACTTCACACTGAAAATGTCTCAATATCACTGATAGATTTTTCCACCTTTGAGACTAAAAAATAGTTTTGTTCCACCAAATGAAAACGATCAAGTGGTTAATCTTTTCAAGTGCAGTTAGCAGTACTGACCTCCCAGTTCTTTTAAATGAGGGTCATGGGGAGGTAAAGGCCAGTTCTGGGCCTTTTCTTTCATATCAGAATGCCCCTTCACTAACTATCTTTTCTGTTTCCAAAAACATCAGAGAGCAAGGGGGAAAACAGGCTTCCACTTCCATTAGCGGTAACTTAAACAGCCATAAGTTAAAGGGGGAGGAAAAGGAAGAGCTTCTCTATCTATCTCCTTTCACAACAGAAGACATCTGGCCTCCTGTGGGGAGGCCCCAGATAACAAAGAACCTGTCATTACAAACCTCCGAGATGTGTTCAGAGAACCATTTTACCTGCAGTCTGGCTCATTCATTTCCTGCCACTGAAGCCATCTGCTTTTGCTTATTGTGGGTATTTTTGTTCTTTGTTTGGCCAGGAGCGTGAAGTGGCTTCACTTTAGCATGCCTGTATGCTTGGTCAGAGGGAGTATTTAATCCTTTGCTCAAAATGAATAAGAGAGGAGCTGCAAAAAACAATTCCTTTTCCTGGAAGGTAGCACAAATGTCATCCAAGCCTAGGTTGAATAAAGGGTCATGTCAGTGCACGGGGTAAAGATATGCTGAGATTGAAAAGAGATGGCAACTTGGTTCTGCTGTGGATTCCAAAGCAGTTGTAATCTCAACTGATTGCAAGAAGCAGTAGCAAAGGATTTCAATGGGTTTTTTTCTAGTTTGAATCCATCTGGTTTTCCACACAGGCTTCTTCAGGCCTGGTTGCAGAGTTATGGAGCAATCTGTTCTTTCTTGTCTCTTGCACTGAATTTCAGTATTTCACCTCAGTAGTTTAAAAGTCAGCCTATCTTCATAAATTATGATATCATTCTTTTATAAATAACATGAAAAAATTGTTTCACATATATTTGCCTATATTTGAAAAAACAAAATAAGGAGGGATGGAAACTTATTATTAATTTCCCATCATTTACTATAATGCCATTAATATACTCTGAGGTACCACACATCTCAAAGTATTCCAGAAAGCTGAGTGTTAGCTGAATGCAAACTAGATTTGGTGGCTGCAGCAATGTTAAAACATTTTTCCCACTAAGATGAAATGATGGTGTGGCAGTAAGACACTGATTTATCAATACAAGAATGAAGTCTCCCATTAAGGTACTGAACAACTCAATATAATTCCTGAACTTATGTCCCATACCTTGAGAGACATCATTTCAGTAAAATTCTGGTGCTGTCATTAGGGTGTTGATTTTGACTAGTGGTTAGTAATACCAGCATTCAAAGTGAGTGCTTATATGAAGCATTGACAACATTCTTCCTGTTCACTTGTTGGGAAGCTAACTCATTGCTGCCATTCTATGGATTCTGAAGAGAAATCAGATGCTGTAGAATTTTGAAAGCAGTGTATCAACATTAAATTCTCAAAACACTCATAGTGGTGGAACTACTTCTGATGAAAAACAGACTTTGTATGTTGACATCACTGAAAATACAAATTTTCCTTAACTTTAGTAATACCGGTGGTATATTTTACATTCAAATCAACTATGATTTTATTACTGACTTTTCAGACCACTGGTGTTGCAATAAGATGTTTAGAAACATACCACAGAATAGCAAACAGAAGAGAATGCTCCACACCAACATACCCAAGACTGAGTCATATGCAAGCTGAGGTCCTGTGCGCTTCCCTTACTTGTAAAGTCCCTTTCTGCCTCTGAATAACAAGGCTCTACACACAATACTGGACTCAGTATGAAGTCTAAAGGCTGAGTGTTATTACTTCAAAGGTTCTGATTGTAAAGTTTTCCAACAGCAGGGCAGAAGTACAGAAGCACATGTATGTCTGTAAAATGTATATATCTCACTCCTAGTGATAAAGTATTGGGACAAGCCAAAGATTTTCCTCTGTACTGTTTCTGTCTTGGGGATCCTAAAAACCAAGTAAGTCAGTAGTAGAGTTTACAAATGTAAAGAAAAAAAACCTGTTACAGGTACAGAGCAAATGTATGTTTTAAATAGATACAGACATATAGCTGAGCCATGCATATGAGTGGCTTGACTAGGATGTAATTTGTAAAGTCTGGATGCACTATCCAGCATAATTACTGTATTATCCCTCCAAGCAATACACTGGAAAAACTAGTATTTCATACCTTTTTCCCCGTTCTGAATGTCGATGCTAATGAGTCTAGTGTAGTTCCCTACTCTTGTCTCAAAGTATCATGTTTTCTTTGCATCTCCAGCAGCACTGAAGTATTGGATTTGTTAAAAAAATTCAGTTAAGCACATCCATCCAGGCTTAACAGGGCATGCTGGAAGAGGCCAAAGGATAACCAGGTTACTCCAAAACAATTGAAAGATTAAAACTGCAAAGAAAAATTTAGAGAGTGTTGAGCTACACAGAAATCCTGACCCACCTGCATAGAGGAGATACCATGGATCATCCTCCACCATTTGTTTAGCAGAGAAGAGAAGAAAGGAGCAAGAGTGCACCCACCCTGCTAACTAAAGAAAACGCCTCAAGTAACGGCATACATAAACACCTATAGTGAACATGCACATAGATAACCCTTGATGGAAAATTCATATCATATATAAATTACTTTTTTTGCTCTTTTGATTACTTACTGGAGAATAAACTAACCAAGCCAGATGTAGTGTTTATCTTAGGGGGTTGGGTTTTAATAAAATGCAATCAGTTTATAGTTTGACTTTGCTAGTGTTTATTTCAGTGTAATTTTATTTTTGAAAAGCGTGCAAACCTGTTAATGTAACTAAATTTTACAATGTAACTTCTGTCCTACCAAACTGAGGGAAGACCTGGCCTTTACTCTGAGAACATATTTTTGTGCATGTGATCTAGAATAACATGTAACTTGTTTTATTAAAGTTGTCAATGAGGTAAATTAACACTGACTCTTCATTTTTTTGCTATATTTTATGTGTCGGTCTGATCATCAGCAGACATGCTATGTGCAATTATTGGTTAAAATCTCTCATCATGTTAGTGCCTATCTGTTAATGTCTGTAAGTCCTGGCTTTATACATACTCTTGAGGCTTTCATCATCATGAGTTAGGATAGTGGAAAACCTTACTTCTGCTCAGTTAAGAATTATGAAAAATATTGCTGGAATGCACTCCATTTTGAAATGTCTCAAATAATCAGTGTGGTTTGTTTCTTTAAACACCGTACTTGAATTGCACCCTCACACCCTGACAATTTCTGAAACTATTCGCTTTGGAGACCAATGCTAATGAATTCAACAGGATCAGGTTCCTTGTAAGTCTGAAAAAAGTCTCTGCAGTGTCTTTTCTACAGAAGAACAGTACTTTGGGTTCCAGCAAAAAAGTTTGATCAAGCTGAAATCACAAACTTAATTTCAAATGTTGCTGCTATTGCTAACTAAGAATTATGTATTTCAATGACGTGTTTTATTTCTTTCAAATGTTACTTTGAGGCTTCAGTTTCACAACTAAATTGTTTGCCAAATGCAACATGAATTTGAGCTGACTTAAACCTGCATTTTCTAGTGCCCAGTCTATGCAAGTGAAACATTGTCTCTAGCTTTCTATGTTCAGAGGCTTCTTCTGGGCCAGTGCAATGCATGTAAGCATCTCAGTCTACTTGAAGTAGTTGAATCACACTACTTCCTCTTTTAACCTCACATGTCTAAGTGTGTTTAGAATATTGGCTTTGATCCACACACCTATGTCAGTTAAGAGAACAAAAATGCTTGCATTTTTTGCTATCGTGACTGTGTTGGCAAAGAATAGAACATAGAAACCTCTTTTCCTTGAGTATGGCTTGTTTTATCTGGGGAACTGGTTTAAAAATATCAATGCCTGAAACAGCTGCCAGGGAATTCGCCAACAAAACTCTACTGCCAAACCCTAAATGCAGAATAATTTCTAACATAGGCATAGCCTAACTCATTTTGCTCATCTTAAAAGGAGAATCCATCAAATAATATATTTGGTGAAGAAAAAAAAAAGGTATCTCAAATCTTTTGAAGTCCATAGAATCATTTTGGTTGGAAAAGACAACAACACAGATTCAGGCATGCAAGGGAATGTTCAATTGTAGAGTTCAAACATATGGATGGTCCTATGGAAATGTCCAGGATTTCTTCTTCTATTTCCCTGCAAAGTTCTTTCTATAGACAGTGGCCATTTTCAGCTAAATATGTACCTGTGTATATTCATCTTGTGAGGCATCAATTTTGAAAAGACGTTTCTCTGTGTTGTCTCTTGTGTCTTGTCGCTGGTTTTAGTACCTTCCTTTGATTTCCAGAGTTCCAGAATTGGCATACCGGTGATAACAGAATTGAGATCTTCCTGTGCTGCTGAGTTTACTGTGTCATTTGCAGCAGTGACCAGAGCCAAGCCTGTATCTGAGAGAGAAAGGAAATATATTACAAAATGGGTTGTTATGAAAGGAAAAGCCACTGCTTCAACTTATCAAGACAACACCAAAGCACATTAATCAAGCATACAATAAACGATGACAGCTTGTTGTTTCATCTGAATGAAAAAATTAGGTCCATCTGTTGGTGTTCAAAGCTAGAATCGAGTCTTGGCAGTTACATGTACTAATGAAAGCTATTAAAATAAATACTCCTTAGATTTAAGAGGCTGTCTTATGCAAGTCTTACCTTGTGAGGTTGCTAAATAGAGCACATATGGGGAATCTGAGGATGACGTCCATTATGTTATACTACGTAGTTGATTTCAACACTACTCACTGACAGTCCAAATCTGTAATCTCTGTTCTGTTCCGTTCCTCAGTTCCATGACTCTGCATGGAAGCAGTACTCAAGTACTTACGTACACACAAGTCATTGTACCTCCAGGAATTAACATTTTAGTGGTCCAAGAAATTCCAGCTGTTTGGGTTAAGATGGTAGAATACAACTCTAAAAATCGCTAATGATTCCTAAAGCTTCTAGCCATGGTGTACTTCTAGTGTAACTCTAGTTATAAAGAAACAGGTTTTAGTTTAGATTTACAACTAAATAACCCTTACCCTCATGCCAGTTTAACCTTTCAAGGAAATGTCAGTGTGCTTGTAAAATGAAACGTCTTCAAAAGCAGCAGTGACTCCTCTGCCAAACATACTTATGCATGTGCCCACCAATGCTTCTTTTTAGAAAAACAAAACCACAGTTGGTTCACAGTTTGCCCAGTAAAGTCAAACTTAATGGTGTGTATATCAGTTCGGTCTCCTGAAGTCCATATTAAAATCAGCATCATGTGCAATTCCTCCTAACCTTTTTAATCACAGGGCTAGCTATGCCTCCCAAGAGCCTGGCAACCGGAGAAGGCAAGGATGTTCTGGCTGTACCATTTTTATATCTTCTGCAACAGCCTTCCAAATGACTGAGTTGCATGGGCCAAAGGAATTTAGTGTACAGTTATGTGGAGAACAGCCTCCAGGTATAAGACAACCATAGGTCTACTTGGAGCAGAAAGGGGAATAAAAGCAGTGCAGTACAGAAATTACTCTTTTCACTGCTCGGAATTCCTAAAACACATACGAATGTCAACAAACTTAAAGCATCAGATACAACAACGCAAGCAGAGTAGCTTCATTGACAGCAACAAAGCTACACCTATTTCAGATGTTTCTGAAAAAGTAGGAACATC
The DNA here is from genome assembly GCA_022605575.1 of Laterallus jamaicensis coturniculus. Classification (NCBI taxonomy): domain Eukaryota; kingdom Metazoa; phylum Chordata; class Aves; order Gruiformes; family Rallidae; genus Laterallus; species Laterallus jamaicensis. Next base: position 17,204,636 of record JAKCOX010000018.1, read on the forward strand.
ATCTTGCCTTTCCAGATTAAGTTTATAGGCTGGACAGTGAGTCAGATGTTTTAAAATTGTCTGCTGAGGAAGATTGGACATGGAGTCTTCTCAGAGGCAGTAAGTTCAACATCACATCGTACAAAGTTATGCTCTTAAAGGAAGGTTTATGAGCGGTCACCTGCATATTTGCTTGGAACAAAATCATATAGTTTGACTCCCATCTATTAAGCTGCACCCAGTGATGCAAAGTGCAGAATTCTTACATGAAGGAAATGGAGCTGGCACAAGGTGATGCAAAGATCTGAAAAGATGCTGTTGAAATTACAAGATCCCCACCTGTCAGTTGCCTACAGAGTCTCGGACTCAACGGCTGGCAACCCCAGGAGGAGGGGAAATCCTGGAGCCAGTACAGAGCCACTTTTGTCTTTCCTCCTGATGGTACAGATCATACGCTTCTCCAGAGAAGTGATGGCTGCAGTTGTGATCTTCCTTACACAGTGTGAAATGTATTAGGGAAGATTTGCCATCCTCACAAACGTAGGACTTACACAGCAAAAGAAAAATCCAAATGAGACAATTGAGTGAAATATTAAACCCACAAATCATTAACACCTTGATTTTCGGGGTTTGCATTTGTGTTTTTAACACTGCAGCATTCTATTTGAAATTCACTATTTTATTGCAAATAAAGCCTTTGACCCTTTTAAAAATAATTTCTTTAATCTTCAGGGGAACAGTGTATAAACATCTTGACTAACAACGAATTTCTGGGACTTTTAGTGTTTTCTGTTGGATATTTTAATGTGACTATACAAAAACAACTGCACTTAACATTACTCTCTACAGCGGTCTGCTTTGCTGGGGGAGGCACTTTGGCAGTTCTCGTTCTTTTTTTCCACATCCCTCTCCTTTCAGAGGCCCCTCATCATGATGACCCATCCATTTGGCTAAGGGCTGCATGCAGCTGCATCTGAAAGAAGCCAACTGTATTCTTGGGTCAGCTGGAGAAGTCTGCTTGATTACGACTGTAGGCATATACAGTGCTTCTAACACCCGTAACCTAGGGGAGAGGTGACCTAGGCCTCACCTCAGGTTTCAGGAGAGGTGCAAAACAAATCAACCAGCTACACAGCAAGTGCTTAAGAGCTTCAGGCAAGAGAGCACATAAAAACTATTTTAGGATTTTCTTCTACATATCTGGAGCCACAGTCTTTTCACATGCATTCATAAAATACTAGAATGTTTTGTCATAATGAAAGAAGAATTATTAGCTGGCACATTTCAACTCAGTGGCTATGCTGTCCTGTAGGTGAGATGGATGTGTGAAAACTAAATGTTTCCTGGTCACTGTTAATGTTTTCCGTGTATAGTTATCCTACAGAAATTAAATTCCCCTAATTTATCATGACACAAACATTTTTGTTATTGTTGCAAATTGAACGTGAATGTTGGCCAAAGCTTGCCATTCTTACAGAAATCTCTGACTGAATAGCTGATTACCCTGCATAAATCTTGGCAGTGCTGGATTAGCCATTTTTAGGAAAAGCAAGAAATTTGTTATTTTATGAGAATTAGCACAAAGAGGGAAGCCTACTGAAGTAAGTTCTGTAAAGTCATCTCATGTTTCTTTGCTATAAGCTAGTACCATTGCAACAGTTAAAAAAAAATAAATCCATTCAAGGTTTGTGCCCAAATTCTTTGTATTTCCACTATGCCCAGGCACTACACCTTCATTGTTATTTTTTAAGTTGAGTTAAAAATCTGAGCAGAGTTCACACATATAAAGCGAGACCTTCAATTGTTCATTAAGGTCTAATCATAAACAGCAGGACTGACTTGAATCATAACTGGAATATGGATCAATAGTAAACACCTTCAGAATTCCAGAACATGACAAATAGCATAAATTTAATGACATTAGGATCGATGTGGTCTTAGGTCTAAGGCCTTCGTGAACCCTTTTGCCCTGTGCTTTATCATTACAAAGGATGAGGACGGTAGCGAAGGCGTATGCTGTATTTTTATTCTCAAGTGATATACTTCCAGTTAACCAACATTTTCCATTAGAACATTAATTATGGTTGCAATTTACTATATCAGGAAGGATCCAGCTTTCACATTCAGGTCACTGTATTAAATGGGTTTAGTGGTGAAAAGTTGGCACCGAGTCCCCCAAACCATGTTTTTTAATACATCTGAAGAAAGGTTCAATTGCAAACCTAGGGAAGAAATACAACCTTCTATTTTGGGACCAAACTTTTGTTATAACCCTCTTTTTAACTCATATTCTATTTTTAATGTCTATAAAGCAAGTTTTCAAGTCTTGCATATTTGTGCATCATTAAAATCACAGTTAATACTTAGCACTAGTCTGCATCAGACAAGAAGGCAAAATCTGTGCCCTGAAACACAGAGTCAAGGATAAAAGTTGGCATCAAAGACGGAAGAACACACTTGTCAAGGTGAAGCTGAGCAATGCTTTAGTATGTCCGCTCAGGTAATCTGCAAGTAAATGACTCAGCAGGCTTAGGGTTCCAGAACAGATTTCAAGATAATGAAAAGCAGCACTCTGCTGGGGACCTCGGGACACTCCAGGTTCCCAGAAAGCATAGTATACAGGTAGGAACAGAGGTGATTAGGCATGAAGCATACTAATGATTGTACAGTCTGTATTCTTGGTCAAAGCCCAGGGAGGAATGACTACTAACATCAGAGTCACAGGTGGCATAAGGAGAGAAGAGTTAATAATTTTAATATTTGGATAATAAACATAAATAGGATATGTTCAAAGGAAGTAGAAACGAGTTTGACATGATTAAAGTAACAGCAAAATATGCAGGATGCTATTTAAGGCCTGAGGCAGATTGAAAAGTCTACTACTGAGTAATTGAACAACTATCTGAACTCTCACCTGGGGTAATGACAGAATTTGACTCCTTTGTAATTTCAATAGCTTGGCCTAATCCGGCTTCAGTGCAAGTTCCAGCAATTTCCATAGGTTTTTCCTTCCTGCTGTAGATGCTGTGCCCTATCCACCCAAAATAGACATTTGGCACAGGTCTGATCAAGGCCTAAATGTGAACATATTAAATGAGCATATTGGTCAAAACAACAGTTCCAAGTCCATTAAAAGAATCCCAAAATAAATAGTTCATTTGCTGTAAATTCCCATGCAGTTTGTTTGGGAAGGCAGACTGCATTATTCTTCAGCTCATTAAAGTTTACTTTAACAAGCTGTGAAGCTGATACAGCAATGGTTCAACAGTTCAGTATTGCATTGCTTTTTTTTTTTTTAAGCTTCAGCATCCCACTTGGCATAAAAAACACATTTCAAACAGATTTTCAGCTATGCCTTTGAGAAAATCTTGTTTTTCAGTCATTTTAAAACAATTTTTCTTCTCCTCTCTAAACTACCTTAGCTTTTTTCTTGGGAAAACAAATATGTTGTTTGTTTAAGTAACATCTCCCATCTTGCTTGTTATGAAACAGCTCATTTCCCCATTTCCTCAAAGTCAGTTCCTGGGTGAGATTCTTCAGTGAAGGTCATGCAGCATTTTATAAAATATTAACAAAAACAATTGTTAGTTTTTATGAGTAAATCACATCGCTGTTGCTGCTTTTCCTAGTTGCATTTAAAGTTGAATTGCTAGATTTAGTGTACTAGGAACTGTTCACATAAGAATGGCTAAAATTTGGGCAAAGCTATGCAAGTTCTCTTAAGGTATAAGACTACCAGCCTCATCTGACTGAATCAAGTCTCACATGGCCAGTGGTTTAATCTCCAAGCCAACATGTGAATGCCAGTCAATGTCCAGTCCACCATGCCAGGGACCAGCTGGAACCGAATTATTAACATGATTACACTGGTGAAGTGCCACATAGAATTGCTTGAGCTACAGGTAAAAGAGCTATTAAAAAGCAAGGTAAAAGTGAGAAAGGACTCTCCCAGCATAAATATACAGCTTGCAATCCTTGAGTTGGCTGGATATCTCTCTACAGCTGCGTATCAGGCAGCCCAGACAGTCAGATTTCTTTGTTGTCCTTGGTATTTAAGACATTTAATTGCCAAATCCCAATTCTAGAAAACACATCAGACATCTATCCAGTTGTCATAACTTTTCGTTATTTACTACCATCATGAACAAAATCCTGTCAGGGATCCAGTCCAGTCATCCCATCTCCTGCAACATATTATTTCTAAAAGTTTCCAAAGTAGATGCCCTAGTCTTATTTCACACAGAAAAGGGGACAAGCTAGTGGTATTTTCCTTACCACACACACAGAGCGCTTGACAGGGTAGTGCTATCCAGAGGAACCAATCAAGAAACCCACAACTGTCAAGACTGTTGTTGAGAAGAAATCCTTCTGCATACAAGGCTTAGCCAGAGTAACTGGTATTTTTAGTAACAGACACATCTGCTCCACCTACAGCTACCAGCAGCAGTCGCTGCAATTTAGTAACCACCACATAAGGGAAAGAAAAATTAAATTCATATTTTAAGAAATTATATTATTCCTAAAATACTACACAAGTGGAATAAAAGCAAATAAGTTCATTCAAGTACCCAATGAGCAGAGGATTGTTACCTATGATCACTATTGGGTTTGGCAATGTAAGCAGATATGCCTTTACAATTTTTGCTGAAATATGACATGGATATGTCAGGATTTGAAATCATTTGTTATTTTGCAGGATCAGACCCTTACTCTCTTAATTCTTTCCAAAACTTGTCTACAGTTACAATGGTTAGGGTTACATATACATCTGACTAGATAAACATCCACAGCTTACTCTACAGCACTGCTGCTAGCTAAAAAGTTTTGGATCCCTGCTGTGTGGTTTGGGGGATTCTGCAGTGTCTTGTAGACTTATAGAATTTCTATAAGGGTAGATAAACATTCTGCAGAGTGCTTTGTTGATTCCTCATAATTTATACCAAATTTTTCAGCTAACATGCAAAACTGCATTGTGGCTAGCATTCAGCAAGTGCTGGATGTGTGTGTAAAAACCTTACATTTATTTGCAATGAAGAGCTTTAAGAATTGCTCTCTTGATGCTATTAAAATAATCACAAAGTATCCTGTAACAACCGGGACTGCACACTAATCTGGGGGATCATTAGATCCAAAAATTATCATCCTAGCCACAGATACTGTCAGCAAGCAAGCTTGCAACTAGTTGTGCCCACATAGAAATTGTGCTGTTGAGCATCTCCACAAGCAGTGCTCTAACACTGTATTGACACTGAAAGATTTGTAATGCTAAAGCACTAGAAATTAAGGCAGGCTACAAATGCAGAATAAAAATACCAAAGACACTGGTCTCCTTGGAAGTTAGTTTAACAAGAAGAAAGATTCACCTACTGCAGACAACAGACAAAAGCTTAAGAACTTTTTTGGAAGGAATTCTCAGAAATGAAGGTCCTCCAGCTCCTGTGGTACTCCACGATTCCTTTTATTTTAGCCTTGTTGATGCTGAGAAAACAAAAGCATTTTGAGATATGATGCCTTTGTTGTAGCAAATAGGAACCAGTAATCATTTAGAACACAAAGCGTCAGTACCTTTATATCATCACAGTTAGAAATAATTGGCACATAGGAAGCCAAAAGATCTCTTACTACAATTCCTCTCACCACTAGTTGTTCACATCACAATCTTAGGAGTGGTGTTCTATGGGACCTAAGTCAGACTCTTAAAACACTCTCTAGCAAATCCAGCCAAAGAAGTCTTTTGAGACTAACATCAACATCTCTCCTAATCAACACAAAAGCCAAAGACACTAACCTCTCTTCCTTCTGTTCCAGTCCTACTGAATTTGTCAAGTTAAGTTGTATAAGGCTACCTCCCTCCCCTCACAAAGGAGCTAAGGGAATTAGCCCCCAACTCTTCCTAGAATTCAACTGTATTTTGAAGAAAACAAAAAAGGTCTTCTAGTTAACTTCATCCTAAATGTCATACAACAGACTAACAAGTACCACACAGCAGTTTTCCATAAGCCACTTAACGAAGCACATCCCAGTATAACATCTAATTACACCCTGATTTTGAGAACTTGGGCAGCAGGGCAGACTTCAAGGTGTGGATATATTCAATTGTGTCTTTGGCAAGACATTTTAAGAGCTGCTGTTGTAAAACCAACCAGATTGTGAAACACAGCTACAAGCTGAGGAAGGTCAGAGATTTCAATTCCTTTTGCAATGGTAAGACATGCAAAATTAAATTATTTAGATCCAAAATAAAATATTACATTGTGTTTCATACTCAAAGCATAAACAGACTATTGAGCAAGAGAGGACTGTTTACTTTTTAATGTTGTTTTCCTTTTCATACAATGAAATAGAAATATAGGAAATTTTAACCTAATGTAAGTCTTTTCCAAAAAGAGATTGCTAGAACATTTTGGGATGACAGTTTCTAAGAAACAGAGCCAGAATTGCTCTTTTGAAGCCACTCTTCCTTATGTATAGAAGACAGTTGTGTGAAAGAACCCACCAGAGTTTCCAAACACATGTTGCCTACAGAGAATCAAGGCTCACATTAGAAGACTTCCACAATCTAAGTGACAAGCTGGCAAAGTAGCAGCACCTTCCCCTCTTCTCTCTGACCAAGCTTCAGTCTTGACCTTTAAGAATTTCTATTGGCCTCCATAGTACAGATACAAAAGCCTCCATTAAGAATCAGGATTAGAACTTTTTTCTAAATATTTGTTTCTCCAAAAATTAATAAATTCTAACTCAGATCAGCTGAGGCAGTTAGTAGGTTCATAGGAAGAAAATTGTTTCATTTGAGAAAATAAATGGGAAGTTCCAGAAACATCTAACAATTTCAATGCTCTTTGAAACACCAGGATTTTTCATTTCAGAGCAACATTCCACTTCAACTAAACTTAAACTTTTAAAATCTTTAAAAACTTTTCTAAAGTTGCATCTTCCCAACTTGCATTCCTTCCACTCTAGTTAAAGTGCCACCTTTAAGAAACTATACACTTTCATAATATATTTCTTATCTTCTCAAAGGATAATTGATTAATACACCTAAGGATGGTGTGAATTGAGCAACATACTTTATCAGATGCCTACATACCCTTGTGGCAGCCAAAGCAATGACTATAGACATCTGTGCATGCAGTTCTGGGGAAGATTTCAGTGCTTCTACTGCGTTTTGCTCCTAAATCTCTAACACTCCCATCATACAAGGGCATTCCCAAATCCAGAAGTATTCTGGCTAGACAGCTGTGCCAGCACTCCCACACAGCACACAACTGAGCTGGAATACATCTGACAAACAAAAAAGTGAACATATAGCATTGCTGTACTTCAAACTTTATACTTTGTAAGGGGATATAAAGACATTGGAAGGCTTTTAAAATCTTGAGGAGAAATGAGAACCAATAGTTTATCTCTAAAAATGAGAAATATTTCTCCTTTTTTAATTAATGCAAATGAAAATCCATTTCTGATTATAAGACTTGTGTACATTTCTCCCATCACATTTTCTGGTTTCTGTATTTCTTCATGACACCAATTCACCAAGCAACCATGAAACAAATTAGCATCTCAGCAACTCAGTTCCAGGATCCACTGACATCTAATTGAGTACATGTTTTCAATTACCATCAACACTGACATATTGTTTTCTAATATTAGTCTAGAATGGCCCAATTACTTTACAATTCTTTATTGTTTTCAGGTTTATTTCTTAACACTCTGTCCCAAGTGAAAATTACTTATCACATTAGTTCAAGTGGAAAAATATCACACCTTTGCTAGATTTGCCATGCACTGGATACATTAAAAGCTCATTTAGACATTATATTCTTTATGGATAGAAGTAGAACATTTTATCAAGCTAAATAGGAAGTTCTGATTCTCTTGTTCTTCTGATGTTTCAATGTAAAAAGTGTTCTGAAATTCCTTCCTAACATCATTTAGTAAGCATGTAGTCTTCCTTTGTGTATTTGATGAGCACATAGTGGCTTAATTTTAGATAATAAATTGTCTTTTAACCTGCATCACTGAATGAGTTGAAAGTATGAAATATAATCAGAAAAACTCTACAATGCCCAAATCTGGTCTAGTGAAGGATGTCCCTGCTCATGACAAGGGGTTGGAAATATGTGATCTGAGGTCCCTTCCAAGCCAAATCATTCTATGATTCTATGAAATCATTAACTGAAAAACACAGACAGTTAACAACATTCGTAGGTCATTCAGAAAGGCTGAAGACCTTGTGTTGGCTGGTATATTCAAGAAATGTTTATGAGCCTTTCAGAAGTCTAAGTCCAAAGCCTTAAGTTTGACAGAAGGGAAACTGACATACAAGGATAGCAATGCTGACATGAAGCAAGCTTACAGATACTGTATCCTGAGGAGATTTGAGGTTAAACAGGATAACTGTATTGATACGGCCTGTGGAAAAGATGTTAAATAAAGCAACTGGAGGAAAAAAGATAGCTTCAGTCATTTTACACAAGAAGCAACAATGCAGCATCCAGTGATGCTAACCTGCTCTTCACAATGAATCAGGTCAAAAATCTAAGTATAAGAATTATTGTCTCCTCTATTTGTATGTACAATATCAACTGAAAATATCTGCTACTGCTTCCAGCTCAGTCCAAGCTCTCTCAGTTTGAGGCATTTAATACTTATTAAGATTTTCTATCTATCCCTTCTATGCATTGTATCACAGGGAGCAGTGTTGTACTTTATTCTTTTAATATACCTATGATTTATTTTAGTATGGTAACATAATATAATTTTAAAGAAATCCAACACCTCCTTTCTTCCAGACTTAATGCAGAACACTTCTAGCATGTAGGAAGCCTCAAGGGCAGGTTAGAGAATCAGTTCAGGTCTGATTACTATCAGACTGTTTTCCTACAACATACTTCCTTTGTCTTTACAAAAAGATAATTGACAGGTAGATTCTACCTCTAATAAGAAATATCTCAGATTTAGTAAGTTTTGAACAACGCATGCATCTGGAGGTGGATTTAAAAATAACAAATAAAAGTAAATATGGTCTCTCTCCTGATGTACTTACACTCTTAACAAGGTACAGATTGATACTTCTGCAAATGAACAGTTTTGATGAACATGCTTCTGCTTTGTAACTGACTGGATATTATGGAACTGGAAATGCAAAGCTGTTTTCTCTTGAATGAAACATAGCACAATCAAAGGAACATGCTCAAATAAGGACAGTAGAAAACAAAAAGGCTATAAAATTATTTCCCTGGCCCTAGGAATAACAGATTCCAGGATCTAATAAAGGATGGCAAATATTTGCCCATATAAGTGAATATTTTCCCCTCGTTTCTTGCTGCTTGTAGCATTAATATTTCAGGAGGAATGAGGGTCTTGCCTTGCTCCCATGTCTAGCTTCGTTAGCCAAGGCCACCCTCCTCGTTTCAGATTACTTAATTGCTGAACAGAAGAAAACTCACCATTGAGTAACTTGTTCAGTGTTATGCCCAATGGCATAGAGAGGTATCACACCTCTAAGAACCCCTGCTTTAGGGAGAAGAGATAATCACATTCTAGAATAGGTCATTTGAACTTACCCAGCATTCTGTCTAATTAAATCACCTGTTCAGAAACATAAATTTTACCTGTAAGAATTAACAAGCTAAAACTGCTGTATGTTTTCTTTCTCTGCACATCCTTCTATGTCAAAATTGGTGTAACTATCATTTTGTATTCTGCAGATTATTCCAGTTGCAAATTCAGTTCACATATAGTGTTGGATTTTACCTTATTTTTCCTTTCTGTGGGAGCACTTTTGATTTCATTAACTATTAGTGCACTTTTAAAATGGACTCCCTATTCTCTCTCCAAGTTGTGCCTTCCTTACCCATCTTATTTCCTAATCATCTAGCACAGCTATGGCACTATGTATGGTATGTTTGCTTAGATTTTTTATTTAGAAGGGACTTTAAAAACCAGCATAAACAGTCAACAAAATGTTAACTTTATAAAATTCTACTTTTGTTTTTCCTTGAGAGTTACAGAACTTCATTCTAGGTGTTATCCAATCTATATGCTTTTCCTGGTCTTGAGTTTTAAAAACTACCCTACAATCTTTTTAATAAGTGCCAATAGCCTTTCATCTACCATTAGATAGAACCCATCCTTCTGTTGTAAGCTCTATTCAAGTCTCGTCTGGACGCCTATCTATGTAATATGAGATAGAGAGCCTGCTTTGGCAGGGGGGTTGGACCCGAAGATCTCTTGAGGTCCCTTCCAACCCCTAAGATTCTGTGATTCTGTGATTCTGTGATACATTTCCTACTTGCTAAAAAAATTAAAATTTTTCCTATCTGTCCTGGTTTCAGCTGCAACAAAGTTAATTCTCTGATAGCTGGCACAGTGTTGTGTTTTGGATTTAGCATGAGCATAATGTTGATACATCAGTGATGTTTTAGATGTTACTAGGTTGTTGTACCCCCTACACTAAAGGTAAGGGCTTTTCAGCTTCCCATGGCATACCAGGCACACAAGAAGCTGGGAGAGCATAGCCAGGACAGCTCAGCTTTCCCAGACTGGCCAAAGGGATATCCCCTGAAGTATAACACCATGCTCTGGGTATGACTAGGGACACTAGCTGGGAGGAGTAATTGCTGCTTGTAAGTGGAGATGCCATCAGGTTGGGTTTTTAACTTCTGTGTGTGGTCAGCAATTGCATTTGTGCATCACTTGTTTTATAGATTGTATTGCTACTATTGTTCCATTGTTTTGTTTCCCTATTAAACTGTCTTTACATTAACCCAGGAATCTTACTTTTTTTCTTTTTCCTTTTCTGATTCTCTCCCCCATTCCACTCTGGGGGCAGTGAGCAAATGGCTGAGTGGTTGTTTTAGCTGACTGTCAGGTTAAACACAGGAAGAAGCTGGTCCTCTGCAGAAGGAAAGGCAAAGAATACAGACACACATACCCGAGGTGATAAAGCTTCCTCAGCATATCTTCTCACTACTCCCATTATTTCTGTTAAACATTTCATTCTCTGCTCACCTTATCACTCACAGAAATATATAATTTACTGTAGAAGCAGTGGGTATAAACATAGAGCCAATGCTTATAGTGATATTCCTATATTTACAAGCAATGATCATTATACAGTCCTCTGGCTGCTGTAAGATTTCCATGCATGAATATGCATTGTGTATCTAAGTAAAGATGAAACCAGCATTGTTTAGTACCTAAAGTAAATGTTTTGAGCCAGGAACTCATAAATTCTAATCTCATTTGTAATTCACTTTGGGTAAGTCATTAACCTTGTTTTGACTTCCTGTAGGCCCCCTCCTAAAGAAATTGAACTCAAATCTGTCATAAGGAAACAAGAGAAGGCGGCAACAGACAGCACACTTCGCAAGAATAAATACAATTTCTGGTATAAGAGGCAAATGGAGGCCAGGTGGGACTCCCTGGGTAGTGTGATAACCACTGTTCCAAGAAAGAACAAATCTGGTCACCATTTGAGTAAAACAAGGATTAGGAGAAACAAGTGTCAGTCCTAAAATACCTGCCAAACTTATAAAGAAAATGTGCTCTCTCAGAAGAATAAAACCCCACACATTTCTTTATTAATCATAAAATAAAAACAGGTGTAGAATCCAAACCCTACATCCACTGAAGTTGTATCACTGACACCCATGGCAGCAGAAGGCATTTCCTGCACATGCTTTTACATGCACAACTTGTATACATTGCTTTTGCCAGAAAATTAATTTTGGAATAATAGAATCTTTGTCAACTCGAGGGTGAAGAGGGAGCCCCAGGATCCAGCAGATGCACACATGACCGCCAAACTACATTTCTTAAATAAAATAAAATATTCCACTTGGGCAAATATGGAGAAATAGTTCATCAAAAAACCAAAATTAAATGTCATAAATTCCCCAGTGACTTCTCACAACCTTTACTGCTTTAGCAGGAATACAGACCACAGTGTAGCATCTGAACATTGTTAAATGGATGCAGACCACACAACGAGTTCAACAATACTTCCATGGGAGAAAATGTTATTGCTCCCAGTACTAGTCTCTTTGACCATATGTGTTGGTGGTTTAAGGAAATGCTTTTCCCTCTTTAGGAAAAGACAAGATCATTTCATTAATCCAGTATAATACGATATTTTACTTGGAGACATATTTTTTCATCACTCATACAATGTTTTGTTAAATATACCCAAGTAAGCTCTGAGCAAATCTACGGTATGAATTTCTTCAATCAAGACAATGGCCAATGTAGAATCTTGGAGGTCACAAGATTTTAATTTTCAGTTGAATTCTAATTTTATGAAGATTCTATTAAAACTTCAAAAAATTCATACGAATTGCCCAACATTAATCAAATAAAATAGGTCTTCAAATAAGGATGATACTTTGGACAAAACATTAAGTCAGTGACCCTGACAGTAGGCATAAGAAGGGTCTTTCAGATGCTGCACCAAGCTCAGTTATGAATGGCTCGTTAAGTGAAACACACTTCCTTCTCTCCTTCCTTTAAAGTCAATTTTCTGTACCACCAGAAATTGCTTTACATGAACTAATAGATATTTCTGTAACTTACAGAAGCTCTGAAGGTAGTGAAACCTTGCTAAGGTGCTCTATTATGTATCCTTTTCTGTTATCATTTGCATTCCTTTTTCATTCCATCATTATTTTTGATGGCAGTTAAGGCAAAGAGCATAACAGTCTTGTTTATGAGGAAAATATTATTAAACATAATCAAAACCTTGCTATATGATTAATTTTCCATTTCATACATATATTTCGACACAGATAATGACATCTGGAGTATATACAGGCCCTGATCCAAAAGTTTTTGAGAACAGTCTATGTTAATTTCAATTGGCTCTGGATTGGGTCCCTAACCTATACCATATTGGCTCTTTATTTCATACATAATTAATATCAGAAGTTGTTTCTGGGTAACAAAAGGTATACAGTGATTCACCAAGGATCCTGAAAAGCTGAGTTTTTAGCCTTTCATTCAATTGGAAAACAACATGATACATTAGCAACTCTGACTTACCACCACCTGCTGCTTTTCAATGTTAATCCACGCTACCTTTCAGGACATATTTTTACATAATTATTCCTTGCATCACTCAGCATTTAAATGCCAAACTGGCAACAAGAAATAGAGGCAAATTCATTCTCTTGTACCTTTTAAGCAAATTTCAACGTTGGCCTTCATTTTCCTAGATTGTGAGAGTATGGCTTTTCCTATTGTGCTTTCTTCTTTAAAAATATAAAGTGATGCTGTTCTTGGGAGAGATTACTGGAACAATACACTTTCCTGTTGGAGAATAAAACAATCATTATGATGGATTCTTATTATATCTTGCCTTCTATTGTATTATGGACTGACCCTTTGGGCAGAATTCTGTCATAGCTACTCATTTGTCCTTCTGAAGCTAGTAGCATTACTCACATAAATAAATAGAATGGGGATTTGGCCTTTAACTTGCATTGATTCATGAACCCTTAATCTCTACAATAGCACTGACCATTGAATTCAGTCAGTTATTAAAACCATCTTGGTGTTCTTACCTGTAATGCACTTGACACAAACTAAAAAGGCACACACAAAAAAAGTGCCCAGGAAACAAGAATTAAAGAAAAACCTACCTAAATCCTCGACTATATACCTTAAAAGCTAACATGAATATGCTTCACTTTGCAAACAGTTGTAGCCAAACGATAATTCCAGTCTGCCAGTATTTAAATGCTTAGCATGACTGTACTTCAGTTTAATGCTACCTTCAGGCAAATATGGATTGCTGTCAATCTTCAACTCACCATGACCACAGAAATTAAGCTGCTTGCTTTACTACATCCAAAATAGATTGATTCTTTTTCAGCTAACTTTATCTTCAGATATATCTTGCATACAGAAAACTGCAGCAAACATACAAGTCGTATCAGTTTTCACAGATCTTAAGGCTGCCTCCTGATTTAACAGTATGTCTAGTTCCTTTTCTCCTCAGAATAAGGGGACAAAGACATATGAATGGTATGAGGGCCACTGATATTATAACAGAGACTACACAGGATATAGCCTAATGATGTCCTGTCGGGGTTGAAATTCATTTCATATTCTGAGGCTAAAAGCCTGGCTGTTTCAATAGAAAACTACTGTATCTTTATAAGCAGTGATGCTCTACCTCTCCTGACCTTGGCATAAAGATGTACTAAGTGTCATCAAACCACTTGGCCTTTGAAGTACTTGCACTACTTGAAGTCCTTTTGAGTGTCCCACACAGCTCACCTATTCCTATTTGTCAGCACCTTTGTTCAATATATACTGATTTGAGTCCATAAATTATCTAGCACTTGAAGTCATATGCTTAAAGCACAGTTCAGTAGCTTAGGAGATGTGTTTTTCAAGAAAAACACTGAGAATTAGCTCAAGTTTTCAGTATAACAGTAATTCAACAATATAATTTTTTTTATAAATCTCTTCTGCCTCATATTTTAGTGCTTAAAACATACAAGAAATTCCCTTCACCACATTATCATGTAGACATTGAATGAGAATATTTCCTTGGCATGCCTAAGCTCACTAACAAAATCACTGCTTTCGTAAAACACATTTTATACATTTTTATCAAAAATTCCTAAGTGGTGTTGAAACTCACCTTCTTTACCAAAATTCCCCTAGTGACATGATCAATAGCCCATAATCTAAATCGTCCTTTTGTTCAAAGTTAAAATATTCTTTCTCAGGAGAAACAGCTTTAATAATTTCAAGATGCTGTTGGAATAAAGGCTACTGGCTTGAGTAGCCATTCTACTTGGCAAGTCCTTGTAACCAGCATTCACCACACCCTGATGAGAAAGAAAAATAAATAGTTGTCGAAGCTTTCACGTATTGGAAAGTTTTCACATGTTCTGCACAATCTGATGCCTGTTTTATTCATGCTAGTAAATCAAATTTGCATATTACTGCAGACACAAGTTACTAAAGCTTTCTTTTACAAGTTAAGGATTCTGTTTAAAACCAATAGCTTACTCTGATGCATGACCAAAGAAAGTCAGCAATTTTGTCAGGAAGCCAGAGACTAAATGAGCTGGGAGGCCAGTCTCAAGGAACTGCTTACAAAACCATATGGTGCTTATTTCTGAGAATAAGAAATCAACTACTTCAGATTTGAAAACACCTCATGATTATCTGATAAGAATCACATTGCACAATGTGTTTCCCAGAGTAATTGCACTCCAGTCAAACCTAAGGAAGACAACAGATACCTCCAAAATTTAAATTATTCACAAGTACATCTGGATTAAAATCATGTTTCTTTAACATCCCTTTATATTATGAATGCAGAACATAAAACCACAAAAGAATTATGCCATGCTCTGAAAACAAATATTGAGTTCTGATTTTGAACACTGTGCTCTAAATGATTGTTCCTTCCAGTGCATCATTCCAGAATAGCCATCTGGACATTGCAGTTGCCAGTTCATCCCATATGCAGCCACACATGTTCACTTCAATACACATACTGGAGTAAGTCATGACATGATAGTCAAGTATTGGAGCCACAGAAGGCAGCTATATAAGGAATATACGGTAAAATTGAAATACTTTTAGCTTGACTCTTCACCTAGCTTTCCAGAACAGGCCAATGCACATATCCACTACCTGGAAGACAGTGAAGGTTGCAAGTATTCTGGTTTTGCTTTACAGTCTATTTTCCCAAGCTGGTTCCTGATGAGACACTTTTTTGTCCTCGGACTCTGAAGTCATAGCATTTTTAATTGCTTCAAATAATGGTTCTTTACAAAGGAAAACAAATGACACCATACTAGAAAGAGGAGAAAAAATGCAATTAATGAAGAGAGTAAGATAGGAGCAATAGGTGCACAGATAATTTTTATCATACAAAATATTATTTGAAGTGTTTCTGTACGACAGGGCTCTCACAACTTGGATAAATATTTCACTACCTATGCTGGGCATTTAAATTAATAGATGGAACAAACCTTTGACCCCCACAGCATACATGCAGACCACCTGTGTGCCTAAAACCCACCACTACAACACAAACATACTGTCTAGGTAGAACTTGTGGGGAAGAGAGGCAACAAATATCTAAACTGTTGATTATGTGTGACACTAAATCAGCTCAAGCACATCTAATCTGATTGAGGACAAAATACTTGGAAATGTTCAAATAACAGGAATATTTAAATTTGCAAGGTCTACATAAAATGCTTCATTTCAAATTTTCAAAATTAATAGAACTGTTTCTCTTCCCAGAGGAAAAAACCAGCATGACTGGACTTACCCTGTTAAGACGATAGCAGCAAATTCCTTCTCAGCTCTACTAAACGTAGAGTTGTGAACTATGTAAACTTAACTATCTTTAATCAGCACCTAACATTGCAAATGTAAGAATTTTGACAAGCAATTCAAAACAAAGCTGGAGATGCAAAAAAAAGTCAAGAGTCTAAGCTAGGCCCTCCTAGGACAACATCACTGTAGACTCACAAGTCTATGAACATTCGATAGCATAAGCTTTATGATTATAATTTTCTTGAAGTTTTAACTGCTTAAACCAGATCATTACAGGAACAATAATCTTCCATTAAAAAAAATAAAAATGCCTGTAACCAAAGAAGTAAGTTGGAAGTGTGACCCCTGAAGAGCTAACGCAACAGAAAGTTTAATTATATCTTCACACATTTTGAAATGATCTCCTGTTTTCTTAGGTGTATCATGACTTAGGGCTGCACTGGTCTGGAAAAAATATCCAGCCTATAACCTCCCCCCCCCAGCTGGTAAAACCTGAGGTGTTTAGACAATAGTCTAAACTCTCTAGCAGCAGACAAATTGTTGCACCTTTATATCATCTTACTAATATACACTACCTGACTTTTCCAGATCATACCTGAACTTAATTTTAATCTAAAAATAGTGATGTTCTGAATAATGATCTGATAAAATCTAGCATTCATATTATAAAATAGCAACATAGAACCCTTTTTTAAACATTTAAATTAAAGAAGTCTCTAAATTGACTTTTCTCATTTTCTGTATTTAGAATTGGACACTCAAAATTCTTGCTAATAAAGCTCTATGAATGAGATTAAGGGCATTTATGGATAGCATTGTAAAAAATTATGTTACCATGTTTATAAAAGCCACAACACAAAAATATTCAAAGATGGAATGGTGTCTGGATAACATTCCAATTTGTGGTTTCATTACTTATGAAAGACACTGCTTTATTACCCCACAACACATTGGTAAGTATTCCATGACAGACTTAACAGTGGCTTCAATGAAAGACAGTCTTTATTACTGTAACATCTATTACTTCTTCATTTGTTAGATCAACACTGACATTATTCATAATTTCTCTATACATCAGTTATTTCTAAATGCTAATGTATAACCTACACACCTTCGAAAAATATTCAGCAGGATGAGTCATTTCTACTTCACCTCCAGCCTCAGCTTTATAATTCCTGATGATTCTTTCATTGACTCCAACACTCTTAGTGATTAGAATTGGAGCCTTCTTCCCCAATTTCATGTTTAAGAACAAGTTAATAATTCTTACTAGAAATAAAGAGGGTAAATGGGGAGATGTTCAAGAAGTAAATACAAAATATTAACCATGTTGATCCTGAATTGAAAATTACTAGGAAGCCATTAACAAAGATAAAGAAACTGACAAACCCATTGAGTAAAAACCTGATCCTGAAGGCTTTACTTTGGTAAAGGCTTTACATTAGTAGTTTTTACTACATATCTAGAGACAGTCATGTTTCACTAAAGGTGTTATATTAATAAGCACGGATGTTTAGGCTCTGCAGTTGTTATAAGCGGTATCTTACCTAGAATAAATACTGTAGTTCTATCAATATTTACTTCTTTACACTGTTTAGAAAATAATACTAGGTTTGCTTAATTATACTCTTGGAACATTTCCATAGGCTCCAACATTTTTTCTTGTTTCAGCCATTATTCCTTCTAGAGAGTCTGCTCCAACTTAAGATGTTCCAGTGCTAGAAGTCCAAGCAGAGATAATGCAGGAGATGACAGGTACAGGATTTTGGGTTTCTTCCTATTTTAATTTAAAAAATCTACTGGTTTCTTATCTTTCCACAGTGATGATAACATGTACTGTCACCATAACTCAATTTTTAAAAGAAAAGGGACAAGAATCAGCTTTTAATGCACGCCAGTCAAATTGTGCTGTCAGCCTATTTATCAGCTTCACCTCAGCAGCTTCTAAACCTTGTTTCAAACAAAAAATTGAACAACAAAACTGATTGCTAAAATTCAAAAATTGGGTGCTTATTTTAATAAAGAAATACTGTAGTTTTTCTCAGTTGAAAAAAAGGCTGGGTTTCCTCTTAAGTAGTCACTGCTCAGAACAGCTGTGCCTAACACATTTACATGTGCAATTTAATGACTTCATTGGACAATCCTACCTTCCCTCTTAAGTTTGTGTTCCCTTACACAAACTGCTGACAATAAGTTCTGCAGCAATTAAATGGCACATTTTCTCTGTCATGGGTGCCCTGGTTTCAACTAGGGGAGAAAAAAGACCACCAGTATCCTGGACTGAAATTGCAGTGTTAACCCATGAGTACACAATTACTTTGCCCACGGACACACAATTATTACATGTATGAGCATCTAATCAGTTCATGTGTGAGCACTATAGTGGGCATAAATTTTAAGGTTTGGTGGCAAGGCCTGCAGGCATGACCTGAGCAGAAGTCCATGAACTACCCTGTATCATCAGCTGGCTCTGAAGCCCATGTAAACACCCCCTCACACATCAAAATTTGCCAGAGCAGCTCATGGCACCCCCGCTCACAGATGTGAGCAGTAGCTGATGCAGTGGGAGAGGTAAGGAGATACATAGAGACATGCAATGCTAAGGAGACAGGCTTCTGGTGAAACACCCTTGGAAGTAGACATTCCATATAAAAAGAAAGTCCATATCTGTGGGATCAAGGCCCAGGACTGACCCACCATCTTGGAGCAGACACAGCTTTGAGGGGCAGGTCAGAAACAGTTGCACACAACCCCACACTCTGAGGAAGTGGAATGCACTGACTGTAATGTGCATGGAAGAAAGTTGAGACTTGAGATGAGGAAGATGATGATATTTGGCTTAAGTTGGGCCAGGGAAGTACAGAAGAAGCATATTTAAGGTTTGGAGGGGAGGGGAGAAGTGTGTGTAGTAATTTTATTCTCTTTTTCTGAATACTAAGGTCAGTAATTTGAAGTTTGTGTTAATTAGAGGTATATGAAGTAAAAATTGTGTAAGAAACTCTTGCCTGCGAAACAGAGAAACCTGAAAACTTGTTTTGGAAGAACAGAACTTTGACCAGAATATTTTAGGGTGTTAAGCAGTGTTCTAGATTCCAAGCCGTATTTTCTTAACTGTACCTGGTATCAAATCCCCTGACAGTAAGTCCCATTGCTTTGTTGGGTCCTGCTGCAGCCAGCCCAGTAATGCCACCACTAATTATCAGCATACAGAGAGATCAAACAGATAGTAAAAAAAACTATGTTCACTTATTCCATCACATGCTGTGCCTGCCTTATCTTCAAAAGCACCTGGGATTTAAAGGGCATCAGATACTAAAAACCTTTAAGTACTTGAGAGAAAAATCACAAACTTACCTCAAAAATGCAGAGCTAAACAGCTGGTTTAGGCAATAAGAACAGGTAGCCATCTGTACAAAAGGTACTATATGTAGAAGAGAAGAAAAAAGTTTTAAAATTCATTTAAAACATGACTAGGGCTGCTTTTTCCTGTTCCACAGAACCTTAACTCAAACTTTGTTATCAAAGGATGCTAACCTTATTTGTCCAGTTATTCAACTGTTTCCTTTTAATATAGGTCTTCTCAGATATGAATTTGGACAGGTATGCTGAAATGCGTATCATAGACTTCTTTATGATCCTGAAAAAAAAAGTGAGCATCCTTCAGAGGTATGATGTGATTTAAGGTATTTTTACACTTAAAATGATAGGAACCAATTGACCACTTGCAAAAAATAAGTGAATAGCCCAAAGCAGAACCAAACCATAATACACTCACCTACAAGCTTCAATTGCCTTTGGCTACATTAAAGCAGATGAGAACAGAAAGGAGTCCTTGACATTAGTGCCCTGCCTAGCAGAAGCACATCTAGTACAACATCCTTTGTGGAACCACCCTGTGACTGACGCAGTCTCCTGACCACTGGGAGAAAACTTAAAAGGTTCTGATCAAGAAAACTACATTCAGAAATGCTCAAATGCAGTTAAATCAACTTATACAAGACAGCTCAAATGTCTGCAGCCAGTACCATCCAGCAGACCCAAAAAAACATTAAATAGAAAAAAAAAATCAAATACCATTAGTTATTTCTTAATAGGGTCACATGGGAGAGATGAAGTGCCTTGATATACTAGTCGTCTGGCTTTCCAATACGAAATTTTACTCTGTAAACATTAGCTGTAGCAATTGTACCCTCACAGGAGAAACTTGTCCTGCCACCATTATCTGACCAGTAAAATCCCTGCCAAAAGGATAGGGTTCCAGCACTATTTATTTGTACCTAAACATGGAACTGTTAGGATGGGTCCAGAGGAGGCCCACAAAGATGACTGGAGTGCTGGAGCACCCCTCCTATGAAGACAGGCTGAGAGAGTTAGAGTTGTTCAGCCTGGAGAAGAGAAGGCTCCAGGGAGACCTTAGAGCAGCCTTCTAGTACCTGAAGGAGGTCTACAAGGTCCTGGAAATGGACATTTTAGAAGGGCATGTAGTGATAGGATGAGGGACAATGGTTTTAAATTAGAAGGGGGTAGATTTAGATTGGATATTAGGAAGACATTCTTCAATACGAGAGTGGTGAGACACTGGAACAGGTTGCCCAGGAAGGTGGCGGCTGCCCTGGACATGTTCAAGGCCAGGGTGGCTGTGGCCTTGAACAGCCTGCTATAGTGAGAGGTGTCCCTGCCCACGGTAGGGGGGTTAGAGGTCCCTTCAAACCCTGAAGGCTTTTTACAGAGAGAGCGGTGAGGGGCTGGAACAGGCTGCCCAGAGAGGTGGTGGACGCCCCATCCCTGGGGGTGTTCAAGGCCAGGTTGGATGGGGCCCTGGGCAACCTTGTGTAGATCCAGGCCTGAGGTTGGTGGCCCTGCCTGTGGGACCGGGGGTGGAGCTCTATGATCCTTGGGGTCCCTTCCAACCCATGCCATTCTATGATTCTATGATTCTAGCCCTAACCATTCTATGATTCTATGTAAATAAATAACATTACAGATAGGTAGTGACACACACAAATAAGAAAACATTCAAATACCCAAGCCAAAAATATGCCATGAAATATCACACTCCTTAGAATCCAGATGTCAGTATACAAATTACAGAATCAGAGCCAAACCAGAGACAAATACATAAACCAAATTAAGTAGATAATTACTAGAAGCCTTATAATTACAACAACATATGGTCATCTTAAAGCAATAGGTTTTGAAAAATATATTTAAAAATCATTCAAATTTATACCAGTGGCTTGAAAATGAAGTGCTTGATGGAAGACAAGTAGTGGGAAAAGAATACATACCAAAGGTGGTGACTCACAGCAGAAAGTGAATATTACTGCAGTATTTTAATTCTTTATTTTTAATTCTGTGGATCAGCTGACATGCTTATACTTGACTGGCATCCCACTTACACAGAACACAGGCAGTGCACAGAGCTGCTCAAAGCTATTCCACAAAGTTACAGCAGAGATTCCCTTGATAAAGTAACAAGTTGATAATTATATAAACTTTACATTAACTGGTAAATAGGTCAAATTTTTGTTACCTTTAAAATGAAGTGTTTGAAACATAAACCATGTTCATAGCCATGTGCTGCCTTAAGTCCTCCTGTAGTTTCTCCCAATAAGCTATTGCTCAAAAACCTTTTCAATTTCTTGTTCTTTGTTCAGAGAACAGGACGTGACGCAGAAAATACTAAAAAGCTACTACATTTTGTAGCTATACAGATCACACCAACATAAAGAATATATTTGGGGGGAGAGGGGGAGGAGGTTAGGAGGTTGTGTGGTTTGAGGTTTTTTCCAATCTATTGTAAAATTAAAGCAAGAATTGCTCATTTCTTCAGAAGTGCTGCACACATCATTTGAGGGAGATGTTGCTGTTATTTTGGGCTTTTGTTAAAGAAATCTTCAGGCCAGTTAGCTATGGGTTTCTTACTGCTTCACAATATTTGACCAAAAGGCCAAGCAAATTCAAGATTTTGCTTAGAAAAACTGAACACTTCAAAAAGGTTTTCTATCTTCACATTTTTATTTCTTTAAACCTTTTTCTCCTTCATTCAAAGTTTTAATTTAAACTGAACTGGATATGGAGAACAATCCACTTTATGCTAAAAAACGTAACAGAAATCAGATTAATGTTTATCTAAATGCTGAAGCAGGGTACATCCAGTAGAGCTTTCCTGATTCCTTGAATACAGATAGCAGAGAAATTGGTCCATTGTCAGTACTGGAGAGTAAGACAGACAGCCTTTCAGGGAATTCCTATACAACTCGAAAACTAGCATTTTTCTAGCTGTGTGATAATTTTTCCTACTGAAGTTAATGACAAACTTTCTACTGGCTTCCCTGAAGTGAAATTCCACCTAGTGGAAGGAAGTGAGACTAGAGAAAATGAGAATTGCTAATAATCAGATTGAGCCAGGGCAAGACAGTCACTGTATACACATGCTTTCTATTTTAGTTGAAAAACTGTTTTTCTTCTGTGGGTGTCATCTACTTCATTGCAATATAATCCTGAGGTAATAATTTATTTTGGTCTACAGGCAAATAAAAGGATAAATGTTAAGTACTTTAAGAGAAGTTGGTATAAAAAACCCCATCAACATTTAGGGCCCTGTGTCAGAACACTGGAGTGAAATCAGAGAGTTTGACACTAGGTTAATTAGATTTAAATAGCTTCAGAGAGAGTGCACAACAGGAAAACGCCATTCATCTTTGTAGCCAGACTGCTTAAGTTTACCAGAGCTGTCATCGAGACCTTTTAGAAACTAGTTTCATGCTTTTGTTTATGGTTTTGTAAGGAGAAACTATATTGACTGCTGACATTATCATGGCTTGCAATTTTTTCCCCCCTTAACTTCACTGTGGCTGACAACATTAGAAGTGACTTGTTTAGCTCCATCTCCTTCCGCAATAACAGAAAAAAACACTCCTTTTAATAAGATGCAACAGAAGGGCCCAATCTAAGTCATGAGTTCCAGTCTCCTTCAATTGCAAACACCACAAAATCCCCATCATAAACATAATTTGTATTTGGAAACATGTAAGTAGGAAATGTTTCCTATTAAAGGTAGTTTGAAGTGTGAAGTCATAATCATAATTTCCTTAGAGATACAAATGAAGGAATGAATCTACCAAACTAATCTTCTACTGTGGATGAAGGCCTTTCTTCATATACAGTATAGTTCAAGTCTTACTGAAGTCAGATGAAAAAATGCACCAAGCTGGTAAGAAAAAAGTCCAACTATCCCAGTTTCAATAGCCAGATCATGCTGAAATTAACTGCTTACTTCTGCAGTTCTCTTTGCTAGGCACTATTTTGTTTTCTCTCAAAGACATAAAAGACCTTATTATTGTTTTGCAAGTAACTATAACAAAAATGTTTTAGTCCAAGGTTTGTGGAAAGACTCAAACCAGTAGCAGAATCCCCCTCTCCTCAGCAACTTTCTACCACCACACTTATCAGTTAATTCATCTGAGAAACACTCAGTGCCAAAAGGAAAGAAAAATTTGAACACTGGTATTTTATAAGATATTTAATAGGCGTATCAAAAGGTCCACAGACTGTACAGATTCAGAAGTTATGTAAAAAACCACTAGGAGGTGGATCTCTCTACTGGGTCAGCCTTATTGCAGTAAAAATTACTGGTAGATTATTTCCTAGGATTTTCTGAAAGTGTCAGGGGCCAGACTTGGTAGAACAAATAATAATGCAACCTCTTTCTGTCCACCTACAAGTAGGCACAAGTCACAGCAAACAACTGCTTCACATCACCATGATTAGCCTGCCAAACAGAGTCAGGGCTGGTACTTGCACAAAGGTATCACTGTCACCATCTCTCTAGAGCTAGTTCCATCAGAACCAGAGGGAGGTTTGTCATTAGGATAATATGAGAAACCTTGCCATCAGAAAATGGACCCAAACATCCTTCTTGCTATGAAAGAGATATTTGGGTTTTATATATATACACACACAGGAAGCAAAAAACAAACACAAAATTACTTTGCTAAAGCATGTTCAGCCTGATGTGGAAAACAGGACTGCATTCACTCTGTACATCCACAGTGGAATGCTATGCTATCATAAGCAGTGATCTGAAAAAAATGTTTTCAGCTGATTTCCAAATAAAACATCAGTGGCAAGGGAGCAAGCAGCAGCAAAAATGCCTTGTTCAATGAAGCACTTATATTTGATATCTTTACCAAATTGATTCTGCTTGAGATAAATTGGTTCAAATTTTAAACCATTTCAATATGTAGCCTATGTACATAAATAATTGGTTCAATATTTAAATTAGTTGTTTGTGTTTTGCCTTTTTTAATGAGTTCCTTATAGAAATCTAAATGCCTTTGAAATTAGTTCCAAATCTGAATTGTTTCAGAATGTGCCTTATACTGAATAATGATTGGTCTTGACTGCTTGGCCAGTAATGGAGTGTGATACTACATGGGGAGTCTGAGTTCAAAACTAACAGGAAGAATTTTGCACCTTTATTTGTCAGAGACTTCAAGTTTCACACGGGTAGTAGATTCTTTTAACCATTTCATACTGTCCTCAGGGCCAGGCCTTAAAATAAATACAGCAACTTCAAAGACAGTATTATAGGCCCTGCTCCAAGCTGAACACAATACTGTTCGCATGTTATGATCAGTTCACACTTTCTTTTGCAAACAATCATATATTATAATCCTGCTTATGTGAGATATAATAATGGGAAAAAAAGTGGTATGCTAAAGTTATGCCAAATATAAGACCTTTTCATGCTGTCAAGGGAAATTCTTAGTATATGTTTCAATGGATTTACTAAAATGGGAGGGGAGGTTACATCTGTAATGGCTGTCTGTCTTAGAAAGGGTACATGTAGTGCTTTTTGCAAAAAAGGCTGATGCTTAAGCAGCAGAAAAAAGAAAACACAAATCACAAGCCCTAAAAAAAATTTCAACCTTCTGGTAAAGCAGTCCAAACAGTTTCTTTAGGACTACCTATGTAAACCAGAAGCCAGAAAACTGAAGAGTACTCTCAGACTTCCACTAGTTGGGAGGGTGACTTAGCTAGCTAAAGGTTACACAAGCCAAAAGATCACTAATATGTCTGGGAAATATATTATACAATCTCTAATGCAAAAGAAATTTAATTGTAATCTACAGCACTGGCATACAAAATACCCATTTGTTTACTGCAGATATATGAAGCTACATCTGTATGCTGAATTATTTCATGCTTTTGGTGACACAACTAATTTGGTACAACTATAAAGAAATTTGGGGTCTTCAGAATATATATAGTTACATTATTCCCACCAAATTACAAATTTGCCTTTCAAACCATATGTGAACCAAATTCTTTTCCACAACATTAATTACTGCTCCAGCTTTTGTCAGCTTTACACTTTTAATCCTTTTTTTAAAAAGGACTGGTCAACAGTAGGAGTGTCTGCTACCCACTTCTTACCTTCATATTTCTTTAAGTCACACAAACAGGTCTTTATAGTGAACACCTGTAAAATAAAATGTACAACTGCATACAAAGACTTTCCCCTCTACTTCATATCAGCTTAGTTTTTATTTAGTTCCAAAGGCACAGATAGCATTTCAACGTCCAGCCGATGTCAGTACAGACAGTGTATCTAGTTCCCTTATGAAGTTTGAAAATTCCATCCATATATCAAATCCAGTAAATTTTTATGCATGTAAGTCATCCTTAAAGTATAATCACTGGCTGACCTTAGTGGGATGGTTAGCGTGAGAGAAGGTGGCAGGATTGGGCCCCAAGCTTTCATAAATAACGCAACGTCTCCAGATGAACATTCCATTGTTAGTTTTTATAGTGAGTCTTCCACAGCCAGCCCACATGGTCTCACACACACATTCATACATGCCAAAACAATAACAAATTAAAGTTTGGTTTATAAAAGGGCCTTGGCTCAGATGCTGCTTATACAAGTTCGCATGCTGTTTACCCTGAAAAAGGTGTGGAACTGACCACAATGAGGTGACAACCTCAATTCCACTCACACATGAGGTGGGAAAACCAACAACAAAACTGCAGGATTAGGAAAGGACACTTTGTTTTTCCTGGCTTGTGTGTGAATAAACTGTGTTTTGTTAATAAAGAAATGAAGTCATATTGTGAAGCAGACTAAGGAACATCTCTCTTCCCCTTTAGCACACACGCATGCAAACATTTATATATATATAAATACTTCATATATATGCCTGATTGCACACGCATATCCATACTAAGTACCATGACAACAGAAGGATGAGGTCCTAGATTCTTATTCTCCTAGCTCACCGTCCCTTGCAGGCAGTGGAACATTTTCATTAGCTTCAGGGAAGCTGGATTTAAGCGTTATACTGCCCCTGCACTGAGCCCTGGTTGAAGAACTACATAGAACTCAAATATTTCTAGGGCTACATAGTGCTTTCCTGAACCACTTAGATTTACCTTTATGACTTGATCCGTAAGAGTATTGTCAAAGCCCAATGCTCTCTGTTAAAGTAGTGTGCACAGAGAACCTATGAAATGCCTTGAAAGATGGATCAGTTTCATCCAAGTACTGTTCCTGTCCAATACAACAGGAATATTCTCACAAACGTTGGGTAGACTTGATATTTAGCCTCAAAATAGACAATTTAACCAAGAGAATCCAGTGTTTTACCACACCCAAACCCACATAATATCACAAAAGTTTTTCATCAAATAATGTTGCTCTTTATTTAATATGATGCACAGTTAAAGATGAGTGCCTAAAACTTGGTTGTCCCCAAAATTAACTGTGGATACCCCAAAGTCTATATCAATTACTAGCACAGATGCACACTTGCTTAAACAATATACTGTCTGTTCAATGCCAGAAAACATTCTACAAGAGATTACACAGACCAAGCAGATACATGTGGTAGGAAATTTCTATTAGAAACATTCTAAACAAAGCCATTTAGTACAGAGCACATCTTGCTTAAAAGACATACACATGGCATTAGAGCAAAGCCACTTTAATTGACATTAAGGAAATAACTGCCGGTACTTGTAATTCTAAAGAAAAGTGCCATAATGAGTTCACTGAGAAAATCTCAGTTTCATCCTGCACATGCACATGATATTTTCAGCCCATTAAGATAGAATTAAAATACTTTTTTTGTAAAAGTTGAAGGAAAATCTTTATAGGTAAAGTGCTACAGAAAGTGGAAGCTTTTGATGCAAACCTGGGAAGACACACGCAACCAATCATCAAAGAAAATATGCTTCAGATACACTCAAGTTAATCGCTCTTTCCTGTCCTTTCAGGGGAACACAGTAATTCATCACAATGCACTTGCAGTATCTCAGTTGCTTGGTTAATGTGTACCAGGTAAACAAAGGCAAAATTTCTCTCTAATCCCTGCCCATTTATTTTAGGAAGGAAGGAAATTAGCACAGAATAACTTTGCTACCAGATCTAAGTAATCCAAAGGAGAAGCAAAAATAGTTTCTGGAAATGCTTAATCTATATCCTGTTCTACCCCATATGGCTAATGGAATTATACAAATATAAGAAACAAGATTTAACTCAGAGTAATTTTTGTAGTTTAGATTTTCCTAAAGTCAAACAGGAAAGCTCTGTTCCCATTTTCATTTTCAAGAACATTTTAATACAAGATGCAATCTAGACCATGTTGATAAGAAGCATTCTAAACGTGCTATTTTTAATGCAACTCTTCCCATAGCCACTTTAGGGAAAAGAAAGAGTCATCTTTTTATCATCTCTATATACACAAAAGCAGTAAAAGTTCTGGCAGCCCTAGAATCAACAGGATCCAAATCTCTGTAAGATTTTTCTGAAAATTGGCAGAGTTTAGCTTGATAGCAAGCCTGGGAAGCAGATATATTCAGGTTCATACTCCTCCCCTCTGATAAACTAGTCATTGGAACACCTGTCTTCTCAGGCTAAACTTTTACAGTTTTCACAGCTCACTACTGTAACTGTCCCCCAGATGGAAAAAACTTTGGTTGGGTTTTTTTGTTGGTTCATGTAGAAAAAGCCAAACACACGTCTAGTCCTAAAGACAGGCTGTTACCAAACAAGAATGGGATTTGAAACTGAGTATTATTCCCTTACTTTACACACCTCTTTCATTTGTCAAGCTGGTGATTCATTTCAAATTTGTGCTAATGAAACACAGCATTGTCATAAATCTGGAAATGCACTAGTTCCCAATGAACATCTTCACTTGCAAGCCATACCTGTCAGGCCTGACCTTCCTTTGAGCTCATTGTACCAGATGGTCCAAAGTACATCATGTATCACTATGTACAATGCAATAGACTACAGAGAGGAAATCAGTATATGAGTCTATAGAAAATAACACATTTGAATGTAGAATGATTTTAAGAATAATTAACACTAGCACGGAGCTATCAAGTCGTCCACTTGTACAGCAGAAAATAGCTACAGGAAGCTTTACCACTGTGTTTGAAGGATTCAGACAATTTCCTTTGTGGTTTTACCTAGGATGCCTATGACACAGGCTAATTACTTACATTTTTATATGCCATGAGCAAAACCACAGAAATATTTCTGAATTTCACACTCTTGGGACCTTCCAGTAATATAAATAGTTTTGAATAATCATGCATCATGCCCTCAAGCAAATTTACAGCCTCATTAACACTACAAGCCAGTGTACAAAATTAGTTACAATCATGATTATTTCTGCAGGTCAGTCATTTCATGAGTTCTGTATGTTTTCTATACACACCAGTGTTACATCCTTCCATTAGGAAAGAAAGGACAGATAAGTCAATTACTGAAAGCAATTTGTACAATTATTTTCATTTAAAAGTTTTCTTTATCTGTGTAATGGTAGGCATCCCATGTAAGTCCAGATGTTGTCCAACTCTGACATTTGTTTTTAGTAGATTTTGCTTTCTATATTTACATTAATTCTGCTAAGAATAGGGTCACTAGTTTATTATTTAATCTCAGACAGATTGTATATTATGTTATTATTCTAATAATTTATAGTTCTTCCTTTCTGATATGTCATATCTCTGACTATAACTTTTAAAATCCCTTTAAAACAAGCATTTGGTGCATCCAAGTCAAACCTCCTCCAAAAAATTAAAGTTTTCCACAGTTCTCTGTATATAGTTGGCAGCAACCTAAACCATATCCTCATGTCATCTTATATTCTTAAAGAACTTCAACAGCTTTGTTTAGTAGACAAAAATTATGATATACACATACTCTACTCCAGGAGGCGATCTCATTAGGTAAAGCAAGAAATTTTTTTGTGATATGCCTTAAGATCTATTAAAAAAACCAGTTGTTATTCAAACTTATACCCCTGCCATGGTTATTTGGCTGTAACTGTTCACAGAATACACTAAGTTTGAGGAATTCAGGAAAAGGTAGCTGAAGTTTATAATCAAAAAACACCATGAAAGTCAATTAAAGATTAGTGATATGAAGAAAAACAAATAGGCATTTTAAAAACATTTTCATTCTAGCTGAACAGTGATAGCCAATAATTTACCAAGCTAGGGGTTTTGCCATTGCTTTCAGTAGGAAGGCAAATATTTTTGAGGTATATATATTATGAGGCACAGAACATTTGTAACTCATTTACATAGAGTATCCAGCAAGAGAAGGAACCATCTTTTCAAATATGACTTTTAAGCTATGAAGTCTATTCTAAACACAGAAGCATTAATCATATTAAAAGTTTTTTTGTAGTCTAGAGAAATATTAGCATATCTCTTGCTGTTAGATTTGGGGTTTTTTTGGTTGGGGAGCAGACTTATTTGTATGGTAAGGAACACCTCATTTAGGAACAGAAATGAAGGCAACAGACATTACAAAAAACGTTTAGAAATCTAATTTCAGCTGCTCACACAACTCTAAAGTGGCTAGCTCAAGATCAGCTAGCAGTATCCCTGTGGCAGTGAGCCTCGCTGCAGCCATATTGGTTGTGCCGTTCCAAAGTCTACCACTGATTACAGTATAACATACTACTGTTACACTGCTTGCAGTACATTTGCCAGGCTAATATAGTTTAATAATGTCTACAGTAGACTGAATAAAAACATTGCATATGTGTACACAAAAGCACACACCCTTAACACCACAATTTCGTAAAGGTCCAGCTCATTTGACTTCAAGAACAGGAACTGTGCTTGAGCAACATTCCTTACATGATTCATTACACTTTTGCCTTAAAGGCTCTCTGCCATAGGAAATCTTTTGGTTTTTACATTTTCTTTAATTCAACATTGTCCAAGCATTTTGAATTAAATATGCTGTTCAAACACTCCATGGCAACACGATTCCCATATTTTATCGATTTCTCTTGATGTTTTCTGAACTTTGGTTGAAACATTGAAATGTTTGAAAGACATCCTTAAGGAGACAACGGCATATTAATTATTGTTTGGTTTATTCTTACAAGAACAGTAGTTTAGATTATTTTATTATGTTCCAGACAATGATTGCCTAACCAGATAATGTAAGCAAAGTAAAGTAAACGGGAAACAGTTTAATTACAAAAAACATTGCTTGGAACTTTCTAGTGATACATTTGTAGTTGAAAGATACCCAATAGATCACAGTGCAGGGAAGATTATCACAATATCAGTGATAACCAAGTAATGCAGAAAAAAGCTTTAGCCAAGGAATAAATAATGCAATTGAAGAAAGCATATAAAAAGGTGGTGTAGTATCACTGTAAGGGACTCCTAATCTTGGTTGTCTTATACACAAGATTGTTTCCCAGATATAAATACAACAGTGGTCAAATAGTCATTTTAACTTATACCAGACATGCTATTCCTTGGGAGGTAGTGCAACATTTGGGAAACAGACAGATATACATGTTTTTATTCTCCTGTTATTGGCATCACTGCAACAAAACAGTATTAGAATTGTTACTCCAGACCAACATACCTTAAGTTTATCTTCTGGAACCACATACATGCAGTCTGCATCGCTATTAGTGTACAAAGTAGGCTGTAGTCATCTCAATTCAGGCCCCGTGTTCAGAGAATTAGATGCAAGTAAATCCTTGCTATCACATGTGGATTTGGAGGACACATTATAGGTTTGGGTTTTTTTCCTTAAAAAATTGTCAAAACCAGTATATCTCTTAGACTTTGTATTTATAGATTCTGGAAGTCTCTACATGAAACAAAAATGGAACCAATAATGGGTACTGTCCCTCCAGTGTCCATACTGGAAAAAAACCTATTTAATATCTTCAATCACAGACAGTGGCATAAAGTGCCTCTGCAGCAAGTCAGCATGACACCAAGAGTTGAAAAGTGCAGTTCAGATGCTTGAGAAAAGGGATGCCATCAAGAGGGACATTGACAGGCTCGAGGAGTGGGCCCATGTGAATCACATGAAATTCAACAAGGTCAAGCTCAGGGTCTTGCACCAGGTTGGTGCAAACCCCAATACAGAGTGGGGGATGAATTGATTCACAGAAGCCCTGTGGAAAAGGACTTGAGAACACCGGATGATGAAAAATTGGATATGAGCTGGCAATGTGCACTTGCAGCCTGGAAAGCCAACTCTAATTGTAACCTCAGTGGCATCAAAAGAAGTGCCACCAGCAGATCAAGGGAGGTAATTTTCACCCCTCTATTCTGCTCTTGTGATACCCTATCTGGAGTACTACACTCAGCTCCAGCATACCCACCACGCGACAAACAAAAATCCAGGGCTGGAACATCTCTCTTATGAAAACAGAGTTAGGGTTTAAGCTGGGGAAGAGAAAGCTCTCAGGAGACCTTTCAATACTCAAAGAGGCTTCTAAGAAAGACAGAGAGACTTTTTACCAGGGTTTGTAGTGACAGGATAAAGGACAACAGTTTTAAACTGAAAGTGAGTAGATTTAGGTTGCATATAAAGAAGAAAATTTTTCATTATGAGGGTGATGAATCACTGTAACAGGTTGCCAAGATACGCTGCAGATGCCCCAGCATTAGAAGTGTTCAGTTGCATAAGGCTTTGATTAACCTGATCTAGTGAAAGGTGTCCCTGTCCTTGGCAGGGTGTTGGACTAGATTTTTAAAATACCCTTCTAATACAAACCATTCTATGATTCATTAGCAAAGAAAAGGGCTCTGTAGATCAGCTGTGTTCCTCAAAGCATATCTATGTATTGATGTTTATCAGGGAGATTCATGACCTATTGTTGTCCTCATTAAAAGCTGAAATACAATTAAGCAAATTCAACTGGGCTTTAAGGAAACAAACAAGCTCTTATAAAAGCTTACAGAATAGCACACAGTGCATTCATCTTGTCTTTGTCACAAAACACCAGTTCCACTGTGACAGCATGTTCCTACAGCACTGCTTGCTATCTACGTTTTCCTGGGGCTTTAGCACAGTTTATTTACTCTGAAATTCCTTTAGGTACTTTACTTCACCACCACCAGTATATTAACTGCTAGTGGAAAAAATTGAGGACATTGCCTGTACGCATTAATTTTTCCTTTTATGTCAATTTTGCAACTTTATGTATTTAATTGCACCCCATGACGTCTGCATGAACTTCAGGGCTCACAACCTACAGAAATCATGAGTGGCCCCTGTCAAAATTACAGCTAAATAGTTTCTTTTCCTGTGGGTTGAGCTCCCTCATACTGAAATCCTTTAACTCATCCTCTGAATGTACAGTCCAATTGTATTTTTAAATTAGCTTACATAACTCATTTTTCTGAACTGTGATCATACATTATCAGCCAAGTTCTCTCCTAACTGGTCTAGTGATACAAGCAGCATCTTTCATCCAAACTCTGCCCACATTTTTCTTCTGAACAGATGCACAAATAGCCCGAGTTTTCAGCACACTTGTGAATTTGCTTTGTAGCACAGCCAAATGCTAACGCATTTTTATATAGGCAGCATCCTTCAGATAAAGAGAGAAGGCCTTTACAGACTGATTACAAAACCTGTAAGTGATTTCTTCCTTCAGTGTAAAGCATTCAGATTTTAGGCAACAGATAAGACAACCTAGGCAAACAAACTTCATCCACTATCATGAACTACTTACCCAAAGACTTGGCTGGATCCTCTTACTGGAAGAATACTCTTTACACTATTATAAGTTACATGAATGTTATAGACAAAATTAAGCAAAGAAAAACTTTTCTGCATTGCTGGTACTATTACCTTTCTAACATCAGTGATATCCTTGTCCTTTCATGCACACTCCCGTTCTGGGTAGGAATGTCCTGTCAAATTGTCTTACCACCATTTTAGTACCACTGCTATGAATCCACAGCCTGTTTCTAAGTCTGCGTCACTAGGAAAGAGGCAAATTATCTCCCTGATTTATTAATATTAAATCATTTATTTACATTAAAGACTGAAAATAATTACTGGCTCATAGTATACAAGTTCCTCATTTTCTAGGTGCCCAGCCTGAGGCACTCATGAGTAGGATTCATTTTAATTAATTCTAAATATATTCTAACTTTTAGATGTACACCTGAACTAGTTAAATTATTTCCTTCAGAGTTGAGGGAAAGAAACATTTTCCTCAAAGTGTTTAAGTTTCAGTAAGAGATCAGTTATCTAGAGGGACACAGTGCAAATAAGTGTCTGCAAAACAGGGAACTACACACCAAACAATAACAGGAGAAAATCTAGTGCTCTGAGGGCTGCTCATTTGAAAGAATATGCAAATACAATACTGTTTTAATACTAATGTCCACACATTAAAGGTGTCATAACTTTTTGAAATGTTAATATGACATTCCTAATGCACCCTCACTACCCCGCCCCCCAAAAAAATCTCTGAGCTCATAAAGAGTATTGTGAAAGCAATTTTGTTATAGAACAATGTCTCTCGGACTACCTACACCACATGAACACAATAATTCTGAGGGGAAATTCTTCAGCATTTGTCCTTACAGAACATTACTCAGCCACTTAAAAATGAAATCTGCTACTGTAATCAGTCTGCTTCACAGCAAAGAAATGGAACTCTTGATCTATGAAGTGAAAGATTGTCAGAGAAGACAGCAGGCCTGCTAGTGGCCTATCTCTCTTCTCCCAAGATTTAGGCTCTGACAATATCCTCCTGTTCCCATGAGACAGGAGAAGTTACTCATGCTGAGAGGAACTTAATAATCACATTCTCAAAACACAGCACTTCTGATAGGGGTACAGACTACCCTAAACCAAGAAGCAGTTATGGGAAGAACTTGGGAGTAATGGGACATGTCAGGAACCAACCATAACAAGATGGTCAAAAACAGCAGGTGTGCAGATGCTTTTAGGCCTCAAAGGTAAACTAAGAATATTTAGCTATAAGATAGGTTTATCAGAACTCGTTATAGTTAATAACCAGTCAATACAGTGTGAACAGTGTGTGTAACCAATTAGCAGCTTTTTAGCTTGCCACGTTTGCAGTAATAAAGGTATAGAATCGTGTGGTTTCACCCAATACAATGTCTTAACCTAAAATTCCTATCAAATTGTGTTGCTCTTTGCTGTTTGCCACAAAAGACAGATTGCATTTTGGGTTTATTTGGTTTTGGGGTTCTGGTTTGTTTGCTTGGGTTTTTTTTAAAGTATTACTAAAGTAAAACTTGTTTTCAGAATTTCCCAAGACAAACGGACAATATCTTATTAGGTGATCACCACACCTGTATATATTGTAAAATCTAACTTTTGAGTTATCATTAACATAGTTAATGAAAATTAACCATAGAAGGATTTTTTCATTCCACAGATAATTTAGCCTTTCAAAGTATCTGAGGTATACATATCACACACAATTTACATAAAGTTTTCATAGCTATTGGGATGAAATATCCTATGCTAAACCTCAGAATATTAACAAATTCAGTGGATAACTTTAATATAAATCAGAATGACAAAATATTGTACTGTAACATCAAGATCTTTTTCTTCAAACTGCAGCTTACCTGGTTGTCATCATGGCATTTAGGCAGCAGATCTCCTAAATTGTAAGTGTGGGAGCGTGCTGTCATGCCTGTTAATTGTATTCTACTTTTTTCCCCTTAGAGTGCCTCCCAGCCTACAAAGATAATTTTCAGCTTAAAGCCTGTCATAGACTAAAGCCTCAGTGCCCTCCAACTTCATCTCAAATGCAAATGTAATATTTCATATCCTTCTATTTTAATGACCCAGATTATTAATGAAAATATTAAGTGACCCAAGACTGATTCCTGCCAAACCCTAATCAATAATTTTTATTTTGAGAAAAAAGCATTGATACCAAAGTCCACATGATTCTACAAAAGACACCAGAACCCACCTTATGGTGCATGCATTAAGACATTATTTTATCAGCCTGCTTTGAGGTTCTTTTAAGTCAGTACATATATCAATCTGCTTCTCTTGGCACAAGGCTTGACAACACTCTGACAGACAGAAAGTAAACTATCCCTTAGTAGAATTTCTCCATGACAAATTTGTGCTGACTGTTAATCACCTTGGTTTTCGTTTTTTTCCAAATACTTTGCTCATTCATGATAATATTTCATTTTATGGGAACTGAACCAAAGTTGGCTTATCTATAACACTCTACTGCCTTCATCTCTCTTCCTAAAGATAGGCACTGATTTTTCACTTCCTCCATTCTTTCAAGGCTTAAGTAATCTTACAAAAAAATTCTTAATCGACAATGTGGAAGTTCTGAATAATTAGCAGGCAGTAATCTAAGACTTCAATGTACATATATTAGGTGTGTTGTTTTGCTGTCCAGTAGATTGCTTATATGTCTTTTGCACACGGCAGCTGAGTGAAAGAAAATAAAATTTGCTGTTAATGAGAAAGATAAAGTGACAGAAAAAAACTTTGAGCCTATAATGCAGATGATTAACTCTTGCTATTGCAAGCAATAGTTAATGTGTCATTATGATGAATAGGAATTCCTGCTAAAATAGTTATACTTTTTAAAAAAGAAGCCACTGGTGAAGCAGTATAGTATGCAATCATTGACTTATTTTCTTCACCTAACTTGACAGAGCTGCTTCATCACTTACAAGAGATCCCTGTTGTAAAAACAAAGAGCTCACTGACATTTCAGGCTGAGCTTTACTCATCTATGCTTTTCCTGGAGTATGGAACATTGATGTGACATGAATCCTGAGCAATTGCTTTATACAAAAGGAATTTGTTATGGAGAGCTATTTTAAAAGTACAAGTAGCCAATTAATAAGTAAATACATAATTTAACAAAAACTTGACTAAATACTTGAGTTCTTTCCTGACAGTCACATTTTCTTTTTAAATTATCATAAAAAATAGAGCCAAATTATTTATTTGACTACATTTTTCATGAAACATGGACAACAGAAGCTGTACAGCATTAAGCCTAGCAAGGCTTCTAAAAGTGCAGGAGGAGCTTAAATTGTAAGCTATACAAGATAAGGCTACTTATACATAATTATGACAGACATGGAGAATAGCTGTATCCTTCATGTAACCCGATTTAGGAAATATTAGCTATTGTTTGACCTTAGAAAGGCAAATTGACATTTTGATTTTTATTAGAAAGCTTACTCAGAACATGTACTAAATAAGGGAATAGGACATACCACTTAACTTTAGGGAAAGAATACAGCAACTAAAAGACAGTTGCTAGATGAAGCAATGTATCTTGTTCAGTAGAGAGTCAATATATTTGATGTAAGAATCCTTATCATGAAAGGTAATGTAAAACTGTGTTTTACAAACAACTTCCTGAAAATGAGCTACAAAGCTTAAAATTGTGGATTTAGAAACAGCATCTCAGTAGTTTACATAAGTCTCATATTGTAAAGATCAATAGTATTACAATGTAATAATTCAAAAAGACCGACTACAGATCCAAGGATTAATAACTCACTTGGCTCAGTACAGTATCAGACACAACTGTCTGATAAAAAAAAGCCCATTATTTAAGAAAATGCATTAGAAAAATTCATGCAAATGAAGCAAAAATAAAACAGCCTTTGAGGGAGCAAGTTCACCATTGAGAAAGTGAACTGTGAAAGCACAATGGCACAGATCTGTGGTACAGAATAGGAACACTTTCTCAGAAGCACAACTGAACATTGTCAAGTGCACCTTTTGATCTCCCTTAAATGAAAGGGTCTCCATCAATAATCAAGAAACAGGAATTTATGAGTTCAAAGAAGAGTCATAAAATGATATTGATGAATGTTCTTCAGTGGAAAATAGTTGGCAGGTGTTTTGTTCAGAAGCACCTCTCAAGATAAATTTGCACCACATCCTGCAAAACTATTGGTATATGCTTACATGTGTAGATTGCAGCACTTATTTCTCTAATACACCTCAGCATTGAAAAATATTTTAGAAGTCCAAATGAGAACTGGTGTACAAGAACTCAACAGAAATAGTACATTTTTTTTTCATGTCAAACAGAACACCACCTTAGATCAACCATGATAATAGATGATTACTGAATTACATGAAGATATCTGACATGGTACAGGGAGACAAACAACTTTCAGAATGCAAACTCAAATCCTGAGAAAGGGTGTGTTTACCCTAAAATTCACTTTACAGCTACACTATTTCATTTAACAAAAGATACCACTAGTCTTATACATTGTGTCTTTAAAAAGGCAGTATCTTTTGAAAACACTCGGCTGAAATTTAATCTTTATTTTGCATTATTAGAAGATGCACACATGGATTAAAGAATCCACCTTTCAAAATTTTAATTTGCCCTAACAATGCGTACAAAGGCAAATAATGATCAGTCTTTTGCAAACAGTAATGCTGAGCTCAGTGCTTTCAAAATCCCAGTGCAAAATCCTCAAAAAATAAATAATTGAAACCAATTTTTTTTTTCCTCAAAGTTTCAGATTTCTGTCATTACTAAAACTGCTCGCAACATCTGTTGTACCCTTAAATAAATGATCAAATCACTGGTGTTATTATGCACAGCCCTCAATAACCCTGATGACAAATATGAATAACTAAGGTACACAATTCTTCCAGATGAAGTTTCCCTCAGCCTTTTCTCTTAAGAAAAAGCACGAGCAGATGTTATTCAGATTGATGTTATTAATTTACATCTTTAAACCTGAGCAAACTAGCTACTTAACTACATCGTCTTTGCACTTGAATGTGTTTACCCCTAGCAGGTGAAATTGTCTTTCACCTTCTACATCAGACATTTTTCTGCAAAAAAAAATTCCAGAATTTCTGTACTATATCCACTCATCACATACTGAGGAGGAATCTGGGTGAGAAAGCTGTGTCAGCAAAAAATCACTACCCATAAATCCCCAGCTCCTCAGTAATTCATTGCATAAGCTATGAATACTGCATTCAAAACAACAAAAAAAATAAGAATGCTTAAGTAGCCTCTTCAAAGGCTTGTCATCTGATGCTAGGACCACTTTAGCATTTTAAATGTCAAAAAAGGAAGTGTATCTAGTCAAATAATTCTATATCTAATACAGGCAGTGAAATATAGACAATATTGAAGAGTGTAATAAATTGTAGGGTGTAAACAACCAAAAGGAATGACATCTTAGAGAAAAAAAATAGTATTGACAAAACTATTTTCCAAGAAACTATCAATGGAAATTAGAATATCCTCTTACAGAATACATGAATTTCAGTAAGAGAAACAGTAAAAAAATGCACAATGATTTAGTGGTTTATCATCCTATAGTACTTGCAACAAAATTGAATGCTTAGTACAAGTAAAATATTCAATAGTTTCTCTACACACATGGGAAAATACCAATAGCACTTCTACTAAAGTACTACATCTAAATCCCTATCTTTAGCCTGCAATCAAAGCCCTTTCATTTTCAACAGTCTTTTATATCACACTAAGCATGCTCATTGCTAAGAATATGAACACTTAATTAAAAAGGCAGATAGCCAAAAAATCCCATGAAAATACCTTCAAAATTTTCATTAGACCAAAACTCTGGGAAAAAGCCAAGCAACAACTCATACACATCAAAAATTGAAGTGTGGTTGATTTTTTTTTTAACCCTTCTGAGGAAAGACTAACAGAACCCCCAAACAATAGGAAATTGTGTACTATACTTACTAGGGTAAACCAAAACAACAAAAATGGAAGTATATCAGTAGTTTGAGTGTCTGAAAGCTGTGCAATGTGTAATTCTAGGAATTGTAATCAAATGTTTAATTGCTGCAATTATTGAAAAACATTCCCTGCTACAGACATAAAAAGGTTATTTCCCAAGGCTCAGAACACTAACATATTTTCACAGTTATTTATGCTTTCACAGAACCCTTGATTCTCCCTTTTCTGGAACCACGCCAGTAGCATTAGGAGTGGCTTCCTCATCTAAAGTTATCTCTGCATAACTTTTGGAATACGCATTGCAGTTAGAGCTGAGAATTTTTCCTCAATTCCTCTATCTGGCTTCAGAAGTTACACATAAAAAGAAAAAAACTCCACTATGGTTCAAGATATTCAAGGAGGACCTACTTTCTTTTTTCATGTTGTCTCTGTTCTAGATGAACCCACCTTAACGATGAAATCTACTGTTGCAGTTTAAGCCCAGGCAGTAACTGAGCACCACACAAAAACTCACCAATCCTCTGCTGCCAGGGAATAGAGAGGAGAAAAGAAAAAAAATCAAGCTGAGAATAAGACAGGTTAATAGGAAAACACAGGAGGAGAGTAATAATAGTAATTAAACCAGTGATGCACAAATGCAATCGCTGACAAAATGCAGAAGGGAAAAAACCCAACCTGATGGCATGTCTACTTACAAGCAGCAATTGCTCCTCCCAGCTAGCTTCCCCAGGCATACTCAGAGCATGGTGTTATACACCATGATTACCCCTTTGACCAGTCTGGAAAAGCTGCCTTGGCTGTGCTCTCCAAGCTTCTTTTGTGCCTGGTATGGATTGGGAAGCTGGTAAGTCCTTGCCTTAGTGTAGAGGCTACTTCTACCTAGCAACATCAAAAACATCACTGATGTATCAACATTATGATCATGCTAAATTCAAAACACAACACTGTGCCAGCTACCTGAGAGAAAATGAACTTTATCGTAGCTGAAACCAGGGCAGCTACCTACTCATTTCCTAAGTACTTTTCAGTATCTCACAAAAGGATATTTCAAACGCTAAACAAGCAGACTAGGGCTTTTCAGCTGGAAAAGGTGAGCAAGATAGAGGAAAGAAGTCTATGAAATCATAATGAATTCAGTGGCAAGTACTAAGAGGCATTAAAGGAAAGTAGTAGACAACAGGTGCAAAAGGGACAGGAATCTTAAGTTGAGGAACTTACTGTACCTTGTAAATATTAAAAGATAAAACCCTTGACACTTAAAGCAAGGCCTTTGGTTCAAAAAGTCTTTCAGCTAAGTATTGTCGAAAGCTAGGAAAGTAATATGAGAAAGTATCATTACATACTCACCCCAATTTCCTATTCTTCTATTTTTTTTTTGCTGAAGGATACTCAAAAAGAGGCTTCTAGTAAGACAAGGCCATTCTTTTGACTAGTATGGACATTTTTAAGGTCTAGTAAAAGCTCCTAAGCAGAGGTTAAAGACTCTGAATAGGAAAGAATTTACAAGAGAAAAATCAAAACTCGTTTGCTTAGAGTCTAGTGAATCTAGTATATGACATTTAAAAAGAAGAGGTTTGGTTAATCTATTATTTATATTTTTTTTTCTTTTGGATATATAATATCAGTACATGAAGAAATTTTCAAAAGGGAGGTTAATTGTTTCTTTTCATAAACCATGTTTGAAATGCTCAGGAGACAAGATTTAGGACTGATTAAACATGTCCAAATATAGTCTCCCATAAAATTTTCAGTCCAACATAGTAATAGTTTTTTCTATATTTCTTATACCACCAATTTAATGTTTCCTGAAGTAAAAAGACCACAAAGCAAGCATTAAGAAGAGGTAAGAAATCTAGGCTGTGTCTAAAAAAGCATGAAGCTTCAAGATAGATCTTTACCTTAATATGATTCCTTACTGGACATCTTTTGTCATGGATGTAGTTTAATTAGGGGCAGTCATTTTATCATGGCTTTTTCCACACTCCTGACAACCTCACAGGCAAGCCCTAGGATCTACCATTAAAACAGAACATATGGTTCTCTTTTCCTTCAAAGTATAAGGCATAAGTGTATAACATGTAAGCGGTACATCCTAAACTTGGAAAACTAAGGGGATCATTAAGTGCAATAACTGCAAGTACATTTGTGCTTTCAAAACAAAAGAAATAATAATTTTAATTAACTTCCAGAACAATTGTCCTCAAATATATGTATTGCCCAACTCATTCCTCTGACTTCTAGCACTTCTACTTCTTCATATTTAAAGTGTATAAATGAACAAAACCGTGATTTGTAAACTTAGAAAAGAAGCAAACCTGAGCAGAGAAGCTACAGAAGACAAACCAGAAATGCAGGAGTGTGAAAGCAAAGTTTTTGTAGAACTACTTGCAAATTCCAGAATGAGAATGCCTGCTAAGAATCTGCAAGAGCCTCTCTGATGGTGTTTGAGCTGGGCAAAGAGTCTGTGGACAAGAGCGCTTCCACTCCTTCCTCACCACTGATGCAAACTCTTATGTGTGCACCTGCACGTGAAGAGAGAGGAAACAATTGTATTAAACAGATAAAAACAGTTGTCAGATTATTAAGCTAGCACATAGACAGTTTCAGACAATAGATATAATTATTGTTAGTGGAAAACATTACTCTAGACTACAGGAAATTTTAAATAAGCGCCAAAAGTATTTGTCAAAGAGAGAACAGTGTCACATCAGCACTTGCTTTCATGACTCAGTCCCATTCCAGGAGCTTAAGCAGCTCCCTGTGCAAATTAATTTTTGTTGTGATTTTTTTAAAATCCAATCACTTTCTCCTCCACATCCTCTTTAATTCTACTATGAAACATACAGAATAATCCCTTTCATTAATATTTAGTGGAGTCCTACTCTGCTGGGTTTTTTTCCTGTTTAACAATATTCCATTGGAATTTGAGGTTCTTAAATTTACAGGGCAAGGTGAAAAAGCGCAAGTAATCAACTCAAACCATTATTCATTATAAAATCATCTTGTATCATTTTTATGACTGCTCATCACTTAGTTAAAAATTTACTGTATAGTAGGAAAAAACCAAACATTTGGAGGATATTGTGGAAGCTACAATTCCCCACATATTTGAAAGTTCACTAAAGTTATAAGACAAATGAAGAACTAGCAAACCGATCTTGAAACACAAGAGTGGAAGCTACACAAGTATCTTTGTATGATTGCCATGTTATTTTGCTCTTACCTTGGCATCTGGTCCTGGTCGCCACTAAAGATAGGGCCCTGGGTTTGCAGTCTGAGTTTAAGTTCACCCTACACTAGTTAATTTATTTCTTTATTATAGTTCATTTTGAGTACTGAGTAATGGTACCAAGACTGCTCTGGGTTATTTTTATTTTTCCATAAAAGTGACTCTTCACATAAAGGTCTAAATATGCCTTCTGTAAATACAAGTTCATTAATAAACTATAATTTTTATTGACATGTTATTCTAAACTGCCCCTTACTTTTGATCATGCTGATGTCACTAGCTTCATCTACTGCCAATATGAGTGCCTTCCTGTGTTTCCCAATCAGCTCTAAAACTAACACTTTTTGTGAAGGAGTGACTCAAGAGCAAGTCATTTTTACACAGTTGAGTTCCAAGAATATTCTCCATTTCAGGCTCAACAGCAAGAGCTTAAAACTTCTGGTAAGTCAGCTGGTTGTGTAACTATAAGATGACATGTTGGTCATTCCTTGCATTTAGTGAGAAAGACGCAGCAAAAAGCAAAGGAATTTTAAGCAACTGGCGCATTTAGCAGAAAATCTCTTTCCTACTCAGCATCATAAATCCTCTTGTGTATATAAATACATATATATAGCATATAATCAACACACACAATAAGATTATAAAAAGATTTTCTTGCAGAAGTATTTTATTTCACTTTTACCTACTAAATGCTAAAAAGAAAAACAACTCCCTAAAACTGGCTGCTTGAGAAAAACATTCCACTTTCCAGCTGGCACGGAGAGGATTAAAGAGTAAACAAAAAGACTTACTAAATTGAACTATCGACTCAACAGACATTTAGTACAGGAATGTGCATTTCTCCAATTCAGTATTTGGAAGAACATCCCATTGTTAACTTTTGCAGTATTACATAATATTCAGCCATACCCTCAGAGAGTTCTCCTGGATTTTTATTTAATGCTACAGCTAACCAGATAGGGAATGACAGGAACATAAAGTCCGAAGCATCTGCATATATATCATAGGATTTCATTTATTGTGAAAATTGTTACATTAAAACATGATGTGAAGAGAAAAAAAACAGTCTGAAATGACAAGAGTAGGAATCTCAAGTTTTGGAATGCTGTAAAACACAGGATATTGTAGTGAAATCTGAGGAAAAAGACAAGAGAAACAAGAAAAGCATGTATTCCAGACTCAGGAAGTTAGAACAGGTGGAGACAAACTGCTCACTTGTATCTTCTAATGCAGCTACATTCCCATGAATGAAGTCTGATGCTCCATTAAGTTAGTAACTAAAAAACCTTTGATTTGTGTTCAAGAGTTCAAACCCCATGTACATAAAAGGAACACACACTTGTTCTTATGACAGGAACCAGATTTCCCAATCAAAGCAAATTGTTTTGGCCTTCCCATAAAACACTGATATTTATAAAATCCACTGGAGGTAACTTAATGACATTAATTTGATAGTAATGATTTTAAGGTCAAGTTGTGCTCTTAAACAAAATGAGGGGAAAAATGTAATTGTACTACATCTGTCTACTTGCATTTCGGTTAATTGGCTTTGGTCCTGTGCTGCTACTCCCACACAAGCACTTAATAGCAGCAATGGTATATTTTAATTAAAAATGGATAAGATTGTGCGAAACAGTTTTGACAAGACTCTCAGTAAAATTTTAAAAAGCTGTAAAAATACTAATTTTGTTTCTTTTTCATCTAAAACCCTTTTTTAATGATTAGAGCAGTTCCAGAAAAAAGGCTTTCCTT
Source organism: Laterallus jamaicensis coturniculus (assembly GCA_022605575.1). Taxonomy (NCBI): domain Eukaryota; kingdom Metazoa; phylum Chordata; class Aves; order Gruiformes; family Rallidae; genus Laterallus; species Laterallus jamaicensis. Next base: position 17,248,931 of record JAKCOX010000018.1, read on the forward strand.
AATCAGATCACATCTACATACAATTGGAGTGGACATGAAAGGACAAAACATGATAAAGCTACTTTCCAGGTCATAGTCATCAACTACTAATATGTTAATCAGATACCAATGACAGGCATATGTCAGAATAAACCCTGGTCTGACCTTTTACTTTTTCCTCTGAATAGCTGAGGATTGTTAGATTTCTTTTATCTAAATAGGTATCCTTTCGCTTCCTTTAAAGAAATAAAGAGGGTAAGAAAGGAAGATGGCCAACTGACAATAACTTAGAGGCATCACCAGAGTCTGTCTACAGTTCTAGAGATAGTTTTAAAGTTATTTTATTATTAGAATTATTTTTGGCATTGAATATCTATTTCTAAATGTTTTGTGTAAGTTCGTAGCAGAGATAATGGTGTTCACTAGAATGTTAATCTCCTTGCCAGGATGTTTGTTGTATGAATATACCATAATACTTTATAAGAATGAAAGGAGGGAAAACGTAAGTTGAAATAAGGACAATAGAACAAGCACTGGGTTACACGAGCTTATCCAACATCCTTCTGACCCAAGTGGATTGCTTTTTCCCCAAAGGAAGTTTTCTTTCAACAGCAAGGAAACACTTGTTAAGTTCTTCGCATCAAAATCACATAGATACAGCTACAAATTAAAATGCTATTTAGACTCTCTCATTGGAAAGGACATTGTTACAGACAGAATATGCATAGGGAGGTTTTAAGTGTTTTCTAAATGTCTTGTTCAGAAAGCATAAGTCTTATTTAATAATGTTTTGATACAATTTGCCATGTTAGTTGCCTAGTATATAGGCGATTGGTAGATTATAGTGGTAGGGCATACCTGAGACTGCTCATCTCTTGACAGATCTATTAAATTTGTAAGAGTTAGTTTCCTTTTCCCCCCGCTTAGTAACTGCACTAGAGTATTTCATCTATTGCAGAGGCCTAGAATTTCATTTGAGTTTTCAGAAGTTAGTCAGATTTCTCAAATTTTAATAATATATACTTAAAGAAAACTAGTCTCAGCATATCCAAACTAGTCTCAGTACAGCCGCAGCACAACATAGACCCAATCTGCACTGACCATGTACTGGTGCTTTATTCCAAAGCTTTACCTGTTTCTCAAAAGGCTGCTCAGGTGCTGACTGAGAGCAGCAGCTGCTACAAGAGCAGGCAGTATCGAAGGTCATGGCAGTCAACTGCTGCAGCAGTAGCAGCAATAGTCAAGAGACTTTAAAGCCGGCAAGCAGAGGTGAGCTTTCTTTTCCCACCAAGCCCACTTTTCGCAGGAATCTTTTAAACGCTTCCCTGAAAAGCAGCGTTTAGCGTGTCCTTGTAAGGCGCCCGCGGGGCCCAGCCGGCCAAGCGGACAGCAACCCGGCCGCCGCGCGCCGTGTGGAGCCGGGAGGCGCCAAAGGGCCGGCGCCGCCTGCTGCTCTCTGCAGCCACCTGCTGGCTGGAGCCGCGCTTGACGCGGCGCGCGGCCCGCCGCAGCCCGCCCGCCGCGGGCGGAGGTGGGGCTGGAGGGAAAGGAGAGGGCCTCAGGGCGTGAAGGCGGGCAGGGAGGCGGGCGCTGAAACGCCAAGTGGCACACAAGGCGCTGCGAAAGGAGGAAAGCTCTTTTTGCGGATTTCCAGTCTTGATTAAGAGAACTGTAATTTCATGTCCAAGGAATACTCGGGTTCACTGATCACAGGCTTGAGCTGGGTCTGTCGCTGTGCACAGCCAGTCTCTGTGGCATGTCACTAGCAGATCACAGAGTCATGAAGCAGGAAAAGGAGCGGGCAGGACCCCTCGGTCAGAAGTCACTTATCCACTCATGCTCCAGAATCTCTCTTTATCCTCAGGATCTTTTAAAAGTTAATTAAACAGCTAGGATGAATTTTTATATTGTTGTTTAATGCAGCTCTTAAACACATAATTTCCCGCTTTTTTCCTTTTAATTTGTCTTTGGAAGTCCTTCATTCCAATGAAGAGCTGTTGCACTAATCTGGCTCATTTATACATTTACAGATGTCTTCAGATAAATAGGAAAATCAAAGTGGATTAAAGTACCTGATGGTAGCATTGACCAGTATCAACTTTAATTTTTCTTACATATTATTTCTTACACTACTTCATGTTGCTTGGTAAAGTAATATACATCACAAGCATTCATGTGTCTATTGTATGCAGAAAAAATAGATGCTATGTTGTACCCCCATGAATTTACCTTATACTAACGTATTTCCAAGAGAAAAACAATCATTATAGTTATTTTATACTGTTCCTAGCTCATTCTGACAGTATGTTCTCTCAAGTCCAAACCCTCCATGATTTCTTTACAAAGCAAAGACAGACAAAAGCTTACATAGTTTCAGTTAAATCCACAAAGCTAATAGACTCCTACAGAAAGGATTTTTTTTTCTTTTAAAAGAAAGGAATTTGTTTGGAACATTTGGTCTGAAAGGACAGAAAAAGCAGTGCTCTCATTTACTTAGACATCTTTGTGTACATCACTGTGTGATGTCACTATGAAAGTCTCCTTCGTTGTACCTATCAGCATACAAAAGGAGTAACTGATATTCACAGAAGTTAGTGATATTAATGCCATTTTAATGGGATTTTATTTTGGGGATAGTTTGTCATGATAATATTTCATTATCATAGCACTAAGTTGCCATATACGTGCACCATTTTTTATACTTACTTTAGGACTAAACATGCCCTTTCACCTGAAATACATAATTGTGTGTTACAGTGAAGGACTTAACATATACCACTGAAATTAGGCTTCTATTATGATACTGATTGTACAAATATATATTGGCAAAAGCTTCAGACTAAATAAACAAATCAGTAAAGTACTAAAACAGCAAGAAAAGTATTGGGGGGTGGGGTGGGGAGGCAATGACAGTAAAAAGGAAAAACTTAAAATCCAGGTATCCTTACTGTTCTGTTTGGAGGCATCGGAAGCTCCATTGTCTCTCAGAACACACTGCCTTGTTACTGAGCATTACTCAGAATCATAACATAAAATTCTTTGGAATCAGTCTTACAAGAAATTGTATAACCTAAGTTAAGAGATTTAGAGATTATTAAGGATGAATATTCAAATTTAGAATACATGTTTAAAGAACTTTGATCATAAACTAGAATCAATACAATATCTAGAGAACATAAGCCACAAAAATTGTAGTAACATTCAAAATGACTAAATAAATTTACTGTACTACTCAAACTTACCTTATAATATCATATATCCTCTGGAGATTACAATCTTCAAGAACCTCCCAAAACACAGATGAGTAGCCTCTGCAGGTATTACACATGCCCTTCAGTAGAACCATTTACACTGTTACATTCTCCTAAGACACCTACAGACAGCACAGTATGGCCAGCATTCTGTATCAGAGCCTTCAGAGTCATGTTTTAATCAAACTATACTACAACAGCAGTTACAATAATGAAAGTATGCAAGAAAAGTTACTTCTTACATAAAACCTACTCTGGAAATCAGTGCTAGAATATAAGCAAAAAAGAGGAACTTCAACCTAGATATCAAGCCATCAAAATAAGTCTGATGCACAAATTCGTAACTATTCAAAATTACAAGAAAATATATTAAGTGTTTGGAAGACACAGAACAACCTGTGATGAAGACACTTCCACATTACTGTTCCATGGCAAAGTGGATTATATTTTCCTTGCAGTAAGTCCCAAGATAATTTTAGTTAACACCTAGGAAAATAAGGATATCATAAAGTAAATATTGGCTAGTGCACATAGATACATATATTTTACTGCTAAATCATAACACTTCTAAACATATCAAGAAACAGACATGATGATTTTCACCCTTCATCTTCATATTCCAAAGACCCATGCCCATTACAACTGTGCTAGGGGGAGTCCTAGGAACAATCACTGACTCAAAAACCCACAGGTAAGTTGTTTTATGAATATCAATATCACTATAAATGTGACTGCATTCAAAACTTTTGCTGTATTCTTCTGCACACAAGGCACTTCAGCAAAATATTATTTCTAACTTAAAATTACAGTCTTTGAAACTGTTTCTGATCTTTGTATTTTACTGTTAAAAGGCAAGAGTACATTCAAAAATGTTTTTCACCTTGAACACATCAACAAATACCACTAAAAATATAGCTTGCCCATTCCCTGTCTTTTTATAAGATATTACAGCAAAAAAACCCCACCAGATTGTTGTAGTCTATCCATTTTCAATGTTTAAAGTAACAAAATTCTGTAATTAAGTGAAATAGTAGAGAAAGCTGCAGTTGTTTGGGGAAAAAAATGCAAGTGTGTAGGGGAGAGTAGAAGGAAAGGAGGGGAAGAGACAAAGGAAAAGGAGGCTGACTAGAGACACAGATGAAAGCTGACAGAAAGAGGTTAAAGAAACAAGTCTTGCCAGCCATTGTCATTTAATTTAGCATGTGCAGGCTGTACAATACATTGTGGTTTCAGTCATACCACTGTGTTGTTCCCTTACCCACATGGCAGCTATACCCTGGCCACCCATACAAACATACAGTCCCCTCTTAACCTTGAAGAGTAAGTCTGGAAACTGAAGGTTTTCACATCTAAGGAACTGTGAAACAGATCAGATGGTTATGATTCCAGTTTGCTTTCATATAAAACATGTTGGCCTTCTGGAAAAGATTAAAAGAAAGCCAAGAAAGCTCTGTTAGAGATGAAAACAATAGTTATGTTTGTAACCCATAGTAAGTATATATTATGATGGCTTAGTAATATCAGAGAGACCGTTTAAAAATTATGGAATGGTTTGTATTAAGCATGGACACATATAGAGGACATGATTTTTTTTAAAATGCATTTTTAATCCAGCTTTCCTTTAAATTCACATTAGAGGATACCCCAAAACAAGCAAAGAAAGCATATTTCATTAAATAACATGAAACTGGATAATTTGTATTCCCAGTTATAGACTTGCACTGATTTCAAGCTAGAAATTCTGAGATATGGATTACTTGCAAAAAGTAAATATTTTAAGTCTTTAAATATTAGCATAAAACCTCAGAACTCATACTATTTAAGTAGATTTTGTTCTCTAATCAGCTCTGTGAACACAAAATACTTAGAACATTTGGCTAACTTTACAGTAAGTAACATATTAGTCTCAATTCGGGAAGTCCTCATGTGTTTATGTATATGCTTACACTGAGAGTATTGAAACCTAATTCCAAGCCTGAAATTTAAGTTGAATAAATGGACTATTTAAGGGAGTTTCTGGATGATCTTAAGTGCTTCTACTTACAACAAGTTGGACGCTACAGACATTAATATTCCATTGGACAGATGAAGGTGTTCAAAAACAATGGTGTCTGTCCCTTCACAATAAAGCTTTATCTGATCTGGATTTCTAATTTTAAAAGAAGAATTTAAACCACTATCATTTTTGTGTGTTGCTTTAAAGGCTTGTTTCATCTCCCAGGTCTAATTAGAATTTTATTGTACATACCAATAAAATAGCCATTAAACAGAAGTGGTCCAAGTGTATTTTAAAAGGAGCAGAGCATATCACTATGAAAACCATTTCAGCATAAGAAAGAGTGTGTAACATGAAGCTTCCAGTCCAGTTTCACTTAGAGATCCAGCTCTCAGTCCATCTTATGTTTTTTCAAGTTTCATAAAAGATATAGTCTTAAATAAATTAGTAGTTCACAAGTGACAAATTGTAGGTAATCTTTGCATGACCCTGGCACTTCTTTTAAATCTCAGGTCCACAAACCTAACTCTAACTTAAGCATACTTCACTTTCAAATCAAGTAAGGAGGCTCAGAATATCTTAGATTCTACAAAACCTATTTTCAAAAAGTCTTGATCATTTCCTTTCTTGGGTATTTCCTCACTATTTTTCCTGTACTTAACTTCCTACAGGACTGATGTGGCGGTCACCTCATTTCAGCTGTTGGGAGCTCCTAAGCATATAAGCTGAGTATCTGCAAATGAGGGAAGAGAAAAAGCATTCAGAACCTGAATTTATCAGGCAGTTCCCCAAGCTCCAATTACAGCCACTAAAAAAAAGTCCCCAGAAGACAGGCATTCTTTGAATCACTTGTGAAAGGATCTTAAAATTTCTCTCCACGGACTTGAGGAAGAAACTGTGGAGACTTCCTAAGCTTAATTTTAGCTGGTTACATCAGGTGCCAGACTTGAATCATGGAACTTACTGCTAGGCTCCTTGCATTGGTTGGCTCAGAGAAGTAAGACACCCTTAAGTACTACAAACAAAGAACTCTAAATCCACAGAAAAGACTAATAATCAGAAAACTGGCCAATAGGATGTACATATTTGCTTTTAAACAAAGATTAGATGCAACAATGTGACTTGTTACTCATTAGAACTTAGCTTTCAGATTCACCTGATAATTGGTTTTACTCTATAGAAAAGCAATACCTTTAAGCTATCACAGTAAAAAACCCTACTCTTGGGATCAAATAGACAGCTTTGAGAATGAAATAATGTTACCTGTCCCTTGAAACATCCACCTGTCCGAATATTCCCACAATACTCAGATTTGCAAGAAAATAGGAGGGGAGAGTGAAAAAAATCCACATTTTTAGTATTCTACTTATGATTGAGCTCCTAATTCTGTTGTGCTACAATGCCAGGCGGCATTTTCAGTGGCATTATGATAGATTTTTTTTATTTCTATAAATGTTTTGGCAAAAGCAATCTTCTGGCTAAATGCTGTATACCGCAGACAGAAAACTGAGGCTCAAGACAAGTACAGTGCATGTTTAACCACAGAACACTGCTTGTGTTTATTTAAAGAGTGTATTGGAATGCCAGTGATTCTTTTCAGCTGTCCCATTACTTTCCCCCCCTCAACTTTTGTTTAATTTTTCCATGGTCCTAATTAGGCAATGCTCAAATTTGGAAAAACCAGGAAACACAGTACTGTGCAGCAGATGGCAAGATATTCTAAGGCGATGCTGTTAATGGAATCTTGGACATCATGTGATGCAAGACAAAAGCAAACACTTGTAGCAGCCAACTGGAATCAATTCTTCTACAGTGACAACAGAGATTGCAACCTACAGCTAGCAGGAACAGAAAGCTGAGAGTGAAATCACAGCCCACCCACATATACAGAGGTGATAGAAGTACCCCAAGTTTGGTGACTGGTTCCAAATTGACAAAGCCTTTGTCTATAATTCACATACCCTGAAGGTTAAGAGTGAAGCGCAACATCAAAACTGAACTACATTGGTTAAAATAAGATTGCTAAACCGTGCAGCTCAATGCAGTGTGCAATAATTGCCTGTTACACAATCTAAGGCATTTTTCACAACAAAAAAGAATGTATTTTCTTTTCATAGAAATTAGCTTTTATATTAGAATTGTTACTAGAGAGGTCATCTAAGATCTCACACTGGACTGCAGTACATCAGACATAATTTTCATTTAAATAAAAATCCTCTATCATGAGCTGTATATTTTGTGTTATATGTATGCCACTGCACTTTCCTTCATGATTATCTTCAGTGTTTTAAAGCTGATAGAAACGCTCTTCTATGCTGATACTTAGATTAATATAGACATAATTCATATGAAATAATGGTTTAATAAGTAAAGATCTCAAATTTAATTTATTATTTAGGCTTACTGGTTGATACAGTTGAGATATCCCATACTTAGTCAAATCCGAATATGAAGCACAAGCTTTAGAGCTTTTGTTTTAGGCTTTATGCCACACCATTTCATTTTAGACTTCTGCACTGGCTAGTTAAATTGGACCGTAACATCTCTATCACTAAAATCTCCATCTCTTCACAATCAAAGATTATTCATCTGGAGAATTACTTGCAGAGATGGTGCTAAGCCTGTGTGCACTGAATAGCCCATTGAGGTTTTGACCGCAGAAGTAATCTATGGAGACGAACTAAAGTTGAGTAAAAGGAGCTTACTTCTTTGACCTACTTGCTTTGATGATCATTTCCCTATTTGCCTGTGCTAGTCAACCTGTTAACATACTGCCGTATCTTCATGACATTTCAATATACACTGGCTAATTAGTCATAAGACAAGCAAAAGTCTTTTAAATATTTCATGGAGTTGTTGGACAAGCAGCGCATTCGACTCCTCAGCAAGACTAACTTTGGTAGTCTATTTTGTCACAGTAAAAAAAAAAAGCTTAAGAGTAACTAACTGCCATTTTGTATACAAAAAGTCTCAGTTATTCAGTGGTTCTTTCTATATCAGTGTTAGGTGGCAAAAATAATTTTAAACATCTAAACACTAAAATATTCTAAGATATAGCAGAGTAACTTCTATGGTCCGTTCACAGCCAACTCACACTTACTGCAAGCTAGACTTCCTGAATTTCAACTCTTGTTACGTGACTAATTTACCTTTGCTTTTTAAGCTCTAGATTTTGTAAAATCATTTTATTACTTTATAATCAAAAGATATTGCACACAAGGAGCTAAATCATTTGCCACAGGAAAGCAAACAATCGACAGTGAACTCTTGCAGGTTAAGGAATGCCACATTAACACAAAGTATAGCTTGTCCAGTCTCACCCATGTCACTCAGCACAAAACACCACAGTGACTGATTACAGAGTAGGGACAGTGATAGTAGTAGGATTTTCAACTAATTCCTTGCTAAATCCACGCAAGTTTGGCTACCCTGTAGTTTCTCTTTTGAAAATTAAGATCGGTGTCTCAAGTCTTTGATTTCAGCTCCTAATTTAAAACAGTTCTCAAAAAAAGATAATCAAAAATACATTTCCAGTCCTGTTTGCCATCAGGAAAATTAAGTACTAAAACATGGATATTTTGCTAAGTATAGATATTTTGTTTTTCTCCTTTTCTGTCTCATGCTAAGTTGTCAAAATGACCACATAGTATTGGATGTTTCCTTGCCATATACTCCTAAACCTTTTGCTAGTATAGTATTTAGCATTAACAGTCATGGAAATATGTAAACTTGTCATAAGTTACATAAAACAGATCACAACAGCAGTCAAAATCAGACTGCGAGGTAGGACTGTCTTAAATGCTAAGTGGCATATTCCATACTTTCATCCAGAAATAAGACTAAAGTATGTGGAGCTTCTGATATTTTTAGATATCCTTACTAGGAAAAATTGTAATGCCTATAAAATTCTAATGAGAAACTAAAGAAATCAACCCCAGTTCAGTATAAATATTTGTTCCAGTGTTAGTATTTTCAGGAGTTACAATTGTATAAGTTTAGGCAAAACTATCCCTTTTTGTTTTGTAGGCCGAAGAATGAGATTTATCTGAGATATCAAGCTCATACTTTCACTGTTATCAAAAATCTTGTGCGTATACCATTACAGGGAGACCCTTTGTACTGTGCAGTATAGGCTCTGTGCTTTGTAAGTCCTGAAAACAAAGCTTAAAGCTTTGGGGACTAATAATTTAATGTTCTTCCCACAAAGCTTTTGTTTGGGAAGTCATGCACAAGTTTAGAAATAAGTGCTATGCAATGTATAAACAGAGCCTTAAGAAACCCTTTTCTACGTTCCAAGAAAGGACATAGTATTCCCTAAAATTCATTCTAGTTAACAAACCACTGACTAAAACACAGGAAAGAATGTTTCATTGAAGCTACAAGTATCCACATCACAATGAAACAAAAGCAATCAGGAAGTCCATGTTTGCCGCCATGGATATATGATAATGTAAAATAGTTTTTAAACTACATGAGTCAAATTAAGTCCTCATAGTGAACTTGTAATTAATTACCATAATCCTTCAAATTATGTTTATACTAGAAGTACATTTCTGCTACTCCAACTACCTTAATCTGTCGATCTAGAATACACGTTCATGGTGATCTCTCTACCACAAGGGGAGAGTCAATAGAAAAGTCAAACTCTGATTCTACCAGCATCTGCACCTATCCAGCCTAATACCACACTTGCCACTTCCTGCCCTTAACAGCTTCTAAAACAACTTTTAATTTGCCGGCAACTAGTAACAAACAGTATTTAAGAGCGTGTCAGATGAGTGAATCTTAAAATAAACTGTCCTGTTCTGAATCAGTCAAAAAATCAGTTCAGAAAAGGTGACAGAAGTGTCATGCTATGATATTCAAGAAAAGAAAACCCCAAGTCATGATAACTAAATCCCTTGTTATTTCTTTAAAGTTTGTTTTGTATAAGTTAAAGAATTTTCAGTGTACCCCAAGTATAAATAAACAGGAAACTTAGCAGGTATTCTGGAAAGTGACTCAAAGGAAGCTGGCAGCTAATAAAACCCATCATCTAGCTCTACCTTTTACATTTAATGGTTAAAAGCAGACATGTTTTAAAGAATTATTGTAGAAGGGTCTAGCAAACACTTTACATGGTCAATATAGTGGCACAAAAGCTGTAAATGGAACTATGAGCATTTTGAACTTATAATTAAATAGAAATTATATCATGTCCTTCTCTGGCCTCAGAGAAAGCAATTTCCAGCCATTTAAGAAATTCAGAAGACATCAATATCCCACACAGCAGTGCATTGTAGTTTTGTAAATGAGTCTGAACATTAAACAGATATCCTGTACTCAACACAACCTTGCTTTTCATTACAAGTAGATGAGGTGTGCTGTACCAACACAGTTAAACAAGTTTTAATATGTTACGAGTTAACTAAAATTTATGTCCATGGCATACATATAATGGATAAGTACATGGCATCATGACTTTGCGTAACAGACTAATTTAAGAACCCAATGATTCTTTTAATCAAAATATGAACTCCTAAGAATTTCAACCTGAAAAAATCCTTTTTTAAAATATAAAATACACTATATTTGAGTACAGTTATACTAAAGTTCTCTATAACTGTAAAATTGCATCATATGTGAAGATAAAATATTATTTGATTGTATTACTCTAACCTAAGCAATTGTTTCTCTTTAAATACAATCAGATTGAGCAATATTATTTGTGTTAAATATCGTTATAATGAAAGATCACTAAACGTTCCAGAAAGCAGTTTCAAGATAACATATGATGTATAACAAATAGACTATAACCAGGACTTTTGAGACATCCCAAAAGTTTAATTTAAAGATTTCTAGTTTGTACCATTTATCTACAAAATACTAGAAGATAATGTAGCTGAGGGAAGAGGACAAAATATTAACCAAAATATTGCTTAATTGTTTGAAGTTAAAGAATAACAAAATCCCATGTGTTGAGAGTAAATGCACTTATAATGCTAAGGGTCTCTTCAGAACAGTGAAAGCTGAAGGGTTTTTTCCTATTTCTTCTTAGGGCCACACAACTATAGCTCAAGAGTGTTTTAAGGAGCTGCACTTGAGTCAAGGGAAGTTTGCTTCAGATTATTAATGGAAAAGAAATGGGAGATTAAAGCTGAAGACATTGGGAAAGAATAGAAAATGTGAAAAATCCTCAGCTTATCCTCCAGTGTTGGCTTGGAAAAATATCCCTTCATCATGTCTGCACAGTTGACTCAACTGGCCTATGTTCTACAATATTGCTTTAAAAAAAACACCTGAGATATTGAAATGACATAGTTTAATACTTTAACATAATGAGACTATTACAAAATAAAGTCAAACACAGTACCCTAGGATGCACAACTACTGGTATTTCATCAGTCTTTTCAAACAATAATTCTTCAGCTTCAATATAAGGAAAAAAAAAAAGGGTATGTGCTTTTAATATTTGAAATCATTCATCCCTTTCCTCCAAGTTATAAAATGAAAACAAAGTAGAAGGAAAAAAGAAAAAGGATAGGGAAGAAAAAGTAGATGAGTTTTTTGATAAATACTTGCCTAATTTAAAGATGTCATCAAAAAACTGGCATCAGTGATATCAACTTATTAAGACACCATGATTTTGTGAGGTGCATCATGAAACTGCTACATTAATAATATGATCGCATTACACAGAAGTTTGAGTAGACCTGCAGTCTTTTTAACCTCTTTAAGGTAAATTTTTTACTCATCCATGTAGCACATTAAGCTGTAGGACCCCAACTTCTACTGAGATCATGTTGGTATAGGATCACAATTTTTTTTTGTCACAAACAAGCACTACAAAATTTTTGTTTGAAGTTTAATATCACTAACTCATGTACTCATCCATTTTTTCAAGCAAAAACCATTTTAAATTGTGAACATTAAGCTACTGTAACATTAAAATACAAAATGGATGCTTAAGATCACCTACTGAAGTTGGCAGTGTGCTCATTTATTAACAAGACCTCTTTAAAAGATAGTATGAATTTTATTAATTTAATTTTTTCCACAAGATTCCTCAGTGATTCATATAGACTAAAATAGTCTTTGATAAACCACTGCATCATGAGTACAAAGAAAAATAGTGGTTGACAGAAAGGAAATGAGAACAAGGAAAGCAATGTGAAAGATGCAGATAAATTATATGAAAGAAGAAGTGAGACAATAGGCTCTTTAACTTCCTTGAAAAATATTTCCTGCTGCCAGTATTTGCAATGATCTTCTATCTTGGCATTCATTATAACAGAGGGAAAGGGCTCATTGATAAATATTATTGTAACATGAAGAACTGGAATAAAGTGGAAAACTATTGACATTTTTACCTGCAGGGGCAGTGGATGTAACAATGCAGCTTTGAAGGGCTTTTTAATATCGAATAGAAGAGCATGTCGCATACCTTGACTTCCAAAATCATGAAGAGTTAGTATGCCTCTCTATAACAATCATTTAAACAGCACTGAGCTACTGGAGTCAGAGCAAAACTATTCAATGCAGACAAGTTTGCTTTGAGTTTAGCCTGAATTCCAATTCCACTTGTTTTATGGACAAAAAAAGCCCCAGTGTAACCGAAGTATACTCTACACTATCAAGGTAGTGGGTCATTTGGCTTAGACATGCATAATACTTCCCTTTAATAATGATCCAAGAACATGTTCTGGAAAGAGTTCAATAGCAGCATTTTCATCTACAGCCAGAATGCACTGGTTTCCCGTTTCAGTTGTCTTCTGTACTTTATCGTAAGTGAGGAAAAGTATATTAGTTGCAGCACATTTAATTTTATTTCGTTTTACAGGTGTGCTAATGCATTTGGAAAATCTTTAAAGAAAAAAGAGCTATAGGAAATGTAATTATCTTCAGTATTATTCCTCCAGATAATTTGTAGAACAAAGCTTAGGTCAAGATGGAAGTTTTAATCTGTACTAGCAATCTAAATGGACTCTTAGATCCAGTCTTCAGTTTTATAACCCAAATGAATACTACGTATCACAGTTCATCAATATCTAAATGACACTGCCTAGACATTCTACTGTTCATCTTTTAAGTATGAAGCCAACAATGAAAGAGTACTAATCCCAACCACAGTTTGGCTACCAAACTATGCTCAATACAAAAATTAAGTGACACTGTTCCTGTTAATCAGTATGAAGGCATACTGAATTATGGACTGCCTCCCTTGGAAGTGATAAGTCACCATGAAACCTGACAGACAACATTCAAAAGGAGCCATTAAGCACTATTAAAAACTCCAGCTACTTGCTAGCAGCAGGTACCTATGACATCCTGTGAAAGAACCAGGAAAGTCAGAGTTGTGGATTCGTATTTGGCACCAAAACTATTTTCTTACAGATGAAAGAGGAGATGCAGCTCTTAAGCAAAGAAACAGTGTCCAGCTTCATACGATTTACAAATGGTAACATGTTCTTGTTTACAAAAGCCTTGGTTTTGATTTCTAAAGAACCTAGCTTGAATAAATTTCTAAAATTTAAGACATTTCAGTAAATAAATCGACTGATAAAACTCTTTAGGGTGACTTTGCATCTATGAAAAAAGAGCTCTCTCTTTCAACACATTTTAAACTACCAACAGTAGAACATAAAACATTTAGAGGCACAAGTTCAGCATTACAACTATAAGAGGCAAGCAGCACTTCTGCTGACTCAAGAAGCAAGTAAACCCTGCTCATAACGTGCAATACCACCCACTGAATCTACAGATTGCAGAGTGTAAAATTCACTTCCATAAAACATTTTAATATGTCGAAGTCTAGCATGGAATTTTAAGTTAACATTAAAAATGTATTATTCTGTGCTTGTGCTTGGGTGCTCATACATTTTTCTTAGTCTAGTAGCATTAACTACAGGCTTTTCACAGGACACATGCATTTAACTTGTGCACCAACTTAAAAACAAATTTACCTAATTAAACTCAACATTAAAATTGTAAGCACTTCTATACAGTATTCTGTAATCCTTCCTTAATTTCCATCTCTCTAGATGACAAAGCTAAGTGTCTAGCATTATTGGAAGTCTTTTTCTGAAACTGCAAATGTTCTTTTGGAAGTAACCCTGAGCACATTTGGTATAAGCAGTTGCCTGGACCACTACTTCTGTGCTCTTTCCCATCAACACACACTTTTGTTAGTCACAACTACTATTTTCAGCAAGGTAGGCACCTTCATATATGCAGTTTCTGTTAACAAGGAAACTGAAAAATATGTGGCTTCAAGATAAAGTTCAAATCTGAAGTTTATTATGAAACCTATTTCATAACATCTTATTTTCCCTTTGTAACGTAAAATTCCACAGAAAAGTCTGCCTGGAAAGCACTGCATCACTAAAGCATCCACACTGACTCAGAATAGAGTCAGACACAGCAGCTAAAGTAAACAGAAAAATCAGTATTCGTACAAGTGAAATACCAAATACTCTGAGTTTTTCCACACAGGAAATTAATAGACTCTTGAGTAATACATTCATAGCCCAACACAAGCCATCCATTACTTTTGGTAAGGGACAGCACAGTTCAGTGCCAAGTCGAGATATCTTAACGGCTAATGTGCTGATCCATATTTAGAAGCAGTAAAGTTAAATTAGTGGAATGACCTGCACAGACTGGCTAGCTTCTTTACACATCCTGCCACTGAAAATTCTAAGCAAGCTGGCATTCTGTAAGCATTGGTTTATATCATGTTCCTTTAAATCATTAATACATACACACACACACTGACATTGAGAGAAACTCTGAACAAGTCTCTAGAAACCTACAGAAGCACTGGGACTGATTAGAAAAGGTGTTGTTCATAGTAAAATACACACTTCCTTTATTAGTTTGGCAAACTTATTGATAACCTTTTGTACCATATAACACACTTCTTTGTAGTTATAATCCTGGAGCAGTAGCTATATCCAAGAGATTCTTAATTGTCATTCTGCTTAATTCCTAAATGGAACAAAGTCACAACTGATTATAAGCACTTCCCTATCCACAAGACTTGTATAATATGTTCAAATAAGTTAAACTCAAAAGCTTTATAACAAGCAGCTGATGCATTCCAATAGTTTTATACCTTTTAACTAGCTGCATATATGATAAACACATGCAGACAAACAATTCTAAAATCTTTCAGCTGTTTGTAGCCCAAACAACACTACTGTTTATTCCAGAGAAGCTTCTACTAAAAAGTAGCAGTAAGAAAAATATAATTTTATGATTTCATGAGTGCTTATAATGTTCCAGTAACTAAACAGCCAGAATGTTAGAAGAATGCATAATAATCTTTTATTCCTAGTAAAAATATAAAAACATTTCATACTCTTTAGATGGGGCTGTTTTCATTCACATTATGAATACAACTCCTCCTACTGCTTTGAACAAAGTTACTCTAATACAGCAAGGCAGCAGGATCCAAATTTACAAGAGAAAGCGTCTTTATCATAAGACAAAGCAGTTTTCACCTAGGGTTCCAAGAAGGGCTGTATTTTCTGTGTTTTATTATGAATTCCCCAGAGATATCTGGGGCCCATCAGCCTCCTACAAACCATTAAAATAGGTCTTCCATTCCAAAAGAAACAGGAAAAGCAGTAGGAGACAGTACCAGTGATCTTCTGTCCATGATAAAGCTGTTCTTTTCATTCCTCCTATAGCATGACCAGTCTAAAACTGTCAGGGAGTGGAGTGAAAACATAACAATTGATGTGAAAATGAAGAAAAAGTGTTGATGGCTCATGAGCTAAGAATTCAGATCAAAGAGAACCCAGAAGTATCAGCGCAGTTGTCTGTGTATCATCAAGATCCCTATGAGCAGATCCTCAGCTGGATATCTGGCCCTTACACTTGGTCCTTTGTACCAAGCAGATTTGTACAGTGATTTTCTTTCTCCAAACCATTCTCTTCCCTACAGTCAAATAGAAAAAAGGCAATAAACTCTAACCTATGGGAAAAAAAAAAAAAGTCAAATCAAATGCCTTACTACATAAACACTGGTCAGAACAGAAGTCATATGAATACACATCCAGGTCCTAGTAATATAAAAGCTAAGAATGTAATTTTTTTTGCAGACTAGGAATACTTAAAGGCAGCTGAACACCTTAGACCTTTTAGTTTGGAACAGGACAAGTCAGGAAAGTATTGTCATATGGTATTAGTACAAAAGAACTTATTCTGTATTCAGTAAGTGCCAGAGAGTGCAACACTCAAAAGGTCTGCATCTGAGACAAAAATAAATCTAGAAGAATTACAAAATAGCAGTGGAATAAAATATTTCAAAACACAAGTTCTATCCATTCAGTAATCAATTCCAGACTGAATCTTTTCACCTCTCCTCATTTCTCTGAAATGCCAGATGGCCTTTAAGAGGAATTCTACAAGGTTTCTCGCTTTGAGATCATCAACAGGACATTACTTCAGCTTTCCTTTCTAAGCATATTTTTAGTTAGAAAAGTGTGAACTATATATTTTGAATAAACATTTTAAGAAAATGACTAAAAGGTACTTGCAGCCTATCACACAAGCTATGGGAGATGGAAAAAAAAAATCTAATTGACAAGAACAAGGCAATTGTAAATGGCAACATAATCACAGCCTTACAGATCTTAGGGCTCTTAAACTGTTGAAAGCAAGCCATGACAGCCAAAAAATAGTTCCCACACTGCCAGAGTTAATTTAGGTGGTACCAAGTCCTTCATGCAATCAAACTGCTGAACCACTTTTTCAAAAACAAAACTTTCTGTGCATCATCACCATTACCACGCCTTATCAAAAAGTACATGAACTCCAGCAGGTTCTTTAGATGCTCACAAATTTTCTTCAGTATTCCTAGCAATGTAACTTTATTTACTTGACTGCATTCTGATTGAAGATCTCATGATCTTATGAACAGATATTGATCCAGTCATTGGAGAAAAGACTGAGATCATCACTGTTTAGGATACCTGCTTGTCTGAACACAGTCCTGCAGCAGAAGGACTCTCTCACACTGATTCTAGGCGTTTCATGGGAAATCTACTTTTTCTGAGTTACATTCATTTGGACACTAGAGTACTTTGCAGTATTTCCAGGCCATTGTAAAATTAGAGTTTCCTTAGTATGTCTTGATTTAAAACTGAAGACAACCTAGAAACAGGAATCCTGAGAACTCAGGAATTAAGTCCTTTTAAACTTTAATTGTGCAACTTGAGGCACTATTTCTGTGAGGCAATGATCAGTCGCCTTCTTGGCATTACATAAATCGTCTGCTGAGAGACTAGAGAACCAGTTGTGTAAAACATCTGATTTGATTCTACCTTTCTGAATCAAACAGAAACACCTTCACCAATAAGGCACTAAAAACACATTGCCACGTATAAACTGGTTCAAGCTCTGAAAGCGTACAGAGGGACAGGTCATCACTGAAAGAGCTCCCACAAGAATCTCTGGTCTCTGTAGCAGCCAAGCATCAGCTCAGATTTCAAACATTCAGATATGGTAACCCACCTCATTCCTCACAAGAAAAAGACCAGAAAGGGAGCCTCAATCTCCTCATATCTCAATAGCAAGTTAGCTGATCTGTGCAACAACTGTTACTTCTTTTCAGAACATTTCAGGTCCTTACATAATATCACTGCTATCAAGTCCACTGGTAGCATCCCTCTGTTACATGGTCCCTTTCCATAACACACTCGCCTCTCCCACAGTTTTCTGTTTTATAGAATGACAAAAGTTTTAGTACACCTTACAAGGCAAAAAATAAATCAAATTACCAAGTTCCAATTTCACCCACATAGCAACCGTGCCTAATATTAAGTTTATATATCTAAAACATGAAAGAAAAAAGCAGCTGTCTTTAAAAAAAAACTTTTAAGGATAGAATAATGTGTCTGCACTGGACAGTAGAACTAAAACAAATAGTACCACTACCTTTGTGCATTGAATGAGAAGAGAATTATAAAGCAAAAAAATTGTCTTGAATGTCTGGGCAGATGCACTTACAGCATAGATGCATAGGGACAGATGTTGTGATTCCCCTTGTCCAAAATCCAGATCTTGGGAAATATTTTAAAGCCAGGGGCTTCAGAAGTGCAGAGAGGTGCTAGGAAAAGAATGTCTACCAATATGGTTAAAAGCAATCAGTTTGCTTTATTCAAGACAGTTGCTGTTCAAGTACCTTCTTCAAGGAAGGTTTCACAATTGCTCCACAGTTAGCTGTGGGTGAGAAAAGCGGGGAGGAAAGGCCATCTGCACGTTATCAAGTTTGTATCACCACAGTGGTATTTCTCAGTACCAGGAGCTCCTTACAGTTGCTTTAGCTCCTTATCAGTGATTTCACACGCCTGTTTTGCAAGTAGGGCTGCAGCGAGATGTAGCTGGCCTACATCAAGATCAGCCAGTCAGGTGCCCTCAAACAGATATTCAAATATAGAACTGCTTTTGAAAACTAAGAACTACCCACATTTACTATAAGGACAGTGGACCCAAGCTCTGTACAATTCAATTTTCAAACAGCAGAATTTGTTGCTAAAGAAAAAGTGAATGTGTTGCCAGTTTTGTCAAATCTAATAGATGTTTAAGGAACACTCAAAGAGAAAAAACCAAGAATAGGAGTTCGCCTGTAATATTCTTCCCAGTAAGGATCTATTTACTCAGATTACATTTGTATGATGCAAAGGATATAATTGTAATTATGACAGCATACAAAATTCAAAAGTGGCTGGACTGCTTTTCATTATTGCTCTGTGTGTGAATTACATGTGTCACTAATACAAGCAGCATGATTTTAATATTGTGTGCTATGCAAAGACATTTTAAGAAAATATTTGAATTAGAACCACTAGCATCTGTTTATAAGCAAAAATTTTACAAATAGCTGAAGAGACTAAAAATCAGGAATTTTGATCTCACTTATCTGGTTATGAGTAACTGCATTGATGGTTGCTTTGACTGGTGCATGTGGTGTTGAAGTGGTGAAAGATTAAGGGCAAGGCTTCATAGGACAGGAAAAAATGCTGAGCATCAAGCAGTCCATCTGCTTTGGCCATACAACAGATACTATCAAGTAAGGGAGGGGCCAAGTTTTAGCAACTGTGTCATCTAAAAAGCAGTTTCCAAATCTACTCACTAATACACATTCACACATCTGAATTCTCTTGGATACATTGTTTCTCTTAAGACACAGCAATACAAAAGCAAGAGTTTCAGTTTATGGTTAAGACCAGGCTTCATAAGTCTATCTTAAGATGGGCTGCATTGTTTTATTCTTATATGTGACTCAAAGAATAAAAGTAAATGGTTGCTGACTTTACAGCCCTAATTATGTAGTATTAAATCAATAATATGGCAAGTTTTAGTCTCACCATTTAAAATTGTATAAATACACAAATATGACACCTAATATAAATGTTTAATTACTAGATCTTTCAGTGAGCACCAAGTCATTATTACACAGATAGGTAAAAATCAAGGACAACTGAAAGGGTTTGTCTGCTTTGCTTTTTGCTGCACAGCTTAAAAGTTGCCCTTTTAAAGCACACTAATACCAAAGTTTAATTACCTCCACTGCATGGATTTCAACATAGGATACAAAATGTAATAGTCAAGAAGACTAGCAATGGCCCACAAAAAAAAAAAAAAGCAGCTACAAACAGCTTGCAGTCATAGTTTATTTTCTCTTTATAACATTACATAAGATATACAACCTCTTGAGGTTAGCAGCAGCAATCACTTGCTATTTTTAAGTGAACAGTTTTTTCCTGCAGAAGTTGCACATTTCTAGAACTTCCTTGCGTTTCTACCTACCTTGATTTTAAAAGAAAAAAGCGGAAGTTAACAGGATGACTGAAGTTTAACAAAAGTGTTCCATATTGATTACAGAAATCTCGGGCAGTTCATTTGTAATTACTTTGGAGATTTTCATTATAGTAATTGGGAACAAATTAAGTTGCAATTCACAGTTCCAGTTATCTTCATATAAAACACTGTATAGTCTTTATTCAGAACAGTCTGTCACCTTTTGATATGATCTCAATTCCTTTGCTTAGACATTGTGAAAAATAATCTGTAGTAGGAAACTGAGCCAGGCCTTGTATCTTCCAGATTGCAGTAGTTATCATCGGACAGTTTGCCACCCTCCCTTATAAAACTCCCCCACAGATACACATTTTAAAAGCTTTGTTAGATGATAACCACATAAGCAGCAAAGTAAGCATTCACATCTCTCCAGATGACATCTCATTTCTTTGTTTTTACTACTATATTACACACTTGCTAAAGTCAGCATTGTATGACACCTGTGTTTGTGATTCTTGTTTCTCTAGGAATTCATTAGCTGCCTGGAAGTTATATTGAAGGAGAATTCAATTAGAAAGCCAACAGCTAAAAGCTACTTTGCTGTATGTACTGCACAAAACCAGGATTGTTTAGCTTTTAGAAGACAATAAGGTAGGCTAATACAAACAGCACAAGCACAGCAACTCCATACAACCACATCAGTATACAATGATAGCGAGCGTTGCCTTAACCACTCTGTTAGAGTAACACTGTCATACTGTAGCCAGTAACCAGTGTCTTAAATTGTAATCTTATAAAGCCAGATGTCAGCACATTTTTTCTAAGCTCATTCAAAAGTAAAACTGAGAAAATATCACTAGGCATATCAAACATGTCATTCAACAGCATAAAATGAAAACAGATATTAGACTTTGGTAATATAACCTCATAGTTATGCTATGCAATATTGTTTTCTTACTTGTCACCATTAAACACTTCAGATTGAGTTGTTCACCTGGTTACTTCCATGTCAAAACTGCTACATTGAACATAAAGGTAAGTGAGCACACAGCAAAACATTTAAGGAATACATAGCACTGTCATTAAAGAACCGCCTCATCAGAAAACTCCATCCTTTAAGATGAAGGGCTCTTCCCTAATGT
The DNA here is from genome assembly GCA_022605575.1 of Laterallus jamaicensis coturniculus. Lineage (NCBI taxonomy): Eukaryota > Metazoa > Chordata > Aves > Gruiformes > Rallidae > Laterallus > Laterallus jamaicensis. The sequence goes on from JAKCOX010000018.1 coordinate 17,270,086, forward strand.
AAGCCTAATGGCATTAAGTATTCTATAAAATTATGACATTCAGATCATTAAAAAGCACATCCAATTGAATTAACATACAAGCAACTCCAAACTGTTCTTCAACGTAAACAATTCTGACACCCACCTCAGAAATACTGCTGCAGCGTCCATCAACTCAATGTACATCCAGTTAGGTTTACTGAATTGTTTGTGCCCTTCATCTAGTTTCCAACAAAATGTTAATTACTTGTTTAAACCAATAGTATATACTTTCTTCAATGTTTCTAGTATTCTGAATCATGACCAAGTTAGGTATATTTTACATAGGAAACCTAAGATGTTCCAAATCATCTATTATACATATTTTTCAAACTAGTTTACCACTATTACTTAATCTTTTGACATTTTTCAGCAGTAGTTTTCTGCTGATCGAGCAGCCCAGTTACAGATTAAAGGACTAAATCCCATAATATTTGGGCTATAAGGGTAGTTTCTGAATAGACTGTTTCATGTAAGTCTGGAGAACCTTACCATACAAAGAAAATCGCTTCCTTTAATTTGTTGCTTTTTCATGTAAACATTTTCCTTCACATTCAATGGCTCAAATACCCCACAAACATTTTGTGACAGGTCAGAAAACTTGTTTTCAACCAAGTTCTAAAAATAGCATTTGTTTAAAACTATTAAAACAATAGCATTTTACTAGTGACTTTAGCAAAGCCTTGAAGTGGAAACTTGACAACAGCAGTGAGGACATCAGCAAGATTACTGCAGTATTTCTTCCAGAGTCTAGCTTTGTGGCTGCCAGCTCAAAGGAATGCTCTTCCTGTGAAGTGATGCTTGTCATTTGTAGTTTAGCGACCCTTACACAGCATTTCCATAGCTATTAAAGACTTATTCAACATGTACGTTTTTAATGTAGGAGGCAGGGGAAAAATGTTACTTCCATTTACCCTGCTACATACACTGAGGGGTCCTAAAGGAAGTCTACATAATAGGTTTACTTCCACATTTAAGTTTTACACTGAAATAGTCACATTACACACATGAAACTATGATGATGAGCTAAGTAATGCAAGATGAAATATATTAACAACTATGCAGCACTCATACCAGAGCAATTACAATTGTAAGAAAGAGGGAATTTACTTTCCTTTCCAGTCACATAAGGTGCCTTAGAGTGCTCTGAGCCGACATAGTGCTTATCATCATAGAATGACATGGGTTGGAAGGGACCCCAAGGATCACAGAGCTCCAACCCCCTGCCACAGGCAGGGCCACCAACCTCAGGCCTGGAGCTACACAAGGTTGCCCAGGACCCCATCCAACCTGACCTGGAACACCTCCAGGGATGGGGCATCCACTACTTCTCTGGGCAGCCTGTTCCAGCCCCTCACCACTCTTCCTGTAAAAAACTTCCCCCTAATATCTAATCTAAACCTTCCTTCCTTTAGTTTTAATCCATCACCCTTGTCCTGTCATTGTGTATCCTTTTAAAAAGTTGAATACCCTCCTGCTTGTAAGCTCCCTTCAGGTACTGGCAGGCTGCAATGAGGTCCCCCTGCAGCCTTCTCTTCTCCAGGCTGAACAAGTCCAGCTCCCTCAGCCTCTCTTTGTAGGGCAGGTGCTCCAGCCCTCTAATCATCTTTGTGGCTTCTCTGACCCCTCTCCAACAGTCCCACATCTTTCTTGTATTGGGGGCCCCAGCTCTGGACACAGGATCCAGCTGGGGCCTCAGGAGGGCAGAGCAGAGAGGGACAATCTCCTCCCTGTCCCTGCTGCCATCCCTCTTCTGATGGAGCCCAGGATCCCATTGGCCTTGCGAGCTGCAAGAGCCACTGCTGGCTCATGTGAAGTTTCTCATCCACCAGAATCCCCAGGTCCTTCTCACAGGGCTGCTCTCAAGAAGCTCTTCTCCCAGTCTGTATCTATGTCTGGGATTCTTCCGGCCCAAGTGCAACCCCTGACACTTGGCAGTGTTGAACCTCATTAGGTTCACCCGGGCCCATCTTTCCAGCCTGTCAAGATCCCTCTGGATGGCTCCTTTCCTTCTAGGGTGTTGACCACACCACTCAGCTGGTGTCATCTGCACTGTAGCCATCACTAATAAAGCAGAGCTCTGTTCAGGCAGATAGGGTAGTGAATTTCTGTAACGAACAATAAACTTTAAATAGTATGCTGTGCCCTTGGAAACATGTAGTGACACAAATATAGCAGAGAACTGACTCGGGGTTTAATTTCATGCACTTGTTCCAAGCTCCGTGCTGCCCTGGTCAATGTGAAACTTTTACATATTTTTTCTAAAACTAGAACTAGCTTGAGTTTGTTTACATTACACCTTTGAGAGTCAAGCTCCTAACAGCTTGTATTGCTTGTCTATTATGAGCATAATAGATTTGTCCACAATGAAGGAAAAGTATAGAGTCTCCATAAGCCTGGAAGAACAGACACAAGATTTTTTAATTCCCTCCCAATGCTGTGTGTGTTTGGCTTTTCTTATCTTGTGTTTTTTGTGGCACATTAAACTGTTTTTTGGAGGCATTCAAGAAACAAGAGAAAAGTAAGCTCGGTAGTCAATATTTCAAGCGTTTCTAAACACTGTAGATAAATCAAGTTTTATTCCTAAAAGTTATCAAAATACATTTTAGAAAAGTACTTATCATTTGGAAACAAAAGAAAGAAGCATTTATTAGGACTATATGTCACTATGGCACTTAACATAAGTTGCAAGTTTATCATTATGGGTAACTGCAGTTACTCCTAAAAATGTCAACAAATACATGGCTGATGTTAAGAAACAACTGAAATTCTGATTTGAATTTCATTTTTAAAAGTCATACTGGAATTTCTTCGTATAACCTACATCTTAGTACCAGCTTTGAGTGCATAGACACACTTGAAAACAGGATACTTTTAGACTTCGAGATGAACTCACATCCTCAATTGTTGCCGTTACAATAAAGGCTTCCTACTTTTCCCAGCAGATGTCACTGCAACGCAGTTGCAGAGAAGGCACACATACTGAAAGAAGCGTGAAATGCAGCACAAGCCACACAGGTTCACTTGCCCATACGAAAATGCCCTTTGCAATGGTTTAAATTCAGTGTAACTTTTACAAGACAGGGTTACCTTTACTGCTACAACAGCTATAAGTTCTAATTTGAAAACAAGTATAAGACATCAGAAAAGAAAAACTTCCCTTTAAGATAAATCAAATGTGCATTCTATTCTGTTACTCATTGCCTTCACTACTGGAATTTTTAAAAAATAAAAGTCCTTTCAAGTCTAAATGAAAAATCTCAATTTATTCATAGATCCTTTTACAATACACATTAGAGACAAAATAAGCAATGAAAAAGAACATATTTGAGATCAACTTTCTAATTATTCCAAAAGTATCTGTTACAACATACAAAACATCATTCAAGCTATCTCTATGAAAAAGAAATGACAAAAGTCCTGAAGAAACCATTACATTCTCTTGGTGAGACACCAGCACACAACTCCAAGGATAACACTCTGGATAGTATGGATTCTTGATTCTGAGAACCTGATGTCAGGTTTTGAGCTGTGAAACCATATTTTGTCTAGTATTTTCTCATTGATTACTTTCCTTTGTCAAACTCCATGGCCTTAAAATAGTGTTCCATTACATGCCTGTTGCATATTTATTTGCAGTCCCTGAACTGATAGGTACTTTAGGCAAGTACCTCGGGAGTCACAGCAGGAGTTGATGGTGGAAAAAGATAAATACCAAAAGCATAGTGGTGGACTTGGGGACGTTTTTACACGTGACAGTAGGGAAAATTCTGTGGATTCCTCTGAGTACTCCTCAGAGGAGCCACTGTTGCCAGTCCCCTGTCAGAAATCTCGCTGTGGGCTGTTGAGGATACCTGCATCTGCTGCCCCACTAAAATGCCTTTATACGAATGCACGTAGCATGGGGAGCAAACAAGAAGAATCAGAGATCTTTGTGTGGTTGCAGGGCCACGATCTCATTGCAATCACAGAGACATGGTGGGACAACCTGGACGACTGGCATGTTGTCATGGATGGCTATGTGCTTTTTAGGAAAGACAGGCTAGGGAGGCGAGGTGGAGGAGTTGCTCTCTATATGAGAGAGCAGCTAGAATGTATTGAGCTCCACCTGGGGAAGGATGAACCATCTGTCGAGTGCTTGTGGGTTAAAATCATGGGGCAAACTGCTATGTTTGACATTGTTGTGGGAGTGTGCTATAGGCCCCCCGATCAAGAGGAGCAGGCTGATAGTGCATTCTATAAGCAGTTAGAAACAACCTCAAGATCCCAGGCACTGATCCTTATGGGGGACTTCAACTATCCAGATATTTGCTGGGCAAGCAACACGGCCAGTCGTATGCAGTCCAGGCCATTTCTGCAGTGTGTTGAAGACAAGTTCCTGCTACAGATGGTGCAGGAGACTACAAGGGCAGGGCGGATGCTGGACCTTGTTTTCACTAACAAGGACAGGCTCGTTAGGGAAGTGAAGGTCGGGGGCAGCTTAGGACAAAGCGACCATGAAATGTTTGAGTTCAAGATCCTGGGTGGAAGAAACAAGCCAAAAAGTAGGATAGCTACCCTGAATTTTGGAAGAGCTAACTTTGAGCTCCTCCACAACTTAATAGGGGCTATCCCATGGGCTACACTGTTTGAAGGAATGGGAGCCTGTGAGAGCTGGATAACATTCAAACAGCACTTCTTCCAAGCACAGGAACGATGCATCCCTTTGAGTAAAAAATCAGGAGAGAGGCAGAAGACCGGCATGGATGAACACAGAGCTATTGAGTAAACTGAAAGAGAAGCAGAAGATCTATGAATTGTGGAAAAAGGGTCTGAGCACCTGGGGAGAATACAGGAATGTGGTCAGGGCCTGTAGGGATGCAACTAGGAAGGCTAAAGCCCTCTTGGAAATGAAGCTGGCAAGGGACATAAAGGATAATAAAAAGGGGTTTTTTAGATATGTGAATAGTAAGAGGATGACCAGGGATAATGTAGGTCCCTTACTGAATGAGGAGGGTGTCCTGGTAACGGGGGATGATGAGAAGGTGGAGATACTGAATGCTGCCTTTGCTTCGGTCTTCACTTCAAAGGCCCCTCGGGATCCACAGATCCTCTATGAAAGTTGGAGTGTTTGGGAAACGAAGAATTTCCCTCTGGTTGAGGTAGGGGAGGTTCAGGAGCAGCTCAAAGGGATTAATGCACACAAATCTATGGGCTCTGATGGGTTACATCCATGTGTGCTGAGCCGCTCTCTGTTATCTTCAACAGGTCTTTGAGGACAGGTGAAGTGCCTGAAGACTGGAGGATAACCAATGTCACTCCAGTCTTTAAAAAGGGCAAGAAAGAGGAACCTAGTAACTATAGGCCAGTCAGCCTCACCTCTGTCCTGGGAAAGGTAATGGAACAGTTTGTTCTGGATGCCATCTCCAAGCAATTGGAAGAGAAGAAGGTCATGAGGAGTAGTCAGCATGGATTCACCAAGGGGAGGGAGATCGTGCTTGACCAATCTGATAGCCTTCTACGATCTCATAACCGCCTGGGTAGATGGAGGGAGAGCAGTGGATGTCATCTACATTGACTTGAGCAGGGCTTTTGATACTGTCTCCCATGACATCCTGATAGCAAAGCTGAGAGAGCATGGGGTAGATGAGTGGACACTGAGGTGGGTTGAGAATTGGCTGTCAGACCGAGCTCAGAGGGTTGTGATACAAGGAGCAGAATCTGACTGGAGGCCTGTGACTAGTGGTGTTCCCCAGGGCTCGGTATGGGGTCCAGTCCTGTTCAATAACTTCATTGACGACCTTGATGAGGGAACAGCATCCACCCTCAGCAAGTGCTGATGATCCAGAGCTGGGAGGGGTGGCTGACACACAGGACATTGCGCTGCCATCCAGCGAGACCTGGCCAGGCTGGAGAGCTGGGCAGGGAGAAACCAGATGAAATTCAACAAAAGCAAGTGGAGAGTCTGGCACCTGGGAAGGAATAACTGCTGGAATCAGTATGGGCTGGGAGTGACCTGCTGGAGAAGAGCTCTGGGGAGAAGGACCTGGGGGTCTTGGTAGATGACAGGGTGGCCATGAGCCAGCAGTGTGCCCTGGTGGCTAAGAGAGACAATGAGATCCTGGGGTGCATCAGGAGGAGTGTGGCCAGCAGGTGGAAGGAGGGGATCCTCCCCCTCTGCTCTGCCCTGGTCAGGCCCCACCTGGAGTATGGTGTCCAGTTCTGGGCTCCCTGGGATAAAAAGCACAGGGGTCTCCTGGAGAGAGTCCAAAGAAGGGTTACAAAGATGATTAGGGGCCTGGAGCATCTCCTCTATGAGGATAGGCTGAGTAAGTTGGGACTCTTCAGCCTTGAGAAGAGAAGACTAAGGGGGGACCTAATTAATGTCTATAATTATCTGAAGCATGGGATGCGGGGGGAACCAGCCATCCCCTTCTCAGTGTCTGTGGGGACAGGACAAGGGGCAATGGCTGCAAGTTGGAGCACATGAAGTTCCACACCAACATGCGGAAGAACTTTTTCACAGTGAGGGTGAGGGAGCCCTGGGACAGGCTGCCCAGGGGGTGGTGGAGTCTCCTTCTCTGGAGAGATTCAAGACCCATCTGGACGCTTATCTGAGTGATATGTCCTGGGGAGCTGCTTTGGCAGGGTTGGACCCGATGATCTCTGGAGGTCCCTTCCAACCCCTACAATTCTGTGATTCTATGATTCTATGATGCTTTATAGTGGCCATAAAGTTACAGGATGGGAATGCAGGGGTGGCATAACAACAGTCTCTCCTATGGAGAGTCAGCAAAGGAAGTAATAGGAATTCTCAGATAAGCATATCCAATGCAGCAGGAGACAGTCACTGTCACAATTATAGTTTTCACCATACCTTCTAAAACTTCAAAGTAGTCCCATTTTGGAGACATTTATTTCCAGAAGCCAACTATAGCTAACATTTTTAGTGCAGTTTTCTAGTCTCCATTGTAAGTTCATTTTTTATAGAAAATTACACTAGTAAAGATCTGTTTTGACTTCACCTCAGATAATTCAATGCATAATAAAAAGTAGCCAAAGTGTCTAAATTCCTATATTTCAGTCAATCATTTATAGATACGGGGGAGTCAAACTGTAAGACTATGTACCAACGTGGCCATAGTAAAGACATAGGCACATACTCTAGCTAGGAGATCTTGCAATAGTACCATGTAGCTATTTACTTCCTCTTCCATAAAATGTTCTTCTAATAGATTGATATAACATTGTTGATGAAGCAGGTCCTCAGCTCCTCTAAGAATTAGTATATGAAAATATTTTAACCACTTAAATCTTTTTTGTCCCCCACTTTTCAAGACTGTATTTATAAAAGGAGAATAAGGTAAAGGCAGTAATTCAGATCAAAAAATTAAATCAATGAATGGAGATAACATGGTTTAACCCCAGCTGGCAACTAAGCATCATGCTCACTTGCACCCCACCATCAGGATGGGTGAAAGAACTGGAAGAGTAAAAGCAAGAAAACTCATGGGATGAGACAGACAGTTTAATAGGTAAAGCAAAAGCCAAATGCACGAGCACAGCATCCATTCATCACTTCCCATCAGTAGACAGGTGTCCAGCTATTCACAGGAAAGCACAGTCCTATCATGTGCAATAGCTACTTGGGAAGATAAACACCATTACATGCACATTCCCCCTTCCCCCAGCTTTATGACCTGACCATGATGCCATATAGTATGGAATATGTCTTTAGGCAGCTGACCCTGGCTATGTCCCCTCCCAACTCCTTGTGCATCCCCAGCCTTCTTGCTGGTGTGGTGTGAGAAGCAGAAAAGTTCTTGGCTCTAAAGACTACCCTGCAACAAAAACATCTCTTACCAGCACTGTTTTCAGCACAAATCCAGAGACATAGCCTCATACTAGCAACTACGAAGAAAATCAACTCTATCCCAACCAAAACCATCACAGGAGGACACCACACTTACAGGAATTCAAAAGTAAAATCACAACTACTAACTACTCCAAGCTGGAAGCATTCTCACTAAACCTTCCACATCTCAGTCTAGATTAGAGCCTTTAACAGAGCATATAGTTAAAAATGCATTAAGTGAAAAATAATTTGATCAGCAGACATGAATATGAAAACCAAATGCATATAGTCATTTTCCACAGGCATTTCCACAGCAGGACTCCACAAGATTCATACAAATATGATTTGAATGGTTACATTCTGTTCTGTGCAAAGGAAAAGTTTTTCCTAGATTGGCTGCCAGGGCTCTGTCCAATTCCCACTAAACTTGGTAGGCTTTATCAGATAATTCCCTGGAAGATAACTGATCCCCTACTGAGCAGCTGCTTCTACTGAAAAGCAAGTTATCTGTAAGCAAGAGAGAAAATATAATTCTACAAGCTTGGACCTTAACTCTCAGCTTCTTGTTTGGTATGGTCAGGTGATACAACTGATGGCTGATTCAAATCCATATGCAAGCTATTACTCAGCCTTTTATTTTAATTAAACTCAAGTGTCTACGGTTTATCTAGCTTTGGAGTTCAATGAAGTGAATTTAGAACTTTGTGTATGGCAGAATCTAATCCCCAGTTTTCTGAAGTACAAAAAAATTCATGAAGGATTGGAACTATAAGAACAGAATCTTTAGTTTTATGAAAACATTTGTTCAAGAACTACTACTGTTAGCATTGATTCAATAAATTAATCTTCATATATAATCAATAATCACTTTCAGCCTTTCAGTATATGGTATAGAACCATGAGTGTGACTAGACATGCGGTACATGAACTAACATACTTCAAGGATTCTCTCTTGACATTTTCACTAAAAATTACTAACAATATACACAATGGTGCACATGGCTGAGTGCACCAACTTGGTTCACCAGATTACCACTCTGGAGTCTAAACAGTCATACACATGAAAGCTAAGTTATTTATCTCAAGTGCTAACTTTGTAGCATTTCAAGGGGGAAACATTTTAAGATTTAGATGTTGTATAGTTTCTATCTTGGAAAGGCAAAGACCACCAATAATTCCCTAACTAAACAACCTATCTTATTCAGGAGAAATTGATAGCAAGGATAAGAATTTTATTAATGCATCAATTTTAACAGTTCTAGTTTTAATGCTATACCTTTATGAAGCAAAGAACTACAAGCTGTAACCAATTGCATTCTAGAAAGTAATATGTTCATACTTTTTTAGCCATCAAATACAAAGACATCTGAAGTCACAAATCAGATCTCTTGTGACTAGATGCAGCTCCACCAACCTCAATAGGTTAATTATTTCATTGATGTTGCTTCAGAGACCATTGTCCAGCACAATAACAAACAGCTGTTTACCATTAGCAAGACAGTTTGACAAGTGGCTTTATAACTTTAATCCTTCACAAACTTTAATCATTTTCAATTACAATTGGCCTATACTTGACAGGAGCCTCCTTTGGGAGAGATTCTGGAAATACAACATTTCCTTCATGCTACTGACATTCATGGGGCTTTTCAAGTTGCAACAGCAATTTGGGTGATATAATAAACTGCTCTGTAACACAAAAATATGTCCTGTTTCTTTATCTGCTATTTTTGTTTTCACTGGGGTGCTAACCAAAGCACAAGTAGTACATATTATTTTCACTGCCAATGACAGCTGTAGTATGCATTCATGTTACATGAATTTGTAAAAACATCCTTATGCTTTTGACTTTTCACTTCAATGTGATTATTCACTGCATAACAATTTAAAGAACGCAACAGATGCTTTCACCAGAACAGAAGAACGTTCAGGACAAGTGTGGTACATACAGCCTGAGAAACCAAACATGACTGATTTCCATTAACAGACTGACAACCTATATCAATTTTTAGAAGTGCAGTGCACAGGCATTACTTATCTTACCTGGTTCATCATTTTTCTGCAGTGCCCCAGTCAAACATACAAAACTATATATAATTTCATAAAGCAATGTTTTCTGAAATATCAACTGAAGTGATTACATAATTGTTTGAACATCCTGCATCATGTCCCCATACAGGTACATTAAACAGTAGCCAAGTCATAAACCATGATTTTCAATTTTCAGTTTAACATGTTTTGTAGATATCAGCCAGACATTCAGTCCCTTGGAGCCCATGCAAAGGACAAGAAAAACCATGCAAAGTTTGTAACTATTGGGAAAGTTGGTTTATTTCTAAATAGGAGGAATTCTATTAGACAAGACAAAGATGTTATCGCTTCATAGAAGTATTGAAATCCTAGCTTGGGACATCTCAAGATCACTGATTATTTTCCAAGTGATCTTATTTTGATCACATCAAAACTAGAGAGATAATATCCTGAGGTTTGGGTTATTAGTTTGCTTAGATTTGAAACCATTTCTGATACTTGGTTTTATACTGTAATCATACAATGGTTTGGCTTGGAAGATACCTCAAAGATCACAGAGTTCCAATTCCCCACCATAGACCGGGACACCCTCCACTAGACCAGGTTGCACAAAGCCCCATCCAACCTGGCCTCAGACACCAGTGTATCTGTGCAACTCAGTCTGGACATCACCACTCTAATCAACCACTTCATACACCTCACAATAGTATTTCTAAAGGGCCCGTTCCAACCAAGACAATTCTATGATTCTACTTCTTATCAAGGAGAATTTCAGCATATATCCAGCCACCTACACATCTGGAAACTAAGACATAAAAGATGGAGCAGCATGAGCAATAATTTAACCACTTTCCATTTAGGCCTCATCTACTGAGCACAGTACTCATCACATCCAGAAATGTGATGCTATGACTTAGTCATTATTTCCATATAAACCTTCAACTTCATCTTGTTAAAAAAAATACAGATCTCCTAACTCAGTCAGGCCAAACAAATTAAGGAAGCAAGTCACTGAAAATTCTTGTGATGGTCTTCTTTCATCACTGTTCATTACAGCGCTTGGATGACATTACTTAACAGCCAGCATTCAAAAGTCAGTATATTTTTAAAAGAATGTTTCTTTCTCTGAAATATTTGGCATAGTAGTGCTTTCTGAGGTACAGAACTCAGAGGGTGGAAATCATTTTCACTTCCTCAGCCATAACAGATCCACATCAGTAAGATCAGTAATCAAAAGTTGAGGTGACAATTAAAAAAGACGACATTCCAGAAACATTAAAATTTTAAAGCACAGTAAGTGAAAACAGCAAAAACGCAAACACAGAAGTGAAAATCCATATAAACCTACAAAAATTAATCTAATTTTAACAGATAATGACAAGGGAAAAAATGTTGATATTTGGCCATGACTGTGTTCCAAGATCTTTGTTTTAGGAAAGAATGCTGAAGGCATAAAACTCCTCCCAAAGGCAGAGGGCAAAACTATTCTATTACTCAGACAATGGCTTCTACCAGCAGTTGGATTGACTGTGTCTCCAAAGAGTTTCAAAAGCTTCTCTTCAGCTGAAGCACAAGATATGTGAATAAGTGTTGATAAAACATACAGTTATTCTGATTTATAACAGCCTGATAATATCTGAAGAATCATTCTGCACTCCCATAGATACACGCATCACTAAGAACAGAAAAATTGCAGGGTTCTGTTCCCTCTCATACAGTCTTTCCTACTTGATACTACCCCTGTGGACCTTACTCCAAGACTCCTGATCTTTCTTTGCTGTCTCAGTCCCTTTCTACTTCGTCTGTCCTTTGTTCCTCTAAGGAACACAGATGACTTTTATTAATACTGTAGTGTATTTGATGCCTGAAAAACAATTGGTATAGCAGAAAAAGCAAATTCATTGTACTCAGTTCAGAACACAATAGTTTAGCTAACAGAATTCAAGATTTACCACTGCATGTGGTCTATCTGTATCAAATTACTAGTACTAAGTTGAAGCCAGATTTTTCCAATATACTCAGCATTTCTTAGGTAATGCTAAGACTTCAGTTATTCCAGGAAGTTCAAGGTGCTTGTATACCTCCCACAACTGGGATGCTGGGGAGGTGTGTGGGGGGTTCTATTTCTTTCTAAGCAACACACTTAATTCTCCTTCCTGCAGTGAGAAACTGTGGCCTCATTTTCACAAGATATATATGGCAGCAATGCCATCTGAATCAGTTATCATTTTCATTTCTTCTAATATGTTACTGCAAGCTCTGAATTACTGTAGCTACCTTTAATCAACTATGCTTGTGACCAAATACTCAAATAAACTTCTATAAAACACAGTACTCCCTCTCCTAGGAATCTTGTCTTCCTTTTACAAGAAAAAAAAAGTAGATTGCATATGAAAAAGTTATGTTTAATCTTATTCAGTTTAGATCTATCCTAACAGATGTTTTAATATGTTTCTGTATGAACCACCAAAACAGAACAAGGCAAACAATTTATAACTTCCCAGGCAATGACAGAATAAATACGTTCTCCAGCAGTACACTTCTGTGAAGCCAAAAAAAAATCTACATTAACATTTTCAGCCAGCATACTGTTTTATAAAAGAAAACAGCTTACCAATATTTTAAATGCAAATATATATCAGCAGTAACATTAACTCCTTACCATGCAGTAATTGAAACGAGATACAGTATTTCTTCAACCTATACAGAAATCACTTGTGGGAAAGAACTTAACCTAACAACTTATTCTCTACAAGGCACTAGTACATCAATTTCATTGGGATCTGCTTCTGTGAAAACTATCTCCATTAATGAAAAACAAAGCCTTTGGAAAATTTTCCAAGTAATAGAATATAGCACCATTCAAGTGTTTTAGAATTACAGACAAGGAAGCATATTTTTAAAAGCACTTCAGACATTAAGAACTATAAATGAAACTGACCTAAGTCATTTAGAAATGCAACGATCACTTAAATACTAGTAGATTCATGCTTTATCTTTGCTAAATGTTATTAGACAATAAATATTTGGCAACAAATAACTTTAAAGAGCAGTAGAAACAGTTTTGTAGAGCTCTACAGAGTCAAATTCAAAAAGTAAGAAGCAATTTCACGTGAGAGCATAGAAGTTGAGCAAGTTCCAGAACTCATAGAAGCTGAAAGTATAAAAAGCAATTCAAAGAGGGATGGATAATTTATAAATAATAATTCCATCTAGGATTTTATCAAAATTATCATTTAGATGCAACTGCTGATTATGCCCCTTAAGTGTATGCAATAACATTCCCTTCCAAGATAAAATTCTATCAATGCTTTCTTATACTTCAAGAAAGTAGACAAGCACAGAACATTGTGCATTACCACAGTTTACATAATTTAGCCACCTAAAAGACAGTAATAAAAAAATCACTCATTACCTGACTTTGATAATATGCACTAATACACAAAACCTTTAAAAGGTTAAATGCAGATATATAAACAGGACACCATAGCAATAAGTAACACGAAACAACAGCATGTAGTATCTACGCAGGAATACTAATAGAGTTGGAAAGACATCTACTAACTGGCAGCTATTTGGTGAGAACTTAAATAATAAGCAAGTACAACAAAAGACTTCACAAGTAACTAGGACAGTTCCTAAACAGGATAGTCCAGACTCCTAAAAAACAATACTAACTTCCCACTGACATGTCAGTAAGGCTATGAAGTGACTTGCCCTTCCAAGCACCAGCAGTTTTCTAAGACAGAGGAAACCAAAAGCCAATATTGGTAACAAGGCCAGTAAGGCATAACTCCACAACCCTAAGCCTGAATTTTATAAGCAATACTCAAGAATCCAGGCCTTCACATTAACTTGCAGCAACAAGACAGGTCTGTGAACAAACTAGGACACCACTCCCACATACCAAGATGCAATAACTAACTCTGAGAACAAACCCACCTACAACATAAGCCATCATAAAGCAAAGACATGGGCCTGGACTTAAATAGAGCTCCTGGGCAGAGGTTCCCAGGGTGAGGGTAATTAGGACCCTTCAGGGTACTCTGAGCCCAGACAGGTTTTTGGAACAAAAAACAAAAGGGTACAAAAGGAACCAAAACCAAAACTACCAAAGTCTTTCTTACACAATTAACTACTGAACTTCCCTTCCTAAAAGCAGATTGTTCCCATGCTAACACAACTGGATTAATTGCTAATTGGATTTATGTAAGTCTACTGTCTGCAAAGAAAACAGATTTCATTAACAATACATCAAATACGGTCCAAAGATTGTTTTCCTTACTGCACTGAAACTAAATATATTTAAAAATTATCAGGACCCAAAGATATATTGACTAGTGAATTAAGCAAAGCAAGTACCTGAAAAAATGTCAACCTGAGTGCAGGTGAGGCTAGCTAGATCAATACAGGTGGTTCGCATACAATACATTCTTAATTACCTTCTGATTTAGTACTTAATGTCTTTGTGCTATAGCTACTTTACAAATGTGTTTTGCAGGTCAATGTCTTTTACTGACCTCCTTAAATGTACCTCCAAAAGTGTTTTTCTTGGCCTGAGCAGCATTTCCTTCCAAACATGCCAAACGTCCAGCAATAGCTCCCAAACCAAAGGAGCCAGGACTGAAAGACATAGCTGGCCTGAAACCTCCCCAGGGGGCCTACAAGCAGCACCTTTCACCCTGGGGCTCAGAGCTTTCCTTTGCCTGGGAACCTTAAATGTACCTCCAAAAGTGTTTTTCTCGGCCTGAGCCGAGAAATGTCCCGAGGAATCTGAGGAGTGTCAGGAACATTGTCATCCACTGCCCTGACATATGCTTCACTTTTGTAGACTGAATTCCCTTATACCCTTGCACAACAGATCAGAGAATATCTTTCTAGAAAAATAGGAGTGACATCCAGCATCAGGCTCAGACACCTATTTTTACATATCTGCATGAGCCAGTTCAGTTGCCACACATTGACATCCAACATCATTTGCAATGCCCTAGAGCATCTTAACCATCTACTTAGGGATGGCAGGTGAGATATACAACCTACAGCTGACCTGCACCTATCTGGCCAGGGTGCTTCACACCAGAATGAAGATGTCAGAAACTTTCCAATGACACTAGACCATTTAATCCAGAGCAGACCATTTGGTCCTAAGGGAAGAATTGAGTTTGGGACTGCCACCTATATGGGTCCACATGCATGTCAGGTGTATAAACTGCCTGGGAACCTGGGACATAGGAAGAATTCTGCTTTGCCTGAGTAGACATCTGGTCACCTGGATGGCTCTCTGGATTCCACAGGCTCTACTGACTAGTGCACAGATAGTTCCTACCTGTGGGCACTTAAATGCAGAAGCAGCATCTCACCATAGAGGCTGTTTTCTAGCATGCCAGTTAGAAAACTAAACATTTCAAATATGATTCATAAATCAGATGTTATAAATCTGGACAGGATAAAACACCGGGATATTACACCAAAAGGAAAACAGATGTAGTCTGAGTAGGAACACATATCAAAGGAAGTCAGAGGTAATAAAAAACACTCAGGTCAAGGATTTTGAAGGACCCTGGACAGAAAAAGATGGGAAAGAAACATATACTGAAGAACTAGTGCCTGCTGCACTCTGTTGTGTTAGGTCAAGTCCTGTCTGGTAGGAAATTCATGCTAATACCTTTCTGTAGCAGCTAGAGAAATCTGAATATGTCAGTCTGTTCTGGTTTCAGCTAAGATGGAGTTAACTTACTTTTTAGCAGTGGAGGGAATGCCGTGTTTGTGTGTTAGGACAAGAGCAGTGCTGATAGCACCCTGATGTTTCTAGTTGTTGCCAAGCAATCAAGGACTTTTTCCGGTCTTCCTATTTCCCTGCTAACCAGAAGGGAGGGGACACAGCCAGGACAGGTGACCCGAACTGGCCAAATAGGATATTCCATGCCAATTACATCATGCTCAGTATAAAGGGGGGGACTGGGAAAAGAAAAAAATCCTTCAGGATGTGCGGTTTTTGGGGACGGTCGGGTTCCGGGACAACTCTGGGCGGTACGGCCTAAATTGTGTGGTTCAGTGAGAGATCGCATTGTGTATCACCAGTTTTGTGTATCTTGTGCTCTAAAGTAGTGTTATCACTGTTGTTCTTTTTTATCTTTTTCTGCTATTTTAGTAAAATATCCTTATCCCAACCTGTGGGGTTTTGGTTTGTTTGGTTTTTTCCCTCTTTACATTTCCCTTCCTTTCCTCCCACCCCACCCCCCATGCCCCCCCGCTAGAAAGCAACTTTTGTACTTATTACAGGGGTGACAAGGTATTTGGCTATAAAAAATACAGTGTTTCTAAAAGATTTCCCAAGGAACCCTCAGTAAGTTTGGGGATGACACCGAACTGAGTGGTGCGGGTGGCACAAGAGAAGGAAAGGAGCCATCCAGAGGGATCTTGACAGGCTGGAAAGATGGGCCCAGGGGAACCTAATGAGGTTCAACACTGCCAAGTGTCAGGTGTTGCACTTGGGCTGGAGGAATCCCAGCCATAGTTCCAGGCTGGGAGAAGAGCTCCTGGAGAGCAGCCCTGTTGAGAAGGACCTGGGTGTCATGGGGGATGAGAAACTTCCCATGAGCCAGAAGTGGCTCTTGCAGCTGGGAAGGCCAATGGCATCTTGGGGATGGCAGCAGGGACAGGGAGGGGATTGTCCCTCTCTGCTCTGCCCTCCTGAGGCCCCAGCTGGATCCTGTGTCCAGAGCTGGGGCCCCAGGACAAGAAAGATGGGGAACTGGTGGAGATGGGTCAGAGGAGCCACAAAGATGATTAGAGGGCTGGAGCAGCTCCCCTACAAAGAGAGGCTGAGGGAGCTGGGCTGGTTCAGCCTGGAGAAGAGAAGGCTGCAGGGGGACCTCATTGCAGCCTGCCAGTCCCTGAAGGGAGCAGAGAAACAGGAGGGGAATCAGCTTGTTCAAAGGGGAGACAATGGCAGGACAAGGGGGATGGAGTGAAGCTGGAGGAGGGAAGGGTTAAATTGGATATTAGGGGGAAGTTCTTTGCAGAGAGAGTGGTGAGGGGCTGGAACAGGCTGCCCAGAGAGGTGGTGGGGGCCCCGTGTCTGGGGGTGTTCAAGGCCAGGTTGGATGGGGCCCTGGGCAACCTTGTGTAGCTCCAGGCCTGAGGTTGGTGGCCCTGCCTGTGGCAGGGGGTTGGAGCTCTGTGACCCTTGAGGTCCCTTCCAACCCAGACCTGTCTCTGGAAAAAAAAAAAGCCTCTGGAAGTTAGATTACTGATATAGGACCACCCTATTAATTTCATGCATTGAGTTTGGGGTTGCTGATGAGCCTTTTGTAGGTAGCAAGATGCAACAGTGAAACTAAGTTATGTCAACTGACAGTCTTACCAGAGTTGATGCAGTATCTTCCAGATTATTTTCTAAGGCAAGCCACAATGAAGGATTTCTTTTCTCATCTGGCACACACGTCAGCTCCTCTGGTACAAATAGCATCAACCACAAGAGGGAGTTGGCTTCTGATAGCGAGCTGGTCAGGCAGTCTCTCCATCCCGTGTCCTGCAAGGCACAGCCTGAAGTGTCACTACTGCGTTGTGAAGTCAGACCTTGTGTTAGTTTATTTGTAAAACAAGTCATGATGCCCTCGTGTGTACTTTTGC
Source organism: Laterallus jamaicensis coturniculus (assembly GCA_022605575.1). NCBI lineage: Eukaryota > Metazoa > Chordata > Aves > Gruiformes > Rallidae > Laterallus > Laterallus jamaicensis. The sequence continues at coordinate 17,287,601 of JAKCOX010000018.1, forward strand.
TGTGCTAGGACCAAATCTCTACAGCCAAGCAAGTGCACCAGATTAGTTTTTTCCATCAGATCTATGGATTTACCTCCCCTCAGCCCCTTCAGTAGGGAGTGGCTGGTTTCTGAAGCTGGAAAAGCATCAGTGTTCTTAGCTCAGAGAGACTGCAGCATTTTCCTTAAGCAAAGCCTAAACAGAGTTTCTTCAGAGCAAGCCTAGGTCCCACTGAGGCAAACCACTTTACCTGCACTGTGCTAACACTTCACAAGTCAAATGCAAACTGTTCAAATCCAGAAGTCAGAAGAGCAGTATTAGGCAGTTTGTACCTAACTCCTAACAGTACAGCCCACATTTCAAAGGCAGCAGTGTAAGCAGGCCAGTATTTTGTTCAGTCTAATATCCATTTGTCTACAAGATACTCTGGAGGAAAGTTCTGTTGGAATCTTGCTGCTGGAGCTTCATCTAATTAGTTTAGATACTAGAAAACATGGAGCTACATCTAATTAAGAAAGCATAAAAAGCTGGCAACTAGATGAGACTAGAGAAGTTCAGTAACATGTTTCTAGGACTAGAGCATCTGCTACAGAGAGTTCTGTACAACCTCAAATGCAGCCACAGCTCCCTCTGCAGCCTCAAAGAGGAGCTACTGGCCACCAGAGCTCCAAGTTCACAGACTTGATCCTTTAGCCATAAAAAAAATTAAGAAAACATAAAAAGCACCAAATGCATAGCTATACATAAATCATGATTTGAAAAGCATCAAGCCATTGTACAGAGGCAGTCATCACTAACCACTCCTAAATATCCTCCAATTGAGCACTGGATCAATTAAGATCTTACCTGACATTTATATCTGCCTGATGTTCCAGCAAGAAGAGTGCACTCTTGCTGTCTTGTCTCTGTATTGCCATGTGCAGCAGAGTCTGCCCATCAGACATGGTGTCACTGATGGATGCTCCAGAGCCAAGCAGCTGAGCTGCTATCGTGTGCATGCCTGCAGGGGAAAGCTCATTAGTATCCTCCCTTCAGTTCTAGAACACACACACTGAAGAGTAATACACACAGCTTCAAGCTTCCCATTTCAGTCATTACAGGAAGAGGTGCACTGAATCAGGCTAGAGCCTATTAAAACTTACATACCTGAGTTACACCATCTTATGGCTCTACTCAGTCTGACTATTCACTTACAGGCTTACTGAACACTGATTAGAGTCATACAGAAACACAAAGTTACTAGGTTTGAAAATACCTTTGAGATCGAGTCCAACCATACCTGTCATCTACTAGACTATCCCCAAGCACCTCATCTACCCATCTTTTAAACACAAGATACTGTCTCTTATACAGCAGTTTTCCCATCTGTTCTGCAAACCCACATGTAGTAGGGTCCTCTTTAACTACACCTACCCTAACCATTTGTATCACTTCAAACTTTGGTCCAGCAGACATTAACTTTGGCATGAGGTTCCACAAAAGCAAGTGTGGAGTCTGGCACCTAGGAAGGAATAACTGCTGGAATCAGTTCAGGCTGGGGGTGACCTGCTGGAGAAGAGCTCTGTGGAGAAGTACCTGGGGCTCCTGGTGGGTGACAGGGTGGCCATGAGCCAGCAGTGTGCCCTGGGGGCTGAGAGAGACAATGGGATCCTGGGGGGCACCAAGAGGAGTCTGGACTCTGACCTGTGCAATATGAGCTGGAGAGCTGCTTTGGCAGGGGGTTGGAGCCCATGAGCTCTCCAGGGCCCTTCCAACCCATGTGTGTCTGCAATTACATAAGCTATTCTGCTGAAAGCTTCTTCCTCTGTGTGTCCATCTATGTTCATTGTTACACTTGTTGTCCTCTTCTGTGTATTCCTGCATATTACACTTGTCTCATTTCATTTTATTTTTGAAGGTCCATTAAATCAAATCAAAGCAGAACTTTGTCTCAGGATTTCCTTTTATTTCTTTTAATTTGAAGTGGGGAGCTCTGTTAGCAACCCCACCCAAAACATTTCAGCCTGTTGGTCTAACATCCTTTCCCTCACTTCAGACATGTGGAAGAGCAGCGTGATTTTGCTTTCACTTTGCAAACAGGAACAGTTTCCCACCAATTTATGCAATTTTGTCCCCTTTCCAAGCTTTACTGTGCTTTCTCCTGCCTCGGTGGTTTGGGGCTGTGCCATAAACCAGAGCAGGAAGGATTATCTCAGTTAAAGAAGGGGTTTGGTTTGTTCCTTCTCGTTATGAAATCTTATGATGGCTCTCAGAGAATGTATTTCAGGCCAGGAAATGAGCAGGTGGTCCATCTTCCCCCTGCTTTCTTGCTCTGAGGGCGGCCAAAACAGAGGAATAAAGGTTTTTTTCTTCTGTCACTACTGTTTTTCTGTCACTGCTGGTTTTTTTCTTCTGTCACTACTGACCCAGGGGTAGGACGCAAATGGAGAGATACCCACACTCTTCCTTTCCCAGCTCCTTGCTCTTTTGGTTCTCAAATGGTAGGACTGGTGATGGGGAAAAAAGGTCCCTGTAGCCAGAGCTCCAGGTCAGAGGTAACAGCAGCACCCTGCAAAGCGGTGGAGGACAGACATGTGTTTGTACCTCCGGGTACAAACTCTGAGCTTCCACCAGTGCCACCCTTAAGACCTATATTCTTTGTGAATCTAGCTAATCTGAACACCCTACAACCCCTGCCCCCTCCCTGCCCCGGCCAAGTAACATTTTGGTATCTACAACATCCCATGGCAATTAGTTCCCCGGTTTCCCTGCCAATAGGTACGTGATTTGATTAATTTTCATGTCCTCCATTAGTTGTGCTACTGTACAAGATGCAGAAGGGTCTCAAAAGGCTGTCACCACGCTGCCCTTTCTTCTGTGTACTCCGGCATGCAGACTGCTGAAAGCTTCTTCCTGTGTGTGTCCACCTGAAAACGCCTGCTTTCCTTCCCCGCAGAGCTCAGGAGCAGAACTGGTTTGTCTGGGAAGTTACAGTTCATATTGAAGCATGTATTTCATAGGTGAGGGAAATGAAGAACCTGTGTTCAGTGTTAGATCTGTCTCCATTTTATTTTATCAGGGGCCTTGGGCCGAGGGGGACAGGCTCTGCTCCTCTGCCGCCTCCCTAAGCTGCTTCCATGGGCCAGGCCACTGGCGGGGCCCCCACGCTGGTTCAGGGGCCTGCAGCCTCCCCTGGGGACGCCTCTGGGCTGGTGGGAGGGCTGTGCCGAGCAGCAGACTTCAGGCTGAGGGGGGCACTGGGGGCAGCTGAGGGGAGCGACAGGCAGCTGAGGGGTCTGGGAGAGCTGAGGTAGTGCTGAGGGGATGCGGACCTGAGGGTACGGGGTGCTGAAAGGGACAGGGTGCTGAGCGTAAGGTGAGCTGAAGGGGACAGGGAGCTGAAGGGGGATGGCGGCGCTGAGGGGTCCGGGGTCCTGAGGGGACAGGGAGCTGAAGGGGACGGGGCTCTGTGGAGCAATGGCAGCACTGTGGGGACCGGCCCGCGCGCCGCTGGACAGCCCCTCGTCAGCCGGGCAGGTGCTGGGCGATGGGGTGGGCGGGACGTCGCGCACGTGGAGCCAGCATTCACTGGCCGTTGCCTTGGCGACGGCTCCGCGTCCCACTGGGTGTCCCGGTCAGTGTCCTGCCCAGTGCCACACTCGGTGCAGCGAACACTGTCTCGCTTGGTGTCCCTCTCCACGCCTGCTCCCAGAGATGCTCGCCCTGCTGCTCCTCATCCTGTACCTCACCCTACTCCCTGTCCCGCTCAATCTCCTGCTTCCCATCCTGCTCCCTATCCTCTTCCGTGCCCTTCTCTATGTCCTGCTCCATGTTCTGCTTCCCGCCCTGCTTCGTAAGCTGCTCAATGTCCTGTTCTGTCTCCTGCTTCTGGACCTGGTCCTCATCCTGCTCCCTACCCTGATCTTTGTCCTGTTCCATGTCCTGCTTCCCACCCTGCTCTGTGTCCTGATCCGTGTCCTGATCCCTGGCCTGCTCCGTATCCTACTTCGTGTCCTGATCCCTGCCCTGCTCCATATCCTACTTCGTGTCCTGATCCCTGCCCTGCTCCGTGTCCTGATCTGTGTGCTGATCCCTGCCCTGTACCGCATCCTGCTCCATATCTTTCTCTACGCTGTCCTGCTCCTGATGAAAATCGCCTGCCGCAACAACAGGGCAGCAGAAGCCGCAGAAGCCTCCATCAAGAACAACTCCACCAGCTTCATCTGCCGGCGCAGGCTCTGCGGCTTCTGCAAGGTACCGGGGCCGGGGAGCAGCGCGGCAGGGGCTGTGCCAGGGGCTGTTCCCTCTGCCCCCAAGCAGGAGGGAGGCTGTCCTGGCTGCTGGGCTCTCAGTGCACCTGGGGTAGGAACACGGCTGTTCCCGATCTCTCGCCGCGCGAGATGCCTTAAATGTCCCGGGTCAATTCCTTTGGGCAGACTGTATGTCTTCCCAAATCACGTTGCAGAGCCTTGGCTCCTTGTGTCGCCTTTTGTTGCCTGGGGAAAGCCCTTTCCCTAACAGTTCTTCCACTTTGTTTTGTCCCCACTGCAGGACTGGCGACTGCAGGACAGCTCCATCAGCCCTACTGAAGGGGGTTCCGTGGCGCCTCCTTCTGCCAGCCTCAGGCCAGAACGCTGGAACTTTCCCCAAACCAGTTTAGGTTGGTCCCAAGTCTCTGTGTTTCTTCCAGGGAAGGCAGCTTCTGCAGGCTTCCCAGATAAGCCGTTTGTCTTTCTGCCTTTCCAGGTAACCGGAGCGCAGGTCACACACGCAGCTCTGCCTGCCGCTGCTCTGCAAGTTCCAGAAGGAGCTCAAACGGCCACCACCACCCTGCCCTTTCTTCCCTGTACTCCAGCACACAGCCTTGAAAGCTTCTTCCTTTGTGTGTTCATCTATGTTCATTGTTACACTTGTTGTCTTCTTCTCTTTATTCCCACATATTACACCTGTTTCTTTCCATTTAATTTTTGATGTTCTATTAAATCAATTCAAAGCAGAGCTTTGTCAAAGGATTTCTTTTTATGGACATTGAAAGTTGTTTCTTAAGAGCAGTGACCAAATGATTCCCTGGTTTTGCATTAGGATTCTTTGGGAAAGGGCAGGAACCTGAAAGATGATCATCTGGATCTTTTTTCCTGCCAGAATTAGGCCATAATTATCTTTAGGCTTTAGTTCTGTTGCTTTCGGCTAAAGGCAGAACCCGAGGGCTTAACTTTAGGCCTTTCCTTCCTCCCTGCAATAGAAACATCATTCAGGTATTTGGCTTTTGGACCCGTTGGGTAGACTGTTGCCTGCAGAATACACACAGAGCAGCAGCAGAGGGCTCCAAAAAGCAAGCAACACATGAACATTTAATGCCTTAACAATTGGGTGGGGTGAGATTTCCAGCCAGGGTTAGAGGATGGAAGCTGGCTAAGTTATGGAGGAGAGTTGTGGGGGGAAGACATCTGTATTTTCACAGACTCACAGGGGTTGGAAGGGCCCTGGAGAGCTCCTGGGGTCCAACCCCCTGCCAAAGCAGCTCCCCAGCTCATATTGCACAGGCCGGTGTCCAGACGGGGCTGGAATCTCTCCAGAGATGGAGACTCCACATCCCCCTGGGCAGCCTGTCCCAGCTACTGATGCACATCTGCTTTTTCACTTCAGTAACGTCTGCACTGTGAAGTGATGGAGACAAGTTTACCACCATCAGTGTGCCCAAGTAGACAGTCACTGGAATGCCACTTTCCTGCACACAAATGCAAGATTTGTTTCAGTGGGACTTTCAAATTTAGATACACCATCTGGCACGCCACTCCAATTTTCCTACCAGTATGACTAGTGTCAGATCTTGTTTAGAAAGCAAGGAGAGGCATGGCTAGTGCCAGAGAAGGCAACAGTTAAGCTTCTGGAGTAGTAAAAGTACTAGAAGAATCAGGTGCTTAGGTTACATGCAATTTAGGATCATAGAATCATAGAATGGCATGGGTTGGAAGGGACCCCAAGGGTCACAGAGCTCCAATCCCCTGCCACAGGCAGGGACACCAACCTCAGGCCTGGAGCTACACAAGGTTGCCCAGGGCCCCGTCCAACCTGGCCTTGAACACCCCCAGACACGGGCCCCCCCCCCCTCTCTGGGCAGCCTGTTCCAGCCCCTCACCACTCTTTTTGCAAAGAACTTCCCCCTAATATCCAATTTAACCCTTCCTTCCTGCAGCTTCACTCCATCCCCCTTGTCCTAAAATTGTCTCCCCTTTGAACAAAATGGTTCCTCTGCTGTTCCTCTGCTCCCTTCAGGGACTGGCAGGCTGCAATGAGGTCCCCCTGCAGCCTTCTCTTCTCCAGGCTGAACCAGCCCAGCTCCCTCAGCCTCTCTTCGTAGGGGAGCTGCTCCAGCCCTCTAATCATCTTTGTGGCTCCTCTGACCCCTCTCCACCAGTTCCCCATCTTTCTTATCCTGGGGCCCAGGCTCTGGACACAGGACTCCAGCTGGGGCCTCAGGAGGGCAGAGCAGAGAGGGACGATCCCCTCCCTGCCCCTGCTGCCCCCCAGGATCACTGCATGTTGGTGACATTACATGTTGGAACACTGGAATTAAGCACATCATACCAAAGGCAAACCAGCACAAGCTGTGGTTAAAAAAACAACTGGCCTGCCCAATGGAAGAAATGTAAGGAACATGGTTATCCATATCCCAGATCAGAATTTCCTCCCAGATAACTCACTGTGTGAAAACACAACGCTGTTTGCAAAGGAGAGAAACATTTTAAACAAATTCCTTTTTATCCATCATCATAAAATGTCTGTCTTGATAATTCAGCCCCCCTGTAGTGATTCACTCATCTGACACAGGGAGGCAAATGCAATTGTTGTTCTCCACCTTCAATGACAAAAAAATAAAAAAGGAACTGAAGAACATGCTCAGAGCACAGCTATGTGAGAAGCAGCAGAAGAAAACTGGGTCATTCTTTTGGCACTCAGATCTCCACTCCTGAATCTAAAAATAATCTGAAATTTCATATTTTCCTCAAACAGGCAAATCCATTGGGTTTTTTCCTTAGGTGTAAAGGTGTTTTACCCCAGGAATACACATTCCTGAGGAGGCAAAAGGAAAACCTCTTTGAAAAAGTGTTATTCTTAGAAGCAAAAAACCTTGAAAAAGTATCCTTTGCAGAGAACTCTTGATTACTGTAATTAACTTTACTTGGATCCTCTTATTTATGTTAATCATGGTTAATTGTGGCTATGGAGTCACAGGAAAAAAGCTTGGAGTCTTTCCCTAGCTGTTACCAGATCATAGTTAAAATGAGGTTTACATACAGTTCCCTCTCACAGGGAGGTTTTGTAACTATTTGTCATTCCTAAGAAGTTTCTGATTTTCCCATTACTGAGAACAGAATTTAAGTTTAATGTATACTTCAATTTGCATTGCCAAAAGTTTGACTTTGAAGATCGGCTAGTGCTTTGGGGCTTTGAAGGTGATGGCCAAATTATTCTTAGCAAGAGCTGTGCATACTGTACAGTCATACATACATACTGTACAGGGGGGACCTTATGAATGTTTATCAGCTTCTCTATGGTGCTTCCCCCCGTGAAGTGAAGGAGATGAGACAGGTTTAATCATCGTCTGGGTGGATGGAGGGAGAGCAGTGGATGTCATCTACCTTGACTCCAGCAAGGCTTTCGATCCTGTCTCCCATGACATCCTGAGAGCAAAGCTGAGAGAGCATGGGATAGATGAGTGGACACTGAGGTGGGTTGAGAACTGGCTGTCGGACCAAGCTCAGAGGGTGGTTATCAGTGGAGCAGAGTCTGGCTGGAGACCTGTGACCAGCGGTGTTCCCCAGGGCTCGGTGTGGGGTCCAGTCCTGTTTAATATCTTCATCAAGGACCTTGATGAGGGAACAGCACCCACCCTCAGCAAGTACCCAATGATCCAGAGCTGGGAGGAGTGGCTGACAGGCAGGACACTGCGCTGCCATCCAGAGAGACCTGGACAGGCTGGAGAGCTGGGCAGGGAGAAACCGGATGAGGGTCAACAAAAGCAAGTGTGGAGTCTGGCACCTGGGAAGGAATAACTGCTGGAATCAGTATGGGCTGGGAGTGACCTGCTGGAGAAGAGCTCTGTGGAGAAGGACCTGGGGGTCCTGGTTGATGACAGGGTGGCTATGAGTCAGCAGTGTGCCCTGGTGGCTAAGAGAGCAAATGGGATCCTGGGGTGCATCAGGAGGAGTGTGTATATTTCAATTTGCATTGCCAAAAGTTTGACTTTGAAGATCAGCTAGTGCTTTGGGGCTTTGAAGGTGATGGCTAAATTATTCTTAGCAAGAGCTGTGCATACTGTACAGTCATACATACATACTGTACAGGGGGGACCTTATGAATGTTTATCAGTATCTGAAGGATGGGCTGCAGGGGGAAATGGCCAGCCCCTTTTCAGTGTCTGTGGAGACAGGACAAGGGGCAATGGCTGCAAGTTAGAGCGCAGGAAGAACTTTTCTCCAGTGAGGGTGCCAGAGCCCTGGGACAGGCTGCCCAGGGGGATGTGGAGTCTCCATCTCTGGAGAGATTCCAGCCCCGTCTGGACACCGGCCTGTGCAATATGAGCTGGGGAGCTGCTTTGGCAGGGGGTTGGACCCCAGGAGCTCTCCAGGGCCCTTCCAACCCCTGTGAGTCTGTGAAAATACAGATGTCTTCCCCCCACAACTCTCCTCCATAACTTAGCCAGCTTCCATCCTCTAACCCTGGCTGGAAATCTCACCCCACCCAATTGTTAAGGCATTAAATGTTCATGTGTTGCTTGCTTTTTGGAGCCCTCTGCTGCTGCTCTGTGTGTATTCTGCAGGCAACAGTCTACCCAACGGGTCCAAAAGCCAAATACCTGAATGATGTTTCTATTGCAGGGAGGAAGGAAAGGCCTAAAGTTAAGCCCTCGGGTTCTGCCTTTAGCCGAAAGCAACAGAACTAAAGCCTAAAGATAATTATGGCCTAATTCTGGCAGGAAAAAAGATCCAGATGATCATCTTTCAGGTTCCTGCCCTTTCCCAAAGAATCCTAATGCAAAACCAGGGAATCATTTGGTCACTGCTCTTAAGAAACAACTTTCAATGTCCATAAAAAGAAATCCTTTGACAAAGCTCTGCTTTGAATTGATTTAATAGAACATCAAAAATTAAATGGAAAGAAACAGGTGTAATATGTGGGAATAAAGAGAAGAAGACAACAAGTGTAACAATGAACATAGATGAACACACAAAGGAAGAAGCTTTCAAGGCTGTGTGCTGGAGTACAGGGAAGAAAGGGCAGGGTGGTGGTGGCCGTTTGAGCTCCTTCTGGAACTTGCAGAGCAGCGGCAGGCAGAGCTGCGTGTGTGACCTGCGCTCCGGTTACCTGGAAAGGCAGAAAGACAAACGGCTTATCTGGGAAGCCTGCAGAAGCTGCCTTCCCTGGAAGAAACACAGAGACTTGGGACCAACCTAAACTGGTTTGGGGAAAGTTCCAGCGTTCTGGCCTGAGGCTGGCAGAAGGAGGCGCCACGGAACCCCCTTCAGTAGGGCTGATGGAGCTGTCCTGCAGTCGCCAGTCCTGCAGTGGGGACAAAACAAAGTGGAAGAACTGTTAGGGAAAGGGCTTTCCCCAGGCAACAAAAGGCGACACAAGGAGCCAAGGCTCTGCAACGTGATTTGGGAAGACATACAGTCTGCCCAAAGGAATTGACCCGGGACATTTAAGGCATCTCGTGCGGCGAGAGATCGGGAACAGCCGTGTTCCTACCCCAGGTGCACTGAGTGCCCAGCAGCCAGGACAGCCTCCCTCCTGCTTGGGGGCAGAGGGAACAGCCCCTGGCACAGCCCCTGCCGCGCTGCTCCCCGGCCCCGGTACCTTGCAGAAGCCGCAGAGCCTGCGCCGGCAGATGAAGCTGGTGGAGTTGTTCTTGATGGAGGCTTCTGCGGCTTCTGCTGCCCTGTTGTTGCGGCAGGCGATTTTCATCAGGAGCAGGACAGCGTAGAGAAAGACATGGAGCAGGATGCGGTACAGGGCAGGGATCAGCACACAGATCAGGACACGGAGCAGGGCAGGGATCAGGACACGAAGTAGGATATGGAGCAGGGCAGGGATCAGGACACGAAGTAGGATACGGAGCAGGCCAGGGATCAGGACACGGATCAGGACACAGAGCAGGGTGGGAAGCAGGACATGGAACAGGACAAAGATCAGGGTAGGGAGCAGGATGAGGACCAGGTCCAGAAGCAGGAGACAGAACAGGACATTGAGCAGCTTACGAAGCAGGGCGGGAAGCAGAACATGGAGCAGGACATAGAGAAGGGCACGGAAGAGGATAGGGAGCAGGATGGGAAGCAGGAGATTGAGCGGGACAGGGAGTAGGGTGAGGTACAGGATGAGGAGCAGCAGGGCGAGCATCTCTGGGAGCAGGCGTGGAGAGGGACACCAAGCGAGACAGTGTTCGCTGCACCGAGTGTGGCACTGGGCAGGACACTGACCGGGACACCCAGTGGGACGCGGAGCCGTCGCCAAGGCAACGGCCAGTGAATGCTGGCTCCACGTGCGCGACGTCCCGCCCACCCCATCGCCCAGCACCTGCCCGGCTGACGAGGGGCTGTCCAGCGGCGCGCGGGCCGGTCCCCACAGCGCTGCCATTGCTCCACAGAGCCCCGTCCCCTTCAGCTCCCTGTCCCCTCAGGACCCCGGACCCCTCAGCGCCGCCATCCCCCTTCAGCTTCCTGTCCCCTTCAGCTCACCTTACGCTCAGCACCCTGTCCCTTTCAGCACCCCGTACCCTCAGGTCCGCATCCCCTCAGCACTACCTCAGCTCTCCCAGACCCCTCAGCTGCCTGTCGCTCCCCTCAGCTGCCCCCAGTGCCCCCCTCAGCCTGAAGTCTGCTGCTCGGCACAGCCCCCCCACCAGCCCAGAGGCGTCCCCAGGGGAGGCTGCAGGCCCCTGAACCAGCGTGGGGGCCCCGCCAGTGGCCTGGCCCATGGAAGCAGCTTAGGGAGGCGGCAGAGGAGCAGAGCCTGTCCCCCTCGGCCCAAGGCCCCTGATAAAATAAAATGGAGACAGATCTAACACTGAACATAGGTTCTTCATTTCCCTCACCTATGAAATACATGCTTCAATATGAACTGTAACTTCCCAGACAAACCAGTTCTGCTCCTGAGCTCTGCGGGGAAGGAAAGCAGGCGTTTTCAGGTGGACACACACAGGAAGAAGCTTTCAGCAGTCTGCATGCCGGAGTACACAGAAGAAAGGGCAGCGTGGTGACAGCCTTTTGAGACCCTTCTGCATCTTGTACAGTAGCACGACTAATGGAGGACATGAAAATTAATCAAATCACGTACCTATTGGCAGGGAAACCGGGGAACTAATTGCCATGGGATGTTGTAGATACCAAAATGTTACTTGGCCGGGGCAGGGAGGGGGCAGGGGTTGTAGGGTGTTCAGATTAGCTAGATTCACAAAGAATATAGGTCTTAAGGGTGGCACTGGTGGAAGCTCAGAGTTTGTACCCGGAGGTACAAACACATGTCTGTCCTCCACCGCTTTGCAGGGTGCTGCTGTTACCTCTGACCTGGAGCTCTGGCTACAGGGACCTTTTTTCCCCATCACCAGTCCTACCATTTGAGAACCAAAAGAGCAAGGAGCTGGGAAAGGAAGAGTGTGGGTATCTCTCCATTTGCGTCCTACCCCTGGGTCAGTAGTGACAGAAGAAAAAAAACAGCAGTGACAGAAAAACAGTAGTGACAGAAGAAAAAAACCTTTATTCCTCTGTTTTGGCCACCCTCAGAGCAAGAAAGCAGGGGGAAGATGGACCACCTGCTCATTTCCTGGCCTGAAATACATTCTCTGAGAGCCATCATAAGATTTCATAACGAGAAGGAACAAACCAAACCCATTCTTAAACTGAGATAATCCTTCCTGCTCTGGTTTATGGCACAGCCCCAAACCACCGAGGCAGGAGAAAGCACAGTAAAGCTTGGAAAGGGGACAACATTGCATAAATTGGTGGGAAACTGTTCCTGTTTGCAAAGTGAAAGTAAAATCACGCTGCTCTTCCACATGTCTGAAGACAAGCTGAAATGCTTTGGGTGGGGTTGCTAACAGAGCTCCCTACTTCAAATTAAAGCAGACAGGTAGAGCAGGAAACAGGACAAAGGGAAATGATGTTAAGGAGAGAAAGGACTGTAATATGTTTACCTCTTTTAGCAGATCAGCCCATTATTTCTCTGCCCATCTTTGGCAGATTTGGCACACTGATCTTTGTTCCCAGTCAGCAGCAGCCACAGGAATGAGGAGAAAATCTGTCAGCGTTGTCATCAAAGCTGAAGTCCTGCACAGTGTTCATTTACCCTAGGAATTAGTGGTTGTGATTCTAGTGAAGTTGTGCAGCTGCCTTCTCAGGAGGCTTTGTAGTTTTATTTCCTCAGGAATCATTTATTCTCTTAAGAATTCTGCAATGATTCCTTGGCATAACCAGCCAAACCTTAAGTAAAGGGGAAAATCTAGTAAAAACTCCCAGGAACCATTTCTCCTCCTCCCAGAGCTTTGTCCTGTGCATTGCTGCCATGAAACGAGGCCAGGCTTCTCCACTCTCCCTCTGCAGCCCGAGTGCAGGAAAGCCCCCCCCTAGGCCCCAGCTCTGGCTCCCACTCCCCACTGCAGCTCCAAGCCCACCTACTCCAAGGCGAAGCCTGAGAGGATGGGACGGGATGCAGGGTGGGGATGGGATACAGGATGGGGATGGGATGCAGGGTGGGGATGGGATGGAATGGGATGGGTTGGGATGCAGGGTGGGGATGGGATGGGATGGGATACAGGGTGGGGATGGGATGGGATGGGATGGGATGGGATGGAATGGGATGCAGGGCGGGGATGGGATGGGTTGGGATGGGATGGGATGGGGGTGTCTGGGGGTGGCGGTTGCATCCCCTAGGTGTGAGCAGCTGGGCCAGGGAAGGGGCCTTGTTGGCCCCGTGCTGGCCGGGGTTCGGTGCTGTGCCTCCAGGTGCAGCTCTGGAGACTGCGTGCGGGGTGCGGAGGAGCTTCGGAGGCTTGGGGGTGCAGAGGGGTGTGGAGATGGGACACCCCCCCCCCGGGCGCGCTGCGGTGCCTGGGCCGGGGGCGCTGGGCCGGGGCTGCCGGGGGCGCGGGGCTGCGCTGCTCTCCGGCCGGCAGGGGGCGCTGTGCGTCCCGGCGGCGCCCGGCGCGGCGGGCGGGTCTGTGGCGCGGAGCTGTCCAGCGCTTGAGGAGGAGCCGCGCTCGCCGCGCCGGGAGGGGCCGCGCCGGGCCGGGCCGAGCGGGGCCGAACGGCGCTTTGCGGGCAACGGCCGGCGGCGGCGGCTCCGGGCGGGCCCGGGCCCGGCGGGGCGAGGTGAGGCGCGGCCGGGCTCGGGCCTGGCGGGCGGGCCGGTACTGGGCGGGGGGGGTGCGGGCAGGGCCGGGCCCGGCCCGGGGTGCGGGGGGACGGTGTCTGGGGGTGTCGGGGCGCCACTGGACGCGGGTGGCGGGGTGGGGGGGGCTGGGGACCCGCGGGGGACGGGCGGGGGGCTGTGGGGCTCCCTGGGGACAGGGTTGCTGGGGCCCCGAAGCGATGGGGATGGGGGTTATGCCGAGGGAGTGGGGGTCTCCAAAGCGCCGTGGATGGCAGGGCCAGAGGGGGGGGGCAGCTCTTGGGGGGCTGGCAGGGCTGGGGACCCCACAGGGAGGCGGAGGGCAGGGGCGTCCCCGGGCTCGGATGCTCCTGCGGGTGCGGGATGGGGCGAGGAGCCCGGCGCCGAGGTAGGCAGGGGGTCCCTGCGGCGACACGGCTGTGCCCGGCGCCCCCCCGGTGCAGGGGGCTGGGCGGCGTTGGGGGGCACCCCGTGTGTCTCCCCTTGCTGTGAGGCGCAGGCCGGGCCTCCCAGCAGCTGGTGTTTAGCTTGTGCTCCGGGGCCGAGGGAGGATGGGCAATGAGCCCCCAGCAGATCCCGGTGCCTCGGAGGGTGCAGAGGGGAGACAAGGCAAAACCAAGGACTCCCAGACTCCTCTCTGCTGTGCCGGCCTGCAGCCTGTGCTGGGGCGGGGGGGGGGGCATGGGGGGGGGTGGCTTTAGCTCAGGGCTTGGCTGGTGAGGTTTCAGCCCTGCGTTGTGTGCAGGGGAAGGAGAGGGGCAGCGCTGGGTACCACAGCAGTCTGGTTAGCTTGTCTCCTGCCTGTGTTTTGTGCTGCTGCTTCCCAGGTCTGGGAGGTTTGTCCCCAGGGACCCAGACTGTGCAGTGCTAGGGGAGGGGGAGGTAGTGAGGAGGGGGTTTTAGGCCATGGCTGAGGGGAGCAGGTGGTTTTCGGGGGACACAGGGTTCATTCACCCAGTCTGGTGCAGAGATTTCGGGCTGTGGGTGTTTCTTGGCTCCTGCTGCTGCAGAAGGGTCACTTGGGGCTGCCAGGGTTTGGGGGGGGGGGGGTTGATAGCAGATGATGAGGACACAGGTGAGGTGTTTGCCTCTCTTCCCTGGCAGCAGCAGACTCAGGCATTCCCTGCAGCCAGAGACCTGAACCGCAGCATCCCTAGTCAGGCCCTCCAACGGGGTTGCCCCAGTTGTGTAAGGGGAACCTCTCCGCCTGGTGGAGACCATGGTTCGACAGTCTGAACGCAGAGCAGACAGGAATCCCTTGGCTCCACCTGCGTCCCCTGTGAGCACCAGCCGGTCATGGCTGCCACCGCGTGTGCCGCGCGGTCTCTCTTTTTATGTTGCTATTTTATTTGCCCTCGCGGATCAGTGCCCGGGGGCTGCCGCTTTCAGGAAGGGTCCCTCGACGGAGCCTCCCACTCCAGAGCCCTTCTCCTCAGCAACTGGTCGAGGGAGGCAGTCGCGCCGGGTTTTAAACTGCCGCTGCCGCCCTTAGCTCCCATGGGCCTTCAGGTCTTCACCAACTGCCCCAGCATGGTTCCCTTCCACAGGGTGCCAAACTTCAGGCCCAGACTGCTCCAGCCTGGTCACCCACAGAGTCACAAGTTCCCCAGCAAACCTGCTCTGGCGTGGGCCTCTCCATGGGCTGCAGGTCCTTCCAGGATCCTGCTCCAATGCGGGCTTCCCACAGGGTCACAGTGTCTTCCATATGTCTCCACCCGCTACAGTGTGGGGTTCTCCATGGGCTGTAGATAGAATCTCTGCTCCCCATTGTCATCCGTGGGCTGCAGGGGCACAGCCTGCTCCACCAAGATATGCCTTTTTTTTTAATTAGGCATAGCAAATTATGATTTCTCTCTTCTACCGTAGGTTTAGATTGAGATTGGACTAGATCATAACATTCAGGAAATGAAAACCTTTCAAACAGAATTTAGGTTGCTGACTTTAGTATGAAACCTAATTGTCTGCTTCTTTTCTCATAACGTCACTGTGTCACATTTCAAACCACAGGTATAGAATATGTTTTATGAAATACTGCATGTCTGTTTTATGATAAATGAAGTCACTAAAACACTGTGGAGGTTTAAGTCGTGCTTCATTTGAGAGATTAGAAATAAAGACATTCAAGACATCACAATTCTTCTGTCAGTCACAACAGAACGAAACTTCATGCTACTGTCTATCCTGTGACATCTAATGGCAGTGGTTTTGAAATTTTCTGATGAATGTCAAAAGCCCTAGACACACCATATTACACTAAACTACGTATGACAGTGGGATTTGTTATTCAGTTAGGTGATGCTTCAACATGCTTAAGTTTACATAACAATCTTCATTTTTAAATTTACATGTGGCTTATACGAATCACAATACTATTAATGAAATTATTACAAACTGTCAAGACTTTGAACTGTAACTCCTCCCATCTGGAGACACCTTTTGAAAACAAAATGAAAATAATATTGTTAGGAGTACACTCACCCAGGTTTCTCTTCCCCAGTGTTCAGTTGCAAATAGCCAAAGAACCAATATCAAAAGGAAGCTACATTCTTGAAAATGGAACAGGGTACTTAATTAAAACCTCTCTTTTTAATTCTTCACACCAGTCCTCTCAGGAGTTTGCGTAACGTTCAGTTTATTGATGCAATAATTAGAAAGACTACTTCAACACACTATTTTCCTTTCCCTGACTGTCCAAGGAGAGGAGTCAGCAGGATATGAGAGAGGAGAATGGAGGATGTTGTTCTGCAGAAAATGAAGTTGAATCCAGGATTCAAGCACTCAAAAGCTGATGGAAGAAAGAAAGGCATTTGTTTAGTGATAACAGATGAAACCTGTGATAGCCTTCATTCTGCCTCTTGAGGAGAGTAGAAATGAAAACTCTCCTGACTTCTCAGCCAAGATAATTCAGGAAATGGTTTCTTAAGGTTCAAGCAAACAGTGAAAACTATGGTATTTTTTTCAGTTATTCTAGGAAGCCCTGTTTAGGATCATAGCTAAAGAGTTACAGTATGTTGTTTTGTTAAAGAAAAAATCAGGCAGCAGTTGATTTCTTTGTAGTGCATATGCACTCATGATATACTGAACTGCACTGAAAGAGACTTTGAGACACACGCATTTGTTATTTCCAATTGTATAATACCAGGTTATATATGAGGCTACTGTCTAGAATGTGGAATCAGTTGTTGATTCTTCAGTTCTTGAACCATAAAAAAAAATATTCCAAACCTGGCCAATATTCTGTTAATTGTGTTGAAAACATACTGTTAATTCTTTTATGTCCTTTTTTCCTCGCCTTTAATGTTCCTTAGTCTAAACTGAACTGCAATTGTCATCTGTTAGACTGGGCACTTAAGCCATCCAAATCCTCCTTCATATGGCTGTACTATGTCTCATTATTTATTGTTCCTTTCAATACATGATCATTTTCAAAGTCTTGTTTTTATTAACACCCATATAAGATCATTTTCTACATTAGGGCCCAAATCTGATGTAAACTTCCCCCTGCCCCAGGCACTGGTTCTCAACTAACAGTGTTTTGTGTCGCTGCGATATTTTTTCTGTGAAGGCATAAACTGGATTCTGTTTCTTGAGCTCGCCTCAGCGTTAGCTTTTGACATGCAACTGTGTTGAATGGTTTCAAATCATCTCTAGTAATCCTGAGAAAGCAGCTTCTGCTATCCCACCACTTGAGTAATGTCCCTGCAGGTTTCCAACAAGTTTCATTGGAACAGCCATTTCTTTATCAGCTCTCTGATAGCAGGTGGTACTTAACTTTATCTTGGCCGTTCCTTTCCACTGTATGTTGCAAAGCATCTGATTTATCTATTATATATTGATTTTAAACATGATATAAACTTATGTCATTCAGTATTACAGTAAGTTCACCAAATAACTCGATTTTTCTTCTTGTTGAATTGCTATGAAAGGGACTACATAAGTGCAAGGCCAAGTGTACAGCTTCATTGTCTCAGAAGACAATATCTGTAAGTAAAATATCCAGTCAGTAGTTGGTAATTAAATTTGAGGATTCCTTATTATCTTGATGTAGAAGCAATGAAAGGAACAGTAGAGGGAGAAAATTACCGCAGGAATGATTGAATTACATTTTGGAATTGATCCTTTCTCCCAACTCACTGACTTTCATGTCAGTAGAACTCAGTCCATAAGAATGCTCTTTTTTACTTTTTTTTTCCTTCTGGATATTGGATTTTTCTGTTCTAAACCCCATTTTCTATATTAGTAAGATGAGAGCAATAGAATTCATATTACCAGAGTAACTTTATTACAAAATTGACATTTGCAATTCTTAGATGAGATTGTCAAAACACTCGTTAACTTCAATTGAACCTACATTTTTCATTTTTATAAACAAACTGTAGCTCCTTTGAAGTCCGTAGCAGAATTAATTTCAAAATGCTATATATAGTTTTAAACACACATATATAGAGATACTAAAGAAAGATAAATGGGGAAGGAGGGAGAAGAAGGTGGTGTCAGTTGTAGTTTTCTTTCCCACATCAGATTTTGTGTCTACAACAGTGCTGGAAAAAATGCTTAATCACATTGCTCATGACTGTTGTGGTACCATCCCACACAATTCAACAGAAATTGAAATACCAGCTATGTTCTCACCAGAAAATAAACTGGAGATTTCATAGTATGAGATGATTATGATTGTAATTTTTATCCTCTCTAGAAGGCAATCCACTTTTACCTGGGCTGTCTTGTATAGTTTCTTGAGTGATTTGTATTGTAGCATATTGTAGAACACATTGCAGTAAAGTCATTTGAAGCGACAGATGCACCGATGATGGTAAAAATCATGATGTCTAGTAAAGAACTGCTTCCAGGCTGACATGCGTGAAGGAAATGCATTCATAAATGTTGATGCAATACAGTTGTCAAATGGTAGTTAGAAATCCAGTATGGCCTGCGGGCATCAATTCTTAGCAACAAATGCAGAGCACCCAGCAGCAGATGGAGATGGATATAATTTTTATTACATCTTGAAATTATTTCCCCTGGCTTGGTCATAGGTATTATTGCCTTACATTTATGTTCACTGAGCTTTTAGCTAACTGTCCCATCTTTCTGTGCTGTCTGAATGCTAAATATGAACTATTAGTTTAAAGAAGATCCAGATGAGAGGTAGCAGCCATCAGCACAAACCACTTATCCTCGTTTGTCTTCCTACAAGTTCATGTGTCAAACAAATTGGGATAAAACTATTATCAACCACCAACATTTTGGGTAAAAAGTAATTAGCACTTATGATAGTGATCAAGAAGATATGCATGCAGAAGAAACACCGTGAGCTCAACAATTTAGGTTTCTAGCATATCCATTTTGCCTATCACTGATGGACAGAGCACACCATAAATATTGGTGTGGGCTTTCAATCTTTCCTTTTTGACTTGTAAATAATGACAGTCATTAAAGGACTATGAAATATTTGATAAACTCAGGTTTTCTCAAAACCATCTTCTCTGAGGCTTCAACCAGAAACCGAAATGTTGTTCAGGAATCATACTGGATGATATTTATCAATGCTGTCAGCCAAATTTTAGCTTATGAAAGTGTGTCCATCAAAACAAACCCCCACCAATCTATTGTATCAGAGGAGGGGAAAAAGAGAGAAAGACATCTATATTTTCTGAGATATTAATATGTTTTCCAATTTCTTGGCAATATTTAATAAAATAATATCTTAACATATACTGTTAATGCAAAAAAAAGAGTCAAACTCTAATAATGATAACTGTAGATTAAAGAAAAAGGGGAAAACATGCTCATATCTATGGAATACATGCGTTATGTTTTCTGAAGTTTATTTTGCAAACTTTTTTCCAGTTAGCTGTCATTACCAAAGACAACTTGATTGGCTTGTCCGAAGCAAGTTTTCTTGCTTTAGTGAGCACAAAGCAGGTGCATGAGGAAAGTTCAATAGCAGGAGGAGCTGAGTATTTGGAAAATAGTCAGTGACACAACGTTAAATTCTGTCACCAACAGCACAAAATATGTTGAATATGAAGTGGCAAAACTAATGTTAATATTTGTTTCGATCATTTGAATAGTTGGTGATCAAGGAGATTTTGAAATTCATTACACTTTTTATTGAAAATCTAGTGAGTGGGTGGGACTGTAAAGAAGTTACTACAATTAAAAGGTGTTTTTAACAAAGTCAGTTTCACAGAATCACAGAATCACAGAGTTGCAGGGGTTGGAAGGGACCTCGAGAGATCATCGGGTCCAACCCCCCTGCCAAAGCAGCTCCCCAGCTCATACTGCACAGGTCGGTGTCCAGACGAGTCTGGAATCTCTCCAGAGGAGGAGACTCCACACCCCCTGGGCAGCCTGTCCCAGGGCTCCCTCACCCTCACTGGGGAAAAGTTCCTCCGCATGTTGGTGTGGAACTTCCTGTGCTCCAACTTGCAGCCATTGCCCCTTGTCCTGTCTCCACTGACCAAAGAAAAGGGGATGGCTGATTCCCCCTGCACCCCATGCTTAAGATATTTATAAACATTGATTAGGTCCCCCCTTAGTCTTCTTTTCTCCAGGCTGAACAGCCCCATCTCTCTCAGCCTTTCCTCATAGGATAGATGATAGCCCTTAATCATCTTCATAGCCCTTCTCTGGACTCTCTCCAGGAGATCCCTGTCCTTTTTATACCAGGGAGCCCAGAGCTGGACACAATACTCCAGGTGGGGCCTGAGCAGGGCAGAGCAGAGGGGGAGGATCACCTCCTTAGACCTGCTGGCCACACTCCTCCTGATGCCCCCCAGGATCCCATTTGCTCTCTTAGCCACCAGGGCAGACTGCTGACTCATGGCCAACCTGTCATCTACCAGGACCCCCAGGTCCTTCTCCACAGAGCTCTTCTCCAGCAGGTCAACCCCCAGCCTGTACTGATACATGTGGTTGTTCCTCCCCAGGTGCAAAACATTACACTTGCTTTTGTTGAATCTCATCTGGTCTCTCCCTGCCCAGCTCTCCAGCCTGTCCAGATCTCGATCGATGGCAGCGTGTCAACCACCCCTCCCAGCTTTGTATCATCAGCGTACTTGCTGAGGGTGGATGCTATTCCCTCATCAAGGTCATCAATGAAGATGTTAAACAGGACTGGACCCAACACCGAGCCCTGGGGAACACCACTAGTCACAGGCCTCCAGTCAGATTCTACTCCACTGATCACGACCCTCTGAGCTCGGTCCGACAGCCAGTTCTCGACCCACCTCAGTGTCCACTCATCCATCACATACTCTCTCAGCTTTTCTATCAGGATGTCATGGGAGACAGTATCAAAGCCTTGCTGAAGTCAAGGTAGATGACATCCACTGCTCTCTCTCCATCCACCCAGCCGGTGATGAGATCATAGAAAGCTATGAGATTGGTCGAGCACGATCTTCCCTTGGTGAATCCATGAATTCCCTTGGTGAATCCAAGATGGTAAGAGAAATTAAAAATAACCTGCTATCTGAGGACTATTAAACTGCTTTATGGCTATCTTGTTTAGTACAACTGAAATTACAAACAGTGCAATTAGATCATATTTATGCAAATAAGGAACCTCTCAATTTGTGATGATGGACTGCTGGGTCAGCTGGTCTGCAAGCATTTTGTGACTGACACCCTATGTAGGTGTCATCTGAGACCTTGAAAGACTCAAATGTTTTAATTTAGCTGAGCAAATGGGAATTGTAATCTCTTGTTGGATGCTTTCTCCCCTGTGTCCAGGGAAGATTTCTACCCTTCATGGCATTTCAGCTAAAGTCATTGAGATTGGGAATAACTATTTGTGATACGCTGCAATGCTTAATGTTCAGTGACTTTTGTTGTTACAGAAGCCCAACAAAAACATGCGGTTTTTGTTGAGGGGAGGTGACTGCAGGGCCAGGTGTGTCCCACGGGCCAAGGTGGGACAAGTGGGCTCCTGTTACAGAGACCCAAACCTCTGTCTGCAGAGCACAGAGCCTGGGGGCTGCCAGCCGACTGGGGGCTTGGGTTTTTCTGAGATGTCCAACCAGCAGGATGGTGGCAGTGATCTCAGTGGCAGTGCTGGGGTCTGTGATCTCCCCCAGCCTAAATTTAATTAAACAAGGAGGCAGAGAGGCAGCCTGTAGCTGGGTTGGAAGCTGGTGAAAAGGGGGATTTGCTGTACGTGGCTCTCTGTGGCAGGAAAGCAGCCTGAGGCTGGAGCCCTGTTTGTCTCTGCTTGCTCTTCCCAAGAGCTGTGTTAGAATCCTGCACGTCAGCCATGACCGTGGGGCCGTGCATGGGGTGACACTGTGGGTGCCCGAGCCCGTAAGGCTGCCAGCTTTGCACAGCAAGTTTGTTTTACAAGCAGCAAACCTGCAGCAGCACCCAGGTGTGTGGTTCTGCTGCCCTCATGGACCTGTGCCCCCCTGCAAGGGACGAGGGGAGTCCTTTTAAGGGAGGTGTGAGTATGTTGCTGCCTTGCACCGTGCTCTCATGTGGTCAGAAGTGTTTTGTTAATGACCTAGTTAATCCTCCTACCTTCTCCCTGGGATGGGTGACCCAGCCTTGGCTCTGTGGGCATGCTTGACTCAGTCAGTGATGAAATGAGGGGTTTCTCACTGGGGCTGGTGAAGGTACCAGGGCTGCCCCAGCACCACCAGCTGTGCCTGGCACCTGAGGACAATCAGTCTTGTCTGTGCCCAGGCATCCTAGGGCACAGGACCCAGGACCCTCTGTGGGTGATTCTTTGTTCAGTGTGTATTGGGCAGGAAGCAGTGGGCCAAGAGCCTCTTGCCTAGCCAGGGTTAGCTCTCTATGAGAGCTGTGGAACCTGCGGGGTTCCATATTTTGGGTGCTGACGCCGTGGTTGTTTCCCCTTCAGCAGCTCTTGCTGTGGGAGAGGCGATGCTGCCTTAGTGGGGCTGTGCCGGGTGCCCTGAGCTGCAAAACTCCTCTTGATTTCTCCCATGTGAGATGGCTTTTAATGTGGGTAGGGGATAGCAGCTGTGTCCTCTTAGTTCCTCAGGGCTTTTGGATCAAAATTCCCTCGATAAGTGTGCTGCTGCGAGTAGGTGCTGGGCTTTTCTGGCCAAAGGAGCCAGGAGGGAAGGTGTGTGTCACAGCACAGGACAGAAGAGCCTGTATTGGCAGGGATGGTGCTCAGGCTTCTGCACAGAGTGGGCTTCCAGAGCCAGAGGGACTTGGGCAGAACTGCGCTGTTTCCTGAGGCAAATCAAACCCGAGCTTTATTTGCCAATTACATCATTTATTTGCCAATGACATCATGTATGGGATGACATCATGTATGCATTACACGTATCAAAATGCACATATATCTGAAACAAGACACAGCAGCAAGAACTACCAAAAAATGAGTTCCCCATGGCACATGCACTCTAATGTGTTCCCTCTGCTGTCATTCAACCCCTGTCACCATGTCCAGCACCAAGAAGCCATTGCATTCCCACATGCAGCAACATCTCCATTTCAGTGACTGATTTCTCAGTCCTACTCATGAGCTTGACATTTGACCTAAAACCATAAAAACTGGGTTTTTTGACCTTTCTAAAACCAAAGCCCATTTCCCACATGCTTGATAAAGAAGAAAACAAAACACACCTTCCCATTCCATTCCCATTCCAACTTTCAAAGTCAGATGGGCTGCATGAAAATATATTTAACAATTGAAGATTAATCACGCTGCTTTTTTTTCAGATTGAAGGAGTTAAAAGAACTGAATTTTGAGACCCATCATGCTGCATACACAATGGCACAAGTAAAGCAACAACCCAGCAAGAAAATGTTTCAATTTTCCTTGCTGAAGTTGAAAGAAACTAATAACCACACAGACTCAATGAACATAAGGGGGGGTTATGCAAACATTCTTTTTTCTTCCATATTACTGGCAACATAGAAGAAAAACATGGCCCTATCAAACACAAAGTGATACTGAAAGCATATACTACTACTAGTTATTGATCTTTTTAATACAATGTACCAGACCTCAACAACATTTCCATGCCTGGCACACTTAAAACACTACAAACAGCACTTCCAAGTACATCAAACACCTAGCAATTCTTTTCACTGTAACAGTGACTGAGAATTCACCATAGCAGCACCTCTTTTCATACACCAGATGTTTTCATTTGCATAGGCAAAGCACTGACCAGTTGCTTACCTCCATTGTTGGAGTGGTTTTCCAACATCAAGGTCATTGTCTTTTCAACAAATGATTTTTGGAAAAATTAATTTCTAAGTGCAACACAGTATCATTGCCAATTATTGTTCAGTGCTAGGATGTAGCAGTACTACTACAGCAGCACATGTGTCCCACCTCAGTTGACCGCTTTCAAGTTCCTGCTTACAATCAGTGGGCGAACAGTGATGAGCCTTTCCACAGCTACCACAGAAGTGACCACCTCCTGGCCTTTATTCCAGCCTTCTGACAAGCCTCGTACTTCATAAGTGTCAGAATGCCAAATAAAGGCTTTTACACTCCTAATTGATAATTACACAGGTTTAATACCATACCATAGTATTGTATATAATAAATTTCTTCTTTTGCTTTATGTATGAAAATAAAATTGTTAAGTTGTTTTATTGCAATGCTAATTCAGAAATATATCTTTTTCTTTTCTTTTTTTTTGGAACTGATAAGAAATCAGATTCACAGCCAAGTTCTGTAATGTTGCTTGATTTTATTCAACATATCATGAAAACTTCCCCGCTTATGTTTGTAAATGTGGATGGAAATCAGGAGGAAACTGAAACCGTTGCAGTGGTGAGTTTGTTGAAAATGTTTCAGTTGAAGTTTGATATTTTCTGGATTTAACTTTTCTGACAATGGGATCATAGAAAAGAACAAAACCGAGGACCAGCCAGACTCCTAAGTTCAGCATTATGGATTTAGAAGGAAGTGGATATTATGATAGAGCTTAATATATTGAATTTATTTGCACTTGTGAAAATGGACACTTACTAGGACAGAGTTTGACTTTATTTGTTCCTGTTGCTTAAGGACACTACTTGGCTCATGTTGATGAGAGATGCTGTACACATTTATTGCCTGGGAGTACTTTTAACAGATGATGTCTGGAACTACCTGTTTAAAATGTCTGTCTGATGTGGTTTGTTTGGGGTTTTTTTTCCACCCACATGGGCCTCCTTCCCTTTTCTTTTTCATTCAGATTTGCCGAACAAATGTCAAAGTGAAGACTCTCTGTTTACTAAGCCAAAATACATTCATCTCTAGGAGTTTTGTTGTGGTTTACTGCTGAGCAACCTGATCTCAAGGAGGTGTTTGTAATAGGTGGTTTTGGATTTCATCTTCATTTTTTGTTTGTTGTTTCTTGTTATTGTCCTAGACTTTAGTAACTGGATCATAACAAGGCTTCTCCGAATCGCCGCAAGCCCAAACTGCAACACCTTGCACAAGAACATCTGTGATGTCATTTGTTCTTTACTTTTTCTGTTTAAGAGTTGCTCTATTTTTGAAGTACTAACAAAAGGCAAAAATACAGAACCCGTCTACCTGAATATGCTATTGGAGAAGCACTGTGCATTTTTTGAAGGTGATGTGTTTAGGTGTCTTCAGTCTGAAAAGCTGAAAGCTGCCTTTTGCCATACACTGCAATATTTTGTGGAGTTTGTTCCAACTGGCTATGAATCTGCTGTACAAGTAAGAAAAGTCCCTATCAACACCATCTGTGGAATTTCTGTGAATGTGCTGGGAACTCAGGAAGAACAAGAGGTAAGTTAATTTTAAGAACTCTCTTTACAAAGTGAAGAGATAATGTACAAAAACCTACATCTGTGCAAAGAATAAAATCTAGGAAATACTATTTTTAGTTGCACAATTAGATCAATACGCCTTGTTATTCGCTTGTTTTGCATATTTTTACGTCAGAATTCTTGAACGAGTTGAACGCAGCTGGACCATGTATTTTCAGGTGTATTAAACTCTTGAGAGGCTATGCATGCACTAAGGTCTGTTTGCAATCATAATATAGAATGGGGAGTACAGAGTACACTCACGTAGGGACAGCTATGTTACTTCCCTTCATCTGAGCTGCTCTTGCTTTCTAACCATTTACTTTGAGTCATATTTGTTGTGGACAGGCAGCCCAAGGCTTGAGTTCAACTAACGAGGTGTCAATATGCTGAGTGTTCCCTCTCCCCTGTACACCAATATGTGTATTGTACCTATTGTCTCTTAAACCGAGTGTGTCTCTCTTGATGGCTTTGGGTAGCCAGCTATTATGGCAAGCACTGGGAAACAGCTGCACAAGCTGCATTCTCCTGGGAACACAGGAAACTTACTGCTTATGACAGTTTTCATCCTGTAATGATGACTTATGAAGAGGAAGGTTTTTAAGAACTTTGTTACCATAAGATTTTGAAATGTTGTATTTTAAGTCAGAAACAATAATGCCATGTCTTTGAGAAGTAAGGTATAGCATACGTCATGCTATTTTTGTTGTTTGTCCATCTCAGTATCTGGTGAGTCCACTTTATACAGCATTAAGAACACAAACAGAAGAAATCTTTCAGGAGCTTCATCAGAACTAGCTAGGTACTCCTGATACTGATGGGTGGAGCAGCAGCAGCAGTGATGAAGTTCCAGAGAAAAGACAATGACTAAGCCTAACAACAAAGCATCCAGAGAAACTGTTTACATCTGTAATGTATGACACTTGTTCAATAGCTACTTTTATAGCTATTTAGGTAGTGAATAATCCCAAATTACTTTTTTTTTGGTGAGGCAGTTTCTTCATAAAAGCCACATGGAAAGATTTTCTGGGAAAAGATCTAAATGATGTTTTGAGGGATCAGATTTTACAGATGATTTTAAGGTGAACTTTAGTTGGAAATGCTGTATTTTTAGTACGTTCAGTGCAAGTTATTTTCTTTTTCACACATCGAAAACAGAAAAGCTCAGAAAGACAGAATCACATACATGACTGTGCTGTTCCACTGGATGTGCTTAAAGCAGGTCTAGTTAGGTCAGGTTGTTCTGAGAAGCAGGTCTAGTTGGGTCTGGTTGTTCTCAGATGAGCAAAGCTGAGTTATGTCATCCTCTGCTTGTTCTGTACTTCAGCTCCCTGATTATCTCAGGCTTGCTCTAGCATATTCTATTATTCTGTGTTCATTTCTTTCTTGTGTATGTGCACACAAAACCGGCTCCAGCATTATGTACTCCAGGCGAGCTCATGATCAGCCTTCGCTCTTGGTAATACAGCTCACTATGTAGTTGACCTTCTTTGCAACGGGGTCACATGGCTCTTATATTCCACTTCCAAAAGTCCACTGAGTCCTTTTTTCCAAAGGTGCTTGCTAGCCAGTCGGCCCTTAACCTGCTCTGTTGCACAGGGGTGTTTTTGTGCTTGTTGCAGGACTTAGAAATTAATTTCAGGAGAACTTTTTCTGTAACCTTCCCAGGGACTGATGTTAGGCTCGCAGCCCTGTAGTTCCTTGGATGGTCATCTTTGCCTTTCTTGAAGATGGATGTAACGTTTGCCTTTTTGTAGTCATTGGGAACCACCCTTGATCACTCTGACCTTCCAGGGATCATGGTTATAACTTTATAGCATTTCAGGTAAGTTCTGTTTGTGTCATACTCAGAAGTTAGTATCTTACTCTCCCAAAGAGCACATTTAAGCTAACGCTTCATTTGGTGTTTTCCTAACCCTGTATCCTACATGGATTAGCATTGCTTTTGCTATGGTGCTTTATCTTTTCTAAGAAAAAAGTATGTGTTGGAAAATAATTCATATGGTCAAATTGCAGGCTTAGTCCCCTGGACATGAAATTGAAGAGCACGTTATGGAATGCCATCCCAAAGAAAGCGCATCCTTAATATTAATCCTCGAGAAAGACATTCTGACAGCAGATATTCTTCAGACTGTAGAAGGGATTGCTGTGATTCTGCAACCAGCTGCTTTGTGCATAGTTCACTGTTCTCCCCCAACAAATCAGGTAAAGGTACCAAAGTGAAACTGTGAGACTGCTCGTTACTATGTTACACCTGATAATGTGATTTGTGTGGAGCTTGTCTACGTATCAGGACAGGTGTTGGATGAGTCCTGTGAGTTTTGAAGGAGGTACGTTTCCACAGTAGCTTTGCATACTCGCAGTACACTATTAAATGTTTATAATCTGTTGCATTGATTGTATGATTTCTGTTTTAACAGTATAGATCACAAAGTAACTTACCTGTGTAACTCTGACACATGTAAGAGTACTCTGAGCTCTTCAGATTCATTGGTGGACAGACAATTCACATGGATTTCCTCTGACTTTATTACACGAGCAGTGAAAGTCTGGAGAAACCTGTTAGAGGCTGCTACACAGATTGTTAACCTGGAACAAGTGATTGACAGAATAGTGAAAATCTTTGATGCTTTGCTGTATGCTCAAGGTGAGAAATCCTTTAAACTAGCATGTCCTGTTGGATTTCTAAATCAGGAATGCATCTGACTAAATTGATCTATTGTGATGGAGGTACTAACATTATAGATCTCTCAAATTCCTGTATAAAAAAAAATGTTAAAGAAGAGCTTTCTCTTCATACCTCTCTGAACATGATTTATTGGTCTTTGTCTTTAGACAAAGGATACTGAATATGCATAAAAAAATATTATTTTTTAAGTGGTTTTCTTTTGAAAACACACCAAGGCAGGGTATTTAATCTAAAGATTTCAGAGCTTCTGACCAGCTTCAATAAATGTGGCATGTACAAAGTGTGCCAAAAAGATGAAGTACTTGCATGGTTGGTTTTGTTTGTGTGTTTTTTAAAGTCCAGCGATACCAAAGTTGAATTAATTCTGCTGCTCATGTATTACATGCTACCAGTTGGTTAATGAAATCTGTAGAGGGAGGTTGTTTTAGGTTGTTTGGTTTTATTTTTTACGCAGCACTGCATCATTTATTGTGTGCTTAAAATGTAGAATATCAACATTTGGAAATAGTGATACTACTCTTTGCTGACAGGAAAAAGTACATAAAATGGGCTTGTGTTTTATAAACTATACAGAGCTGTAAAAGCATCATTTTTTGTTACTTTGTTTTGTTGTTTGGGGTTTTTTTTTTCCTTCTAGTGAAAATACCACTGAGCAACCAGATTCTTGATAACCTGTGTGGATTGTTGTCTCTGCCCTGGACTTGCAGCCATCCTGATGATTCTTTTATCCCGTCTGCTTTTGGGTTTGATCCTTTAGTTTTGAGTCAAAAAACTGCACAGAGTTTCTGTAAGTATGTTGAAGTATCTGAAACCTAATATCTCTCTGAAATGATAGTTCTCAGAATTATTTTCTTTGCTTTTCTTATGGTGATTGATGTTGTTCAAAGTCTAAATCAAGTAATGATTTGCTTCATTTTGGTTTTTTCTCTATAGCGACCCCAACACAGTCACGCTGTGTGTTCCTTCTGTGTCTCTTCCCAAGAAACTTTCATCTGGATTGGAGAAAATCTGTTTATCATTGGGCCTTACAAAGTCCCCATGAAGTAATTTGGGCTACTTGTGTTAAAGGATTTTCTCTCCTGCTTCGTACTCAAAGTGTGCAGTCCTGCAGTACAATTCCCAAAGCTCTCTTGTATGTATTAATGCTGCTTTCTTGTCTTCATACTAGGAGAAAAACATGAATAAGAAATGTGGTATATGCAGCAAAAATAATTAGTTGTTTCTATCTGATAAATACACATCATGTTTGTCCATATGTCTGCTAGTCTTTCTCATTTCTCTATGTTTTTTTAATACGTCTTGGTGTCTTCTGTCCTATTGTATCTTGTCCTCGGTTTCTTTATAATATGCCAGACTCACCTTGCCCAATGCAACTTCAGACATTTAATAGAACTTGAGGGTACTCTGCAAAAGAAAAAGATCATTTAGTGAGGAAGCTCCTTAAATTGTCCTAACGGTACTTTCAGGATAGCTGGAGAACTTAGTGAAGAAATACCCATTTCTAGGTAAACTCTAAATTAAAACAGTTTTGTTTTTGTTTTCATTTCAGAAATCAAATCAAAGATGACTCTGAGCTAGTGAAGGAGGCTTGTGCTGTGAGAGTTGGGGAAATTATCTTGTTGTCTCTCTGGTACATTCAGTGTACAACCTTCCTTAGTTGACTCTGCTATTAAACGTTACTTAAGACATTTTATGTAGTAGCCTTACTGTGACTTCTGCTTATGAAACATCCTGTTCTGTACAAGCCTGTGTTTTCAAGCCATTTCTTACTCTCCTTGAGAACCAAGTGCCCAGTTCAGTAAAGCTAGGTATGTGACTTTACTTTTATTGTCACTTTGCATTTCTGTAGGAGGTACTAAGTCACTACTTCTGTACCTTTCTCTGTTCCTTCCTTTTCTATATTGCTCTTTTTCTAAGTGTAATAATGCTTGAAATGTTTTATTTCAGTTTATATTGCTGCTAATGTTTGATGTTGTCATTGGTTATTTATTTTTTTTTAAAGTAGCTTGGTTTAATTTTGGTCTATGGCTCTATCTAGGAAAATTCTTGTGTTTATTTTTAGGGAGCAAAGAAGGGGAAAAATAATACTAAATACTTGTTTCTTCATGCTTAGTTTCTAGTGGAATCCCTGCACTCCAGTCAGATGGCAGTACTAAGTGCTCCATGCCAGGGTAATGAGCTACAGAAACAAACAGCTGCTCACCAGAGAGCAATGGCTCTGGGTATGTTATCAGAGATCGCCAATGTATGTGGTTTTCCAGACCTAAATCGCTTTCTTTCAGGAAGTTTGTCGGTCTTTTTTACTCCTGATTTTATTGTTGTGCGTGCACTTGTGGATTTCTATTTAAGTCCATGTGTTCTCTGCAAATGTTGCAGATAATTTTTTTTTCTCTAGTTGTTATATAGTATACTTTGTGAATGCTGCAACTGGAAGCTGAAATACAGAACAGCCTTATTAAGGAGTTTCAGTGATAGCTCCAATGCTAATTCAAGTATGATGATCTAGGGTCTAGAGTACTCAAGGAGTAGATTTATATTAACGAGTTAGTGCTCTTGGAGGGATTTGTTGTGAGGTGTGGTTTTTACATGGTGTCTGCTGTCTTGTTTCCCATGAAGAAATTATTGTGCTGTAGATAGATGTCTTTTTGTTCTGATTAGATGTCTGTTTTATTTAAAGCTTAACAGTTTTATACTTGTATTTTGCTTGTTGGTAGATGATAAATGCAGACCTATTAATAAGCAGTCATCTAGTTGACTGGTAGGTTAGGAGAGCATTGTTATGTGTGTTGGATTTTTGTTGTGTGTTTTGTTTTGGGTTGGCTTTTTGCTTTTAAGGTTTTTTTGTGGAGAATCTGGATGACAACAAAAAATGGTAGCTCACTTAAGTAATTAAGTGCATTTTTGCTCAGTATTTCCACATTATTCAAGTTCTTCTTTGTTCATTCCTATGGTCATAGCTTATGACTAGAGATGTGTGGGGGTGTAGTGACACAAATGGAACAATGCTGAGCTCTGGGTTTTCAGAGGGGTAGTTTGTTTGTTTCTTTTAAATTAAGTGTTGTTCTTAATTTACCCTACAAGTTTTGCTTCCTGACCTTGCAGCCAAGGCTAGTCCTGCAGCCTCCACACTTATTTGAACCATAGCAAAGCAGCTGAATGGAAACCGAAGGGAGATTTTGATCAGTAACTTCAAATACATCTTCTCTCATTTGGTCTGTTCCTGCTCCAAGGATGAGCTTGTTGTTGTGCTTTTTCTTTAATGGTCATCTAAGATACATCTTTTAGCCATATAGCAAGTCAGTCAACCAGTAACTACAGAGGAGGAATCCAAGTCTGTATCTCATATGCGTGAAAGAAACAAATTGGAGAGGGTGAGGGAATGCAGGAGAAAAGGAGTTGCTGTAGGGAACAGTGTTATAAGCACACTGAATGGCAATGCTGGAGGAAATAAGATGCAAATCCAAGTGAAACTGGGCTTTATTGATTTTGCTCCTCACAGAACAACTCCTTTCAGCTTTGTAGTAGAGAGCATTTACAAAAATTAGAGCTTACAGCTTGAGACAAAGTCTGAAAGTTCTGCTCTCCTGAGGCAGTGCTTCTAGCCACATGACAGGCCATTGAGCCACCTCAGAGAAGTAGTGCAGGTAATTTCTGCAGGGATTTTTTCAGTATTAGAATGTATATAGCCTTTGCATTGATGGCATTGGATTTTCTCTGCTGTTTTTTCAAGCTTTTTCTTCTCAGTGCTTTTATAGCCTCATGGCTTCATGCTTTCTCTGTTTCTTCCTTTGTGTATCATTTCCTCTGCTGCACCTGCTGTTGTTTCTGTCATTTTCCTGTTCTGTTTTTTTGTTCTCGATGAGTTTCCCCTTCCATGCTCTTTCCTCAAGCTCAAGTTCCTTCCTGTGTTATTGATCTGTCATGCTGGATGTTACACTACCTTGTTTTGTACGGTGTTCCTGGGACTGAAATACCTCCTGCTTTTTCTGCTTCTCAGTATTTCTCTTCTGTCTTTCATCAGTCCCTTGACAACTGAGCTATTATTACCTGTTCCCTGCAGCTTAACCATCGCTTCTACCAGAAGTTGTATGTCAACTCTGGTGTTATGTTTGCTTTGGCTTTTTTGTGGTGTTTGCTTGTTTTTCTTTGTATTTCCAAAATCTGCTCTTTTCAGCCGATAAAACTTCGTACATACAGTCAGTCATGTCTTATAACAGACTTGTATAACCATTAATGGCTTTGGTGTTAATGAACTCCTTTAGTGTTAACCTTTTGGTTGTTCTTCCCTCATCAATCTGTCAACAGCCTAAATAACAATGCTGTCATTACAGGTTCCCGTTCATTCTCTTTTCCTGTAACCCCTAATTCTTTATGGAAACATCAAACTGAATTAGCTCTCTTACAGGATCTGATTTCTTAAAACAGAGTTGGCTGGTTTTATTAGAAAGTTTGGCTTGTATATGTTTTGCTGAATACCTAATACTCTAAAATGACTTTTCTCTGTCTAGGCTTTAAACAGTCTTATGTCTTTAATGAAGCTCATGGGTCCCAACACATCAGTTCAGTAAGAGTGAAGATGATGACTGTGCTGAGAACAGCTCTGCGCTACAAGGATGACCTTCCAGGACTGTGTTGCAGGTGAACTGATTGTACTCCCAAACAGGGATATACCTGCTACTTCTGTCCTTGAATCCATTGTTTGGTTTTGTTCTAGACCAATGATATAAACTATAGAGCTGAAAAAAATTAAAATGCTTCTCATGACCTACTAGAAGGTCTTTAAGCAGGGCAGAATCATGTCGAAGACCAAAGCCGCGGAACGATGGTCAGAACCGGAGGGAAACAAGGACACTCAATATGAGCAATCAGCAAGCTTCGTTTATTAGCTCTAAGTTAGCTTCTTTTATACATTGTGGTTAATATATGCCTACTAGTCAAACTATCATTGGTTATTAGTTACAAGTTACATCATTATAAGCCTGCCTCTTGTTTTCATTCTTACAACTCTTGTTTTCATTCTTATAGCTCCTTTAACCAGTTCTTCCCGGATTCAGCTGCTTCTTCTGAGGGCTATCTTCGTTTAAGGTCATCTTGACCCTGACGCTGATTGGTCATGCTGCGCTTCCTCGCTCTGCTTTACTCTGCACTCCGTGCCTGCGTGCACGTACACAGTTCCTCATGTACGCATATGCAGCTCAGCTGTATCTCCATGACCATTGTCTGTCAGCCATTCTCCAACAAATTCCCCCTTTTTTCTTCTGAACAACAAGAGCGGTACCTTTGCTTTGCAGGGTATAAGCTAATAAAATACGTACTACTATAATAGCAACTATAATAATCAATAGCCATCGTATACCTTCCTTAACCAAGTCACTAAGCCAACCTGTTATTACCCAAGTGCTTGACCAACCGTCTAACCTCCCATTAAACACTGTAACCTTCTTTACCTGATTTTTCAACCATTTTAATTGTTCATGGATTGACTGTCCATGACCTGACAAATTAAAACAACACATTCCTTCAAGACTTTCACATCCATGGCCTCGGACAAGCAAAAGAAAATTAATTGTAGCTCTAATTTGCAGCATAGCATGGCAGACAGAATCAACATCAAGCAAAAGACTGGAAAGTGCAAGAGAAGTAGCATTTGTTTGTTTTGCTAGCCAACACCCCAACTTGTTTAGGTGATTGTGTGCAGCTGCTGCTGACACCCCTGGAGCGAGAAGAGATGCAGATATAATCTCCTCCAGTGACCAGAATGTTACCTGGCCGTTGCATTCTTTGTTAAAAGCATGTATCTGCCTTCTGGTTCGGTGATGATGACGGCTCATGTTAAATATCATAGGGGTGTTAGGTGTTAGCAGAGATAAGCGGCCAAACGTGCATGGCCCCCCTCTTAGACGTGATGGGATACCTGGCCAGGCACGGTCTCCGCATCTCAGTAAATTACCAGGCGGTAGCTTCAAGGGATGGTTAGTAGATATCGAAATGTTAGGCGAAGTATAATTGCACCAGCTTGTAGCGTTGCGATAAACAGCCATGCTAGAATTTACATTGGTGGGCGAGCTTTGGTTCCTACGTGTATGGTTAAAATACAAGTATGCATCAGCCTTTACTGAACCCAGAAGCTCCAACTCCTGCGGTTCTTGAGGTGATACAGGAAGGTAACCAGCTCATCCATCCCATAAACGAAAAGCTATACTATAAAATGTGGCAATCTAAAAACTGCTAATTGGTTACACATGCTGTTCACACCAAAGTGATTAATTAGTAATTATAACGAGTTTTGATAAGCATACCTTATAGTAAAACATTGTTAGTTTACCTTTGATGTCTAAAAGTTATCTGTACGCCTGCTGTGCTTTGGCCATTTCATTATGGCTGTTTCATGACATGTTCACTTACTTCCAAATACTTTCTCACAGCTCCTTGATTTAAGGGAGTCTGTACGCCTGTTTTCAAGGCCGCTACGCTTTGAAAAAGTGATTACCAAGACTTCTCAGTATGAGTAACTTTGTTGTTTCATGGGAATTTCAAGGATACTGTCAGAGTCTGTGTTGTTGCGAGGAGTGCCAGGCTGCCGGCAGGCCTGTTGTCCTCTTTGACAAATTTTTCTCTTTTTGTATCTGCGCCACAAAACTGCTTTTAGAGGTTTCTGCAAGGATCCTTTGCAGAAAGCTCAACAAGCATGGCAGTAAATGTAAGATAAGTACCGAATTGTCAAATCCAATAATCCAAATTTGACCATTGACAATATACATCCTGAAATTTCCCACTCATGAAACCAATTCTGTTTGATCTCTTAATTTCTGAATGCTCACATGAATCGACTGAGAGTGGTCAGCCAGATTCCTGCAGCACATACCTTCCAAAATTTTCACAATTATGTCTGTGAGCCAGCAGCACAAATCAGCTGCTGCATATTTCACAGAATCCACATCTGTAGCTAAGTGCCTTGCTACCTTTGCTGTTGTATCTGTTTGTTTTGCCAATCAGGAATGTCAGAAGTGCAGATAACTTCAGCTTCACGTTTCCGTGCAGGCACCGATTGCAGCCTGTGACCTTAGGCTGTGCAGAAATCACTGTTTCTCTAATTTTTATTTACCACTAACACACTCATATTTAAAAGTATTCAAAATGTCCCACAGCAAAACTCATAGGCCATTGTGGCTGCACTTGGAACACTTGACTTCAGTTACTGTGATCAGGATCGCGTCCTGGTTCATGCAAGCTTGATTTCTTCTGGATCCACAGCTTTATCTGCTTGGTTCCCATATCTGTAATGACATAGGCAGATCTCCTTTCCCAAGTTAGTACCTGTAACTTCATTTCACTAACATCTAACATGAACTTTTCCGTTCAAAACATACAGAGCCTCGTTTAATCAAACAGCTGGAGAGATACCCTTCTCTCCCCCTTATTGTTTGTGAAGCAAACGCTTGAGAGTTTGATTCATATGTTCTGCCATGGCTTAGTATTGTACAAGTTTTTTAGTTTCAGCAACCAACAAGTGGTATTGTCGTTAAAGCACTTTAGCAGATTGGTAAACAAAATTTCATGCAACTTCTGAATTCTTGCAAAGCTGTCTGCTGAGGGAGCAGCTTCGGCCGGTGCAACCAGCCTGTCTGCTCTCTGATTTCTCCCTGCTAGACCTAGATGTAGTTAGTTAGCTCAGTGTGGCTGTGAATCTGGGTAACAGAGTACTGATGCATAATACTACACAATGATCTAATTCAGTTAACATTTCTAAATAATTTTTGAACAGCATTTAACATGTCAATTCCCGTTTTGATTGCAATCCTCTGAGGTATTGCAGTACTTTTATCAATTTGTCAGTCCGAGTATTTTCACACTGGCTTATTTTGAATTTTTCTATGGACTAATCTGTAACTCCTTGCTTTTCAAATGCACTGTTAACTTATGAATCAAACTTTCAACGTCCAAGTTTTTCTCACAATCAATATAGTAACCATATAATGATAAAAGATTAGATCAGAATGTGTTTTTCGTACTGGAGCAAACGCCCAGGCTACATAAGCCTGACACATAGTTGCTGAATTTTTTTTTTCTGTTTTGTGGGCGTACCCAGTGACACCTTTTGAAAAGAAAAAACCCAATCTTTTTTTTTAAAAAAAATTTTTTTTTTTTTTTTTTTTTTTTTTTTTTTTTTTTGCTTGTTCCACAAACTTGTGGAAGGCTTCATATGACTCTTAGTCAGTTGCTCTCGTATTAAATCGTGTAAGTGGGCATTTTTTTTTTTTCTCAAGTAAGCAGCTATTGATCATTGTTTTCCAGGTTAACTTTTAATATGAGCTGCCCTTTTTCAGTGCTCGCTATAAAAAATTCATTTTTGCTAAGTAACCAGCCTTGCTCTCAGTGGACAAACACAGCCCCGAACTTACAGCACATACGAACAAACGAATGCTGCAAACCAATTAATCAGACAAACGACATTGAGAGACCGTCCAGTTCATATGGGGGGGGGGGGGGGGGGGGTGGGGTGGTTCTCGGCCACTGCCCGCAGTGCTGTTCTCCCCCCGCCATAAACCACAGTGTGATCCCATTGTTCACCATGACTGAGCCCTGGGTGAGTGCTAGGACCCCGTTCCTTCCACCTCCCACTGGCCCACTACTAACTCTCTCTGCCACCCGCTTTTTCCCACACAAACTTTTCCCTGGTGATTCCCGAGATTGAGTAGGAATCAAAATACCCTGATTTAGCTGTTTTTCCCGTTCTCACGCCACCTTACGTGACCAGGCTTCTCTGAGCAGTCTGTGCGGAGTCTCTCGGGTGTCAGGAGACAGCGATATATTGATGAGTGTCCCTGATCCGATGGTTGTTGAAGCTGATACTTGTCCATCTCCATAGGATTCTCTGTCCTTAGGTTTCTTGTCTGTGCTCATAGGTTCCTTGTCCACGGGGGCAACACTGTTCTGTGCCTGAATCGGTGATTCTCCGTCTTTGTAGTTTTCGGGTGGGGGCTCAAACCCTTTTACAATAGGGCATGCCGTTGCCTGCTCCGCTTTATGTTTTTCAGCTTTTCAAGGACAGGTCGAAGTTGTTGATGCCGGTTAACATTTTCGACTGCGCCATGGGGTGTTTTAGGCTCAGTAAAAGTCAGAGGCAGATAGATATTAAAGGCAGTCGATTGTACGTTTGTTTTCACATTTTTTCCTTCCAAAGGCATCACAGTGGAGGGAGTGCAGACCGTGGTAGCAGATTTACGTGCACTACTCGCTCCCCTTCAGTTCCGACAGATTTATAACTTTGCTCTGATAACACGGCATTTTTTCTTAGCTTAGTAACTGGGATAGGTGAAAGAGCACCCAGAAACAAAAACACATTCTCCGTAGTAGATTTTCTTTTTCCTTTTGAATCAGCTCTGTAGAACCCGTAATCGATGTTAAAGCTGCAAAGGTTGAAGCGGCAGCAACGAGTTCTGCCTCTATTTCAGTTAAAGTTCTTTTACTTAATTTCTTGAGAGTTGTTAATGACTTAGCTTCTTTCACCCCAACTGAGGGTTTGTCAAGGAGTTAAATTACTATAGTTTCCTAAGTAGGTAAATCAATGCTTTTCAGCAACACTGCGTTCAACTGTACTGCGTCCAACCACAAAAATTTGTCTTTCCATGTCTCACTACAACGGCTTCTTCACCAAACCACACTGCGCACCGAGGGAGGCAAGGACAGTCTTCAGCTGTATTGCTGCTGCCGCTCTGAGAAACAGCCGGGTCTCCAGCTGATAACCCCAGCCGTTCAGCTGCTACAGCGGCCGCTTTTTGTTTGGCCTCGTGTTGCACTAGAGCATTAATTACCTGAACTTTTCGCTTTTCTAAAAAGCATATAAGTAAATTATACGTCGCTTGTCTTTCCATACCTTTTCATCAGCGCGCTGTTGCAGCCTTTGCAAGACTTCGGCGACGCGTATCGGCGGGGCCCTATCGTTTTCCCGAGCAACGGGGATTCTCCCGAACCAGCAGGATCTTTCCCTTCTGCCTCCTGAGCTGCATTAGGCAGGACCGAACTACTCCGTCGACACGTGGCAGCGAATTCACCCTCTATAGGGTCTCAATTCCTCCTCTGTAGGTCCCTTGTTCGGGCGCCATTTTGTCGAAGACCAAAGCCGCGGAACGATGGTCAGAACCGGAGGGAAACAAGGACACTCAATATGAGCAATCAGCAAGCTTCGTTTATTAGCTCTAAGTTAGCTTCTTTTATACATTGTGGTTAATATATGCCTACTAGTCAAACTATCATTGGTTATTAGTTACAAGTTACATCATTATAAGCCTGCCTCTTGTTTTCATTCTTACAACTCTTGTTTTCATTCTTATAGCTCCTTTAACCAGTTCTTCCCGGATTCAGCTGCTTCTTCTGAGGGCTATCTTCGTTTAAGGTCATCTTGACCCTGACGCTGATTGGTCATGCTGCGCTTCCTCGCTCTGCTTTACTCTGCACTCCGTGCCTGCGTGCACGTACACAGTTCCTCATGTACGCATATGCAGCTCAGCTGTATCTCCATGACCATTGTCTGTCAGCCATTCTCCAACAGAATCATTGGTTACTATTGTTTTGTTGTCTTCTCTACTTTAGAGCATGGGATTGTTTTGTTAGAAGTCTGGACCACTCATACCTTGGCTCCTTCCTTAGTCATGTGATAGTAGCGTTACTGCCCCTTATACATATCCAACCAAAGGAAACCACGGGAGTGTTTTACTTTCTCATAGTTGAGAACAGGTACTGTATCAAATATTTTCAGTACTATGGATTAAATCCCGTAATAGGAATGGGGGTAACCCTAAATTAAAATTGTCCAGCACTGAGATGAGAGAACTGATTGTTCTACAGAATAGTCTGTTGTTCTATAAAAATCCTACTTGTCTACCTTGCAATGAAATTTTTTGTCTTTAATAGAGAAAGTAATTTGAAGTATAGAGGAAAAATACCTGTGGCTTAGTTGAGTAACAAGAGAAATAAGTTCCTTCCTTAAAAAGGTTTTCCTGCATTCCAAGCCTTTGGTCATTATATTTGACGACTTTCTCGGCATGGGTTTTTAAGAATTTTCTGACACAGCTACTGTTTGCTGGTTTTTGCAATTGTTTTCTTTTAACTGTTAGGGATGCAGTGCGAGACTTTTTGCATGAAATATATTTTCTGCCTGACATTCCAGAACTAAAAAAAATTCAAGTTGTCCTTCAGGAATAGAGAAAGGTACAGCTTCATTTATTTACTTGTTTATTTTCATGCATCAAATGAATTCATAGCAAGTGAAGAAAATATCTAAAGTTTATTTTCAAGCAGAAACAGTATTTTTCTGCCTCCACAACAAAACAGAATTTGTGTCTTAAAGGAATACCTTGAAACAGGCTCTGATTCTTATTTAGGAGTAAAATATGATCGGGTGTAACATACCTGTTTCTGTAGCATCTCCTGAATACTGACTTTTCCATTTTTTGAGACTAAAGAGATTATAAGAAAAAAATATGGTAGCATCAGCTATGACAATGATTGTGTTACAAGAGAAACTACTTTCAATTTGATTCTTCTTTTGTATTCTCTCTCAAGGTAATAAAGTTGGCCTGTTTTTAGCAGTAAATTCTTTTTCTTGCCCTCAGAATGGTTAGGTCATAGATGGGAAGTAGCAATTATTTAGTGGGAATCAAGTAACAAAAGTAAAAACTAATTTGATTTTTAGATAATGAGGTACTCCATACAAAGCATGTTTTTTCTGATTTAATAGGTTTTATTTACATAAAAATGTAAATGTAGCACCTTTTTGAAGAAAGCCTTTCTAAAAATAGGAAGACTGTGGTATGTGGGTCTAAGTGAGAAAGCAAGCAGAAATGTAGTTGTTTGTATGTGCTCTCAATTGTGTTCTGTGAGATGTTGCTTTACCATGTTCCTTTTACACTTAATTTGAACTTCTTATGTCTTGTTCAGGAATCCTCCAAAAGCACTGACCTGCAGACAATGCTGCAGCTATCAATGAGAGCTATTCAGCATGAGAACGTGGATGTTTGTATTCATGCACTTACCAGCCTGAAGGAAACACTATATAGAAACCAGGTATAGAAAACCTCCTTGAGTAAAATTAAAAATAACTTTACTATCCAAACCAATAATCTAAAACTCTTTACTGTTACTGGATGTTCATATGAACTGCATTATTCTCCTCAATTTAAGCTAGCTGTTTCTTAATGTAATGGGGAGAAGGGGTCTTTTTCAGCATGTCTAAGCAGTCCATTTCAGCAGTCTATTGGGTGGGCTTGTTAATCTGTTAGAATGCATATGGCTTTTGCATCAGGACACTTAATGCATTAAACCACTCAGTTTTTGCAGGTGAATGTAATACCTAAAAGAATTAAGATTTGTGTGACCACCTCACACGTGTCATTTTTTTCTTGTCCCTTGCCTTCTGTGCTCAAAAATTTTAATCCATTGATCATATTGCAATGAATCTTACAGCCATGTACAAGTTGAAGGTACTGCTTTTCAAATCTGTGTGGCTATTTGCCCAGAGGGGTGTGTATGACCTATTAAGAGAGGGGGGGAAAAATCTGTCCCCTTATCAGCTACAAGATAGTGGGACATTCTTCAGTCAGAAGTCTAAAAATGAAATGACATGTCTTTGTTAGAAGTCTAGCAAGATAGTTGAGGTGAATCAAACTTAATTAGATCCAAAGCTTGTGGAACTATTTGCTCTGTTATGTTGGTTGTGGCTTCAGTCTTCATTAAGTATAACAATGGTAAATATCCTCACACTATTTAGAGAAAAATATGTCTGTATTTGGACTAAATGTGGAACTGGGAAATAAAAGCTGGGCCAAAATGAAAAACAAAGGATGTCCAATTAAAATGATGGGCATTGAATAAAGGGCTTGAAACCCTGGGCTTTGTAGGACTGAGAGTGAAGAAATGGCCAACAAATGGGAAATAGTAAAGATAGAAATGGCAGCTAAATCAGAAGGTGTGACAAGAGCTGCATGAAAGAAAGTGGGAGGAAATACCAGAACAAATGAAGAAAAGGAGCAGACAATGAAGAAGATAATGTAGGCAAGAAGAGAGTTCTTAGTAAGACAGGGAAAGAAAGTATTAGTAGATCAATGGATGATAATTAAATACATTATTGGCCATGACAACATTATAAATTGAAGCCCAAATTCCTCATTCTTATTAATTTGTTTAGTTTTTCTTTGCATAAAAAGCAATTTAGGGCAATTTAGCTCTGGTTACAAAATGACACTACTTGAATCACTAACCTGAAGTCATGCGTACATGAAGTGTGAAGTCAGAGTGAGTCACAGATGGAAAATTTCTTTGATTGCCATAAATAAAGCTGCGGGATAATTAGTTTTCATTTTACAACTTCCTAGGAAAAATGGATCAAGTCTGTAACAGACAGCGAAAGCGTGGAGCCAGTCATCTCCCAGCTGGTAACTGTGCTTCTCATCAGCTGCCAGGATGCAAACTCTCAAGCCCGGCTACTTTGTGGAGGATGTTTAGGTCAACTGGGAGCCATAGATCCTGGCAGGCTTGACTTTTCCACAAGTGAAACTCAAGGAAAACATTTCACAGTTGTGGTAAGAAGTGTTGTAGTAATGTTTGTTTAGCATTAAGGGTTTTTTAAAAGTACTTGGGAACTTGCTCTGTTTAGACCCTTTGAAAAAATCTGTACTTGCTTTCTCATCTAAAACAGTTCAGAGACAGGGTTTGGAGTGATTATTTGCAGATTAAAGGTACAGCTGTTACTCTGTTTTAACAAAATTGGCATTCTGTTTGTGATTGAGGCTGGTGAGGATCCCAATTTTGTCTATGGATTATTAACGGAACTGACCAGAGCATTCCTTGCTTATGCTGAAAATGTTCCTGCTCAGGATTCTGCAGCATATGCAATTCAGGTGAGATATATGGTTAGATCCTATTTTCTCTTCACAAATTATTTCCTATCACACAGAACTATATTCGAATATATTATGCAATATAAATCTGCATTGTGAAGTACATGTTTAAGTATTCGAAACTTCATTCCATACAGCTTTAAATTACAAGGTAAAAAGTTTTTCAGGGAAATTATTTTTTACGCTCCTCAGTGCTCACTTAGAATTCTGGGGAGTTGTCAAATAAGAGATACGTTTTTGTCCCAATATTTTAGGAGAGATCTGATGTTTCAGAGGTAACTAACAGTCCATGCATAGTGGTTCAAGGGGCAGTCACGAGACTGACTTAGAAATGGTGCAGGTTCCATAGGTAGAAATGCAAAGCAATGAGTATCCCTAAGAAAGTTTCAGCTTATGCTGTTCAGAAGCAACTGAAAGGAAGCCTGCCCTTATTTTCATACTCTAGTCTTCTGTACTGGTTTGCCACCTCCAAGCTGATTTGATGGGGAGGATGAGTTGTGGTGTTTTTTGTTTCTTTGTTGTTAATATCTTTATAAAAACTTCAGGATAATTCTTTGCACCAGGAGAAAGCAAGTGGTCCTGTAGAGTCACTGTAATAAGAAAATGTCATTAGCTTATGCACAAGGAGGAATCAGACTGCTCGCCCTGGTTTATTGGCAGATGTGAAGAATACAAGATAATATCCAAACACCAACTGGAGAATCTGGAGAATCAGTAGATGAAATCAACACTGCCTAGTAATAGGGGATTAACAATGTTGGTCAAAGTTTTGCAGTTGCTTCTGAATCAAGCATTCTATAACCCCTATCTTTTTTTTTTCCTGTATATGCCTCAGTTTTTATTAATGCTGTGGTCATAAAATATTTTTAGTGCTAACGTGGTCATGTAAGCCATGCCTTTTCAGGAGTTACTGTCTATCTATGACTGTAGAGAGACAAACACTGACTGCCCAGGATCCCGGCTTTGGAGGAGGTTTCCTGAGCAGGTGCAGGACATCTTGAAACCTCACTTAAATACATGGTATATGACAACTTCAACACTTTATTTTTTTCCTCCAGGCTAGCAGTAACTTCATTTGGCTTTGTGATTGTTACTTTTCTGTAGACTGATACATATATATGTAAAATTCAAGTAACTTCTTTCTCATAAAGCTGAATTAGCACTTCCTTTCATGTAATTCTCTATAAATCAAACAAGCAAAATTCTGAGCTTATACTTTGCTCAGATCTGTCTATCGAAAGCATTGTCTTATACGATGTTTTGAGAGTTTTGTTTCTGTTTTCTTTGTACAAATTCTCACTAGGATTTGAGTTTGTGCTCAAATCCACTAATATCCCTCTACTGGTACGATTTATAGAAGTAGCAGGAGCTCATTGGGTTTTAATTTGACTTTTCATTTTGTTGAAATAATGAAAAAAAATAAGTGAGGAAAACTTCAAATGATGAATGGACCTTAACTTAAAATAATCAACTCAACCTTTCTGTAGCCTTATGAAGACAGCCATGCTCATTTGTGATAGGTTTTGCCTTTGTAGAAAACCAAATTAGGCTTTTCTTTGCTTTCATGTATATTCTAGGATTTTTCCTGCCAAAAACGTAATGCTCAAATATCTGTTCAGTGGCATTGCTTAAAATATTTGAACAGCACTTTGAAGTATACTTAAAAATTCTGGTAACATATTAGGTTGGTTTTATTTCATGTTTTCTTTTAAGATGCTCTAGAATGAAAGAAGTTGACTACTGAAAATACTCTCTTAATTCTTTTTTTAAAGATATAGATGTAACCTAATTATGATTCTAATTAGGGGGGTTATGATTATTAATGTGATACTTTTTATTATATTACATGGAAAAGTTAGGCTTATTAAATGGATGTTTTAAAATTATAGGTACAAGAGTTATCAAAAGGCTGTAAATTGGTCGAAGATGAAGAAACCAATTTGTTTAAGCAAATTAGGTGATAATTTTGCAGAATGGTCAGCAACATGGGTGGGATATCTTATAACAAAGGTAAGAGAATAAATCTCAGTATATTGGTTTATAAAACACAGTTCTTGAATCTCATTTTGGTTTCTGAAAGTCAGGGTTGGATGGGGGGATCTGCCTGTTCGCTCTAGGCCTGTTAAAGCACACACCTACTACTTGCATCATCAGGGTAACGATGGACCTTCCCTTCGCCAGCACTATTGCTTCTTGCCAAGGCTTCATGGGTAGACTCAAAGCCAAAAGTCTAGGAAGTTTGCCCATGTCCAGAGACTCTTGTATAGCTGAAGGCTATACAAATGGTAGAAAGGTATCCAAAACGCTTCTGGAAAACCTCAAATTTACCTTCTCAATTTCTGATTGATTAATTTCCCCATAGCACATAAATTTTCACATGGTGGAAATGGGAAAGGCAGAGGGACAAGAAAGCTTTAACTGCTAAATAAACAATTTTAGAAGTGCATTTAATCACAGTAGCTAAGTAGCTGCACTGTCCTCTTTCTATTTCAGACAGAAAAGACTTGAACATGTTCATAATTTCCTACTTTTTGCAGGCTTTTAAGGGCAGAAGAGAGGCTGTGCAGTAGTGGACTTCTCAGCCTTAAGGTTTTTTATGTCCAGTGTCAGCTCACAACGGTGCAAGTTCACAATGGCTTTCTAGTGTACAATAAAATATTGTCCAATCCTGAAAATAGGTAAGTGTGGACTTGGGTCCTTGGGCCCCTACAAGGTGCTGAGACCGCCCTGGGGGGAGAGGTGGCCTCATGACTGGGTGAGGAGGTGGGTGCAGGACCCCATGTCTCATTAGGAGATGTCCTCTTGGAGGTGAGGAGCTGGCGCTGAGGGGAGAGCGAGGCGGGGGAGGGGTGCGACAGGATGCTTCCCACCGGCTTTGCAGGCTGCCTGCCTGTGCAGAAAGGACACGGGGGGGGGGGGTGCTCAGCCTGCGAGTCTGGGTCAGAGC
Source organism: Laterallus jamaicensis coturniculus (assembly GCA_022605575.1). Lineage (NCBI taxonomy): Eukaryota > Metazoa > Chordata > Aves > Gruiformes > Rallidae > Laterallus > Laterallus jamaicensis. The sequence goes on from JAKCOX010000018.1 coordinate 17,332,227, forward strand.
GAGTCCCCTCCATGGGTTGGGGATGGTGGGTGGCAGGAGCTTGGCCCCCACCTCCCAGCCCAAACCCTGTTCTGGCCTTACCCCACCGGTGTTGCCCTTACACCCACTCTGCTGGAAGCCACCAGCCCAATTAGTGACCTGCTAATAACCTTTTGGCTTTACTAACCAGGGAGAGGCGGCTGTGCGATGTCAACTCTTCCCCAAGTCACCAGGTAAAGGGATGCTCCTCCATCCCCCCAAAAAAATACCCCCAACCACCTTCATCCCCCTCCCCAACACCCCAGCATCATGTGCAGAGACAAGGAGACTGCTGGAGGAACCGGGACCAACACATGACACTCAAAAGAAAGCAACAGAGAGCAAGGAGCAAGCCCAGGCTCGTGGTAGCTGGATATATTTCTGGTTTGGGTCTTTTCCTTTTTGTTTTTCAAACAAAACCCCCTTTCCTTCCCCCACCCCCACTCCGCACTGGGGTAGGCACACAGGCACACACAGACATGTTGCCGTGGAAGGAAACACGGCATCGGGCCACGCTGCTCCCCACCCCTCCTCTTTCCCTTGGTTCTTGGATGCTTTGAGTGGGTTTTTAAATGATGTTTGGATCGGGGTTTTTTCTCTTTTTTTTTTTCTTTCCTTTTTTTTGGCCTTTTTAATCATTCCTTGAACTCTCTCTGAAGGAACAGCCACCAGCTCTTGGCTGGCAGGAGAAGAGAGCATGGCATGGGACACGTGAGAAGGTTTCTTTCTCCCACCTCGCTCGAGATCCATTTTTTTCCCATCTTGGGGTTTGTTGTTTTCTTAATTTTCTATGAAAAAAATAATAAAAAAGAAAAGGAAAAAATTAAAAAGCAAAGCACTGCTCCAAGTCTCAGCTTTACAAGGCAGACAAAAAGCCTTCTCTGCTATGCAAAACTGCAACAGTGGGCTTGATTCAAAGGGCAATCCTAACCCCTCTTAAATCACCCTCTCATGTGGCTGTGCCTTTGTTTAGATTATGCCATCTCTGGGTGTGTCGGGGTTCCTGCTGCGGTGAAGGTACCAGCAGAAGCATGGAGACGCCCGGCTTCCATCAGCGATACTGCTCCAAGAGCAGTGTCTGCAGGAGAGGTTAGCAGAGTCTTTCCTGAACCTGTGCAGCTGTAGGTGTTTCTTTTCCCTTGACAGCAGGCTCCTCTTGTGTGCTGGGTTTGGCTCACTGGGGTTTGCGTGCTCTGCTCTGGCACGTGGAGCTGAGGAAGGAGCTCAGTGTTTGTTGTCCTCTGGATATTTGGAGATTCATCGTTTCAGTGTGTATAAGCTGTTGCTCTTCTTCTCAGGCTTGTAGTTAAGCTTGTAGCAACTCTAAAAGGATGGCCAGGCTTAAACCTGCTCAGCTGCTCATAATCCAACTGAGGGGGTCTTTCCCTGTCCTTACGATATCTGAAGCAACTTTTAATTCTTTTCCCCCCTCTGTTCTGGCAGGATGTTCAGCAAGGAGGAAAGAAGTGCAAACACACCTCAAAAACCTGAAGGGACAATTTCCTAGACATCTGGGTGATGCACTGGGGACAGGAGCCAACAAGCAATGACAGGGAGAATAAGCACTGCCTTTTTGGTGGTGACTTTGTAGCTGGTGTAAATGGGGCTGGAGACGTAATCTTTGCTGCTGTGTGTTAAGAGAGGCAGCATCTAGTTCTAGTGCTGGCAGTGTAACTTGTGCAGCACCCTCCCTCCCCGCATCCCCACCATTCTTGCTGGATCAGGGCAGGGGGAAGCGGGGTGGCTCCGGGAACCAGCCTAACCCAGTGGGAAAGGTGAAACCCGCCCGGTTCCGGTCCGAAGGTGTTGCAGTTTTGTGTGGCTGTGCTGCCTCAGAGGCTTTTGTAAGCCGCAGCTACAGCTTTCTGCAAGCCCCATATTTTGAAAACATGGTCAATTCAATGCCGAATTCGAGACTGAGCCTATCAGAACTGGTCATAGTGCCTCTGTGAATCACATATAGGAGAAAAAAACCTGCTGGCAGGGGCACTTTGCCACTGGAGCGGGAGAGAGAAGATGTATCAAGCTGCACAGACACCAAGGCCAGGCCTGCAGGAGGGGGTGTGTGTGTGTGTATGTGTGTGTGTGTGTGTGTGTAAAGAATGTGAAAAGAGTCTACCCTGCAGCTCATGGTGAAGACCATGGTGAAATGGGTGTCCCCCCAAAGCCCATGGATGGGGATGGGGAGCAGAGACACCTATACCCTGTGAAGATTGCTCCATGCCTCATCAGGTTTGCTGGGGGACTTGTGACTTTGCGGGGGACCAGGCTGGGGGGTCTGGACCCGAATGTCAGCACCCCCGTGCCATGTTGGGGGGGATGAATGGAGTAAAATCGCCATGAGTTTTAAGTGTGCTGAGAAGGGAGGGTGGGGGAAGGTGCTTTAAGACCTGGCCGCTTCTTATCTCGTTCCGGTTCACCGGGTGTATGAGTTGCAGTAGTAATAAATCACTTTATTCTGTGCTGGGTCTGTTTTGCCCATTGCACTAACTGGAGAGGGATCCCTCTGTCCTTATCTCAAGTCCTAGGCCTCCTAATATCTACTTTCTCCCCTTTTCGGCTGAAGGGGGGAGTGAGCGAGTGGCTCGGTGCGTATTTGGCCTCTGGCTAGGGCCAAACCACCGCAGCTGGGTTCAGCCTTTCCCGGCCGGTGGGTCCGGCCCTTCCCGGGTGGGTTCGGTAGATGGTTGCGCGTCGGCGCTGCCCGCGCAGCCGGTTCGGCCGTTAAACGCTCTGGAAGTCCCCGCTCCGTTGCCCGGGGCGGCGAGTCCTGCCCACCCGCCGCTCTCGCTCAGTCGTGCCTTCGGCCATGGCTGAGCCGGTGGGTACTGCGGGAGCGGGAGAGGAGACAGGCCCCGAGCGCCGGGAGATGGATGAGCAGAGGGCTCGGTAAGCCCCGGGAGCCTCCGGCCTGTCACCCGCTGAGCCGGAGAGCACCCTGCCCAAACACCTGCCCGAGCTGGGCGCCGAGCTCCCCGCCGAAGCCCCGCCCGGGGCTGTCCGAAGGCGGGGGGAAGAGGGAAGCCTCCCGCCCACCCGGAGGAGGGGACGGCCCAGCCCAGCCCAGCCCGGGCCAGCCCAGCCCGGCGCTGGCGAGGGAGGCCCCGCCCGCGGGAGGGGGAGCAGCACCACGCATGCGTGGCCGTCCCGGGTCTCCGCCCCTTCGCTTCCCTGGGCTCTCCCTCCCCAGACAGGCATTGGTAGGAGCCAATGGAGGGGGCTGCTCCGCACGCTCGTGGGAGGGGCGGCCGGGCCGTGCCGTGCCGGGCGTGGGGCAGGATGGGCGCATTTCCGCCGCGGGCTGTCCGGGCCCATGTAGCGATGGCTGCTGGGGGCCCTCGGCGCCCTGTCCGCCGCTGTCTGTCGCGTCCCCCGAGTCGCCCGCGGCCTCGGCGCCGCTCCAGAGGCCGCCCCCCAGGTCAGCGAGCCGCCCGACGCCGTACGGCCGCCCGAGGGCCTCGCCCCGTCCCTCTCCACCCCCCCTCCCCCCTCCGAGCCGGCCCGGAGCGCGGCGCCTCTCCCGCCTCTCCTCGGCGTTAGAGCCCAGGGCGGCAGCGGAGCTCGGTGTGCCTCCGCCCCGAGAACGACCCTGGCAATCCGCTCCTCTCCCCCCCCACCCCCCCGCCACCCCGTTGGCTTTTCCCTGTGGGAAGCGGGGAGTTTGAGAAGAAACGGGCCCTGGGAGGGTGCGCGGGGCAGGAGCAGAGGGCTGTGTGTGTGTGAGGGGATACAGCGGGTGGAGGCGAGTCCCGGCGTAGGGCATGTGGAGAAACGGGGATGCCTTCCCAGGGGTTAACGGTTGCCAGTATCGCAGAGCTCCCAGTAAGAGCTGGTGGATGTTTCTGTGGTTGGAAGGGACCTATGAGATCCATTTTGTTCCAACCCCCCTGCTGTGGGCAGCGATGGCCATGCCAGGCCTGTGGCTTCTGTGTCCCTGAGGAGAGGCAGCGTCGTGTGGAGAGAGACGCTGGCTGCCCCAGTAGTAGTACCCAGCAGCCGTGCAGACCACAGTTCCAGGCGGAGGAAGGTGCCTTTAAAGGCGCTGCTGGCTGTCATGGCACGATGTGAGCGGGAGACCCAGTTTCCCTCAGGGATCCATCGCTGGGAATGGCGGGCGAAGCGGTCGGAGGGAAACCGCCTTGGGTGGCTTCAGCTGCTCTCCCGCTGCAAAGAGGTTTTCCAGCAGCGCTGTCTGGGATGGCCTGTAAGATGGCAAAGGTGTGCCCAGGTCAAGTGTGTGAGTCCTTGCATGGAACTCTGAGAAGGGAATTATCCCACTGTGGTTGGATAAATAACGGTGCCTTGGCTGGGAGAGGCGGGGGATGCAGTGCGGTGGCTGTGTGTGTCTGGGATGATCCCGGGAGGGCTTGGAAGGGGAACTCCAGCAATTCGCTTTGGAAGTTTGCTTGTGTGAAGCTCTCCCATGGTTGTAAATCCCTGTTCTGTGTGTTCTTTCCTCAGCCCACAGTCGCCTGTGGAACATCCTAATGGGCAGGATCCACAAAATCTACAAGCAGGTGCCGCCCATGACAGAGGTAGTTCATAGCTCCTGTTCTTCTGAGGTTTGGCATTGCTTGGAATACTGAGGGGTGTCTGCAACTGCAGAAGGGTGTGCAGCATGGAATGAATGCGACTGCTTTGGGTGGGATTTAGGAGGTGGGCTTCCATGCAAATGGCAATCCTAACCCCCTCTTAAGTCACCCTCTCATGTGGCTATTCTTTTGTTGTTTAGATGATGACATCTCTGGGCGTGAAGAGGAGGTTCCTGCTCCGGTGAAGGTACCACCAAAGGAAGGAAGGAAACGCCGGGCTTCTGTCAGCGATGCTGCGCCCAGAGCACCATCTGTGGGAGAGGTTAGCAGAGTCTTTCCTGAATCTGTGCAGCTCTAGGTGGTTCTTTTCCCTTGATAGCAGGCGCCTCTTGTGTGCTGGGTTTGGCTCACTGGGGTTTGCGTGCTCTGCTCTGGCACGTGGAGCTGAGGAAGGAGCAACCAAAAGACATGACTTTGTAAGAAAAATCACACGCTTCCTCTCTGCTCGGTTCAGTATCCACCGGTCCGGGAGAGGATTCCCATAGGAGTTTGGCGCTGTAAAAACAAGTCATGAGCTGCTTGACCCCTTAGTTTGGTTTGGAGGTGCAGTGTTGTCCCTGAGAGCCCTGTTGACTATTTGTTTGTACAAAACACCTTTTTGAGGGGCTCAGCTCTCCCCGAGCGAGAGTCAGGGCTGAACTCCGTAATGCTGAGGAGCTGCCCCAGGGGAACCGGGCAGGAAGCCTGAGGGGGTTTAATCACTGCTCATAGGAGAGCCCGTATTACAACCAAACCCAAAGGGCAGTGTGCTGGTCAGAGATCCTGCAAAGATCCTTCTGCTGCACTCTGAGGCAGCAAATCCCAGTCCCCAAGTCAGATCAGAGCTGCCTCCATTTCTGGAAGTTTCCGCTTGCTTGTGCTAGTGTTCAGGTTAAACTCAGCGCGCTGCTTTGTTTGTTGTCTGTTTCAGACTTGGGCCCTTTCTTTGCAGCCTCCAGTTAAAAGACCCAGAAGTCCTGTGCCGGATGAAGAACTCGAGCCTATTGGTAAGGCTGATGTCAAGTGGTGAGCTTGTTTGTTCTGCGTTCTTCCTGGCGTGTGGTGCAACTGTCCCCCTCGGCTCACGTATGGGTTGTGGTGGCATCGCAGCTCGGTAGCTTCTGGCAGTGCTGGAGTGAGAACTCGGTTTCTTCCCTGCATCCCTGTGCTGCTGCTGGGTTTGGGCTGGGCGTTTAGCTCGTCATCTCAGTACCAGAGCCGCCTTGGATACAGCCAGCTCCAGCTGCGATACGGCCGCTGCCAGCTGGCCAGAAGGAATTTGGTTTGGTTTGAGGTGTTAGATCCCCAGAACCCTTTTTACATTTGAATTTGGGGTTCAGCCTGGCAATGCCTCGTGCCAAACGCAACTTGCTGTAGTTGCCAATAAGAAAATCTGAGACTATTCTAAAGTAACAGAACACAGGGAATATGGCAACGTAGGGGAGAAAGGAAAGATTGACCTTTGGGGAAGCTCTTGCCCGTAACCTCATCAACCTCCTCGGTTCCCTTTTAGAGTGACTGATGGCTTATGCTCTTCTCTTGTAGATGAACTGCCCTGGGACGACTATCTACGCTCCATCTGGGAGACGATTGATCTTTGGGACAGGTAAAACCCTTCTGTTTTCTTTGACTTTCTTCTCTGAAGGGTTTGCTTTCAATTTCATTCCTGAACTTACTCCATGCTGCCTACTCTGTGTCCTCACAGTGATGGTTTTCCAAGGTTTCCTGGGCTGCTCCCCTAAGGGAGGTCTTCATTAGCTTTTTATTTTTCCTTCCTACCCTCCCAACTCATTTTAAATGTTTTCATTTAAACCCAGATGTTTCATAGACGGGCGAGATTAGACCAGGTTAACGGTCTGTGGGTAGGAGGGAGCGTGGAACTTGAGGCTGAGACCTGTAACACATATGAAAAGCTCCTAGATAGTGTTTTGGACAGGAAAAATGTTTTTTTTTAATAAAGCAAAATCCCCAACAAACCTGCTCTGAAAAGAAGTTGGGTACCGTTTGGCATAAACCAGTTTCTGATTTACTAGAAGGACTGGCCTTTCTGTGGGTCTAGTTTTGAATTCTTGGTTGGGGGATGCTGACTTCAGCCCAGCAAAGAGAAGCGCAGAGCTGGAGCGGGGCTTTGGCCAGATGATCTCCAGAGGTGGCTGAGGCTGTGAGGAAAGCAGCAGCTACACCTTGGTGCCAGCGCACCCGACTCTTAGAAGAGCTGGGGGCCGGATGGTGTGAGTGAGACCCCCGTGCAGCTCTGTAGCCTTCGGTATCGCCGCAGGTCTTGGGCCCCAGGGTCTGCAGCCGAGGCAGTTGTTGGGATTTTCACTTGTGCTTCTCTCTCTCCTGTTTCACGGGTGGCTGGGGACGGCAGGTCTGGAAGTTGTAGAAGATGACGAAGCATTAAGAGAAGGGAATTATCCCACTGTAGGGGGATAATTAGCGTTGCCTTGGCTGGGAGAGGCAGGGGATGCAGTGCGGTGGCTGTGTGTGTGTCTGGGATGATCCCGGGAGGCCTTGGAAGGAGAACTCCAGCAATTAGCTTTGGAAGTTTGTTTGTGTGAAGCTCAACCGTGGTTGTAAATCCCTGTTCTGTGTGTTCTTTCCTCAGCCCACAGTCGCCTGTGGAACATCCTAATGGGCAGGATCCACAAAATCTACAAGCAGGTGCCGCCCATGACAGAGGTAGTTCAAAGCTCCAGTTCTTCTGAGGTTTGGCATTGCTTGGAATACTGAGGGGTGTCTGCAACTGCAGAAGGGTGTGCAGCTTGGAATGAATGCGACTACTTTGGGTGGGATTTAGGAGGTGGGCTTCCATGCAAATGGTAATCCTAACCTCCTCTTAAGTCACCCTCTCATGTGGCTATTCTTTTGTTTAGATGATGACATCTCTGGGCGTGAAGCAGTTCCTGCTCCAGTGAAGGTGCCATCAGATGAATCATCGGGACACCAGGATTCTGTCAGCGATGCTGCTCGCACGTCTGCGGGAGAGGTTAGCAGAGTCTTTCCTGAACCTGTGCAGCTGTAGGTGTTTCTTTTCCCTTGACAGCAGGCATATCTTGTGTGCTGGGTTTGGCTCACTGGGGTTTGTGTGCCCTGCTCTGGCACGTGGAGCTGAGGAAGGAGCAAGCAAAATACGTGACCTTGTGAGAAAAATCGTCCGCTTCCTCTGGATAAAGCCCTGTCTGCTCAGTTCGATATCCACCGGTCCGGGAGCGGATTCTCATAGGACTTTGGCTGTGTAAAAACTAGTCATGAGCTGCTTGACCCCTTAGTTTGGTTCAGAGGTGCAGTGTTGTCCCTGTGAGCCCTGTTGACTATTTGTTTGTTCAGAACAGCTTTTTGAGGGGCTCAGCTCTCCCCGAGCGAGAGGCAGGGCTGAACTCCAGAATGCTGAGGAGCTGCCCTAGGGGAACTGGGCAGGAAGCCTGAGGGGGTTTAATCACTGCTCATAGGAGAGCCCGTATTAACAACCAAACCCAAAGGGCAGTGTGCTGGTCAGAGATCCTGCAAAGATCTTTCTGCTGCGCTCTGAGGCAGTAAATCCCAGTCCCCAAGACAGATCAGAGCTGCCTCCATTTCTGGAAGTTTCCGCTTGCTTGGGCTAGTGTTCAGGTTAAACTCAGGGCGCTGCTTTGTTTGTTTCTGTTTCAGACTCGGGCCCTTTCTTCTGAGCCTGAGGTTGAGGAACCAAGTAGTACTGTGCCGGATGAAGAACTCGAGCCTATTGGTAAGGCTGATGTCAAGTGGTGAGCTTGTTTGTTCTGCGTTCTTCCTGGCGTGTGGTGCAACTGTCCCCCTCGGCTCACGTATGGGTTGTGGTGGCATCGCAGCTCGGTAGCTTCTGGCAGTGCTGGAGTGAGAACTCGGTTTCTTCCCTGCATCCCTGTGCTGCTGCTGGGTTTGGGCTGGGCGTTTAGCTCGTCATCTCAGTACCAGAGCCGCCTTGGATACAGCCAGCTCCAGCTGCGATACGGCCGCTGCCAGCTGGCCAGAAGGAATTTGGTTTGGTTTGAGGTGTTAGATCCCCAGAACCCTTTTTACATTTGAATTTGGGGTTCAGCCTGGCAATGCCTCGTGCCAAACGCAACTTGCTGTAGTTGCCAATAAGAAAATCTGAGACTATTCTAAAGTAACAGAACACAGGGAATATGGCAACGTAGGGGAGAAAGGAAAGATTGACCTTTGGGGAAGCTCTTGCCCGTAACCTCATCAACCTCCTCGGTTCCCTTTTAGAGTGACTGATGGCTTATGCTCTTCTCTTGTAGATGAACTGCCCTGGGACGACTATCTACGCTCCATCTGGGAGACGATTGATCTTTGGGACAGGTAAAACCCTTCTGTTTTCTTTGACTTTCTTCTCTGAAGGGTTTGCTTTCAATTTCATTCCTGAACTTACTCCATGCTGCCTACTCTGTGTCCTCACAGTGATGGTTTTCCAAGGTTTCCTGGGCTGCTCCCCTAAGGGAGGTCTTCATTAGCTTTTTATTTTTCCTTTCTACCCTCCCAATTTATTTTAAATGTTTTCGTTTAAACCCAGATGTTTCATAGACGGGCGAGATTAGACCAGGTTAACGGTCTGTGGGTAGGAGGGAGCGTGGAACTTGAGGCTGAGACCTGTAACGCATATGAAAAGCTCCTAGATAGTGTTTTGGACAGGAAAAATGTTTTTTTTTAATAAAGCAAAATCCCCAACAAACCTGCTCTGAAAAGAAGTTGGGTACCGTTTGGCATAAACCAGTTTCTGATTTACTAGAAGGACTGGCCTTTCTGTGGGTCTAGTTCTGAATTCTTGGTTGGGGGATGCTGACTTCAGCCCAGCAAAGAGAAGCGCAGAGCTGGAGCGGGGCTTTGGCCAGATGATCTCCAGAGGTGGCTGAGGCTGTGAGGAAAGCAGCAGCTACACCTTGGTGCCAGCGCACCCGACTCTTAGAAGAGCTGGGGGCCGGATGGTGTGAGTGAGGCCCCCGTGCGGCTCTGTAGCCTTCGGTATCGCCGCAGGTCTTGGGCCCCAGGGTCTGCAGCCGAGGCAGTTGTTGGGATTTTCACTTGTGCTTCTCTCTCTCCTGTTTCACGGGTGGCTGGGGACGGCAGGTCTGGAAGTTGTAGAAGATGACGAAGCATTAAGGGAAGGGAATTATCCCACTGTAGGGGGATAATTAGCGTTGCCTTGGCTGGGAGAGGCAGGGGATGCAGTGCGGTGGCTGTGTGTGTGTCTGGGATGATCCCGGGAGGCCTTGGAAGGAGAACTCCAGCAATTAGCTTTGGAAGTTTGTTTGTGTGAAGCTCTCTCATGGTTGTAAATCCCTGTTCTGTGTGTTCTTTCCTCAGCCCACAGTCGCCTGTGGAACATCCTAATGGGCAGGATCCACAAAATCTACAAGCAGGTGCCGCCCATGACAGAGGTAGTTCAAAGCTCCTGTTCTTCTGAGGTTTGGCATTGCTTGGAATACTGAGGGGTGTCTGCAACTGCAGAAGGGTGTGCAGCTTGGAATGAATGCGACTACTTTGGGTGGGATTTAGGAGGTGGGCTTCCATGCAAATGGTAATCCTAACCTCCTCTTAAGTCACCCTCTCATGTGGCTATTCTTTTGTTGTTTAGATGATGACATCTCTGGGCGTGAAGCAGTTCCTGCTCCAGTGAAGGTGCCATCAGATGAATCATCGGGACACCAGGATTCTGTCAGCGATGCTGCTCGCACGTCTGCGGGAGAGGTTAGCAGAGTCTTTCCTGAATCTGTGCAGCTGTAGGTGTTTCTTTTCCCTTGACAGCAGGCATATCTTGTGTGCTGGGTTTGGCTCACTGGGGTTTGTGTGCTCTGCTCTGGCACGTGGAGCTGAGGAAGGAGCAAGCAAAATACGTGACCTTGTGAGAAAAATCGTCCGCTTCCTCTGGATAAAGCCCTGTCTGCTCAGTTCGATATCCACCGGTCCGGGAGCGGATTCTCATAGGACTTTGGCTGTGTAAAAACTAGTCATGAGCTGCTTGACCCCTTAGTTTGGTTCAGAGGTGCAGTGTTGTCCCTGTGAGCCCTGTTGACTATTTGTTTGTTCAGAACAGCTTTTTGAGGGGCTCAGCTCTCCCCGAGCGAGAGGCAGGGCTGAACTCCAGAATGCTGAGGAGCTGCCCTAGGGGAACTGGGCAGGAAGCCTGAGGGGGTTTAATCACTGCTCATAGGAGAGCCCGTATTAACAACCAAACCCAAAGGGCAGTGTGCTGGTCAGAGATCCTGCAAAGATCTTTCTGCTGCGCTCTGAGGCAGCAAATCCCAGTCCCCAAGACAGATCAGAGCTGCCTCCATTTCTGGAAGTTTCCGCTTGCTTGGGCTAGTGTTCAGGTTAAACTCAGGGCGCTGCTTTGTTTGTTTCTGTTTCAGACTCGGGCCCTTTCTTCTGAGCCTGAGGTTGAGGAACCAAGTAGTACTGTGCCGGATGAAGAACTCGAGCCTATTGGTAAGGCTGATGTCAAGTGGTGAGCTTGTTTGTTCTGCGTTCTTCCTGGCGTGTGGTGCAACTGTCCCCCTCGGCTCACGTATGGGTTGTGGTGGCATCGCAGCTCGGTAGCTTCTGGCAGTGCTGGAGTGAGAACTCGGTTTCTTCCCTGCATCCCTGTGCTGCTGCTGGGTTTGGGCTGGGCGTTTAGCTCGTCATCTCAGTACCAGAGCCGCCTTGGATACAGCCAGCTCCAGCTGCGATACAGCCGCTGCCAGCTGGCCAGAAGGAATTTGGTTTGATTTGAGGTGTTAGATCCCCAGAACCCTTTTTACATTTGAATTTGGGGTTCAGCCTGGCAATGCCTCGTGCCAAACGCAACTTGCTGTAGTTGCCAATAAGAAAATCTGAGACTATTCTAACGTAACAGAACACAGGGAATATGGCAACGTAGGGGAGAAAGGAAAGATTGACCTTTGGGGAAGCTCTTGCCCATAACCTCATCAACCTCCTCGGTTCCCTTTTAGAGTGACTGATGGCTTATGCTCTTCTCTTGTAGATGAACTGCCCTGGGACGACTATCTACGCTCCATCTGGGAGACGATTGATCTTTGGGACAGGTAAAACCCTTCTGTTTTCTTTGACTTTCTTCTCTGAAGGGTTTGCTTTCAATTTCATTCCTGAACTTACTCCATGCTGCCTACTCTGTGTCCTCACAGTGATGGTTTTCCAAGGTTTCCTGGGCTGCTCCCCTAAGGGAGGTCTTCATTAGCTTTTTATTTTTCCTTCCTACCCTCCCAATTTATTTTAAATGTTTTCGTTTAAACCCAGATGTTTCATAGACGGGCGAGATTAGACCAGGTTAACGGTCTGTGGGTAGGAGGGAGCGTGGAACTTGAGGCTGAGACCTGTAACGCGTATGAAAAGCTCCTAGATAGTGTTTTGGACAGGAAAAATGTTTTTTTTTAATAAAGCAAAATCCCCAACAAACCTGCTCTGAAAAGAAGTTGGGTACCGTTTGGCATAAACCAGTTTCTGATTTACTAGAAGGACTGGCCTTTCTGTGGGTCTAGTTCTGAATTCTTGGTTGGGGGATGCTGACTTCAGCCCAGCAAAGAGAAGCGCAGAGCTGGAGCGGGGCTTTGGCCAGATGATCTCCAGAGGTGGCTGAGGCTGTGAGGAAAGCAGCAGCTACACCTTGGTGCCAGCGCACCCGACTCTTAGAAGAGCTGGGGGCCGGATGGTGTGAGTGAGGCCCCCGTGCGGCTCTGTAGCCTTCGGTATCGCCGCAGGTCTTGGGCCCCAGGGTCTGCAGCCGAGGCAGTTGTTGGGATTTTCACTTGTGCTTCTCTCTCTCCTGTTTCACGGGTGGCTGGGGACGGCAGGTCTGGAAGTTGTAGAAGATGACGAAGCATTAAGAGAAGGGAATTATCCCACTGTAGGGGGATAATTAGCGTTGCCTTGGCTGGGAGAGGCAGGGGATGCAGTGCGGTGGCTGTGTGTGTGTCTGGGATGATCCCGGGAGGCCTTGGAAGGAGAACTCCAGCAATTAGCTTTGGAAGTTTGTTTGTGTGAAGCTCTCCCATGGTTGTAAATCCCTGTTCTGTGTGTTCTTTCCTCAGCCCACAGTCGCCTGTGGAACATCCTAATGGGCAGGATCCACAAAATCTACAAGCAGGTGCCGCCCATGACAGAGGTAGTTCAAAGCTCCTGTTCTTCTGAGGTTTGGCATTGCTTGGAATACTGAGGGGTGTCTGCAACTGCAGAAGGGTGTGCAGCTTGGAATGAATGTGACTACTTTGGGTGGGATTTAGGAGGTGGGCTTCCATGCAAATGGTAATCCTAACCCCCTCTTAAGTCACCCTCTCATGTGGCTATTCTTTTGTTGTTTAGATGATGACATCTCTGGGCGTGAAGCAGTTCCTGCTCCAGTGAAGGTGCCATCAGATGAATCATCGGGACACCAGGATTCTGTCAGCGATGCTGCTCGCACGTCTGCGGGAGAGGTTAGCAGAGTCTTTCCTGAATCTGTGCAGCTGTAGGTGTTTCTTTTCCCTTGACAGCAGGCATATCTTGTGTGCTGGGTTTGGCTCACTGGGGTTTGTGTGCTCTGCTCTGGCACGTGGAGCTGAGGAAGGAGCAAGCAAAATACGTGACCTTGTGAGAAAAATCGTCCACTTCCTCTGGATAAAGCCCTGTCTGCTCAGTTCGATATCCACCGGTCCGGGAGCGGATTCTCATAGGACTTTGGCTGTGTAAAAACTAGTCATGAGCTGCTTGACCCCTTAGTTTGGTTCGGAGGTGCAGTGTTGTCCCTGTGAGCCCTGTTGACTATTTGTTTGTTCAGAACAGCTTTTTGAGGGGCTCAGCTCTCCCCGAGCGAGAGGCAGGGCTGAACTCCAGAATGCTGAGGAGCTGCCCTAGGGGAACTGGGCAGGAAGCCTGAGGGGGTTTAATCACTGCTCATAGGAGAGCCCGTATTAACAACCAAACCCAAAGGGCAGTGTGCTGGTCAGAGATCCTGCAAAGATCCTTCTGCTGCACTCTGAGGCAGCAAATCCCAGTCCCCAAGACAGATCAGAGCTGCCTCCATTTCTGGAAGTTTCCGCTTGCTTGGGCTAGTGTTCAGGTTAAACTCAGCGCGCTGCTTTGTTTGTTTCTGTTTCAGACTCGGGCCCTTTCTTCTGAGCCTGAGGTTGAGGAACCAAGTAGTACTGTGCCGGATGAAGAACTCGAGCCTATTGGTAAGGCTGATGTCAAGTGGTGAGCTTGTTTGTTCTGCGTTCTTCCTGGCGTGTGGTGCAACTGTCCCCCTCGGCTCACGTATGGGTTGTGGTGGCATCGCAGCTCGGTAGCTTCTGGCAGTGCTGGAGTGAGAACTCGGTTTCTTCCCTGCATCCCTGTGCTGCTGCTGGGTTTGGGCTGGGCGTTTAGCTCGTCATCTCAGTACCAGAGCCGCCTTGGATACAGCCAGCTCCAGCTGCGATACGGCCGCTGCCAGCTGGCCAGAAGGAATTTGGTTTGGTTTGAGGTGTTAGATCCCCAGAACCCTTTTTACATTTGAATTTGGGGTTCAGCCTGGCAATGCCTCGTGCCAAACGCAACTTGCTGTAGTTGCCAATAAGAAAATCTGAGACTATTCTAAAGTAACAGAACACAGGGAATATGGCAACGTAGGGGAGAAAGGAAAGATTGACCTTTGGGGAAGCTCTTGCCCGTAACCTCATCAACCTCCTCGGTTCCCTTTTAGAGTGACTGATGGCTTATGCTCTTCTCTTGTAGATGAACTGCCCTGGGACGACTATCTACGCTCCATCTGGGAGACGATTGATCTTTGGGACAGGTAAAACCCTTCTGTTTTCTTTGACTTTCTTCTCTGAAGGGTTTGCTTTCAATTTCATTCCTGAACTTTCCATGCTGCCTACTCTGTGTCCTCACAGTGATGGTTTTCCAAGGTTTCCTGGGCTGCTCCCCTAAGGGAGGTCTTCATTAGCTTTTTATTTTTCCTTCCTACCCTCCCAACTCATTTTAAATGTTTTCGTTTAAACCCAGATGTTTCATAGACGGGCGAGATTAGACCAGGTTAACGGTCTGTGGGTAGGAGGGAGCGTGGAACTTGAGGCTGAGACCTGTAACACATATGAAAAGCTCCTAGATAGTGTTTTGGACAGGAAAAATGTTTTTTTTTAATAAAGCAAAATCCCCAACAAACCTGCTCTGAAAAGAAGTTGGGTACCGTTTGGCATAAACCAGTTTCTGATTTACTAGAAGGACTGGCCTTTCTGTGGGTCTAGTTTTGAATTCTTGGTTGGGGGATGCTGACTTCAGCCCAGCAAAGAGAAGCGCAGAGCTGGAGCGGGGCTTTGGCCAGATGATCTCCAGAGGTGGCTGAGGCTGTGAGGAAAGCAGCAGCTACACCTTGGTGCCAGCGCACCCGACTCTTAGAAGAGCTGGGGGCCGGATGGTGTGAGTGAGGCCCCCGTGCGGCTCTGTAGCCTTCGGTATCGCCGCAGGTCTTGGGCCCCAGGGTCTGCAGCCGAGGCAGTTGTTGGGATTTTCACTTGTGCTTCTCTCTCTCCTGTTTCACGGGTGGCTGGGGACGGCAGGTCTGGAAGTTGTAGAAGATGACGAAGCATTAAGAGAAGGGAATTATCCCACTGTAGGGGGATAATTAGCGTTGCCTTGGCTGGGAGAGGCAGGGGATGCAGTGCGGTGGCTGTGTGGGTGTCTGGGATGATCCCGGGAGGCCTTGGAAGGAGAACTCCAGCAATTAGCTTTGGAAGTTTGTTTGTGTGAAGCTCTCCCATGGTTGTAAATCCCTGTTCTGTGTGTTCTTTCCTCAGCCCACAGTCACCTGTGGAACATCCTAATGGGCAGGATCCACAAAATCTACAAGCAGGTGCCGCCCATGACAGAGGTAGTTCAAAGCTCCAGTTCTTCTGTGGTTTGGCATTGCTTGGAATACTGAGGGGTGTCTGCAACTGCAGAAGGGTGTGCAGCTTGGAATTAATGCGACTACTTTGGGTGGGATTTAGGAGGTGGGCTTCCATGCAAATGGCAATCCTAACCTCCTCTTAAGTCACCCTCTCATGTGGCTATTCTTTTGTTGTTTAGATGATGACATCTCTGGGCGTGAAGCAGTTCCTGCTCCGGTGAAGGTGCCATCAGATGAATCATCGGGACACCAGGATTCTGTCAGCGATGCTGCTCGCACTTCTGTGGGAGAGGTTAGCAGAGTCTTTCCTGAACCTTTCCTGAATCACCCGCTTCCTCTGGATAAAGCCCTGTCTGCTCAGTTCTGTATCGATGGGTCTGGGAGAGGATTCCTGTCGGACTTTGGCTGTGTAAAAATGAGTCACGGGCTGCTTGACTCCTTAGTTTGGTTCGGAGGTGCAGTGTTGTCCCTGTGAGCCCTGTTGACTATTTGTTCAGAACAGCTTTTTGAGGGGCTCAGCTCTCCCCGAGCGAGAGGCAGGGCTGAACTCCAGAATGCTGAGGAGCTGCCCCAGGGGAACCGGGCAGGAGCCTGAGCGGGTTTAATCACTGCTCATAGGAGAGCCCATATTAACAACCAAACCCAAAGGGCAGTGTGCTGGTCAGAGATCCTGCAAAGATCCTTCTGCTGCACTCTGAGGCAGCAAATCCCAGTCCCCAAGTCGGATCAGAGCTGCCTCCATTTCCAGAAGGTTCTGCTTGCTTGGGCTAGTGTTCAGGTTAAACTCAGGGTGCTGCTTTGTTTGTTTCTGTTTCAGACTCGGGCCCTTTCTTCTGAGCCTGAGGTTGAGGAACCAAGTAGTACTGTGCCGGATGAAGAACTCGAGCCTATTGGTAAGGCTGATGTCAAGTGGTGAGCTTGTTTGTTCTGTGCTCTCCCTGGCGTGTGGTGCAACTCTCCCCCTCGGCTCACGTACGGGTTGTGGCGGCATCTCAGCTCAGTAGCTTCTGGCAGTGCTGGAGTGGGAACTCGGTATCTTCCCTGCATCCCTGCGCTGTTGCTGGGTTGGGGACTTGGAGAACTAAAGGGTGTCTGCAACTGCAAAAGGGTGTGCAGCTTGGAATGAATCCCACTGCTTTGGGTGGGATTAAGGAGGTGGGCTTCCATGCAAACGGCAATCCTATCCCCTCTTAAATCATGCTCTCATGTGGCTTGCCTTTGTTTTTTGGATTACGCCATCTCTGGGCATGAAGAGGTTCCTGTTCCGGTGGCAGTACCAGCAGAAGTAGCACGGAGACGCCCGGCTTCCATCAGCGATGCTGCTCCAAGAGCAGCGTCTGCAGGAGAGGTTAGCAAAGGCTTTCCTTACCCTGTGCAGCCATTGGTGTTTCTTTTCCCTTGACAGCAGGCTCCTCTTGTGTGCTGGGTTTGGCTCACTGGGGTTTGCGTGCTCTGCTCTGGCACGTGGAGCTGAGGAAGGAGCTCAGTGTTTGTTGTCCTGCGGATACTTGGCGATTTTTTAGGTTCATAGTTTTAGTGGTGTGTAAGCTGTTGCTCTTCTTTTCAGGCTTGCAGTTAAGCTTGTAGCAACTCTGAAAGGATGGCACAGGCTTAAACCTGCTCAGCTGCTAATAATCCAACTGAGGGAGTCTTTCCCTGTCCTTTCCTTCCGATATCTGAAGGAACTCTTGGAAAATTCCTGATAAATCTAGCTTTTGTGGGATAAGGACTGGAGAAGCAGGCCCTGGCCTGCTGTGGAGTCCGATTAAGATACCTTGGGGACTCACAGCACCCGATCACGGCTTGGATTGACAGGAATGGGATTTGCCTGAATGATGACGCAGAGCACAGCTGAAGAGAAGAGCCTCCCATTAGAGGAGAGAGTTGCAGAAGGAATGGTAGCGGTTTGTAGTGGGACACAAGTTCCTAGAGCAGGGCTGACTCAAAGTGAAGGTGCTGCTAAAGTAAACTGGAATAACGTGCAAGTATTTGGGGAACAGCCTGTGCAGTTTGCTCTGTACCCAGATTAGAAACATTTGCTTTATACGCTGAGGTCCTGATCCCCTATTTAAATTCTTTTCCCCCCTCCATTCTGGCAGGATGTTCAGCAAGGAAGAAAGAAGAAGTGCAAGCAACTCCTCAAAAAACTGAAGGGACAATCTGCTAGATGCCCGGCTGATGCACTGGGGACAGGAGCCAACAAGTAATGACAAGGAACATAAGCACTGCCTTTTTGGTGGTGACTTTGTAGCTGGTGTAAATGGGACTGGAGACGTAATCTTTGCTGCTGTGTGTTAAGAGAGGCAGCATCTAGTTCTAGTGCTGGCAGCGTAACTTGAAGGTACAAGTTCCCCAGCGCTGGTTGTTCTGTAGCACCATTCAAAGGAGTTTATCTTCCTCTTGTTTGGCACTGATGAGTTTTGCCTTGGTGGGGAATCCTGTTTTTTCTGGGAACATGGAACGTTATGTAAACACAGGGAATGCCAGGATTTTCTCTCTTCCTTTCCACCTCCTCTGGTTCTTCTCGCACAGCTTAGAGGAAGTTTTCTCTTCGGGGCACACTAAGGTGACAAATTTGACTCCTGCCCCTCTGGTCTGCCCCAGTTCAGAGTCGCGCAGCTGAATGTGAAGGGCGCCTGCACAGGAATGCCCTCTGTGTTTTGTCCTGACACCAGTGCAGGATGTTTCTGTCCAGGGATTTAACAGTCTGGTTGTACTTTAGGTCTTTGTGTTGTTTTAGCTATGGCTCCCCACTCACATGTAGACATTTGTGTGGGAATAACCTGTCTCCTTTCTGGTGAACTGATACATGCCGATAATGAATACCATGCTTATAAATGTTGTGGCTCTTCTTTATTGTTTTTTCCTGCACCGAAGTGCTCTGGCCTCCTTGAATGCTCCAGCCTTCTGCAGTGCCCCAGCCTTCTGCAGTGCCCCAGCCTTCTGCAGTGCTCCAGCCTTCTGCAGTGCTCCAGCCTTCTACAGTGCTCCAGCCTTCTGCAGTGCTCCAGCCTTGTCCACTGCTCCAACCTTGTCCACTGCTTCGGCCTCTTCGAGTGCTCCATCGTTTCCCCCTGCTCCAGTCTTCTCCTGTGTTCCATCCCACTCCCATGTTCCATCCTTGTCCAGTCTTCCAAAATTCTCCAGGCAACCAGTGACAACTATATGCCACCTGAACAAACAAAAATATGGAGGAGATCCCTCTCCATCTGGGACAGCAAAGACCGGTGAGTATCTCCATGATTCCTATCTGTCCCACGTAGTAGGAAGACTGTAGCTGCACCACACAGCAGATCAACGTAGTATCTGATTGTCTGGACGTGTGGAGGGTGACACATTACTGCACCCTCTTAGGTGCCCGCTACTTAACTCAGACTTGTGGTTACGTGGTGCTCTCTAGTCCTTCTGTCATGCTATTGGTGACTCCCTGTGACAGCAGAGCTTCAAAACCATGTAAGCTGGTGGTTGTAATGCCAGGTGTTGGAGGGCAGACACCTCGTCTTGTCCCAGCCCTCATTTCCCTGCCCGTTACTAAGAGAGTTTTGCATCGGTACTATATGATGCAGTTGTGTGGGGTTTGGAAATGACTTGGGAGCAGATGCTAGAATTTGGTGAAACCTGGTTTTGTTGTGGAAAATGACTAGCTGTGCTGAGCCTGGAGGAGCATCTGGTTTTGCCCGAAATCTCTCGTGTAGCCATGTGCAGCCCGGGATTAAAAACGCAATAAATGCCCTGCTGCAGCTCTGGGAGGCTCGTGTGTGGTATTCAAACCCTTTGCCAGAGGTTGAACTTCCTAATCACATGGCTGTCGTTAAAAGTTGGTTTCTATTTTATCACCCAGAACACGAGAGCTGGTGGCAACTGGGAGTTGACTTGTTGTTTTCCTGTTCCCACTCTCCTGTGCAGGTATCAAACATGCAGCTGTGTGCAGCCCACAGTGGTCCCAGAAAAATGAGATCAGGTAAGAGACACAACAGCCCCATGCAGCACTACAGGCTGGGGGGACACTGGCTGGAGAGCTGTCAGGAAGAGAAGGACCTGGGGGTGTTGAGTGACTGCAGGCTGAACATGAGCCAGCAGTGTGCCCAGGTGGCCAGGAAGGCCAATGGCATCCTGGCTTGTATCAAAAATAGTTTGGCCAACAGGTCTAGGGAAGGGATGGTGCCCCTGTACTGGGCATTGGTGAGGCCACACCTCGCATGCTGCGTCCCGTTCTGGGCTCCTCACCATCAGAAGTACATGGAGGTCCTTGAACGAGTCCAGAGAAGGGCAACCAGGCTGGGGTAGAGGCTGGAGGGCAAATGCTATGTGGAGTGGCTGAGGGAGCTGGGGATGTTTAGTCTGGTGAAGAGGAGGCTGAGGGGAGACCTTCTCACCTCCTACATGAAGGGATGTTGCAGAGAGGTGGGTGATGGTCTCTTCAGCCAGAGGACAGGAGATGGGACAAGACGAAATGGCCTCAAGCTGTGCCAGGTCAGGGTCAGGTCAGATGTGAGGGAAAAGTTCTTTCCTGAAAGAGTTGTCAAGGCCTGGCCCAGGCAGGGGGCCGAGTCACCTTCCCTGCATGTTTAAAAAAAGGGTAGATAAGGTGCTAAGGGATATGGTTTAGCTTAGGATGGGAATGGTTGGACTTGATGATCTGAAAGGTCTTTTCCAACCTTGTGATCCTGTGAAAGTTTAGGGAGCTCCCAGCTCTTCCTCCTCACCCAGTCTTGGGGCGGTGAAAGAAGGGCACTGGGAGCTTGAGACAACGCTGTCGTGCGTTCATGTGTGTGACTGAGGCTCTGGTCAGAATCAGCCTTGAAAAAGCATTTCTTGTCTGGAGAGGGACAAATTCTGAGAATTAGGCAGGATCCCCAGCTCACTTCTCTCTCTCTCTCTCTTTCTCTCTCCCTGTCCCTGCAGGTACTACATGCCAAGAGAAAACACTAATAAGAACAAAATACCAAGGCAACAAGCCACTGCAACGGTAAGCGTGGGTTCCTGGTTATTCCCCTTTTTAGGACAATAGGGCTGTTTGTGATCAGAAAGCTTTGTGCTCCTTGCAGTGCTGACTCAGCGATCTCTGTGTTTGTCCTGATTGGTTTTTCCTGGGCTTCTAAACACCAGCTCAAGCCAATCTCTCTGCCTCCCTTGCCTCCATTTTGTTTGGGGTGCAGCTTTATGCGAGCGCACGCTTGGACTGTAAATACAAAGCACCTTTGGAGTTTGCCTGTTGGATGTGTGTGTGCAAACCCACTCCTAGTTCTATGCACAAGCAAGATTCTCTGCGCTGTGCCCCAGCAAACAAATCCCTGCTTGCTTGCTAGCTTGATGTCCTTTTGTCTAACAGAAACAGAATGGATCTGGAGCCTCAAAAGAGGGATTATCAAATCGGTCACTTGCTCTGTCCAAAAAGCCACCTGTCCCTGAGGGAAAGAAATCAAGATCCTGGAGAAAACCAGAGCCCTTTGCTCCTCTCACCAAGGTACCGTAGCTGACACTGGGTTACCCAAAGCAGAGGCTGTGGAACAGCTGCAAGGAACTCCAGCTTGGAAATGTGAAGCACGTGCCATGAACCTGCTACGGAGCATCCTGGCAGCTGTGACTTCACGCCGCAAAGCTCAGTGCTGGCACTGGGTTTAAGGACCTGTTGTGCCACACACGCTCCTTCCATTGTGCTAACCTGAGGGTAGAGGCCTGTAAGCCCACTGGGCACAGTTTCACCCCATGTAACAGTGGTCAGGGGAGTCAACTCAGTTCCTCCATTAGCAGGGAGCAGGGGTTCATGTTTCCCCAGTTTGTGGGAATTTTGGCCGCTCTTCTTCTTGGGAGCTGCAGTGGTGCCTGGTGTAACCGAGCACCTCCTTTCCTCCCTGTTGAGGACTGACTTGGAGAGAGCTAGCTATAGATTCTAGGAAGTCTGCCTGGGATGCTCAGTGCAAGGCAAACCAGGTGCTTTTCTTCCTGTGCCAGCCTGAGTCCTACCCAGGCGATGCTGTAGAGAGTCAGGGTGTTTCCTACTGCCACCCTCAGCATTTGATTTGCATTCCTTAAGCCAACTCCGATGGAAACATCCATATTACAACCAGCTGTGTGCACAGCTGGGACTCGCGATTGCCGAACTCCCGTGTGGCTGCCTCAGTTTCCCCCGTGAAGCCAAATTCTCGCAGGCTCCTGTCTTAGCTGCCCTGGTATGGAGAATACCTCCTGCAGTCGATGTAGCCCTGGGCATTGCAAGGGCCACAGCGTCCCGCGGGGAAGGTGTTTGCTGTCCGTTAGCGTGCTCAGTGCCCTGTTTCACGGGCCTTCCCCATTTAATGGCTTGTTTCAGGCCATGGAGGAGGAGATCGCTGCCGCCTTCGGCGATGGGAACCCTGATGAGGTCCTGAGCAGTGCCTTCAAACTAAAAGTCACTCGCGAGGACATCCAAACGCTGGAGGAGCTTCAGTGGCTCAATGACATGGTAAGGCCTCGCAGCACGGGGTGTGATCTTTAGTTTGGTGTTTATGTCAAACTCCCCCTTTGCTGGGGACAGAAGTCTTCTCAGAATGATTTGGTGACCTTTAGAGCCTGGAAATCTCTGCACGGTTCTTACTGTAGGTACTTAAGGACCTGGAGTTTCTGAGAGTTCCTTTACTACTGGTGTTAGGCAGCTCCCAGGAGTTAGTCCTAGATGATGGGAGAGGGCGAAAGGTGTTTTTATCAAACCAAGTGATAACCAAGTGCCAGATTCTCTGACCCAAGCAGCTGAGAGTGGTATAGAGAATACCCACAGCTGGGGTTGGAATAAGGGTGGCCAGCCAAGGCATGGGGCTGTACTTTTTGTGTGGTAAGCTAGCGTCTTATTTTACTTCTTCAATTTACTCTTTGTGGTGCAGGTCATTCATTTCTACATGGCTCTTCTGGTGGACAGAAGCAACAGAGAAAAAGGTCCATCAGTCTTCGCTTTTACCGCCTTCTTCTATTTGAAACTCTGCTCTGGAGGCTACAGCGCAGTGAAAAGATGGAGCAGAGGAGTGGATCTCTTCAGCAAGGACATCATTTTTGTCCCTGTGAACTTGAGGTCTCATTGGACGCTCGGGGTGAGTCAAACCCAGCTTTTTACTTAGAGCTGGATGGGGAGGAAAAGCCTGCAAGGAAAGTCATCTAGACTTTGGGCTGTTGGGCCTCATCTGAGGGTCATCTCTTAACAACAGGTCATAGATGTCAGAAAGAAGAGCGTCAGGCACTATGACTCCCTGGGACAAAACGGTGATGAGATCTGCCAGGTGTTATTGTAAGTAACTGCTGGGCCGCTGCTTTTCCCTTGGGAGTTGGGAGAAGGTTTGGGGGGGTTTTGCCCCCAGAACACGACCACAGGTTTTCCTGCTTCTGGTCAGTAACCAAACAGAAATGTTGGATTCACGTGCCGCCAGTTGTGTGCCATCGAGTGCTTCCCTGATCTGACATCGTCCCCCTCCGCCCCGGCTCTTCGCACGCTCTTCCTCTTCCTCGCTTGGCTCTTTCATCCTTGTCCTGTGGGTTCAGCCTCTGCTGCAGCGAGCTCTGGGACACGCTCCGTCTCCGTGCCTCTGCACCTCTGCTGTTCTGTTCCGCATTTTAAACAAGCAGCGGTCCCTGTTGCCCTCCAGCTTGCCCCAGCCACCTGCCTTCCTGTCCTTACTGTGGGTGATCTGTACTGCAGGCGTTCTCCCTCAAGACCAGTGTCTCGTAGCAGGCTTTTCCTGGGAGAGCCCCTGGCCTGGGAACTTCCTTGGCCCAAAAGCTTTTGTATTTCCTCTTCCTGGAGGTGCACCTGGTATATGGGTACACACTGGGCATTGCAGTTCCTTGCTTGGTTCTCCTGTTCCTCCTCTGACAACACGTGATTTGGGAGGTTTCTCAACGAGCTTATGCTTTTGTGGGAGTCTCCTTCAGCAGCTTGCTTTTTGTGGGACTGAATGATGGAGATAAAGAGGGATCTTTTCTTCTCTTTTGGTTTAAACAGCAAATTCCTGCAAGAAGAAAGCCTGGAAAAAAGAAAGGTGGAGTTGGATTGTTCAGAGTGGACGCTTCGCAGCATGGAGCCCCACGTAAGTGAGCACTGCTTGGGTTTGGAAGGTGAACTGTGGCTCCTTGTCGCGAGGGTCTGAGCCCGTCCGAGTTCAGTCCAAGTCATCAGCCCGAAGCTTCTCCTGTCCTTACGGCACCAGCTCTGGCTGCGAGCGGAGCGGGAAGCCGCGCTGGGTTGGACTCTCCAAGCAGAGGCTCTTCTCGCTGGCCCAATGCTCTCTTTGCTGTTAGGGTGGTTGGGGGTTGTTTAATTAGTCTGCCCCATGAAGGTGAATCTGGCTTTGCCCCCATTCCATAAGTTTTTAAGGCTCAGAGAATGTATGCTGAAAAAATCAGCTCTGAGATGATGATTGATTCTGGCTTGGAGCACAGAGCCCGGTGTGTGACAGAGCAGGGGCTGGCGCCAGTGTTTCTCAGGAAGTTCCCTCAGAGGGAAAAGCGAGGCCTCAAGTCTTGATTCCAGAGACACGGCGCTGTGCAGAGCTGGGTGTGCCGAGAGCTGGGGCAACCTCTGAGCCTGCGGGAGTGGGAAGCGCATCACGAGTTGGGTCTGGTTATCGCAGGGCTGGTGTGGGTAACGCCTGCTGCTTGTCCTCTGAGGTAAGGGAACATCCTCTGTCTTCCTCTGCCTTCATTAGGAAATCCCTCAGCAAGAGAATGGCAGCGACTGCGGGGTTTTCATCTGCAAATACGCAGACTGCATCTCCCGAGATGAGCCCATGACCTTTACTCAGGTGAGCAAAGGTTTTCAACGGCTCCAGAGCTTTTTGCCCTGGATTTTTTCCACGTGGATAAAAGAGCCGGGGGAGTGAAGGCAGCAGCCTGGGGTGGGGGCTGAGGGTTTGTACCTCTCCTTGGGTGTGCACTTGCTGGGGTCAGCACTTCAGGATGGCCTCAGCAGGGCAGAGCTGTGTTCCCCATCCTTAACGAACCGGGTGTTTGTGCCTCCTTTCTGCCCTGACTTCCTACATTAACAGCTTTCTCTTTCTTTCTCTTTGCAGAAACACATGCCATACTTCCGCAGGAAGATGGTATGGGAAATAATCCATCAACAGCTGCTGTGAGACGGGCACTGTTGTGATCACCTTGGGGAGATTCCTGTTGTCGCAGTTTTGCATGGTTGGGTGCTGCGAGAGAACCGGGGTGCAGAAAGTGGCTGCTGTGAGGAGCTGCTGGAATTCTCTGCAGCTCCAAAGTGTAAACAATTCAAGGCCAGAGTCACTGTTAGGAGAAAACAACCCGGAAGCAGCTGCATTTTCCCACCGGAGAAGGGAGTGAGAAGATGTAACGAACTGTGCAGACACCAAGGCCAGGGAGGGCGGGGGAGGACGCACCCCAGGTGCTGGAGAGAAAGATGCCCCTGCAGCCTGTGGAGACCTGCCATGGAAGAGGCCAAGACCAATCCTGCAGCTCATGGAGGGGCTCCACGCTGGATGGAGCAGGTGGAGACATAGATGCTGTGACCCTTACGTTGGAGCAAGCCTCTGCCAGCACTTGGAACCTACAGAGATGAGCGAGAGAGAGAGAATTGCGCTGGAAGAGGTTTGCTGGGGGAAGGCTTGCCGTGGAAGACTGGAGACACATTGTGATTTATTGCTGCCCACCATAGCAGCGACCCACGGCGGGGCAGATGATGAGATAAAGCTCTGTGGGAAAAGGACTCAGCGTTGGAGAGGTTTGTGGAGGACTGTGTCCCGTGGGTGGGACCCCACGGTGCAGCAGGGGAAGGGCGTATGGAATGAATGCCCCCCTGGCCGCGAAGGAAACCAACTGGCAGGGAACTGACCGAAGCCCCATCTCCCAGTCCCTGCCCACCCTGTGCTACAGTGTGTGTGTTGGGGTGGTGCTGCCCCGTGTGCTGCACCATGGGGTCCCACCCATGGGAGACAGTCCTCCACGAACCTCTCCAACGCTGAGTCCTTTTCCCACAGGGCTTTATCTCATCATCTGCCCCTCCATGGGTCGCTGCTATGGTGGGCAACAATAAATCACAATGTGTCTCCAGTCTTCCATGGCAAGCCTTCCCCCAGCAAACCTCTTCCAGCGCAATTCTCTCTCTCGCTCATCTCTGTAGGTTGCAAGTGCTGGCAGAGGCTTGCTCCAACGTAAGGGTCACAGCCATCTTCTCTGTGTCTCCACCTGCTCCATCCAGTGTGGAGCCCCTCCACGGGCTGCAGGTGGGGTCTCAGCCTTTTCCATGGGGTCTCTCCACGGGCTGCAGGGGCATCTTTCTCTCCAGCATCTGGGGTACCTCGTCCCCCGCCCTCCCTGGCCTTGGCGTCTGCACAGCTCGTTACATCTTCTCACTCTCTTCTCCAGTGGTAAAATGCAGCTGCTTCCGGGTTGTTTTCTCCTAACAGGGACTCTGGCCTTGAATTGTTTACACTTTGGAGCTGCAGAGAATTCCAGCAGCTCCTCACAGCAGCCACTTTCTGCACCCCCACTCTTTCCCAGCACCCAACCATGCGACACTGTTTTAGTTTTCCTTCTGAAATGTTCTTTGAATAGCAGCAGGCACACGACTCCACCCCTTTAGGTTCAAGTTGAGGTTTAGGAGCAGTGGTTAACATTGTTTTGATTTTACTTGTTTACATCCCCACCTTAATTTTGGAGGCAGGAACTCCAACCTGGGGTTGGTTTTGTTGTTCTGTTTTTTGTGTTAAATGTGAAAAGGTAAATGTTTATTTATTTTAGTACAATAAATATTGAAATTATTTTTTTAAAGCCTTGCTGATGTGCAGCTCTTTGTTTGGGACCGGAGCGGCATTGGCCCATCAGTGGGGTCTGTAGCTCAGAGCTGGCTCCGGGCAGGACGCGTCTCGGAGCACAGACTCTTCCATAAGGGATTCTGACCAAGCCTGAAGGGACCATGGGGATGTCGTCTGGCGGCCAGAGGAGCGAGGGCAATCGGGGTCCTGCCGCGGGAGGAGCTCTCTCTTTGGGGGAACTCCTTGGATTTGTTGGGAAGAGAAAGCCAAACCTGTCTGTGTGGCGTGGTGAGCGTGGGCTGTCTGGGACTGGGACCGGGCTTAAGGGGATCCATGCGGAATTGCAGGGTGCTGCTGGAGAAGGGAGGCTGGAGGTCCCGTCATTGAGGTGGCGGGGAGGGATCGGCTCTTGGGGGGAAAAGATTGGGACGTTGGGTGCTGCAATTAAGAGATGGGACACAGCTTGATGCAAGCTATTTGTCATTTTATTGTAGCAAATCACAAGTTTATGTATTTTGTAAAGCCCACGTGTGCCTTAGTTTCATTGGCGTGCAGAAGCTGTTCTTACATTTACTATTTGCTGATTGGTTTAAAAACACTTACGAACATTATTAGAAAAAGCATTTAGGCCTAATCACACAACCTTTACACATACTCTGGTTTTGTTTCTTAAAGCATGTTTCATTCTCCCTTTCAAGGCTGACCAGGTCCTCTTATCCTGCCTCCGGTGTCTCTGGTGTCAAGATGTCTCGCGTCCCAGCATTCTTTCGTCCCTTATCAACCAGCTCTTCTTTGTTATTTTAACTCTCCCAAGGTTTGTGTCCAACAAACCAGCACGTCTGTGTCTAATAGCTGCAAAGTGCTGGAACTTCTATCTGATTCTTTCAGGCCTTGTGCTACATCTCCCCCTTCCTTTTACACAAAAAGAATCTTGTTTATAGACTGATTTATCAAATGTTGCATACATTGCAACAGACAGGGTAAAAGAAGAAGTAGAAAAACAAAAACAGCCAAGGCATAAACAAAAGTTTTTACCAAGCTTCTCAACCATCCAGATAATCCCCATCTTCCAAAAATTTTGTCCAACCAATCCCATCCATCATCTTGTCGTAGTTTCGAGACTCCATCCTTAAGCTGTTGAATGCTAGCATGAATAGACCCAGAATGATCTGAGAGATTCTTACAACACATACCCTCAAAATCCTCACAACCATGGCCTTGTGCCAAAAGCAAAAAATCTATAGCAGCTCTGTTTTGCATGACGAACACTGTCTACATCTAATAAAAGGCCAGACAGTGCACTGCTAGCAGCATTCGTTTGATTTGCAAGCCAACAAGCAAACTTACCTAAAGTAGCTAATGCTTTTGCAGTGACTGCTCCTGGTAACAAAAGAGAGGCCGTAAAATGTTGACCAAAAGACCAAAATTTTGCTTGATATCACAGTTGTGGCTGTAGGCCTGTACACCATGCTTCGCCCAATGGGAGAGGCGATGTTGTACAATCATAGATCATGTTAGTGTGGGGGAGGACAGCAGGCCTGCTAGTGGCCTAGCTCTCTTCTCCTAAGATTTAGGCCCTGACAATATCCTTCTAATCCCATGAGAAAAGAAAAGTTACTCATGCAGAGAGGATCTTAATAATCACATTCTCCAAACACAGCGGCCTTGCTGATAGGGGTACAGGCTGCCCTAAACCAAGAAGCAGTTATGGGAAGGTATTTGGGAGTAACGCAACATGTTAGGAACCAACCATAACAAGATGGTCAAAACAGCAGGTGTGGGGATGCTTTTAGGTATTAAAGGTAAACTAAGGATATTATATAGCTATAAGGTAGGTTTATCAGAACTCGTTATAGTTACTAACCAGTCAATACAGTGTGAACAGTGTGTGTAACCAATTAGCAGCTTTTTAGCTTGCCACATTTGCAGTAAGAAAGGTATAGAATCTGGGTGATTTCACCTACTAAAATGGCTTCTTGGCTTCCTGGCTTCATGGCTTCACCTAAAATTCATATATTGAATTGCATGTTGCTCCCTGCTAGACGCCATATGTTAGGGGTCAGAACAGAAAGCTGACCTAGGCTACATGGACCTCCTCTTATGTGTGAGGGGATAATGGGCCAGGCCCTATCCCCACAAATAAAAAATATTCTGGATGGTAATAAAAGGAGAGCATTGTTAAAAATAACCCTAGGGCAAAAATAACTAAAACCCCTAAGTCCTTATTTAACTAAATCTAAAAGCCAAAGTCTTTCTGATGCTGTAACAAAATAACATCAGTGTGTGGTGGGCTAGCTGTGTGCAGTTACCCCCGTGCGCCCATCTCTCTGTGTGGACAGGGAATCAATCCAGTAACTCTGCTCAGGGCTGTCTTGGCATCCTGCACGCCAGGCAACAGCCCCGCTTTTGGGAAAAGGAATTGAAAGATAAGGATGTCATGGAGGCTGGTGACAAAGGCCTTGCAGAAGACCAGAGACGTGACATCCACAGCCCTCCCCTTGTCCACCGCTGCAGCTACACAATGGAAGAAAGCCACTCCATGGGCAGGTCAGGCAGGGCCTGCTTTTGGTGAAGTCACGCTTTTAGAGGACACCATGCTTTTCAGAGGACACTCTAAAAGCAGGAGCCGAAGGAGGTGGCCTGGAAAGCCTCTGTCCTGCACGCCTGGGAAGCTTCTCTCTTGGTCCTCAATGACATTTTGGTCCTGGATTCTCCAACACGGGATTCCATGGTACTTGTTTCCGGTCCTGGAGGTGCCCAAGACACTGTCTGGTGGTTGTTCCAGTGTCACAGGCAAGTCACTCAAGAGAGGTCATCCTTGAAGGGTTAACTGAAAGGGCTTTAGGGATGATTAAGCACTGATTAAATGGTAATCGGTCGATAGCTGAATGAAAGCCAAAGGGTGATGGTGCAACAACAGAATGGTCATCAGAATCCTCGGATGATGTGGGTTGGAAAAGACCCTTAAGATCAGCAAATTACACCTATACCCTAAGAGTACTGGGCCCACCGCAAAAACCATGTCCCTCAGTACCACATCTACATGATGTTAAATGCTTCCCAGGATGGCGAGTCAACCACTTCCCTGGGCAGCCGTCTCCAGTGCTTGACAACCCACAACCCATCAATCCAGCCGGTCCAGATCCCCCTGTTGAGCCTTGCTACACTCCAGCTGATCAAGCCTCCCACCCATTGCCTTCCCAAAGGGCTAAGGAGACCAGGAGAAAGATGATGGGCCCCTGCGACATTGAGGTCACGGCCTGAGGTCCTGTGCTGTGTCCCAGCCACCCACTGTGTCCGAGCGGATCAGAGGTGTGAGCCCGGGCCAGGCTCTAAGGTCGCTTCTGCCCCCTGTACCGGGGAGCCCAGACCCACAGGCAGAACTTCAGACATAGCCTGGACAGTGCAGCACAGAGAGGATCACCTTCCCCAGCCTGCCGGCAGCACTCCCTGTGCCAGGGCAGGAACAGAGTTCCCTCAGACAGGGCCAGAGCCCGTCAGTCGCACTGCCTGAGGAGCACCTTTCTGCCAATGGCGTCTCTGCCCATATTTGGACAGTAGCCACTCTGGCCCGTGGAGACAAGCCCATGAAAAGGCTCAACAGGCCAGGCCGTGGGTCAGTGCGACCTGAGGAGGGTGAGGAGAGGGCAGGGGAGGGATGGGGCTGGAGGTAGAGGAGCAAGGCCCCACACCTCAGGGCTCTGGGCCTCTACTGCCAGCTCACCTGCTTCTCACTTCTCCCTCAGAGTCAGCAGAGGAGTATTTGGAGGAGACAGCCCAGCACTGCTGGGACAGAGAATCTCCAAACACTCACAGCTGTCGCACAGTCACGATGAGCACAAGCGAGGAGGCGGCCTCTGACTCAATGGATCTAGGTGAGAGCAAAGTGTCCCTCCCACAGCCTGGCAGCAGGCTTGGGGGGACACTCAGCATGGGGCCGAGAGCAGGGGCAGGGGCAGGCAGGAGTTCCCAACCACCGTGGGGAAGAACCAAGCCCTCCTTTCCTCAGCAAGCAGGGCCCAGGCAGCGGGCACCTGCTGGCGCAGCTCTGCCTGCTGCGCCCCCTTCTTCTCCAAAGCCTCCAGCCTGCCGAGCTGACAGCTAGGCAGGGACAGAGCAGGCCCTTGAGCCAACACCTCAGGGACACTTCCCCCAGCCTCGCAGAAGTGCTCATTCTCGGTGGCCTTTGCTCTCTCCCCTCATGCATGCTGTGTCATCGGGCAGAGGCTGACCTGGAACTCTATGGGTGTAAACTGAACCAACAAGGGGTCTGCACCCATCTCTTTTGCCTGGTGAGTTCCCCCAGGGCTCCCGCCAGCTTTCTGACAGGCAGTCTCTGCCACACACTCATCAGCTCCTCATCTTTCCTGCAGCTTTTAGCACCAACCTGTTTCAGAGAGGCCCTAAAAATTCAGGACTCCTTGGATTTCTCCCTGAGGATGTCAGACGCACAATCCATCAGGCAGCGTGCAAGGTGAGGACCTGACAAGAACAAGGTTTGCACAAGTAGAAAGTTGCGGTAACTTAACTCCGAGCCCAAGAAAGGAAGCCCAGCCCTTCCAACCAGCTCTGGGGCAAACACCTTGCTCCCACCAGCTCCAGAGGGGCTGCAGCCCAAGAGCCTCATCAGCCAGGTAGATCTGCAGGCTGTGGCCCAGCAGTGGCCACATCCTGCTCCCTGCACAGAGGTGTGGGGTTGGCCGTGGAGGCCCTGAGGCTGCTGCTGATGGGGGCTGCTGTGCTCTTTCGAGGACTGCTTTGTCTGTGGCCAGAGCGGGGCCACCATCACCTGCTGGGAGGGGGGCTGCAACCGCAGCTTCCATCTCCCCTGTGCTGTGGCGGGTGAATGCATCACCCAGTACATTGTGCTATACAGGTAATGTTCCTCAGCCTTTGCAATGTGTATACACATTAAAAATCACCCTTCTTCCAAGCACTTCCCGCCTCACCCATCCCTTGCCTCTTGCCCGAGGGCCTTCTGCTGGGAGCACCGTCCCAAGCAGAAAGAGGTGGAGACTCAGGAGGCGGACAACACCTGCCTCATCTGCCTGGATCCTGTGGAGCACAGGCCGTCATATGGCACCATCATGTGCCCAGCATGCAAGCACGCCTGGTTCCATAGGAGCTGCATCCAGGTAGGAGCCCTTCCCTCACCCCCCCAGGCCACCGGAGGTGCTCAGCAGCACCAGGGCCTGCCTCATGCTCCTGTTTCTCCTGTAGGGACATGCTGTGTGTGCCGGCATTTTTTGCTTTGTGTGCCCCCTCTGCAGAGACAGGGAAGGATTCCAGACAGAAATGTTCATGATGGGGATCCGAGTCCTTGCAAGGTTGGTGTCCTTCTGCCCATGTCACAAAACAGGAAGGTGCAAGTGCTGTGCCGAGACAGGGACAGCCCCTGCAGAACAGTAGGGATGCCCTACATCTACCTGATGCTGGGGCACCAAGGGCTCATCAATTTTCCTTTCTCCATCAGATTGCCCTTGCGGGAGGGAAGGCACACCTACCCAGCCATGAACCAGAGGCACAGCCGCTGCGATGCCAGCGAGTGCGTTTGTCCGGGAGGCAGGGAGCAGGCAGAGAACGAGGGGTAAGTTGTCAAAGCTGCACCCCAGGGTTTTCCATGGCATCCCTGTCTGGCCAAGGGCTCTAAGCAGAAGGACTGGAAATGAGAGCTCTGCTGGACGGTCCCGCCCATGCTGAGGTGTTTTTGTCCTCATAGCCATTAACCTGCTTGCTTTCCCAGGCCCTGGCAACTGCTGCTGTGCTGCTCCTGTGCTGCCAGGGGCACCCACAGTTTCTGCTCCAGCTTGGAGAGAACAGCCAGCCACTGGTAAGAGGCAAAGCACCTGGGTGCCCCTGGGCAGAGGCCCGGGCTGGCAAGGCCTGGCAGCGAGTGCCCAGGGTAGGCCTGGCAGAGCCTCTCTGCTTCAGGAAGGCTGGCAGCACCGCACTGGGCCATGCTGCTGTGCCGGACCGTGTCCTTCACTTCCTTGCTTCCCTTAGAGCTTCCAGTGCCAGCTTGGAGCTCGCCGGCCCCAGCACCGCAAGCCAGTCAGCATCAGGGCCTTCACATGACCCACAGGCACCCGGGCCTAGCAGCCCGAGCACTGGCAGCATAGTGGCATCACAGCTGCCCCAGGGCTCCCAAGTGCTTGAGAGCGGCAGCCACTCAAACACGCTTGGGCCCGAGCTCCTGCGAGACCGCTCTGCCAGCCCTGCACCCGACCGCCTGCGAGACCGCTCCCCCACCCCTGGGCCCGAGCAGCTGTGACACCACTCCTGCTTCCAATGGCGGGCCAAAAAGCCCTACAGCCGACCCAGGGGACATTGCCAGAAGAGCCCTGCAAGAGCACCGAGTGCTGAGACCAGCACCCCCAGCCACGCAGCACTGGAGCAATCCCACAGCTCCCCAGCACCTGACACAAGTAGCTCCAGCACTGCCAGCCAGCTGCAGTCAGGGTCCTGCTGTGGCTCCCCCGTGCTCGAGAGCAGCAGCCGCTCCAGCACCCCTGAGCCTGAGCAGGTGCAAGAACATTCCCACGTCCAACATGAGGTCCAAGATCCCTACAGCCGGCCCAGATGACAGCACAGGACCAGCCCTGTGCCGACCCAGTGTGCTGGCACTCATCCTCCTTCTCCAGCAGAATAAAGCTGCCTGAATTCTCTGCACTGGGAGATCCCACACTCATTTGTCAGCTTGCTTCTCCTGCTCTCTCCTTCTTGAGGGCTTAGCTTTAGGGCTGGGCCCTGAGCCTGGTCTTCCCCAAGGGCGTAGCAACACCTTCCCAGACCAACATCCATCCCTGCAGGCTGGCCTTGCCCAGCTGCCCACTGCCATGGCCGTGTGCTTTGGGCCTTGCTGGCCCCATGGACAGCTCAGTTTCTCCTGGGCAAGTTCACCTGGGCACTGTGTGCTGCACCCACCCACTTGGCACGGCTCCTGCCCCTTGCCCTGCAAAATCACAGGCCCCAGCAACTCTGTTCCAGCTCTGGTTCCTACTGGACAAGCAGAGTCCCAGAAAGGCAGGGGTTGGAAGGGACCTGTGGAGATCAGCTAGTCCATGCCCCTGCTAAAGCAGGTCCGATTCAAAAAGGGAAAACATCTGCCATGGAGAATGTGTTTGTGTTTCTGGGTGCCCCTTCACCTGCCCCAGTTACTATGCTAAGTAATACTGCCGTGTTATCAGAGCAAAGTGCTTCCAAACCCACGGGCTTCATCCATAACAGATCCCAGGTCCTCCGAGAGCTGTTCCCCAGGGTTCTGTCCTGTCAGGAGGTGTGTCCTCTGCCCCATGGCTGCTGAACGCTGCACTGTTTGAGCTGGTGGGACTGCCCCTCCTGCTGCAGAGTTGTCACGAGGGGGAGGGGGGCGACTTGGGTCCTTGGGCCCCTACAGGGTGCTGAGACCACCCTGGGGGGAGAGGTGGCCTCATGACTGGGTGAGGAGGTGGGTGCAGGACCCCATGTCTCATTAGGAGATGTCCTCTTGGAGGTGAGGAGCTGGTGCTGAGGGGAGAGCGAGGCTGGGGAGGGATGCGACAGGATGCTCCCCCACCGGCTTTGCAGGCTGCCTGCCTGTGCAGAAAGGACGCGGGGGCGGGTGGGGAGGGGGAGGCTCAGCCTGCGAGTCTGGGTCAGAGCGAGTCCCCTCCATGGGTTGGGGATGGTGGGTGGTAGGAGCTTGGCCCCCACCTCCCAGCCCAAACCCCGTTCTGGCCTTACCCCACCGGTGTTGCCCTTACACCCACCCTGCTGGAAGCTACCAGCCCAATTAGTGACCTGCTAATAATCTTTTGGCTTTACTAACCAGGGAGAGGCGGCTGTGCGATGTCAACTCTTCCCCAAGTCACCAGGTAAAGGGATGCTCCTCCATCCCCCCCAAAAAATACCCCCAACCACCTTCATCCCCCTCCCCAACACCCCAGCATCGTGTGCCCGAGGCAAGGAGACTGCTGGGGGAACCGGGACCAACGCACGGCACTCAAAAGAAAGCAACAGAGAGCAAGGAGCAAGCCCAGGCTCGTGGTAGCTGGATATATTTCTGGTTTGGGTCTTTTCCTTTTTGTTTTTAAAAAAACCCACCCTTTCCTTCTCTTACCCCCTCCCTCCCCGTGCTGTGGTGGGCACACACAGACACGTCGCCGTAGAAGGAAACGTGGCATCAATGCTTTGAGTGGGTTTTTCTCTTTTTTTTTTTTTTCTTTCCTTTTTTTTTTGCCTATTTAACCATTTCTTGAGCTCTCTCTGAAGGAACAGCCGCCAGCTCTTGGCTGGCAGGAGGAGAGACCATGGCATGGGACACATGAGAAGGTTTTCTTCTCCAACCTCGCTCGAGATCCATTTTTTTCCCAACTTGGGGTTTGTTGTTTATAAAATTTTTTATGAAAAAAAAAATAGAAAAGAAAAAAATTAGAAAGAAAGCGCTGCTCCAAGTCTCAGCTTTACAAGGCAGACAAAAAGCTCCAGAAGGGATACACAAGCTCAAGGTGCTGAGATACAGAAACCTGAGGTAGTTCCTGTGTGTGTGTGTGTTTTGGGGGGGAGGTTGGTTTCTTGGGGGGTTGGGGTTGGTTTTGTTTTCAAATTTCCCCTATTCACTCTCAGGAGGTCACACCATAGTTACACAGTTTCCGTTACAAAACTCAAAGGGCAGCATCATACACAAGCCACCCTGTTCACAAAACGGGCAGAAACCCCCCTTCCTGCTCCTGAGCAGGAGCCCCGAAAGCTCTCAAAACGTCCTCCTCCCACACACCACTTTTTCATAGCTTCTGCTGTTACTGTATTGAACAAATAAGTGTAAACAGTTGTAAACAAATGCATTGTAATACTAAAATCTTTTGATGATGGTAAGAGAAGTAGTTTACAATAGGTTTACAGTAAGTTTTGTAAGAGAAATGTGAATTCTGGCAGCAGTGCTTGCTCCTCAAGCCTGTCAGTGGGCAGGTCCAAGCAGGAGTCCTCAGTCACAGTTTTGTGGGTTTGCACGTTTGTTTCACAAATATGAAGTGGAAGAATTGACTGAAGCCTATCCCTTAGAGGGGAAAGATGTGAGAGAGGGACTGTCCCCAGCAGAGAAAATAAAACTGTACAGACTATGCTTGAGCTGTTGAGATTTTTCAAGCACTACAGCTGCTTCTCCCTGTATTGTATTCTTTACCACAGTGCTTCACCAGAATGCCCTTTGAGCCCCACACCTTCAGAGAGATACAGCAAATTATTTTATCCAGACTGAACAACATCAGTGTGTTTGAAGAGGATGCAGTTCAGCTGGTAAGCACAGGACAGATGCTTGTCCTATTTGTCCTTTGTGTTGTGTTAGGTAAGGGGCATAGCAAGCAGCAGGGGCGAGCTCTGTGGCAGAAGTCAGGCTTCATTCTGTGCTCATGTGTTCTGCACTGGAGACAAAGTGGGGTGCAAGTAACAGCTCGTATGTTATGCTCCCTGCAAGGAATACAGGATATTTTAGCAGGAAGCATTGCTAAAGCAGTGTCCTTTTTCCACCTTTGAGAAGGCAGCAGTATATTGCAGGAGCTGGAGACATGGCAGCACGAGTCACGATAATGCATAGTAAGATGTCAGCTTTCTCTGGTGTTTGGAGCAGTGCGAGTCATTGGAGAATGAAAGAAACGTACAGAACTACCCAAATTCATTGCCTTAAGATGCTTCAAGCCTCAGCATAATGGATAGTACCTGTTCTGTTGTCAGTCTAAATGCTCAGTTTTACAAAAAAGTAATGAATGCACTGGGGGATCAGTAGCTTCTCCAGTTCAGGTATGTGAATGTCTTATGTTAGCAATCATATGTTAATCTATTAAATATGTTACAGCATCTGTCAGCCAGTATATGCTTAAACTTTTTGTGCTTCATCAATATATCAGCAGTAAATATAAGTGTTCGTTTTGTTATGAAGCAACCAATGTTTTGTTAGAATTAGTGATCTGCAGTGTTTTTGCTGCATGATTTTTCTTCAGAAAAGTAACTTGCAATATGATTTTCTAGAGGGTTTCTCATTCTTTACTTCAGCCTTTTATAGGTTATCAGCATCGACTTTGGTCGTAGAAAAAAGTTCAGTTTTGAATTTGTGATGATGACATTGGGGGGGGAGGGGGAGGAGGTTGTTGAGGGAGGGTTGCTTCTGTTGGTTTTGATCAATAAGATTGTTATTCAACATCTAGAATCCTAGTAACAGAGTTCTCAGTGGCATTGCTCTCCTGTATTGTGGTCAGGAATGGGTTTTGTTGTCTGTTGATTCTTTTTTTCACGGTGTAGGAAGTACTGCTACTTTCAGGTTTACTGTTTACTTTCTTTACTTACTGTTTACCTGTTTACTTTCAGGTGGCAGCGGTGTCTGGTGATGCAAGGCGTTGCCTTCATATCTGCAGAAGGGCCGCTGAGATCTGTGAATTTGCTGGCCAGAGCAGCACATCTGAAAAAGTCAGGATGGCCCACGTAACAGAAGCCATAGAAGAACTGTTTTCCTCACCATATATAAATTTCATCAGGTAAAAAATGTTCCTAAGGAATTTCTTTGCTTTTGGGTCTTTTTCACTGGGCTGTTTTTTCCAAAACATTCAGTCTGTTGTCAGCACCCTTTGGGAGCATATGCCATGCATTGTGTTTTGTGGAAATAGGATCCCAAGCAAGCCTAGTAGCACAGCTAGGAATGACAGGTACAAAAAACCCAGTTAAAGATGGGGAACTGTACATAGTGCCCTGAACACAGTTTCCAGGTGCAAATTCCTTCCAGTTAGAACTAAACCTGGAAGATCTCTTCAGGAGCCCACAGCTAGAAACACTACTGGCTATTTGGCAGACTGCACCAGACTTTGAGCTAGACTGGAGGAAAACACAATCAGAGACACACAGTGTAGGCCTCAGGTCCTCAAGAGTCAACTCTTGCCCTCTACATAACCGTGTTTTTGCCACTGTCTCTGCTTGCTTAGATGCAACTGCAGACATGGGAGCAGAATGCAAGACTCTCCCATTTGAACTGGTTTGTTTAACATAAACAGGTTGTGTCTATGGTGGGAATACATGTGAGGAATTCTGTTGCTGTTCGGTGCTTTGCACAGGCTGTAACTGGTAAAGGACTATACTGGTTTCTGGTCAGAAGGAAAAAAAGAGTCCCTTCCATGGGGACTCAGGGCTGCAAATAAGATACTTTGTTGGATATGTAAGGTCACAGCTTTTGCTGGGTTAGTTGTGCCTGGAAATCTCCATGTTGATTGAATTCATAAATCTTCAGTTGACCGTAGCACAGGGCAGAACATGTATGATGCACAGAATGGAATGTGTTCAGAGACACTGCAGGAAAGGTGGAGTGAAATGCAGTGTATTGTGGTGCCAGTGTTGCAGGCTGTAGTATACCCCTCTCGGGTAGAAAAATATCCTGCACTTATATACGAGGTTACCAAGCCATTTCCCTTCCGGACTCTTTTCTGATGCTTCCTAAGTTCTAAACTTGGCAGACTGATTTTTGCCTGTGTTGTTTTGATATTCAGGAATGCCTCGCTGCACGAACACATCTTTC
Source organism: Laterallus jamaicensis coturniculus (assembly GCA_022605575.1). NCBI lineage: Eukaryota > Metazoa > Chordata > Aves > Gruiformes > Rallidae > Laterallus > Laterallus jamaicensis. Next base: position 17,369,955 of record JAKCOX010000018.1, read on the forward strand.
TGAAAGCCACTTTAGCCAAGTTTTGCAGGGCAGGATGTGAGGAGGCAACATTGCAGCAGGTATGTTTGTGCTTCAGAGTAATTGATGTTTTTTTCCTTTTAGAGGGGAGCACTGTCAAAATTATCAGGCAGAAGTTACAAATACTTAAATATTTTGGGTTTTCATTAAAATTTGATGGAAGACAATATGATCATAGAATCCTAATATCATAGAATGGTCTGGGTTGGAAGGGATCCCAAGGATCAGAGAGTTCCAAGCCCCCTGCTAGAGGCAGTGCCACCAACCTCCAGGCCTGGATCTACACAAGGTTGCCTGGAGGCTTTGGGGGAGGCAGACTTTTATTACTTCCTTGACAAAGTTCCCACAGTTGGTGCATAAAGAGCAGCATGCTTACAGTTTGAACAGATCCGAGCTCGTTTTCCTTCCCCTCCCATAGAAGTGGAGGGAAGCAAGCTGCTTTTTTTATTTTCACCTTACCCTGCCAAATTGCAGCAGGAGACCTGGACAGGCTGGAGAGCTGGGCAGGGAGAAACCTAATGAAATTCAACAAGTGCAAGTCTTGCACCTGGGGAGGAATAACCAACTGTATTAGTACAGGCTGAGAGATGACCTGTTGGAAAAGAGCTCTGTGGAGAAGGACCTGGAGGTCCTGGTTGATGACAGGTTGGCTATGAGCCAGCAGTGTGCCCTGGTGGCCAAGAGAGCCAATGGGATCCTGGGATGCATCAGGAAGAGTGCGTCCAGCAGGTCGAAGGAGGTGATCCTCCCCCTCTACTCTGTGTTGGTCAGGCCCCACCTGGAATACTGTGTCCAGTTCTGGGCTCCCTGGTATAAAAAAGACAGGGACCTTCTGGAGAGAGTCCAGAGAAGGGTGACAAAGTTGATTAGGGGTCTGGAGCATCTCCCCTGTGAGGATAGGCTGAGTGAACTGGGGCTGTTCAGCCTGGAAAAAAGAAGACTTAGGGGGGACCTAATTAGTGTTTATAAATATCTTAGACATGGGTTGCAGGGGGAATTGGCCAGCCCCTTTTCAGTGTCTGTGGGGACAGGACTAGGGGCAATGGCTGTAAGCTGGAGCACAGGAAGTTCCACACCAACATGGGGAAGCACTTTTTCACAGTGAGGGTGACAGAGCACTGGAATAGGCTGCCCAGGGAGGTGGTGGAGTCTCCTTCTCTGGAGATATTCAAGTCTCGTCTGGACACCTATCTATGTAATATGAGATAGGGAGCCTGCTTTGGCAGGGGGGTTGGACCCGAAGATCTCTTGAGGTCCCTTCCAACCCCTAAGATTCTGTGATTCTGTGATTCTGTGAAATAATTACACGGTAGGAATTTGATATAGGGATGAAGAAAAACAGAAGAAAACCCTTGTTCCTCCCAGGCATCTCCTGGGCACGGATGTGCCTGCCACACGCAACACCCTGCTGGGAGCTTCCTTGGAGGAACTCGGGGCATGTAGCCACCAGTTCTGCTCCCTGCTAAGGCAGCCAAAATCGCCCTTTTGCTGCTACTGCCGGGAGAAGAGATGCATGTGCCTGGGGCAGCTCTGACTGGGAGTTTGGCTAAAAGTTTCTAAAAAGCCAAGTCTTGGTGCCTCATTGGCTACAGCACACAGGAACATGGGTTGTCATCACTCTCTGATGGCTAGAAACTTGAGCAATTTAATTAATCTTATTATCAGATTAATAAAATTGCATTCATCTTATCAGATTAATAAAATTGCTCTGGTTCCTACCAAAGGGGAGGGGAATTAATTCAAGAACCTTACCAGCATTCAAATACTAACAGAGGACTGTGCTCACAGATCTTTTTTCTTTGTGTTTCACTGTCATGATAAAAAGCCCCTATATCCCTTCCAGAGCTGTCCACTGTAGTAGTATCAGCGCCAAAGCTGCGGTGGGTAACTGTGAAAAGTGACTGCCTGGCTTCCTTTGTGACTTCATCACACTTTGTCAATGCTTTTAAGAACAGTTGCTACACAACTGAAACACCCCCCCCCAAAACCCTAAATCAAACAACCCCTCCCCCAAACACCCCCCTCCCTCCCCAGTTTTATTTTATTGAATAAATGGCAATGGACCAAGGTTTTACTTACACTTGTGGTCTGATTCTCCCCTGCTATATTACAAATTAAGATAGGCACAAGCTCTAAACATTATTGTTAGCAGTTGCAATTGCAAATAACTTATCTACTGTCACAGTTTTGTGTAGCTGTGCTGCGAGATGGCTGCTGCAAAGAGCACTTAGAAGCTCTCTGCAGGCCCCAGACTGTAACCACTGACTGATTCAAGGCCAGAGTTGCTGCTGACCAGGGACGAGCCCATCAGTGATGGTCGCAGCACCTTGAATCACAGTGAGGAGAAAACCCCAATTTTTTGGCTGTCCCCATTTCTACAGAGAGGCACATACTCGTCCCAACAACCTCAATTAGCTCAGTAGGATTTAAGTCAGTGTTTGTAAGTTGCAGTAACTGGGCACTGTGTCTCCTGGTGCCCTGCGGCTTCCCCAGGACTCTTCGTCGCTCAAGGTGGTGCAGATGCCCAGCAGTCGGTTTCCTCGTGGTCTGCCCTTGGCACAGGAGTAGGGAGCTGTGCTGCTCCTTGGAGACTCAGGAATGCCTAGCCTAGTGTAAGTGACTTGTGATGCGGGAAGACCCATGTCACAGGTGCTTGTTATGTAAAGGGGGCTGGTCATTCCTATTGGCTGGAGCAGTGCCTGGCTCACAGAAGGAGTGGGGCATTGGTTGGTCCATCACTCGAGGGGAGCAGCCCAAGCTTTGGGGAGCAGCACAAAACCAGCTTTGCTGGAGTCTGTGAGGGGCACCAGTGGAGGTGCTCCTGGGTGTCGCAGGCTGTGCCCTTGGTTCGAAGTACGCTATTGTCCATTGGAGTGAGAGTCATCTTGGCTCCTTCAGAAGCTGTAGATTGGCTTCTTGGAGAGCTGGCAGCTGCCCCTGGGTCGCTGCTGCCTTGAGTGGCCCAACACTGAGGTGAGTGGGGCGGAGGGGTGTGCGGTCTGTATAGAGTCAGACTGCCCTGCCTGGGAAATGCGGGGACCAGGGGTTTACGGGTCAGGCTGGGCAGGGGCAAATGCCTCGTGACCCAGCAGCTCTCTGTGCCCAAGAGTCCTGTGCCGAGGCGGGTCCTTTGTTCTGGGAGCGGGCAGGTGGGGTGACAGGGAAGGGGAGCACTGGTGCCAGGTGTTGCCCTGTGGCAGTGCCTGGCTGCAGGTGCCCAGGTTGTGAGTTTCTGAGCACCTAGGCTTCCCCGAGGGGATGTGTGTCAGTGATACCGAGGAACCGAGTACCTCTGCGGCTCTCCCTGACAAAACATAGCCTGTCCTGGTTTTGTGGACGATGCTTTGAATAAGGAACTAGTGTCGGAACTTAATCGTGGCCGTACAACCCACCTCAAAGCTGTGTTTGAGATTGGAACCTCCCTATATCACGCCTGGATTCTTCAAAAGAGCCTTTGGAAAAGGGTGGTGTGGGAAGGTCTCTCTTGAGAAGTAGTACCTAGAGCTCCAGCCAGGTGGGAAAAGTCTTGGCTCCAGTGAGAGACATGTGTTTCTCTGAACAAGCAGTTAAGGTGTGACCCTGGCAGAGTAAATGGTAGTGCAGAGTGACCAGTGTGGTAAGCACCAGGGCTGCTGCCTGTCTGAAGCCAAAAGGAAAAGTCTTTGTAAATTAAGCTGCATGAATTTGGCTCTCAAGGGGATTACGTGTGTGCGCATCAATTTCTTTTCAGATTTCTTGCAACGAGGAATAGCATTATGGACAAAGACTTGCCGGGATATTTAAGCAATCCTAGGTTAAGAACACACCTTCAGAGATCAGAACTGGTGAGATTGAAAAGTTTCTTTTCTCTGAATTCATATATATATATATATATATATATATATATATATATATAAAAGAATTTGTGGTTTTGCATGTCTCTTGCATGTTCCACTGGGTCTAGGCACGCTAATGGTCACAGCTGTCCGATGACAGATGGACAGAAGGCGAGCTCAGGCATTGCCCTTAGAGTATGTGCTACCTCAGTGACCTACATTTCTGTTCACTCAGGTGGAACCATCCGGAAGAGCAGTGGAAGGTGATAGACCTGTGTACTTGCCGCATCCACCAGCTGGTCCCAGAAAGGCTGGGTTCCAGGCAGTTGTGGCTGGAGAACCATCTGCTTGCTTGCAAACGGTGAGTTTCACCCAGTGTTCCATGTGCTGTGTGTAAAGCACACACAGAGAAAGTGTGCACGTAACACCTCTGGCCCCTTGGTGCATATCCTAGAGCATCTCCTGCTGCCACTGTTCCTGCTTAGGGGCTCATCCTTTTTTACTCCCATTTGGGAGTAAAAAATGCGATCTTGAGCAGTACCTGGTTGCTTTCAAGTCAGTTTTTGATTTGCCTTCTGTTTTAGAACAAAAAAATGTGATTTTCTTTGTGTGAGATTTCTGTGGGACTGTTAAATTTAGAATGGGACTGTGACCTGCTACTGCTGAGTGGCAGTCAGTATATGAACAGGTCCCTCCTGCTACACGTTGACTCTGTGTCATGATGCTCAGGAGTGTTTCTACAAGAATTGGCATCTGTTCAAGCAGTGGTTGCTTAAGGTGATTTCTTCCATGCTTAACACTGTGAAGACAGCTCAGTCAGTCCTACGGCATAAAGAGGTGATGCTAAGCTTGAATCCAGATCATTATAGCATTTGCAGAATTTCTTCTCTAGTATACCTTGCTTTTCAGGGCCTCATCACTCTGTTGTCATTTCATCCCAAAAGAGGCCTAGAGCTGCCCTTGAAATGGGGAAGAAGCCACCCGACCCACGTCTTGTATGATTGATGCCAGGAAGCTTCCTGTTGGAAGATTCTGGCTGCTTAGGAATTGGCTTGCCAGCTGAGAGCGCAGAGCAGGGCTGTAGGGGTTGAGCATAGGTATTGTGTCTGCTAGGGACCAGAACTCTGCATGGGGTCAAGCAGTTCCTGGATGACAGTGTTGTGTGTATCTGGGGGAGACATTTTCAAGCAATCTGCCTGTAACCTGACAGAGGAAAGGAAAGGGGCGTAGCCCAGGACTGTTTTCATGTCCAAACCTCAGAGGACGAAGTAACAGGGTTGTTCCAGAGCTATGTGTGTTCCTAAATGTAAAGCGCAGGCAGGCCCTGATGCATTTCCTATGCTTAGTAGCTATTTTTGCAGAGCCCGTTTGACCTGGTTAAATTGTTTCTGCAGGAGGAACTGAGTGGTTTGAACCAGAGGAGCTCTGTGGGTGCTGTGGCTGGTACATGCACCTGTCATCTCCCCCCCATAAAGAATCCTATGGCTCCAGCGCCACATCCACCCCTGAAAAAGGGAGATGAACACATCAAGACAGTGGGAAATAGCATGCACGGAGGGAGACGATTTCGTCCCATCGCCATACCAAAGGACACAGAGCCACGTCTAAGAAGGGTAAGTGTTTGCCAGGTGCTGAAAGGTGCCTGTATGTAGGGTGAGTGCGGGTTCATGGCATTTCTGAAAGACAGACAGCTTATAGCTACCAAAATACAGAACTGCCACCCACGTGTGTATCTACCGCAGCACTTGTGGGCGGAAAAGGGGTTTGAAAAACAGCACCACAGGAACTCTAGCTTAAGGCCTCCCTTTGTATGACTTTAGTCAACCTGCCCCCATCTCTGGCCCTGGCTGGTGCCAGGTCTTCAGAGGGTTCTGTGAAACACCTTGAGTGTATGGAAATGCCACCTGGTACGCTGTTTCTGCAGCCAGTTTTGGCTCCTGTAAAAGGAATTGTAGGAACACAGGCTTGGGAGGGACATCTTGTATGATTGATGCCTGGGATCTGTCTGTTGGAAGATGCTGGCTGCTTGGGAATTGGCTTGTCAGCTGAGAGCGCAGAGCAGGGCTGTAGGGATTGATCAGGATTTTGTCTGCTAGTGACCAAAACTCTGCATGGGGACGAGCAGTACCTGGATTACAGTGTTGTCTGTATCGGGGGAGACATTTTCAAGCAATCTGCCTGTAGCCTGGCAAAGGAAAGGAAAGGGGCATAGCCCAGGACTGGTTTTATGACCAAACCTCAGAGCATGAAGTAACAGGGCTGTTCCAGAGCTATGTGTGTTCCTAAATGTGAAGTGCAGGCAGGCCTTGGTGCATTTCCTATGCTCAGTAGCTATTTTTGCACAGCCTGTTTGACCTGGTTAAATTGTTTCTGCAGGAGGAATGGAGTGGCTTGAACCGTAGGAACTCTGTGGGTGCTGTGGCTGGTACAAGCTCCTGTCATCTCCCCCCCATAAAGAATCCTATAGTACCAGTGCCACATCTGCCCCTGAAAAAGGGAGATGAATACATCCAGGCAGTGGGAAATAGCATGCGCCAAGAGAGACCACCTCATCCCCTGCCTCTACCAAATGACACAGAGCCACGTCTAAGAAGGGTAAGTGTTTGCCTGATGCTGAAAGGTGCCTGTACGTAGTGTGAGTGCAATTTCACGGCATTTCTGAAAGAGAGGTGAATGAATGTGCTCTTTGTGTCTCTCCTGCCTCAGAATGCTGGAGGATTCCCCCAGTCCCAGCTCCGCAGCAACACACGAGTTACCATGGTCTTTCTAGGGACACGTGTGCGTTTATCTCGCAGTGCTGCTGATGACAGGGATGAGATCGCAGTGTATCAGCAGCACTGTGGAGGAGCGAACCTTTGTGTCTACAAAGGCAACCTGCTGGAAGGAGGTAAGGGTCCAGAGTCAGAGAATCTCTGCTGAAGCAGGCAACTGCCTAAAAATGTGGGCATGAGTCCAAGTGTATTAGTGCGGGCCCAGAGCCCCTGGCATGGGCACTGTCCCCATCCGGAGCCTGGCTGCTCTCTGCAAGGAGGTGCCCACTGAGGAACGCCTGCATTGCACTGCAGGAGCTCTGGCTTGGTGCTGCACAGCCCCATCAATGCAGGCACACGCATACCAATCTTCCTGCGCATACTGCACACTCTGGCGAGGGAGGTGGCAGAGGGCACCTTGCTGGGCCCTGAGGCTCTGGGTTCTGTTGCATTGCAGAGTGAGCGGCCCAAGTGAGGATGGATTTGCTTGTCACAGGCGTGCCAAGCTTAGTAGTGTAGGGTTGGGAAGTTCCAGTGCTGTGGTGTGGGAAGGAGGTGGACTTTTGCCACGTGATTAATGGAGCCGAGAGCCAAAATACCTGACCTCAGAGGGTTGGCTGCTTTTGTGGGGATGGGATGTGATAATGAAAAGAGGCTGACAGCAAAGCATAACCTGTTTCTGTGAACCCTTTCCTCTCTGCGATTGCAGAAAGCTTCCAGTTCATCTCCAAGAGGCACCATGGTTTCCCATTCAGCCTCACCTTCTTCCTCAATGGGATTTCAGTGCACCGGTTGAGCACATGCTGCGAGTACAGACATTGGAAGCGCTGCAGGGTGGGAGGCAGAAGTGGATCCTTTGCGTTCCTTAAGGTGGAGGGAGCATCTCCTTGCTACAGGTATGGAGATAAATGGACGTTGTTTGCTCCCAAGGACTTAGTGTCCTGCTTCTTAGCAAGTTTATCCCTGGTTTCCTCTTTTGGAATGTTCCCAGCACCCCACAGCTCAGTAGAGCCTCATGTGTCCCTTGAAACATGCAGAACTGAGCTTACCCCTCAGGGTCCCACAGGCCAGGCTGCCACCCGAGCCCCCTGCTTGTGTGTGCCTCCTGAGTTGCTCTGTTGAGTGCGTGCAGCCAGGGACCGTGTTTGCACTGGACGTGTCTGGTTGGGTGACAGCCAGCACTTCCTCAGCAGTTGAGTGGGGGGAACAGGGCTGGGGTGGTAACACATGGACACCACTTGCATGTTTCTGGTGGAAGCGAGAGTGACAGAATTCTCCTGAGTGCTGCTGAGTTCCCTGTAGTTTCCAGAGTTTTCTTCAGATGGTGAGAATCATAGAATCATAGAATTGTAGGGGTTGGAAGGGACCTCGAGAGATCATCGGGTCCAACCCCCCTGCCAAAGCAAACTCCCCAGGACATATCACTCAGATAGGCGTCCAGACAGGTCTTGAATCTCTCCAGAGAAGGAGACTCCATCACCTCCCTGGGCAGCCTATTCCAGTGCTCTGTCACCCTCACTGGGAAAAAGTTCCTCCGTATGTTGGTGCAGAACTTCCTGTGCTCCAGCTTACAGCCATTGCCCCTTGTCCTGTCCTAACAGACACTGAAAAGGAGCTGGCTGATTCCCCCTGCATCCCCTGCTTCAGATAATTATAGACATTAATCAGGTCCCCCCTTAGTCTTCTCTTCTCAAGGCTGAAGAGTCCCAACTTACTCAGCCTATCCTCACAGGGGAGATGCTCCAGGCCCCTAATCATCTTCGTAGCCCTTCTTTGGACTCTCTCCAGGAGACCCCTGTCCTTTTTAAACCAAGGAGCCCAGCACTGGACACAATACTCCAGGTGGGGCCTGACCAGGGCAGAGTACAGGGGGAGGATCACCTCCTTTGACCTGCTGGCTACACTCCTCTGGATGCACCCCAGGATCCCATTGGCTCTCTTAGCCACCAGGGCAGACTGCTGGCTCATGGCCAACCTGTCATCTACCAGGACCCTCTTCTCCACTGAGCTCTTCTCCAGCAGGTCATCCCCCAGCCTGTACTGATACATGCGGTTGTTCCTTCCCAGGTGCAAGACTTTACACCTGGGAGAGAAGGTATTTTTTAACCGCTCTTCCTGTAAGGTGGGATCCTGTAGTAATTCCCCTGGCTGCAGCCAGTAGTGAAAAGCACACGAATTCAAATGGGTGTAGCAGCTGGAGAGCTTAGGAACTGCCCAAATCTCAGCTTCTGTGTGATCCCTACGAAGACTTGCAGTCAGTTTACTAAACTCACAGAGTCCCAGAAACGGGCTCATTCTGACCTAGGTGAGACTTTTCCACTTGCCTGCGTCCAGCCTTTCTGTACAGTCAAGTGCTTCAGTATCTCCAAGGCCCCTGAAAAATACAGCATGGACTAATTCAAAGTCAGGGCTCTCTTCACAAATGCTCACATTGCCTACAGTGCTTGCCCAGGAAATGGATGGATTTCTAGAGTGACTGACTGGAGGAGATTTCATGGTGCTTGTGAACAGCCGGAAGGTGAACAAGAGTCAAGGCAATCAAGCCTTTCGTAATAACAGAGGGAAAAAAGTGAGCTCAGTGTAGTTTGACATTAGCAGACACCTGGGATAATTTTGACTTGAAGCTGCATTGCCAGTTGGAAGTGCAGAGAGTGTCACTCTGCTTCAAGGAGGAATGGCATCAATGTCTGAGGAGCACTTGCAGATTTTAGGGTGCTTCTCCCAGCCAGTCCTTGGCAAGTAATGGTGTTGTCTGAGTGGCAGTGCTGAGGCAGAAAGGTACATCCTGTTACTGCTGGTGGTAAGCTGAATGGCTCTGTGTACTGGCTGCCCTACCATCTGGCAGAGACAGCACAATGTGACACTTTCCCATTCTTGGGTTTTTATAGGTGTACTGTATCTGTGGGACTGGACAAAAAGCCATCCCTTCCCACAGTGAGGCCAGAGGACCACAAGGAGAACCTTGTGGGCTCAGGCGGGAATGAAGCGAGTACAGGAGCTCCTGAGGAAAAAATGGAAACAGGCCAGGAGTGCAGAGAAGAAGAAGATGATGATGACGATGACAACAATGAAGAAGGTGACAACAGAGAACACAACGAAGTTGATGACGGAGAAGACGAGGCTGAAATAAATGTCAGAGAAGAACTTGTTGACAAAAACATCAAAGAAATCATCAAGGAAGAAGTTGTTGAAGAGACCATTGAGCAAGAAATCTTAGATGAAGAAATTGTTGAAGAAATTGTCAAGAAGGATGTTGTTGATAGAGAAGACGTCATTGATGAGGAGGCCATCATCAAAGAACAAATCGTTGAAAATCATAGGATCTCTGTTGAAGCTGTGGCTGGTACATGCACCTGTCATCTCCCCCCCAGGAAGAATCTCAAGGTGCCACATCCACCCCAGAAAAAGGGAGATGAACAAATCGATTCATCACGATTTAGCATGTACAGAGAGAGGCTATTTCCTCCCATCGCCATACCAAAGGACACAGAGCCACGTCTAAGAAGGGTAAGTGTTTGCCAGGTGCTGAAAGGTGCCTGTATGTAGGGTGAGTGCGGGTTCACAGCATTTCTGAAAGACAGACAGCTTGTAGCTACCAAAATACAGAACTGCCACCCACGTGTGTATCTACCGCAGCACTTGTGGGCGGAAAAGGGGTTTGAAAAACAGCACCACAGGAACTCTAGCTTAAGGCCTCCCTTTGTATGACTTTAGTCAACCTGCCCCCATCTCTGGCCCTGGCTGGTGCCAGGTCTTCAGAGGGTTTTGTGAAACACCTTGAGTGTATGGAAATGCCACCTGGTACGCTGTTTCTGCAGCCAGTTTTGGCTCCTGTAAAAGGAATTGTAGGAACACAGGCTTGGGAGGGACATCTTGTATGATTGATGCCTGGGATCTGTCTGTTGGAAGATGCTGGCTGCTTGGGAATTGGCTTGTCAGCTGAGAGCGCAGAGCAGGGCTGTAGGGATTGATCAGGATTTTGTCTGCTAGTGACCAGAACTCTGCATGGGGACGAGCAGTACCTGGATTACAGTGTTGTCTGTATCGGGGGAGACATTTTCAAGCAATCTGCCTGTAGCCTGGCAAAGGAAAGGAAAGGGGCATAGCCCAGGACTGGTTTTATGACCAAACCTCAGAGCATGAAGTAACAGGGCTGTTCCAGATCTTTGTGTGTTCCTAAATGTGAAGTGCAGGCAGACTCTGGTGCATTTCCTATGCTCAGTAGCTATTTTTGCAGAGCCTGTTTGACCTGGTTAAATGTTTCTGCAGGAGGAACTGAGTGGTTTGAACCAGAGGAGCTCTGTGGAAGCTGTGGCTGGTACATGCACCTGTCATCTCCCCCCCAGGAAGAATCTCAAGGTGCCACATCCACCCCAGAAAAAGGGAGATGAACAAATCGATTCATCACGATTTAGCATGTACAGAGAGAGGCTATTTCCTCCCATCGCCATACCAAAGGACACAGAGCCACGTCTAAGAAGGGTAAGTGTTTGCCAGGTGCTGAAAGGTGCCTGTATGTAGGGTGAGTGCGGGTTCACAGCATTTCTGAAAGACAGACAGCTTGTAGCTACCAAAATACAGAACTGCCACCCACGTGTGTATCTACCGCAGCACTTGTGGGCGGAAAAGGGGTTTGAAAAACAGCACCACAGGAACTCTAGCTTAAGGCCTCCCTTTGTATGACTTTAGTCAACCTGCCCCCATCTCTGGCCCTGGCTGGTGCCAGGTCTTCAGAGGGTTTTGTGAAACACCTCGAGTGTATGGAAATGCCACCTGGTACGCTGTTTCTGCAGCCAGTTTTGGCTCCTGTAAAAGGAATTGTAGGAACACAGGCTTGGGAGGGACATCTTGTATGATTGATGCCTGGGATCTGTCTGTTGGAAGATGCTGGCTGCTTGGGAATTGGCTTGTCAGCTGAGAGCGCAGAGCAGGGCTGTAGGGATTGATCAGGATTTTGTCTGCTAGTGACCAGAACTCTGCATGGGGACGAGCAGTACCTGGATTACAGTGTTGTCTGTATCGGGGGAGACATTTTCAAGCAATCTGCCTGTAGCCTGGCAAAGGAAAGGAAAGGAGCATAGCCCAGGACTGGTTTTATGACCAAACCTAAGAGCATGAAGTAACAGGGCTGTTCCAGATCTTTGTGTGTTCCTAAATGTGAAGTGCAGGCAGACTCTGGTGCATTTCCTATGCTCAGTAGCTATTTTTGCAGAGCCTGTTTGACCTGGTTAAATGTTTCTGCAGGAGGAACTGAGTGGTTTGAACCAGAGGAGCTCTGTGGAAGCTGTGGCTGGTACATGCACCTGTCATCTCCCCCCCAGGAAGAATCTCAAGGTGCCACATCCACCCCAGAAAAAGGGAGATGAACAAATCGATTCATCACGATTTAGCATGTACAGAGAGAGACTATTTCGTCCCATCGCCATACCAAAGGACACAGAGCCACGTCTAAGAAGGGTAAGTGTTTGCCAGGTGCTGAAAGGTGCCTGTATGTAGGGTGAGTGCGGGTTCACAGCATTTCTGAAAGACAGACAGCTTGTAGCTACCAAAATACAGAACTGCCACCCACGTGTGTATCTACCGCAGCACTTGTGGGCGGAAAAGGGGTTTGAAAAACAGCACCACAGGAACTCTAGCTTAAGGCCTCCCTTTGTATGACTTTAGTCAACCTGCCCCCATCTCTGGCCCTGGCTGGTGCCAGGTCTTCAGAGGGTTCTGTGAAACACCTTGAGTGTATGGAAATGCCACCTGGTACGCTGTTTCTGCAGCCAGTTTTGGCTCCTGTAAAAGGAATTGTAGGAACACAGGCTTGGGAGGGACATCTTGTATGATTGATGCCTGGGATCTGTCTGTTGGAAGATGCTGGCTGCTTGGGAATTGGCTTGTCAGCTGAGAGCGCAGAGCAGGGCTGTAGGGATTGATCAGGATTTTGTCTGCTAGTGACCAGAACTCTGCATGGGGACGAGCAGTACCTGGATTACAGTGTTGTCTGTATCGGGGGAGACATTTTCAAGCAATCTGCCTGTAGCCTGGCAAAGGAAAGGAAAGGGGCATAGCCCAGGACTGGTTTTATGACCAAACCTAAGAGCATGAAGTAACAGGGCTGTTCCAGATCTTTGTGTGTTCCTAAATGTGAAGTGCAGGCAGACTCTGGTGCATTTCCTATGCTCAGTAGCTATTTTTGCAGAGCCTGTTTGACCTGGTTAAATGTTTCTGCAGGAGGAACTGAGTGGTTTGAACCAGAGGAGCTCTGTGGAAGCTGTGGCTGGTACATGCACCTGTCATCTCCCCCCCAGGAAGAATCTCAAGGTGCCACATCCACCCCAGAAAAAGGGAGATGAACAAATCGATTCATCACGATTTAGCATGTACAGAGAGAGGCTATTTCCTCCCATCGCCATACCAAAGGACACAGAGCCACGTCTAAGAAGGGTAAGTGTTTGCCAGGTGCTGAAAGGTGCCTGTATGTAGGGTGAGTGCGGGTTCACAGCATTTCTGAAAGACAGACAGCTTGTAGCTACCAAAATACAGAACTGCCACCCACGTGTGTATCTACCGCAGCACTTGTGGGTGGAAAAGGGGTTTGAAAAACAGCACCACAGGAACTCTAGCTTAAGGCCTCCCTTTGTATGACTTTAGTCAAACTGCCCCCATCTCTGGCCCTGGCTGGTGCCAGGTCTTCAGAGGGTTTTGTGAAACACCTCGAGTGTATGGAAATGCCACCTGGTACGCTGTTTCTGCAGCCAGTTTTGGCTCCTGTAAAAGGAATTGTAGGAACACAGGCTTGGGAGGGACATCTTGTATGATTGATGCCTGGGATCTGTCTGTTGGAAGATGCTGGCTGCTTGGGAATTGGCTTGTCAGCTGAGAGCGCAGAGCAGGGCTGTAGGGATTGATCAGGATTTTGTCTGCTAGTGACCAGAACTCTGCATGGGGACGAGCAGTACCTGGATTACAGTGTTGTCTGTATCGGGGGAGACATTTTCAAGCAATCTGCCTGTAGCCTGGCAAAGGAAAGGAAAGGGGCATAGCCCAGGACTGGTTTTATGACCAAACCTCAGAGCATGAAGTAACAGGGCTGTTCCAGATCTTTGTGTGTTCCTAAATGTGAAGTGCAGGCAGACTCTGGTGCATTTCCTATGCTCAGTAGCGATTTTTGCAGAGCCTGTTTGACCTGGTTTAATGTTTCTGCAGGAGGAACTGAGTGGTTTGAACCAGAGGAGCTCTGTGGAAGCTGTGGCTGGTACATGCACCTGTCATCTCCCCCCCAGGAAGAATCTCAAGGTGCCACATCCACCCGAGAAAAAGGGAGATGAACAAATCGATTCATCACGATTTAGCATGTACAGAGAGAGACTATTTCGTCCCATCGCCATACCAAAGGACACAGAGCCACGTCTAAGAAAGGTAAGTGTTTGCCAGGTGCTGAAAGGTGCCTGTATGTAGGGTGAGTGCGGGTTCACAGCATTTCTGAAAGACAGACAGCTTGTAGCTACCAAAATACAGAACTGCCACCCACGTGTGTATCTACCGCAGCACTTGTGGGTGGAAAAGGGGTTTGAAAAACAGCACCACAGGAACTCTAGCTTAAGGCCTCCCTTTGTATGACTTTAGTCAACCTGCCCCCATCTCTGGCCCTGGCTGGTGCCAGGTCTTCAGAGGGTTTTGTGAAACACCTTGAGTGTATGGAAATGCCACCTGGTACGCTGTTTCTGCAGCCAGTTTTGGCTCCTGTAAAAGGAATTGTAGGAACACAGACTTGGGAGGGACATCTTGTATGATTGATGCCTGGGATCTGTCTGTTGGAAGATGCTGGCTGCTTGGGAATTGGCTTGTCAGCTGAGAGCGCAGAGCAGGGCTGTAGGGATTGATCAGGATTTTGTCTGCTAGTGACCAGAACTCTGCATGGGGACGAGCAGTACCTGGATTACAGTGTTGTCTGTATCGGGGGAGACATTTTCAAGCAATCTGCCTGTAGCCTGGCAAAGGAAAGGAAAGGAGCATAGCCCAGGACTGGTTTTATGACCAAACCTCAGAGCATGAAGTAACAGGGCTGTTCCAGATCTTTGTGTGTTCCTAAATGTGAAGTGCAGGCAGACTCTGGTGCATTTCCTATGCTCAGTAGCGATTTTTGCAGAGCCTGTTTGACCTGGTTTAATGTTTCTGCAGGAGGAACTGAGTGGTTTGAACCAGAGGAGCTCTGTGGAAGCTGTGGCTGGTACATGCACCTGTCATCTCCCCCCCAGGAAGAATCTCAAGGTGCCACATCCACCCCAGAAAAAGGGAGATGAACAAATCGATTCATCACGATTTAGCATGTACAGAGAGAGGCTATTTCCTCCCATCGCCATACCAAAGGACACAGAGCCACGTCTAAGAAGGGTAAGTGTTTGCCAGGTGCTGAAAGGTGCCTGTGTGTAGGGTGAGTGCGGGTTCACAGCATTTCTGAAAGACAGACAGCTTGTAGCTACCAAAATACAGAACTGCCACCCACGTGTGTATCTACCGCAGCACTTGTGGGTGGAAAAGGGGTTTGAAAAACAGCACCACAGGAACTCTAGCTTAAGGCCTCCCTTTGTATGACTTTAGTCAACCTGCCCCCATCTCTGGCCCTGGCTGGTGCCAGGTCTTCAGAGGGTTTTGTGAAACACCTTGAGTGTATGGAAATGCCACCTGGTACGCTGTTTCTGCAGCCAGTTTTGGCTCCTGTAAAAGGAATTGTAGGAACACAGGCTTGGGAGGGACATCTTGTATGATTGATGCCTGGGATCTGTCTGTTGGAAGATGCTGGCTGCTTGGGAATTGGCTTGTCAGCTGAGAGCGCAGAGCAGGGCTGTAGGGATTGATCAGGATTTTGTCTGCTAGTGACCAGAACTCTGCATGGGGACGAGCAGTACCTGGATTACAGTGTTGTCTGTATCGGGGGAGACATTTTCAAGCAATCTGCCTGTAGCCTGGCAAAGGAAAGGAAAGGAGCATAGCCCAGGACTGGTTTTATGACCAAACCTAAGAGCATGAAGTAACAGGGCTGTTCCAGATCTTTGTGTGTTCCTAAATGTGAAGTGCAGGCAGACTCTGGTGCATTTCCTATGCTCAGTAGCTATTTTTGCAGAGCCTGTTTGACCTGGTTTAATGTTTCTGCAGGAGGAACTCAGTGGTTTGAACCAGAGGAGCTCTGTGGAAGCTGTGGCTGGTACATGCACCTGTCATCTCCCCCGCAGGAAGAATCTCAAGGTGCCACATCCACCCAAGAAAAAGGGAGATGAACAAATCGATTCATCACGATTTAGCATGTACAGAGAGAGACGATTTCGTCCCATCGCCATACCAAAGGACACAGAGCCACGTCTAAGAAGGGTGTTTGCCAGGTGCTGAAAGGTGCCTGTACATAGGGTGAGTGCAGGTTCACAGCATTTCTGAAAGGCAGGTGAATGAATGTGCTTTTTTGTGTCTGTCCTGCCTCAGAAAACCACAAGAATTCAAATGGGTGTTGTGTCTCTAGAGCTTAGGAACTGCTCTTATCTTCTATGTGATCCCTACGAAGACTTGCAGTCAGTTTACTAAACTCACAGAGTCCCAGAAACGGGCTCATTCTGACCTAGGTGAGACTTTTCCACTTGCCTGCGTCCAGCCTTTCTGTACAGTCAAGTGCTTCAGTATCTCCAAGGCCCCTGAAAAATACAGCATGGACTAATAATTCAAAGTCAGGGCTCTCTTCACAAATGCTCACATTGCCTACAGTGCTTGCCCAGGAAATGGATGGATTTCTAGAGTGACTGACTGGAGGAGATTTCATGGTGCTTGTGAACAGCCGGAAGGTGAACAAGAGTCAAGGCAATCAAGCCTTTCGTAATAACAGAGGGAAAAAAGTGAGCTCAGTGTAGTTTGACATTAGCAGACACCTGGGATAATTTTGACTTGAAGCTGCATTGCCAGTTGGAAGTGCAGAGAGTGTCACTCTGCTTCAAGGAGGAATGGCATCAATGTCTGAGGAGCACTTGCAGATTTTAGGGTGCTTCTCCCAGCCAGTCCTTGGCAAGTAATGGTGTTGTCTGAGTGGCAGTGCTGAGGCAGAAAGGTACATCCTGTTACTGCTGGTGGTAAGCTGAATGGCTCTGTGTACTGGCTGCCCTACCATCTGGCAGAGACAGCACAATGTGACACTTTCCCATTCTTGGGTTTTTATAGGTGTACTGTATCTGTGGGACTGGACAAAAAGCCATCCCTTCCCACAGTGAGGCCAGAGGACCACAAGGAGAACCTTGTGGGCTCAGGCGGGAATGAAGCGAGTACAGGAGCTCCTGAGGAAAAAATGGAAAGTGGCCAGGAGTACAGAGAAGAATAATCGGATTCACTGAATCACCTCACTGGGCAGCCTGTTCCAGGCCACAACTCTTTCAATAATATTTTTTTTCTAATATGTATTCTAAACCTGCCTTGGCACAGCTGCTTGCCATTTCCCCTTGAAAAGACCATCACCCACCTCTCCACAACTTCCCTTCAGGTATTTTCAGGTGGTGATAGGGTCTTCCCTCTGCCTCCTCTTCTCCATGATGAACATCCCCAGCTCCCTCAGCCTCTCCTCATAGGATTTGCTCTCCAGCTCCTTTCCCAGCCTGGTTGCCCTTCTCTGGACTCACTCAAGAACCTCAATGTCCTTCTTATGGTGAGGAGCCCAGAACTGGACCCAGCACTTGAGGTGCAGCCTCACCAATGCCGAGTACACAATCCCCTCCCCAGACCTACTGGCCACACTATTTCTGAGACATGCCAGGATGTCATTGGCCTTCCTGGCTGCCTGGGCACACTGCTGGCTCATATTCAGCCTACAGTCACCCAACACCACCCCCAGGTCCTTTTCTGCCTTACAGCTCTCCAGCCAGTCTCCCCCAAGCCTGTTGTGATGCTCAGGGTTGTTGTGTCCCATGTGCAGGACTCTGCAGACTAATCAGGAGCCAAACTCTGCACTCCCATGGCAGAGGGAGTACCCGCCTTCGTGTTCACCCTTACAAACAACAGAGGTTGATGGGTCCTAAACAGTTAGTGAATCTAGTCAAACGATAGTTAACTGTCTGCAATATTGCCATAGAAAAGAGTGAGTAAAGGTAATGGAATGGGAGTTTGCTTTGATGGCAGCATTTTCCTCCAGGTAACCCGAGATGTAAAATGACCAGGTATGTGCCTATGTTTGCTTCTGGTCTGCTTAGCTGGAGACAGCATGTAGGATTGCAAACCCCTCTCAAAGGCAGGAGGAGGGGCAAAGGGCTCTGTTCTATCAGTAGAACCCAGATAGGAGAAAGAGTTGTAAACAATTGGCGATGGATGATATTTAGGGGACTGGCATGCTTCCATCATGGCTGGTTTTCATCCTCAGGCCTCCAAGAATGCCCCACAGCACCTCACCAGCTCTCTCTCTGTCACTTGTCTCAAGGCCAAACCAGACCTCAGGGAAAAGGCATGGCACTGGCAGCACACCAGAAATAGAAATGGAAATTCAGTGTGGCAGGAAAGTTGTGTTACAAAAATTCAAACCCAAAGACCCCCCAGACTACTGCAGGGAGAATTGTTTTTTCAGTGTATTCTGCAGAGGAAGTTTTCAACATATGCACCTCCAAAAATGGAACACTCCTTTATAAAGAGACTTTGGCTAGAAATAACAAGACAAGAAACTTGTTTTTAGTGACCTGCAGTTTCTAAGTCATTCTGGCCTCTTCTGTCTCCACTGTTGTCATCAAGTTCCAAAATCATCATCCCATGTTTGTTCTGCTGCTAGCTGCTGGAATATTTTTTTGTAAATCTCATTGGTTTTGTTTTTTCTTAAGCTCAAACTCAAACCAAGGATTTCATCTGAAAGAGAAAGCTAGGAGCCCTCCTACTCCTAGATGAAATACAGAAATTAAGTCCCCACAGGAAAAATCTCACAAGAAGTTCCTTTCATCAAGAATGTTGGATCCTGACTTGTTTTTTTTAAGTTCTTGGGTTTGGCAATATTGCAGAGAGACAGAAAATTCATTTAATTTTGGATTTTCTTCTGTCTTGATTATCATCAGGGAATGGTTTTTCTCTTTCCCTGGTTCTGGGTCAACAGGTACTGCAGATATTTGCATCTCTTGTATAACTGGGCGTATCAATCTGGTAAAACAAGGTATTAAACATGGAATTATTAACAATCCTCCACATATCCCCAATAGAATTACCCCGATTTTAGTAAGCCAATCACCTCCCACAAGGTCCCCCATACTGTCCTGAGGTGATTCCATTCCAAGTTTGAACATGTGCAATTTTCTTCATTTCTTTTATAAGCTCATTTACAGCTTTTCCCTCACCATCAATTTCTAAACAATTACTAAGATTAAATTTTCCACAAACACCCCCTTCCTGTGCTAATAAATAATCTAAAGCTAAGCGATTTTGATATGAAGCAGTTCTCATTTTGGTGTTTTGTTTTGCAATTAATCCAAGTGCATCTCCAGTTTTATTTACAATTATTTCCACTATGGCTTGTAACCTAATTATTCTATTAAGCATATATATGGGGTCCAGTAACCCCAGGATCTATCTTCTGCCCATGTAGCTGGATCATAATAGGCAATTATTCTCTCAGGAGGCCATTTGTTATTTTTCCAATGTCCAATTTGCAGGCTCTTTTTATGGTGTCTTTCTCATCAGCTTCAGTATACACCTGACCTAGTCGCTCTCCCTGATTTATGGGTAACAAGAATAAACTGGGTCTTATAGTTCCCAACACACAAGATCCTGCCCAATTCTTTGGCAAATATGCATATGCTAGTTTGCCACAAATCCAATAATACCCTTCAGGAGTTTGCCAGCCATTTGGTATATTTGATTCATTGGTCCAATTTTTCAATTGATTGTTCATTTCCAGTGGGCTTCCCCACTTGTCCCAGCTATTTCGAGTCTCATTCCATAAATAACCTCCTTCACACTCCAGATTATCCACTTGTTGTCCATTCCCTTTAAGATTTTGCCAACAACTCCTTCCAATTATACTCATTTGAAGTACCCATTGGTGTTTCCTGTTACCCTTCCCCATGGTTTCCCAAACTTTAGGATTACTTATATTGCTCTCCATAGCCTCCCATGGCTATCCTTCACCTTGACTTGTCCCACCACAAACATAACAGTTTGTTATATTCAATGACTTAGCAATATTATCAGCAAGATTTACAAATAGATTTTTAGCAACTGTGGGAATTTAATATTTCACTCCTGAGTCCATTTCATGATAAAAAGAGTCAAATAACAATGTATGCTGCACCGATTCTTTTACCTGTTCATTTATTTCTATTATCTCTGTTCCCTTTGAGCCATGTGAAGGTAAGACAAGGTTCAGTCATGGCTCTGACACTCTCCTCCTCTCCAGCCTCTGAGAAAAATGACTCCATCAGTTTCGATTCTGCCGACATCAAAGGAATCCTCCTCCTCAACATTTTCCTGGAGCTGGCAGAATTGGCAGCTGTACCCTCGTAGAACTCTGTTTCAGATTATCAGGTGAGCTGCCTTAGCTCTCCAAGGCAGAGAAGGCAGGTCCCCATTTTATCAGGACATTTGTCCCTCATCGAACAAAACATACAGAACACAGGGTCATCAAGACTAGATTTCCAGAAATATTCCATCTCTAGTTGGACATCCAAAAGCACTGCATAGCTCTGGCACCCACTCTACAAAGCCGCTCTCATGTGTCTCTCACCCCCCTCTGCAGTTTAAACTCCCCCAGGTACCCGACCTTTCCAGACACGCGGGTGCTGCTGTGTTTCATGGTACAACGACGCCCTCTCTTGTCTCCTAGTTACTACCAGCAGGCGCTTAGGGACTACTCTGGCCAGAAAGTCAGGCCAGATGGTGACTTTCTCAAGCGTGGCAGAAAGAAGCCCCACAAAATTCAGAAAGAGAGGATTTATCTGAATCCCACCTTTGTAAGCACAGCCTGCATCTCAGCCAGGAAAAAAAGGAAAGTGGCATCTTATGTGGAGCATCTCAAAGGTAAGCCTTGCCCCATGTCACCCTGCTCTGTCTCAAAGGGATGGCATGAGGCAGCTACGAGGGTGACAACTCGACTGGGGCATTTGTCACAGCTGCTTCTGTTCCCTCCTGGCACGTGGCCTTCTCAGGATCGGTGGTTGTGGTACGGAGTTCAGCAAGGGTCAGTGTCAGCCCGGCATTGGCAAACCTTTCCCAAGAGACAGAGTTGGAGCACACTTTGGGAGTCCATCTGGCCCAAAATCCTCCCAGGGCAAGACACGAACTCAAACGGTTGTGGTGGGCTGTGCCCCAGGGGCTCCCAGAGGGGGAGGAACCACCCTCCAACAGTGTCTCTGCAATTTTAATAACTATACTTGGGTCTATTCCAAGCCCAAGTATCTTAAGTCCAATTTGATTTATTTTTTTCTGTTTCCAAATTTCTAGATTTGTGAGGGTTAAGTTTACTGGATTACAATTACAGGTTGTACAATTCGGTCTGTTTGCATCCTTGTGACTGAAGCTTGTAAATTCCCACATTGACTTTCATATCCCCAGCCTACAGTATCCCAACAGACACAAGACCATCCTCTGTTTCCACATAAGTTTTCTGATATTTTGCTTGTTGACCAGATATATGATCAAAATCTACTGGACATTGACGTCCACCTGTGTAAATATATTTTGATTGTTTTCTATAATACTGTCTCCACTTTAAATTCCCACAATAAGTGTTCATATCATCATCTATAATATCGCATATGTTAAAAATAAATGACACTGATGTGCTCAAATTGGCTATAAACTCACTTGCTCCAGTTAATCTCCCTACTTTCGAATTTGTTCTTATTTCTACCCAATATTGAAAAGGAAGTTCTTTCGGATCATAGCATACAGTCTCGTTACCTTCTTTACATAGAGCATACTGGGTTTGGTTATAAATACAACTTCCCACTTTCTGATCTTTACACTCATAAACCGTGTGATGCACCAAAGTTTGGGAGCTTCTCCTTCCCCTCCTGGTAGTCACCACACATTGACTGCAATTGTTTGCTGTAGCCTGGGTTAAGGAACTCACCCCAAGTAGAACTAGAAGAGGTCCGGTAAGGGCCATAGTGTTCAGTGGTCACAGCCCGAAGGGGTTCCAGCCCTCAGCAGACCTTCCTAGCCACAACACTGGTTCCTTATCTGGTCTTGCCCTCCTCTGTGATCTTAAGGGTTGTCCCTTTTCCTAGTACCCAAATGAATTATAAGTCATTTTCTAATTTGTAGGCTATGTCCCAAAAGTTCTGTGTATTTCCAATAGGTACCTTTTCGGGTGTCCCTTTGTTTACTATTTTCCCAGGAGTAACCACAATAAAATTCCCACAGCAACTTAGCTTATACTCTTTTTGATTTTTGGCCTCTTTAAGTTTTTTCTAATTGTTAGCTTAGTTTCTATGGGTTCTGACATGATTTTTCACTCCTTTACTGGACTATTCAGACATGACACATCTGTCCATCCTTTTTCAGCAGTTCTCACAGCCGTCTCTGTAGTTAATAAAACAAGAAAAGGTCCTTCCCAGAGAGGAGATAAGCTTTCTTCCTTCCATGTTTTTATTCAAACTTTATCTCCTGGTTCCAACTGATGGACTGCAAACCCCAAAGGTGGTGTTTGGGCCACCATCCAAATCTCTCTTAATTCTATTCATCTTTTTCCAATGGTAATTATATCTTTTTGGATACTGTGATCCTCAATTACATTGTTCCCCAACGGCATTCCTTGAAAATAAGGCATACCATATAACATTTCATATGGTGAGAATCCAGTTTCACTGTGTGGTTTTGTTTTTATGTTTAAAAGTGCCAATGGTAAACATTTTGTCCAGGGCATTTGTGTCTCAATCATCAATTTGGCTAATTGTTGTTTTATTGTTTGATTCAGTCTTTCTACCTTCCCCAAGTTTTGTGGGTGCCACAGTGTAAGGGTTTTGTGCTGGGAAGCACAACTACAGAAAACAGCAACAAGGAAATTCCTTGGTACCAGCCACAAAGTTTCGAAAACTGTAAATCTTTCAATAGATGCCTGTCTCTGACTGATAGTGGGATGAGCATCCATTAATAATAGGATGCTTTGAAGACAGGGGTTTAAGGAGTTACATTTCCAAGGTCTGGACAAAGAATAGACCTTAGTCTTAATCAATAGAAGCCTTGTGCAAGGAATGTAAGGAGGAAACATTTCCAAGGACTAAATCAACTTTAATGCCAATTACGAAGGACCATTTGACACTTGGAGGTTGTTAGAAGAGATACCTCTGATAGTGACAATGTCCAGCTGGGAGGAGTTTATGGAAATGACTTCTTGGGACTAATTTGAATACGAAGCTGGACAGCTTATGCATATGTATAGGTGTTACAAATTCCAAACACCTCTCCTCTATAAAAAGTTGAGCAAAGCAGCCTTCAGTGGAAGGAAGAAAATGAACGAAGGAAGAAAAGGAACGAAGGAAAGAAGAAAGGAAGGAACTTCCCCCACCTGACAAGTGAAGTCGAGCGGTCCCCCAAGTCATCGTGGAAACCAGTGGTGGTAGCTATAACTTTCCTGTAACTTTAAACTCTTTACCTTTCTTTCTCTTTTTTCCCTTTTCTCTCTAACTCTCTCTCTTGTACCTTTCGCCAATTTTGCTGTAATAAACTTCCTTATGATGCAGCATTTGACCTCGTTTGTGTCTTAATCTCACTCTGGGAATTATAAAAGAATCTTGCCCCTGACCGGGCTATTCCGGAACGGGACACACATTAAGGAACCTTGTGTAATTTGCTTTGCTATTTCAAAAATTCCAATACAACCAAATTGTTTAAGAAAGTGTTCACTTAACGCCTTCGTACCCCAGTATGTTTGTGTATGCAAACGTTCCAGTATTTGCCTGGTGTATGCTTTTGGCAACATTTCTCACTTGTCGGGCAGTACCCATTTTCCACCCTATTTTCTCCAGTTTTGTTTTTTCTTTAGGGGTAAACTTCTTTTTTCTTTCCTCACTTCTTTCTTCACTGTTGTCCTCCTTTGTCTGTACTGCTTTAATTTTAGCAACTGTAGCCCTCAGGGCTGCTTCCTGAGTCTCTTTATCTGCTAAATTATTTCTTCTGATTTTGTAATCTAATCCCTTTTGGTGTCCCCTCACATGTACCACTGCTATTTCTTTTGGTTCTCTTAACGCCCTTAAAATTTTTACTATTAATTCTTGGTGTATTAGATTCCTCCCTTGAGTATTAATCATATCTCTTTCTTCCAAAATTTTTCCAAAAGTGTGGACCACCCCATACGCATATTTAGAATCCGTGAATATAGTTCCACTTTTACCTTCTAATAATTCCAGGACCCTACATAAGGCATACATTTCACAGGCCTGAGCTGACCATGATGGGCTCAGAGGTCCTGATTCCACAAGTTCTAAGTTTTTATTTATTATTGCATATCCCGATTTTCTTTTTCCTTCTATTACTCGTGAGGAGCCATCTATAAACAACACTTCTCCATTTTCCAACTCAGTATCTCTTATGTCTGGCCTCACTTTAGTCTGGGTCTCAATTACTTATAAACAATCATGTTGCAATTCCTCCAGGGGTTCTCCAAATAAAAATTGTGCTGGACTCTGGGCAGAGGTCACTCTTAATTCTAAGTCTGGGGAGTCTATTAATATTGCTTCATACTTTAGGATCCGGCTGTCCGTTAACCATTCTCTGCTTTTTATGCAAAACATTCCTGACATTGTGTGGGGTATATACCTCTAAAGGAGTGCTAAAGGTAATCTTCCTAACCACCTCTATTAATAATGCTGTGGCTACCAAAAGCTTGGAGACAAGCAGGCCATCCCCTGCTTACTGGATCAAGTAATTTAGAACAATGCCCCACGGATTTTTTGATTCCTGCGCAGTCTTGAGTAAGAGCTCCATACGCAGTCTGGTTTGATGGATTTACAAATAAATAAAAAGGTTTTTCTAGATCTTGGAGGTTCAATACAGGTGCTTGTATTAATGTCATTTTTATTTCCTCAAATTTTTGATCATCTTCAATAAATCACTTAAACTGGTTATTAGTTAATTTTTGTGTAGGAATTTTACCTTTTCACTATAATTTTCAAGCCATGATCTACAATATCCTAATAAACCAAATACTTGTCTACTTTCATTTTTAGTTTGTGGGGTATCCGAGATACTCTATCAGGATCTAACTTTTTCTTCCCCTTACTCAGCCAATGTCCTAAGTATTTTACTTCCTGCTTTACAAACTGTAGCTTAGATCAGGACACCTTTAATCCCTTTTCCCTTCAAAAATTTAACAATGTAATGGTGGCATTTTGGGTCCCCTCTTCAGTTTTTCCTGCTATTAATAGATTGTCTACATATTGTAATAACTTCACCTCCTTGGGTATAGTGAAATCATGTAGGATTTTTTCTAAACTTTGTCCAAATAGATTTGGTGACTCTGTAAACCCCTGTGGTAACACAGTCCATCTTAATTGTTGTTTTTGTCCCGTATCGGGGTCCTCCCATTCAAAAGCAAAATCATCTCTGGATGCCTCATCCAGAGGACAGGTCCAAAAAGCATCCTTCAAATCTATTACACTCTACCAAGTGTGTTTGGGAGATATATGACTCAATAAGATATAAGGATTTGCCACCACAGGGGATTTGGTAATTTTTCGCTGATTTACCGCTCTTAAGTCCTGCACCATCTGGTATGACCCATCTGTTTTTTTACAGAGAAAATGGGCGTCTTGTGAGGTGACATACATGGCTCTAGAGTTCCTTGTTCCAAAAGTCTGTCAACCATAGGTTTTAATCCTTTCCGTCCCTCCATAGCTATAGGGTATTGCTTGATTCTGATTGAGAGGTGCGGGTCTATTATTTGCATGCTTGTGGTATCTATTTTTAATTTTCCCATTTCCCCTTCTTTATACCACACTGAGGGGTTAATAGCTTCCTCATCCTCTTGTGTTAAAGTGTACAGTTTAACCTTTAATTTGTCCCCTTGACTCTGAATGCCCAAATTTAATTTCAAAATTAAATCCCTTCCTAATAAATTATATTCTGCTTCAGGGAGCAAAAGTAAATGATTGAAGCAAATTTTCTTCTCTGTTTCTATCTTTACATCTTTTAAAATAGGCACTTTAAAAGGTTCTCCATTTGCTCCTTCTACGGACATATAGTCCTTCCCTTTTTCGATTCCTTTTGGAAGTTTATGAATGGTTGATTTTTCTGCACCAGTATCTACTAAGAATAAAACTTCCTCTTTATGAGGACCAATTAATAATTTTATCAAGGGCTTTGTTGATGTTGAAGTCCCCAAAAGATAAAGCCCCTGACACCCCTAATCTTCTTTAAACATTTTTTCATCTTGTGCCTGCTGACGACAGTTCCTCTGAACATGTCTCCTCTTTTTACAGTAGTAACAGACGGGGACTGTAAGTTTTTCTCCATATGGTTGTTCCCGGGGTGTCTGTTCTATTCTTTTTTCCTTCTTTTCTCCAGGCTGAGTTTTATTTTTCTGACTTTCTCTCGCTACCACTAAAAAAATTTTCGCTTTCGCTTTTTGTTTTTCTTCATCCCTTCTAACATAGACTTTTTGGGCTTCCCTAAGTAATTCCACTAATCCTCTTTCTTGTCAGTCTCCCAATTTTTCTAATTTCTTTCTTATATCCCCCCAGGATTTAGCCACAAATTGGATTTTAAGGAGAGCAGTCTCAACCACTGTATTTGGATCAATTCCAGAATACATTAGTAAGTTTTTTCTCAACCTTTCCAACCATTCGGTGGGAGATTCGTCTTTCCCTTGATGTTCTTTCAGTGCTTTATTAATATTTTGTCCTCATGGAACTGCTTCCCTTATTCCCTGTATAATTAACATTCTTAAATCCCTCATGTTTTTCCTTCCTTGCGGTTGCTGATGATCCCAGTGGGGGTCCACATTTGGCCATTTCTGATCTCCCGGGGGTCCTGCCTGATTTTGTCTTTCCCAAATCCTCATTTGATCTTGTCTAATCATTCCCTTCTCCTCAGCAGTAAACAAGATCACTGAAATGGACTGTATTTCTTCCCAGGTATAAGCATTAGGGCCTAGGAATTGGTCCAGTTTTTTGGCTACTCCAATGGGATCATCTAACGAGGTTCCCCATTTCTTTCATAAAATTCCTTTCATCTGTGGTGTTTAATGGCACTGCCACAAACCCACTGCCTCCCTGATTACCTCCGAGGGGTACCTGTCATACGGGATATAGAGAAGCTCCCTCAGCTATAGCAGTCCTACTTCTTGTACATGCAGCTGGAGGTTGGTCTCATTCTAGTGCTTTCGATGGTGGAGGCAGAGGCAATGGTGGTACAGGTGGAAATACCACGGCCACCAGAGGGGAGCCACCGCTGGGTTTATTAAGATATGGTGGTGGTAGTATATTATCAAATGGCTCCCATTTTTCTTCATTTCCCTTTTCATTTTTATCTTCTTTTTCCTCAAACCTTTTATCTGTTTTTAATGTAAGTATTGAGGCTGGAAAAGGGCGTAAAGTTCTGATCTATAAACCTGCATAATCGCTCTCCTCTTGACTATAAGGTTCCTTTGAATTAACATATGTATTCAAGGCCTACAAATCCAGTCTTCAAAAGATCCAAAACCAGGCCAAAAAACATGTGGTCTTAAAGGCCTTTTTGGCCATTCTATCATGCAATTTTGAATTAATTTTAATTTACTTTTTTCTTTTCTGGGGCCCCTGTCATTCCAATTTTTAATCATTATTCCTAATGGATGTCTGATAATTTGCTCCCTTTTCTTCTGGTCCCTGGGTCTGTCATCTGACCCACCTAGGAATTTTACTATGGCAATTCCTACAGCCCTCGGTTACCAGTAAGAGTGTCTTGCAGGGGGTTTAGGACCTATCACCCACTCACGAATCCTATAGGAATTGCTTCAGTCATTCACCAGCCAAGTCCCTTGCAGGAGATTGGAACCGCGGTTAGAAGACGTCTGCACTCGCTCCGGAACTACATTCCATCTCAGTCACAGACTCTTACACACACAGGCAACCGAATCCCACCCAAATCCAATGGTATATGCAATATACCTGCGACTCTGTCGTCTTCACTCGGATCCAATTGAACGGTATATGCCTACGCACATGACTCCTGTCCTCTTCGTTTGGGCAGCCGAACGGTAAACACCTTACGCTTTACGACTGCATCTTCGTTCAGGTCTTTGCACGCAGCATTATGGGCAAAAACTGCTGCAGCCAGCAAGGGAGCTCATTAAAAAATCTGATTCTTTGCTTGATTCTATTCAGGTTTGGGATGTCGTTAGTCCCGACCCAACCCGATCAGGAGCCACCAAATCGTGGGGTGCCCCTCCTTGATCAAGTCAGAATTCAGGAAATATTGCCCTCCTGGACGAGCCCCCAGTTGTGATAAATCTTGGTGAAGCAGAGACTCCCAGTGCACCCAGTGCTTTTTGCTTGCTTCCATTCGTTTAATAAATTGTTCAATTTGGTTATAAATCCTGTTTGGGACCGAGTCATTTATCATATGTGGCAAGCTAAAAAACTGCTAATTGCTTACAGACATTGTTCACACCAAACTGATTAATTAGTAATTATAATGGGTTCTGATAAGCATATCTTATAACTAAACATTGTTAGTTTACCTTTGATGTCTAAAAGTATCTGCACACCTGCTGTGTCGACCATTTATTATGGATGGCTCTTGACATGTTCACTCACTCCCAAATCCCTTCCCACAACTCCTGCTTTGTTTAGGGCAGTCTGTACCCCTGGCTTCAAGGCCACCACGGTTTGAGAATGTGATTACCAACTTTCTCTCAGCATGAGAAACTTTCCTGTCTCACGGGAACGTGAGGATGTTATCAGGGCCTATGTCTGCTGTGAGGAGAGCCACGCTGCTGATACAGGGCCTGTGTCTGCTGTGAGGAGAGCCAGGCTGCCAGCAGGGCCTGTGTCTTGGTGAGGAGAATCAGACTGCTGTCAGACCTGCTGCCTTCCCCAACAGGCTGCCAACATGAAAATTAATTCCAGCCCAGCAAAAATATGGTCAGGAGAAGAATATCTCTTCTGGTTGGAAACCTTCTTGATGTTCCTGTTCATCAAACCCCAGAGTTTCTCAAGGTCTGTTTAAGTGAAGCTCCATTTTGTTAACGGTTAATGTGTGCTTGCTGATGTCTCTCTAACTTGTAGTGCCTCTGGTAAAATGGCAGCTAGAGGTGTTAAAAACCCTGGGACTCTATTGCTGGATGTCTAGCATGTTTGATGTTGGATGATGGTAGCGGCTGAAATCGATCTCATGCATTGTTAGGACTGTTCATGTGGCGAGGAATGCCCTGAGCTCCATATTACCTGTGCTTCTAGTGTGGTACCTGGGGAGGTTTCAGGCCAGGAACATCTTTCAGCCCTCACCCCTTTTATTTTGGTGCTATTGCTGTACATTTAGAAGCTTGGAATGTGGATGCTGGTAGAGCCTGAAGTTTAAATCAAGCAATGTTAGGATCATTCCTGTGGCTAAGAATGCCCTGATCCCCAACTTTACTGAGGCTTCTGATCAGCTCCCTGGGGAGGTTTCCGGCCAGGAACATCTTTAAGCCCTTGCACCTTTTCTTTGGAAGCTATTGCTGGACCTTTACCTGCTTTTAAGGTTTGCCCTTTTAACCATTTCTTGAGCTCTCTCTGAAGGAACAGCCACCAGCTCTTGGCTGGTAGGAGGAGAGACCATGGCACGGGACACATGGGATGGTTTCCTTCAAGGAAAGCATTCCCTTCAGGGAAACCATCCCATCCTGCAGCAAGGAGGAAAGATGGTGTTCAAACAGCTCTTCAAATAGCTGCTGGGAAAAGATGCTGGAGTGATGCACTGGGGACAAGCACCAGCAGGTAATGACAGGGAGAATGAGCACTGCCTTTGTGGTGGTGACTTTGTAGCTGGTGTCAATGGGGCTGGAGACCTAATGTTTGCTGCTCTGTGTTAAGAGAGGCAGCATCTAGTTCTAGTGCTGGCAGTGTAACTTGCGCAGCACCCTCCCTCCCCGCATCCCCGCCGTTCTGGCCGGGTCAGGGCAGGGGGAAGCGGGGTGGCTCCGGGAACCAGCCGAACCCAGCGGGAAAGGCGAGACCCTCCCCGTTCCGCTCCGCTGGGTTCGGCCTTTCCCGGCCGGTGGGTCCGGCCTTTCCCGCTGGGTTCAGCGGCCGGTTGCGCGTCGGCGTTGCCCGGGCAGCCGGTTCGGCCGTTACACGCTGTCCAGGTCCCCGCTCCGTTGCCCGGGGCAGCGCGTCCTGCCCACCCGCTGCTCTCGCTCAGTCGTGCCTTCGGCCATGGCTGAGCCGGTCGGGATGAGCCAAGGGCTGGGTAAGCCCCGCGAGCCTCCGGCCTGTCCCGCGCGGAGCCGGGGGGAGGAGCCCGGAGGGGAAACTGCCCAGGAACCTGCCCGAGCGCCTGCTCGGCGCCGAGCTCCCCACCGAAGCCCCGCCCGGGGCTGTCCGAAGGCGGGGGGAAGAGGGAAGCCTCCCGCCCACCCGGAGGAGGGGCCGGCCCAGCCCAGCCCAGCCCGGGCCAGCCCAGCCCGGCGCTGGCGAGGGAGGCCCCGCCCGCGGGAGGGGGAGCAGCACCACGCATGCGTGGCCGCCCCTTGTCCCCGCCCCTTCGCTTCCCTGGGCTCTCCCTCCCCAGACAGGCATTGGTAGGAGCCAATGGAGGGGGCTGCTCCGCACGGTCGTGGGAGGGGCGGCCGGGCGGTGCCGGCTGGTGCCGGGCGTCGCAGAGGAAGGACGCGTTTCCGCCGCGGCCTGCCGGGCCCATGTAGCGATGGCTGCTGGGGGCCCTCGGCGCCCTGTTCGCCGCTGTCCGCCGCGCCCCCTGAGCCGCCCGCGGCCTCGCCGCCGCTCAAGAGGCCGCCCCCCAGGTCAGCGAGCCGCCCCGCAGGCGTACGGCCGCCCGAGGGCCTCGCCCCGTCCCTGAGACCCCGCGGCCTGTCGGGGTGCGGCCTGCGGAACCTCTCCCCCCCTTCCCTCCGAGCCCGCCCGGAGCGCGGCGCCTCGGCCGCTTGTCCCGCCTGTGGTCGGCGTTAGAGCCCAGGCGGGAGCGGAGCTCGGTGTCCCCCCGCCCCGGGAACGCCCCTGGCAAACCCGCCCCCCCATCCGCACCCCGTGTTGGCTTTTCCCTGTGGGAAGCGGGGAGTTGGAAAAGAAACGGGCCCTGGGAGCGGGCGTGGGGAAGGAGCAGAGGGCTGTGTGTGTGTGAGGGGATACAGCGGGCGGGAGTCCCGGCGTAGGGCTTGTGGAGAAAGGGGGATGCTTTCGCAGGTGTTAACGGTTGCCAGTATCGCAGAGCTCCCAGTAAGAGCTGGTGGATGCTTGTGGGGTTGGAAGGGCCCTTAGAGATCCATTTTGTCCTAGCCCCCCTGCTATGGGCAGCGATGGCCATGCCATGCCTGTGGCTTCTGTGTCCCTGAGGAGAGGGAGCGTCCTGTGGAGAGAGACGCTGGCTGCCCCAGTAGTAGTTCCCAGCAGCCGTGCAGAGCACAGTCCCAGGCGGAGGAAGGTGCCTTTAAAGGCGCTGCTGGCTGTCATGGCACGATGTGAGCGGGAGACCCGGTTTCCCTCACCTTTTTGAGTGGCTCAGCTCTCCTGAAGTGGGAGTCAGGGCTGAGCGCCGGAATACTGAGGAGCTGCCCGAGGGTTACTGGGCAGGAAGCCTGAGGGGGTTTAATCACTGCGCATAAGAGAGCCCGTATTAACAATGAATCCCAAAGGGCAGCGTGCTGGTCAGAGATCTTGCACAGATCCTTCTATTGCACTC
Source organism: Laterallus jamaicensis coturniculus (assembly GCA_022605575.1). NCBI lineage: Eukaryota > Metazoa > Chordata > Aves > Gruiformes > Rallidae > Laterallus > Laterallus jamaicensis. The sequence goes on from JAKCOX010000018.1 coordinate 17,401,342, forward strand.
TGAACCAGCAAATCCCGGTCCCCAAGTCGGACCAGAGCTGCCTCTGTCCTGGAAGTTTCTGCTGTCTTGTGCTGGTGTTCAGGTTAAACTCAGGCCGGTGCTTTGTTTGTTTCTGTTTCAGACTCAGGCCCTTTCTCCTCACCCTCCAGTTAAAAGACTGAAAAGTTCTGTGCAGGAGGATGAAACGGTGCAGGCTGGTAAGGCTGATGTCAAGTCATGAGCTTGTTTGTTCTGCGCTCTTCCTTGTGTGTGGTGGAACTCTCCCCCTCGGCTCACGTAGGGGTTGTGGCAGCATCGCACCTTGGTAGAGTCTGGCAGTGCTGGAGTGGGAACTCAGTTTCTTCCCCGCATCCCTGCGCTGCTGCTGGGTTGGGGCCGGGCGTTTAGCTTGGCATCTCAGTACTGGAGCTGCCTTGGATGCAGCCATCTCCAGCTGTGATATGACCACTGCCAGCTTGCCAGAAGGAAATTGGTTTGATTTGAGGTGTTAGATCCCGAGCATCCTTTTTGGGTTTGAATTTGGGGTTCAGCCTGGCGATACCTCATGCGAAGCACAACTTGCTGTAGTTGCCAATAAGAAAATCTGAGACTATTCTAAAGTAAAGGAACACAGGGAAGACGGTGACGTAGGGGAGAAAGGAAACACTGACCTTTGGGGAAGCTCTTGCCCGTAACCTCCTCAACCTCCTCAGTTCCCTTTTACAGTGACTGATGGCTTACGCTCTTCTCTCGTAGTTGAAATGACTTGCAGGACTCCCTTGGGCAACGGAGCACTATCCATCTGGGAGAAGACAGCTCCTTTTGTGAGGTAAAACCCTTCTGTTTTCTTTGACTTTCTTCTCTGAGAGGCTTGCTTTTGATTTCATTCTTGAGGCAAGCAGCAGCTATACCTTGGTGGCAGCACACCTGGCTCTTAGAAGAGCTGGGGTCCGGATGTTTTGAGTGAGGCCCCCTTGTGGCTCTTTAGCCTTCGGTATCGCCCTAGGGCTTGGGCCCCAGGGTCTGCAGCCAAAGGAGTTGTTGGGATTTTCACTTGTGCTTCTTTCTCTCCTGTCCCATAAAGGTTTCGCGTCTGTCCCCTTTCAGACCGGGGGAGGCGCTTTACCGACCAGCTGGGGCGGGCTGGTTCTGGGGCGGGCTGGTTCTGGGGCGGGGTGGTGCATGCCAGAACCTCATCCTGAGGCTGTTTCTTTTGCCCTTGTTTTTAGCCCAAGCAGGGACAACAAACACTGTGTGCAGTCGACTCTGTGCAGCACCTTACTGCCGAAGCCTCCCTTTAAGGAGCAGACTCGGCGAGGATCCAGCAGTGTCGGAGGGAGCAAAGCGGGGAGGCTTTCCTGTGCTGCTGAGGAGGTGCGCTGGGGGAGAAAGGCGCCTTTGGCAGTGGAAGGGCCTGGCAGTTGGAAGGAAACTGGTAGTAGTGGGCTGGGGCAGGACCCTCCCGCCAGTGTCTCTGGGACGTGGCACTGTACTGCCAGGTCACCAAGCGTGTGTTTGTGGCAGAGTCATTTCACTGGGTTGTCCTTAACCCAGCTCAGCAGTGGTCTTCAGAGAGCAACTCTAAAAGGAGGTTGAAACCCGCTCAGCTGCTCATAATCCACCTGAGGGGGTCTTTCCCTGTCCTTTCCTTCCGCTATCTGAAGCAACTCTTGGAAAATTCCTGATAAACCTAGCTTATGTGCGAGAAGAACTGGAGAAGCAGGGCCTGACCAGCTGTGGAGACCGATTAAGATACCCTGGGGACTCACAGCACCCGATCACGACTTGGACTGACAGGAATGTGATTTTCCTGAATTATGAGGCAGAGCACAGCTGAAGAGAAGAGCCTCCCATTAGAGGAGAGAGTTGCAGAAGGGATTCTTGTGGTTTCTAGTGGGACACAAGTTCCTGGAGCAGGGCTGACAGAAAGTGAAGGTGCTGCTAAAGTCAACTGGAATAACATGCCAGTATTTTGGGAACAGCCTGTGCAGTTTGCTCTGTACCCAGATTACAAACGTTCACTTTAAAGGCTGAGGTCCTAATGCCCGCCCCCCTCCATTCTGGCAGGATGTTCAGCAAGGAGGCAAGAAAATGTGCAAACGGCTCCTGAAGAAACTGAAGGGACAATCCCCTACACGCCCGGCTGATGCACTGGGGACGAGCACCAACAGGTAATGACAGGGAGAATAAGCACTGTCTTTTTGGTGGTGACTTTGTAGCTGGTGTAGTTGGGACTGGAGACTTACTGTTTGCTACTCTGTGTTAAGAGAAGCAGCATCTAGTTCTAGTGCTGGCAGTGTAGCTTGAAGGTACAAGATCCCCAGCGCTGGCTGTTCTGTCACACCATTCAAGGGAATTGATCTTCCTCGTGTTTGACACTGATGAGTTTTGCCTTGGTGGGAAATCCTGTTTTGTCTGGGAACGTGAAACGTAATGTAAACACAGGGAATGCCAGGATTTTCTCTCTTCCTTTCCACCTCCCCTGGTCCTTCTTGCACAACTTAGAGGCCGTTTTCTCTTTGGGGCACACTAATGTGACAAATTTGACTCCTGCCCCTCTGGTCTGCCCCAGTTCAGAGTTGCCCAGCTGAGTATGAAGGGCCTCTGCATAGAAATGCCCGCTGTGTTTTGTCATGACAGCAGTGCAGGGTGTTTCTGTCCAGGCATGAAACAGTCTGGTTGTACTTTAGGTATTTCTATTGCTTTAGCTGTGGCTCCTCTCTCACATGTAGTCATTTGTGTAGGAATAACCTGTCTCCTGTCTGGTGAATTGATACGTGCCGATAACAAGTGCCATACTTATAAATGTTGTGGCTTTTCTTTCTTGTTTTTTCCTGTACCAAAGTGTTCCAGCCTCCTTGAATGCTCCAGCCTTCCCCTCTGCTCTGGACTTGTCCACTGCTCCAACTTCTTCCAGTGCTCCATCATTTTCCCCTGCTCCAGTCTACAGCCATGTTTCATCTTTGCTCCATCTTGCCGCATTGCGCAGTCTTCCAAAATTGTCCAATCAACCAATGACAACTATGTGCCACCTGGACAAAGAAAAATTTGAAGGAGATCCCTTTCCATCTGGGACAGCAATGACCGGTGAGTATCTCTAGGATTCCTATCTGTCCCACCTGGTAGGTAGACTGAAGCTGCACCACAGCAGGATGACGTAGTATCTGGTTGTCTGGACTTGTGGAGGGTCACACATTACTGCACCCTCTTAGGTGCCTGCTACTTACCTCAGGCTTGCAGTTACATGCTGCTCTTTAGTCCTTTTTTCATGCTGTTGGTGGCTCTCTGTGACAGCAGAGCTTCAAATCCACATAAGCTGGTGGTTGTAATACCATGTGTTGGAGGGCAGACACCTCATCTTGTCCCAGCCCTCATTTCCCTGCCTGTTACTAAGAGTTTTGCATCGGTACTTTGGGATGCAATCGTGTGGGGTTTGAAATGATTTGGGAGCAGATGCTAGAGTTTGGGAAAACCCGGTTTTGTTGTGGAAAATGGCTAGCTGTGCTGAGCCTGGAGGAGCATCTGGTTTGGCCCGAAATCTCTTGTGTAGCCATGTGCAGCCCAGGATTTAAAACGCAATAAATGCCCTGCTTCAGCTCTGGGAGGCTTGTGCGTGGTATTGAAACCCTTTGCCAGAGGCTGAACTTCCTAATCACATGGTTGTTGTTAAAAGTTGGTTTCTATTTTATCACCCAGAACCTGAGAGCTGGTGGCAACTGGGAGTTGACTTGTTGCTTTCCTGTTCCCACTTTTCTGTGCAGGTATCAAACGTGCAGCCGTGTGCAGCCCACAGTGGTCCCGGAAAAATGAGATCAGGTAAGAGGGGTAGCGTGGCCAGTAGGTCTGGGGAACGGACTCTGCCCCTGTACTGGGCATCAGTGAGGCTGCACCTCGCGTGCTGGGTCCAGTTCTGGGCTCCTCACCATAAGAAGGACATTGAGATCCTGGAGCGAGTCCAGAGAAGGGCAGCCAGGTTGGGGAAGGGGCTGGAGGGCAAATCCTATGCAGACTGGCTGAGAGAGCTGGGAATGTTTAGTCTGGAGAAGAGGAGGTTGAGAGGAGACCTTTTCCCAACCTCCACTGACCTGCCAGGAGGGTGCACAGAGGTGGGCAATGGTCTCTTCAGCCAGGGGACAGGAGATGGGACAAAGGGAAATGGCCTCAAACTGCGCCAGGTCCAGGTCAGGTCAGATGGGAGGGAAACGTTCTTCCCTGAAAGAGTTGTCAGGGCCTGGGCCAGGCTGCCCAGGGAGTGGGCTGATTCACCTTCCCTGAATGTGTTTAAAAAAAGGGTAGATGAGGTGCTCAGGGAGATGGGTTAGATTAGGACGGGAGTGGTTGAACTTGAGGATCTGAAAGGTTTTTTCCAACCTTGTGATCCTGTGAAAGTTTAGGGAGCTCCCAGCTCTTCCTCCTCACCCAATCTTGGGGCGGTGAAAGAATGGTGCTGGGAGCTGAGACGACGCTGTCGTGCATTCGTGTGTGTGACTGAGGCTCTGGTCAGAATCAGCCTTGAAAAAGCATTTCTTGTCTGGAGGGGGGCAAATTCTACAAATTAGGCAGGATCCCCAGCTCACTTCTCTCTCTCTCTTTCTCTCTCCCCCTCCCCACAGGTCTTACACGCCAAGAGAAAACACTAATAAGAACGGAATACCAGGGCAACAAGCCATGGCGACGGTAAGCATGGGTTCTTGGTTATTCCCCTTTTTAGGACAATAGGGCTGTTTGTGATCAGAAAGCTTTGTGTTCCTCACGGTGCTGACTCAGTGATTTCTGTGTTTGTCCTGGTTGGGTTTTCCTGGGCTTCTAAACGCGAGCTCAAGCCAATCTCTCTGCTTCCCTTGCCTCCGTTTTGTTTGGGGTGCAAGTTTACCCAGGCACACGCTTGGACTGTAAATACAGAGTACCTTTGGAGTTTGCCTGTTGGATATGTGTGTGCAAACCCACTCCCAGTTCTACACACGAGCGAGATTCTCTGTGCCGTCCCCCAGCAAACAAATCTCTGCTTGCTTGCTAGCTTGATGTCCTTTTGTCTAACAGAAACAGAATGGATCTGAAACTTCAAAAGAGAGATTACCAAATCTGCCACTTGCTGTGCCCAAAAAGCCACCTGCCCATGAAGGGAAGAAATCAACATCCCGGGGAAAACCAGGGACCTTTGCTTCTCTCACCAAGGTACTGTAGCTGATACTGGGTCCCCCAAAGCAGAGGCTGTGGAACAGCTGCAAGGAACTCTGGCTTGGAAATCTTAAGCACGTGCCATGAACCTGTTGCAGAGCGTCCTGGCAGCTGTGACTTCACGCTGCAAAGTTCAGGTCTGGCACTGGTTTTAAGTGTGTGCACAGCTGGGACTCGCGACCGCCTAACTCCCATGTCGCTGCCTCAGTTTCCCCCCGTGAAGCCAAATTCTTGCAGGCTCCTGTCTTAGCTGCCCTGGTACGGAGAATGCCTTCAGCAGTTGACATAGCCCTGGGCATTGCGAGACCCACAGCATCCTGCGGGGAAGGTGTTTGCTGTCCGTTAGCATGCTCAGCGCCTTGTTTCATGAGGCCTTCCCCATTTAATCGCTCGTTTCAGGCCATGGAGGAGGAGATTGCTGCCGCCTTCAGCGCCGGAAACCCAGATGAGATCCTCAGCAGTGCCTTCAAACTGAAGGTCACTCGTGAGGACATCCAGACGCTGGAGGAGCTTCGGTGGCTGAATGACATGGTAAGGCCCCGCAGCACGGGGTGTGATCTTTACTTCAGTGTTTGTGTCAACCCCCCCACTTTGCTGGGGACAGAAGTCATCTCAGAACGATTTAGTGATCTTTAGAGCCTGGAAATCTCTGCACAGTTCTTACTGTAGGTACTTAAGGACCTGGAGTTTCTGGGAGGTCCTTTACTACTGGTGTTAGGCAGCTCCCAGGAGTTAGTCCTAGATGATGGGAGAGGGCAAGAGGTATTTTTATCTAACCGAGAGATAACCAAGTGCCAAATTCTCTGACCCAAGCAGCTGAGAGTGGTATGGAGAATACCCACAGCTGGGGTTGGAGTAAAGGTGGCCAGCCAAGGCATGGGGCTGTACTTTTTGTTTGGTAAGCTAGCGTCCTTCAATTTACTCTTTGTGATGCAGGTCATTAATTTCTACATGGCTCTTCTGGTGGACAGAAGCAACAGGAAAAAAGGTCCATCAGTCTTCGCTTTTAACACTTTCTTCTATGTCAAACTGTGTTCTGGAGGCTACAGTGCCGTGAAACGATGGAGCAAAGGAGTAGATCTTTTCACCAAAGACATAATTTTTGTCCCAGTTAATTCGAGGTGTCATTGGACGCTCGGGGTGAGTCAAACCCAGCTTTTTACTTAGAGCTGGATGGGGAGGAAAAGCCTGGAAGGAAAGTCATCTATGTGTTGAGCTGTTGGGCCTCATCTGAGGGTCATCTCTTAACGACAGGTCATAGATGTCAGAAAGAAGAGCATCAGGCACTATGACTCCCTGGGACAAAATGGTGATGAGATCTGCCAGGTGTTATTGTAAGTAACTGCTGGGCCGCTGCTTTTCCCTTGGGAGTTGGGAGAAGGTTTGGGGGTTTTGCCCCTGGAACATGACCACAGCTTTTCCTGCATCTGGTCAATAACCAAACAGAAATGTTGGATTCACTTCCTGCCAGCTGTGTGCCATCGAGTGCTTCCCTGCTCTGGCATCGTCCCCCTCCGCCCCGGCTCTTCACACGCCCTTCCTCTTCCTCGCTTGGCTCTTTCATCCTTGTGCCATGGGTTTGGCCTCTCTGCTGCAGCGAGCTCTGGGACACGCTCCGTCTCTGTGTCTCTGCACCTCTGCTGTTCTATTCCGCATTTAAAACAAGCAGCGCTCCATGTTTCCCTCCAGCTTTCCCCAGCCACCTCCCCTCTTGTCCTTACTGTGGGTGATCTGTACTGCCGACGTTCTCCCTCAAGACCAGTGTCTCGTAGCAGGCTTTTCCTGGGAGAGCCCCAAGCCTGGGAACTTCCTTGGCCCAAAAGCTTTTGTATTTACTTGTCCTGGAGGTGCGCCCAGTATGTGGGTACATGCTGGGCATTGCAGTTCCTTGTTTGGTTCTCCTGTTCCTCCTCTGACAACACATGATTTGGGAGGTTTCTCAATGAGCTTATGCTTTTGTGGGAGTCTCCTTCAGCAGCTCCCTTTTTGTGGGACTAAATGATGGAGATAAAGAGGGATCTTTTGTTCTCTTTTGGTTTAAACAGGGAATTCCTGCAAGAAGAGAGCTTGGAAAAAAGAAAGGTGAAGTTGGATTGGTCTGAGTGGACTCTTCACAGCATGGAGCCCCATGTAAGTGAGCGCTGCTTGGGTTTGGAAAGTGAACTGTGGCTCCTTGTCGCAAGAGTTTGAACCCGTCCGCGTTCAGCCCAAGTCATCAGCCCGAAGCTTCTCCTGTCCTTATGGCACCACCTCCGGCTGCGAGCGGAGCGGGAAGCTGCGCTGGGTTGGACTTTACAAGCAGAGGCTCCTCTCACTGGCCCAGTGCTCTCTTTGCTGTTTGGGGGGTTGGGGTTTGTTTAATTAGTCTGCCCCATGAAGGTGAATCTGGCTTTGCCCCCATTCCATAAGTTTTTAAGGCTCAGAGAATGTAGGCTGCAAAAATCAGCTCTGAGATGATGATTGATTCTGGCTTGGAGCACAGAGCCCGGTGTGTGACAGAGCAGGGGCTGGCACCAGTGTTTCTCAGGAAGTTCCCTCAGAAGGAAAAGCGAGGCCTCAAGCCTTGATTTCAGAGACCCGGCGCTGTGCAGAGCTGGGTGTGCCGAGAGCTGGGGGGAACCTCCGAGCCTGCGGGAGTGGGAAGCGCATCACGAGTTGGGTCTGGTTATCGCAGGGCTGGTGTGGGTAATGCCTGCTGCTCATCCTCTGAGGTAAGGAAATATCCTCTGTCTTCCTCTGCCTTCATTAGGAAATCTGTCAGCAAGAGAACAGCAGCGACTGCGGGGTTTTCACCTGCAAATACGCAGACTGCATCTCCCGAGATGAGCCCATGACCTTCACTCAGGTGAGCAAAGGTTTTCAACAGCTCCAGAGCTTTTTGCCCTGGATTTTTTCCACGTGGATAAAAGAGCCGGGGGAGTGAAGGCAGCAGCCTGGGGCAGGGGCTGAGGGTTTGTACCTCTCCTTGGGTGCGCGCTTGCTGGGGTCAGCACTTCAGGATGGCCTCAGCAGGGCAGAGCTGCGTTCCCCATCCTTAAGGAACCGGGTGTTTGTGCCTCCTTTCTACCCTGACTTCCTACATTAATGGCTTTCTCTTTCCTTCTCTTTGCAGGAAGATGGCATGGGAAATACTCCATCAGCAGCTGCTGTGACTATTGTGGTCACCTTGGGGTGATTCCTGTTTTAGTTTTCCATTGGGAAGTCCCTGCAACCCTCGGTTGGTTTTGTTATTCTTGTTTTTGTCTGTTAAATGAGATAAGAGAAGAAGAAAACCTGTTGTTGCAGCTTTGCATGTTTGGGTGCTGCAAAAGAACTGGGGTGCAGAAAATGGCTGCTGTGAGGAGCTGCTGGAATTCTCTGCAGCTCCAAAGTGTGAACAATTGACACAGTGTAAACACTGTTGACCAGGGCCACGCCAATCAGAGATGGATTCATAGCACCTCTGAGGGTAACATATAGGAGAAAACAACCTGGAAGGAGCTGCATTTTGCCACCGGAGAAGGGAGTGAGAAGATGTAAGGAGCTGTGCAGACACCATGGCCATGGAGGGCTGAGTGGGTTGCACCCCAAGTGCCGGAGAGAAAGCCCTGTGGGAAAAGGACTTGCATTGGAGACGTTTGTGGAGGACTGTCTTCCATGGTGGGACCCCATGATGCAGCTGGGGAAGGTGTTATGGAATGTATTCCCCCCCTGGCTGAGAAGGAAACCAACTGCAAAGAAACTGATCAAAACCCCCATCCCCCAGTCCCTGCCCCTCCTGTGCTAAGATGTAGGGGGAAAAAAGGGAGTGAAATCATGACTGGAGTGTAGTCTGCTAAGAAGGGAGCAGGGGGGGAGGTAGAGGTGTTTTAAGATCTGGAAAGGAAGAACAGCTCATGATGAAGTAACTGAGAATCCCGTTATTTGTTCCCAGTCTCAGTCAGTTCCTTGCCAGTTGGTTTCCTTCTCGGCCGGGGGGGCATTCATTCCATACCCCCTTCCCCTTCTGCACCGTGGAGTCCCACCCACAGGAGACAGTCCTCCATGAACATCTCCAACGTGAGTCCTTTTCCCACCGGGCTTTATCTCCTCATCTGCCCTGCTGTGGGGGGATGGAATCTGGAATGGACATCTGGTAGGCAGCAACGTCTCTCCAGTCCTCCATGGCAAGCCTCCCCCTAGCAAACCTGTTCGGGCGCAATTCTCTCTCTCGCTTATCTCTGTAGGTTGCAAGTGCTGGCAGAGGCTTGCTCCAACGTAAGGGTCACAGCGTCTTCTCTATGTCTCCACCTGCTCCATCCAGCATGGAGCCCCCCGATGGGCTGCAGGTGGAGTCTCGGCCTTTTCCATGGGGTTTCCCCACAGGCTGCAGGGGCATCTTTCTCCCTGGCACCTGGGGTACCTCCTCCCCTGCCCTCCCCAGCCTTGGTGTCTGCACAGCTCCTTACATGTTTTCACTCCCTTCTCCGGTGGCAAAATGCAGCTCCTTGCTTTCTCCTATATGTTTTCTCTTAACAGTGTCTCTACTCTGGCCTTGAATTGTTTACCCTTTGGAGCTGTAGAGAATTCCAGCAGCTCCTCACAGCAGCCATTTTCTACACCCCCATTCTTTCCCAGCACCCAACCACGCAAAACTGTGACACTGTTTTAGTTTTCATTTTCATTTTACTTATTTACTCCACCTCCTTAATTTTGGAGGCAGGAACTCTAACCCAGGGTTGCTTTTGCTGTTCTGTTTTTTGTGTTAAATGTGAAAAGAGAAATGTTTATTTATTTTATTACAATAAATATTTAAATTATTTTTAAAAAACCCTGCTGGCATGAAGCTCTTTGTTTGGGACTGGAGCTGCGTTGACGCATCAGTGGGGTCTGTAGCTCAGAGCTGGATCCGGGCAAGACGGGTCCCGGAGCACAGACTCTTCCCTAGGGGATTCTCACCAAGCCTGAAGGGACCCTGGGGATGTCATCTGGCGGCCAGAGGAGCGAGGGCAATCCCAGTCCTGCCGCGGGAGGAGCTCTCTCTTTGGGGGAGCTCCTTAGATTTGTTGGGATGAGAAAGCCAAACGTGTCTGTGTGGCGTGGTGAGCGTGGGCTGGCTGGGTCTGTGACCAGCCTTAAGGTGATCCAGGTGTTTCTTTGCAGAATTGAAGGGTGCTGCTGGAGAAGGGAGGCTGGAGGTCCCGTTATCGAGGTGGCGGAGAGGGATCGGCTCTTGGGGGGAAAACATGGGGACGTTGGGGACATGGCCTCTGGGTGCAATGAGCCCTCACGGTGCTGCTTCCTCGGCTCTGGTGGGGTTCATCTGTTGGGGCTTTGCTTCCAAACCCACGCGCTTCATCAGTAACATATCCCAGGACCTTGGAGAGCTGTTCCCAGGGTTCTATCCTGTCAGGAGGTGTGTCCTCTGCCCCATAGCTGCTAAAAGCTGCGCTGTTTGAGCTGGTGGGACTGTCCTCTCCTACTGCGGAGTTGTCATGATGAGGGAGAGGGGGGAAACATGGGTCCTTGAGCCCCTACAAGGTCCTGAGACCGCTCTGGCCTCACTGCGTTTCCCTCCCCCGAGGAGGTTTCAGCCAGCTATGTCTTTCAGTCCTGGCTCCTCTAGATTGGAAGCTATTGCTGGACGTTTGGCATGTTTGGCAGCAAATGCTGCTCCGGCCGAGAAAAAAAATTTTGGTACACCATGGAGGTACATTTGAGTTTCCCAGGCAAACGAAAGGGATGACACCAAACTTGATATTTTCTGTGTGTCTCCCCTGAGGAGGTTTCAGGCCAGCTATGTCTTTCAGTCCTGGCTCCCTTGGTTTGGAAGGTATTGCTGGACGTTTGGCAGCAATTGCTGCTCCGGCCGAGAAAAACATATTTGGTGAACCAGGAAGGTACATTTGAGTTTCCCAGGCAAACAAAAGCAGTGACACCAAAGTTTCTAGTTTCTGTTTGTGTCTCCCCTGAAGAGGTTTCAAGCCAGCTATGTCTTTCAGTCCTGGATCATTTCGTTTGGAATCTATTGCTGCACGTTTGGCATGTTTGGCAGCAAATGCTGCTCCGGCCGAGAAAAACACTTTTGGTGCACCAGGGATGTACATTTGAGTTCCCAAGGCAAACGAAATGGTGACACCAAAGTTTATATTTTTTGTTTTTGTCTCCCCTGAGGAGGTTTCAGGCCAGCTATGTCTTTCAGTCCTGGCTCCTTTGGTTTCGAAGCTATTGCTGGACGTTTGGCAGCAAATGCTGCTCCGGCCGAGAAAAACACTTTTGGTGCACCAGGGAGGTATATTTAATTGCCCAGGCAAACAAAAGCGGAGACACCAAAGTTGATAGTTTCTGTTTGTGTCTCCCCTGAGGAGGTTTCAGGCCAGCAATGTCTTTCAGTCCTGGCTCCTTTGGTTTGGAAGCTATTGCAGGACGTTTGTCATGTTTGGCAGCAAATGATGCTCTGGCCGAGAAAAACACTTTTGGTGCACCAAGGAGTTACATTTGAGTTTCCAAGGCAAACGAAAGGGGTGACACCAAAGTTGATAGTTTCTGTTTGTGTCTCCCCTGAGGAGGTTTCAGGCCAGCTATGTCTTTCAGTCCTGGCTCCCTTGGTTTGGAAGGTATTGCTGGACGTTTTGCAGCAATTGCTGCTCCGGACGAGAAAAACACATTTATAGAACTAGGGAGGTACATTTGAGTTTCCCTGGAAAAGGAAAGCGGTGACACCGAAGTTGAAAGCTCCTGTTTGTGTCTGTCCTGAGGAGGTTTCGGGCCAACTATGTCTTTCATTCCTGGCTTCTTTGGTTTGGAAGCTATTGCTGGACATTTAGCATGTTTGGCAGCAATTTCTGCTCCGGCCGAGAAAAACATATTTGGTGAACCAGGGAGGTACATTTGAGTTTCCATGCAAACGAAAGCAGTGACACCAAAGTTGATAGTTTCTGTTTGTGTCTCCCCTGAGGAGGTTTCAGGCCAGCTATGTCTTTCAGTCCTTGTTCCCTTGGTTTGGAAGCTATTGCTGGACGTTTGGCATGTTTGGCAGCAAATGCTGCTCCGGCCGAGAAAAACACATTTGGTGAACTAGGGAGGTACATTTGAGTTTCCCAGGCAAAAGAAAGCGGTGACACCTAAGTTGAAAGCTCCTGTTTGTGTCTGTCCTGAGGAGGTTTCTGGCCAGCTATGTCTTTCATTCCTGGCTCCTTTGGTTTGGAAGCTATTGCTGGACGTTTGGCATGTTTGGCAGCAAATGCTGCTCCGGCCAAGAAAAACACTTTGGGTGCACCAGGGAGGTAAATTTGAGTTTCCCAGGCAAACGAAAGCGGTGACACCTAAGTTGAAAGCTCCTGTTTGTGTCTGTCCTCAGGAGGTTTCTGGCCAGCTATGTCTTTCAGTCCTGGCTCCTTTGGTTTGGAAGCTATTGCTGGACGTTTGGCAGCAAATGCTGCTCCGGCTAAGAAAAAAACTTTTGGTGCACCAGGGAGGTATATTTGAATTTCCCAGGCAAACGTAAGCGTAGACACCAAAGTTGATAGTTTCTGTTTGTGTCTCCCCTGAGGAGGTTTCAGGCCAGCTATGTCTTTCAGTCCTGGCTCCTTTGCTTTGGAAGCTATTGCTGGACGTTTGGCAGCAAATGCTGCTCCGGCCGAGAAAAACACTTTTGGTGCACCAGGGATGTATATTTGAATTTCCCAGGAAAATGAAAGCGGAGACACCAAAGTTGATAGTTTCTATTTGTGCCTCCCCTGAGGAGGTTTCAGGCCAGCTATGTCTTTCAGTCCTGGCTCCTTTGGTTTGGAAGCTATTGCTGGACGTTTGGCATGTTTGGCAGCAAATGCTGCTCCAGCCGAGAAAAACACTTTTGGTGCACCAGGGAGGTACATTTGAGTTTCCCAGGCAAACGAAATGGTGACACCAAAGTTGATAGTTTCTGTTTGTGTCTCCCCTGAGGAGGTTTCAGGCCAGCTATGTCTTTCAGTCCTGGCTCCCTTGGTTTGGAAGGTATTGCTGGACGTTTTGCAGCAATTGCTGCTCCGGCCGAGAAAAACACATTTGGTGAACCAGTGAGGTACATTTGAGTTTCCCAGGCAAACGAAAGCGGGGACACCTAAGTTGAAAGCTCCTGTTTGTGTCTGTCCTGAGGAGGTTTCTGGCCAGCTATGTCTTTCATTCCTGGCTCCTTTGGTTTGGAAGCTATTGCTGGACGTTTGGCATGATTGGCAGCAAATGCTGCTCCGGCCGAGAAAAACACTTTGAGTGCACCAGGGAGGTACATTTGAGTTTCCCTGGCAAACAAAAGCGGTGACACCTAAGTTGAAAGCTCCTGTTTGTGTCTCCCCTGAAGAGGTTTCAGGCCAGCTATGTCTTTCAGTCCTGGCTCCTTTGGTTTGGAAGCTATTGCTGGACGTTTGGCAGTAAATGCTACTCCAGCTAAGAAAAAAACTTTTGGTGCACCAGGGAGGTATATTTGAATTTCCCAGGAAACGTAAGCGTAGACACCAAAGTTGATAGTTTCTGTTTGTGTCTCCCCTGAGGAGGTTTCAGTCCAGCTATGTCGTTCAGTCCTGGCTCCTTTGGTTTGGAAGCTATTGCTGGACGTTTGGCATGTTTGGCAGCAAATGCTGCTCCGGCCGAGAAAAACACATTTATAGAACTAGGGAGGTACATTTGAGTTTCCCTGGAAAAGGAAAGCGGTGACACCGAAGTTGAAAGCTCCTGTTTGTGTCTGTCCTGAGGAGGTTTCGGGCCAACTATGTCTTTCATTCCTGGCTTCTTTGGTTTGGAAGCTATTGCTGGACATTTAGCATGTTTGGCAGCAATTTCTGCTCCGGCCGAGAAAAACATATTTGGTGAACCAGGGAGGTACATTTGAGTTTCCATGCAAACGAAAGCAGTGACACCAAAGTTGATAGTTTCTGTTTGTGTCTCCCCTGAGGAGGTTTCAGGCCAGCTATGTCTTTCAGTCCTTGTTCCCTTGGTTTGGAAGCTATTGCTGGACGTTTGGCATGTTTGGCAGCAAATGCTGCTCCGGCCGAGAAAAACACATTTGGTGAACTAGGGAGGTACATTTGAGTTTCCCAGGCAAAAGAAAGCGGTGACACCTAAGTTGAAAGCTCCTGTTTGTGTCTGTCCTGAGGAGGTTTCTGGCCAGCTATGTCTTTCATTCCTGGCTCCTTTGGTTTGGAAGCTATTGCTGGACGTTTGGCATGTTTGGCAGCAAATGCTGCTCCGGCCAAGAAAAACACTTTGGGTGCACCAGGGAGGTAAATTTGAGTTTCCCAGGCAAACGAAAGCGGTGACACCTAAGTTGAAAGCTCCTGTTTGTGTCTGTCCTCAGGAGGTTTCTGGCCAGCTATGTCTTTCAGTCCTGGCTCCTTTGGTTTGGAAGCTATTGCTGGACGTTTGGCAGCAAATGCTGCTCCGGCTAAGAAAAAAACTTTTGGTGCACCAGGGAGGTATATTTGAATTTCCCAGGCAAACGTAAGCGTAGACACCAAAGTTGATAGTTTCTGTTTGTGTCTCCCCTGAGGAGGTTTCAGGCCAGCTATGTCTTTCAGTCCTGGCTCCTTTGCTTTGGAAGCTATTGCTGGACGTTTGGCAGCAAATGCTGCTCCGGCCGAGAAAAACACTTTTGGTGCACCAGGGATGTATATTTGAATTTCCCAGGAAAATGAAAGCGGAGACACCAAAGTTGATAGTTTCTATTTGTGCCTCCCCTGAGGAGGTTTCAGGCCAGCTATGTCTTTCAGTCCTGGCTCCTTTGGTTTGGAAGCTATTGCTGGACGTTTGGCATGTTTGGCAGCAAATGCTGCTCCAGCCGAGAAAAACACTTTTGGTGCACCAGGGAGGTACATTTGAGTTTCCCAGGCAAACGAAATGGTGACACCAAAGTTGATAGTTTCTGTTTGTGTCTCCCCTGAGGAGGTTTCAGGCCAGCTATGTCTTTCAGTCCTGGCTCCCTTGGTTTGGAAGGTATTGCTGGACGTTTTGCAGCAATTGCTGCTCCGGCCGAGAAAAACACATTTGGTGAACCAGTGAGGTACATTTGAGTTTCCCAGGCAAACGAAAGCGGGGACACCTAAGTTGAAAGCTCCTGTTTGTGTCTGTCCTGAGGAGGTTTCTGGCCAGCTATGTCTTTCATTCCTGGCTCCTTTGGTTTGGAAGCTATTGCTGGACGTTTGGCATGATTGGCAGCAAATGCTGCTCCGGCCGAGAAAAACACTTTGAGTGCACCAGGGAGGTACATTTGAGTTTCCCTGGCAAACAAAAGCGGTGACACCTAAGTTGAAAGCTCCTGTTTGTGTCTCCCCTGAAGAGGTTTCAGGCCAGCTATGTCTTTCAGTCCTGGCTCCTTTGGTTTGGAAGCTATTGCTGGACGTTTGGCAGTAAATGCTACTCCAGCTAAGAAAAAAACTTTTGGTGCACCAGGGAGGTATATTTGAATTTCCCAGGAAACGTAAGCGTAGACACCAAAGTTGATAGTTTCTGTTTGTGTCTCCCCTGAGGAGGTTTCAGTCCAGCTATGTCGTTCAGTCCTGGCTCCTTTGGTTTGGAAGCTATTGCTGGACGTTTGGCATGTTTGGCAGCAAATGCTGCTCCGGCCGAGAAAAACACTTTTGGTGCACGAGGGAGGTATATTTGAATTTCCCAGGCAAACGAAAGCGGGGACACCTAAGTTGATACTTTCTGTTTGTGTCTCCCCTGAGGAGGTTTCAGGCCAGCTATGTCTTTCAGTCCTGGCTCCTTTGGTTTGGAAGCTATTGCTGGATGTTTGGCAGCAAATGCTGCTCCGGCCGAGAAAAACTTTTGATACACCAAGGAGGTACACTTGAATTTCCCAGGCAAACGAAAGCAGTGACACCAAAGTTGATAGTTTCTGTTTCTGTCTCCCCTGAGGAGGTTTCAGGCCAGCTATGTCTTTCAGTCCTGGCTCCTTTGGTTTGGAACATTACTGGACATTTGGCATGTTTGGCAGCAAATGCTGCTCCGGCCGAGAAAAACACTTTGGGTGCACCAGGGAGGTACATTTGAGTTTTCCAGGCAAATGAAATGGTGACACCAAATTTGATAGTTTCTGTTTGTGTCTCCCCTGAGGAGGTTTCAGGCCAGCTATGTCTTTCAGTCCTGGCTCCTTTGCTTTGGAAGCTATTGCTGGACGTTTGGCATGTTTGGCAGCAAATGCTGCTCCGGCCGAGAAAAACACATTTGGTGAACCAGGGAGGTACATTTGAGTTTCCCTGGCAAACGAAAGGAGTGACACCAAAGTTTCTAGTTTCTGTTTGTGTCTCCCCTGAGGAGGTTTCAGGCCAGCTATGTCTTTCAGTCCTGGCTCCTTTGGTTTCGAAGCTATTGCTGGACGTTTGGCATGTTTGGCAGCAAATGCTGCTCCGGCCGAGAGAAACACTTTTGGTGCACCAGGGAGGTACATTTGAGTTTCCCTGGCAAACCAAAGCGGTGACACCAAAGTTGATACTTTCTGTTTGTGTCTCCCCTGAGGAGGTTTCAGGCCAGCTATGTCTTTCTGTCCTGGCTCCTTTTGTTTGGATGGTAATCTAGATGTTTGGCATGTTTGGCAGCAAATGCTGCTCCGGCCAAGGAATAAACTTTTGGTGCACCTGGGCTGTGCATTTGAGTTTCCCAGGAAAACATAAGCAGTGACACCAATGTTGATATTTTCTGTTTGTGTCTCCCCTGAGGAGGTTTCAGGCCAGCTATGTCTCTCAGTCCTGGCTCCCTTGGTTTGGAAGCTATTGCAGGACGTTTGTCATATTTGGCAGCAAATGCTGCTCCGGCCGAGAAAAACACTTTTGGTGCACCATGCAGGTACATTTGAGTTTCCCAGGCAAACGGAAGTGGTGACACCAAAGTTGATAGTTTCTGTTTGTGTCTCCCCTGAGGAGGTTTCAGGCCAGCTATGTCTTTCAGTCCTGGCTCCCTTGGTTTGGAAGCTATTGCTTGACGTTTGGCAGCAATTGCTGCTCCGGCCGAGAAAAACACTTTTGGTGCACCATGCAGGTACATTTGAGTTTCCCAGGAAAACGAAAGCGGTGACACCAAAGTTGATAGTTTCTGTTTGTGTCTCCCCTGAGGAGGTTTCAGGCTAGCTATGTCTTTGAGTCCTGGCTCCTTTGGTTTTTAAGATATTACTGGACGTTTGGCATGTTTGGCAGCAAATGCTGCTCCGGCCGAGAAAAACACTTTTGGTGCACCAGGAAGGTGCATTTGTGTTTCCCAGGCAAAAAAAAGCAGTGTCTCCAAACTTGATAGTTTCTGTTTGTGTCTCCCCTGAGGAGGTTTCAGGCCAGCTATTTCGTTCAGTCCTGGCTCATTTGGTTTGGAAGCTATTGCTGGACGTTTAGCAGGTTAGGCAGCAAATGCTGCTCCGGCCGAGAAAAACACTTTTGGTGCACCAGGGAGGTATATTTGAATTTCCCAGGCAAACTAAAGCGGAGACATCGAAGTTGATACTTTCTGTTTGTGTCTCCCCTGAGGAGGTTTCAGGCCAGCTATGTCTTTCAGTCCTGGCTCCTTTGGTTTGGAAGCTATTGCTGGATGTTTGGCAGCAAATGCTGCTCCGGCCGAGAAAAACACTTTTGGTGCACTGTGAAGGTACATTTGAGTTTCCAACGCAAACCAAGGTGGTGACACCAAAGCTGATAGTTTCTGTTTGTGTCTCCCCTGAGGAGGTTTCAGGCCAGCTATGTCTTTCAGTCCTGGCTCCCTTGGTTTGGAAGCTATTGCTGGATGTTTGGCAGCAAATGCTGCTCCGGCCGAGAAAAACACTTTTGGTGCACTGTGAAGGTACATTTGAGTTTCCAACGCAAACCAAGGTGGTGACACCAAAGCTGATAGTTTCTGTTTGTGTCTCCCCTGAGGAGGTTTCAGGCCAGCTATGTCTTTCAGTCCTGGCTCCCTTGGTTTGGAAGCTATTGCTGGACGTTCGGCAGCAATTGCTGCTCCGGCCGAGAAAAACACATTTGGTGAACTAGGGAGGTACATTTGAGTTTCCCAGGCAAACGAAAACCATGAGACCAAAGTTTATATTTTTTGTTTTTGTCTCTCCTGAGGAGGTTGCAGGCTAGCTATGTCTTTCAGTCCTGGCTCCTTTGGTTTTTAAGATATTACTGGACGTTTGGCATGTTTGGCAGCAAATGCTGCTCCGGACGAGAAAAAAACATTTGGTGAACTAGGGAGGTATATTTGAATTTCCCGGACAAACGAAAGCGGAGACACCATATTTGATAGTTTCTGTTTGTGTCTCCCCTGAGGAGGTTTCAGGCCAGCTATGTCTTTCAGTCCTGGCTCCTTTGCTTCGGAAGCTATTGCTGGACGTTTGGCATGTTTGGCAGCAAATGCTGCTCCGGCCGAGAAAAACACTTTTGGTGCACCAAGGAGGTACATTTGAGTATCCCAGTCAAATGAAAGCGGTGACACCAAAGTTGATAGTTTCTGTTTGTGTCTCCCCTGAGGAGGTTTCAGGCCAGCTATGTCTTTCAGTCCTGGCTCATTTGGTTTGGAAGCTATTGGTGGACGTTTGGCATGTTTGGCAGCAAATGCTGCTCCGGCCGAGAAAAACACTTTTGCGGGGCAGGGAGGTACATTTTAGTTCCCGAAGCAAACCAAAGTGGTGACACCAAAGTTGATAGTTTCTGTTTGTGTCTCCCCTGAGTAGGTATCATGCCAGATATGTCTTTCAGTCCTGGCTCCTTTGGTTTGGAAGCTATTGCTGGACGTTTGGCATGTTTGGCAGCAAATGCTGCTCCGGCCGAGAAAAACACATTTGGTGCACCAGGGAGGTACATTTGAGTTTCCCAGGCAAACGGAAGCGGTGACACCAAAGTTGATAGTTTCTGTTTGTGTCTCCCCTGAGGAGGTTTCAGGCCAGCTATGTCTTTCAGTCCTGGCTCCTTTGGTTTGGAAGCTATTGGTGGACGTTTGGCATGTTTGCAAGCAAATGCTGCTCTGGCCGAGAAAAACTTTTGGTGCACCAAGGAGGTACAATTGAGTTTCCCAGGCAAATGAAAGCGGTGACACCAAAGTTGATAGTTTCTGTTTGTGTCTCCCCTGAGGATGTTTAAGGCCAGCTATGTCTTTCAGTCCTGGCTCTTTTGGTTTGGAAGCTATTGCTGGACTTTTTGCAGCAAATGGTGCTCCGGCCGAGAAAAACAATTTTGGTGCACTGTGGAGGTACATTTGAGTTTCCAACGCAAACCAAAGTGGTGACACCAAAGCTGATAGTTTCTGTTTGTGTCTCCCCTGAGGATGTTTCAGGCCAGCAATGTCTTTCATTCCTGGCTCCTTTGGTTTTGACTCTATTGCTGTACATTTGGCATGTTTAGCAGGAATTGATGCTCCGGCCGAGAAAAACACATTTGGTGCACCAGGGAGGTACATTTGAGTTTCCAGGAAAAAGAAAGTGGTGACACCAAAGTTGATAGTTTCTGTTTGTGTCTCCCCTGAAGAGGTTTCAGGCCAGCTATGTCTTTCATTCCTGGCTCCTTTGGTATGGAAGCTATTGCAGGACGTTTGTCATGTTTGGCAGCAATTGCTGCTCCGGCCGAGAAAAACACATTTGGTGAACCAGTGAGGTACATTTGAGTTTCCCAGGAAAACGAAAGCCCTGAGACCAAAGTTTACATTTTCTGTTCGTGTCTACCCTGAGGAGGTTTCAGGCCAGCTATGTCTTTCAGTCCTGGCTCCTTTGGTTTGGAAGCTATTGCTGGACGTTTGGCATGTTTGGCAGCAAATGCTGCTCTGGCCGAGAAAAACTTCTGGTGCACCAAGGAGGTACAATTGAGTTTCCCAGGCAAATGAAAGCGGTGACACCAAAGCTGATAGTTTCTGTTTGTGTCTCCCCTGAGGAGGTTTCAGGCCAGCTATGTCTTTCATTCCTGGCTCCTTTGGTTTGGAAGCTATTGCAGGACGTTTGTCATGTTTGGCAGCAATTGCTGCTCCGGCCGAGAAAAACACATTTGGTGAACCAGTGAGGTACATTTGAGTTTACCAGGAAAACGAAAGCCGTGAGACCAAAGTTTACATTTTCTGTTTGTGTCTCCCCTGAGGAGGTTTCAGGCCAGCTATGTCTTTCAGTCCTGGCTCCTTTGGTTTGGAAGCTATTGCTGGACGTTTGGCATGTTTGGCAGCAAATGCTGCTCCGGCCGAGAAACTTTTGGTGCCCCAAGGAGGTACATTAAGTTCCCCAGGCAAACGAAATCAGTGACACCAAAGTTTCTAGTCTCTGTTTTTCTCTCCCCTGAGGAGGTTTCAGGCCAGCTATGTCTTTCAGTCCTGGCTCCTTTGGTTTGGAAGCTATTGCTGGATGTTTGGCAGCAAATGCTGCTCCGGCCGAGAAAAACACTTTTGGTGCACTATGCAGGTACATTTGAGTTTCCAACGCAAAGCAAAGTGGTGACACCAAAGCTGATAGTTTCTGTTTGTGTCTCCCCTGAGGAGGTTTCAGGCCAGCTATGTCTTTCAGTCCTGGCTCCCGTGGTTTGGAAGGTATTTCTGGACGTTTTGCAGGAATTGCCGCTCCGGCCGAGAAAAACACATTTGGTGCACCAGGGAGGTACATTTGAGTTTCCCAGGAAAAAGAAAGTGGTGACACCAAAGTTGAAAGCTCCTGTTTTTTTCTGTCCAGCGGAGGTTTGAGGCCAGCTATGTCTTTCAGTCCTGGCTCCTTTGGTTTGGAAGCTATTGCTGGACGTTTGGCATGTTTGGCAGCAAATGCTGCTCCGGCCGAGAAAAACACTTTGGGTGCACCAGGGAGGTACATTTGAGTTCCCAAGGCAAACGAAATGGTGACACCAAAGTTTATAGTTTCTGTTTGTGTCTCCCCTGAGGAGGTTTCAGGCCAGCTATGTCTTTCAGTCCTGGCTCCTTTGGTTTGGAAGCTATTGCTGGACGTTTGGCATGTTTGGCAGCAAATGCTGCTCCGGCCGAGAAAAACACTTTTGCGGGTCAGGGAGGTACATTTTAGTTCCCGACGCAAACCAAAGTGGTGACACCAAAGTTGATAGTTTCTGTTTGTGTCTCCCCTGAGTAGGTATCATGCCAGCTATGTCTTTCAGTCCTGGCTCCTTTGGTTTGGAAGCTATTGCTGGACGTTTGGAATGTTTGGCAGCAAATGCTGCTCCGGCCGAGAAAAACACTTTTGGCGGCCCAGGGAGGTACATTTGAGTTCCCGACGCAAACCAAAGTGGTGACACCAAAGTTGATAGTTTCTGTTTGTGTCTCCCCTGAGTAGGTATCATGCCAGATATGTCTTTCAGTCCTGGCTCATTTGGTTTGGAAGCTATTGCTGGATGTTTGGCAGCAAATGCTGCTCCGGCCGAGAAAAACACTTTTGGTGCACCATGCAGGTACATTTGAGTTTCCAACGCAAAGCAAAGTGGTGACACCAAAGCTGATAGTTTCTGTTTGTGTCTCCCCTGAGGAGGTTTAAGGCCAGCTATGTCTTTCAGTCCTGGCTCCTTTGGTTTGGAAGCTATTGCTGGACGTTTGGCATGTTTGGCAGCAAATGCTGCTCTGGCCGAGAAAAACTTTTGGTGCACCAAGGACGTACAATTGAGTTTCCCAGGAAAACCAAAGTGGTGACACCAAAGTTGATAGTTTCTGTTTGTGTCTCCCCTGAGGAGGTTTCAGGCCAGCTATGTCTTTCAGTCCTGGCTCTTTTGGTTTGGAAGCTATTGCTGGTCTTTTGGCAGCAAATGCTGCTCCGGCCGAGAAAAACAATTTTGGTGCACTGTGGAGGTACATTTGAGTTTCCAACGCAAACCAAAGTGGTGACACCAAAGCTGATAGTTTCTGTTTGTGTCTCCCCTGAGGAGGTTTCAGGCCAGCTATGTCTTTCAGTCCTGGCTCCTTTGGTTTGGACTCTATTACTGGACGTTTGTCATGTTTGGCAGCAAATGCTGCTCCGGCCGAGAAAAACACATTTGGTGCACCAGGGAGGTTCATTTGAGTTTCCCAGGAAAAAGAAAGTGGTGACACCAAAGTTGATAGTTTCTGTTTGTGTCTCCCCTGAGGAGGTTTCAGGCCAGCTATGTCTTTCAGTCCTGGCTCATTTGGTTTGGAAGCTATTGCTGGACGTTTGGCATGTTTGCAAGCAAATGCTGCTCTGGCCGAGAAAAACTTCTGGTGCACCAAGGAGGTACAATTGAGTTTCCCAGGCAAATGAAAGCGGTGACACCAAAGTTGATAGTTTCTGTTTGTGTCTCCCCTGAGGATGTTTCAGGCCAGCTATGTCTTTCAGTCCTGGCTCTTTTGGTTTGGAAGCTATTGCTGGACTTTTGGCAGCAAATGGTGCTCCGGCCGAGAAAAACAATTTTGGTGCACTGTGGAGGTACATTTGAGTTTCCAACGCAAACCAAAGTGGTGACACCAAAGCTGATAGTTTCTGTTTGTGTCTCCCCTGAGGAGGTTTCAGGCCAGCAATGTCTTTCATTCCTGGCTCCTTTGGTTTTGACTCTATTGCTGTACTTTTGGCATGTTTAGCAGGAATTGAGGCTCCGGCCGAGAAAAACACATTTGGTGCACCAGGGAAATACATTTGAGTTTCCAGGAAAAAGAACGTGGTGACACCAAAATTGATAGTTTCTGTTTGTGTCTCCCCTGAGGAGGTTTCAGGCCAGCTATGTCTTTCATTCCTGGCTCCTTTGGTTTGGAAGCTATTGCAGGACGTTTGTCATGTTTGGCAGCAATTGCTGCTCCGGCCGAGAAAAACACATTTGGTGAACCAGGGAGGTACATTTGAGTTTCCCAGGAAAACGAAAGCCGTGAGACCAAAGTTTACATTTTCTGTTTGTGTCTCCCCTGAGGAGGTTTCAGGCCAGCTATGTCTTTCAGTCCTGGCTCCTTTGGTTTGGAAGCTATTGCTGGACGTTTGGCATGTTTGGCAGCAAATGCTGCTCCGGCCGAGAAACTTTTGGTGCCCCAAGGAGGTACATTAAGTTCCCCAGGCAAACGAAATCAGTGACACCAAAGTTTCTAGTCTCTGTTTTTCTCTCCCCTGAGGAGGTTTCAGGCCAGCTATGTCTTTCAGTCCTGGCTCCTTTGGTTTGGAAGCTATTGCTGGATGTTTGGCAGCAAATGCTGCTCCGGCCGAGAAAAACACTTTTGGTGCACCATGCAGGTACATTTGAGTTTCCAACGCAAAGCAAAGTGGTGACACCAAAGCTGATAGTTTCTGTTTGTGTCTCCCCTGAGGAGGTTTCAGGCCAGCTATGTCTTTCAGTCCTGGCTCCCGTGGTTTGGAAGGTATTTCTGGACGTTTTGCAGGAATTGCCGCTCCGGCCGAGAAAAACACATTTGGTGCACCAGGGAGGTACATTTGAGTTTCCCAGGAAAAAGAAAGTGGTGACACCAAAGTTGAAAGCTCCTGTTTTTTTCTGTCCTGCGGAGGTTTGAGGCCAGCTATGTCTTTCAGTCCTGGCTCCTTTGGTTTGGAAGCTATTGCTGGACGTTTGGCATGTTTGGCAGCAAATGCTGCTCCGGCCGAGAAAAACACTTTGGGTGCACCAGGGAGGTACATTTGAGTTCCCAAGGCAAACGAAATGGTGACACCAAAGTTTATAGTTTCTGTTTGTGTCTCCCCTGAGGAGGTTTCAGGCCAGCTATGTCTTTCAGTCCTGGCTCCTTTGGTTTGGAAGCTATTGCTGGACGTTTGGCATGTTTGGCAGCAAATGCTGCTCCGGCCGAGAAAAACACTTTTGCGGGTCAGGGAGGTACATTTTAGTTCCCGACGCAAACCAAAGTGGTGACACCAAAGTTGATAGTTTCTGTTTGTGTCTCCCCTGAGTAGGTATCATGCCAGCTATGTCTTTCAGTCCTGGCTCCTTTGGTTTGGAAGCTATTGCTGGATGTTTGGCAGCAAATGCTGCTCCGGCCGAGAAAAACACTTTTGGTGCACCAGGGAGGTACATTTGAGTTTCCCAGGCAAACGGAAGCGGTGACACCAAAGTTGATAGTTTCTGTTTGTGTCTCCCCTGAGTAGGTTTCCGGCCAGCTATATCTTTCAGTCCTGGCTCCCTTGGTTTGGAAGCTATTGCTTGACATTTGGCAGCAATTGCTGCTCCGGCCGAGAAAAACACTTTTGGTGCCCCAAGGAGGTTCATTTGAGTTTCCAACGCAAACCAATGTGGTGACACCAAAGCTGATAGTTTCTGTTTGTGTCTCCCCTGAGGAGGTTTCAGGCCAGCTATGTCTTTCAGTCCTGGCTCCTTTGGTTTGGAAGCTATTGCAGGACATTTGTCATATTTGGCAGCAAATGCTGCTCCGGCCGAGAAAAACACTTTTGGTGCACCAAGGAGGTACATTTGAGTTTCCCTAGGAAACCAAAGCGGAGACACCAAAGTTGATAGTTTCTGTTTGTGTCTCCCCTGAGGAGGTTTCAGGCCAGCTATGTCTTTCAGTCCTGGCTCCTTTGGTTTCGAAGCTATTGCTGGATGTTTGGCAGCAAATGCTCCTCTGGCCGAGAAAAAGACTTTTGGTGCACCAGGGAGGTATATTTGAATTTCCCAGACAAACGAAAGCGGAGACACCAAAGTTGATAGTTTCTGTTTGTGTCTCCCCTGAGGAGGTTTAAGGCCAGCTATGTCTTTCAGTCCTGGCTCCTTTGGTTTGGAAGCTATTGCAGGACATTTGTCATATTTGGCAGCAAATGCTGCTCCGGCCGAGAAAAACACTTTTGGTGCACCAAGGAGGTACATTTGAGTTTCCCTAGGAAACCAAAGCGGAGACACCAAAGTTGATAGTTTCTGTTTGTGTCTCCCCTGAGGAGGTTTCAGGCCAGCTATGTCTTTCAGTCCTGGCTCCTTTGGTTTCGAAGCTATTGCTGGATGTTTGGCAGCAAATGCTCCTCTGGCCGAGAAAAAGACTTTTGGTGCACCAGGGAGGTATATTTGAATTTCCCAGACAAACGAAAGCGGAGACACCATATTTGATAGTTTCTGTTTGTGTCTCCCTTGAGGAGGTTTCAGGCCAGCTATGTCTTTCAGTCCTGGCTCCTTTGGTTTGGAAGCTATTGCTGGACGTTTTGCAGGAATTGCTGCTTCGGCCGAGAAAAACACATTTGGTGCACCAGGGAGGTACATTTGAGTTTCCCAGGAAAAAGAAAGTGGTGACACCAAAGCTGATAGTTTCTGTTTGTGTCTCCCCTGAGGAGGTTTCAGGCCAGCTATGTCTTTCAGTCCTGGCTCATTTGGTTTGGAAGCTATTGCTGGACGTTTGGCATGTTTGCAAGCAAATGCTGCTCTGGCCGAGAAAAACTTCTGGTGCACCAAGGAGGTACAATTGAGTTTCCCAGGCAAATGAAAGCGGTGACACCAAAGTTGATAGTTTCTGTTTGTGTCTCCCTGGAGGATGTTTCAGGCCAGCTATGTCTTTCAGTCCTGGCTCTTTTGGTTTGGAAGCTATTGCTGGACTTTTGGCAGCAAATGGTGCTCCGGCCGAGAAAAACAATTTTGGTGCACCAAGGAGGTACATTTGAGTTTCCAACGCAAACCAAAGTGGTGACACCAAAGCTGATAGTTTCTGTTTGTGTCTCCCCTGAGGAGGTTTCAGGCCAGCTATGTCTTTCAGTCCTGGCTCCTTTGGTTTAGAAGCTATTACTGGACATTTGTCATATTTGGCAGCAAATGCTGCTCCGGCCGAGAAAAACACTTTTGGTGCACCAAGGAGGTACATTTGAGTTTCCCTAGGAAAGCAAAGCGGAGACACCAAAGTTGATAGTTTCTGTTTGTGTCTCCCCTGAGGAGGTTTCAGGCCAGCTATGTCTTTCAGTCCTGGCTCCTTTGGTTTGGAAGCTATTGCTGGACGTTTGGCATGTTTGGCAGCAAATGCTCCTCTGGCCGAGAAAAACACTTTTGGTGCACCAGGGAGGTACATTTGAGTTTCCCAGGCAAACGAAATCAGTGACACCAAAGTTTCTAGTCTCTGTTTTTTTCTCCCCTGAGGATGTTTCAGGCCAGCTATGTCTTTCAGTCCTGGCTCCCTTGGTTTGGAAGCTATTGCTGGACGTTTGGCAGCAAATGCTGCTCCGGCCAAGAAAAACACTTTTGGTGCACCAGGGAGGTATATTTGAGTTTCCAAGGCAAACGAAAGCGGAGACACCAAAGTTGATAGTTTCTGTTTGTGTCTGCCCTGAGGAGGTTTCAGGCCAGCTATGTCTTTCAGTCCTGGCTCCTTTGGTTTCGATGCTATTGCTGGATGTTTGGTTGCAAATGCTCCTCTGGCCGAGAAAAAGACTTTTGGTGCACCAGGGAGGTATATTTGAATTTCCCAGACAAACGAAAGCGGAGACACCATATTTGATAGTTTCTGTTTGTGTCTCCCTTGAGGAGGTTTCAGGCCAGCAATGTCGTTCAGTCCTGGCTCCTTTGGTTTGGAAGCTATTGCTAGACCTTTGGCAGCAAATGCCTCTCCGGTCGAAAAAAAAACTTTTGGTGCACCAGGGAGGTATATTTGAATTTGCCAGGTAAATGAAAGCGGAGACACAAAGTTGATGGTTTCTGTTTTTGTCTCCCCTGAGGAGGTTTAAGGCCAGCTATGTCTTTCAGTCCTGGCTCCTTTGGTTTGGAAGCTATTGCTGGATGTTTGGCAGCAAATGCTGCTCCGGCCGAGAAAAACACTTTTGGTGCCCCAAGTAGGTTCATTTGAGTTTCCAACGCAAACCACTGTGGTGACACCAAAGCTGATAGTTTTTGTTTGTGTCTCCCCTGAGGAGGTTTCAGGCCAGCTATGTCTTTCAGTCCTGGCTCCCTTTGTTTGGAAGGTATTGCTGGACGTTTTGCAGGAATTGCTGCTCCGGCCGAGAAAAAGACTTTTCGTGCACCAGGGAAGTATATTTGAGTTTCCCAGGCAAACGAAAGCAGTGACACCAAAGTTTCTAGTCTCTGTTTGTGTCTCCCTTGAGGAGGTTTCAGGCCAGCAATGTCGTTCAGTCCTGGGTCCTTTGGTTTGGAAGGTATTGCTGGACGATTTGCAGGAATTGCTGCTCCGGCCGAGAAAAACACATTTGGTGAACCAGGGAGGTACATTTGAGTTTCCCAGGAAAAAGAAAGTGGTGACACCAAAGTTGAAAGCTCCTGTTTTTGTCTGTCCTGCGGAGGTTTCTGGCCAGCTATGTCTTTCAGTCCTGGCTCCTTTGGTTTGGAAGCTATTGCTGGATGTTTGGCATGTTTGGCAGCAAATGCTGCTCCGGCCGAGAAAAACACATTTGGTGAACCAGGGAGGTACATTTGAGTTTCCCAGGCAAACGAAATCAGTGACACCAAAGTTGATAGTTTCTGTTTGTGTCTCCCCTGAGGAGGTTTCTGGCCAGCTATGTCTTTCAGTCCTGGCTCCTTTGGTTTGGAAGCTATTGCTGGACGTTTGGCTGCAAATGCTGCTCTGGCCGAGAAAAACACTTTTGGTGCACCAAGGAGGTACATTTGAGTTTCCCTAGGAAACCAAAGCGGTAACACCAAAGTTGATAGTTTCTGTTTGTGTCTCCCCTGAGGAGGTTTCAGGCCACATATGTCTTTCAGTCCTGGCTCTTTTGGTTTGGAAGCTATTGCTGGACATTTGGCAGCAAATGGTGCTCCGGCCGAGAAAAACAATTTTGGTGCACTGTGGAGGTACATTTGAGTTTCCAACGCAAACCAAAGTGGTGACACCAAAGCTGATAGTTTCTGTTTGTGTCTCCCCTGAGGAGGTTTCAGGCCAGCTATGTCTTTCAGTCCTGGCTCCTTTGGTTTGGAAGGTATTGCTGTACTTTTGGCATGTTTAGCAGCAAATCCTGCTCCGGTCGAGAAAAACACTTTTGGTGCACCAGAGAGGTACATTTGAGTTTCCCAGGCAAACCAAAGTGGTGACACCAAAGTTGACAGTTTCTGTTTGTGTCTCCCCTGAGGAGGTTTCAGGCCAGCTATGTCTTTCAGTCCTGGCTCCTTTGCTTTGGAAGCTATTGCTGGATGTTTCCCATGTTTGGAAGCAAATGCTGCTCCGGCCGAGAAAAACACATTTGGCGCACCAGGGATGTACATTTGAGTTCTCAGGAAAACGAAATGATGACACCAAAGTTTATAGTTTCTGTTTGTGTCTCCCCTGAGGAGGTTTCAGGCCAGCTATGTCTTTCAGTCCAGGCTCCTTTGGTTTGGAAGCTCTTGCTGGACGTTTGGCAGCAAATGCTGCTCTGGCCGAGAAAAACACTTTTGGTGCACCAGGGAGATATATTTGTGTTTCCCAGGCAAACGAAAGCGGTGACACCAAAGTTGATAGTTTCTGTTTATGTCTCCCCTGAGGAGGTTTCAGGCCAGCTATGTCTTTCAGTCCTGGGACCTTTGGTTTGGAAGCTATTGCTGGATGTTTGGCAGCAAATGCTGCTCCGGCCGAGAAAATCACTTTTGGTGCACCATGCAGGTACATTTGAGTTTCCAACGCAAACCAATGTGGTGACACCAAAGTTGATAGTTTCTGTTTGTGTCTCCCCTGAGGAGGTTTCAGGCCAGCTATGTCTTTCAGTCCTGGCTCCTTTGGTTTGGAAGCTATTGCTGGACGTTTGGTATGTTTAGCAGCAAATGCTGCTCCGGACGAGAAAAACAATTTTGGTGCACCATGGAGGTACATTTGAGTTTTCCAGGAAAATGAAAGCGGTGACACCAAAGTTGATAGTTTCTGTTTGTGTCTCCCCTGAGGAGCTTTCTGTCCAGCTATGTCTTTCAGTCCTGGCTCCTTTGCTTTGGAAGCTATTGCTGGATGTTTGGCAGCAAATGCTGCTCCGGCCGAGAAAAACAATTTTGGTTCACCAGGGAGGTACATTTGAGTTTCCCTGGCAAACAAAAGCGGTGACACCAAAGTTGATATTTTCTGTTTGTGTCTACCCTGAGGAGGTTTCAGGCCAGCTATGTCTTTCAGTCCTGGCTCCTTTGGTTTGGAAGCTATTGCTGGACGTTTGGCATGTTTGGCAGCAAATGCTGCTCCGGCCGAGAAAAACACTTTTGGCGCACCTGGGAGGTACATTTAAGATCCCAAGCAAACCAAAGCAGTGACACCAACGTTTATAGTTTCTTTTTGTGTCTCCCCTGAGGAGGTTTCAGGCCAGCTATGTCTTTCAGTCCTGGCTCCTTTGGTTTGGAAGCTATTGCTGGATGTTTCCCATGTTTGGCAGCAAATGCTGCTCCGGCCGAGAAAAACACTTTTGGCGCACCAGGGAGGTACATTTGAGTTCCCAGGAAAACGAAATTGTGACACCAAAGTTGATAGTTTCTGTTTGTGTCTCCCCTGAGGATGTTTCAGGCCAGCTATGTCTTTAAGTCCTGGCTCCTTTGGTTTGGAAGCTATTGCTGGACGTTTGGCAGCAAATGCTGCTCCGGCCGAGAAAAACACATTTGGTGAACCAGGGAGGTACATTTGAGTTTTCAAAGCAAACGAAAGCCATGAGACCAAAGATTATAGTTTCTGTTTGTGTCTCCCCTGAGGAGGTTTCAGGCCAGCAATGTCTTTCAGTCCTGGCTCCCTTGGTTTCGAAGCTATTGCTGGATGTTTAGCAGCAAATGCTGCTCCGGCCGAGAAAAACACATTTGGTGCACCTGGGAGGTACATTTGAGTTTACAAGGCAAATGAAAGCGGTGACACCAAAGTTGATAGTTTCTGTTTGTGTGTCCCCTGAGGAGGTTTCAGGCCAGCTATGTCTTTCAGTCCTGGCTCCTTTGGTTTGGAAGCTATTGCTGGACGTTTGGCATGTTTGGCAGCAAATGCTGCTCCGGCTGAGAAAAACACTTTTGGTGCACCAAGGAGGTACATTTGAGTTTCCCAGGCAAACAAAAGCGGTGACACCAAAGTTGATAGTTTCTGTTTGTGTCTCCCCTGAGTAGGTTTCCGGCCAGCTATATCTTTCAGTCCTGGCTCCCTTGGTTTGGAAGCTATTGCTTGACATTTGGCAGCAATTGCTGCTCCGGCCGAGAAAAACACTTTTGGTGCCCCAAGGAGGTTCATTTGAGTTTCCAACGCAAACCAATGTGGTGACACCAAAGCTGATAGTTTCTGTTTGTGTCTCCCCTGAGGAGGTTTCAGGCCAGCTATGTCTTTCAGTCCTGGCTCCTTTGGTTTGGAAGCTATTGCAGGACATTTGTCATGTTTGGCAGCAAATGCTGCTCCGGCTGAGAAAAACACTTTTGGTGCACCAAGGAGGTACATTTGAGTTTCCCAGGCAAACAAAAGCGGTGACACCAAAGTTGATAGTTTCTGTTTGTGTCTCCCCTGAGTAGGTTTCCGGCCAGCTATATCTTTCAGTCCTGGCTCCCTTGGTTTGGAAGCTATTGCTGGACGTTTTGCAGGAATTGCTGCTTCGGCCGAGAAAAACACATTTGGTGCACCAGGGAGGTACATTTGAGTTTCCCAGGAAAAAGAAAGTGGTGACACCAAAGCTGATAGTTTCTGTTTGTGTCTCCCCTGAGGAGGTTTCAGGCCAGCTATGTCTTTCAGTCCTGGCTCATTTGGTTTGGAAGCTATTGCTGGACGTTTGGCATGTTTGCAAGCAAATGCTGCTCTGGCCGAGAAAAACTTCTGGTGCACCAAGGAGGTACAATTGAGTTTCCCAGGCAAATGAAAGCGGTGACACCAAAGTTGATAGTTTCTGTTTGTGTCTCCCTGGAGGATGTTTCAGGCCAGCTATGTCTTTCAGTCCTGGCTCTTTTGGTTTGGAAGCTATTGCTGGACTTTTGGCAGCAAATGGTGCTCCGGCCGAGAAAAACAATTTTGGTGCACCAAGGAGGTACATTTGAGTTTCCAACGCAAACCAAAGTGGTGACACCAAAGCTGATAGTTTCTGTTTGTGTCTCCCCTGAGGAGGTTTCAGGCCAGCAATGTCTTTCAGTCCTGGTTCCTTTGGTTTGGAAGCTATTGCTTGACGTTTGGCAGCAATTGCTGCTCCGGCCGAGAAAAACGCATTTGGTGAACTAGGGAGGTACATTTGAGTTTCCCAGGCAAACGAAAACCATGAGACCAAAGTTTATATTTTCTATTTGTGTCTGCCTTGAGTAGATTTCAGGCCAGCTATGTCTTTCAGTCCTGGCTCATTTGGTTTGGAAGCTATTGATGGACGTTTAGCATGTTTGGCAGCAAATGCTGCTCCGGCCGAGAAAAACACATTTGGTGAACCAGGGAGGTACATTTTAGTTTCCAAGGAAAACGAAAGCGGAGAGATCAAAGTTGATAGTTTCTGTTTGTGTCTCCCCTGAGGAGGTTTCAGGCCAGCTATGTCTTTCAGTCCTGGCTCCTTTGGTTTGGAAGCTATTGCTGGATGTTTGGCAGCAAATGCTGCTCCGGCCGAGAAAAACACTTTTGGTGCACCAGGGAGGTACATTTGAGTTTACCAGGCAAACGGAAGCGGTGACACCAAAGTTGATAGTTTCTGTTTGTGTCTCCCCTGAGTAGGTTTCCGGCCAGCTATATCTTTCAGTCCTGGCTCCTTTGGTTTGGAAGCTATTGCTTGACATTTGGCAGCAATTGCTGCTCCGGCCGAGAAAAACACTTTTGGTGCCCCAAGGAGGTTCATTTGAGTTTCCAACGCAAACCAATGTGGTGACACCAAAGCTGATAGTTTCTGTTTGTGTCTCCCCTGAGGAGCTTTCAGGCCAGCTATGTCTTTCAGTCCTGGCTCCTTTTGTTTGGAAGCTATTGCAGGACATTTGTCATATTTGGCAGCAAATGCTGCTCCGGCCGAGAAAAACACTTTTGGTGCACCAAGGAGGTACATTTGAGTTTCCCTAGGAAAGCAAAGCGGAGACACCAAAGTTGATAGTTTCTGTTTGTGTCTCCCCTGAGGAGGTTTCAGGCCAGCTATGTCTTTCAGTCCTGGCTCCTTTGGTTTGGAAGCTATTGCTGGACGTTTGGCATGTTTGGCAGCAAATGCTGCTCCGGCCGAGAAAAACACTTTTGGTGCACCAGGGAGGTACATTTGAGTTTCCCAGGCAAACGAAATCAGTGACACCAAAGTTTCTAGTCTCTGTTTTTTTCTCCCCTGAGGATGTTTCAGGCCAGCTATGTCTTTCAGTCCTGGCTCCCTTGGTTTGGAAGCTATTGCTGGACGTTTGGCAGCAAATGCTGCTCCGGCCAAGAAAAACACTTTTGGTGCACCAGGGAGGTATATTTGAGTTTCCAAGGCAAACGAAAGCGGAGACACCAAAGTTGATAGTTTCTGTTTGTGTCTCCCCTGAGGAGGTTTCAGGCCAGCTATGTCTTTCAGTCCTGGCTCCTTTGGTTTCGATGCTATTGCTGGATGTTTGGCAGCAAATGCTCCTCTGGCCGAGAAAAAGACTTTTGGTGCACCAGGGAGGTATATTTGAATTTCCCAGACAAACGAAAGCGGAGACACCATATTTGATAGTTTCTGTTTGTGTCTCCCTTGAGGAGGTTTCAGGCCAGCAATGTCGTTCAGTCCTGGCTCCTTTGCTTTGGAAGCTATTGCTAGACCTTTGGCAGCAAATGCCTCTCCGGTCGAAAAAAAAACTTTTGGTGCACCAGGGAGGTATATTTGAATTTGCCAGGTAAATGAAAGCGGAGACACAAAGTTGATGGTTTCTGTTTTTGTCTCCCCTGAGGAGGTTTCAGGCCAGCTATGTCTTTCAGTCCTGGCTCCTTTGGTTTGGAAGCTATTGCTGGATGTTTGGCAGCAAATGCTGCTCCGGCCGAGAAAAACACTTTTGGTGCCCCAAGGAGGTTCATTTGAGTTTCCAACGCAAACCACTGTGGTGACACCAAAGCTGATAGTTTTTGTTTGTGTCTCCCCTGAGGAGGTTTCAGGCCAGCTATGTCTTTCAGTCCTGGCTCCCTTGGTTTGGAAGGTATTGCTGGACGTTTTGCAGGAATTGCTGCTCCGGCCGAGAAAAAGACTTTTCGTGCACCAGGGAAGTATATTTGAGTTTCCCAGGCAAACGAAAGCAGTGACACCAAAGTTTCTAGTCTCTGTTTGTGTCTCCCTTGAGGAGGTTTCAGGCCAGCAATGTCGTTCAGTCCTGGGTCCTTTGGTTTGGAAGGTATTGCTGGACGATTTGCAGGAATTGCTGCTCCGGCCGAGAAAAACACATTTGGTGAACCAGGGAGGTACATTTGAGTTTCCCAGGAAAAAGAAAGTGGTGACACCAAAGTTGAAAGCTCCTGTTTTTGTCTGTCCTGCGGAGGTTTCTGGCCAGCTATGTCTTTCAGTCCTGGCTCCTTTGGTTTGGAAGCTATTGCTGGATGTTTGGCATGTTTGGCAGCAAATGCTGCTCCGGCCGAGAAAAACACTTTGGGTGCACCAGTGAGGTACATTTGATTTCCCAAGGCAAACGAAATGGTGACACCAAAGTTGATAGTTTCTGTTTGTGTCTCCCCTGAGGAGGTTTCAGGACAGCTATGTCTTTCAGTCGTTGTTCCCTTGGTTTGGAAGCAATTGCTGGACGTTTGGCAGCAATTTCTGCTCCGGCCGAGAAAAACACATTTGGTGAACCAGGGAGGTACATTTGAGTTTCCCAGGCAAACGAAATCAGTGACACCAAAGTTTCTAGTCTCTGTTTTTGTCTCCCCTGAGGAGGTTTCTGGCCAGCTATGTCTTTCAGTCCTGGCTCCTTTGGTTTGGAAGCTATTGCTGGACGTTTGGCTGCAAATGCTGCTCTGGCCGAGAAAAACACTTTTGGTGCACCAAGGAGGTACATTTGAGTTTCCCTAGGAAACCAAAGCGGTAACACCAAAGTTGATAGTTTCTGTTTGTGTCTCCCCTGAGGAGGTTTCAGGCCACATATGTCTTTCAGTCCTGGCTCTTTTGGTTTGGAAGCTATTGCTGGACATTTGGCAGCAAATGGTGCTCCGGCCGAGAAAAACAATTTTGGTGCACTGTGGAGGTACATTTGAGTTTCCAACGCAAACCAAAGTGGTGACACCAAAGCTGATAGTTTCTGTTTGTGTCTCCCCTGAGGAGGTTTCAGGCCAGCTATGTCTTTCAGTCCTGGCTCCTTTGGTTTTTACTCTATTGCTGTACTTTTGTCATGTTTAGCAGGAATTGATGCTCCGGCAGAGAAAAACACTTTTGTTGCACCATGGAGGTACGTTTGAGTTTCCCAGGAAAAAGAAAGTGGTGACACCAAAGTTGATAGTTTCTGTTTGTGTCTCCCCTGAAGAGGTTTCAGGCCAGCTATGTCTTTCATTCCTGGCTCCTTTGGTTTGGAAGCTATTGCAGGACATTTGTCATGTTTGGCAGCAAATGCTGCTCTGACCGAGAAAAATATTTTTCGGGCACCAGGGAGGTATATTTGAATTTCCCAGGCAAACGAAAGCGGAGACACCATATTTGATAGATTCTGTTTGTGTCTCCCTTGAGGAGGTTTCAAGCCAGCAATGTCGTTCAGTCCTGGCTCGTTTGGTTTGGAAGCTATTGCTGGATGTTTGGCAGCAAATGCTGCTCCGGCCAAGAAAAACACTTTTGTTGCCCCAAGGAGGTACATTTGAGTTTCCAACGCAAACCAAGGTGGTGACACCAAAGCTGATAGTTTCTGTTTGTGTCTCCCCTGAGGAGGTTTCAGGCCAGCTATGTCTTTCAGTCCTGGCTCCCTTGGTTTGGAAGGTATTGCTGGACGTTTGGCAGCAAATGCTGCTCCGGCCGAGAAAAACACATTTGGTGCACCAGGGAGGTACATTTGAGTTTCCCAGGAAAAAGAAAGTGGTGACACCAAAGTTGAAAGCTCCTGTTTCTGTCTGTCCTGCGGAGGTTTCTGGCCAGCTATGTCTTTCAGTCCTGGCTCCTTTGGTTTGTAAGCTATTACTGGACGTTTGGCATGTTTGGCAGCAAATGCTGCTCCGGCCGAGAAAAACACTTTGGGTGCACCAGTGAGGTACATTTGAGTTCCCAAGGCAAACGAAATGGTGACACCAAAGTTGATAGTTTCTGTTTGTGTCTCCCCTGAGGAGGTTTCAGGACAGCTATGTCTTTCAGTCGTTGTTCCCTTGGTTTGGAAGCAATTGCTGGACTTTTGGCAGCAATTTCTGCTCCGGCCGAGAAAAACACATTTGATGCACCAGGGAGGCACATTTGAGTTTCCCAGGCAAACGAAAGGCATGAGACCAAAGTTTACATTTTCTGTTTGTGTCTCCCCTGAGGAGGTTTCAGGCCAGCTATGTCTTTCAGTCCTGGCTCCTTTGGTTTGGAAGCTATTGCTGGACATTTGGCATGTTTGGCAGCAAATGCTGCTCCGGCCGAGAAAAACACTTTTGGTTCACCAGGGAGGTACATTTGAGTTTCCCAGACAAACGAAATCAGTGACACCAAAGTTTCTAGTCTCTGTTTTTGTCTCCCCTGAGGAGGTTTCAGGCCAGCTATGTCTTTCAGTCCTGGCTCCTTTGGTTTGGAAGCTATTGCTGGACGTTTGGCTGCAAATGCTGCTCTGGCCGGGAAAAACACTTTTGGTGAACCAAGGAGGTACATTTGAGTTTCCCTAGGAAACCAAAGCGGTAACACCAAAGTTGATAGTTTCTGTTTGTGTCTCCCCTGAGGAGGTTTCAGGCCAGCTATGTCTTTCAGTCCTGGCTCCTTTGGTTTGGAAGCTATTGCTGGACGTTTGGCATGTTTGGCAGCAAATGCTGCTCCGGCCAAGAAAAACACTTTTGGTGAACCAAGGAGGTACATTTGAGATTCCCAGGCAAACGAAATCAGTGACACCAAAGTTTCTAGTTTCAGTTTGTGTCTCCCCTGAGGAGGTTTCAGGCCACATATGTCTTTCATTCCTGGCTCCTTTGGTTTGGAAGCTATTGCTGGATGTTTGGCAGCAAATGCTGCTCCGGCCGAGAAAAACACTTTTGGTGCACTGTGGAGGTACATTTGAGTTTACAACGCAAACCAAAGTGGTGACGCCAAAGCTGATAGTTGCGGTTTGTGTCTCCCCTCAGGAGGTTTCTGGCCGGCTATGTCTTTCAGTCCTGGCTCCTTTGTTGTGGAAGCTATTGCAGGACGTTCGTCATGTTTGTCAGCAAATGCTGCTCCGGCCGAGAAAAACACTTTTGTTGCACCATGGAGGTACGTTTGAGTTTCCCAGGAAAACGAAATGATGACACCAAAGTTGATAGTTTCTGTTTGTGTCTCCCCTGAGGAGGTTTCATGCCAGCTATGTCTTTCAGTCCTGGCTCCTTTGGTTTGGAAGGTATTGCTGGACGTTTGGCAGCAAATTCCTCTCTGGCCGAGAAAAACACTTTTGCTGCACCAGGGAGGTATATTTGAGTTTCCCAGGTAAATTAAAGCGGAGACACCAACGTTGATAGTTTCTGTTTGTGTCTCCCCTGAGGAGGTTTCAGGCCAGCTATGTCTTTCAGTCCTGGCTCCTTTGGTTTGGAAGCTATTGCTGGATGTTTGGCAGCAAATGCTGCTCCGGCCGAGAAAAACACTTTTGGTGCACCAGGGATGTACATTTGAGTTTCCAAGGCAAACGAAAGTGGTGACACCAAAGTTGATAGTTTCTGTTTGTGTCTCCCCTGAGGAGGTTTCAGGCCAGCTATGTCTTTCAGTCCTGACTCCTTTGGTTTGGAAGCTATTAATGGACATTTGGCATGTTTGGCAGCAAATCCTGCTCCAGCCGAGAAAAACACTTTTGGCGCACCGGGGAGGTACATTTGAGGTCCCCAGACAAACGAAATGGTGACACTAAAGTTTATAGTTTCTGTTTGTGTCTCACCTGAGGAGGTTTCTGGCCAGCTATGTCTTTCAGTCCTGGCTCCCTTGGTTTGGAAGCTATTGCTTGACGTTTGGCAGCAATTTCTGCTCCGGCCGAGAAAAACACATTTGGTGAACTAGGGAGGTACATTTGAGTTTCCCAGATGTCCTGGGTTCAGCCCAGCAGCAGGCTGTGTTAGCCCTGAGAGTATTCCATACCAATTGCATCATGATCCGACAGGCTGCCCCCCCTCCCTTTTGCAGGGGCGACTCCGGACCCAGGCACGGGAAGTCCCGGTCTGGGCAGACTCAGTGTCAGTTCCGGGGGAAACTCCGGACCTATCAGAACCTGCTCCGGGCACGGGAAGTGCTGGTCTGAGCAGGCGTGTGGGAGTTCCGGCTTCTCTCTCTCTCTCTCTTTCTGGGATCGGCGTGGCATGCGGTGGTGAGGGGGGTGCTCGGGGGTGCTGGGCTCGGGGAGTGCTGTGTTCGGGAATCTGAATCTGAATTGGTTCGGGCATGGCTCAAATGACATAGTGTGGTGAGAGTTTTGCACTGTATATAATAATAGCACTGTAGTTAGTTGTTTTCATACTTTTCCCTGTTGTTTAGTAAATTATCCTTATCCTAACCTTGCAAGCCTGTGGTTTTTTTTCCTCTGGCCCCTCGATTAGCTCCGTTCGCCCATCCTCCACCTCTTAAAGTGGTAGGGGGCTTCATTTTTGACCTTTGTGGCCCCAGCTTTCCGCTGAGGTTAAACCACAACACCAGGCAAAC
Source organism: Laterallus jamaicensis coturniculus (assembly GCA_022605575.1). Classification (NCBI taxonomy): domain Eukaryota; kingdom Metazoa; phylum Chordata; class Aves; order Gruiformes; family Rallidae; genus Laterallus; species Laterallus jamaicensis. The sequence continues at coordinate 17,438,882 of JAKCOX010000018.1, forward strand.
GAAAACCATGAGACCAAAGTTTATTTTTTTTGTTCTTGTCTCCCCTGAGGAGGTTTCAGGCCAGCTATGTCGTTCAGTCCTGGCTCCTTTGCTTTGGAAGCTATTGCTAAACGTTTAGCAGGTTTGGCAGCAAATGCTGCTCCGGCCGAGAAAAACACTTTTGGTGCACCAGGGAGGTGTATTTGAATTTCCCAGGCAAACGAAAGCGGAGACACTAAAGTTGATAGCTTCTGTTTGTGTCTCCCCTGAGGATGTTTCAGGCCAGCTATGTCTTTCAGTCCTGGATCCTTTCCTTTGGAAGCTATTGCTGGACGTTTGGCAGCAAATGCTGCTCCGGCCGAGAAAAACACTTTTGGTGCACCATGCAGGTACATTTGAGTTTCCCAGGCAAACCAAACGGTGACACCAAAGTTGATAGTTTCTGTTTGTGTCTCCCCTGAGGAGGTTTCAGGCCAGCTATGTCTTTCAGTCCTGGCTCCTTTGGTTTGGAAGCTATTGCTGGACATTTGGCATGTTTGGCAGCAAATGCTGCTCCGGCCGAGAAAAACACTTTTGGTGCACCAAGGAGGTTCATTTGAGTTTCCAACGCAAACCAATGTGGTGACACCAAAGCTGATAGTTTCTGTTTGTGTCTCCCCTGAGGAGGTTTCAGGCCAGCTATGTCTTTCAGTCCTGGCTCCCTTGGTTTGGAAGCTATTACTTAACGTTTGGCAGCAATTGCTGCTCCGGCCGAGAAAAACACATTTGGTGAACTAGGGAGGTACATTTGAGTTTCCCAGGGAAACGGAAACCATGAGACCAAAGTTTATTTTTTTTGTTTTTGTCTCCCTTGAGGAAGTTTCAGGCCAGCTATGTCTTTCAGTCCTGGCTCATTTGGTTTGGAAGCTATTGCTGGACGTTTGGCATGTTTGGCAGCAATTGCTGCTCCGGCCGAGAAAAACACTTTTGGTGCACCAGGGAGGTACATTTGAGTTTCCCAAGAAAACCAAAGCGGTGACACCAAAGTTGATAGTTTCTGTTTGTGTCTCCCCTGAGGAGGTTTCAGGCCAGCTATGTCTTTCAGTCCTGGCTCCTTTGGTTTGGAAGGTATTGCTGTACTTTTGGCATGTTTGGCAGCAGATCCTGCTCCGGTCGAGAAAAACACTTTTGGTGCACCAGGGAGGTACATTTGAGTTTCCCAAGAAAACCAAAGCGGTGACACCAAAGTTGATAGTTTCTGTTTGTGTCTCCCCTGAGGAGGTTTCAGGCCAGCTATGTCTTTCAGTCCTGGCTCCTTTGGTTTGGAAGGTATTGCTGTACTTTTGGCATGTTTAGCAGCAAATCCTGCTCCGGTCGAGAAAAACACTTTTGGTGCACCAGGGAGGTACATTTGAGTTTCCCAGGCAAACCAAAGTGGTGACACCAAAGTTGACAGTTTCTGTTTGTGTCTCCCCTGAGGAGGTTTCAGGCCAGCTATGTCTTTCAGTCCTGGCTCCTTTGCTTTGGAAGCTATTGCTGGATGTTTCCCATGTTTGGAAGCAAATGCTGCTCCGGCCGAGAAAAACACATTTGGCGCACCAGGGATGTACATTTGAGTTCTCAGGAAAACGAAATGATGACACCAAAGTTTATAGTTTCTGTTTGTGTCTCCCCTGAGGAGGTTTCAGGCCAGCTATGTCTTTCAGTCCAGGCTCCTTTGGTTTGGAAGCTCTTGCTGGACGTTTGGCAGCAAATGCTGCTCTGGCCGAGAAAAACACTTTTGGTGCACCAGGGAGATATATTTGTGTTTCCCAGGCAAACGAAAGCGGTGACACCAAAGTTGATAGTTTCTGTTTATGTCTCCCCTGAGGAGGTTTCAGGCCAGCTATGTCTTTCAGTCCTGGGACCTTTGGTTTGGAAGCTATTGCTGGATGTTTGGCAGCAAATGCTGCTCCGGCCGAGAAAATCACTTTTGGTGCACCATGCAGGTACATTTGAGTTTCCAACGCAAACCAATGTGGTGACACCAAAGTTGATAGTTTCTGTTTGTGTCTCCCCTTAGGAGGTTTCAGGCCAGCTATGTCTTTCAGTCCTGGCTCCTTTGGTTTGGAAGCTATTGCTGGACGTTTGGTATGTTTAGCAGCAAATGCTGCTCCGGACGAGAAAAACAATTTTGGTGCACCATGGAGGTACATTTGAGTTTTCCAGGAAAATGAAAGCGGTGACACCAAAGTTGATAGTTTCTGTTTGTGTCTCCCCTGAGGAGCTTTCTGTCCAGCTATGTCTTTCAGTCCTGGCTCCTTTGCTTTGGAAGCTATTGCTGGATGTTTGGCAGCAAATGCTGCTCCGGCCGAGAAAAACAATTTTGGTTCACCAGGGAGGTACATTTGAGTTTCCCTGGCAAACAAAAGCGGTGACACCAAAGTTGATATTTTCTGTTTGTGTCTACCCTGAGGAGGTTTCAGGCCAGCTATGTCTTTCAGTCCTGGCTCCTTTGGTTTGGAAGCTATTGCTGGACGTTTGGCATGTTTGGCAGCAAATGCTGCTCTGGCCGAGAAAAACACTTTTGGCGCACCTGGGAGGTACATTTAAGATCCCAAGCAAACCAAAGCAGTGACACCAACGTTTATAGTTTCTTTTTGTGTCTCCCCTGAGGAGGTTTCAGGCCAGCTATGTCTTTCAGTCCTGGCTCCTTTGGTTTGGAAGCTATTGCTGGATGTTTCCCATGTTTGGCAGCAAATGCTGCTCCGGCCGAGAAAAACACTTTTGGCGCACCAGGGAGGTACATTTGAGTTCCCAGGAAAACGAAATTGTGACACCAAAGTTGATAGTTTCTGTTTGTGTCTCCCCTGAGGATGTTTCAGGCCAGCTATGTCTTTAAGTCCTGGCTCCTTTGGTTTGGAAGCTATTGCTGGACGTTTGGCAGCAAATGCTGCTCCGGCCGAGAAAAACACATTTGGTGAACCAGGGAGGTACATTTGAGTTTTCAAAGCAAACTAAAGCCATGAGACCAAAGATTATAGTTTCTGTTTGTGTCTCCCCTGAGGAGGTTTCAGGCCAGCAATGTCTTTCAGTCCTGGCTCCCTTGGTTTCGAAGCTATTGCTGGATGTTTAGCAGCAAATGCTGCTCCGGCCGAGAAAAACACATTTGGTGCACCTGGGAGGTACATTTGAGTTTACAAGGCAAATGAAAGCGGTGACACCAAAGTTGATAGTTTCTGTTTGTGTGTCCCCTGAGGAGGTTTCAGGCCAGCTATGTCTTTCAGTCCTGGCTCCTTTGGTTTGGAAGCTATTGCTGGACGTTTGGCATGTTTGGCAGCAAATGCTGCTCCGGCTGAGAAAAACACTTTTGGTGCACCAAGGAGGTACATTTTAGTTTCCCTGGCAAACAAAAGCGGTGTCTCCAAAGTTGATAGTTTCTGTTTGTGTCTCCCCTGAGGAGGTTTCAGGCCAGCAATGTCTTTCAGTCCTGATACCCTTGGTTTGGAAGCTATTAATGTACGTTTGGCAGCAAATGCTGCTCCGGCTGAGAAAAACATATTTGGTGCACCAGGGAGGTACATTTGTGTTCCCCAGGCAAATAAAAGCGGTGTCACCAAAGTTGATAGTTTGTGTTTGTGTCTCCCCTGAGGAGGTTTCAGGCCAGCAATGTCTTTCAGTCCTGGCTCCATTGGTATGGAAGCTATTGCTGGACGTTTGGCATGTTTGGCAGCAAATGCTGCTCCGGCCGAGAAAAAAACTTTTGGTGCACCAGGGAGGTACATTTGAGTTTCCCAGGCAAACGAAAGCCATGAGACCTAAGTTTATATTTTCTGTTTGTGTCTCCCCTGAGGAGGTTTCAGGCCAGCAATGTCTTTCAGTCCTGATACCCTTGGTTTGGAATCTATTACTGGACGTTTGGCATGTTCGCAGCAAATGCTGCTCCGACCGAGAAAAACACTTTTGGTGCACCAGGGATGTACATTTGAGTTTCCAAGGCAAACGAAAGTGGTGACACCAAAGTTGATAGTTTCTGTTTGTGTCTCCCCTGAGGAGGTTTCAGGCCAGCTATGTCTTTCAGTCCTGACTCCTTTGGTTTGGAAGCTATTAATGGACATTTGGCATGTTTGGCAGCAAATCCTGCTCCAGCCGAGAAAAACACTTTTGGCGCACCGGGGAGGTACATTTGAGGTCCCCAGACAAACGAAATGGTGACACTAAAGTTTATAGTTTCTGTTTGTGTCTCACCTGAGGAGGTTTCTGGCCAGCTATGTCTTTCAGTCCTGGCTCCCTTGGTTTGGAAGCTATTGCTTGACGTTTGGCAGCAATTTCTGCTCCGGCCGAGAAAAACACATTTGGTGAACTAGGGAGGTACATTTGAGTTTCCCAGATGTCCTGGGTTCAGCCCAGCAGCAGGCTGTGTTAGCCCTGAGAGTATTCCATACCAATTGCATCATGATCCGACAGGCTGCCCCCCCTCCCTTTTGCAGGGGCGACTCCGGACCCAGGCACGGGAAGTCCCGGTCTGGGCAGACTCAGTGTCAGTTCCGGGGGAAACTCCGGACCTATCAGAACCTGCTCCGGGCACGGGAAGTGCTGGTCTGAGCAGGCGTGTGGGAGTTCCGGCTTCTCTCTCTCTCTCTCTTTCTGGGATCGGCGTGGCATGCGGTGGTGAGGGGGGTGCTCGGGGGTGCTGGGCTCGGGGAGTGCTGTGTTCGGGAATCTGAATCTGAATTGGTTCGGGCATGGCTCAAATGACATAGTGTGGTGAGAGTTTTGCACTGTATATAATAATAGCACTGTAGTTAGTTGTTTTCATACTTTTCCCTGTTGTTTAGTAAATTATCCTTATCCTAACCTTGCAAGCCTGTGGTTTTTTTTCCTCTGGCCCCTCGATTAGCTCCGTTCGCCCATCCTCCACCTCTTAAAGTGGTAGGGGGCTTCATTTTTGACCTTTGTGGCCCCAGCTTTCCGCTGAGGTTAAACCACAACACCAGGCAAACGAAAACCATGAGACCAAAATTTATTTTTTTTGTTCTTGTCTCCCCTGAGGAGGTTTCAGGCCAGCTATGTCGTTCAGTCCTGGCTCCTTTGCTTTGGAAGCTATTGCTAAACGTTTAGCAGGTTTGGCAGCAAATGCTGCTCCGGCCGAGAAAAACACTTTTGGTGCACCAGGGAGGTGTATTTGAATTTCCCAGGCAAACGAAAGCGGAGACACTAAAGTTGATAGCTTCTGTTTGTGTCTCCCCTGAGGATGTTTCAGGCCAGCTATGTCTTTCAGTCCTGGATCCTTTCCTTTGGAAGCTATTGCTGGACGTTTGGCAGCAAATGCTGCTCCGGCCGAGAAAAACACTTTTGGTGCACCATGCAGGTACATTTGAGTTTCCCAGGCAAACCAAACGGTGACACCAAAGTTGATAGTTTCTGTTTGTGTCTCCCCTGAGGAGGTTTCAGGCCAGCTATGTCTTTCAGTCCTGGCTCCTTTGGTTTGGAAGCTATTGCTGGACATTTGGCATGTTTGGCAGCAAATGCTGCTCCGGCCGAGAAAAACACTTTTGGTGCACCAAGGAGGTTCATTTGAGTTTCCAACGCAAACCAATGTGGTGACACCAAAGCTGATAGTTTCTGTTTGTGTCTCCCCTGAGGAGGTTTCAGGCCAGCTATGTCTTTCAGTCCTGGCTCCCTTGGTTTGGAAGCTATTACTTAACGTTTGGCAGCAATTGCTGCTCCGGCCGAGAAAAACACATTTGGTGAACTAGGGAGGTACATTTGAGTTTCCCAGGGAAACGGAAACCATGAGACCAAAGTTTATTTTTTTTGTTTTTGTCTCCCTTGAGGAAGTTTCAGGCCAGCTATGTCTTTCAGTCCTGGCTCATTTGGTTTGGAAGCTATTGCTGGACGTTTGGCATGTTTGGCAGCAATTGCTGCTCCGGCCGAGAAAAACACTTTTGGTGCACCAGGGAGGTACATTTGAGTTTCCCAAGAAAACCAAAGCGGTGACACCAAAGTTGATAGTTTCTGTTTGTGTCTCCCCTGAGGAGGTTTCAGGCCAGCTATGTCTTTCAGTCCTGGCTCCTTTGGTTTGGAAGGTATTGCTGTACTTTTGGCATGTTTGGCAGCAGATCCTGCTCCGGTCGAGAAAAACACTTTTGGTGCACCAGGGAGGTACATTTGAGTTTCCAACGCAAACCAAAGTGGTGACACCAAAGCTGATAGTTTCTGTTTGTGTCTCCCCTGAGGAGGTTTCAGGCCAGCTATGTCTTTCAGTCCTGGCTCCTTTGGTTTGGAAGGTATTGCTGTACTTTTGGCATGTTTAGCAGCAAATCCTGCTCCGGTCGAGAAAAACACTTTTGGTGCACCAGGGAGGTACATTTGAGTTTCCCAGGCAAACCAAAGTGGTGACACCAAAGTTGACAGTTTCTGTTTGTGTCTCCCCTGAGGAGGTTTCAGGCCAGCTATGTCTTTCAGTCCTGGCTCCTTTGCTTTGGAAGCTATTGCTGGATGTTTCCCATGTTTGGAAGCAAATGCTGCTCCGGCCGAGAAAAACACATTTGGCGCACCAGGGATGTACATTTGAGTTCTCAGGAAAACGAAATGATGACACCAAAGTTTATAGTTTCTGTTTGTGTCTCCCCTGAGGAGGTTTCAGGCCAGCTATGTCTTTCAGTCCAGGCTCCTTTGGTTTGGAAGCTCTTGCTGGACGTTTGGCAGCAAATGCTGCTCTGGCCGAGAAAAACACTTTTGGTGCACCAGGGAGATATATTTGTGTTTCCCAGGCAAACGAAAGCGGTGACACCAAAGTTGATAGTTTCTGTTTATGTCTCCCCTGAGGAGGTTTCAGGCCAGCTATGTCTTTCAGTCCTGGGACCTTTGGTTTGGAAGCTATTGCTGGATGTTTGGCAGCAAATGCTGCTCCGGCCGAGAAAATCACTTTTGGTGCACCATGCAGGTACATTTGAGTTTCCAACGCAAACCAATGTGGTGACACCAAAGTTGATAGTTTCTGTTTGTGTCTCCCCTTAGGAGGTTTCAGGCCAGCTATGTCTTTCAGTCCTGGCTCCTTTGGTTTGGAAGCTATTGCTGGACGTTTGGTATGTTTAGCAGCAAATGCTGCTCCGGACGAGAAAAACAATTTTGGTGCACCATGGAGGTACATTTGAGTTTTCCAGGAAAATGAAAGCGGTGACACCAAAGTTGATAGTTTCTGTTTGTGTCTCCCCTGAGGAGCTTTCTGTCCAGCTATGTCTTTCAGTCCTGGCTCCTTTGCTTTGGAAGCTATTGCTGGATGTTTGGCAGCAAATGCTGCTCCGGCCGAGAAAAACAATTTTGGTTCACCAGGGAGGTACATTTGAGTTTCCCTGGCAAACAAAAGCGGTGACACCAAAGTTGATATTTTCTGTTTGTGTCTACCCTGAGGAGGTTTCAGGCCAGCTATGTCTTTCAGTCCTGGCTCCTTTGGTTTGGAAGCTATTGCTGGACGTTTGGCATGTTTGGCAGCAAATGCTGCTCTGGCCGAGAAAAACACTTTTGGCGCACCTGGGAGGTACATTTAAGATCCCAAGCAAACCAAAGCAGTGACACCAACGTTTATAGTTTCTTTTTGTGTCTCCCCTGAGGAGGTTTCAGGCCAGCTATGTCTTTCAGTCCTGGCTCCTTTGGTTTGGAAGCTATTGCTGGATGTTTCCCATGTTTGGCAGCAAATGCTGCTCCGGCCGAGAAAAACACTTTTGGCGCACCAGGGAGGTACATTTGAGTTCCCAGGAAAACGAAATTGTGACACCAAAGTTGATAGTTTCTGTTTGTGTCTCCCCTGAGGATGTTTCAGGCCAGCTATGTCTTTAAGTCCTGGCTCCTTTGGTTTGGAAGCTATTGCTGGACGTTTGGCAGCAAATGCTGCTCCGGCCGAGAAAAACACATTTGGTGAACCAGGGAGGTACATTTGAGTTTTCAAAGCAAACTAAAGCCATGAGACCAAAGATTATAGTTTCTGTTTGTGTCTCCCCTGAGGAGGTTTCAGGCCAGCAATGTCTTTCAGTCCTGGCTCCCTTGGTTTCGAAGCTATTGCTGGATGTTTAGCAGCAAATGCTGCTCCGGCCGAGAAAAACACATTTGGTGCACCTGGGAGGTACATTTGAGTTTACAAGGCAAATGAAAGCGGTGACACCAAAGTTGATAGTTTCTGTTTGTGTGTCCCCTGAGGAGGTTTCAGGCCAGCTATGTCTTTCAGTCCTGGCTCCTTTGGTTTGGAAGCTATTGCTGGACGTTTGGCATGTTTGGCAGCAAATGCTGCTCCGGCTGAGAAAAACACTTTTGGTGCACCAAGGAGGTACATTTTAGTTTCCCTGGCAAACAAAAGCGGTGTCTCCAAAGTTGATAGTTTCTGTTTGTGTCTCCCCTGAGGAGGTTTCAGGCCAGCAATGTCTTTCAGTCCTGATACCCTTGGTTTGGAAGCTATTAATGTACGTTTGGCAGCAAATGCTGCTCCGGCTGAGAAAAACATATTTGGTGCACCAGGGAGGTACATTTGTGTTCCCCAGGCAAATAAAAGCGGTGTCACCAAAGTTGATAGTTTGTGTTTGTGTCTCCCCTGAGGAGGTTTCAGGCCAGCAATGTCTTTCAGTCCTGGCTCCATTGGTATGGAAGCTATTGCTGGACGTTTGGCATGTTTGGCAGCAAATGCTGCTCCGGCCGAGAAAAAAACTTTTGGTGCACCAGGGAGGTACATTTGAGTTTCCCAGGCAAACGAAAGCCATGAGACCTAAGTTTATATTTTCTGTTTGTGTCTCCCCTGAGGAGGTTTCAGGCCAGCAATGTCTTTCAGTCCTGATACCCTTGGTTTGGAATCTATTACTGGACGTTTGGCATGTTCGCAGCAAATGCTGCTCCGACCGAGAAAAACATATTTGGTGCAACAGGGAGGTACATTTGAGTTTCCCAGGCAAACGAAAGCCATGAGACCAAAGTTTATATTTTCTGTTTGTGTCTCCCCTGGGGTGTTTTCAGGCCAGCTATGTCTTTCAGTCCTGGCTCCCGTGGTTTGGAAGCTATTGCTGGACGTTTGGCATTTTTGGCAGCAATTGCTTCTCCGGCCAAGAAAAACACTTTTGGTGCACCAAGGAAATACATTTGAGTTTCCAACGCAAACCAAAGTGGTGACACCAAAGCTGATAGTTTCTGTTTGTGTCTCCCCTGAGGAGGTTTCAGGCCAGCAATGTCTTTCAGTCCTGGCTCCTTTGGTTTGGATGCTATTGCTGGACTTTTGGCAGCAAATGCTGCTCCGGCCGACAAGAACAGATTTGGTGAACTAGGGAGGTACATTTGAGTTTCCCAGGCAAACGAAAGCAGTGACACCAACGTTTCTAGTTTCTGTTTGTGTCTCCCCTGACGAGGTTTCAGACCAGCTATGTCTTTCAGTACTATCTCTTTTGGTTTGGAAGCTATTGCTGGAAGTTTGGCATGTTTGGTAGAAAAAGCTGCTCCGGCTGAGAAAAACACTTTTGGTGCACCAAGGAGGTACACTTGTGTTTCCCAGGCAAACGAAATGGTGACACCAAAGTTGATAGTTTCTGTTTGTGTCTCCCCTGAAGAGGTTTCAGGCCAGCTATGTCTTTCAGTCCTGGCTCCTTTGGTTTGGAAGCTATTGCTGGAAGTTTGGCATGTTTGGTAGAAAAAGCTTCTCCGGCCGAGAAAAACACTTTTGGTGCACCATTCAGGTACATTCGAGTTTCCCAGGCACACGAAAGCAGTGCCCCCAAAGTTTCTAGTTTCTGTTTGTGTCTCCCCTGAGGAGGTTTCAGGCCAGCAATGTCTTTCAGTACCCATCAGCTCCAGAGTCCAGGAATGTTGCGGTCAGTGCAAGGATGGCAGATGCAGGCAGCCAAAGTCAAATGCACTGGAGTTCCCTAATCCACCAGAGGTGAGGGGCATTACTTGAGTGCTGCACTGTTTACAGTTCAACAGAGGAAACCTAGCTCCTCTCGAGCTTAGACTGAGCTGAACAATTCAGGTAGATCCTGTACTTTATAAATAATCTGTTACCTGGAATCTCATGGATCATAGAAGCACAGAGTGCTTAACATCCGTTGGAAGGTAACAGCTTCCAACCCATGTTCAACTTTTAAACAGTATCTGAATAGCTAAGGTTATGACCAGCTACATGTGTAGGAAGGCTGGGAGACCCTTTTCAGGAAAGTATCTCCTAAACCATCTTAGGCTTCCCCAGGATAGCTTTGCAGCGGTTGCAGATGTGTACCACCCTAGGAAGACCCATGTAATCGTATTTAGTGTCATCTGCTAAGGGCCTGGCCAAAGTTTCTAAAGCTTCTCTTGTAAGACAACTGAAAAATTGCAAATTATTCTCATTAGGAAGGAAAAATGAGATGCTGACCTGAGCTAAACTGTGTTTTCTTTGCAAGACGAAATGACAGCTCAACCTGCATCCTGTCTGTCCCGTGTCCCTTCCTATGCTGCTCTGACAGCACCCTGTGATCTGCCTGCCTCTCGATGTACTGGAGAGTGATGGATTGACCGACCACTGGGCTGTTTTACTGGCACAGGAGGACGTGGGATTAAAAACCACAAGAGTAAATCCGACAAGAGTCATAAAATTTTTATTTCTTATTCAATTTTATTCATTATAATATAAATATTATCATTAATAAAATACAACAATAATAATATCCAGAATACTGTTTTATTCTAGAACCACAATAGTATACGACAACAATAGTAAATCCAACAAGGGTTGGGTTTACCATTGATTTACCGCCTCCCTTCCCCGCCCGCAGCATCTTCGCCCGGCAGCGCCGTGGGGGCTTTCCCCGCCCGGGCTCTGCGGGGCGGGGGCGGCAAAATAGGGGGGGTCCCGCCAGGGTGTGCGGGCACGCGGTAGGCATGGGGGTGGGGGGGTGCCCTCGGGGCTGGCAAACGAGGACGGAGTGCGGGAAGGGTTCGGCGATCGGGCCTGATCCATCGGGTGCTGCCCGGCCGCGGAGCCGCAGCTCCCAGCACCGCCGCCGGGATGCTCGGGGCTGGGGAGGGGGGATGGAGTGGGTACCGGGGAGGTAAATACGCTAAAATCCCCTAAATCGGGCACATCAGAGCTCAGGCGGCAGGGGAACAGACCCAGCGGGTCCTTCCCATGACATTAGTTTGAAATAACTGTCTGAACCGGCGAGACCAAATGAAAAACAAATAAATGCGAGGCTCCGCACCGGCCCCGGGGACCGTCAGGGCGAGAAGGGCCCGGGCAGCGGGGCCTCCGCTCGGCGTTGCCCTGCATGAAGCGCCGGGCGGGCTGCGGGACACGGACGGGTCCTGCCCGGCTCCCCGCCCGCATCGCTCGGGCCGGGCCCGGGCTGGTGGCTGTGGCAGTGAAGGGCCAGGCCCGGGGAACCGGGCCGGGACAGAAACGCGCCTGGGAACCGGCTACAGGGGAGATGGAGCGACAGGGAGATGGGGCTGCGGCGCTGCGACCCGGGGGGTATTTTCCCCCTTCTCCCCTTAAAAAAAAACCCAACCAAAAGCGTACAAAGCAACCCCAGAAAACACCAAACAGAACCCCCACCCCCCCGGGGTCAATCTTTGCGCTCACTGGTGCGCTTCGGGCCGGGGAGGCGCGGCGCAGCCCGTCAACAGGCGCTTGCTGCGGACCTGGAGGCGCAGCGGCCGGGACGCGGGTCGGGCTCTGCCACCGCCGAGGGCGCGGATACACCCGTCCGCTTTTGGGGCGGAGAATAACAGTCATCATAATGGGAAAGTCACATCCCAACCAGCCACCTCAGAGCGCGGCCGGGCGCTGCTGCAGGTCCCGGTTCCCAGGCGCTCCCCTCCCATGCTTCAGCCGCTGCTTTCGGGGGAAGATGGGAACTGCTCGGTCGCAATCCCTAAAACGCAGGGCGAGGAACCGCGCTCGACCCGGTTCGAGCAGGGCACGGCGTGGCTGGGAGCGGCCCCTCCGCCCGCCGAGCAGCGGCTCCAACCCGACGGAGCTCACCGGGGGGATGCCGGCGGGAGAAGCAGAGCAGCCCGAAGGATGCTGCTGCTGCTGCTGCTGCTGCTGCCCTTACCCCGAGGGCCGCCCCCCCGCGCCCCCGGCGGGCAGCGCGGGGGACTGGGAGCCGGAGCCGACCTCCCCCGGCCCGGCCGCCCCAGTCACTACGCCGCCGGGGCTCTGGCGTCACCCGCCGCTGCCAAATTCGCCAAAAATAATAATAATAATGATGACGGTAATAATAATAAAACTCCCTTTCCTCGCTGCGGAGCCGGTCTGGCCGGGAGCGACACAGGGTTCCTTCCCTGTTACTGTTCCCTCACCGCTGGCCGTTGTCCCCCCCAAACCTCCCCCCCAGGGACCTCCAGCGCAGCCCCCCGGGAGGACCCACAGCGCAGCCCGGCAGGGCGGGGAAGCGGGGGCCGAGCCGGGGACGACAGAGGCTGGGGCAGGGGCAGCCGGCATTGCTCCCCCCACCCCGCCCGCATCCTCTCCTCTGCCAACCTCCTGCACCCAAAGCCCGGGTTTCCCCGCTCCCCCTTCCCCCCCGCCCCCCGGCCCCCTGCCCTTGGGGCTGCGCGGCGGCGCAGGGACCGCGGCGCCCCTCGCCTCTTTCTGCCGCCGGTGGGGGGGGGGGGGCGCAAGCGGCGGGCCGGGCGGCGTCTCCTCCGTCGGCTGCCGGGCGCGGAAGGGGCGGTGGAGCGGGCCTCTCCCGGGATGGGCTGGTTGGCCCGGGCAGGCCGGGGACTGGCGCTGGGCCGGGCTTGGTGGGAGCGGGCTGGGGCTCGGAGGGCAAGTGCCCCCCGCGCTGCGGAGCTGCCCGCCCGCGGCGGAGCGTGCCCGAGCGCCTTGGGCCGGAGGTGCCGGGGTGGAAAGGGGAACAAGAAGAACAAAAAACCAAGTTAAAAAGCACGGAGAACCAAGCGAGCTTTCTGAAAGACCCGCCTTCTCCCTCCGCGGCCGAAGCGGTTTCCTTTCTCCACGCACCAAAAGCTCCGCCGCAGCCCCCCAAATATCCCCCAAGCGGATGTTTGATTCTCTGCTTTTCTTTCTTTTTGTAGAGGGGTGAGTACAGAATGAATGCGGGCGCTTGCAGGTAAGTCCCCCCACGCCTCGCTCTACCCACAGCCCGGAGGCTGCCGGAGCCCGAGGGCCCGTCCCGCTGCAGCAGGGCGGCGGCCAGCCAGCATCACCCCGGCCCCGCCGGCTCCGGCTCCCCCCCTGCCGGGCCGGGGGTCCGGCTGTCCTCTCCCCGCCGCCGGCGGGGTGCTGGCACTGCGGCCGGCGCCTCTCTTCGCACCCAAATCTCGCGTTTTGCACCCTCACTTCAAACCCTTTGCGAAAACAAATGACCCCTCCCGCCGGGACGGACGATTTAAGCCGAGGGAGCCATTTAATTCCCGCGGCTCAAGTGGGAGATTTCCAGCCGGCCGGCTCGTAGGATTTTACTTGATGTTTTTATTCCCTCCCGTTGCTTCCCGTCCCCGCTGCCCGCGTTTAGCGAGCCGGCTGCCGGCTCCGGTCTCGGCCGCTAAATGCCCCGGCGGCACGGCTGGGGTTGTTAATGGAATTCATTCACCCCTCGGGAACATCAGCAAGCCACGCTGGCTGCTGGAGGCGAGCAGCTTAGCTCCGCTCCGCAGCCGCTTCACACGGCTGGTTAAGCAGCTCTGCCCTCAGTTCTCTGCCAAGCCTCCGGGGAAGGGGGCTGCGGGCCGGGCCGGGGATGCGCCCTGCTCCCCGCGCACACACACACACACCATTTCCCTTCTTTTCTCCATTTTTTTTTCCCCCTCGACAAAACGGGCTCCGGCACATTAACTTTGTTGTTGTTGTTACTACCGCTGAAAATTCTCTTCTCCCCCCTTCTTCCCTAATAAGGGAGCTTCCCCAGGTCTGGAAACACAGCTGGTTATTTTGACTTGACTGGCAAGTGATGTCATATTGTTAAGGGAGGGGGTGAGACGACAACATGTTTTAGCAACAGTTAGTAGCGCCATGTGATGGAGGTGACGCCTCTGCCGGTGCGGAGGCGAAGGCAGAAAACAAATACTGCCGGCCGTGCACGCAGACTATTATTTACACGCCAGCAGTGGGCATTCTTTTATTCTTCCTCTTTTATATTTTTTTTCTGCTCCTGGGTGTTTGAATCAAGGAAAAAACTGGACCCGAGCAAACGGGACGGAGCTGGGTGGGACCCGTAGCCCCCGGACACTCTCCTCCAGCGAACTCCCCTTCCCGGGGAACCCCGGCAGCTCCCCCAAGGGGCCACGCTCCCTCCCGCCGCCCGGGGAACCGAGACCCGGGGGTCGAGATCTCCCGGGGCGGCCGTTCAGCATCACCCCCCTGCCCCCATCGCCGTTCCCCCGAAGTGGGACCCGCGGCGGCTGCGAGCAGGGAGGGCAGGACAAACTCCGTGAAAAGAAAGAACAAGAGGGCGAGCAGCGCTCAGCCCCGCCGGGCCGCCCTACGCGCCGCCGCCGGTGCCAGCGGGCGGTTTACGGGCCCCGGGGCGGGCCGGGGAAGGTGACAGCCCGCCGCCGGGGAGGGGGCTGGGAGGGCCGGCGGCGGGCTGTGGGCGTACCGCCCCGACACCCCCCTCCCCCGGGGGCCGCGGCAGGTAGAGGACCGCCAGCCGGTGCGAGCGGCTCCCGCCCGCCCGCCGCCCGCAGGTAGGAGCCCCCGCACCCCCCGGGGCGGGCGGCACCGGCTGCAGCGGGCAGCACCGCCCCTTGGGCTTATTTCCCTGGGTGTGATTTCTCGGGGGAGGGGAAGTTCTCGCTTTCTGCCTTTTTTTCGGTGTTTTCCTCCCTACGGTCTGGGCTCCGCTTGGCTTTTCTTACCCCTCCTCCCGCCCCGGTCTTGCGTTGCTGGCACGTATTAAGGGCTGCGAATAGGGTTATCAAGTTACACAGTTGCCTCTTCACCACAGGACCCTATTGAAGCTCAGAAAAAAACACCCCAAGAAACCCTCGAGGAACAAATCACGGAATACTCAATTGTTCCTTATTTTCTTGGTAAATACCGTAGGCGCCTTCTCGCTTGGCCCCCATCCCGCAGACAATTTCTGCGGGGCACGTCCCCGGCCGTGGGAACCCGCAACCAAAACCTCCCTGCCCGCTCCCACGTTCCCTGCGGTCTGCCCGCAGTCTGCCCGCAGCCCCCCGGCTCGGCTCGCTCGGCTGCAAAGAAAAGGGAGGAGAAAGCTCCGAGCCGACCCCAGCCTGGCCACAGAACACAAAAAAAAGCCTTTTGTGCAAGTTCCCAAAGAAAAAGCGTGCGGGAGGCAGATAGCGCCTTCCCCGTTTCTCTCTCGGCAGCCGTGATTGCAGCCGATACCGGCCGCCTAATTGGGCTCGGAGCAATGTGCAGGCGGACGGCGTCACCCTCTGGCTGAGGCGGGTGAGACAGCGGCGGCGCAGGGTCAGGCCCGGGGGCTGGGGGTGGCTTTAGCATCCCCCCAGCCCGGCACCGCCGGGGACGGAGGCGGGAGCAGGGCGGGGAGCGGGTGATGCGCGGGTGCGGTACCCCGGGGGTGCGCAGGACGGGACCGCTCACCTCTGCGCTGTAGGAGGCAACGTCACCTCGCTATACAGGCCCGCAGACACGCCAGGAGTTCGTGTCTGCTTGTTCCGGCCGTGCTTAAACGGGTTTATTTGTTAGCGAGTCCCGTCAGCGGCACGGCTCAGGTATCACAGAGCCGTAGGGGTGGGAAGGGGCCGCCAGAGATCATCGGGTCCAACCGCACACTGAGGGGGAAAAACAAACACGTTAAACTCACCTGCTCACCTCCCCAAACCAGGCAGAAGCCCCCCTGAAAGGGGGATGCCAGAGCAGCTTCCCCACGTGGAAACTGCTTCACCTGGGGCACCTGTGCACCTATAAAAGCCCACCCCTGCCCCCTTCCTACCCTTTGGGCTTTGCTTCCTTCTGCTCCTTTTGGAGCACAGAGTCGTAGGGGTGGGAAGAGGCCCCCAGAGATCACCGGGTCCAACCGCACAGAGGGGAAAAACAAACACGTTCAACTCATGGGAGTTATTCCCACAATCCCTGACCTTGCACACGGGCTGGAGATGGGAAGCAGAGTCATTTTCTTCTTTCTTTTTTCTTCTTTCTTTCTTTTTATTTTCCTTATGAAGGAGTTGGCACCGTAACTCAGCTGGGACTTGGTGACACCTAGAAACACAATCAGATAGAAGCTAGGAACGAGCAGGGACTGGCTCTGCCTCGGCTGTCAACGCCCCATGGCCGGGCCAGTCGGTTTGAATCTTTCTTCACAAACCTGCCCCGGAGGGGAGCGAGACGATGCGAGGAACTGGAGACTCTGCCTGCCCACAGTGCTTCCTTTCCTGGCTGTGCCGCTGCGTTGGGTCCCTCCCTGCCTGGTTCTGCTTCTGATGGAGCCCAGGACCCCATTGGCCTTGTGAGCTGCAAGAGCCACTGCTGGCTCATGTTAAGTTTCTCATCCACCAGAATCCCCAGGCCCTTCTCAGCAGGGCTACTCTCAAGAAGCTCTTCTCCCAGTCTGTATCTATGGCTGGGATTCCTCCAGCCCAAGTGCAACACCTGACACTTGGCAGTGTTGACCCTCATTAGGTTCACATCTTCATTAATCACCTGGATGATGTGACAGAACGCACCCTCAGAAAGTTCATAGATAGTACCAAACTGGACAGAGTGGTTGATACAACAGAGGTTTGTGCTGCTATCCAAAGGGACTGTGGCAGGCTGGAGGAATGAGCTGACAAAAACCTTACGAAGTTCAACAAGGGGAAATGCAGAGCTCAGCATCTCAGGAGGCATGACCTTAAGCACCAGTACATACTGGGGAACAGCTGCCTGGAAAGGGGCTTTCTCAAAAATGAGCTTGAAGTCCAGGTGGACAACAAACTCATCACAAGCCAGCAATGTGCCCTCACTGAGAAAAAAGCCAATAGCATCCTAAGATACTTCAGGAAGAGTGCTGCCAGCAGGTTGAGGGAGACAATCCATCTCTGCTCAGCACAGGTGAGGCTGCACCTGGAATGCTGTTTCCTGCTCTGAGTTCCCCAGCACAAGAGACTGAGGTAGTTCCTGTAGTAAGTCCAGTGAAGGACCACTAAGATGATGAAGGCACTGGAGCATCTTTTATACAAGGGGAGGCTGAGAGATACAGGACTGTTCAGCCTGAAGAAGAGAAGGCTCAGGGGAATCTTACCAATATGCATAAATACCTGATGGGAGGCAATGAAGACAAACGAGTAACTCTTCTCAGTAGTGCTCACCAACAGAACAAGAAACAATGGGCACATGAAATTCCATCCGAAAAGAAGAAAACACTTTTGTACTGTGAGTATTGCCAAATAAATTGCCCAGAGAGGTTGTGGGGTCTACATCTGTGGCCATATTCAAAACCCATCAGGGGACAGTCCTGGACAGCCCGGCCTAGCCAGTCTTGCTGGAGCATGTGGGTTTAACTAGATGATCTCAGGAGGTCCCTTCTGTCCAACCTTTCTGTGAGCTTGTGACCTGAAATTTTAATGCTCTTTATACTTCCCTGCAGTTAATCACTACAAAACATTTCCTTAGCAGTAAGACATCTTCTATTACTTCAGAAGAAAATTTAGCTCTTCATTGCCTGCAAGAGTGCTGCAAGTGAGAATTAAAATACATACTTGGAGAAACAGTTCAGAGCACACAAGAATTTTGAAAATACTAAGTAGAAGGCAATGTGAAACCCCTTAAAAAAAAGAAAAAAGACACGTATAAAAATTTTAAAAGTTTATTATTTAAAAATGAAGGTAGTTAAAAATCCCCTCTGACTACAAAATAAACAAACAAAACCCAAACCAACCTCCTGAAAGAATAAAATTGTCTTGGTCAGGAAGAACTATCTTTTCCTGCTTTTATTCATATCTTAAACAACGGAACTGTACACTTGACATACTCTCTGTTCAGCAAACTCTGCAGCACTATCCCTAAAGAAAATAATAATTTCTCTTATGCAAAGGGTTCCTACTAGCTTTGTAGGATTCTTCAAAAATGTCATTTCAATTCGCTAATGCTCCTTTGACCAGAGACAGTGTTCCAAGGGGATATTTGAACAGCACCTGCCTTGGATAGGAATGTTTCAATCTGAGCAGCACATGCCTGTTACTTTGTTGACGTTCAGTTTGCAGACATAGTATCTTTGTGTCTAAAACAAAAAAGAAAAAAACTCTGCTGATTGTGCAGCTAGGTATTCTATTACTGCTTGGGTCTTTGGAGTACCAAGTGGATCATTCACCCAAACAGTTTTCAGCACAGATCTGAACCTACTTTATAATGAAGGCAAAACTAGACATCTAACCTGTGAGGTAGATACATGTCTTCCGTGGGACCTGGAGTGCTTCTGAGAATGCTTTGGCTGAGTCCTGACTCCAAAACTGGATGAGAAACAGACACACACATCAGCTGTGCTCTGTTCTTCTTCCCATCAGAAGAGGATGCTCCCAAAGCTAAAAGCAGTGATCCTTTCTTCCTTGTTTCCAAAGGGAAAGAGAACCTTCCTGGAGATATAGAGTGGTGTCACATACAGAACAACCATGTTAACGTAACACCATTGACAGGGCAGACTTTGTATGATGGTTGCTTACAAGCAGTAGCAGACAGCACAGGACATCCACCCTGTTTTTCTGCAGAAGCAAACCTGGGCTTGTGTCTTTGCAGGGAGTGGGATGACATCCTCTCTGCTGGATGATAAGGGTTGAGGACTCCAGGGCTCACTGCGGAGAGTACCTGCCCCAATCACAATACATCTGAGGCAGCTTAATTCACTTTCTTTTTATCTTCGAAGTTTGCTTACTATACTGAGTACAGAGAGAGTTATTTATGAAAAAAGTCAGTCATTCCAACTGCATAAAAGGTACTCTTTGCTTGTACTTTGTCTTGGAAAAATAGGGTTTCTGAATTAGTTTCAGAACTACATACTTCACACTTCATTTTGCATCTTACCTGACAAAAACATAAGCAAAACAAAATTACTCTTTCTGTGCTAATTCCAAAGACTTAATGAAGTATGGTTAGAAGGCATTTTTTCCTTATTATATAGCTCACATTTACTGAGCCTGCAACATACCTAATGTGCAGTTAATCTGAAATAAATTAGTTCAAAATATAGTCGTAAGATTGTTTGTTTGTGAGGGGAACTCTGCTGGATGAAACTAGAACATCTTCAAAGTGAGCTATAGATACTATGAATTCTTAATATGTCTCTTTGTGACAAATCTTTGTATTTCACTAAGATCTGGGAACTAACAGGAATAAAAGAAAACCACAGCCCCAGAGAAATAACACTTCTGGCTTATGAAGGCTTCTGAACCACACATCAAGCAGCACTAGAGATGGATCAAAGCATGTTAATAAAATCTATTGGCTTTGTGGCTCGGATTTAGCATCCTGACACCTTATTCAGGGAGCATTCACTATGCTATGAAGATAAACACCTTATCTATTTCAGGGCTCCCTTCTTTTCCTTTTCTAATGCGGTTATGAATCAAGTGCCATTTTGTATTACATTGGAAACTGTCAGAAACGTGAACATAGGATATGTATCACACCATGTACACCCAGGAAAATGTGCCAATCATTTCTGTGGATTTGAAAGCCCCACTTACTCATTTTTTCTGAAGATAGAAACAGCTTACATCTGTTCATAGAGGCCTCTGACCATTAACAGGCAATTGTAGTTGTTACCATTAACACCTAGAGAACAACACGATGAGCACACTGATGTGGGCACAGAGATTCTCAGGGGGATACATGCACAGGAAGAAATAACCACCACTGTTTGCACATCTTTTCCAGAGTTGCTCAGACTGAGGTCTGCACGTAGCAGCTTCAGCATACCCTTGCCTGCCTTTCTTCTCCTGGAGTTGTGGTATTTCTTTTGCTTCTGTCAGTGTCCTGGTTTCAGCTAAGATGGAGTTAATTTACTTTTTAGCAGTGGATGGAATGCCATGTTTGGGTGTTAGGACAAAAGCAGTGCAGATAGCACCCTGATGTCTCTATTTGTTGCCAAGCAATCAAGGACTTTTTCAGTTTTCCATACTAACCAGAAAGGAGGGGACACAGCCAGGACAGGTGACCTGAACTGGCCAAAGAAGATATTCCATGCCAATTATGTCATGCTCAGTATAAAGGGGGGGACTAGGAGAGGAAAAAAAAATCCTCCAGGATGTGCGGTTTTTGGGCACGGTCGGGTTCCGGGACGGCCCTGGGCGGTACGGCCTGAATTGTGTGGTTCAGTGGGAGATTGCATTGTGTATCACCAGCTTCGTGTATCTTGTGCTCTAAAGTAGTGTTATCACTGTTGTTCTTTTTTATCTTTTTCTGCTATTTTAGTAAACTATCCTTATCCCAACCCGCGGGTTTTTGGTTTGGTTTTTTTTTCCTCTTTACATTTCCCTTTCTTTCCTCCCTCCCCCCCCCCCCCCCCCCCTTTTTTGTTAAAAGAACAAGTGACTGTGTGGGGCTCAGCTCTCAGCTGAGGCTAAACCACCACAGTCAGTCATCCCCTTTTCCAATGCTGCACATGTTGCAGGCGTATTGGGTCCCTTAGCACACCCAAGCAAGGATTACTAAGGTGGTTTGGCACAGGGCAGGCTCTTCAGATTACATCGCAAAAAGCATTCGGGTAGAGTGATGTAGCTGGGTTCTCAGTAGAAATGTGACTAACAGCAATTAGTTAATTAGTTAAATTCCCCCTTATTGTACGATAAGGGGAAACATCACCAGGGATTCAAGAAGGCAATTTGCAGCAGCTTTAGGAAACTTGAAGAAAGTTGCAGAAAGGAGCCTAAAAGACCTTGCTTGTTTTGCTGAATTTTTTTCTTCTCCCAATACAGGCTTTCCTGAAATGCTGTCTTACCAGAACCCAGAGATCAAACCTACTTCTTTCCTTAGGAGCCTGTGGCAGCTATTTCCAGAGGTGAGCAAACCACCCTGGCAGAAGGAGTCCTGAGCCCCCAATGAGTGTCTCGCTCCCTGCTGCCAGGCACATGCTTGTCTGATTTGTCTTACAGTGTTCTGGTCCTTACCAAATCCCTTCTCATTTCAGGAACTCAGGGGAAATAAAATAAAAAAAAAAAAAAAGAAAAAGAGGATAACTAGGGATTAATTAGATGAATTGGGTTGTTCAGAAGGCATTGGGGAGGCTCAGAATTATATACTTGGGAGCATGAAAAGACAGGTGATACTGTCCCTTTCTAACATCTGTGAGACTTCAGATGTTCTAGGGAAACCTCAGCCTAAACGGCCTCTTCAAATTAGATGGAAGACAGCAAGAAGAAAAAGGGGGACCAGTTCCTGCCTACCAGATAATTTTTGCTGTCATACTCCCTCCTAAAATAGTATGCATATAATATTTACACAAATTAGTAGGAGGTGATTGCATGAAACCCACAATCTTTGGTCCTGGAAAGCAATTTAGAAGCTTACGAAGCCTTTTCAGTTGGTCTGGGTTTTTTCCTCCCCATTCCTGCTTTACCCATTTGCCCTGCCTTGCACACTTAGTTTGCCACAGAGTGCTAACACTGAAGTCCATCTATTGAAAAATATGCTGAATCTAGCGCCAATGTAAGTAAGAGACTGTAAGCACAGACAAATCCTAATGGGATACAGTACATTTCTGTCTTTGTTCCCAGGTCAGGTACAGAGCATTGGTGTAGTGCCCACGGACAGGGTAACGGTATGGCTAACGATGTTCCATCACCATTTCAGAACAGGATCTTTCATCACATCTAGAGAAAGTCAGGAATGCTCCTGGCCTTCATGATTTATAGTGCTTTAAGTGATCTTACACTCTGAACGATGTTCATTGTGTTTCTGGCTCCCCTTCCCTGAGGACAAATGCTTTATTTTGCTGAAAAATTATTGCAAAAAATTGTGACTTGTGACTACCTGTGACTTAAGATGAAGTTCACCAAAGTATATTGGTCTGAAATCAGTGTAGACATTCTGGTTCACGAGCAAATAGCAGCAGCTGCTTTCCATTAATATAGCTAGACCCTTTGCCCCAGACAAAGTACTGTCCTCCGTTTGAGAACATTTCACTCTGTGTTTCTCACATGGAGGAAAGGATAACATTATTTTTTGGAGGGAAAAGGATCTCAGTCTCTTGTTGGTTTTGCTCCATTGGGTATAACTTGTTTTGTTATTAGAATATGGATGTTCCCCTTTGTAATGACAGTCTTTGTATGTGGAGCTTTTTCACTGCTTATGAAATATTTAAATATGCATTGAGCCAAAAGAAAAATGCATGTGATCCTATAGTCTTTGACAAAGCCATTTGCCTAATTTCTGGTGCCTGTTCCAGAATATTTTTAAATAATTCATATGAAGGCAGAGAACATCTCTATAAGGTTTCTAGAGCAACTTATCCCAGCATATTTGATAGAGCTCTTTGAGGAAAATCTGAATAACCTATAGAGCAATGGAGGAAACTCTAACTTACCTTTTGATTTGCTGCTGGGCGAGTGCATTGGGCTTTTGCATTAAAATAGCTAATTCCTTATTAGTTTTAGCAGTCTCTCTCCATTTTTTTTTCCCTGTGAATATGGACTGAAATATTTCACACAAAGCTGAACAAAATATTTCTATAGAAGCCTGAAGAAAAAGCCTGATTGTTATTAGCTCAATATACAAGATGTTAACCAGAAACTTCTTTGCCCAACTTACCTGGTTAAGCAAATATCTAAGGAAACATTATTTAAGTGGTTCTGTTGCTATATTTTTTATTGGAAGGTAAAAAGAATCACCATAAAACACTTTAAAGAAGACCCTGAAAGAGCCACATATGCATGAAACCAATGATCCCAACTCTCATGACCTATTAAAAGTAGCTTTGACTGATTTCTATATGGAGATGTATTAGTTCACATTCTTCTAGATATTTATTAAGTCAGGAGAAAAATCATTGAGGTCTACCTTGTTTTGCAGAGAAATAATTAACGATCTCAGGTCATAACACAGATAATTAAAAATAAACAAACTAAGAGCTACCCAATTAAAAAACAGTGTGAGAAATGGCTATCATATATGGAACTGGAGAGTAATGATTTTCAGTACAACATGAAGCAGATTAATATTTCTTACATGATTTTATATAATTTGGGGGGGAATACAACCTGGATATCGTGAAGTGAAATTTCTCAGTATGAAACAATCAGAGACTGGTAGTGGTTTCACTCTTTATTTTTCCTAGATAAAATGATTGTCCACACAAAATTTTATGCAGAATGCTTTGGGGTCAGATCAATACTTAGGGAAACCTGACTTGTCTGTACATTGCCTGTGTATGTATGAGGAGATTTCCTTTAGAGAGAAGGATTTTCAGATTTTGAGCAAACAAGAAAAGAACTTTTATTTCCTTAGAGCCATGTGCCCTGAATATTCGTAGTAGTACATTTCAAACATCTATGTCTTGTTCACAGTTCTCTCATGTTCAGAGGGCAGTTGTGCTACAAGAAAACCCCAAACAAAAAACTATCAAGACTGGGTGATTGTCATATGGTGGACTCCAAAAAATCCAGGTGTTGTAAAATGTGCTCAGGCTGCATTACCATATAACACAGTCCAGAGAGGGATGGATCTACCCAATTAAATAGTTGGTGTGGAGGCGCTGCACAGTTGTTTCACATCCACTGCAGCTGGACCCTGCTGACCAAATGACCATTCCTAGTTGGAGAATGTTCAGAGCATCCCTGCAGAACATGTTTCAGTTGAGTTTCATCCAAAAGGAAATGATCAGGGAAGCCAAGCGAAGCACAGCCTCTGGGATGACCAGATGACTGACTTCAAACACACGCTAAAGCACTTCTGTAACTGTACCACCAGTTCATCAGTCCACTTACTCTCCCACAGCTTTCTGGTGACTTCCTGTGAATCACATCCTTATTAAGTCCCTCTGCAATCTGTGTTTTTGGGTCACAAAACAGACAAACGTCCAGCTACTCTTGTTGCTACAGCTTAAAGCATTTGCACACCACCTGAGAACAAAAGGTACACATGCAATCAAGTAGACATTTAAAAGGCATTGTTTGAGAAGGTAGTAGTTCACAGGCAAAAAATAATAATAAAAACCCTTCAGTATTTAATTTTTCCTACAGTCAAATAAAGTGTCTGGCTGAGAAAGGAAGGAAGGAAAGAAAGGAAATAGGGAGGTGTAATTTTATTTACTTTTGCAAAATAAGTCTAGTCCAACAGATACCGATGTATTTCTGCAGACAAAACACATAAAACTCTTCTCCCTACGAACATTCTTAGTAAGCTGAAGCTTCATCAAGATTTATATCTCAACTTCCTCTGTTATAAAACACTTTCCATCTCTCTACCTTTGCCCAGCTTCCCACAGAAACACAAATGCATATTGCATATACCATAGTGATGTCAAAAGCCCAGAGGTTGCCAAAATAAAGAAATAATTTTCATTATAAAGAACAGAATGGGTTGAATCTCCATGGTTTGTGCTCTCAGATTCTGCTTCTGTCCACTATGATTGTCTGTGATAAACACATACTGCAAATGGAAAGCACAATAGTGAATTTCAGTAGGGATAGAAAGCTGCTTCATACCTATAATTTATCTTGTTAAAAATGTATGATTCATGTCCTAGTTCAATTTGAAAGCACTTCAGACCTTTGACATTTCTATATTGGCAAGAACATAAATGTTATTAAGATTATCTAAGGTTGTAAACTAATAGAAGTTTACAGGCAGGCATCGTCCTGCTCCTTTCATTTGAGTAGGGTGCCTGAGGATGCCTATGTGGGCTAGTGCTCAGGAAAAAAGTATCTCTTGTTAAAAAGAAAAAAGAAAACCAACCAGAAAAGAGTTCCTTAATATGACATCAGGATCTGAAACTGTTTTTCAAATAACTTGTATTTTGTCTTAGCACTTCCCAAACCAGCCAAACTTGCACATTAAAACACTTTACTGGGGTACCCTTCATACAAAACCATGCATTTAAATGTGATAGTATGATCTGTTCACCACATTTCTTTGAAATGCTTGCTTTGTTTCTATGCCATTCATGTACAATCCCTTCTCTGGCATTATTGGTCTTAACTCTTTTCTCCTTTCCTGAAACCCTGTGGCTTTAACACTGCACTTTATCACTTCCTACAAGTTCACTAGAGGTGTTCCTTTTCCCACTCTGTTATCGATACGGCTGTAGGTCAGGATCACGCCAGTTCTGGTGTGATACTAGAGGACTAGGATTGGCTAGTGCTGGCAAAGCTATCAAATGCTAGAGCTGGAGTTGAACATTGACTACAACTGCTGGAGGATGTATCTGAGGACCATATGCATTTAACCCCAGACCATCTGGGGAAACAGACTGGGAGGGGGATGAGCAGATGCCACCCACTGCAAGGCACTAAGGGGTCAGTAAAACCCTGGGAGAGCAGGAGATGCTCTTCCCAGCACACGGGAGCTCCTCCTCAACAAGTTCATGGATGGATGGAGTTCATCCCTGATGGATGCTGGGTGGATCCTAACTGCAACCCAAATGGAAGGCACCAGATGGCTCCTAATCCCAGGCACCTAGGAAGGGAGAAGCAGAATTCCCTTGGCTTTACATTCCCAGGACAGTCAGGCCATCACCTTACTGGGCTTGCAGCATATCCCTGACTGAGATTTGGAGTGAAACACTCGGGTACCTGCTGCAAGGCTCCTGCATGGACTGAACCAGGAGGAAGGTGGGAAAAAACCCCTGTCACAGTCAGGACAGCGCAAATTTCATCAAGTCTAAATGTAACTACCCTCAATTAGTACAAATGAAGTAAACCTCCAAGGCTGTGGGGTTGCAGGAGGAACCTCTGTGCCTCCTTGGAGATGGTGTTTACTAGCAATGGCTTTTCCCATCCCAGCTCCAGTGGCCCCATCCCCACCCAGCCTGCCACAGCCCCCATTTGTAAGCTATTTTTTGTTGTTTTAATGCAATGCTGCAATTCTAACCCAGAGCCTCAGATTGGCAAACAGGTTTTCTTTTCTTTCTTCAGAAAAAAAATACAGCTGAACTAATTTGATGAAAGGGGAAAATAAAATGTGAGCCAGACTAAACATGTGCAGTTCCTACCTACAGCCAGGGCCCAGCTTCTCCCAGGCCAAAGTCAACACATGTCAATTTTTAACATGGCAGGGCTTTAAAAGAGAGGTTTGAGCCCTGGATGAAGGGTGGCTGGAAAACATTAATAACAAGGTCTGTCAATGAAAAGCAGGCACAAGTCACCAAGACAAGGACTGGGGCGTTTCCCTTCCTCCCATCTCTTCCCTCTTAATTTGGTGGAAACATCAAGTGATTTATGAAGAAATACATCCATTCATTACAAAAAAGTGAAAATGCAGCCACTTCACCAAATGAAGGATGGGCTTTGTTTAGGAGCCTTGAGAACAGGCCAGCAGGCAAGGGTTGAGACCAACCAGTTAAGGAAAGCACAGCCTTGAGGGATGCCTGCAGTGGCCACGCTGATCCCAGTTCCCCTGTGCATGCTGGGAAGAGCAGCAGCCCAGCTGCCTCCTCCAAAGCATCAGCATCCTGCAGGACCTGCAGCTACTCTGCTGAGCTGGCTTGGTGGTGACATGCCTGTTGTGCTGGAAATCACGATCTTGGGGTCTGGCAAAAGAAATATCAACCAATCAAACAAAAAACCCCTCCTGCTTTTAAGAGCCCCATAGGAAGTGTTTCTATGGCTTCTGTGGGCTGGACAGGTTTCTGTCCCAAGCCACCCCCCACTGGGTTCCAAAACAGCTGGTAAAAACAAGGGAAAGGGGCAGAGCAGCAGCCCAACATGCCTTTGGAACTGCAGGCAAAAAGTGAGTGGGAAGATGGGTAAGGGGGAGGGAGCAATTTCATTAGAGAGTGGAGAGAAAAGGCTTTTCTCTTGAGGTCTGGGCAATGTCCACTCACCACGCTGGGAAGAGGTTCCTGTGCTCTGGAGCAGCAGCGTTGGCTTTGAGCTGGGGGAGCAGGTAAAGGTTCAGCCCAGAGGGAAGTGGTAGTGATTCATTTCACCTAAAAAAAGACTGTATCCACAGACACACTCCACACAGTATACACCATACACATACCCCACAGCACAGGAACTGGCTGGTGGACCAGCTCCAATTTTCCCCACTGCAGCATCCTGTCCCCAGCAGTGGCTCAGCCAGATGTTCCAGCAGGCCTTGGGAGCCCACAGCAGTCAAGCACAACCCACTCTGCCTCCCAGCACCGTCCATTCCAGCATCCAAAGGGGACAGGACCTTCCTGGAGACCCTGTGGGTATGGTCATCACGGCCACCCACTGACCTGGCAGCTGCCTGTGCTGGAACAACACAGCTCAAGAGGCTGCTCGGATGTGCAGCAGCTCTGAGGAGCAGACGTGCTGGCTGCAGCTCTGCTGCTTTGCACGCTACTTGCTGGAGCATGGGGGGTGAGCTGGGCTCCAGCCCTGCTCCCAGGTTGCATTTCACTCTCTCTGGCCCAGCAAATAAAACCTCCTCCCAACACACAGGGGTTCCACTTTGCAAGGATGGGCAGAGCCAGCCCAGGCTGATTTTGTTCAAACAAGTGCCAGGCCTGGCCCCAAGAGGGTAAGAGGCTCGCAGGCTGTTCTAGGCACCATCTCCCTCTATTGGGTGCAAGACAGAAGTACTTGGTGCTCTTTTGCTCAGCAGCTTGTCACCATTGAGGACTAGTCCTTAGCACATACCAAGAGCAGCACGCAGAGGAAAAGCAATGGGGAAGGTGAAAGCAGCACCTTCAGCCCAGTACAGACCGAATAGATGGAGGGTGCAGAAACCCTGAGAGAGAGCCTGGCCCTGGTCTCGGCCATGCCAATCATCCCTGTTTGGGCACACCAGCCTCGCTCCCCAGCTTTAACCACTGCTGCAACATGTGCTACACTAGCCCAGGCACAGCACCCCAAAGCTGGAATGGGTGAGAGGGGATGATGTGCAATCCAATCCAGGTGCTCCCATCCCAAGGAAACAGCCACTTTCATCACCAAAAAGCACTTGAAGGCGGAGCTCAGAAAGCCTTCAGCTGTCTCTGCTCTGCTGCCAGAGCTTCTGGGAAGTGCCTCGGTGATGCATCCCACCACTGCAGCCCTGGCAAGGCAGCACCCAGTGGCATCTCCATAGGCAGAGCCTGGAAAACACCGGCCTGAACAATGGGAGCACCTTGGCTGAAGTCGATAGCAGCTGCCCTGTGCTAATGATTTAAATCATTAGCTCCAGTGCCTGCTATCAAGCCCCTTCCACCACCCACACTGAGCACATGCTGGCTGTCAGCTCCCTCCTGGCCCTGCGCTTCCAGGACAAAGCGAGAGCCACGGTGTGTGGCACAGGGGAGTGCTGGGGCACAGGTAGGTGGCACCTGGGATGATTTATGCCTTTGCAGCAGATGCATTGTTTGGGTTTTCCAAGATACACTGTCAGTTGCAGCTCACAAGACAACAGCTCAGAGGAGACTCAACTGGTGGAGCCCATCGCTCCGTGGCCAGTCAGGACTATCCATACATCCCAATCCCGATGGCTGCCTGCTGTCACCGTGCTGCCCTCCAGCACACAGATCCACCCCCAGCCACGTTTCACATGTGCTCTTCTCCTCATTCTGCAAATATCCAGCTCAGCCTCCCAGGCTGTTCTCATCCTCCTCCTCCCCTTCCCTCCCGTGCAGGCAAAGCAGTGGGATCACCGAGCAGGATCGCGCGGCACAGGGGGAGAAACAGTGAAGGAGAGCCCTTTGAGATCAAGTTCATGCCCTGTGTCAGGAAAGGCTAGTCTCCCCACTCCCCAGATAAAGGATACAGATGTGAAACCGATGCCACGTTTGATCTCAGCCAAAAAGCCAAGAGGGTTTAAAACATTCATTCCTCTCCAGCTGTAAGCAAAGCTCACTAATCTGGAGAATTACTCTGCTTCTCCCCCATCACGAGGGGCAGCCGTGCAATGGTGGGGCTTCCTTCCTCCACAGGACCCCGCTCAGAGCATGGAGCAGATTTGAAAGAAGTTCCCTCTCAAAAGAGGTGCTGCTGGGAACACAGGGCTGGACTCAGTGTGACTCCTCGGGACTCAGAGCATGATCTGGCCCCAAAGTCTTCCCACTCAAGATGATAATTTTTGATCCAAGATCATCAGAACAGGATAAATTAAACAACTTCAGTGTGGCATCAAGTGGGTAATTAGCAGGGAGAAGCTGCCCACAGGGGCCTGATGGAGCAGAGCAAGCTTTTTCTCCCCAGAGACGACTGCTGGAAACAGGCTGAAACGTTTCCATTTCTGTTGCCTCTTAATAGCAAGGTCAGCTCCTTTCTCCCTACCCTGACATCCTCCACCAGGGCCTCTGTCTGGGAACTCGCAGCAACACACTAGATGTCACCCAGAGACAGAAAAACAACCAGAAGCCAAACCGGGGCATTTCACTACTGCCCTGGATCCCAAACCACCCGGTGCCAGGCTTGGCAGGGAGGGGGAGCAGGGAGCATCTCCTCCGTGGCACCGGTGGCTCCCGAGCCTCCAGGGTGGGAAGGAGCCCTTTCCTCCCAGGCACGAGCAGCCACCCAGCTCCTGCAAAAAGCCACCACATGTCAGCAGTCCCACATGCCCCCAGGCTTCCCCACCAGTGACTGGCCACTGGAAATAATCTAAATATTTGCAGCCCAAGGGGACTTGGGGTTGGTTTTTATCCAATTTTCTCCCCATGCTGGGTTCCAACAGCACCCAGCGTGGCTCCACAGTGTCCCCAGCAGCCTCCCAAGCACACAGACACCCCTCTTGCCAGAGGACAAGAATCCTCACAGAGAGCTCTGTCACCCATAGCACCCATATTCCCAGCGCTGGGGCAGCTCAGCCTCTACCTAACCCCAGGAGCCAGAGCTATGAGAGAACACCACCATCACCACCTCCCCAGGAGCTGTAGGCAGGAGAACACCCCTTTGTAGCTGAAAGATACACCTCCTCCCACATTTCCAGAGGCTTTCTCAAGGCCAGACACGCAAACACCTCATCAGCTGCTGCTGCCCAGGATGGCAAGGGTGAGGTAGGGAAGAAAAGGAAACACAGGAGTTAAAAAAGAAACCCACCTATGTTTGGTGATGCTCTGAACTCCTCCTTCAGAATTCCAGGCTTCTCCTTATTATGAGCCATGAGACTATAAATAAAGCCACATTGGCCATACAAATGGAAGTCGTATCCACAACTTCTGCAGTGTGAGTCCTCTCCATCGGGGAGCCATCTCCTCACCACAGGCCTCTCAGCTGGACTCCCTGCCATAGGGTGCTGACATTCGGGTCCAGACCCCCTGGCCTGGTCCCCCGCAAATTCACAAGTCCCCCGGCAAACCTGCTGAGGTGTAGATCAATCTTCACAGGGTGCAGGTGTCTCTGCTCCCCGTCCCCATCCATGGGCTGTGGGGGGACACCCGTTTCACCATGGTCTCACCACGAGCTGCAGGGTAGACTCTCTTTTCACATTCTTCAACCCCTCCTGCAGGCCTGGCCTTGGTGTCTGCAGCTTGTTACATCTTCTCCCTCAGCTCCAGAGGCAAAGTGCCCCTGCCAGCAGTTTTTGTCTCCTGTATGTGATCCCCAGAGGCGCTGTGACCAGCTCTGATAGGCCCGGTCTCGAATTCGGCCTGAGCCGTGCCGCTGACAAATAAACCCGTTTAAGCACGGCCGGAACAAGCAGACACGAACTCCCGGCGTGTCTGCGGGCCTGTATAGCGAGGTGACGTTGCCTCCTACAGCGCTTTTTCTTTGGGAACTTGCACAAAAGGCTTTTTTTTGTGTTCTGTGGCCAGGCTGGGGTCGGCTCGGAGCTTTCTCCTCCCTTTTCTTTGCAGCCGAGCGAGCCGAGCCGGGGGGCTGCGGGCAGACTGCGGGCAGACCGCAGGGAACGTGGGAGCGGGCAGGGAGGTTTTGGTTGCGGGTTCCCACGGCCGGGGACGTGCCCCGCAGAAATTGTCTGCGGGATGGGGGCCAAGCGAGAAGACGCCTACGGTATTTACCAAGAAAATAAGGAACAATTGAGTATTCCGTGATTTGTTCCTCGAGGGTTTCTTGGGGTGTTTTTTTCTGAGCTTCAATAGGGTCCTGTGGTGAAGAGGCAACTGTGTAACTTGGTAACCCTATTCGCAGCCCTTAATACGTGCCAGCAACGCAAGACCGGGGCGGGAGGAGGGGTAAGAAAAGCCAAGCGGAGCCCAGACCGTAGGGAGGAAAACACCGAAAAAAAGGCAGAAAGCGAGAACTTCCCCTCCCCCGAGAAATCACACCCAGGGAAATAAGCCCAAGGGGCGGTGCTGCCCGCTGCAGCCGGTGCCGGCCGCCCCGGGGGGTGCGGGGGCTCCTACCTGCGGGCGGCGGGCGGGCGGGAGCCGCTCGCACCGGCTGGCGGTCCCCTACCTGCCGCGGCCCCCGGGGGAGGGGGGTGTCGGGGCGGTACGCCCACAGCCCGCCGCCGGCCCTCCCAGCCCCCTCCCCGGCGGCGGGCTGTCACCTTCCCCGGCCCGCCCCGGGGCCCGTAAACCGCCCGCTGGCACCGGCGGCGGCGCGTAGGGCGGCCCGGCGGGGCTGAGCGCTGCTCGCCCTCTTGTTCTTTCTTTTCACGGAGTTTGTCCTGCCCTCCCTGCTCGCAGCCGCCGCGGGTCCCACTTCGGGGGAACGGCGATGGGGGCAGGGGGGTGATGCTGAACGGCCGCCCCGGGAGATCTCGACCCCCGGGTCTCGGTTCCCCGGGCGGCGGGAGGGAGCGTGGCCCCTTGGGGGAGCTGCCGGGGTTCCCCGGGAAGGGGAGTTCGCTGGAGGAGAGTGTCCGGGGCCTACGGGTCCCACCCAGCTCCGTCCCGTTTGCTCGGGTCCAGTTTTTTCCTTGATTCAAACACCCAGGAGCAGAAAAAAAAATATAAAAGAGGAAGAAGAAAAGAATCCCCACTGCTGGCGTGTAAATAATAGTCTGCGTGCACGGCCGGCAGTATTTGTTTTCTGCCTTCGCCTCCGCACCGGCAGAGGCGTCACCTCCATCACATGGCGCTACTAACTGTTGCTAAAACATGTTGTCGTCTCACCCCCTCCCTTAACAATGTGACATCACTTGCCAGTCAAATCAAAATAACCAGTTGTGTTTCCAGACCTGGGGAAGCTCCCTTATTAGGGAAGAAGGGGGGAGGAAAAAATTTGCAACGGTAGTAACAAAAAAAACCCCCCAAAACCTAAAAATTAATGTGTCGGAGCCCGTTTTGTCGAGGGGAAAAAAAAGGGGGAAAAAAGGGAGAAAGGAAGGGAAATGGTGTGTGTGTGTGTGCGCGGGGAGCAGGGCGCATCCCCGGCCCGGCCCGCAGCCCCCTTCCCCGGAGGCTTGGCAGAGAACTGAGGGCAGAGCTGCTTAACCAGCCGTGTGAAGCGGCTGCGGAGCGGAGCTAAGCTGCTCGCCTCCAGCAGCCAGCGTGGCTTGCTGATGTTCCCGAGGGGTGAATGAATCCCATTAACAACCCCAGCCGTGCCGCCGGGGCATTTAGCGGCCGAGACCGGAGCCGGCAGCCGGCTCGCTAAACGCGGGCAGCGGGGACGGGAAGCAACGGGAGGGAATAAAAACATCAAGTAAAATCCTACGAGCCGGCCGGCTGGAAATCTCCCACTTGAGCCGCGGGAATTAAATCGCTCCCTCGGCTTAAATCGTCCGTCCCGGCGGGAGGGGTCATTTGTTTTCGCAAAGGGTTTGAAGTGAGGGTGCAAAACGCGAGATTTGGGTGCGAAGAGAGGCGCCGGCCGCAGTGCCAGCACCCCGCCGGCGGCGGTGAGAGGACAGCCGGACCCCCGGCCCGGCAGGGGGGGAGCCGGAGCCGGCGGGGCCCGGGTGATGCTGGCTGGCCGCCGCCCTGCTGCAGCGGGACGGGCCCTCGGGCTCCGGCAGCCTCCGGGCTGTGGGTAGAGCGAGGCGTGGGGGGACTTACCTGCAAGCGCCCGCATTCATTCTGTACTCACCCCTCTAAAAAAAGAAAGAAAAGCAGAGAATCAAACATCCGCTTGGGGGATATTTGGGGGGCTGCGGCGGAGCTTTTGGTGCGTGGAGAAAGGAAACCGCTTCGGCCGCGGAGGGAGAAGGCGGGTCTTTCAGAAAGCTCGCTTGGTTCTCCGTGCTTTTTAACTTGGTTTTTTGTTCTTCTTGTTCCCCTTTCCACCCCGGCACCTCCGGCCCAAGGCGCTCGGGCACGCTCCGCCGCGGGCGGGCAGCTCCGCAGCGCGGGGGGCACTTGCCCTCCGAGCCCCAGCCCGCTCCCACCAAGCCCGGCACAGCGCCAGTCCCCGGCCTGCCCGGGCCAACCAGCCCATCCCGGGAGAGGCCCGCTCCACCGCCCCTTCCGCGCCCGGCAGCCGACGGAGGAGACGCCGCCCGGCCCGCCGCTTGCGACCCCCCCCCCCCACCGGCGGCAGAAAGAGGCGAGGGGCGCCGCGGTCCCTGCGCCGCCGCGCAGCCCCAAGGGCAGGGGGCCGGGGGGCGGGGGGGAAGGGGGAGCGGGGAAACCCGGGCTTTGGGTGTAGGAGGTTGGCAGAGGAGAGGATGCGGGCGGGGTGGGGGGAGCAATGCCGGCTGCCCCTGCCCCAGCCTCTGTCGTCCCCGGCTCGGCCCCCGCTTCCCCGCCCTGCCGGGCTGCACTGTGGGTCCTCCCGGGGGGCTGCGCTGGAGGTCCCTGGGGGGGAGGTTTGGGGGGGACAACGGCCAGCGGTGAGGGAACAGTAACAGGGAAGGAACCCTGTGTCGCTCCCGGCCAGACCGGCTCCGCAGCGAGGAAAGGGAGTTTTATTATTATTACCGTCATCATTATTATTATTATTTTTGGCGAATTTGGCAGCGGCGGGTGACGCCAGAGCCCCGGCGGCGTAGTGACTGGGGCGGCCGGGCCGGGGGAGGTCGGCTCCGGCTCCCAGTCCCCCGCGCTGCCCGCCGGGGGCGTGGGGGGGCGGCCCTCGGGGTAGGGGCTGCAGCAGCAGCAGCAGCAGCATCCTTCGGGCTGCTCTGCTTCTCCCGCCGGCATCCCCCCGGTGAGCTCCGTCGGGTTGGAGCCGCTGCCCGGCGGGCGGAGGGGCCGCTCCCAGCCACGCCGTGCCCTGCTCGAACCGGGTCGAGCGCGGTTCCTCGCCCTGCGTTTTAGGGATTGCGACCGAGCAGTTCCCATCTTCCCCCGAAAGCAGCGGCTGAAGCATGGGAGGGGAGCGCCTGGGAACCGGGACCTGCAGCAGCGCCCGGCCGCGCTCTGAGGTGGCTGGTTGGGATGTGACTTTCCCATTATGATGACTGTTATTCTCCGCCCCAAAAGCGGACGGGTGTATCCGCGCCCTCGGCGGTGGCAGAGCCCGACCCGCGTCCCGGCCGCTGCGCCTCCAGGTCCGCAGCAAGCGCCTGTTGACGGGCTGCGCCGCGCCTCCCCGGCCCGAAGCGCACCAGTGAGCGCAAAGATTGACCCCGGGGGGGTGGGGGTTCTGTTTGGTGTTTTCTGGGGGTGCTTTGTACGCTTTTGGTTGGGTTTTTTTTTAAGGGGAGAAGGGGGAAAATACCCCCCGGGTCGCAGCGCCGCAGCCCCATCTCCCTGTCGCTCCATCTCCCCTGTAGCCGGTTCCCAGGCGCGTTTCTGTCCCGGCCCGGTTCCCCGGGCCTGGCCCTTCACTGCCACAGCCACCAGCCCGGGCCCGGCCCGAGCGATGCGGGCGGGGAGCCGGGCAGGACCCGTCCGTGTCCCGCAGCCCGCCCGGCGCTTCATGCAGGGCAACGCCGAGCGGAGGCCCCGCTGCCCGGGCCCTTCTCGCCCTGACGGTCCCCGGGGCCGGTGCGGAGCCTCGCATTTATTTGTTTTTCATTTGGTCTCGCCGGTTCAGACAGTTATTTCAAACTAATGCCATGGGAAGGACCCGCTGGGTCTGTTCCCCTGCCGCCTGAGCTCTGATGTGCCCGATTTAGGGGATTTTAGCGTATTTACCTCCCCGGTACCCACTCCATCCCCCCTCCCCAGCCCCGAGCATCCCGGCGGCGGTGCTGGGAGCTGCGGCTCCGCGGCCGGGCAGCACCCGATGGATCCGGCCCGATCGCCGAACCCTTCCCGCACTCCGTCCTCGTTTGCCAGCCCCGAGGGCACACCCCCACCCCCATGCCTCCCGCGTGCCCGCACACCCCGGCGGGACCCCCCCTGTTTTGGGGAAAGCCCCCACGGCGCTGCCGGGCGAAGATGCTGCGGGCGGGGGAAGGGAGGCGGTAAATCAATGGTAAACCCAACCCTTGTTGGATTTACTATTGTTGTCGTATACTATTGTGGTTCTAGAATAAAACAGTATTCTGGATATTATTATTGTTGTATTTTATTAATGATAATATTTATATTATAATAAATAAAATTGAATAAGAAATAAAAATTTTATGACTCTTGTCGGATTTACTCTTGTGGTTTTTAATCCCACGTCCTCCTGTGCCAGTAAGACAGCCCAGTGGTCGGTCAATCCATCACTCTCCAGTACATCGAGAGGCAGGCAGATCACAGGGTGCTGTCAGAGCAGCATAGGAAGGGACACGGGACAGACAGGATGCAGGTTGAGCTGTCATTTCGTCTTGCAAAGAAAACACAGTTTAGCTCAGGTCAGCATCTCATTTTTCCTTCCTAATGAGAATAATTTGCAATTTTTCAGTTGTCTTACAAGAGAAGCTTTAGAAACTTTGGCCAGGCCCTTAGCAGATGACACTAAATACGATTACATGGGTCTTCCTAGGGTGGTACACATCTGCAACCGCTGCAAAGCTATCCTGGGGAAGCCTAAGATGGTTTAGGAGATACTTTCCTGAAAAGGGTCTCCCAGCCTTCCTACACATGTAGCTGGTCATAATCTTAGCTATTCAGATACTGTTTAAAAGTTGAACATGGGTTGGAAGCTGTTACCTTCCAACGGATGTTAAGCACTCTGTGCTTCTATGATCCATGAGATTCCAGGTAACAGATTATTTATAAAGTACAGGATCTACCTGAATTGCTCAGCTCAGTCTAAGCTCGAGAGGAGCTAGGTTTCCTCTGTTGAACTGTAAACAGTGCAGCACTCAAGTAATGCCCCTCACCTCTGGTGGCTTAGGGAACTCCAGTGCATTTGACTTTGGCTGCCTGCATCTGCCATCCTTGCACTGACCGCAACATTCCTGGACTCTGGAGCTGAGGGGTACAGCCATCAGCATGGAAAAATACCAGATGGCCAGTGCCATTGTTTGAAGTTTGCCCTCTTTTGAGCCTGACTATTAGACCTCCAGCAGTTTCCTCCAATTGCAATTTTTTCTGTTCAGGAAGCATACTTTTTCAGCGCCATCAGCTGGTGTGTGCGTGTAAGAACTATCCCTCAATCCCAGTGGACATAGAAGGGTATTTTTCCACATCTCAGAAGAATGAGGACGGATTAGGCTGTCAGGGGGGAGGCTAGAACTTGTTGGTCATGCTAATAGTCAAGTTGAAGAGAACAGCTTGGAGAGGAAATCCCTAACATCTGATGGAGAAGCACTTCACATAAATCCTCCTTGAATTGTGCTTAGAAGCTGCAGATCCTTGGTTTCCATGAGTCCTCTCTTTCTGGACCAGTACAAACTTGCTAGAGCAGAACAAGTTATTCTCTCCTTTCATGTCACTGCGTATTTCATACTTTGCAGTGCACTAAGAACATGGGATGTGCAGCTGAACTGCCATACAGTATCCTGCGAACACAAGATCAGCTGGAATAAAGACCAGGCTATAAGAAAACTCTCAAGTTACACTTGATTTGTATTGACAAGTTAGGCAAAAGAAAGTCTTGTGTTCAGAGATACAAATTCATTATTTGCTGACAAAATGCTCCCATGCCCATGTTGACCTCAATTTACAAGGTGTTGCGAGAAAACATTATCAGACTACTGATAATGGCATAAATCTAATTTTCTAAGAGAAAGTAACAAAATAAACTCTTCCATCTCCCTAACAAAATAGAGACAGGGATCCATCGAAGACCAGACTAAACAGGCAAAATAGAACTGGAAAAACTTAAAGCACAAGATGTGCTCACCAGTAATTCGTAAGTATTGGTCAAACAGGACAACATTTACTGACTGCAGGTCATTGAGTTTTAGTACAAAGCAGCAGAGAGGTGGAAAGAGCTACTTTCCCAGTCTGAGGGTTTTTTTTCCCCAAAAAATTTCTGTTGAGAAAGGTTGTATGATAAAAAGTCAGAAGAACAGAAGTATTCTTTCCATACGCGTAATTTTCCTATTAACATCTGACACTTCCATCACACGATAGAAGAAACCAGAAAGGAGGGAGGAATAGTGGCTAAGAATTCCTTGAGCAACAAATACACCCAAATCTCCTTGTTAGCAGCATGTCTTGAAGCAGCTGTCACAGCAGAGATGCCATCAGCAGATGCATTAAACCAGCCACTCCCAGGAACTGAACGCACACCAGGAGTTTCATTCCCCTTCTCTCACCATGTTGGTTACGAAAGGGCCTTTAGCTGTCCAGGTGATGCTAGGGGCTATGAAACAACACCTGAGAACAGCAGGGATGCAACGGAACACCGATCAGCGTTTGAGAAGGAGCCATGACTCAAGACACTTCTCTTGCACCTAAGACTCATGCAAGCACTTTGCATATGTCAAACTGTCCCACTCCTGCTTCACTGGGACGTCCCAAGTAAGAGTATCGATCAAAATCAGTTGTTAAACTGAAGACAAACCCACAGGCAGGGATCAAGTTGCTAACCTTATTCAAGGAGCAAACTATCTCTCTTACCTGACTGATGCTCATCAACAGGAACAAAAGAGTCAATCCAACAGAAAGTAAATAGCTTTTGTTGAGAGAAGCACACAAGCCATCACTTCCATACTGGGAGTCTTGTAAAACAGAACTTAGGACCACATGAGATGTCTAACTCTTCATTTTCCACCTAAGATGGAAATGAGATTCTGCAAGTTACTTGCACACTTTGGTGGTCCAGGTAGATTCATCATTATAGGCTCCTAGGGAAACAATTTTAAAAGCTGGAGCATCTAAACATGCTGTGGTCAAAGAGCAGAAGTTCACCTCAAGGCTGTTAAATGCAACAGAGCTTTGAAGTTGCAGATAGATGTCACTGGCTGCAGCGTAACACGGAGCCAGGAATCTCCATGGAGGGAAAGTTGCCCTTAAATATTGCTTTGAAGTTTCAGTGAGTGGGAGTGGTGGCACGCAGCCTAATGCGGTCCTCTGGACGGCTGTCAGGTGCTGGCTCTGCTGGAGACCGCATGGCCAGGGTCGACTCACCTAAAGCAATTTGATGGCAGGTTTTCTGGCACCCCCATGGCTGCAGTCCTTCAGCATTTCCAATTAACTTTTCCATTTCAATGGCCTGCATTCTGCTGAATTCCTATCAGAGGAGTATCTTTGCTGAGGTAGGCTGAAGGAGCCCTCCTCTGCTCCTTCCATCTCCCAAGACTGCTCTCCCTGCTCAAGGACAAGGAAGCTGCTCTTTCCAGCAGCTGTTCCAGGCCCAGCTCACCCTTTTGCTACAGCGCTTCTTCGAAGCGTCCAG
This sequence comes from Laterallus jamaicensis coturniculus, assembly GCA_022605575.1. Taxonomy (NCBI): domain Eukaryota; kingdom Metazoa; phylum Chordata; class Aves; order Gruiformes; family Rallidae; genus Laterallus; species Laterallus jamaicensis. The sequence continues at coordinate 17,477,369 of JAKCOX010000018.1, forward strand.
GAGGTTTCAGAGGCAATCTCAGCTGGCTCTGAACAGGAATACCTCCTCATTTTGGCTAGAAATATTACTCACTTGGGGTATACCTGGAAGGAAATCATTCCAGCACTCGGGGGGCAGCAAGGGGGACCTTCTTTTTGTCTTGTTTTGGCCGTACCATACCATGGCCACCCAAAACTTGAGCTTTACCCCAGGGCTGCTGGCCCACCAGACAGATCCGCACCTCACCCGGCACTGAGGATGAGCAGGTCCCAACGTCCAAGCGTTCTCCTCGCACCGCAGAGACCTGAACCTACGACCGACGATCTCCTGAAACCGCGACCGAGGGAGTCAGCGAAGCTCCAGAGAAAAAGCAGCTGGAAACTGTCACTTCAGCAGCCAGACAGCGCATCAAGGACAGGGGAAAACAAAGAGAAAACAGCCCTTTGCAGCAGTACGGCTGAGAAGGTGAGCAGCTGTTACAGCTATGGGGAATAAGTTATCTAGCCAGGAAAGGGCCAGTCAGGATTCTAGCAAAAATCCTTTCAAAGAGAGGCATAACATACGATGAGCCGATGCTGAAGCGTCTGCTGCGGTGGTGTCGTGATCATGGAGTTCTAGTCGAACCGCACTTAGTGCTTAACATAAACGCCTCGCGAGGGATGTGGGATAAATTATGGGATGCGGTCTGCAGGGGAGACAGCCGCCACGGGGCCGCTAAAGCTCCCGCGGCAACGGCACGCCCTGCTGTTCAAGTGTTTGAGCCCTTAGTCCCGGGACCGCCCGCCCCCCGTCCCCAAGACTACGAATACGAAGAGACACCGACTAATGCAGCGGTGAGTGCTGTCCCCGCGGCACCTCCAGAACCTATGGACGCGGACAAAAGCCCTCCAGGGGCGGTCCAGAATCCGCCTCGCCTACCGTCGCCTCAGGGACCCGCTCCGTCTCAATAGCCACCGCTCCCGCCCATGCCGCCTGGTGAACCTCTGCCCTCGGGCGGCCCAGAGATTCTGGAGAGACTGGTCGACGAAGCCTGGGAAGGTAAGGTGGCGTCCGAACGCGAAAAATGCTTCAAACTGAAGGGGACCCTGGGGACGGGCGGGGAGCGGGGGGAGATGGAGGGCTGGTACCACACTCAGAATTCGCAGGTCGTTGGAAGGGTGTTACTCAAAATGCGCTGACTGAAGGGGAACTTCTCCCCGAGGCAAATGCAGACCCGGTAACACTCCACGAGTCCGTGGAACACGCTTATTTTCACCATTCCTAACAAGGACGGTAGACGGCACTTGCTGCACGACTTAAGAAGAGTCAGTGAAGCAATGGAAGGTAGGTGAGCTCTGCAGCCCGGTCTGCCAGCTCCGAACATGATACCTTAAAATTGGGACATTTTAATAATTGATTTAAAAGATTGTTTTTTCACTATCCCTTTACACCCTGATGATGATGAAAAATTTGCTTTTTCTGTCCCTACTATAAACAAAAATGAACCCTTGAGAAGGTATCATTGGGTAGTGCTTCCACAAGGCATGAAAAATTTACCAACTATGTGCCAGGCTTATGTAGCCTGGGCACTTGTTCCAGTATGAAAAGCACATCCTGGTCTAATCTTTTATCATTACATGGATGATATACTGATTGCGGGAAAAAACTTGGACGTTGAAAGTTTGAATCCTGAGTCAACAGTGCATTTGAAAAGCAAGGGGTTACAGACTGCTCCAGAGAAAATTCAAAAGAAGCCAATGTGTAAATATCTGGGGTGGCAGATTGATGAAAGTACCATAACTCCTCAAAAGATTGAGATCCGAGCTGAGGTCAGCACGTTAAATGCTGTTCACAAGCTGCTCGGAGATACTAACTGGGTCAGACCAATGTGTGGTATTACGAATAGGGAATTGGAACTTTTAGTGGCATTGCTAAAGGGAGGAGGTGGTGCAGGAGCACCGAGAATCCTGTCAGAAGAAGCTAAAAAGGCCTTGGAAGTTATTAGTAACAAAATCAAAAATACATATACCCATCGATGGGATCCTGACTGGGACATAGGAGTCACAGTCATCAATCAAACATATTAAAAGGAGCCCAAGCCTCAACTCAGCAGTTGGAGTTGCAGGCGGTTGTACAAGTGTTTGACAAGTGGAGAGCCAAACTGGTTCATAGAGTCTGTGACTCACTGTGTGTGGTGGGAATAGCTACCTTAATGGAATGGGCACTATTGAAAGGAATTTCAGAGGAAAGATTGTATAGGTTGTTTAAAGAATTATGGCTCCTACTGTCTAACCCACAGCATCAGTATTTTATTACCCATATTCGCAGCCACACTGCACTAACTCAAGGTCTAGCAGAAGGCAAACAGAGAGCAGACAGGCTGGTAGCACCGGCATGGGCTGCTCCCTCATCAGACCGCTTTGCTCAAGCTCGGAGATCGCATGAATTCTTTCATGAATCTGTCAAGGTGCTTCAACGACAAGACCACCTGTCAGTTGCTGAGGCTAAAGGGATTGTACAGTCGTGCCCAGACTGTCAGCAGTTCACCAGTGGCCTTGCCCCAGGCGTCAATCCTCGTGGCACAGGCCCACGAGAAGCCTGGCAAATGGACGTTACACACGTCCCAGAATTTGGTTGGCAAAAGTGTGTCCATGTTTGTACAGATCCTTTTTCTCTGGCAGTGTGGGGCCACTGCACTAATGGGGGAATCTAGTAACCATGTCCAACGCCACGTGCGCTCTGCCATAGCAGCACTTGGGGTACCCTGTGAAATCAAAACCAACAGTGGCCCAGGATATACAACACAGGCAACACAAACCTTCTTCCAGTTATGGGGCATTACCCATGTCACAGGGACACCACATTCGCCCACAGGCCAAGCCATGGTGGAACATATGAATCAAACTCTCAAGCGTTTGTTCAGAAACAAAAAGGGGGAGAGAAGGACATCTCTCCAGCTGATCGACTAAACAAAGTTCTTTATGTTTTGAACTGCTTAAGTCTGCCACAGGACAGTTTGGTACCTCCAATGGTGAAACGTGGAGTAGGTTTAAAAGGAAGTTTGGAGGGGATCAGAGAAAGTCAATGTCAGCTGTTAGGTAAAAACTGAAGTTACAGGTACTAACTTGGGGAAGGAGATCTGCCTGTATCATTACAGATACGGGAACCAAGTGGGTACCAGCCAAGTGGATCCAGAAGAAAGCAAGCCTGCATAAACCAGGACGAGATCCTGATCCCAGTAACTGAAGTCAAGTGTTCCAACTGCAGCCACGGTGGACTTGAATTTTGCAATGGGACATATTGAGCTATTTAACTGTCTTTGAAATACTCCTGTAAACTAGTGAAATAGTGACTTCCATACAGCCTAAGGCCATGGACTACAATGGGTGCCTGTACCAGAAGAGAAACTGCTGTTACCTACACCCAAACACTCCTGACACTCCTGACTGGCAAAGCAAACAAATACAACAGCAAAGGTAGCTAAGGCACTTAGCTACGGATGTGGATTCTGTGAGACATGCCACAGAATTGTGCAGCAATTGATTTCCTTTTACTGGCTCATGGACATGGGTGCCAAGATTTTGATGACATGTGCTGCATGAATCTATCTGACCACTCTCAGTGGATTCATGCCAGCATGCAGAAATTAATAGATCAAACAAGAAAGGTACAACAAGAAAACAGATTCTTTGGATTGGACAATTGGTTTCATCAGTGGGGAATTTCAGGATGGATATTGTCAATGGCCAAAACTGGATTGCTGATTTTAGTGGTCGTAGTAGTTGTCTTACTCTTACTGCCATGTTTGTTAGGCTTTCTGCAAAGGGCCCTGCAGAGATCTCTACAGGCAGTTTTTGTAACACAAATACAAAAAGGGGGAATTGTCAGGGCAGACAGCAGGCCTGCTAGCAGCCCTGCTCTCTTCTCCCAAGATTTAGGCCCTGACAATATTCTTCTGTTCCCTTGAGACAGGAAAAGTTCCTCATGCTGAGAGGATCCTAATAATCCCATTCTCAAAACACAGCGGCCTTGCTGATAGGGGTACAGGCTGCCCTAAACCAAGAAGCAGTTATGGGAAGGTACTTGGGAGTAACGGAACATGTTAGGAACCAACCATAACAAGAGGGTCAAAACAGCAGGTGTGCGGATGCTTTTAGGTATTAAAGGTAAACCAAGGATGTTTAGCTATAAGATAGACTTATCAGAACTCATAGTCACTAACCAATCAATACGGTGTGAAACCACTCAGCAGTTTTTATCTTGCCCCGTTGGCAGTAATAAAGGTATAGAATCTGTGTGATTTCACCTAATAAAAATGCCTTCACCTAAAATTCATATCGAATTGCATGTTGCTCTCTGCCGGTCACCACACAAACCTGCAACCACTGCAGCAGCACCCAGGTGTGTGGTTCTGCTGCCCTCAAGGACCTGTGCCCCCCTGCAAGGGATGAGGGGAGTCCTTTTCAGGGGGGTGTGAGTATGTTGCTCCCTTGCAGCGCACTGTCATGTGGTCAGAAGTGGATTTTTAATGACCTAGTTAATCCTCCTACCTTCTCCCTGGGATGGGTGACCCAGCCTTGGCTCTGTGGGCATGCTTGACTCAGTCAGTGATGAAATGAGGGGTTTCTCACTGGGGCTGGTGAAGGTACCAGGGCTGCCCCAGCACCACCAGCTGTGCCTGGAACCTGGGGACAATCAGTCTTGTCTGTGCCCGGGTGTCCTGGGGCACAGGACCCAGGACCCTCTGTGGGTGATTCTTTGTTCAGTGTGTATTGGGCAGAAACCAGTGGGCCAAGAGCCTCTTGCCTAGCCAGGGTTAGCTCTCTATGAGAGCTGTGGAACCTGTGGGGTTCCATATTTTGGGTGCTGACGCCGTGGTTGTTTCCCCTGCAGCAGCTCTTGCTGTGGGAGAGGCGATGCTGCCTTAGTGGGGCTGTGCCGGGTGCCCTGAGCTGCAAAACTCCTCTTGATTTCTCCCACCTGAGATGGCCTTTAATGTGGGTAGGGGATAGCAGCTGTGTCCTCTTAGTTCCTTGGGGCTTTTGGATCAAAAATCCCTCAAGAAATGTGCTGCTGTGAGTAGGTGCTGGGCTTTTCTGGCCAAAGGAGCCAGGAGGGAAGGTGTGTGTCACAGCACAGGACAGGAGAAGAGCCTGTATTGGCAGGGACGGTGCCTGGGCTTCTGCACAGAGTGGGCTTCCAGAGCCAGAGGGACTTGGGCAGAGCTGTGGTGTTTCCTGAGGCAAATCAAACCCGAGCTTTATTTGCCCCACACAGGGAGAGGGAAATGCTGGGTGTCTGTGTGAGAAGCCAGAGCTGGTGGTTGGAACACAGCAGAACTTCACAGCAGGCAAGGCTGTCTGTCAGCGGTGGCCAATGGGTAAGTTTAATGATGAAGACTCTGAATTACAATATCCTGTTACAATTAGTGCTTTTTAGAAGCAGAGGAGGGAAATGGGATGACATTATGTATGCAGACATGTTTTCACCTTGCAAAATCACCCTGAATGACAGAATGTGGGATCAATTTAGTACCTCAGGAACTGGTCTGGGTGATAAGGGGAAAAAAAAGTAAAATCTGTTACTCTACTTGTAGCATTGGGCAGATGTTTAAAGATCAGCCCACAGCAGGAGAGAGTAAAGGATTGTTTGACTCCATCAGAAGGATAGAAGAAAGCAAAGGCAAAACCTGATGAGTTGGGATGAGGACAGGTTGCTGGGATGGGAGAGAGAGAGAGATGTAACAACAGGACTTTATAGCAGAATACACAAAGCTGGTGATACACAATGCAGTTTCTCACTGGACTGCACAGCTCAGAGCCGTCCCGAAACTGGACTGTCCCTAAAACTGTCCTGGAGCTGAGTGTTCCCCCCGCCTCCCACCAGCCCCCCGTTAAGCTGAGCATGATGGGATTGGCATGGAATACCCTCTTTGGCCAGTTTGGGTCAGCAGTAGGAACAACTGAAAAGTCCCTGACTGCTTGGCAACAACCAAAATCATCCCTGTGTTGTCAGTGCTGCTCTCATCCCAACTCCCAAACATGGCATTCCACCCGCTGCTAGAAAGAGAATGGACTCTATCCTGACTTTTCTTACAACTGAATCATCAATCTGAGAGACACTGTTGGGACTCATATCTGAGGTTGTTCACGTTCTCCAAGGTGGGATAACTGCTGTCACTGGGCAACTTGAAGTCACACCCTCTGGCTCCCACTGATCAAACTCTCAGGCCTCACCCACCAGGACTTCCTGTTAAAGACAAGCCCACTGAAATAGGAAAGCCCATAGTTTTGAAAACAATCCAAATGACCTTATGTAAGAAGGATCCCAAAGCTTTATAATCACCCAGATGAAAGTTAGAGGTCTTAAAGCATGATCTGACCGAGTCAGAATTGTTTTAGACCACAGGGCGGGAGGGAGGGAGGGAGGGAGTCCCAACACTGGCAGCCAGCCCAGGCTGGGGACTGGGAAGGAATAGAAGGACTGTGGAAATTACACTCCTGACACCCCTTGCCAAATCACAGCCCAGAGAATGGAAGATGACTTACTTGTTTAGGTCTTGAGCAGTAATGGAAGCCTATTCCACTGAAAGCATTGGAAATATCCCTGTGAAGGGACGCGTTTAGTCACTTCTACTTGATTCTGAGAGGCCAGCAACACCTTTCAGCTTCACAGCTTTAACCTGCAACAGGCAGGACAGAAAAGTACCAGGGCTCCAAATGGGGATTCCCCCACCACGCACATGATTCCTGCATGTGCTTTGAGCGCCCATCAGAAGAACTCCCTCTCACCTGCCTTGATGTTGCTGAAAACCCAACACTCGTTGTGGCCAGAGCATGTTCTGATGAGGGCTTCCCCCCACCATGACTGATCTATGTGACAAACATGACACAGTGAGAAAGGCTGGAACAAACACGCAACGTGGCAGAGGCTGTGACTCTCGGCTTCAGTTTCTCTCCCATCCAGTGGCATTTACTTCTACAGGAATCCTCTGCACTGCTTTTAGTCTCAGGAAAGCTGACCCTCATCCCGAGAACTTCTCTCTGTTCAAAATGGTTTAGAGCTCATGATGATCTTTTAAAAATTCTCTTCAGCACCTCCTTCCATGCAGGGAGCCAGCAAATACCGTTTTTCTGAATCCTTCTATTCAAGCTCTAAAGCAGCAGGTGAATGGCCACCATGACATGTTTCCTTCCTTATCCTAAGTAAAACCACTGCATTCATTTTATCTTAACGATCCTAAGACAGCTAGAAGTAGTGTTGAGAAAAGAGTATAACTTGCATCAAAAAAGCTGCCACAGGTTCTGTGGCATAGGGCACTGTTAGGACTGTACCCTGGGTTTGGAAAACCCTGACTCCCAGGGTCAGGGGGACTGATTCTGTTTTACATGGGGAGGTTTCAGGCCAGGCATGTCTTTCAGTCCTTTAACCTTTGGTTTGGGAGCTATTGCTGGCCATTTAGTATGATTAAGCGTGAATGCTGGTAGAGTCAGGAAATTACTCAGGGCACTGTTAGGGTTAGGAAAGCCCTGAGCCTCAATGTCAGATGAGCTTCTTATGGCCAAATTGGGAGGTTTCAGGCCAGGTATGTCTTTCATTCCTTTCACATTGGGTTTAGGAGCTCCTACTAGACATTTTGAATGATTGAATTTGTATGCTGGTTGAGCTGAGAAATGCTATAGGGCACTCTAAGGACTGTTCCCTGGGCTAGGAAAGCCCTAAGCCCAAAGGTCAGAGGGACATCTTGCAGGCTCCATGGGGAGGTTCCAGTTAAGGAACATGTTTTAGTTCTTGCACCTTTGTTTTGGGAGCTACTGCTGGACATTGAGCATGTTTGAATATCAATGCAGATAGAGCCAAGGAATGACATAGGGCACTGTTAAAACTATTCCGTCTTCTCTATGTCTCCACCTCCTCCATCCAGCGGGGAGCCCCTCCACGGGCTGCACGTGGGGTCTCAGCCTTTTCCATGGGGTCTCTCCACGGGCTGCCAGGGGCATCTTTCTCTTCGGCACCTAGGGTACCTCGTCCCCCGCCCTCCCCGGCCTTGGCACAGCTTGTTACATCTTCTCACTCTCTTCTCCGGTGGTAAAATGCAGCTGCTTCCGGGTTGCTTTCTCCTAACAGGGACTCTGGCCTTGAATTGTTTACGCTTTGGAGCTGCAGAGAATTCCAGCAGCTCCTCACAGCAGCCACTTTCTGCACCCCCACTCTTTCCCAGCCCCAGCCATGCAAAAGTGTGGCACTGTTTTAATTTTTCTTCTGAAATGTTCTTTGAATAGCAGCAGGCACACGACTCCACCCCTTTAGGTTCAAGTTGAGGTTTAGGAGCAGTGGTTAACTTCGTTTTGATTTTACTTGTTTACATCCCCACCTTAATTTTGGAGGCAGGAACTCCAACCTGGGGTTGGTTTTGTTGTTCTGTTTTTTGTGTTAAATGTGAAAAGGTAAATGTTTATTTATTTTAGTACAATAAATATTGAAATTATTTTTTTAAAGCCTTGCTGATGTGCAGCTCTTTGTTTGGGACCGGAGCGGCATTGGCCCATCAGTGGGGTCTGTAGCTCAGAGCTGGCTCCGGGCAGGACACGTCTCAGAGCAGAGAGTCTTCCCTAAGGGATTCTCACCAAGCCTGAAGGGACCATGGGGATGTCGTCTGGCGGCCAGAGGAGCGAGGGCAATCGGGGTCCTGCCGCGGGAGGAGCTCTCTCTTTGGGGGAACTCCTTGGATTTGTTGGGAAGAGAAAGCCAAACCTGTCTGTGTGGCGTGGTGAGCGTGGGCTGTCTGGGACTGGGACCGGGCCGAATTGCATGGATCCCCAGGTGTTTCCATGCGGAATTGCAGGGTGCTGCTGGAGAAGGGAGGCTGGAGGTCCTGTCATCGAGGTGGCAGGGAGGGATCGCTCTTGGGGAGAAGATGGGGACGTTGGGTTTGCGTGCTCTGCTGTGGCACATGGAGCTCAGTGTTTGTTGTCCTCCGGATACTTGGCGATTTTTTAGGTTCATAGTTTTAGTGGTGTGTAAGCTGTTGCTCTTCTTCTCAGGCTTGTAGTTAAGCTTGTAGCGACTCTAAAAGGATGGCACAGGCTTAAAGCGACTCAGCTGCCAATAATCCAACTGAGGGGGTCTTTCCCTGTCCTTTCCTTCCGATATCTTTTCCCCCCTCCATTCTGGCAAGGAGGAACGAAGTGCAAACGCACTTCAAAAACCTGAAGGGACAATCTCCTAGATGCCCGGCTGATGCCCTGGGGACAGGAGCCAACAAGCAATGACAGGGAGAATAAGCACTGCCTTTTGGTGGTGGCTTTGTAGCTGGTGTCAATGGGACTGGAGACGTAATCTTTGCTGCTGTGTGTTAGGAGAGGCAGCATCTAGTTCTAGTGCTGGCAGTGTAACTTGTGCAGCACCCTCCCTCCCCGCATCCCCGCCGTTCCTGCTGGGTCAGGGCAGGGGGAAGCGGGGTGGCTCCGGGAACCAGCCGAACCCAGCGGGAAAGGTGAAACCCGCCCGGTTCCGCTCCGCTGGGTTCGGCCTTTCCCGGCCGGTGGGTCCGGCCCTTCCCGGGTGGGTTCGGTAGATGGTTGCGCGTCGGCGCTGCCCGCGCAGCCGGTTCGGCCGTTAAACGGTCTGGAAGTCCCCGCTCCGTTGCCCGGGGCACTGCGTCCTGCCCACCCGCCGCTCTCGCTCAGTCGTGCCTTCGGCCATGGCTGAGCCGGTGGGTACTGCGGGAGCGGGAGAGGAGACAGGCCCCGAGCGCCGGGAGATGGATGAGCAGAGGGCTCGGTAAGCCCCGGGAGCCTCCGGCCTGTCACCCGCTGAGCCGGAGAGCACCCTGCCCAAACACCTGCCCGAGCTGGGCGCCGAGCTCCCCGCCGAAGCCCCGCCCGGGGCTGTCCGAAGGCGGGGGGAAGAGGGAAGCCTCCCGCCCACCCGGAGGAGGGGACGGCCCAGCCCAGCCCAGCCCGGGCCAGCCCAGCCCGGCGCTGGCGAGGGAGGCCCCGCCCGCGGGAGGGGGAGCAGCACCACGCATGCGTGGCCGTCCCGGGTCTCCGCCCCTTCGCTTCCCTGGGCTCTCCCTCCCCAGACAGGCATTGGTAGGAGCCAATGGAGGGGGCTGCTCCGCACGCTCGTGGGAGGGGCGGCCGTGCCGTGCCGGGCCGTGCCGGGCGTGGGGCAGGATGGGCGCATTTCCGCCGCGGGCTGTCCGGGCCCATGTAGCGATGGCTGCTGGGGGCCCTCGGCGCCCTGTCCGTCGCTGTCTGTCGCGTCCCCCGAGTCGCCCGCGGCCTCGGCGCCGCTCCAGAGGCCGCCCCCCAGGTCAGCGAGCCGCCCGACGCCGTACGGCCGCCCGAGGGCCTCGCCCCGTCCCTCTCCACCCCCACCTCCCCCCTCCGAGCCGGCCCGGAGCGCGGCGCCTCTCCCGCCTCTCCTCGGCGTTAGAGCCCAGGGCGGCAGCGGAGCTCGGTGTGCCTCCGCCCCGAGAACGACCCTGGCAATCCGCTCCTCTCCCCCCCCACCCCCCCGCCACCCCGTTGGCTTTTCCCTGTGGGAAGCGGGGAGTTTGAGAAGAAACGGGCCCTGGGAGGGTGCGCGGGGCAGGAGCAGAGGGCTGTGTGTGTGTGAGGGGATACAGCGGGTGGAGGCGAGTCCCGGCGTAGGGCATGTGGAGAAACGGGGATGCCTTCCCAGGGGTTAACGGTTGCCAGTATCGCAGAGCTCCCAGTAAGAGCTGGTGGATGTTTCTGTGGTTGGAAGGGACCTATGAGATCCATTTTGTTCCAACCCCCCTGCTGTGGGCAGCGGTGGCCATGCCAGGCCTGTGGCTTCTGTGTCCCTGAGGAGAGGCAGCGTCGTGTGGAGAGAGACGCTGGCTGCCCCAGTAGTAGTACCCAGCAGCCGTGCAGAGCACAGTTCCAGGCGGAGGAAGGTGCCTTTAAAGGCGCTGCTGGCTGTCATGGCACGATGTGAGCGGGAGACCCAGTTTCCCTCAGGGATCCATCGCTGGGAATGGCGGGCAAAGCGGTCGGAGGGAAACCGCCTTGGGTGGCTTCAGCTGCTCTCCCGCTGCAAAGAGGTTTTCCAGCAGCGCTGTCTGGGATGGCCTGTAAGATGGCAAAGGTGTGCCCAGGTCAAGTGTGTGAGTCCTTGCATGGAAGTCTTAGAAGGGAATTATCCCACTGTGGTTGGATAAATAACGGTGCCTTGGCTGGGAGAGGCGGGGGATGCAGTGCGGTGGCTGTGTGTGTCTGGGATGATCCCGGGAGGGCTTGGAAGGGGAACTCCAGCAATTAGCTTTGGAAGTTTGTTTGTGTGAAGCTCTCCCGTGGTTGTAAATCCCTGTTCTGTGTGTTCTTTCCTCAGCCCACAGTCGCCTGTGGAACATCCTAATGGACAGGATCCACAAAATCTACAAGCAGGTGCCGCCCATGACAGAGGTAGTTCAAAGCTCCGGTTCTTCTGAGGTTTGGCATTGCTTGGAATACTGAGGGGTGTCTGCAACTGCAGAAGGGTGTGCAGCTTGGAATGAATGCGACTGCTTTGGGTGGGATTTAGGAGGTGGGCTTCCATGCAAATGGCAATCCTAACCCCCTCTTAAGTCACCCTCTCATGTGGCTATTCTTTTGTTGTTTAGATGATGACATCTCTGGGCGTGAAGAGGTTCCTGCTCCGGTGAAGGTACCACCAAAGGAAGGAAGGAAACGCCGGGCTTCTGTCAGCGATGCTGCGCCCAGAGCACCATCTGTGGGAGAGGTTAGCAGAGTCTTTCCTGAATCTGTGCAGCTCTAGGTGGTTCTTTTCCCTTGATAGCAGGCGCCTCTTGTGTGCTGGGTTTGGCTCACTGGGGTTTGCGTGCTCTGCTCTGGCACGTGGAGCTGAGGAAGGAGCAACCAAAAGACATGACTTTGTGAGAAAAATCACACGCTTCCTCTCTGCTCGGTTCAGTATCCACCGGTCCGGGAGAGGATTCCCATAGGAGTTTGGCGCTGTAAAAACTAGTCATGAACTGCTTGACCCCTTAGTTTGGTTCGGAGGTGCAGTGTTGTCCCTGAGAGCCCTGTTGACTATTTGTTTGTACAAAACACCTTTTTGAGTGGCTCAGCTCTCCCCGAGCGAGAGGCAGGGCTGAACTCCAGAATGCTGAGGAGCTGCCCCAGGGGAACCGGGCAGGAAGCCTGAGGGGGTTTAATCACTGCTCATAGGAGAGCCCGTATTACAACCAAACCCAAAGGGCAGTGTGCTGGTCAGAGATCCTGCAAAGATCCTTCTGCTGCACTCTGAGGCAGCAAATCCCAGTCCCCAAGTCAGACCAGAGCTGCCTCCATTTCTGGAAGTTTCCGCTTGCTTGGGCTAGTGTTCAGGTTAAACTCAGGGCGCTGCTTTGTTTGTTGTCTGTTTCAGACTTGGGCCCTTTCTTTGCAGCCTCCAGTTAAACGACCCAGAAGTCCTGTGCCGGATGAAGAACTCGAGCCTATTGGTAAGGCTGATGTCAAGTGGTGAGCTTGTTTGTTCTGCGTTCTTCCTGGCGTGTGGTGCAACTGTCCCCCTCGGCTCACGTATGGGTTGTGGTGGCATCGCAGCTCGGTAGCTTCTGGCAGTGCTGGAGTGGGAACTCGATTTCTTCCCTGCATCCCTGCACTGCTGCTGGGTTGGGGCCAGGCGTTTGTCTCGGCATCTCAGTACCAGAGCCGCCTTGGATACAGCCAGCTCCAGCTGCGATACGGCCGCTGCCAGCTGGCCAGAAGGAATTTGGTTTGATTTGAGGTGTTAGATCCTCAGAACCCTTTTTGCGTATGAATTTGGGGTTCAGCCTGGAGATGCCTTGTGCCAAACACAACTTGCTGTTGTTGCCAATAAGAAAATCTGAGACTATTCTAAAGTAACAGAACACAGGGAATATGGCAACGTAGGGGAGAAAGGAAAGATTGACCTTTGGGGAAGCTCTTGCCCGTAACCTCATCAACCTCCTCGGTTCCCTTTTAGAGTGACTGATGGCTTATGCTCTTCTCTTGTAGATGAACTGCCCTGGGACGACTATCTACGCTCCATCTGGGAGACGATTGATCTTTGGGACAGGTAAAACCCTTCTGTTTTCTTTGACTTTCTTCTCTGAAGGGTTTGCTTTCAATTTCATTCCTGAACTTTCCATGCTGCCTACTCTGTGTCCTCACAGTGATGGTTTTCCAAGGTTTCCTGGGCTGCTCCCCTATGGGAGGTCTTCATTAGCTTTTTATTTTTCCTTCCTACCCTCCCAACTCATTTTAAATGTTTTCGTTTAAACCCAGATGTTTCATAGACGGGCGAGATTAGACCAGGTTAAAGGTCTGTGGGTAGGAGGGAGCGTGGAACTTGAGGCTGAGACCTGTAACGCGTATGAAAAGCTCCTAGATAGTGTTTTGGACAGGAAAAATGGTTTTTTTTAATAAAGCAAAATCCCCAACAAACCTGCTCTGAAAAGAAGTTGGGTACCGTTTGGCATAAACCAGTTTCTGATTTACTAGAAGGACTGGCCTTTCTGTGGGTCTAGTTTTGAATTCTTGGTTGGGGGATGCTGACTTCAGCCCAGCAAAGAGAAGCGCAGAGCTGGAGCGGGGCTTTGGCCAGATGATCTCCAGAGGTGGCTGAGGCTGTGAGGAAAGCAGCAGCTACACCTTGGTGCCAGCGCACCCGACTCTTAGAAGAGCTGGGGGCCGGATGGTGTGAGTGAGGCCCCCGTGCGGCTCTGTAGCCTTTGGTATCGCCGCAGGTCTTGGGCCCCAGGGTCTGCAGCCGAGGCAGTTGTTGGGATTTTCACTTGTGCTTCTCTCTCTCCTGTTTCACGGGTGGCTGGGGACGGCAGGTCTGGAAGTTGTAGAAGATGACGAAGCATTAAGAGAAGGGAATTATCCCACTGTAGGGGGATAATTAGCGTTGCCTTGGCTGGGAGAGGCAGGGGATGCAGTGCGGTGGCTGTGTGTGTGTCTGGGATGATCCCGGGAGACCTTGGGAGGAGAACTCCAGCAATTAGCTTTGGAAGTTTGTTTGTGTGAAGCTCTCCCATGGTTGTAAATCCCTGTTCTGTGTGTTCTTTCCTCAGCCCACAGTCGCCTGTGGAACATCCTAATGGGCAGGATCCACAAAATCTACAAGCAGGTGCCGCCCATGACAGAGGTAGTTCAAAGCTCCGGTTCTTCTGAGGTTTGGCATTGCTTGGAATACTGAGGGGTGTCTGCAACTGCAGAAGGGTGTGCAGCTTGGAATGAATGCGACTACTTTGGGTGGGATTTAGGAGGTGGGCTCTCATGCAAATGGTAATCCTAACCTCCTCTTAAGTCACCCTCTCATGTGGCTATTCTTTTGTTTAGATGATGACATCTCTGGGCGTGAAGCAGTTCCTGCTCCAGTGAAGGTGCCATCAGGACACCAGGATTCTGTCAGCGATGCTGCTCGCACGTCTGCGGGAGAGGTTAGCAGAGTCTTTCCTGAACCTGTGCAGCTGTAGGTGTTTCTTTTCCCTTGACAGCAGGCATATCTTGTGTGCTGGGTTTGGCTCACTGGGGTTTGTGTGCTCTGCTCTGGCACGTGGAGCTGAGGAAGGAGCAAGCAAAATACGTGACCTTGTGAGAAAAATCGTCCGCTTCCTCTGGATAAAGCCCTGTCTGCTCAGTTCGATATCCACCGGTCCGGGAGCGGATTCTCATAGGACTTTGGCTGTGTAAAAACTAGTCATGCGCTGCTTGACCCCTTAGTTTGGTTCGGAGGTGCAGTGTTGTCCCTGTGAGCCCTGTTGACTATTTGTTTGTTCAGAACACCTTTTTGAGGGGCTCAGCTCTCCCCGAGCGAGAGGCAGGGCTGAACTCCAGAATGCTGAGGAGCTGCCCTAGGGGAACTGGGCAGGAAGCCTGAGGGGGTTTAATCACTGCTCATAGGAGAGCCCGTATTAACAACCAAACCCAAAGGGCAGTGTGCTGGTCAGAGATCCTGCAAAGATCCTTCTGCTGCGCTCTGAGGCAGTAAATCCCAGTCCCCAAGACAGATCAGAGCTGCCTCCATTTCTGGAAGTTTCCGCTTGCTTGGGCTAGTGTTCAGGTTAAACTCAGGGCGCTGCTTTGTTTGTTTCTGTTTCAGACTCGGGCCCTTTCTTCTGAGCCTGAGGTTGAGGAACCAAGTAGTACTGTGCCGGATGAAGAACTCGAGCCTATTGGTAAGGCTGATGTCAAGTGGTGAGCTTGTTTGTTCTGCGTTCTTCCTGGCGTGTGGTGCAACTGTCCCCCTCGGCTCACGTATGGGTTGTGGTGGCATCGTAGCTCGGTAGCTTCTGGCAGTGCTGGAGTGAGAACTCGGTTTCTTCCCTGCATCCCTGTGCTGCTGCTGGGTTTGGGCTGGGCGTTTAGCTCGTCATCTCAGTACCAGAGCCGCCTTGGATACAGCCAGCTCCAGCTGCGATACGGCCGCTGCCAGCTTTTCAGAAGGAATTTGGTTTGATTTGAGGTGTTAGATCCCCAGAACCCTTTTTACATTTGAATTTGGGGTTCAGCCTGGCAATGCCTCGTGCCAAACGCAACTTGCTGTAGTTGCCAATAAGAAAATCTGAGACTATTCTAAAGTAACAGAACACAGGGAATATGGCAACGTAGGGGAGAAAGGAAAGATTGACCTTTGGGGAAGCTCTTGCCCGTAACCTCATCAACCTCCTCGGTTCCCTTTTAGAGTGACTGATGGCTTATGCTCTTCTCTTGTAGATGAACTGCCCTGGGACGACTATCTACGCTCCATCTGGGAGACGATTGATCTTTGGGACAGGTAAAACCCTTCTGTTTTCTTTGACTTTCTTCTCTGAAGGGTTTGCTTTCAATTTCATTCCTGAACTTTCCATGCTGCCTACTCTGTGTCCTCACAGTGATGGTTTTCCAAGGTTTCCTGGGCTGCTCCCCTGAGGGAGGTCTTCATTAGCTTTTTATTTTTCCTTTCTACCCTCCCAACTCATTTTAAATGTTTTCGTTTAAACCCAGATGTTTCATAGACGGGCGAGATTAGACCAGGTTAAAGGTCTGTGGGTAGGAGGGAGCGTGGAACTTGAGGCTGAGACCTGTAACGCATATGAAAAGCTCCTAGATAGTGTTTTGGACAGGAAAAATGTTTTTTTTTAATAAAGCAAAATCCCCAACAAACCTGCTCTGAAAAGAAGTTGGGTACCGTTTGGCATAAACCAGTTTCTGATTTACTAGAAGGACTGGCCTTTCTGTGGGTCTAGTTTTGAATTCTTGGTTGGGGGATGCTGACTTCAGCCCAGCAAAGAGAAGCGCAGAGCTGGAGCGGGGCTTTGGCCAGATGATCTCCAGAGGTGGCTGAGGCTGTGAAGAAAGCAGCCGCTACACCTTGGTGCCAGCGCACCCGACTCTTAGAAGAGCTGGGGGCCGGATGGTGTGAGTGAGGCCCCCGTGCGGCTCTGTAGCCTTCGGTATCGCCGCAGGTCTTGGGCCCCAGGGTCTGTAGCCGAGGCAGTTGTTGGAATTTTCACTTGTGCTTCTCTCTCTCCTGTCTCACGGGTGGCTGGGGACGGCAGGTCTGGAAGTTGTAGAAGATGACGAAGCATTAAGAGAAGGGAATTATCCCACTGTAGGGGGATAATTAGCGTTGCCTTGGCTGGGGGAGGCAGGGGATGCAGTGCGGTGGCTGTGTGTGTGTCTGGGATGATCCCGGGAGGCCTTGGAAGGAGAACTCCAGCAATTAGCTTTGGAAGTTTGTTTGTGTGAAGCTCTCCCATGGTTGTAAATCCCTGTTCTGTGTGTTCTTTCCTCAGCCCACAGTCGCCTGTGGAACATCCTAATGGGCAGGATCCACAAAATCTACAAGCAGGTGCCGCCCATGACAGAGGTAGTTCAAAGCTCCGGTTCTTCTGAGGTTTGGCATTGCTTGGAATACTGAGGGGTGTCTGCAACTGCAGAAGGGTGTGCAGCTTGGAATGAATGCGACTACTTTGGGTGGGATTTAGGAGGTGGGCTCTCATGCAAATGGTAATCCTAACCTCCTCTTAAGTCACCCTCTCATGTGGCTATTCTTTTGTTTAGATGATGACATCTCTGGGCGTGAAGCAGTTCCTGCTCCAGTGAAGGTGCCATCAGATGAATCATCGGGACACCAGGATTCTGTCAGCGATGCTGCTCGCATGTCTGCGGGAGAGGTTAGCAGAGTCTTTCCTGAACCTGTGCAGCTGTAGGTGTTTCTTTTCCCTTGACAGCAGGCATATCTTGTGTGCTGGGTTTGGCTCACTGGGGTTTGTGTGCTCTGCTCTGGCACGTGGAGCTGAGGAAGGAGCAAGCAAAATACGTGGCCTTGTGAGAAAAATCGTCCGCTTCCTCTGGATAAAGCCCTGTCTGCTCAGTTCGATATCCACCGGTCCGGGAGCGGATTCTCATAGGACTTTGGCTGTGTAAAAACTAGTCATGCGCTGCTTGACCCCTTAGTTTGGTTCGGAGGTGCAGTGTTGTCCCTGTGAGCCCTGTTGACTATTTGTTTGTTCAGAACACCTTTTTGAGGGGCTCAGCTCTCCCCGAGCGAGAGGCAGGGCTGAACTCCAGAATGCTGAGGAGCTGCCCTAGGGGAACTGGGCAGGAAGCCTGAGGGGGTTTAATCACTGCTCATAGGAGAGCCCGTATTAACAACCAAACACAAAGGGCAGTGTGCTGGTCAGAGATCCTGCAAAGATCCTTCTGCTGCGCTCTGAGGCAGTAAATCCCAGTCCCCAAGACAGATCAGAGCTGCCTCCATTTCTGGAAGTTTCCGCTTGCTTGGGCTAGTGTTCAGGTTAAACTCAGGGCGCTGCTTTGTTTGTTTCTGTTTCAGACTCGGGCCCTTTCTTCTGAGCCTGAGGTTGAGGAACCAAGTAGTACTGTGCCGGATGAAGAACTCGAGCCTATTGGTAAGGCTGATGTCAAGTGGTGAGCTTGTTTGTTCTGCGTTCTTCCTGGCGTGTGGTGCAACTGTCCCCCTCGGCTCACGTATGGGTTGTGGTGGCATCGCAGCTCGGTAGCTTCTGGCAGTGCTGGAGTGAGAACTCGGTTTCTTCCCTGCATCCCTGTGCTGCTGCTGGGTTTGGGCTGGGCGTTTGTCTCGGCATCTCAGTACCAGAGCCGCCTTGGATACAGCCAGCTCCAGCTGCGATACGGCCGCTGCCAGCTGGCCAGAAGGAATTTGGTTTGATTTGAGGTGTTAGATCCTCAGAACCCTTTTTGCGTATGAATTTGGGGTTCAGCCTGGAGATGCCTTGTGCCAAACACAACTTGCTGTTGTTGCCAATAAGAAAATCTGAGACTATTCTAAAGTAACAGAACACAGGGAATATGGCAACGTAGGGGAGAAAGGAAAGATTGACCTTTGGGGAAGCTCTTGCCCGTAACCTCATCAACCTCCTCGGTTCCCTTTTAGAGTGACTGATGGCTTATGCTCTTCTCTTGTAGATGAACTGCCCTGGGACGACTATCTACGCTCCATCTGGGAGACGATTGATCTTTGGGACAGGTAAAACCCTTCTGTTTTCTTTGACTTTCTTCTCTGAAGGGTTTGCTTTCAATTTCATTCCTGAACTTTCCATGCTGCCTACTCTGTGTCCTCACAGTGATGGTTTTCCAAGGTTTCCTGGGCTGCTCCCCTAAGGGAGGTCTTCATTAGCTTTTTATTTTTCCTTTCTACCCTCCCAACTCATTTTAAATGTTTTCGTTTAAACCCAGATGTTTCATAGACGGGCGAGATTAGACCAGGTTAAAGGTCTGTGGGTAGGAGGGAGCGTGGAACTTGAGGCTGAGACCTGTAACGCGTATGAAAAGCTCCTAGATAGTGTTTTGGACAGGAAAAATGTTTTTTTTTAATAAAGCAAAATCCCCAACAAACCTGCTCTGAAAAGAAGTTGGGTACCGTTTGGCATAAACCAGTTTCTGATTTACTAGAAGGACTGGCCTTTCTGTGGGTCTAGTTTTGAATTCTTGGTTGGGGGATGCTGACTTCAGCCCAGCAAAGAGAAGCGCAGAGCTGGAGCGGGGCTTTGGCCAGATGATCTCCAGAGGTGGCTGAGGCTGTGAGGAAAGCAGCAGCTACACCTTGGTGCCAGCGCACCCGACTCTTAGAAGAGCTGGGGGCCGGATGGTGTGAGTGAGGCCCCCGTGCGGCTCTGTAGCCTTCGGTATCGCCGCAGGTCTTGGGCCCAGGGTCTGCAGCCGAGGCAGTTGTTGGGATTTTCACTTGTGCTTCTCTCTCTCCTGTTTCACGGGTGGCTGGGGACGGCAGGTCTGGAAGTTGTAGAAGATGACGAAGCATTAAGAGAAGGGAATTATCCCACTGTAGGGGGATAATTAGCGTTGCCTTGGCTGGGAGAGGCAGGGGATGCAGTGCGGTGGCTGTGTGTGTGTCTGGGATGATCCCGGGAGACCTTGGAAGGAGAACTCCAGCAATTAGCTTTGGAAGTTTGTTTGTGTGAAGCTCAACCGTGGTTGTAAATCCCTGTTCTGTGTGTTCTTTCCTCAGCCCACAGTCGCCTGTGGAACATCCTAATGGGCAGTATCCACAAAATCTACAAGCAGGTGCCGCCCATGACAGAGGTAGTTCAAAGCTCCGGTTCTTCTGAGGTTTGGCATTGCTTGGAATACTGAGGGGTGTCTGCAACTGCAGAAGGGTGTGCAGCTTGGAATGAATGCGACTACTTTGGGTGGGATTTAGGAGGTGGGCTCTCATGCAAATGGTAATCCTAACCTCCTCTTAAGTCACCCTCTCATGTGGCTATTCTTTTGTTTAGATGATGACATCTCTGGGCGTGAAGCAGTTCCTGCTCCAGTGAAGGTGCCATCAGATGAATCATCGGGACACCAGGATTCTGTCAGCGATGCTGCTCGCATGTCTGCGGGAGAGGTTAGCAGAGTCTTTCCTGAACCTGTGCAGCTGTAGGTGTTTCTTTTCCCTTGACAGCAGGCATATCTTGTGTGCTGGGTTTGGCTCACTGGGGTTTGTGTGCTCTGCTCTGGCACGTGGAGCTGAGGAAGGAGCAAGCAAAATACGTGGCCTTGTGAGAAAAATCGTCCGCTTCCTCTGGATAAAGCCCTGTCTGCTCAGTTCGATATCCACCGGTCCGGGAGCGGATTCTCATAGGACTTTGGCTGTGTAAAAACTAGTCATGCGCTGCTTGACCCCTTAGTTTGGTTCGGAGGTGCAGTGTTGTCCCTGTGAGCCCTGTTGACTATTTGTTTGTTCAGAACACCTTTTTGAGGGGCTCAGCTCTCCCCGAGCGAGAGGCAGGGCTGAACTCCAGAATGCTGAGGAGCTGCCCCAGGGGAACCGGGCAGGAGCCTGAGGGGGTTTAATCACTGCTCATAGGAGAGCCCGTATTAACAACCAAACCCAAAGGGCAGTGTGCTGGTCAGAGATCCTGCAAAGATCCTTCTGCTGCACTCTGAGGCAGCAAATCCCAGTCCCCAAGTCGGATCAGAGCTGCCTCCATTTCCAGAAGGTTCTGCTTGCTTGGGCTAGTGTTCAGGTTAAACTAAGGGTGCTGCTTTGGTTGTTTCTGTTTCAGACTCGGGCCCTTTCTTCTGAGCCTGAGGTTGAGGAACCAAGTAGTACTGTGCCGGATGAAGAACTCGAGCCTATTGGTAAGGCTGATGTCAAGTGGTGAGCTTGTTTGTTCTGCGTTCTTCCTGGCGTGTGGTGCAACTGTCCCCCTCGGCTCACGTACGGGTTGTGGCGGCATCTCAGCTCAGTAGCTTCTGGCAGTGCTGGAGTGGGAACTCGGTATCTTCCCTGCATCCCTGCGCTGTTGCTGGGTTGGGGACTTGGAGAACTAAAGGGTGTCTGCAACTGCAAAAGGGTGTGCAGCTTGGAATGAATCCCACTGCTTTGGGTGGGATTAAGGAGGTGGGCTTCCATGCAAACGGCAATCCTATCCCCTCTTAAATCATGCTCTCATTTGGCTTGCCTTTGTTTTTTGGATTACGCCATCTCTGGGCATGAAGAGGTTCCTGTTCCGGTGGCAGTACCAGCAGAAGTAGCACGGAGACGCCCGGCTTCCATCAGCGATGCTGCTCCAAGAGCAGCGTCTGCAGGAGAGGTTAGCAAAGGCTTTCCTTACCCTGTGCAGCCCTTGGTGTTTCTTTTCCCTTGACAGCAGGCTCCTCTTGTGTGCTGGGTTTGGCTCACTCGGGTTTGCGTGCTCTGCTCTGGCACGTGGAGCTGAGGAAGGAGCTCAGTGTTTGTTGTCCTGCGGATACTTGGCGATTTTTTAGGTTCATAGTTTTAGTGGTGTGTAAGCTGTTGCTCTTCTTTTCAGGCTTGCAGTTAAGCTTGTAGCAACTCTGAAAGGATGGCACAGGCTTAAACCTGCTCAGCTGCTAATAATCCAACTGAGGGGGTCTTTCCCTGTCCTTTCCTTCCGATATCTGAAGGAACTCTTGGAAAATTCCTGATAAATCTAGCTTTCGTGGGAGAAGGACTGGAGAAGCAGGCCCTGGCCAGCTGTGGAGTCCGATTAAGATACCTTGGGGACTCACAGCACCCGATCACGGCTTGGATTGACAGGAATGGGATTTGCCTGAATGATGACGCAGAGCACAGCTGAAGAGAAGAGCCTCCCATTAGAGGAGAGAGTTGCAGAAGGAATGGTAGCGGTTTGTAGTGGGACACAAGTTCCTAGAGCAGGGCTGACTCAAAGTGAAGGTGCTGCTAAAGTAAACTGGAATAACGTGCAAGTATTTGGGGAACAGCATGTGCAGTTTGCTCTGTACCCAGATTACAAATGTTTGCTTCATATGCTGAGGTCCTGATCCCCTATTTAAATTCTTTTCCCCCCTCCATTCTGGCAGGATGTTCAGCAAGGAAGAAAGAAGAAGTGCAAGCAGCTCCTCAAAAAACTGAAGGGAAAATCTCCTAGATGCCCGGCTGATGCCCTGGGGACAGGAGCCAACAAGTAATGACAGGGAACATAAGCACTGCCTTTTTGGTGGTGACTTTGTAGCTGGTGTAAATGGGACTGGAGACGTAATCTTTGCTGCTGTGTGTTAAGAGAGGCAGCATCTAGTTCTAGTGCTGGCAGCGTAACTTGAAGGTACAAGATCCCCAGCGCTGGTTGTTCTGTAGCACCATTCAAAGGAGTTTATCTTCCTCTTGTTTGGCACTGATGAGTTTTGCCTTGGTGGGGAATCCTGTTTTTTCTGGGAACATGGAACGTAACGTAAACACAGGAAATGCCAGGATTTTCTCTCTTCCTTTCCACCTCCTCTGGTTCTTCTCGCACAGCTTAGAGGAAGTTTTCTCTTCGGGGCACACTAAGGTGACAAATTTGACTCCTGCCCCTCTGGTCTGCCCAAGTTCAGAGTCGCGCAGCTGAATGTGAAGGGCGTCTGCACAGGAATGCCCTCTGTGTTTTGTCCTGACACCAGTGCAGGATGTTTCTGTCCAGGGATTTAACAGTCTGGTTGTACTTTAGGTCTTTGTGTTGTTTTAGCTATGGCTCCCCACTCACATGTAGACATCTGTGTGGGAATAACCTGTCTCCTTTCTGGTGAACTGATACATGCCGATAACGAATGCCATGCTTATAAATGTTGTGGCTCTTCTTTATTGTTTTTTCCTGCACCAAAGTGCTCTGGCCTCCTTGAATGCTCCAGCCTTCTGCAGTGCTCCAGCCTTCTGCTGTGCTCCGGCCTTGTCCACTGCTCCAACCTTGTCCACTGCTTCGGCCTCTTCGAGTGCTCCATCGTTTCCCCCTGCTCCAGTCTACTCCTGTGTTCCATCCCACTCCCATGTTCCATCCTTGTCCAGTCTTCCAAAATTCTCCAGGCAACCGGTGACAACTATATGCCACCTGAACAAACAAAAATATGGAGTGGATCCCTCTCCATCTGGGACAGCAAAGACTGGTGAGTATCTCCATGATTCCTATCTGTCCCACGTAGTAGGAAGACTGTAGCTGCACCACACAGCAGATCAATGTAGTATCTGATTGTCTGGACGTGTGGAGGGTGACACATTACTGCACCCTCTTAGGTGCCCGCTACTTAACTCAGACTTGTGGTTACGTGGTGCTCTCTAGTCCTTTTGTCATGCTATTGGTGACTCCCTGTGACAGCAGAGCTTCAAAACCATGTAAGCTGGTGGTTGTAATACCAGGTGTTGGAGGGCAGACACCTCGTCTTGTCCCAGCCCTCATTTCCCTGCCCGTTACTAAGAGAGTTTTGCATCGGTACTATATGATGCAGTTGTGTGGGGTTTGAAATGATTTGGGAGCAGATGCTAGAATTTGGGGAAACCTGGTTTTGTTGTGGAAAATGACTAGCTGTGCTGAGCCTGGAGGAGCATCTGGTTTTGCCCGAAATCTCTCGTGTAGCCATGTGCAGCCCGGGATTAAAAACGCAATAAATGCCCTGCTGCAGCTCTGGGAGGCTCGTGTGTGGTATTCAAACCCTTTGCCAGAGGTTGAACTTCCTAATCACATGGCTGTCGTTAAAAGTTGGTTTCTATTTTATCACCCAGAACCCGAGAGCTGGTGGCAACTGGGAGTTGACTTGTTGTTTTCCTGTTCCCACTTTCCTGTGCAGGTATCAAACATGCAGCTGTGTGCAGCCCACAGTGGTCCCAGAAAAATGAGATCAGGTAAGAGACACAACAGCCCCATGCAGCACTACAGGCTGGGGGGACACTGGCTGGAGAGCTTGTCAGGAAGAGAAGGACCTGGGGGTGTTGAGTGACTGCAGGCTGAATATGAGCCAGCAGTGTGCCCAGGTGGCCAGGAAGGCCAATGGCATCCTGGCTTGTATCAAAAATAGTTTGGCCAACAGGTCTAGGGAAGGGATGGTGCCCCTGTACTGGGCATTGGTGAGGCCGCACCTCGCATGCTGCGTCCCGTTCTGGGCTCCTCACCATCAGAAGTACATGGAGGTCCTTGAACGAGTCCAGAGAAGGGCAACCAGGCTGGGGTAGAGGCTGGAGGGCAAATGCTATGTGGAGTGGCTGAGGGAGCTGGGGTTGTTTAGTCTGGTGAAGAGGAGGCTGAGGGGAGACCTTCTCACCTCCTGCATGAAGGGATGTTGCAGAGAGGTGGGTGATGGTCTTTTCAGCCAGAGGACAGGAGATGGGACAAGAGGAAATGGCCTCAAGCTGTGCCAGGTCAGGGTCAGGTCAGATGTGAGGGAAAAGTTCTTCCCTGAAAGAGTTGTCAAGGCCTGGCCCAGGCAGGGGGCCGAGTCACCTTCCCTGCATGTTTGAAAAAAGGGTAGATAAGGTGCTCAGGGATATGGTTTAGCTTAGGATGGGAATGGTTGGACTTGATGATCTGAAAGGTCTTTTCCAACCTTGTGATCCTGTGAAAGTTTAGGGAGCTCCCAGCTCTTCCTCCTCACCCAATCTTGGGGCGGTGAAAGAACGGCGCTGGGAGCTTGAGACAACGCTGTCGTGCGTTCGTGTGTGTGACTGAGGCTCTGGTCAGAATCAGCCTTGAAAAAGCATTTCTTGTCTGGAGAGGGACAAATTCTGAGAATTAGGCAGGATCCCCAGCTCACTTCTCTCTCTCTCTCTCTTTCTCTCTCCCTGTCCCTGCAGGTACTACATGCCAAGAGAAAACACTAATAAGAACAGAATACCAAGGCAACAAGCCACTGCAACGGTAAGCGTGGGTTCCTGGTTATTCCCCTTTTTAGGACAATAGGGCTGTTTGTGATCAGAAAGCTTTGTGCTCCTTGCAGTGCTGACTCAGCGATCTCTGTGTTTGTCCTGATTGTTTTTTCCTGGGCTTCTAAACACCAGCTCAAGCCAATCTCTCTGCCTCCCTTGCCTCCATTTTGTTTGGGGTGCAGCTTTATGCGAGCGCACGCTTGGACTGTAAATACAAAGCACCTTTGGAGTTTGCCTGTTGGATGTGTGTGTGCAAACCCACTCCTAGTTCTATGCACAAGCAAGATTCTCTGCGCTGTGCCCCAGCAAACAAATCCCTGCTTGCTTGCTAGCTTGATGTCCTTTTGTCTAACAGAAACAGAATGCATCTGGAGCCTCAAAAGAGGGATTATCAAATCGGTCACTTGCTCTGTCCAAAAAGCCACCTGTCCCTGAGGGAAAGAAATCAAGATCCTGGAGAAAACCAGAGCCCTTTGCTCCTCTCACCAAGGTACCGTAGCTGACACTGGGTTACCCAAAGCAGAGGCTGTGGAACAGCTGCAAGGAACTCCAGCTTGGAAATGTGAAGCACGTGCCATGAACCTGCTACGGAGCATCCTGGCAGCTGTGACTTCACGCCGCAAAGCTCAGTGCTGGCACTGGGTTTAAGGACCTGTTGTGCCACACACGCTCCTTCCATTGTGCTAACCTGAGGGCAGAGGCCTGTATGCCCACTGGGCACAGTTTCGCCCCATGTAACAGTGGTCAAGGGAGTCAACTCAGTTTCTCCATTAGCAGGGAGCAGGGGTTCATGTTTCCCCAGTTTGTGGGAATTTTGGCCGCTCTTCTTCTTGGGAGCTGCAGTGGTGCCTGGTGTAACCGAGCACCTCCTTTCCTCCCTGTTGAGGACTGACTTGGAGAGAGCTAGCTATAGATTCTAGGAAGTCTGCCTGGGATGCTCAGTGCAAGGCAAACCAGGTGCTTTTCTTCCTGTGCCAGCCTGAGTCCTACCCAGGCGATGCTGTAGCGAGTCAGGGTGTTTCCTACTGCCACACTCAGCATTTGATTTGCATTCCTTAAGCCAACTCCGATGGAAACATCCATATTACAACCAGCTGTGTGCACAGCTGGGACTCGCGATTGCCTAACTCCCGTGTGGCTGCCTCAGTTTCCCCCTGTGAAGCCAAATTCTTGCAGGCTCCTGTCTTAGCTGCCCTGGTATGGAGAATACCTCCTGCAGTCGATGTAGCCCTGGGCATTGCAAGGGCCGCAGCGTCCCGCGGGGAAGGTGTTTGCTGTCCGTTAGCGTGCTCAGTGCCCTGTTTCATGGGCCTTCCCCATTTAATGGCTTGTTTCAGGCCATGGAGGAGGAGATCGCTGCCGCCTTCGGCGATGGGAACCCTGATGAGGTCCTGAGCAGTGCCTTCAAACTAAAAGTCACTCGCGAGGACATCCAAACGCTGGAGGAGCTTCAGTGGCTCAATGACATGGTAAGGCCTCGCAGCACGGGGTGTGATCTTTAGTTTGGTGTTTATGTCAAACTCCCCCTTTGCTGGGGACAGAAGACTTCTCAGAATGATTTGGTGACCTTTAGAGCCTGGAAATCTCTGCACGGTTCTTACTGTAGGTACTTAAGGACCTGGAGTTTCTGAGAGTTCCTTTACTACTGGTGTTAGGCAGCTCCCAGGAGTTAGTCCTAGATGATGGGAGAGGGTGAAAGGTGTTTTTATCAAACCAAGTGATAACCAAGTGCCAGATTCTCTGACCCAAGCAGCTGAGAGTGGTATAGAGAATACCCACAGCTGGGGTTGGAATAAGGGTGGCCAGCCAAGGCATGGGGCTGTACTTTTTGTGTGGTAAGCTAGCGTCTTATTTTACTTCTTCAATTTACTCTTTGTGGTGCAGGTCATTCATTTCTACATGGCTCTTCTGGTGGACAGAAGCAACAGAGAAAAAGGTCCATCAGTCTTCGCTTTTACCGCCTTCTTCTATTTGAAACTCTGCTCTGGAGGCTACAGCGCAGTGAAAAGATGGAGCAGAGGAGTGGATCTCTTCAGCAAGGACATCATTTTTGTCCCTGTGAACTTGAGGTCTCATTGGACGCTCGGGGTGAGTCAAACCCAGCTTTTTACTTAGAGCTGGATGGGGAGGAAAAGCCTGCAAGGAAAGTCATCTAGACTTTGGGCTGTTGGGCCTCATCTGAGGGTCATCTCTTAACAACAGGTCATAGATGTCAGAAAGAAGAGCGTCAGGCACTATGACTCCCTGGGACAAAACGGTGATGAGATCTGCCAGGTGTTATTGTAAGTAACTGCTGGGCCGCTGCTTTTCCCTTGGGAGTTGGGAGAAGGTTTGGGGGGGTTTTGCCCCCAGAACACGACCACAGGTTTTCCTGCTTCTGGTCAGTAACCAAACAGAGATGTTGGATTCACGTGCCGCCAGTTGTGTGCCATCGAGTGCTTCCCTGATCTGACATCGTCCCCCTCCGCCCCGGCTCTTCGCACGCTCTTCCTCTTCCTCGCTTGGCTCTTTCATCCTTGTCCTGTGGGTTCAGCCTCTGCTGCAGCGAGCTCTGGGACACGCTCCGTCTCTGTGCCTCTGCACCTCTGCTGTTCTGTTCCGCATTTTAAACAAGCAGCGGTTCCTGTTGCCCTCCAGCTTGCCCCAGCCACCTGCCTTCCTGTCCTTACTGTGGGTGATCTGTACTGCAGGCATTCTCCCTCAAGACCAGTGTCTCGTAGCAGGCTTTTCCTGGGACAGCCCCTGGCCTGGGAACTTCCTTGGCCCAAAAGCTTTTGTATTTCCTCTTCCTGGAGGTGCACCCGGTATATGGGTACACACTGGGCATTGCAGTTCCTTGCTTGGTTCTCCTGTTCCTCCTCTGACAACACGTGATTTGGGAGGTTTCTCAACGAGCTTATGCTTTTGTGGGAGTCTCCTTCAGCAGCTTGCTTTTTGTGGGACTGAATGATGGAGATAAAGAGGGATCTTTTCTTCTCTTTTGGTTTAAACAGCAAATTCCTGCAAGAAGAAAGCCTGGAAAAAAGAAAGGTGGAGTTGGATTGTTCAGAGTGGACGCTTCGCAGCATGGAGCCCCACGTAAGTGAGCACTGCTTGGGTTTGGAAGGTGAACTGTGGCTCCTTGTCGCGAGGGTCTGAGCCCGTCCAAGTTCAGTCCAAGTCATCAGCCCGAAGCTTCTCCTGTCCTTACGGCACCAGCTCTGGCTGCGAGCGGAGCGGGAAGCCGCGCTGGGTTGGACTCTCCAAGCAGAGGCTCTTCTCGCTGGCCCAATGCTCTCTTTGCTGTTAGGGTGGTTGGGGGTTGTTTAATTAGTCTGCCCCATGAAGGTGAATCTGGCTTTGCCCCCATTCCATAAGTTTTTAAGGCTCAGAGAATGTAGGCTGCAAAAATCAGCTCTGAGATGATGATTGATTCTGGCTTGGAGCACAGAGCCCGGTGTGTGACAGAGCAGGGGCTGGCGCCAGTGTTTCTCAGGAAGTTCCCTCAGAGGGAAAAGCGAGGCCTCAAGTCTTGATTCCAGAGACACGGCGCTGTGCAGAGCTGGGTGTGCCAAGAGCTGGGGCAACCTCTGAGCCTGCGGGAGTGGGAAGCGCATCACGAGTTGGGTCCGGTTATCGCAGGGCTGGTGTGGGTAACGCCTGCTGCTTGTCCTCTGAGGTAAGGGAACATCCTCTGTCTTCCTCTGCCTTCATTAGGAAATCCCTCAGCAAGAGAATGGCAGCGACTGCGGGGTTTTCATCTGCAAATACGCAGACTGCATCTCCCGAGATGAGCCCATGACCTTTACTCAGGTGAGCAAAGGTTTTCAACGGCTCCAGAGCTTTTTGCCCTGGATTTTTTCCACGTGGATAAAAGAGCCGGGGGAGTGAAGGCAGCAGCCTGGGGTGGGGGCTGAGGGTTTGTACCTCTCCTTGGGTGTGCACTTGCTGGGGTCAGCACTTCAGGATGGCCTCAGCAGGGCAGAGCTGTGTTCCCCATCCTTAACGAACCGGGTGTTTGTGCCTCCTTTCTGCCCTGACTTCCTACATTAACAGCTTTCTCTTTCTTTCTCTTTGCAGAAACACATGCCATACTTCCGCAGGAAGATGGTATGGGAAATAATCCATCAACAGCTGCTGTGAGACGGGCACTGTTGTGATCACCTTGGGGAGATTCCTGTTGTCGCAGTTTTGCATGGTTGGGTGCTGCGAGAGAACCGGGGTGCAGAAAGTGGCTGCTGTGAGGAGCTGCTGGAATTCTCTGCAGCTCCAAAGTGTAAACAATTCAAGGCCAGAGTCACTGTTAGGAGAAAACAACCCGGAAGCAGCTGCATTTTCCCACCGGAGAAGGGAGTGAGAAGATGTAACGAACTGTGCAGACACCAAGGCCAGGGAGGGCGGGGGAGGACGCACCCCAGGTGCTGGAGAGAAAGATGCCCCTGCAGCCTGTGGAGACCTGCCATGGAAGAGGCCAAGACCAAACCTGCAGCTCGTGGAGGGGCTCCACGCTGGATGGAGCAGGTGGAGACATAGATGCTGTGACCCTTACGTTGGAGCAAGCCTCTGCCAGCACTTGGAACCTACAGAGATGAGCGAGAGAGAGAGAATTGCGCTGGAAGAGGTTTGCTGGGGGAAGGCTTGCCGTGGAAGACTGGAGACACATTGTGATTTATTGCTGCCCACCATAGCAGCGACCCACGGCGGGGCAGATGATGAGATAAAGCTCTGTGGGAAAAGGACTCAGCGTTGGAGAGGTTTGTGGAGGACTGTGTCCCGTGGGTGGGACCCCACGGTGCAGCAGGGGAAGGGCGTATGGAATGAATGCCCCCCTGGCCGCGAAGGAAACCAACTGGCAGGGAACTGACCGAAGCCCCATCTCCCAGTCCCTGCCCACCCTGTGCTACAGTGTGTGTGTTGGGGTGGTGCTGCCCCGTGTGCTGCACCATGGGGTCCCACCCATGGGAGACAGTCCTCCACGAACCTCTCCAACGCTGAGTCCTTTTCCCACAGGGCTTTATCTCATCATCTGCCCCTCCATGGGTCGCTGCTATGGTGGGCAACAATAAATCACAATGTGTCTCCAGTCTTCCATGGCAAGCCTTCCCCCAGCAAACCTCTTCCAGCGCAATTCTCTCTCTCGCTCATCTCTGTAGGTTGCAAGTGCTGGCAGAGGCTTGCTCCAACGTAAGGGTCACAGCCATCTTCTCTGTGTCTCCACCTGCTCCATCCAGTGTGGAGCCCCTCCACGGGCTGCAGGTGGGGTCTCAGCCTTTTCCATGGGGTCTCTCCACGGGCTGCAGGGGCATCTTTCTCTCCAGCATCTGGGGTACCTCGTCCCCCGCCCTCCCTGGCCTTGGCGTCTGCACAGCTCGTTACATCTTCTCACTCTCTTCTCCAGTGGTAAAATGCAGCTGCTTCCGGGTTGTTTTCTCCTAACAGGGACTCTGGCCTTGAATTGTTTACACTTTGGAGCTGCAGAGAATTCCAGCAGCTCCTCACAGCAGCCACTTTCTGCACCCCCACTCTTTCCCAGCACCCAACCATGCGACACTGTTTTAGTTTTCCTTCTGAAATGTTCTTTGAATAGCAGCAGGCACACGACTCCACCCCTTTAGGTTCAAGTTGAGGTTTAGGAGCAGTGGTTAACTTTGTTTTGATTTTACTTGTTTACATCCCCACCTTAATTTTGGAGGCAGGAACTCCAACCTGGGGTTGGTTTTGTTGTTCTGTTTTTTGTGTTAAATGTGAAAAGGTAAATGTTTATTTATTTTAGTACAATAAATATTGAAATTATTTTTTTAAAGCCTTGCTGATGTGCAGCTCTTTGTTTGGGACCGGAGCGGCATTGGCCCATCAGTGGGGTCTGTAGCTCAGAGCTGGCTCCGGGCAGGACGCGTCTCGGAGCACAGACTCTTCCATAAGGGATTCTGACCAAGCCTGAAGGGACCATGGGGATGTCGTCTGGCGGCCAGAGGAGCGAGGGCAATCGGGGTCCTGCCGCGGGAGGAGCTCTCTCTTTGGGGGAACTCCTTGGATTTGTTGGGAAGAGAAAGCCAAACCTGTCTGTGTGGCGTGGTGAGCGTGGGCTGGCTGGGACTGGGACCGGGCTTAAGGGGATCCATGCGGAATTGCAGGGTGCTGCTGGAGAAGGGAGGCTGGAGGTCCCGTCATTGAGGTGGCGGGGAGGGATCGGCTCTTGGGGGGAAAAGATTGGGACGTTGGGTGCTGCAATTAAGAGATGGGACACAGCTTGATGCAAGCTATTTGTCATTTTATTGTAGCAAATCACAAGTTTATATATTTTGTAAAGCCCACGTGTGCCTTAGTTTCATTGGCGTGCAGAAGCTGTTCTTACATTTACTATTTGCTGATTGGTTTAAAAACACTTACGAACATTATTAGAAAAAGCATTTAGGCCTAATCACACAACCTTTACACATACTCTGGTTTTGTTTCTTAAAGCATGTTTCATTCTCCCTTTCAAGGCTGACCAGGTCCTCTTATCCTGCCTCCGGTGTCTCTGGTGTCAAGATGTCTCGCGTCCCAGCATTCTTTCGTCCCTTATCAACCAGCTCTTCTTTATTATTTTAACTCTCCCAAGGTTTGTGTCCAACAAACCAGCACGTCTGTGTCTAATAGCTGCAAAGTGCTGGAACTTCTATCTGATTCTTTCAGGCCTTGTGCTACATCTCCCCCTTCCTTTTACACAAAAAGAATCTTGTTTATAGACTGATTTATCAAATGTTGCATACATTGCAACAGACAGGGTAAAAGAAGAAGTAGAAAAACAAAAACAGCCAAGGCATAAACAAAAGTTTTTACCAAGCTTCTCAACCATCCAGATAATCCCCATCTTCCAAAAATTTTGTCCAACCAATCCCATCCATCATCTTGTCGTAGTTTCGAGACTCCATCCTTAAGCTGTTGAATGCTAGCATGAATAGACCCAGAATGATCTGAGAGATTCTTACAACACATACCCTCAAAATCCTCACAACCATGGCCTTGTGCCAAAAGCAAAAAATCTATAGCAGCTCTGTTTTGCATGACGAACACTGTCTACATCTAATAAAAGGCCAGACAGTGCACTGCTAGCAGCATTCGTTTGATTTGCAAGCCAACAAGCAAACTTACCTAAAGTAGCTAATGCTTTTGCAGTGACTGCTCCTGGTAACAAAAGAGAGGCCGTAAAATGTTGACCAAAAGACCAAAATTTTGCTTGATATCACAGTTGTGGCTGTAGGCCTGTACACCATGCTTCGCCCAGTGGGAGAGGCGATGTTGTACAATCATAGATCATGTTAGTGTGGGGGAGGACAGCAGGCCTGCTAGTGGCCTAGCTCTCTTCTCCTAAGATTTAGGCCCTGACAATATCCTTCTAATCCCATGAGAAAAGAAAAGTTACTCATGCAGAGAGGATCTTAATAATCACATTCTTAAAACACAGCGGCCTTGCTGATAGGGGTACAGGCTGCCCTAAACCAAGAAGCAGTTATGGGAAGGTATTTGGGAGTAACGCAACATGTTAGGAACCAACCATAACAAGAGGGTCAAAACAGCAGGTGTGCGGATGCTTTTAGGTATTAAAGGTAAACTAAGGATATTATATAGCTATAAGGTAGGTTTATCAGAACTCGTTATAGTTACTAACCAGTCAATACAGTGTGAACAGTGTGTGTAACCAATTAGCAGCTTTTTAGCTTGCCACATTTGCAGTAAGAAAGGTATAGAATCTGGGTGATTTCACCTACTAAAATGGCTTCTTGGCTTCCTGGCTTCATGGCTTCACCTAAAATTCATATATTGAATTGCATGTTGCTCCCTGCTGGACGCCATATGTTAGGGGTCAGAACAGAAAGCTGACCTAGGCTACATGGACCTCCTCTTATGTGTGAGGGGATAATGGGCCAGGCCCTATCCCCACAAATAAAAAATATTCTGGATGGTAATAAAAGGAGAGCATTGTTAAAAATAACCCTAGGGCAAAAATAACTAAAAACCCTAAGTCCTTATTTAACTAAATCTAAAAGCCAAAGTCTTTCTGATGCTGTAACAAAATAACATCAGTGTGTGTTGGGCTAGCTGTGTGCAGTTACCCCCGTGCGCCCATCTCTCTGTGTGGACAGGGAATCAATCCAGTAACTCTGCTCAGGGCTGTCTTGGCATCCTGCACGCCAGGCAACAGCCCCGCTTTTGGGAAAAGGAATTGAAAGATAAGGATGTCATGGAGGCTGGTGACAAAGGCCTTGCAGAAGACCAGAGACGTGACATCCACAGCCCTCCCCTTGTCCACCGCTGCAGCTACACAATGGAAGAAAGCCACTCCATGGGCAGGTCAGGCAGGGCCTGCTTTTGGTGAAGTCACGCTTTTAGAGGACACCATGCTTTTCAGAGGACACTCTAAAAGCAGGAGCCGAAGGAGGTGGCCTGGAAAGCCTCTGTCCTGCACGCCTGGGAAGCTTCTCTCTTGGTCCTCAATGACATTTTGGTCCTGGATTCTCCAACACGGGATTCCATGGTACTTGTTTCCGGTCCTGGAGGTGCCCAAGACACTGTCTGGTGGTTGTTCCAGTGTCACAGGCAAGTTACTCAAGAGAGGTCATCCTTGAAGGGTTAACTGAAAGGGCTTTAGGGATGATTAAGCACTGATTAAATGGTAATCGGTCGATAGCTGAATGAAAGCCAAAGGGTGATGGTGCAACAACAGAATGGTCATCAGAATCCTCGGATGATGTGGGTTGGAAAAGACCCTTAAGATCAGCAAATTACACCTATACCCTAAGAGTACTGGGCCCACCGCAAAAACCATGTCCCTCAGTACCACATCTACATGATGTTAAATGCTTCCCAGGATGGCGAGTCAACCACTTCCCTGGGCAGCCGTCTCCAGTGCTTGACAACCCACAACCCATCAATCCAGCCGGTCCAGATCCCCCTGTTGAGCCTTGCTACACTCCAGCTGATCAAGCCTCCCACCCATTGCCTTCCCAAAGGGCTAAGGAGACCAGGAGAAAGATGATGGGCCCCTGCGACATTGAGGTCTCGGCCTGAGGTCCTGTGCTGTGTCCCAGCCACCCACTGTGTCCGAGCGGATCAGAGGTGTGAGCCCGGGCCAGGCTCTAAGGTCGCTTCTGCCCCCTGTACCGGGGAGCCCAGACCCACAGGCAGAACTTCAGACGTAGCCTGGACAGTGCAGCACAGAGAGGATCACCTTCCCCAGCCTGCCGGCAGCACTCCCTGTGCCGGGGCAGGAACAGAGTTCCCTCAGACAGGGCCAGAGCCCGGCAGTCGCACTGCCTGAGGAGCACCTTTCTGCCAATGGCGTCTCTGCCCATATTTGGACAGTAGCCACTCTGGCCCGTGGAGACAAGCCCATGAAAAGGCTCAACAGGCCAGGCCGTGGGTCAGTGCGAGCTGAGGAGGGTGAGGAGAGGGCAGGGGAGGGACGGGGCTGGAGGTAGAGGAGCAAGGCCCCACACCTCAGGGCTCTGGGCCTCTACTGCCAGCTCACCCGCTTCTCACTTCTCCCTCAGAGTCAGCAGAGGAGTATTTGGAGGAGACAGCCCAGCACTGCTGGGACAGAGAATCTCCAAACACTCACAGCTGTTGCACAGTCACGATGAGCACAAGCGAGGAGGCGGCCTCTGACTCAATGGATCTAGGTGAGAGCAAAGTGTCCCTCCCACAGCCTGGCAGCAGGCTTGGGGGGACACTCAGCATGGGGCCGAGAGCAGGGGCAGGGGCAGGGGCAGGGGCAGGCAGGAGTTCCCAACCACCGTGGGGAAGAACCAAGCCCTCCTTTCCTCAGCAAGCAGGGCCCAGGCAGCGGGCACCTGCTGGCGCAGCTCTGCCTGCTGCGCCCCCTTCTTCTCCAAAGCCTCCAGCCTGCCGAGCTGACAGCTAGGCAGGGACAGAGCAGGCCCTTGAGCCAACACCTCAGGGACACTTCCCCCAGCCTCGCAGAAGTGCTCATTCTCGGTGGCCTTTGCTCTCTCCCCTCATGCATGCTGTGTCATCGGGCAGAGGCTGACCTGGAACTCTATGGGTGTAAACTGAACCAACAAGGGGTCTGCACCCATCTCTTTTGCCTGGTGAGTTCCCCCAGGGCTCCCGCCAGCTTTCTGACAGGCAGTCTCTGCCACACACTCATCAGCTCCTCATCTTTCCTGCAGTTTTTTAGCACCAACCTGTTTCAGAGAGGCCCTAAAAATTCAGGACTCCTTGGATTTCTCCCTGAGGATGTCAGATGCACAATCCATCAGGCAGCGTGCAAGGTGAGGACCTGACAAGAACAAGGTTTGCACAAGTAGAAAGTTGCGGTAACTTAACTCCGAGCCCAAGAAAGGAAGCCCAGCCCTTCCAACCAGCTCTGGGGCAAACACCTTGCTCCCACCAGCTCCAGAGGGGCTGCAGCCCAAGAGCCTCATCAGCCAGGTAGATCTGCAGGCTGTGGCCCAGCAGTGGCCACATCCTGCTCCCTGCACAGAGGTGTGGGGTTGGCCGTGGAGGCCCTGAGGCTGCTGCTGATGGGGGCTGCTGTGCTCTTTCGAGGACTGCTTTGTCTGTGGCCAGAGCGGGGCCACCATCACCTGCTGGGAGGGGGGCTGCAACCGCAGCTTCCATCTCCCCTGTGCTGTGGCGGGTGAATGCATCACCCAGTACATTGTGCTATACAGGTAATGTTCCTCAGCCTTTGCAATGTGTATACACATTAAAAATCACCCTTCTTCCAAGCACTTCCCGCCTCACCCATCCCTTGCCTCTTGCCCGAGGGCCTTCTGCTGGGAGCACCGTCCCAAGCAGAAAGAGGTGGAGACTCAGGAGGCGGACAACACCTGCCTCATCTGCCTGGATCCTGTGGAGCACAGGCCGTCATATGGCACCATCATGTGCCCAGCATGCAAGCACGCCTGGTTCCATAGGAGCTGCATCCAGGTAGGAGCCCTTCCCTCACCCCCCAGGCCACTGGAGGTGCTCAGCAGCACCAGGGCCTGCCTCATGCTCCTGTTTCTCCTGTAGGGACATGCCGTGTGTGCTGGCATTTTTTGCTTTGTGTGCCCCCTCTGCAGAGACAGGGAAGGATTCCAGACAGAAATGTTCGTGATGGGGATCCGAGTCCCTGCAAGGTTGGTGTCCTTCTGCCCATGTCACAAAACAGGAAGGTGCAAGTGCTGTGCCGAGACAGGGACAGCCCCTGCAGAACAGTAGGGATGCCCTACATCTACCTGATGCTGGGGCAGCAAGGGCTCATCAATTTTCCTTTCCCCATCAGATTGCCCTTGTGGGAGGGAAGGCACACCTACCCAGCCATGAACCAGAGGCACAGCCGCTGCGATGCCAGCGAGTGCGTTTGTCCGGGAGGCAGGGTGTTGCTAGCTAGGGCCTGGCGGTCGGAAGATCACGTGATATGCGGGTAGATAAGGCCCCTCCCCTATAGCCAGTAGCAAGCAGGCGGAAGTGACGTTCTGAGCCTCAGCTATATAAGGTCGTGTTACTTGTTGATAAACGCCATTTTGCCATCCATCATATTGATGTCTGTGAGCAGGTGGTCCGCGCGACCTGGGTTTGGTCGATGTGCCGTTCCTGAAACAGGCCGCCGTGCCGTTGCGAAAGGCAACAAGGGAGCTGAAGGGGACGGGATGCTGTGGAGCAATGGCAGCGCTGTGGGGACCGGCCCACGCGCCGCTGGACAGCCCCTCGTCAGCCGGGCAGGTGCTGGGCGATGGAGTGGGCGGGACGTCGTGCACGTGGAGCCAGCATTCACTGGCCGTTGCCTTAGCGTCGGCTCCGCGTCCCACTGGGTGTCCCGGTCAGTGTCCTGCCCAGTGCCACACTCGGTGCAGCGAACACTGTCTCGCTTGGTGTCCCTCTCCACGCCTGCTCCCAGAGATGCTCGCCCTGCTGCTCCTCATCCTGTACCTCACCCTACTCCCTGTCCCGCTCAATCTCCTGCTTCCCATCCTGCTCCCTATCCTCTTCCGTGCCCTTCTCTATGTCCTGCTCCATGTTCTGCTTCCCGCCCTGCTTCGTATGCTGCTCAATGTCCTGTTCTGTCTCCTGCTTCTGGACCTGGTCCTCATCCTGCTCCCTACCCTGATCTGTGTCCTGTTCCATGTCCTGCTTCCCACCCTGCTCTGTCTCCTGATCTATGTCCTGTTCCATGTCCTGCTTCCCACCCTGCTCTGTCTCCTGATCCGTGTCCTGATTCCTGGCCTGCTCCATATCCTACTTCGTGTGCTGATCCCTGCCCTGCTCCGTGTCCTGATCTGTGTGCTGATCCCTGCCCTGTACCACATCCTTCTCCATATCTTTCTCTATGCTGTCCTGCTCCTGATGAAAATCGCCTGCTGCAACAACAGGGCAGCAGAAGCCGCAGAAGCCTCCATCAAGAACAACTCCACCAGCTTCATCTGCCGGCGCAAGCTCTGCGGCTTCTGCAAGGTACCGGGGCCGGGGAGCAGCGCGGCAGGGGCTGTGCCAGGGGCTGTTCCCTCCGCCCCCAAGCAGGAGGGAGGCTGTCCTGGCTGCTGGGCACTCAGTGCACCTGGGGTAGGAACACGGCTGTTCCCGATCTCTCACAGCGCGAGATGCCTTAAATGTCCCGGGTCAATTCCTTTGGGAAGGCTGTATGTCTTCCCAAATCACGTTGCAGAGCCTTGGCTCCTTGTGTCGCCTTTTGTTGCCTGGGGAAAGCCCTTTCCCTAACAGTTCTTCCACTTTGTTTTGTCCCCACTGCAGGACTGGCGACTGCAGGACAGCTCCATCAGCCCTACTGAAGGGGGTTCTGTGGCGCCTCCTTCTGCCAGCCTCAGGCCAGAACGCTGGAACATTCCCCAAACCAGTTTAGGTTGGTCCCAAGTCTCTGTGTTTCTTCCAGGGAAGGCGGCTTCTGCAGGCTTCCCAGATAAGCCGTTTGTCTTTCTGCCTTTCCAGGTAACCGGAGCGCAGGTCACACACGCAGCTCTGCCTGCCGCTGCTCTGCAAGTTCCAGAAGGAGCTCAAACGGCCACCACCACCCTGCCCTTTCTTCCCTGTACTCCAGCACACAGCCTTGAAAGCTTCTTCCTTTGTGTGTTCATCTATGTTCATTGTTACACTTGTTGTCTTCTTCTGTTTACTCCCACATATTACACCTGTTTCTTTCCATTTAATTTTTGATGTTCTATTAAATCAATTCAAAGCAGAACTTTGTCAAAGGATTTCTTTTTATGGACATTCAAACTTGTTTCTTAGGAGCAGTGACCAAATGATTCCCTGGTTTTGCATTAGGATTCTTTGGGAAAGGGCAGGAACCCGAAAGATGATCATTTGGATCTTTTTTCCTGCCAGAATTAGGCCATAATTATCTTTAGGCTTTAGTTCTGTTGCTTTCGGCTCCCTGTGATAGTACCAGAACCCAAACCATGGAAAGCTGCCATGTCAGAGGGCACCCTAACAATGACAGACCAGTCCCGGAGCTCATGGGAGATGTTAGCCAGCAGTGTCATCAGCATCGCAGGTCCAGTCGTGCCTTTCACATAGACGCGTGGCTGTCGGGTTCACTTCTATCTGGTAAGGGGAGTGGGCGCTTAGGAGTGGGCTTGTTATTCTGAGTGCTACACTCTCTGTTAAGGTAAGTAAGGTTCTTTGTATAGACAGCTTAAATTACCCCTATAGGTTGGTGTCCTGGGTTCAGCCTAGCAACAGGCTGTGTTAGCCCTGAGAGTATTCCATACCAATTGCATCACAATCAGGCGGTCCGGACCCCGCAGGGGCGGCTCCGGACCCGTCAGAAACGGCTCCGGACCCAGCACGGGAAGTCCCGGGTCCGGCAGGAGGAATTCCGGTCCGGGCAGGCGCAGTGCCGGTTCCGGGTTCTTCCTCTCTCTCTTTTGGATCGGTGGTGAGGGGGGTTTGCAGCGCCGGGCTCGGGAGTGCCGCGTTCGGGGGCTCCGAATCGGCAGCGGTTCGGGCACGGCTCACATTACACAGTGGGGTGAGGGGTTACACTGTATGTAATAGCACTGTACTTAGTTGTTTTTTGTATCTTTTCCTGTTGTTTAGTAAACTATCCTTACCCCAACCCGCGGGCTTTGGTTTTTTTCCTTCCTCGCGGCTCCTCCGTTCACCCATCCCCCACCTCTTAAAGAGACAGGGGACTTTTTTTCTAACTTTTGTGGCTCCCAGCTCTCAGCTGCGGTTCTAACCACAACAGTTGGTGAAAAGGGGAATCTTAAAAGAAATCAGCAGCTCTTTTCACATGGCATAAATAGCCGTGGCTCTTTGCTTTCCACGCTCACAACTGCATGGCTTAAAATTGGCCACGGCATTGCAAGTGTGGGTTCACCAGTGAGGGTGTGTGAAATTCCCCAGTTTGCTGTCCACACACGTCCCTGGCCTTACGGGGCACTGCAGCATCCTCAGCTCCTCTGGAGAAGAGCTGGTCAGGGTTTCCAGACTTGGCTCCGCCAGTAGTCATTCCTTAAGAATCGCTGCCTCAACATGCAGTTGGGTTTTGTTTATCAAACTGCATTTCTTCACTCCCCTGCCTGACAATGCTCCTCAGTTCCCAATGATACCTATTTTTCTCCTTTTTTATCTAATATTGAAGTCTGTAGAATTGTTACTAGAACAGTTGTCCTGTGGGGCATCCAAATTAGGATCACTTGAGAAATGTCTAAAGGCAGAACCCGAGGCCTTAACTTTAGGCCTTTCCTTCCTCCCTGCAATAGAAACATCACTCGGCTATTTGGCTTTTGGACCCGTTAGGCACACTGTTGCCTGCAGAATACACACAGAGCAGCAGCAGAGGGCTCCAAAAAGCAAGCAACACATGAACATTTAATGCCTTAACAATTGGGTGGGGTGAGATTTCCAGCCAGGGTTAGAGGATGGAAGCTGGCTAAGTTATGGAGGAGAGTTGTGGGGGGAAGACATCTGTATTTTCACAGACTCACAGGGGTTGGAAGGGCCCTGGAGAGCTCCTGGGGTCCAACTCCCCTGCCAAAGCAGCTCCCCAGCTCATATTGCACAGGCCGGTGTCCAGACAGGGCTGGAATCTCTCCAGAGATGGAGACTCCACATCCCCCTGGGCAGCCTGTCCCAGGGCTCTGGCATCCTCACTGGGCAAAAGTTCTTCCTGCGCTCTAACTTGCAGCCATTGCCCCTTGTCCTGTCTCCACAGACACTGAAAAGGGGCTGGCCATTTCCCCCTGCAGCCCATCCTCCAGATATTGATAAACATTCATAAGGTCCCCCCTGAGGAGTCTTCTCTCCAGGCTGAACAGCCCCAGCTCACTCAGCCTTTCCTCACAGGGGAGATGCTCCAGACCCTTCATCATCTCCTCAGCCTCCTCTGGACTCTCTTCAGCAGATCCCTGGCTTTTTTATCCCAGGGAGCCGAGAGCTGGACACAGCACTCCAGATGGACCTATCCAGGGCAGAGCAGAGGGGGAGGATTCCCTTTTCCACCTGCTGGCCACACTCCTCTTGATGCCCCCCAGGATCCCATTGTCTCTCTCAGCTCCCAGGGCACACTGCTGGCTCATGGCCACCCTGTCACCCACCAGGACCCCCGGGTTCTTCTCCCCAGAACTCCTCTCCAGCAGGTCACCCCCAGCCTGTACTGATACAAATGGTTATTCCTCCCCAGGTGCCAGACTCTCCACTTGCTTTTGTTGACCCTCATCTGGTTTCTCCCTGCCCAGCTCTCCGGCCTGTCCAGGTCTCTGGATGGCAGCGCAGTGTCCTGCCTGTCAGCCACTCCTCCCAGCTCTGGATCATTGGGTACTTTCTGAGGGTGGGTGCTGTTCAGCAAGTATGCCGATGCTTTATGCTTTATGCTTTATGCTTTATGCTTTATGCTTTATGCTTTATGCTTTATGCTTTATGGGATGAGCCAATGGAGAGCTCACACACTGCTGTTGCAATTGATGAGACCTTATTTTGACCTGAATGCTTGCTGATTATGACCCTACAATGTAGCAGCTTCTTTAGCAAGCTTGTGGTCTCTTGTCCCTATCCTGTAATTCCCACTGAGTGTCACTGTAAGAAGTCCCTGCTGTGCAGGAAGTGGAAAGCACTGCAGTGGGATGTTTGGAAAGCAGGGGTGAGAGGAGGGACTCCAGACAGATGCAAAGGGCAGTTGGATTCTTATTTTCTCTGGCACACTTGATCCACTAAAGTGAACC
The DNA here is from genome assembly GCA_022605575.1 of Laterallus jamaicensis coturniculus. Lineage (NCBI taxonomy): Eukaryota > Metazoa > Chordata > Aves > Gruiformes > Rallidae > Laterallus > Laterallus jamaicensis. The sequence goes on from JAKCOX010000018.1 coordinate 17,518,102, forward strand.
TGTTTAAGAGTAAGCTTGCTTTCTTTCTTGCATGGGTGGTTTTGGACTATATGTAATATCTATTTTGCCTGCAGTATTACTGGATGTTCTTTCTTGCATGAGGACTAGTTGGCATTGGCACAGCCAGTTATTCCACAATAGGCCCTGCCATCACTGCAGACCTGTCTGAGGAAGGAAAAAGGTTGGTTTTCTTGCTAGTAACTGACCAGTCTTTTGAAATTCTGACCATGCCTGCAATTCAATATACCCCAAGCCTTGATTAGATGGGTGTAACCGTATACCTGCACTGGCTTTTGCAGAAAGGTTTGTCACTTGCTTGCTTAGCGTGTATAAATAGATCTGGTTCGGTCTATTTCTGTATTTACTTTGAAGAAAATTTTTCTTTTTCCCCCCCAACATTTTTCAGGGAGGATCTAAAGTCTGAAAACTGAGTTTTGGAAAACAAAAGCTTTCAGGTTTTGTTTTTTACTTGGCAAATTTTTCAAGAACCCTCCATCAAATGTCTCCCCAGGAGCAATTGGTACATAGAATCATAGAATGGCATGGGTTGGAAGGGACCCCAAGGATCACAGAGCTCCAACCCCCCTGCCACAGGCAGGGACACCAACCTCAGGCCTGGAGCTACACAAGATTGCCCAGGGCCCCATCCAACCTGGCCTTGAACACCCCCAGGGATGGGGCATCCACCCCCTCTCTGGGCAGCCTGTTCCAGCCCCTCACCACTCTCTCTGCAAAGAACTTCCCCCTAATATCCAATTTAACCCTTCCTTCCTGCAGCTTCACTCCATCCCCCTTGTCCTGCCATTGTCTCCCCTTTGAACAAGATGGTTCCCCTCCTGTTCCTCTGCTCCCTCCAGGTACTGGCAGGCTGCAATGAGGTCCCCACAGCCTTCTCTTCTGGTACATCCCTCTCTTCTTTTAGTGAAATTGGCATTTTGTCTGAAGAAGAGGTGGAAAGGGCCTTTTAAAATTGTTTTAAAATTGTTTTAAAATTGTTAGAAATATACACTTTAGTAGAGCAGGCGGTCAAGGCTAACCCCAGAAAGCAGATTAAAATGAAAGGAATTTCTGCAGGGCTTAATTCACGTGGCTAGCACAGAAAAGAGCTTCAGCCTGATCTGGGTTTTCAGATTCTACAGAATGTGTGTTCCAAGGGGAATCTGGGACATTATTGCCACTCTCTCAAGTCTGCTCTGAGGTGGTTAGACTCTCCTTTAAATACTGCCTGGCAAGTAGACCAGTACAGACCACGAGGGTTTACGTTTATCCATTCTGAAAACTGTGACACAGTACTTCTCTGTGCTCTTCTTAGCTGGCAAGACATGTCTTTTCACCCAGCAAGAATTCTTTGGTGCCTACTGATTATTCCTTTCTGTTGCTTACAGTGGTCTTGGTTATGTCCTAGCAGCTGGCATGGCAGAGGTCACAGGCGAACGGCACTGGGCATTCAGGGTGAGTTATTCCCTTCCACTCCTGGGGCTGAGCCATTTGCTGTAAAATCAGAATCATCACTGGGGTTTGGATTCCTTATGCTCATTGTGTTAAAAGAGGTGAGCAGTGGAAGGACTTTCTGCTGTCTGACTGGTCATGAACTTGGAGTTTAAGAGAACTCTTCCTGCAGGGCAAACAGAGGATTTATGCCCAGCTCTTGCAGAATGAAAGCTGGCATAGGTGCAATTGTACAGCAGCCAGGGCAGGTGTCGGTGTTCCTCTTACCTGAGAACACACTTGGAATGGTTGCCAGTGTGCCAAGACCCTCTCAGACAGGAAACTGAAGGTGAAGTGGTCATTATACTGACAGCACCAGTATCATTCTTCAAGGAAAATAGAGATATTGTTTTCTGAAATGCTGTTGGAGACAACTTCTGTGATTGGAGAGTTTCAAGAGAAAAACCTCTTCTGCTCTGCTCCTGTCATCAGGACCTTTCTCTATACTGAACACCTAGTGCTTTGGAAGTACCTGTCAGATCCTCCTAACTTATCTATAAACTTAGCTACCAAGTACAGGATGAGTAGGGAAGAATGTTTACTGGGGTAGCAGTCTGATGTTACTCAGGTAACACTGGTGACAGCATCAGTGATTTATGGTCAAGGTACCACAGTACAGTTTTATTTCTTCACATGTTTTTTCTCAAAAATCAGAGGGAGTGATTGTGTCACTATAAATAGCCAAAGTTGCTCTTCTTTGCAAGTATGACCTACAAGCAGTAACCCACACCTACTCCGATACATCTGCAATTCTCAAAAATGTCATTCTAACAGGGAATCTGAATGGCTGTGGAATTTTCACTGTGAGGAAAAAGGTATCTTTGATCTAACCAACCTTGTGTCTACAGGTAACTCCTTGCATGGGAGGTCTAGCACTGGTTCTTCTGATTCTGCTGGTCCCTCACAGGACCCAGAGAAGGACAGCAGCACACAGAGCACTCAGCATCTCTGGCACAATATGAGTAGCAGCTGAGAAACCAGGTGCACAGAGAAATGTCAAGACTACTTGGTGGCAGGATGTCGTATCACTTGCCAAGAAGCAAGTGCTTTTAGCATCAAAGGGTCCCTCCACTGAGGAATGACCATTCCTTTATTAGAAACACGACCATCAAGTCCCACTCAGCTCCTTTCTGTCACATGCTGCATGCAAGATGCTTGAAACATCATTAATAAAACCCTTTCTTCCCCTCTTTTACAGCAGCACTATACAAAAGATTAAAAATTGCTTTATTTTGTTGCCCTCCCATTGCTTAGAGGGGGAAGGAGGCAAAGTTTTGATGGCAGTGTGCTCCTGTTTGAATCCAACTCCACCTCCTGCTGGTTCCCCTTCCCTCTTGCTTTAGCATGTAGAGTAAGCTACACTGGTCAAAGTGTGTGCTTTTCCAGTGTAACTTTCCCTGTCATTCTTAGCGCCAGAGGAAGGCTGGGCGAGCACGCCTCAGGCACTCTGTACGCGCTGGTTGTGAGCCGGCTGTGCCAGGGGCTGGGAGGGAGAGCTGGGGTCCGGCTGGAGAACAGCAGGTGCCGCTGTGCAGCTGCGCCAGAGCCGGCTCCGCACGGGCTGTGCCCGGGGGCTGCCGCGCAGGGGTCCCCGCGGATGCTGTTGCTTTAAGGATTTGCTTTCCTGGGGCCTGGTCTGTCTTCGGAGTGTTCCTTTTGAAGAGGGTCCAGCGTTTTCTAACCGACGGTTACATCTGCATCCTCTTCGCACCCAGCATAGCGAGCACACTGGAGATCCTGCCTGTTGGATCCCAGTTTGTAGGCAGTAGTCTGAAGTGAATAAAAAGAGGAACTTTCCACAATAAAGAAATAAACCTTTCTGACATTTCAACAACTAGACTATCATCAAAGTTGCTTCCCTGCAAAGATGTTCCTTACAAACCTCCAGCAATATTGTAAAAATAGACTTTAATTTTCTTTTCCTTTAGCAACTGATTTCCAAAGCATAAGGGTATACCGCCAAAACCCAGGTGGTTCTAATTTTAATCAGGTCCCAAACCCTTTATCTTTCAAAGATGAAGAATTAGAATCCTCTAGTCCAGCAGTTAACTGGTTATTTGCAGCACTTTTATTTAGTCTTAAGATTTCATACCTCCCTATTGACCTCAAAGATTATTTTCTCCTAAACTATTAACTGGAAAGACAGCAGTAAAAAGTTATTTTGCTCATAGACTAGGGCAGGAATAAGACAAGATTTGGACAGTTTTTTAAAATGCTGCTTCTTTTGCCTGAAAGCTCTGTGAAGATTTTTACTTAGGTAGAATTAAGGAGTTCTGCAGCCACTGCATCTTAACAGTTTGGGAGACCTGTATGTTGCTCCCACTTATATTGGATACACAAGCAGCTTAAAACCATTCTGAGGCATTTATACTTGCACACAGAACCCTCTCATTTAGCTACTAAGCTGTTAAATTTGTGCCCACTCTCTATTGTTGTAGTTCTGCTATCAAAAATCTCACAGCAAGTGTTTTAGCAGAAGTTGGCAATGAAATCTGCAGGAGTGGGGTTTTGCATGCAAACGTGCTCTTTGGTCTAATTCATGCTCTTTGGTCTAATTCATATTTCACTGTTGAAGTTGATAGATAAAGCCTCACCAAAATTCATATCTTCAAGGGAGTGCATTTTGATTGTAAGATGTCTGACTGAACAGTTTGGTTATAGCTTGAAATCCTGGCTATTGCAGGCAGGCCTTGCCTTCCCTTTTCCCTCACACTCCAGTCCTTCTTGTATCTCTCCTTTCTTTTGACTTCCAGTTGGAGTTTTGTCTGGCCCTCGCTGGGTCTGACTGCCATGGCCTTCATCACTGGAGCCCTGGGAATGTGGGTACTGATGCCTCGGAAAGCCGGAATCAAAACTCACTAGCCTTGGTGACTGTGAAGCAGGGATCCTTTATTGCAGCGCTGGGCACGCAGGGGATCGCTCCTCCCTATGTGTGCGCCCAGTAAAGCCAAATTGCTCATATTTATACAGATTAACTATACGTATTCATTATCATTTCTAGGAAAAGGCAGAGTTATGCAAATTATTTCCAGGAAGTCATTTATATTAATTCCTCTCGGATAGAGCGTGCTCAGTGACACTCAGGGGGTCTTCTGGTGGTCTTCAGCGATGAAGGCTGGACGTCTTCCTCTTTCTCAGCGCATGCTCTTTACGGTTTTCTCCATGTTTATCTGGACTCCCAACACCTGCACCGACTAGTTAGCTTTTCACTGAAAACAAGATATACTCTGTCTTTTAATTGGTCGTTAGTCTCATTATTTATGACTCCTCTATCTCCTGCTTCCTCTAGTTTCAAGGCTGTTGCACTATTATGGCTAAATTCAAAACTAATCTATTCCTAAAAACACACAGATTCTTACTTCTTTATCTTCAAGGCTGTGACTGTTGCATTGTTATGGCTAAGTTTTGCAGCTGCTCTCACAAGCAGCTTACACAGTTACAGCTTTTTCTTAAACTAGTCTATTCTTAAAACCATGAAAATTCTTATATTAAAATTATATTAATGGTCTCTTAAGCTGCGCCTATATCAACCTATTCAGCATAATTACATTTCATTGAATCAGAACCACTGTTCCTTTACAGAGCTCAGGTTGTCCAGGGCATTGTATCACCATGCCTCCAGGAATCATGCAATTCACCTAACAGGTGAGGTGTGCACAGCTATGGAAACACACCTGGAAACACTGCACAGTGCTACATCACTGTTTCTTTCCAAGGACGGGAGGTGGGATGTGACTGTGAACACTTCTTGTGCAGGCAATTGGCTATGGGTGCCAAATTGCAATTCCAGATATGCTGAGATACTCCTGCTTGTTTGTTATATAACCACTCAGTCAGCTGGAAAGATGCTGCCACCTCCAAGTGAAGTGGAAAGAAGCAGTAACGGGAACACTTGCAGGGGAAGGAGCAGCTATAGCACGGAGGCTTTGGCCGACAGTTGACTGTGCATCCCAAGCTACTTAAATACCCTTATAAATATGCTTAGATCCTGTGTTTTGGTATCTTTCCCATTACCTGCTTGTTAGTCTGGTTTGAAAACTCCTGCCATGTTGGCCAGATCATTGTGACTCCCACCACAAAGCAAGCTCAATGAATTTGATCTAGTATCATCTCATTAGATCAAAACAGGCTAATTTGGACTTGTGAGTAACCGCCAGAAAAGCTCCACTTAAAGAGGCCATCCACATCAATAAAGATTCATTAATAAGTATCAAATGTTGGGTGGGCAAGGGGCATTTACAATCAGAGAGGATTTTGAAGTGATCATAACACACAGTTTTGGACTTCACTTTCCCCAAACTAGGAAGAGAATTTTTTTCCTTACAATGTGCTACCCAGAATAGAAAAATGTATGCAGCGTTCCCCTGGAGTCTTCATGGCTGCCCTCAGTAACAGGGAGCACTGGGACACTGCCCTTCCATCTGCTGACTCCCTACCAGTGGTCTCCACACAAGTGTCCCTAGCTTTCTTCTCGAGGCATCCCAAATCAGATTTCAGTATCTGCCTTCATGGTGGATTTCCAAGAACTGACTGCTTATTACATTGTCTTTTCAGGCAAAGACAATGAAAGGGAAAAGCAGTAATCATCCCTTGAGTGTTTCCTTTGGTAATTGGGTTCTTTTGCTTTTCTGCAATAGAATAACTGAGTCAACTCAAAAGTGGGTCCCACCTGTAGCTGAATGGATGAAGTAGGCATCCACAAGTACTTCAGTGGGAAATGCAGTCGTCCTTCCGCGGATGCCACCGCTGGCACACTACTTACTAGTGAATTGTGCTGCAGAAGGGAGTGAACTCAGGAGCCTGGCTCAGGGTAGGCAGAGCAGGGAGGTTGAACCATTTAAACTGTTAACTGACAGAGTTCAAATGCTTCCTTTATTAAGCTGAAGGTCTTAGCCTGTGTTTTGTTTTCTAATTCATCTTCTGAATTATTATTACACAGTAGTGTTGCTACAGCAGACATGGTCTTGAAGGAAGTAAAATGGAGCTCCTGATAGTTTAACCTCATGTCCTGCTTCTTACATGGTGCTGTAAAAATAACCTTGGCATGAGGTAGTGCCAGAAGCAGCATACAGCTGCTTTCAGACTGTTATTCCAGAGGGATGCAAAGAAACAACATGAATGATGATGTCAGACCTGTAGCTGGTGGTGCTGGAAGGACTGAGCTGCATGTTCCCAGACCTGCCCAGGATACTTTGAGGAGGGTTTCCCCTCTGGCTGTTCAGCAGTTGCACACTTTGTTTAAGGATCAGTGAGCATTCAAAGACCCTAAAGAATCCTATAGGAGCCTTTCCTTAGAACGGGGCTTCCATACTTTCCCAGTCAACTGAACTGTGCTTGGATTTAGTTTTGTCTGTTCCCTTTTTTTCCCATCTGTATCTTTATTTCAGCTGCAGTTTACAACCCATGAGTCTTCTAAACACAGTTCCATGAATGCTTCCATCAACTGAAGTCACCTTGGAACATGCCTAGACAAATCACCAAGTTATACTGCCTGGTGACAATCTACATTGTCACTATCAAGCTATAGTGGGTGATGGATCAGAATCCTGAAGAACTTGCAGTACAAATATGCTTAAAATTTGTTATCTTATATAGCAACACTTTCTCTTTTCTTTTTTTTTTTTTTCTTGTAGGATTATTGAGATTTTCCTAATAAGAAAAAAAATTACAAGTAGATGCCTTATAGCTTAAAGGAACAGATCATATCCTGGCTGGCTACTTTGCTTTGCAGTCAGAGAAAGCTTAGGAATGTGCACAAACTTAGCATGTAGCTCTCTGAAATATGGAGAAGCACTTGTGCTCAGAACACAATGCTCCTGTCCCTGTTTGCCTTGGGAGAATTATGATGCATTAAACAATCAGTGGCACCACTTCTCTTGTTGCAAGAGACTGTCTTTGTCATTAGGATCCCATCTGGGACAGAGAGGAAAGCATATATGGAAGTCCCCTTTGGAAGCTGAATCTTCTAAGCTATTCAAACACTTTCTTTTAAAACACAAACCTTTCATTCCTGGAGAACACATTTGCAGACACAAAAAGCTGAGTGGCATTTGAAACTTGGTGTACAGATAATACTACTTGAACCTCCCCCTAGTTAACTATTCAGTATTCTTTCAACTCTTTTGGGAAGTAGGAGGTGTTTCCTGTAGTTGGAGAAGAGACTCATCTCAGCTGTGCCAACTAGAGGGTTATAATTTAGATGTATATAATTCCAGGTGATAGCATCTCTTCCAGGACAGCAGACTGGGATACAGAGTTATTCCACCTGTGCTTCAGGGATGACTGAGTAGATTGGTTCACAGGGTAACCAAGAGTCTGTGTCTCCTCTAAATCGCTGGATGTCCAAGCCAGGTCAGCCTGGGAAGAGGTTTCTTTGAGCCTGGGTGCATAACACCTCCTCTGTAAAAGGGAAAATACCTACTCCACAGGATAAAGCCTGGGTTGCAGAGGCACACCTTCCATTGAGGCTCGGAATTAAAGCCATTTAGAAGAAATGGGAGGGTTAGATCAAGTGGAATAAAATTCCCCATTAAAGATTCCTCTGAAACTCAAGGTATAAGTTAGCACCATTTTTTCCCCACAGTATGGTCTTGTGATGTTCAACTGGATCCTTTGATTTATCACCAGCATAATATTTGGAGGTGTCACCATTGGGACAGGAATCCTGGGAGTTGTTGCTGGCGCAGAAGCTGCAAGAAGACTAAGGAAGATAAACAATAAAGTTGACCCCCTGATCTGTGCCACAAGCATGTTCATCTCTGCTCTGCGCCTCTACATAGCTCTGATGGGGGCCCAGACGAGCATCCTTTCCACTTTTGTAAGTGCCAATCTGTCTCTCACTGGCAAAATGTTTTCTGGGATCCTGGGGAGAAGGGGGAGGAGGAGGAGCTGAGGGTGGGCTCTTGCAGAATTCTCTGCATTCTTCTAGCCCATGAAGAGGTTCGCAGTGAGGTGGCCTGCCAGCTGCGCATGGTGCATGCTGCTCTGAGCCTGCCGCAGGTGCAGCCTGTCCTGTGAGACCCATGATGTGCATTACTTGGTCCAGCAAAAAGGGCAGGTGCTCAGAGCATTATAAATTGCTCCTCAGCTCATATAGAGTCTTCCTGCACTAAAGAGGAAGATACTAAGCCTAGGCAGTTAGCTGCATGAAGCAAGTATGTAGTTCAAGGGACCCACAATCTTATGCATTACTTTTGAATGCTACATGACACATTTAGTTTTCTTATTTATTTTTGCTCTCTGCATACTTAAAGATTGGTGTGTTTGTGACTGTACAGTCTAACTTGCAGCCATTGCCCCTTGTCCTGTCTCCACAGACACTGAAAAGGGGCTGGCCATTTCCCCCTGCAGCCCATCCTTCCGATACTGATAAACATTCATAAGGTCCCCCCTGTACAGTATGTATGTATGACTGTACAGTATGCACAGCTCTTGCTAAGAATAATTTGGCCATCACCTTCAAAGCCCCAAAGCACTAGCTGATCTTCAAAGTCAAACTTTTGGCAATGCAAATTGAAGTATACATTAAACTTAAATTCTGTTCTTAGTAAAGGGAAAAACAGAAACTTCTTAGGAATGACAAATAGTTACAAAACCTCCCTGTGAGAGGGAACTGTATGTAAACCTCATTTTAACTATGATCTGGTAACAGCTAGGGAAAGACTCCAAGCTTTTTTCCTGTGACTCCATGGCCACAATTACAGTGATTAACATAAATAAGAGGATCCAAGTAAAGTTAATTACAGTAATCAAGAGTTCTCTGCAAAGGATACTTTTTCAGGGATTTTTGCCTCTAAGAATAACACTTATTCAAAGAGGTTTTCCTTTTGCCTCCTCAGGAATGTGTATTCCTGGGGTAAAACACCTTTACACCTAAGGAAAAAACCCAATGGATTTGCCTGTTTGAGGAAAATATTAAATTTCAGATTATTTTTAGATTCAGGAGTGGAGATCTGAGTGCCAAAAGAATGACCCAGTTTTCTTCTGCTGCTTCTCACATGCTCTGAGCATGTTCTTCAGTTCCTTTTTTATTTTTTTGTCATTGAAGGTGGAGAACAACAATTGCATTTGCCTCCCTGTGTCAGATGAGTGAATCACTACAGGGGGGCTGAATTATCAAGACAGACATTTTATTATGATGGATAAAAAGGAATTTGTTTAAAATGTTTCTCTCCTTTGCAAACAGCGTTGTGTTTTCACACAGTGTGTTATCTGGGAGGAAATTCTGACCTGGGATATGGAAAACCATGTTCCTTACATTTCTTCCATTGGGCAGGCCAGTTGTTTTTTTAACCACAGCTTGTGCTGGTTTGCCTTTGGTTTGATGTGCTTAATTCCAGTGTTCCAACATGTAATGTCACCAACATGCAGTGATCCTGGGGGGCAACAGGGGCAGGGAGGGGATCGTCGACCCCTCTGCTCTGCCCTCCTGAGGCCCCAGCTGGAGTCCTGTGTCCAGAGCCTGGGCCCCAGGACAAGAAAGAATGGGAACTGGTGGAGAGGGGTCAGAGGAGCCACGAAGATGATGAGAGGGCTGGAGCAGCTCCCCTACGAAGAGAGGCTGAGGGAGCTGGGCTGGTTCAGCCTGGAGAAGAGAAGGCTGCAGGGGGACCTCATGGCAGCCTGCCAGTACCTGAAGGGAGCAGAGGAACAGGAGGGGAACCATCTTGTTCAAAGGGGAGACAATGGCAGGACAAGGGGGATGGAGTTAAGCTGCAGGAAGGAAGGGTTAAATTGGATATTAGGGGGAAGTTCTTTGCAGAGAGAGTGGTGAGGGGCTGGAACAGGCTGCCCAGAGAGGGGGTGGATGCCCCATCCCTGGGGGTGTTCAAGGCCAGGTTGGATGGGGCCCTGGGCAACCTTGTGTAGCTCCAGGCCTGAGGTTGGTGTCCCTGCCTGTGGCAGGGGGGTTGGAGCTCTGTGACCCTTGGGGTCCCTTCCAACCCATGCCATTCTATGATTCTATGATCCTAAATTGCATGTAACTTAAGCACCTGATTCTTCTAGTACTTTTACTACTCCAGAAGCTTAACTGTTGCCTTCTCTGGCACTAGCCATGCCTCTCCTTGCTTTCTAAACAAGATCTGACACTAGTCATACTGGTAGGAAAATTGGAGTGGCGTGCCAGATGGTGCATCTAAATTTGAAAGTCCCACTGAAACAAATCTTGCATTTGTGTGCAGGAAAGTGGCATTCCAGTGACTGTCTACTTGGGCACACTGATGGTGGTAAACTTGTCTCCATCACTTCACAGTGCAGACGTTACTGAAGTGAAAAAGCAGATGTGCATCAGTAGCTTCTCTATGGTGCTTCCCCCTGTGAAGTGAAGGGGATGAGACAGGTTTAATCACCGTCTGGGTGGATGGAGGGAGAGCAGTGGATGTCATCTACCTCGACTTCAGCAAGGCTTTTGATCTCTCCCATGACATCCTGAGAGCAAAGCTGAGAGAGCATGGGATAGATGAGTGGACACTGAGGTGGGTTGAGAACTGGCTGTCGGACCGAGCTCAGAGGGTGGTTATCAGTGGAGCAGAGTCTGGCTGGAGACCTGTGACCAGCGGTGTTCCCCAGGGCTCGGTGTTGGGTCCAGTCCTGTTTAATATCTTCATCAAGGACCTCGATGAGGGAACAGCGTCCACACTCAGCATGTACCCAATGATCCAGACCTGGGAGGGGTGGCTGAAACACAGGACATTGCGCTGCCATCCATCGAGATCTGGACAGGCTGGAGAGCTGGGCAGGGAGAAACCAGATGAGGGTCAACAAAAGCAAGTGGAGAGTCTGGCACCTGGGAAGGAATAACTGCTGGAATCAGTATGGGCTGGGAGTGACCTGCTTGAGAAGAGCTCTGGGGAGAAGAACCCGGGGGTCCTGGTGGGTGACAGGGTGGCCATGAGCCAGCAGTGTGCCCTTAGTCAGGGCTCCTCTGGGTCCTTTTGGCTAGGTTCTTGCCTGCTGCTCTGGTACCTCCAAGGTGCCACTCAGGCCCTGCCTCTCTCGGGCTCTCTTGCCCATGGCAGGTTCATAGCAGGGAGCAAACTCTGCTCGCCCCTTGGCTCCATTTCCCCAGCAGTTCTTGCGTGTGCAAAACAGCCTGGAAGGGCTTGGAAGGGCTCTGGACTTGTTTCACCATCAGGATGGAGCTGCTGCATTTCCCCTCTGCCTGCAGGCAATACAGGCCCAGCCCAGGAACTTTCAAGGGAGCGATTTTCACATGTCATTGGCCAAGAAGCACAGCAGCACAAGTTTGGGAAGGCCAGAAGGATGCTTCATCTCCTGCTTCCATAATCATCATCTTTCATGGTCTTTGTCTTGACCTTTTGCCATCATCTCTGTCTGTCTGTGTCATCATCGTCTTTGCCGCCTCTGTCTCTGTCGTTCCCTTTGCTTCCTTCGTCTCCTCCTGTCGCAGTCTTTTGTCTTGGTCATTTGCTGCCCTTTGGTCATTGTTGTTGCCTTGTCACCTTCTCATCATTCACTGTCTTCGTTGTCACCTCCTGGTGTCGTCTGCATTGTCTTCATCGTCTCCCTTGGTCGCCTTCTCCCTCCATCACTGTTCATGGTGTCGTCATCTCCTTTCATCGTCATCTCCCATCATTGCCGTTCTCCCTCATCGTCATTTTCTTCCTCGTTGTCTCCTTTCGTCTCCATCATCACTCGCTGCCTCCATCGCCTTCACCTCTCAGCAGCTTCCTCTTCATCCTCATCTCATTTCGGCGTTTCCCATCATCATCATCATCATCATCATCCACGTTACGCTGTCTCTCCCCCCCCTTGCGCCGTCTCTCTCTCCCCCCCTCTCCTGCTTCCCGCCCCCCCCAGAGGGTTTTCATCAGAGGCTTTTCATGTGTCACGGGACAAGAAGCACAGGGGAGCAAGTTTGGGAAGGCCAGAAGGACGCTTTGGGGGCCGGACTTTGGAAAACAGCCCATGATACCACACACCTCTTGCTAGCATCTTCTATTGCTTTTGGGTGGGGTCCCTTGCAACCCTCATACTTCACCTTCTCCTTCTGGAAGAACCCGGCACAGCTCAGCCTCTGCTCTGGCTGCTGCTCTCTGCAGCGCTGGGACTGGCCTTTTCCAGGCTGCACAGCTGAAGACTGCATCAGCCTGCTCCTGTCTATGACAGTTAGCAAGGGCTCTGAGAAGACTCAGAAAAATAAATCCACATCAGGCTTCCACTTGAGTCCTTTGTGTCCTGTGTCCTTGGGAGTGGGTTTGGGTCTGAAGAACCCCATGCTTTTCAGGGAAAGGAGAGTCTCATAGTTGGGTGACTCGGGGCAAGCGTGTGGCATGGAATGGAATAGAATAGGAGATGCTGAGTTCTGCCTGACGAGCTCTGACCTGGGTCTGAGGGCTCCATGCAGGAGAGCGGCTCTCTGCAGTGCAGGTCCTGGGCCCAGCCAGGAGGCAGCGGCAGAGATGGGCAGCACAGCTACAGCAGAGCTCTGGCAGGGATGGAAGGCCCCAAGCTGAGCTGAGCCATGTCCCCTGGGTCCTCATCTGTGTGGGTGGGGGTCCCTGCCAGTGAGGCATATGAGCCTCCCTACCCCAGGAGCCTGACAGAAGGAGCCCAGTGCTGCTCAGACGGTCTCCTGTAGACATTGATGGTTGCCCACTGGAGACAGAGGATCGGGCTGGTTGGACCTTCTCTATGATGGACTACTACTCTTCTCATGCTCTTCTATTTTAGCATGTTTTTTCCAAGATAAACAGCTCAGGCCTTTCCTAATTGGTATACAAGGATCAAAGAAAATATCTACATGGAAATGAACAGGTATTGTTCACCTCAATATTGCATCTGTAAGCCTTTAGTTGAGGAGCTTGTCCTTCAGCCTGGGAGCTTTATCTCTGAGGATAAGTAGTGTTAGAGATGAGGGGTTTTTCAATCCTGTGGAAACGCAGCTCGCCTTCATGAACACAGAAGAGTTTAAAGAAAAGACTTCACAGCTGGTTGGGTTTTTTGTTAGGTTGTACAGAGGGTCCAATTTTCTCCAGGTGATGCACTGCTCTAGTACCATCACAATGTACAAGTCTCCTTGCCAGAACATGAAAGAGGCAAATGCTGAGGCTGGCACATGGTTCTGGGTGTTCAAGGTCTGCTGCTTGTACAGGGGTGGGAAGAAGTGGCATTCTATATTTCCTCAATGTGTGCTGGCCAGCAAAGGAACAGGTAGGAATAAGCATAGCTTTGAACCAGTATGGTCAGCTGGAATGGACCTCCAGTGACCATCTAGTCCAACAGCCCGACCCATTCTGGGCTCACCAAAAGATCAAGTGTGGCATTAAAGGCATTGTGCAATTGTCCTAACAATGCTGACAGGTCTGGGGTATTGACCACCTCCCCAGGAAGCCTCCCCAGGGCTTGGCCAGCCTCTTGCAATAAATGCTGTTGGTGCTGCTGCACCACTTTCCAAACTCTGTTTCAGGAAGGGTTGTTCCTGTGCATTTTTTGAGTAGCTCTTGAAAATGCATCTCATGTGGGTTTTGATTTTTTGAGGTGTCACTGGTGTTTAAAGTGTTGTAAAGGAGAAGATTCCCTAAAGGCAAATGAGACAGGTGCGCCCCTCCAGGAAGGGTTGTTATTCTGTACATAGCATGGGCTCTGCCATTGCTGGTGCCTGGTCTGAGGCAGGAGGTGGCTATGGCTGTACAAGAATGCCTTTGGAAAAGGCCTGTTTCATTTGTTGTGTTTGGACAGATCTTCCTACAATGTGCTAACGTGGCTCTAGCAACCTTGGGGTCATGAAAGCAAATTGCTGCCTGATGATTTCAAACTTGGATGCAAAAGAAAAGAAAAAACCAGAAAAAATTGAGTTTTCTTTGAATTGCAGCTGTAGGAAAGAGGGAGTGCAAGTGCTCATCTGGGTGGAAAGAAGAATCAGCTGTGCTGAGTTGGTGGTTTGGGGTTCTTTGGCTAGCTTTTTAAAAGCATGTAATAGTGGAGATCCTGCACCTTCCCTAAAATGGCCTATACCATTACTTAGGCACCTTCAGTCAGAAATTTCTCAACAGAAATGTCCTTTTTTTTGCAGTTCAAGCCCTTCTTTCCATGCTCTAGTTTTCTCTGTTGTCAAGAAGTGCATTCGTTCTTCTTGCCTTCAGATTTACAAGTGGTTTTCCTCTCTTGTCAGCGTTCCTTATGGTCTGACCTGACTTACTGTATGACCCTCCCAAGCAGGCCAATTAGTAGCTCTTCTTAAAGTATTGGTTTCTCTCTTAAATGGCAGAAGTAGATTCTGTCCAGGTGCCAAGCCCTGGAGAAAGGGCAGGGAAACACCCAGGGCTCCTTCCTGTTGTGTTCTCATGTGATCCTTTCCCTGCCACGTGAGGGAAGGCAATCCATTCCTCCTGTTCCAGTTTGCTCGCCACATGCAGTGTAACCATGAGCCTGTGAGTTACTCTATCATGCACTCTTCTTCCTTGTCACTTAGCTGTCAAGTCAAGAAAGGGCTATTTATTCAGTCTTATGGGGATCCCTAACTTCATGGTCACTGGCCAAAGCATCAATAGTGTCAAGGCAACCACCTTCTCTGTTGCTGAGTATTGTGTTGCATTTGAGGAGTACAGCACAGAGAATCAGATCATAATCTACAACCAAAGCCAAAGCTGCAACATAGTTTTCAGAAATAGATGAAACTCTTTTGCAAGGTGCTAATGGTGCATGTGAGCAGCACTGTCATTCACACCAGCTGAGTGCTGATACCAGCTGAGAGCAATTGCTGAGGGAAGGACAGAGATCAAAGCTGCTGCTACAAAATGCTGCAGAGAAACCAGGCACCTATCCTGCACTCTCTGTCTGCCTTGTGCCTGCACGGCACTGATCCCAGGCAGCCTCACTCTTGCAGTTTTGGCTTCATCACAGTCAGAAGATGTGTTTCTCCTGCTGTTAATAGAGATGCTGCTTCAGTATTGCACTTCAATTTTTTAATCTCTGCACCTTAAGTAAATCCTTTCAGACCAAGCCCCATTTCTGTACTAGCAGGATGTCCATGCCTGCTTGATCAAAACTGTGACCATGGAGTTTGGGAACAAAGCTGTTAGGAATTTGTTTTGTTTTGTTACCCAGAGGAGAGTATCTGTGACTGTCTGCAATCCTTCCTTAAGGTAGGATGCTTTTCTGGAAGAGAAGTTGTCTGTTTTCTTTATTTTTAGAGGAACTACTGTTTGCTTTTATTGGTAGAAATGTGAGACAGTCTCCCTTGGTAATCTCTGTGTAACTTTCAGTCTCCTGTGTAAAGCCTGCTTATGAATTCAGATGTGGGAGGGGAGAGATTTCTTGCTGGTTCTATGTGTATAAGGGAATACCAGCACGTGCTGCTCTAACAGTGGAATCCTTTGTCCCTGTGTCCTGTTGTAAGGAATTTACCTTTCTCTTTCCCAGATGCATCCAAGTCATTCAATGTGGTAGTGTTCCCCTGCAGACACATGTTTCACAAGGAGTGCCTCCTGGTCCCTAACACAGTGAGTAACTGTCTTAATCCCTCTGACACCTTGGCTAAGGATCAAAGGGCAAAGTATTTCTTTTGTCAACTTAGAAGGACATGGGTCTGGTATGAATGAGAATATGACTCCAGCAATTCCTTGTGATGATACCCCATAGTAGTATGTGACTAGGGAAAGCTTATTTAGGGCATCTGCAAGGGAAGTTCATCTAAATTAGGAAGAAATCTCTGCTGCCTGAGAAGTATTTTATGACTTTTGGCAGTCTGAATATGCGGCGTGGCTTTGAGACATACAGGCAATAGGAGCTATCTTGACTTTTTAAATGAATTCTTTCCCATTCCAGTTCTCCCTTTAAGTATGTTTAATTAAGGACAAGAATAAAGATGTTTTGTTTGTGATTTTTTTTTATTAGGTGAAAAATATTAGATGATTTCAAGCTGGAAGAAAACCCCCCTCGTTGCAGAGTGAATATTCAAATATCCTTGTGATCATCTTTATGCTCAGAATGTCTCTTACTTCATCAGGGAGATATTCCACATGCACACTCCGCCTCTGATGTAAACAAATTGCTAGATGTAACCAGTTTAAATTGAGGAGTGAAAGCATCAGGGTCCTCACACAAAGAAAACGGAATTTAAGCTTTTCCCGTTTTCTGTCTGTCTGCAAATGAGCATCTAGTGAAAAAATAACTGTAGTGAATGACTTAAATCTGCAAGTATTCCAGACAAAGTGCTTGTAGCCATATGGTACAGGATCTATAGAAAATCTTCCCATGTTGTACCTTGGCTCCACCATTCCATGGAATGGAACCCCTATTTTAATTAATAAATGCTGGAGAGGAAGAAATAGCAGTCCCATCCAGCCTGTGACAGCAACTCCAGCAACTGCACCTGACCTTCAGGCCCAGACTCCTCTGGCCTGGTCCCCCACGGAGTCACAAGTCCCCTGGCAAAGCTGCTGAGGCGTGGATCAGTCTCTTCACAGGCCGTAGATGTCTCTGCTCCCGATTTTGGTTCCTGGGCTGTGAGGGGACAGCCACTCCACCATGCTCCTCTCCACAAGCTGCAGGGGAAGCTCTGTTTGCGGCACTGGGAGAGCCTCCTTCTTCCCTGGCCTTGGTGTCCACGGGGCTGGTTCCATCTTCTCACTCCCTTCTCCAGGGGCCAATTGGGGCTGGCCTGCATTTTTTTTCTCTCCTAAATGTGATTCCCAGAGGCACTGTGACCATCACCCATTGGCTGGGCCCTGGGCAGCAGCAGCAACTTGGCCTTGACTCGGCTGGTGTTCAGCCTTCGGGGCCTGCAGACTGCTTCTGGCTGCTGCTTGCAGAAGCCATCTGGGCAGCACCCGCCTTCTCCATTAGAGCCCAGCTACCTCAAACTGCTGCACTCTTGTCAGGAAAGATGAGTGGCTGAGACCCAGAAGGAGCCTGACTGCTTTCAGTGCAACTGCTTGAGGACTGGAAGCTGGCTGCATGCTGTAGGTAAGTTAAGGAATTTATTCATTTAAATTCCAGGCGTTGGCAACTTACCGAGAGTGTATGGGTACCTTTCTGATAAACTGGTTATGTTTTGAGGGGTTAATCTTCACAAACCAGCAGTTTAAGGTGGAATTTTCTCATGCTGAACTCATCCAGAAACTTCCTTTTAAAATGTTACGCTTTCTTTATAACTGTGGTTCTAGTGCCTGACTGTAACTGCATCTCTGGGAGTTTCTCTAGGCCTTAGCAATTTAAGAGCTAAGGTAAGAAAGCTTGCAAAAAGATTTATTTCTAATTTCAGCCATGTTCTGTTTTGTTAATGCAGAGAAGGTGATCTTTCAGTGTCTTTACAATAATGTAATTTCTTTATAATATTCTCTGATTCAATTAAATATAAGTTTTGAAACAATGGTATAATGATTCTGCAGCACTCCTGTAAAACTGGAAATATAGGATGACACTTCTCCTGTACCTTAGTCCCATTAAATAGTTACCTGCTGTAGAAAGCTGGATAGCTATTTTATGTAAATTCATTCTACTTTTCTGATATTCTCTGAGCAGCTGGCTGAACTGGTCTAGCAATGCAGTGGTGATTTTTAATTTTGTCCACTGTGCAGACTTAACACTGGAATAGAATGGGAAGTGCAGTGTAAATGTTAGGAGATACTCTGCATGGTGACTGAAGGCAAAGTTACCTATTTTCTCAATGATCTCTCAAAAACCTCTCAGTGACATTCTGTTGCTATAATACAGACAGCTCCCTAAAGCATCTGAGCATTGAGTGAGTCAGAAAAAGTTGGGGCTTGCTGTTGAGAACTGCACTAACTGCAATAGGGCCAGTATATGGCTATGCGTATGATTAAAATGTTAGCAAAATACTCTCCCAGGTATTCTCGTCCAAAGGGGGAAATGGCAGTTGCTTACCAAGAAGACATCCCTGATTTGGGTGGGGGAGAAGGAGCACGGCCTGTTGACTGCCCCTTTGGAGTCCTCAATTTCTTCTCTTCCCCCCTGGGGGCAGCTCCCCCAATACCCTTTATACCCCAGTCTTAGTTGATCACCCTCCCAGGGGTGGTGTTTAACATGAATTGGGTGAAGAGTTGAGTACCTCAGCCATATATGTGTAGCATGTGCTGCGGTTTCCTCAATAGCATATTTAGAGATGTCAACTTTCCTATTCATTTTGCAGTTAATGAAGCCAAAGGTCTCACTTCAGGCACCAGGGGCTTCACACTTGGGTGTAGAAACCGTCTCCCTAGTTACTCTGCAGTGTCTGGCCAGAGCTGGGCTGTGCTGCTGATGTAAGTACTCCCTCCTTCAGCTGCTTCTCACACCACCACTGTGGATCCCCCCAGTCTTCTGTATCAAAGAGACAGACGTTTTCTGGTTCTAATGAGTCGTTGGATAATTTTTCTCACCTGTCTTTGTTTTATTATTTTGGCACCACAATGCTCGTGATAGGCCTGGTGGCTGTGTTGGACCACACTGAAGACCTTGGTTGTTCCAGGGGAGGTTCTTGTTGAACATCAGGCTCTAGAGTTCCACTGAGAGCTCAATGAAAAGTGATGGCATCAGGATAAAGGTTGACTTGTGCCAAAGGAGGAGCTAATCTGTCCGTAGAGACCCCTGAGGACCAGGAGGGATTTGCCAGCAATAAAGCTCTAGCCAGCAATTCGTGGGTGAGCAAGAAGTGCCTGTTGCTCTTGTAATAAAATGATTTATTGGGTGATCTTTTCTGGGTGACAGTGTCTGACAGGGACTGGGACAGGCTCTGCAGGCCTTTTGTGCCTCATTAAATTTGAGAGGTGCAGGTCTGGCTTTTGGGATCTTGTTCTACAGCTGAATCCCAGGTGTTACCAGCTGGTAGCTGTGTCTCAGTGGGCTTGAGGTAGCTCCTTTATCAAATCATGATGTATTGAGGCAGCAGGTTTTGGGGTGTGGGGGAGGGTCTGCCACCTAGCATTCCGTGTCAGTTAATGCTTCAAGGAGTCATGCCAGATGCAGTGTGCTTCTCCAGTTGTAGCTGCTTACCTGTGGGGAACCTGAATGCAGGAGGGCTCCTGGCTTAGGAGAGGAGCAAGTTGTTTGCTGTCTGCCAGGTGTTTAACCCTTTGGTGGGCTGGGCAGCTGAGCATCTGAGGCAGTTTTGCTGCTGAGTGTAGTATGAGTTGTTCCCTTTCTGTGCTGGATGTAAAGTTCCTGAGGACACGCAGTGTGGGCAGCCAGGGACTTGTCTGAAATCTCTCACATTTCTGTGCTGTGCTTTGCTTTGCTCTCCTTGCCCAGTTGTTAAGTTTTGGGGTTGGTTTTGTTTCAGTTCTTTCTTGAGTTTTTATATTTGGTTTGCTTATGCAGTGTCATGCAGCACCATGTTATGTGATTTATGTTAAATTACATTATTTTGGGGGGGGGGTTATTGTATGTTATGG
The DNA here is from genome assembly GCA_022605575.1 of Laterallus jamaicensis coturniculus. NCBI lineage: Eukaryota > Metazoa > Chordata > Aves > Gruiformes > Rallidae > Laterallus > Laterallus jamaicensis. The sequence continues at coordinate 17,537,946 of JAKCOX010000018.1, forward strand.
TTTCTTACTATTTGATGGCACTCTGTGCTAAAGCTCCCTGGCAGCCTGGCAAAGCCAGAGAGCCATGGGAGTGAGCAGCAGGTACACAGGCCGTGCAGCCTTTGAACCTTGTGCTGCTTGGCCAGTGCTGCAGGAAAAGTGCTGCTGTGCCTGCCCTGTGTATTGGTGCAGCAGCAGCTGCCTTTTTGCCTTGCCTTTTGCCATGCCACTTTCCTTTTCCTTGCCTCTTACCCCTTGCCTTGCCTTTTCAGTTTTGCCTCTTGCCATGCCTCTTGCCTTTTGCCCTGTCTTTCAGCGCTTGCCTTGCCTCCTGCCTTTCCTCTTGAATGTTACATTCCTTTACACTGCCATGCAGTTTCATAAGTAATAGAGGTGGTAGTGGGATGGTTGGACTAGATGATGTTGGAGGTCTTTTCCAACCTGAATGATTCTTCAGTTCTATGAAAGCGGGCTGTTAACGTCTGTGCTAGATGGCAGAGATCAGAACTGATGCTGTCAAGTCAGGCATCAGCATCCTCAAAACTCTTTTCAGACTTTCATCTGGTGTGTTGTCCTTACTACTGTTCCCTCTGGTTTAGTTTCCATAATAGGACTCCCTCCCCTTAAACAGGCCGAAAAGCAGGTAGCCTGGCTGTGCGTCTCCTCCATGGCCAGCAGCATGCTTCCTATCTGTTGATCCAGCAGCTCAGCAGTCCCAGTATCCAAGACTGATGACAGGAGAACCTTGGATTGCTGGAGTCTTTGTTGAGCCTTGGAGACAGACAGGCTTTATCCTTGCTGAAACTGGTGGCAAATTTGCCTCAGTTGAAATGAGGAGAGCACGTGACCCTTCCAGGATAGTACTTTGTATAAATCAGTACGACAAAGTCAAGTAGATCAGGAACTTTCCTTCTGAGGTGGCTCTGACTGCCTGGATGCTTATAGTACAAACCTAATGGTGGAGATTGGTGGTCGTTCACACGCTTCCCTGCCCAAGAGGTTCATGCCTCATTTATCCCTCTAGGGAACAGTGAAAACCTTTTTATTAACAATGTGTACTTCTAAAATGGTATGAAAACCAAATTATTAGTGTATTTAAAGTGATTATCCCCTGTGCTGCTGGTTGGGACGAGCCTCGGCTGGGACCCCCAGCCACACAGTCTCCTGCTGAGGACCCAGGGGACATGGCTCAGCTCAGCTTGGGGTCCTTCCATCCCTGCCAGAGCTCTGCTGTAGCTGTGCTGCCCGTCTCTGCCGCTGCCTCCTGGCTGGGCCCAGGACTTGCACTGCAGAGAGCCGCTCTCCTGCATGGAGCCCTCAGACCCAGGTCAGAGCTCGTCAGGCAGAACTCAGCATCTCCTATTCTATTCCATTCCATGCCACACACTTGCCCCGTGTCACCCAACTATGAGACTCTCCTTTCCCTGAAAAGCATGGGGTTCTTCAGACCCAAACCCACTCCCAAGGACACAAAGGACTCCAGTGGAAGCCTGATTTGGTTTTATTTTTTTGAGTCTTTTCAGAGCCCTTGCTAACTGTCATAAAGACAGGAGCAGGCTGCTGCAGTCTTCAGCTGTGAAAAACATCTTTGGCAGCCTGGCAAAGACAAGTCCCAGAGCTGCAGAAAGCAGACGCAGGCACCTAGGCTAAACAGTGCCCGTTCCTTCCAAAGCCAGAACATGAAGAATGACCATCAGGACTGACCACAGACAAAAGAAGAGGCAGAAAAAGATGATGAAAATGACCCAAAAAGATGAGGAGGTGCTGTGTGGTGCTGTGGCATCTTTTCCCCCATCTGGCAGCCATTGATGACAAAAGCATCCTTTTTGTATTCCCAAACTGGCTGGGCTGTGCTTCTTGGCCAGCGACAGGTGAACAGTGCTCCTGTGCATACCCTGTGCTTCTCCTGCTTGCAGGGAGAGCTGGAAAGGGGCAGCCACTGCCCGATGCTGCAGAGCTCCCACTAGGAACCTGCCCGGGGCAAGAGAGCCGGAGAGAGCCAGGGCGCGAGTAGCACCTTGCAGGTGCCAGAGCAGCAGGAGAGAACCCAGCCCAAAGGGTGCGGGGGAGCCCTGACAAGGGGCTGCACTCAGTGCTACAGAGGCAGGCAAAAAACCCCCAGGCACAGCTTGTAGCTTGCCAGGGGGGAAAAAAGCCTTCCTCCCCCCAGCTGCAGGGCACGAGAGGCCACCTTCGTGGGGCACGAGCAGCAGCGGGCAGTGAGCCAGCCCAGATGGGCCGGAGGGGCCCTGGCAAGGGGTCCTGCTCAGTGCTGCAGAGGAAGGCAAAAAACCCCCAGGGCCCAGTGCCAATCTGCCCCGGGGGAAAATTCCTTCCTGACCCCAGCAGCAGAGCTGGCGATCAGCTACTCCCTGAGCATGTGAGCAAGACCGGCTCCCTCCTCCCACAGGCTGGTCACGCCTCCCAGGAGATGCCCTAGCCCTGTTCTCCCTCAGCCTGGAGCCATCTCAGGGGCTGCCCCGAGTGGCCAGGTGCCCCCGGCCTGATGGACCCTGGGGGAAAGTGTCCTTCCCTTGCACCTGCTGGGACACCTTGGTCCTGCAAAGCAGCGGGACCTTTGCCACTTCTCTACACCCCATTTCTTACAGCTGCGCTGCTGCCCCTGTCTCCGTGGCAGGTGAGGATGGTGAGCTCTGCAGTGCTTCTCCAGAAGGCATTCCCTTGCTCTTGCCATGGCTATCCATCAGCAAAGGCCTGAGAACCTCAGGCACCTCCAGGGATAGGTGGTGGATCCCATGCTGTGAAGAGCTTCTGCCCATTCCCCAAGGCTGAAGCAGGATTTGTATCCATCAGATAAGATTCCAGCGTAGCCCGGCTGCAGAATCCCTTGCAGTGAAGCACCTCCAGTATAGCCTGGTCCAGGCCTTCCTCCCTGAGGGATTGCAGCAGTAGCTCCTGAGGACATCCTCTGAGCTGTCTTCTTCAGGCTGCCCCTGCAGCAGCTCTGCCTGCGGGCCAGGGCAGGCTGCTGCCCTCTCTACTGCCCTGGACACTGTCACTGCTGGGTTGCCAGGTGCTGGCTCTGTGACATAGTGGGGGAGCCCCGCCCACCCAAGCCCCACCTGCATCAGCTCCGCCCACCCAGGCCATGTCCATCCAAGCCTCACCCACCGAGGCCCCGCCTACCCAGGCCCCACCTGCCATCCCCAACCCCCACCCCCACCCAGGCCCCACCTTCAACCCCCAACACCCCCCCTCCTCCGGCCCAGCACCCTTGGGAGGAAGGCCTTTGGGGTGCTGGCCCCCAGGCAGTCCCTGTGCCCAGCAGGCCCCGGGCCCTCTCCCTGCCTGTGGGGGCCACGCAGCGGGCACAGCTGCTGGCTGGGCACCCCTGTGAACCCCTCTGCTTGTTCAGGCCACGCCAATAAGGAAGGGTTTGATACCACCCACATTGCCTTGGCTGTGGTGATGCTCCAGGGGAAAGGAAGGGGCTGGCTGCCCTCGGCAGGAGCTCTGCAGGGACACAGGCAGCATGCCCGAGTGCCTCCCCATTCCTCTGCCCTGCGCCAAGGCAGCTTTGCTGCTGCACTCTCCACTGAGGTCTTCCTTGTGGAATGAAATCCCAATGTCACAGAATCACAGGAGTCCTGAATTGTCTTCTCTTCTTGGGTGTATTTTTCCTTTCACTCCAAGGGCGCTTTTCCTCCTCTGCTCTCCGTCCTCCACACCTTTCTGGAAAGGCTTAGCAGCCCCCTCAGACTTCAGCTTGCTGCTTCTGGTTTTCATTTTCAGCACTCTGATCTTGTCAGGCAGTTTCCTAGGTGGTCATTGTAGTTTCCTTTGCGATTTGACTTAGCTCCTCTTCCCCTCTCCTCCTTCCTTTCCTTCTTCTCAGGACAGTATTAAAGCTCAATTTAACCATGCAAAGCAACAGAAAAAAAATGGTGTTCATTCAAGGTACATTCTGGTTCCTTGTTCTCAGTTACTATTTGAAGAAGCAAGAGGGTGGTGCTTAACCAGCTAAAAAACGTCCTTTTAATGTTGTGCTAATCTGTTGACAAGATTGCTTCTCCATGTCTACCACAGACTTCCACCTCAAGCTGCTGGTAGGTATTCTGCCAGAGTGCTGAAAGGGCCCTGCTTTGCAAACTAAATCAGTTTCACTCAATGATTTCTGAGAGCACCTTGGAGGGAAAAAATGGAGTAAAAATGTTCTGGTTAGACATCTTTCACACCATGTGTTTTTATTTGGGCATATATATCTATCTCTCTCTCCATTTTTCATTTGCAGAAATGTGTGAGAAAAAATTCATAGTACAGGTGTGATCTTTGTTTCCAGAGGTAATTTTATTTTATACTGCTCAATGTGTGGTAAAGGTCAGAATGAAATGAAATGTCCGAACCCTGATCCTCCCTATAGTGATGCTTACAGCTTCGATTCATAGAATCATAGAATCATAGAATCATAGAATGGCATGGGTTGGAAGACACTGCAAGGATGATCAGCTCCAACCCCCCTGCCACCAACCTCAGGACTGGATCTACACAAGGTTGCCCAGGGCCCCATCCAACCTGACCTGGAACACCTCCAGGGATGGGGCATCCACTACTTCTCTGGGCAGCCTGTTCCAGCCCCTCACCACTCTTTCTGTAAAAAACTTCCCCCTAATATCCAATCTAAACCTCCCTTCCTTTAGCTTTAATCCATTCCCCCTTGTCCTGCCATTATCTGCTCTTTTTAAAAGTTGATTCCCCTCCTGTTTAAAAGCTCCCTTCAGGTACTGGCAGGCTGCAATGAGGTCCCCCTGCAGCCTTCTCTTCTCCAGGCTGAACAAGCCCAGCTCCCTCAGCCTCTCTTTGTAGGGCAGGTGCTCCAGCCCTCTAATCATCTTTGTGGCTCCTCTGAACCCTCTCCAACAGTTCCACATCTTTCTTGTACTGGGGACCCCAGATCTGGACACAGTACTCCAGATATGGCCTCACAGGGCAGAGTAGAGAGGGACAATCACACAAATGATGTGTTCCAAAGTGGGAGCGTTTCCTCTGGCTTATCCCATCATTCCGAGTCCCTCCTCAGTTACCTGCTGATGAGTGCTACAAGGCACTAAATATCTTCTTCTCACGAGCTCTTCCCAGCACGTGCCCTGTGCCCTCAGCTGCACATAGCTCAAAAAATTAGCTGGATTATAGACTTTGACACACAGTGCATGCAAGACTGCCCAGAGTCTCATTGCCCTCAATAAACCTCCGACCGAATGTGCTCAGTTCTGGCCAGCTAACAGAATCTTTCCAATCATTCCACTTGTCAGTTTCTCCATAGGCAGGTGGAGCTCCAGGGGAGCTGCCTTCCCTTGCTTTGTGGGGACTTATGCACAGCATCTCTTAGGATTAGGGAGTGGTTGTTTCTAATACGTTTCTTGTGCCATGCAGTTTGAGAAACAAAGCCTCAAGCACTGCCAGATTAACAGATAACGAGGTGGAACCTTTAGGCCATAAACCGTGGAATGTGGCAAGATTGCTGTTGCAACAGCAAAACGTTGACCAATCAGATGTAGCCCACGAACACCGTATGTTTGAAAGAAAGCATCCCAGTCTTCAGAGCATATAGCATATAAGGAATGATTCTTTACAATAAATCGACTTTTGCTTGCATCAGGCTGTGTCCCGTCTCTCTCCGTGGCGGCAGTTCCTCTCATGACAAATTCCCAGGATACTCGTAAAGTGCCTGACCTGATTTCCGTTTCCCTTTAAAAAAGGGCTGTTTCTCTGTCTAACTGGTAGTCAGAACATTCCCTCCCTGCGTAGCCCGCTCTCCCATCTTGCTGCAGGTCGTTTCTGGAGACACAGCAGGGAGAAGAGTGGCAACGTGTGAGCATTTCTCAGGGCCAATTTGAAGAGGGGAAATGGAAGGGAGAAGGTGTTAAAATGTAATTGGGATGGTGTAGAACTGAAATTTTTACCCAGGCTGCTTCTGATAAGAGATGCCAAAAGCTGCAAAAGCTGCTTCTAAAATAAGAGTAGCATAACATTATTAGCTAAAGACTCTTTTTTTTCTTTCTACCACATGCCACCCTTCCTGACTTCTGCCAGGTCACCTCTTTTCCCTGATCAAGGTTCATTTACACAATAACTTGTCTCCAAAACAGCTAGATTTCCTCAATAACTAATTGTTGTGGCTTTGCATGGCCGGGTTCTGGTGGGGGTGGGAGGCTGCAGGGTGGCTTCTGCAAGCAGCAGCCAGAAGCTCTCTGTAGGCCCAACAGAGCAACCACCAGGCGGCTCAAGGCCAGAGTTGCTGCTGTCCGAGGCCGAGCCAGCCCATCAGCAACACTCAACAGTGCCCCTGGGAATCATATTTGAGAGGAAAAACAAATGCAAGTGGCTGCTTTTTGCCGCTAGAGAAGGGAGTGAGAAGATACAAGAAGTTCTGCAGACACCAAGGTGAGTGAAGAAGGAGGGGGAGGAGGTGCTCGAGGCACTGGAGGGAAGGATTCCCCTGCAGCCTGTGGAGCAGGCCATGGTGGAGCAGGTTTGCTGTGGGGGGGACTTGTGACTTGTGGGGGACCAGGCTGGAGCCCATGCAGCCCATGGAGAGGCCCCATGCTGGAGTGGGTACAGAGATATGGAAGATCCTGAGACCTGCGTTGGAGCAAACTCCTGGCAGGACCTGCAGCCTGTGGAGAGAGAGGCCCACGCTGGAGCAGGTTTGCTGGGACGGGACGGGACTTGTGACTTGTGGGGGACCAGGCTGGAGCAGTCTGGGCCTGAGAGACTGAGAGACATTCTCTGATTTATGATTGCACCCCACAGCAGTGACCCATCTGGGGCTGCTGGTGACGAGCTGAAGGCCTGTGGGAAAGGACTCATGTTGGAGAAGTTTGGGGAGGACTGTCTCCCATGGGTGGGACTCCATGCTGGATCAGGGGAAGGGGGTGAGGAATGACCCCTCTCCCTTTTAAGAAAAACAACTTGTGGTGAACTCCCCAGTGCCTCCATTCCCCATCTCCCCCTGTGACACCTGAGGGGTGAGGGAAGGGAGAGAAATCATGAATAAAGTTGAGTCTGTGAAGAAGGGAGGGGTGGGGGGAGGTGTTTTAAGATTTGGTTTTACTTCTCATTATCCCACTCGGTTTCTCTGTGTGTGAGTGTGTGTGTGTGTGTGTATAGCCAGGGATTGTGGGGAATTTCAGTTGGAATGTGGATTTTAATGGTAATTCTTAAATATGTGCTTCACAAAGGCAAGAGGTGGACTGTTGTGGTTTTGCATGCCCAGGTTCTGGTGGAGGATGAGGGACCTACAGGGGTGGCTTCTGGAAGCAGCTAGAAGTTTGCTAGGTTAAATAGCAGAAAGTGAAGAAAGAAGCTTGACAGAGCTCAGCATCAACAATAATGAATGCCCCTTTGTGAAGAATGGGTCACAAGGGATTTCGAAACCAGTCCAGAAACAGATAGGGTGAGGATCTCTCTGTCTTAGTAGGAAGGAGTGGGTAAACTATAACTCTGTTTTTTCTCTGACATAATTCCAATAGTCTCTTTGCATGACTTGGGAAGCAGCGTGCTGGCAGCATTTGGGGTTTTTCCTACTTGCTGTATGTGATGCAGGTATATCACATTCTGGCCCCTAATGTTAGCAGTCCTTGTAGGTAGCATGGCGTTGCCAAGTTTTGTTAGGATTTTAAATGAATCAGGAGGCCTTTTCTTAGTTTCCTCTGAGGTGAAATTTCCCTTTATGAATTCAACTGCCAGCAGGTTTGCTATCACCTGTTGAAAGAGTCTTTCTGCCTGCAGCTTCCTTAACACTACAGAGCACCCCGTGGTGCCAGCTCCCTGCTGAACAAGGCACAAATTGACACCTCTGCCAGCCCCTCCACCTCGTGCTTTACTGCTTTTTCTCTTGCTTTCCCTCCAGCAAGCATCCCTGTGTCTCCTTTCCAGGGCCACTCTTCGTCTCCCACATGTCCCGTCTCTGTATGGCAGCTCTTCTAAAGTCATCCTCTGAAGGAAGAAGCAAGTGCCTTGAGCATCTGTGCAAGTTTGGGTGGCCGTGCTGCTGTGTCAGGCCAGTCCTACACTCTACAACACCTTCAGGTGAGCGTATGGTTTGTCCAAGTAAAATTTCAGTGAGAGTGTCGTCTGTAGCACTGCAGATACTACAAAGTGCTGAATGTCAGCCTGTTTCCTTACTCCAGTGTGTGTGTGTGTGTGTGTGTGTGTGTGTGTGTGTGTGTGCGCGCGCGCGCCTCTCTTCTGTCTTCATGTGCATTTTGTAGAGATTCAGGTTGCCAGCCCAGGAAACTTTTGTGCCTTGATACTCGTTTTGCAGCAGCAGCAGCTTCTAAGAAGATGTCACTCCCAGTGCTCTGGTCACTGAGCATGTTAAGGCTTGTTTATTAGGCAGGGAAGGGCTGTAAATCATAGTCAGGTAGTTCTTGCTGGTGGTGTAGTGTCTTGCTGTCAGTGCAGCTCTCATCTTTTGGAAACTCAGAACCCGAACTGATTCTGAACGCATTAAATCATCCCAGTTTAATCTGCCGGTCTGGTTTGAGCCAGTAACATCAGGGAACAGATTTGTTTTAAACAATGTCTTGCAGCTCTTTTCTTTTTTGACTGCTCAGCTAATTCTGACTAAAGCAAACAGGCTTCATACCTGTCCTGGAGGGACACCTGTTGGTGGAAGGTGCAAAGCAAATTGCTTGTGGGATGATCAATGAGCAGGAGGTATTCAAGGGAGGTGTTCAGTTGGAAGTGTGTGGATCCAGAACTAGACCCACGTTGTTTGCCTGGTGAATAAACACCAAGCTGAGCACATCTAATGCAGAGCAGGTGGTGGGGCTGGGGGGGAGCAGTAATTCCATTTTGTGATGCCAGTATTAATAGCTGAATCCGTAAGAACTGTCATTTTTTAATAATAAAATACTGTCAGTGGGAATCTGAGTGTATGCACTCGAGTTATAGGAGCATTTGCATCCTTGCACTATCAGTGTCAGAAGAAAAGTACAAGGGAAATCAGAATTTGTGATGTTATCCATGATGAGTCACAGATGCAGTTAAATTGTGGCTTCACAAAATGCATATGAAACAGGGTGAAATCCTGCTCTTTAATTTGAACTGATTTTCCTTTCTGACTTAATTCCAGATTTTCAGAGGTTTAAATCCCTTTGGTACCGATATATGATTACTTTGGACCTTGGAATCTGAAAATACAATCATTTTGGTACTTGAATGTCCAGAGTATGTGGCACCAAAGGTGGCAAGGGGTGTCGGGGGCAGGCATGTTCCCTGAGGAGCTGCTGAGGACTCTGGGTTGTCTCCTTGTCTAGATGTTGTGGTTTTGCCCCAGACGAGAACCAAGCACCACACAGCCACTTGCTCTTGAAGAGGGAGCGTGTGGGGAATTGGGGGGAGTGAGGAAGAGGTTTGGGATAAAGATGGTTTCGTGGGATGGCAGAGAAAGAGAGATAGAACAGCACCAGGACTGTAGAGCAAAATACACAGAGTTGGTGATACAGGATGCAGTTTCTCACTGAACCACCCAACTCAGGCTGAACAGCTCAGAGTTGTCCCGAAACCGGGCCGTCCCCAAAGCCATGCATCTTGGAGCCATGCCCTCCTCCCCTCCCCAGCCCCCCTCTATGCTGAGCGTGACGTAATTGGCATGGAATACCCTCTTCTGCCAGTTTGGGTCATCTGTCCTGGTGTGTTCCCTTCCCAGCTCCCTGGGTGCCCCCACCCCGCCTTCTTGTAAGCGGGTCAGTAGGAACAACTGCAAAGTCCTTGACTGCTTAGACACAGCTAACCTCACCTGTGTGTTATGAGCACTGCTCTCAGCCTGACTCCCAGACACAGCACTCCCCTCTCTCCTAGAGGGAAAATGTATTCTGTCCCAGCTGATACCAGGACACTAGTTGAGAGAGAAGGAGGCTGAGGAGCAACCAAGGGAGCAGCCAAACTCTGGAAGGGGCTTCCTAGAGCGCTCTTTGTGGCTGCAGCCCTGTCAGTGTTCAGAGGCATTTGCACAATGCCCTTATCTCCGTGCTTTAGCTGTGGCTGGCCCTGGTGGTCAGGCAGCTGGACTAGATGGGCATTGTAGGTCCCTTCCAGCTGAACTGTTCCGGTCCATTCCATTCCATTCCATTGATTTCCATCCCGCTACAGCCTATTATTGTATACTATTCTACTCCCTCTGCTCACTAGAAATCCAGACCCTGATTTGCCTGGCATGCCAAGAGTTAGCCAGTTCCAAAACACCATGAAGAACACAATTTTGTGCATTTTTTTCTCTTTTATTTTATTGGTTTGGCCTTCTAGATGCCGAGGCTTTTCCCTTTTTCCTTGCTTGGCCTATTGCTGAGGCTTTTCCCTTTTTGCCTTCTTTTTTGCCTTGTGCCTCTTGCCTGGCCTGTTACTTCTTGTTTTGACTTTTGCCTGCCCTTTGTATTTTCTTTGCCATTTTGCTCTTTGCCCTTGGTATTTCCTTTCGCCCTGTCTCTTGCCTTTGGCCGTTGCTTTTGCTTTTTGCCATTACCTTTTCCCCTTGGCCATGTCTTCACTGGCCTCTTGCCTCTCATGTTTCTGGGGGGGTCCCCGGCCTCGCCAACCCACTGGAATCGTTCCTCTGTGTGGTTTTCGTGGGGGGCTTGGCCTCGCCCACCCACCAGCCTGTTTGCTCTCCTTTGTTTTCATGGGGGCTCGGCATAACCACCCACCTGCCTCGGTCCTCTCCAGCGTTTATTGGGGGTCACTCGGCCTCGACACCCACGGGCCTCATTCCTTTCTGTGGTTTTCGGGGGGGGGGGGGGGCTTGGCCTTGCCACCTACCAGTATCTTTCCTCACCTGCGTTTTGGGGGGGGCTCGCCCTCGCCACCCACGGGCCTCTTTCCTCTCTGGTTTTCGGGGGGGAGCTTGGCCTGCCCCCCAATGCCTTCTTTCCTCTCCTGCGGTTGTGGGGGGCTCAGCCTCACCACCCACCAGCCTGTTTCCTCTCCTTCATTTTCATGGGGGGCTCTGCCTCGCCAGCCACGAGCCTCTTTCCTCTCTGTGGTTTTTGGTGGGGACTTGGCCTCGCCCCCCACCGGCCTTCTTTCCTCTCCTTTGTTTTTGCGGGGGGCTCGGCCTTGCTAACACACCAGCCTCATTCCTCTGTGTCGTTTTTGGGAGGAGCTCTGCCTCGCCAACCCTCAGGCCTCGTTCCTCTCTGTTGTTTTAGGGGGGTCTCAGCATCACCACCCACCTGCCTCTTTCCTCTCTGTCATTTTTGGGGGGGGCTGGGCTGTGCCAACTCTCTGGCCTTGTTCTTCCCTGTCATTTTCGGGGGAGGCTCAGCCTTGCCACCCTCCAGCCTCGTTTCTCTCTTCGGTTTTTTGGGGGGGGGGGGCTCGGCATCACCACCCACCTGCCTGTTTCCTCTCTGTCATTTTCGGGGGGGGCTCGCCTCGCCAACCCACCGGCCTCTTTCCTCTCCGTTTTCATTGGGGGCTCAGCCTCACCAACCCACTGGCCTTGTTCCTCTTGTTTGTTTTTGAGGGGTGGCTCAGCCTTGCCACCCACCTGCCTCGTTCCTTTCTTTTGTTTTCGGGGGGTGGGAGCTCGCCTTGCAAACCCACCGGTCTCATTCCTCTCTGTCGTTTTTGGTGGGGGGGAAGGCGCAGGGGGGAGGGGGCTCGGCCTCGACACCCATCGACCACTCTCTTATCTTGCGGCTTCGGGAGGGGCTCGGCCTTGCCAACCCACTGGCCTCATTCCTCTTGCTTTTTGGGGGACGGCTCGGCCTTGCCAACCCATCCGTCTCTTTCATCTCTGCAGTTTTCGGGGGGGGGCTCGACCTCGCCATCCACCGGCCTCTCTCCTCTCCTGCGTTTCTGGGGGGGGGCTTGGCCTCGCCACCCACCTCTCTCGTTCCGCTCTGTCATTTTTGGGGGTCACTCGGCCTCAACACCCACCGGCTTCTTTCCTCAGTGGTTTTCGGGGGATCTTGGCCTCGCCCCCCGCTGTCCTTCTCTCCTCTCCTGCTTTTGTGTGGGGGCTGTTCTGCCTTGCTACCCACAGGCCTCTTTCCTCTCCTTCATTTTTGGTGGGGGCTGGGCTGTGCCAACCCTCCGGCCTCATTCCTCTCCTGCGTTTTCGGGGGGAGGGCTCAGCCTCGCCAACCCACCGGCCTCGTTCCTCTCGTTCGTTTTCAGAGGGGGCTCGGACTTGCCAACCAACTGGCCTCGTTCCTCTCCTGCCTTTTCGGGGGGGTCTCTGCCTCTCCAACCCACCGGCCTCTTTCCTCTTGTTTTCGGGGGGCGCTTGGTGTTTTGCTTTTCCTCTTCACGTTTGCAGTGAAGCCTGTTCCCTTTCCTTATGCATTCTTCCTTTCATTTTCCCTTTTCCATTTTGTTTCCTTTTCTCTTTTTTTAAATTCCCTTCTGTTACCTCATACAAAGCTACACTACTTGTCTTAAACCTCTACATTTCTGTGCTTTGCTTTTCCTTGGCCTGTGATCTTTGCTACCTTTCCCTGTCAGGCTCAGCCAGTGCTGCAGGAGAAGTGCTCTTGTGCCTGCCCCGTGTGGGTGCAGGGAGCCAGGAGCCCTTCTAAGCAGGGTGTGTTTTGCCCAAGCAAGAAGCCCTGGGGAAAGCGAGCCCTGTCAAGGGGCTGTGCTCAGTGCTCCCCAGGGAAAGAGGACAGTCCTGGGGGGGGCCTCCCTTGGGGCAAACCCCGGGAGTCCAGAAAGCTTCCTCCCCCGGCGTGTGGGGCACGAGTGCCCCTTCCCGGGGCACGAGCAGCAGGCAGTGACCCAGCCCACATGGCTGGGGGGGGCCCTGGCAAGGGGTCCTGCTCAGTGCTGCAGAGGAAGGCAAAAAAGTGCCAATCCGCCCCGGGGAAAATTCCTTCCTGACCCCAGCATCAGAGCTGGGGATGGGCTACTCCCTGAGCATGTGAGCAAGACCGGCTCCCTCCTGCCACCGGCTGGTCAGGCCTCCCAGGAGATGCCCTAGCCCTGTTCTCCCTCAGCCGGGAGCCTGATCTCCCCATCAGCTTGGGGGCAAGGATCCTTCGGGCGCCTGGCAGGGTCCCGGCATGGGCTGCAAAGCTTCAACATTGCTGCACCCCGTTTGCTCACGGCTGCTGCCCCTGGCTCGGCGGGGGATGAGGATGGCGATCTGTGGAGCGCTCCTCAGGAAGGCATATCCTTAGTGCGGCCACAGGCTTGGGAGTGTGGTCCTCCCTCAGCCCTCGGGGAGGAGTTTCCCCAGCTCCTCTAGGAGCTGCTGCTCCTGCGTCTGCCCGGGGCTGTGCCCAGGACAGCTCTGGCAGGGGCCTGGCAGGACACCCCGTTTTCTACTGCCCCGGGGCATTGTGACCTCACGGGTGCCTGGCGATGGGGGGTGATGGGCAGCCCCCCATCCACAGCCCCGCCCACGGCAGCCCAGCCACTGCAGCCCCTCCCTCTGCAGCTCCCCCACTCCCCCCTTAGAGGAAGTCCTTTGGGTGCTGTAGGAACTCTCAGTCTTTTGTTCTTTATATTAAAAAATTGTTATTTTCCCTTTCTTAGAGTTAAGTGAAAACTCGATACAGCTGCACCACAACTGGACATGGAACAGGATGTTTAAATGTCTCTTACCACATCCCATTGCTCTAGAAATGAAGAGTAAAGAGTAACACTTGGGTACTCTTTATTCTGTGTATCTTCTGTCAGTGTTCAAACATTGAGGAGAGGTTTTGTAGTTTCACAATACAGAGGCACGTTCATATGATCCCATAACACAGGCACTGGCAGTCTTTGGGGGCACCCCCCCATGCACAGCCCCCCCGCTGCAGTCCCGCCCAGCACCCCTTAGGCAAAGGCCTTTGGGGTGCTGGTCCCCAGGCAGTCCCTGTGCCCAGGAGGCCCAGGGGCTTTCCCTGCCTTCCTGGCATTCCTTTTCTCTGGCCATGGCTATCCATAGGGAAGAGCCCTCTGATCATCCTCGTGGCCATTCTCTCGACCCGCTCAAGGAGGTCCATGTCCTTCTTGTGTTGAGGGCTCCAGAGCTGGACGCAGTACTCCATGTGGGGTCTTCCCAGAGCAGAGTAGAGCTGTGCCTGTCTCTGCCCCTGTCTCCTGGATGGGCTGGGGACCTGCACTGCAGAGAGCTGCTCTCCTGTATGGAGCCCTCAGAGCCAGATCAGAACTTGTCAAGCATAACATGGAATCTTCTGTTCTGTTCCCTTCTGTTTGATTCTGTCCCATCCCATCCCATCCCATTCCATCCCATCCCATCCCATTCCATCCCATCCCATCCATTCCAAGACTTAATCCCCCAAGCTGCAGGGCATGAGACACCATTTCATCCCCTCCCCTCCTCTGTACTCCCCTTTTTACCTTTTTCTCCATAAAGATGTGCTGAGTTCAAATGCTGTCCTACTTGTTAGCTTGGGCACTCAGGTGGGTTTCTGTGGAAAAGCATATTTTGAAAATAAAAGTCCAAAAAAGATGTACTGTTTATTCCTCAATCTCAAGGTGGTTTTATTTTTTCTTATTTGAAAAAAGCCTCACCCTCAACACACCAAAAAAGCCCATGGGAGAATTAACCTTTATAGCATTACTTCAAATGCAAGCCTGGCATTGGTTTCACTCCCTGAGAGGCAGATGTTCACTGTGTTTTGCAAGAAGGTTTAGCTAGAATGAGGATTAATTTGGTTCTTTATTAATGCCTGTTTTATGACAGAATTTGTTGTTGTTCTTGGAGGCAGGAGGAAGAATGGATACCCCTTCCTTGTGTGGTAAAAGAAGGATATCTGAAAGCTATCTGTTTCCAAAGTGGGAGCTAACTCTTCTCCCTGGGGAGATATTCCTCCGTCTGCATTGGGGAATCAGCAGAGCTTTGGAGAAACTGGAAGATCTTGGGGCTGGGTAGAGACTAGAACAAGGAGCAACATGATGGGGACTCAGAGAAGGTGCAGTTTCTAACAGCAGAGACCAGAAGAGAATTCATTTCTTCTTGAAACACGGTCCTTCCCACTGTTACCACCTGCCTGTCACCAGAAATCATTAGCAAGAAGAGCTCTGCCCAAAGCTAGGTAAATCTAACTGGTGCCAAGTTACTTTTCTTGTGGAAAGAGATGTGTCCAGTGTGACTGAAGCCTCCTTGCCTCCTGCGCTGTACGATTTTGGCCTGAGGCAGTCAGAACTGAGGCATGGTAGCCCTCTGTCCTGCCCACTTTCTTGAGTTTCCTCTATTTCCCTTATTGTGAATTCAGCCCTCAGGCTGATCTTTCATCCTCAGAGACCAAGTCGTGCTTCATCTTGACCCTGACTAGCTACAGAAGTGGCATCCCAGAGCTCTGTGCAAAACAAGGGCATCACAGGCTGATACATTTAATTTGTTGCGCTTGTCCCATGGAAACAATCTTTTTCTGGCAGTCCAGCAAGCCTCCCCTGCAGTATGTTAGTCTGAAATTATTGATCTTATTTCTGCTTGCATACAAACCCAGTAATCATTCAGGGTTTTGACTCCTCTTCTTAGTGTCTCTTTGCTTGTTCTGTTTGCCCTACCATGAAATTCAGAGCCTGTTGACTCAGTTTGTGCAAGAGAATTTGTAATTGCTGTAACAACCTGTCATCCTGAGTAGAATTGACTTAGAGTAGCCCACTTGGTGTGGTTTGTTGAAGCACAGACTTTACGGTTTGGCTGGAGTGGCTTAGAGTTTAATCAAGACAAACAAAACACATGAAACATTCAACTCTCTTAGAGCATGTGGGGTTTCTGAACCAAAAGCAAAAGGGCAGCAAAATGCTGTCTTGAGCTGATGTCACCAGTATAATACCTTATCTTTCTGTTAACTGTGCCTTACTGTTGGCTCTTGGTGTCAGGAGAGCAAATCCCCTGGTGTGGTTGGTTGTTTTTGAAATGAGCTGTCCCAGAGCAGATGGGGATAAAATAGTGGCAAAGAAATGGTGATCCATTTCTCCTGTGAGAGGCCTCTGTGGACATCCTTTGGAGAGTGATGAAGTGGATGTTTCTCAGTGTCCTGGCTGGCCTTGCACCAGCCAAAGGCCTGAAGAGAGCTGAGTGCAAGTGAGGAAGGGCTCAGCAACCTAAAGCAAGGTGAGGTGTGCAGGTGGAATTCGGGTTTTGGCAGCCAGAGAAGTGTCTGGAAGAAAGGCCAGTGAGAGCAGGCCTTGGAGGAGGCCTGAGAGAAGGGAGGGTCCTGTGGGAAGGAGCATCTGGGGTTGGGTTTGGAAGAGGAGAGGGAGCCTGAGGGACTGGCAATAGGAGAAAGATGGTTGGGCAGGAGAGTGAAGCCCTGAGGACATGGAAGAAGACAAGGTAATTTGTAAATGGCAGAACTGGAGTTGGAGTGGTTTGCATAAAAGTAGCAATCCTGTAAAAATGGTAAAGAATACCTGTCTTGGTGAAAAGAAGGGGCTGGGAAGCAGCACATTTGGGGTTCACAAAAGAAGGCCTTCTTAAATAGAAAGAGAGACTTGTGGCCAGAGTAGGGAATGTAATGTTCTTGGAAGTGCTGATGAGACAGGTGATTTTATGGAATTGATCTAGGGAAAGGAGGAAGAGGCTTACAACACAGAGGCCAGGTGGGCTTGCAGAAGAGCAGGACAGAATAGGAATGTTGCAGCAGAAACAGGATCATCCAAGGAGCAGAATGGGAGGAGCAAAGCCTGAGGAGGCACTAAACCAGGCATAAAAGGAAGAGCAAGGTGGCAGAGCTCTGAGGAAGAGGAGTTTTAGGGGAAATGACAGGATACACTCCTTCTCACAGGTATTCTATTCCCTTCCACTATCCTACTGATACATCTTTTTTTCATTTATATTCCATGTTTGTTTCTACTTCTGCCATTCCATCCATCCATCCATCCATCCATCCATCCATCCATCCATCCATCCATCCATCCATCCATCCATCCATCCATCCTCACTCATCAGGATGAAGTTCAGAAGGCACCTTCCTTGTGTCATGTTGTTGACCTCAGTGGAATTCAGCAGGTATTTAAATTCCAGCTGAAGTGCTCTGCTTTCCTGCCCACCCTATTGGATGGATTACTTGCTGAAATGTCTCTGTCTGCATCTTCATTTGAGACATGTGTCTCTCTCTTGAGCAGTGCTGGCTTCTTGAATTCTTTTCTTAAGAGGCTCTCTACAACATCTGCAAAGAGCTGGAAATCCTCCTGCATTGGGGGAATCCTCATAGGTCACTGGGAACTGCAATAAAAGGAGACCATGTGTGTACATGGACCAAGAAATCTGAGTGCAGGTGTAGTAAGTAAGAGGAAATGGTGTGTTATGGAAGAAGAAAAGGCTGAAGTAGACTACTGAGAAGTCTACTTACACTGGAATACCCTACTGCTGTCTTCTGCAGGAAAGGCCTGTGCTATACAAAATAATGATAACTGACCCAAATGAATGGGACCTGCCATGACATCCAAAGAGTTACAAAGAGAGATGTTAGTGCTGTAGATGTGGGATGGGATTTGGAGAGAGTTTATAAAATCAGTAAGATTCAAAGAGGTCAGGAATCTGATGTTCCCAGAGGGACAAACACAGTGCTCTTTGCAGGCAGTTTGCAGACTGGGCTCTTCTTGAGAAGGTGAATGAAGAGTTACTGGGAGCAGTAGGTAAGAGATACAGGTGCTTGTAGTCTGTAAATGGGGTTTGTGTGTGTGTTGGTTTGTTTGGGTTTGGTACCTTGTGTTTTATGGTTGTGGGTTTTGTTGTTTTAACACCAGACTATTGACAAGAGTAGAGCACAGCTGCAAACGAGGCCTTGAAAGAGGATGGGACAGATTTGGGGGACAGATAAAGAAAGAGATGAAGGTGAAATCCAGAAACTCAAGCAGAAGATGACAGAACTGCAAGCTGAGGTGTGCTCCAGCTTCTGATGACCTTGCAGAAAAAGCTGAGAAATGCTGTGACATATCAAAGCAGCAGGTGGGTCATTTGGTAGTTGCCAGACAGTACCTGGAGGCTAGAAAGTTCATAGAGACTGCTACAAGTCAGAAATGCTAACTTCTTAGCATTCCTGAGGCACTTCAGGTTAAGGCATTCCTTCCTGTAGCAAGCCAGAACTCACACCATGATTGTCCTACTCACTTGGTAAAATCAGAGGAGGAGACAAGGGACTACACAGAGGAGGAACACACCTTGTCCCTGGGATGAGGCCATGAATCGTGTCCTGGAGTGTTTCAGCAGAGGGTGGAGGACAAACTGAATTTCCAGCTCCATGAGAGGGGTACAGTTCAAACCATATAACTGATTCTGACTTGAAAGTAGTTTGTCAATAGCCACTCTTTCATTTATTTGACCCCAGTGGACCAAAATGTGGGTGTTAACATGAAATGTGGTCCAAAAGGAATGACAGCAGCTATTGTTTCATGTCTTTAAGGCTCAGCAGATGTATGCAGGAGGAATCGTGTTCCCTAGCAGCCCATCCTACTGCAGCTCTTCAGTCCAGGGATGACAGAAGAGCACCCTTCCTCCTCAATGCCCTGAAGCAAGAGCAACTTAATCTGGAAGTTTTCTTCAGGATGGCAAATGTTCACTGAATATAGCAGTGGGATCTGGCAATGGAATAACTTGTAAGTAATTGGGAGCATCAGAACGTGTCTAATCATAGGCAGTTTTGCAGATTCTGTGTCATGTGAAAACCTGAGCAACTTCACGTTGCCATGACAGCTTTGTCACAAAAGCTGCACACACTTTTACATGGCAGTGGTGAGAGAGGTGATGCATGAGTTTTAAGTAATCAGTAGATGAGATGACAGTGGGAGCAGGGAGGGGATTTGGCATCCCAAAAGGGAAAATGTTACAAACCAGAGGGAGAGGGATCTGAGATGCCGGGGAGGATGTCAACATGGGGCCTCTGTGGACTGGAGGGACTGGTGGATGGAGAAGCAGCAAGTGAGGGTCACTGAGCAGAGGTTATTGGTGGACTTTGTTCTCAGTGGGAGGACATAGAAAGAGACTTATAAGCTGTTCAGAAGGCAAGACACACAGTTAAGAGGCATAAAAAATTGCTAAGAGCATTGTGTGCCAGGCCAACACATGAAAAACAAACTCCTTCCTATTACACAGCATCTTCCTTAGTACCAAGGTCACAAGCAGGATGCAGAGAAGCCCAGTGTGGCTCCACCACAAGGTGCTGGAAAAAGGCCAAATCATACATGTGACCTGATGCAGGGCAAAGTAGCCCTGGGGGGTCCCCTCTGCTCAGGAGGCGGGTGGGCTCAGGAGGACAGCACGCATCCCCCTGCCTGTGGCAGTGCCCGATACCTGCAGACACCATGGAGGTGTTTTCCAGGCTGTGCCATGCAGGTCTGTGTCCTACACCCATCTGGGCAGGACCACACGATGGAGTTTGGGCAGACCTGGCTGCCTTGTGTTCACAGAGAAGTGGCACCTGGAGATGCTGGTTTAAAGTGCTGGAGGGTACCTTGCTGGCAAGTGATTTCCCTTGTTTGAAGAGTCCCTGGACTGCACGTTGCAGCCAAGGCAGCTGGTGGATGCAGGGTGATGCCTGGGCTGAGAAGGCCGCAGAAGACAAGGCTGAGGTAACCTGTGGTATGGCCCATGCTCAGTGTGTGGCAGAAGCCCCCTGACACGATGGGCAGGGGGTTGTTTTACTTGGCAATCAGACAAGTAGCACAAGCAGGAGACACAAATCCCACAACGTTCAGCTCTTGACCTTTTGTTCTTGCTGCTCTGGAAGCTGTGGGTCAGCAGAACTGAGTCTTGCCTCTCTGGTCAGCTGTGAAGAGCTAGTGAGAAGACAGCTAAAGGAGTTGATGGCCTAAGGAGTCCATGCATGCCTCCTCCACAGAGATGTGGATTTGCTAGAAAATACTGAGCACAGGAATTTAGTAAGCTTTTTCTGATAAAATCCCATTATAATACTGCTGGCCATTCTCACATAGAAAGCAGAAGGGTTTAGAAAGAAACTTGAAGAAATGCAGGGAAAGCAGAGATCTTGAATCCCTGAAAGGGATTTGGAAATTCCAAAGTACTGAGAACGATGATGAAAGCTTGCTGGACTGTTATGATGCAGCACCAATTACGTTAGCAAAGGTTCTGAAAGTGGATAGAGAGAAAGTTGACCATTGAGGTGGGGTTGCAGACAAATTAGAAGACTCAAAAGGAGTCTCACTGAGATAGCTGAAACTGCTGTGAAATAGCAAGGATTTTTATTGGGAAAAATAGGGAAATTAAGGAATTGAAGACAGTAGGTATCGTTAATATCTGAAAGGCCTGAAAAGGCCTGAGAGGCAGAAGAAAGGAGCGTTGCTGGAGGAGGCTCTGTGAACTCCCCTTTCCACTGTCAGTCCCTGTGACAAAGATGGAAATGTCCTCTTTGGCTCCTTTCCCCAAGGTCATGGTGCATTTCCATTCTTGCAGGTCAGGACTGCAACTGCTTTTGAGTGAAACGCCTAATCTGCTCCTTAATAGTTTGAAGAGATCTGTGGTGTGAGGTGGGGAAGGTCAGTAGTTGGAGTAGAAGCCTAAAAACACTATTTATTTGCTTGTGTCTTTGTCAGTGCTTAACCATCTGGTAAAGCATTGGCGCTGATCTTAAAAATCACATATGCTGTTTCCAGCTATGCCTGCTCAGACAGGAGAGGTCTGGTTTACAGAGGAATCCATTAATCTGAGTACCTGAGGTCTTGGTGTCTTGGCAAAGGCTGCTTATGTGCCCGCCCCAGGGCAGCTGCCTCCAGCCTGGTGGGTGCCTTGGGTGCAAAGCAGGGATGCTGGTGGGCCCTGATGGCTGGACTGCTCAACCTTTGCTTCAGCAATCAGCCACACTATCAAGGGGAGAATTTCTCTGGCTTGATCTGTGTGTGTTGCAGTTGGACATCTGGTGATTTTGGCCTCGTTATTGCACCTGGGGTGGTTGTTTCTTATGTCACTGCCTCCAAACGTTGGTTCTTTACAGGGAATGAAGGCTGTGAGGGACCTGACAGAGTAGCTCACTGTAGCATGTAACTCTGTGTCCTTGTTCCCCTCTTCCTGGCATGCATGTGTAGTTAGTGCCTGAGCTGTGCACATCTACTCATGCCTACACTTCTGGTTATCTTTGCATTCCTTCCTGATGATACTACATAAAGTCATAATGTTTGCTAAAACATGACTTGAAAAACATTTTTGAAAAGGGCCCCCAAAGGGCAGTGACACAGACAGACTGGGTTTGGCTTGTTTGCTTTGGGTACTTGAGTACAACAACCATCAATTGTATCTAGAAGGTAAAAGTCCAAGATTTACCTCCTTTCTGATGGTGTAAATAAGGATGGCATTGTGACAGGTGTGTAACATCACACTGGCTTAAAGAGATTTTAAAAGCATTGAGTTGCTTTATCTTGCTGCTTACACTGGATTTAGACACCTTCAGGGTTGCTTGAGGTGTCCCTATGTTCAACTGTGTTTATAAAGCCTTTACACACAGCTTTCTATTTGTCAGTGAGGCAACAGATGCATTACAAGCATGGGGTGGCTCTAAAACTTCAACCTTCACCTGCAGAAACTGCTTTTCTAATGCTGATCTGCAGTTCCTTGCAGTCTGGGGAAATGTGAGTTGCCTGGTCTCAGCAGCGCGTGCGCCCGTGTGCGTGTGTGCCCAGCCACACTGTGTATGGCAAAAGCTAGATGGCTGACATGGAAACAACTCCTGTGGGACACATCTATCTGCCTTGCATTGGAAGAGCTAAACTCAAGGGCTAGATGGATACATCCTGCTTTCTTAACCAAAAGTGGTGGTGCATCTGTGACCAAGCAGATTCAATAATCTTGTTCTTCTTAGGAGATCCCAGAAATATTTAGATTACACTGGGGAAATGGGTGGCAGTAAATGTCAGTGGCTTGACAGGGCAGAGCACAGCTTTAAAAGAAGAAAGCAAGGCTAAAGAAATCGCCCACCTCCTGTGGGTACTGAACTGAAGGGGAAGGAGGCAGTGGTTCAGAAGGGGCTGGACCAGGCCAGTGCTCAAAATGAAAGAGTTTGAAACAAGTAGAAGTAATAATTGGTCGCTCCATTTCTCACGTCATCCAGAAGATGGTGCTGTAGCACAGGTGCCTTTGGCACCCTGATTTGGAATCACCAGTGTCCCATCTACTAAACCAGACTGTTCTTCACTGCGTTTCTCCACTGACTTTTTCTTCCACAACTGAGGAAGCGTGGAGGTGCTGAGCTTGCAGCATCTGCTGGAAGCTGCCAAGAGTCAGCTGAAGAATTTGGATGAGAATTTGGAAATCATCTGAGCAATTGAGGAGCCTACATCCCAGTCATCAAAGTTAATGCAACTGATGGATTTAAATGTCTGTTTAGAGTGAAACCTGAAAAGATAGATGGCTTTGTAACTGTGGCTGGCTGAGTTAGCCTGTGGCAAATATTACTTGCATGAAAAGGCTGAGGTAGTATCTCTAGGTTTCTCTGGAAATCTGCATTTCAGCTGCTAATGCTGTTGATAACACTAGTTATCTCCTTGGCCTCTCTTTGGTAACACAATGCTTCCACGTGAATAGAGTAGTTCAGCTGGAAGGGACCTACAGCCACCATCCAGCCCAAGTGCCTGCCCACTTGAGGGTGGACCAGAAGTTAGAGCATGGTGCTAAGGGTGTTGTGCAAATGCCTCTTCAGCACTGCCGTGGGGCATCAACCACCTCTCTGGGAAGCTTCTTCCAAGGTATGACCACCCTCTCAGGAAGGAAATGTTTCCTTATGTCAGGTGTGAACATGGACCTGACAGTCGCATTCCTGTCTGAATATGTGATCACCTAGTATGGCTTTCATCCTCCATTTTGGAGATTAGACTAACAAGTATGTTTTTTCCTGTCTTCCTCCCTCACTTATTGTCAATGGAAGAATGTTGGCTAGCTTCCAGTCAGTGGGGACCTCCTCAGGCTACTAGAGCCTTTTACTGATGAGTAAAAGGGATCCCACTGAAACATCCCTTAATTCCTTGAGTAGTCTGTAATGAATTTCATAGCACCCATTGACCTGTGAACACTGACTGATACAGCTAGTCCCTGACAATGCCCGTGTCCAGAAGTGGCAAGGTACTGTCCCTGCAGTCACGGTCCTCCACCTTAGAGCAGCTGAAGAAAGCCCTGTGGCTGTCAGTTCTGGCAGGGAGAGGAAAGCTCATCTGTGTGGACTCTGGGCTGAAGGGCTGGTTTCTGCCATGGCTTGAGTGAAGATGGACAGCACGGGGCTTGTCCTTAAGAGAGAGTAGTAGAGGAAGTGTCAGGGAGATCTGGCTGCTGTGCTCAGTGCATGGCCACCAAAGGCAGGGAGAGCAGCCAGGGCCTGCTGGGCCCAGGGACTGCCTGGGAGCCAGCCCCCCCAAGGCCTTCCTCTGCAGGGGGTGGGGCCTCGGTGGGCGGGGCCACCCCAGTGTCTGTCACCCCCATGTCACAGTGCTGTCACCTGGCAACGCAGCAGTCACAATGCCCCGGGGCAGTATAAAAGGCAGCAGCCTGCCCTGTCCCAGACAGAGCTGCCGCAGGGGCAGCTTGAAGAAGACGTTTCAGAGGATGTCTGAGGAGCCACTGCTGAGAAGACGGCACCATGCTGCTGGAGGTGGCCTGCCGCAAGGGAGCCTGCAGCAGGGCTACATTCAAAGGTCCTCTAATGGATACAAATGCTGCTTCAGCCTTGTGGAACAGAAGCAAGACCCTGATGACCTGAGGACCACCACCAAGGCCTGATGCTCTCAGGCCTTTTCTGCTGGAGAGCCGTGGCCAGAGCAAGGGAACACCTTCTGGAGAAGCACTGCAGAGCTCACCATCCTCACCTGCCATGGAGCCAGGGGCAGCAGCGCAGCGGTAAGAAATGGGATGTAGAGAAGTAGCAAGGGGGAGGCGTGACCAGCCAGTGGGAGGAGGGAGCCGGTCTTGCTCACATGCTCAGGGAGTAGCTGATCGCCAGCTCTGCTGCTGGGGTCAGGAAGGAATTTTCCCCCGGGGCGGATTGGCACTGGTTTTTTGCCTTCCTCTGCAGCACTGAGCAGGACCCCTTGCCAGGGCCCCTCCAGCCCATCTGGGCTGGCTCACTGCCCGCTGCTGCTCGTGCCCCACCAAGGTGGCCTCTCGTGCCCTGCAGCTGGGGAGAGGAAGGCTTTTTTCCCCCTGGCAAGCTACAAGCTGTGCCTGGGGTTTTTTTTGCCTGCCTCTGTAGCACTGAGCGCAGCCCTTAGTCAGGGCTCCTCTGGGCCCTTTTGGCTAGGTTCTTGCCTGCTGCTCTGGTACCTCCAAGGTGCCACTCAGGCCCTGCCTCTCTCGGGCTCTCTTGCCCATGGCAGGTTCATAGCAGGGAGCAAACTCTGCTCGCCCCTTGGCTCCATTTCCCCAGCAGTTCTTGCGTGTGCAGAACAGCCTGGAAGGGCTTGGAAGGGCTCTGGACTTGTTTCACCATCAGGATGGAGCTGCTGCGTTTCCCCTCTGCCTGCTGGCAATACAGGCCCAGCCCAGGAACTTTCAAGGGAGCGATTTTCACATGTCATTGGCCAAGAAGCACAGCAGCACAAGTTTGGGAAGGCCAGAAGGATGCTTCATCTCCTGCTTTCATAATCATCATCTTTCATGGTCTTTGTCTTGACCTTTCGCCATCATCTCTGTCTGTCTGTGTCATCATCGTCTTCGCCGCCTCCGTCTCTGTCGTTCCCTTTGCTTCCTTCGTCTCCTCCTGACGCAGTCTTTTGTCTTGATCATTTGCTGCCCTTTGGTCATTGTGGTTGCCTTGTCACCTTCTCATCATTCACTGTCTTTGTTGTCACCTCCTGGTGTCGTCTGCATTGTCTTCATCGTCTCCCTTGGTCGCCTTCTCCCTCCATCACTGTTCATGGTGTCGTCATCTCCTTTCATCGTCATCTCCCATCATTGCCGTTCTCCCTCATCGTCATTTTCTTCCTTGTTGTGTCCTTTCATCTCCATCATCACTCGCTGCCTCCATCGCCTTCACCTCTCAGCAGCTTTGTCTTCATCCTCATCTCATTTCGGCGTTTCCCATCATCATCATCATCATCATCCACGTTACGCCGTCTCTCCCCCCCCATGCACCGTCTCTCTCTCCCCCCCCTTGCGCCGTCTCTCTCTCCCCCCCCTTGCGCCGTCTCTCTCTCCCCCCCCTTGCGCCGTCTCTCCCCCCCCTTGCGCCGCGTCTCTCTCCCCCCCCTGCGCCGTCTCTCTCTTCCCCCCCCCCACTGCTTCCTGCCCCCCCCAGAGGGTTTTCATCAGAGGCTTTTCACCTGTCACGGGACAAGAAGCACAGGGGAGCAAGTTTGGGAAGGCCAGAAGGACGCTTTGGGGGCCGGACTTTGGAAAACAGCCCATGATACCACACACCTCTTGCTGGCATCTTCTATTGCTTTTGGGTGGGGTCCCTTGCAACCCTCATACTTCACCTTCTCCTTCTGGAAGAACCCGGCACAGCTCGGCCTCTGCTCTGGCTGCTGCTCTCTGCAGCGCTGGGACTGGCCTTTGCCAGGCTGCACAGCTGAAGACTGCATCAGCCTGCTCCTGTCTATGACAGTTAGCAAGGGCTCTGAGAAGACTCAAAAAAATAAAACCAAATCAGGATTCCACTTGAGTCCTTTGTGTCCTGTGTCCTTGGGAGTGGGTTTGGGTCTGAAGAACCCCATGCTTTTCAGGGAAAGGAGAGTCTCATAGTTGGGTGACTCGGGGCAAGCGTGTGGCATGGAATGGAATAGAATAGGAGATGCTGTGTTCTGCCTGACGAGCTCTGACCTGGGTCTGAGGGCTCCATGCAGGAGAGCGGCTCTCTGCAGTGCAGGTCCTGGGCCCAGCCAGGAGGCAGCGGCAGAGATGGGCAGCACAGCTACAGCAGAGCTCTGGCAGGGATGGAAGGCCCCAAGCTGAGCTGAGCCATGTCCCCTGGGTCCTCATCTGTGTGGGTGGGGGTCCCTGCCAGTGAGGCATATGAGCCTCCCTACCCCAGGAGCCTGACAGAAGGAGCCCAGTGCTGCTCAGATGGTCTCCTGTAGACATTGATGGTTGCCCACTGGAGACAGAGGATCAGGTTGGTTGGACCTTCTCTATGATGGACTACTACTCTTCTCATGCTCTTCTATTTTAGCATGTTTTTTCCAAGATAAACAGCTCAGGCCTTTCCTAATTGGTATACAAGGATCAAAGAAAATATCTACATGGAAATGAACAGGTATTGTTCACCTCAATATTGCATCTGTAAGCCTTTAGTTGAGGAGCTTGTCCTTCAGCCTGGGAGCTTTATCTCTGAGGATAAGTATTGTTAGAGATGTGGGGTTTTTCAATGCTGTGGAAACGCAGCTCACCTTCATGAACACAGAAGAGTTTAAAGAAAAGACTTCACAGCTGGTTGGGTTTTTTGTTAGGTTGTACAGAGGGTCCAATTTTCTCCAGGTGATCCACTGCTCTACTACCATCACAATGTACAAGTCTCCTTGCCAGAACATGAAAGAGGCAAATGCTGAGGCTGGCACATGGTTCTGGGTGTTCAAGGTCTGCTGCTTGTTCAGGGGTGGGAAGAAGTGGCATTCTATATTTCCTCAAGGTGTGCTGGCCAGCAAAGGAACAGGTAGGAGTAAGCATAGCTTTGAACCAGTATGGTCAGCTGGAATGGACCTCCAGTGACCATCTAGTCCAACAGCCCGACCCATTCTGGGCTCACCAAAAGATCAAGTGTGGCATTAAAGGCATTGTGCAATTGTCCTAACAATGCTGACAGGTCTGGGGTATTGACCACCTCCCCAGGAAGCCTCCCCAGGGCTTGGCCAGCCTCTTGCAATAAATGCTGTTGGTGCTGCTGCACCACTTTCCAAACTCTGTTTCAGGAAGGGTTGTTCCTGTGCATTTTTTGAGTAGCTCTTGAAAATGCATCTCATGTGGGTTTTGATTTTTTGAGGTGTCACTGGTGTTTAAAGTGTTGTAAAGGAGAAGATTCCCTAAAGGCAAATGAGACAGGTGCTGCCCTCCAGGAAGGGTTGTTATTCTGTACATAGCATGGGCTCTGCCATTGCTGGTGCCTGGTCTGAGGCAGGAGGTGGCTATGGCTGTACAAGAATGCCTTTGGAAAAGGCCTGTTTCATTTGTTGTGTTTGGACAGATCTTCCTACAATGTGCTAACGTGGCTCTAGCAACCTTGGGGTCATGAAAGCAAATTGCTGCCTGATGATTTCAAACTTGGATGCAAAAGAAAAGAAAAACCCAGAAAAAATTGAGTTTTCTTTGAATTGCAGCTGTAGGAAAGAGGGAGTGCAAGTGCTCATCTGGGTGGAAAGAAGAATCAGCTGTGCTGAGTTGGTGGTTTGGGGTTCTTTGGCTAGCTTTTTAAAAGCATGTAATAGTGGAGATCCTGCAGCTTCCCTAAAATGGCCTATACCATTACTTAGGCACCTTCAGTCAGAAATTTCTCAACAGAAATGTCCTTTTTTTGCAGTTCAAGCCCTTCTTTCCATGCTCTAGTTTTCTCTGTTGTCAAGAAGTGCATTCGTTCTTCTTGCCTTCAGATTTACAGGACCTGGCACATGGTTTTTCCTCCTGCTCATTCTCTGCATAGCCAGCAATGTATTGTCTCCTGCAGTTTGTCTCTGAAGGTGAAAATGCTATTCAGTGCCAGCAAAGAGAATCAGGTCATAATCTACAACCAAAGCCAAAGCTGCAACATAGTTTTCAGAAATAGATGAAACTCTTTTGCAAGGTGCTAATGGTGCATGTGAGCAGCACTGTCATTCACACCAGCTGAGTGCTGATACCAGCTGAGAGCAATTGCTGAGGGAAGGACAGAGATCAAAGCTGCTGCTACAAAATGCTGCAGAGAAACCAGGCACCCATCCTGCACTCTCTGTGTGCCTTGTGCCTGCACAGCACTGATCCCAGGCAGCCTCACTCTTGCAGTTTT
Source organism: Laterallus jamaicensis coturniculus (assembly GCA_022605575.1). Lineage (NCBI taxonomy): Eukaryota > Metazoa > Chordata > Aves > Gruiformes > Rallidae > Laterallus > Laterallus jamaicensis. The sequence goes on from JAKCOX010000018.1 coordinate 17,565,755, forward strand.
GGCTTCATCACAGTCAGAAGATGTAAGCGTTTCTCCTGCTGTTAATAGAGATGCTGCTTCAGTATTGCACTTCAATTTTTTGATCTCTGCACCTTAAGTAAATCCTTTCAGACCAAGCCCCATTTCTGTACTAGCAGGATGTCCATGCCTGCTTGATCAAAACTGTGACCATGGAGTTTGGGAACAAAGCTGTTAGGAATTTGTTTTGTTTTGTTACCCAGAGGAGAATATCTGTGACTCGTGCCTGTCTGCAATCCTTCCTTCAGGTAGGATGCTTTTCTGGAAGTGAGGTTGTCTGTTTTCTTTATTTTTAGAGGAACTACTGTTTGCTTTTATTGGTAGAAATGTGAGACAGTCTCCCTTGGTAATCTCTGTGTAACTTTCAGTCTCCTGTGCAGAGCCTGCTTATGAATTCAGATGTGGGAGGGGAGTGCAGTTTGAACTTTGGGGTTTTTTGGTTGAGGGAAGCCTGAATTGTTTTCATGAACAGTCTTTGACTTTCTCATTTTCTGTTTTGAAATACATAGGGGAATGGAACCCCTATTTTAATTCCATCAACACAGGCATTCTCAAAGATTATTATAACCCAAAAACACCAAGTCATGTCCAATTGCCTAGTTTCTATGAACAGCCCAGAATAATCTGGAAATTAATTTGATAGAAAGAGATTTCTTGCTGGTTCTATGTGTATAAGGGAATACCAGCACGTGCTTCTCTAACAGTGGAATCCTTTGTCCCTGTGTCCTGTTGTAAGGAATTTACCTTTCTCTTTCCCAGATGCATCCAAGTCCTTCAATGTGGTAGTGTTCCCCTGCAGACACATGTTTCACAAGGAGTGCCTCCCGGTCCCTAACACAGTGAGCAACTGTCTTAATCCCTCTGACCCCTTGGCTAAGGATCAAAGGGCAAAGTATTTCTTTTGTCAACTTAGAAGGAGCTGGGTCGGGTATGAATGAGAATATGACTCCAGCAATTCCTTGTGATGATACCCCATAGTAGTATGTGACTAGGGAAAGCTTATTTAGGGCATCTGCAAGGGAAGTCCATCCAATTTAGGAAGAAATCTCTGATGCCTGAGAAGTATTTTATGACTTTTGGCAGTCTGAATATGCGGCGTGGCTTTGAGACATACAGGCAATAGGAGCTATCTGGACTTTTTTAATGAATTCTTTCCCATTCCAGTTCTCCCTTTAAGTATGTTTAAGTAAGGACAAGAATAAAGATGTTTTGTTTGCATTTTTTTTTTTATTAGGTGAAACATATTAGATGATTTCAAGCTGGAAGAAAACCCCCCTCGTTGCAGAGTGAATATTTAAATATCCTTGTGATCATCTTTATGCTCAGAATGATTCTTACTTCGTCAGGGAGATATTCCACACACACACTCTGCCTCTGATGTAAACAAATTTCTAGATGTAACCAGTTTAAATTGAGGAGTGAAAGCATCAGGGTCCTCTCAAAATCACAAAGAAAACGGAATTTAAGCTTTTCCCGTTTTCTGTCTGTCTGCAAATGAGCATCTAGTGAAAAAATAACTGTAGTGAATGACTTAAATCTGCAAGTATTCCAGACAAAGTGCTTGTAGCCATATGGTACAGGATCTATAGAAAATCTTCCCATGTTGTACCTTGGCTCCACCATTCCATGGAATGGAACCCCTATTTTAATTAATAAATGCTGGGGAGGAAGAAATAGCAGTCCCATCCAGCCTGTGACAGCAACTCCAGCAACTGCACCTGACCTTCAGGCCCAGACTCCTCTGGCCTGGTCCCCCACGGAGTCACAAGTCCCCTGGCAAAGCTGCTGAGGCGTGGATCAGTCTCTTCACAGGCCGTAGATGTCTCTGCTCCCGATTTTGGTTCCTGGGCTGTGAGGGGACAGCCACTCCACCATGCTCCTCTCCACAAGCTGCAGGGGAAGCTCTGTTTGCGGCACTGGGAGAGCCTCCTTCTTCCCTGGCCTTGGTGTCCACGGGGCTGGTTCCATCTTCTCACTCCCTTCTCCAGGGGCCAATTGGGGCTGGCCTGCATTTTTTTTCTCTCCTAAATGTGATTCCCAGAGGCGCTGTGACCATCACCCATTGGCTGGGCCCTGGGCAGCAGCAGCAACTTGGCCTTGACTCGGCTGGTGTTCAGCCTTCGGGGCCTGCAGACTGCTTCTGGCTGCTGCTTGCAGAAGCCATCTGGGCAGCACCCGCCTTCTCCATTAGAGCCCAGCTACCTCAAACTGCTGCACTCTTGTCAGGAAAGATGAGTGGCTGAGACCCAGAAGGAGCCTGACTGCTTTCAGTGCAACTGCTTGAGGACTGGAAGCTGGCTGCATGCTGTAGGTAAGTTAAGGAATTTATTCATTTAAATTCCAGGCGTTGGCAACTTACCGAGGGTGTATGGGTACCTTTCTGATAAACTGGTTATGTTTTGAGGGGTTAATCTTCACAAACCAGCAGTTTAAGGTGGAATTTTCTCATGCTGAACTCATCCAGAAACTTCCTTTTAAAATGTTACGCTTTCTTTATAACTGTGGTTCTAGTGCCTGACTGTAACTGCATCTCTGGGAGTTTCTCTAGGCCTTAGCAATTTAAGAGCTAAGGTAAGAAAGCTTGCAAAAAGATTTATTTCTAATTTCAGCCATGTTCTGTTTTGTTAATGCAATGGTGATCTTTCAGTGTCTTTACAATAATGTAATTTCTTTATAATATTCTCTGATTCAATTAAATATAAGTTTTGAAACAGTGGTATAATGATTCTGCAGCACACCTGTAAAACTGGAAATATAGGATGACACTTCTCCTGTACCTTAGTCCCATTAAATGGTTACCTGCTGTAGAAAGCTGGATAGCTATTTTATGTAAATTCATTCTACTTTTCTGATATTCTCTGAGCAGCTGGCTGAGCTGGTCTAGCAACGCAGTGGTGATTTTTAATTTTGTCCACTGTGCAGACTTAACACTGGAATAGAATGGTAAGTGCAGTGTAAATGTTAGGAGATACTCTGCATGGAGACTGAAGGCAAAGTTACCTATTTTCTCAATGATCTCTCAAAAACCTCTCAGTGACATTCTGTTGCTATAATACAGACAGCTCCCTAAAGCATCTGAGCATTGAGTGAGTCAGAAAAAGTTGGGGCTTGCTGTTGAGAACTGCACTAACTGCAATAGGGCCAGTATATGGCCATGCTTATGATTAAAATGTTAGCAAAATACTCTCCCAGGTATTCTCGTCCAAAGGGGGAAATGGCAGTTGCTTACCAAGAAGACATCCCTGATTTGGGTGGGGGAGAAGGAGCACGGCCTGTTGACTGCCCCTTTGGAGTCCTCAATTTCTTCTCTTCCCCCCCTGGGAGCAGCTCCCCCAATACCCTTTATACCCCAGTCTTAGTCGATCACCCTCCCAGGGGTGGTGTTTAACATGAATTGGGTGAAGAGTTGAGTACCTCAGCCATATATGTGTAGCATGTGCTGCAGTTTCCTCAATAGCATATTTAGAGATGTCAACTTTCCTATTCATTTTGCAGTTAATGAAGCCAGAGGTCTCACTTCAGGCACCAGGGGCTTCACACTTGGGTGTAGAAACCGTCTCCCTAGTTACTCTGCAGTGTCTGGCCAGAGCTGGGCTGTGCTGCTGATGTAAGACTCCCTCCTTCAGCTGCTTCTCACACCACCACTGTGGATCTCCATCCACAATATTTGCATGAGAGATAAGCAGACAGGGGTGGTTTTAACCTCTTGAGTACAATTCCCCCAGTCTTCTGTATCAAAGAGACAGAAGTTTTCTGGTTCTAATGAGTCTTTGGATAATTTTTCTCACCTGTCTTTGTTTTATTATTTTGGCACCCACAATGCTCGTGATAGGCCTGGTGGCTGTGTTGGACCACACTGAAGACCTTGGTTGTTCCAGAGGAGGTGCTTGTTGAGCATCAGGCTCTAGCGTTCCACTGAGAGCTCAATGAAAAGTGATGGCATCAGGATAAAGGTTGACTTGTGCCAAAGGAGGAGCTAATCTGTCCGTAGAGACCCCTGAGGACCAGGAGGGATTTGCCAGCAATAAAGCTCTAGCCAGCAATTCGTGGGTGAGCAAGAAGTGCCTGTTGCTCTTGTAATAAAATGATTTATTGGGTGATCTTTTCTGGGTGACAGTGTCTGACAGGGACTGGGACAGGCTCTGCAGGCCTTTTGTGCCTCATTAAATTTGAGAGGTGCAGGTCTGGCTTTTGGGATCTTGTTCTACAGCTGAATCCCAGGTGTTACCAGCTGGTAGCTGTGTCTCAGTGGGCTTGAGGTAGCTCCTTTATCAAATCATGATGTATTGAGGCAGCAGGTTTTGGGGTGTGGGGGAGGGTCTGCCACCTAGCATTCCGTGTCAGTTAATGCTTCAAGGAGTCATGCCAGATGCAGTGTGCTTCTCCAGTTGTAGCTGCTTACCTGTGGGGAACCTGAATGCAGGAGGGCTCCTGGCTTAGGAGAGGAGCAAGTTGTTTGCTGTCTGCCAGGTGTTTAACCCTTTGGTGGGCTGGGCAGCTGAGCATCTGAGGCAGTTTTGCTGCTGAGTGTAGTAGGAGTAGAGTGTCACCTGAATTGGGGCAGGTGGCCAGTGCTTTGTTTCTGCTGCTGGTTTGGCAGTGCCCACTTTTGAATGTTCTGCTTCACACTGAAAAGGCATATGTCCCCCTTTGGTAATCTGCTTCAGGTAGACCCCTGAGGCTTCCAAGTCAGGCACAGCTTTGTCAGTCTGCAGGAGTGGGGCTTGTTCTGGTGCTCTGGGTGTAGAGGTAAGAGCATAACAGTTGGACAAGAGCTGTTCTAGACTACTGAAGGCAGCAGCTAAAACTGCTGACAGAGAAGAAGGAAGGAATGACCCTGTGTTACAGAGCCAGAGCAAAGGCTGGCTGAGTGTCTCACATGTTTTTACATCACTATATTCCTACTGGAATGAAGTGTCTGTGTGAACAGTTACTGCCATGGGCTTGGCTGCAGATTTGGCAAGGACTAGTGTAGAGCAAAGAACAAGAAACATCCAGTTGTTGGCTGTGCTGTGTAGCATGATTTTTTGTAGGAGACTGTGCTGCAACATTTCTTCCCAAGTTTTGGCTGATACCTGGATAGAGGCTGTCATTATTCCTTATAGGCTGAACCTTGGTGAGTAGAGCTGCTGAGTGCAAAGGAAAACCTGACCTGGGATTTCCTGTTTCTGAAATGTTGTGATTTAGCACTCAGGTATCAGCTCTTTCAGTTGCCCTGGCAAATAGAGCATCACCTCTGCAGGTTGGCTGGGCCAGCCCCTGCCTGTGTCATTTGATAGCAGTTTGAGTAACTATGGGTGGGAAAATTCTTACCTAATGCTGAGCAAGGCCTGTTGCTGGAGGAAGGAAAATCTCACCAAGAAGACTCTTTTCACTCTCTCTTGTTCTTTTGTAGACTTCTGGCCTCATATCCATGCAGCATCACTTTTACCTGTGTTTCCAGGTGCTAGGTGCAGTGTTACGGTCTCTTCCTCTCTAGAAGAGCTTTCCTCTCAAGCAGGCCTTCACCAAATACTGGCTGTAAACCAATCACTGTCCTCTCCAACAATTTAAACAAGCCTTGTAAGAAATGAGGTACCACATTCAGAGAAGGACTCTTTTATCATATACTCTTGGGCCTGTCTTCTTTACTCCACTGTGCCATGCAGGATTAAATTTCTTTTGGCATTAGAGAAATCCCTAGATGATGTCTTTTTTGTTCTTCAAGACATGTGCTTTATTTTACTAAAATATGGAATTGTCCCTATGAGTTGTTCCCTTTCTGTGCTGGATGTAAAGTTCCTGAGGACACGCAGTGTGGGCAGCCAGGGACTTGTCTGAAATCTCTTACATTTCTGTGCTGTGCTTTGCTTTGCTCTCCTTGCCCAGTTGTTAAGTTTTGGGGTTGGTTTTGTTTCAGACCATGAGGACTGACCACACACAAAAGAAGAGGCAGAAAAAGATGATGAAAATGACCCAAAAAGATGAGGAGGTGCTGTGTGGTGCTGTGGCATCTTTTCCCCCATATTTCAGCCATTGATGACAAAAGCATCCTTTTTGTATTCCCAAACTGGCTGGGCTGTGCTTCTTGGCCAGCGACAGGTGAACAGTTCTCCTGTGCGTGCCCCGTGCTTCTCCTGCCTGCAGGGAGAGCTGGAAAGGGGCAGCCACTGCCCTATGCAGCAGAGCTCCCACTAGGAACCTGCCCGGGGCAAGAGAGCCGGAGAGAGCCAGGGTGTGAGTGGCACCTTGCAGGTGCCAGAGCAGCAGGAGAGAACCCAGCCCAAAGGGTGCGGGGGAGCCCTGACAAGGGGCTGCGCTCAGTGCTACAGAGGCAGGCAAAAAACCCCCAGGCACAGCTTGTAGCTTGCCAGGGGGGAAAAAAGCCTTCCTCCCCCCAGCTGCAGGGCACGAGAGGCCACCTTCGTGGGGCACGAGCAGCAGCGGGCAGTGAGCCAGCCCAGATGGGCCGGAGGGGCCCTGGCAAGGGGTCCTGCTCAGTGCTGCAGAGGAAGGCAAAAAACCCCCGGGGCCCAGTGCCAGTCTGCCCCGGGGGAAAATTCCTTCCTGACCCCAGCAGCAGAGCTGGCGATCAGCTACTCCCTGAGCATGTGAGCAAGACCGGCTCCCTCCTCCCACAGGCTGGTCACGCCTCCCAGGAGATGCCCTAGCCCTGTTCTCCCTCAGCCTGGAGCCATCTCAGGGGCTGCCCTGAGTGGCCAGGTGCCCCCGGCCTGATGGACCCTGGGGGAAAGTGTCCTTCCCTTGCACCTGCTGGGACACCTTGGTCCTGCAAAGCAGCGGGACCTTTGCCACTTCTCTACATCCCATTTCTTACAGCTGCGCTGCTGCCCCTGTCTCCGTGGCAGGTGAGGATGGTGAGCTCTGCAGTGCTTCTCCAGAAGGCATTCCCTTGCTCTTGCCATGGCTATCCATCAGCAAAGGCCTGAGAACCTCAGGCACCTCCAGGGATAGGTGGTGGTTCCCATGCTGTGAAGAGCTTCTGCCCGTTCCCCAAGGCTGAAGCAGGATTTGTATCCATCAGATAAGATTCCAGCGTAGCCCGGCTGCAGAATCCCTTGCAGTGAAGCACCTCCAGTATAGCCTGGTCCAGGCCTTCCTCCCTGAGGGATTGCAGCAGTAGCTCCTGAGGACATCCTCTGAGCTGTCTGCTTCAGGCTGCCCCTGCAGCAGCTCTGCCTGCGGGCCAGGGCAGGCTGCTGCCCTCTCTACTGCCCTGGACACTGTCACTGCTGGGTTGCCAGGTGCTGGCTCTGTGATATAGTGGGGGAGCCCCGCCCAACCAAGCCCCACCTGCATCAGCTCCGCCCACCCAGGCCATGTCCATCCAAGCCTCACCCACCGAGGCCCCGCCTACCCAGGCCCCACCTGCCATCCCCAACCCCCACCCCCACCCAGGCCCCACCTTCAACCCCCAACACCCCCCCTCCTCCGGCCCAGCACCCTTGGGAGGAAGGCCTTTGGGGTGCTGGCCCCCAGGCAGTCCCTGTGCCCAGCAGGCCCCGGGCCCTCTCCCTGCCCGTGGGGGCCACGCAGCGGGCACAGCTGCTGGCTGGGCACCCCTGTGAACCCCTCTGCTTGTTCAGGCCACGCCAATAAGGAAGGGTTTGATACCACCCACATTGCCTTGGCTGTGGTGATGCTCCAGGGGAAAGGAAGGGGCTGGCTGCCCTCGGCGGGAGCTCTGCAGGGACACAGGCAGCATGCCCGAGTGCCTCCCCATTCCTCTGCCCTGCGCCAAGGCAGCTTTGCTGCTGCACTCTCCAGTGAGGTCTTCCTTGTGGAATGAAATCCCATTGTCACAGAATCACAGGAGTCCTGAATTGTCTTCTCTTCTTGGGTGTATTTTCCCTTTCACTCCAAGGGCGCTTTTCCTCCTCTGCTCTCCATCCTCCACACCTTTCTGGAAAGGCTTAGCAGCCCCCTCAGACTTCAGCTTGCTGCTTCTGGATAGAATAGGGTGGTGCTTAACCAGCTGGAAAACGTCCTTTTAATGTTGTGCTAATCTGTTGACAAGGTTGCTTCTCTGTGTCTATTATAGGCTTCCACCTAGAGCTGCTGGTAGGTATTCTGCCAGAGTGCTGAAAGGGCCCTGCTTTGCAAACTAAATCAGTTTCACTCAATGGTTTCTGAGAGCACCTTGGAGAGAAAAAACGGAGTAAAAATGTTCTGGTTAGACATCTTTTCACACCATGTGTTTTTATTTGGGCATATATATCTATCTCTCTCTCCATTTTTCATTTGCAGAAATGTGTGAGAAAAAATTCATAGTACAGGTTTGATCTTTGTTTTCAGAGGTAATTTTATTTTATACTGCTCAATGTGTGGTAAAGGTCAGAATGAAATGAAATGTCCAAACCCTGACCCTCCCTGCATAGATGCTTACAGCTTCTGCACATGTAGCTACTGGCACCAATGGGCAGATAACATGCTCTTTCTTAGAACAAATGATGTGTTCCAAAGTGGGAGCGTTTCCTCTGGCTTATCCCATCATTCTGAGTCCCTCCTCAGTTACCTGCTGATGAGTGCTACAAGGCACTAAATATCTTCTTCTCACTAGCTCTTCCCAGCACGTGCCCTGTGCCCTCAGCTGCACATAGCCCAAAAATTAGCTGGATTATAGACTTTGACACACAGTGCATGCAAGACAGCCCAGAGTCTCATTGCCCTCAATAAACCTCAGACCGAATGTGCTCAGTTCTGGCCAGCTAACAGAATCTTTCCAATCATTCCACTTGTCAGTTTCTCCATAGGCAGGTGGAGCTCCAGGGGAGCTGCCTTCCCTTGCTTTGTGGGGACTTATGCACAGCATCTCTTAGGATTAGGGAGTGGTTGTTTCTAATACGTTCCTCCCATGACAAATGTCCCAGGATAGTTGTACAGTGCCTAACACATGCCAAAAGCTGCAAAAGCTGCTTCTAAACTAAGAGTAGCATAACATTATTAGCTAAAGACTATTTTTTTTCTTACTACCACGTGCCACCCTTCCTGACTTCTGCCGAGTCACCTCTTTTCCCTGATCAAGGTTCATTTACACAATAACTTGTCTCCAAAACAGCTAGATTTCCTCAATGAAGTAAGTAACTAATAGCTGTGGTTTTGCATGGTTGGGTTCTGGTGGAGGATGGTGCAGGCTGCTTCTGATACGAGATGCAAAAAGCTGCTTCTAAGATAAGTGTAGCATAACATTATTAGCTAAAGACTTTTTTTTTTGGGGGGGGGGGGTGTGTGTGTGTTTCTTTTTTCCTCTCCCAGAGTGTGAGAAAAATCAGTCTCCCCTGCCAAGGACTAGGAAGCCTGCAACAGTTACGGACTTTGATTCCTATAGTGACTGTCACAGCAACTGTTAGCATCCAAAGTGTCTTTTCATCTAATGATTGAAGCAGTTCTAGAAAAGTCTCCTTCCAGAGACAGCTGCTGCGTGAGTGGAGTATTTATTCCCATGGGTACGTCTAGAATAAGGTGATGCAGGTCAGAAGTGAGTCTGGGGAAGGGCCAAGGTTCTGCTGGGATCTGGATGCACAAGGCCAACTTCTCCCCAGGCTCTACAGACACTTATTATTTGTGTGTGTGTGTGTGTGTGTGTGTGTGTGTAAATAAATAAACAAACCTGTTAAACAACTTTTCAGATCTATTGATGACTAGACTAGCCACAGGTAAATAGCAATCCCTTAAGCCAGTCAGGCCATTTACAAGTAGAGATATTTTGATTCACTCCAGAGACTGCTTCCCCCTGCAACTGTCTGAACCTCCTTTGGGATGAATGACGATATAACTGGGGCCGTTGTAAATAAGATTTTCTTCCTCCAAACAGAAATATATGTTGCAAATGTTCAGTGTGGTGTTCTTCCTAATTTTGATGAGAGACGTGCTGGCCTTCACACTCGACATCCTGGGCTGGGTAGACAGCAGTATCCTTGTTCTGCCTGGTTCTTAAAAGGCTGTCTATATCTGTGTGTGTGTCTCTTGCCTACACCAATGGCTCTGCTGCCATAATTCCCTTGTAAGTTGACATCTCTACTTTATTCTGGCCCCTAATATTAGCAGTCCTTGTAGGTAGCATGGCTTTGCCAAGGTTTGTTAGGATTTTAAATGAATCAGGAGGCCTTTTCTTAGTTTCCTCTGAGGTGAAATTTCCCTTTATGAATTCAACTGCCAGCAGGTTTGCTATCACCTGTTGAAAGACTTTTCTTTGTAGCACTGATGCAAAATACACCTCTAGTATAGAAGACACCAGGATGCTGATATTTTCCTATCATTGACTGTCCCTGCATTTTAATAGAGCATTTCTAGTCTCATTCACACAGACAGCATTCATGTTTAGATTTCTTTTACTCTGCTGAAGTCTACTTGTGTCCAGGTCTTTAATGTTACGGAGGTTTCTTGTAAGACCTTTTAGGATGGGAAGTTCCCAATATCCTTCTCTTGTTTTGCCCTGTGGTAGAAACCAACCAGACACAACACATGTACCTCACTGTTCCTACCCTCTCCACGCTGACCTGCTCTGCTGGTTGAGCTGCAGTGGCCTCAGGCAGAGGGGTTTATATGTAGTTTTTTGTGTGCGTCTTGCCTCTCACTGGGAGTGCTTTTTGCTTTGCACAGTGCAAGCCACCTCTGCTGCAAACCTGCTGTGTTCTAACACTTGCTTCTCTTGTGGTAGCATGTCCTGCTGTTGTACCTCCACCTCTGCATGCTCATGAGGCTTTTTACAATTATCTTAAGCATGGGATGCAGGGGGAATTGGCCAGCCCCTTTTCAGTGGTTAGTGGAGACAGGACAAGGGGCAATGGCTGCAAGTTGGAGCACAGGAAGTTCCGCACCAACATGCGGAAAAGCTTGTTCACAGTGAGGGTGAGGGAGCCCTGGGACAGGCTGCCCAGGGAGGTGGTGGAATCTCCTTCCCTGGAGATATTCAAGACCCATCTGGACGCCTATCTGTGTAATATGAGCTAGGGAGCCTGCTTTGGCAGGGGGGTAGAACCTGATGATCTCTTGAGGTCCCTTCCAACCCCTACAATTCTGTGGTTCTGCGAGTGGGATACCAGTGTTCTCAGTTGGTTTCTTATGAAAAAAGTACAAAACCTTTGTGATTATTTACACCAATTATTTACCCAATCATAAGGGTTGGAAGTGACCTCAAGAGATCGAGTCCAACCCCCATCATTAGAGCTATCCCTTCTATAAATTTGGGATGTGAAATTGACTTCAGTATGACAGTTTTCACCTTTATTTTATCTTTATAAATATTTATAAATATTATTATCATTTCATTTTATAAATTTTAACTCACTGCACTCTAGGAATAAAGCTAACATCTTCCACAACAATAGAAAATAGTCTTAAAGAACTGTTTCTGTGGCTGCTAGATACTTCAGCTTCACTTAGGTATGCACTCACAAAAGCAATCTTCTTTGAGCGCTACCTGTCCTTGAACATGAGTGGTTCAAGTGACAATTTGCTTTGGAGGAAACCATTCATTCTCAATTTTGATAGCTGATAAAATTCAGAAAATAAATTTTTAAAAAAGGACAAGGTTAAATCAACAATGGAGGAAAAATAGTAGCTTACAGAAACCAGTAAAGTACACAAGTTTACTGTTTCTCACTAAACAGACATCTTCTTGTGGTTATTAAAGAGCAGAAGTGTCAAGTTTACTAGAATAATCTAAATCAACAAACTAAAATTAAACCTTAGCAGTTTGCTCATTCAGAGAAAAGTCTATTTTTAAACACAAACCCTTAAAATCAACACGTCCCATATCTAAAATGATTCTATTCACTACAACTGGTAAATGCAAGTGTTGCGTTCAAATTCATTAATCAGTTGTGGCATTACTGAATGATCCTGTTACACGGTCTGTAACAGGCGGCAGGGACTTGACTCAGTACCCCATTATTTCCTAGAACTCCTACTCTCAGGGATTTGTTGAAAACTCCTTCCCTAATGCCATAGTTCTCGTCTGCTTATTCCCCTTATTTAGATCCAAATTTCCTATTTCCATGGTGTCTCTCCATAGAACTCAACTCTATATAGAGTTGGGTTTTTTTTCTCTTTTTGGAAAGATCTATCAAGTTCCCTCCCTATCAAAGGGCTGCTATTCAGCACTACTTTTTCTTGTCATTACAAGTTTCAGAGATCTTTTCATCTCATAAATTCTTTACGCTATATCAAATATAACTGTACTTGCATTTAATCTCCTATCTTGCCAGGAGCTAAAAATACCTTCAATTTCAGCATGTTTTGTTGATGAAACACAGTGTTTTCCCAGTCTTACTAATACTCATAATGCCATATTGCTTCGCCTTTCCCTCTCTTCTCCCCTTCTTTCTTCTTCTCTCCAATAAGGTTATTCTGTTTTGTTCTCTTGCTAAGATCCCTGATTTCTCCCCACATTTTCACACACATACTTTTCTGTTCTCTGTTACTATTTTCCTGTTATGTCTGGGAATGCTATTCATGGTGTTGGCATTTTGAACTGTAATAGGACGAGATGCTGAAATAAGAGCAAGGAAAGGAAGGTGATGACTAATGCTGTCATTAAAGCAGTGGAATATTCTGAATTGTAGATGATTTGCACATATTATTTCTTAGTACAAAATAAACCAATTATATGCTGCCACACAATGGGCAGTGTGTCTGTAAGCAGATAGGTAAATCAGCCTGTTATAGGAGATGCTGTTAAGTTAGACTCAGAACATGGAGCTGCTTTGTGTGTTCTGGTTCTTACGCTAAACAGCAAAAAAGAAGAGTTTGTGTGTTGAGCTTTTGCTATGTCATTTCCTTCTATCTACAATTCAGGCAAGATAGCTTTTCTATATAGATCACAGCAATGGGTCTTATAATGCCAGTGAAGCAAAAAACATACAGATGCCATTAAAAGACAACCAATCTATGCAGAGCCAATAAAGTAGCAATTAGAGAACTTACATCTGCATAAGCTAAAATAAGCAAGAGGAGTTAATTAGAAAATCTTGTGTCTGCCTGTGGTCTTACAGAAATTACCTTACTAGATTCTTCTTTATCCCCCCAGAATCCCTCTTGGAGAACACATGTGGAGGAGAAGGAAAGAGCTACATTAACTCTTACATACTTTTCAATTGCTAGAAACTTACCTGGCGACTAAGCATCCTTGGGGAAAAAAAGAAGATCAGATTGGGCTAAATGGTGCTAATGCCCAAGGATTCTTAAATAAATGGCTCACCAATGTTAAAGAAGCCCTAAAATATGTTATGCCCGCATAATCTATTCCCCCCTTATACCTTGCTTTCTGGCTAGGAAGCATCAAAAGAACTGCCCATCACTCTCCATTCTCCCTGTGCCTGTTACACAGCTCAAGCCATAGTATTTTTAATGCTTTCTCTCCTCCCTGCTCACAAAGCAAAGGACTGTGAGTTGAACTTTGAAAATGACATGCTGTGGAGTTAGCAACATTTATTTATGGCAGTTTAGTAGCTCAGTGGTGGAGCCCTTCACATCTCTTTTGTTTCAAAGTGAATGGTCAAATGAGGATGACTTTATGAGTTAAAGCCCACAGGATTAGAGGAGCTCAGTTTATGTTCTTCCTTTCGTTCTCCTCTTCCATTTTCCTTAACAATGGCTTAATATGAATTACATCCCACATGGCAAAGATCGTATCTTACATAGGTTTATATAGTACTTTAATTTTATATAGCACTAAGTTTTAGTTTCCTGTCCCTAGATCCAGGTATTTTCTTCTAAATTCTTCCAAGAAGAATTGAAACCTATTTGGGTCATGTTAGTAATATCTAAGAATGACAATTCTGTCTCCTTCCTTGTATGTCTTCTGAGGAAATATTTTACATGTTTTTCTTGGAAAAAAGCCTCACAAAACTAACAAACATTCAGATGCACAAGCACAAATAATGGTAAATATACGTTCAAGTAAGCAAACCTATGACTATTTTTCAGAAAAAAGAAATCTCTAAATGTGAAAAGCATGCTAAAATCAGTATAAGCATATGATGGAGGAACATGATAATGCGTTGAAATAGAATTTTTTATCTGGAAAAATATGAGGAGCCATTAAATCTTCAGATGATCATTTTTCAGAACTGTTTTCTGCTCAAAGAACAGAATCAGTTAGGTAGGGGTTAACACAGTCTACTCAAAACTGATGACTCCTCAAAGTATTTGCAGTTCCTCGTTTATTGATCAAGTTGATTTATGCTTTTACCTCTGCAATTCCTGTAAGAGCTAGAGATGTGGAAAAGTAGAGAGAGCTCTGTTTTTTACAGAGGCTTGTTATATGTTTTAGTTTTCCATACAAACAAAAAGACATTTCAGATAAAGTTCTAACAGTATGTGAACACCACTAGTCCACTGAGATGAAGGGAAATTAATAATAAGAGATCATCGAGTCCAACCCCCATCATTAGAGAGGGTACTTAATGAGAATATTTAAATCTGTATGTTGGAAATAAAGATGGTGTAAGTATGCAGTTTAAATTGTAAGTATTGGTAAGAAGGGATTTCATTAATAAGAATTAAATAAAATTGAATGCTTAAAAGATATATTAAAGTTGTATTAAATTATGTGGGACCTTAGCACAATGCCAGGTGTATGGAATAAGGGTGGAGATTGTCTTGGGTCTGGTTGAGCTGGAGTTCATTTTCCTCTGTGTGTAGGTAGTGAGCATAGTGTTAATGACATGCCAGGCTTTTGGCTAGTGCTGAGCAGTGCTGTCACAGCAGTACGGTTGACTCATTTCACACCCCTCACCACCAGGCTGGGGTTGGACTTGGGATCTTGGGAGGGGACACAGCGGGACAGCTGACCCAAACTGCCCAAAGGGAGATTCCGTACCCTGTGGCGTCTGCTCAGCAATGAAAGGCTGGGAGAAAGGAGAAGGGAAAGGCTTTCATCCTCCAGAGCAATTGTGATGTACACTGAAGCCCTGATCCCTGGGAAGTGGACAGACACTGCCTGCTGAAAATAGAGAAGTAGAGAATAACTCTTTTGCGTTATTTTGCATGTGTCCTTTTGCTTTTTCTTTATAAAACTGACTTTATCTTGACCCGTGAGGGTTTCTTTTTTTTCATCTCATTTTTCTCCCCTCCCTGATTCTCTGAGGAGAAGAGTTGATGGTGGGGCTTGGTGGACACTTGGCATTCAGCCAAGTTCAACCAACTGGGTGGATGACAGACTTTTCTTGTGGACTCCTTGAGCGAGTGTTTATTAAGGAAAACAACAGCACAGCTAAGTCTGGATCTGCAACAGTGACAAGTACATTAGCTTATTCAGCATCTTTAGCCTGTTAATGGATATATACTTATGCATCTGAAACACAAGGCTTAAAACTGCCAGTTATGCTCATTTATTAGAGACCACCAAAAGCCAGCTGCCTAAGGACTTTGCAGCAATATTTTTTTCAATATTGTATTGATTTAGCAATAATGGCACAGTTGATGGAATCAACACAGGAATATTGGAAGACGTATGTCAACAAATCATGCAATCTATTTTCCAATAGGTAACACATCACCAGTCAGCTTTTAGAAAGCCTGCAGTGGTATCCAATTTTCTGCACATAAAGGTTTATCCTTGTTAGGACCAATAAGCAACCTTTCAGGACAAATTAGTCTGCACTTGCAATTGTTTCATCTGGTGACCAGAGAGTACTGTACAGATAACAGAGGCTAAATTTTGGCTCTTCAGCTATTTTCCAGGTGCTCAGAATAAAGAAAATGGAAGATCACAGAGGCTGAAATAGGCAGCCTATTCACACCACCTAACTTCAGTCATCTAACTACCTGAATTGGGAGCCTAGACTATCTGATGATGTCTCCAGAGAGCGATGGGAAATACTGAGGCTCTGCTCTCATTTCCAGCCTCTGGTGCTCCAGGGCACTCTGACTGCAGAAGCTGCCCCAGCTCTTTACTCAGGCATCTTGGTCAGATGGGACTACTGTGCCAAAAGCGTCAGTTGTGATGCAGTGATTTGCTTCTTACTGCTTAGGTGTGTTTGGTGTTGCTATATGAATGGGCAGAGAGGAAAAGTAGAACTACCGCTCTGTTTACTTGGATTAAGTTTTCTCTTCTGGGACACTACTCTGCAGCTGTCCAAGCCTCTGTATGTGTGGGTCTGCAGGCTCCTGCTTTGTCCCTCCACATGTTTGAATTCAGGGGTGGGGAGGCAGGCACGGGGGTCTTTTAAAATAACCAGTGCTTTTCTTTTTTATTTCTTTTTCCCTTGGGGATTTCTCTTTGTCCATTTTGTTCACTTCACTTGTAATACTGCTAATTAATGTCTATGCTGTGCTGTGCCATTCCTCCTTAAAAATAGCTGCACAAAACTTGTGACTACCTGTGACTTAAGATGAAGTTCACCAAAGTATATTGGTTTGAAATCAGTGTAGACATTCTGGTTCACGAGCAAGTAGCAGCAGCTGCTTTCCATTAATATAGCTAGACCCTTTGCCCCAGACAAAGTACTGTCCTCCGTTTGAGAACATTTCACTCTATTTCTCACATGGAGGAAAGGATAACATTATTTTTTGGAGGGAAAAGGATCTCAGTCTCTTGTTGGTTTTGCTCCATTGGGTATAAACTGTTTTGTTATTAGAATACGGATGTTCCCCTTTGTAATGACAGTCTTTGTATGTGGAGCTTTTTCACTGCTTATGGAACATTTAATATGCATTGAGCAAATATTAATGTCTATGTTGTGCTGTGCCATTCCTCCTTAAAAACAGCTGCACAAACAAAACAAATCCAGAATTACTTCTTGATTTCATTTAACCATAGTCATAAAAAGTCTCCTTTTTCCTCAGTGTACAAATACTGATATATATCTGATATTTTAATGTTTTCATCAAACACCCTCCCCAACCATGTTAGTATTAAATTCTGTAAATCCATCCAGAACATTCTTAGTTGTTGCTGGGAAGAGTTAAGAATTAAAACTGAAGTGAGACCATCAACTATAGCTGTAGAATATAATCAGCTGCTAGTCACAAACCTTTCAGCTAGATTTCTTTAAACTCCTTCTCCTAGATAAATGCATTTTTATATAGTCATAGAAAGGGTACTAATAATACCTGAACTTGGAAGTAAAGTTTGGTAACAGACAGGAAAGCCAAGTAGGACACAGCTGAAGGACCCTAGACAAAGAGAAATTGAGTTGGTCCTTGCTGATATGGCATGGTCAGACATCCTCAGGGATGGATAAGACCTATTTTGTTGTAACTATAGGCTGTGATAAGTTCTATATTCATATGATAACGCATATCATAAGAAGAGCATCTCCCACACTGTTCCAAGTCATTTCTATTCTCAGGCCTCCTTACTCTTGCTTTTGGTAGATGTGTGCTTGCAACAGTTTCTAGAACAGGAATTCTCTGAACAATCTGTTTCCTACTCTTCTTCAAGTCCTTTTGAAAACACTGGCAGACCTATTCCTCACTTGAATACAGGTAATTTTATTTTTTAATACCACTGAGAGTTTTTCTGTCTTCAAATTAGGCTCTGTGGAAAACTGACAGTTCTAACATAACCTTCAGGTGGTCACTGAAGCTTCTGTTTTATCAATGATAAGTTATCATTGTTATCACTTAGAGCAGTGATATTTGTTCTATTTTTTAATATTTTTTACTGACTATGAAGAGTTCTGTGCCTAAGCAGGGTAACACAAAACTTTGCAGTAGAATAGGTGATACTGAATTTTTCCAACTTTTTGAGAAGGACAAAACGTGGACATAGAAAGGATGACAAAGGATGTTGGAAGAACAGGAAGAATTAGTGATATTTTGGAAAGTGAAGGTGAATGATGCGGGCTGAGATTTAAATAGGGTTCTGAACTGAGTCAATTGAAAGGGTTGCTGATATCTGAGTAGGACTCTCTCTGAGTAGCTAAAATGGTCTGACCTTGGAGTGAGAGTTAATTCCTATCCTGAAATCACTCTTCTCTTCATGTGCAGTAAGGAAAAAAGTAAGACAGAAAAAAAGACAAGACAAAAAAAATGGAAGTACCGTCCAACTCCACTCAAATACCCAGTGCCCTCCAACTGCCTGCCTTGGGCTAAAACTGCTTTAGGGAAGGTAGGGAGAAGAGGAGGTTCTTGCTCTCTTACAACTTGTTCTGCTGTGTAACAGGGGAACTAGGTTCTTTTTTCTTTTTTTCTTTAAGTGAGAAAATAAAATTAAAAAAACCTGGAAAAATATACTTTCTGCTGCTGTCACAGATCCATACAACATATCGTCCTCAGATACATCCTCCAGCAGTTGTAGTCAATGTTCAACTCCAGCTCTAGCATTTGATAGCTTTGCCAGCACTAGCCAATCCTAGTCCTCTAGTATCACACCAGAACTGGCGTGATCCTGACCTACAGCCGTATCGATAACAGAGTGGGAAAAGGAACACCTCTAGTGAACTTGTAGGAAGTGATAAAGTGCAGTGTTAAAGCCACAGGGTTTCAGGAAAGGAGAAAAGAGTTAAGACCAATAATGCCAGAGAAGGGATTGTACATGAAAGGCAATGCAGCAATATTAGTAGAATTACACAAATTGTCCGGAATTCGTCGGTCTAGTTGTAGCACTACTATGATTGGAAAGTGGGATCAAAACTTCATCCATCCTCTAATTTGCTGATTTAGGACTGCACTTTTAGGAGGAAATGCAAGGAAAGGTTGTGAACACGGGAAAAGCCTGCGGTCAGCTGGCTGGAAGCAGAGACAGCTGGTTCAGGGGAAGGAGAAACAAAAATCAAGTGTTTTTCCTAGTTAGGCTGGAGTAAGTTAGCAATGACTGGACACCTTAAGTCTTTTGCAGTGGTATGTAAACTATATTTGACCTTTTGCTCTTGTATAATGTGAAGGAAATAAGGCCCTCTGCGATTTGAAGCGGCCTGGACGGGTAAGTTTCACTTTCATCCTGTGCTGAGGCCTTGGTTTGTATTAATGAAGAGACGTGCCAGTTACTGAGGGAGAAAAACTACCCATGGCTAAGAAAGGCCCCACGGGGAAGCTGTGGGGTTTTGTTACTGACTCGGGGGAGCGGGGTCGGGCCTGAGCCCCTCGGGTGGCTGAGGCCAGCTTTTTCTCCAAGGGAGAACATTTTTTCCTCATGTAAATTTCTCTTTGTACAGCTCCATCTGCCAGGTTACACCCCACCGGTGCCTGTGTTCCTGGCCCAGTCTGAGGGTCTAGGGGCCTCTACGGGCACGTTGGCACACACAGAAGCCCGGTGCAAGCTTCTCCATTGCCTAGTTTAAAAAGGGGGACCAAGCAGCCACCTGCACCTCTGTCCCGAGGGGAGCTGACCCACGCACCCAGCCTTGCAGCAGCCGGCAACCTCACCCCAGACAGCCAGGAAAGGCACTCGTCACATGCACGCACCCACCTCCCCCCCCCCCCCCCCCCGTCCCCCCTTTTCCACCTGCCCCCGGGACACAACCGATGTGCAACGGGGCAGGCCAGGGGGTGCACGACTTACCCGAACAGGATCTGGCCTTGCTTCGTGGCTTGGGGGTGAAGCTGGACGCGGGGGCCCCCAGGAAGCTGCCCGGCTGGAAGAGGCTGCTGCTGTAGTCATGGGCGGCCGGCACGTAGGAGGGGTAAGGGGGGATGGGGGGGTGGGTGGAGGGCTGGGCCCCCATGCTGGTGAGGCTGCTTCTCAGCGGGCTGGCACTCTCCATCTCCATCCCCTCCGACAGCGACACTTGGTACTTGATGCTGTCTGCCCCGGCGGGGGATGAAGGCGCGGCAGCGCTGGGGGAGTCGGGGTCCGGGGACGCTTCTTGGGAGGGGTCGGGGGGAAGCCGAAAAGGTGGGAGCCGGAGTGCGAGGCCTGGGTGAGTGAAGACACGGAGGCGGTGCTGGACGTGCTGCTGCCTGGGTACACCGAGATGGCCCCGGGGGCGCCGGCCGCCGAGGGGTGCAGGGGTGTCTTGCTGAAGGGGCTGACGGTCCAGGTTGTGGTGATGGGCAGACAGTGCCGCCTTGCTGCTGTCCAGCCAAGGCATCCCGGGGCTGTGGATAAGATGAGGCCGGCCCATTGACTCCCGGTCAGGCGGGCTGTAGGAACACAAGAGCATTTGGGATCAGCGGGCTCAGCCCGGAGCGCCTCCGGGAAGTCCCCAGGCTCCCGGCCCGGGCAGCTCCCCAGCCTGCGGGCAGCCAGAGGGGAGCCGGGCGTGGGGAGACGTTTCACTGCCCGGAGAAGAGCAGCCAGACTGGCCCAGCAGCCCCTTCGCCCTGTCCCCCCCGAGGGAGACGCCAGCCAGACCAGCGAGTAAGAGCCATGGGCAGCAGGAGGGGGACCCAGCGACCCGGGAAGGAAGTTAGAGGCACCCCCTTTCCTCCCGCCCCGCCCCGGGGAATAAGCACCGAACCCCTTTCTGCTCGGTCTTCCGAGCGAGCTGCTGCAACGCTCACTCTTCGGCTCCTAAAAGCACCCCCGAGTAAAATCCATCGCCGACTGGAATCCGCTTGTATTTTGCATCCGGGAAGTAGCCGTGTCTGAGAAGCTTTAGCCTGCGCGTACACAACTTCCCCCTCCTCTCCCACCTCCCCCCTTTTCTTTCCCTCCCCATCGCCACTCCTTGGTACATCTCTAGGGTAAAAATCCGCCCGTGCCTCCCTTGCTATCCTGTTTTCTTAGATCCCCTTCCCCCTCCGGCACACCGAAGCGGCCCCGGAGTGAAACTCCTCGGTCTCCACGTCGGACAGCCGCGCGGAGGGGCCCGGCGAGCGGAGGCGGGCGGGGAGGGGGCCGGGGGTGCAAAGGAGAGCAAGCGGGTGCTGATTGACCCGCGGCGTGGTGGGCCATCCAGCGAGGCGGGTCCGTGGCCACCTCCACGGCCTCGGGCCTCCCACCCACCCCTGGACCCGGAGCGAGCGGCGCTCGGTGAGGGGTGGTGCTGCTAGGGGATGGCTTTGGCGCTGCTGGCGGCTTTTAGGAGACGGGGGGGCTTTTCTTGAGAAGAAAACCGGCGGGTGACTGGAGTGCGCCTTGGGAAGGGTGGGGGAGGAGCCCCGGAGCCAGCGTGTCCCTCTGTCAAGAGGCGGGTGCGGAGGCAGGTCCGGGGAAGCGCCGGGGCAGCACCTGTAGGGAGAGACGAGCGGGTGAGCGGCTCGGCAGCCCCGGGGTGCGCTGCCCGCCGCGCCGGCTCCCCACCGGCTCCTTTCCCCAGCGGTAAATGGACGGGGAGGGGGAAGCGGAGCCCCTCCCCGCTTACAAAAATACCCTCTCTCCCAAAGTCCTCGCCTTGCGCCCTCCAAGAGCAGCAAAGCCGCTGCCTGGGCCGGCTCGGTCCTGTCCCCGCGCATCCATATGAGCGCTGCCGCCAGCTGCCCGCGGCGCCGCAGACGGGCCGGGGCGCGCAGGGCCGGCGGCCGGGCCAGCCAATCCCGCCGCCCCACACCGCCCCCAAACGCCCCCAACCGCACCCCCGGCCCCAAACGGAGACGGCCCGGGGGGCGGGGAGCGCGGCGCAGACCCCTCCTCCGCCTCCCGTCCCCCGCCCCCAGCATCTCCGCCCGGCAGCGCCGTGGGGGCTTTCCCCGCCCGGGCTCCGCACGCCCTGCGGGGCGGGGGCTGTGAAATAGGGGGGGGGTGGTCCCGCCGGAGTGTGCGGGCACGCGGGAGGCATGGGGGAGGGGGGGTGCTGTCGGGCTGGCAAACGAGGAGGGACCCTTTGCGAAAACAAATGACCCCTCCCGCCGGGACGGACGATTTAAGCCGAGGGAGCCATTTAATTCCCGCGGCTCAAGTGGGAGATTTCCAGCCGGCCGGCTCGTAGGATTTTACTTGATGTTTTTATTCCCTCCCGTTGCTTCCCGTCCCCGCTGCCCGCGTTTAGCGAGCCGGCTGCCGGCTCCGGTCTCGGCCGCTAAATGCCCCGGCGGCACGGCTGGGGTTGTTAATGGACTTCATTCACCCCTCGGGAACATCAGCAAGCCACGCTGGCTGCTGGAGGCGAGCAGCTTAGCTCCGCTCCGCAGCCGCTTCACACGGCTGGTTAAGCAGCTCTGCCCTCAGTTCTCTGCCAAGCCTCCGGGGAAGGGGGCTGCGGGCCGGGCCGGGGATGCGCCCTGCTCCCCGCGCACACACACACACACCATTTCCCTTCTTTTCTCCATTTTTATTTCCCCCTCGACAAAACGGGCTCCGGCACATTAACTTTGTTGTTGTTGTTACTACCGCTGAAAATTCTCTTCTCCCCCCTTCTTCCCTAATAAGGGAGCTTCCCCAGGTCTGGAAACACAACTGGTTATTTTGACTTGACTGGCAAGTGATGTCACATTGTTAAGGGAGGGGGTGAGACGACAACATGTTTTAGCAACAGTTAGTAGCGCCATGTGATGGAGGTGACGCCTCTGCCGGTGCGGAGGCGAAGGCAGAAAACAAATACTGCCGGCCGTGCACGCAGACTATTATTTACACGCCAGCAGTGGGCATTCTTTTATTCTTCCTCTTTTATATTTTTTTTTCTGCTCCTGGGTGTTTGAATCAAGGAAAAAACTGGACCCGAGCAAACGGGACGGAGCTGGGTGGGACCCGTAGGCCCCGGACACTCTCCTCCAGCGAACTCCCCTTCCCGGGGAACCCCGGCAGCTCCCCCAAGGGGCCACGCTCCCTCCCGCCGCCCGGGGAACCGAGACCCGGGGGTCGAGATCTCCCGGGGCGGCCGTTCAGCATCACCCCCCTGCCCCCATCGCCGTTCCCCCGAAGTGGGACCCGCGGCGGCTGCGAGCAGGGAGGGCAGGACAAACTCCGTGAAAAGAAAGAACAAGAGGGCGAGCAGCGCTCAGCCCCGCCGGGCCGCCCTACGCGCCGCCGCCGGTGCCAGCGGGCGGTTTACGGGCCCCGGGGCGGGCCGGGGAAGGTGACAGCCCGCCGCCGGGGAGGGGGCTGGGAGGGCCGGCGGCGGGCTGTGGGCGTACCGCCCCGACACCCCCCTCCCCCGGGGGCCGCGGCAGGTAGAGGACCGCCAGCCGGTGCGAGCGGCTCCCGCCCGCCCGCCGCCCGCAGGTAGGAGCCCCCGCACCCCCCGGGGCGGCCGGCACCGGCTGCAGCGGGCAGCACCGCCCCTTGGGCTTATTTCCCTGGGTGTGATTTCTCGGGGGAGGGGAAGTTCTCGCTTTCTGCCTTTTTTTCGGTGTTTTCCTCCCTACGGTCTGGGCTCCGCTTGGCTTTTCTTACCCCTCCTCCCGCCCCGGTCTTGCGTTGCTGGCACGTATTAAGGGCTGCGAATAGGGTTACCAAGTTACACAGTTGCCTCTTCACCACAGGACCCTATTTAAGCTCAGAAAAAAACACCCCAAGAAACCCTCGAGGAACAAATCACGGAATACTCAATTGTTCCTTATTTTCTTGGTAAATACCGTAGGCGCCTTCTCGCTTGGCCCCCATCCCGCAGACAATTTCTGCGGGGCACGTCCCCGGCCGTGGGAACCCGCAACCAAAACCTCCCTGCCCGCTCCCACGTTCCCTGCGGTCTGCCCGCAGTCTGCCCGCAGCCCCCCGGCTCGGCTCGCTCGGCTGCAAAGAAAAGGGAGGAGAAAGCTCCGAGCCGACCCCAGCCTGGCCACAGAACACAAAAAAAAGCCTTTTGTGCAAGTTCCCAAAGAAAAAGCGTGCGGGAGGCAGATAGCGCCTTCCCCGTTTCTCTCTCGGCAGCCGTGATTGCAGCCGATACCGGCCGCCTAATTGGGCTCGGAGCAATGTGCAGGCGGACGGCGTCACCCTCTGGCTGAGGCGGGTGAGACAGCGGCGGCGCAGGGTCAGGCCCGGGGGCTGGGGGTGGCTTTAGCATCCCCCCAGCCCGGCACCGCCGGGGACGGAGGCGGGAGCAGGGCGGGGAGCGGGTGATGCGCGGGTGCGGTACCCCGGGGGTGCGCAGGACGGGACCGCTCACCTCTGCGCTGTAGGAGGCAACGTCACCTCGCTATACAGGCCCGCAGACACGCCAGGAGTTCGTGTCTGCTTGTTCCGGCCGTGCTTAAACGGGTTTATTTGTTAGCGAGTCCCGTCAGCGGCACGGCTCAGGTATCACAGAGCCGTAGGGGTGGGAAGGGGCCGCCAGAGATCATCGGGTCCAACCGCACACTGAGGGGGAAAAACAAACACGTTAAACTCACCTGCTCACCTCCCCAAACCAGGCAGAAGCCCCCCTGAAAGGGGGATGCCAGAGCAGCTTCCCCACGTGGAAACTGCTTCACCTGGGGCACCTGTGCACCTATAAAAGCCCACCCCTGCCCCCTTCCTACCCTTTGGGCTTTGCTTCCTTCTGCTCCTTTTGGAGCACAGAGTCGTAGGGGTGGGAAGAGGCCCCCAGAGATCACCGGGTCCAACCGCACAGAGGGGAAAAACAAACACGTTCAACTCATGGGAGTTATTCCCACAATCCCTGACCTTGCACACGGGCTGGAGATGGGAAGCAGAGTCATTTTCTTCTTTCTTTTTTCTTCTTTCTTTCTTTTTATTTTCCTTATGAAGGAGTTGGCACCGTAACTCAGCTGGGACTTGGTGACACCTAGAAACACAATCAGATAGAAGCTAGGAACGAGCAGGGACTGGCTCTGCCTCGGCTGTCAACGCCCCATGGCCGGGCCAGTCGGTTTGAATCTTTCTTCACAAACCTGCCCCGGAGGGGAGCGAGACGATGCGAGGAACTGGAGACTCTGCCTGCCCACAGTGCTTCCTTTCCTGGCTGTGCCGCTGCGTTGGGTCCCTCCCTGCCTGGTTCTGCTTCTGATGGAGCCCAGGACCCCATTGGCCTTGTGAGCTGCAAGAGCCACTGCTGGCTCATGTTAAGTTTCTCATCCACCAGAATCCCCAGGCCCTTCTCACAGGGCTACTCTCAAGAAGCTCTTCTCCCAGTCTGTATCTATGACTGGGATTCCTCCAGCCCAAGTGCAACACCTGACACTTGGCAGTGTTGACCCTCATTAGGTTCACATCTTCATTAATCACCTGGATGATGTGACAGAACGCACCCTCAGAAAGTTCATAGATAGTACCAAACTGGACAGAGTGGTTGATACAACAGAGGTTTGTGCTGCTATCCAAAGGGACTGTGGCAGGCTGGAGGAATGAGCTGACAAAAACCTTACGAAGTTCAACAAGGGGAAATGCAGAGCTCAGCATCTCAGGAGGCATGACCTTAAGCACCAGTACATACTGGGGAACAGCTGCCTGGAAAGGGGCTTTCTCAAAAATGAGCTTGAAGTCCAGGTGGACAACAAACTCATCACAAGCCAGCAATGTGCCCTCACTGAGAAAAAAGCCAATAGCATCCTAAGATACTTCAGGAAGAGTGCTGCCAGCAGGTTGAGGGAGACAATCCATCTCTGCTCAGCACAGGTGAGGCTGCACCTGGAATGCTGTTTCCTGCTCTGAGTTCCCCAGCACAAGAGACTGAGGTAGTTCCTGTAGTAAGTCCAGTGAAGGACCACTAAGATGATGAAGGCACTGGAGCATCTTTTATACAAGGGGAGGCTGAGAGATACAGGACTGTTCAGCCTGAAGAAGAGAAGGCTCAGGGGAATCTTACCAATATGCATAAATACCTGATGGGAGGCAATGAAGACAAACGAGTAACTCTTCTCAGTAGTGCTCACCAACAGAACAAGAAACAATGGGCACATGAAATTCCATCCGAAAAGAAGAAAACACTTTTGTACTGTGAGTATTGCCAAATAAATTGCCCAGAGAGGTTGTGGGGTCTACATCTGTGGCCATATTCAAAACCCATCAGGGGACAGTCCTGGACAGCCCGGCCTAGCCAGTCTTGCTGGAGCATGTGGGTTTAACTAGATGATCTCAGGAGGTCCCTTCTGTCCAACCTTTCTGTGAGCTTGTGACCTGAAATTTTAATGCTCTTTATACTTCCCTGCAGTTAATCACTACAAAACATTTCCTTAGCAGTAAGACATCTTCTATTACTTCAGAAGAAAATTTAGCTCTTCATTGCCTGCAAGAGTGCTGCAAGTGAGAATTAAAATACATACTTGGAGAAACAGTTCAGAGCACACAAGAATTTTGAAAATACTAAGTAGAAGGCAATGTGAAACCCCTTAAAAAAAAGAAAAAAGACACGTATAAAAATTTTAAAAGTTTATTATTTAAAAATGAAGGTAGTTAAAAATCCCCTCTGACTACAAAATAAACAAACAAAACCCAAACCAACCTCCTGAAAGAATAAAATTGTCTTGGTCAGGAAGAACTATCTTTTCCTGCTTTTATTCATATCTTAAACAACGGAACTGTACACTTGACATACTCTCTGTTCAGCAAACTCTGCAGCACTATCCCTAAAGAAAATAATAATTTCTCTTATGCAAAGGGTTCCTACTAGCTTTGTAGGATTCTTCAAAAATGTCATTTCAATTCGCTAATGCTCCTTTGACCAGAGACAGTGTTCCAAGGGGATATTTGAACAGCACCTGCCTTGGATAGGAATGTTTCAATCTGAGCAGCACATGCCTGTTACTTTGTTGACGTTCAGTTTGCAGACATAGTATCTTTGTGTCTAAAACAAAAAAGAAAAAAACTCTGCTGATTGTGCAGCTAGGTATTCTATTACTGCTTGGGTCTTTGGAGTACCAAGTGGATCATTCACCCAAACAGTTTTCAGCACAGATCTGAACCTACTTTATAATGAAGGCAAAACTAGACATCTAACCTGTGAGGTAGATACATGTCTTCCGTGGGACCTGGAGTGCTTCTGAGAATGCTTTGGCTGAGTCCTGACTCCAAAACTGGATGAGAAACAGACACACACATCAGCTGTGCTCTGTTCTTCTTCCCATCAGAAGAGGATGCTCCCAAAGCTAAAAGCAGTGATCCTTTCTTCCTTGTTTCCAAAGGGAAAGAGAACCTTCCTGGAGATATAGAGTGGTGTCACATACAGAACAACCATGTTAACGTAACACCATTGACAGGGCAGACTTTGTATGATGGTTGCTTACAAGCAGTAGCAGACAGCACAGGACATCCACCCTGTTTTTCTGCAGAAGCAAACCTGGGCTTGTGTCTTTGCAGGGAGTGGGATGACATCCTCTCTGCTGGATGATAAGGGTTGAGGACTCCAGGGCTCACTGCGGAGAGTACCTGCCCCAATCACAATACATCTGAGGCAGCTTAATTCACTTTCTTTTTATCTTCGAAGTTTGCTTACTATACTGAGTACAGAGAGAGTTATTTATGAAAAAAGTCAGTCATTCCAACTGCATAAAAGGTACTCTTTGCTTGTACTTTGTCTTGGAAAAATAGGGTTTCTGAATTAGTTTCAGAACTACATACTTCACACTTCATTTTGCATCTTACCTGACAAAAACATAAGCAAAACAAAATTACTCTTTCTGTGCTAATTCCAAAGACTTAATGAAGTATGGTTAGAAGGCATTTTTTCCTTATTATATAGCTCACATTTACTGAGCCTGCAACATACCTAATGTGCAGTTAATTTGAAATAAATTAGTTCAAAATATAGTCGTAAGATTGTTTGTTTGTGAGGGGAACTCTGCTGGATGAAACTAGAACATCTTCAAAGTGAGCTATAGATACTATGAATTCTTAATATGTCTCTTTGTGACAAATCTTTGTATTTCACTAAGATCTGGGAACTAACAGGAATAAAAGAAAACCACAGCCCCAGAGAAATAACACTTCTGGCTTATGAAGGCTTCTGAACCACACATCAAGCAGCACTAGAGATGGATCAAAGCATGTTAATAAAATCTATTGGCTTTGTGGCTCGGATTTAGCATCCTGACACCTTATTCAGGGAGCATTCACTATGCTATGAAGATAAACACCTTATCTATTTCAGGGCTCCCTTCTTTTCCTTTTCTAATGCGGTTATGAATCAAGTGCCATTTTGTATTACATTGGAAACTGTCAGAAACGTGAACATAGGATATGTATCACACCATGTACACCCAGGAAAATGTGCCAATCATTTCTGTGGATTTGAAAGCCCCACTTACTCATTTTTTCTGAAGATAGAAACAGCTTACATCTGTTCATAGAGGCCTCTGACCATTAACAGGCAATTGTAGTTGTTACCATTAACACCTAGAGAACAACACGATGAGCACACTGATGTGGGCACAGAGATTCTCAGGGGGATACATGCACAGGAAGAAATAACCACCACTGTTTGCACATCTTTTCCAGAGTTGCTCAGACTGAGGTCTGCACGTAGCAGCTTCAGCATACCCTTGCCTGCCTTTCTTCTCCTGGAGTTGTGGTATTTCTTTTGCTTCTGTCAGTGTCCTGGTTTCAGCTAAGATGGAGTTAATTTACTTTTTAGCAGTGGATGGAATGCCATGTTTGGGTGTTAGGACAAAAGCAGTGCAGATAGCACCCTGATGTCTCTATTTGTTGCCAAGCAATCAAGGACTTTTTCAGTTGTCCATACTAACCAGAAAGGAGGGGACACAGCCAGGACAGGTGACCTGAACTGGCCAAAGAAGATATTCCATGCCAATTATGTCATGCTCAGTATAAAGGGGGGGACTAGGAGAGGAAAAAAAAATCCTCCAGGATGTGCGGTTTTTGGGTACGGTCGGGTTCCGGGACGGCCCTGGGCGGTACGGCCTGAATTGTGTGGTTCAGTGGGAGATTGCATTGTGTATCACCAGCTTCGTGTATCTTGTGCTCTAAAGTAGTGTTATCACTGTTGTTCTTTTTTATCTTTTTCTGCTATTTTAGTAAACTATCCTTATCCCAACCCGCGGGTTTTTGGTTTGGTTTTTTTTTCCTCTTTACATTTCCCTTTCTTTCCTCCCTCCCCCCCCCCCCCCCCCCCTTTTTTGTTAAAAGAACAAGTGACTGTGTGGGGCTCAGCTCTCAGCTGAGGCTAAACCACCACAGTCAGTCATCCCCTTTTCCAATGCTGCACATGTTGCAGGCGTATTGGGTCCCTTAGCACACCCAAGCAAGGATTACTACGGTGGTTTGGCACAGGGCAGGCTCTTCAGATTACATCGCAAAAAGCATTCGGGTAGAGTGATGTAGCTGGGTTCTCAGTAGAAATGTGACTAACAGCAATTAGTTAATTAGTTAAATTCCCCCTTATTGTACGATAAGGGGAAACATCACCAGGGATTCAAGAAGGCAATTTGCAGCAGCTTTAGGAAACTTGAAGAAAGTTGCAGAAAGGAGCCTAAAAGACCTTGCTTGTTTTGCTGAATTTTTTTCTTCTCCCAATACAGGCTTTCCTGAAATGCTGTCTTACCAGAACCCAGAGATCAAACCTACTTCTTTCCTTAGGAGCCTGTGGCAGCTATTTCCAGAGGTGAGCAAACCACCCTGGCAGAAGGAGTCCTGAGCCCCCAATGAGTGTCTCGCTCCCTGCTGCCAGGCACATGCTTGTCTGATTTGTCTTACAGTGTTCTGGTCCTTACCAAATCCCTTCTCATTTCAGGAACTCAGGGGAAATAAAATAAAAAAAAAAAAAGAAAAAGAGGATAACTAGGGATTAATTAGATGAATTGGGTTGTTCAGAAGGCATTGGGGAGGCTCAGAATTATATACTTGGGAGCATGAAAAGACAGGTGATACTGTCCCTTTCTAACATCTGTGAGACTTCAGATGTTCTAGGGAAACCTCAGCCTAAACGGCCTCTTCAAATTAGATGGAAGACAGCAAGAAGAAAAAGGGGGACCAGTTCCTGCCTACCAGATAATTTTTGCTGTCATACTCCCTCCTAAAATAGTATGCATATAATATTTACACAAATTAGTAGGAGGTGATTGCATGAAACCCACAATCTTTGGTCCTGGAAAGCAATTTAGAAGCTTACGAAGCCTTTTCAGTTGGTCTGGGTTTTTTCCTCCCCATTCCTGCTTTACCCATTTGCCCTGCCTTGCACACTTAGTTTGCCACAGAGTGCTAACACTGAAGTCCATCTATTGAAAAATATGCTGAATCTAGCGCCAATGTAAGTAAGAGACTGTAAGCACAGACAAATCCTAATGGGATACAGTACATTTCTGTCTTTGTTCCCAGGTCAGGTACAGAGCATTGGTGTAGTGCCCACGGACAGGGTAACGGTATGGCTAACGATGTTCCATCACCATTTCAGAACAGGATCTTTCATCACATCTAGAGAAAGTCAGGAATGCTCCTGGCCTTCATGATTTATAGTGCTTTAAGTGATCTTACACTCTGAACGATGTTCATTGTGTTTCTGGCTCCCCTTCCCTGAGGACAAATGCTTTATTTTGCTGAAAAATTATTGCAAAAAATTGTGACTTGTGACTACCTGTGACTTAAGATGAAGTTCACCAAAGTATATTGGTTTGAAATCAGTGTAGACATTCTGGTTCACGAGCAAGTAGCAGCAGCTGCTTTCCATTAATATAGCTAGACCCTTTGCCCCAGACAAAGTACTGTCCTCTGTTTGAGAACATTTCACTCTGTGTTTCTCACATGGAGGAAAGGATAACATTATTTTTTGGAGGGAAAAGGATCTCAGTCTCTTGTTGGTTTTGCTCCATTGGGTATAACTTGTTTTGTTATTAGAATATGGATGTTCCCCTTTGTAATGACAGTCTTTGTATGTGGAGCTTTTTCACTGCTTATGAAATATTTAAATATGCATTGAGCCAAAAGAAAAATGCATGTGATCCTATAGTCTTTGACAAAGCCATTTGCCTAATTTCTGGTGCCTGTTCCAGAATATTTTTAAATAATTCATATGAAGGCAGAGAACATCTCTATAAGGTTTCTAGAGCAACTTATCCCAGCATATTTGATAGAGCTCTTTGAGGAAAATCTGAATAACCTATAGAGCAATGGAGGAAACTCTAACTTACCTTTTGATTTGCTGCTGGGCGAGTGCATTGGGCTTTTGCATTAAAATAGCTAATTCCTTATTAGTTTTAGCAGTCTCTCTCCATTTTTTTTTCCCTGTGAATATGGACTGAAATATTTCACACAAAGCTGAACAAAGTATTTCTATAGAAGCAGGAAGAAAAAGCCTGATTGTTATTAGCTCAATATACAAGATGTTAACCAGAAACTTCTTTGCCCAACTTACCTGGTTAAGCAAATATCTAAGGAAACATTATTTAAGTGGTTCTGTTGCTATATTTTTTATTGGAAGGTAAAAAGAATCACCATAAAACACTTTAAAGAAGACCCTGAAAGAGCCACATATGCATGAAACCAATGATCCCAACTCTCATGACCTATTAAAAGTAGCTTTGACTGATTTCTATATGGAGATGTATTAGTTCACATTCTTCTAGATATTTATTAAGTCAGGAGAAAAATCATTGAGGTCTACCTTGTTTTGCAGAGAAATAATTAACGATCTCAGGTCATAACACAGATAATTAAAAATAAACAAACTAAGAGCTACCCAATTAAAAAACAGTGTGAGAAATGGCTATCATATATGGAACTGGAGAGTAATGATTTTCAGTACAACATGAAGCAGATTAATATTTCTTACATGATTTTATATAATTTGGGGGGGAATACAACCTGGATATCGTGAAGTGAAATTTCTCAGTATGAAACAATCAGAGACTGGTAGTGGTTTCACTCTTTATTTTTCCTAGATAAAAAAGATTGTCCACACAAAATTTTATGCAGAATGCTTTGGGGTCAGATCAATACTTAGGGAAACCTGACTTGTCTGTACATTGCCTGTGTATGTATGAGGAGATTTCCTTTAGAGAGAAGGATTTTCAGATTTTGAGCAAACAAGAAAAGAACTTTTATTTCCTTAGAGCCATGTGCCCTGAATATTCGTAGTAGTACATTTCAAACATCTATCTCTTGTTCACAGTTCTCTCATGTTCAGAGGGCAGTTGTGCTACAAGAAAACCCCAAACAAAAAACTATCAAGATTGGGTGATTGTCATATGGTGGACTCCAAAAAATCCAGGTGTTGTAAAATGTGCTCAGGCTGCATTAACATATAACACAGTCCAGAGAGGGATGGATCTACCCAATTAAATAGTTGGTGTGGAGGCGCTGCACAGTTGTTTCACATCCACTGCAGCTGGACCCTGCTGACCAAATGACCATTCCTAGTTGGAGAATGTTCAGAGCATCCCTGCAGAACATGTTTCAGTTGAGTTTCATCCAAAAGGAAATGATCAGGGAAGCCAAGTGAAGCACAGCCTCTGGGATGACCAGATGACTGACTTCAAACACACGCTAAAGCACTTCTGTAACTGTACCACCAGTTCATCAGTCCACTTACTCTCCCACAGCTTTCTGGTGACTTCCTGTGAATCACATCCTTATTAAGTCCCTCTGCAATCTGTGTTTTTGGGTCACAAAACAGACAAACTTCCAGCTACTCTTGTTGCTACAGCTTAAAGCATTTGCACACCACCTGAGAACAAAAGGTACACATGCAATCAAGTAGACATTTAAAAGGCATTGTTTGAGAAGGTAGTAGTTCACAGGCAAAAAATAATAATAAAAACCCTTCAGTATTTAATTTTTCCTACAGTCAAATAAAGTGTCTGGCTGAGAAAGGAAGGAAGGAAAGAAAGGAAATAGGGAGGTGTAATTTTATTTACTTTTGCAAAATAAGTCTAGTCCAACAGATACCGATGTATTTCTGCAGACAAAACACATAAAACTCTTCTCCCTACGAACATTCTTAGTAAGCTGAAGCTTCATCAAGATTTATATCTCAACTTCCACTGTTATAAAACACTTTCCATCTCTCTACCTTTGCCCAGCTTCCCACAGAAACACAAATGCATATTGCATATACCATAGTGATGTCAAAAGCCCATAGGTTGCCAAAATAAAGAAATAATTTTCATTATAAAGAACAGAATGGGTTGAATCTCCATGGTTTGTGCTCTCAGATTCTGCTTCTGTCCACTATGATTGTCTGTGATAAACACATACTGCAAATGGAAAGCACAATAGTGAATTTCAGTAGGGATAGAAAGCTGCTTCATACCTATAATTTATCTTGTTAAAAATATATGATTCATGTCCTAGTTCTATTTGAAAGCACTTCAGACCTTTGACATTTCTATATTGGCAAGAACATAAATGTTATTAAGATTATCTAAGGTTGTAAACTAATAGAAGTTTACAGGCAGGCATCGTCCTGCTCCTTTCATTTGAGTAGAGTGCCTGAGGATGCCTATGTGGGCTAGTGCTCAGGAAAAAAGTATCTCTTGTTAAAAAGAAAAAAGAAAACCAAACAGAAAAGAGTTCCTTAATATGACATCAGGATCTGAAACTATTTTTCAAATAACTTGTATTTTGTCTTAGCACTTCCCAAACCAGCCAAACTTGCACATTAAAACACTTTACTGGGGTACCCTTCATACAAAACCATGCATTTAAATGTGATAGTATGATCAGTTCACCACATTTCTTTGAAATGCTTGCTTTGTTTCTATGCCATTCATGTACAATCCCTTCTCTGGCATTATTGGTCTTAACTCTTTTCTCCTTTCCTGAAACCCTGTGGCTTTAACACTGCACTTTATCACTTCCTACAAGTTCACTAGAGGTGTTCCTTTTCCCACTCTGTTATCGATACGGCTGTAGGTCAGGATCACGCCAGTTCTGGTGTGATACTAGAGGACTAGGATTGGCTAGTGCTGGCAAAGCTATCAAATGCTAGAGCTGGAGTTGAACATTGACTACAACTGCTGGAGGATGTATCTGAGGACCATATGCATTTAACCCCAGACCATCTGGGGAAACAGACTGGGAGGGGGGTGAGCAGATGCCACCCACTGCAAGGCACTAAGGGGTCAGTAAAACCCTGGGAGAGCAGGAGATGCTCTTCCCAGCACACGGGAGCTCCTCCTCAACAAGTTCATGGATGGATGGAGTTCATCCCTGATGGATGCTGGGTGGATCCTAACTGCAACCCAAATGGAAGGCACCAGATGGCTCCTAATCCCAGGCACCTAGGAAGGGAGAAGCAGAATTCCCTTGGCTTTACATTCCCAGGACAGTCAGGCCATCACCTTACTGGGCTTGCAGCATATCCCTGACTGAGATTTGGAGTGAAACACTCGGGTACCTGCTGCAAGGCTCCTGCATGGACTGAACCAGGAGGAAGGTGGGAAAAAACCCCTGTCACAGTCAGGACAGTGCAAATTTCATCAAGTCTAAATTTAACTACCCTCAATTAGTACAAATGAAGTAAACCTCCAAGGCTGTGGGGTTGCAGGAGGAACCTCTGTGCCTCCTTGGAGATGGTGTTTACTAGCAAAGGCTTTTCCCATCCCAGCTCCAGTGGCCCCATCCCCACCCAGCCTGCCACAGCCCCCATTTGTAAGCTATTTTTTGTTGTTTTAATGCAATGCTGCAATTCTAACCCAGAGTCTCAGATTGGCAAACAGGTTTTCTTTTCTTTCTTCAGAAAAAAAATACAGCTGAACTAATTTGATGAAAGGGGAAAATAAAATGTGAGCCAGACTAAACACGTGCAGTTCCTACCTACAGCCAGGGCCCAGCTTCTCCCAGGCCAAAGTCAACACATGTCAATTTTTAACATGGCAGGGCTTTAAAAGAGACGTTTGAGCCCTGGATGAAGGGTGGCTGGAAAACATTAATAACAAGGTCTGTCAAAGAAAAGCAGGCATGACAAGTGACCAAGACAAAGTGTTTTTCTCAGCCGGAGAAGCATTTGCTGCCAAACATGCCAAACGTCCAGCAATAGCTTCCAAACCAAAACAGATAGTACTGAAAGACATAGCTGGCCTGAAACCTCCTCAGGGGAGACACAAACAGAAACTAGAAACTTTGGTGTCACTGCTTTCGTTTGCCTGGGAAACTCAAATGTACCTGCATGGTGCACCAAAAGTGTTTTTCTCGGCCGGAGCAGCTTTTTCTACCAAACATGCCAAACTTCCAGCAATAGCTTCCAAACCAAAAGAGATAGTACTGAAAGACATAGCTGGCCTGAAACCTCCTCAGGGGAGACACAAACAGAAACTAGAAACTTTGGTGTCACTGCTTTCGTTTGCCTGGGAAACTCAAATGTACCTGCATGGTGCACCAAAAGTGTTTTTCTCGGCCGGAGCAGCTTTTTCTACCAAACATGCCAAACTTCCAGTAATAGCGTCCAAACCAAAAGAGATAGTACTGAAAGACATTGCTGGCCTGAAACCTCCTCAGGGGAGACACAAACAGAAACTAGAAACTTTGGTGCCACTGCTTTCGTTTGCCTGGGAAACTCAAATGTACCTGCATGGTGCACCAAAAGTGTTTTTCTTGGCCGGAGCAGATTTTTCTCCCAAACATGCCAAACTTCCAGCAATAGCTTCCAAACCAAAAGAGATAGTACTGAAAGACATAGCTGGCCTGAAACCTCCTCAGGGGAGACACAAACAGAAACTAGAAACTTTGGTGTCACTGCTTTCGTTTGCCTGGGAAACTCAAATGTACCTGCATGGTGCACCAAAAGTGTTTTTCTCGGCCGGAGCAGCTTTTTCTTCCAAACGTCCAGCAATAGCTTCCAAACCAAAAGAGATAGTACTGAAAGACATAGCTGGCCTGAAACCTCCTCAGGGGAGACACAAACAGAAACTAGAAACTTTGGTGTCACTGCTTTTGTTTGCCTGGGAAACTCAAATGTACCTGCATGGTGCACCAAAAGTGTTTTTCTCGGTGGAGGAGCATTTGCTGCCAAACATGCCAAACGTCCAGCAATAGCTTCTAAACCAAAAGAGATAGGACTGAAAGACATAGCTGGCCTGAAACGTCCTCAGGGGAGACACAAACAGAAACTAGAATCTTTGGTGTAACTGCTTTCGTTTGCCTGGGAAACTCAAATGTACCTGCATGGTGCACCAAAAGTGTTTTTCTCGGCCGGAGCAGCTTTTTCTACCAAACATGCCAAAATTCCAGCAATAGCTTCCAAACCAAAAGAGATAGTACTGAAAGACATTGCTGGCCTGAAACCTCCTCAGGGGAGACACAAACAGAAACTAGAAACTTTGGTGTCACTGCTTTTGTTTGCCTGGGAAACTCAAATGTACCTGCATGGTGCACCAAAAGTGTTTTTCTCGGCCGGAGAAGCTTTTTGTACCAAACGTCCAGCAATAGCTTCCAAACCAAAATAGATAGTACTGAAAGACATTGCTGGCCTGAAACCTCCTCAGGGGAGACACAAACAGAAACTAGAAACTTTGGTGCCACTGCTTTCGTTTGCCTGGGAAACTCAAATGTACCTGCATGGTGCACCAAAAGGGTTTTTCTCGGCCGGAGCAGCTTTTTCTACCAAACGTCCAGCAATAGCTTCCAAACCAAAAGAGATAGTACTGAAAGACATAGCTGGCCTGAAAGCTCCTCAGGGGAGACATAAACAGAAACTAGAAACTTTGGTGCCACTGCTTTCGTTTGCCTGGGAAACTCAAATGTACCTGCATGGTGCACCAAAAGTGTTTTTCTCGGCCGGAGCAGCATTTGCTACCAAACATGCCAAACGTCCAGCAATAGCTTCTAAACCAAAAGAGATAGTACTGAAAGACATTGCTGGCCTGAAACCTCTTCAGGGGAGACACAAACCGAAACTAGAATCTTTGGTGTAACTGCTTTCGTTTGCCTGGGAAACTCAAATGTACCTGCATGGTGCACCAAAAGTGTTTTTCTCGGCCGGAGCAGCTTATTCTACCAAACATGCCAAACGTCCAGCAATGGCTTCCAAACCAAAAGAGATAGTACTGAAAGACATAGCTGGCCTGAAACCTCCTCAGGGGAGACACAAACAGAAACTAGAAACTTTGGTGTCACTGCTTTTGTTTGCCTGGGAAACTCAAATGTACCTGCATGGTGCACCAAAAGTGTTTTTCTCGGCCGGAGCAGCTTTTTCTACCAAACGTCCAGCAATAACATCCAAACCAAAAGAGATAGTACTGAAAGACATAGCTGGCCTGAAACCTCCTCAGGGGAGACACAAACAGAAACTAGAAACTTTGGTGTCACTGCTTTCGTTTGCCTGGGAAACTCAAATGTACATGCATGGTGCACCAAAAGTGTTTTTCTCGGCCGGAGCAGCTTTTTCTCCCAAAGATGCCAAACGTCCAGCAATAGCTTCCAAACCAAAAGAGATAGTACGGAAAGACATAGCTGGCCTGAAACCTCCTCAGGGGAGACACAAACAGAAACTAGAAACTTTGGTGTCACTGCTTTCGTTTGCCTGGGAAACTCAAATGTACCTGCATGGTGCACCAAAAGTGTTTTTCTCGGCCGGAGCAGCATTTGCTGCCAAACATGCCAAACATCCAGCAATAGCTTCCAAACCAAAAGAGATAGTACTGAAAGACATAGCTGGCCTGAAACCTCCTCAGGGGAGACACAAACAGAAACTAGAAACTTTGGTGTCACTGCTTTTGTTTGCCTGGGAAACTCAAATGTACCTGCATGGTGCACCAAAAGTGTTTTTCTCGGCCGGAGCAGCTTCTTCTACCAAACATGCCAAACTTCCAGCAATAGCTTCCAAACCAAAAGAGATAGTACTGAAAGACATAGCTGGCCTGAAACCTCCTCAGGGGAGACACAAACAGAAACAAGAAACTTTGGTGTCACTGCTTTCGTTTGCCTGGGAAACTCAAATGTACCTGCATGGTGCACCAAAAGTGTTTTTCTCGGCCGGAGCAGCTTTTTCTTCCAAACGTCCAGCAATAGCTTCCAAACCAAAAGAGATAGTACTGAAAGACATTGCTGGCCTGAAACCTCCTCAGGGGAGACACAAACAGAAACTAGAAACTTTGGTGTCACTGCTTTCGTTTGCCTGGGAAACTCAAATGTACCTGCGTGGTGCACCAAAAGTGTTTTTCTCGGCCTGAAAAGCTTTTTCTACCAAACATGCAAAATTTCCAGGAATAGCTTCCAAACCAAAATAGATAGTACTGAAAGACATTGCTGGCCTGAAACCTCCTCAGGGGAGACACAAACAGAAACTAGAAACTTTGGTGCCACTGCTTTCGTTTGCCTGGGAAACTCAAATGTACCTGCATGGTGCACCAAAAGTGTTTTTCTCGGCCGGAGCAGCTTTTTCTACCAAACATGCCAAACGTCCAGCAATAGCTTCCAAACCAAAAGAGATAGTACTGAAAGACATTGCTGGCCTGAAACCTCCTCAGGGGAGACACAAACAGAAACTAGAAACTTTGGTGTCACTGCTTTTGTTTGCCTGGGAAACTCAAATGTACCTGCATGGTGCACCAAAAGTGTTTTTCTCGGCCGGAGCAGCTTTTTCTACCAAACGTCCAGCAATAACATCCAAACCAAAAGAGATAGTACTGAAAGACATAGCTGGCCTGAAACCTCCTCAGGGGAGACACAAACAGAAACTAGAAACTTTGGTGTCACTGCTTTTGTTTGCCTGGGAAACTCAAATGTACCTGCATGGTGCACCAAAAGTGTTTTTCTCGACCGGAGAAGCTTTTTCTCCCAAACATGCCAAACGTCCAGCAATAGCTTCCAAACCAAAAGAGATAGTACTGAAAGACATAGCTGGCCTGAAACCTCCTCAGGGGAGACACAAACAGAAACTAGAAACTTTGGTGTCACTGCTTTCGTTTGCCTGGGAAACTCAAATGTACCTGCATGGTGCACCAAAAGTGTTTTTCTCGGCCGGAGCAGCATTTGCTGCCAAACATGCCAAACATCCAGCAATAGCTTCCAAACCAAAAGAGATAGTACTGAAAGACATAGCTGGCCTGAAACCTCCTCAGGGGAGACACAAACAGAAACTAGAAACTTTGGTGTCACTGCTTTCGTTTGCCTGGGAAACTCAAATGTACCTGCATGGTGCACCAAAAGTGTTTTTCTCGGCCGGAGCAGCTTCTTCTACCAAACGTCCAGCAATAGCTTCCAAACCAAAAGAGATAGTACTGAAAGACATTGCTGGCCTGAAACCTCCTCAGGGGAGACACAAACAGAAACTAGAAACTTTGGTGTCACTGCTTTCGTTTGCCTGGGAAACTCAAATGTACCTGCATGGTGCACCAAAAGTGTTTTTCTCGGCCAGAGCAGCATTTGCTGCCAAACATGCCATACGTCCAGCAATAGCATGCAAACCAAAAGAGATAGTACTGAAAGACATTGCTGGCCTGAAACCTCCTCAGGGGAGACACAAACAGAAACTAGAAACTTTGGTGTCACTGCTTTCGTTTGCCTGGGAAACTCAAATGTACCTGCATGGTGCACCAAAAGTGTTTTTCTCGGCCGGAGCAGCTTTTTCTACCAAACGTCCAGAAATAGCTTCCAAACCAAAAGAGATAGTACTGAAAGACATTGCTGGCCTGAAACCTCCTCAGGGGAGACACAAACAGAAACTAGAAACTTTGGTGTAACTGCTTTCGTTTGCTTGGGAAACTCAAATGTACCTGCATGGTGCACCAAAAGTGTTTTTCTCAGACGGAGCAGCTTTTTCTACCAAACATGCAAAACTTCCAGCAATAGCTTCCAAACCAAAAGAGATAGTACTGAAAGACATTGCTGGCCTGAAACCTCCTCAGGGGAGACACAAACAGAAACTAGAAACTTTGGTGTCACTGCTTTCGTTTGCCTGGGAAACTCAAATGTACCTGCATGGTGCACCAAAAGGGTTTTTCTCGGCCTGAAAAGCTTTTTCTACCAAACATGCAAAATTTCCAGGAATAGCTTCCAAACCAAAATAGATAGTACTGAAAGACATTGCTGGCCTGAAACCTCCTCAGGGGAGACACAAACAGAAACTAGAAACTTTGGTGCCACTGCTTTCGTTTGCCTGGGAAACTCAAATGTACCTGCATGGTGCACCAAAAGTGTTTTTCTCGGCCGGAGCAGCTTTTTCTACCAAACATGCCAAACGTCCAGCAATAGCTTCCAAACCAAAAGAGATAGTACTGAAAGACATTGCTGGCCTGAAACCTCCTCAGGGGAGACACAAACAGAAACTAGAAACTTTGGTGTCACTGCTTTTGTTTGCCTGGGAAACTCAAATGTACCTGCATGGTGCACCAAAAGTGTTTTTCTCGGCCGGAGCAGCTTTTTCTACCAAACGTCCAGCAATAACATCCAAACCAAAAGAGATAGTACTGAAAGACATAGCTGGCCTGAAACCTCCTCAGGGGAGACACAAACAGAAACTAGAAACTTTGGTGTCACTGCTTTTGTTTGCCTGGGAAACTCAAATGTACCTGCATGGTGCACCAAAAGTGTTTTTCTCGACCGGAGAAGCTTTTTCTCCCAAACATGCCAAACGTCCAGCAATAGCTTCCAAACCAAAAGAGATAGTACTGAAAGACATAGCTGGCCTGAAACGTCCTCAGGGGAGACACAAACAGAAACTAGAAACTTTGGTGTCACTGCTTTCGTTTGCCTGGGAAACTCAAATGTACCTGCATGGTGCACCAAAAGTGTTTTTCTCGGCCGGAGCAGCATTTGCTGCCAAACATGCCAAACATCCAGCAATAGCTTCCAAACCAAAAGAGATAGTACTGAAAGACATAGCTGGCCTGAAACCTCCTCAGGGGAGACACAAACAGAAACTAGAAACTTTGGTGTCACTGCTTTCGTTTGCCTGGGAAACTCAAATGTACCTGCATGGTGCACCAAAAGTGTTTTTCTCGGCCGGAGCAGCTTCTTCTACCAAACATGCCAAACTTCCAGCAATAGCTTCCAAACCAAAAGAGATAGGACTGAAAG
This sequence comes from Laterallus jamaicensis coturniculus, assembly GCA_022605575.1. Taxonomy (NCBI): domain Eukaryota; kingdom Metazoa; phylum Chordata; class Aves; order Gruiformes; family Rallidae; genus Laterallus; species Laterallus jamaicensis. The sequence continues at coordinate 17,606,385 of JAKCOX010000018.1, forward strand.
ACATTGCTGGCCTGAAACCTCCTCAGGGGAGACACAAACAGAAACTAGAAACTTTGGTGTCACTGCTTTCGTTTGCCTGGGAAACTCAAATGTACCTGCATGGTGCACCAAAAGTGTTTTTCTCGGCCGGAGCAGCATTTGCTGCCAAACATGCCAAACATCCAGCAATAGCTTCCAAACCAAAAGAGATAGTACTGAAAGACATAGCTGGCCTGAAACCTCCTCAGGGGAGACACAAACAGAAACTAGAAACTTTGGTGTCACTGCTTTCGTTTGCCTGGGAAACTCAAATGTACCTGCATGGTGCACCAAAAGTGTTTTTCTCGGCCGGAGCAGCTTCTTCTACCAAACGTCCAGCAATAGCTTCCAAACCAAAAGAGATAGTACTGAAAGACATTGCTGGCCTGAAACCTCCTCAGGGGAGACACAAACAGAAACTAGAAACTTTGGTGTCACTGCTTTCGTTTGCCTGGGAAACTCAAATGTACCTGCATGGTGCACCAAAAGTGTTTTTCTCGGCCAGAGCAGCATTTGCTGCCAAACATGCCATACGTCCAGCAATAGCATGCAAACCAAAAGAGATAGTACTGAAAGACATTGCTGGCCTGAAACCTCCTCAGGGGAGACACAAACAGAAACTAGAAACTTTGGTGTCACTGCTTTCGTTTGCCTGGGAAACTCAAATGTACCTGCATGGTGCACCAAAAGGGTTTTTCTCGGCCGGAGCAGCTTTTTCTACCAAACGTCCAGCAATAGCTTCCAAACCAAAAGAGATAGGACTGAAAGACATAGCTGGCCTGAAAGCTCCTCAGGGGAGACATAAACAGAAACTAGAAACTTTGATGTCACTGCTTTCGTTTGCCTGGGAAACTCAAATGTACCTGCATGGTGCACCAAAAGTGTTTTTCTCGGCCGGAGCAGCTTTTTCTACCAAACGTCCAGAAATAGCTTCCAAACCAAAAGAGATAGTACTGAAAGACATTGCTGGCCTGAAACCTCCTCAGGGGAGACACAAACAGAAACTAGAAACTTTGGTGTAACTGCTTTCGTTTGCTTGGGAAACTCAAATGTACCTGCATGGTGCACCAAAAGTGTTTTTCTCAGACGGAGCAGCTTTTTCTACCAAACATGCAAAACTTCCAGCAATAGCTTCCAAACCAAAAGAGATAGTACTGAAAGACATAGCTGGCCTGAAACCTCCTCAGGGGAGACACAAACAGAAACTAGAAACTTTGGTGTCACTGCTTTCGTTTGCCTGGGAAACTCAAATGTACCTGCATGGTGCACCAAAAGGGTTTTTCTCGGCCGGAGCATCTTTTTCTACCAAACGTCCAGCAATAGCTTCCAAACCAAAAGAGATAGGACTGAAAGACATAGCTGGCCTGAAAGCTCCTCAGGGGAGACATAAACAGAAACTAGAAACTTTGATGTCACTGCTTTCGTTTGCCTGGGAAACTCAAATGTACCTGCATGGTGCACCAAAAGTGTTTTTCTCGGCCGGAGCAGCTTTTTCTACCAAACGTCCAGAAATAGCTTCCAAACCAAAAGAGATAGTACTGAAAGACATTGCTGGCCTGAAACCTCCTCAGGGGAGACACACACAGAAACTAGAAACTTTGGTGTAACTGCTTTCGTTTGCTTGGGAAACTCAAATGTACCTGCATGGTGCACCAAAAGTGTTTTTCTCGGACGGAGCAGCTTTTTCTACCAAACATGCAAAACTTCCAGCAATAGCTTCCAAACCAAAAGAGATAGTACTGAAAGACATTGCTGGCCTGAAACCTCCTCAGGGGAGACACAAACAGAAACTAGAAACTTTGGTGTCACTGCCTTTGTTTGCCTGGGAAACTCAAATGTACCTGCATGGTGCACCAAAAGTGTTTTTCTCGGCCGGAGAAGCTTTTTCTACCAAACGTCCAGCAATAACTTCCAAACCAAAAGAGATAGTACTGAAAGACATAGCTGGCCTGAAACCTCCTCAGGGGAGACACAAACAGAAACTAGAAACTTTGGTGTCACTGCTTTCGTTTGCCTGGGAAACTCAAATGTACCTGCATGGTGCACCAAAAGTGTTTTTCTCGGCCGGAGCAGCATTTGCTGCCAAACATGCCAAACATCCAGCAATAGCTTCCAAAACAAAAGAGATAGTACTGAAAGACATTGCTGACCTGAAACCTCCTCAGGGGAGACACAAACAGAAACTAGAAACTTTGGTGTCACTGCTTTTGTTTGCCTGGGAAACTCAAATGTACCTGCATGGTGCACCAAAAGTGTTTTTCTCGGCCGGAGCAGCTTTTTGTACCAAACGTCTAGCAATAGCTTCCAAACCAAAAGAGATAGTACTGAAAGACATTGCTGGCCTGAAACCTCCTCAGGGGAGACACAAACAGAAACTAGAAACTTTGGTGTCACTGCTTTTGTTTGCCTGGGAAACTCAAATGTACCTGCATGGTGCACCAAAAGTGTTTTTCTCGGCCGGAGAAGCTTTTTCTACCAAACATGCCAAACTTCCAGCAATAGCTTGCAAACCAAAAGAGATAGTACTGAAAGACATTGCTGGCCTGAAACCTCCTCAGGGGAGACACAAACAGAAACTAGAAACTTTGGTGCCACTGCTTTCGTTTGCCTGGGAAACTCAAATGTACCTGCATGGTGCACCAAAAGTGTTTTTCTCGGCCGGAGAAGCTTTTTCTCCCAAACATGCCAAACGTCCAGCAATAGCTTCTAAACCAAAAGAGATAGTACTGAAAGACATTGCTGGCCTGAAACCTCCTCAGGGGAGACACAAACAGAAACTAGAAACTTTGGTGTCACTGCTTTTGTTTGCCTGGGAAACTCAAATGAACCTGCATGGTGCACCAAAAGTGTTTTTCTCGGCCGGAGCAGCTTTTTCTACCAAACGTCCAGCAATAGCTTCCAAACCAAAAGAGATAGTACTGAAAGACATAGCTGGCCTGAAACCTCCTCAGGGGAGACACAAACAGAAACTAGAAACTTTGGTGTCACTGCTTTCGTTTGCCTGGGAAACTCAAATGTACCTGCATGGTGCACCAAAAGTGTTTTTCTCGGCCGGAGAAGCTTTTTCTCCCAAACATGCCAAACTTCCAGCAATAGCTTCCAAACCAAAAGAGATAGTACTGAAAGACATAGCTGGCCTGAAACGTCCTCAGGGGAGACACAAACAGAAACTAGAAACTTTGGTGTCACCGCTTTCGTTTGCCTGGGAAACTGAAATGTACCTGCATGGTGCACCAAAAGTGTTTTTCTCGGCCGGAGCAGCATTTGCTGCCAAACATGCCAAACATCCAGCAATAGCTTCCAAACCAAAAGAGATAGTACTGAAAGACATAGCTGGCCTGAAACCTCCTCAGGGGAGACACAAACAGAAACTAGAAACTTTGGTGTCACTGCTTTCGTTTGCCTGGGAAACTCAAATGTACCTGCATGGTGCACCAAAAGTGTTTTTCTCGGTGGAGGAGCATTTGCTGCCAAACATGCCAAACGTCCAGCAATAGCTTCTAAACCAAAAGAGATAGTACTGAAAGACATAGCTGGCCTGAAACCTCCTCAGGGGAGACACAAACAGAAACTAGAAACTTTGGTGTAACTGCTTTCGTTTGCCTGGGAAACTCAAATGTACCTGCATGGTGCACAAAAAGTGTTTTTCTCGGCCGGAGCAGCTTCTTCTACCAAACGTCCAGCAATAGCTTCCAAACCAAAAGAGATAGTACTGAAAGACATTGCTGGCCTGAAAGCTCCTCAGGGGAGACACAAACAGAAACTAGAAACTTTGGTGTCACTGCTTTCGTTTGCCTGGGAAACTCAAATGTACCTGCATGGTGCACCAAAAGTGTTTTTCTCGGCCAGAGCAGCATTTGCTGCCAAACATGCCAAACGTCCAGCAATAGCTTGCAAACCAAAAGAGATAGTACTGAAAGACATTGCTGGCCTGAAACCTCCTCAGGGGAGGCACAAACAGAAACTAGAAACTTTGGTGTCACTGCTTTCGTTTGCCTGGGAAACTCAAATGTACCTGCATGGTGCACCAAAAGTGTTTTTCTCGGCCGGAGCAGCTTTTTCTACCAAACGTCCAGCAATAGCTTCCAAACCAAAAGAGATAGGACTGAAAGACATAGCTGGCCTGAAAGCTCCTCAGGGGAGACATAAACAGAAACTAGAAACTTTGATGTCACTGCTTTCGTTTGCCTGGGAAACTCAAATGTACCTGCATGGTGCACCAAAAGTGTTTTTCTCGGCCGGAGCAGCTTTTTCTACCAAACGTCCAGAAATAGCTTCTAAACCAAAAGAGATAGTACTGAAAGACATTGCTGGCCTGAAACCTCCTCAGGGGAGACACAAACAGAAACTAGAAACTTTGGTGTAACTGCTTTCGTTTTCTTGGGAAACTCAAATGTACCTGCATGGTGCACCAAAAGTGTTTTTCTCGGACAGAGCAGCTTTTTCTACCAAACATGCAAAACTTCCAGCAATAGCTTCCAAACCAAAAGAGATAGTACTGAAAGACATTGCTGGCCTGAAACCTCCTCAGGGGAGACACAAACAGAAACTAGAAACTTTGGTGTCACTGCCTTTGTTTGCCTGGGGAACTCAAATGGACCTGCATGGTGCACCAAAAGTGTTTTTCTCGGCCGGAGAAGCTTTTTGTACCAAACGTCCAGCAATAACTTCCAAACCAAAAGAGATAGTACTGAAAGACATAGCTGGCCTGAAACCTCCTCAGGGGAGACACAAACAGAAACTAGAAACTTTGGTGTCACTGCTTTCGTTTGCCTGGGAAACTCAAATGTACCTGCATGGTGCACCAAAAGTGTTTTTCTCGGCCGGAGAAGCTTTTTCTACCAAACATGCCAAACTTCCAGCAATAGCTTCCAAACCAAAAGAGATAGTACTGAAAGACATTGCTGGCCTGAAACGTCCTCAGGGGAGACACAAACAGAAACTAGAAACTTTGGTGTCACCGCTTTCGTTTGCCTGGGAAACTGAAATGTACCTGCATGGTGCACCAAAAGTGTTTTTCTCGGCCGGAGCAGCATTTGCTGCCAAACATGCCAAACATCCAGCAATAGCTTCCAAACCAAAAGAGATAGTACTGAAAGACATAGCTGGCCTGAAACCTCCTCAGGGGAGACACAAACAGAAACTAGAAACTTTGGTGTCACTGCTTTCGTTTGCCTGGGAAACTCAAATGTACCTGCATGGTGCACCAAAAGTGTTTTTCTCGGTGGAGGAGCATTTGCTGCCAAACATGCCAAACGTCCAGCAATAGCTTCTAAACCAAAAGAGATAGTACTGAAAGACATAGCTGGCCTGAAACCTCCTCAGGGGAGACACAAACAGAAACTAGAAACTTTGGTGTAACTGCTTTCGTTTGCCTGGGAAACTCAAATGTACCTGCATGGTGCACAAAAAGTGTTTTTCTCGGCCGGAGCAGCTTCTTCTACCAAACGTCCAGCAATAGCTTCCAAACCAAAAGAGATAGTACTGAAAGACATTGCTGGCCTGAAAGCTCCTCAGGGGAGACACAAACAGAAACTAGAAACTTTGGTGTCACTGCTTTCGTTTGCCTGGGAAACTCAAATGTACCTGCATGGTGCACCAAAAGTGTTTTTCTCGGCCAGAGCAGCATTTGCTGCCAAACATGCCAAACGTCCAGCAATAGCTTGCAAACCAAAAGAGATAGTACTGAAAGACATTGCTGGCCTGAAACCTCCTCAGGGGAGGCACAAACAGAAACTAGAAACTTTGGTGTCACTGCTTTCGTTTGCCTGGGAAACTCAAATGTACCTGCATGGTGCACCAAAAGTGTTTTTCTCGGCCGGAGCAGCTTTTTCTACCAAACGTCCAGCAATAGCTTCCAAACCAAAAGAGATAGGACTGAAAGACATAGCTGGCCTGAAAGCTCCTCAGGGGAGACATAAACAGAAACTAGAAACTTTGATGTCACTGCTTTCGTTTGCCTGGGAAACTCAAATGTACCTGCATGGTGCACCAAAAGTGTTTTTCTCGGCCGGAGCAGCTTTTTCTACCAAACGTCCAGAAATAGCTTCCAAACCAAAAGAGATAGTACTGAAAGACATTGCTGGCCTGAAACCTCCTCAGGGGAGACACAAACAGAAACTAGAAACTTTGGTGTAACTGCTTTCGTTTTCTTGGGAAACTCAAATGTACCTGCATGGTGCACCAAAAGTGTTTTTCTCGGACAGAGCAGCTTTTTCTACCAAACATGCAAAACTTCCAGCAATAGCTTCCAAACCAAAAGAGATAGTACTGAAAGACATTGCTGGCCTGAAACCTCCTCAGGGGAGACACAAACAGAAACTAGAAACTTTGGTGTCACTGCCTTTGTTTGCCTGGGGAACTCAAATGGACCTGCATGGTGCACCAAAAGTGTTTTTCTCGGCCGGAGAAGCTTTTTGTACCAAACGTCCAGCAATAACTTCCAAACCAAAAGAGATAGTACTGAAAGACATAGCTGGCCTGAAACCTCCTCAGGGGAGACACAAACAGAAACTAGAAACTTTGGTGTCACTGCTTTCGTTTGCCTGGGAAACTCAAATGTACCTGCATGGTGCACCAAAAGTGTTTTTCTCGGCCGGAGAAGCTTTTTCTACCAAACATGCCAAACTTCCAGCAATACCTTCCAAACCAAAAGAGATAGTACTGAAAGACATTGCTGGCCTGAAACCTCCTCAGGGGAGACACAAACAGAAACTAGAAACTTTGGTGTCACTGCTTTCGTTTGCCTGGGAAACTCAAATGTACCTGCATGGTGCACCAAAAGTGTTTTTCTCGGCCGGAGAAGCTTTTTCTACCAAACATGCCAAACTTCCAGCAATACCTTCCAAACCAAAAGAGATAGTACTGAAAGACATTGCTGGCCTGAAACCTCCTCAGGGGAGACACAAACAGAAACTAGAAACTTTGGTGCCACTGCTTTCGTTTGCCTGGGAAACTCAAATGTACCTGCATGGTGCACCAAAAGTGTTTTTCTCGGCCGGAGAAGCTTTTTCTCCCAAACATGCCAAACGTCCAGCAATAGCTTCTAAACCAAAAGAGATAGTACTGAAAGACATTGCTGGCCTGAAACCTCCTCAGGGGAGACACAAACAGAAACTAGAAACTTTGGTGTCACTGCTTTTGTTTGCCTGGGAAACTCAAATGAACCTGCATGGTGCACCAAAAGTGTTTTTCTCGGCCGGAGCAGCTTTTTCTACCAAACGTCCAGCAATAACTTCCAAACCAAAAGAGATAGTACTGAAAGACATAGCTGGCCTGAAACCTCCTCAGGGGAGACACAAACAGAAACTAGAAACTTTGGTGTCACTGCTTTCGTTTGCCTGGGAAACTCAAATGTACCTGCATGGTGCACCAAAAGTGTTTTTCTCGGCCGGAGAAGCTTTTTCTCCCAAACATGCCAAACTTCCAGCAATAGCTTCCAAACCAAAAGAGATAGTACTGAAAGACATAGCTGGCCTGAAACGTCCTCAGGGGAGACACAAACAGAAACTAGAAACTTTGGTGTCACCGCTTTCGTTTGCCTGGGAAACTGAAATGTACCTGCATGGTGCACCAAAAGTGTTTTTCTCGGCCGGAGCAGCATTTGCTGCCAAACATGCCAAACATCCAGCAATAGCTTCCAAACCAAAAGAGATAGTACTGAAAGACATAGCTGGCCTGAAACCTCCTCAGGGGAGACACAAACAGATACTAGAAACTTTGGTGTAACTGCTTTCGTTTGCCTGGGAAACTCAAATGTACCTGCATGGTGCACAAAAAGTGTTTTTCTCGGCCGGAGCAGCTTCTTCTACCAAACGTCCAGCAATAGCTTCCAAACCAAAAGAGATAGTACTGAAAGACATTGCTGGCCTGAAAGCTCCTCAGGGGAGACACAAACAGAAACTAGAAACTTTGGTGTCACTGCTTTCGTTTGCCTGGGAAACTCAAATGTACCTGCATGGTGCACCAAAAGTGTTTTTCTCGGCCAGAGCAGCATTTGCTGCCAAACATGCCAAACGTCCAGCAATAGCTTGCAAACCAAAAGAGATAGTACTGAAAGACATTGCTGGCCTGAAACCTCCTCAGGGGAGGCACAAACAGAAACTAGAAACTTTGGTGTCACTGCTTTCGTTTGCCTGGGAAACTCAAATGTACCTGCATGGTGCACCAAAAGTGTTTTTCTCGGCCGGAGCAGCTTTTTCTACCAAACGTCCAGCAATAGCTTCCAAACCAAAAGAGATAGGACTGAAAGACATAGCTGGCCTGAAAGCTCCTCAGGGGAGACATAAACAGAAACTAGAAACTTTGATGTCACTGCTTTCGTTTGCCTGGGAAACTCAAATGTACCTGCATGGTGCACCAAAAGTGTTTTTCTCGGCCGGAGCAGCTTTTTCTACCAAACGTCCAGAAATAGCTTCCAAACTAAAAGAGATAGTACTGAAAGACATTGCTGGCCTGAAACCTCCTCAGGGGAGACACAAACAGAAACTAGAAACTTTGGTGTAACTGCTTTCGTTTTCTTGGGAAACTCAAATGTACCTGCATGGTGCACCAAAAGTGTTTTTCTCGGACAGAGCAGCTTTTTCTACCAAACATGCAAAACTTCCAGCAATAGCTTCCAAACCAAAAGAGATAGTACTGAAAGACATTGCTGGCCTGAAACCTCCTCAGGGGAGACACAAACAGAAACTAGAAACTTTGGTGTCACTGCCTTTGTTTGCCTGGGGAACTCAAATGGACCTGCATGGTGCACCAAAAGTGTTTTTCTCGGCCGGAGAAGCTTTTTGTACCAAACGTCCAGCAATAACTTCCAAACCAAAAGAGATAGTACTGAAAGACATAGCTGGCCTGAAACCTCCTCAGGGGAGACACAAACAGAAACTAGAAACTTTGGTGTCACTGCTTTCGTTTGCCTGGGAAACTCAAATGTACCTGCATGGTGCACCAAAAGTGTTTTTCTCGGCCGGAGAAGCTTTTTCTACCAAACATGCCAAACTTCCAGCAATACCTTCGAAACCAAAAGAGATAGTACTGAAAGACATTGCTGGCCTGAAACCTCCTCAGGGGAGACACAAACAGAAACTAGAAACTTTGGTGTCACTGCTTTTGTTTGCCTGGGAAACTCAAATGTACCTGCATGGTGCACCAAAAGTGTTTTTCTCGGCCGGAGAAGCTTTTTCTACCAAACATGCCAAACTTCCAGCAATACCTTCCAAACCAAAAGAGATAGTACTGAAAGACATTGCTGGCCTGAAACCTCCTCAGGGGAGACACAAACAGAAACTAGAAACTTTGGTGTCACTGCTTTCGTTTGCCTGGGAAACTCAAATGTACCTGCGTGGTGCACCAAAAGTGTTTTTCTCGGCCTGAGAAGCTTTTCCTACCAAACATGCCAAACTTCCAGGAATAGCTTCCAAACCAAAATAGATAGTACTGAAAGACATTGCTGGCCTGAAACCTCCTCAGGGGAGACACAAACAGAAACTAGAAACTTTGGTGCCACTGCTTTCGTTTGCCTGGGAAACTCAAATGTACCTGCATGGTGCACCAAAAGTGTTTTTCTCAGCCGGAGCAGCATTTGCTACCAAACATGCCAAACGTCCAGCAATAGCTTCTAAACCAAAAGAGATAGTACTGAAAGACATTGCTGGCCTGAAACCTCCTCAGGGGAGACACAAACAGAAACTAGAATCTTTGGTGTAACTGCTTTCGTTTGCCTGGGTAACTCAAATGTACCTGCATGGTGCACCAAAAGTGTTTTTCTCGGCCGGAGCAGCTTTTTCTACCAAACATGCCAAACTTCCAGCAATAGCTTCCAAACCAAAAGAGATAGTACTGAAAGACATTGCTGGCCTGAAACCTCCTCAGGGGAGACACAAACAGAAACTAGAAACTTTGGTGTCACTGCTTTTGTTTGCCTGGGAAACTCAAATGTACCTGCATGGTGCACCAAAAGTGTTTTTCTCGGCCGGAGCAGCTTTTTCTACCAAACGTCCAGCAATAACTTCCAATCCAAAAGAGATAGTACTGAAAGACATAGCTGGCCTGAAACGTCCTCAGGGGAGACACAAACAGAAACTAGAAACTTTGGTGTCACTGCTTTCGTTTGCCTGGGAAACTCAAATGTACCTGCATGGTGCACCAAAAGTGTTTTTCTCGGCCGGAGCAGCATTTGCTGCCAAACATGCCAAACATCCAGCAATAGCTTCCAATACAAAAGAGATAGTACTGAAAGACATTGCTGACCTGAAACCTCCTCAGGGGAGACACAAACAGAAACTAGAAACTTTGGTGTCACTGCTTTTGTTTGCCTGGGAAACTCAAATGTACCTGCATGGTGCACCAAAAGTGTTTTTCTCGGCCGGAGCAGCTTTTTGTACCAAACGTCTAGCAATAGCTTCCAAACCAAAAGAGATAGGACTGAAAGACATTGCTGGCCTGAAACCTCCTCAGGGGAGACACAAACAGAAACTAGAAACTTTGGTGTCACTGCTTTTGTTTGCCTGGGAAACTCAAATGTACCTGCATGGTGCACCAAAAGTGTTTTTCTCAGCCGGAGAAGCTTTTTCTACCAAACATGCCAAACTTCCAGCAATAGCTTCCAAACCAAAAGAGATAGTACTGAAAGACATAGCTGGCCTGAAACCTCCTCAGGGGAGACACAAACAGAAACTAGAAACTTTGGTGTCACTGCTTTCGTTTGCCTGGGAAACTCAAATGTACCTGCATGGTGCACCAAAAGTGTATTTCTCGGTGGAGCAGCATTTGCTGCCAAACATGCCAAATGTCCAGCAATAGCTTCCAAACCAAAAGAGATAGTACTGAAAGACATAGCTGGCCTGAAACCTCCTCAGGGGAGACACAAACAGAAACTAGAAACTTTGGTGTCACTGCTTTCGTTTGCCTGGGAAACTCAAATGTACCTGCATGGTGCACCAAAAGTGTTTTTCTCGGCCGGAGAAGCATTTGCTGCCAAACATGCCAAACATCCAGCAATAGCTTCCAATACAAAAGAGATAGTACTGAAAGACATAGCTGGCCTGAAACCTCCTCAGGGGAGACACAAACAGAAACTAGAAACTTTGGTGTCACTGCTTTTGTTTGCCTGGGAAACTCAAATGTACCTGCATGGTGCACCAAAAGTGTTTTTCTCGGCCGGAGCAGCTTTTTGTACCAAACGTCTAGCAATAGCTTCCAAACCAAAAGAGATAGGACTGAAAGACATTGCTGGCCTGAAACCTCCTCAGGGGAGACACAAACAGAAACTAGAAACTTTGGTGTCACTGCTTTTGTTTGCCTGGGAAACTCAAATGTACCTGCATGGTGCACCAAAAGTGTTTTTCTCGGCCGGAGAAGCTTTTTCTACCAAACATGCCAAACTTCCAGCAATAGCTTGCAAACCAAAAGAGATAGTACTGAAAGACATTGCTGGCCTGAAACCTCCTCAGGGGAGACACAAACAGAAACTAGAAACTTTGGTGCCACTGCTTTCGTTTGCCTGGGAAACTCAAATGTACCTGCATGGTGCACCAAAAGTGTTTTTCTCGGCCGGAGCAGCATTTGCTACCAAACATGCCAAACGTACAGCAATAGCTTCTAAACCAAAATAGATAGTACTGAAAGACATTGCTGGCCTGAAACCTCCTCAGGGGAGACACAAACAGAAACTAGAAACTTTGGTGTCACTGCTTTTGTTTGCCTGGGAAACTCAAATGAACCTGCATGGTGCACCAAAAGTGTTTTTCTCGGCCGGAGCAGCTTTTTCTACCAAACGTCCAGCAATAGCTTCCAAAACAAAAGAGATAGTACTGAAAGACATTGCTGACCTGAAACCTCCTCAGGGGAGACACAAACAGAAACTAGAAACTTTGGTGTCACTGCTTTCGTTTGCCTGGGAAACTCAAATGTACCTGCACGGTGCACCAAAAGTGTTTTTCTCGGCCGGAGAAGCTTTTTCTCCCAAACATGCCAAACTTCCAGCAATAGCTTCCAAACCAAAAGAGATAGTACTGAAAGACATAGCTGGCCTGAAACGTCCTCAGGGGAGACACAAACAGAAACTAGAAACTTTGGTGTCACTGCTTTCGTTTGCCTGGGAAACTCAAATGTACCTGCATGGTGCACCAAAAGTGTTTTTCTCGGCCGGAGCAGCATTTGCTGCCAAACATGCCAAACATCCAGCAATAGCTTCCAAACCAAAAGAGATAGTACTGAAAGACATAGCTGGCCTGAAACCTCCTCAGGGGAGACACAAACAGAAACTAGAAACTTTGGTGTCACTGCTTTCGTTTGCCTGGGAAACTCAAATGTACCTGCATGGTGCACCAAAAGTGTTTTTCTCGGTGGAGCAGCATTTGCTGCCAAACATGCCAAACGTCCAGCAATAGCTTCCAAACCAAAAGAGATAGTACTGAAAGACATAGCTGGCCTGAAACCTCCTCAGGGGAGACACAAACAGAAACTAGAAACTTTGGTGTCACTGCTTTCGTTTGCCTGGGAAACTCAAATGTACCTGCATGGTGCACCAAAAGTGTTTTTCTCGGCCGGAGCAGCTTCTTCTAGCAAACATGCCAAACGTCCAGCAATAGCTTCCAAACCAAAAGAGATAGTACTGAAAGACATAGCTGGCCTGAAACCTCCTCAGGGGAGACACAAACAGAAACTAGAAACTTTGGTGTCACTGCTTTCGTTTGCCTGGGAAACTCAAATGTACCTGCATGGTGCACCAAAAGTGTTTTTCTCGGTGGAGGAGCATTTGCTGCCAAACATGCCAAACGTCCAGCAATAGCTTCTAAACCAAAAGAGATAGTACTGAAAGACATTGCTGGCCTGAAAGCTCCTCAGGGGAGACACAAACAGAAACTAGAAACTTTGGTGTCACTGCTTTTGTTTGCCTGGGATTTTCAAATGTACCTGCATGGTGCACCAAAAGTGTTTTTCTCGGCCGGAGCAGCTTTTTCTACCAAACGTCCAGCAATAACTTCCAAACCAAAAGAGATAGTACTGAAAGACATAGCTGGCCTGAAACCTCCTAAGGGGAGACACAAACAGAAACTAGAAACTTTGGTGTCACTGCTTTCGTTTGCCTGGGAAACTCAAATGTACATGCATGGTGCACCAAAAGTGTTTTTCTCGGCCGGAGCAGCTTTTTCTCCCAAAGATGCCAAACGTCCAGCAATAGCTTCCAAACCAAAAGAGATAGTACTGAAAGACATAGCTGGCCTGAAACGTCCTCAGGGGAGACACAAACAGAAACTAGAAACTTTCGTGTCACTGCTTTCGTTTGCCTGGGAAACTCAAATGTACCTGCATGGTGCACCAAAAGTGTTTTTCTCGGCCGGAGCAGCATTTGCTGCCAAACATGCCAAACATCCAGCAATAGCTTCCAAACCAAAAGAGATAGTACTGAAAGACATAGCTGGCCTGAAACCTCCTCAGGGGAGACACAAACAGAAACTAGAAACTTTGGTGTCACTGCTTTCGTTTGCCTGGGAAACTCAAATGTACCTGCATGGTGCACCAAAAGTGTTTTTCTCGGTGGAGCAGCATTTGCTGCCAAACATGCCAAACGTCCAGCAATAGCTTCCAAACCAAAAGAGATAGTACTGAAAGACATAGCTGGCCTGAAACCTCCTCAGGGGAGACACAAACAGAAACTAGAAACTTTGGTGTCACTGCTTTCGTTTGCCTGGGAAACTCAAATGTACCTGCATGGTGCACCAAAAGTGTTTTTCTCGGCCGGAGCAGCTTCTTCTACCAAACATGCCAAACGTCCAGCAATAGCTTCCAAACCAAAAGAGATAGTACTGAAAGACATTGCTGGCCTGAAACCTCCTCAGGGGAGACACAAACAGAAACTAGAAACTTTGGTGTCACTGCTTTCGTTTGCCTGGGAAACTCAAATGTACCTGCATGGTGCACCAAAAGTGTTTTTCTCGGCCGGAGCAGCTTTTTCTTCCAAACGTCCAGCAATAGCTTCCAAACCAAAAGAGATAGTACTGAAAGACATAGCTGGCCTGAAACGTCCTCAGGGGAGACACAAACAGAAACTAGAAACTTTGGTGTCACTGCTTTCGTTTGCCTGGGAAACTCAAATGTACCTGCATGGTGCACCAAAAGTGTTTTTCTCGGCCGGAGCAGCTTTTTCTTCCAAACGTCCAGCAATAGCTTCCAAACCAAAAGAGATAGTACTGAAAGACATAGCTGGCCTGAAACCTCCTAAGGGGAGACACAAACAGAAACTAGAAACTTTGGTGTCACTGCTTTCGTTTGCCTGGGAAACTCAAATGTACCTGCATGGTGCACCAAAAGTGTTTTTCACGGTGGAGCAGCATTTGCTGCCAAACATGCCAAACGTCCAGCAATAGCTTCCAAACCAAAAGAGATAGTACTGAAAGACATAGCTGGCCTGAAACCTCCTCAGGGGAGACACAAACAGAAACTAGAAACTTTGGTGTCACTGCTTTTGTTTGCCTGGGAAACTCAAATGTACCTGCATGGTGCACCAAAAGTGTTTTTCTCGGCCGGAGCAGCTTCTTCTACCAAACATGCCAAACGTCCAGCAATAGCTTCCAAACCAAAAGAGATAGTACTGAAAGACATTGCTGGCCTGAAACCTCCTCAGGGGAGACACAAACAGAAACTAGAAACTTTGGTGTCACTGCTTTCGTTTGCCTGGGAAACTCAAATGTACCTGCATGGTGCACCAAAAGTGTTTTTCTCGGCCGGAGCAGCTTTTTCTTCCAAACGTCCAGCAATAGCTTCCAAACCAAAAGAGATAGTACTGAAAGACATTGCTGGCCTGAAACCTCCTCAGGGGAGACACAAATAGAAACTAGAAACTTTGGTGTAACTGCTTTTGTTTGCCTGGGAAACTCAAATGTACCTGCATGGTGCACCAAAAGTGTTTTTCTCGGCCGGAGAAGCTTTTTCTACCAAACATGACAAACTACCAGCAATAGCTTCCAAACCAAAAGAGATAGTACTGAAAGACATTGCTGGCCTGAAACCTCCTCAGGGGAGACACAAACAGAAACTAGAAACTTTGGTGTCACTGCTTTCGTTTGCCTGGGAAACTCAAATGTACCTGCATGGTGCACCAAAAGTGTTTTTCTCGGTGGAGGAGCATTTGCTGCCAAACATGCCAAACGTCCAGCAATAGCTTCTAAACCAAAAGAGATAGTACTGAAAGACATTGCTGGCCTGAAACCTCCTTAGGGGAGACACAAACAGAAACTAGAAACTTTGGTGTCACTGCTTTTGTTTGCCTGGGAAACTCAAATGTACCTGCATGGTGCACCAAAAGTGTTTTTCTCGGCCGGAGCAGCTTCTTCTACCAAACATGCCAAACTTCCAGCAATAGCTTCCAAACCAAAAGAGATAGTACTGAAAGACATAGCTGGCCTGAAACCTCCTCAGGGGAGACACAAACAGAAACTAGAAACTTTGGTGTCACTGCTTTCGTTTGCCTGGGAAACTCAAATGTACCTGCATGGTGCACCAAAAGTGTTTTTCTCGGCCGGAGAAGCTTTTTCTCCCAAACATGCCAAACTTCCAGCAATAGCTTCCAAACCAAAAGAGATAGTACTGAAAGACATAGCTGGCCTGAAACCTCCTCAGGGGAGACACAAACAGAAACTAGAAACTTTGGTGTCACTGCTTTCGTTTGCCTGGGAAACTCAAATGTACCTGCATGGTGCACAAAAAGTGTTTTTCTCGGCCGGAGCAGCATTTGCTGCCAAACATGCCAAACATCCAGCAATAGCTTCCAAACCAAAAGAGATAGTACTGAAAGACATAGCTGGCCTGAAACCTCCTCAGGGGAGACACAAACAGAAACTAGAAACTTTGGTGTCACTGCTTTCGTTTGCCTGGGAAACTCAAATGTACCTGCATGGTGCACCAAAAGTGTTTTTCTCGGTGGAGGAGCATTTGCTGCCAAACATGCCAAACGTCCAGCAATAGCTTGCAAACCAAAAGAGATAGTACTGAAAGACATTGCTGGCCTGAAACCTCCTCAGGGGAGACACAAACAGAAACTAGAAACTTTGGTGTCACTGCTTTCGTTTGCCTGGGAAACTCAAATGTACCTGCGTGGTGCACCAAAAGTGTTTTTCTCGGCCGGAGCAGCATTTGCTGCCAAACATGCCAAACATCCTGCAATAGCTTCCAAAACAAAAGAGATAGTACTGAAAGACATTGCTGACCTGAAACCTCCTCAGGGGAGACACAAACAGAAACTAGAAACTTTGGTGTCACTGCTTTTGTTTGCCTGGGAAACTCAAATGTACCTGCATGGTGCACCAAAAGTGTTTTTCTCGGCCGGAGCAGCTTTTTGTACCAAACGTCTAGCAATAGCTTCCAAACCAAAAGAGATAGTACTGAAAGACATTGCTGGCCTGAAACCTCCTCAGGGGAGACACAAACAGAAACTAGAAACTTTGGTGTCACTGCTTTCGTTTGCCTGGGAAACTCAAATGTACCTGCATGGTGCACCAAAAGTGTTTTTCTCGGTGGAGGAGCATTTGCTGCCAAACATGCCAAACGTCCAGCAATAGCTTGCAAACCAAAAGAGATAGTACTGAAAGACATTGCTGGCCTGAAACCTCCTCAGGGGAGACACAAACAGAAACTAGAAACTTTGGTGTCACTGCTTTCGTTTGCCTGGGAAACTCAAATGTACCTGCGTGGTGCACCAAAAGTGTTTTTCTCGGCCGGAGCAGCATTTGCTGCCAAACATGCCAAACATCCAGCAATAGCTTCCAAAACAAAAGAGATAGTACTGAAAGACATTGCTGACCTGAAACCTCCTCAGGGGAGACACAAACAGAAACTAGAAACTTTGGTGTCACTGCTTTTGTTTGCCTGGGAAACTCAAATGTACCTGCATGGTGCACCAAAAGTGTTTTTCTCGGCCGGAGCAGCTTTTTGTACCAAACGTCTAGCAATAGCTTCCAAACCAAAAGAGATAGTACTGAAAGACATTGCTGGCCTGAAACCTCCTCAGGGGAGACACAAACAGAAACTAGAAACTTTGGTGTCACTGCTTTTGTTTGCCTGGGAAACTCAAATGTACCTGCATGGTGCACCAAAAGTGTTTTTCTCGGCCGGAGAAGCTTTTTCTACCAAACATGCCAAACTTCCAGCAATAGCTTGCAAACCAAAAGAGATAGTACTGAAAGACATAGCTGGCCTGAAACGTCCTCAGGGGAGACACAAACAGAAACTAGAAACTTTGGTGCCACTGCATTCGTTTGCCTGGGAAACTCAAATGTACCTGCATGGTGCACCAAAAGTGTTTTTCTCGGCCGGAGAAGCTTTTTCTCCCAAACATGCCAAACGTCCAGCAATAGCTTCTAAACCAAAAGAGATAGTACTGAAAGACATTGCTGGCCTGAAACCTCCTCAGGGGAGACACAAACAGAAACTAGAAACTTTGGTGTCACTGCTTTTGTTTGCCTGGGAAACTCAAATGAACCTGCATGGTGCACCAAAAGTGTTTTTCTCGGCCGGAGCAGCTTTTTCTACCAAACGTCCAGCAATAACTTCCAAACCAAAAGAGATAGTACTGAAAGACATAGCTGGCCTGAAACCTCCTCAGGGGAGACACAAACAGAAACTAGAAACTTTGGTGTCACTGCTTTCGTTTGCCTGGGAAACTCAAATGTACCTGCATGGTGCACCAAAAGTGTTTTTCTCGGTGGAGGAGCATTTGCTGCCAAACATGCCAAACGTCCAGCAATAGCTTCTAAACCAAAAGAGATAGTACTGAAAGACATAGCTGGCCTGAAACCTCCTCAGGGGAGACACAAACAGAAACTAGAAACTTTGGTGTAACTGCTTTCGTTTGCCTGGGAAACTCAAATGTACCTGCATGGTGCACAAAAAGTGTTTTTCTCGGCCGGAGCAGCTTCTTCTACCAAACGTCCAGCAATAGCTTCCAAACCAAAAGAGATAGTACTGAAAGACATTGCTGGCCTGAAAGCTCCTCAGGGGAGACACAAACAGAAACTAGAAACTTTGGTGTCACTGCTTTCGTTTGCCTGGGAAACTCAAATGTACCTGCATGGTGCACCAAAAGTGTTTTTCTCGGCCAGAGCAGCATTTGCTGCCAAACATGCCAAACGTCCAGCAATAGCTTGCAAACCAAAAGAGATAGTACTGAAAGACATTGCTGGCCTGAAACCTCCTCAGGGGAGGCACAAACAGAAACTAGAAACTTTGGTGTCACTGCTTTCGTTTGCCTGGGAAACTCAAATGTACCTGCATGGTGCACCAAAAGGGTTTTTCTCGGCCGGAGCAGCTTTTTCTACCAAACGTCCAGCAATAGCTTCCAAACCAAAAGAGATAGGACTGAAAGACATAGCTGGCCTGAAAGCTCCTCAGGGGAGACATAAACAGAAACTAGAAACTTTGATGTCACTGCTTTCGTTTGCCTGGGAAACTCAAATGTACCTGCATGGTGCACCAAAAGTGTTTTTCTCGGCCGGAGCAGCTTTTTCAACCAAACGTCCAGAAATAGCTTCCAAACTAAAAGAGATAGTACTGAAAGACATTGCTGGCCTGAAACCTCCTCAGGGGAGACACAAACAGAAACTAGAAACTTTGGTGTAACTGCTTTCGTTTTCTTGGGAAACTCAAATGTACCTGCATGGTGCACCAAAAGTGTTTTTCTCGGACAGAGCAGCTTTTTCTACCAAACATGCAAAACTTCCAGCAATAGCTTCCAAACCAAAAGAGATAGTACTGAAAGACATTGCTGGCCTGAAACCTCCTCAGGGGAGACACAAACAGAAACTAGAAACTTTGGTGTCACTGCCTTTGTTTGCCTGGGGAACTCAAATGGACCTGCATGGTACACCAAAAGTGTTTTTCTCGGCCGGAGAAGCTTTTTGTACCAAACGTCCAGCAATAACTTCCAAACCAAAAGAGATAGTACTGAAAGACATAGCTGGCCTGAAACCTCCTCAGGGGAGACACAAACAGAAACTAGAAACTTTGGTGTCACTGCTTTCGTTTGCCTGGGAAACTCAAATGTACCTGCATGGTGCACCAAAAGTGTTTTTCTCGGCCGGAGAAGCTTTTTCTACCAAACATGCCAAACTTCCAGCAATACCTTCCAAACCAAAAGAGATAGTACTGAAAGACATTGCTGGCCTGAAACCTCCTCAGGGGAGACACAAACAGAAACTAGAAACTTTGGTGTCATGTCTTTCGTTTGCCTGGGAAACTCAAATGTACCTGCATGGTGCACCAAAAGTGTTTTTCTCGGCCGGAGAAGCTTTTTCTACCAAACATGCCAAACTTCCAGCAATACCTTCCAAACCAAAAGAGATAGTACTGAAAGACATTGCTGGCCTGAAACCTCCTCAGGGGAGACACAAACAGAAACTAGAAACTTTGGTGTCACTGCTTTCGTTTGCCTGGGAAACTCAAATGTACCTGCGTGGTGCACCAAAAGTGTTTTTCTCGGCCTGAGAAGCTTTTCCTACCAAACATGCCAAACTTCCAGGAATAGCTTCCAAACCAAAATAGATAGTACTGAAAGACATTGCTGGCCTGAAACCTCCTCAGGGGAGACACAAACAGAAACTAGAAACTTTGGTGCCACTGCTTTCGTTTGCCTGGGAAACTCAAATGTACCTGCATGGTGCACCAAAAGTGTTTTTCTCGGCCGGAGCAGCATTTGCTACCAAACATGCCAAACGTCCAGCAATAGCTTCTAAACCAAAAGAGATAGTACTGAAAGACATAGCTGGCCTGAAACCTCCTCAGGGGAGACACAAACAGAAACTAGAATCTTTGGTGTAACTGCTTTCGTTTGCCTGGGTAACTCAAATGTACCTGCATGGTGCACCAAAAGTGTTTTTCTCGGCCGGAGCAGCTTTTTCTACCAAACATGCCAAACTTCCAGCAATAGCTTCCAAACCAAAAGAGATAGTACTGAAAGACATTGCTGGCCTGAAACCTCCTCAGGGGAGACACAAACAGAAACTAGAAACTTTGGTGTCACTGCTTTTGTTTGCCTTGGAAACTCAAATGTACCTGCATGGTGCACCAAAAGTGTTTTTCTCGGCCGGAGCAGCTTTTTCTACCAAACGTCCAGCAATAACTTCCAATCCAAAAGAGATAGTACTGAAAGACATAGCTGGCCTGAAACGTCCTCAGGGGAGACACAAACAGAAACTAGAAACTTTGGTGTCACTGCTTTCGTTTGCCTGGGAAACTCAAATGTACCTGCATGGTGCACCAAAAGTGTTTTTCTCGGCCGGAGCAGCATTTGCTGCCAAACATGCCAAACATCCAGCAATAGCTTCCAATACAAAAGAGATAGTACTGAAAGACATTGCTGACCTGAAACCTCCTCAGGGGAGACACAAACAGAAACTAGAAACTTTGGTGTCACTGCTTTTGTTTGCCTGGGAAACTCAAATGTACCTGCATGGTGCACCAAAAGTGTTTTTCTCGGCCGGAGCAGCTTTTTGTACCAAACGTCTAGCAATAGCTTCCAAACCAAAAGAGATAGGACTGAAAGACATTGCTGGCCTGAAACCTCCTCAGGGGAGACACAAACAGAAACTAGAAACTTTGGTGTCACTGCTTTTGTTTGCCTGGGAAACTCAAATGTACCTGCATGGTGCACCAAAAGTGTTTTTCTCGGCCGGAGAAGCTTTTTCTACCAAACATGCCAAACTTCCAGCAATAGCTTGCAAACCAAAAGAGATAGTACTGAAAGACATTGCTGGCCTGAAACCTCCTCAGGGGAGACACAAACAGAAACTAGAAACTTTGGTGTCACTGCTTTTGTTTGCCTGGGAAACTCAAATGAACCTGCATGGTGCACCAAAAGTGTTTTTCTCGGCCGGAGCAGCTTTTTCTACCAAACGTCCAGCAATAACTTCCAAACCAAAAGAGATAGTACTGAAAGACATAGCTGGCCTGAAACCTCCTCAGGGGAGACACAAACAGAAACTAGAAACTTTGGTGTCACTGCTTTCGTTTGCCTGGGAAACTCAAATGTACCTGCACGGTGCACCAAAAGTGTTTTTCTCGGCCGGAGAAGCTTTTTCTCCCAAACATGCCAAACTTTCAGCAATAGCTTCCAAACCAAAAGAGATAGTACTGAAAGACATAGCTGGCCTGAAACGTCCTCAGGGGAGACACAAACAGAAACTAGAAACTTTGGTGTCACTGCTTTCGTTTGCCTGGGAAACTCAAATGTACCTGCATGGTGCACCAAAAGTGTTTTTCTCGGCCGGAGCAGCATTTGCTGCCAAACATGCCAAACATCCAGCAATAGCTTCCAAACCAAAAGAGATAGTACTGAAAGACATAGCTGGCCTGAAACCTCCTCAGGGGAGACACAAACAGAAACTAGAAACTTTGGTGTCACTGCTTTCGTTTGCGTGGGAAACTCAAATGTACCTGCATGGTGCACCAAAAGTGTTTTTCTCGGTGGAGCAGCATTTGCTGCCAAACATGCCAAATGTCCAGCAATAGCTTCCAAACCAAAAGAGATAGTACTGAAAGACATAGCTGGCCTGAAACGTCCTCAGGGGAGACACAAACAGAAACTAGAAACTTTGGTGTCACTGCTTTCGTTTGCCTGGGAAACTCAAATGTACCTGCATGGTGCACCAAAAGTGTTTTTCTCGGCCGGAGAAGCATTTGCTGCCAAACATGCCAAACATCCAGCAATAGCTTCCAATACAAAAGAGATAGTACTGAAAGACATAGCTGGCCTGAAACCTCCTCAGGGGAGACACAAACAGAAACTAGAAACTTTGGTGTCACTGCTTTTGTTTGCCTGGGAAACTCAAATGTACCTGCATGGTGCACCAAAAGTGTTTTTCTCGGCCGGAGCAGCTTTTTGTACCAAACGTCTAGCAATAGCTTCCAAACCAAAAGAGATAGGACTGAAAGACATTGCTGGCCTGAAACCTCCTCAGGGGAGACACAAACAGAAACTAGAAACTTTGGTGTCACTGCTTTTGTTTGCCTGGGAAACTCAAATGTACCTGCATGGTGCACCAAAAGTGTTTTTCTCGGCCGGAGAAGCTTTTTCTACCAAACATGCCAAACTTCCAGCAATAGCTTGCAAACCAAAAGAGATAGTACTGAAAGACATTGCTGGCCTGAAACCTCCTCAGGGGAGACACAAACAGAAACTAGAAACTTTGGTGCCACTGCTTTCGTTTGCCTGGGAAACTCAAATGTACCTGCATGGTGCACCAAAAGTGTTTTTCTCGGCCGGAGCAGCATTTGCTACCAAACATGCCAAACGTACAGCAATAGCTTCTAAACCAAAAGAGATAGTACTGAAAGACATTGCTGGCCTGAAACCTCCTCAGGGGAGACACAAACAGAAACTAGAAACTTTGGTGTCACTGCTTTTGTTTGCCTGGGAAACTCAAATGAACCTGCATGGTGCACCAAAAGTGTTTTTCTCGGCCGGAGCAGCTTTTTCTACCAAACGTCCAGCAATAGCTTCCAAAACAAAAGAGATAGTACTGAAAGACATTGCTGACCTGAAACCTCCTCAGGGGAGACACAAACAGAAACTAGAAACTTTGGTGTCACTGCTTTTGTTTGCCTGGGAAACTCAAATGTACCTGCACGGTGCACCAAAAGTGTTTTTCTCGGCCGGAGAAGCTTTTTCTCCCAAACATGCCAAACTTCCAGCAATAGCTTCCAAACCAAAAGAGATAGTACTGAAAGACATAGCTGGCCTGAAACGTCCTCAGGGGAGACACAAACAGAAACTAGAAACTTTGGTGTCACTGCTTTCGTTTGCCTGGGAAACTCAAATGTACCTGCATGGTGCACCAAAAGTGTTTTTCTCGGCCGGAGCAGCATTTGCTGCCAAACATGCCAAACATCCAGCAATAGCTTCCAAACCAAAAGAGATAGTACTGAAAGACATAGCTGGCCTGAAACCTCCTCAGGGGAGACACAAACAGAAACTAGAAACTTTGGTGTCACTGCTTTCGTTTGCCTGGGAAACTCAAATGTACCTGCATGGTGCACCAAAAGTGTTTTTCTCGGTGGAGCAGCATTTGCTGCCAAACATGCCAAACGTCCAGCAATAGCTTCCAAACCAAAAGAGATAGTACTGAAAGACATAGCTGGCCTGAAACCTCCTCAGGGGAGACACAAACAGAAACTAGAAACTTTGGTGTCACTGCTTTCGTTTGCCTGGGAAACTCAAATGTACCTGCATGGTGCACCAAAAGTGTTTTTCTCGGCCGGAGCAGCTTCTTCTAGCAAACATGCCAAACGTCCAGCAATAGCTTCCAAACCAAAAGAGATAGTACTGAAAGACATAGCTGGCCTGAAACCTCCTCAGGGGAGACACAAACAGAAACTAGAAACTTTGGTGTCACTGCTTTCGTTTGCCTGGGAAACTCAAATGTACCTGCATGGTGCACCAAAAGTGTTTTTCTCGGTGGAGGAGCATTTGCTGCCAAACATGCCAAACGTCCAGCAATAGCTTCTAAACCAAAAGAGATAGTACTGAAAGACATTGCTGGCCTGAAAGCTCCTCAGGGGAGACACAAACAGAAACTAGAAACTTTGGTGTCACTGCTTTTGTTTGCCTGGGATTTTCAAATGTACCTGCATGGTGCACCAAAAGTGTTTTTCTCGGCCGGAGCAGCTTTTTCTACCAAACGTCCAGCAATAACTTCCAAACCAAAAGAGATAGTACTGAAAGACATAGCTGGCCTGAAACCTCCTAAGGGGAGACACAAACAGAAACTAGAAACTTTGGTGTCACTGCTTTCGTTTGCCTGGGAAACTCAAATGTACCTGCATGGTGCACCAAAAGTGTTTTTCTCGGCCGGAGCAGCATTTGCTGCCAAACATGCCAAACATCCAGCAATAGCTTCCAAACCAAAAGAGATAGTACTGAAAGACATAGCTGGCCTGAAACCTCCTAAGGGGAGACACAAACAGAAACTAGAAACTTTGGTGTCACTGCTTTCGTTTGCCTGGGAAACTCAAATGTACCTGCATGGTGCACCAAAAGTGTTTTTCACGGTGGAGCAGCATTTGCTGCCAAACATGCCAAACGTCCAGCAATAGCTTCCAAACCAAAAGAGATAGTACTGAAAGACATAGCTGGCCTGAAACCTCCTCAGGGGAGACACAAACAGAAACTAGAAACTTTGGTGTCACTGCTTTTGTTTGCCTGGGAAACTCAAATGTACCTGCATGGTGCACCAAAAGTGTTTTTCTCGGCCGGAGCAGCTTCTTCTACCAAACATGCCAAACGTCCAGCAATAGCTTCCAAACCAAAAGAGATAGTACTGAAAGACATTGCTGGCCTGAAACCTCCTCAGGGGAGACACAAACAGAAACTAGAAACTTTGGTGTCACTGCTTTCGTTTGCCTGGGAAACTCAAATGTACCTGCATGGTGCACCAAAAGTGTTTTTCTCGGCCGGAGCAGCTTTTTCTTCCAAACGTCCAGCAATAGCTTCCAAACCAAAAGAGATAGTACTGAAAGACATTGCTGGCCTGAAACCTCCTCAGGGGAGACACAAATAGAAACTAGAAACTTTGGTGTAACTGCTTTTGTTTGCCTGGGAAACTCAAATGTACCTGCATGGTGCACCAAAAGTGTTTTTCTCGGCCGGAGAAGCTTTTTCTACCAAACATGACAAACTACCAGCAATAGCTTCCAAACCAAAAGAGATAGTACTGAAAGACATTGCTGGCCTGAAACCTCCTCAGGGGAGACACAAACAGAAACTAGAAACTTTGGTGTCACTGCTTTCGTTTGCCTGGGAAACTCAAATGTACCTGCATGGTGCACCAAAAGTGTTTTTCTCGGTGGAGGAGCATTTGCTGCCAAACATGCCAAACGTCCAGCAATAGCTTCTAAACCAAAAGAGATAGTACTGAAAGACATTGCTGGCCTGAAACCTCCTTAGGGGAGACACAAACAGAAACTAGAAACTTTGGTGTCACTGCTTTTGTTTGCCTGGGAAACTCAAATGTACCTGCATGGTGCACCAAAAGTGTTTTTCTCGGCCGGAGCAGCTTTTTCTACCAAACGTCCAGCAATAACTTCCAAACCAAAAGAGATAGTACTGAAAGACATAGCTGGCCTGAAACCTCCTCAGGGGAGACACAAACAGAAACTAGAAACTTTGGTGTCACTGCTTTCGTTTGCCTGGGAAACTCAAATGTACCTGCATGGTGCACCAAAAGTGTTTTTCTCGGCCGGAGAAGCTTTTTCTCCCAAACATGCCAAACTTCCAGCAATAGCTTCCAAACCAAAAGAGATAGTACTGAAAGACATAGCTGGCCTGAAACCTCCTCAGGGGAGACACAAACAGAAACTAGAAACTTTGGTGTCACTGCTTTCGTTTGCCTGGGAAACTCAAATGTACCTGCATGGTGCACCAAAAGGGTTTTTCTCGGCCGGAGCAGCATTTGCTGCCAAACATGCCAAACATCCAGCAATAGCTTCCAAACCAAAAGAGATAGTACTGAAAGACATAGCTGGCCTGAAACCTCCTCAGGGGAGACACAAACAGAAACTAGAAACTTTGGTGTCACTGCTTTCGTTTGCCTGGGAAACTCAAATGTACCTGCATGGTGCACCAAAAGTGTTTTTCTCGGTGGAGGAGCATTTGCTGCCAAACATGCCAAACGTCCAGCAATAGCTTGCAAACCAAAAGAGATAGTACTGAAAGACATTGCTGGCCTGAAACCTCCTCAGGGGAGGCACAAACAGAAACTAGAAACTTTGGTGTCACTGCTTTCGTTTGCCTGGGAAACTCAAATGTACCTGCATGGTGCACCAGAAGGGTTTTTCTCGGCCGGAGCAGCTTTTTCTACCAAACGTCCAGCAATAGCTTCCAAACCAAAAGAGATAGGACTGAAAGACATAGCTGGCCTGAAAGCTCCTCAGGGGAGACATAAACAGAAACTAGAAACTTTGATGTCACTGCTTTCGTTTGCCTGGGAAACTCAAATGTACCTGCATGGTGCACCAAAAGTGTTTTTCTCGGCCGGAGCAGCTTTTTCTACCAAACGTCCAGAAATAGCTTCCAAACCAAAAGAGATAGTACTGAAAGACATTGCTGGCCTGAAACCTCCTCAGGGGAGACACAAACAGAAACTAGAAACTTTGGTGTAACTGCTTTCGTTTGCTTGGGAAACTCAAATGTACCTGCATGGTGCACCAAAAGTGTTTTTCTCGGCCGGAGAAGCTTTTTATACCAAACATGACAAACTACCAGCAATAGCTTCCAAACCAAAAGAGATAGTACTGAAAGACATTGCTGGCCTGAAACCTCCTCAGGGGAGACACAAACAGAAACTAGAAACTTTGGTGTCACTGCTTTTGTTTGCCTGGGAAACTCAAATGTACCTGCATGGTGCACCAAAAGTGTTTTTCTCGGTGGAGGAGCATTTGCTGCCAAACATGCCAAACGTCCAGCAATAGCTTCTAAACCAAAATAGATAGTACTGAAAGACATTGCTGGCCTGAAACCTCCTCAGGGGAGACACAAACAGAAACTAGAAACTTTGGTGTCACTGCTTTCGTTTGCCTGGGAAACTCAAATGTACCTGCATGGTGCACCAAAAGTGTTTTTCTCGGTGGAGGAGCATTTGCTGCCAAACATGCCAAACGTCCAGCAATAGCTTCTAAACCAAAAGAGATAGGACTGAAAGACATTGCTGGCCTGAAACGTCCTCAGGGGAGACACAAACAGAAACTAGAATCTTTGGTGTAACTGCTTTCGTTTGCCTGGGAAACTCAAATGTACCTGCATGGTGCACCAAAAGTGTTTTTCTCGGCCGGAGAAGCTTTTTCTACCAAACATGCCAAAATTCCAGCAATAGCTTCCAAACCAAAAGAGATAGTACTGAAAGACATTGCTGGCCTGAAACCTCCTCAGGGGAGACACAAACAGAAACTAGAAACTTTGGTGTCACTGCTTTTGTTTGCCTGGGAAACTCAAATGTACCTGCATGGTGCACCAAAAGTGTTTTTCTCGGCCGGAGAAGCTTTTTGTACCAAACGTCCAGCAATAGCTTCCAAACCAAAAGAGATAGTACTGAAAGACATTGCTGGCCTGAAACCTCCTCAGGGGAGACACAAACAGAAACTAGAAACTTTGGTGCCACTGCTTTCGTTTGCCTGGGAAACTCAAATGTACCTGCATGGTGCACCAAAAGTGTTTTTCTCGGCCGGAGAAGCTTTTTCTCCCAAACACGCCAAACTTCCAGCAATAGCTTCCAAACCAAAAGAGATAGTACTGAAAGACATAGCTGGCCTGAAACGTCCTCAGGGGAGACACAAACAGAAACTAGAAACTTTGGTGTCACTGCTTTCGTTTGCCTGGGAAACTCAAATGTACCTGCATGGTGCACCAAAAGTGTTTTTCTCGGCCGGAGCAGCATTTGCTGCCAAACATGCCAAACATCCAGCAATAGCTTCCAAACCAAAAGAGATAGTACTGAAAGACATAGCTGGCCTGAAACCTCCTCAGGGGAGACACAAACAGAAACTAGAAACTTTGGTGTCACTGCTTTCGTTTGCCTGGGAAACTCAAATGTACCTGCATGGTGCACCAAAAGTGTTTTTCTCGGCCGGAGCAGCTTTTTCTACCAAACGTCCAGCAATAGCTTCCAAACCAAAAGAGATAGTACTGAAAGACATAGCTGGCCTGAAAGCTCCTCAGGGGAGACATAAACAGAAACTAGAAACTTTGGTGTCACAGCTTTCGTTTGCCTGGGAAACTCAAATGTACCTGCATGGTGCACCAAAAGTGTTTTTCTCGGCCGGAGCAGCATTTGCTGCCAAACATGCCAAACATCCAGCAATAGCTTCCAAACCAAAAGAGATAGTACTGAAAGACATAGCTGGCCTGAAACCTCCTAAGGGGAGACACAAACAGAAACTAGAAACTTTGGTGTCACTGCTTTCGTTTGCCTGGGAAACTCAAATGTACCTGCATGGTGCACCAAAAGTGTTTTTCACGGTGGAGCAGCATTTGCTGCCAAACATGCCAAACGTCCAGCAATAGCTTCCAAACCAAAAGAGATAGTACTGAAAGACATAGCTGGCCTGAAACCTCCTCAGGGGAGACACAAACAGAAACTAGAAACTTTGGTGTCACTGCTTTTGTTTGCCTGGGAAACTCAAATGTACCTGCATGGTGCACCAAAAGTGTTTTTCTCGGCCGGAGCAGCTTCTTCTACCAAACATGCCAAACGTCCAGCAATAGCTTCCAAACCAAAAGAGATAGTACTGAAAGACATTGCTGGCCTGAAACCTCCTCAGGGGAGACACAAACAGAAACTAGAAACTTTGGTGTCACTGCTTTCGTTTGCCTGGGAAACTCAAATGTACCTGCATGGTGCACCAAAAGTGTTTTTCTCGGCCGGAGCAGCTTTTTCTTCCAAACGTCCAGCAATAGCTTCCAAACCAAAAGAGATAGTACTGAAAGACATTGCTGGCCTGAAACCTCCTCAGGGGAGACACAAATAGAAACTAGAAACTTTGGTGTAACTGCTTTTGTTTGCCTGGGAAACTCAAATGTACCTGCATGGTGCACCAAAAGTGTTTTTCTCGGCCGGAGAAGCTTTTTCTACCAAACATGACAAACTACCAGCAATAGCTTCCAAACCAAAAGAGATAGTACTGAAAGACATTGCTGGCCTGAAACCTCCTCAGGGGAGACACAAACAGAAACTAGAAACTTTGGTGTCACTGCTTTCGTTTGCCTGGGAAACTCAAATGTACCTGCATGGTGCACCAAAAGTGTTTTTCTCGGTGGAGGAGCATTTGCTGCCAAACATGCCAAACGTCCAGCAATAGCTTCTAAACCAAAAGAGATAGTACTGAAAGACATTGCTGGCCTGAAACCTCCTTAGGGGAGACACAAACAGAAACTAGAAACTTTGGTGTCACTGCTTTTGTTTGCCTGGGAAACTCAAATGTACCTGCATGGTGCACCAAAAGTGTTTTTCTCGGCCGGAGCAGCTTTTTCTACCAAACGTCCAGCAATAACTTCCAAACCAAAAGAGATAGTACTGAAAGACATAGCTGGCCTGAAACCTCCTCAGGGGAGACACAAACAGAAACTAGAAACTTTGGTGTCACTGCTTTCGTTTGCCTGGGAAACTCAAATGTACCTGCATGGTGCACCAAAAGTGTTTTTCTCGGCCGGAGAAGCTTTTTCTCCCAAACATGCCAAACTTCCAGCAATAGCTTCCAAACCAAAAGAGATAGTACTGAAAGACATAGCTGGCCTGAAACCTCCTCAGGGGAGACACAAACAGAAACTAGAAACTTTGGTGTCACTGCTTTCGTTTGCCTGGGAAACTCAAATGTACCTGCATGGTGCACCAAAAGGGTTTTTCTCGGCCGGAGCAGCATTTGCTGCCAAACATGCCAAACATCCAGCAATAGCTTCCAAACCAAAAGAGATAGTACTGAAAGACATAGCTGGCCTGAAACCTCCTCAGGGGAGACACAAACAGAAACTAGAAACTTTGGTGTCACTGCTTTCGTTTGCCTGGGAAACTCAAATGTACCTGCATGGTGCACCAAAAGTGTTTTTCTCGGTGGAGGAGCATTTGCTGCCAAACATGCCAAACGTCCAGCAATAGCTTGCAAACCAAAAGAGATAGTACTGAAAGACATTGCTGGCCTGAAACCTCCTCAGGGGAGGCACAAACAGAAACTAGAAACTTTGGTGTCACTGCTTTCGTTTGCCTGGGAAACTCAAATGTACCTGCATGGTGCACCAAAAGGGTTTTTCTCGGCCGGAGCAGCTTTTTCTACCAAACGTCCAGCAATAGCTTCCAAACCAAAAGAGATAGGACTGAAAGACATAGCTGGCCTGAAAGCTCCTCAGGGGAGACATAAACAGAAACTAGAAACTTTGATGTCACTGCTTTCGTTTGCCTGGGAAACTCAAATGTACCTGCATGGTGCACCAAAAGTGTTTTTCTCGGCCGGAGCAGCTTTTTCTACCAAACGTCCAGAAATAGCTTCCAAACCAAAAGAGATAGTACTGAAAGACATTGCTGGCCTGAAACCTCCTCAGGGGAGACACAAACAGAAACTAGAAACTTTGGTGTAACTGCTTTCGTTTGCTTGGGAAACTCAAATGTACCTGCATGGTGCACCAAAAGTGTTTTTCTCGGCCGGAGAAGCTTTTTATACCAAACATGACAAACTACCAGCAATAGCTTCCAAACCAAAAGAGATAGTACTGAAAGACATTGCTGGCCTGAAACCTCCTCAGGGGAGACACAAACAGAAACTAGAAACTTTGGTGTCACTGCTTTTGTTTGCCTGGGAAACTCAAATGTACCTGCATGGTGCACCAAAAGTGTTTTTCTCGGTGGAGGAGCATTTGCTGCCAAACATGCCAAACGTCCAGCAATAGCTTCTAAACCAAAATAGATAGTACTGAAAGACATTGCTGGCCTGAAACCTCCTCAGGGGAGACACAAACAGAAACTAGAAACTTTGGTGTCACTGCTTTCGTTTGCCTGGGAAACTCAAATGTACCTGCATGGTGCACCAAAAGTGTTTTTCTCGGTGGAGGAGCATTTGCTGCCAAACATGCCAAACGTCCAGCAATAGCTTCTAAACCAAAAGAGATAGGACTGAAAGACATTGCTGGCCTGAAACGTCCTCAGGGGAGACACAAACAGAAACTAGAATCTTTGGTGTAACTGCTTTCGTTTGCCTGGGAAACTCAAATGTACCTGCATGGTGCACCAAAAGTGTTTTTCTCGGCCGGAGAAGCTTTTTCTACCAAACATGCCAAAATTCCAGCAATAGCTTCCAAACCAAAAGAGATAGTACTGAAAGACATTGCTGGCCTGAAACCTCCTCAGGGGAGACACAAACAGAAACTAGAAACTTTGGTGTCACTGCTTTTGTTTGCCTGGGAAACTCAAATGTACCTGCATGGTGCACCAAAAGTGTTTTTCTCGGCCGGAGAAGCTTTTTGTACCAAACGTCCAGCAATAGCTTCCAAACCAAAAGAGATAGTACTGAAAGACATTGCTGGCCTGAAACCTCCTCAGGGGAGACACAAACAGAAACTAGAAACTTTGGTGCCACTGCTTTCGTTTGCCTGGGAAACTCAAATGTACCTGCATGGTGCACCAAAAGGGTTTTTCTCGGCCGGAGAAGCTTTTTCTCCAAAACACGCCAAACTTCCAGCAATAGCTTCCAAACCAAAAGAGATAGTACTGAAAGACATAGCTGGCCTGAAACGTCCTCAGGGGAGACACAAACAGAAACTAGAAACTTTGGTGTCACTGCTTTCGTTTGCCTGGGAAACTCAAATGTACCTGCATGGTGCACCAAAAGTGTTTTTCTCGGCCGGAGCAGCATTTGCTGCCAAACATGCCAAACATCCAGCAATAGCTTCCAAACCAAAAGAGATAGTACTGAAAGACATAGCTGGCCTGAAACCTCCTCAGGGGAGACACAAACAGAAACTAGAAACTTTGGTGTCACTGCTTTCGTTTGCCTGGGAAACTCAAATGTACCTGCATGGTGCACCAAAAGTGTTTTTCTCGGCCGGAGCAGCTTTTTCTACCAAACGTCCAGCAATAGCTTCCAAACCAAAAGAGATAGTACTGAAAGACATAGCTGGCCTGAAAGCTCCTCAGGGGAGACATAAACAGAAACTAGAAACTTTGGTGTCACAGCTTTCGTTTGCCTGGGAAACTCAAATGTACCTGCATGGTGCACCAAAAGTGTTTTTCTCGGCCGGAGCAGCTTTTGCTACCAAACATGCCAAACGTACAGCAATAGCTTCTAAACCAAAAGAGATAGTACTGAAAGACATTGCTGGCCTGAAACCTCTTCAGGGGAGACACAAACAGAAACTAGAATCTTTGGTGTAACTGCTTTCGTTTGCCTGGGAAACTCAAATGTACCTGCATGGTGCACCAAAAGTGTTTTTCTCGGCCGGAGCAGCTTATTCTACCAAACATGCCAAACGTCCAGCAATAGCTTCCAAACCAAAAGAGATAGTACTGAAAGACATAGCTGGCCTGAAACCTCCTCAGGGGAGACACAAACAGAAACTAGAAACTTTGGTGTCACTGCTTTTGTTTGCCTGGGAAACTCAAATGTACCTGCATGGTGCACCAAAAGTGTTTTTCTCGGCCGGAGCAGCTTTTTCTACCAAACGTCCAGCAATAACATCCAAACCAAAAGAGATAGTACTGAAACACATAGCTGGCCTGAAACCTCCTCAGGGGAGACACAAACAGAAACTAGAAACTTTGGTGTCACTGCTTTCGTTTGCCTGGGAAACTCAAATGTACATGCATGGTGCACCAAAAGTGTTTTTCTCGGCCGGAGCAGCTTTTTCTCCCAAAGATGCCAAACGTCCAGCAATAGCTTCCAAACCAAAAGAGATAGTACTGAAAGACATAGCTGGCCTGAAACCTCCTCAGGGGAGACACAAACAGAAACTAGAAACTTTGGTGTCACTGCTTTCGTTTGCCTGGGAAACTCAAATGTACCTGCATGGTGCACCAAAATTGTTTTTCTCGGCCGGAGCAGCATTTGCTGCCAAACATGCCAAACATCCAGCAATAGCTTCCAAACCAAAAGAGATAGTACTGAAAGACATAGCTGGCCTGAAACCTCCTCAGGGGAGACACAAACAGAAACTAGAAACTTTGGTGTCACTGCTTTTGTTTGCCTGGGAAACTCAAATGTACCTGCATGGTGCACCAAAAGTGTTTTTCTCGGCCGGAGCAGCTTCTTCTACCAAACATGCAAAACTTCCAGCAATAGCTTCCAAACCAAAAGAGATAGTACTGAAAGACATAGCTGGCCTGAAACCTCCTCAGGGGAGACACAAACAGAAACTAGAAACTTTGGTGTCACTGCTTTCGTTTGCCTGGGAAACTCAAATGTACCTGCATGGTGCACCAAAAGTGTTTTTCTCGGCCGGAGCAGCTTTTTCTTCCAAACGTCCAGCAATAGCTTCCAAACCAAAATAGATAGTACTGAAAGACATTGCTGGCCTGAAACCTCCTCAGGGGAGACACAAACAGAAACTAGAAACTTTGGTGTCACTGCTTTCGTTTGCCTGGGAAACTCAAATGTACCTGCGTGGTGCACCAAAAGTGTTTTTCTCGGCCTGAAAAGCTTTTTCTACCAAACATGCAAAACTTCCAGGAATAGCTTCCAAACCAAAATAGATAGTACTGAAAGACATTGCTGGCCTGAAACCTCCTCAGGGGAGACACAAACAGAAACTAGAAACTTTGGTGCCACTGCTTTCGTTTGCCTGGGAAACTCAAATGTACCTGCATGGTGCACCAAAAGTGTTTTTCTCGGCCGGAGCAGCATTTGCTACCAAACATGCCAAACGTCCAGCAATAGCTTCTAAACCAAAAGAGATAGTACTGAAAGACATTGCTGGCCTGAAACCTCCTCAGGGGAGACACAAACAGAAACTAGAATCTTTGGTGTAACTGCTTTCGTTTGCCTGGGAAACTCAAATGTACCTGCATGGTGCACCAAAAGTGTTTTTCTCGGCCGGAGCAGCTTTTTCTACCAAACATGCCAAACGTCCAGCAATAGCTTCCAAACCAAAAGAGATAGTACTGAAAGACATTGCTGGCCTGAAACCTCCTCAGGGGAGACACAAACAGAAACTAGAAACTTTGGTGTCACTGCTTTTGTTTGCCTGGGAAACTCAAATGTACCTGCATGGTGCACCAAAAGTGTTTTTCTCGGCCGGAGCAGCTTTTTCTACCAAACGTCCAGCAATAACATCCAAACCAAAAGAGATAGTACTGAAAGACATAGCTGGCCTGAAACCTCCTCAGGGGAGACACAAACAGAAACTAGAAACTTTGGTGTCACTGCTTTTGTTTGCCTGGGAAACTCAAATGTACCTGCATGGTGCACCAAAAGTGTTTTTCTCGACCGGAGAAGCTTTTTCTCCCAAACATGCCAAACGTCCAGCAATAGCTTCCAAACCAAAAGAGATAGTACTGAAAGACATTGCTGGCCTGAAACCTCCTCAGGGGAGACACAAACAGAAACTAGAAACTTTGGTGTCACTGCTTTCGTTTGCCTGGGAAACTCAAATGTACCTGCATGGTGCACCAAAAGTGTTTTTCTCGGCCGGAGCAGCATTTGCTGCCAAACATGCCAAACATCCAGCAATAGCTTCCAAACCAAAAGAGATAGTACTGAAAGACATAGCTGGCCTGAAACCTCCTCAGGGGAGACACAAACAGAAACTAGAAACTTTGGTGTCACTGCTTTCGTTTGCCTGGGAAACTCAAATGTACCTGCATGGTGCACCAAAAGTGTTTTTCTCGGCCGGAGCAGCTTCTTCTACCAAACATGCCAAACTTCCAGCAATAGCTTCCAAACCAAAAGAGATAGTACTGAAAGACATTGCTGGCCTGAAACCTCCTCAGGGGAGACACAAACAGAAACTAGAAACTTTGGTGTCACTGCTTTCGTTTGCCTGGGAAACTCAAATGTACCTGCATGGTGCACCAAAAGTGTTTTTCTCGGCCGGAGCAGCATTTGCTGCCAAACATGCCAAACATCCAGCAATAGCTTCCAAACCAAAAGAGATAGTACTGAAAGACATAGCTGGCCTGAAACCTCCTCAGGGGAGACACAAACAGAAACTAGAAACTTTGGTGTCACTGCTTTCGTTTGCCTGGGAAACTCAAATGTACCTGCATGGTGCACCAAAAGTGTTTTTCTCGGCCGGAGCAGCTTCTTCTACCAAACGTCCAGCAATAGCTTCCAAACCAAAAGAGATAGTACTGAAAGACATTGCTGGCCTGAAAGCTCCTCAGGGGAGACACAAACAGAAACTAGAAACTTTGGTGTCACTGCTTTCGTTTGCCTGGGAAACTCAAATGTACCTGCATGGTGCACCAAAAGTGTTTTTCTCGGCCAGAGCAGCATTTGCTGCCAAACATGCCAAACGTCCAGCAATAGCATGCAAACCAAAAGAGATAGTACTGAAAGACATTGCTGGCCTGAAACCTCCTCAGGGGAGACACAAACAGAAACTAGAAACTTTGGTGTCACTGCTTTCGTTTGCCTGGGAAACTCAAATGTACCTGCATGGTGCACCAAAAGGGTTTTTCTCGGCCGGAGCAGCTTTTTCTACCAAACGTCCAGCAATAGCTTCCAAACCAAAAGAGATAGGACTGAAAGACATAGCTGGCCTGAAAGCTCCCCAGGGGAGACATAAACAGAAACTAGAAACTTTGATGTCACTGCTTTCGTTTGCCTGGGAAACTCAAATGTACCTGCATGGTGCACCAAAAGTGTTTTTCTCGGCCGGAGCAGCTTTTTCTACCAAACGTCCAGAAATAGCTTCCAAACCAAAAGAGATAGTACTGAAAGACATTGCTGGCCTGAAACCTCCTCAGGGGAGACACAAACAGAAACTAGAAACTTTGGTGTAACTGCTTTCGTTTGCTTGGGAAACTCAAATGTACCTGCATGGTGCACCAAAAGTGTTTTTCTCAGACGGAGCAGCTTTTTCTACCAAACATGCAAAACTTCCAGCAATAGCTTCCAAACCAAAAGAGATAGTACTGAAAGACATTGCTGGCCTGAAACCTCCTCAGGGGAGACACAAACAGAAACTAGAAACTTTGGTGTCACTGCTTTCGTTTGCCTGGGAAACTCAAATGTACCTGCATGGTGCACCAAAAGGGTTTTTCTCGGCCGGAGCATCTTTTTCTACCAAACGTCCAGCAATAGCTTCCAAACCAAAAGAGATAGGACTGAAAGACATAGCTGGCCTGAAAGCTCCTCAGGGGAGACATAAACAGAAACTAGAAACTTTGATGTCACTGCTTTCGTTTGCCTGGGAAACTCAAATGTACCTGCATGGTGCACCAAAAGTGTTTTTCTCGGCCGGAGCAGCTTTTTCTACCAAACGTCCAGCAATAGCTTCCAAACCAAAAGAGATAGTACTGAAAGACATTGCTGGCCTGAAACCTCCTCAGGGGAGACACAAACAGAAACTAGAAACTTTGGTGTAACTGCTTTCGTTTGCTTGGGAAACTCAAATGTACCTGCATGGTGCACCAAAAGTGTTTTTCTCGGACGGAGCAGCTTTTTCTACCAAACATGCAAAACTTCCAGCAATAGCTTCCAAACCAAAAGAGATAGTACTGAAAGACATTGCTGGCCTGAAACCTCCTCAGGGGAGACACAAACAGAAACTAGAAACTTTGGTGTCACTGCCTTTGTTTGCCTGGGAAACTCAAATGTACCTGCATGGTGCACCAAAAGTGTTTTTCTCGGCCGGAGAAGCTTTTTCTACCAAACGTCCAGCAATAACTTCCAAACCAAAAGAGATAGTACTGAAAGACATAGCTGGCCTGAAAGCTCCTCAGGGGAGACACAAACAGAAACTAGAAACTTTGGTGTCACTGCTTTCGTTTGCCTGGGAAACTCAAATGTACCTGCATGGTGCACCAAAAGTGTTTTTCTCGGCCGGAGAAGCTTTTTCTACCAAACATGCCAAACTTCCAGCAATACCTTCCAAACCAAAAGAGATAGTACTGAAAGACATTGCTGGCCTGAAACCTCCTCAGGGGAGACACAAACAGAAACTAGAAACTTTGGTGTCACTGCTTTCGTTTGCCTTGGAAACTCAAATGTACCTGCGTGGTGCACCAAAAGTGTTTTTCTCGGCCTGAGAAGCTTTTCCTACCAAACATGCCAAACTTCCAGGAATAGCTTCCAAACCAAAATAGATAGTACTGAAAGACATAGCTGGCCTGAAACCTCCTCAGGGGAGACAGAAACAGAAACTAGAAACTTTGGTGCCACTGCTTTCGTTTGCCTGGGAAACTCAAATGTACCTGCATGGTGCACCAAAAGTGTTTTTCTCGGCCGGAGCAGCATTTGCTACCAAACATGACAAACGTCCAGCAATAGCTTCTAAACCAAAAGAGATAGTACTGAAAGACATTGCTGGCCTGAAACCTCCTCAGGGGAGACACAAACAGAAACTAGAATCTTTGGTGTAACTGCTTTCGTTTGCCTGGGAAACTCAAATGTACCTGCATGGTGCACCAAAAGTGTTTTTCTCGGCCGGAGCAGCTTTTTCTACCAAACATGCCAAACTTCCAGCAATAGCTTCCAAACCAAAAGAGATAGTACTGAAAGACATTGCTGGCCTGAAACCTCCTCAGGGGAGACACAAACAGAAACTAGAAACTTTGGTGTCACTGCTTTTGTTTGCCTGGGAAACTCAAATGTACCTGCATGGTGCACCAAAAGTGTTTTTCTCGGCCGGAGCAGCTTTTTCTACCAAACGTCCAGCAATAACTTCCAAACCAAAAGAGATAGTACTGAAAGACATAGCTGGCCTGAAACGTCCTCAGGGGAGACACAAACAGAAACTAGAAACTTTGGTGTCACTGCTTTCGTTTGCCTGGGAAACTCAAATGTACCTGCATGGTGCACCAAAAGTGTTTTTCTCGGCCGGAGCAGCATTTGCTGCCAAACATGCCAAACATCCAGCAATAGCTTCCAAAACAAAAGAGATAGTACTGAAAGACATTGCTGACCTGAAACCTCCTCAGGGGAGACACAAACAGAAACTAGAAACTTT
The DNA here is from genome assembly GCA_022605575.1 of Laterallus jamaicensis coturniculus. NCBI lineage: Eukaryota > Metazoa > Chordata > Aves > Gruiformes > Rallidae > Laterallus > Laterallus jamaicensis. The sequence goes on from JAKCOX010000018.1 coordinate 17,644,030, forward strand.
GGTGTCACTGCTTTTGTTTGCCTGGGAAACTCAAATGTACCTGCATGGTGCACCAAAAGTGTTTTTCTCGGCCGGAGCAGCTTTTTGTACCAAACGTCTAGCAATAGCTTCCAAACCAAAAGAGATAGTACTGAAAGACATTGCTGGCCTGAAACCTCCTCAGGGGAGACACAAACAGAAACTAGAAACTTTGGTGTCACTGCTTTTGTTTGCCTGGGAAACTCAAATGTACCTGCATGGTGCACCAAAAGTGTTTTTCTCGGCCGGAGAAGCTTTTTCTACCAAACATGCCAAACTTCCAGCAATAGCTTGCAAACCAAAAGAGATAGTACTGAAAGACATTGCTGGCCTGAAACCTCCTCAGGGGAGACACAAACAGAAACTAGAAACTTTGGTGCCACTGCTTTCGTTTGCCTGGGAAACTCAAATGTACCTGCATGGTGCACCAAAAGTGTTTTTCTCGGCCGGAGCAGCATTTGCTACCAAACATGCCAAACGTACAGCAATAGCTTCTAAACCAAAAGAGATAGTACTGAAAGACATTGCTGGCCTGAAACCTCCTCAGGGGAGACACAAACAGAAACTAGAAACTTTGGTGTCACTGCTTTTGTTTGCCTGGGAAACTCAAATGAACCTGCATGGTGCACCAAAAGTGTTTTTCTCGGCCGGAGCAGCTTTTTCTACCAAACGTCCAGCAATAACTTCCAAACCAAAAGAGATAGTACTGAAAGACATAGCTGGCCTGAAACCTCCTCAGGGGAGACACAAACAGAAACTAGAAACTTTGGTGTCACTGCTTTCGTTTGCCTGGGAAACTCAAATGTACCTGCATGGTGCACCAAAAGTGTTTTTCTCGGCCGGAGAAGCTTTTTCTCCCAAACATGCCAAACTTCCAGCAATAGCTTCCAAACCAAAAGAGATAGTACTGAAAGACATAGCTGGCCTGAAACGTCCTCAGGGGAGACACAAACAGAAACTAGAAACTTTGGTGTCACTGCTTTCGTTTGCCTGGGAAACTGAAATGTACCTGCATGGTGCACCAAAAGTGTTTTCTCGGCCGGAGCAGCATTTGCTGCCAAACATGCCAAACATCCAGCAATAGCTTCCAAACCAAAAGAGATAGTACTGAAAGACATAGCTGGCCTGAAACGTCCTCAGGGGAGACACAAACAGAAACTAGAAACTTTGGTGTCACTGCTTTCGTTTGCCTGGGAAACTCAAATGTACCTGCATGGTGCACCAAAAGTGTTTTTCTCGGTGGAGGAGCATTTGCTGCCAAACATGCCAAACGTCCAGCAATAGCTTGCAAACCAAAAGAGATAGTACTGAAAGACATTGCTGGCCTGAAACCTCCTCAGGGGAGACATAAACAGAAACTAGAAACTTTGGTGTCACTGCTTTCGTTTGCCTGGGAAACTCAAATGTACCTGCATGGTGCACCAAAAGTGTTTTTCTCGGCCGGAGCAGCTTTTTCTACCAAACGTCCAGCAATAGCTTCCAAACCAAAAGAGATAGTACTGAAAGACATTGCTGGCCTGAAACCCTCCTCAGGGGAGACACAAACAGAAACTAGAAACTTTGGTGTAACTGCTTTCGTTTGCTTGGGAAACTCAAATGTACCTGCATGGTGCACCAAAAGTGTTTTTCTCGGACAGAGCAGCTTTTTCTACCAAACATGCAAAACTTCCAGCAATAGCTTCCAAACCAAAAGAGATAGTACTGAAAGACATTGCTGGCCTGAAACCTCCTCAGGGGAGACACAAACAGAAACTAGAAACTTTGGTGTCACTGCCTTTGTTTGCCTGGGGAACTCAAATGGACCTGCATGGTGCACCAAAAGTGTTTTTCTCGGCCGGAGAAGCTTTTTGTACCAAACGTCCAGCAATAACTTCCAAACCAAAAGAGATAGTACTGAAAGACATAGCTGGCCTGAAACCTCCTCAGGGGAGACACAAACAGAAACTAGAAACTTTGGTGTCACTGCTTTCGTTTGCCTGGGAAACTCAAATGTACCTGCACGGTGCACCAAAAGTGTTTTTCTCGGCCGGAGAAGCTTTTTCTCCCAAACATGCCAAACTTCCAGCAATAGCTTCCAAACCAAAAGAGATAGTACTGAAAGACATAGCTGGCCTGAAACGTCCTCAGGGGAGACACAAACAGAAACTAGAAACTTTGGTGTCACTGCTTTCGTTTGCCTGGGAAACTCAAATGTACCTGCGTGGTGCACCAAAAGTGTTTTTCTCGGCCGGAGCAGCATTTGCTGCCAAACATGCCAAACATCCAGCAATAGCTTCCAAACCAAAAGAGATAGTACTGAAAGACATAGCTGGCCGGAAACCTCCTCAGGGGAGACACAAACAGAAACTAGAAACTTTGGTGTCACTGCTTTCGTTTGCCTGGGAAACTCAAATGTACCTGCATGGTGCACCAAAAGTGTTTTTCTCGGTGGAGCAGCATTTGCTGCCAAACATGCCAAACGTCCAGCAATAGCTTCCAAACCAAAAGAGATAGTACTGAAAGACATAGCTGGCCTGAAACCTCCTCAGGGGAGACACAAACAGAAACTAGAAACTTTGGTGTCACTGCTTTCGTTTGCCTGGGAAACTCAAATGTACCTGCATGGTGCACCAAAAGTGTTTTTCTCGGCCGGAGCAGCATTTGCTGCCAAACATGCCAAACATCCAGCAATAGCTTCCAATACAAAAGAGATAGTACTGAAAGACATTGCTGACCTGAAACCTCCTCAGGGGAGACACAAACAGAAACTAGAAACTTTGGTGTCACTGCTTTTGTTTGCCTGGGAAACTCAAATGTACCTGCATGGTGCACCAAAAGTGTTTTTCTCGGCCGGAGCAGCTTTTTGTACAAAACGTCTAGCAATAGCTTCCAAACCAAAAGAGATAGGACTGAAAGACATTGCTGGCCTGAAACCTCCTCAGGGGAGACACAAACAGAAACTAGAAACTTTGGTGTCACTGCTTTTGTTTGCCTGGGAAACTCAAATGTACCTGCATGGTGCACCAAAAGTGTTTTTCTCGGCCGGAGAAGCTTTTTCTACCAAACATGCCAAACTTCCAGCAATAGCTTGCAAACCAAAAGAGATAGTACTGAAAGACATTGCTGGCCTGAAACCTCCTCAGGGGAGACACAAACAGAAACTAGAAACTTTGGTGCCACTGCTTTCGTTTGCCTGGGAAACTCAAATGTACCTGCATGGTGCACCAAAAGTGTTTTTCTCGGCCGGAGCAGCATTTGCTACCAAACATGCCAAACGTACAGCAATAGCTTCTAAACCAAAATAGATAGTACTGAAAGACATTGCTGGCCTGAAACCTCCTCAGGGGAGACACAAACAGAAACTAGAAATTTTGGTGTCACTGCTTTTGTTTGCCTGGGAAACTCAAATGAACCTGCATGGTGCACCAAAAGTGTTTTTCTCGGCCGGAGCAGCTTTTTCTACCAAACGTCCAGCAATAACTTCCAAACCAAAAGAGATAGTACTGAAAGACATAGCTGGCCTGAAACCTCCTCAGGGGAGACACAAACAGAAACTAGAAACTTTGGTGTCACTGCTTTCGTTTGCCTGGGAAACTCAAATGTACCTGCATGGTGCACCAAAAGTGTTTTTCTCGGCCGGAGCAGCATTTGCTGCCAAACATGCCAAACATCCAGCAATAGCTTCCAAACCAAAAGAGATAGTACTGAAAGACATAGCTGGCCAGAAACCTCCTCAGGGGAGACACAAACAGAAACTAGAAACTTTGGTGTCACTGCTTTCGTTTGCCTGGGAAACTCAAATGTACCTGCATGGTGCACCAAAAGTGTTTTTCTCGGTGGAGCAGCATTTGCTGCCAAACATGCCAAACGTCCAGCAATAGCTTCCAAACCAAAAGAGATAGGACTGAAAGACATAGCTGGCCTGAAACCTCCTCAGGGGAGACACAAACAGAAACTAGAAACTTTGGTGTCACTGCTTTCGTTTGCCTGGGAAACTCAAATGTACCTGCATGGTGCACCAAAAGTGTTTTTCTCGGCCGGAGCAGCTTCTTCTACCAAACATGCCAAACGTCCAGCAATAGCTTCCAAACCAAAAGAGATAGTACTGAAAGACATTGCTGGCCTGAAACCTCCTCAGGGGAGACACAAACAGAAACTAGAAACTTTGGTGTCACTGCTTTCGTTTGCCTGGGAAACTCAAATGTACCTGCATGGTGCACCAAAAGTGTTTTTCTCGGCCGGAGCAGCTTTTTCTTCCAAACGTCCAGCAATAGCTTCCAAACCAAAAGAGATAGTACTGAAAGACATAGCTGGCCTGAAACGTCCTCAGGGGAGACACAAACAGAAACTAGAAACTTTGGTGTCACTGCTTTCGTTTGCCTGGGAAACTCAAATGTACCTGCATGGTGCACCAAAAGTGTTTTTCACGGTGGAGCAGCATTTGCTGCCAAACATGCCAAACATCCAGCAATAGCTTCCAAACCAAAAGAGATAGTACTGAAAGACATAGCTGGCCTGAAACCTCCTAAGGGGAGACACAAACAGAAACTAGAAACTTTGGTGTCACTGCTTTCGTTTGCCTGGGAAACTCAAATGTACCTGCATGGTGCACCAAAAGTGTTTTTCACGGTGGAGCAGCATTTGCTGCCAAACATGCCAAACGTCCAGCAATAGCTTCCAAACCAAAAGAGATAGTACTGAAAGACATAGCTGGCCTGAAACCTCCTCAGGGGAGACACAAACAGAAACTAGAAACTTTGGTGTCACTGCTTTTGTTTGCCTGGGAAACTCAAATGTACCTGCATGGTGCACCAAAAGTGTTTTTCTCGGCCGGAGCAGCTTCTTCTACCAAACATGCCAAACGTCCAGCAATAGCTTCCAAACCAAAATAGATAGTACTGAAAGACATTGCTGGCCTGAAACCTCCTCAGGGGAGACACAAACAGAAACTAGAAACTTTGGTGTCACTGCTTTCGTTTGCCTGGGAAACTCAAATGTACCTGCATGGTGCACCAAAAGTGTTTTTCTCGGCCGGAGCAGCTTTTTCTTCCAAACGTCCAGCAATAGCTTCCAAACCAAAAGAGATAGTACTGAAAGACATTGCTGGCCTGAAACCTCCTCAGGGGAGACACAAATAGAAACTAGAAACTTTGGTGTAACTGCTTTTGTTTGCCTGGGAAACTCAAATGTACCTGCATGGTGCACCAAAAGTGTTTTTCTCGGCCGGAGAAGCTTTTTCTACCAAACATGACAAACTACCAGCAATAGCTTCCAAACCAAAAGAGATAGTACTGAAAGACATTGCTGGCCTGAAACCTCCTCAGGGGAGACACAAACAGAAACTAGAAACTTTGGTGTCACTGCTTTCGTTTGCCTGGGAAACTCAAATGTACCTGCATGGTGCACCAAAACTGTTTTTCTCGGTGGAGGAGCATTTGCTGCCAAACATGCCAAACGTCCAGCAATAGCTTCTAAACCAAAAGAGATAGTACTGAAAGACATTGCTGGCCTGAAACCTCCTTAGGGGAGACACAAACAGAAACTAGAAACTTTGGTGTCACTGCTTTTGTTTGCCTGGGAAACTCAAATGTACCTGCATGGTGCACCAAAAGTGTTTTTCTCGGCCGGAGCAGCTTTTTCTACCAAACGTCCAGCAATAACTTCCAAACCAAAAGAGATAGTACTGAAAGACATAGCTGGCCTGAAACCTCCTCAGGGGAGACACAAACAGAAACTAGAAACTTTGGTGTCACTGCTTTCGTTTGCCTGGGAAACTCAAATGTACCTGCACGGTGCACCAAAAGTGTTTTTCTCGGCCGGAGAAGCTTTTTCTCCCAAACATGCCAAACTTCCAGCAATAGCTTCCAAACCAAAAGAGATAGTACTGAAAGACATAGCTGGCCTGAAACGTCCTCAGGGGAGACACAAACAGAAACTAGAAACTTTGGTGTCACTGCTTTCGTTTGCCTGGGAAACTCAAATGTACCTGCATGGTGCACCAAAAGTGTTTTTCTCGGCCGGAGCAGCATTTGCTGCCAAACATGCCAAACATCCAGCAATAGCTTCCAAACCAAAAGAGATAGTACTGAAAGACATAGCTGGCCTGAAACCTCCTCAGGGGAGACACAAACAGAAACTAGAAACTTTGGTGTCACTGCTTTTGTTTGCCTGGGAAACTCAAATGTACCTGCATGGTGCACCAAAAGTGTTTTTCTCGGTGGAGCAGCATTTGCTGCCAAACATGCCAAACGTCCAGCAATAGCTTCCAAACCAAAAGAGATAGTACTGAAAGACATAGCTGGCCTGAAACCTCCTCAGGGGAGACACAAACAGAAACTAGAAACTTTGCTGTCACTGCTTTCGTTTGCCTGGGAAACTCAAATGTACCTGCATGGTGCACCAAAAGTGTTTTTCTCGGCCGGAGCAGCTTCTTCTAGCAAACATGCCAAACGTCCAGCAATAGCTTCCAAACCAAAAGAGATAGTACTGAAAGACATAGCTGGCCTGAAACCTCCTCAGGGGAGACACAAACAGAAACTAGAAACTTTGGTGTCACTGCTTTCGTTTGCCTGGGAAACTCAAATGTACCTGCATGGTGCACCAAAAGTGTTTTTCTCGGCCGGAGCAGCTTTTTCTTCCAAACGTCCAGCAATAGCTTCCAAACCAAAAGAGATAGTACTGAAAGACATAGCTGGCCTGAAACCTCCTCAGGGGAGACACAAACAGAAACTAGAAACTTTGGTGTCACTGCTTTCGTTTGCCTGGGAAACTCAAATGTACCTGCATGGTGCACCAAAAGTGTTTTTCTCGGTGGAGGAGCATTTGCTGCCAAACATGCCAAACGTCCAGCAATAGCTTCTAAACCAAAAGAGATAGTACTGAAAGACATTGCTGGCCTGAAACCTCCTCAGGGGAGACACAAACAGAAACTAGAAACTTTGGTGTCACTGCTTTTGTTTGCCTGGGATTTTCAAATGTACCTGCATGGTGCACCAAAAGTGTTTTTCTCGGCCGGAGCAGCTTTTTCTACCAAACGTCCAGCAATAACTTCCAAACCAAAAGAGATAGTACTGAAAGACATAGCTGGCCTGAAACCTCCTCAGGGGAGACACAAACAGAAACTAGAAACTTTGGTGTCACTGCTTTCGTTTGCCTGGGAAACTCAAATGTACATGCATGGTGCACCAAAAGTGTTTTTCTCGGCCGGAGCAGCTTTTTCTCCCAAAGATGCCAAACGTCCAGCAATAGCTTCCAAACCAAAAGAGATAGTACTGAAAGACATAGCTGGCCTGAAACGTCCTCAGGGGAGACACAAACAGAAACTAGAAACTTTGGTGTCACTGCTTTCGTTTGCCTGGGAAACTCAAATGTACCTGCATGGTGCACCAAAAGTGTTTTTCTCGGCCGGAGCAGCATTTGCTGCCAAACATGCCAAACATCCAGCAATAGCTTCCAAACCAAAAGAGATAGTACTGAAAGACATAGCTGGCCTGAAACCTCCTCAGGGGAGACACAAACAGAAACTAGAAACTTTGGTGTCACTGCTTTCGTTTGCCTGGGAAACTCAAATGTACCTGCATGGTGCACCAAAAGTGTTTTTCTCGGTGGAGCAGCATTTGCTGCCAAACATGCCAAACGTCCAGCAATAGCTTCCAAACCAAAAGAGATAGGACTGAAAGACATAGCTGGCCTGAAACCTCCTCAGGGGAGACACAAACAGAAACTAGAAACTTTGGTGTCACTGCTTTCGTTTGCCTGGGAAACTCAAATGTACCTGCATGGTGCACCAAAAGTGTTTTTCTCGGCCGGAGCAGCTTCTTCTACCAAACATGCCAAACGTCCAGCAATAGCTTCCAAACCAAAAGAGATAGTACTGAAAGACATTGCTGGCCTGAAACCTCCTCAGGGGAGACACAAACAGAAACTAGAAACTTTGGTGTCACTGCTTTCGTTTGCCTGGGAAACTCAAATGTACCTGCATGGTGCACCAAAAGTGTTTTTCTCGGCCGGAGCAGCTTTTTCTTCCAAACGTCCAGCAATAGCTTCCAAACCAAAAGAGATAGTACTGAAAGACATAGCTGGCCTGAAACGTCCTCAGGGGAGACACAAACAGAAACTAGAAACTTTGGTGTCACTGCTTTCGTTTGCCTGGGAAACTCAAATGTACCTGCATGGTGCACCAAAAGTGTTTTTCACGGTGGAGCAGCATTTGCTGCCAAACATGCCAAACATCCAGCAATAGCTTCCAAACCAAAAGAGATAGTACTGAAAGACATAGCTGGCCTGAAACCTCCTAAGGGGAGACACAAACAGAAACTAGAAACTTTGGTGTCACTGCTTTCGTTTGCCTGGGAAACTCAAATGTACCTGCATGGTGCACCAAAAGTGTTTTTCACGGTGGAGCAGCATTTGCTGCCAAACATGCCAAACGTCCAAGAATAGCTTCCAAACCAAAAGAGATAGTACTGAAAGACATAGCTGGCCTGAAACCTCCTCAGGGGAGACACAAACAGAAACTAGAAACTTTGGTGTCACTGCTTTTGTTTGCCTGGGAAACTCAAATGTACCTGCATGGTGCACCAAAAGTGTTTTTCTCGGCCGGAGCAGCTTCTTCTACCAAACATGCCAAACGTCCAGCAATAGCTTCCAAACCAAAATAGATAGTACTGAAAGACATTGCTGGCCTGAAACCTCCTCAGGGGAGACACAAACAGAAACTAGAAACTTTGGTGTCACTGCTTTCGTTTGCCTGGGAAACTCAAATGTACCTGCATGGTGCACCAAAAGTGTTTTTCTCGGCCGGAGCAGCTTTTTCTTCCAAACGTCCAGCAATAGCTTCCAAACCAAAAGAGATAGTACTGAAAGACATTGCTGGCCTGAAACCTCCTCAGGGGAGACACAAATAGAAACTAGAAACTTTGGTGTAACTGCTTTTGTTTGCCTGGGAAACTCAAATGTACCTGCATGGTGCACCAAAAGTGTTTTTCTCGGCCGGAGAAGCTTTTTCTACCAAACATGACAAACTACCAGCAATAGCTTCCAAACCAAAAGAGATAGTACTGAAAGACATTGCTGGCCTGAAACCTCCTCAGGGGAGACACAAACAGAAACTAGAAACTTTGGTGTCACTGCTTTCGTTTGCCTGGGAAACTCAAATGTACCTGCATGGTGCACCAAAAGTGTTTTTCTCGGTGGAGGAGCATTTGCTGCCAAACATGCCAAACGTCCAGCAATAGCTTCTAAACCAAAAGAGATAGTACTGAAAGACATTGCTGGCCTGAAACCTCCTTAGGGGAGACACAAACAGAAACTAGAACTTTGGTGTCACTGCTTTTGTTTGCCTGGGAAACTCAAATGTACCTGCATGGTGCACCAAAAGTGTTTTTCTCGGCCGGAGCAGCTTTTTCTACCAAACGTCCAGCAATAACTTCCAAACCAAAAGAGATAGTACTGAAAGACATAGCTGGCCTGAAACCTCCTTAGGGGAGACACAAACAGAAACTAGAAACTTTGGTGTCACTGCTTTCGTTTGCCTGGGAAACTCAAATGTACCTGCATGGTGCACCAAAAGTGTTTTTCTCGGCCGGAGAAGCTTTTTCTCCCAAACATGCCAAACTTCCAGCAATAGCTTCCAAACCAAAAGAGATAGTACTGAAAGACATAGCTGGCCTGAAACGTCCTCAGGGGAGACACAAACAGAAACTAGAAACTTTGGTGTCACTGCTTTCGTTTGCCTGGGAAACTCAAATGTACCTGCATGGTGCACCAAAAGTGTTTTTCTCGGCCGGAGCAGCATTTGCTGCCAAACATGCCAAACATCCAGCAATAGCTTCCAAACCAAAAGAGATAGTACTGAAAGACATAGCTGGCCTGAAACCTCCTCAGGGGAGACACAAACAGAAACTAGAAACTTTGGTGTCACTGCTTTCGTTTGCCTGGGAAACTCAAATGTACCTGCATGGTGCACCAAAAGTGTTTTTCACGGTGGAGCAGCATTTGCTGCCAAACATGCCAAACGTCCAGCAATTGCTTCCAAACCAAAAGAGATAGTACTGAAAGACATAGCTGGCCTGAAACCTCCTCAGGGGAGACACAAACAGAAACTAGAAACTTTGGTGTCACTGCTTTCGTTTGCCTGGGAAACTCAAATGTACCTGCATGGTGCACCAAAAGTGTTTTTCTCGGCCGGAGCAGCTTCTTCTACCAAACAGGCCAAACGTCCAGCAATAGCTTCCAAACCAAAAGAGATAGTACTGAAAGACATTGCTGGCCTGAAACCTCCTCAGGGGAGACACAAACAGAAACTAGAAACTTTGGTGTCACTGCTTTCGTTTGCCTGGGAAACTCAAATGTACCTGCATGGTGCACCAAAAGTGTTTTTCTCGGCCGGAGCAGCTTTTTCTTCCAAACGTCCAGCAATAGCTTCCAAACCAAAAGAGATAGTACTGAAAGACATTGCTGGCCTGAAACCTCCTCAGGGGAGACACAAATAGAAACTAGAAACTTTGGTGTAACTGCTTTCGTTTGCCTGGGAAACTCAAATGTACCTGCATGGTGCACCAAAAGTGTTTTTCTCGGCCGGAGAAGCTTTTTATACCAAACATGACAAACTACCAGCAATAGCTTCCAAACCAAAAGAGATAGTACTGAAAGACATTGCTGGCATGAAACCTCCTCAGGGGAGACACAAACAGAAACTAGAAACTTTGGTGTCACTGCTTTTGTTTGCCTGGGAAACTCAAATGTACCTGCATGGTGCACCAAAAGTGTTTTTCTCGGTGGAGGAGCATTTGCTGCCAAACATGCCAAACGTCCAGCAATAGCTTCTAAACCAAAAGAGATAGTACTGAAAGACATTGCTGGCCTGAAACCTCCTCAGGGGAGACACAAACAGAAACTAGAAACTTTGGTGTCACTGCTTTTGTTTGCCTGGGAAACTCAAATGTACCTGCATGGTGCACCAAAAGTGTTTTTCTCGGCCGGAGCAGCTTTTTCTACCAAACGTCCAGCAATAACTTCCAAACCAAAAGAGATAGTACTGAAAGACATAGCTGGCCTGAAACCTCCTTAGGGGAGACACAAACAGAAACTAGAAACTTTGGTGTCACTGCTTTCGTTTGCCTGGGAAACTCAAATGTACCTGCATGGTGCACCAAAAGTGTTTTTCTCGGCCGGAGAAGCTTTTTCTCCCAAACATGCCAAACTTCCAGCAATAGCTTCCAAACCAAAAGAGATAGTACTGAAAGACATAGCTGGCCTGAAACGTCCTCAGGGGAGACACAAACAGAAACTAGAAACTTTGGTGTCACTGCTTTCGTTTGCCTGGGAAACTCAAATGTACCTGCATGGTGCACCAAAAGTGTTTTTCTCGGCCGGAGCAGCATTTGCTGCCAAACATGCCAAACATCCAGCAATAGCTTCCAAACCAAAAGAGATAGTACTGAAAGACATAGCTGGCCTGAAACCTCCTCAGGGGAGACACAAACAGAAACTAGAAACTTTGGTGTCACTGCTTTCGTTTGCCTGGGAAACTCAAATGTACCTGCATGGTGCACCAAAAGTGTTTTTCTCGGTGGAGCAGCATTTGCTGCCAAACATGCCAAACGTCCAGCAATAGCTTCCAAACTAAAAGAGATAGTACTGAAAAACATAGCTGGCCTGAAACCTCCTCAGGGGAGACACAAACAGAAACTAGAAACTTTGGTGTCACTGCTTTCGTTTGCCTGGGAAACTCAAATGTACCTGCATGGTGCACCAAAAGTGTTTTTCTCGGCCGGAGCAGCTTTTTCTTCCAAACGTCCAGCAATAGCTTCCAAACCAAAAGAGATAGTACTGAAAGACATTGCTGGCCTGAAACCTCCTCAGGGGAGACGCAAACAGAAACTAGAAACTTTGGTGTAACTGCTTTCGTTTGCCTGGGAAACTCAAATGTACCTGCATGGTGCACCAAAAGTGTTTTTCTCGGCCGGAGAAGCTTTTTATACCAAACATGACAAACTACCAGCAATAGCTTCCAAACCAAAAGAGATAGTACTGAAAGACATTGCTGGCCTGAAACCTCCTCAGGGGAGACACAAACAGAAACTAGAAACTTTGGTGTCACTGCTTTCGTTTGCCTGGGAAACTCAAATGTACCTGCATGGTGCACCAAAAGTGTTTTTCTCGGCCGGAGCAGCTTTTTCTACAAAACGTCCAGCAATAGCTTGCAAACCAAAAGAGATAGTACTGAAAGACATTGCTGGCCTGAAACCTCCTCAGGGGAGACACAAACAGAAACTAGAAACTTTGGTGTCACTGCTTTCGTTTGCCTGGGAAACTCAAATGTACCTGTATGGTGCACCAAAAGTGTTTTTCTCGGCCGGAGCAGCTTTTTCTACCAAACGTCCAGCAATAGCTTCCAAACCAAAAGAGATAGTACTGAAAGACATTGCTGGCCTGAAAGCTCCTTAGGGGAGACACAAACAGAAACTAGAAACTTTGGTGTCACTGCTTTCGTTTGCCTGGGAAACTCAAATGTACCTGCATGGTGCACCAAAAGTGTTTTTCTCGGCCGGAGCAGCATTTGCTGCCAAACATGCCAAACTTCCAGCAATAGCTTCCAAACCAAAAGAGATAGTACTGAAAGACATTGCTGGCCTGAAACCTCCTCAGGGGAGACACAAACAGAAACTAGAAACTTTGGTGTCACCGCTTTCGTTTGCCTGGGAAACTCAAATGTACCTGCATGGTGCACCAAAAGGGTTTTTCTCGGCCGGAGCAGCTTTTTCTACCAAACGTCCTGCAATAGCTTCCAAACCAAAATAGATAGGACTGAAAGACATAGCTGGCCTGAAAGCTCCTCAGGGGAGACATAAACAGAAACTAGAAACTTTGGTGTCACTGCTTTCGTTTGCCTGGGAAACTCAAATGTACCTGCATGGTGCACCAAAAGGGTTTTTCTCGGTGGAGCAGCATTTGCTGCCAAAAGTGCCAAACGTCCAGCAATAGCTTCCAAACCAAAAGAGATAGTACTGAAAGACATAGCTGGCCTGAAACCTCCTCAGGGGAGACACAAACAGAAACTAGAAACTTTGGTGTCACTGCTTTCGTTTGCCTGGGAAACTCAAATGTACCTGCATGGTGCACCAAAAGTGTTTTTCACGGTGGAGCAGCATTTGCTGCCAAACATGCCAAACGTCCAGCAATAGCTTCCAAACCAAAAGAGATAGTACTGAAAGACATAGCTGGCCTGAAACCTCCTCAGGGGAGACACAAACAGAAACTAGAAACTTTGGTGTCACTGCTTTTGTTTGCCTGGGAAACTCAAATGTACCTGCATGGTGCACCAAAAGTGTTTTTCTCGGCCGGAGCAGCTTCTTCTACCAAACATGCCAAACGTCCAGCAATAGCTTCCAAACCAAAAGAGATAGTACTGAAAGACATTGCTGGCCTGAAACCTCCTCAGGGGAGACACAAACAGAAACTAGAAACTTTGGTGTCACTGCTTTCGTTTGCCTGGGAAACTCAAATGTACCTGCATGGTGCACCAAAAGTGTTTTTCTCGGCCGGAGCAGCTTTTTCTTCCAAACGTCCAGCAATAGCTTCCAAACCAAAAGAGATAGTACTGAAAGACATTGCTGGCCTGAGACCTCCTCAGGGGAGACACAAATAGAAACTAGAAACTTTGGTGTAACTGCTTTTGTTTGCCTGGGAAACTCAAATGTACCTGCATGGTGCACCAAAAGTGTTTTTCTCGGCCGGAGAAGCTTTTTCTACCAAACATGACAAACTACCAGCAATAGCTTCCAAACCAAAAGAGATAGTACTGAAAGACATTGCTGGCCTGAAACCTCCTCAGGGGAGACACAAACAGAAACTAGAAACTTTGGTGTCACTGCTTTCGTTTGCCTGGGAAACTCAAATGTACCTGCATGGTGCACCAAAAGTGTTTTTCTCGGTGGAGGAGCATTTGCTGCCAAACATGCCAAACTTCCAGCAATAGCTTCCAAACCAAAAGAGATAGTACTGAAAGACATTGCTGGCCTGAAACCTCCTCAGGGGAGACACAAACAGAAACTAGAAACTTTGGTGTCACCGCTTTCGTTTGCCTGGGAAACTCAAATGTACCTGCATGGTGCACCAAAAGGGTTTTTCTCGGCCGGAGCAGCTTTTTCTACCAAACGTCCTGCAATAGCTTCCAAACCAAAATAGATAGGACTGAAAGACATAGCTGGCCTGAAAGCTCCTCAGGGGAGACATAAACAGAAACTAGAAACTTTGGTGTCACTGCTTTCGTTTGCCTGGGAAACTCAAATGTACCTGCATGGTGCACCAAAAGGGTTTTTCTCGGTGGAGCAGCATTTGCTGCCAAACATGCCAAACGTCCAGCAATAGCTTCCAAACCAAAAGAGATAGTACTGAAAGACATAGCTGGCCTGAAACCTCCTCAGGGGAGACACAAACAGAAACTAGAAACTTTGGTGTCACTGCTTTCGTTTGCCTGGGAAACTCAAATGTACCTGCATGGTGCACCAAAAGTGTTTTTCACGGTGGAGCAGCATTTGCTGCCAAACATGCCAAACGTCCAGCAATAGCTTCCAAACCAAAAGAGATAGTACTGAAAGACATAGCTGGCCTGAAACCTCCTCAGGGGAGACACAAACAGAAACTAGAAACTTTGGTGTCACTGCTTTTGTTTGCCTGGGAAACTCAAATGTACCTGCATGGTGCACCAAAAGTGTTTTTCTCGGCCGGAGCAGCTTCTTCTACCAAACATGCCAAACGTCCAGCAATAGCTTCCAAACCAAAAGAGATAGTACTGAAAGACATTGCTGGCCTGAAACCTCCTCAGGGGAGACACAAACAGAAACTAGAAACTTTGGTGTCACTGCTTTCGTTTGCCTGGGAAACTCAAATGTACCTGCATGGTGCACCAAAAGTGTTTTTCTCGGCCGGAGCAGCTTTTTCTTCCAAACGTCCAGCAATAGCTTCCAAACCAAAAGAGATAGTACTGAAAGACATTGCTGGCCTGAGACCTCCTCAGGGGAGACACAAATAGAAACTAGAAACTTTGGTGTAACTGCTTTTGTTTGCCTGGGAAACTCAAATGTACCTGCATGGTGCACCAAAAGTGTTTTTCTCGGCCGGAGAAGCTTTTTCTACCAAACATGACAAACTACCAGCAATAGCTTCCAAACCAAAAGAGATAGTACTGAAAGACATTGCTGGCCTGAAACCTCCTCAGGGGAGACACAAACAGAAACTAGAAACTTTGGTGTCACTGCTTTCGTTTGCCTGGGAAACTCAAATGTACCTGCATGGTGCACCAAAAGTGTTTTTCTCGGTGGAGGAGCATTTGCTGCCAAACATGCCAAACGTCCAGCAATAGCTTCTAAACCAAAAGAGATAGTACTGAAAGACATTGCTGGCCTGAAACCTCCTTAGGGGAGACACAAACAGAAACTAGAAACTTTGGTGTCACTGCTTTTGTTTGCCTGGGAAACTCAAATGTACCTGCATGGTGCACCAAAAGTGTTTTTCTCGGCCGGAGCAGCTTTTTCTACCAAACGTCCAGCAATAACTTCCAAACCAAAAGAGATAGTACTGAAAGACATAGCTGGCCTGAAACCTCCTTAGGGGAGACACAAACAGAAACTAGAAACTTTGGTGTCACTGCTTTCGTTTGCCTGGGAAACTCAAATGTACCTGCATGGTGCACCAAAAGTGTTTTTCTCGGCCGGAGAAGCTTTTTCTCCCAAACATGCCAAACTTCCAGCAATAGCTTCCAAACCAAAAGAGATAGTACTGAAAGACATAGCTGGCCTGAAACGTCCTCAGGGGAGACACAAACAGAAACTAGAAACTTTGGTGTCACTGCTTTCGTTTGCCTGGGAAACTCAAATGTACCTGCATGGTGCACCAAAAGTGTTTTTCTCGGCCGGAGCAGCATTTGCTGCCAAACATGCCAAACATCCAGCAATAGCTTCCAAACCAAAAGAGATAGTACTGAAAGACATAGCTGGCCTGAAACCTCCTCAGGGGAGACACAAACAGAAACTAGAAACTTTGGTGTCACTGCTTTCGTTTGCCTGGGAAACTCAAATGTACCTGCATGGTGCACCAAAAGTGTTTTTCACGGTGGAGCAGCATTTGCTGCCAAACATGCCAAACGTCCAGCAATTGCTTCCAAACCAAAAGAGATAGTACTGAAAGACATAGCTGGCCTGAAACCTCCTCAGGGGAGACACAAACAGAAACTAGAAACTTTGGTGTCACTGCTTTCGTTTGCCTGGGAAACTCAAATGTACCTGCATGGTGCACCAAAAGTGTTTTTCTCGGCCGGAGCAGCTTCTTCTACCAAACAGGCCAAACGTCCAGCAATAGCTTCCAAACCAAAAGAGATAGTACTGAAAGACATTGCTGGCCTGAAACCTCCTCAGGGGAGACACAAACAGAAACTAGAAACTTTGGTGTCACTGCTTTCGTTTGCCTGGGAAACTCAAATGTACCTGCATGGTGCACCAAAAGTGTTTTTCTCGGCCGGAGCAGCTTTTTCTTCCAAACGTCCAGCAATAGCTTCCAAACCAAAAGAGATAGTACTGAAAGACATTGCTGGCCTGAAACCTCCTCAGGGGAGACACAAATAGAAACTAGAAACTTTGGTGTAACTGCTTTCGTTTGCCTGGGAAACTCAAATGTACCTGCATGGTGCACCAAAAGTGTTTTTCTCGGCCGGAGAAGCTTTTTATACCAAACATGACAAACTACCAGCAATAGCTTCCAAACCAAAAGAGATAGTACTGAAAGACATTGCTGGCCTGAAACCTCCTCAGGGGAGACACAAACAGAAACTAGAAACTTTGGTGTCACTGCTTTTGTTTGCCTGGGAAACTCAAATGTACCTGCATGGTGCACCAAAAGTGTTTTTCTCGGCCGGAGCAGCATTTGCTGCCAAACATGCCAAACGTCCAGCAATAGCTTCTAAACCAAAATAGATAGTACTGAAAGACATTGCTGGCCTGAAACCTCCTCAGGGGAGACACAAACAGAAACTAGAAACTTTGGTGTCACTGCTTTTGTTTGCCTGGGAAACTCAAATGTACCTGCATGGTGCACCAAAAGTGTTTTTCTCGGCCGGAGCAGCTTTTTCTACCAAACGTCCAGCAATAACATCCAAACCAAAAGAGATAGTACTGAAAGACATAGCTGGCCTGAAACCTCCTTAGGGGAGACACAAACAGAAACTAGAAACTTTGGTGTCACTGCTTTCGTTTGCCTGGGAAACTCAAATGTACCTGCATGGTGCACCAAAAGTGTTTTTCTCGGCCGGAGAAGCTTTTTCTCCCAAACATGCCAAACTTCCAGCAATAGCTTCCAAACCAAAAGAGATAGTACTGAAAGACATAGCTGGCCTGAAACGTCCTCAGGGGAGACACAAACAGAAACTAGAAACTTTGGTGTCACTGCTTTCGTTTGCCTGGGAAACTCAAATGTACCTGCATGGTGCACCAAAAGTGTTTTTCTCGGCCGGAGCAGCATTTGCTGCCAAACATGCCAAACATCCAGCAATAGCTTCCAAACCAAAAGAGATAGTACTGAAAGACATAGCTGGCCTGAAACCTCCTCAGGGGAGACACAAACAGAAACTAGAAACTTTGGTGTCACTGCTTTCGTTTGCCTGGGAAACTCAAATGTACCTGCATGGTGCACCAAAAGTGTTTTTCTCGGTGGAGCAGCATTTGCTGCCAAACATGCCAAACGTCCAGCAATAGCTTCCAAACTAAAAGAGATAGTACTGAAAAACATAGCTGGCCTGAAACCTCCTCAGGGGAGACACAAACAGAAACTAGAAACTTTGGTGTCACTGCTTTCGTTTGCCTGGGAAACTCAAATGTACCTGCATGGTGCACCAAAAGTGTTTTTCTCGGCCGGAGCAGCTTTTTCTTCCAAACGTCCAGCAATAGCTTCCAAACCAAAAGAGATAGTACTGAAAGACATTGCTGGCCTGAAACCTCCTCAGGGGAGACGCAAACAGAAACTAGAAACTTTGGTGTAACTGCTTTCGTTTGCCTGGGAAACTCAAATGTACCTGCATGGTGCACCAAAAGTGTTTTTCTCGGCCGGAGAAGCTTTTTATACCAAACATGACAAACTACCAGCAATAGCTTCCAAACCAAAAGAGATAGTACTGAAAGACATTGCTGGCCTGAAACCTCCTCAGGGGAGACACAAACAGAAACTAGAAACTTTGGTGTCACTGCTTTCGTTTGCCTGGGAAACTCAAATGTACCTGCATGGTGCACCAAAAGTGTTTTTCTCGGCCGGAGCAGCTTTTTCTACAAAACGTCCAGCAATAGCTTGCAAACCAAAAGAGATAGTACTGAAAGACATTGCTGGCCTGAAACCTCCTCAGGGGAGACACAAACAGAAACTAGAAACTTTGGTGTCACTGCTTTCGTTTGCCTGGGAAACTCAAATGTACCTGCATGGTGCACCAAAAGTGTTTTTCTCGGCCGGAGCAGCTTTTTCTACCAAACGTCCAGCAATAGCTTCCAAACCAAAAGAGATAGTACTGAAAGACATTGCTGGCCTGAAAGCTCTTTAGGGGAGACACAAACAGAAACTAGAAACTTTGGTGTCACTGCTTTCGTTTGCCTGGGAAACTCAAATGTACCTGCATGGTGCACCAAAAGTGTTTTTCTCGGCCGGAGCAGCATTTGCTGCCAAACATGCCAAACTTCCAGCAATAGCTTCCAAACCAAAAGAGATAGTACTGAAAGACATTGCTGGCCTGAAACCTCCTCAGGGGAGACACAAACAGAAACTAGAAACTTTGGTGTCACTGCTTTCGTTTGCCTGGGAAACTCAAATGTACCTGCATGGTGCACCAAAAGGGTTTTTCTCGGCCGGAGCAGCTTTTTCTACCAAACGTCCTGCAATAGCTTCCAAACCAAAAGAGATAGGACTGAAAGACATAGCTGGCCTGAAAGCTCCTCAGGGGAGACATAAACAGAAACTAGAAACTTTGGTGTCACTGCTTTCGTTTGCCTGGGAAACTCAAATGTACCTGCATGGTGCACCAAAAGGGTTTTTCTCGGTGGAGCAGCATTTGCTGCCAAACATGCCAAACGTCCAGCAATAGCTTCCAAACCAAAAGAGATAGTACTGAAAGACATAGCTGGCCTGAAACCTCCTCAGGGGAGACACAAACAGAAACTAGAAGCTTTGGTGTCACTGCTTTTGTTTGCCTGGGAAACTCAAATGTACCTGCATGGTGCACCAAAAGTTTTTTTCTCGGCCAGAGCAGCATTTGCTGCCAAACATGCCAAACGTCCAGCAATAGCTTCCAAACCAAAAGAGATAGTACTGAAAGACATAGCTGGCCTGAAACCTCCTCAGGGGAGACACAAACAGAAACTAGAAACTTTGGTGTCACTGCTTTCGTTTACCTGGGAAACTCAAATGAACCTGCATGGTGCACCAAAAGTGTTTTTCTCGGTGGAGGAGCATTTGCTGCCAAACATGCCAAACGTCCAGCAATAGCTTCTAAACCAAAAGAGATAGTACTGAAAGACATAGCTGGCCTGAAACCTCCTCAGGGGAGACACAAACAGAAACTAGAAACTTTGGTGTCACTGCTTTCGTTTGCCTGGGAAACTCAAATGTACCTGCATGGTGCACCAAAAGTGTTTTTCTTGGCCGGAGCAACTTTTTCTACCAAACGTCCAGCAATAGCTTCCAAACCAAAAGAGATAGTACTGAAAGACATTGCTGGCCTGAAAGCTCCTCAGGGGAGACACAAACAGAAACTAGAGACTTTGGTGTCACTGCTTTCGTTTGCCTGGGAAACTCAAATGTACCTGCATGGTGCACCAAAAGTGTTTTTCTCGGTGGAGGAGCATTTGCTGCCAAACATGCCAAACGTCCAGCAATAGCTTCCAAACCAAAAGAGATAGTACTGAAAGACATAGCTGGCCTGAAACCTCCTCAGGGGAGACACAAACAGAAACTAGAAACTTTGGTGTCACTGCTTTCGTTTGCCTGGGAAACTCAAATGTACCTGCATGGTGCACCAAAAGTGTTTTTCTCGGCCTAGCAGCTTTTTCTACCAAACGTCCAGCAATAGCTTCCAAACCAAAAGAGATAGGACTAAAAGACATAGCTGGCCTGAAAGCTCCTCAGGGGAGACATAAACAGAAACTAGAAACTTTGGTGTCACTGCTTTCGTTTGCCTGGGAAACTCAAATGTACCTGCATGGTGCACCAAAAGTGTTTTTCTCGGCCGGAGCAGCATTTGCTACCAAACATGCCAAACGTACAGCAATAGCTTCTAAACCAAAAGAGATAGTACTGAAAGACATTGCTGGCCTGAAACCTCCTCAGGGGAGACACAAACAGAAACTAGAATCTTTGGTGTAACTGCTTTCGTTTGCCTGGGAAACTCAAATGTACCTGCATGGTGCACCAAAAGTTATTTTCTCGGCCGGAGCAGCTTTTTCTACAAACATGCCAAACTTCCAGCAATAGCTTCCAAACCAAAAGAGATAGTACTGAAAGACATAGCTGGCCTGAAACCTCCTCAGGGGAGACACAAACAGAAACTAGAAACTTTGGTGTCACTGCTTTCGTTTGCCTGGGAAACTCAAATGTACCTGCATGGTGCACCAAAAGTGTTTTTCTCGGCCGGAGAAGCTTTTTTAACCAAACATGCCAAACTTCCAGCAATAGCTTCCAAACCAAAAGAGATAGTACTGAAAGACATAGCTGGCCTGAAACCTCCTCAGGGGAGACACAAACAGAAACTAGAAACTTTGGTGTCACTGCTTTCGTTTGCCTGGGAAACTCAAATGTACCTGCATGGTGCACCAAAAGTGTTTTTCTCGGCCGGAGCAGCATTTGCTACCAAACATGCCAAACGTACCGCAATAGCTTCTAAACCAAAATAGATAGTACTGAAAGACATTGCTGGCCTGAAACCTCCTCAGGGGAGACACAATCAGAAACTAGAATCTTTGGTGTCACTGCTTTCGTTTGCCTGGGAAACTCAAATGTACCTGCATGGTGCACCAAAAGTGTTTTTCTCGGCCGGAGCAGCTTTTTCTACCAAACATGCCAAACTACCAGCAATAGCTTCCAAACCAAAAGAGATAGTACTGAAAGACATTGCTGGCCTGAAACCTCCTCAGGGGAGACACAAACAGAAACTAGAAGCTTTGGTGTCACTGCTTTTGTTTGCCTGGGAAACTCAAATGTACCTGCATGGTGCACCAAAAGTTTTTTTCTCGGCCAGAGCAGCATTTGCTGCCAAACATGCCAAACGTCCAGCAATAGCTTCCAAACCAAAAGAGATAGTACTGAAAGACATAGCTGGCCTGAAACCTCCTCAGGGGAGACACAAACAGAAACTAGAAACTTTGGTGTCACTGCTTTCGTTTGCCTGGGAAACTCAAATGAACCTGCATGGTGCACCAAAAGTGTTTTTCTCGGTGGAGGAGCATTTGCTGCCAAACATGCCAAACGTCCAGCAATAGCTTCTAAACCAAAAGAGATAGTACTGAAAGACATAGCTGGCCTGAAACCTCCTCAGGGGAGACACAAACAGAAACTAGAAACTTTGGTGTCACTGCTTTCGTTTGCCTGGGAAACTCAAATGTACCTGCATGGTGCACCAAAAGTGTTTTTCTCGGCCGGAGCAGCTTCTTCTACCAAACAGGCCAAACGTCCAGCAATAGCTTCCAAACCAAAAGAGATAGTACTGAAAGACATTGCTGGCCTGAAACCTCCTCAGGGGAGACACAAACAGAAACTAGAAACTTTGGTGTCACTGCTTTCGTTTGCCTGGGAAACTCAAATGTACCTGCATGGTGCACCAAAAGTGTTTTTCTCGGCCGGAGCAGCTTTTTCTTCCAAACGTCCAGCAATAGCTTCCAAACCAAAAGAGATAGTACTGAAAGACATTGCTGGCCTGAAACCTCCTCAGGGGAGACACAAATAGAAACTAGAAACTTTGGTGTAACTGCTTTCGTTTGCCTGGGAAACTCAAATGTACCTGCATGGTGCACCAAAAGTGTTTTTCTCGGCCGGAGAAGCTTTTTATACCAAACATGACAAACTACCAGCAATAGCTTCCAAACCAAAAGAGATAGTACTGAAAGACATTGCTGGCCTGAAACCTCCTCAGGGGAGACACAAACAGAAACTAGAAACTTTGGTGTCACTGCTTTTGTTTGCCTGGGAAACTCAAATGTACCTGCATGGTGCACCAAAAGTGTTTTTCTCGGTGGAGGAGCATTTGCTGCCAAACATGCCAAACGTCCAGCAATAGCTTCTAAACCAAAATAGATAGTACTGAAAGACATTGCTGGCCTGAAACCTCCTCAGGGGAGACACAAACAGAAACTAGAAACTTTGGTGTCACTGCTTTTGTTTGCCTGGGAAACTCAAATGTACCTGCATGGTGCACCAAAAGTGTTTTTCTCGGCCGGAGCAGCTTTTTCTACCAAACGTCCAGCAATAACTTCCAAACCAAAAGAGATAGTACTGAAAGACATAGCTGGCCTGAAACCTCCTTAGGGGAGACACAAACAGAAACTAGAAACTTTGGTGTCACTGCTTTCGTTTGCCTGGGAAACTCAAATGTACCTGCATGGTGCACCAAAAGTGTTTTTCTCGGCCGGAGAAGCTTTTTCTCCCAAACATGCCAAACTTCCAGCAATAGCTTCCAAACCAAAAGAGATAGTACTGAAAGACATAGCTGGCCTGAAACGTCCTCAGGGGAGACACAAACAGAAACTAGAAACTTTGGTGTCACTGCTTTCGTTTGCCTGGGAAACTCAAATGTACCTGCATGGTGCACCAAAAGTGTTTTTCTCGGCCGGAGCAGCATTTGCTGCCAAACATGCCAAACATCCAGCAATAGCTTCCAAACCAAAAGAGATAGTACTGAAAGACATAGCTGGCCTGAAACCTCCTCAGGGGAGACACAAACAGAAACTAGAAACTTTGGTGTCACTGCTTTCGTTTGCCTGGGAAACTCAAATGTACCTGCATGGTGCACCAAAAGTGTTTTTCTCGGTGGAGCAGCATTTGCTGCCAAACATGCCAAACGTCCAGCAATAGCTTCCAAACTAAAAGAGATAGTACTGAAAAACATAGCTGGCCTGAAACCTCCTCAGGGGAGACACAAACAGAAACTAGAAACTTTGGTGTCACTGCTTTCGTTTGCCTGGGAAACTCAAATGTACCTGCATGGTGCACCAAAAGTGTTTTTCTCGGCCGGAGCAGCTTTTTCTTCCAAACGTCCAGCAATAGCTTCCAAACCAAAAGAGATAGTACTGAAAGACATTGCTGGCCTGAAACCTCCTCAGGGGAGACGCAAACAGAAACTAGAAACTTTGGTGTAACTGCTTTCGTTTGCCTGGGAAACTCAAATGTACCTGCATGGTGCACCAAAAGTGTTTTTCTCGGCCGGAGAAGCTTTTTATACCAAACATGACAAACTACCAGCAATAGCTTCCAAACCAAAAGAGATAGTACTGAAAGACATTGCTGGCCTGAAACCTCCTCAGGGGAGACACAAACAGAAACTAGAAACTTTGGTGTCACTGCTTTCGTTTGCCTGGGAAACTCAAATGTACCTGCATGGTGCACCAAAAGTGTTTTTCTCGGCCGGAGCAGCTTTTTCTACAAAACGTCCAGCAATAGCTTGCAAACCAAAAGAGATAGTACTGAAAGACATTGCTGGCCTGAAACCTCCTCAGGGGAGACACAAACAGAAACTAGAAACTTTGGTGTCACTGCTTTCGTTTGCCTGGGAAACTCAAATGTACCTGCATGGTGCACCAAAAGTGTTTTTCTCGGCCGGAGCAGCTTTTTCTACCAAACGTCCAGCAATAGCTTCCAAACCAAAAGAGATAGTACTGAAAGACATTGCTGGCCTGAAAGCTCTTTAGGGGAGACACAAACAGAAACTAGAAACTTTGGTGTCACTGCTTTCGTTTGCCTGGGAAACTCAAATGTACCTGCATGGTGCACCAAAAGTGTTTTTCTCGGCCGGAGCAGCATTTGCTGCCAAACATGCCAAACTTCCAGCAATAGCTTCCAAACCAAAAGAGATAGTACTGAAAGACATTGCTGGCCTGAAACCTCCTCAGGGGAGACACAAACAGAAACTAGAAACTTTGGTGTCACTGCTTTCGTTTGCCTGGGAAACTCAAATGTACCTGCATGGTGCACCAAAAGGGTTTTTCTCGGCCGGAGCAGCTTTTTCTACCAAACGTCCTGCAATAGCTTCCAAACCAAAAGAGATAGGACTGAAAGACATAGCTGGCCTGAAAGCTCCTCAGGGGAGACATAAACAGAAACTAGAAACTTTGGTGTCACTGCTTTCGTTTGCCTGGGAAACTCAAATGTACCTGCATGGTGCACCAAAAGGGTTTTTCTCGGTGGAGCAGCATTTGCTGCCAAACATGCCAAACGTCCAGCAATAGCTTCCAAACCAAAAGAGATAGTACTGAAAGACATAGCTGGCCTGAAACCTCCTCAGGGGAGACACAAACAGAAACTAGAAGCTTTGGTGTCACTGCTTTTGTTTGCCTGGGAAACTCAAATGTACCTGCATGGTGCACCAAAAGTTTTTTTCTCGGCCAGAGCAGCATTTGCTGCCAAACATGCCAAACGTCCAGCAATAGCTTCCAAACCAAAAGAGATAGTACTGAAAGACATAGCTGGCCTGAAACCTCCTCAGGGGAGACACAAACAGAAACTAGAAACTTTGGTGTCACTGCTTTCGTTTACCTGGGAAACTCAAATGAACCTGCATGGTGCACCAAAAGTGTTTTTCTCGGTGGAGGAGCATTTGCTGCCAAACATGCCAAACGTCCAGCAATAGCTTCTAAACCAAAAGAGATAGTACTGAAAGACATAGCTGGCCTGAAACCTCCTCAGGGGAGACACAAACAGAAACTAGAAACTTTGGTGTCACTGCTTTCGTTTGCCTGGGAAACTCAAATGTACCTGCATGGTGCACCAAAAGTGTTTTTCTTGGCCGGAGCAACTTTTTCTACCAAACGTCCAGCAATAGCTTCCAAACCAAAAGAGATAGTACTGAAAGACATTGCTGGCCTGAAAGCTCCTCAGGGGAGACACAAACAGAAACTAGAGACTTTGGTGTCACTGCTTTCGTTTGCCTGGGAAACTCAAATGTACCTGCATGGTGCACCAAAAGTGTTTTTCTCGGTGGAGGAGCATTTGCTGCCAAACATGCCAAACGTCCAGCAATAGCTTCCAAACCAAAAGAGATAGTACTGAAAGACATAGCTGGCCTGAAACCTCCTCAGGGGAGACACAAACAGAAACTAGAAACTTTGGTGTCACTGCTTTCGTTTGCCTGGGAAACTCAAATGTACCTGCATGGTGCACCAAAAGTGTTTTTCTCGGCCTAGCAGCTTTTTCTACCAAACGTCCAGCAATAGCTTCCAAACCAAAAGAGATAGGACTAAAAGACATAGCTGGCCTGAAAGCTCCTCAGGGGAGACATAAACAGAAACTAGAAACTTTGGTGTCACTGCTTTCGTTTGCCTGGGAAACTCAAATGTACCTGCATGGTGCACCAAAAGTGTTTTTCTCGGCCGGAGCAGCATTTGCTACCAAACATGCCAAACGTACAGCAATAGCTTCTAAACCAAAAGAGATAGTACTGAAAGACATTGCTGGCCTGAAACCTCCTCAGGGGAGACACAAACAGAAACTAGAATCTTTGGTGTAACTGCTTTCGTTTGCCTGGGAAACTCAAATGTACCTGCATGGTGCACCAAAAGTTATTTTCTCGGCCGGAGCAGCTTTTTCTACAAACATGCCAAACTTCCAGCAATAGCTTCCAAACCAAAAGAGATAGTACTGAAAGACATAGCTGGCCTGAAACCTCCTCAGGGGAGACACAAACAGAAACTAGAAACTTTGGTGTCACTGCTTTCGTTTGCCTGGGAAACTCAAATGTACCTGCATGGTGCACCAAAAGTGTTTTTCTCGGCCGGAGAAGCTTTTTTAACCAAACATGCCAAACTTCCAGCAATAGCTTCCAAACCAAAAGAGATAGTACTGAAAGACATAGCTGGCCTGAAACCTCCTCAGGGGAGACACAAACAGAAACTAGAAACTTTGGTGTCACTGCTTTCGTTTGCCTGGGAAACTCAAATGTACCTGCATGGTGCACCAAAAGTGTTTTTCTCGGCCGGAGCAGCATTTGCTACCAAACATGCCAAACGTACCGCAATAGCTTCTAAACCAAAATAGATAGTACTGAAAGACATTGCTGGCCTGAAACCTCCTCAGGGGAGACACAATCAGAAACTAGAATCTTTGGTGTCACTGCTTTCGTTTGCCTGGGAAACTCAAATGTACCTGCATGGTGCACCAAAAGTGTTTTTCTCGGCCGGAGCAGCTTTTTCTACCAAACATGCCAAACTACCAGCAATAGCTTCCAAACCAAAAGAGATAGTACTGAAAGACATTGCTGGCCTGAAACCTCCTCAGGGGAGACACAAACAGAAACTAGAAGCTTTGGTGTCACTGCTTTTGTTTGCCTGGGAAACTCAAATGTACCTGCATGGTGCACCAAAAGTTTTTTTCTCGGCCAGAGCAGCATTTGCTGCCAAACATGCCAAACGTCCAGCAATAGCTTCCAAACCAAAAGAGATAGTACTGAAAGACATAGCTGGCCTGAAACCTCCTCAGGGGAGACACAAACAGAAACTAGAAACTTTGGTGTCACTGCTTTCGTTTGCCTGGGAAACTCAAATGAACCTGCATGGTGCACCAAAAGTGTTTTTCTCGGTGGAGGAGCATTTGCTGCCAAACATGCCAAACGTCCAGCAATAGCTTCTAAACCAAAAGAGATAGTACTGAAAGACATAGCTGGCCTGAAACCTCCTCAGGGGAGACACAAACAGAAACTAGAAACTTTGGTGTCACTGCTTTCGTTTGCCTGGGAAACTCAAATGTACCTGCATGGTGCACCAAAAGTGTTTTTCTTGGCCGGAGCAACTTTTTCTACCAAACGTCCAGCAATAGCTTCCAAACCAAAAGAGATAGTACTGAAAGACATTGCTGGCCTGAAAGCTCCTCAGGGGAGACACAAACAGAAACTAGAGACTTTGGTGTCACTGCTTTCGTTTGCCTGGGAAACTCAAATGTACCTGCATGGTGCACCAAAAGTGTTTTTCTCGGTGGAGGAGCATTTGCTGCCAAACATGCCAAACGTCCAGCAATAGCTTCCAAACCAAAAGAGATAGTACTGAAAGACATTGCTGGCCTGAAACCTCCTCAGGGGAGACACAAACAGAAACTAGAAACTTTGGTGTCACTGCTTTCGTTTGCCTGGGAAACTCAAATGTACCTGCATGGTGCACCAAAAGTGTTTTTCTCGGCCTAGCAGCTTTTTCTACCAAACGTCCAGCAATAGCTTCCAAACCAAAAGAGATAGGACTAAAAGACATAGCTGGCCTGAAAGCTCCTCAGGGGAGACATAAACAGAAACTAGAAACTTTGGTGTCACTGCTTTCGTTTGCCTGGGAAACTCAAATGTACCTGCATGGTGCACCAAAAGTGTTTTTCTCGGCCGGAGCAGCATTTGCTACCAAACATGCCAAACGTACAGCAATAGCTTCTAAACCAAAAGAGATAGTACTGAAAGACATTGCTGGCCTGAAACCTCCTCAGGGGAGACACAAACAGAAACTAGAATCTTTGGTGTAACTGCTTTCGTTTGCCTGGGAAACTCAAATGTACCTGCATGGTGCACCAAAAGTTATTTTCTCGGCCGGAGCAGCTTTTTCTACCAAACATGCCAAACTTCCAGCAATAGCTTCCAAACCAAAAGAGATAGTACTGAAAGACATAGCTGGCCTGAAACCTCCTCAGGGGAGACACAAACAGAAACTAGAAACTTTGGTGTCACTGCTTTCGTTTGCCTGGGAAACTCAAATGTACCTGCATGGTGCACCAGAAGTGTTTTTCTCGGCCGGAGAAGCTTTTTTAACCAAACATGCCAAACTTCCAGCAATAGCTTCCAAACCAAAAGAGATAGTACTGAAAGACATAGCTGGCCTGAAACCTCCTCAGGGGAGACACAAACAGAAACTAGAAACTTTGGTGTCACTGCTTTCGTTTGCCTGGGAAACTCAAATGTACCTGCATGGTGCACCAAAAGTGTTTTTCTCGGCCGGAGCAGCATTTGCTACCAAACATGCCAAACGTACCGCAATAGCTTCTAAACCAAAATAGATAGTACTGAAAGACATTGCTGGCCTGAAACCTCCTCAGGGGAGACACAATCAGAAACTAGAATCTTTGGTGTCACTGCTTTCGTTTGCCTGGGAAACTCAAATGTACCTGCATGGTGCACCAAAAGTGTTTTTCTCGGCCGGAGCAGCTTTTTCTACCAAACATGCCAAACTACCAGCAATAGCTTCCAAACCAAAAGAGATAGTACTGAAAGACATTGCTGGCCTGAAACCTCCTCAGGGGAGACACAAATAGAAACTAGAAACTTTGGTGTCACTGCTTTCGTTTGCCTGGGAAACTCAAATGTACCTGCATGGTGCACCAAAAGTGTTTTTCTCGGCCGGAGAAGCTTTTTATACCAAACATGACAAACTACCAGCAATAGCTTCCAAACCAAAAGACATAGTACTGAAAGACATTGCTGGCCTGAAACCTCCTCAGGGGAGACACAAATAGAAACTAGAAACTTTGGTGTAACTGCTTTCGTTTGCCTGGGAAACTCAAATGTACCTGCATGGTGCACCAAAAGTGTTTTTCTCGGCCGGAGAAGCTTTTTATACCAAACATGCCAAACTACCAGCAATAGCTTCCAAACCAAAAGAGATAGTACTGAAAGACATTGCTGGCCTGAAACCTCCTCAGGGGAGACACAAACAGAAACTAGAAACTTTGGTGTCACTGCTTTCGTTTGCCTGGGAAACTCAAATGTACCTGCATGGTGCACCAAAAGTGTTTTTCTCGGTGGAGGAGCATTTGCTGCCAAACATGCCAAACGTCCAGCAATAGCTTCTAAACCAAAAGAGATAGTACTGAAAGACATAGCTGGCCTGAAACCTCCTCAGGGGAGACACAAACAGAAACTAGAAACTTTGGTGTAACTGCTTTCGTTTGCCTGGGAAACTCAAATGTACCTGCATGGTGCACCAAAAGTGTTTTTCTCGGCCGGAGCAGCTTTTTCTACAAAACGTCCAGCAATAGCTTCCAAACCAAAAGAGATAGTACTGAAAGACATTGCTGGCCTGAAACCTCCTCAGGGGAGACACAAACAGAAACTAGAAACTTTGGTGTCACTGCTTTCGTTTGCCTGGGAAACTCAAATGTACCTGCATGGTGCACCAAAAGTGTTTTTCTCGGCCGGAGCAGCTTTTTCTACCAAACGTCCAGCAATAGCTTCCAAACCAAAAGAGATAGTACTGAAAGACATTGCTGGCCTGAAAGCTCCTTAGGGGAGACACAAACAGAAACTAGAAACTTTGGTGTCACTGCTTTCGTTTGCCTGGGAAACTCAAATGTACCTGCATGGTGCACCAAAAGTGTTTTTCTCTCCGGAGCAGCATTTGCTGCCAAACATGCCAAACTTCCAGCAATAGCTTCCAAACCAAAAGAGATAGTACTGAAAGACATTGCTGGCCTGAAACCTCCTCAGGGGAGACACAAACAGAAACTAGAAACTTTGGTGTCACTGCTTTCGTTTGCCTGGGAAACTCAAATGTACCTGCATGGTGCACCAAAAGGGTTTTTCTCGGCCGGAGCAGCTTTTTCTACCAAACGTCCTGCAATAGCTTCCAAACCAAAAGAGATAGGACTGAAAGACATAGCTGGCCTGAAAGCTCCTCAGGGGAGACATAAACAGAAACTAGAAACTTTGGTGTCACTGCTTTCGTTTGCCTGGGAAACTCAAATGTACCTGCATGGTGCACCAAAAGGGTTTTTCTCGGTGGAGCAGCATTTGCTGCCAAACATGCCAAACGTCCAGCAATAGCTTCCAAACGAAAAGAGATAGTACTGAAAGACATAGCTGGCCTGAAACCTCCTCAGGGGAGACACAAACAGAAACTAGAAACTTTGGTGTCACTGCTTTTGTTTGCCTGGGAAACTCAAATGTACCTGCATGGTGCACCAAAAGTTTTTTTCTCGGCCAGAGCAGCATTTGCTGCCAAACATGCCAAACGTCCAGCAATAGCTTCCAAACCAAAAGAGATAGTACTGAAAGACATAGCTGGCCTGAAACCTCCTCAGGGGAGACACAAACAGAAACTAGAAACTTTGGTGTCACTGCTTTCGTTTGCCTGGGAAACTCAAATGAACCTGCATGGTGCACCAAAAGTGTTTTTCTTGGTGGAGGAGCATTTGCTGCCAAACATGCCAAACGTCCAGCAATAGCTTCTAAACCAAAAGAGATAGTACTGAAAGACATAGCTGGCCTGAAACCTCCTCAGGGGAGACACAAACAGAAACTAGAAACTTTGGTGTAACTGCTTTCGTTTGCCTGGGAAACTCAAATGTACCTGCATGGTGCACCAAAAGTGTTTTTCTTGGCCGGACCAACTTTTTCTACCAAACGTCCAGCAATAGCTTCCAAACCAAAAGAGATAGTACTGAAAGACATTGCTGGCCTGAAAGCTCCTCAGGGGAGACACAAACAGAAACTAGAGACTTTGGTGTCACTGCTTTCGTTTGCCTGGGAAACTCAAATGTACCTGCATGGTGCACCAAAAGTGTTTTTCTCGGTGGAGGAGCATTTGCTGCCAAACATGCCAAACGTCCAGCAATAGCTTCCAAACCAAAAGAGATAGTACTGAAAGACATTGCTGGCCTGAAACCTCCTCAGGGGAGACACAAACAGAAACTAGAAACTTTGGTGTCACTGCTTTCGTTTGCCTGGGAAACTCAAATGTACCTGCATGGTGCACCAAAAGGGTTTTTCTGGGCCTAGCAGCTTTTTCTACCAAACGTCCAGCAATAGATTCCAAACCAAAAGAGATAGTACTGAAAGACATAGCTGGCCTGAAAGCTCCTCAGGGGAGACATAAACAGAAACTAGAAACTTTGGTGTCACTGCTTTCGTTTGCCTGGGAAACTCAAATGTACCTGCATGGTGCACCAAAAGTGTTTTTCTCGGCCGGAGCAGCATTTGCTACCAAACATGCCAAACGTACAGCAATAGCTTCTAAACCAAAAGAGATAGTACTGAAAGACATTGCTGGCCTGAAACCTCCTCAGGGGAGACACAAACAGAAACTAGAATCTTTGGTGTAACTGCTTTCGTTTGCCTGGGAAACTCAAATGTACCTGCATGGTGCACCAAAAGTTATTTTCTCGGCCGGAGCAGCTTTTTCTACCAAACATGCAAAACTTCCAGCAATAGCTTCCAAACCAAAAGAGATAGTACTGAAAGACATAGCTGGCCTGAAACGTCCTCAGGGGAGACACAAACAGAAACTAGAAACTTTCGTGTCACTGCTTTCGTTTGCCTGGGAAACTCAAATGTACCTGCATGGTGCACCAAAAGTGTTTTTCTCGGCCGGAGCAGCATTTGCTGCCAAACATGCCAAACATCCAGCAATAGCTTCCAAACCAAAAGAGATAGTACTGAAAGACATAGCTGGCCTGAAACCTCCTCAGGGGAGACACAAACAGAAACTAGAAACTTTGGTGTCACTGCTTTCGTTTGCCTGGGAAACTCAAATGTACCTGCATGGTGCACCAAAAGTGTTTTTCTCGGTGGAGCAGCATTTGCTGCCAAACATGCCAAACGTCCAGCAATAGCTTCCAAACCAAAAGAGATAGTACTGAAAGACATAGCTGGCCTGAAACCTCCTCAGGGGAGACACAAACAGAAACTAGAAACTTTGGTGTCACTGCTTTCGTTTGCCTGGGAAACTCAAATGTACCTGCATGGTGCACCAAAAGTGTTTTTCTCGGCCGGAGCAGCTTCTTCTACCAAACATGCCAAACGTCCAGTAATAGCTTCCAAACCTAAAGAGATAGTACTGAAAGACATAGCTGGCCTGAAACCTCCTCAGGGGAGACGCAAACAGAAACTAGAAACTTTGGTGTCACTGCTTTCGTTTGCCTGGGAAACTCAAATGTACCTGCATGGTGCACCAAAAGTGTTTTTCTCGGCCGGAGCAGCTTTTTCTTCCAAACGTCCAGCAATAGCTTCCAAACCAAAAGAGATAGTACTGAAAGACATTGCTGGCCTGAAACCTCCTCAGGGGAGACACAAATAGAAACTAGAAACTTTGGTGTAACTGCTTTCGTTTGCCTGGGAAACTCAAATGTACCTGCATGGTGCACCAAAAGTGTTTTTCTCGGCCGGAGAAGCTTTTTATACCAAACATGCCAAACTACCAGCAATAGCTTCCAAACCAAAAGAGATAGTACTGAAAGACATTGCTGGCCTGAAACCTCCTCAGGGGAGACACAAACAGAAACTAGAAACTTTGGTGTCACTGCTTTCGTTTGCCTGGGAAACTCAAATGTACCTGCATGGTGCACCAAAAGTGTTTTTCTCGGTGGAGGAGCATTTGCTGCCAAACATGCCAAACGTCCAGCAATAGCTTCTAAACCAAAAGAGATAGTACTGAAAGACATAGCTGGCCTGAAACCTCCTCAGGGGAGACACAAACAGAAACTAGAAACTTTGGTGTAACTGCTTTCGTTTGCCTGGGAAACTCAAATGTACCTGCATGGTGCACCAAAAGTGTTTTTCTCGGCCGGAGCAGCTTTTTCTACAAAACGTCCAGCAATAGCTTGCAAACCAAAAGAGATAGTACTGAAAGACATTGCTGGCCTGAAACCTCCTCAGGGGAGACACAAACAGAAACTAGAAACTTTGGTGTCACTGCTTTCGTTTGCCTGGGAAACTCAAATGTACCTGCATGGTGCACCAAAAGTGTTTTTCTCGGCCGGAGCAGCTTTTTCTACCAAACGTCCAGCAATAGCTTCCAAACCAAAAGAGATAGTACTGAAAGACATTGCTGGCCTGAAAGCTCCTTAGGGGAGACACAAACAGAAACTAGAAACTTTGGTGTCACTGCTTTCGTTTGCCTGGGAAACTCAAATGTACCTGCATGGTGCACCAAAAGTGTTTTTCTCTCCGGAGCAGCATTTGCTGCCAAACATTCCAAACTTCCAGCAATAGCTTCCAAACCAAAAGAGATAGTACTGAAAGACATTGCTGGCCTGAAACCTCCTCAGGGGAGACACAAACAGAAACTAGAAACTTTGGTGTCACTGCTTTCGTTTGCCTGGGAAACTCAAATGTACCTGCATGGTGCACCAAAAGGGTTTTTCTCGGCCGGAGCAGCTTTTTCTACCAAACGTCCTGCAATAGCTTCCAAACCAAAAGAGATAGGACTGAAAGACATAGCTGGCCTGAAAGCTCCTCAGGGGACACATAAACAGAAACTAGAAACTTTGGTGTCACTGCTTTCGTTTGCCTGGGAAACTCAAATGTACCTGCATGGTGCACCAAAAGGGTTTTTCTCGGTGGAGCAGCATTTGCTGCCAAACATGCCAAACGTCCAGCAATAGCTTCCAAACGAAAAGAGATAGTACTGAAAGACATAGCTGGCCTGAAACCTCCTCAGGGGAGACACAAACAGAAACTAGAAACTTTGGTGTCACTGCTTTTGTTTGCCTGGGAAACTCAAATGTACCTGCATGGTGCACCAAAAGTTTTTTTCTCGGCCAGAGCAGCATTTGCTGCCAAACATGCCAAACGTCCAGCAATAGCTTCCAAACCAAAAGAGATAGTACTGAAAGACATAGCTGGCCTGAAACCTCCTCAGGGGAGACACAAACAGAAACTAGAAACTTTGGTGTCACTGCTTTCGTTTGCCTGGGAAACTCAAATGAACCTGCATGGTGCACCAAAAGTGTTTTTCTCGGTGGAGGAGCATTTGCTGCCAAACATGCCAAACGTCCAGCAATAGCTTCTAAACCAAAAGAGATAGTACTGAAAGACATAGCTGGCCTGAAACCTCCTCAGGGGAGACACAAACAGAAACTAGAAACTTTGGTGTAACTGCTTTCGTTTGCCTGGGAAACTCAAATGTACCTGCATGGTGCACCAAAAGTGTTTTTCTTGGCCGGAGCAACTTTTTCTACCAAACGTCCAGCAATAGCTTCCAAACCAAAAGAGATAGTACTGAAAGACATTGCTGGCCTGAAAGCTCCTCAGGGGAGACACAAACAGAAACTAGAGACTTTGGTGTCACTGCTTTCGTTTGCCTGGGAAACTCAAATGTACCTGCATGGTGCACCAAAAGTGTTTTTCTCGGTGGAGGAGCATTTGCTGCCAAACATGCCAAACGTCCAGCAATAGCTTCCAAACCAAAAGAGATAGTACTGAAAGACATTGCTGGCCTGAAACCTCCTCAGGGGAGACACAAACAGAAACTAGAAACTTTGGTGTCACTGCTTTCGTTTGCCTGGGAAACTCAAATGTACCTGCATGGTGCACCAAAAGGGTTTTTCTCGGCCTAGCAGCTTTTTCTACCAAACGTCCAGCAATAGATTCCAAACCAAAAGAGATAGGACTAAAAGACATAGCTGGCCTGAAAGCTCCTCAGGGGAGACATAAACAGAAACTAGAAACTTTGGTGTCACTGCTTTCGTTTGCCTGGGAAACTCAAATGTACCTGCATGGTGCACCAAAAGTGTTTTTCTCGGCCGGAGCAGCATTTGCTACCAAACATGCCAAACGTACAGCAATAGCTTCTAAACCAAAAGAGATAGTACTGAAAGACATTGCTGGCCTGAAACCTCCTCAGGGGAGACACAAACAGAAACTAGAATCTTTGGTGTAACTGCTTTCGTTTGCCTGGGAAACTGAAATGTACCTGCATGGTGCACCAAAAGTTATTTTCTCGGCCGGAGCAGCTTTTTCTACCAAACATGCAAAACTTCCAGCAATAGCTTCCAAACCAAAAGAGATAGTACTGAAAGACATTGCTGGCCTGAAACCTCCTCAGGGGAGACACAAACAGAAACTAGAAACTTTGGTGTCACTGCTTTTGTTTGCCTGGGAAACTCAAATGTACCTGCATGGTGCACCAAAAGTGTTTTTCTCGGCCGGAGCAGCTTTTTCTACCAAACATGCCAAACTTCCAGCAATAGCTTCCAAACCAAAAGAGATAGTACTGAAAGACATAGCTGGCCTGAAACGTCCTCAGGGGAGACACAAACAGAAACTAGAAACTTTGGTGTCACTGCTTTCGTTTGCCTGGGAAACTCAAATGTACCTGCATGGTGCACCAAAAGTGTTTTTCTCGGCCGGAGCAGCATTTGCTACCAAACATGCCAAACGTACCGCAATAGCTTCTAAACCAAAAGAGATAGTACTGAAAGACATTGCTGGCCTGAAACCTCCTCAGGGGAGACACAAACAGAAACTAGAATCTTTGGTGTCACTGCTTTCGTTTGCCTGGGAAACTCAAATGTACCTGCATGGTGCACCAAAAGTGTTTTTCTCGGCCGGAGCAGCTTTTTCTACCAAACATGCCAAACTACCAGCAATAGCTTCCAAACCAAAAGAGATAGTACTGAAAGACATAGCTGGCCTGAAACCTCCTCAGGGGAGACACAAACAGAAACTAGAAACTTTGGTGTCACTGCTTTCGTTTGCCTGGGAAACTCAAATGTACCTGCATGGTGCACCAAAATTGTTTTTCTCTGCCGGAGCAGCATCTTCTACCAAACGTCCAGAAATAGCTTCCAAACCAAAAGAGATAGTACTGAAAGACATTGCTGGCCTGAAACCTCCTCAGGGGAGACACAAACAGAAACTAGAAACTTTGGTGTCACTGCTTTCGTTTGCCTGGGAAACTCAAATGTACCTGCATGGTGCACCAAAAGTGTTTTTCTCGGCCGGAGCAGCTTTTTCTACCAAACATGCAAAACTTCCAGCAATAGCTTCCAAACCAAAAGAGATAGTACTGAAAGACATTGCTGGCCTGAAACCTCCTCAGGGGAGACACAAACAGAAACTAGAAACTTTGGTGTCACTGCTTTTGTTTGCCTGGGAAACTCAAATGTACCTGCATGGTGCACCAAAAGTGTTTTTCTCGGCCGGAGAAGCTTTTTATACCAAACGTCCAGCAATAACTTCCAAACCAAAAGACATAGTACTGAAAGACATAGCTGGCCTGAAACCTCCTCAGGGGAGACACAAACAGAAACTAGAAACTTTGGTGTCACTGCTTTCGTTTGCCTGGGAAACTCAAATGTACCTGCATGGTGCACCAAAAGTGTTTTCCTCGTCCGGAGAAGCTTTTTCAACCAAACATGCCAAACTTCCAGCAATACCTTCCAAACCAAAAGAGATAGTACTGAAAGACATAGCTGGCCTGAAACCTCCTCAGGGGAGACACAAACAGAAACTAGAAACTTTGGTGTAACTGCTTTCGTTTGCCTGGGAAACTCAAATGTACCTGCATGGTGCACCAAAAGTGTTTTTCTCGGCCGGAGCAGCTTTTTCTACAAAACGTCCAGCAATAGCTTGCAAACCAAAAGAGATAGTACTGAAAGACATTGCTGGCCTGAAACCTCCTCAGGGGAGACACAAACAGAAACTAGAAACTTTGGTGTCACTGCTTTCGTTTGCCTGGGAAACTCAAATGTACCTGCATGGTGCACCAAAAGGGTTTTTCTCGGCCGGAGCAGCTTTTTCTACCAAACGTCCAGCAATAGCTTCCAAACGAAAAGAGATAGTACTGAAAGACATAGCTGGCCTGAAACCTCCTCAGGGGAGACACAAACAGAAACTAGAAACTTTGGTGTCACTGCTTTTGTTTGCCTGGGAAACTCAAATGTACCTGCATGGTGCACCAAAAGTTTTTTTCTCGGCCAGAGCAGCATTTGCTGCCAAACATGCCAAACGTCCAGCAATAGCTTCCAAACCAAAAGAGATAGTACTGAAAGACATAGCTGGCCTGAAACCTCCTCAGGGGAGACACAAACAGAAACTAGAAACTTTGGTGTCACTGCTTTCGTTTGCCTGGGAAACTCAAATGAACCTGCATGGTGCACCAAAAGTGTTTTTCTCGGTGGAGGAGCATTTGCTGCCAAACATGCCAAACGTCCAGCAATAGCTTCTAAACCAAAAGAGATAGTACTGAAAGACATAGCTGGCCTGAAACCTCCTCAGGGGAGACACAAACAGAAACTAGAAACTTTGGTGTAACTGCTTTCGTTTGCCTGGGAAACTCAAATGTACCTGCATGGTGCACCAAAAGTGTTTTTCTTGGCCGGAGCAACTTTTTCTACCAAACGTCCAGCAATAGCTTCCAAACCAAAAGAGATAGTACTGAAAGACATTGCTGGCCTGAAAGCTCCTCAGGGGAGACACAAACAGAAACTAGAGACTTTGGTGTCACTGCTTTCGTTTGCCTGGGAAACTCAAATGTACCTGCATGGTGCACCAAAAGTGTTTTTCTCGGTGGAGGAGCATTTGCTGCCAAACATGCCAAACGTCCAGCAATAGCTTCCAAACCAAAAGAGATAGTACTGAAAGACATTGCTGGCCTGAAACCTCCTCAGGGGAGACACAAACAGAAACTAGAAACTTTGGTGTCACTGCTTTCGTTTGCCTGGGAAACTCAAATGTACCTGCATGGTGCACCAAAAGGGTTTTTCTCGGCCTAGCAGCTTTTTCTACCAAACGTCCAGCAATAGATTCCAAACCAAAAGAGATAGGACTAAAAGACATAGCTGGCCTGAAAGCTCCTCAGGGGAGACATAAACAGAAACTAGAAACTTTGGTGTCACTGCTTTCGTTTGCCTGGGAAACTCAAATGTACCTGCATGGTGCACCAAAAGTGTTTTTCTCGGCCGGAGCAGCATTTGCTACCAAACATGCCAAACGTACAGCAATAGCTTCTAAACCAAAAGAGATAGTACTGAAAGACATTGCTGGCCTGAAACCTCCTCAGGGGAGACACAAACAGAAACTAGAAACTTTGGTGTAACTGCTTTCGTTTGCCTGGGAAACTCAAATGTACCTGCATGGTGCACCAAAAGTGTTTTTCTCGGCCGGAGCAGCTTTTTCTACCAAACATGCCAAACTTCCAGCAATAGCTTCCAAACCAAAAGAGATAGTACTGAAAGACATTGCTGGCCTGAAACCTCCTCAGGGGAGACACAAACAGAAACTAGAAACTTTGGTGTCACTGCTTTCGTTTGCCTGGGAAACTCAAATGTACCTGCATGGTGCACCAAAAGTGTTTTTCTCGGCCGGAGCAGCTTTTTCTACCAAACATGCCAAACTTCCAGCAATAGCTTCCAAACCAAAAGAGATAGTACTGAAAGACATAGCTGGCCTGAAACGTCCTCAGGGGAGACACAAACAGAAACTAGAAACTTTGGTGTCACTGCTTTCGTTTGCCTGGGAAACTCAAATGTACCTGCATGGTGCACCAAAAGTGTTTTTCTCGGCCGGAGCAGCTTTTTCTACCAAACATGCCAAACTTCCAGCAATAGCTTCCAAACCAAAAGAGATAGTACTGAAAGACATAGCTGGCCTGAAACCTCCTCAGGGGAGACACAAACAGAAACTAGAAACTTTGGTGTCACTGCTTTCGTTTGCCTGGGAAACTCAAATGTACCTGCATGGTGCACCAAAAGTGTTTTTCTCGGCCGGAGCAGCATTTGCTACCAAACATGCCAAACGTACCGAAATAGCTTCTAAACCAAAATAGATAGTACTGAAAGACATTGCTGGCCTGAAACCTCCTCAGGGGAGACACAAACAGAAACTAGAAACTTTGGTGTCACTGCTTTTGTTTGCCTGGGAAACTCAAATGTACCTGCATGGTGCACCAAAAGTGTTTTTCTCGGCCGGAGCAGCTTTTTCTACCAAACGTCCAGCAATAACTTCCAAACCAAAAGAGATAGTACTGAAAGACATAGCTGTCCTGAAACCTCCTCAGGGGAGACACAAACAGAAACTAGAAACTTTGGTGTCACTGCTTTCGTTTGCCTGGGAAACTCAAATGTACCTGCATGGTGCACCAAAAGTGTTTTTCTCGGCCGGAGAAGCTTTTTATACCAAACATGCCAAACTACCAGCAATAGCTTCCAAACCAAAAGAGATAGTACTGAAAGACATTGCTGGCCTGAAACCTCCTCAGGGGAGACACAAACAGAAACTAGAAACTTTGGTGTCACTGCTTTCGTTTGCCTGGGAAACTCAAATGTACCTGCATGGTGCACCAAAAGTGT
Source organism: Laterallus jamaicensis coturniculus (assembly GCA_022605575.1). Classification (NCBI taxonomy): domain Eukaryota; kingdom Metazoa; phylum Chordata; class Aves; order Gruiformes; family Rallidae; genus Laterallus; species Laterallus jamaicensis. The sequence goes on from JAKCOX010000018.1 coordinate 17,683,294, forward strand.
TTTTCTCGGTGGAGGAGCATTTGCTGCCAAACATGCCAAACGTCCAGCAATAGCTTCTAAACCAAAAGAGATAGTACTGAAAGACATAGCTGGCCTGAAACCTCCTCAGGGGAGACACAAACAGAAACTAGAAACTTTGGTGTAACTGCTTTCGTTTGCCTGGGAAACTCAAATGTACCTGCATGGTGCACCAAAAGTGTTTTTCTCGGCCGGAGCAGCTTTTTCTACAAAACGTCCAGCAATAGCTTGCAAACCAAAAGAGATAGTACTGAAAGACATTGCTGGCCTGAAACCTCCTCAGGGGAGACACAAACAGAAACTAGAAACTTTGGTGTCACTGCTTTCGTTTGCCTGGGAAACTCAAATGTACCTGCATGGTGCACCAAAAGTGTTTTTCTCGGCCGGAGCAGCTTTTTCTACCAAACGTCCAGCAATAGCTTCCAAACCAAAAGAGATAGTACTGAAAGACATTGCTGGCCTGAAAGCTCCTTAGGGGAGACACAAACAGAAACTAGAAACTTTGGTGTCACTGCTTTCGTTTGCCTGGGAAACTCAAATGTACCTGCATGGTGCACCAAAAGTGTTTTTCTCTCCGGAGCAGCATTTGCTGCCAAACATGCCAAACTTCCAGCAATAGCTTCCAAACCAAAAGAGATAGTACTGAAAGACATTGCTGGCCTGAAACCTCCTCAGGGGAGACACAAACAGAAACTAGAAACTTTGGTGTCACTGCTTTCGTTTGCCTGGGAAACTCAAATGTACCTGCATGGTGCACCAAAAGGGTTTTTCTCGGCCGGAGCAGCTTTTTCTACCAAACGTCCTGCAATAGCTTCCAAACCAAAAGAGATAGGACTGAAAGACATAGCTGGCCTGAAAGCTCCTCAGGGGAGACATAAACAGAAACTAGAAACTTTGGTGTCACTGCTTTCGTTTGCCTGGGAAACTCAAATGTACCTGCATGGTGCACCAAAAGGGTTTTTCTCGGTGGAGCAGCATTTGCTGCCAAACATGCCAAACGTCCAGCAATAGCTTCCAAACGAAAAGAGATAGTACTGAAAGACATAGCTGGCCTGAAACCTCCTCAGGGGAGACACAAACAGAAACTAGAAACTTTGGTGTCACTGCTTTTGTTTGCCTGGGAAACTCAAATGTACCTGCATGGTGCACCAAAAGTTTTTTTCTCGGCCAGAGCAGCATTTGCTGCCAAACATGCCAAACGTCCAGCAATAGCTTCCAAACCAAAAGAGATAGTACTGAAAGACATAGCTGGCCTGAAACCTCCTCAGGGGAGACACAAACAGAAACTAGAAACTTTGGTGTCACTGCTTTCGTTTGCCTGGGAAACTCAAATGAACCTGCATGGTGCACCAAAAGTGTTTTTCTTGGTGGAGGAGCATTTGCTGCCAAACATGCCAAACGTCCAGCAATAGCTTCTAAACCAAAAGAGATAGTACTGAAAGACATAGCTGGCCTGAAACCTCCTCAGGGGAGACACAAACAGAAACTAGAAACTTTGGTGTAACTGCTTTCGTTTGCCTGGGAAACTCAAATGTACCTGCATGGTGCACCAAAAGTGTTTTTCTTGGCCGGAGCAACTTTTTCTACCAAACGTCCAGCAATAGCTTCCAAACCAAAAGAGATAGTACTGAAAGACATTGCTGGCCTGAAAGCTCCTCAGGGGAGACACAAACAGAAACTAGAGACTTTGGTGTCACTGCTTTCGTTTGCCTGGGAAACTCAAATGTACCTGCATGGTGCACCAAAAGTGTTTTTCTCGGTGGAGGAGCATTTGCTGCCAAACATGCCAAACGTCCAGCAATAGCTTCCAAACCAAAAGAGATAGTACTGAAAGACATTGCTGGCCTGAAACCTCCTCAGGGGAGACACAAACAGAAACTAGAAACTTTGGTGTCACTGCTTTCGTTTGCCTGGGAAACTCAAATGTACCTGCATGGTGCACCAAAAGGGTTTTTCTCGGCCTAGCAGCTTTTTCTACCAAACGTCCAGCAATAGATTCCAAACCAAAAGAGATAGGACTAAAAGACATAGCTGGCCTGAAAGCTCCTCAGGGGAGACATAAACAGAAACTAGAAACTTTGGTGTCACTGCTTTCGTTTGCCTGGGAAACTCAAATGTACCTGCATGGTGCACCAAAAGTGTTTTTCTCGGCCGGAGCAGCATTTGCTACCAAACATGCCAAACGTACAGCAATAGCTTCTAAACCAAAAGAGATAGTACTGAAAGACATTGCTGGCCTGAAACCTCCTCAGGGGAGACACAAACAGAAACTAGAAACTTTGGTGTCACTGCTTTCGTTTGCCTGGGAAACTCAAATGTACCTGCATGGTGCACCAAAAGTTATTTTCTCGGCCGGAGCAGCTTTTTCTACCAAACATGCAAAACTTCCAGCAATAGCTTCCAAACCAAAAGAGATAGTACTGAAAGACATTGCTGGCCTGAAACCTCCTCAGGGGAGACACAAACAGAAACTAGAAACTTTGGTGTCACTGCTTTTGTTTGCCTGGGAAACTCAAATGTACCTGCATGGTGCACCAAAAGTGTTTTTCTCGGCCGGAGCAGCTTTTTCTACCAAACATGCCAAACTTCCAGCAATAGCTTCCAAACCAAAAGAGATAGTACTGAAAGACATAGCTGGCCTGAAACGTCCTCAGGGGAGACACAAACAGAAACTAGAAACTTTGGTGTCACTGCTTTCGTTTGCCTGGGAAACTCAAATGTACCTGCATGGTGCACCAAAAGTGTTTTTCTCGGCCGGAGCAGCATTTGCTACCAAACATGCCAAACGTACCGCAATAGCTTCTAAACCAAAAGAGATAGTACTGAAAGACATTGCTGGCCTGAAACCTCCTCAGGGGAGACACAAACAGAAACTAGAATCTTTGGTGTCACTGCTTTCGTTTGCCTGGGAAACTCAAATGTACCTGCATGGTGCACCAAAAGTGTTTTTCTCGGCCGGAGCAGCTTTTTCTACAAAACATGCCAAACTACCAGCAATAGCTTCCAAACCAAAAGAGATAGTACTGAAAGACATAGCTGGCCTGAAACCTCCTCAGGGGAGACATAAACAGAAACTAGAAACTTTGGTGTCACTGCTTTCGTTTGCCTGGGAAACTCAAATGTACCTGCATGGTGCACCAAAATTGTTTTTCTCGGCCGGAGCAGCATCTTCTACCAAACGTCCAGAAATAGCTTCCAAACCAAAAGAGATAGTACTGAAAGACATTGCTGGCCTGAAACCTCCTCAGGGGAGACACAAACAGAAACTAGAAACTTTGGTGTCACTGCTTTCGTTTGCCTGGGAAACTCAAATGTACCTGCATGGTGCACCAAAAGTGTTTTTCTCGGCCGGAGCAGCTTTTTCTACCAAACATGCAAAACTTCCAGCAATAGCTTCCAAACCAAAAGAGATAGTACTGAAAGACATTGCTGGCCTGAAACCTCCTCAGGGGAGACACAAACAGAAACTAGAAACTTTGGTGTCACTGCTTTTGTTTGCCTGGGAAACTCAAATGTACCTGCATGGTGCACCAAAAGTGTTTTTCTCGGCCGGAGAAGCTTTTTATACCAAACGTCCAGCAATAACTTCCAAACCAAAAGACATAGTACTGAAAGACATAGCTGGCCTGAAACGTCCTCAGGGGAGACACAAACAGAAACTAGAAACTTTGGTGTCACTGCTTTCGTTTGCCTGGGAAACTCAAATGTACCTGCATGGTGCACCAAAAGGGTTTTTCTCGGCCGGAGCAGCTTTTTCTACCAAACGTCCAGCAATAGCTTCCAAACGAAAAGAGATAGTACTGAAAGACATAGCTGGCCTGAAACCTCCTCAGGGGAGACACAAACAGAAACTAGAAACTTTGGTGTCACTGCTTTTGTTTGCCTGGGAAACTCAAATGTACCTGCATGGTGCACCAAAAGTTTTTTTCTCGGCCAGAGCAGCATTTGCTGCCAAACATGCCAAACGTCCAGCAATAGCTTCCAAACCAAAAGAGATAGTACTGAAAGACATAGCTGGCCTGAAACCTCCTCAGGGGAGACACAAACAGAAACTAGAAACTTTGGTGTCACTGCTTTCGTTTGCCTGGGAAACTCAAATGAACCTGCATGGTGCACCAAAAGTGTTTTTCTCGGTGGAGGAGCATTTGCTGCCAAACATGCCAAACGTCCAGCAATAGCTTCTAAACCAAAAGAGATAGTACTGAAAGACATAGCTGGCCTGAAACCTCCTCAGGGGAGACACAAACAGAAACTAGAAACTTTGGTGTAACTGCTTTCGTTTGCCTGGGAAACTCAAATGTACCTGCATGGTGCACCAAAAGTGTTTTTCTTGGCCGGAGCAACTTTTTCTACCAAACGTCCAGCAATAGCTTCCAAACCAAAAGAGATAGTACTGAAAGACATTGCTGGCCTGAAAGCTCCTCAGGGGAGACACAAACAGAAACTAGAGACTTTGGTGTCACTGCTTTCGTTTGCCTGGGAAACTCAAATGTACCTGCATGGTGCACCAAAAGTGTTTTTCTCGGCCGGAGCAGCATTTGCTACCAAACATGCCAAACGTACCGAAATAGCTTCTAAACCAAAATAGATAGTACTGAAAGACATTGCTGGCCTGAAACCTCCTCAGGGGAGACACAAACAGAAACTAGAAACTTTGGTGTCACTGCTTTTGTTTGCCTGGGAAACTCAAATGTACCTGCATGGTGCACCAAAAGTGTTTTTCTCGGCCGGAGCAGCTATTTCTACCAAACGTCCAGCAATAACTTCCAAACCAAAAGAGATAGTACTGAAAGACATAGCTGTCCTGAAACCTCCTCAGGGGAGACACAAACAGAAACTAGAAACTTTGGTGTCACTGCTTTCGTTTGCCTGGGAAACTCAAATGTACCTGCATGGTGCACCAAAAGTGTTTTTCTCGGCCGGAGAAGCTTTTTATACCAAACATGCCAAACTACCAGCAATAGCTTCCAAACCAAAAGAGATAGTACTGAAAGACATTGCTGGCCTGAAACCTCCTCAGGGGAGACACAAACAGAAACTAGAAACTTTGGTGTCACTGCTTTCGTTTGCCTGGGAAACTCAAATGTACCTGCATGGTGCACCAAAAGTGTTTTTCTCGGTGGAGGAGCATTTGCTGCCAAACATGCCAAACGTCCAGCAATAGCTTCTAAACCAAAAGAGATAGTACTGAAAGACATAGCTGGCCTGAAACCTCCTCAGGGGAGACACAAACAGAAACTAGAAACTTTGGTGTCACTGCTTTCGTTTGCCTGGGAAACTCAAATGTACCTGCATGGTGCACCAAAAGTGTTTTTCTCGGCCGGAGAAGCTTTTTATACCAAACATGCCAAACTACCAGCAATAGCTTCCAAACCAAAAGAGATAGTACTGAAAGACATTGCTGGCCTGAAACCTCCTCAGGGGAGACACAAACAGAAACTAGAAACTTTGGTGTCACTGCTTTTGTTTGCCTGGGAAACTCAAATGTACCTGCATGGTGCACCAAAAGTGTTTTTCTCGGCCGGAGAAGCTTTTTATACCAAACGTCCAGCAATAACTTCCAAACCAAAAGACATAGTACTGAAAGACATAGCTGGCCTGAAACGTCCTCAGGGGAGACACAAACAGAAACTAGAAACTTTGGTGTCACTGCTTTCGTTTGCCTGGGAAACTCAAATGTACCTGCATGGTGCACCAAAAGGGTTTTTCTCGGCCGGAGCAGCTTTTTCTACCAAACGTCCAGCAATAGCTTCCAAACGAAAAGAGATAGTACTGAAAGACATAGCTGGCCTGAAACCTCCTCAGGGGAGACACAAACAGAAACTAGAAACTTTGGTGTCACTGCTTTTGTTTGCCTGGGAAACTCAAATGTACCTGCATGGTGCACCAAAAGTTTTTTTCTCGGCCAGAGCAGCATTTGCTGCCAAACATGCCAAACGTCCAGCAATAGCTTCCAAACCAAAAGAGATAGTACTGAAAGACATAGCTGGCCTGAAACCTCCTCAGGGGAGACACAAACAGAAACTAGAAACTTTGGTGTCACTGCTTTCGTTTGCCTGGGAAACTCAAATGAACCTGCATGGTGCACCAAAAGTGTTTTTCTCGGTGGAGGAGCATTTGCTGCCAAACATGCCAAACGTCCAGCAATAGCTTCTAAACCAAAAGAGATAGTACTGAAAGACATAGCTGGCCTGAAACCTCCTCAGGGGAGACACAAACAGAAACTAGAAACTTTGGTGTAACTGCTTTCGTTTGCCTGGGAAACTCAAATGTACCTGCATGGTGCACCAAAAGTGTTTTTCTTGGCCGGAGCAACTTTTTCTACCAAACGTCCAGCAATAGCTTCCAAACCAAAAGAGATAGTACTGAAAGACATTGCTGGCCTGAAAGCTCCTCAGGGGAGACACAAACAGAAACTAGAGACTTTGGTGTCACTGCTTTCGTTTGCCTGGGAAACTCAAATGTACCTGCATGGTGCACCAAAAGTGTTTTTCTCGGCCGGAGCAGCATTTGCTACCAAACATGCCAAACGTACCGAAATAGCTTCTAAACCAAAATAGATAGTACTGAAAGACATTGCTGGCCTGAAACCTCCTCAGGGGAGACACAAACAGAAACTAGAAACTTTGGTGTCACTGCTTTCGTTTGCCTGGGAAACTCAAATGTACCTGCATGGTGCACCAAAAGTGTTTTTCTCGGCCGGAGCAGCTATTTCTACCAAACGTCCAGCAATAACTTCCAAACCAAAAGAGATAGTACTGAAAGACATAGCTGTCCTGAAACCCCCTCAGGGGAGACACAAACAGAAACTAGAAACTTTGGTGTCACTGCTTTCGTTTGCCTGGGAAACTCAAATGTACCTGCATGGTGCACCAAAAGTGTTTTTCTCGGCCGGAGAAGCTTTTTATACCAAACATGCCAAACTACCAGCAATAGCTTCCAAACCAAAAGAGATAGTACTGAAAGACATTGCTGGCCTGAAACCTCCTCAGGGGAGACACAAACAGAAACTAGAAACTTTGGTGTCACTGCTTTCGTTTGCCTGGGAAACTCAAATGTACCTGCATGGTGCACCAAAAGTGTTTTTCTCGGTGGAGGAGCATTTGCTGCCAAACATGCCAAACGTCCAGCAATAGCTTCTAAACCAAAAGAGATAGTACTGAAAGACATAGCTGGCCTGAAACCTCCTCAGGGGAGACACAAACAGAAACTAGAAACTTTGGTGTCACTGCTTTCGTTTGCCTGGGAAACTCAAATGTACCTGCATGGTGCACCAAAAGTGTTTTTCTCGGCCGGAGAAGCTTTTTATACCAAACATGCCAAACTACCAGCAATAGCTTCCAAACCAAAAGAGATAGTACTGAAAGACATTGCTGGCCTGAAACCTCCTCAGGGGAGACACAAACAGAAACTAGAAACTTTGGTGTCACTGCTTTCGTTTGCCTGGGAAACTCAAATGTACCTGCATGGTGCACCAAAAGTGTTTTTCTCGGTGGAGGAGCATTTGCTGCCAAACATGCCAAACGTCCAGCAATAGCTTCTAAACCAAAAGAGATAGTACTGAAAGACATAGCTGGCCTGAAACCTCCTCAGGGGAGACACAAACAGAAACTAGAAACTTTGGTGTAACTGCTTTCGTTTGCCTGGGAAACTCAAATGTACCTGCATGGTGCACCAAAAGTGTTTTTCTCGGCCGGAGCAGCTTTTTCTACCAAACATACAAAACTTCCAGCAATAGCTTCCAAACCAAAAGAGATAGTACTGAAAGACATTGCTGGCCTGAAACCTCTTCAGGGGAGACACAAACAGAAACTAGAAACTTTGGTGTCACTGCCTTTGTTTGCCTGGGGAACTCAAATGTACCTGCATGGTGCACCAAAAGTGTTTTTCTCGGCCGGAGCAGCTTTTTCTACAAAACGTCCAGCAATAACTTCCAAATCAAAAGAGATAGTACTGAAAGACATAGCTGGCCTGAAACCTCCTCAGGGGAGACACAAACAGAAACTAGAAACTTTGGTGTCACTGCTTTCGTTTGCCTGGGAAACTCAAATGTACCTGCATGGTGCACCAAAAGTGTTTTTCTCGGCCGGAGCAGCTTTTTCTACCAAACGTCCAGCAATAGCTTCCAAACCAAAAGAGATAGTACTGAAAGACATTGCTAGCCTGAAACCTCCTCAGGGGAGACACAAACAGAAACTAGAAACTTTGGTGTCACTGCTTTCGTTTGCCTGGGAAACTCAAATGTACCTGCATGGTGCACCAAAAGTGTTTTTCTCTCCGGAGCAGCATTTGCTGCCAAACATGCCAAACTTCCAGCAATAGCTTGCAAACCAAAAGAGATAGTACTGAAAGACATTGCTGGCCTGAAACCTCCTCAGGGGAGACACAAACAGAAACTAGAAACTTTGGTGTCACTGCTTTCGTTTGCCTGGGAAACTCAAATGTACCTGCATGGTGCACCAAAAGGGTTTTTCTCGGCCGGAGCAGCTTTTTCTACAAAACGTCCTGCAATAGCTTCCAAACCAAAAGAGATAGGACTGAAAGACATAGCTGGCCTGAAAGCTCCTCAGGGGAGACATAAACAGAAACTAGAAACTTTGGTGTCACTGCTTTCGTTTGCCTGGGAAACTCAAATGTACCTGCATGGTGCACCAAAAGTGTTTTTCTTGGCCGGAGCAACTTTTTCTACCAAACGTCCAGCAATAGCTTCCAAACCAAAAGAGATAGTACTGAAAGACATTGCTGGCCTGAAAGCTCCTCAGGGGAGACACAAACAGAAACTAGAGACTTTGGTGTCACTGCTTTCGTTTGCCTGGGAAACTCAAATGTACCTGCATGGTGCACCAAAAGTGTTTTTCTCGGTGGAGGAGCATTTGCTGCCAAACATGCCAAACGTCCAGCAATAGCTTCCAAACCAAAAGAGATAGTACTGAAAGACATTGCTGGCCTGAAACCTCCTCAGGGGAGACACAAACAGAAACTAGAAACTTTGGTGTCACTGCTTTCGTTTGCCTGGGAAACTCAAATGTACCTGCATGGTGCACCAAAAGTGTTTTTCTCGGCCTAGCAGCTTTTTCTACCAAACGTCCAGCAATAGAATCCAAACCAAAAGAGATAGGACTAAAAGACATAGCTGGCCTGAAAGCTCCTCAGGGGAGACATAAACAGAAACTAGAAACTTTGGTGTCACTGCTTTCGTTTGCCTGGGAAACTCAAATGTACCTGCATGGTGCACCAAAAGTGTTTTTCTCGGCCGGAGCAGCATTTGCTACCAAACATGCCAAACGTACAGCAATAGCTTCTAAACCAAAAGAGATAGTACTGAAAGACATTGCTGGCCTGAAACCTCCTCAGGGGAGACACAAACAGAAACTAGAATCTTTGGTGTAACTGCTTTCGTTTGCCTGGGAAACTCAAATGTACCTGCATGGTGCACCAAAAGTTATTTTCTCGGCCGGAGCAGCTTTTTCTACCAAACATGCCAAACTTCCAGCAATAGCTTCCAAACCAAAAGAGATAGTACTGAAAGACATTGCTGGCCTGAAACCTCCTCAGGGGAGACACAAACAGAAACTAGAAACTTTGGTGTCACTGCTTTTGTTTGCCTGGGAAACTCAAATGTACCTGCATGGTGCACCAAAAGTGTTTTTCTCGGCCGGAGCAGCTTTTTCTACCAAACATGCCAAACTTCCAGCAATAGCTTCCAAACCAAAAGAGATAGTACTGAAAGACATTGCTGGCCTGAAACGTCCTCAGGGGAGACACAAACAGAAACTAGAAACTTTGGTGTCACTGCTTTCGTTTGCCTGGGAAACTCAAATGTACCTGCATGGTGCACCAAAAGTGTTTTTCTCGGCCGGAGCAGCTTTTTCTACCAAACATGCCAAACTTCCAGCAATAGCTTCCAAACCAAAAGAGATAGTACTGAAAGACATTGCTGGCCTGAAACCTCCTCAGGGGAGACACAAACAGAAACTAGAAACTTTGGTGTCACTGCTTTCGTTTGCCTGGGAAACTCAAATGTACCTGCATGGTGCACCAAAAGTGTTTTTCTCGGCCGGAGCAGCATTTGCTACCAAACATGCCAAACGTACCGCAATAGCTTCTAAACCAAAATAGATAGTACTGAAAGACATTGCTGGCCTGAAACCTCCTCAGGGGAGACACAAACAGAAACTAGAAACTTTGGTGTCACTGCTTTTGTTTGCCTGGGAAACTCAAATGTACCTGCATGGTGCACCAAAAGTGTTTTTCTCGGCCGGAGCAGCTTTTTCTACCAAACGTCCAGCAATAACTTCCAAACCAAAAGAGATAGTACTGAAAGACATAGCTGGCCTGAAACCTCCTCAGGGGAGACACAAACAGAAACTAGAAACTTTGGTGTCACTGCTTTCGTTTGCCTGGGAAACTCAAATGTACCTGCATGGTGCACCAAAAGTGTTTTTCTCGTCCGGAGAAGCTTTTTCTACCAAACATGCCAAACTTCCAGCAATACCTTCCAAACCAAAAGAGATAGTACTGAAAGACATAGCTGGCCTGAAACGTCCTCAGGGGAGACACAAACAGAAACTAGAAACTTTGGTGTCACTGCTTTCGTTTGCCTGGGAAACTCAAATGTACCTGCATGGTGCACCAAAAGTGTTTTTCTCGGCCGGAGCGGCATTTCCTGCCAAACATGCCAAACTTCCAGCAATAGCTTGCAAACCAAAAGAGATAGTACTGAAAGACATTGCTGGCCTGAAACCTCCTCAGGGGAGACACAAACAGAAACTAGAAACTTTGGTGTCACTGCTTTCGTTTGCCTGGGAAACTCAAATGTACCTGCATGGTGCACCAAAAGGGTTTTTCTCGGCCGGAGCAGCTTTTTCTATCAAACGTCCAGCAATAGCTTCCAAACCAAAAGAGATAGGACTGAAAGACATTGCTGGCCTGAAAGCTCCTCAGGGGAGACATAAACAGAAACTAGAAACTTTGGTGTCACTGCTTTCGTTTGCCTGGGAAACTCAAATGTACCTGCATGGTGCACCAAAAGTGTTTTTCTCGGCCGGAGCAGCTTTTTCTACCAAACGTCCAGCAATAGCTTCCAAACCAAAAGAGATAGTACTGAAAGTCATTGCTGGCCTGAAACCTCCTCAGGGGAGACACAAACAGAAACTAGAAACTTTGGTGTCACTGCTTTCGTTTGCCTGGGAAACTCAAATGTACCTGCATGGTGCACCAAAAGTGTTTTTCTTGGACGGAGCAGCTTTTTCTACCAAACATGCAAAACTTCCAGCAATAGCTTCCAAACCAAAAGAGATAGTACTGAAAGACATTGCTGGCCTGAAACCTCCTCAGGGGAGACACAAACAGAAACTAGAAACTTTGGTGTCACTGCCTTTGTTTGCCTGGGGAACTCAAATGTACCTGCATGGTGCACCAAAAGTGTTTTTCTCGGCCGGAGCAGCTTTTTCTACAAAACGTCCAGCAATAACTTCCAAACCAAAAGAGATAGTACTGAAAGACATAGCTGGCCTGAAACCTCCTCAGGGGAGACACAAACAGAAACTAGAAACTTTGGTGTCACTGCTTTCGTTTGCCTGGGAAACTCAAATGTACCTGCATGGTGCACCAAAAGTGTTTTTCTCGGCCGGAGCAGCTTTTTCTACCAAACGTCCAGCAATAGCTTCCAAACCAAAAGAGATAGTACTGAAAGACATTGCTGGCCTGAAAGCTCCTTAGGGGAGACACAAACAGAAACTAGAAACTTTGGTGTCACTGCTTTCGTTTGCCTGGGAAACTCAAATGTACCTGCATGGTGCACCAAAAGTGTTTTTCTCGGCCGGAGCAGCTTTTTCTATCAAACGTCCAGCAATAGCTTCCAAACCAAAAGAGATAGGACTGAAAGACATAGCTGGCCTGAAACGTCCTCAGGGGAGACATAAACAGAAACTAGAAACTTTGGTGTCACTGCTTTCGTTTGCCTGGGAAACTCAAATGTACCTGCATGGTGCACCAAAAGTGTTTTTCTCGGCCGGAGCAGCTTTTTCTACCAAACGTCCAGCAATAGCTTCCAAACCAAAAGAGATAGTACTGAAAGTCAATGCTGGCCTGAAACCTCCTCAGGGGAGACACAAACAGAAACTAGAAACTTTGGTGTCACTGCTTTCGTTTGCCTGGGAAACTCAAATGTACCTGCATGGTGCACCAAAAGTGTTTTTCTTGGACGGAGCAGCTTTTTCTACCAAACATGCAAAACTTCCAGCAATAGCTTCCAAACCAAAAGAGATAGTACTGAAAGACATTGCTGGCCTGAAACCTCCTCAGGGGAGACACAAACAGAAACTAGAAACTTTGGTGTCACTGCCTTTGTTTGCCTGGGGAACTCAAATGTACCTGCATGGTGCACCAAAAGTGTTTTTCTCGGCCGGAGCAGCTTTTTCTACAAAACGTCCAGCAATAACTTCCAAACCAAAAGAGATAGTACTGAAAGACATAGCTGGCCTGAAACCTCCTCAGGGGAGACACAAACAGAAACTAGAATCTTTGGTGTCACTGCTTTCGTTTGCCTGGGAAACTCAAATGTACCTGCATGGTGCACCAAAAGTGTTTTTCTCGGTGGAGCAGCATTTGCTGCCAAACATGCCAAACGTCCAGCAATAGCTTCCAAACCAAAAGAGATAGTACTGAAAGATATAGCTGGCCTGAAACGTCCTCAGGGGAGACACAAACAGAAACTAGAAGCTTTGGTGTCACTGCTTTTGTTTGCCTGGGAAACTCAAATGTACCTGCATGGTGCACCAAAAGTGTTTTTCTCGGCCGGAGCAGCTTCTTTTACCAAACATGCCAAACTTCCAGCAATAGCTTCCAAACCAAAAGAGATAGTACTGAAAGACATTGCTGGCCTGAAACCTCCTCAGGGGAGACACAAACAGAAACTAGAAACTTTGGTGTCACTGCTTTCGTTTGCCTGGGAAACTCAAATGTACCTGCATGGTGCACCAAAAGTGTTTTTCTCGGTGGAGGAGCATTTGCTGCCAAACATGCCAAACGTCCAGCAATAGCTTCTAAACCAAAAGAGATAGTACTGAAAGACATAGCTGGCCTGAAACCTCCTCAGGGGAGACACAAACAGAAACTAGAAACTTTGGTGTAACTGCTTTCGTTTGCCTGGGAAACTCAAATGTACCTGCATGGTGCACCAAAAGTGTTTTTCTCGGCCGGAGCAGCTTTTTCTAACAAACGTCCAGCAATAGCTTCCAAACCAAAAGAGATAGTACTGAAAGACATAGCTGGCCTGAAACCTCCTCAGGGGAGACACAAACAGAAACTAGAAACTTTGGTGTCACTGCTTTCGTTTTCCTGGGAAACTCAAATGTACCTGCATGGTGCACCAAAAGTGTTTTTCTCGGCCGGAGCAGCTTTTTCTACCAAACGTCCAGCAATAGCTTCCAAACCAAAAGAGATAGTACTGAAAGTCAATGCTGGCCTGAAACCTCCTCAGGGGAGACACAAACAGAAACTAGAAACTTTGGTGTCACTGCTTTCGTTTGCCTGGGAAACTCAAATGTACCTGCATGGTGCACCAAAAGTGTTTTTCTTGGACGGAGCAGCTTTTTCTACCAAACATGCAAAACTTCCAGCAATAGCTTCCAAACCAAAAGAGATAGTACTGAAAGACATTGCTGGCCTGAAACCTCCTCAGGGGAGACACAAACAGAAACTAGAAACTTTGGTGTCACTGCCTTTGTTTGCCTGGGGAACTCAAATGTACCTGCATGGTGCACCAAAAGTGTTTTTCTCGGCCGGAGCAGCTTTTTCTACAAAACGTCCAGCAATAACTTCCAAACCAAAAGAGATAGTACTGAAAGACATAGCTGGCCTGAAACCTCCTCAGGGGAGACACAAACAGAAACTAGAATCTTTGGTGTCACTGCTTTCGTTTGCCTGGGAAACTCAAATGTACCTGCATGGTGCACCAAAAGTGTTTTTCTCGGTGGAGCAGCATTTGCTGCCAAACATGCCAAACGTCCAGCAATAGCTTCCAAACCAAAAGAGATAGTACTGAAAGATATAGCTGGCCTGAAACGTCCTCAGGGGAGACACAAACAGAAACTAGAAGCTTTGGTGTCACTGCTTTTGTTTGCCTGGGAAACTCAAATGTACCTGCATGGTGCACCAAAAGTGTTTTTCTCGGCCGGAGCAGCTTCTTTTACCAAACATGCCAAACTTCCAGCAATAGCTTCCAAACCAAAAGAGATAGTACTGAAAGACATTGCTGGCCTGAAACCTCCTCAGGGGAGACACAAACAGAAACTAGAAACTTTGGTGTCACTGCTTTCGTTTGCCTGGGAAACTCAAATGTACCTGCATGGTGCACCAAAAGTGTTTTTCTCGGTGGAGGAGCATTTGCTGCCAAACATGCCAAACGTCCAGCAATAGCTTCTAAACCAAAAGAGATAGTACTGAAAGACATAGCTGGCCTGAAACCTCCTCAGGGGAGACACAAACAGAAACTAGAAACTTTGGTGTAACTGCTTTCGTTTGCCTGGGAAACTCAAATGTACCTGCATGGTGCACCAAAAGTGTTTTTCTCGGCCGGAGCAGCTTTTTCTAACAAACGTCCAGCAATAGCTTCCAAACCAAAAGAGATAGTACTGAAAGACATAGCTGGCCTGAAACCTCCTCAGGGGAGACACAAACAGAAACTAGAAACTTTGGTGTCACTGCTTTCGTTTTCCTGGGAAACTCAAATGTACCTGCATGGTGCACCAAAAGTGTTTTTCTCGGCCGGAGCAGCATTTGCTACCAAACGTCCAGCAATAGCTTCCAAACCAAAAGAGATAGTACTGAAAGACATTGCTGGCCTGAAACCTCCTCAGGGGAAACACAAACAGAAACTAGAGACTTTGGTGTCACTGCTTTCGTTTGCCTGGGAAACTCAAATGTACCTGCATGGTGCACCAAAAGTGTTTTTCTCGGTGGAGGAGCATTTGCTGCCAAACATGCCAAACGTCCAGCAATAGCTTCCAAACCAAAAGAGATAGTACTGAAAGACATTGCTGGCCTGAAACCTCCTCAGGGGAGACACAAACAGAAACTAGAAACTTTGGTGTCACTGCTTTCGTTTGCCTGGGAAACTCAAATGTACCTGCATGGTGCACCAAAAGTGTTTTTCTCGGCCGGAGCAGCTTTTTCTACCAAACATGCCAAACTTCCAGCAATAGCTTCCAAACCAAAAGAGATAGTACTGAAAGACATTGCTGGCCTGAAACCTCCTCAGGGGAGACACAAACAGAAACTAGAAACTTTGGTGTCACTGCTTTCGTTTGCCTGGGAAACTCAAATGTACCTGCATGGTGCACCAAAAGTGTTTTTCTCGGCCGGAGCAGCTTTTTCTACCAAACATGCCAAACTTCCAGTAATAGCTTCCAAACCAAAAGAGATAGTACTGAAAGACATAGCTGGCCTGAAACGTCCTCAGGGGAGACACAAACAGAAACTAGAAACTTTGGTGTCACTGCTTTCGTTTGCCTGGGAAACTCAAATGTACCTGCATGGTGCACCAAAAGTGTTTTTCTCGGCCGGAGCAGCATTTGCTACCAAACATGCCAAACGTACCGCAATAGCTTCTAAACCAAAAGAGATAGTACTGAAAGACATTGCTGGCCTGAAACCTCCTCAGGGGAGACACAAACAGAAACTAGAATCTTTGGTGTCACTGCTTTCGTTTGCCTGGGAAACTCAAATGTACCTGCATGGTGCACCAAAAGTGTTTTTCTCGGCCGGAGCAGCTTCTTCTACCAAACGTCCAGAAATAGCTTCCAAACCAAAAGAGATAGTACTGAAAGACATTGCTGGCCTGAAACCTCCTCAGGGGAGACACAAACAGAAACTAGAAACTTTGGTGTCACTGCTTTCGTTTGCATGGGAAACTCAAATGTACCTGCATGGTGCACCAAAAGTGTTTTTCTCGGCCGGAGCAGCTTTTTCTACCAAACATGCCAAACGTCCAGCAATAGCTTCTAAACTAAAAGAGATAGTACTGAAAGACATTGCTGGCCTGAAACCTCCTCAGGGGAGACACAAACAGAAACTAGAAACTTTGGTGTCACTGCTTTCGTTTGCCTGGGAAACTCAAATGTACCTGCATGGTGCACCAAAAGTGTTTTTCTCGGCCGGAGCAGCTTTTTCTAACAAACGTCCAGCAATAGCTTCCAAACCAAAAGAGATAGTACTGAAAGACATAGCTGGCCTGAAACCTCCTCAGGGGAGACACAAACAGAAACTAGAAACTTTGGTGTCACTGCTTTCGTTTTCCTGGGAAACTCAAATGTACCTGCATGGTGCACCAAAAGTGTTTTTTTCGGCCGGAGCAGCATTTGCTACCAAACGTCCAGCAATAGCTTCCAAACCAAAAGAGATAGTACTGAAAGACATTGCTGGCCTGAAACCTCCTCAGGGGAAACACAAACAGAAACTAGAGACTTTGGTGTCACTGCTTTCGTTTCCTGGGAAACTCAAATGTACCTGCATGGTGCACCAAAAGTGTTTTTCTCGGTGGAGGAGCATTTGCTGCCAAACATGCCAAACGTCCAGCAATAGCTTCTAAACTAAAAGAGATAGTACTGAAAGACATTGCTGGCCTGAAACCTCCTTAGGGGAGACACAAACAGAAACTAGAAACTTTGGTGTCACTGCTTTCGTTTGCCTGGGAAACTCAAATGTACCTGCATGGTGCACCAAAAGTGTTTTTCTCGGCCGGAGCAGCTTTTTCTAACAAACGTCCAGCAATAGCTTCCAAACCAAAAGAGATAGTACTGAAAGACATAGCTGGCCTGAAACCTCCTCAGGGGAGACACAAACAGAAACTAGAAACTTTGGTGTCACTGCTTTCGTTTTCCTGGGAAACTCAAATGTACCTGCATGGTGCACCAAAAGTGTTTTTTTCGGCCGGAGCAGCATTTGCTACCAAACGTCCAGCAATAGCTTCCAAACCAAAAGAGATAGTACTGAAAGACATTGCTGGCCTGAAACCTCCTCAGGGGAAACACAAACAGAAACTAGAGACTTTGGTGTCACTGCTTTCGTTTCCTGGGAAACTCAAATGTACCTGCATGGTGCACCAAAAGTGTTTTTCTCGGTGGAGGAGCATTTGCTGCCAAACATGCCAAACGTCCAGCAATAGCTTCCAAACCAAAAGAGATAGTACTGAAAGACATTGCTGGCCTGAAACCTCCTCAGGGGAGACACAAACAGAAACTAGAAACTTTGGTGTCACTGCTTTCGTTTGCCTGGGAAACTCAAATGTACCTGCATGGTGCACCAAAAGTGTTTTTCTCGGCCGGAGCAGCTTTTTCAACCAAACATGCCAAACTTCCAGCAATAGCTTCCAAACCAAAAGAGATAGTACTGAAAGACATTGCTGGCCTGAAACCTCCTCAGGGGAGACACAAACAGAAACTAGAAACTTTGGTGTCACTGCTTTCGTTTGCCTGGGAAACTCAAATGTACCTGCATGGTGCACCAAAAGTGTTTTTCTCGGCCGGAGCAGCTTTTTCTACCAAACATGCCAAACTTCCAGTAATAGCTTCCAAACCAAAAGAGATAGTACTGAAAGACATAGCTGGCCTGAAACGTCCTCAGGGGAGACACAAACAGAAACTAGAAACTTTGGTGTCACTGCTTTCGTTTGCCTGGGAAACTCAAATGTACCTGCATGGTGCACCAAAAGTGTTTTTCTCGGCCGGAGCAGCATTTGCTACCAAACATGCCAAACGTACCGCAATAGCTTCTAAACCAAAAGAGATAGTACTGAAAGACATTGCTGGCCTGAAACCTCCTCAGGGGAGACACAAACAGAAACTAGAATCTTTGGTGTCACTGCTTTCGTTTGCCTGGGAAACTCAAATGTACCTGCATGGTGCACCAAAAGTGTTTTTCTCGGCCGGAGCAGCTTCTTCTACCAAACGTCCAGAAATAGCTTCCAAACCAAAAGAGATAGTACTGAAAGACATTGCTGGCCTGAAACCTCCTCAGGGGAGACACAAACAGAAACTAGAAACTTTGGTGTCACTGCTTTCGTTTGCATGGGAAACTCAAATGTACCTGCATGGTGCACCAAAAGTGTTTTTCTCGGCCGGAGCAGCTTTTTCTACCAAACATGCCAAACGTCCAGCAATAGCTTCTAAACTAAAAGAGATAGTACTGAAAGACATTGCTGGCCTGAAACCTCCTCAGGGGAGACACAAACAGAAACTAGAAACTTTGGTGTCACTGCTTTCGTTTGCCTGGGAAACTCAAATGTACCTGCATGGTGCACCAAAAGTGTTTTTCTCGGCCGGAGCAGCTTTTTCTACCAAACATGCCAAACTTCCAGCAATAGCTTCCAAACCAAAAGAGATAGTACTGAAAGACATAGCTGGCCTGAAACCTCCTCAGGGGAGACACAAACAGAAACTAGAAACTTTGGTGTCACTGCTTTCGTTTGCCTGGGAAAATCAAATGTACCTGCATGGTGCACCAAAAGTGTTTTTCTCGGCCGGAGCAGCATTTGCTACCAAACATGCCAAACGTACCGCAATAGCTTCTAAACCAAAATAGATAGTACTGAAAGACATTGCTGGCCTGAAACCTCCTCAGGGGAGACACAATCAGAAACTAGAATCTTTGGTGTAACTGCTTTCGTTTGCCTGGGAAACTCAAATGTACCTGCATGGTGCACCAAAAGTGTTTTTCTCGGCCGGAGCAGCTTTTTCTACCAAACATGCCAAACTACCAGCAATAGCTTCCAAACCAAAAGAGATAGTACTGAAAGACATTGCTGGCCTGAAACCTCCTCAGGGGAGACACAAATAGAAACTAGAAACTTTGGTGTAACTGCTTTCGTTTGCCTGGGAAACTCAAATGTACCTGCATGGTGCACCAAAAGTGTTTTTCTCGGCCGGAGAAGCTTTTTCTACCAAACATGAAAAACTACCAGCAATAGCTTCCAAACCAAAAGAGATAGTACTGAAAGACATTGCTGGCCTGAAACCTCCTCAGGGGAGACACAAACAGAAACTAGAAACTTTGGTGTCACTGCTTTTGTTTGCCTGGGAAACTCAAATGTACCTGCATGGTGCACCAAAAGTGTTTTTCTCGGCCGGAGCTGCTTTTTCTACCAAACATGCCAAACTTCCAGGAATAGCTTCCAAACCAAAAGAGACAGTACTGAAAGACATAGCTGGCCTGAAACCTCCTCAGGGGAGACACAAACAGAAACTAGAAACTTTGGTATCACTGCTTTCGTTTGCCTGGGAAAATCAAATGTACCTGCATGGTGCACCAAAAGTGTTTTTCTCGGCCGGAGCAGCATTTGCTACCAAACATGCCAAACGTACCGCAATAGCTTCTAAACCAAAATAGATAGTACTGAAAGACATTGCTGGCCTGAAACCTCCTCAGGGGAGACACAATCAGAAACTAGAATCTTTGGTGTAACTGCTTTCGTTTGCCTGGGAAACTCAAATGTACCTGCATGGTGCACCAAAAGTGTTTTTCTCGGCCGGAGCAGCTTTTTCTACCAAATATGCCAAACTACCAGCAATAGCTTCCAAACCAAAAGAGATAGTACTGAAAGACATTGCTGGCCTGAAACCTCCTCAGGGGAGACACAAATAGAAACTAGAAACTTTGGTGTAACTGCTTTCGTTTGCCTGGGAAACTCAAATGTACCTGCATGGTACACCAAAAGTGTTTTTCTCGGCCGGAGAAGCTTTTTCTACCAAACATGAAAAACTACCAGCAATAGCTTCCAAACCAAAAGAGATAGTACTGAAAGACATTGCTGGCCTGAAACCTCCTCAGGGGAGACACAAACAGAAACTAGAAACTTTGGTGTCACTGCTTTTGTTTGCCTGGGAAACTCAAATGTACCTGCATGGTGCACCAAAAGTGTTTTTCTCGGCCGGAGCAGCTTTTTCTACCAAACGTCCAGCAATAACTTCCAAACCAAAAGAGATAGTACTGAAAGACATAGATGGCCTGAAACCTCCTCAGGGGAGACACAAACAGAAACTAGAAACTTTGGTGTCACTGCTTTCGTTTGCCTGGGAAACTCAAATGTACCTGCATGGTGCACCAAAAGTGTTTTTCTCGGCCGGAGAAGCTTTTTCTCCCAAACATGCCAAACCTCCAGCAATAGCTTCCAAACCAAAAGAGATAGTACTGAAAGACATAGCTGGCCTGAAACGTCCTCAGGGGAGACACAAACAGAAACTAGAAACTTTGGTGTCACTGCTTTCGTTTGCCTGGGAAACTCAAATGTACCTGCATGGTGCACCAAAAGTGTTTTTCTCGGCCGGAGCAGCTTTTTCTACCAAACATGCCAAACTTCCAGCAATAGCTTCCAAACCAAAAGAGATAGTACTGAAAGACATAGCTGGCCTGAAACCTCCTCAGGGGAGACACAAACAGAAACTAGAAACTTTGGTGTCACTGCTTTCGTTTGCCTGGGAAACTCAAATGTACCTGCATGGTGCACCAAAAGTGTTTTTCTCGGCCGGAGCAGCTTTTTCTACCAAACATGCCAAACTTCCAGTAATAGCTTCCAAACCAAAAGAGATAGTACTGAAAGACATAGCTGGCCTGAAACGTCCTCAGGGGAGACACAAACAGAAACTAGAAACTTTGGTGTCACTGCTTTCGTTTGCCTGGGAAACTCAAATGTACCTGCATGGTGCACCAAAAGTGTTTTTCTCGGCCGGAGCAGCATTTGCTACCAAACATGCCAAACGTTCCGCAATAGCTTCTAAACCAAAAGAGATAGTACTGAAAGACATTGCTGGCCTGAAACCTCCTCAGGGGAGACACAAACAGAAACTAGAAACTTTGGTGTCACTGCTTTCGTTTGCCTGGGAAACTCAAATGTACCTGCATGGTGCACCAAAAGTGTTTTTCTCGGCCGGAGCAGCTTTTTCTACAAAACATGCCAAACTTCCAGTAATAGCTTCCAAACCAAAAGAGATAGTACTGAAAGACATAGCTGGCCTGAAACGTCCTCAGGGGAGACACAAACAGAAACTAGAAACTTTGGTGTCACTGCTTTCGTTTGCCTGGGAAACTCAAATGTACCTGCATGGTGCACCAAAAGTGTTTTTCTCGGCCGGAGCAGCATTTGCTACCAAACATGCCAAACGTACCGCAATAGCTTCCAAACCAAAAGAGATAGGACTGAAAGACATAGCTGGCCTGAAAGATCCTCAGGGGAGACACAAACAGAAACTAGAATCTTTGGTGTCACTGCTTTCGTTTGCCTGGGAAACTCAAATGTACCTGCATGGTGCACCAAAAGTGTTTTTCTCGGCCGGAGCAGCATTTGCTACCAAACATGCCAAACGTACCGCAATAGCTTCCAAACCAAAAGAGATAGGACTGAAAGACATAGCTGGCCTGAAAGCTCCTCAGGGGAGACACAAACAGAAACTAGAATCTTTGGTGTCACTGCTTTCGTTTGCCTGGGAAACTCAAATGTACCTGCATGGTGCTCCAAAATTGTTTTTCTCGGCCGGAGCAGCTTCTTCTACCAAACGTCCAGAAATAGCTTCCAAACCAAAAGAGATAGTACTGAAAGACATTGCTGGCCTGAAACCTCCTCAGGGGAGACACAAACAGAAACTAGAAACTTTGGTGTCACTGCTTTCGTTTGCCTGGGAAACTCAAATGTACCTGCATGGTGCACCAAAAGTGTTTTTCTCGGCCGGAGCAGCTTTTTCTACCAAACATGCCAAACTTCCAGTAATAGCTTCCAAACCAAAAGAGATAGTACTGAAAGACATAGCTGGCCTGAAACGTCCTCAGGGGAGACACAAACAGAAACTAGAAACTTTGGTGTCACTGCTTTTGTTTGCCTGGGAAACTCAAATGTACCTGCATGGTGCACCAAAAGTGTTTTTCTCGGCCGGAGCAGCTTTTTCTACCAAACATGCCAAACTTCCAGCAATAGCTTCCAAACCAAAAGAGATAGTACTGAAAGACATAGCTGGCCTGAAACCTCCTCAGGGGAGACACAAACAGAAACTAGAAACTTTGGTGTCACTGCTTTCGTTTGCCTGGGAAACTCAAATGTACCTGCATGGTGCACCAAAAGTGTTTTTCTCGGCCGGAGCAGCTTTTTCTACCAAACGTCCAGCAATAACTTCCAAACCAAAAGAGATAGTACTGAAAGACATAGCTGGCCTGAAACCTCCTCAGGGGAGACACAAACAGAAACTAGAAACTTTGGTGTCACTGCTTTCGTTTGCCTGGGAAACTCAAATGTACCTGCATGGTGCACCAAAAGTGTTTTTCTCGGCCGGAGAAGCTTTTTCTCCCAAACATGCCAAACTTCCAGCAATAGCTTCCAAACCAAAAGAGATAGTACTGAAAGACATAGCTGGCCTGAAACGTCCTCAGGGGAGACACAAACAGAAACTAGAAACTTTGGTGTCACTGCTTTCGTTTGCCTGGGAAACTCAAATGTACCTGCATGGTGCACCAAAAGTGTTTTTCTCGGCCGGAGCAGCATTTGCTGCCAAACATGCCAAACATCCAGCAATAGCTTCCAAACCAAAAGAGATAGTACTGAAAGACATAGCTGGCCTGAAACCTCCTCAGGGGAGACACAAACAGAAACTAGAAACTTTGGTGTCACTGCTTTCGTTTGCCTGGGAAACTCAAATGTACCTGCATGGTGCACCAAAAGTGTTTTTCTCGGTGGAGCAGTATTTGCTGCCAAACATGCCAAACGTCCAGCAATAGCTTCCAAACCAAAAGAGATAGTACTGAAAGACATAGCTGGCCTGAAACCTCCTCAGGGGAGACACAAACAGAAACTAGAAACTTTGGTGTCACTGCTTTCGTTTGCCTGGGAAACTCAAATGTACCTGCATGGTGCACCAAAAGTGTTTTTCTCGGCCGGAGCAGCTTCTTCTACCAAACATGCCAAACGTCGAGCAATAGCTTCCAAACCAAAAGAGATAGTACTGAAAGACATAGCTGGCCTGAAACCTCCTCAGGGGAGACACAAACAGAAACTAGAAACTTTGGTGTCACTGCTTTCGTTTGCCTGGGAAACTCAAATGTACCTGCATGGTGCACCAAAAGTGTTTTTCTCGGCCGGAGCAGCTTTTTCTTCCAAACGTCCAGCAATAGCTTCCAAACCAAAAGAGATAGTACTGAAAGACATTGCTGGCCTGAAACCACCTCAGGGGAGACACAAATAGAAACTAGAAACTTTGGTGTCACTGCTTTCGTTTGCCTGGGAAACTCAAATGTACCTGCATGGTGCACCAAAAGTGTTTTTCTCGGCCGGAGCAGCTTTTTCTCCCAAACATGCCAAACTACCAGCAATAGCTTCCAAACCAAAAGAGATAGTACTGAAAGACATAGCTGGCCTGAAACCTCCTCAGGGGAGACACAAACAGAAACTAGAAACTTTGGTGTAACTGCTTTCGTTTGCCTGGGAAACTCAAATGTACCTGCATGGTGCACCAAAAGTGTTTTTCTCGGCCGGAGCAGCTTTTTCTACAAAACGTCCAGCAATAGCTTGCAAACCAAAAGAGATAGTACTGAAAGACATTGCTGGCCTGAAACCTCCTCAGGGGAGACACAAACAGAAACTAGAAACTTTGGTGTCACTGCTTTCGTTTGCCTGGGAAACTCAAATGTACCTGCATGGTGCACCAAAAGTGTTTTTCTCGGCCGGAGCAGCTTTTTCTACCAAACGTCCAGCAATAGCTTCCAAACCAAAAGAGATAGTACTGAAAGACATTGCTGGCCTGAAAGCTCCTTAGGGGAGACACAAACAGAAACTAGAAACTTTGGTGTCACTGCTTTCGTTTGCCTGGGAAACTCAAATGTACCTGCATGGTGCACCAAAAGTGTTTTTCTCTCCGGAGCAGCATTTGCTGCCAAACATGCCAAACTTCCAGCAATAGCTTCCAAACCAAAAGAGATAGTACTGAAAGACATTGCTGGCCTGAAACCTCCTCAGGGGAGACACAAACAGAAACTAGAAACTTTGGTGTCACTGCTTTCGTTTGCCTGGGAAACTCAAATGTACCTGCATGGTGCACCAAAAGGGTTTTTCTCGGCCGGAGCAGCTTTTTCTACAAAACGTCCTGCAATAGCTTCCAAACCAAAAGAGATAGGACTGAAAGACATAGCTGGCCTGAAAGCTCCTCAGGGGAGACATAAACAGAAACTAGAAACTTTGGTGTCACTGCTTTCGTTTGCCTGGGAAACTCAAATGTACCTGCATGGTGCACCAAAAGTGTTTTTCTCGGTGGAGGAGCATTTGCTGCCAAACATGCCAAACGTCCAGCAATAGCTTCCAAACCAAAAGAGATAGTACTGAAAGACATTGCTGGCCTGAAACCTCCTCAGGGGAGACACAAACAGAAACTAGAAACTTTGGTGTCACTGCTTTCGTTTGCCTGGGAAACTCAAATGTACCTGCATGGTGCACCAAAAGTGTTTTTCTCGGCCGGAGCAGCTTTTTCTACCAAACATGCCAAACTTCCAGCAATAGCTTCCAAACCAAAAGAGATAGTACTGAAAGACATTGCTGGCCTGAAACCTCCTCAGGGGAGACACAAACAGAAACTAGAAACTTTGGTGTCACTGCTTTCGTTTGCCTGGGAAACTCAAATGTACCTGCATGGTGCACCAAAAGTGTTTTTCTCGGCCGGAGCACCTTTTTCTACCAAACATGCCAAACTTCCAGTAATAGCTTCCAAACCAAAAGAGATAGTACTGAAAGACATAGCTGGCCTGAAACGTCCTCAGGGGAGACACAAACAGAAACTAGAAACTTTGGTGTCACTGCTTTCGTTTGCCTGGGAAACTCAAATGTACCTGCATGGTGCACCAAAAGTGTTTTTCTCGGCCGGAGCAGCATTTGCTACCAAACATGCCAAACGTACCGCAATAGCTTCTAAACCAAAAGAGATAGTACTGAAAGACATTGCTGGCCTGAAACCTCCTCAGGGGAGACACAAACAGAAACTAGAATCTTTGGTGTCACTGCTTTCGTTTGCCTGGGAAACTCAAATGTACCTGCATGGTGCACCAAAAGTGTTTTTCTCGGCCGGAGCAGCTTCTTCTACCAAACGTCCAGAAATAGCTTCCAAACCAAAAGAGATAGTACTGAAAGACATTGCTGGCCTGAAACCTCCTCAGGGGAGACACAAACAGAAACTAGAAACTTTGGTGTCACTGCTTTTGTTTGCCTGGGAAACTCAAATGTACCTGCATGGTGCACCAAAAGTGTTTTTCTCGGCCGGAGCAGCTTTTTCTACCAAACATGCCAAACGTCCAGCAATAGCTTCTAAACCAAAAGAGATAGTACTGAAAGACATAGCTGGCCTGAAACGTCCTCAGGGGAGACACAAACAGAAACTAGAAACTTTGGTGTCACTGCTTTCGTTTGCCTGGGAAACTCAAATGTACCTGCATGGTGCACCAAAAGTGTTTTTCTCGGCCGGAGCAGCTTTTTCTACCAAACATGCCAAACTTCCAGCAATAGCTTCCAAACCAAAAGAGATAGTACTGAAAGACATAGCTGGCCTGAAACCTCCTCAGGGGAGACACAAACAGAAACTAGAAACTTTGGTGTCACTGCTTTCGTTTGCCTGGGAAACTCAAATGTACCTGCATGGTGCACCAAAAGTGTTTTTCTCGGCCGGAGCAGCATTTGCTACCAAACATGCCAAACGTACCGCAATAGCTTCTAAACCAAAATAGATAGTACTGAAAGACATTGCTGGCCTGAAACCTCCTCAGGGGAGACACAATCAGAAACTAGAATCTTTGGTGTAACTGCTTTCGTTTGCCTGGGAAACTCAAATGTACCTGCATGGTGCACCAAAAGTGTTTTTCTCGGCCGGAGCAGCTTTTTCTCCCAAACATGCCAAACTACCAGCAATAGCTTCCAAACCAAAAGAGATAGTACTGAAAGACATTGCTGGCCTGAAACCTCCTCAGGGGAGACACAAATAGAAACTAGAAACTTTGGTGTAACTGCTTTCGTTTGCCTGGGAAACTCAAATGTACCTGCATGGTGCACCAAAAGTGTTTTTCTCGGCCGGAGAAGCTTTTTCTACCAAACATGACAAACTACCAGCAATAGCTTCCAAACCAAAAGAGATAGTACTGAAAGACATTGCTGGCCTGAAACCTCCTCAGGGGAGACACAAACAGAAACTAGAAACTTTGGTGTCACTGCTTTTGTTTGCCTGGGAAACTCAAATGTACCTGCATGGTGCACCAAAAGTGTTTTTCTCGGCCGGAGCAGCTTTTTCTACCAAACGTCCAGCAATAACTTCCAAACCAAAAGAGATAGTACTGAAAGACATAGCTGGCCTGAAACCTCCTCAGGGGAGACACAAACAGAAACTAGAAACTTTGGTGTCACTGCTTTCGTTTGCCTGGGAAACTCAAATGTACCTGCATGGTGCACCAAAAGTGTTTTTCTTGGCCGGAGCAACTTTTTCTACCAAACATGCCAAACTTCCAGCAATAGCTTCCAAACCAAAAGAGATAGTACTGAAAGACATTGCTGGCCTGAAACCTCCTCAGGGGAGACACAAACAGAAACTAGAAACTTTGGTGTCACTGCTTTCGTTTGCCTGGGAAACTCAAATGTACCTGCATGGTGCACCAAAAGTGTTTTTCTCGGCCGGAGCAGCTTTTTCTACCAAACATGCCAAACTTCCAGTAATAGCTTCCAAACCAAAAGAGATAGTACTGAAAGACATAGCTGGCCTGAAACGTCCTCAGGGGAGACACAAACAGAAACTAGAAACTTTGGTGTCACTGCTTTCGTTTGCCTGGGAAACTCAAATGTACCTGCATGGTGCACCAAAAGTGTTTTTCTCGGCCGGAGCAGCATTTGCTACCAAACATGCCAAACGTACCGCAATAGCTTCTAAACCAAAAGAGATAGTACTGAAAGACATTGCTGGCCTGAAACCTCCTCAGGGGAGACACAAACAGAAACTAGAATCTTTGGTGTCACTGCTTTCGTTTGCCTGGGAAACTCAAATGTACCTGCATGGTGCACCAAAAGTGTTTTTCTCGGCCGGAGCAGCTTCTTCTACCAAACGTCCAGAAATAGCTTCCAAACCAAAAGAGATAGTACTGAAAGACATTGCTGGCCTGAAACCTCCTCAGGGGAGACACAAACAGAAACTAGAAACTTTGGTGTCACTGCTTTCGTTTGCCTGGGAAACTCAAATGTACCTGCATGGTGCACCAAAAGTGTTTTTCTCGGCCGGAGCAGCTTTTTCTACCAAACATGCCAAACGTCCAGCAATAGCTCCCAAACCAAAAGAGATAGTACTGAAAGACATAGCTGGCCTGAAACGTCCTCAGGGGAGACACAAACAGAAACTAGAAACTTTGGTGTCACTGCTTTCGTTTGCCTGGGAAACTCAAATGTACCTGCATGGTGCACCAAAAGTGTTTTTCTCGGCCGGAGCAGCTTTTTCTACCAAACATGCCAAACTTCCAGCAATAGCTTCCAAACCAAAAGAGATAGTACTGAAAGACATAGCTGGCCTGAAACCTCCTCAGGGGAGACACAAACAGAAACTAGAAACTTTGGTGTCACTGCTTTCGTTTGCCTGGGAAACTCAAATGTACCTGCATGGTGCACCAAAAGGGTTTTTCTCGGCCGGAGCAGCATTTGCTACCAAACATGCCAAACGTACCGCAATAGCTTCTAAACCAAAATAGATAGTACTGAAAGACATTGCTGGCCTGAAACCTCCTCAGGGGAGACACAAACAGAAACTAGAATCTTTGGTGTAACTGCTTTCGTTTGCCTGGGAAACTCAAATGTACCTGCATGGTGCACCAAAAGTGTTTTTCTCGGCCGGAGCAGCTTTTTCTACCAAACATGCCAAACTACCAGCAATAGCTTCCAAACCAAAAGAGATAGTACTGAAAGACATTGCTGGCCTGAAACCTCCTCAGGGGAGACACAAATAGAAACTAGAAACTTTGGTGTAACTGCTTTCGTTTGCCTGGGAAACTCAAATGTACCTGCATGGTGCACCAAAAGTGTTTTTCTCGGCCGGAGCAGCATTTGCTACCAAACATGCCAAACGTACCGCAATAGCTTCTAAACCAAAATAGATAGTACTGAAAGACATTGCTGGCCTGAAACCTCCTCAGGGGAGACACAAACAGAAACTAGAATCTTTGATGTCACTGCTTTCGTTTGCCTGGGAAACTCAAATGTACCTGCATGGTGCACCAAAATTGTTTTTCTCGGCCGGAGCAGCTTCTTCTACCAAACATGCCAAACGTCCAGCAATAGCTTCCAAACCAAAAGAGATAGTACTGAAAGACATAGCTGGCCTGAAACCTCCTCAGGTGAGACACAAACAGAAACTAGAAACTTTGGTGTCACTGCTTTCGTTTGCCTGGGAAACTCAAATGTACCTGCATGGTGCACCAAAAGTGTTTTTCTCGGCCGGAGAAGCTTTTTCTTCCAAACGTCCAGCAATAGCTTCCAAACCAAAAGAGATAGTACTGAAAGACATTGCTGGCCTGAAACCACCTCAGGGGAGACACAAATAGAAACTAGAAACTTTGGTGTAACTGCTTTCGTTTGCCTGGGAAACTCAAATGTACCTGCATGGTGCACCAAAAGTGTTTTTCTCGGCCGGAGCAGCTTTTTCTCCCAAACATGCCAAACTACCAGCAATAGCTTCCAAACCAAAAGAGATAGTACTGAAAGACATAGCTGGCCTGAAACCTCCTCAGGGGAGACACAAACAGAAACTAGAAACTTTGGTGTCACTGCTTTCGTTTGCCTGGGAAACTCAAATGTACCTGCATGGTGCACCAAAAGTGTTTTTCTCGGTGGAGGAGCATTTGCTGCCAAACATGCCAAACGTCCAGCAATAGCTTCTAAACCAAAAGAGATAGTACTGAAAGACATAGCTGGCCTGAAACCTCCTCAGGGGAGACACAAACAGAAACTAGAAACTTTGGTGTAACTGCTTTCGTTTGCCTGGGAAACTCAAATGTACCTGCATGGTGCACCAAAAGTGTTTTTCTCGGCCGGAGCAGCTTTTTCTACAAAACGTCCAGCAATAGCTTGCAAACCAAAAGAGATAGTACTGAAAGACATTGCTGGCCTGAAACCTCCTCAGGGGAGACACAAACAGAAACTAGAAACTTTGGTGTCACTGCTTTCGTTTGCCTGGGAAACTCAAATGTACCTGCATGGTGCACCAAAAGTGTTTTTCTCGGCCGGAGCAGCTTTTTCTACCAAACGTCCAGCAATAGCTTCCAAACCAAAAGAGATAGTACTGAAAGACATTGCTGGCCTGAAAGCTCCTTAGGGGAGACACAAACAGAAACTAGAAACTTTGGTGTCACTGCTTTCGTTTGCCTGGGAAACTCAAATGTACCTGCATGGTGCACCAAAAGTGTTTTTCTCGGTGGAGGAGCATTTGCTGCCAAACATGCCAAACGTCCAGCAATAGCTTCTAAACCAAAAGAGATAGTACTGAACGACATAGCTGGCCTGAAACCTCCTCAGGGGAGACACAAACAGAAACTAGAAACTTTGGTGTAACTGCTTTCGTTTGCCTGGGAAACTCAAATGTACCTGCATGGTGCACCAAAAGTGTTTTTCTCGGCCGGAGCAGCATTTTCTACAAAACGTCCAGCAATAGCTTGCAAACCAAAAGAGATAGTACTGAAAGACATTGCTGGCCTGAAACCTCCTCAGGGGAGACACAAACAGAAACTAGAAACTTTGGTGTCACTGCTTTCGTTTGCCTGGGAAACTCAAATGTACCTGCATGGTGCACCAAAAGTGTTTTTCTCCGCCGGAGCAGCTTTTTCTACCAAACGTCCAGCAATAGCTTCCAAACCAAAAGAGATAGTACTGAAAGACATTGCTGGCCTGAAACCTCCTCAGGGGAGACACAAACAGAAACTAGAAACTTTGGTGTCACTGCTTTCGTTTGCCTGGGAAACTCAAATGTACCTGCATGGTGCACCAAAATTGTTTTTCTCGGTGGAGGAGCATTTGCTGCCAAACATGCCAAACGTCCAGCAATAGCTTCTAAACCAAAAGAGATAGTACTGAAAGACATAGCTGGCCTGAAACCTCCTCAGGGGAGACACAAACAGAAACTAGAAACTTTGGTGTCACTGCTTTCGTTTGCCTGGGAAACTCAAATGTACCTGCATGGTGCACCAAAAGTGTTTTTCTCGGCCGGAGCAGCTTTTTCTACAAAACGTCCAGCAATAGCTTGCAAACCAAAAGAGATAGTACTGAAAGACATTGCTGGCCTGAAACCTCCTCAGGGGAGACACAAACAGAAACTAGAAACTTTGGTGTCACTGCTTTCGTTTGCCTGGGAAACTCAAATGTACCTGCATGGTGCACCAAAAGTGTTTTTCTCCGCCAGAGCAGCTTTTTCTACCAAACGTCCAGCAATAGCTTCCAAACCAAAAGAGATAGTACTGAAAGACATTGCTGGCCTGAAAGCTCCTTAGGGGAGACACAAACAGAAACTAGAAACTTTGGTGTCACTGCTTTCGTTTGCCTGGGAAACTCAAATGTACCTGCATGGTGCACCAAAAGTGTTTTTCTCTCCGGAGCAGCATTTGCTGCCAAACATGCCAAACTTCCAGCAATAGCTTCCAAACCAAAAGAGATAGTACTGAAAGACATTGCTGGCCTGAAACCTCCTCAGGGGAGACACAAACAGAAACTAGAAACTTTGGTGTCACTGCTTTCGTTTGCCTGGGAAACTCAAATGTACCTGCATGGTGCACCAAAAGGGTTTTTCTCGGCCGGAGCAGCTTTTTCTACAAAACGTCCTGCAATAGCTTCCAAACCAAAAGAGATAGGACTGAAAGACATAGCTGGCCTGAAAGCTCCTCAGGGGAGACATAAACAGAAACTAGAAACTTTGGTGTCACTGCTTTCGTTTGCCTGGGAAACTCAAATGTACCTGCATGGTGCACCAAAAGGGTTTTTCTCGGTGGAGCAGCATTTGCTGCCAAACATGCCAAACGTCCAGCAATAGCTTCCAAACCAAAAGAGATAGTACTGAAAGACATAGCTGGCCTGAAACCTCCTCAGGGGAGACACAAACAGAAACTAGAAGCTTTGGTGTCACTGCTTTTGTTTGCCTGGGAAACTCAAATGTACCTGCATGGTGCACCAAAAGTTTTTTTCTCGGCCAGAGCAGCATTTGCTGCCAAACATGCCAAACGTCCAGCAATAGCTTCCAAACCAAAAGAGATAGTACTGAAAGACATAGCTGGCCTGAAACCTCCTCAGGGGAGACACAAACAGAAACTAGAAACTTTGGTGTCACTGCTTTCGTTTGCCTGGGAAACTCAAATGAACCTGCATGGTGCACCAAAAGTGTTTTTCTCGGTGGAGGAGCATTTGCTGCCAAACATGCCAAACGTCCAGCAATAGCTTCTAAACCAAAAGAGATAGTACTGAAAGACATAGCTGGCCTGAAACCTCCTCAGGGGAGACACAAACAGAAACTAGAAACTTTGGTGTAACTGCTTTCGTTTGCCTGGGAAACTCAAATGTACCTGCATGGTGCACCAAAAGTGTTTTTCTTGGCCGGAGCAACTTTTTCTACCAAACGTCCAGCAATAGCTTCCAAACCAAAAGAGATAGTACTGAAAGACATTGCTGGCCTGAAAGCTCCTCAGGGGAGACACAAACAGAAACTAGAGACTTTGGTGTCACTGCTTTCGTTTGCCTGGGAAACTCAAATGTACCTGCATGGTGCACCAAAAGTGTTTTTCTCGGTGGAGGAGCATTTGCTGCCAAACATGCCAAACGTCCAGCAATAGCTTCCAAACCAAAAGAGATAGTACTGAAAGACATTGCTGGCCTGAAACCTCCTCAGGGGAGACACAAACAGAAACTAGAAACTTTGGTGTCACTGCTTTCGTTTGCCTGGGAAACTCAAATGTACCTGCATGGTGCACCAAAAGTGTTTTTCTCGGCCTAGCAGCTTTTTCTACCAAACGTCCAGCAATAGATTCCAAACCAAAAGAGATAGGACTAAAAGACATAGCTGGCCTGAAACCTCCTCAGGGGAGACACAAACAGAAACTAGAAACTTTGGTGTCACTGCTTTCGTTTGCCTGGGAAACTCAAATGTACCTGCATGGTGCACCAAAAGTGTTTTTCTCGGCCGGAGCAGCATTTGCTACCAAACATGCCAAACGTACCGCAATAGCTTCTAAACCAAAATAGATAGTACTGAAAGACATTGCTGGCCTGAAACCTCCTCAGGGGAGACACAAACAGAAACTAGAAACTTTGGTGTCACTGCTTTTGTTTGCCTGGGAAACTCAAATGTACCTGCATGGTGCACCAAAAGTGTTTTTCTCGGCCGGAGCAGCTTTTTCTACCAAACGTCCAGCAATAGCTTCCAAACCAAAAGAGATAGTACTGAAAGACATTGCTGGCCTGAAAGCTCCTCAGGGGAGACACAAACAGAAACTAGAAACTTTGGTGTCACTGCTTTCGTTTGCCTGGGAAACTCAAATGTACCTGCATGGTGCACCAAAAGTGTTTTTCTCGGCCGGAGCGGCATTTGCTGCCAAACATGCAAAACTTCCAGCAATAGCTTGCAAACCAAAAGAGATAGTACTGAAAGACATTGCTGGCCTGAAACCTCCTCAGGGGAGACACAAACAGAAACTAGAAACTTTGGTGTCACTGCTTTCGTTTGCCTGGGAAACTCAAATGTACCTGCATGGTGCATCAAAAGTGTTTTTCTCTCCGGAGCAGCATTTGCTGCCAAACATGCCAAACTTCCAGCAATAGCTTCCAAACCAAAAGAGATAGTACTGAAAGACATTGCTGGCCTGAAACCTCCTCAGGGGAGACACAAACAGAAACTAGAAACTTTGGTGTCACTGCTTTCGTTTGCCTGGGAAACTCAAATGTACCTGCATGGTGCACCAAAAGTGTTTTTCTCGGCCGGAGCAGCTTTTTCTACCAAACGTCCAGCAATAGCTTCCAAACCAAAAGAGATAGTACTGAAAGTCATTGCTGGCCTGAAACCTCCTCAGGGGAGACACAAACAGAAACTAGAAACTTTGGTGTCACTGCTTTCGTTTGCCTGGGAAACTCAAATGTACCTGCATGGTGCACCAAAAGTGTTTTTCTTGGACGGAGCAGCTTTTTCTACCAAACATGCAAAACTTCCAGCAATAGCTTCCAAACCAAAAGAGATAGTACTGAAAGACATTGCTGGCCTGAAACCTCTTCAGGGGAGACACAAACAGAAACTAGAAACTTTGGTGTCACTGCCTTTGTTTGCCTGGGGAACTCAAATGTACCTGCATGGTGCACCAAAAGTGTTTTTCTCGGCCGGAGCAGCTTTTTCTACAAAACGTCCAGCAATAACTTCCAAACCAAAAGAGATAGTACTGAAAGACATAGCTGGCCTGAAACCTCCTCAGGGGAGACACAAACAGAAACTAGAAACTTTGGTGTCACTGCTTTCGTTTGCCTGGGAAACTCAAATGTACCTGCATGGTGCACCAAAAGTGTTTTTCTCGGCCGGAGCAGCTTTTTCTACCAAACGTCCAGCAATAGCTTCCAAACCAAAAGAGATAGTACTGAAAGACATAGCTGGCCTGAAACCTCCTCAGGGGAGACACAAACAGAAACTAGAAACTTTGGTGTCACTGCTTTCGTTTGCCTGGGAAACTCAAATGTACCTGCATGGTGCACCAAAAGTGTTTTTCTCTCCGGAGCAGCATTTGCTGCCAAACATGCTAAACTTCCAGCAATAGCTTCCAAACCAAAAGAGATAGTACTGAAAGACATTGCTGGCCTGAAACCTCCTCAGGGGAGACACAAACAGAAACTAGAAACTTTGGTGTCACTGCTTTCGTTTGCCTGGGAAACTCAAATGTACCTGCATGGTGCACCAAAAGGGTTTTTCTCGGCCGGAGCAGCTTTTTCTACAAAACGTCCAGCAATAGCTTCCAAACCAAAAGAGATAGGACTGAAAGACATAGCTGGCCTGAAAGCTCCTCAGGGGAGACATAAACAGAAACTAGAAACTTTGGTGTCACTGCTTTCGTTTGCCTGGGAAACTCAAATGTACCTGCATGGTGCACCAAAAGGGTTTTTCTCGGTGGAGCAGCATTTGCTGCCAAACATGCCAAACGTCCAGCAATAGCTTCTAAACCAAAAGAGATAGTACTGAAAGACATAGCTGGCCTGAAACCTCCTCAGGGGAGACACAAACAGAAACTAGAAACTTTGGTGTAACTGCTTTCGTTTGCCTGGGAAACTCAAATGTACCTGCATGGTGCACCAAAAGTGTTTTTCTTGGCCGGAGCAACTTTTTCTACCAAACGTCCAGCAATAGCTTCCAAACCAAAAGATATAGTACTGAAAGACATTGCTGGCCTGAAAGCTCCTCAGGGGAGACACAAACAGAAACTAGAAACTTTGGTGTCACTGCTTTCGTTTGCCTGGGAAACTCAAATGTACCTGCATGGTGCACCAAAAGTGTTTTTCTCGGCCGGAGCGGCATTTGCTGCCAAACATGCAAAACTTCCAGCAATAGCTTGCAAACCAAAAGAGATAGTACTGAAAGACATTGCTGGCCTGAAACCTCCTCAGGGGAGACACAAACAGAAACTAGAAACTTTGGTGTCACTGCTTTCGTTTGCCTGGGAAACTCAAATGTACCTGCATGGTGCATCAAAAGTGTTTTTCTCTCCGGAGCAGCATTTGCTGCCAAACATGCCAAACTTCCAGCAATAGCTTCCAAACCAAAAGAGATAGTACTGAAAGACATTGCTGGCCTGAAACCTCCTCAGGGGAGACACAAACAGAAACTAGAAACTTTGGTGTCACTGCTTTCGTTTGCCTGGGAAACTCAAATGTACCTGCATGGTGCACCAAAAGTGTTTTTCTCGGCCGGAGCAGCTTTTTCTACCAAACGTCCAGCAATAGCTTCCAAACCAAAAGAGATAGTACTGAAAGTCATTGCTGGCCTGAAACCTCCTCAGGGGAGACACAAACAGAAACTAGAAACTTTGGTGTCACTGCTTTCGTTTGCCTGGGAAACTCAAATGTACCTGCATGGTGCACCAAAAGTGTTTTTCTTGGACGGAGCAGCTTTTTCTACCAAACATGCAAAACTTCCAGCAATAGCTTCCAAACCAAAAGAGATAGTACTGAAAGACATTGCTGGCCTGAAACCTCTTCAGGGGAGACACAAACAGAAACTAGAAACTTTGGTGTCACTGCCTTTGTTTGCCTGGGGAACTCAAATGTACCTGCATGGTGCACCAAAAGTGTTTTTCTCGGCCGGAGCAGCTTTTTCTACAAAACGTCCAGCAATAACTTCCAAACCAAAAG
Organism: Laterallus jamaicensis coturniculus; assembly: GCA_022605575.1. Classification (NCBI taxonomy): domain Eukaryota; kingdom Metazoa; phylum Chordata; class Aves; order Gruiformes; family Rallidae; genus Laterallus; species Laterallus jamaicensis. Next base: position 17,718,710 of record JAKCOX010000018.1, read on the forward strand.
AGATAGTACTGAAAGACATAGCTGGCCTGAAACCTCCTCAGGGGAGACACAAACAGAAACTAGAAACTTTGGTGTCACTGCTTTCGTTTGCCTGGGAAACTCAAATGTACCTGCATGGTGCACCAAAAGTGTTTTTCTCGGCCGGAGCAGCTTTTTCTACCAAACGTCCAGCAATAGCTTCCAAACCAAAAGAGATAGTACTGAAAGACATAGCTGGCCTGAAACCTCCTCAGGGGAGACACAAACAGAAACTAGAAACTTTGGTGTCACTGCTTTCGTTTGCCTGGGAAACTCAAATGTACCTGCATGGTGCACCAAAAGTGTTTTTCTCTCCGGAGCAGCATTTGCTGCCAAACATGCTAAACTTCCAGCAATAGCTTCCAAACCAAAAGAGATAGTACTGAAAGACATTGCTGGCCTGAAACCTCCTCAGGGGAGACACAAACAGAAACTAGAAACTTTGGTGTCACTGCTTTCGTTTGCCTGGGAAACTCAAATGTACCTGCATGGTGCACCAAAAGGGTTTTTCTCGGCCGGAGCAGCTTTTTCTACAAAACGTCCAGCAATAGCTTCCAAACCAAAAGAGATAGGACTGAAAGACATAGCTGGCCTGAAAGCTCCTCAGGGGAGACATAAACAGAAACTAGAAACTTTGGTGTCACTGCTTTCGTTTGCCTGGGAAACTCAAATGTACCTGCATGGTGCACCAAAAGGGTTTTTCTCGGTGGAGCAGCATTTGCTGCCAAACATGCCAAACGTCCAGCAATAGCTTCTAAACCAAAAGAGATAGTACTGAAAGACATAGCTGGCCTGAAACCTCCTCAGGGGAGACACAAACAGAAACTAGAAACTTTGGTGTAACTGCTTTCGTTTGCCTGGGAAACTCAAATGTACCTGCATGGTGCACCAAAAGTGTTTTTCTTGGCCGGAGCAACTTTTTCTACCAAACGTCCAGCAATAGCTTCCAAACCAAAAGAGATAGTACTGAAAGACATTGCTGGCCTGAAAGCTCCTCAGGGGAGACACAAACAGAAACTAGAGACTTTGGTGTCACTGCTTTCGTTTGCCTGGGAAACTCAAATGTACCTGCATGGTGCACCAAAAGTGTTTTTCTCGGTGGAGGAGCATTTGCTGCCAAACATGCCAAACGTCCAGCAATAGCTTCCAAACCAAAAGAGATAGTACTGAAAGACATTGCTGGCCTGAAACCTCCTCAGGGGAGACACAAACAGAAACTAGAAACTTTGGTGTCACTGCTTTCGTTTGCCTGGGAAACTCAAATGTACCTGCATGGTGCACCAAAAGTGTTTTTCTCGGCCTAGCAGCTTTTTCTACCAAACGTCCAGCAATAGATTCCAAACCAAAAGAGATAGGACTAAAAGACATAGCTGGCCTGAAAGCTCCTCAGGGGAGACATAAACAGAAACTAGAAACTTTGGTGTCACTGCTTTCGTTTGCCTGGGAAACTCAAATGTACCTGCATGGTGCACCAAAAGTGTTTTTCTCGGCCGGAGCAGCATTTGCTACCAAACATGCCAAACGTACCGCAATAGCTTCTAAACCAAAATAGATAGTACTGAAAGACATTGCTGGCCTGAAACCTCCTCAGGGGAGACACAAACAGAAACTAGAAACTTTGGTGTCACTGCTTTCGTTTGCCTGGGAAACTCAAATGTACCTGCATGGTGCACCAAAAGTGTTTTTCTCGGCCGGAGCAGCTTTTTCTACCAAACGTCCAGCAATAGCTTCCAAACCAAAAGAGATAGTACTGAAAGACATTGCTGGCCTGAAAGCTCCTCAGGGGAGACACAAACAGAAACTAGAAACTTTGGTGTCACTGCTTTCGTTTGCCTGGGAAACTCAAATGTACCTGCATGGTGCACCAAAAGTGTTTTTCTCGGCCGGAGCGGCATTTGCTGCCAAACATGCAAAACTTCCAGCAATAGCTTGCAAACCAAAAGAGATAGTACTGAAAGACATTGCTGGCCTGAAACCTCCTCAGGGGAGACACAAACAGAAACTAGAAACTTTGGTGTCACTGCTTTCGTTTGCCTGGGAAACTCAAATGTACCTGCATGGTGCATCAAAAGTGTTTTTCTCTCCGGAGCAGCATTTGCTGCCAAACATGCCAAACTTCCAGCAATAGCTTCCAAACCAAAAGAGATAGTACTGAAAGACATTGCTGGCCTGAAACCTCCTCAGGGGAGACACAAACAGAAACTAGAAACTTTGGTGTCACTGCTTTCGTTTGCCTGGGAAACTCAAATGTACCTGCATGGTGCACCAAAAGTGTTTTTCTCGGCCGGAGCAGCTTTTTCTACCAAACGTCCAGCAATAGCTTCCAAACCAAAAGAGATAGTACTGAAAGTCATTGCTGGCCTGAAACCTCCTCAGGGGAGACACAAACAGAAACTAGAAACTTTGGTGTCACTGCTTTCGTTTGCCTGGGAAACTCAAATGTACCTGCATGGTGCACCAAAAGTGTTTTTCTTGGACGGAGCAGCTTTTTCTACCAAACATGCAAAACTTCCAGCAATAGCTTCCAAACCAAAAGAGATAGTACTGAAAGACATTGCTGGCCTGAAACCTCTTCAGGGGAGACACAAACAGAAACTAGAAACTTTGGTGTCACTGCCTTTGTTTGCCTGGGGAACTCAAATGTACCTGCATGGTGCACCAAAAGTGTTTTTCTCGGCCGGAGCAGCTTTTTCTACAAAACGTCCAGCAATAACTTCCAAACCAAAAGAGATAGTACTGAAAGACATAGCTGGCCTGAAACCTCCTCAGGGGAGACACAAACAGAAACTAGAAACTTTGGTGTCACTGCTTTCGTTTGCCTGGGAAACTCAAATGTACCTGCATGGTGCACCAAAAGTGTTTTTCTCGGCCGGAGCAGCTTTTTCTACCAAACGTCCAGCAATAACTTCCAAACCAAAAGAGATAGGACTGAAAGACATAGCTGGCCTGAAACCTCCTCAGGGGAGACACAAACAGAAACTAGAAACTTTGGTGTCACTGCTTTCGTTTGCCTGGGAAACTCAAATGTACCTGCATGGTGCACCAAAAGTGTTTTTCTCTCCGGAGCAGCATTTGCTGCCAAACATGCCAAACTTCCAGCAATAGCTTCCAAACCAAAAGAGATAGTACTGAAAGACATTGCTGGCCTGAAACCTCCTCAGGGGAGACACAAACAGAAACTAGAAACTTTGGTGTCACTGCTTTCGTTTGCCTGGGAAACTCAAATGTACCTGCATGGTGCACCAAAAGGGTTTTTCTCGGCCGGAGCAGCTTTTTCTACAAAACGTCCAGCAATAGCTTCCAAACCAAAAGAGATAGGACTGAAAGACATAGCTGGCCTGAAAGCTCCTCAGGGGAGACATAAACAGAAACTAGAAACTTTGGTGTCACTGCTTTCGTTTGCCTGGGAAACTCAAATGTACCTGCATGGTGCACCAAAAGGGTTTTTCTCGGTGGAGCAGCATTTGCTGCCAAACATGCCAAACGTCCAGCAATAGCTTCTAAACCAAAAGAGATAGTACTGAAAGACATAGCTGGCCTGAAACCTCCTCAGGGGAGACACAAACAGAAACTAGAAACTTTGGTGTAACTGCTTTCGTTTGCCTGGGAAACTCAAATGTACCTGCATGGTGCACCAAAAGTGTTTTTCTTGGCCGGAGCAACTTTTTCTACCAAACGTCCAGCAATAGCTTCCAAACCAAAAGAGATAGTACTGAAAGACATTGCTGGCCTGAAAGCTCCTCAGGGGAGACACAAACAGAAACTAGAGACTTTGGTGTCACTGCTTTCGTTTGCCTGGGAAACTCAAATGTACCTGCATGGTGCACCAAAAGTGTTTTTCTCGGTGGAGGAGCATTTGCTGCCAAACATGCCAAACGTCCAGCAATAGCTTCCAAACCAAAAGAGATAGTACTGAAAGACATTGCTGGCCTGAAACCTCCTCAGGGGAGACACAAACAGAAACTAGAAACTTTGGTGTCACTGCTTTCGTTTGCCTGGGAAACTCAAATGTACCTGCATGGTGCACCAAAAGTGTTTTTCTCGGCCTAGCAGCTTTTTCTACCAAACGTCCAGCAATAGATTCCAAACCAAAAGAGATAGGACTAAAAGACATAGCTGGCCTGAAAGCTCCTCAGGGGAGACATAAACAGAAACTAGAAACTTTGGTGTCACTGCTTTCGTTTGCCTGGGAAACTCAAATGTACCTGCATGGTGCACCAAAAGTGTTTTTCTCGGCCGGAGCAGCATTTGCTACCAAACATGCCAAACGTACAGCAATAGCTTCTAAACCAAAAGAGATAGTACTGAAAGACATTGCTGGCCTGAAACCTCCTCAGGGGAGACACAAACAGAAACTAGAATCTTTGGTGTAACTGCTTTCGTTTGCCTGGGAAACTCAAATGTACCTGCATGGTGCACCAAAAGTTATTTTCTCGGCCGGAGCAGCTTTTTCTACCAAACATGCCAAACTTCCAGCAATAGCTTCCAAACCAAAAGAGATAGTACTGAAAGACATTGCTGGCCTGAAACCTCCTCAGGGGAGACACAAACAGAAACTAGAAACTTTGGTGTCACTGCTTTCGTTTGCCTGGGAAACTCAAATGTACCTGCATGGTGCACCAAAAGTGTTTTTCTCGGCCGGAGCAGCTTTTTCTACCAAACATGCCAAACTTCCAGCAATAGCTTCCAAACCAAAAGAGATAGTACTGAAAGACATAGCTGGCCTGAAACGTCCTCAGGGGAGACACAAACAGAAACTAGAAACTTTGGTGTCACTGCTTTCGTTTGCCTGGGAAACTCAAATGTACCTGCATGGTGCACCAAAAGTGTTTTTCTCGGCCGGAGCAGCTTTTTCTACCAAACATGCCAAACTTCCAGCAATAGCTTCCAAACCAAAAGAGATAGTACTGAAAGACATAGCTGGCCTGAAACCTCCTCAGGGGAGACACAAACAGAAACTAGAAACTTTGGTGTCACTGCTTTCGTTTGCCTGGGAAACTCAAATGTACCTGCATGGTGCACCAAAAGTGTTTTTCTCGGCCGGAGCAGCATTTGCTACCAAACATGCCAAACGTACCGCAATAGCTTCTAAACCAAAATAGATAGTACTGAAAGACATTGCTGGCCTGAAACCTCCTCAGGGGAGACACAAACAGAAACTAGAAACTTTGGTGTCACTGCTTTTGTTTGCCTGGGAAACTCAAATGTACCTGCATGGTGCACCAAAAGTGTTTTTCTCGGCCGGAGCAGCTTTTTCTACCAAACGTCCAGCAATAACTTCCAAACCAAAAGAGATAGTACTGAAAGACATAGCTGGCCTGAAACCTCCTCAGGGGAGACACAAACAGAAACTAGAAACTTTGGTGTCACTGCTTTCGTTTGCCTGGGAAACTCAAATGTACCTGCATGGTGCACCAAAAGTGTTTTTCTCGTCCGGAGAATCTTTTTCTACCAAACATGCCAAACTTCCAGCAATACCTTCCAAACCAAAAGAGATAGTACTGAAAGACATAGCTGGCCTGAAACGTCTTCAGGGGAGACACAAACAGAAACTAGAAACTTTGGTGTCACTGCTTTCGTTTGCCTGGGAAACTCAAATGTACCTGCATGGTGCACCAAAAGTTATTTTCTCGGCCGGAGCAGCTTTTTCTACCAAACATGCCAAACTTCCAGCAATAGCTTCCAAACCAAAAGAGATAGTACTGAAAGACATTGCTGGCCTGAAACCTCCTCAGGGGAGACACAAACAGAAACTAGAAACTTTGGTGTCACTGCTTTCGTTTGCCTGGGAAACTCAAATGTACCTGCATGGTGCACCAAAAGTGTTTTTCTCGGCCGGAGCAGCTTTTTCTATCAAACGTCCAGCAATAGATTCCAAACCAAAAGAGATAGGACTAAAAGACATAGCTGGCCTGAAAGCTCCTCAGGGGAGACATAAACAGAAACTAGAAACTTTGGTGTCACTGCTTTCGTTTGCCTGGGAAACTCAAATGTACCTGCATGGTGCACCAAAAGTGTTTTTCTCGGCCGGAGCAGCTTTTTCTACCAAACATGCCAAACTTCCAGCAATAGCTTCCAAACCAAAAGAGATAGTACTGAAAGACATAGCTGGCCTGAAACCTCCTCAGGGGAGACACAAACAGAAACTAGAAACTTTGGTGTCACTGCTTTCGTTTGCCTGGGAAACTCAAATGTACCTGCATGGTGCACCAAAAGTGTTTTTCTCGGCCGGAGCAGCATTTGCTACCAAACATGCCAAACGTACCGCAATAGCTTCTAAACCAAAATAGATAGTACTGAAAGACATTGCTGGCCTGAAACCTCCTCAGGGCAGACACAAACAGAAACTAGAAACTTTGGTGTCACTGCTTTTGTTTGCCTGGGAAACTCAAATGTACCTGCATGGTGCACCAAAAGTGTTTTTCTCGGCCGGAGCAGCTTTTTCTACCAAACGTCCAGCAATAGCTTCCAAACCAAAAGAGATAGTACTGAAAGACATTGCTGGCCTGAAAGCTCCTCAGGGGAGACACAAACAGAAACTAGAAACTTTGGTGTCACTGCTTTCGTTTGCCTGGGAAACTCAAATGTACCTGCATGGTGCACCAAAAGTGTTTTTCTCGGCCGGAGCGGCATTTGCTGCCAAACATGCAAAACTTCCAGCAATAGCTTGCAAACCAAAAGAGATAGTACTGAAAGACATTGCTGGCCTGAAACCTCCTCAGGGGAGACACAAACAGAAACTAGAAACTTTGGTGTCACTGCTTTCGTTTGCCTGGGAAACTCAAATGTACCTGCATGGTGCACCAAAAGTGTTTTTCTCTCCGGAGCAGCATTTGCTGCCAAACATGCCAAACTTCCAGCAATAGCTTCCAAACCAAAAGAGATAGTACTGAAAGACGTTGCTGGCCTGAAACATCCTCAGGGGAGACACAAACAGAAACTAGAAACTTTGGTGTCACTGCTTTCGTTTGCCTGGGAAACTCAAATGTACCTGCATGGTGCACCAAAAGTGTTTTTCTTGGCCGGAGGAACTTTTTCTACAAAACGTCCAGCAATAGCTTCCAAACCAAAAGAGATAGTACTGAAAGACATTGCTGGCCTGAAAGCTCCTCAGGGGAGACACAAACAGAAACTAGAGACTTTGGTGTCACTGCTTTCGTTTGCCTGGGAAACTCAAATGTACCTGCATGGTGCACCAAAATTGTTTTTCTCGGTGGAGGAGCATTTGCTGCCAAACATGCCAAACGTCCAGCAATAGCTTCCAAACCAAAAGAGATAGTACTGAAAGACATTGCTGGCCTGAAACCTCCTCAGGGGAGACACAAACAGAAACTAGAAACTTTGGTGTCACTGCTTTCGTTTGCCTGGGAAACTCAAATGTACCTGCATGGTGCACCAAAAGTGTTTTTCTCGGCCTAGCAGCTTTTTCTACCAAACGTCCAGCAATAGATTCCAAACCAAAAGAGATAGGACTAAAAGACATAGCTGGCCTGAAAGCTCCTCAGGGGAGACATAAACAGAAACTAGAAACTTTGGTGTCACTGCTTTCGTTTGCCTGGGAAACTCAAATGTACCTGCATGGTGCACCAAAAGTGTTTTTCTCGGCCGGAGCAGCATTTGCTACCAAACATGCCAAACGTACAGCAATAGCTTCTAAACGAAAAGAGATAGTACTGAAAGACATTGCTGGCCTGAAACCTCCTCAGGGGAGACACAAACAGAAACTAGAAACTTTGGTGTAACTGCTTTCGTTTGCCTGGGAAACTCAAATGTACCTGCATGGTGCACCGAAAGTTATTTTCTCGGCCGGAGCAGCTTTTTCTACCAAACATGCCAAACTTCCAGCAATAGCTTCCAAACCAAAAGAGATAGTACTGAAAGACATTGCTGGCCTGAAACCTCCTCAGGGGAGACACAAACAGAAACTAGAAACTTTGGTGTCACTGCTTTCGTTTGCCTGGGAAACTCAAATGTACCTGCATGGTGCACCAAAAGTGTTTTTCTCGGCCGGAGCAGCTTTTTCTACCAAACATGCCAAACTTCCAGCAATAGCTTCCAAACCAAAAGAGATAGTACTGAAAGACATAGCTGGCCTGAAACGTCCTCAGGGGAGACACAAACAGAAACTAGAAACTTTGGTGTCACTGCTTTCGTTTGCCTGGGAAACTCAAATGTACCTGCATGGTGCACCAAAAGTGTTTTTCTCGGCCGGAGCAGCTTTTTCTACCAAACATGCCAAACTTCCAGCAATAGCTTCCAAACCAAAAGAGATAGTACTGAAAGACATAGCTGGCCTGAAACCTCCTCAGGGGAGACACAAACAGAAACTAGAAACTTTGGTGTCACTGCTTTCGTTTGCCTGGGAAACTCAAATGTACCTGCATGGTGCACCAAAAGTGTTTTTCTCGGCCGGAGCAGCATTTGCTACCAAACATGCCAAACGTACCGCAATAGCTTCTAAACCAAAATAGATAGTACTGAAAGACATTGCTGGCCTGAAACCTCCTCAGGGGAGACACAAACAGAAACTAGAAACTTTGGTGTCACTGCTTTTGTTTGCCTGGGAAACTCAAATGTACCTGCATGGTGCACCAAAAGTGTTTTTCTCGGCCGGAGCAGCTTTTTCTACCAAACGTCCAGCAATAACTTCCAAACCAAAAGAGATAGTACTGAAAGACATAGCTGGCCTGAAACCTCCTCAGGGGAGACACAAACAGAAACTAGAAACTTTGGTGTCACTGCTTTCGTTTGCCTGGGAAACTCAAATGTACCTGCATGGTGCACCAAAAGTGTTTTTCTCGGCCGGAGCAGCATTTGCTACCAAACATGCCAAACGTACAGCAATAGCTTCTAAACCAAAAGAGATAGTACTGAAAGACATTGCTGGCCTGAAACCTCCTCAGGGGAGACACAAACAGAAACTAGAATCTTTGGTGTAACTGCTTTCGTTTGCCTGGGAAACTCAAATGTACCTGCATGGTGCACCAAAAGTTATTTTCTCGGCCGGAGCAGCTTTTTCTACCAAACATGCCAAACTTCCAGCAATAGCTTCCAAACCAAAAGAGATAGTACTGAAAGACATTGCTGGCCTGAAACCTCCTCAGGGGAGACACAAACAGAAACTAGAAACTTTGGTGTCACTGCTTTCGTTTGCCTGGGAAACTCAAATGTACCTGCATGGTGCACCAAAAGTGTTTTTCTCGGCCGGAGCAGCTTTTTCTACCAAACATGCCAAACTTCCAGCAATAGCTTCCAAACCAAAAGAGATAGTACTGAAAGACATAGCTGGCCTTAAACGTCCTCAGGGGAGACACAAACAGAAACTAGAAACTTTGGTGTCACTGCTTTCGTTTGCCTGGGAAACTCAAATGTACCTGCATGGTGCACCAAAAGTGTTTTTCTCGGCCGGAGCAGCTTTTTCTACCAAACATGCCAAACTTCCAGCAATAGCTTCCAAACCAAAAGAGATAGTACTGAAAGACATAGCTGGCCTGAAACCTCCTCAGGGGAGACACAAACAGAAACTAGAAACTTTGGTGTCACTGCTTTCGTTTGCCTGGGAAACTCAAATGTACCTGCATGGTGCACCAAAAGTGTTTTTCTCGGCCGGAGCAGCATTTGCTACCAAACATGCCAAACGTACCGCAATAGCTTCCAAACCAAAAGAGATAGTACTGAAAGACATTGCTGGCCTGAAACCTCCTCAGGGGAGACACAAACAGAAACTAGAAACTTTGGTGTCACTGCTTTCGTTTGCCTGGGAAACTCAAATGTACCTGCATGGTGCACCAAAAGTGTTTTTCTCGGCCGGAGCAGCTTTTTCTATCAAACGTCCAGCAATAGCTTCCAAACCAAAAGAGATAGTACTGAAAGACATAGCTGGTCTGAAAGCTCCTCAGGGGAGACATAAACAGAAACTAGAAACTTTGGTGTCACTGCTTTCGTTTGCCTGGGAAACTCAAATGTACCTGCATGGTGCACCAAAAGTGTTTTTCTCGGCCGGAGCAGCTTTTTCTACCAAACGTCCAGCAATAGCTTCCAAACCAAAAGAGATAGTACTGAAAGTCATTGCTGGCCTGAAACCTCCTCAGGGGAGACACAAACAGAAACTAGAAACTTTGGTGTCACTGCTTTCGTTTGCCTGGGAAACTCAAATGTACCTGCATGGTGCACCAAAAGTGTTTTTCTTGGACGGAGCAGCTTTTTCTACCAAACATGCAAAACTTCCAGCAATAGCTTCCAGACCAAAAGAGATAGTACTGAAAGACATTGCTGGCCTGAAACCTCCTCAGGGGAGACACAAACAGAAACTAGAAACTTTGGTGTCACTGCTTTCGTTTGCCTGGGAAACTCAAATGTACCTGCATGGTGCACCAAAAGTGTTTTTCTCGGTGGAGGAGCATTTGCTGCCAAACATGCCAAACGTCCAGCAATAGCTTCTAAACCAAAAGAGATAGTACTGAACGACATAGCTGGCCTGAAACCTCCTCAGGGGAGACACAAACAGAAACTAGAAACTTTGGTGTAACTGCTTTCGTTTGCCTGGGAAACTCAAATGTACCTGCATGGTGCACCAAAAGTGTTTTTCTCGTCCGGAGAAGCTTTTTCTACCAAACATGCCAAACTTCCAGCAATACCTTCCAAACCAAAAGAGATAGTACTGAAAGACATAGCTGGCCTGAAACGTCCTCAGGGGAGACACAAACAGAAACTAGAAACTTTGGTGTCACTGCTTTTGTTTGCCTGGGAAACTCAAATGTACCTGCATGGTGCACAAAAAGTGTTTTTCTCGGCCGGAGCAGCTTTTTCTACCAAACGTCCAGCAATAGCTTCCAAACCAAAAGAGATAGTACTGAAAGACATTGCTGGCCTGAAACCTCCTCAGGGGAGACACAAACAGAAACTAGAAACTTTGGTGTCACTGCTTTCGTTTGCCTGGGAAACTCAAATGTACCTGCATGGTGCACCAAAAGTGTTTTTCTCGGCCGGAGCGGCATTTCCTGCCAAACATGCCAAACTTCCAGCAATAGCTTGCAAACCAAAAGAGATAGTACTGAAAGACATTGCTGGCCTGAAACCTCCTCAGGGGAGACACAAACAGAAACTAGAAACTTTGGTGTAACTGCTTTCGTTTGCCTGGGAAACTCAAATGTACCTGCATGGTGCACCAAAAGTGTTTTTCTCGGCCGGAGCAGCATTTTCTATCAAACGTCCAGCAATAGCTTGCAAACCAAAAGAGATAGTACTGAAAGACATAGCTGGCCTGAAAGCTCCTCAGGGGAGACATAAACAGAAACTAGAAACTTTGGTGTCACTGCTTTCGTTTGCCTGGGAAACTCAAATGTACCTGCATGGTGCACCAAAAGTGTTTTTCTCGGCCGGAGCAGCTTTTTCTACCAAACATGCCAAACTTCCAGCAATAGCTTCCAAACCAAAAGAGATAGTACTGAAAGACATAGCTGGCCTGAAACCTCCTCAGGGGAGACACAAACAGAAACTAGAAACTTTGGTGTCACTGCTTTCGTTTGCCTGGGAAACTCAAATGTACCTGCATGGTGCACCAAAAGTGTTTTTCTCGGCCGGAGCAGCATTTGCTACCAAACATGCCAAACGTACCGCAATAGCTTCTAAACCAAAATAGATAGTACTGAAAGACATTGCTGGCCTGAAACCTCCTCAGGGGAGACACAAACAGAAACTAGAAACTTTGGTGTCACTGCTTTTGTTTGCCTGGGAAACTCAAATGTACCTGCATGGTGCACCAAAAGTGTTTTTCTCGGCCGGAGCAGCTTTTTCTACCAAACGTCCAGCAATAACTTCCAAACCAAAAGAGATAGTACTGAAAGACATAGCTGGCCTGAAACCTCCTCAGGGGAGACACAAACAGAAACTAGAAACTTTGGTGTCACTGCTTTCGTTTGCCTGGGAAACTCAAATGTACCTGCATGGTGCACCAAAAGTGTTTTTCTCGTCCGGAGAAGCTTTTTCTACCAAACATGCCAAACTTCCAGCAATACCTTCCAAACCAAAAGAGATAGTACTGAAAGACATAGCTGGCCTGAAACGTCCTCAGGGGAGACACAAACAGAAACTAGAAACTTTGGTGTCACTGCTTTTGTTTGCCTGGGAAACTCAAATGTACCTGCATGGTGCACCAAAAGTGTTTTTCTCGGCCGGAGCAGCTTTTTCTACCAAACGTCCAGCAATAGCTTCCAAACCAAAAGAGATAGTACTGAAAGACATTGCTGGCCTGAAAGCTCCTCAGGGGAGACACAAACAGAAACTAGAAACTTTGGTGTCACTGCTTTCGTTTGCCTGGGAAACTCAAATGTACCTGCATGGTGCACCAAAAGTGTTTTTCTCGGCCGGAGCGGCATTTCCTGCCAAACATGCCAAACTTCCAGCAATAGCTTGCAAACCAAAAGAGATAGTACTGAAAGACATTGCTGGCCTGAAACCTCCTCAGGGGAGACACAAACAGAAACTAGAAACTTTGGTGTCACTGCTTTCGTTTGCCTGGGAAACTCAAATGTACCTGCATGGTGCACCAGAAGGGTTTTTCTCGGCCGGAGCAGCTTTTTCTATCAAACGTCCAGCAATAGCTTCCAAACCAAAAGAGATAGGACTGAAAGACATAGCTGGCCTGAAAGCTCCTCAGGGGAGACATAAACAGAAACTAGAAACTTTGGTGTCACTGCTTTCGTTTGCCTGGGAAACTCAAATGTACCTGCATGGTGCACCAAAAGTGTTTTTCTCGGCCGGAGCAGCTTTTTCTACCAAACGTCCAGCAATAGCTTCCAAACCAAAAGAGATAGTACTGAAAGTCATTGCTGGCCTGAAACCTCCTCAGGGGAGACACAAACAGAAACTAGAAACTTTGGTGTCACTGCTTTCGTTTGCCTGGGAAACTCAAATGTACCTGCATGGTGCACCAAAAGTGTTTTTCTTGGACGGAGCAGCTTTTTCTACCAAACATGCAAAACTTCCAGCAATAGCTTCCAAACCAAAAGAGATAGTACTGAAAGACATTGCTGGCCTGAAACCTCCTCAGGGGAGACACAAACAGAAACTAGAAACTTTGGTGTCACTGCTTTCGTTTGCCTGGGAAACTCAAATGTACCTGCATGGTGCACCAAAAGTGTTTTTCTCGGTGGAGGAGCATTTGCTGCCAAACATGCCAAACGTCCAGCAATAGCTTCTAAACCAAAAGAGATAGTACTGAACGACATAGCTGGCCTGAAACCTCCTCAGGGGAGACACAAACAGAAACTAGAAACTTTGGTGTAACTGCTTTCGTTTGCCTGGGAAACTCAAATGTACCTGCATGGTGCACCAAAAGTGTTTTTCTCGGCCGGAGCAGCATTTTCTACAAAACGTCCAGCAATAGCTTGCAAACCAAAAGAGATAGTACTGAAAGACATTGCTGGCCTGAAACCTCCTCAGGGGAGACACAAACAGAAACTAGAAACTTTGGTGTCACTGCTTTCGTTTGCCTGGGAAACTCAAATGTACCTGCATGGTGCACCAAAAGTGTTTTTCTCCGCCGGAGCAGCTTTTTCTACCAAACGTCCAGCAATAGCTTCCAAACCAAAAGAGATAGTACTGAAAGACATTGCTGGCCTGAAACCTCCTCAGGGGAGACACAAACAGAAACTAGAAACTTTGGTGTCACTGCTTTCGTTTGCCTGGGAAACTCAAATGTACCTGCATGGTGCACCAAAAGTGTTTTTCTCGGTGGAGGAGCATTTGCTGCCAAACATGCCAAACGTCCAGCAATAGCTTCTAAACCAAAAGAGATAGTACTGAAAGACATTGCTGGCCTGAAACCTCCTCAGGGGAGACACAAACAGAAACTAGAAACTTTGGTGTCACTGCTTTCGTTTGCCTGGGAAACTCAAATGTACCTGCATGGTGCACCAAAAGTGTTTTTCTCGGCCGGAGCAGCTTTTTCTACAAAACGTCCAGCAATAGCTTGCAAACCAAAAGAGATAGTACTGAAAGACATTGCTGGCCTGAAACCTCCTCAGGGGAGACACAAACAGAAACTAGAAACTTTGGTGTCACTGCTTTCGTTTGCCTGGGAAACTCAAATGTACCTGCATGGTGCACCAAAAGTGTTTTTCTCCGCCAGAGCAGCTTTTTCTACCAAACTTCCAGCAATAGCTTGCAAACCAAAAGAGATAGTACTGAAAGACATTGCTGGCCTGAAACCTCCTCAGGGGAGACACAAACAGAAACTAGAAACTTTGGTGTCACTGCTTTCGTTTGCCTGGGAAACTCAAATGTACCTGCATGGTGCACCAAAAGTGTTTTTCTCTCCGGAGCAGCATTTGCTGCCAAACATGCCAAACTTCCAGCAATAGCTTCCAAACCAAAAGAGATAGTACTGAAAGACATTGCTGGCCTGAAACCTCCTCAGGGGAGACACAAACAGAAACTAGAAACTTTGGTGTCACTGCTTTCGTTTGCCTGGGAAACTCAAATGTACCTGCATGGTGCACCAAAAGGGTTTTTCTCGGCCGGAGCAGCTTTTTCTACAAAACGTCCTGCAATAGCTTCCAAACCAAAAGAGATAGGACTGAAAGACATAGCTGGCCTGAAAGCTCCTCAGGGGAGACATAAACAGAAACTAGAAACTTTGGTGTCACTGCTTTCGTTTGCCTGGGAAACTCAAATGTACCTGCATGGTGCACCAAAAGGGTTTTTCTCGGTGGAGCAGCATTTGCTGCCAAACATGCCAAACGTCCAGCAATAGCTTCCAAACCAAAAGAGATAGTACTGAAAGACATAGCTGGCCTGAAACCTCCTCAGGGGAGACACAAACAGAAGCTAGAAGCTTTGGTGTCACTGCTTTTGTTTGCCTGGGAAACTCAAATGTACCTGCATGGTGCACCAAAAGTTTTTTTCTCGGCCAGAGCAGCATTTGCTGCCAAACATGCCAAACGTCCAGCAATAGCTTCCAAACCAAAAGAGATAGGACTGAAAGACATAGCTGGCCTGAAACCTCCTCAGGGGAGACACAAACAGAAACTAGAAACTTTGGTGTCACTGCTTTCGTTTGCCTGGGAAACTCAAATGAACCTGCATGGTGCACCAAAAGTGTTTTTCTCGGTGGAGGAGCATTTGCTGCCAAACATGCCAAACGTCCAGCAATAGCTTCCAAACCAAAAGAGATAGTACTGAAAGACATAGCTGGCCTGAAACCTCCTCAGGGGAGACACAAACAGAAACTAGAAACTTTGGTGTAACTGCTTTCGTTTGCCTGGGAAACTCAAATGTACCTGCATGGTGCACCAAAAGTGTTTTTCTTGGCCGGAGCAACTTTTTCTACCAAACGTCCAGCAATAGCTTCCAAACCAAAAGAGATAGTACTGAAAGACATTGCTGGCCTGAAAGCTCCTCAGGGGAGACACAAACAGAAACTAGAGACTTTGGTGTCACTGCTTTCGTTTGCCTGGGAAACTCAAATGTACCTGCATGGTGCACCAAAAGTGTTTTTCTCGGTGGAGGAGCATTTGCTGCCAAACATGCCAAACGTCCAGCAATAGCTTCCAAACCAAAAGAGATAGTACTGAAAGACATTGCTGGCCTGAAACCTCCTCAGGGGAGACACAAACAGAAACTAGAAACTTTGGTGTCACTGCTTTCGTTTGCCTGGGAAACTCAAATGTACCTGCATGGTGCACCAAAAGTGTTTTTCTCGGCCTAGCAGCTTTTTCTACCAAACGTCCAGCAATAGATTCCAAACCAAAAGAGATAAGACTAAAAGACATAGCTGGCCTGAAAGCTCCTCAGGGGAGACATAAACAGAAACTAGAAACTTTGGTGTCACTGCTTTCGTTTGCCTGGGAAACTCAAATGTACCTGCATGGTGCACCAAAAGTGTTTTTCTCGGCCGGAGCAGCTTTTTCTACCAAACATGCCAAACTTCCAGCAATAGCTTCCAAACCAAAAGAGATAGTACTGAAAGACATAGCTGGCCTGAAACCTCCTCAGGGGAGACACAAACAGAAACTAGAAACTTTGGTGTCACTGCTTTCGTTTGCCTGGGAAACTCAAATGTACCTGCATGGTGCACCAAAAGTGTTTTTCTCGGCCGGAGCAGCATTTGCTACCAAACATGCCAAACGTACCGCAATAGCTTCTAAACCAAAATAGATAGTACTGAAAGACATTGCTGGCCTGAAACCTCCTCAGGGGAGACACAAACAGAAACTAGAAACTTTGGTGTCACTGCTTTTGTTTGCCTGGGAAACTCAAATGTACCTGCATGGTGCACCAAAAGTGTTTTTCTCGGCCGGAGCAGCTTTTTCTACAAAACGTCCAGCAATAGCTTCCAAACCAAAAGAGATAGTACTGAAAGACATTGCTGGCCTGAAAGCTCCTCAGGGGAGACACAAACAGAAACTAGAAACTTTGGTGTCACTGCTTTCGTTTGCCTGGGAAACTCAAATGTACCTGCATGGTGCACCAAAAGTGTTTTTCTCGGCCGGAGCGGCATTTGCTGCCAAACATGCAAAACTTCCAGCAATAGCTTGCCAACCAAAAGAGATAGTACTGAAAGACATTGCTGGCCTGAAACCTCCTCAGGGGAGACACAAACAGAAACTAGAAACTTTGGTGTCACTGCTTTCGTTTGCCTGGGAAACTCAAATGTACCTGCATGGTGCACCAAAAGTGTTTTTCTCTCCGGAGCAGCATTTGCTGCCAAACATGCCAAACTTCCAGCAATAGCTTCCAAACCAAAAGAGATAGTACTGAAAGACATTGCTGGCCTGAAACCTCCTCAGGGGAGACACAAACAGAAACTAGAAACTTTGGTGTCACTGCTTTCGTTTGCCTGGGAAACTCAAATGTACCTGCATGGTGCACCAAAAGTGTTTTTCTCGGCCGGAGCAGCTTTTTCTACCAAACGTCCAGCAATAGCTTCCAAACCAAAAGAGATAGTACTGAAAGTCATTGCTGGCCTGAAACCTCCTCAGGGGAGACACAAACAGAAACTAGAAACTTTGGTGTCACTGCTTTCGTTTGCCTGGGAAAATCAAATGTACCTGCATGGTGCACCAAAAGTGTTTTTCTTGGACGGAGCAGCTTTTTCTACCAAACATGCAAAACTTCCAGCAATAGCTTCCAAACCAAAAGAGATAGTACTGAAAGACATTGCTGGCCTGAAACCTCTTCAGGGGAGACACAAACAGAAACTAGAAACTTTGGTGTCACTGCCTTTGTTTGCCTGGGGAACTCAAATGTACCTGCATGGTGCACCAAAAGTGTTTTTCTCGGCCGGAGCAGCTTTTTCTACAAAACGTCCTGCAATAACTTCCAAACCAAAAGAGATAGTACTGAAAGACATAGCTGGCCTGAAACCTCCTCAGGGGAGACACAAACAGAAACTAGAAACTTTGGTGTCACTGCTTTCGTTTGCCTGGGAAACTCAAATGTACCTGCATGGTGCACCAAAAGTGTTTTTCTCGGCCGGAGCAGCTTTTTCTACCAAACGTCCAGCAATAGCTTCCAAACCAAAAGAGATAGTACTGAAAGACATTGCTGGCCTGAAACCTCCTCAGGGGAGACACAAACAGAAACTAGAAACTTTGGTGTCACTGCTTTCGTTTGCCTGGGAAACTCAAATGTACCTGCATGGTGCACCAAAAGTGTTTTTCTCTCCGGAGCAGCATTTGCTGCCAAACATGCCAAACTTCCAGCAATAGCTTCCAAACCAAAAGAGATAGTACTGAAAGACATTGCTGGCCTGAAACCTCCTCAGGGGAGACACAAACAGAAACTAGAAACTTTGGTGTCACTGCTTTCGTTTGCCTGGGAAACTCAAATGTACCTGCATGGTGCACCAAAAGGGTTTTTCTCGGCCGGAGCAGCTTTTTCTACAAAACGTCCTGCAATAGCTTCCAAACCAAAAGAGATAGGACTGAAAGACATAGCTGGCCTGAAAGCTCCTCAGGGGAGACATAAACAGAAACTAGAAACTTTGGTGTCACTGCTTTCGTTTGCCTGGGAAACTCAAATGTACCTGCATGGTGCACCAAAAGGGTTTTTTCTCGGTGGAGCAGCATTTGCTGCCAAACATGCCAAACGTCCAGCAATAGCTTCTAAACCAAAAGAGATAGTACTGAAAGACATAGCTGGCCTGAAACCTCCTCAGGGGAGACACAAACAGAAACTAGAAACTTTGGTGTAACTGCTTTCGTTTGCCTGGGAAACTCAAATGTACCTGCATGGTGCACCAAAAGTGTTTTTCTTGGCCGGAGCAACTTTTTCTACCAAACGTCCAGCAATAGCTTCCAAACCAAAAGAGATAGTACTGAAAGACATTGCTGGCCTGAAAGCTCCTCAGGGGAGACACAAACAGAAACTAGAGACTTTGGTGTCACTGCTTTCGTTTGCCTGGGAAACTCAAATGTACCTGCATGGTGCACCAAAAGTGTTTTTCTCGGTGGAGGAGCATTTGCTGCCAAACATGCCAAACGTCCAGCAATAGCTTCCAAACCAAAAGAGATAGTACTGAAAGACATTGCTGGCCTGAAACCTCCTCAGGGGAGACACAAACAGAAACTAGAAACTTTGGTGTCACTGCTTTCGTTTGCCTGGGAAACTCAAATGTACCTGCATGGTGCACCAAAAGTGTTTTTCTCGGCCTAGCAGCTTTTTCTACCAAACGTCCAGCAATAGATTCCATACCAAAAGAGATAGGACTAAAAGACATAGCTGGCCTGAAAGCTCCTCAGGGGAGACATAAACAGAAACTAGAAACTTTGGTGTCACTGCTTTCGTTTGCCTGGGAAACTCAAATGTACCTGCATGGTGCACCAAAAGTGTTTTTCTCGGCCGGAGCAGCATTTGCTACCAAACATGCCAAACGTACAGCAATAGCTTCTAAACCAAAAGAGATAGTACTGAAAGACATTGCTGGCCTGAAACCTCCTCAGGGGAGACACAAACAGAAACTAGAATCTTTGGTGTAACTGCTTTCGTTTGCCTGGGAAACTCAAATGTACCTGCATGGTGCACCAAAAGTTATTTTCTCGGCCGGAGCAGCTTTTTCTACCAAACATGCCTAACTTCCAGCAATAGCTTCCAAACCAAAAGAGATAGTACTGAAAGACATTGCTGGCCTGAAACCTCCTCAGGGGAGACACAAACAGAAACTAGAAACTTTGGTGTCACTGCTTTCGTTTGCCTGGGAAACTCAAATGTACCTGCATGGTGCACCAAAAGTGTTTTTCTCGGCCGGAGCAGCTTTTTCTACCAAACATGCCAAACTTCCAGCAATAGCTTCCAAACCAAAAGAGATAGTACTGAAAGACATAGCTGGCCTGAAACGTCCTCAGGGGAGACACAAACAGAAACTAGAAACTTTGGTGTCACTGCTTTCGTTTGCCTGGGAAACTCAAATGTACCTGCATGGTGCACCAAAAGTGTTTTTCTCGGCCGGAGCAGCTTTTTCTACCAAACATGCCAAACTTCCAGCAATAGCTTCCAAACCAAAAGAGATAGTACTGAAAGACATAGCTGGCCTGAAACCTCCTCAGGGGAGACACAAACAGAAACTAGAAACTTTGGTGTCACTGCTTTCGTTTGCCTGGGAAACTCAAATGTACCTGCATGGTGCACCAAAAGTGTTTTTCTCGGCCGGAGCAGCATTTGCTACCAAACATGCCAAACGTACCGCAATAGCTTCTAAACCAAAATAGATAGTACTGAAAGACATTGCTGGCCTGAAACCTCCTCAGGGGAGACACAAACAGAAACTAGAAACTTTGGTGTCACTGCTTTTGTTTGCCTGGGAAACTCAAATGTACCTGCATGGTGCACCAAAAGTGTTTTTCTCGGCCGGAGCAGCTTTTTCTACCAAACGTCCAGCAATAACTTCCAAACCAAAAGAGATAGTACTGAAAGACATAGCTGGCCTGAAACCTCCTCAGGGGAGACACAAACAGAAACTAGAAACTTTGGTGTCACTGCTTTCGTTTGCCTGGGAAACTCAAATGTACCTGCATGGTGCACCAAAAGTGTTTTTCTCGTCCGGAGAAGCTTTTTCTACCAAACATGCCAAACTTCCAGCAATACCTTCCAAACCAAAAGAGATAGTACTGAAAGACATTGCTGGCCTGAAACCTCCTCAGGGGAGACACAAACAGAAACTAGAAACTTTGGTGTCACTGCTTTCGTTTGCCTGGGAAACTCAAATGTACCTGCATGGTGCACCAAAAGGGTTTTTCTCGGCCGGAGTAGCTTTTTCTATCAAACGCCAAGCAATAGCTTCCAAACCAAAAGAGATAGGACTGAAAGACATAGCTGGCCTGAAAGCTCCTCAGGGGAGACATAAACAGAAACTAGAAACTTTGGTGTCACTGCTTTCGTTTGCCTGGGAAACTCAAATGTACCTGCATGGTGCACCAAAAGTGTTTTTCTCGGCCGGAGCAGCTTTTTCTACCAAACGTCCAGCAATAGCTTCCAAACCAAAAGAGATAGTACTGAAAGTCATTGCTGGCCTGAAACCTCCTCAGGGGAGACACAAACAGAAACTAGAAACTTTGGTGTCACTGCTTTCGTTTGCCTGGGAAACTCAAATGTACCTGCATGGTGCACCAAAAGTGTTTTTCTTGGACGGAGCAGCTTTTTCTACCAAACATGCAAAACTTCCAGCAATAGCTTCCAAACCAAAAGAGATAGTACTGAAAGACATTGCTGGCCTGAAACCTCCTCAGGGGAGACACAAACAGAAACTAGAAACTTTGGTGTCACTGCCTTTGTTTGCCTGGGGAACTCAAATGTACCTGCATGGTGCACCAAAAGTGTTTTTCTCGGCCGGAGCAGCTTTTTCTACAAAACGTCCAGCAATAACTTCCAAACCAAAAGAGATAGTACTGAAAGACATAGCTGGCCTGAAACCTCCTCAGGGGAGACACAAACAGAAACTAGAAACTTTGGTGTCACTGCTTTCGTTTGCCTGGGAAACTCAAATGTACCTGCATGGTGCACCAAAAGTGTTTTTCTCGGCCGGAGCAGCTTTTTCTACCAAACGTCCAGCAATAGCTTGCAAACCAAAAGAGATAGTACTGAAAGACATTGCTGGCCTGGAAGCTACTTAGGGGAGACACAAACAGAAACTAGAAACTTTGGTGTCACTGCTTTCGTTTGCCTGGGAAACTCAAATGTACCTGCATGGTGCACCAAAAGGGTTTTTCTCGGTGGAGCAGCATTTGCTGCCAAACATGCCAAACGTCCAGCAATAGCTTCCAAACCAAAAGAGATAGTACTGAAAGACATAGCTGGCCTGAAACCTCCTCAGGGGAGACACAAACAGAAACTAGAAGCTTTGGTGTCACTGCTTTTGTTTGCCTGGGAAACTCAAATGTACCTGCATGGTGCACCAAAAGTTTTTTTCTCGGCCAGAGCAGCATTTGCTGCCAAACATGCCAAACGTCCAGCAATAGCTTCCAAACCAAAAGAGATAGTACTGAAAGACATAGCTGGCCTGAAACCTCCTCAGGGGAGACACAAACAGAAACTAGAAACTTTGGTGTCACTGCTTTCGTTTGCCTGGGAAACTCAAATGTACCTGCATGGTGCACCAAAAGTGTTTTTCTCGGTGGAGGAGCATTTGCTGCCAAACATGCCAAACGTCCAGCAATAGCTTCTAAACCAAAAGAGATAGTACTGAAAGACATAGCTGGCCTGAAACCTCCTCAGGGGAGACACAAACAGAAACTAGAAACTTTGGTGTAACTGCTTTCGTTTGCCTGGGAAACTCAAATGTACCTGCATGGTGCACCAAAAGTGTTTTTCTTGGCCGGAGCAACTTTTTCTACCAAACGTCCAGCAATAGCTTCCAAACCAAAAGAGATAGTACTGAAAGACATTGCTGGCCTGAAAGCTCCTCAGGGGAGACACAAACAGAAACTAGAGACTTTGGTGTCACTGCTTTCGTTTGCCTGGGAAACTCAAATGTACCTGCATGGTGCACCAAAAGTGTTTTTCTCGGTGGAGGAGCATTTGCTGCCAAACATGCCAAACGTCCAGCAATAGCTTCCAAACCAAAAGAGATAGTACTGAAAGACATTGCTGGCCTGAAACCTCCTCAGGGGAGACACAAACAGAAACTAGAAACTTTGGTGTCACTGCTTTCGTTTGCCTGGGAAACTCAAATGTACCTGCATGGTGCACCAAAAGGGTTTTTCTCGGCCTAGCAGCTTTTTCTACCAAACGTCCAGCAATAGATTCCAAACCAAAAGAGATAGGACTAAAAGACATAGCTGGCCTGAAAGCTCCTCAGGGGAGACATAAACAGAAACTAGAAACTTTGGTGTCACTGCTTTCGTTTGCCTGGGAAACTCAAATGTACCTGCATGGTGCACCAAAAGTGTTTTTCTCGGCCGGAGCAGCATTTGCTACCAAACATGCCAAACGTACAGCAATAGCTTCTAAACCAAAAGAGATAGTACTGAAAGACATAGCTGGCCTGAAACGTCCTCAGGGGAGACACAAACAGAAACTAGAAACTTTGGTGTCACTGCTTTCGTTTGCCTGGGAAACTCAAATGTACCTGCATGGTGCACCAAAAGTGTTTTTCTCGGCTGGAGCAGCTTTTTCTACCAAACATGCCAAACTTCCAGCAATAGCTTCCAAACCAAAAGAGATAGTACTGAAAGACATAGCTGGCCTGAAACCTCCTCAGGGGAGACACAAACAGAAACTAGAAACTTTGGTGTCACTGCTTTCGTTTGCCTGGGAAACTCAAATGTACCTGCATGGTGCACCAAAAGTGTTTTTCTCGGCCGGAGCAGCATTTGCTACCAAACATGCCAAACGTACCGCAATAGCTTCTAAACCAAAATAGATAGTACTGAAAGACATTGCTGGCCTGAAACCTCCTCAGGGGAGACACAAACAGAAACTAGAAACTTTGGTGTCACTGCTTTCGTTTGCCTGGGAAACTCAAATGTACCTGCATGGTGCACCAAAAGTGTTTTTCTCGGCCGGAGCAGCTTTTTCTACCAAACGTCCAGCAATAACTTCCAAACCAAAAGAGATAGGACTGAAAGACATAGCTGGCCTGAAAGCTCCTCAGGGGAGACATAAACAGAAACTAGAAACTTTGGTGTCACTGCTTTCGTTTGCCTGGGAAACTCAAATGTACCTGCATGGTGCACCAAAAGTGTTTTTCTCGGCCGGAGCAGCTTTTTCTACCAAACGTCCAGCAATAGCTTCCAAACCAAAAGAGATAGTACTGAAATTCATTGCTGGCCTGAAACCTCCTCAGGGGAGACACAAACAGAAACTAGAAACTTTGGTGTCACTGCTTTCGTTTGCCTGGGAAACTCAAATGTACCTGCATGGTGCACCAAAAGTGTTTTTCTTGGACGGAGCAGCTTTTTCTACCAAACATGCAAAACTTCCAGCAATAGCTTCCAAACCAAAATAGATAGTACTGAAAGACATTGCTGGCCTGAAACCTCCTCAGGGGAGACACAAACAGAAACTAGAAACTTTGGTGTCACTGCCTTTGTTTGCCTGGGGAACTCAAATGTACCTGCATGGTGCACCAAAAGTGTTTTTCTCGGCCGGAGCAGCTTTTTCTACAAAACGTCCAGCAATAACTTCCAAACCAAAAGAGATAGTACTGAAAGACATAGCTGGCCTGAAACCTCCTCACGGGAGACACAAACAGAAACTAGAAACTTTGGTGTCACTGCTTTCGTTTGCCTGGGAAACTCAAATGTACCTGCATGGTGCACCAAAAGTGTTTTTCTCGGCCGGAGAAGCTTTTTCTACCAAACATGCCAAACTTCCAGCAATACCTTCCAAACCAAAAGAGATAGTACTGAAAGACATAGCTGGCCTGAAACCTCCTCAGGGGAGACACAAACAGAAACTAGAGACTTTGGTGTCACTGCTTTCGTTTGCCTGGGAAACTCAAATGTACCTGCATGGTGCACCAAAAGTGTTTTTCTCGGTGGAGGAGCATTTGCTGCCAAACATGCCAAACGTCCAGCAATAGCTTCTAAACCAAAAGAGATAGTACTGAAAGACATAGCTGGCCTGAAACCTCCTCAGGGGAGACACAAACAGAAACTAGAAACTTTGGTGTCACTGCTTTCGTTTGCCTGGGAAACTCAAATGTACCTGCATGGTGCACCAAAAGTTTTTTTCTCGGCCGGAGCAGCATTTGCTACCAAACATGCCAAACGTACCGCAATAGCTTCTAAACCAAAATAGATAGTACTGAAAGACATAGCTGGCCTGAAACCTCCTCAGGGGAGACACAAACAGAAACTAGAAACTTTGGTGTCACTGCTTTCGTTTGCCTGGGAAACTCAAATGTACCTGCATGGTGCACCAAAAGTGTTTTTCTCGGCCGGAGCAGCTTTTTCTACCAAACGTCCAGCAATAACTTCCAAACCAAAAGAGATAGGACTGAAAGACATAGCTGGCCTGAAAGCTCCTCAGGGGAGACATAAACAGAAACTAGAAACTTTGGTGTCACTGCTTTCGTTTGCCTGGGAAACTCAAATGTACCTGCATGGTGCACCAAAAGTGTTTTTCTCGGCCGGAGCAGCTTTTTCTACCAAACGTCCAGCAATAGCTTCCAAACCAAAAGAGATAGTACTGAAATTCATTGCTGGCCTGAAACCTCCTCAGGGGAGACACAAACAGAAACTAGAAACTTTGGTGTCACTGCTTTCGTTTGCCTGGGAAACTCAAATGTACCTGCATGGTGCACCAAAAGTGTTTTTCTTGGACGGAGCAGCTTTTTCTACCAAACATGCAAAACTTCCAGCAATAGCTTCCAAACCAAAATAGATAGTACTGAAAGACATTGCTGGCCTGAAACCTCCTCAGGGGAGACACAAACAGAAACTAGAAACTTTGGTGTCACTGCCTTTGTTTGCCTGGGGAACTCAAATGTACCTGCATGGTGCACCAAAAGTGTTTTTCTCGGCCGGAGCAGCTTTTTCTACAAAACGTCCAGCAATAACTTCCAAACCAAAAGAGATAGTACTGAAAGACATAGCTGGCCTGAAACCTCCTCACGGGAGACACAAACAGAAACTAGAAACTTTGGTGTCACTGCTTTCGTTTGCCTGGGAAACTCAAATGTACCTGCATGGTGCACCAAAAGTGTTTTTCTCGGCCGGAGAAGCTTTTTCTACCAAACATGCCAAACTTCCAGCAATACCTTCCAAACCAAAAGAGATAGTACTGAAAGACATAGCTGGCCTGAAACCTCCTCAGGGGAGACACAAACAGAAACTAGAGACTTTGGTGTCACTGCTTTCGTTTGCCTGGGAAACTCAAATGTACCTGCATGGTGCACCAAAAGTGTTTTTCTCGGTGGAGGAGCATTTGCTGCCAAACATGCCAAACGTCCAGCAATAGCTTCTAAACCAAAAGAGATAGTACTGAAAGACATAGCTGGCCTGAAACCTCCTCAGGGGAGACACAAACAGAAACTAGAAACTTTGGTGTCACTGCTTTCGTTTGCCTGGGAAACTCAAATGTACCTGCATGGTGCACCAAAAGTGTTTTTCTCGGCCGGAGCAGCATTTGCTACCAAACATGCCAAACGTACCGCAATAGCTTCTAAACCAAAATAGATAGTACTGAAAGACATAGCTGGCCTGAAACCTCCTCAGGGGAGACACAAACAGAAACTAGAAACTTTGGTGTCACTGCTTTCGTTTGCCTGGGAAACTCAAATGTACCTGCATGGTGCACCAAAAGTGTTTTTCTCGGCCGGAGCAGCTTTTTCTACCAAACGTCCAGCAATAACTTCCAAACCAAAAGAGATAGGACTGAAAGACATAGCTGGCCTGAAAGCTCCTCAGGGGAGACATAAACAGAAACTAGAAACTTTGGTGTCACTGCTTTCGTTTGCCTGGGAAACTCAAATGTACCTGCATGGTGCACCAAAAGTGTTTTTCTCGGCCGGAGCAGCTTTTTCTACCAAACGTCCAGCAATAGCTTCCAAACCAAAAGAGATAGTACTGAAATTCATTGCTGGCCTGAAACCTCCTCAGGGGAGACACAAACAGAAACTAGAGACTTTGGTGTCACTGCTTTCGTTTGCCTGGGAAACTCAAATGTACCTGCATGGTGCACCAAAAGTGTTTTTCTCGGTGGAGGAGCATTTGCTGCCAAACATGCCAAACGTCCAGCAATAGCTTCCAAACCAAAAGAGATAGTACTGAAAGACATTGCTGGCCTGAAACCTCCTCAGGGGAGACACAAACAGAAACTAGAAACTTTGGTGTCACTGCTTTCGTTTGCCTGGGAAACTCAAATGTACCTGCATGGTGCACCAAAAGGGTTTTTCTCGGCCTAGCAGCTTTTTCTACCAAACGTCCAGCAATAGATTCCAAACCAAAAGAGATAGGACTAAAAGACATAGCTGGCCTGAAAGCTCCTCAGGGGAGACATAAACAGAAACTAGAAACTTTGGTGTCACTGCTTTCGTTTGCCTGGGAAACTCAAATGTACCTGCATGGTGCACCAAAAGTGTTTTTCTCGGCCGGAGCAGCATTTGCTACCAAACATGCCAAACGTACAGCAATAGCTTCTAAACCAAAAGAGATAGTACTGAAAGACATAGCTGGCCTGAAACGTCCTCAGGGGAGACACAAACAGAAACTAGAAACTTTGGTGTCACTGCTTTCGTTTGCCTGGGAAACTCAAATGTACCTGCATGGTGCACCAAAAGTGTTTTTCTCGGCCGGAGCAGCTTTTTCTACCAAACATGCCAAACTTCCAGCAATAGCTTCCAAACCAAAAGAGATAGTACTGAAAGACATAGCTGGCCTGAAACCTCCTCAGGGGAGACACAAACAGAAACTAGAAACTTTGGTGTCACTGCTTTCGTTTGCCTGGGAAACTCAAATGTACCTGCATGGTGCACCAAAAGTGTTTTTCTCGGCCGGAGCAGCATTTGCTACCAAACATGCCAAACGTACCGCAATAGCTTCTAAACCAAAATAGATAGTACTGAAAGACATTGCTGGCCTGAAACCTCCTCAGGGGAGACACAAACAGAAACTAGAAACTTTGGTGTCACTGCTTTCGTTTGCCTGGGAAACTCAAATGTACCTGCATGGTGCACCAAAAGTGTTTTTCTCGGCCGGAGCAGCTTTTTCTACCAAACGTCCAGCAATAACTTCCAAACCAAAAGAGATAGGACTGAAAGACATAGCTGGCCTGAAAGCTCCTCAGGGGAGACATAAACAGAAACTAGAAACTTTGGTGTCACTGCTTTCGTTTGCCTGGGAAACTCAAATGTACCTGCATGGTGCACCAAAAGTGTTTTTCTCGGCCGGAGCAGCTTTTTCTACCAAACGTCCAGCAATAGCTTCCAAACCAAAAGAGATAGTACTGAAATTCATTGCTGGCCTGAAACCTCCTCAGGGGAGACACAAACAGAAACTAGAAACTTTGGTGTCACTGCTTTCGTTTGCCTGGGAAACTCAAATGTACCTGCATGGTGCACCAAAAGTGTTTTTCTTGGACGGAGCAGCTTTTTCTACCAAACATGCAAAACTTCCAGCAATAGCTTCCAAACCAAAATAGATAGTACTGAAAGACATTGCTGGCCTGAAACCTCCTCAGGGGAGACACAAACAGAAACTAGAAACTTTGGTGTCACTGCCTTTGTTTGCCTGGGGAACTCAAATGTACCTGCATGGTGCACCAAAAGTGTTTTTCTCGGCCGGAGCAGCTTTTTCTACAAAACGTCCAGCAATAACTTCCAAACCAAAAGAGATAGTACTGAAAGACATAGCTGGCCTGAAACCTCCTCACGGGAGACACAAACAGAAACTAGAAACTTTGGTGTCACTGCTTTCGTTTGCCTGGGAAACTCAAATGTACCTGCATGGTGCACCAAAAGTGTTTTTCTCGGCCGGAGAAGCTTTTTCTACCAAACATGCCAAACTTCCAGCAATACCTTCCAAACCAAAAGAGATAGTACTGAAAGACATAGCTGGCCTGAAACCTCCTCAGGGGAGACACAAACAGAAACTAGAGACTTTGGTGTCACTGCTTTCGTTTGCCTGGGAAACTCAAATGTACCTGCATGGTGCACCAAAAGTGTTTTTCTCGGTGGAGGAGCATTTGCTGCCAAACATGCCAAACGTCCAGCAATAGCTTCTAAACCAAAAGAGATAGTACTGAAAGACATAGCTGGCCTGAAACCTCCTCAGGGGAGACACAAACAGAAACTAGAAACTTTGGTGTCACTGCTTTCGTTTGCCTGGGAAACTCAAATGTACCTGCATGGTGCACCAAAAGTTTTTTTCTCGGCCGGAGCAGCATTTGCTACCAAACATGCCAAACGTACCGCAATAGCTTCTAAACCAAAATAGATAGTACTGAAAGACATAGCTGGCCTGAAACCTCCTCAGGGGAGACACAAACAGAAACTAGAAACTTTGGTGTCACTGCTTTCGTTTGCCTGGGAAACTCAAATGTACCTGCATGGTGCACCAAAAGTGTTTTTCTCGGCCGGAGCAGCTTTTTCTACCAAACGTCCAGCAATAACTTCCAAACCAAAAGAGATAGGACTGAAAGACATAGCTGGCCTGAAAGCTCCTCAGGGGAGACATAAACAGAAACTAGAAACTTTGGTGTCACTGCTTTCGTTTGCCTGGGAAACTCAAATGTACCTGCATGGTGCACCAAAAGTGTTTTTCTCGGCCGGAGCAGCTTTTTCTACCAAACGTCCAGCAATAGCTTCCAAACCAAAAGAGATAGTACTGAAATTCATTGCTGGCCTGAAACCTCCTCAGGGGAGACACAAACAGAAACTAGAAACTTTGGTGTCACTGCTTTCGTTTGCCTGGGAAACTCAAATGTACCTGCATGGTGCACCAAAAGTGTTTTTCTTGGACGGAGCAGCTTTTTCTACCAAACATGCAAAACTTCCAGCAATAGCTTCCAAACCAAAATAGATAGTACTGAAAGACATTGCTGGCCTGAAACCTCCTCAGGGGAGACACAAACAGAAACTAGAAACTTTGGTGTCACTGCCTTTGTTTGCCTGGGGAACTCAAATGTACCTGCATGGTGCACCAAAAGTGTTTTTCTCGGCCGGAGCAGCTTTTTCTACAAAACGTCCAGCAATAACTTCCAAACCAAAAGAGATAGTACTGAAAGACATAGCTGGCCTGAAACCTCCTCACGGGAGACACAAACAGAAACTAGAAACTTTGGTGTCACTGCTTTCGTTTGCCTGGGAAACTCAAATGTACCTGCATGGTGCACCAAAAGTGTTTTTCTCGGCCGGAGAAGCTTTTTCTACCAAACATGCCAAACTTCCAGCAATAGCTTCCAAACCAAAAGAGATAGTACTGAAAGACATAGCTGGCCTGAAACCTCCTCAGGGGAGACACAAACAGAAACTAGAGACTTTGGTGTCACTGCTTTCGTTTGCCTGGGAAACTCAAATGTACCTGCATGGTGCACCAAAAGTGTTTTTCTCGGTGGAGGAGCATTTGCTGCCAAACATGCCAAACGTCCAGCAATAGCTTCTAAACCAAAAGAGATAGTACTGAAAGACATAGCTGGCCTGAAACCTCCTCAGGGGAGACACAAACAGAAACTAGAAACTTTGGTGTCACTGCTTTCGTTTGCCTGGGAAACTCAAATGTACCTGCATGGTGCACCAAAAGTGTTTTTCTCGGCCGGAGCAGCATTTGCTACCAAACATGCCAAACGTACCGCAATAGCTTCTAAACCAAAATAGATAGTACTGAAAGACATAGCTGGCCTGAAACCTCCTCAGGGGAGACACAAACAGAAACTAGAAACTTTGGTGTCACTGCTTTCGTTTGCCTGGGAAACTCAAATGTACCTGCATGGTGCACCAAAAGTGTTTTTCTCGGCCGGAGCAGCTTTTTCTACCAAACGTCCAGCAATAACTTCCAAACCAAAAGAGATAGGACTGAAAGACATAGCTGGCCTGAAAGCTCCTCAGGGGAGACATAAACAGAAACTAGAAACTTTGGTGTCACTGCTTTCGTTTGCCTGGGAAACTCAAATGTACCTGCATGGTGCACCAAAAGTGTTTTTCTCGGCCGGAGCAGCTTTTTCTACCAAACGTCCAGCAATAGCTTCCAAACCAAAAGAGATAGTACTGAAATTCATTGCTGGCCTGAAACCTCCTCAGGGGAGACACAAACAGAAACTAGAAACTTTGGTGTCACTGCTTTCGTTTGCCTGGGAAACTCAAATGTACCTGCATGGTGCACCAAATGTGTTTTTCTTGGACGGAGCAGCTTTTTCTACCAAACATGCAAAACTTCCAGCAATAGCTTCCAAACCAAAATAGATAGTACTGAAAGACATTGCTGGCCTGAAACCTCCTCAGGGGAGACACAAACAGAAACTAGAAACTTTGGTGTCACTGCCTTTGTTTGCCTGGGGAACTCAAATGTACCTGCATGGTGCACCAAAAGTGTTTTTCTCGGCCGGAGCAGCTTTTTCTACAAAACGTCCAGCAATAACTTCCAAACCAAAAGAGATAGTACTGAAAGACATAGCTGGCCTGAAACCTCCTCACGGGAGACACAAACAGAAACTAGAAACTTTGGTGTCACTGCTTTCGTTTGCCTGGGAAACTCAAATGTACCTGCATGGTGCACCAAAAGTGTTTTTCTCGGCCGGAGAAGCTTTTTCTACCAAACATGCCAAACTTCCAGCAATACCTTCCAAACCAAAAGAGATAGTACTGAAAGACATAGCTGGCCTGAAACCTCCTCAGGGGAGACACAAACAGAAACTAGAGACTTTGGTGTCACTGCTTTCGTTTGCCTGGGAAACTCAAATGTACCTGCATGGTGCACCAAAAGTGTTTTTCTCGGTGGAGGAGCATTTGCTGCCAAACATGCCAAACGTCCAGCAATAGCTTCTAAACCAAAAGAGATAGTACTGAAAGACATAGCTGGCCTGAAACCTCCTCAGGGGAGACACAAACAGAAACTAGAAACTTTGGTGTCACTGCTTTCGTTTGCCTGGGAAACTCAAATGTACCTGCATGGTGCACCAAAAGTGTTTTTCTCGGCCGGAGCAGCATTTGCTTCCAAACATGCCAAACGTACCGCAATAGCTTCTAAACCAAAATAGATAGTACTGAAAGACATAGCTGGCCTGAAACCTCCTCAGGGGAGACACAAACAGAAACTAGAAACTTTGGTGTCACTGCTTTCGTTTGCCTGGGAAACTCAAATGTACCTGCATGGTGCACCAAAAGTGTTTTTCTCGGCCGGAGCAGCTTTTTCTACCAAACGTCCAGCAATAACTTCCAAACCAAAAGAGATAGGACTGAAAGACATAGCTGGCCTGAAAGCTCCTCAGGGGAGACATAAACAGAAACTAGAAACTTTGGTGTCACTGCTTTCGTTTGCCTGGGAAACTCAAATGTACCTGCATGGTGCACCAAAAGTGTTTTTCTCGGCCGGAGCAGCTTTTTCTACCAAACGTCCAGCAATAGCTTCCAAACCAAAAGAGATAGTACTGAAATTCATTGCTGGCCTGAAACCTCCTCAGGGGAGACACAAACAGAAACTAGAAACTTTGGTGTCACTGCTTTCGTTTGCCTGGGAAACTCAAATGTACCTGCATGGTGCACCAAATGTGTTTTTCTTGGACGGAGCAGCTTTTTCTACCAAACATGCAAAACTTCCAGCAATAGCTTCCAAACCAAAATAGATAGTACTGAAAGACATTGCTGGCCTGAAACCTCCTCAGGGGAGACACAAACAGAAACTAGAAACTTTGGTGTCACTGCCTTTGTTTGCCTGGGGAACTCAAATGTACCTGCATGGTGCACCAAAAGTGTTTTTCTCGGCTGGAGCAGCTTTTTCTACAAAACGTCCAGCAATAACTTCCAAACCAAAAGAGATAGTACTGAAAGACATAGCTGGCCTGAAACCTCCTCAGGGGAGACACAAACAGAAACTAGAAACTTTGGTGTCACTGCTTTCGTTTGCCTGGGAAACTCAAATGTACCTGCATGGTGCACCAAAAGTGTTTTTCTCGGCCGGAGAAGCTTTTTCTACCAAACATGCCAAACTTCCAGCAATACCTTCCAAACCAAAAGAGATAGTACTGAAAGACATAGCTGGCCTGAAACCTCCTCAGGGGAGACACAAACAGAAACTAGAGACTTTGGTGTCACTGCTTTCGTTTGCCTGGGAAACTCAAATGTACCTGCATGGTGCACCAAAAGTGTTTTTCTCGGTGGAGGAGCATTTGCTGCCTAACATGCCAAACGTCCAGCAATAGCTTCTAAACCAAAAGAGATAGTACTGAAAGACATAGCTGGCCTGAAACCTCCTCAGGGGAGACACAAACAGAAACTAGAAACTTTGGTGTCACTGCTTCTGTTTGCCTGGGAAACTCAAATGTACCTGCATGGTGCACCAAAAGTGTTTTTCTCGGCCGGAGCAGCTTTTTCTCCCAAACATGCCAAACTTCCAGCAATAGCTTCCAAACCAAAAGAGATAGTACTGAAAGACATTGCTGGCCTGAAACCTCCTCAGGGGAGACACAAACAGAAACTAGAAACTTTGGTGTCACTGCTTTCGTTTGCCTGGGAAACTCAAATGTACCTGCATGGTGCACCAAAAGTGTTTTTCTCTCCGGAGCAGCATTTGCTGCCAAACATGCCAAACTTCCAGCAATAGCTTCCAAACCAAAAGAGATAGTACTGAAAGACATTGCTGGCCTGAAACCTCCTCAGGGGAGACACAAACAGAAACTAGAAACTTTGGTGTCACTGCTTTCGTTTGCCTGGGAAACTCAAATGTACCTGCATGGTGCACCAAAAGGGTTTTTCTCGGCCGGAGCAGCTTTTTCTACAAAACGTCCTGCAATAGCTTCCAAACCAAAAGAGATAGGACTGAAAGACATAGCTGGCCTGAAAGCTCCTCAGGGGAGACATAAACAGAAACTAGAAACTTTGGTGTCACTGCTTTCGTTTGCCTGGGAAACTCAAATGTACCTGCATGGTGCACCAAAAGGGTTTTTCTCGGTGGAGCAGCATTTGCTGCCAAACATGCCAAACGTCCAGCAATAGCTTCCAAACCAAAAGAGATAGTACTGAAAGACATAGCTGGCCTGAAACCTCCTCAGGGGAGACACAAACAGAAACTAGAAACTTTGGTGTCACTGCTTTCGTTTGCCTGGGAAACTCAAATGAACCTGCATGGTGCACCAAAAGTGTTTTTCTCGGTGGAGGAGCATTTGCTGCCAAACATGCCAAACGTCCAGCAATAGCTTCTAAACCAAAAGAGATAGTACTGAAAGACATAGCTGGCCTGAAACCTCCTCAGGGGAGACACAAACAGAAACTAGAAACTTTGGTGTAACTGCTTTCGTTTGCCTGGGAAACTCAAATATACCTGCATGGTGCACCAAAAGTGTTTTTCTTGGCCGGAGCAACTTTTTCTACCAAACGTCCAGCAATAGCTTCCAAACCAAAAGAGATAGTACTGAAAGACATTGCTGGCCTGAAAGCTCCTCAGGGGAGACACAAACAGAAACTAGAGACTTTGGTGTCACTGCTTTCGTTTGCCTGGGAAACTCAAATATACCTGCATGGTGCACCAAAAGTGTTTTTCTCGGTGGAGGAGCATTTGCTGCCAAACATGCCAAACGTCCAGAAATAGCTTCCAAACCAAAAGGGATAGTACTGAAAGACATTGCTGGCCTGAAACCTCCTCAGGGGAGACACAAACAGAAACTAGAAACTTTGGTGTCACTGCTTTCGTTTGCCTGGGAAACTCAAATGTACCTGCATGGTGCACCAAAATTGTTTTTCTCGGCCTAGCAGCTTTTTCTACCAAACGTCCAGCAATAGATTCCAAACCAAAAGAGATAGGACTAAAAGACATAGCTGGCCTGAAAGCTCCTCAGGGGAGACATAAACAGAAACTAGAAACTTTGGTGTCACTGCTTTCGTTTGCCTGGGAAACTCAAATGTACCTGCATGGTGCACCAAAAGTGTTTTTCTCGGCCGGAGCAGCATTTGCTACCAAACATGCCAAACGTACAGCAATAGCTTCTAAACCAAAAGAGATAGTACTGAAAGACATTGCTGGCCTGAAACCTCCTCAGGGGAGACACAAACAGAAACTAGAATCTTTGGTGTAACTGCTTTCGTTTGCCTGGGAAACTCAAATGTACCTGCATGGTGCACCAAAAGTTTTTTTCTCGGCCGGAGCAGCTTTTTCTACCAAACGTCCAGCAATAGCTTCCAAACCAAAAGAGATAGTACTGAAAGACATTGCTGGCCTGAAACCTCCTCAGGGGAGACACAAACAGAAACTAGAAACTTTGGTGTCACTGCTTTCGTTTGCCTGGGAAACTCAAATGTACCTGCATGGTGCACCGAAAGTGTTTTTCTCGGCCGGAGCAGCTTTTTCTACCAAACGTCCAGCAATAGCTTCCAAACCAAAAGAGATAGTACTGAAAGACATTGCTGGCCTGAAACCTCCTCAGGGGAGACACAAACAGAAACTAGAAACTTTGGTGTCACTGCTTTTGTCTGCCTGGGAAACTCAAATGTACCTGCATGGTGCACCAAAAGTGTTTTTCTCGGCCGGAGCAGCTTTTTCTACCAAACGTCCAGCAATAGCTTGCAAACCAAAAGAGATAGGACTGAAAGACATAGCTGGCCTGAAACGTCCTCAGGGGAGACACAAACAGAAACTAGAAACTTTGGTGTCACTGCTTTCGTTTGCCTGGGAAACTCAAATGTACCTGCATGGTGCACCAAAAGTGTTTTTCTCGGCCGGAGCAGCATTTGCTACCAAACATGCCAAACGTACCGCAATAGCTTCTAAACCAAAAGAGATAGTACTGAAAGACATTGCTGGCCTGAAAGCTCCTCAGGGGAGACACAAACAGAAACTAGAAACTTTGGTGTCACTGCTTTCGTTTGCCTGGGAAACTCAAATGTACCTGCATGGTGCACCAAAAGTGTTTTTCTCGGCCGGAGCAGCTTTTTCTACCAAACATGCCAAACGTCCAGCAATAGCTTCCAAACCAAAAGAGATAGTACTGAAAGACATTGCTGGCCTGAAACCTCCTCAGGGGAGACACAAACAGAAACTAGAAACTTTGGTGTCACTGCTTTCGTTTGCCTGGGAAACTCAAATGTACCTGCATGGTGCACCAAAAGTGTTTTTCTCGGCCGGAGCAGCATTTGCTGCCAAACATGCCAAACATCCAGCAATAGCTTCCTAACCAAAAGAGATAGTACTGAAAGACATAGCTGGCCTGAAACGTCCTCAGGGGAGACACAAACAGAAACTAGAAACTTTGGT
Organism: Laterallus jamaicensis coturniculus; assembly: GCA_022605575.1. Lineage (NCBI taxonomy): Eukaryota > Metazoa > Chordata > Aves > Gruiformes > Rallidae > Laterallus > Laterallus jamaicensis. The sequence continues at coordinate 17,754,064 of JAKCOX010000018.1, forward strand.
GTCACTGCTTTCGTTTGCCTGGGAAACTCAAATGTACCTGCATGGTGCACCAAAAGTGTTTTTCTCTGCCGGAGCAGCATTTGCTACCAAACATGCCAAACGTACCGCAATAGCTTCTAAACCAAAAGAGATAGTACTGAAAGACATTGCTGGCCTGAATGCTCCTCAGGGGAGACACAAACAGAAACTAGAAACTTTGGTGTCACTGCTTTCGTTTGCCTGGGAAACTCAAATGTACCTGCATGGTGCACCAAAAGTGTTTTTCTCGGCCGGAGCAGCTTTTTCTACCAAACATGCCAAACGTCCAGCAATAGCTTCCAAACCAAAACAGATAGTACTGAAAGACATTGCTGGCCTGAAACCTCCTCAGGGGAGACACAAACAGAAACTAGAAACTTTGGTGTCACTGCTTTCGTTTGCCTGGGAAACTCAAATGTACCTGCATGGTGCACCAAAAGTGTTTTTCTCGGCCGGAGCAGCTTTTTCTACAAAACGTCCAGCAATAGCTTCCAAACCAAAAGAGATAGTACTGAAAGACATTGCTGGCCTGAAACCTCCTCAGGGGAGACATAAACAGAAACTAGAAACTTTGGTGTCACTGCTTTCGTTTGCCTGGGAAACTCAAATGTACCTGCATGGTGCTCCAGAAGTGTTTTTCTCGGCCGGAGCAGCTTTTTCTACCAAACGTCCAGCAATAGCTTCCAAACCAAAAGAGATAGTACTGAAAGACATTGCTGGCCTGAAACCTCCTCAGGGGAGACACAAACAGAAACTAGAAACTTTGGTGTCACTGCTTTCGTTTGCCTGGGAAACTCAAATGTACCTGCATGGTGCACCAAAAGTGTTTTTCTTGGACGGAGCAGCTTTTTCTACCAAACATGCAAAACTTCCAGCAATAGCTTCCAAACCAAAAGAGATAGTACTGAAAGACATTGCTGGCCTGAAACCTCCTCAGGGGAGACACAAACAGAAACTAGAAACTTTGGTGTCACTGCCTTTGTTTGCCTGGGGAACTCAAATGTACCTGCATGGTGTACCAAAAGTGTTTTTCTCGGCCGGAGCAGCTTTTTCTACAAAACGTACAGCAATAACTTCCAAACCAAAAGAGATAGTACTGAAAGACATAGCTGGCCTGAAACCTCCTCAGGGGAGACACAAACAGAAACTAGAAACTTTGGTGTCACTGCTTTCGTTTGCCTGGGAAACTCAAATGTACCTGCATGGTGCACCAAAAGTGTTTTTCTCGGCCGGAGCAGCATTTGCTGCCAAACATGCCAAACATCCAGCAATAGCTTCCAAACCAAAAGAGATAGTACTGAAAGACATAGCTGGCCTGAAACCTCCTCAGGGGAGACACAAACAGAAACTAGAAACTTTGGTGTCACTGCTTTCGTTTGCCTGGGAAACTCAAATGTACCTGCATGGTGCACCAAAAGTGTTTTTCTCGGTGGAGCAGCATTTGCTGCCAAACATGCCAAACGTCCAGCAATAGCTTCCAAACCAAAAGAGATAGTACTGAAAGATATAGCTGGCCTGAAACCTCCTCAGGGGAGACACAAACAGAAACTAGAAGCTTTGGTGTCACTGCTTTTGTTTGCCTGGGAAACTCAAATGTACCTGCATGGTGCACCAAAAGTGTTTTTCTCGGCCGGAGCAGCTTCTTCTAACAAACGTCCAGCAATAGCTTCCAAACCAAAAGAGATAGTACTGAAAGACATAGCTGGCCTGAAACCTCCTCAGGGGAGACACAAACAGAAACTAGAAACTTTGGTGTCACTGCTTTCGTTTTCCTGGGAAACTCAAATGTACCTGCATGGTGCACCAAAAGTGTTTTTCTCGGCCGGAGCAGCTTTTTCTACCAAACGTCCAGCAATAGCTTCCAAACCAAAAGAGATAGTACTGAAAGACATTGCTGGCCTGAAAGCTCCTCAGGGGAGACACAAACAGAAACTAGAGACTTTGGTGTCACTGCTTTCGTTTGCCTGGGAAACTCAAATGTACCTGCATGGTGCACCAAAAGTGTTTTTCTCGGTGGAGGAGCATTTGCTGCCAAACATGCCAAACGTCCAGCAATAGCTTCCAAACCAAAAGAGATAGTACTGAAAGACATTGCTGGCCTGAAACCTCCTCAGGGGAGACACAAACAGAAACTAGAAACTTTGGTGTAACTGCTTTCGTTTGCCTGGGAAACTCAAATGTACCTGCATGGTGCACCGAAAGTGTTTTTCTCGGCCGGAGCAGCTTTTTCTACCAAACGTCCAGCAATAGCTTCCAAACCAAAAGAGATAGGACTAAAAGACATAGCTGGCCTGAAAGCTCCTCAGGGGAGACATAAACAGAAACTAGAAACTTTGGTGTCACTGCTTTCGTTTGCCTGGGAAACTCAAATGCACCTGCATGGTGCACCAAAAGTGTTTTTCTCGGCCGGAGCAGCTTTTTCTACCAAACGTCCAGCAATAGCATCCAAACCAAAAGAGATAGTACTGAAAGACATTGCTGGCCTGAAAGCTCCTCAGGGGAGACACAAACAGAAACTAGAGACTTTGGTGTCACTGCTTTCGTTTGCCTGGGAAACTCAAATGTACCTGCATGGTGCACCAAAAGTGTTTTTCTCGGTGGAGGAGCATTTGCTGCCAAACATGCCAAACGTCCAGCAATAGCTTCCAAACCAAAAGAGATAGTACTGAAAGACATTGCTGGCCTGAAACCTCCTCAGGGGAGACACAAACAGAAACTAGAAACTTTGGTGTCACTGCTTTCGTTTGCCTGGGAAACTCAAATGTACCTGCATGGTGCACCGAAAGTTTTTTTCTCGGCCGGAGCAGCTTTTTCTACCAAACGTCCAGCAATAGCTTCCAAACCAAAAGAGATAGGACTAAAAGACATAGCTGGCCTGAAAGCTCCTCAGGGGAGACATAAACAGAAACTAGAAACTTTGGTGTCACTGCTTTCGTTTGCCTGGGAAACTCAAATGCACCTGCATGGTGCACCAAAAGTGTTTTTCTCGGCCGGAGCAGCATTTGCTACCAAACATGCCAAACGTCCAGCAATAGCTTCTAAACCAAAAGAGATAGTACTGAAAGACATAGCTGGCCTGAAACCTCCTCAGGGGAGACACAAACAGAAACTAGAATCTTTGGTATAACTGCTTTCGTTTGCCTGGGAAACTCAAATGTACCTGCATGGTGCACCAAAAGTGTTTTTCTCGGCCGGAGCAGCTTTTTCTACCAAACATGCCAAACTTCCAGCAATAGCTTCCAAACCAAAAGAGATAGTACTGAAAGACATTGCTGGCCTGAAACCTCCTCAGGGGAGACACAAACAGAAACTAGAAACTTTGGTGTCACTGCTTTCGTTTGCCTGGGAAACTCAAATGTACCTGCATGGTGCACCAAAAGTGTTTTTCTCGGCCGGAGCAGCTTTTTCTACCAAACATGCCAAACTTCCAGTAATAGCTTCCAAACCAAAAGAGATAGCACTGAAAGACATAGCTGGCCTGAAACGTCCTCAGGGGAGACACAAACAGAAACTAGAAACTTTGGTGTCACTGCTTTCGTTTGCCTGGGAAACTCAAATGTACCTGCATGGTGCACCAAAAGTGTTTTTCTCGGCCAGAGCAGCATTTGATGCCAAACATGCCAAACGTCCAGCAATAGCATGCAAACCAAAAGAGATAGTACTGAAAGACATAGCTGGCCTGAAACCTCCTCAGGGGAGACACAAACAGAAACTAGAATCTTTGGTGTCACTGCTTTCGTTTGCCTGGGAAACTCAAATGTACCTGCATGGTGCACCAAAAGTGTTTTTCTCGGCCGGAGCAGCTTCTTCTACCAAACGTCCAGAAATAGCTTCCAAACCAAAAGAGATAGTACTGAAAGACATTGCTGGCCTGAAACCTCCTCAGGGGAGACACAAACAGAAACTAGAAACTTTGGTGTCACTGCTTTCGTTTGCCTGGGAAACTCAAATGTACCTGCATGGTGCACCAAAAGTGTTTTTCTCGGCCGGAGCAGCTTTTTCTACCAAACATGCAAAACTTCCAGCAATAGCTTCCAAACCAAAAGAGGTAGTACTGAAAGACATTGCTGGCCTGAAACCTCCTCAGGGGAGACACAAACAGAAACTAGAAACTTTGGTGTAACTGCTTTCGTTTGCCTGGGAAACTCAAATGTACCTGCATGGTGCACCAAAAGTGTTTTTCTCGGTGGAGGAGCATTTGCTGCCAAACATGCCAAACGTCCAGCAATAGCTTCTAAACCAAAAGAGATAGTACTGAAAGACATAGCTGGCCTGAAACCTCCTCAGGGGAGACACAAACAGAAACTAGAAACTTTGGTGTAACTGCTTTCGTTTGCCTGGGAAACTCAAATGTACCTGCATGGTGCACCAAAAGTGTTTTTCTCGGCCGGAGCAGCTTTTTCTAACAAACGTCCAGCAATACCTTCCAAACCAAAAGAGATAGTACTGAAAGACATTGCTGGCCTGAAACCTCCTCAGGGGAGACACAAACAGAAACTAGAAACTTTGGTGTCACTGCTTTTGTCTGCCTGGGAAACTCAAATGTACCTGCATGGTGCACCAAAAGTGTTTTTCTCGGCCGGAGCAGCTTTTTCTACCAAACGTCCAGCAATAGCTTGCAAACCAAAAGATATAGGACTGAAAGACATAGCTGGCCTGAAACCTCCTCAGGGGAGACACAAACAGAAACTAGAAACTTTGGTGTCACTGCTTTCGTTTGCCTGGGAAACTCAAATGTACCTGCATGGTGCACCAAAAGTGTTTTTCTCGGCCGGAGCAGCTTTTTCTACCAAACATGCAAAACTTCCAGCAATAGCTTCCAAACCAAAAGAGGTAGTACTGAAAGACATTGCTGGCCTGAAACCTCCTCAGGGGAGACACAAACAGAAACTAGAAACTTTGGTGTAACTGCTTTCGTTTGCCTGGGAAACTCAAATGTACCTGCATGGTGCACCAAAAGTGTTTTTCTCGGTGGAGGAGCATTTGCTGCCAAACATGCCAAACGTCCAGCAATAGCTTCTAAACCAAAAGAGATAGTACTGAAAGACATAGCTGGCCTGAAACCTCCTCAGGGGAGACACAAACAGAAACTAGAAACTTTGGTGTAACTGCTTTCGTTTGCCTGGGAAACTCAAATGTACCTGCATGGTGCACCAAAAGTGTTTTTCTCGGCCGGAGCAGCTTTTTCTAACAAACGTCCAGCAATACCTTCCAAACCAAAAGAGATAGTACTGAAAGACATTGCTGGCCTGAAACCTCCTCAGGGGAGACACAAACAGAAACTAGAAACTTTGGTGTCACTGCTTTTGTCTGCCTGGGAAACTCAAATGTACCTGCATGGTGCACCAAAAGTGTTTTTCTCGGCCGGAGCAGCTTTTTCTACCAAACGTCCAGCAATAGCTTGCAAACCAAAAGAGATAGGACTGAAAGACATAGCTGGCCTGAAACGTCCTCAGGGGAGACACAAACAGAAACTAGAAACTTTGGTGTCACTGCTTTCGTTTGCCTGGGAAACTCAAATGTACCTGCATGGTGCACCAAAAGTGTTTTTCTCGGCCGGAGCAGCATTTGCTGCCAAACATGCCAAACATCCAGCAATAGCTTCCAAACCAAAAGAGATAGTACTGAAAGACATAGCTGGCCTGAAACCTCCTCAGGGGAGACACAAACAGAAACTAGAAACTTTGGTGTCACTGCTTTCGTTTGCCTGGGAAACTCAAATGTACCTGCATGGTGCACCAAAATTGTTTTTCTCGGCCGGAGCAGCATTTGCTACCAAACATGCAAAACGTACCGCAATAGCTTCTAAACCAAAAGAGATAGTACTGAAAGACATTGCTGGCCTGAAAGCTCCTCAGGGGAGACACAAACAGAAACTAGAAACTTTGGTGTCACTGCTTTTGTTTGCCTGGGAAACTCAAATGTACCTGCATGGTGCACCAAAAGTGTTTTTCTCGGCCGGAGCAGCTTTTTCTACCAAACATGCCAAAAGTCCAGCAATAGCTTCCAAACCAAAAGAGATAGTACTGAAAGACATTGCTGGCCTGAAACCTCCTCAGGGGAGACACAAACAGAAACTAGAAACTTTGGTGTCACTGCTTTCGTTTGCCTGGGAAACTCAAATGTACCTGCATGGTGCACCAAAAGTGTTTTTCTCGGCCGGAGCAGCATTTGCTGCCAAACATGCCAAACATCCAGCAATAGCTTCCAAACCAAAAGAGATAGTACTGAAAGACATAGCTGGCCTGAAACCTCCTCAGGGGAGACACAAACAGAAACTAGAAACTTTGGTGTCACTGCTTTCGTTTGCTTGGGAAACTCAAATGTACCTGCATGGTGCACGAAAAGTGTTTTTCTCTGCCGGAGCAGCATTTGCTACCAAACATGCTAAACGTACCGCAATAGCTTCTAAACCAAAAGAGATAGTACTGAAAGACATTGCTGGCCTGAAAGCTCCTCAGGGGAGACACAAACAGAAACTAGAAACTTTGGTGTCACTGCTTTCGTTTGCCTGGGAAACTCAAATGTACCTGCATGGTGCACCAAAAGTGTTTTTCTCAGCCGGAGCAGCTTTTTCTACCAAACATGCCAAACGTCCAGCAATAGCTTCCAAACCAAAAGAGATAGTACTGAAAGACATTGCTGGCCTGAAACCTCCTCAGGGGAGACACAAACAGAAACTAGAAACTTTGGTGTCACTGCCTTTGTTTGCCTGGGGAACTCAAATGTACCTGCATGGTGCACCAAAAGTGTTTTTCTCGGCCGGAGCAGCTTTTTCTACAAAACGTCCAGCAATAACTTCCAAACCAAAAGAGATAGTACTGAAAGACATAGCTGGCCTGAAACCTCCTCAGGGGAGACACAAACAGAAACTAGAAACTTTGGTGTCACTGCTTTCGTTTGCCTGGGAAACTCAAATGTACCTGCATGGTGCACCAAAAGTGTTTTTCTCGGCCGGAGAAGCTTTTTCTACCAAACATGCCAAACTTCCAGCAATACCTTCCAAACCAAAAGAGATAGTACTGAAAGACATAGCTGGCCTGAAACGTCCTCAGGGGAGACACAAACAGAAACTAGAATCTTTGGTGTCACTGCTTTCGTTTGCCTGGGAAACTCAAATGTACCTGCATGGTGCACCAAAAGTGTTTTTCTCGGCCGGAGCAGCTTCTTTTACCAAACATGCCAAACTTCCAGCAATAGCTTCCAAACCAAAAGAGATAGTACTGAAAGACATTGCTGGCCTGAAACCTCCTCAGGGGAGACACAAACAGAAACTAGAAACTTTGGTGTAACTGCTTTCGTTTGCCTGGGAAACTCAAATGTACCTGCATGGTGCACCAAAAGTGTTTTTCTCGGCCGGAGCAGCTTTTTCTACCAAAAGTCCAGCAATAGCTTCCAAACCAAAAGAGATAGTACTGAAAGACATTGCTGGCCTGAAACGTCCTCAGGGGAGACACAAACAGAAACTAGAGACTTTGGTGTCACTGCTATCGTTTTCCTGGGAAACTCAAATGTACCTGCATGGTGCACCAAAAGTGTTTTTCTCGGTGGAGGAGCATTTGCTGCCAAACATGCCAAACGTCCAGCAATAGCTTCCAAACCAAAAGAGATAGTACTGAAAGACATAGCTGGCCTGAAACCTCCTCAGGGGAGACACAAACAGAAACTAGAATCTTTGGTGTCACTGCTTTTTTTTGCCTGGGAAACTCAAATGTACCTGCATGGTGCACCAAAAGTGTTTTTCTCGGCCGGAGCAGCTTTTGCTGCCAAACATGCCAAACATCCAGCAATAGCATCCAAACAAAAAAAGAGATAGGACTGAAAGACATAGCTGGCCTGAAACCTCCTCAGGGGAGACACAAACAGAAACTAGAAACTTTGGTGTCACTGCTTTCGTTTGCCTGGGAAACTCAAATGTACCTGCATGGTGCACCAAAAGTGTTTTTCTCGGACGGAGCAGTTTTTCTACCAAACGTCCAGCAATAGCTTCCAAACCAAAAGAGATAGGACTGAAAGACATAGCTGGCCTGAAACGTCCTCAGGGGAGACACAAACAGAAACTAGAAACTTTGGTGTCACTGCTTTCGTTTGCCTGGGAAACTCAAATGTACCTGCATGGTGCACCAAAAGTGTTTTACTCGGCTGGAGCAGCATTTGCTGCCAAACATGCCAAACATCCAGCAATAGCTTCCAAACCAAAAGAGATAGTACTGAAAGACATAGCTGGCCTGAAACCTCCTCAGGGGAGACACAAACAGAAACTAGAAACTTTGGTGTCACTGCTTTCGTTTGCCTGGGAAACTCAAATGTACCTGCATGGTGCACCAAAAGTGTTTTTCTCGGCCGGAGCAGCATTTGCTACCAAACATGCCAAACGTACCGCAATAGCTTCTAAACCAAAAGAGATAGTACTGAAAGACATTGCTGGCCTGAAAGCTCCTCAGGGGAGACACAAACAGAAACTAGAAACTTTGGTGTCACTGCTTTTGTTTGCCTGGGAAACTCAAATGTACCTGCATGGTGCACCAAAAGTGTTTTTCTCGGCCGGAGCAGCATTTGCTGCCAAACATGCCAAACGTCCAGCAATAGCTTCCAAACCAAAAGAGATAGTACTGAAAGACATTGCTGGCCTGAAACCTCCTCAGGGGAGACACAAACAGAAACTAGAAACTTTGGTGTCACTGCTTTCGTTTGCCTGGGAAACTCAAATGTACCTGCATGGTGCACCAAAAGTGTTTTTCTCGGCCGGAGCAGCTTTTTCTACCAAACGTCCAGCAATAGCTTCCAAACCAAAAGAGATAGGACTGAAAGACATAGCTGGCCTGAAAGCTCCTCAGGGGAGACATAAACAGAAACTAGAAACTTTGGTGTCACTGCTTTCGTTTGCCTGGGAAACTCAAATGTACCTGCATGGTGCACCAAAAGTGTTTTTCTCGGCCGGAGCAGCTTTTTCTACCAAACGTCCAGCAATAGCTTCCAAACCAAAAGAGATAGTACTGAAAGACATAGCTGGCCTGAAACCTCCTCAGGGGAGACACAAACAGAAACTAGAAACTTTGGTGTCACTGCTTTTGTTTGCCTGGGAAACTCAAATGTACCTGCATGGTGCACCAAAAGTGTTTTTCTCGGCCGGAGCAGCTTTTTCTCCCAAACATGCCAAACATCCAGCAATAGCTTCCAAACCAAAAGAGATAGTACTGAAAGACATTGCTGGCCTGAAACGTCCTCAGGGGAGACACAAACAGAAACTAGAAACTTTGGTGTCACTGCCTTTGTTTGCCTGGGGAACTCAAATGTACCTGCATGGTGCACCAAAAGTGTTTTTCTCGGCCTGAGCAGCTTTTTCTACCAAACGTCCAGCAATAACTTCCAAACCAAAAGAGATAGTACTGAAAGACATAGCTGGCCTGAAACCTCCTCAGGGGAGACACAAACAGAAACTAGAAACTTTGGTGTCACTGCTTTCGTTTGCCTGGGAAACTCAAATGTACCTGCATGGTGCACCAAAAGTGTTTTTCTCGGTGGAGCAGCATTTGCTGCCAAACATGCCAAACTTCCAGCAATAGCTTCCAAACCAAAAGAGATAGTACTGAAAGACATAGCTGGCCTGAAACCTCCTCAGGGGAGACACAAACAGAAACTAGAAACTTTGGTGTCACTGCTTTTGTTTGCCTGGGAAACTCAAATGTACCTGCATGGTGCACCAAAAGTGTTTTTCTCGGCCGGAGAAGCTTCTTCTACAAAACATGCCAAACTTCCAGCAATAGCTTGCAAACCAAAAGAGATAGTACTGAAAGACATAGCTGGCCTGAAACGTCCTCAGGGGAGACTCAAACAGAAACTAGAAACTTTGGTGTCACTGCTTTCGTTTGCCTGGGAAACTCAAATGTACCTGCATGGTGCACCAAAAGTGTTTTTCTCGGCCGGAGCAGCATTTGCTGCCAAACATGCCAAACGTACAGCAATAGCTTCCAAACCAAAAGAGATAGTACTGAAAGACATAGCTGGCCTGAAACGTCCTCAGGGGAGACACAAACAGAAACTAGAAACTTTTGTGTCACTGCTTTTGTTTGCCTGGGAAACTCAAATGTACCTGCATGGTGCACCAAAAGTGTTTTTCTCGGCCGGAGCAGCATTTGCTGCCAAACATCCAGCAATAGCTTCCAAACCAGAAGAGATAGTACTGAAAAACATAGCTGGCCTGAAACCTCCTCAGGGGAGACACAAACAGAAACTAGAAACTTTGGTGTCACTGCTTTCGTTTGCCTGGGAAACTCAAATGTACCTGCATGGTGCACCAAAAGGGTTTTTCTCGGCCGGAGCAGCTTCTTCTACCAAACATGCCAAACTTCCAGCAATAGCTTCCAAACCAAAAGAGATAGTACTGAAAGACATTGCTGGCCTGAAACCTCCTCAGGGGAGACACAAACAGAAACTAGAAACTTTGGTGTCACTGCTTTCGTTTGCCTGGGAAACTCAAATGTAACTGCATGGTGCACCAAAAGTGTTTTTCTCGGCCGGAGCAGCTTTTTCTACCAAACGTCCAGAAATAGCTTCCAAACCAAAAGAGATAGTACTGAAAGACATTGCTGGCCTGAAACCTCCTCAGGGGAGACACAAACAGAAACTAGAAACTTTGGTGTCACTGCTTTTGTTTGCCTGGGAAACTCAAATGTACCTGCATGGTGCACCAAAAGTGTTTTTCTTGGCCGGAGCAGCTTTTTCTACCAAACGTCCAGCAATAGCTTCCAAACCAAAAGAGATAGTACTGAAAGACATAGCTGGCCTGAAAGCTCCTCAGGGGAGACACAAACAGAAACTAGAAACTTTGGTGTCACTGCTTTCGTTTGCCTGGGAAACTCAAATGTACCTGCATGGTGCACCAAAAGTGTTTTTCTCGGTGGAGCAGCATTTGCTGCCAAACATGCCAAACGTCCAGCAATAGCTTCCAAACCAAAAGAGATAGTACTGAAAGACATAGCTGGCCTGAAACCTCCTCAGGGGAGACACAAACAGAAACTAGAAACTTTGGTGTCACTGCTTTCGTTTGCCTGGGAAACTCAAATGTACCTGCATGGTGCACCAAAAGGGTTTTTCTCGCCCGGAGCAGCATTTTCTACCAAACATGCAAAACTTCCAGCAATAGCTTCCAAACCAAAAGAGATAGTACTGAAAGACATTGCTGGCCTGAAACCTCCTCAGGGGAGACACAAACAGAAACTAGAAACTTTGGTGTCACTGCCTTTGTTTGCCTGGGGAACTCAAATGTACCTGCATGGTGCACCAAAAGTGTTTTTCTCGGCCGGAGCAGCTTCTTCTACCAAACATGCCAAACTTCCAGCAATAGCTTGCAAACCAAAAGAGATAGTACTGAAAGACATTGCTGGCCTGAAACCTCCTCAGGGGAGACACAAACAGAAACTAGAAACTTTGGTGTCACTGCTTTTGTTTGCCTGGGAAACTCAAATGTACCTGCATGGTGCACCAAAAGTGTTTTTCTCGGCCGGAGCGGCATTTGCTACCAAACATGCCAAACTTCAAGCAATAGCTTCCAAACCAAAAGAGATAGTACTGAATGACATAGCTGGCCTGAAACGTCCTCAGGGGTGACACAAACAGAAACTAGAAACTTTGGTGTCACTGCTTTCGTTTGCCTGGGAAACTCAAATGTACCTGCATGGTGCACCAAAAGTGTTTTTCTCGGCCGGAGCAGCATTTGCTGCCAAACATGCCAAACGTACAGCAATAGCTTCCAAACCAAAAGAGATAGTACTGAAAGACATAGCTGGCCTGAAACCTCCTCAGGGGAGACACAAACAGAAACTAGAAACTTTGGTGTCACTGCTTGCGTTTGCCTGGGAAACTCAAATGTACCTGCATGGTGCACCAAAAGGGTTTTTCTCGGCCGGAGCAGCTTTTTCTTCCAAAAGTCCAGCAATAGCTTCCAAACCAAAAGAGATAGTACTGAAAGACATTGCTGGCCTGAAACCTCCTCAGGGGAGACACAAACAGAAACTAGAAACTTTGGTGTCAATGCTTTCGTTTGCCTGGGAAACTCAAATGTACCTGCATGGTGCACCAAAAGTGTTTTTCTCGGCCGGAGCAGCATTTGCTATCAAACATGCCAAACGTACAGCAATAGCTTCTAAACCAAAAGAGATAGTACTGAAAGACATTGCTGGCCTGAAACCTCCTCAGGGGAGACACAAACAGAAACTAGAATCTTTGGTGTAACTGCTTTTTTTTGCCTGGGAAACTCAAATGTACCTGCATGGTGCACCAAAAGTGTTTTTCTCGGCCGGAGCAGCTTTTTCTACCAAACGTCCAGAAATAGCATCCAAACCAAAAGAGATAGTACTGAAAGACATTGCTGGCCTGAAACCTCCTCAGGGGAGACACAAACAGAAACTAGAAACTTTGGTGTCACTGCTTTCGTTTGCCTGGGAAACTCAAATGTACCTGCATGGTGCACCAAAAGTGTTTTTCTCGGCCGGAGCAGCTTCTTCTACCAAACGTCCAGCAATAACTTCTAAACCAAAAGAGATAGTACTGAAAGACATAGCTGGCCTGAAACCTCCTCAGGGGAGACACAAACAGAAACTAGAAACTTTGGTGTCACTGCTTTCGTTTGCCTGGGAAACTCAAATGTACCTGCATGGTGCATCAAAAGTGTTTTTCTCGGCCGGAGCAGCTTTTTCTCCCAAACATGCCAAACGTCCAGCAATAGCTTCCAAACCAAAAGAGATAGTACTGAAAGACATAGCTGGCCTGAAACCTCCTCAGGGGAGACACAAACAGAAACTAGAAACTTTGGTGTCACTGCTTTCGTTTGCCTGGAAAACTCAAATGTACCTGCATGGTGCACCACAAGTGTTTTTCTCGGCCGGAGCAGCTTTTGCTGCCAAACATGCCAAACATCCAGCAATAGCATCCAAACAAAAAAAGAGATAGGACTGAAAGACATAGCTGGCCTGAAACCTCCTCAGGGGAGACACAAACAGAAACTAGAAACTTTGGTGTCACTGCTTTCGTTTGCCTGGGAAACTCAAATGTACCTGCATGGTGCACCAAAAGTGTTTTTCTCGGACGGAGCAGTTTTTCTACCAAACGTCCAGCAATAGCTTCCAAACCAAAAGAGATAGGACTGAAAGACATAGCTGGCCTGAAACGTCCTCAGGGGAGACACAAACAGAAACTAGAAACTTTGGTGTCACTGCTTTCGTTTGCCTGGGAAACTCAAATGTACCTGCATGGTGCACCAAAAGTGTTTTACTCGGCTGGAGCAGCATTTGCTGCCAAACATGCCAAACATCCAGCAATAGCTTCCAAACCAAAAGAGATAGTACTGAAAGACATAGCTGGCCTGAAACCTCCTCAGGGGAGACACAAACAGAAACTAGAAACTTTGGTGTCACTGCTTTCGTTTGCCTGGGAAACTCAAATGTACCTGCATGGTGCACCAAAAGTGTTTTTCTCGGCCGGAGCAGCATTTGCTACCAAACATACCAAACGTACCGCAATAGCTTCTAAACCAAAAGAGATAGTACTGAAAGACATTGCTGGCCTGAAAGCTCCTCAGGGGAGACACAAACAGAAACTAGAAACTTTGGTGTCACTGCTTTTGTTTGCCTGGGAAACTCAAATGTACCTGCATGGTGCACCAAAAGTGTTTTTCTCGGCCGGAGCAGCATTTGCTGCCAAACATGCCAAACGTCCAGCAATAGCTTCCAAACCAAAAGAGATAGTACTGAAAGACATTGCTGGCCTGAAACCTCCTCAGGGGAGACACAAACAGAAACTAGAAACTTTGGTGTCACTGCTTTCGTTTGCCTGGGAAACTCAAATGTACCTGCATGGTGCACCAAAAGGGTTTTTCTCGGCCGGAGCAGCTTTTTCTACCAAACGTCCAGCAATAGCTTCCAAACCAAAAGAGATAGGACTGAAAGACATAGCTGGCCTGAAAGCTCCTCAGGGGAGACATAAACAGAAACTAGAAACTTTGGTGTCACTGCTTTCGTTTGCCTGGGAAACTCAAATGTACCTGCATGGTGCACCAAAAGTGTTTTTCTCGGCCGGAGCAGCTTTTTCTACCAAACGTCCAGCAATAGCTTCCAAACCAAAAGAGATAGTACTGAAAGACATAGCTGGCCTGAAACCTCCTCAGGGGAGACACAAACAGAAACTAGAAACTTTGGTGTCACTGCTTTCGTTTGCCTGGGAAACTCAAATGTACCTGCATGGTGCACCAAAAGTGTTTTTCTCGGCCGGAGCAGCTTTTTCTCCCAAACATGCCAAACATCCAGCAATAGCTTCCAAACCAAAAGAGATAGTACTGAAAGACATTGCTGGCCTGAAACGTCCTCAGGGGAGACACAAACAGAAACTAGAAACTTTGGTGTCACTGCCTTTGTTTGCCTGGGGAACTCAAATGTACCTGCATGGTGCACCAAAAGTGTTTTTCTCGGCCGGAGCAGCTTTTTCTACCAAACGTCCAGCAATAACTTCCAAACCAAAAGAGATAGTACTGAAAGACATAGCTGGCCTGAAACCTCCTCAGGGGAGACACAAACAGAAACTAGAAACTTTGGTGTCACTGCTTTCGTTTGCCTGGGAAACTCAAATGTACCTGCATGGTGCACCAAAAGGGTTTTTCTCGGTGGAGCAGCATTTGCTGCCAAACATGCCAAACTTCCAGCAATAGCTTCCAAACCAAAAGAGATAGTACTGAAAGACATAGCTGGCCTGAAACCTCCTCAGGGGAGACACAAACAGAAACTAGAAACTTTGGTGTCACTGCTTTTGTTTGCCTGGGAAACTCAAATGTACCTGCATGGTGCACCAAAAGTGTTTTTCTCGGCCGGAGAAGCTTCTTCTACAAAACATGCCAAACTTCCAGCAATAGCTTGCAAACCAAAAGAGATAGTACTGAAAGACATAGCTGGCCTGAAACGTCCTCAGGGGAGACTCAAACAGAAACTAGAAACTTTGGTGTCACTGCTTTCGTTTGCCTGGGAAACTCAAATGTACCTGCATGGTGCACCAAAAGTGTTTTTCTCGGCCGGAGCAGCATTTGCTGCCAAACATGCCAAACGTCCAGCAATAGCTTCCAAACCAAAAGAGATAGTACTGAAAGACATAGCTGGCCTGAAACGTCCTCAGGGGAGACACAAACAGAAACTAGAAACTTTGGTGTCACTGCTTTTGTTTGCCTGGGAAACTCAAATGTACCTGCATGGTGCACCAAAAGTGTTTTTCTCGGCCGGAGCAGCTTCTTCTACCAAACATGCCAAACTTCCAGCAATAGCTTGCAAACCAAAAGAGATAGTACTGAAAGACATTGCTGGCCTGAAACCTCCTCAGGGGAGACACAAACAGAAACTAGAAACTTTGGTGTCAATGCTTTCGTTTGCCTGGGAAACTCAAATGTACCTGCATGGTGCACCAAAAGTGTTTTTCTCGGCCGGAGCAGCATTTGCTATCAAACATGCCAAACGTACAGCAATAGCTTCTAAACCAAAAGAGATAGTACTGAAAGACATTGCTGGCCTGAAACCTCCTCAGGGGAGACACAAACAGAAACTAGAATCTTTGGTGTAACTGCTTTTTTTTGCCTGGGAAACTCAAATGTACCTGCATGGTGCACCAAAAGTGTTTTTCTCGGCCGGAGCAGCTTTTTCTACCAAACGTCCAGAAATAGCTTCCAAACCAAAAGAGATAGTACTGAAAGACATTGCTGGCCTGAAACCTCCTCAGGGGAGACACAAACAGAAACTAGAAACTTTGGTGTCACTGCTTTCGTTTGCCTGGGAAACTCAAATGTACCTGCATGGTGCACCAAAAGTGTTTTTCTCGGCCGGAGCAGCTTTTTCTCCCAAACATGCCAAACGTCCAGCAATAGCTTCCAAACCAAAAGAGAGAGTACTGAAAGACATAGCTGGCCTGAAACCTCCTCAGGGGAGACACAAACAGAAACTAGAAACTTTGGTGTCACTGCTTTCGTTTGCCTGGAAAACTCAAATGTACCTGCATGGTGCACCACAAGTGTTTTTCTCGGCCGGAGCAGCTTTTGCTGCCAAACATGCCAAATATCCAGCAATAGCATCCAAACAAAAAAAGAGATAGGACTGAAAGACATAGCTGGCCTGAAACCTCCTCAGGGGAGACACAAACAGAAACTAGAAACTTTGGTGTCACTGCTTTCGTTTGCCTGGGAAACTCAAATGTACCTGCATGGTGCACCAAAAGTGTTTTTCTCGGACGGAGCAGTTTTTCTACCAAACGTCCAGCAATAGCTTCCAAACCAAAAGAGATAGGACTGAAAGACATAGCTGGCCTGAAACCTCCTCAGGGGAGACACAAACAGAAACTAGAAACTTTGGTGTCACTGCTTTCGTTTGCCTGGGAAACTCAAATGTACCTGCATGGTGCACCAAAAGTGTTTTACTCGGCTGGAGCAGCATTTGCTGCCAAACATGCCAAACATCCAGCTATAGCTTCCAAACCAAAAGAGATAGTACTGAAAGACATAGCTGGCCTGAAACGTCCTCAGGGGAGACACAAACAGAAACTAGAAACTTTGGTGTCACTGCTTTCGTTTGCCTGGAAAACTCAAATGTACCTGCATGGTGCACCAAAAGTGTTTTTCTCGGTGGAGGAGCATTTGCTGCCAAACATGCCAAACATCCAGCAATAGCATCCAAACAAAAAAAGAGATAGGACTGAAAGACATAGCTGGCCTGAAACCTCCTCAGGGGAGACACAAACAGAAACTAGAAACTTTGGTGTCACTGCTTTCGTTTGCCTGGGAAACTCAAATGTACCTGCATGGTGCACCAAAAGTGTTTTTCTCGGACGGAGCAGTTTTTCTACCAAACGTCCAGCAATAGCTTCCAAACCAAAAGAGATAGGACTGAAAGACATAGCTGGCCTGAAACCTCCTCAGGGGAGACACAAACAGAAACTAGAAACTTTGGTGTCACTGCTTTCGTTTGCCTGGGAAACTCAAATGTACCTGCATGGTGCACCAAAAGTGTTTTACTCGGCTGGAGCAGCATTTGCTGCCAAACATGCCAAACATCCAGCAATAGCTTCCAAACCAAAAGAGATAGTACTGAAAGACATTGCTGGCCTGAAACCTCCTCAGGGGAGACACAAACAGAAACTAGAAACTTTGGTGTCAATGCCTTTGTTTGCCTGGGGAACTCAAATGTACCTGCATGGTGCACCAAAAGTGTTTTTCTCGGCCGGAGCAGCTTCTTCTACCAAACATGCCAAACTTCAAGCAATAGCTTGCAAACCAAAAGAGATAGTACTGAAAGACATTGCTGGCCTGAAACCTCCTCAGGGGAGACACAAACAGAAACTAGAAACTTTGGTGTCACTGCTTTTGTTTGCCTGGGAAACTCAAATGTACCTGCATGGTGCACCAAAAGTGTTTTTCTCGGCCGGAGCAGCATTTGCTACCAAACATGCCAAACTTCAAGCAATAGCTTCCAAACCAAAAGAGATAGTACTGAATGACATAGCTGGCCTGAAACGTCCTCAGGGGTGACACAAACAGAAACTAGAAACTTTGGTGTCACTGCTTTCGTTTGCCTGGGAAACTCAAATGTACCTGCATGGTGCACCAAAAGTGTTTTTCTCGGCCGGAGCAGCATTTGCTGCCAAACATGCCAAACGTCCAGCAATAGCTTCCAAACCAAAAGAGATAGTACTGAAAGACATAGCTGGCCTGAAACCTCCTCAGGGGAGACACAAACAGAAACTAGAAACTTTGGTGTCACTGCTTGCGTTTGCCTGGGAAACTCAAATGTACCTGCATGGTGCACCAAAAGGGTTTTTCTCGGCCGGAGCAGCTTTTTCTTCCAAAAGTCCAGCAATAGCTTCCAAACCAAAAGAGATAGTACTGAAAGACATTGCTGGCCTGAAACCTCCTCAGGGGAGACACAAACAGAAACTAGAAACTTTGGTGTCAATGCTTTCGTTTGCCTGGGAAACTCAAATGTACCTGCATGGTGCACCAAAAGTGTTTTTCTCGGCCGGAGCAGCATTTGCTATCAAACATGCCAAACGTACAGCAATAGCTTCTAAACCAAAAGAGATAGTACTGAAAGACATTGCTGGCCTGAAACCTCCTCAGGGGAGACACAAACAGAAACTAGAATCTTTGGTGTAACTGCTTTTTTTTGCCTGGGAAACTCAAATGTACCTGCATGGTGCACCAAAAGTGTTTTTCTCGGCCGGAGCAGCTTTTTCTACCAAACGTCCAGAAATAGCATCCAAACCAAAAGAGATAGTACTGAAAGACATTGCTGGCCTGAAACCTCCTCAGGGGAGACACAAACAGAAACTAGAAACTTTGGTGTCACTGCTTTCGTTTGCCTGGGAAACTCAAATGTACCTGCATGGTGCACCAAAAGTGTTTTTCTCGGCCGGAGCAGCTTCTTCTGCCAAACGTCCAGCAATAACTTCCAAACCAAAAGAGATAGTACTGAAAGACATAGCTGGCCTGAAACCTCCTCAGGGGAGACACAAACAGAAACTAGAAACTTTGGTGTCACTGCTTTCGTTTGCCTGGGAAACTCAAATGTACCTGCATGGTGCACCACAAGTGTTTTTCTCGGCCGGAGCAGCTTTTTCTCCCAAACATGCCAAACGTCCAGCAATAGCTTCCAAACCAAAAGAGATAGTACTGAAAGACATAGCTGGCCTGAAACCTCCTCAGGGGAGACACAAACAGAAACTAGAAACTTTGGTGTCACTGCTTTCGTTTGCCTGGAAAACTCAAATGTACCTGCATGGTGCACCACAAGTGTTTTTCTCGGCCGGAGCAGCTTTTGCTGCCAAACATGCCAAACATCCAGCAATAGCATCCAAACAAAAAAAGAGATAGGACTGAAAGACATAGCTGGCCTGAAACCTCCTCAGGGGAGACACAAACAGAAACTAGAAACTTTGGTGTCACTGCATTCGTTTGCCTGGGAAACTCAAATGTACCTGCATGGTGCACCAAAAGTGTTTTTCTCGGACGGAGCAGTTTTTCTACCAAACGTCCAGCAATAGCTTCCAAACCAAAAGAGATAGTACTGAAAGACATAGCTGGCCTGAAACGTCCTCAGGGGAGACACAAACAGAAACTAGAAACTTTGGTGTCACTGCTTTCGTTTGCCTGGGAAACTCAAATGTACCTGCATGGTGCACCAAAAGTGTTTTACTCGGCTGGAGCAGCATTTGCTGCCAAACATGCCAAACATCCAGCAATAGCTTCCAAACCAAAAGAGATAGTACTGAAAGACATAGCTGGCCTGAAACCTCCTCAGGGGAGACACAAACAGAAACTAGAAACTTTGGTGTCACTGCTTTCGTTTGCCTGGGAAACTCAAATGTACCTGCATGGTGCACCAAAAGTGTTTTTCTCGGCCGGAGCAGCATTTGCTACCAAACATGCCAAACGTACCGCAATAGCTTCTAAACCAAAAGAGATAGTACTGAAAGACATTGCTGGCCTGAAAGCTCCTCAGGGGAGACACAAACAGAAACTAGAAACTTTGGTGTCACTGCTTTTGTTTGCCTGGGAAACTCAAATGTACCTGCATGGTGCACCAAAAGTGTTTTTCTCGGCCGGAGCAGCATTTGCTGCCAAACATGCCAAACGTCCAGCAATAGCTTCCAAACCAAAAGAGATAGTACTGAAAGACATTGCTGGCCTGAAACCTCCTCAGGGGAGACACAAACAGAAACTAGAAACTTTGGTGTCACTGCTTTCGTTTGCCTGGGAAACTCAAATGTACCTGCATGGTGCACCAAAAGGGTTTTTCTCGGCCGGAGCAGCTTTTTCTACCAAACGTCCAGCAATAGCTTCCAAACCAAAAGAGATAGGACTGAAAGACATAGCTGGCCTGAAAGCTCCTCAGGGGAGACATAAACAGAAACTAGAAACTTTGGTGTCACTGCTTTCGTTTGCCTGGGAAACTCAAATGTACCTGCATGGTGCACCAAAAGTGTTTTTCTCGGCCGGAGCAGCTTTTTCTACCAAACGTCCAGCAATAGCTTCCAAACCAAAAGAGATAGTACTGAAAGACATAGCTGGCCTGAAACCTCCTCAGGGGAGACACAAACAGAAACTAGAAACTTTGGTGTCACTGCTTTCGTTTGCCTGGGAAACTCAAATGTACCTGCATGGTGCACCAAAAGTGTTTTTCTCGGCCGGAGCAGCTTTTTCTCCCAAACATGCCAAACATCCAGCAATAGCTTCCAAACCAAAAGAGATAGTACTGAAAGACATTGCTGGCCTGAAACGTCCTCAGGGGAGACACAAACAGAAACTAGAAACTTTGGTGTCACTGCCTTTGTTTGCCTGGGGAACTCAAATGTACCTGCATGGTGCACCAAAAGTGTTTTTCTCGGCCGGAGCAGCTTTTTCTACCAAACGTCCAGCAATAACTTCCAAACCAAAAGAGATAGTACTGAAAGACATAGCTGGCCTGAAACCTCCTCAGGGGAGACACAAACAGAAACTAGAAACTTTGGTGTCACTGCTTTCGTTTGCCTGGGAAACTCAAATGTACCTGCATGGTGCACCAAAAGGGATTTTCTCGGCCGGAGAAGCTTCTTCTACAAAACATGCCAAACTTCCAGCAATAGCTTGCAAACCAAAAGAGATAGTACTGAAAGACATAGCTGGCCTGAAACGTCCTCAGGGGAGACTCAAACAGAAACTAGAAACTTTGGTGTCACTGCTTTCGTTTGCCTGGGAAACTCAAATGTACCTGCATGGTGCACCAAAAGTGTTTTTCTCGGCCGGAGCAGCATTTGCTGCCAAACATGCCAAACGTCCAGCAATAGCTTCCAAACCAAAAGAGATAGTACTGAAAGACATAGCTGGCCTGAAACGTCCTCAGGGGAGACACAAACAGAAACTAGAAACTTTGGTGTCACTGCTTTCGTTTGCCTGGGAAACTCAAATGTACCTGCATGGTGCACCAAAAGTGTTTTTCTCGGCCGGAGCAGCTTCTTCTACCAAACATGCCAAACTTCCAGCAATAGCTTGCAAACCAAAAGAGATAGTACTGAAAGACATTGCTGGCCTGAAACCTCCTCAGGGGAGACACAAACAGAAACTAGAAACTTTGGTGTCAATGCTTTCGTTTGCCTGGGAAACTCAAATGTACCTGCATGGTGCACCAAAAGTGTTTTTCTCGGCCGGAGCAGCATTTGCTATCAAACATGCCAAACGTACAGCAATAGCTTCTAAACCAAAAGAGATAGTACTGAAAGACATTGCTGGCCTGAAACCTCCTCAGGGGAGACACAAACAGAAACTAGAATCTTTGGTGTAACTGCTTTGTTTTGCCTTGGAAACTCAAATGTACCTGCATGGTGCACCAAAAGTGTTTTTCTCGGCCGGAGCAGCTTTTTCTACCAAACGTCCAGAAATAGCTTCCAAACCAAAAGAGATAGTACTGAAAGACATTGCTGGCCTGAAACCTCCTCAGGGGAGACACAAACAGAAACTAGAAACTTTGGTGTCACTGCTTTCGTTTGCCTGGGAAACTCAAATGTACCTGCATGGTGCACCAAAAGTGTTTTTCTCGGCCGGAGCAGCTTTTTCTCCCAAACATGCCAAACGTCCAGCAATAGCTTCCAAACCAAAAGAGATAGTACTGAAAGACATAGCTGGCCTGAAACCTCCTCAGGGGAGACACAAACAGAAACTAGAAACTTTGGTGTCACTGCTTTCGTTTGCCTGGAAAACTCAAATGTACCTGCATGGTGCACCACAAGTGTTTTTCTCGGCCGGAGCAGCTTTTGCTGCCAAACATGCCAAACATCCAGCAATAGCATCCAAACAAAAAAAGAGATAGGACTGAAAGACATAGCTGGCCTGAAACCTCCTCAGGGGAGACACAAACAGAAACTAGAAACTTTGGTGTCACTGCTTTCGTTTGCCTGGGAAACTCAAATGTACCTGCATGGTGCACCAAAAGTGTTTTTCTCGGACGGAGCAGTTTTTCTACCAAACGTCCAGCAATAGCTTCCAAACCAAAAGAGATAGGACTGAAAGACATAGCTGGCCTGAAACGTCCTCAGGGGAGACACAAACAGAAACTAGAAACTTTGGTGTCACTGCTTTCGTTTGCCTGGGAAACTCAAATGTACCTGCATGGTGCACCAAAAGTGTTTTACTCGGCTGGAGCAGCATTTGCTGCCAAACATGCCAAACATCCAGCAATAGCTTCCAAACCAAAAGAGATAGTACTGAAAGACATAGCTGGCCTGAAACCTCCTCAGGGGAGACACAAACAGAAACTAGAAACTTTGGTGTCACTGCTTTCGTTTGCCTGGGAAACTCAAATGTACCTGCATGGTGCACCAAAAGTGTTTTTCTCGGCCGGAGCAGCATTTGCTGCCAAACATGCCAAACGTCCAGCAATAGCTTCCAAACCAAAAGAGATAGTACTGAAAGACATAGCTGGCCTGAAACCTCCTCAGGGGAGACACAAACAGAAACTAGAAACTTTGGTGTCACTGCTTTCGTTTGCCTGGGAAACTCAAATGTACCTGCATGGTGCACCAAAAGGGTTTTTCTCGGCCGGAGCAGCTTTTTCTACCAAACGTCCAGCAATAGCTTCCAAACCAAAAGAGATAGGACTGAAAGACATAGCTGGCCTGAAAGCTCCTCAGGGGAGACATAAACAGAAACTAGAAACTTTGGTGTCACTGCTTTCGTTTGCCTGGGAAACTCAAATGTACCTGCATGGTGCACCAAAAGTGTTTTTCTCGGCCGGAGCAGCTTTTTCTACCAAAATTCCAGCAATAGCTTCCAAACCAAAAGAGATAGTACTGAAAGACATTGCTGGCCTGAAACCTCCTCAGGGGAGACACAAACAGAAACTAGAAACTTTGGTGTCACTGCTTTCGTTTGCCTGGGAAACTCAAATGTACCTGCATGGTGCACCAAAAGTGTTTTTCTCGGCCGGAGCAGCTTTTTCTCCCAAACATGCCAAACATCCAGCAATAGCTTCCAAACCAAAAGAGATAGTACTGAAAGACATTGCTGGCCTGAAACGTCCTCAGGGGAGACACAAACAGAAACTAGAAACTTTGGTGTCACTGCCTTTGTTTGCCTGGGGAACTCAAATGTACCTGCATGGTGCACCAAAAGTGTTTTTCTCGGCCGGAGCAGCTTTTTCTACCAAACGTCCAGCAATAACTTCCAAACCAAAAGAGATAGTACTGAAAGACATAGCTGGCCTGAAACCTCCTCAGGGGAGACACAAACAGAAACTAGAAACTTTGGTGTCACTGCTTTCGTTTGCCTGGGAAACTCAAATGTACCTGCATGGTGCACCAAAAGGGTTTTTCTCGGTGGAGCAGCATTTGCTGCCAAACATGCCAAACTTCCAGCAATAGCTTCCAAACCAAAAGAGATAGTACTGAAAGACATAGCTGGCCTGAAACGTCCTCAGGGGAGACACAAACAGAAACTAGAAACTTTGGTGTCACTGCTTTTGTTTGCCTGGGAAACTCAAATGTACCTGCATGGTGCACCAAAAGTGTTTTTCTCGGCCGGAGCAGCATTTGCTGCCAAACATCCAGCAATAGCTTCCAAACCAGAAGAGATAGTACTGAAAAACATAGCTGGCCTGAAACCTCCTCAGGGGAGACACAAACAGAAACTAGAAACTTTGGTGTCACTGCTTTCGTTTGCCTGGGAAACTCAAATGTACCTGCATGGTGCACCAAAAGCGTTTTTCTCGGCCGGAGCAGCTTCTTCTACCAAACATGCCAAACTTCCAGCAATAGCTTCCAAACCAAAAGAGATAGTACTGAAAGACATAGCTGGCCTGAAACGTCCTCAGGGGAGACACAAACAGAAACTAGAAACTTTGGTGTCTCTGCTTTTGTTTGCCTGGGAAACTCAAATGTACCTGCATGGTGCACCAAAAGTGTTTTTCTCGGTGGAGCAGCATTTGCTGCCAAACATGCCAAACGTCCAGCAATAGCTTCCAAACCAAAAGAGATAGTACTGAAAGACATAGCTGGCCTGAAACCTCCTCAGGGGAGACACAAACAGAAACTAGAAACTTTGGTGTCACTGCTTTTGTTTGCCTGGGAAACTCAAATGTACCTGCATGGTGCACCAAAAGTGTTTTTCTCGGCCGGAGCAGCATTTGCTGCCAAACATCCAGCAATAGCTTCCAAACCAGAAGAGATAGTACTGAAAAACATAGCTGGCCTGAAACCTCCTCAGGGGAGACACAAACAGAAACTAGAAACTTTGGTGTCACTGCTTTCGTTTGCCTGGGAAACTCAAATGTACCTGCATGGTGCACCAAAAGGGTTTTTCTCGGCCGGAGCAGCTTCTTCTACCAAACATGCCAAACTTCCAGCAATAGCTTCCAAACCAAAAGAGATAGTACTGAAAGACATAGCTGGCCTGAAACGTCCTCAGGGGAGACACAAACAGAAACTAGAAACTTTGGTGTCTCTGCTTTTGTTTGCCTGGGAAACTCAAATGTACCTGCATGGTGCACCAAAAGTGTTTTTCTCGGTGGAGCAGCATTTGCTGCCAAACATGCCAAACGTCCAGCAATAGCTTCCAAACCAAAAGAGATAGTACTGAAAGACATAGCTGGCCTGAAACCTCCTCAGGGGAGACACAAACAGAAACTAGAAACTTTGGTGTCACTGCTTTTGTTTGCCTGGGAAACTCAAATGTACCTGCATGGTGCACCAAAAGTGTTTTTCTCGGCCGGAGCAGCTTCTTCTACCAAACATGCCAAAATTCCAGCAATAGCTTGCAAACCAAAAGAGATAGTACTGAAAGACATTGCTGGCCTGAAACCTCCTCAGGGGAGACACAAACAGAAACTAGAAACTTTGGTGTCACTGCTTTTGTTTGCCTGGGAAACTCAAATGTACCTGCATGGTGCACCAAAAGTGTTTTTCTCGGCCGGAGCAGCATTTGCTACCAAACATGCCAAACTTCCAGCAATAGCTTCCAAACCAAAAGAGATAGTACTGAATGACTTAGCTGGCCTGAAACGTCCTCAGGGGTGACACAAACAGAAACTAGAAACTTTGGTGTCACTGCTTTCGTTTGCCTGGGAAACTCAAATGTACCTGCATGGTGCACCAAAAGTGTTTTTCTCGGCCGGAGCAGCATTTGCTGCCAAACATGCCAAACGTACAGCAATAGCTTCCAAACCAAAAGAGATAGTACTGAAAGACATAGCTGGCCTGAAACCTCCTCAGGGGAGACACAAACAGAAACTAGAAACTTTGGTGTCACTGCTTTCGTTTGCCTGGGAAACTCAAATGTACCTGCATGGTGCACCAAAAGGGTTTTTCTCGGCCGGAGCAGCTTTTTCTTCCAAAAGTCCAGCAATAGCTTCCAAACCAAAAGAGATAGTACTGAAAGACATTGCTGGCCTGAAACCTCCTCAGGGGAGACACAAACAGAAACTAGAAACTTTGGTGTCACTGCTTTCGTTTGCCTGGGAAACTCAAATGTACCTGCATGGTGCACCAAAAGTGTTTTTCTCGGCCGGAGCAGCATTTGCTACCAAACATGCCAAACGTACAGCAATAGCTTCTAAACCAAAAGAGATAGTACTGAAAGACATTGCTGGCCTGAAACCTCCTCAGGGGAGACACAAACAGAAACTAGAATCTTTGGTGTCACTGCTTTTTTTTGCCTGGGAAACTCAAATGTACCTGCATGGTGCACCAAAAGTGTTTTTCTCGGCCGGAGCAGCTTTTTCTACCAAACGTCCAGAAATAGCTTCCAAACCAAAAGAGATAGTACTGAAAGACATTGCTGGCCTGAAACCTCCTCAGGGGAGACACAAACAGAAACTAGAAACTTTGGTGTCACTGCTTTCGTTTGCCTGGGAAACTCAAATGTACCTGCATGGTGCACCAAAAGTGTTTTTCTCGGCCGGAGCAGCTTCTTCTACCAAACGTCCAGCAATACCTTCCAAACCAAAAGAGATAGTACTGAAAGACATAGCTGGCCTGAAACCTCCTCAGGGGAGACACAAACAGAAACTAGAAACTTTGGTGTCACTGCTTTCGTTTGCCTGGGAAACTCAAATGTACCTGCATGGTGCATCAAAAGTGTTTTTCTCGGCTGGAGAAGCTTTTTCTCCCAAACATGCCAAACGTCCAGCAATAGCTTCCAAACCAAAAGAGATAGTACTGAAAGACATAGCTGGCCTGAAACGTCCTCAGGGGAGACACAAACAGAAACTAGAAACTTTGGTGTCACTGCTTTCGTTTGCCTGGAAAACTCAAATGTACCTGCATGGTGCACCACAAGTGTTTTTCTCGGCCGGAGCAGCTTTTGCTGCCAAACATGCCAAACATCCATCAATAGCTTCCAAACAAAAAAAGAGATAGGACTGAAAGACATAGCTGGCCTGAAACCTCCTCAGGGGAGACACAAACAGAAACTAGAAACTTTGGTGTCACTGCTTTCGTTTGCCTGGGAAACTCAAATGTACCTGCATGGTGCACCAAAAGTGTTTTTCTCGGCCGGAGCAGTTTTTCTACCAAACGTCCAGCAATAGCTTCCAAACCAAAAGAGATAGGACTGAAAGACATAGCTGGCCTGAAACGTCCTCAGGGGAGACACAAACAGAAACTAGAAACTTTGGTGTCACTGCTTTCGTTTGCCTGGGAAACTCAAATGTACCTGCATGGTGCACCAAAAGTGTTTTACTCGGCTGGAGCAGCATTTGCTGCCAAACATGCCAAACATCCAGCAATAGCTTCCAAACCAAAAGAGATAGTACTGAAAGACATAGCTGGCCTGAAACCTCCTCAGGGGAGACACAAACAGAAACTAGAAACTTTGGTGTCACTGCTTTCGTTTGCCTGGGAAACTCAAATGTACCTGCATGGTGCACCAGAAGTGTTTTTCTCGGCCGGAGCAGCATTTGCTACCAAACATGCCAAACGTACCGCAATAGCTTCTAAACCAAAAGAGATAGTACTGAAAGACATTGCTGGCCTGAAACCTCCTCAGGGGAGACACAAACAGAAACTAGAAACTTTGGTGTCAATGCTTTCGTTTGCCTGGGAAACTCAAATGTACCTGCATGGTGCACCAAAAGTGTTTTTCTCGGCCGGAGCAGCATTTGCTATCAAACATCCTAAACGTACAGCAATAGCTTCTAAACCAAAAGAGATAGTACTGAAAGACATTGCTGGCCTGAAACCTCCTCAGGGGAGACACAAACAGAAACTAGAATCTTTGGTGTAACTGCTTTTTTTTGCCTGGGAAACTCAAATGTACCTGCATGGTGCACCAAAAGTGTTTTTCTCGGCCGGAGCAGCTTTTTCTACCAAACGTCCAGCAATAGCTTCCAAACCAAAAGAGATAGTACTGAAAGACATTGCTGGCCTGAAACCTCCTCAGGGGAGACACAAACAGAAACTAGAAACTTTGGTGTCACTGCTTTCGTTTGCCTGGGAAACTCAAATGTACCTGCATGGTGCACCAAAAGTGTTTTTCTCGGCCGGAGAAGCTTCTTCTACCAAACGTCCAGCAATAACTTCCAAACCAAAAGAGATAGTACTGAAAGACATAGCTGGCCTGAAACCTCCTCAGGGGAGACACAAACAGAAACTAGAAACTTTGGTGTCACTGCTTTCGTTTGCCTGGGAAACTCAAATGTACCTGCATGTTGCATCAAAAGTGTTTTTCTCGACCGGAGCAGCTTTTTCTCCCAAACATGCCAAACGTCCAGCAATAGCTTCCAAACCAAAAGAGATAGTACTGAAAGACATAGCTGGCCTGAAACCTCCTCAGGGGAGACACAAACAGAAACTAGAAACTTTGGTGTCACTGCTTTCGTTTGCCTGGAAAACTCAAATGTACCTGCATGGTGCACCACAAGTGTTTTTCTCGGCCGGAGCAGCTTTTGCTACCAAACATGCCAAACATCCAGCAATAGCATCCAAACAAAAAAAGAGATAGGACTGAAAGACATAGCTGGCCTGAAACCTCCTCAGGGGAGACACAAACAGAAACTAGAAACTTTGGTGTCACTGCTTTCGTTTGCCTGGGAAACTCAAATGTACCTGCATGGTGCACCAAAAGTGTTTTTCTCGGACGGAGCAGTTTTTCTACCAAACGTCCAGCAATAGCTTCCAAAGCAAAAGAGATAGGACTGAAAGACATAGCTGGCCTGAAACGTCCTCAGGGGAGACACAAACAGAAACTAGAAACTTTGGTGTCACTGCTTTCGTTTGCCTGGGAAACTCAAATGTACCTGCATGGTGCACCAAAAGTGTTTTACTCGGCTGGAGCAGCATTTGCTGCCAAACATGCCAAACATCCAGCAATAGCTTCCAAACCAAAAGAGATAGTACTGAAAGACATAGCTGGCCTGAAACCTCCTCAGGGGAGACACAAACAGAAACTAGAAACTTTGGTGTCACTGCTTTCGTTTGCCTGGGAAACTCAAATGTACCTGCATGGTGCACCAAAAGTGTTTTTCTCGGCCGGAGCAGCATTTGCTACCAAACATGCCAAACGTACCGCAATAGCTTCTATACCAAAAGAGATAGTACTGAAAGACATTGCTGGCCTGATAGCTCCTCAGGGGAGACACAAAGAGAAACTAGAAACTTTGGTGTCACTGCTTTCGTTTGCCTGGGAAACTCAAATGTACCTGCATGGTGCACCAAAAGTGTTTTTCTCGGCCGGAGCAGCATTTGCTGCCAAACATGCCAAACGTCCAGCAATAGCTTCCAAACCAAAAGAGATAGTACTGAAAGACATTGCTGGCCTGAAACCTCCTCAGGGGAGACACAAACAGAAACTAGAAACTTTGGTGTCACTGCTTTCGTTTGCCTGGGAAACTGAAATGTACCTGCATGGTGCACCAAAAGTGTTTTTCTCGGCCGGAGCAGCTTTTTCTACCAAACGTCCAGCAATAGCTTCCAAACCAAAAGAGATAGGACTGAAAGACATAGCTGGCCTGAAAGCTCCTCAGGGGAGACATAAACAGAAACTAGAAACTTTGGTGTCACTGCTTTCATTTGCCTGGGAAACTCAAATGTACCTGCATGGTGCACCAAAAGTGTTTTTCTCGGCCGGAGCAGCTTTTTCTACCAAACGTCCAGCAATAGCTTCCAAACCAAAAGAGATAGTACTGAAAGACATTGCTGGCCTGAAACCTCCTCAGGGGAGACACAAACAGAAACTAGAAACTTTGGTGTCACTGCTTTCGTTTGCCTGGGAAACTCAAATGTACCTGCATGGTGCACCAAAAGTGTTTTTCTCGGCCGGAGCAGCTTTTTCTCCCAAACATGCCAAACATCCAGCAATAGCTTCCAAACCAAAAGAGATAGTACTGAAAGACATTGCTGGCCTGAAACGTCCTCAGGGGAGACACAAACAGAAACTAGAAACTTTGGTGTCACTGCCTTTGTTTGCCTGGGGAACTCAAATGTACCTGCATGGTGCACCAAAAGTGTTTTTCTCGGCCGGAGCAGCTTTTTCTACCAAACGTCCAGCAATAACTTCCAAACCAAAAGAGATAGTACTGAAAGACATAGCTGGCCTGAAACCTCCTCAGGGGAGACACAAACAGAAACTAGAAACTTTGGTGTCACTGCTTTCGTTTGCCTGGGAAACTCAAATGTACCTGCATGGTGCACCAAAAGGGTTTTTCTCGGTGGAGCAGCATTTGCTGCCAAACATGCCAAACTTCCAGCAATAGCTTCCAAACCAAAAGAGATAGTACTGAAAGACATAGCTGGCCTTAAACCTCCTCAGGGGAGACACAAACAGAAACTAGAAACTTTGGTGTCACTGCTTTTGTTTGCCTGGGAAACTCAAATGTACCTGCATGGTGCACCAAAAGTGTTTTTCTCGGCCGGAGCAGCTTCTTCTACAAAACATGCCAAACTTCCAGCAATAGCTTGCAAACCAAAAGAGATAGTACTGAAAGACATAGCTGGCCTGAAACGTCCTCAGGGGAGACACAAACAGAAACTAGAAACTTTGGTGTCACTGCTTTCGTTTGCCTGGGAAACTCAAATGTACCTGCATGGTGCACCAAAAGTGTTTTTCTCGGCCGGAGCAGCATTTGCTGCCAAACATGCCAAACGTACAGCAATAGCTTCCAAACCAAAAGAGATAGTACTGAAAGACATAGCTGGCCTGAAACGTCCTCAGGGGAGACACAAACAGAAACTAGAAACTTTGGTGTCACTTCTTTTGTTTGCCTGGGAAACTCAAATGTACCTGCATGGTGCACCAAAAGTGTTTTTCTCGGCCGGAGCAGCATTTGCTGCCAGACATCCAGCAATAGCTTCCAAACCAGAAGAGATAGTACTGAAGAACATAGCTGGCCTGAAACCTCCTCAGGGGAGACACAAACAGAAACTAGAAACTTTGGTGTCACTGCTTTCGTTTGCCTGGGAAACTCAAATGTACCTGCATGGTGCACCAAAAGGGTTTTTCTCGGCCGGAGCAGCTTCTTCTACCAAACATGCCAAACTTTCAGTAATAGCTTCCAAACCAAAAGAGATAGTACTGAAAGACATAGCTGGCCTGAAACGTCCTCAGGGGAGACACAAACAGAAACTAGAAACTTTGGTGTCTCTGCTTTTGTTTTCCTGGGAAACTCAAATGTACCTGCATGGTGCACCAAAAGTGTTTTTCTCGGTGGAGCAGCATTTGCTGCCAAACATGCCAAACGTCCAGCAATAGCTTCCAAACCAAAAGAGATAGTACTGAAAGACATAGCTGGCCTGAAACCTCCTCAGGGGAGACACAAACAGAAACTAGAAACTTTGGTGTCACTGCTTTTGTTTGCCTGGGAAACTCAAATGTACCTGCATGGTGCACCAAAAGTGTTTTTCTCGGCCGGAGCAGCATTTGCTGCCAAACATCCAGCAATAGCTTCCAAACCAGAAGAGATAGTACTGAAAAACATAGCTGGCCTGAAACCTCCTCAGGGGAGACACAAACAGAAACTAGAAACTTTGGTGTCACTGCTTTCGTTTGCCTGGGAAACTCAAATGTACCTGCATGGTGCACCAAAAGGGTTTTTCTCGGCCGGAGCAGCTTCTTCTACCAAACGTCCAGCAATAGCTTCCAAACCAAAAGAGATAGTACTGAAAGACATTGCTGGCCTGAAACCTCCTCAGGGGAGACATAAACAGAAACTAGAAACTTTGGTGTCACTGCTTTCGTTTGCCTGGGAAACTCAAATGTACCTGCATGGTGCACCAAAAGTGTTTTTCTCGGCCGGAGCAGCTTTTTCTCCCAAACATGCCAAACATCCAGCAATAGCTTCCAAACCAAAAGAGATAGTACTGAAAGACATTGCTGGCCTGAAACGTCCTCAGGGGAGACACAAACAGAAACTAGAAACTTTGGTGTCACTGCCTTTGTTTGCCTGGGGAACTCAAATGTACCTGCATGGTGCACCAAAAGTGTTTTTCTCGGCCGGAGCAGCTTTTTCTACCAAACGTCCAGCAATAACTTCCAAACCAAAAGAGATAGTACTGAAAGACATAGCTGGCCTGAAACCTCCTCAGGGGAGACACAAACAGAAACTAGAAACTTTGGTGTCACTGCTTTCGTTTGCCTGGGAAACTCAAATGTACCTGCATGGTGCACCAAAAGGGTTTTTCTCGGTGGAGCAGCATTTGCTGCCAAACATGCCAAACTTCCAGCAATAGCTTCCAAACCAAAAGAGATAGTACTGAAAGACATAGCTGGCCTGAAACCTCCTCAGGGGAGACACAAACAGAAACTAGAAACTTTGGTGTCACTGCTTTTGTTTGCCTGGGAAACTCAAATGTACCTGCATGGTGCACCAAAAGTGTTTTTCTCGGCCGGAGCAGCTTCTTCTACAAAACATGCCAAACTTCCAGCAATAGCTTGCAAACCAAAAGAGATAGTACTGAAAGACATAGCTGGCCTGAAACGTCCTCAGGGGAGACACAAACAGAAACTAGAAACTTTGGTGTCACTGCTTTCGTTTGCCTGGGAAACTCAAATGTACCTGCATGGTGCACCAAAAGTGTTTTTCTCGGCCGGAGCAGCATTTGCTGCCAAACATGCCAAACGTACAGCAATAGCTTCCAAACCAAAAGAGATAGTACTGAAAGACATAGCTGGCCTGAAACGTCCTCAGGGGAGACACAAACAGAAATTAGAAACTTTGGTGTCACTGCTTTTGTTTGCCTGGGAAACTCAAATGTACCTGCATGGTGCACCAAAAGTGTTTTTCTCGGCCGGAGCAGCATTTGCTGCCAGACATCCAGCAATAGCTTCCAAACCAGAAGAGATAGTACTGAAGAACATAGCTGGCCTGAAACCTCCTCAGGGGAGACACAAACAGAAACTAGAAACTTTGGTGTCACTGCTTTCGTTTGCCTGGGAAACTCAAATGTACCTGCATGGTGCACCAAAAGGGTTTTTCTCGGCCGGAGCAGCTTCTTCTACCAAACATGCCAAACTTCCAGTAATAGCTTCCAAACCAAAAGAGATAGTACTGAAAGACATAGCTGGCCTGAAACGTCCTCAGGGGAGACACAAACAGAAACTAGAAACTTTGGTGTCTCTGCTTTTGTTTGCCTGGGAAACTCAAATGTACCTGCATGGTGCACCAAAAGTGTTTTTCTCGGTGGAGCAGCATTTGCTGCCAAACATGCCAAACGTCCAGCAATAGCTTCCAAACCAAAAGAGATAGTACTGAAAGACATAGCTGGCCTGAAACCTCCTCAGGGGAGACACAAACAGAAACTAGAAACTTTGGTGTCACTGCTTTTGTTTGCCTGGGAAACTCAAATGTACCTGCATGGTGCACCAAAAGTGTTTTTCTCGGCCGGAGCAGCATTTGCTGCCAAACATCCAGCAATAGCTTCCAAACCAGAAGAGATAGTACTGAAAAACATAGCTGGCCTGAAACCTCCTCAGGGGAGACACAAACAGAAACTAGAAACTTTGGTGTCACTGCTTTCGTTTGCCTGGGAAACTCAAATGTACCTGCATGGTGCACCAAAAGGGTTTTTCTCGGCCGGAGCAGCTTCTTCTACCAAACATGCCAAACTTCCAGCAATAGCTTCCAAACCAAAAGAGATAGTACTGAAAGACATAGCTGGCCTGAAACGTCCTCAGGGGAGACACAAACAGAAACTAGAAACTTTGGTGTCTCTGCTTTTGTTTGCCTGGGAAACTCAAATGTACCTGCATGGTGCACCAAAAGTGTTTTTCTCGGTGGAGCAGCATTTGCTGCCAAACATGCCAAACGTCCAGCAATAGCTTCCAAACCAAAAGAGATAGTACTGAAAGACATAGCTGGCCTGAAACCTCCTCAGGGGAGACACAAACAGAAACTAGAAACTTTGGTGTCACTGCTTTTGTTTGCCTGGGAAACTCAAATGTACCTGCATGGTGCACCAAAAGTGTTTTTCTCGGCCGGAGCAGCTTCTTCTACCAAACATGCCAAAATTCCAGCAATAGCTTGCAAACCAAAAGAGATAGTACTGAAAGACATTGCTGGCCTGAAACCTCCTCAGGGGAGACACAAACAGAAACTAGAAACTTTGGTGTCACTGCTTTTGTTTGCCTGGGAAACTCAAATGTACCTGCATGGTGCACCAAAAGTGTTTTTCTCGGCCGGAGCAGCTTTTTCTCCCAAACATGCCAAACATCCAGCAATAGCTTCCAAACCAAAAGAGATAGTACTGAAAGACATTGCTGGCCTGAAACGTCCTCAGGGGAGACACAAACAGAAACTAGAAACTTTGGTGTCACTGCCTTTGTTTGCCTGGGGAACTCAAATGTACCTGCATGGTGCACCAAAAGTGTTTTTCTCGGCCGGAGCAGCTTTTTCTACCAAACGTCCAGCAATAACTTCCAAACCAAAAGAGATAGTACTGAAAGACATAGCTGGCCTGAAACCTCCTCAGGGGAGACACAAACAGAAACTAGAAACTTTGGTGTCACTGCTTTCGTTTGCCTGGGAAACTCAAATGTACCTGCATGGTGCACCAAAAGGGTTTTTCTCGGTGGAGCAGCATTTGCTGCCAAACATGCCAAACTTCCAGCAATAGCTTCCAAACCAAAAGAGATAGTACTGAAAGACATAGCTGGCCTGAAACCTCCTCAGGGGAGACACAAACAGAAACTAGAAACTTTGGTGTCACTGCTTTTGTTTGCCTGGGAAACTCAAATGTACCTGCATGGTGCACCAAAAGTGTTTTTCTCGGCCGGAGCAGCTTCTTCTACAAAACATGCCAAACTTCCAGCAATAGCTTGCAAACCAAAAGAGATAGTACTGAAAGACATAGCTGGCCTGAAACGTCCTCAGGGGAGACACAAACAGAAACTAGAAACTTTGGTGTCACTGCTTTCGTTTGCCTGGGAAACTCAAATGTACCTGCATGGTGCACCAAAAGTGTTTTTCTCGGCCGGAGCAGCATTTGCTGCCAAACATGCCAAACGTCCAGCAATAGCTTCCAAACCAAAAGAGATAGTACTGAAAGACATAGCTGGCCTGAAACGTCCTCAGGGGAGACACAAACAGAAACTAGAAACTTTGGTGTCACTGCTTTTGTTTGCCTGGGAAACTCAAATGTACCTGCATGGTGCACCAAAAGTGTTTTTCTCGGCCGGAGCAGCTTCTTCTACCAAACATGCCAAAATTCCAGCAATAGCTTGCAAACCAAAAGAGATAGTACTGAAAGACATTGCTGGCCTGAAACCTCCTCAGGGGAGACACAAACAGAAACTAGAAACTTTGGTGTCACTGCTTTTGTTTGCCTGGGAAACTCAAATGTACCTGCATGGTGCACCAAAAGTGTTTTTCTCGGCCGGAGCAGCTTTTTCTCCCAAACATGCCAAACATCCAGCAATAGCTTCCAAACCAAAAGAGATAGTACTGAAAGACATTGCTGGCCTGAAACGTCCTCAGGGGAGACACAAACAGAAACTAGAAACTTTGGTGTCACTGCCTTTGTTTGCCTGGGGAACTCAAATGTACCTGCATGGTGCACCAAAAGTGTTTTTCTCGGCCGGAGCAGCTTTTTCTACCAAACGTCCAGCAATAACTTCCAAACCAAAAGAGATAGTACTGAAAGACATAGCTGGCCTGAAACCTCCTCAGGGGAGACACAAACAGAAACTAGAAACTTTGGTGTCACTGCTTTCGTTTGCCTGGGAAACTCAAATGTACCTGCATGGTGCACCAAAAGGGTTTTTCTTGGTGGAGCAGCATTTGCTGCCAAACATGCCAAACTTCCAGCAATAGCTTCCAAACCAAAAGAGATAGTACTGAAAGACATAGCTGGCCTGACACCTCCTCAGGGGAGACACAAACAGAAACTAGAAACTTTGGTGTCACTGCTTTTGTTTGCCTGGGAAACTCAAATGTACCTGCATGGTGCACCAAAAGTGTTTTTCTCGGCCGGAGCAGCTTCTTCTACAAAACATGCCAAACTTCCAGCAATAGCTTGCAAACCAAAAGAGATAGTACTGAAAGACATAGCTGGCCTGAAACGTCCTCAGGGGAGACACAAACAGAAACTAGAAACTTTGGTGTCACTGCTTTCGTTTGCCTGGGAAACTCAAATGTACCTGCATGGTGCACCAAAAGTGTTTTTCTCGGCCGGAGCAGCATTTGCTGCCAAACATGCCAAACGTCCAGCAATAGCTTCCAAACCAAAAGAGATAGTACTGAAAGACATAGCTGGCCTGAAACGTCCTCAGGGGAGACACAAACAGAAACTAGAAACTTTGGTGTCACTGCTTTTGTTTGCCTGGGAAACTCAAATGTACCTGCATGGTGCACCAAAAGTGTTTTTCTCGGCCGGAGCAGCATTTGCTGCCAGACATCCAGCAATAGCTTCCAAACCAGAAGAGATAGTACTGAAGAACATAGCTGGCCTGAAACCTCCTCAGGGGAGACACAAACAGAAACTAGAAACTTTGGTGTCACTGCTTTCGTTTGCCTGGGAAACTCAAATGTACCTGCATGGTGCACCAAAAGGGTTTTTCTCGGCCGGAGCAGCTTCTTCTACCAAACATGCCAAACTTCCAGTAATAGCTTCCAAACCAAAAGAGATAGTACTGAAAGACATAGCTGGCCTGAAACGTCCTCAGGGGAGACACAAACAGAAACTAGAAACTTTGGTGTCTCTGCTTTTGTTTGCCTGGGAAACTCAAATGTACCTGCATGGTGCACCAAAAGTGTTTTTCTCGGTGGAGCAGCATTTGCTGCCAAACATGCCAAACGTCCAGCAATAGCTTCCAAACCAAAAGAGATAGTACTGAAAGACATAGCTGGCCTGAAACCTCCTCAGGGGAGACACAAACAGAAACTAGAAACTTTGGTGTCACTGCTTTTGTTTGCCTGGGAAACTCAAATGTACCTGCATGGTGCACCAAAAGTGTTTTTCTCGGCCGGAGCAGCATTTGCTGCCAAACATCCAGCAATAGCTTCCAAACCAGAAGAGATAGTACTGAAAAACATAGCTGGCCTGAAACCTCCTCAGGGGAGACACAAACAGAAACTAGAAACTTTGGTGTCACTGCTTTCGTTTGCCTGGGAAACTCAAATGTACCTGCATGGTGCACCAAAAGGGTTTTTCTCGGCCGGAGCAGCTTCTTCTACCAAACATGCCAAACTTCCAGCAATAGCTTCCAAACCAAAAGAGATAGTACTGAAAGACATAGCTGGCCTGAAACGTCCTCAGGGGAGACACAAACAGAAACTAGAAACTTTGGTGTCTCTGCTTTTGTTTGCCTGGGAAACTCAAATGTACCTGCATGGTGCACCAAAAGTGTTTTTCTCGGTGGAGCAGCATTTGCTGCCAAACATGCCAAACGTCCAGCAATAGCTTCCAAACCAAAAGAGATAGTACTGAAAGACATAGCTGGCCTGAAACCTCCTCAGGGGAGACACAAACAGAAACTAGAAACTTTGGTGTCACTGCTTTTGTTTGCCTGGGAAACTCAAATGTACCTGCATGGTGCACCAAAAGTGTTTTTCTCGGCCGGAGCAGCTTCTTCTACCAAACATGCCAAAATTCCAGCAATAGCTTCTAAACCAAAAGAGATAGTACTGAAAGACATTGCTGGCCTGAAACCTCCTCAGGGGAGACACAAACAGAAACTAGAAACTTTGGTGTCACTGCTTTTGTTTGCCTGGGAAACTCAAATGTACCTGCATGGTGCACCAAAAGTGTTTTTCTCGGCCGGAGCAGCATTTGCTACCAAACATGCCAAACTTCCAGCAATAGCTTCCAAACAAAAAGAGATAGTACTGAATGACTTAGCTGGCCTGAAACGTCCTCAGGGGTGACACAAACAGAAACTAGAAACTTTGGTGTCACTGCTTTCGTTTGCCTGGGAAACTCAAATGTACCTGCATGGTGCACCAAAAGTGTTTTTCTCGGCCGGAGCAGCATTTGCTGCCAAACATGCCAAACGTACAGCAATAGCTTCCAAACCAAAAGAGATAGTACTGAAAGACATAGCTGGCCTGAAACCTCCTCAGGGGAGACACAAACAGAAACTAGAAACTTTGGTGTCACTGCTTGCGTTTGCCTGGGAAACTCAAATGTACCTGCATGGTGCACCAAAAGGGTTTTTCTCGGCCGGAGCAGCTTTTTCTTCCAAAAGTCCAGCAATAGCTTCCAAACCAAAAGAGATAGTACTGAAAGACATTGCTGGCCTGAAACCTCCTCAGGGGAGACACAAACAGAAACTAGAAACTTTGGTGTCAATGCTTTCGTTTGCCTGGGAAACTCAAATGTACCTGCATGGTGCACCAAAAGTGTTTTTCTCGGCCGGAGCAGCATTTGCTACCAAACATGCCAAACGTACAGCAATAGCTTCTAAACCAAAAGAGATAGTACTGAAAGACATTGCTGGACTGAAACCTCCTCAGGGGAGACACAAACAGAAACTAGAATCTTTGGTGTAACTGCTTTTTTTTGCCTGGGAAACTCAAATGTACCTGCATGGTGCACCAAAAGTGTTTTTCTCGGCCGGAGCAGCTTTTTCTACCAAACGTCCAGAAATAGCTTCCAAACCAAAAGAGATAGTACTGAAAGACATTGCTGGCCTGAAACATCCTCAGGGGAGACACAAACAGAAACTAGAAACTTTGATGTCACTGCTTTCGTTTGCCTGGGAAACTCAAATGTACCTGCATGGTGCACCAAAAGTGTTTTTCTCGGCCGGAGCAGCTTCTTCTACCAAACGTCCAGCCATAGCTTCCAAACCAAAAGAGATAGTACTGAAAGACATAGCTGGCCTGAAACCTCCTCAGGGGAGACACAAACAGAAACTAGAAACTTTGGTGTCACTGCTTTCGTTTGCCTGGGAAACTCAAATGTACCTGCATGGTGCATCAAAAGTGTTTTTCTCGGCTGGAGAATCTTTTTCTCCCAAACATGCCAAACGTCCAGCAATAGCTTCCAAACCAAAAGAGATAGTACTGAAAGACATAGCTGGCCTGAAACGTCCTCAGGGGAGACACAAACAGAAACTAGAAACTTTGGTGTCACTGCTTTCGTTTGCCTGGAAAACTCAAATGTACCTGCATGGTGCACCACAAGTGTTTTTCTCGGCCGGAGCAGCTTTTGCTGCCAAACATGCCAAACATCCAGCAATAGCT
Organism: Laterallus jamaicensis coturniculus; assembly: GCA_022605575.1. NCBI lineage: Eukaryota > Metazoa > Chordata > Aves > Gruiformes > Rallidae > Laterallus > Laterallus jamaicensis. The sequence goes on from JAKCOX010000018.1 coordinate 17,792,739, forward strand.
TCCAAACAAAAAAAGAGATAGGACTGAAAGACATAGCTGGCCTGAAACCTCCTCAGGGGAGACACAAACAGAAACTAGAAACTTTGGTGTCACTGCTTTCGTTTGCCTGGGAAACTCAAATGTACCTGCATGGTGCACCAAAAGTGTTTTTCTCGGCCGGAGCAGTTTTTCTACCAAACGTCCAGCAATAGCTTCCAAACCAAAAGAGATAGTACTGAAAGACATAGCTGGCCTGAAACGTCCTCAGGGGAGACACAAACAGAAACTAGAAACTTTGGTGTCACTGCTTTCGTTTGCCTGGGAAACTCAAATGTACCTGCATGGTGCACCAAAAGTGTTTTACTCGGCTGGAGCAGCATTTGCTGCCAAACATGCCAAACATCCAGCAATAGCTTCCAAACCAAAAGAGATAGTACTGAAAGACATAGCTGGCCTGAAACGTCCTCAGGGGAGACACAAACAGAAACTAGAAACTTTGGTGTCACTGCTTTCGTTTGCATGGGAAACTCAAATGTACCTGCATGGTGCACCAAAAGTGTTTTTCTCGGCCGGAGCAGCATTTGCTACCAAACATGCCAAACGTACCGCAATAGCTTCTAAACCAAAAGAGATAGTACTGAAAGACATTGCTGGCCTGAAACCTCCTCAGGGGAGACACAAACAGAAACTAGAAACTTTGGTGTCACTGCTTTCGTTTGCCTGGGAAACTCAAATGTACCTGCATGGTGCACCAAAAGTGTTTTTCTCGGCCGGAGCAGCATTTGCTGCCAAACATGCCAAACGTCCAGCAATAGCTTCCAAACCAAAAGAGATAGTACTGAAAGACATTGCTGGCCTGAAACCTCCTCAGGGGAGACACAAACAGAAACTAGAAACTTTGGTGTCACTGCTTTCGTTTGCCTGGGAAACTCAAATGTACCTGCATGGTGCACCAAAAGGGTTTTTCTCGGCCGGAGCAGCTTTTTCTACCAAACGTCCAGCAATAGCTTCCAAACCAAAAGAGATAGGACTGAAAGACATAGCTGGCCTGAAAGCTCTTCAGGGGAGACATAAACAGAAACTAGAAACTTTGGTGTCACTGCTTTCGTTTGCCTGGGAAACTCAAATGTACCTGCATGGTGCACCAAAAGTGTTTTTCTCGGCCGGAGCAGCTTTTTCTACCAAACGTCCAGCAATAGCTTCCAAACCAAAAGAGATAGTACTGAAAGACATTGCTGGCCTGAAACCTCCTCAGGGGAGACACAAACAGAAACTAGAAACTTTGGTGTCACTGCTTTCGTTTGCCTGGGAAACTCAAATGTACCTGCATGGTGCACCAAAAGTGTTTTTCTCGGCCGGAGCAGCTTTTTCTCCCAAACATGCCAAACATCCAGCAATAGCTTCCAAACCAAAAGAGATAGTACTGAAAGACATTGCTGGCCTGAAACGTCCTCAGGGGAGACACAAACAGAAACTAGAAACTTTGGTGTCACTGCCTTTGTTTGCCTGGGGAACTCAAATGTACCTGCATGGTGCACCAAAAGTGTTTTTCTCGGCCGGAGCAGCTTTTTCTACCAAACGTCCAGCAATAACTTCCAAACCAAAAGAGATAGTACTGAAAGACATAGCTGGCCTGAAACCTCCTCAGGGGAGACACAAACAGAAACTAGAAACTTTGGTGTCACTGCTTTTGTTTGCCTGGGAAACTCAAATGTACCTGCATGGTGCACCAAAAGTGTTTTTCTCGGCCGGAGCAGCTTCTTCTACAAAACATGCCAAACTTCCAGCAATAGCTTCCAAACCAAAAGAGATAGTACTGAAAGACATAGCTGGCCTGAAACGTCCTCAGGGGAGACACAAACAGAAACTAGAAACTTTGGTGTCACTGCTTTCGTTTGCCTGGGAAACTCAAATGTACCTGCATGGTGCACCAAAAGGGTTTTTCTCGGCCGGAGCAGCTTTTTCTCCCAAACATGCCAAACATCCAGCAATAGCTTCCAAACCAAAAGAGATAGTACTGAAAGACATTGCTGGCCTGAAACGTCCTCAGGGGAGACACAAACAGAAACTAGAAACTTTGGTGTCACTGCCTTTGTTTGCCTGGGGAACTCAAATGTACCTGCATGGTGCACCAAAAGTGTTTTTCTCGGCCGGAGCAGCTTTTTCTACCAAACGTCCAGCAATAACTTCCAAACCAAAAGAGATAGTACTGAAAGACATAGCTGGCCTGAAACCTCCTCAGGGGAGACACAAACAGAAACTAGAAACTTTGGTGTCACTGCTTTCGTTTGCCTGGGAAACTCAAATGTACCTGCATGGTGCACCAAAAGGGTTTTTCTCGGTGGAGCAGCATTTGCTGCCAAACATGCCAAACTTCCAGCAATAGCTTCCAAACCAAAAGAGATAGTACTGAAAGACATAGCTGGCCTGAAACCTCCTCAGGGGAGACACAAACAGAAACTAGAAACTTTGGTGTCACTGCTTTTGTTTGCCTGGGAAACTCAAATGTACCTGCATGGTGCACCAAAAGTGTTTTTCTCGGCCGGAGCAGCTTCTTCTACAAAACATGCCAAACTTCCAGCAATAACTTGCAAACCAAAAGAGATAGTACTGAAAGACATAGCTGGCCTGAAACGTCCTCAGGGGAGACACAAACAGAAACTAGAAACTTTGGTGTCACTGCTTTCGTTTGCCTGGGAAACTCAAATGTACCTGCATGGTGCACCAAAAGTGTTTTTCTCGGCCGGAGCAGCATTTGCTGCCAAACATGCCAAACGTACAGCAATAGCTTCCAAACCAAAAGAGATAGTACTGAAAGACATAGCTGGCCTGAAACGTCCTCAGGGGAGACACAAACAGAAACTAGAAACTTTGGTGTCACTGCTTTTGTTTGCCTGGGAAACTCAAATGTACCTGCATGGTGCACCAAAAGTGTTTTTCTCGGCCGGAGCAGCATTTGCTGCCAGACATCCAGCAATAGCTTCCAAACCAGAAGAGATAGTACTGAAGAACATAGCTGGCCTGAAACCTCCTCAGGGGAGACACAAACAGAAACTAGAAACTTTGGTGTCACTGCTTTCGTTTGCCTGGGAAACTCAAATGTACCTGCATGGTGCACCAAAAGGGTTTTTCTCGGCCGGAGCAGCTTCTTCTACCAAACATGCCAAACTTCCAGTAATAGCTTCCAAACCAAAAGAGATAGTACTGAAAGACATAGCTGGCCTGAAACGTCCTCAGGGGAGACACAAACAGAAACTAGAAACTTTGGTGTCTCTGCTTTTGTTTGCCTGGGAAACTCAAATGTACCTGCATGGTGCACCAAAAGTGTTTTTCTCGGTGGAGCAGCATTTGCTGCCAAACATGCCAAACGTCCAGCAATAGCTTCCAAACCAAAAGAGATAGTACTGAAAGACATAGCTGGCCTGAAACCTCCTCAGGGGAGACACAAACAGAAACTAGAAACTTTGGTGTCACTGCTTTTGTTTGCCTGGGAAACTCAAATGTACCTGCATGGTGCACCAAAAGTGTTTTTCTCGGCCGGAGCAGCATTTGCTGCCAAACATCCAGCAATAGCTTCCAAACCAGAAGAGATAGTACTGAAAAACATAGCTGGCCTGAAACCTCCTCAGGGGAGACACAAACAGAAACTAGAAACTTTGGTGTCACTGCTTTCGTTTGCCTGGGAAACTCAAATGTACCTGCATGGTGCACCAAAAGGGTTTTTCTCGGCCGGAGCAGCTTCTTCTACCAAACATGCCAAACTTCCAGCAATAGCTTCCAAACCAAAAGAGATAGTACTGAAAGACATAGCTGGCCTGAAACGTCCTCAGGGGAGACACAAACAGAAACTAGAAACTTTGGTGTCTCTGCTTTTGTTTGCCTGGGAAACTCAAATGTACCTGCATGGTGCACCAAAAGTGTTTTTCTCGGTGGAGCAGCATTTGCTGCCAAACATGCCAAACGTCCAGCAATAGCTTCCAAACCAAAAGAGATAGTACTGAAAGACATAGCTGGCCTGAAACCTCCTCAGGGGAGACACAAACAGAAACTAGAAACTTTGGTGTCACTGCTTTTGTTTGCCTGGGAAACTCAAATGTACCTGCATGGTGCACCAAAAGTGTTTTTCTCGGCCGGAGCAGCTTCTTCTACCAAACATGCCAAAATTCCAGCAATAGCTTCTAAACCAAAAGAGATAGTACTGAAAGACATTGCTGGCCTGAAACCTCCTCAGGGGAGACACAAACAGAAACTAGAAACTTTGGTGTCACTGCTTTTGTTTGCCTGGGAAACTCAAATGTACCTGCATGGTGCACCAAAAGTGTTTTTCTCGGCCGGAGCAGCATTTGCTACCAAACATGCCAAACTTCCAGCAATAGCTTCCAAACCAAAAGAGATAGTACTGAATGACTTAGCTGGCCTGAAACGTCCTCAGGGGTGACACAAACAGAAACTAGAAACTTTGGTGTCACTGCTTTCGTTTGCCTGGGATACTCAAATGTACCTGCATGGTGCACCAAAAGTGTTTTTCTCGGCCGGAGCAGCATTTGCTGCCAAACATGCCAAACGTACAGCAATAGCTTCCAAACCAAAAGAGATAGTACTGAAAGACATAGCTGGCCTGAAACCTCCTCAGGGGAGACACAAACAGAAACTAGAAACTTTGGTGTCACTGCTTGCGTTTGCCTGGGAAACTCAAATGTACCTGCATGGTGCACCAAAAGGGTTTTTCTCGGCCGGAGCAGCTTTTTCTTCCAAAAGTCCAGCAATAGCTTCCAAACCAAAAGAGATAGTACTGAAAGACATTGCTGGCCTGAAACCTCCTCAGGGGAGACACAAACAGAAACTAGAAACTTTGGTGTCAATGCTTTCGTTTGCCTGGGAAACTCAAATGTACCTGCATGGTGCACCAAAAGTGTTTTTCTCGGCCGGAGCAGCATTTGCTACCAAACATGCCAAACGTACAGCAATAGCTTCTAAACCAAAAGAGATAGTACTGAAAGACATTGCTGGACTGAAACCTCCTCAGGGGAGACACAAACAGAAACTAGAATCTTTGGTGTAACTGCTTTTTTTTGCCTGGGAAACTCAAATGTACCTGCATGGTGCACCAAAAGTGTTTTTCTCGGCCGGAGCAGCTTTTTCTACCAAACGTCCAGAAATAGCTTCCAAACCAAAAGAGATAGTACTGAAAGACATTGCTGGCCTGAAACATCCTCAGGGGAGACACAAACAGAAACTAGAAACTTTGATGTCACTGCTTTCGTTTGCCTGGGAAACTCAAATGTACCTGCATGGTGCACCAAAAGTGTTTTTCTCGGCCGGAGCAGCTTCTTCTACCAAACGTCCAGCCATAGCTTCCAAACCAAAAGAGATAGTACTGAAAGACATAGCTGGCCTGAAACCTCCTCAGGGGAGACACAAACAGAAACTAGAAACTTTGGTGTCACTGCTTTCGTTTGCCTGGGAAACTCAAATGTACCTGCATGGTGCATCAAAAGTGTTTTTCTCGGCTGGAGAAGCTTTTTCTCCCAAACATGCCAAACGTCCAGCAATAGCTTCCAAACCAAAAGAGATAGTACTGAAAGACATAGCTGGCCTGAAACGTCCTCAGGGGAGACACAAACAGAAACTAGAAACTTTGGTGTCACTGCTTTCGTTTGCCTGGAAAACTCAAATGTACCTGCATGGTGCACCACAAGTGTTTTTCTCGGCCGGAGCAGCTTTTGCTGCCAAACATGCCAAACATCCAGCAATAGCTTCCAAACAAAAAAAGAGATAGTACTGAAAGACATAGCTGGCCTGAAACCTCCTCAGGGGAGACACAAACAGAAACTAGAAACTTTGGTGTCACTGCTTTCGTTTGCCTGGGAAACTCAAATGTACCTGCATGGTGCACCAAAAGTGTTTTTCTCGGCCGGAGCAGTTTTTCTACCAAACGTCCAGCAATAGCTTCCAAACCAAAAGAGATAGTACTGAAAGACATAGCTGGCCTGAAACGTCCTCAGGGGAGACACAAACAGAAACTAGAAACTTTGGTGTCACTGCTTTCGTTTGCCTGGGAAACTCAAATGTACCTGCATGGTGCACCAAAAGTGTTTTACTCGGCTGGAGCAGCATTTGCTGCCAAACATGCCAAACATCCAGCAATAGCTTCCAAACCAAAAGAGATAGTACTGAAAGACATAGCTGGCCTGAAACGTCCTCAGGGGAGACACAAACAGAAACTAGAAACTTTGGTGTCACTGCTTTCGTTTGCATGGGAAACTCAAATGTACCTGCATGGTGCACCAAAAGTGTTTTTCTCGGCCGGAGCAGCATTTGCTACCAAACATGCCAAACGTACCGCAATAGCTTCTAAACCAAAAGAGATAGTACTGAAAGACATTGCTGGCCTGAAACCTCCTCAGGGGAGACACAAACAGAAACTAGAAACTTTGGTGTCACTGCTTTCGTTTGCCTGGGAAACTCAAATGTACCTGCATGGTGCACCAAAAGTGTTTTTCTCGGCCGGAGCAGCATTTGCTGCCAAACATGCCAAACGTCCAGCAATAGCTTCCAAACCAAAAGAGATAGTACTGAAAGACATTGCTGGCCTGAAACCTCCTCAGGGGAGACACAAACAGAAACTAGAAACTTTGGTGTCACTGCTTTCGTTTGCCTGGGAAACTCAAATGTACCTGCATGGTGCACCAAAAGGGTTTTTCTCGGCCGGAGCAGCTTTTTCTACCAAAAGTCCAGCAATAGCTTCCAAACCAAAAGAGATAGGACTGAAAGACATAGCTGGCCTGAAAGCTCTTCAGGGGAGACATAAACAGAAACTAGAAACTTTGGTGTCACTGCTTTCGTTTGCCTGGGAAACTCAAATGTACCTGCATGGTGCACCAAAAGTGTTTTTCTCGGCCGGAGCAGCTTTTTCTACCAAACGTCCAGCAATAGCTTCCAAACCAAAAGAGATAGTACTGAAAGACATTGCTGGCCTGAAACCTCCTCAGGGGAGACACAAACAGAAACTAGAAACTTTGGTGTCACTGCTTTCGTTTGCCTGGGAAACTCAAATGTACCTGCATGGTGCACCAAAAGTGTTTTTCTCGGCCGGAGCAGCTTTTTCTCCCAAACATGCCAAACATCCAGCAATAGCTTCCAAACCAAAAGAGATAGTACTGAAAGACATTGCTGGCCTGAAACGTCCTCAGGGGAGACACAAACAGAAACTAGAAACTTTGGTGTCACTGCCTTTGTTTGCCTGGGGAACTCAAATGTACCTGCATGGTGCACCAAAAGTGTTTTTCTCGGCCGGAGCAGCTTTTTCTACCAAACGTCCAGCAATAACTTCCAAACCAAAAGAGATAGTACTGAAAGACATAGCTGGCCTGAAACCTCCTCAGGGGAGACACAAACAGAAACTAGAAACTTTGGTGTCACTGCTTTTGTTTGCCTGGGAAACTCAAATGTACCTGCATGGTGCACCAAAAGTGTTTTTCTCGGCCGGAGCAGCTTCTTCTACAAAACATGCCAAACTTCCAGCAATAGCTTCCAAACCAAAAGAGATAGTACTGAAAGACATAGCTGGCCTGAAACGTCCTCAGGGGAGACACAAACAGAAACTAGAAACTTTGGTGTCACTGCTTTCGTTTGCCTGGGAAACTCAAATGTACCTGCATGGTGCACCAAAAGTGTTTTTCTCGGCCGGAGCAGCATTTGCTGCCAAACATGCCAAACGTACAGCAATAGCTTCCAAACCAAAAGAGATAGTACTGAATGACATAGCTGGCCTGAAACGTCCTCAGGGGAGACACAAACAGAAACTAGAAACTTTGGTGTCACTGCTTTTGTTTGCCTGGGAAACTCAAATGTACCTGCATGGTGCACCAAAAGTGTTTTTCTCGGCCGGAGCAGCATTTGCTGCCAAACATCCAGCAATAGCTTCCAAACCAGAAGAGATAGTACTGAAAAACATAGCTGGCCTGAAACGTCCTCAGGGGAGACACAAACAGAAACTAGAAACTTTGGTGTCTCTGCTTTTGTTTGCCTGGGAAACTCAAATGTACCTGCATGGTGCACCAAAAGTGTTTTTCTCGGCCGGAGCAGCTTTTTTACCAAAACATGCCAAACATCCAGCAATATCTTCCAAACCAAAAGAGATAGTACTGAATGACATAGCTGGCCTGAAACGTCCTCAGGGGAGACACAAACAGAAACTAGAAACTTTGGTGTCACTGCTTTCGTTTGCCTGGGAAACTCAAATGTACCTGCATGGTGCACCAAAAGTGTTTTTCTCGGCCGGAGCAGCTTTTTCTACCAAACGTCCAGCAATAGCTTCCAAACCAAAAGAGATAGTACTGAAAGACATTGCTGGCCTGAAACCTCCTCAGGGGAGACACAAACAGAAACTAGAAACTTTGGTGTCACTGCTTTCGTTTGCCTGGGAAACTCAAATGTACCTGCATGGTGCACCAAAAGTGTTTTTCTCGGCCGGAGCAGCATTTTCTCCCAAACATGCCAAACTTCCAGCAATACCGTCCAAACCAAAAGAGATAGTACTGAAAGACATAGCTGGCCTGAAACGACCTCAGGGGAGACACAAACAGAAACTAGAAACTTTGGTGTCACTGCTTTCGTTTGCCTGGGAAACTCAAATGTACCTGCATGGTGCACCAAAAGTGTTTTTCTCCGTGGAGCATCATTTGCTGCCAAACATGCCAAACGTCCAGCAATAGCTTCCAAACCAAAAGAGATAGTACTGAAAGACATTGCTGGCCTGAAACCTCCTCAGGGGAGACACAAACAGAAACTAGAAACTTTGGTGTCACTGCTTTCGTTTGCCTGGGAAACTCAAATGTACCTGCATGGTGCACCAGAAGTGTTTTTCTCGGCCGGAGCAGCATTTGCTGCCAAACATGCCAAACGTACAGCAATAGCTTCCAAACCAAAAGAGATAGTACTGAATGACATAGCTGGCCTGAAACGTCCTCAGGGGAGACACAAACAGAAACTAGAAACTTTGGTGTCACTGCTTTTGTTTGCCTGGGAAACTCAAATGTACCTGCATGGTGCACCAAAAGTGTTTTTCTCGGCCGGAGCAGAATTTGCTGCCAAACATCCAGCAATAGCTTCCAAACCAGAAGAGATAGTACTGAAAAACATAGCTGGCCTGAAACGTCCTCAGGGGAGACACAAACAGAAACTAGAAACTTTGGTGTCTCTGCTTTTGTTTGCCTGGGAAACTCAAATGTACCTGCATGGTGCACCAAAAGTGTTTTTCTCGGCCGGAGCAGCTTTTTTATCAAAACATGCCAAACATCCAGCAATATCTTCCAAACCAAAAGAGATAGTACTGAATGACATAGCTGGCCTGAAACGTCCTCAGGGGAGACACAAACAGAAACTAGAAACTTTGGTGTCACTGCTTTCGTTTGCCTGGGAAACTCAAATGTACCTGCATGGTGCACCAAAAGTGTTTTTCTCGGCCGGAGCAGCTTTTTCTACCAAACGTCCAGCAATAGCTTCCAAACCAAAAGAGATAGTACTGAAAGACATTGCTGGCCTGAAACCTCCTCAGGGGAGACACAAACAGAAACTAGAAACTTTGGTGTCACTGCTTTCGTTTGCCTGGGAAACTCAAATGTACCTGCATGGTGCACCAAAAGTGTTTTTCTCGGCCGGAGCAACATTTTCTCCCAAACATGCCAAACTTCCAGCAATACCGTCCAAACCAAAAGAGATAGTACTGAAAGACATAGCTGGCCTGAAACGACCTCAGGGGAGACACAAACAGAAACTAGAAACTTTGGTGTCACTGCTTTCGTTTGCCTGGGAAACTCAAATGTACCTGCATGGTGCACCAAAAGTGTTTTTCTCCGTGGAGCATCATTTGCTGCCAAACATGCCAAACGTCCAGCAATAGCTTCCAAACCAAAAGAGATAGTACTGAAAGACATTGCTGGCCTGAAACCTCCTCAGGGGAGACACAAACAGAAACTAGAAACTTTGGTGTCACTGCTTTCGTTTGCCTGGGAAACTCAAATGTACCTGCATGGTGCACCAGAAGTGTTTTTCTCGGTGGAGCAGCATTTGCTGCCAAACATGCCAAACGTCCAGCAATAGCTTCCAAACCAAAAGAGATAGTACTGAAAGACATAGCTGGCCTGAAACCTCCTCAGGGGAGACACAAACAGAAACTAGAAACTTTGGTGTCACTGCTTTTGTTTGCCTGGGAAACTCAAATGTACCTGCATGGTGCACCAAAAGTGTTTTTCTCGGCCGGAGCAGCTTCTTCTACCAAACATGCCAAACTTCCAGCAATAGCTTGCAAACCAAAAGAGATAGTACTGAAAGACATTGCTGGCCTGAAACCTCCTCAGGGGAGACACAAACAGAAACTAGAAACTTTGGTGTCACTGCTTTTGTTTGCCTGGGAAACTCAAATGTACCTGCATGGTGCACCAAAAGTGTTTTTCTCGGCCGGAGCAGCATTTGCTGCCAAACATGCCTAACGTACAGCAATAGCTTCCAAACCAAAAGAGATAGTACTGAAAGACATAGCTGGCCTGAAACCTCCTCATGGGAGACACAAACAGAAACTAGAAACGTTGGTGTCACTGCTTTCGTTTGCCTTGGAAACTCAAATGTACCTGCATGGTGCACCAAAAGTGTTTTTCTCGGCCGGAGAAGCTTTTTCTCCCAAACATGCCAAACGTCCAGCAATAGCTTCCAAACCAAAAGAGATAGTACTGAAAGACATAGCTGGCCTGAAACCTCCTCAGGGGAGACACAAACAGAAACTAGAAACTTTGGTGTCACTGCTTTTGTTTGCCTGGGAAACTCAAATGTACCTGCATGGTGCACCAAAAGTGTTTTTCTCGGCCGGAGCAGCATTTGCTGCCAAACATCCAGCAATAGCTTCCAAACCAAAAGAGATAGTACTGAAAAACATAGCTGGCCTGAAACCTCCTCAGGGGAGACACAAACAGAAACTAGAAACTTTGGTGTCACTGCTTTCGTTTGCCTGGGAAACTCAAATGTACCTGCATGGTGCACCAAAAGGGTTTTTCTCGGCCGGAGCAGCTTCTTCTACCAAACATGCCAAACTTCCAGCAATAGCTTCCAAACCAAAAGAGATAATACTGAAAGACATAGCTGGCCTGAAACGTCCTCAGGGGAGACACAAACAGAAACTAGAAACTTTGGTGTCACTGCTTTTGTTTGCCTGGGAAACTCAAATGTACCTGCATGGTGCACCAAAAGTGTTTTTCTCGGCCGGAGCAGCTTTTTCTACCAAACGTCCAGCAATAGCTTCCAAACCAAAAGAGATAGTACTGAAAGACATAGCTGGCCTGAAACCTCCTCAGGGGAGACACAAACAGAAACTAGAAACTTTGGTGTCACTGCTTTCGTTTGCCTGGGAAACTCAAATGTACCTGCATGGTGCACCAAAAGTGTTTTTCTCGGCCGGAGCAGCATTTTCTACCAAACATGCCAAACTTCCAGCAATAGCTTCCAAACCAAAAGAGATAGTACTGAAAGACATTGCTGGCCTGAAACCTCCTCAGGGGAGACACAAACAGAAACTAGAAACTTTGGTGTAACTGCCTTTGTTTGCCTGGGGAACTCAAATGTACCTGCATGGTGCACCAAAAGTGTTTTTCTCGGCCGGAGCAGCTTCTTCTACCAAACATGCCAAACTTCCAGCAATAGCTTGCAAACCAAAAGAGATAGTACTGAAAGACATAGCTGGCCTGAAACGTCCTCAGGGGAGACACAAACAGAAACTAGAAACTTTGGTGTCACTGCTTTCGTTTGCCTGGGAAACTCAAATGTACCTGCATGGTGCACCAAAAGTGTTTTTCTCGGCCGGAGCAGCTTTTTCTACCAAACGTCCAGCAATAGCTTCCAAACCAAAAGAGATAGTACTGAAAGACATTGCTGGCCTGAAACCTCCTCAGGGGAGACACAAACAGAAACTAGAAACTTTGGTGTCACTGCTTTCGTTTGCCTGGGAAACTCAAATGTACCTGCATGGTGCACCAAAAGTGTTTTTCTCGGCCGGAGCAGCATTTTCTCCCAAACATGCCAAACTTCCAGCAATACCGTCCAAACCAAAAGAGATAGTACTGAAAGACATAGCTGGCCTGAAACGTCCTCAGGGGAGACACAAACAGAAACTAGAAACTTTGGTGTCACTGCTTTCGTTTGCCTGGGAAACTCAAATGTACCTGCATGGTGCACCAAAAGTGTTTTTCTCCGTGGAGCATCATTTGCTGCCAAACATGCCAAACGTCCAGCAATAGCTTCCAAACCAAAAGAGATAGGACTGAAAGACATAGCTGGCCTGAAACCTCCTCAGGGGAGACACAAACAGAAACTAGAAACTTTGGTGTCACTGCTTTCGTTTGCCTGGGAAACTCAAATGTACCTGCATGGTGCACCAAAAGTGTTTTTCTCGGCCGGAGCAGCTTCTTCTACAAAACATGCCAAACTTCCAGCAATAGCTTCCAAACCAAAAGAGATAGTACTGAAAGACATAGCTGGCCTGAAACGTCCTCAGGGGAGACACAAACAGAAACTAGAAACTTTGGTGTCACTGCTTTCGTTTGCCTGGGAAACTCAAATGTACCTGCATGGTGCACCAAAAGTGTTTTTCTCGGCCGGAGCAGCTTTTTCTCCCAAACATGCCAAACATCCAGCAATAGCTTCCAAACCAAAAGAGATAGTACTGAAAGACATTGCTGGCCTGAAACGTCCTCAGGGGAGACACAAACAGAAACTAGAAACTTTGGTGTCACTGCCTTTGTTTGCCTGGGGAACTCAAATGTACCTGCATGGTGCACCAAAAGTGTTTTTCTCGGCCGGAGCAGCTTTTTCTACCAAACGTCCAGCAATAACTTCCAAACCAAAAGAGATAGTACTGAAAGACATAGCTGGCCTGAAACCTCCTCAGGGGAGACACAAACAGAAACTAGAAACTTTGGTGTCACTGCTTTCGTTTGCCTGGGAAACTCAAATGTACCTGCATGGTGCACCAAAAGGGTTTTTCTCGGTGGAGCAGCATTTGCTGCCAAACATGCCAAACTTCCAGCAATAGCTTCCAAACCAAAAGAGATAGTACTGAAAGACATAGCTGGCCTGAAACCTCCTCAGGGGAGACACAAACAGAAACTAGAAACTTTGGTGTCACTGCTTTTGTTTGCCTGGGAAACTCAAATGTACCTGCATGGTGCACCAAAAGTGTTTTTCTCGGCCGGAGCAGCTTCTTCTACAAAACATGCCAAACTTCCAGCAATAGCTTGCAAACCAAAAGAGATAGTACTGAAAGACATAGCTGGCCTGAAACGTCCTCAGGGGAGACACAAACAGAAACTAGAAACTTTGGTGTCACTGCTTTCGTTTGCCTGGGAAACTCAAATGTACCTGCATGGTGCACCAAAAGTGTTTTTCTCGGCCGGAGCAGCATTTGCTGCCAAACATGCCAAACGTACAGCAATAGCTTCCAAACCAAAAGAGATAGTACTGAAAGACATAGCTGGCCTGAAACGTCCTCAGGGGAGACACAAACAGAAACTAGAAACTTTGGTGTCACTGCTTTTGTTTGCCTGGGAAACTCAAATGTACCTGCATGGTGCACCAAAAGTGTTTTTCTCGGCCGGAGCAGCATTTGCTGCCAGACATCCAGCAATAGCTTCCAAACCAGAAGAGATAGTACTGAAGAACATAGCTGGCCTGAAACCTCCTCAGGGGAGACACAAACAGAAACTAGAAACTTTGGTGTCACTGCTTTCGTTTGCCTGGGAAACTCAAATGTACCTGCATGGTGCACCAAAAGGGTTTTTCTCGGCCGGAGCAGCTTCTTCTACCAAACATGCCAAACTTCCAGTAATAGCTTCCAAACCAAAAGAGATAGTACTGAAAGACATAGCTGGCCTGAAACGTCCTCAGGGGAGACACAAACAGAAACTAGAAACTTTGGTGTCTCTGCTTTTGTTTGCCTGGGAAACTCAAATGTACCTGCATGGTGCACCAAAAGTGTTTTTCTCGGTGGAGCAGCATTTGCTGCCAAACATGCCAAACGTCCAGCAATAGCTTCCAAACCAAAAGAGATAGTACTGAAAGACATAGCTGGCCTGAAACCTCCTCAGGGGAGACACAAACAGAAACTAGAAACTTTGGTGTCACTGCTTTTGTTTGCCTGGGAAACTCAAATGTACCTGCATGGTGCACCAAAAGTGTTTTTCTCGGCCGGAGCAGCATTTGCTGCCAAACATCCAGCAATAGCTTCCAAACCAAAAGAGATAGTACTGAAAAACATAGCTGGCCTGAAACCTCCTCAGGGGAGACACAAACAGAAACTAGAAACTTTGGTGTCACTGCTTTCGTTTGCCTGGGAAACTCAAATGTACCTGCATGGTGCACCAAAAGGGTTTTTCTCGGCCGGAGCAGCTTCTTCTACCAAACATGCCAAACTTCCAGCAATAGCTTCCAAACCAAAAGAGATAGTACTGAAAGACATAGCTGGCCTGAAACGTCCTCAGGGGAGACACAAACAGAAACTAGAAACTTTGGTGTCTCTGCTTTTGTTTGCCTGGGAAACTCAAATGTACCTGCATGGTGCACCAAAAGTGTTTTTCTCGGTGGAGCAGCATTTGCTGCCAAACATGCCAAACGTCCAGCAATAGCTTCCAAACCAAAAGAGATAGTACTGAAAGACATAGCTGGCCTGAAACCTCCTCAGGGGAGACACAAACAGAAACTAGAAACTTTGGTGTCACTGCTTTTGTTTGCCTGGGAAACTCAAATGTACCTGCATGGTGCACCAAAAGTGTTTTTCTCGGCCGGAGCAGCTTCTTCTACCAAACATGCCAAAATTCCAGCAATAGCTTCTAAACCAAAAGAGATAGGACTGAAAGACATTGCTGGCCTGAAACCTCCTCAGGGGAGACACAAACAGAAACTAGAAACTTTGGTGTCACTGCTTTTGTTTGCCTGGGAAACTCAAATGTACCTGCATGGTGCACCAAAAGTGTTTTTCTCGGCCGGAGCAGCATTTGCTACCAAACATGCCAAACTTCCAGCAATAGCTTCCAAACCAAAAGAGATAGTACTGAATGACTTAGCTGGCCTGAAACGTCCTCAGGGGTGACACAAACAGAAACTAGAAACTTTGGTGTCACTGCTTTCGTTTGCCTGGGAAACTCAAATGTACCTGCATGGTGCACCAAAAGTGTTTTTCTCGGCCGGAGCAGCATTTGCTGCCAAACATGCCAAACGTACAGCAATAGCTTCCAAACCAAAAGAGATAGTACTGAAAGACATAGCTGGCCTGAAACCTCCTCAGGGGAGACACAAACAGAAACTAGAAACTTTGGTGTCACTGCTTGCGTTTGCCTGGGAAACTCAAATGTACCTGCATGGTGCACCAAAAGGGTTTTTCTCGGCCGGAGCAGCTTTTTCTTCCAAAAGTCCAGCAATAGCTTCCAAACCAAAAGAGATAGTACTGAAAGACATTGCTGGCCTGAAACCTCCTCAGGGGAGACACAAACAGAAACTAGAAACTTTGGTGTCAATGCTTTCGTTTGCCTGGGAAACTCAAATGTACCTGCATGGTGCACCAAAAGTGTTTTTCTCGGCCGGAGCAGCATTTGCTACCAAACATGCCAAACGTACAGCAATAGCTTCTAAACCAAAAGAGATAGTACTGAAAGACATTGCTGGACTGAAACCTCCTCAGGGGAGACACAAACAGAAACTAGAATCTTTGGTGTAACTGCTTTTTTTTGCCTGGGAAACTCAAATGTACCTGCATGGTGCACCAAAAGTGTTTTTCTCGGCCGGAGCAGCTTTTTCTACCAAACGTCCAGAAATAGCTTCCAAACCAAAAGAGATAGTACTGAAAGACATTGCTGGCCTGAAACATCCTCAGGGGAGACACAAACAGAAACTAGAAACTTTGATGTCACTGCTTTCGTTTGCCTGGGAAACTCAAATGTACCTGCATGGTGCACCAAAAGTGTTTTTCTCGGCCGGAGCAGCTTCTTCTACCAAACGTCCAGCCATAGCTTCCAAACCAAAAGAGATAGTACTGAAAGACATAGCTGGCCTGAAACCTCCTCAGGGGAGACACAAACAGAAACTAGAAACTTTGGTGTCACTGCTTTCGTTTGCCTGGGAAACTCAAATGTACCTGCATGGTGCATCAAAAGTGTTTTTCTCGGCTGGAGAAGCTTTTTCTCCCAAACATGCCAAACGTCCAGCAATAGCTTCCAAACCAAAAGAGATAGTACTGAAAGACATAGCTGGCCTGAAACGTCCTCAGGGGAGACACAAACAGAAACTAGAAACTTTGGTGTCACTGCTTTCGTTTGCCTGGAAAACTCAAATGTACCTGCATGGTGCACCACAAGTGTTTTTCTCGGCCGGAGCAGCTTTTGCTGCCAAACATGCCAAACATCCAGCAATAGCTTCCAAACAAAAAAAGAGATAGGACTGAAAGACATAGCTGGCCTGAAACCTCCTCAGGGGAGACACAAACAGAAACTAGAAACTTTGGTGTCACTGCTTTCGTTTGCCTGGGAAACTCAAATGTACCTGCATGGTGCACCAAAAGTGTTTTTCTCGGCCGGAGCAGTTTTTCTACCAAACGTCCAGCAATAGCTTCCAAACCAAAAGAGATAGTACTGAAAGACATAGCTGGCCTGAAACGTCCTCAGGGGAGACACAAACAGAAACTAGAAACTTTGGTGTCACTGCTTTCGTTTGCCTGGGAAACTCAAATGTACCTGCATGGTGCACCAAAAGTGTTTTACTCGGCTGGAGCAGCATTTGCTGCCAAACATGCCAAACATCCAGCAATAGCTTCCAAACCAAAAGAGATAGTACTGAAAGACATAGCTGGCCTGAAACGTCCTCAGGGGAGACACAAACAGAAACTAGAAACTTTGGTGTCACTGCTTTCGTTTGCATGGGAAACTCAAATGTACCTGCATGGTGCACCAAAAGTGTTTTTCTCGGCCGGAGCAGCATTTGCTACCAAACATGCCAAACGTACCGCAATAGCTTCTAAACCAAAAGAGATAGTACTGAAAGACATTGCTGGCCTGAAACCTCCTCAGGGGAGACACAAACAGAAACTAGAAACTTTGGTGTCACTGCTTTCGTTTGCCTGGGAAACTCAAATGTACCTGCATGGTGCACCAAAAGTGTTTTTCTCGGCCGGAGCAGCATTTGCTGCCAAACATGCCAAACGTCCAGCAATAGCTTCCAAACCAAAAGAGATAGTACTGAAAGACATTGCTGGCCTGAAACCTCCTCAGGGGAGACACAAACAGAAACTAGAAACTTTGGTGTCACTGCTTTCGTTTGCCTGGGAAACTCAAATGTACCTGCATGGTGCACCAAAAGGGTTTTTCTCGGCCGGAGCAGCTTTTTCTACCAAACGTCCAGCAATAGCTTCCAAACCAAAAGAGATAGGACTGAAAGACATAGCTGGCCTGAAAGCTCTTCAGGGGAGACATAAACAGAAACTAGAAACTTTGGTGTCACTGCTTTCGTTTGCCTGGGAAACTCAAATGTACCTGCATGGTGCACCAAAAGTGTTTTTCTCGGCCGGAGCAGCTTTTTCTACCAAACGTCCAGCAATAGCTTCCAAACCAAAAGAGATAGTACTGAAAGACATTGCTGGCCTGAAACCTCCTCAGGGGAGACACAAACAGAAACTAGAAACTTTGGTGTCACTGCTTTCGTTTGCCTGGGAAACTCAAATGTACCTGCATGGTGCACCAAAAGTGTTTTTCTCGGCCGGAGCAGCTTTTTCTCCCAAACATGCCAAACATCCAGCAATAGCTTCCAAACCAAAAGAGATAGTACTGAAAGACATTGCTGGCCTGAAACGTCCTCAGGGGAGACACAAACAGAAACTAGAAACTTTGGTGTCACTGCCTTTGTTTGCCTGGGGAACTCAAATGTACCTGCATGGTGCACCAAAAGTGTTTTTCTCGGCCGGAGCAGCTTTTTCTACCAAACGTCCAGCAATAACTTCCAAACCAAAAGAGATAGTACTGAAAGACATAGCTGGCCTGAAACCTCCTCAGGGGAGACACAAACAGAAACTAGAAACTTTGGTGTCACTGCTTTTGTTTGCCTGGGAAACTCAAATGTACCTGCATGGTGCACCAAAAGTGTTTTTCTCGGCCGGAGCAGCTTCTTCTACAAAACATGCCAAACTTCCAGCAATAGCTTCCAAACCAAAAGAGATAGTACTGAAAGACATAGCTGGCCTGAAACGTCCTCAGTGGAGACACAAAGAGAAACTAGAAACTTTGGTGTCACTGCTTTCGTTTGCCTGGGAAACTCAAATGTACCTGCATGGTGCACCAAAAGTGTTTTTCTCGGCCGGAGCAGCATTTGCTGCCAAACATTCCAAACGTACAGCAATAGCTTCCAAACCAAAAGAGATAGTACTGAATGACATAGCTGGCCTGAAACGTCCTCAGGGGAGACACAAACAGAAACTAGAAACTTTGGTGTCACTGCTTTTGTTTGCCTGGGAAACTCAAATGTACCTGCATGGTGCACCAAAAGTGTTTTTCTCGGCCGGAGCAGCATTTGCTGCCAAACATCCAGCAATAGCTTCCAAACCAGAAGAGATAGTACTGAAAAACATAGCTGGCCTGAAACGTCCTCAGGGGAGACACAAACAGAAACTAGAAACTTTGGTGTCTCTGCTTTTGTTTGCCTGGGAAACTCAAATGTACCTGCATGGTGCACCAAAAGTGTTTTTCTCGGCCGGAGCAGCTTTTTTACCAAAACATGCCAAACATCCAGCAATATCTTCCAAACCAAAAGAGATAGTACTGAATGACATAGCTGGCCTGAAACGTCCTCAGGGGAGACACAAACAGAAACTAGAAACTTTGGTGTCACTGCTTTCGTTTGCCTGGGAAACTCAAATGTACCTGCATGGTGCACCAAAAGTGTTTTTCTCGGCCGGAGCAGCTTTTTCTACCAAACGTCCAGCAATAGCTTCCAAACCAAAAGAGATAGTACTGAAAGACATTGCTGGCCTGAAACCTCCTCAGGGGAGACACAAACAGAAACTAGAAACTTTGGTGTCACTGCTTTCGTTTGCCTGGGAAACTCAAATGTACCTGCATGGTGCACCAAAAGTGTTTTTCTCGGCCGGAGCAGCATTTTCTCCCAAACATGCCAAACTTCCAGCAATACCGTCCAAACCAAAAGAGATAGTACTGAAAGACATAGCTGGCCTGAAACGACCTCAGGGGAGACACAAACAGAAACTAGAAACTTTGGTGTCACTGCTTTCGTTTGCCTGGGAAACTCAAATGTACCTGCATGGTGCACCAAAAGTGTTTTTCTCCGTGGAGCATCATTTGCTGCCAAACATGCCAAACGTCCAGCAATAGCTTCCAAACCAAAAGAGATAGTACTGAAAGACATTGCTGGCCTGAAACCTCCTCAGGGGAGACACAAACAGAAACTAGAAACTTTGGTGTCACTGCTTTCGTTTGCCTGGGAAACTCAAATGTACCTGCATGGTGCACCAGAAGTGTTTTTCTCGGTGGAGCAGCATTTGCTGCCAAACATGCCAAACGTCCAGCAATAGCTTCCAAACCAAAAGAGATAGTACTGAAAGACATAGCTGGCCTGAAACCTCCTCAGGGGAGACACAAACAGAAACTAGAAACTTTGGTGTCACTGCTTTTGTTTGCCTGGGAAACTCAAATGTACCTGCATGGTGCACCAAAAGTGTTTTTCTCGGCCGGAGCAGCTTCTTCTACCAAACATGCCAAACTTCCAGCAATAGCTTGCAAACCAAAAGAGATAGTACTGAAAGACATTGCTGGCCTGAAACCTCCTCAGGGGAGACACAAACAGAAACTAGAAACTTTGGTGTCACTGCTTTTGTTTGCCTGGGAAACTCAAATGTACCTGCATGGTGCACCAAAAGTGTTTTTCTCGGCCGGAGCAGCATTTGCTGCCAAACATGCCTAACGTACAGCAATAGCTTCCAAACCAAAAGAGATAGTACTGAAAGACATAGCTGGCCTGAAACCTCCTCATGGGAGACACAAACAGAAACTAGAAACGTTGGTGTCACTGCTTTCGTTTGCCTGGGAAACTCAAATGTACCTGCATGGTGCACCAAAAGTGTTTTTCTCGGCCGGAGAAGCTTTTTCTCCCAAACATGCCAAACGTCCAGCAATAGCTTCCAAACCAAAAGAGATAGTACTGAAAGACATAGCTGGCCTGAAACCTCCTCAGGGGAGACACAAACAGAAACTAGAAACTTTGGTGTCACTGCTTTTGTTTGCCTGGGAAACTCAAATGTACCTGCATGGTGCACCAAAAGTGTTTTTCTCGGCCGGAGCAGCATTTGCTGCCAAACATCCAGCAATAGCTTCCAAACCAAAAGAGATAGTACTGAAAAACATAGCTGGCCTGAAACCTCCTCAGGGGAGACACAAACAGAAACTAGAAACTTTGGTGTCACTGCTTTCGTTTGCCTGGGAAACTCAAATGTACCTGCATGGTGCACCAAAAGGGTTTTTCTCGGCCGGAGCAGCTTCTTCTACCAAACATGCCAAACTTCCAGCAATAGCTTCCAAACCAAAAGAGATAATACTGAAAGACATAGCTGGCCTGAAACGTCCTCAGGGGAGACACAAACAGAAACTAGAAACTTTGGTGTCACTGCTTTTGTTTGCCTGGGAAACTCAAATGTACCTGCATGGTGCACCAAAAGTGTTTTTCTCGGCCGGAGCAGCTTTTTCTACCAAACGTCCAGCAATAGCTTCCAAACCAAAAGAGATAGTACTGAAAGACATAGCTGGCCTGAAACCTCCTCAGGGGAGACACAAACAGAAACTAGAAACTTTGGTGTCACTGCTTTCGTTTGCCTGGGAAACTCAAATGTACCTGCATGGTGCACCAAAAGTGTTTTTCTCGGCCGGAGCAGCATTTTCTACCAAACATGCCAAACTTCCAGCAATAGCTTCCAAACCAAAAGAGATAGTACTGAAAGACATTGCTGGCCTGAAACCTCCTCAGGGGAGACACAAACAGAAACTAGAAACTTTGGTGTAACTGCCTTTGTTTGCCTGGGGAACTCAAATGTACCTGCATGGTGCACCAAAAGTGTTTTTCTCGGCCGGAGCAGCTTCTTCTACCAAACATGCCAAACTTCCAGCAATAGCTTGCAAACCAAAAGAGATAGTACTGAAAGACATAGCTGGCCTGAAACGTCCTCAGGGGAGACACAAACAGAAACTAGAAACTTTGGTGTCACTGCTTTCGTTTGCCTGGGAAACTCAAATGTACCTGCATGGTGCACCAAAAGTGTTTTTCTCGGCCGGAGCAGCTTTTTCTACCAAACGTCCAGCAATAGCTTCCAAACCAAAAGAGATAGTACTGAAAGACATTGCTGGCCTGAAACCTCCTCAGGGGAGACACAAACAGAAACTAGAAACTTTGGTGTCACTGCTTTCGTTTGCCTGGGAAACTCAAATGTACCTGCATGGTGCACCAAAAGTGTTTTTCTCGGCCGGAGCAGCATTTTCTCCCAAACATGCCAAACTTCCAGCAATACCGTCCAAACCAAAAGAGATAGTACTGAAAGACATAGCTGGCCTGAAACGTCCTCAGGGGAGACACAAACAGAAACTAGAAACTTTGGTGTCACTGCTTTCGTTTGCCTGGGAAACTCAAATGTACCTGCATGGTGCACCAAAAGTGTTTTTCTCCGTGGAGCATCATTTGCTGCCAAACATGCCAAACGTCCAGCAATAGCTTCCAAACCAAAAGAGATAGGACTGAAAGACATAGCTGGCCTGAAACCTCCTCAGGGGAGACACAAACAGAAACTAGAAACTTTGGTGTCACTGCTTTCGTTTGCCTGGGAAACTCAAATGTACCTGCATGGTGCACCAGAAGTGTTTTTCTCGGTGGAGCAGCATTTGCTGCCAAACATGCCAAACGTCCAGCAATAGCTTCCAAACCAAAAGAGATAGTACTGAAAGACATAGCTGGCCTGAAACCTCCTCAGGGGAGACACAAACAGAAACTAGAAACTTTGGTGTCACTGCTTTTGTTTGCCTGGGAAACTCAAATGTACCTGCATGGTGCACCAAAAGTGTTTTTCTCGGCCGGAGCAGCTTCTTCTACCAAATCTGCCAAACTTCCAGCAATAGCTTGCAAACCAAAAGAGATAGTACTGAAAGACATTGCTGGCCTGAAACCTCCTCAGGGGAGACACAAACAGAAACTAGAAACTTTGG